>CM049432.1:7942037-10442037 GCA_026929855.1 Poa annua
GGGGAGTGCTGTTTCCTCCATAGCCTCTGTCCAGTCGGCGACAAAGTCTGCAAGCGCTTGAGATTTGATGGCGGTCCGTGGTTTATAGACTATATCAAAAGCGGCAAGTTCGATGCCCCATTTGGCGACTCGACCTGTTGCCTCTGCATTGTTGATTATGTCTCCCAACGGTGCCTTGCTGACTACTGTCACTGTGTGTTCCTGGAAGTAATGCCTAAGCTTTCTGGCGGCGAAGAATACACCATAAGCCAGCTTTTGGTAATGCGGATACCTCTGCTTGGAGGCGGAGAACACTTCACTGATGAAGTAGACCGGTCGCTGCTCACACGCCGCGGCTTCGCTCTCCTTTCTTTCCACAGCCAAGACAACGCTGACAACAGCTCCTGTTGCCGCGATGTACAGCAGCATTGGTTCCTGTGATCGAGGTGCTGCAAATATCGGAGCGGATATGAGGGCCTCCTTAAGTTGTTGCAAGGCGGCGTCTGCCTCTGCTGTCCACTCGAAGATGTCGGATTTCTTCAGTAGCCGGTAGAGAGGCATTGCCTTTTCCCCTAGGCGGCTTATGAAATGACTGACGGCTGCCGCCGATCCGGCTAGGCGCTGCACGTCCTTCAGACAAGTAGGTCTAGATATGTTTTGGATGGCCTTGATCTTCTTCGGGTTAACCTCAATCCCTCGTTCTGAGACGATGAATCCGAGGAGTTTGCCGGCTGGGACGCCGAAAACGCACTTGGCGGGATTGAGTTTCATCTGATACCTCCGGAGATTCTGAAAAGTTTCTTCCAAGTCCTCTAGGAGACCTGCCTTCTTTTTTGACATTACCGCGATGTCGTCTACATAGACGTGAACATTGCGGCCGATTTGTTCGTGCAGGCAGTTTTGCATACAGCGCTGGTATGTTGCCCCTGCATTCTTCAAACCGAAAGGCATTGTAATGTAGCAGAAAGTTCCGTATGGAGTTGTGAAAGATGTTTTCAGCTGATCTGACTCTCTCATCTAGATTTGGTGGTATCCTGAGTAGGCGTCCAGAAAACAAAGCAGCTCGGAGCCTGCTGTGGAGTCTACGACTTGGTCAATTCTGGGCAGCGCAAAGGGATCCTTTGGGCAGCACTTGTTGACACCGGTATAGTCAATACACATCCTCAGCTCTTTATTCTTCTTTGGGACAAGTACAGGATTTGCCACCCAATCGGTGTGTACAACTTCTTTTATGAAATTGGCGGCTTTCAGCCTATTTATCTCCTTCCCTATAGCCTTGCGTCTCTCATCTCCAAAGCGTCTTGTTGCTTGCTTCACCGGCTTGGATCCTTTTATGACGTTGAGCGAGTGCTCGGCAAGTTCCCTCGGTACACCAGGCATGTCGGAAGGTGACCATGCAAAGATGTCACGATTCTCACGGAGGAACTCGACGAGCGCGCCTTCCTATTTGCTGTCAAGGTTGGAGCCGATGACAACTTGCTTAGACTTGTCACCTGGGATGAGGTCCGCCTTTTTGGTGTCTTCTGAAGCTTCGAAAGTCTTCTTGACATCCATCTTTGGCTTTGGCATGGAGTTGTCTGAATCCGCCCCGAGCAGCACGAGTTCTTCCTTATGGATGACGGCTTCTGCGAAGGCGGCCATGCCACGCTCGCACTCCTTGGCTTTCTTGAAGTTGCCGGAAACCGTGATGGTTCCGTTTTCCCCCGGCATTTTAAGCTTGCTGTATATGTAGCACGGCCTTGCCATGAACTTGGCGAAAGCCGGTCGTCCGAAGATTGCATGATAGGCGCTTTTGAAGGGGACAACTTCGAACCGGAGGAACTCTGAGCGGTAGTTCTCTTTTGGTCCGAAAGTTACCTTCAGCCTGATGCTTCCCATTGACTTTGCTTGCCTGCCGGGCACTATGCCGTGAAATGTGAGGTTGCTGTGATCCAGCTGATCCTCTGACAGGTTCATGCGGCTTAGCGTGTCGTAGTACAGGATGTTGAGGCTGCTGCCGCCATCCATGAGTACCTTTGTGAGTCTGAAGTTGTCGACAATGGGGTCGACGACAAGGGCGTACTTGCCTGGGTGAGGGACGTGATCAGGGTGGTCGGACCGGTCCCAAGTGATTGTTGCCTCCGACCAGTTCAAGTACTAAGGGACGTCCGGCATTGTCGCGTTGAGTTCGCGCATCTCCGCCTTATCCGCTTTAGCCGAAGGCGTGCCGACAAAGCACACAAGAGATTCTTTGACCTTCGGATACGGCTTCTTTTTCTTGGCGGTTACGTCCTCTTCGCTTGAGATAGACATGTCGTCGTCATCCTCATCCTCCTTGCTGTCTTTCTTGTCGTTCTTCTTTGACTTCTTTGACTTCCAGCCGACTGTGGGATCATTTTTGAAGTCGTCCATGAAACGGCACTCTCCAAGCATGTGGTTGACCTTGCCCAATGAGGCGTGGATGGGACACGGCAAAAGCTTTGCATGTTCGTAAGTGATTCGCGCCGCCTTAGGCCCTGAGCCGGCTTCGCGATTATCTTTCTTATTTTTCCACTTCTTTTTGCCGGCGTTTCCTTGGAACGCTACGGCTACCTCATTGGAAGGTCCGGCTTTGTCATCCGCCGCCTGTTTGCGCTTGTTGTTCCGCTTTGGTATGATGTTGACGTCTGGGTCATCGTCCCGGGCGTCGTCATCCGCCGCCGCGTATTGGGCGGCTAGGTTGAGCATCTCACCAAGGTCCGTGATTTGCTCGCGGACGAGCCTATGACGGAGCAAGGACTTCTTTTGTAGGCCTGTGTAGAAGGCATGGATAGCCTGTGCGTCCGAAACACCATGACAGTTGGCCTTTTCGGATATCCAGCGGCTGACAAAATCTGTCATGGTTTCGTCCGGCTTTTGGATACAGCGCTGCAAATCCGTGTAGGTATTTGGACGCTTGTATGTTCCTTGGAAGTGCTGGGAGAAAACCTTTTCCATGTCGTACCAGCTATGGATGGACTTTTCAGGAAGGTTGTCGATCCAAGCTCTTGCCGTGCCTTCCAACATCAGAGGTAGGTAGTGGACGGAAATATGGCTACTCCCGCCGGCAATCTCTATGGCCATGGCGTAGTCGGAAAGCCATGAGTCCGGCTTAACAAGGCCGTTGTACCTAGAACAGTTTTTTGACACTGATGTCATGTCCTTGGGGAACGGCTCTTTGCGGATGGCGTCACCGAAGCACTTTGGTCCAGAGTATAGCGGCTCCTTTCCTCTTGCTATGTCTTGTAGGCGGTGTCGTGCGTCTTTTGGATCGAGCTGCCGTGCGCCTCTGTTTGCGTCCGGCTCGTCCTGCGCCGCCCGGCTTATGCTGCGCCTGGGCCCTTCTACCTCCTCTCTCCTCTTGCTGCCAGTGCTATGCTGCGGAGACCGGCTGCGGCCTCTCCTTGGAGGGTCGTTGCCGGCATCTTTTCTAGGCGGCTGCCTGTTGTTCCGGCTACCGCCATTGTCGCGTCTTGGCTGAGGTGGAGGTGGTAGGTCTCCTCTGCTTCCCGTCCTTGAATTCTCGTCCCGCCTTGGCTTTGGCGGCGGTGCCTTCTTTGGAGGTGGCGTTGCCTTCCTTTTGTCGCCATGGCTACTGGAGCCCGACGGGCCTTCGGGGTCGGCACCGGGTGCAGCTTTGCACTTGCCTGACTTAGACTCTAGGTCTCCCCCGCGGGCATCCGCCATGTGGCCGTAGGAATCAGCGCGAGCTTGTTGTTCTAGGGCCTTGCTTACGAAGTGTCTTGCGTTGGCCAACTTCTCTTCTGCCGTGTAAGTGTTGTCGTCCAGGGTATCTAGCGCGGCAGCCGCGTTGAGGATAGGGGTGCAGAAGACAACGTCTCCCCTTCTATCCACTCGCTGTGGCGCCGTACGCCAATCGAACCCTAGGTCTTGAGCCGCTGTCGTTGCTTGCGTAGGCGGCTCTTTTCCACGGCGGTTTTTTGATGACCTTTTCTCCTCGAAGAGTTGCCGGCTTGTTTTGGCCGACATCTTCTCCTGCTCTTTCTTGATCTTCTTCGCAAGGCTCTCAACGTGCTCCTCTGTTTTTCGTAGGAAGTCAGAGTGCTTAAGCATGTTAAGCCTGAGTTCTTCCACTTCGTCGAGTGGGGTGTTTTTGTTCAACGGAGTATTCATGATCTCGTCTACTTCTTTGATGACGGAGAGCAAATCCGTGGGTTTGCTGCTGCCGCCTTTCTCGAGGCCAGTTTTCTTCTTTGCGCACACCTTGTCGGAACTTTCGATGAGTTGGCCGGCAGTGGTGTTTCCGGCTTCTTCCGCCGGCTTGATTTGCGCTTTTGAAGTAACTGGGGTTGTCTCGTGACCGACAACAACCATCATAGCCAGCTTGTCAGGCATGTCTGTATCCGCTGTACCCTCTGAGGGAGCCGGATTTCCACTGGAAAAGCGGGTTTTGATCTTCTCTTCGAAGAGACTAGCATCATCGTCGGAGTCAGAGTCTATGTTGACTTGAACGGTAGATCTGGATCCGGCATCTGACATCGCATCCTCCTGCAGATGTCGGATCCCAGTCCGACAACTCCGACGAAGTGGAAATCAGATTCGGCCGACTCCTGGGAGAAGGCGGATTCAGATCCATCTTGCCGGTCGACTGCTTGGTCGAAGGGTTGGTGGGTGGGGTTGTAGAAACGCGGTAGGCCGTACGCCTCTGGCGTGTACCCGATGAAGACGTCGATCCCTCCGATCGGCACGATTGCGCATCCGATAAGGTAGTCGTCCGCCGGGAGCCAGGACTCATCCGAGTTGACGTAGCTATGGCCGTCAAACCTTGTGACGCGACCGACGGCGATTTGCTTGCCCACGCCGCCAAGTGTTCCCGCCTGGAACGTGACGCCAGGAACCTTATGCCCCACGGTGGGCGCCAACTGTCGTGGTATCGGCATAATTGATAGGAGACGGGGGTCCTCTAGCCTACGTATGTATTGTGGGGAAGAAGGTTGGTGTCGTCGAGGTCGGGATTGAACACGGCGAGTTTACCCAGCTTCGGATCCCACAGCGGTGGCGGGATCCTACGTGCTGCTATAATTCACTATGAGGCAATAGCCGTGAACAGGTTACAATGTGTTTGATGCGTATTGAAGCGTGCCCTAAAGGCTTCCTGGTGGCCGGCTTATATAGGCGTCCAGACCCCAGGATGCAAGGTAAGTACTTGTCCGGCAAGTAATCAGAGTCCTAGACCTAGCCGGCTTAGTTGCCGCCTTCCGTCTTGGGCTCGGTGGCTTGATGGGCTTAGGCCTTCCGCCTTCCTTGGACCGTCCGCCTACTTCCTTGCACGTCAGCTATCTGGGCCGCCCGGCAGGCCTTGGCCTTACCACCCTTGGGCCACCCTGGACTAGCCGGATTGATCCATGCTGGTTATACCATTAGTTGATATATCCCCAACAATATTGTCGGTTCTACCATGAGGAAAGTCCCACACCTTGCCATGTGTGGTGATTTTACTCTATTTATGGGATGCAATATTTCCACTTACTCTATTTTTGTTGGGTGCTCATCGTCGCTATCTTTCCAACAAAATTGGTCTCACCTCATTTGAAGTTCTTTTGCAAAAGTTATAGCAGTTTTCGTTTCGGTGTTTTGCTGATTCGGATTATTGGGGCCGGATATTCCGCTCTACCGGAATTTCTGGTTCCCCAGCTCATCCAAGAAAACGGCTAAGGAAAGGAGAAAAACGGTTCTGACTCCAGTCGGAAATTATGCTCGGAAATTTCCGTCTACCGGAATTTCCGAGTGCCCCCAGAAATGGCTAAGGAAAAGTTTGGTTTTGCTTCTGACTCCAGCCGGAATTTCAGCTCGGAAATTTCATGGACTCGGAATTTCCGGGTAACCGGAATTTCCGAGTCTCACTTATACCGGAATTTCCGAGTGTCGAAACAGCCAACGGCTATATTTCCTGGAGGGGTATAAATACCCCTCCCCTTCTTCTTCCCCAGCCAATCCAAGGCAGCACGTTTTTCCCCTCTCTCCTACTCCATTGTTGACCTTGGAAAGCTCACTTCCCTCTCAATCCCTCCATTGAATCTTCCATATTATTTAGGGAAAGTTGAGAGGAGATCTAGATATACAATCCTACCAATCCATCTCTCCTCTAAGTGAGGGGAACTTAGTGGATCTAGTTCTTGGAGTTCCTTTGTGGTTCTTCTTCTTTGTTCTTCCTCTCTTCTCCCCCCATAAGCATTAGTTGGTTTTGGTGGGATTTGGGAGTGAAGGATTTGACTCCTTCGTGGTTTCCTTTGTTCTTCATCTCTTATTCCCCCATAAACATTTGTTGTTGTGTTGGAATTTGAGAGTGAAGTACTTGAGCACTTTGTGTGCTCTTGCCATTGCATTTGCATCGGGTTGAGCCCTCCACGAGGATTCGTGGTGGTGATACTTGTGAGCTTGTTACTCTTAGGTCTTTGGACCCTAGACGCCTTTTGTGGCCGGCCTTTTGTGGCCAAGACCTTTTGTGGTTTAGGGAGATTGAAAGAGCATTTTCCCTCATGTGTGGTTTTGGTAATTGAATGACAATCTCTATGGACTAATGTTTGCTTTGAGATATCATTATAGATCATGTACATGGAGTTGTGGAGTTCATGTGTTGGACTCTTGAAGCTTATGCGTCGAGTGGAGCATATTGCAAGTATGTCTTGAAGGATTCAAGACATCATATTAGTGAAGAAATGTTGGAAGATAAAAGGTTGATCAAGATGTTGATCAACACACAAAGCTACAAGATGTACCAAGAGCGATCATGTATCTCTTGGGATGGTAAACATTTGTCCGCATAGCTTTGTGAACTAACCCATGATATATGTGTGTGTGGTATCTTTATATGAGGTTAGGTATCTTCCCATGGGCTTGCATCAAATGAAGATTTCATATAGCTCATGGAGGATGACGTCATGTGGTGATCGTCATCAAGGTGAGATGTGCAAGACCAAGACCAAGAGAAGCTCCTTGAAGAGATCCTATGCTTGGTGCTTGCAATGGATACATGAAGATGAAGCTAAGCGAGACTCTCCCATTGTGAGCATGGGGGAGTATTTGGAGAAGTCTTCATCAAGCATGTGCTTGGACGCGCAATCAAGGAAAGATGATCCACTTGAAGAGATCAACATAGTCATCATCTAACTCAAGTGGAATGCTCAAGGCAAAGGTATGATCTTGATAGGGCTATAGGATAGATAGGCGTACTATCAAGAGGGGCTCTCAAGTTAGTAACTTGATCGCATCCTTGTGGAGAGCTCAAACCTTTGCATACTTGGCATATCATGTTTCTTGGTTCTTATTTGGCTTTTATGTTGGGGAGCAGTTAGAGCTTGGTTCATCTCCATGTCAAGCTCTAGTTCATCGAAATCGGTTTTACTTTGGACAACTTGTTGCGTTTTCGGTGGCGGAAATATTGTCGGTTCTACCATGAGGAAATTCCCACACCTTGCCATGTGTGGTGATTTTACTCTATTTATGGGATGCAATATTTCCACTTACTCTATTTTTGTTGGGTGCTCATCGTCGCTATCTTTCCAACAAAATTGGTCTCACCTCATTTGAAGTTCTTTTGCAAAAGTTATAGCAGTTTTCGTTTCGGTGTTTTGCTGATTCGGATTATTGGGGCCGGATATTCCGCTCTACCGGAATTTCCGGTTCCCCAGCTCATCCAAGAAAACGGCTAAGGAAAGGAGAAAAAGGGTTCCGACTCCAGTCGGAAATTGTGCTCGGAAATTTCCGTCTACCGGAATTTCCGAGTGCCCCCAGAAATGGCTAAGGTAAAGTTTGGTTTTGCTTCTGACTCCAGCCGGAATTTCAGCTCGGAAATTTCATGGACTCGGAATTTCCGGGTAACCGGAATTTCCGAGTCTCACTTATACCGGAATTTCCGAGTGTCGAAACAGCCAACGGCTATATTTCCTGGAGGGGTATAAATACCCCTCCCCTTCTTCTTCCCCAGCCAATCCAAGGCAGCACGTTTTTTCCCTCTCTCCTACTCCATTGTTGATCTTGGAAAGCTCACTTCCCTCTCAATCCCTCCATTGAATCTTCCATATTCTTTAGGGAAAGTTGAGAGGAGATCTAGATCTACAATCCTACCAATCCATCTCTCCTCTAAGTGAGGGGAACTTAGTGGATCTAGTTCTTGGAGTTCCTTTGTGGTTCTTCTTCTTTGTTCTTCCTCTCTTCTCCCCCCATAAGCATTAGTTGGTTTTGGTGGGATTTGGGAGTGAAGGATTTGGCTCCTTCGTGGTTTCCTTTGTTCTTCCTCTCTTACTCCCCCATAAACATTTGTTGTTGTGTTGGAATTTGAGAGTGAAGTACTTGAGCACTTCGTGTGCTCTTGCCATTGCATTTCCATCGGTTTGAGCCCTCCACGAGGATTCGTGGTGGTGATACTTGTGAGCTTGTTACTCTTGGGTCTTTGGACCCTAGACACCTTTTGTGGCCAAGACCTTTTGTAGTCAAGACCTTTTGTGGTCACTTGAGAGCCCCCAATTAAGTTGTGGGTGTGTGCCTCAAGACTTGGGAGCCCCCAATTAAGTTGTGGGTGTGTGCCTCAAGAGTTGTACGCGATTCGATCTCTGCCCCAAAGGAGATCGATAGTGGAAGGTGAACTCGCAACCTTTTGTGGTTGAGTTCATCAGGAGAAGAAGGTGAGCCTTTGTGGCGTTGCGGCTAACCTGTTGTGGTTGCGCACACCTCTCCAAACGAGACGTACACCCTTTGGGTGGAACTCGGGAATACATCCTCGTCTCCGCGTGCCTCGGTTATTTCTATACCCAAGCTCTTTACTTATGCACTTTACATTGTGATAGCCTTCGTGCTTGAAGTCATATATCTTGCTATCACCTTGTTACTTGTATTGCTTAGCATAAGTTGTTGGTGCACATAGGTGAGCCTAGTATATTTATCTAGGTTGTATGCTTGTTAAAGTAAACCTCTAGTTTTATTCCGCCTTTATCAAGCATACCGGAATTTCCGGGTCATTCTTGGACCGGATATTCCGGCTCCTCGGAAAAAGTTTTAAATCGCCTATTCACCCCCACCCCCCCTCTAGGCGACGTCTATCCGTTCAATTGGTATCAGAGCCAGGTTATCTCATTATTAGGACTAACCGCCTAGAGATAAACATGTCGTTTAGAGATCTAGTACACAATCCCACTTATAGATTCGATGGCACAAATTATGATGTTTGGAAAATTCGCATGCTTAATCTTTTTAGAGACATGGGTTCAAATTTAGAGAGTATTCTAGATATGGGTTTTTCTCCTCCAAAGGATTCACAAGAATTATCTTTAGAGGATGAGAAAAACTCTTATCTCGATACTCTAGCATCTAATGGTCTCATATGTGCTTTGAGCGATGTAGTCCTTGCGTCAATCATGCATTTTCGGAGCGCTCATGAATTATGGACGAAACTTCAAGATATATATGAGGTGTCCGACATTTCCAAGGATGATTGTCCTCCTTCCACATCCGGTCGTGATGAGTTCACGACTTCCTCCACTTCACCGACATGTGGTTTGCCACAAGGTAATGATATGGTGAGTGGTGATAGAAATTGCAATCTTGATGGTGAATCCACTATTGACTATACTTCTCACCCATCTTATTGCAATGCTCTATCTTTGGACTTAAACACCTCTAGCACTTCAAATGTCTTAAATGCTAGTGTTGATAGTCCTTGCATATCATGTAGTAGTTGCTTAACTAAATCTCATGATGATATGCTTCCCTTGTCTTGTTGCCATGATCAAAGTGTTTCTATTTCCTCTAGTACTTGTTTGGCTAACAATGTAGAGGAATCCCAACAATTGTTGGAATAAGACTTGGACCTCAATGGTGTTTCAAGTAACTCCTCATGATCTTCATCCACTACTCACATTTGCCTTATGGCTAAGGAGTTTAAGGTATCTCCTACCGTGCACTCCAATATATCCCATGGTGATGGTGATGATGATGATGTTGATGATGATACTAGTCTTGAAATCAAACAAGAAATTATTGCTTTTGATCATTTCATGAGTAACTTGCAAGGAGTTGGCAAGAAACACTTTGGCTCTCTTATGAGCCGTATAGGTGAGCTTGAGGATGTTCTTGAGCTAAAAGGTGAGATTGAGAGAGAAGATGCCTATGAAAAGGTATCTCTTCAATCATCTCTAGAAGATGAACAAGAAACTAATGCTCACCTTCAAGAGCAACTTGAAACTATCATGGAGTCTCATAACTCCAAAATTGCTAAACTCACTAAAGAACAAGACCATGCTATTGCTAAATGTAATGTGCTTAGTAAAGAAAATGCTAAGTTAAATAATGAGCTTGTCATGTTGTCTCCTTCCATTTCTAATATTAATGATGCTTGTGCTACTAACTCCACTTTGTGTGAAGCATCTATTTTGAAGGAGAATGTTGAGCTGAGGGCTCAACTTGATTTGCTAACTAGCAAGTATGGGAAGTTGGAAGAAACTCATGAAAAAAATTTAGCTCTAATGAGGATCTCCTAGCATCCCATGCTAAGCTAAAGTTAGCTCATGCGGCGGTCACTACGAAGGTAAAATCTTCTGAGCCTCTTGTGGACACTAGCACAAACTCTACTTCTAATGCATTATTGCCATGTGCTAGTTCTAGTAATTCATCCACTCATAAAATTGCTACATCTTGTGATGAATTACTTTCCTTGCCTTGTTGCTCTAACATTGTAGCATCAACTTTCTCTAGTATTTGTGTTGAAACTAACCATGTAGAGGAACTCAAAGAGCTCAAGGCACAAGTCACTTCTTTGAAGAAAGACTTGAAGAAGTGTCATGAAGGGAAGTCCACCCTCGACAACATGTTGAGAGTGCAACAACTTCCTCATGACAAGAGTGGACTTGGATTCAACTCCAATAACAAGAACAAGTCCAATGTCAAGAAGAAGCACAAGTTCATCAAGAAGAAGGGCCAAGAACAAGTTATTGATTCGGCCAAGATTGTGTGCTTCAAGTGCAAGGTTGAAGGGCACCATGTTAGATTTTGCCCTTTGAAGAAGAAGCCTCTTAGTGAGAATCAACAAGGGAAGCGACCTCAAGTCCCAACTCAAGCTTCCCGAGTTGAAGAACCTTCCCTTCCCAAAAAGAAAGGTAAAAGCCGACTTTGCTACAAATGTCGTGGGAAGGATCACTTTGCTTCTTCTTGCACTCAAGGTACCTTATCCAACCCTTCTACTATTGATAATGTCCATTCTCTTCGGAAGGATAAGGTTGGCAATGTGTTTGCCAAAGTTATTGGTACTCAAAGTGGTGTCAAGAAAAGAACCATTTGGGTTGCCAAGCCTATTGTGACTAACCTCTTAGGACCCAACTTGGTTGGGGACCAACAAGCTAAAACTTGATCAATAGGTGTAAGCGGAGGACAATGGAGACTTGACTACATCATGAAGAATTAAGGGATCTTCATCATCCATATTATCTCAAGTCAAGTCAAGTGGATTATATTGTCTTAGCATATATCTAATGCTCCTCCTTGCGGTAACTTGTATTTAAATCATATGTATGCATTGAAAGTTACTTGCACCCTTGCATGTGTTTGGTTTTGTACCTTACAAGTGTTCATATGTGTTGTGCACTCTACTTACTTATGTTGAGTAATCAAGCTTGTGTATGTTGGTTTGCACACCATGTATGTTTTGAGCCTCTTTCCTATTTGCATTTATCTTAATTGGCTCTTTTAGGGATTTTAATGGACTATCCCATTTTGGGGGAGTGATGTGTTTTTTGGTAACTCACCACCCTAAAATGTGTATTCATGAGGACTACCACTTAGTGGTGATATATCAATGTTATCTACTCTCTTTGTGGTATTTCTTACTCATGAGAAATTCAAATTCTAATGTCCGTTAATTATCTCTTGGATTTCTTTTGCCTCTGGTTAACAAAGAATGTATTATCATATTATGGGGGAGTAATAAGCTATGTGCATATTACAAGCTTAGAAAATGTGAACATGTGAGGTAGTGTCACCTAGAGTTGATATTTGTGATTATCTTGTTCCTAGGTGGCATGGTACTCAAACAAGTTCCATATTTGCTTAAATACATTTTGTTCACCCATCTTTTGGTATCTTGTTTGAGAGAGAGTTTCTTGATGCTTAGTATGATCATTGAATGTTTGAAGCCATCAAGAATCTCTAGATAAGCATGGTTTTCAATTCTTTTATTTTGCCACATGCTTATGTTTTGTGAATATGGTCTTGAATACATATATGTCATGTACCACCGAGGAATGTCTCCATACAATCATTGTCTTTGACAAGTGATAATTATATTTGTGGTAAATTTATTGATCATATTCACGTTGGCTATTGTTCTTAAGTTGTATTTTTCTATCGACAAGTTTGTTTTGGTTTAACCATCCTTTTGTCTTCTTTGCTTCATTTGGATCTTTTTGTTGCTCTACTCATAATTTGTGTTGAACATTCTTGAGTTAGGAAAAGCAAGGATCCCATTGTTGTGCACTTACATTCGAAGACTTAATTCTAAGTAATGCACTATTCTTGGGGGAGCTATCCTACATTGAGTACAACATCATCCTTTTAATTGTTTGTAACATCCCAATTTTCAGAAAAAAAATTAAAACTTTTGCATCCATGCATCATCATCATTAAACTTGTCATATGAATCACATAAAATTTGAATTTAATTAATTAAATATATTTTAATTGACTTTATGTCCTTAAAATTGTTGTTTTGAATTTATAATAATGTTCCTTTTATTCTATTTTTACTTTGGACAAAAATAATGTCAAAAGGATCTATTCTTCATAAGCTTTTCAAATTATATTTTTATGAATTTTTCTGAGAAGTTTTAATATAGTTTTGAATTTGTTTTATACTTAAAAGATTTAAAAACAGAAAAGAATTTTCAAAAAGAAAAAGAGAGTCGGGCCAGCCAGTGGGCCGAAGCCCACTAGCTATCTACCGCGCGCGCGACGCAATCCAGCCCGCCAGCAACCCGTCCCCGCCCGCGCGCGCGCGCTCACTCGCTGACAGGTGGGCCCCACCTGTCATCCCCGTCCCGGCGACCCCTTCTTCCCCAAATCACGCTCACGACCTAGCCGAGAAACGGCCGAATCAATTCGATTGATTTCCGGCGATTTACTCACCCATTTAACCCCTCGACCCCTCTCCGTTTTGCCCCAAGCCCCGTACCCCGAGAGCCACCAGGCCGTCCACGAGCATCCCCGGAGCTCCGCCGTTGCCGACGGCAAGTTCAACGAACTCCGGTGAGCTGCGACCTCCTCGAGCCCTCTCTTCACTCCCAACTGTTTCACTTTGTCTTGGCGCACCTTGGTGACAAGGTCTCGGGTGTTCTTTCACAGCCAAACTCTGTGTCCGTGCTCACCGACGATAACCTCCGCCGTGCGCATCTCCGGCGAGCAACCAGAGGAGGCAGGAAGAGCTACGACCCCCACCACTTCGCCAACGACGTCGCCTCGACGCCCTCTACCCGTAGGTATGACCCACTCGTCTCGGAACACAGTAGAACGTCTAGAACGTGCGATGTCGTGCGTGTCGCCGCCGCGCGCGCTGCTCCGGCGAGGTCCTCCGGCGACCTAGTGCCGCCCGTTGTTGGTCAACGCGTGTAGGTCGTACGATCTCGATCCTACGGTTAGGATTCGATCTTTTTAAACGAAACGGTACGGTTGATCTGGACCGCCAGATCCAGATCTGACAGGCCAGATCAAATCACTTAAACACGTCAGCATGCCCAGTCAGCGCCCAGTCAGCGCTGACGTGTAATTTCTTTTTCCCATTTTATTTAATTTGGCAGTTTTGCAGAAAACACCCCGCATACTGTTTTTATCGCTACTTTTTATCTGTTTATCCAAATTTAAATATTTGTATATATTTGAGATCCTTGGAACCAGTAGAACACTTTGGCATCATTTGTTTTCTTTTTTGACACACACAAAATTTTCAAATATTTTTTAGAGTAGTTTAAGTGTTTTTGACATAACTTTAGTTAGAAAATTTATTTTTGAGTAAACCAAATTGCTAATAACTTGTTTAGATGCCCTCTGCCCAAATGTCATTTTTACAAAAATTGATTTTGAAATTTATTTAAGTGAACTAAAGTCCTTGTCATTAACCCTTTATTCATGATTAAATAATAGAAACAAATCAAAAATTTATTCATGCATATATCATGAAAATCCAAAGGGATACTTTTATTAGTTTCTAGACGTTGGAAATAAATTGTTGCATCTCATCTCATGCATAGCATATATCTTCTTTGTATGAACCTTTGCTTGTGTGTTTATGTGTGGCTCTTTATTTCTTTGTTAGACTATTCGGAGGGAAACGAGAATCTTTGCAACTGTAACTGCTGCACTCCCGATTGCCAAGACAAGTGGCACACCCCCATAAAAGTCCTATTATTTCTATGCATGAGTAGAGTATTTTCTATAAGCATGTGTAGGATAGCATTGCTATGCAAGCCATGATAGACCTCTTTATTCCTGTGTCTAGGTTCCTATGAAATTACTTAGTAGAATAGTGATGCTATGCAAAAAACTATTTTGATGAAAAAGATAAAGTCTACTAAGTTTTAATCAAACACCTGGGTGGAAATTGGTTGCTTGGCTGTATGAGTTGAGTGTTGTTCCTAGGGGTTTTACCTGTGGAATATTCACTTGTGGAAGGCCACCCAGGATCAAAGGAATCTGAAGAACTCCAAGTGAAGATTGCTTCTCGTGCAGCCATTGCCAATATGGGCTCTGGCTTGATCAACTAAGCTGCGTGGACTCTCCCCGGCCTGACAGGTGGTGGTAGAGGATTTGTAGGTGGAGCGCGTCAGGCCAGAGTGGGAGGAAAATGTTTCTGAAGGATCTCGTCTCATTCTTTCCTTTCCTTATCACAAATGGTGTGTAAAGGATAACCTGGGTTGAATGGGTACAATGGTGAACGTGCACAACCTCTGCAGAGTGTAAAATCTAAGTACTTAGCCGTGTCCCCGGAAACGGACAATTGAGCAGCTGAACGAGGATGTCAACGGAGGATTCCAACATTCCAACGTATAAATTAAAAACTTGATGGGTGAACAAGGGTAGAATGAGACAGTGGATTTCATGCAACGGATGTCTCGAATAGAAGAAAAGTGTTTTCAAAAAGTTAGGGAAAAACTTGCTTTCTGCAAAATAGCCTTGAGCTCCACCAGCCAAATAAGTATATAGGTCATAGAGTTATTCCTCTAAGTGTCCACCATAGTGTCACTTGCCAGTTCCATTTTAATGGTTCTGACCCACGTTGTTGCAATATATATTTTATTGCAGACTGTCCTGATGATTAGTGAAAGTTTTTACTAAGGGTTTTCGAGTCTTCAACCAACATGCTCGCCTGTGGCACATGATGATGATTGGGGACTCCATGAAGAATAATTTTCCGATGTTTACTCTGTTCACTTCTAGCTTTAAGCTATGCAAATTTGTAATGAATATTTCCTAAGTATGGATCAGCGTTGTAATAAATTGATACTTTGTTGTGATATTACATCGTAATTGTGTGTGCAAACGAATCGATCCAGGGATTTGCACTATACACAGGTATCTGCCATATTTTAGGTGCAGGTACACTACAGATGGTATCAGAGCACTGTGTTGCCTATAGGTTCGAGCCCTTAGGATTGGAAAAACCTTTTGATCATAGTATTAACTACTTAAGTATTTTTGGATCCTACCGGCATAGTGAGATGAAGCGGCCTGGGAACAAACCTTACATGTCCGCGTACATGAGACCTGTTCCACACTTAAGTGGCTGGCCGGGTGTCTGTCTCTCTCACTATAGTGAATATCCAATTTACAAAGAGTTGTTTATATTTGTTGATCACATTGAGATTTGACTTAGTTTTGACTCTAATTTAATAATACACTTATGACTAGTACCTCCTTACCTTACACATTTCTTGTTTTAAATTCTTTTCTTTCTTCCTAAAGGGTTCAAGAGAAAAACAAGACTTTCAGGGAACAGAAGGCAGAACTCGAGAGCAATGAAGTCGGGTTTGAAGCTGATAGTGACTTGATCAAGCGTTTTCGTACCGAGAAAAGGGAACTGCAAGAGAAGAACTCTGCCCTGGAGAAAGAAGTGAAGGAATTAAGGGAAGTACTCGACAATGAAGGAATCGAGATTCAGGAAATTGAAGAAGAAGAAGACGACATGGTCGAGTAGTTCGTTAGCGAGACTACCATTTATTTACCCTCATCGTTATCTTAGTCTTGTATTGACCTATCAACTTGTGATAAGGCAGTACCTTCCATTGTATTCCGAGGAACCTCGCGTTTTTATTTTCCAAAACTCTCATGTCTGATTAATCCAAAGTTTTGAGTTGTGTGTTGTTTGTTTGTTCTTTAGGTTGTTTGTTTGTTGGGGTAATCTCTCTCTTTAGACCTTTCCGTCTAAAAACTCACCTATACAAATCACAGATGCCTCCCCGTCGTACAACAACAACAACAACAACAACAACAACAACACAACAACAACAACAACAACAACAACAACAACAACAACAACAACAACAACAACAACAACAACAACAACAACAACAACAACAACAACAACAACAACAACAACAACAACAACAACAACAACAACAACAACAACAACAACAACAACAACAACAACAACAACAACAACAACAACAACAACAACAACAACAACAACAACGACCACAACAAGAATGATGCTATACAACAGTTGATGGCTGCTCAAGCTCAGCTAATGACTATGATGACCCAGTTCATTGCGGCAACCAACAACAACAACCAAAACCCGCCTCCGCCACCACCCCCCCATGTGGATAGACTTACCAGATTTCTGAGGCTCCGACCGAACAAGTTCTCCACTGCAACTGAACCAATTGTGGCAGATGACTGGCTGCGTTCAGTGGACAGGGATCTGGTGACTTGTGAATGTACTGACGCTGAGAAGGTGAGGTTCACCACTCATCTGTTGGAAGGACCAGCAATCCAGTGGTGGGAAACCTATCAAATCACCCACCCACTAGAAACCATGACTTGGGAAAATTTCAAGGAAGGTTTTCGTAATGCTCATATCTCCTCGGGCATTATGAACTTGAAGCAGGAAGAGTTCAGAAACCTGAGACAAGGAAACAGGAGCCTTAAGGAGTACATGGCTGATTTCCATGCCCTTTCCCGTTATGCCTCTGAAGACATTAACACCGAGGCAAAGAGGAATGCAAAATTCCTAAATGGGCTGAGTGACGAGCTGAAGATCCCTTTGACAGTGGCATACGCCCCAAATTATCAGACTCTCCTAGATCAGGCTATCATACTAGAGGATAACATCAAGAAGGCTGAAAATAGGAAGAGAAAGTTGAATGTTCACAAACCCCATTCTGAGACTTCTTTCAAGAGATCTTTCCCTCAAGATGCAAACCAGAGTTATAAACCTGGTCACTATCCTAGTGGAGGAAGCAACCATAAACATCATGGTCACAACCATAGTGGTGGTTTCAAGGGAAACAATGGGAATCACAAGGGAAATGGAAATGCTGGCCACAACAATGGACAACATCGCCCAAACCCCGAATATAAGAAAGATATCAGCCAAGTCCTATGCTTCAAGTGCAATAACAAGGGTCACTACGCCACTGACTGCCCCGAAAAGAAGGCCGCAGAAGCTCCCAAGCCCAATCCCTTCCAGAAAGGACATGTGAACCACATCAATGTGGAAGAAGTGTACGATGAACCTGATGCTGTCATTAGTACGTTCTTGCTAAATTCATGCCCAGCATTAGTTTTATTTGATACTGGAGCATCGCATTCTTTCATTTCAAGAGCTTTTGTAAACAAACATGGGTTAGTAGTGGAAAATATAGGAAGCCCCATTAGAGTAAGCTCTCCGGGCGGAGAGATGCTAGTAACCTCTGGTTGTAGACAGTTGAGTCTGAAGATTGGAAAGCATCAGTTTCCTACGGACTTGATCATCCTGGAAACACAAGGCCTGGATGTTATCATAGGGATGGATTGGATGACCCGCTATGCAGGAATCAT
Source organism: Poa annua (assembly GCA_026929855.1). Lineage (NCBI taxonomy): Eukaryota > Viridiplantae > Streptophyta > Magnoliopsida > Poales > Poaceae > Poa > Poa annua. The sequence continues at coordinate 7,960,050 of CM049432.1, forward strand.
AGACTGCGCAAATAGAACCATCACTCTCACCACTCCAGAAGGCTCGAAGATCAACTTTAGATCAAAGTTTGAACTAAAGAAGGTTAGGCTTAATTCTCTTAAGGGGGTTAGTCTCGGTGAGGTCCTTATAGTTAAGGAATACCCTGACGTGTTTCCGGAAGAGCTAACAGGAATGCCACCCGATAGAGATGTAGAGTTCCTCATAGAACTAAAACCGGGGACAGGACCAATTGCTAAAAGGCCCTACACAATGGCAACTGATGAACTGAAAGAACTCAAGAAACAACTGGAAGAGTTTATGCAGAAAGGCTTTATCCGTCCAAGTTCATCACCCTGGGGAGCCCCGATTCTTTTTGTCAAGAAGAAGGATAGTACTCAGAGATTAGTCACCGATTACCGTGACATAAATGAGCATACAATTAAGAACAAGTATCTGCTACCCAAAATCAATGAACTATTCGATCAACTAGAAGGGGTTGTCGTCTTCTCCAAGATCGATCTTAGATCAGGGTACTTTCAGATGAAAGTCAGAGAGATGGATATACCCAAGACTGCTTTCTTTACAAGATATGGATCGTATGAGTACACGGTAATGCATTTTGGGTTAACCAATGCTCCAGCCTATTTCATGAATATGATGAATAAGGTGTTTATGGATGTTCTGGACAAGTTTGTTGTTGTCTTCATCGATGACATCTTAGTCTACTCCAAAAGTCACAAAGAACACGAAGAACATTTACATCTGGTATTGCAAAGGCTCCGAGAACATAAATTATATGCTAAGTTCAACAAGTGTGAATTCTGGTTAAAACAAGTAGGATTTCTAGGACACCTGGTGTCTAAGATGGGATAGCAGTGGACCCTGAAAAAGTTGCTGTTGTGACAAATTGGGAATCGCCCAAAAATGTGGGATAAATCCGCAGTTTTCTAGGACTGGCAGGGTACTACCGGAGATTCATTGAAAACTTCTCCAAGATTGCCAAGGCCTTGACTGAACTACTGAAGAAGGGAAAGAAATTTGAGTGGACGGAAGCTTGTGAGATCAGTTTTCAGGAATTAAAGAAGCGCTTGGTGTCGGCACCAGTATTATGCTTACCAGATCTAGAGAAAGACTTCCAGGTTTATTGTGACGCTTCATATCGCGGCCTAGGAAGCGTATTGATGCAAGAAGGCAAAGTAGTGTCTTACGCCTCAAGACAACTCAAAAATCATGAAGTAAACTACCCCACTCATGATTTAGAGTTAGCTTCTGTGGTGCATGCGCTAAAGATATGGAAGCCATATTTATGGGGAAAGAGATGTGAAGTTTTTACGGATCATAAAAGCCTCAAGTATTTATTTACTCAGAAGGAATTAAACATGCGTCAAAGGAGATGGTTAGAATTGATCAAAGACTATGATTTAAGTCTAGAGTACCACCCAGGGAAAGCCAACGTAGTGTCTGATGCCTTGAGCCGTAAGACTTATGTAAACGGACTCACGGCAGGAGAATTGCCGGAAGATCTTTGTAAGGGGTTTAAGGACCTTCGATTAGAGGTGGTACCTGAAGGATTCATAGCATCCTTAGAAGTTCAACCTCTTCTATTTAACAAAATCAAGACAGCTCAGTTAGAGGATAAAGCAGTAAAAGAAATCAAGAAGAACCTAAGCGAAGGTAAGGCCGGAGATTTTAGAGAAGATGAAGAAGGAACCGTGTGGTATAAAGAACGCATTTGTGTTCTTGACAATGCCGACCTCAGGAAGTTCATACTTCAAGAAGCTCATGACTCACCTTATTCCATACATCCGGGAAACACCAAGATGTATATGGATGTAAAGGAGAGGTATTGGTGGATCAACTTGAAACGTGATATTGCAGAATACATTGCAAAGTGTGACGTCTGCAGTCGTGTGAAAGCGGAACACCAAAAACCAGCAGGGTTGCTACAACCGTTACCAGTACCAGATTGGAAATGGGAACGGATTGGTATGGATTTCATCACGGGTCTGCCCAGGACTAAATCAGGGTATGATTCTATATGGGTTATAGTCGATCGGCTGACGAAAGTATCTCACTTTATACCCGTAAAGACTAAATACACTAGTGCCAAACTAGCTGACATCTACATGAAGAGGATTGTGTGTCTACATGGTGTTCCCAAGAAAATTGTGTCGGATAGGGGTACTCAGTTTACTTCCCATTTATGGAATCAATTACATGAGTCTCTGGGAACTAGATTGGAGTTTAGTACAGCGTTTCATCCGCAGACAGATGGACAGACAGAAAGAGTAAATCAGATCCTAGAAGATATGCTGAGAGCATGCGCTCTAGATTATAAGTCAAGCTGGGATGATAATCTTCCATATGTCGAGTTCTCTTACAACAACAGCTATCAAGCGAGCATAGAGATGTCACCATTTGAAGCCCTGTATGGGAGAAAGTGCACCACCCCACTATTGTGGAGTGGCGTAGAGGAACGTAGTTTGTTCGGCCCAGACATAATCAAGGAGGCCGAGGAAAAAGTCAGGTTGATTAAGGACCGTTTAAAGATAGCACAATCCAGACAGAAAAGTTATGCGGACTCCAAAAGGAGAGAAGTCACGTATGAAGTGGGTTATCGAATCTATCTCCGAGTTTCACCTATGCGGGGAGTTAAAAGATTTGGAATCAAAGGAAAGTTGGCACCTAGATTATTGGACCCTTCAAGGTATTATCCCGCAAAGGAGAGGTCGCCTATGAGTTGGAACTCCCGGAAGCACTTTCCGCGGTTCACAGTGTGTTTCATGTCAGCCAGCTGAAGAAATGTCACCCAGAAATGGCAGAAACACTGCTAAGAGATACGGTGCCACTAGAGGAAGTACAACTAGAAAGTGACCTCACTTATGAAGAAAAACCAATAAAGATTTTGGAGACAACAGAACGTGTCACCCGAACCAAGACCATCAAATTCTGTAAAGTACAGTGGAATCACCATTCAGAAGAGGAAGCAACTTGGGAAAGAGAAGATGACCTTAAAGAAGACCACCCTCACCTATTTGCTAGCCAATCCGAATCTCGAGGGCGAGATTCATCTTAAGGGGGTTAGGTTTGTAACATCCCAATTTTCAGAAAAAAAATTAAAACTTTTGCATCCATGCATCATCATCATTAAACTTGTCATATGAATCACATAAAATTTGAATTTAATTAATTAAATATATTTTAATTGACTTTATGTCCTTAAAATTGTTGTTTTGAATTTATAATAATGTTCCTTTTATTCTATTTTTACTTTGGACAAAAATAATGTCAAAAGGATCTATTCTTCATAAGCTTTTCAAATTATATTTTTATGAATTTTTCTGAGAAGTTTTAATATAGTTTTGAATTTGTTTTATACTTAAAAGATTTAAAAACAGAAAAGAATTTTCAAAAAGAAAAAGAGAGTCGGGTCAGCCAGTGGGCCGAAGCCCACTAGCTATCTACCGCGCGCGCGACGCAATCCAGCCCGCCAGCGGGCCGTCCCCGCCCGCGCGCGCGCTCACTCGCTGACAGGTGGGCCCCACCTGTCATCCCCGTCCCGGCGACCCCTTCTTCCCCAAATCACGCCCACGACCTAGCCGAGAAACGGCCGAATCAATTCAATTGATTCCCGGCGATTTACTCACCCATTTAACTCGCTGTTGCTCCTATAAGAACCCCCTCGACCCCCTCTCCGTTTTGCCCCAAGCCCCGTACCCCGAGAGCCACCAGGCCGCCCACGAGCATCCCCGGAGCTCCGCCGTTGCCGACGGCAAGTTCAACGAACTCCGGTGAGCTGCGACCTCCTCGAGCCCTCTCTTCACTCCCAATCGTTTCACTTTGTCTTTGCGCACCTTGGTGACAAGGTCTCGGGTGTTCTTTCACAGCCAAACTCCGTGTCCGTGCTCACCGACGAGAACCTCCGCCGTGCGCATCTCCGGCGAGCAACCAGAGGAAGCAGGAAGAGCTACGACCCCCACCACTTCGCCAACGACGTCGCCTCGACGCCCTCTACCCGTAGGTATGACCCACTCGTCTTGGAACGCAGTAGAACGTCTAGAACGTGCGATGCCGTGCGTGTCGCCGCCGCGCACGCTGCTCCGGCGAGGTCCTCTGGCGACCTAGCGCCGCCCGTTGTTGGTCAACGCGTGTAGGCCGTACGATCTCGATCCTACGGTTAGGATTAGATCTTTTTAAACGAAACGGTGGTTGATCTGGACCGCCAGATCCAGATCTGACGGCCTAGATCAAATCACTTAAACACGTCAGCATGCCCAGTCAGCGCACAGTCAGCGCCCAGTCAGCGCTGACGTGTAATTTATTTTTCCCATTTTATTTAATTTGGCAGTTTTGCAGAAAACACCCTGCATACTGTTTTTATCACTACTTTTTATCTGTTTATCCAAATTTAAATATTTTTATATATTTGAGATCCTTGGAACCAGTAGAACACTTTGGAACCATTTATTTTCTGTTTTGACACACACAAAATTTTCAAATATTTTTTAGAGTAGTTTAAGTGTTTTTGACATAACTTTAGTTAGAAAAATTATTTTTGAGTAAATCAAATTGCTAACAACTTGTTTAGATGCCCTCTGCCCAAATGTCATTTTTACAAAAATTGATTTTGAAATTTTATTTAAGTGAACTAAAGTCCTTGTCATTAACCCTTTATTCATGATTGAATAATAGAAACAAATCAAAAAATTATGCATGCATATATTATGAAAATCCAAAGGGATACTTTTATTAGTTTCTAGACATTGAAAATAAATTGTTGCATCTCATCTCATGCATAGCATATATCTTCTTTGTATGAACCTTTGCTTGTGTGTTTATGTGTGGCTCTTTATTTCTTTGTTAGACTATTCGGAGGGAAACGAGCTTTGCAACTGTAACTGCTGCACTCCCGATTGCCAAGGCAAGTGGCACACCCCCATAAAAGTCCTATTATTTCTATGCATGAGTAGAGTATTTTCTATAAGCATGTGTAGGATAGCATTGCTATGCAAGCCATGATAGACATCTTTATTCCTGTGTCTAGGTTCCTATGAAATTACTTAGTAGAATAGTGATGCTATGCAAAAAACTATTTTGATGAAAAAGATAAAGTCTACTAAGTTTTAATCAAACACCTGGGTGGAAATTGGTTGCTTGGCTGTATGAGTTGAGTGTTGTTCCCAGGGGTTTTACCTGTGGAATATTCACTTGTGGAAGGCCTCCCAGGATCAAAGGAATCTGAAGAACTCCAAGTGAAGATTGCTTCTCGTGCAAATATGGGCTCTGGCTTGATCAACTAAGCTGCGTGGACTCTCCCCGGCCTGACAGGTGGTGGTAGAGGATTTGTAGGTGGAGCGTGTCAGGCCAGAGTAGGAGGGAAAATGTTTCTGAAAGATCTCGTCTCATTCTTTCCTTTCCTTATCACAAATGGTGTGTAAAGGATAACCTGGGTTGAATGGGTACAATGGTGAACGTGCACAACCTCTGCAGAGTGTAAAATCTAAGTACTTAGCTGTGTCCCCGGAAACGGACAATTGAGCAGTTGAACGAGGATGTCAACTGAGGATTCTACCATTCAATCGTATAAATTAAAAACTTGATGGGTGAACAAGGGTAGAATGAGACAGTGGATTTCATGCCACGGATGTCTCGAATAGAAAAAGTGTTTTCAAAAAGTTAGGGAAAAACTTGCTTTCTGCAAAATAGCCTTGAGCTCCACCAGCCAAATAAGCATATAAGTCATAGAGTTATTCCTCTAAGTGTCCACCATAGTGTCACTTGCCAGTTCCATTTTAATGGTTCTGACCCACGTTGTTGCAATATATATTTCATTGCAGACTGTCCTGATGATGAGTGAAAGTTTTTACTAAGGGTTTTCGAGTCTTCAACCAACATGCTCGCCTGTGGCACATGATGATGATTGGGGACTCCATGAAGAATAATTTTCCGCTGTTTACTCTGTTCACTGCTAGCTTTAAGCTATGCAAATTTGTAATGAATATTTCCTAAGTCTGGATCAGCGTTGTAATAAATTGATACTTTGTTGTGATATTACATTGTAACTGTGTGTGCAAACGAATCGATCCAGTGATTTGCACTATACACATGTATCTGCCATATTTTAGGTGCAGGTACACTACATTGTTATCGGGTCTTATTGATTTTCTTGAACTTTGCGTTCAAAAAGATATATGGAGGGTCATGATCCCACTTATGTGCATTTTGTATTTACATTCAAGATCTCAAAAATGCACTAATCATGGGGAAGCTACTCTATAGTCTTTAGAACACTATTCTTTAAAATTGGTTTGGTATCTTATTGCTCTTCTTGAACATGACTAATGTTTTAACAATGTATATGGTGAGTGATGATCTCATTTGTGTGCATTTTGTATTCATATACAAGATCATAAGTTATGCACTAATCTTGTGGGAGCAACCCTATATGTTATTGAACATTAGTTGTCTTCAATTGGTTTTTGATCCCGATGACATGTCTCTTTGAAAGACAAACATTTTTCGTCTTGGTACTTTGTGCCATCATGAAAAGTGTAGAGGGCTTGGTTTATTTTTTGGAACCTTACTCCTCTTTGTGGAGTTGGCTATCTCATCCCACGGTTCTTAGTGTACCTTCTTGGATGAGATGAAACCTTCGAGCATGCTTGTTTGATTTATTTCTTATGCTCATTGGTTTAGCCTTGACCTTGATTTCATTTGATATCTTCTCAAATTGGTTTCTCCAATCATGTGTTGGTTTGAGTCTTTTGATACAATGAATACAAATCCTTCTCTTGCCATACTTTTGTGTAGCTTCTTGATTTAATTGGTGTTTTGTCCAAATTGTATCTCGCTTGGTTCTTGAAAGTTTTGTGCATGCATATTTACTATTTGTATATCTTATGGCATGTTTACTTTCGTTGATCCAATATATAGGATAAACTCCATCAAATCCTAAATGGCTAAGATGTGCATGAAATTCTATTTCATATCAATATGCACATATTTATGTGGAGTTTGTCCTATGTATTGTAGTTGGACTAACTACTTTGGACCCAATTAGTTTGGGTACCATTGTGTACTTGATTCGTTTTAGGTACATGAGAGATGCATTGGAAGCTTGCCTCTATTTAAAGAAGATGTCTTCACCATGTGCTTCTTGGAGTCAAGCTTGGATGATTGTGAACTCTCATCTTCTACACCGTCAATGCTATCTCGGTAACAAGTATCTAACTCATGCATATTCTTCTAGCTCTCAACCTTGTGTAGGTTGGTCTTTGGCATGAGTTTCTCTAAGTTGCATTTGATATGGTTTTTGCAAAGTTTGATTCAATACATCTTCGTTGCAAATGTGAGTTAGCCGGGATGATTAAACATCAAGGGAAATATATATTTATATATAATCATTTTCATGATTCACGGATCCCCAATGTGTTAATCTAGCAAATTCATTCAAAGTCTCTCATGTGCAATATTGATGAATTCTCTTAAACCATTTGCCTTATGTGATATTTGTTTTGTGTCTCGAAGTATCCCAACTATCACTTATCCTATGTGGGTATTTGTGATGCTTTGAGAACTTGGTGTTGGAAGTTCATCTATACCCTTTAAGAATAATTTGAGCTATGTGCTTTTCTTTCAAGCAAAAATTCTTATTGGTGTATTTATGACTTCCTCTTGGATACCACGTGCGTTAACTTGTACCTACATTGTGTGTGCATGTTTCTTTGTGGACTTAGTGTCCACTTAGAAACTTATACACATGAGGGTAGTTACATATTTAATTGGTATTCAAAATCTTTAGTGATCACCTTTTTTTTACTTTCTTGATTCTTTGGTGATCTCTAAATGGCACAAGCTTTGTTTTTCTATTGGTTTCACATTGCCTCTTAATAAGCTTGTGATCCTATTTGATTTATCCTCTTGGGTGTGCTTGTTTGCGAAATACATGATATGCACTATGTGCCTCATAATTTGAAAGACTACGGTGATGCTTAGGCACATCCTTATTTAGTCTCCTAAAATGTATTTTCATGACACACCCATCCTTTCTCGTTTGAGCAAGTCTTCATTTGTCACTTCTTTCTCTTGTTGCTCAACATTTGTTTTTTGCAAGGTATACTTATTTTCTTAACTTTATAATCTTGCACCTTTTTGTGTTCGAAAGCATCTAGGAGGGAGTGAGGATTCCATGTTATGCACACCATATTGAAATACAAATATTTTCATCGTGCATGTACCTTGGGGAGTTCCCTCTTGATTTTTAGAACACTTGGTTGATCTTATCATAGCATCTTCTTGTGCTCAATTGTTTTTGGATCCCTTGATTGCTTGCTTCTTTGTGAATGCTTTCCCCTTTGCAATTGGTATCCTTCCAGTGGATTTCAATTGATATCTTTCTTGTGCAATTTTTGGATCCTCAATATAGTTTGATCCCCTTCATCTATTCATCATTGGATAAGTGCATTTGATTTCACTCATATCATGAGAAATGCATAAATCATGGAGGAGATCTTATTATGTTACCTTTGCAAAGCTTTTCGCCCATTTCGGCAATCGTTGCCAATGGGGGAGAAGTTTTGGAGGGTTGTATGGAATTGCATACTGTGGTTTATTCTTAAGTATTCCTTGCCTTTGCATTCGTTGCTTGGTTTTATATATATAGTGGAAACTCCACCATCGGTAATGGTCGATATTATAAACCCTCTCAAAAGAGATTGTCATCAATTACCAAAATGGGGGAGATTGAAAGAGCATTTTCCCTCATGTGTGGTTTTGGTAATTGAATGACAACCTCTATGGACTAATGTTTGCTTTGAGATATCATTATAGATCATGTACATGGAGTTGTGGAGTTCATGTGTTGGACTCTTGAAGCTTATGCGTTGAGTGGAGCATATTGCAAGTATGTCTTGAAGGATTCAAGACATCATATTAGTGAAGAAATGTTGGAAGATAAAAGGTTGATCAAGATGTTGATCAACACACAAAGCTACAATATGTACCAAGAGCGATCATGTATCTCTTGGGATGGTAAACATTTGTCCGCATAGCTTTGTGAACTAACCCATGATATATGTGTGTGTGGTATCTTTATATGAGGTTAGGTATCTTCCCATGGGCTTGCATCAAATGAAGATTTCATATAGCTCATGGAGGATGACGTCATGTGGTGATCGTCATCAAGGTGAGATGTGCAAGACCAAGACCAAGAGAAGCTCCTTGAAGAGATCCTACGCTTGGTGCTTGCAATGGATACATGAAGATGAAGCTAAGCGAGACTCTCCCATTGTGAGCATGGGGGAGTATTTGGAGAAGTCTTCATCAAGCATGTGCTTGGACGCGCAATCAAGGAAAGATGATCCACTTGAAGAGATCAACATAGTCATCATCTAACTCAAGTGGAATGCTCAAGGCAAAGGTATGATCTTGATAGGGCTATAGGATAGATAGGCGTACTATCAAGAGGGGCTCTCAAGTTAGTAACTTGATCGCATCGTTGTGGAGAGCTCAAACCTTTGCATACTTGGCATATCATGTTTCTTGGTTCTTATTTGGCTTTTATGTTGGTGAGGAGTTAGAGCTTGGTTCATCTCCATGTCAAGCTCTAGTTCATCGAAATCGGTTTTACTTTGGACAACTTGTTGCGTTTTCGGTGGCGGAAATATTGTCGGTTCTACCATGAGGAAAGTCCCACACCTTGCCATGTGTGGTGATTTTACTCTATTTATGGGATGCAATATTTCCACTTACTCTATTTTTGTTGGGTGCTCATCGTCGCTATCTTTCCAACAAAATTGGTCTCACCTCATTTGAAGTTCTTTTGCAAAAGTTATAGCAGTTTTCGTTTCGGTGTTTTGCTTATTCGTATTATTGGGGCCGGATATTCCGCTCTACCGGAATTTCCGGTTCCCCAGCTCATCCAAGAAAACGGCTAAGGAAAGGAGAAAAAGGGTTCTGACTCCAGTCGGAAATTGTGCTCGGAAATTTCCGTCTACCGGAATTTCCGAGTGCCCCCAGAAATGGCTAAGGAAAATTTTGGTTTTGCTTCTGACTCCAGCCGGAATTTCAGCTCGGAAATTTCATGGACTCGGAATTACCGGGTAACCGGAATTTTCGAGTCTCACTTATACCGGAATTTCCGAGTGTCGAAACAGCCAACGGCTATATTTCCTGGAGCCTAAATACCCCTCCCCTTCTTCTTCCCCAGCCAATCCAAGGCAGCACGTTTTTCCCCTCTCTCCTACTCCATTGTTGACCTTGGAAAGCTCACTTCCCTCTCAATCCCTCCATTGAATCTTCCATATTATTTAGGGAAAGTTGAGAGGAGATCTAGATATACAATCCTACCAATCCATCTCTCCTCTAAGTGAGGGGAACTTTGTGGATCTAGTTCTTGGAATTCCTTTGTGGTTCTTCTTCTTTGTTCTTCCTCTCTTCTCCCCCCATAAGCATTAGTTGCTTTTGGTGGGATTTGGGAGTGAAGGATTTGACTCCTTCGTGGTTTCCTTTGTTCTTCCTCTCTTATTCCCCCATAAACATTTGTTGTTGTGTTGGAATTTGAGAGTGAAGTACTTGAGCACTTCGTGTGCTCTTGCCATTGCATTTGCATCGGTTTGAGCCCTCCACGAGAATTCGTGGTGGTGATACTTGTGAGCTTGTTACTCTTAGGTCTTTGGACCCTAGACGCCTTTTGTGGCCGGCCTTTTGTGGCCAAGACCTTTTATGGTCAAGACCTTTTGTGGTCACTTGAGAGCCCCCAATTAAGTTGTGGGTGTGTGCCTCAAGACTTGGGAGCCCCCAATTAAGTTGTGGGTGTGTGCCTCAAGAGTTGTACGGGGTTCGATCTCCGTCCCAAAGGAGATCAATAGTGGAAGGTGAACTCGCAACCTTTTGTGGTTGAGTTCATCAGGAGAAGAAGGTGAGCCTTTGTAACGTTGCGGCTAACCTGTTGTGGTTGCGCACACCTCTCCAAACGAGACGTACACCCTTTGGGTGGAACTCGGGAATACATCTTCGTCTCCGCGTGCCTCGGTTATTTCTATACCCAAGCTCTTTACTTATGCACTTTACATTGTGATAGCCTTCGTGCTTGAAGTCATATATCTTGCTATCACCTTGTTACTTGTATTGCTTAGCATAAGTTGTTGGTGCACATAGGTGAGCCTAGTATATTTATCTAGGTTGTATGCTTGTTAAAGTAAACCTCTAGTTTTATTCCGCCTTTATCAAGCATACCGGAATTTCCGGGTCATTCTTGGACCGGATATTCCGGCTCCTCGGAAAAAGTTTTAAATCGCCTATTCACCCCCCCCCCCCCCTAGGCGACGTCTATCCGTTCATGTGTGCTCTTTAATAAACTCATGAAAGGCCTTGTAGTATGACGTATAAGCTCCACACCACGGGGAAGTCTTGCAGTAGCCTAGTATCGGTCAAGGGTTTGTGTGAAACTAGGTCGCAGCAAACTTGTAGTTCAAGGCATAGTCCACTATTCAAGTTGTGGCCTAACGTAGCATAAGTTTCTAAGTGGAGTTCAACTTAACAGTCCCCACTAAGCACCGGTATATAAAATAACTAGACTTGGGGTGCGGCTTGCCGCGCGCCACCTGCTTCAAAATAATTTATGAGCCCAGGTCGAACACTCTTTTCATCGTAATTTGTATAGACAATATTGTGTATACATTGTTGTATGTTTAAAGGAAACAGAGATGACAACATACACATCAAAATAAAATAGTTTCAAAGAAAAAGACAACAATTATATCATAAAAATATTTGGTGACTTATTAGATTGACCATTAATACAACATTACTTGGTGTCCTCACAGAGATAAGCATTAACTTATTAGATTGACCATTAATACATCTGCACTCTGTATACTCACAAATATAAGCATTACTAAATATGTCATTTGAGAACATGCGATATGCCTATGCCTCATCGATATGTTGATTGCAAAAGTTATAATACATTAAATAGTTTAAGCACCGCTAAGCAGGCATGAAACAACTATTCGGTTTCAAGAAAACATCGATGTGTCCCTTAGAAGCCAAATTTTAGAACATGCCAGTAAGGTCAATGCTCTAGTTGCAGTTTGATCTGCGCAACAGCTCAGAGCATGGATGGAATTTTCCTGTAAATAAAAGATGAGTATGTTATACGCAAGATAAATCTAAGAAAATATGTTAAAAGAATTTCTTTTAATAAAAAGAACATGCAATTCATTACCCATCTAAGTAGCAACAGGAAACATAAAACAACACAATTCTGGATTTCAGATTAGAGTGTGATATCCATTTGGTGTCAATATGAATGTCATAAATTTGAAACAACTGACAACAACATATAATGTGGAGTTCTGAAACCAAATGGCCATAATTAAAAAACACATAGGGGAAAATTGCCAATTTAGTAACTTACCTTGCAAGGCAAACAAAATTAATGCTAAAGGGGCAAACTAAATAGTTACTTCAGTTTATGCCACCGTGCAAAACTAATAGCAAATTTCTTACATAGTTTCCTATTCGCATGCTAAATATAGATATAATAGGTCACTACTACACAAAATCAAAATCAGCTACCTGCTGGTGATGGTTCAACACTTCTATGAATTCAATCTGCTCCCTCAGGACAGCAAAGAGGTACAGAAAGAGACCAGAGAGCTTGGTGAGGATTTCACACATAAAAGTATCTTGGGAGTATGTGAAGAAGTGAGCGAATGGATCACAGACCCATTGAGGGTGTACTCAACCTCAAATTCCTCATACATCTGATCGATCTACAAATTCTTGGTTCCCATTAATCTGGAGGAACATGATAGAATCAGTAATCAGGTAAATGATTTGAAGAACATTGTATGAAATTATTTGAAAAACTTGAATACACAACAACATATGAACTTTTCATAGGCATTATAATATCAACGAATCGTTTTAGTAATTTAACCACACTCAGCGATAGAGTAATCAACCAAACACCAGGCAGTGTGTACCTCTTACAATTAAAGTAGTGAGGAAATTAGCTGAAAATACTCTACCAAATAGGAGCTACATATAACGATGGGTGTATATCGACACACACCCGACACACACCCGACCAATAAACATCTGTTATATGAGCTACATATCAGGGATCGTGGGGCGTTACCGACTCGATCGTGGCTTACAGCCCACGTCCTACCCGACTCGCTCCATATATACAGCCTGGGGAAAATCCTAGCCGCCACCACGAGATACATGGTCTCACACCGTTCCAGAGCATTGCGCCACCGTCTACCAAGTCTTTCCATCCTGCCTTACGGCGTGCACCGGTTGACAGTAGGCCTCCGGAACCCCGCCTCTTGTGATTCTGTACAGGAGAGGGGCGATCAGATTTTTGGAGAGCGCACTCGCGCGACTACTGGCTTCGAGTTCTTCCCCAACGACAACTTCTTCCCCGACATCGCCAACCTCTTCATCGACGACATGGGCGACGACACGGGGAACTCCAGTGGTGCGATTGCCGCTGCACCGTATATGTTCTTGATCTTTCTATATGATGTTTTGTTAGAGTTTTTACTTATAGTATATGCTCTAAATTGCATATGTTTATCTATTGTGTTAGTAGATCGCATGATTAGTTTAATCTATATTATGCTAGTCATTATATGTTTACTGTTTTCGCGGATTAAATCATATGCTAAATTGGCTAATTATTCAACAGTACACAACATGTTTAGAGTAGAATGGCTGTCGAGCTGATAACCCATTCATTTAGATTTCTGTAATGGGCAATGACCTTATTCACACTTTAACAAAGCCAAATGTGCAGTGCTGTTTCTCGGACATGGTCCATGTGTTCTGGATTCAACTTTCACTTAATCGTGTGTATTCATTTTTAGCGCACACATGTTGCAATTAAATCAATTAGTACAGTCTAGATATGTGTTAGTTCACCCGACCCAACAGAGTGTGCTGTATGCTCTAACTGCTGCGTGTTTAACCAAGAAATGTGTAATGACCATACGCAAAAAGAAAGGTGTAATGAATTCAGATGAAAGGATTTAGTCTTCCCAAAACGAATCCCTATCCGTTGTGTTTAACATAGTCAATCGTCATAAGTTTAAATTAATGCCTATAGATATATACAAACTAGAATTGAGCAAAGATTCGATTGTTATAAAATTATACATTTACTTACAAAGATGTTTTTTCTTAGACGATAGACGATGCTTCATACTAATGCCTCAGTAGTAGTTTCAGTCTCACAATTGTTGTTCTATCAGTATACAAACTTATTCAGTTATTACGGAGAAGAAGCACTGAAGCAAAGTTTTGTCAAAGTTTTCTGTTTCTTATGAGTCATGTTCTTAAAGAGAGATAATGAAAATAGCTCAACGGTTGATATAGAATTACAGATTCACTTAGTGGGGTGATTTTTTTAGACTGATAGATGATATTTCATATATATGTCCCAGTAGTAGTTTCAGCATCATAGTTGTTGTTCTATGATATGTGAACTGATTCAGTTATTATGGAGAACAACCACTAAAGCGATGGTTGTTTAATTTTGTCAAAGTTTTTTGTTTCATATGAGTCGTGTTCTTAAAAAGAGACAATGAAAAAAGGCTGTCACCGTTGATATGGAATTCTATATTTATTTAGATATGATTTTCTTTAGACAAAGATAGATGATATGAAAATAGCCTGTCAAATAGGCTTTTTTCCTTCTAATTTCATGGATTGTGACAAACTACTTTGTCACTTTTAAATGACCGTTCAACAATGAGGCATATGAATTGTTGGGATCGTGGAATGTGTGGTTATCAGGGAACGCATACAGTTTTACAGGTTTTCGGAGCAGAAGAACATGATTTTGTACCCAAAACTACACCAGACTGAGTGAAACATAAACGAAAATTGCAGAAGGTTTTCGGAGCAGAAGAACATGATTTTATACCCAAAACGACACCAGACTGAGTGAAACATAAACGAAAATTGCAGAACGTTGCATGTCAAGTAAGATGAAGATGTTCCTCCCGTGAAACACAAAATGACACAGAGGACTTCATAAAGAGGCAAACTTTCCACCGGAAATCCTCATAATTTACATCATGGTGGTACAAATCAAACCATACGCGAACAACATCGCGTGCTGGTCTCCGACACAGCTACTCAGCCATCAACAGCCACTTACTTGCCGGGAGCAAAGTTGGTGGCGAAAGCCCATGCGTTGTTGTTGACAGGGTCGGCAAGGTGGTCGGCGAGATTCTCGAGAGGGCCCTTGCCGGTGACGATGGCCTGCACAAAGAAGCCGAACATGGAGAACATGGCGAGACGGCCGTTCTTGACTTCCTTCACCTTCAGCTCCGCGAATGCCTCGGGGTCGTCGGCAAGGCCGAGGGGGTCAAAGCTACCGCCAGGGTAGAGTGGGTCGACGATCTCACCGAGCGGGCCACCAGCGACACGGTACCCCTCCACAGCACCCATGAGCACGACCTGGCATGCCCAGATAGCGAGGATACTCTGGGCGTGGACAAGGTTGGGGTTGCCGAGGTAGTCGAGTCCGCCCTCGCTGAAAATCTGGGACCCGGCCTTAAACCATACAGCCTCTCCGAACTTGACGCCGTTGCGGGCAAGTAGCTCGGGGAAAACGCAGCCAAGCGCGCCGAGCATAGCCCACCGGCAGTGGATCACCTCTAGCTCACGGTTCTTGGCGAATGTCTCAGGGTCAGCCGAGAGCCCGGCAGTGTCCCACCCGTAGTCACCCGGGAACTCGCCGGTCAAGTAGCTTGGGGCCTCACCGGAAAGCGGGCCGAGGTAGAGCACACGGTCGGCACCGTACCACGGGCTGCCTGAGGAAACCTGCTTGGCTTTCGCCGCGGTCTTGCGCATTGTTACACGGGCCTCCCCGAAAAGAGTCGATGACGCGACATTCTTCACCGCCTTGCCAGCGAAGGTCGAGGAAGACAGGGACATGGTGGTGGTCGCCATTGAGCTGCTAAGAATGTGTTGAGTTGTATGTTCTCCAAAGATTTAAAGATATATTTGGAGATGGTTTAAGATGGGAGAAGATGAAGCTATTTATGCCGATGGAGATGACACAGGGGGCTGAGCTTTGCTGTGTGAGCTTGCAAGATAGTAGAGATAGACAGAAAAATCTTGATCTCCGACGCCATTGGTTCAGCAGATGTCTCTACATCTATGAACACGTGGCATTGTGAGAGCCAGGGAACAAAGATACTTGTGGCTAGGCCTTGGATCTCTGCTTGGAGAATGGGGACCTGCGATTGGATGATGGATCACATGTACAAGATGATCACTGAATCAAGGTATGCATGGAACAAGACGTACTGTCTCTGAATCGCCAATACAAAGGGAGAGTGAAATTTTCTCTTTACTTTCCATTTTTTTTTAGAAAAAGGGGAGTCCCGGCCTCTGCATCGATTGATGCATACGGCCTTTATTAATTTATTTCAAGTCATTTACAAAGATAGATACATCATGGGTCACTCAGAGTCGATACATGAATCAACCACCTAAAGACCAAAGAAGACATGCAATGATGCTGCATCAACATGTAATTCTTCTATCAGAACGCCAACTGCACTGGTTGTATAAATCCGATGCGACCAACTCCAGGCGGTTGCACCCAAAAACCATCGCGTGTCGCTTCTCCGCCGATTGTAGGTAGGACCACGTACGGATCCATTGCGTTGCCATCGGGATAACCTGCATGAAAGAAGTTTTCTTTGCTCGATTAAAGATATAATCATTTCGTACATTCCAAATCGCCCAGAGTAAAGCACAAACTCCCACTCGAATTTGAACTTTCACTCCTTTAGGGACACCATTCAACCAATTACCAAACAAGTTGTCTATACTAGTTGGCGGTTGAATATTAAATGATATGTGGACTATCCTCCAAACCATTTTAGCAAAAGGACATGCAAGAAATAGGTGATGAACTGTTTCATCTTGATCACAAAAACAACATTTTTTACATCCTTCCCACTTACGTTTTGCCAAGTTATCTTTAGTTAGTATGACTTTACGATGTAGAAACCACATAAAAATTCTTATTTTTAGTGGAACCTTCATTTTCCACAAATATTTACGAAGAAACCTCGTATGACCGCTCATGTAATCTAGATACATGGATTTAACGGTAAATAACCCATTATTCGTCAACTTCCAAACAAAAGCGTCTTGCTGGTTTGAGAGTTGAACATTCATAAGACGATTGACTAATTGAAGCCATGCTATCCATTTATCTCCCGTCAAGCTTCTCCTAAAACCTATGTTTATTGGAGGTGCTTGTGCTAGCACCTTTGCTACAGAGACATCTTTTCGTTGTGCTATATTATATAGAGATGGATACTGGAATGACAGAGGCTTATCCCCTAACCAAGTATCCTCCCAAAACCGAACTTGCTCTCCATTCCCCACCACGAAAGAGCCTCTGTCGAAGAACTGATCTTTTACCTTCATTAGGCCTTTCCAGAAGGGCGAGTCAGTAGGTCTAGCTTTAACTTGAGATAAGGATTTAGAATGCAGATATTTATTAGAGATAATTTCTTGCCAAACCCCTTCCTCGGATAAAAGTTTAAAAAGCCACTTGCTTAATAAACATTTATTCTTAATATCCAATACCTCAATACCCAGCCCCCCTTGTTCCTTAGGTCGACAAATGATGTTCCACTTAGTAAGTCTATACTTTCTTTTGTGACCATCACTTTGCCAAAAGAAGCGTGATCTAAAATAGTCTAATCTTTTTCGTACCCCTATAGGTATTTCGAAAAAAGATAACAGAAACATTGGGAGACTCGTTACGACAGAATTTATAAGGATTAGCCGATCCCCATATGAAAGAAGTTTGCCTACCCAGCTCGCCAATTTCTTCTCAAACCGGTCCTCAATAGGTTTCCATTCCCCGTTCTTGAGCTTGCGAAAAAGAATTGGAATACCCAGATATCTAAACGGATATGATCCAACTTCACAACCGAATATACATCTATACTGATCCTCCACCTCCTTCGCTCTCCCGAAGCAAAATAACTCACTCTTGTGAAAATTGATTTTTAAACCTGAGAGTTTCTCGAAGATGCATAAGATTAGCTTCATGTTTAGAGCTTTTTCTAAATCATGACTCATAAATAGTATTGTGTCATCGGCATATTGAAGGATGGACACTCCCCCATCAACTAAATGAGGTATGAGTCCATCAACCTGTCCATCCTCTTTCGCTCGCGCTATCATGACCGCCAACATATCTGCTACGATATTAAACAGAATTGGAGATAGGGGGTCTCCTTGTCTTAGTCCTTTGCGTGTCTGAAAGTAGTGACCAAGCTCATTGTTTACCTTTATACCCACACTACCTTGGCTAACAAAATTATTAATCCATGTACACCATTTCGGATCAAAGCCTTTCATACGTAGCACTTGTTGCAAAAAAGGCCATTGAACCTTATCGTATGCCTTCTCAAAATCAATTTTCAGGAGAACCCCATCCATTTTCTTCCTATGAAGTTCGTGGATGGTCTCATGAAGTACTAAAACTCCTTCTAATATATGTCTTCCCGGCATGAACGCGGTTTGAGTTGGTCTAATAACTTTTTTAGCCACCTCTGTAATCCGATTAGTGCCCACTTTAGTAAAAATCTTGAAACTTACATTTAACAAGCAGATTGGTCTATATTGTTGTATTTGAGCCGCATTTTCCTTTTTTGGCAAAAGTATGATATTACCAAAATTCAGCTGGAATAGTGGTAGATCACCTTCTTGAAAATCCTTAAATAGGGCCATTATTTCATTTTTTATAATCCCCCAAAATTTCTGGTAAAACTCGGCTGGAAACCCATCTGGCCCCGGAGCTTTGTTCTTTTTCATTTGCATTATTGCTTCATACACCTCCTTCTCTGTGAAGTCGGCTACAAGAATTTTATTCTCCTCCTTGGATATTTGCGGTAAATCTCCATTTCTGGTTTCAACTAGAGAAACAAAATGGATATCCGGGTCCCCAAATAACTTTTTATAATACTCAGTGATATATATTTTTAGATTTTCTTGTCCTATAATAGTTCCTTCTTCTTGTTCTAGCTGAAAGATCTTCTTCTTTCTATGCTTACCATTTGCAATCAGGTGAAAGTACTTAGTATTATCTCCTCCTTCTTGAATGTGTTTAACTTTTGCTCTTTGTGCCCACTTAGCCTCTTCCACTCTTCGTAACTTGGCAATTGTATCGTTAGCATCCCTCAGAACTTCCTTCTCGGATGTACTTAAGGATGAAGTTTCAGCTTTAATGTCCAGCAAATCAATGAGACTGGAGAGCCTATCTCTCTCGGCCTTATATGCACTGCTCATATTTTTTGCCCAACCTCGTAAATATGACCTAAGATGGCGAATCTTATTTTGCCAAATCTCCATGGCACTATTGCCGTGAGTTATGGATGCCCACTCTCGAGCAATCATCTCCGTAAAACCCTCCAGGCGCAACCAAGATAATTCGAAGGAGAAATTTGTCTTATTACCAAGGTAAGCTTGTTCTCCTGAATCAACAATTAACGGCGTATGATCAGAACCTGCTCTAGTCAATGCTCTAACCGTCACCAGGGGAAATTTTTGTTCCCAAGAAACACTTGCAAGCACCCTATCCAACTTCTCATAAGTTGGATCAGGTCTACGATTAGCCCATGTATATTGCCTTCCGGACAAATCTATTTCCCGGAGGCTCAGACTCTCGATAATCGCATTAAAGATGAATGGCCATCTAGGATTGAAGTTATCATTATTCTTCTCTGTGTGTCTTCTAATTATGTTAAAATCACCTCCCACCAACAAAGGTAATGTTTCATCCTCACAAATCCGAACCAATTCTGCCAAGAATTCCCCCTTTTGGGCATCTTGGGCAGCACCGTACACCGCTACCAGAGACCATTCAAAGTTATCTGATTTAGAAGTGATATGG
Source organism: Poa annua (assembly GCA_026929855.1). Taxonomy (NCBI): domain Eukaryota; kingdom Viridiplantae; phylum Streptophyta; class Magnoliopsida; order Poales; family Poaceae; genus Poa; species Poa annua. The sequence continues at coordinate 7,979,975 of CM049432.1, forward strand.
AACTTAACACATCTCTCCCCCGGTTCAATTTTATTGACTCGAATATGTGCAGCATTAAAACCAACCAAAATTCCTCCAGACCTCCCTTGAGGAGGTAAGCAATACCAAACATAATCTAACCCCGCTGCCAAATTTCTTAAAAAAGGAGCGGAAAAATTGTCTCTCCCCGTTTCTAGTACAGCGAAAAAATCAAGTTTAAACTCTCTAATAGTTTCAGACACAACCACATGCTTAGCGGTGTCCCTAAAACCTCCGCTGTTCCAAAAACAACCTTTCATCTTTTTGCTGATTTAATTTTTATGCGAACACTACGACGGACAGTCCCAGAATCGTAATTACGCCTACTGTACTTCTTTTTTTTCTTAACTGGTGTAGCACTTAGGTCCTTATGACCTTCCGAACCTGAAAGTTCTTGCTCACCCAAATCATTACTCAAAAGAAAAGCTTCCTGTAACACTTGTTCTTGTGAAGAAAGATCGGTTTGCTTAATTTTTTCCTCATTCTTTTTAAGCATGATCAAAGTACGATGTAAATCAACCTCTTTTATCGCAGAAATTGAGGACTCAACTTGACTTTTAGTCTCCCCTAAACTAACCCCTAAGACAGCAGCCCTAGAAATGACAACATCATCAGGAAATGAAGCAATTGAAAATTTGGACGTGGATGATGTACCTGCAGCGAGACCGTCATCACGATCGTGAGCCCTCTTCTGAGCCCTCGCCAATTGAGTATCATCCGCATTCCCTTGTGCACGAACCCTCGAACTCGAGCGAACTTTCTTCGCATGAGACTCCGGGACTCCGGGAACCCTCTTTACTTTCCATGGTGATCACTGATGAACTATAGAAAAAACCCCGTTCATTCACATACCGATGTAATTTTTAGAATATACAATATGTAAAATCGAAGTTTGCATTATGTATCGTATGAACAAAAGGGCATTTATCAAACTGAGCCTATTAGAATATACGGTATTATATGTGTCCCCGCAAATAAAAATCTATGTGTTATCTTAGTTGACACCAGATAGAATAACAACTTAACACAAAGTAAATACAAAGGTTTGCATGAGCCCGCGTGTTCCTTCCACAAAATACTTACAATGGAACTTATCTTAGTTGGTTGAATTTAATAGTGGCCTGTTATGTCTTTTCTGCCTCCTATTTTTGTATGAGTTTTTAAGAAATTGTATTGTAAATGAATTCCCAATCACTTCGCTAGCAATGTTGTGCCACCACGTCGTTCTATTGTCAGCGCACTCACAATCTCAATGCAAAGATGATGATGCACGTGCAGCATAATTGGACGGCGCGGAGAGATATCATGCGGGGAAAGATGGTAAGAAACCAGAGGAGGGACAAGATGACCGTTGCCCAGCTTCGCTCCCGCGACGCGCCCTTGCGCGGCGACCGGGCGTTGACGCGGCTCGCCGGCGACCGGACCCGCTCCGCCCGGTGCTCTCCATCTCAGGCCCAACTCCCACCACCACCAGCCACACTTCCACCTAATTTTACACCGGCTTTTCTTGGCTGCTCTGCAGCGCGGCCGTCGTCATCATCTCTACTGCCCAGATCCAGATGGAGCCGGTCCTCTCCGGCGGCAAGACCTCAGGCGACGTTCTCCGGGCCCCGTGCTACGAGCTGCTTCCCCGACCTCACGGCCACCCCGTCAGCTGCGACCTGTGCGGGAGTCAACGCCGCTCTTACGGCCTGGCGTCGCGTGGGATGTCCACCTACCTCGCCATTGATGTCAAAGGCTCCACGCGCTCTGGCCGGCATCCTCCGGGTCCCTGCGGCCATCAATGCCCAGCCGCGCCCAAGATCAGCCAGGAGGGTGCGGTTCTGCATCCCCGCTCCTCGCATTCAAGCCACTGCCCCCCCGTCCACTCCACGCCTTCAAGCTGCGTCCCATCTCGGCTCGCCGGAGGCGGGGGGCTCGAGAAGCTCTACCCTAGCTGACGGATGGACGCGCGTGCTGTCGCGCCGCGCCCGCCGCGAGGAACGCCGTACGGCGAACCAAGCTGGCACTTCAATGCGCGTCCATGCCCATGTCGCTCCTCGCCCCGCTCCTTACTCCTCGCCCACGCGCTCGGTGAACTCCAGTCTCCACACTCGCTCGCGCCTTTGCAGCTCACGCCCCTGTTTCCGGTGCCAGGCCACAGACCACCTCATCGCCTCCTGCCGCGATCCCCTGCGGTGTGCGGACTGTCGAATCTGGGGTCACAGAGCAAGGGACCCCGCTTGCTCCATCTCGCCTGCTCCGCCTCGCCGTCTCCCCGTCCCTCCCATCGTCGCGCCACGTCCTCGCAGCCCGCCTGCCCTCGCCACGCCCATGGCCTTCCTCGGCGCGCCCAGCACCCGCCCGGCCGAGGGCTCCTGCGTCCTAGCCACCTCCTACGACGTGGACCGCGCTCGCCTGGAGTGGGAGGGAACTGCTGTCACGGCGTGGGTCCTTTCCCCGCCGCCCGGCCTCGACCGCCTCCACGTCGACGCGGCCTTCCGCCGCCAGTTCCAGCTCCGCCCCTCCGAGCTCGTGGTCAGCTCACACCACCCTGAAGGCTTCCTCGTCAAATTTGAGACCGAACGAATCCGCGAGCTGGTGATGCGGAACAAGAGGTCCATGTTCAAGGCTAATGGCCTGGAAATCCACTACCGCAAGTGGCGCGCCGTCTCCCACGCCTTCAACGCCGACATCGCCCATCGAGTGCATATCGATGTCGAGGGTCTGCCACCGTTCGCGTGGAAGCCGGAGATCGTCGACGTCGTCCTCGGGCAATGGTGCGCGGTGCAGAGGCTTGACGACGGCTTCACCACCATGGAGGTCACCTCATCATTTGGCGTATGGACTTGGACCACATCGCCGCAACATATCCCGAAGCGGCTATGGTGCACGTTCGCGAACAAGGCGCCGGGAGGACTTTCCTCGCTCGTGCGCGTCTCTGAAGATCGCCCGGACCAATGGAAGCGTGGGCTCACCTTCCTCATCTTCCTCCACCTCACCTGCATTGAAGATTTCTCAGACGCGCCGGTCCTGGATGGTGTCGAGCCCATCACCGAGTTTCGACCTTCCTCGCGGTCCTTCCCGCCATGGCGCCCTAGCGTGGAGGACGGCACACTCATGGCCGCGGCCGCGGCGCCTGCGGTGGTCATCCCACCAATCCGGCAGCGCTCTAGAAGCAGGGGCCGTGCGCGCGACGACGAGAACAACTACGCGCCAATTATTGGCCGCGCCCATCGTCAGAGCGGGCGCCTGGATGAGGACTGCAATCGCAGCCGCTCACACCATCAAGAGGACGCGCGGGAGCGGGAGCGCTCCGATCGACACCAGAGCCGTTCACGCCAGAACGGCCGCAGCTGCAACGACCGCGACGCCCATCTGCGCCGTCACCACAAGGACGATGACGACGAGGACAGGTACGATGGTGGTGGGGGCGGCTACTCGCGTCGCGCTACGCCTCGGGCCCCCAGCGCCTCGAGCCGTAACCGCTCCTCCGGGCGTCACGACGTTAATCACCACGACCGCGACCGTGGCTCGCGATATGGAAAAGGGCACGAAGGCCACCACCGCAACCAAGGCAGGCTCCCGTCGATCATCATCGGCACCATCCCGACCCTTTCGGCTATCGCTCCTCGCACTACCTCTGCCCCGACAGCGCTCCTCTCCGACGACGAGGTCACCGTGCAGCTGCAGGGGCTTTTTCGTGATGGCATCGCCAACCTCCGCGCGGCTCTGCCGGAGATCCTCAGCATCACGCCGCGCGCCCCTGCGCCGCCATCCTTCAGCACTGTCTGCCGGGATTGGGTCGCGGCCATCCGTGCGGCCCCAGCGGGACTGGTCGAGGGCTTCTCCAGGCTCGCCTCGCCTCCGACGACCTGCTTCCGGCTCCCCGACGCCGTCGCTGACCAGAACGGGCCCCCCTCGCCGGGCTCTGTCCTCCCCGACGCCATTGCATACCAGAACGGGGCCCCCTCGCCGGGCTCTGTTGTGTGGGAGGAGTGCGATCCCTTCATCGCTGTGAAGCCTGCAGTTTTGCCACCTACCAACTCTGATCATGCTGTCCGCGTGGTGCCTCTCTGCTGGGAGGACGAACCCGAGGGAGGGGATGAAGTCTGGTCCGCCTCCCGCGACTTGTCGCCGTTAATCAACGCCCAAGCTATGCTGTCTGGCACCGTCACCTTCACCGCCGAGGAGACCAATGAGGAGGTCGACGAGGCCCAAGCCATGCTGAATGACACCGCCACTCTCATCGCCGAGGAGGCCAAGGAGGACACCGATGAGGCCGTGATTTTCGCTGATGAAGAAGAGGCCGCGGCGATCGGTGACTTGCTCGATTCTAACAGTCCGCGCGTGGCACTTGTGCTGGGCGGAGTGGAGGACCTGTTTGATCGCCCCGCTCCTGCTCTGCTGCCCACCCCGGCCAACAGGGCGACCAAGACCAAGGCCAAGACCAAGCCAAAGCTGACCTTCCCGATTCGCCGCAGCGCTCGCTTGGCGGTGAAACCACAGGTGCCAGCAATGGAGAAGGCAGTGCGTGTTCTGAACGCAAAGATGGGCGTCAAGACCTCCCCTGAGATGACGCTGGAACAAGCCCGTCTCCAATATGTGCAAATTTTTAGTTCAGCTCTCCCTGACTCTGCAATTCAAGCCTTGATCACACTCTTCCGCCTCAACATGCCGGCAATGACGGCCGCCGACGAAGCTCTGATCTCCATGGCAGGGGCTGGAGGAAACGAGCTCACCCATCAAGCTGCTGTGGAAGCCTCTGCCTAGATCCTTTCACGCCTGGATCATTCCCGTTTACTTCCTGCTAAGATGTATCTCTACTGTCATGTACCGAACCTTCATCCCGTCACGCGACGCTGCACTACAACTTTTTTCGATCAAGCAAAGCAACTCCTCGCCATCTTTCTCCGCGAAGCAATTTTTCGCCTAACTCGGTCGCTCCCGGCAACGCGAAGAAACATCATGCAACCCACGCCTGACTACGCAGTGAAGATAACAAATGCCTTGACACGCATCTGCTCCCAAGTTGCTCAAGCTCTCCATCCCTCACAATGCTAGGACTCATCCTTGACATCTTGTGTTGGAACGTCCGCGGTCTTAACGATCAAGCGAGAAAAGACACAGTCAACGCCCTGATCGCCAACACCACTTGCCACATTGCCTGCATTCAAGAGACCAAGTTAGACTTCATCGACCACCAGACAGCTGCTTACATCGGGGGGTCCCGTTTGCGGTCTTTTGCCCATCGCCCTGCGATTGGCACCCGGGGGGGCATCCTGCTCCTCTGGGACGAGGATTTTGTGGATATGTCTAACATTCATATTGGCGCCCATTTGGTGTCTGCGGAAGTCACAGTCCGTGCCTCTGGTACTGTTTTCAAGCTTACCACCGTCTATGGCCCAACCTCTGATGCGGACAAGAGAAACTTCCTCGACGAAGCTATTGCTCAGGCACCGACGGATGATTACAAGTGGCTCATTCTAGGAGACTTCAACCAGATATACCAAGCTGCCGACAAGAACAACAACAACCTCAACCCTCGCCTAATGGGCCAGTTCAGGAACGCCCTCAACACCTGCCAGCTCACGGAAATCAAACTGCAGAATAGGAAATTCACTTGGAGCAATGAAAGAGCCGATCCCACACTGGTTAGGCTGGACCGGGCTTTCTGCAACACCAGCTGGGATCTCGAGTTCGATTCCCACACAATGCACGCGCTTTCCTCTTCTCTGTCGGACCACTGCCCGTTGCTGTTATCTAACCATGGAGGCCCGCGGAAGCCACCATTTTTTCGCTTCGAGAACTTCTGGACTAAGATGCCGGGTTTTGTTGATGTCGTCTCCTCGGCTTGGGCTGAGACAACCACGCATACACAGTCGGTGCATGTCATCAACCACAAACTTAAACTCGTGGCGAAAAAGTTGCGCATCTGGAGCAAGGGCCTGTTCTCTGATCACAAACAACAGCTCCTCATGGGCCTTGATGTCATCCTGCGGCTAGATATTGCGCAAGACTCCAGAACCCTATCTGATGCTGAGCGTGCTCTCAGAACAGCTCTGAAACGACGTGTTATGGGTCTGGCAGTTCTCGAACGATCTCGCAAGCGCCAGACATCTAGAATCAACTACCTTCGTGAAGGGGACGCGAACACAAAGTTCTTCCACCTTCGTGTCAACTCCCGCCGCAGGAAGAATGTTATTCAGAGGCTAAAACACAACCATGGATGGGTGGTCCAACATGCTGAAAAAGATCAACTCATCCACGATCACTTCTCTTCTGTGCTGGGGGTCCCTGCAACCCGTCCACTGGATTTCAACTGGGAGACGGTCGATCCCCCCTTAGAGGAACTGGACGATCTTGGGCTGCCTTTCTCTGAGGACGAGATCAAAGCCGCCATCATGGCCCTTCCAGCAGATAAGGCACCTGGGCCTGATGGTTTCACAGCCAATTTCTTTCGCTCATGTTGGCAGATCATCAAAGAAGGCCTCATGAGAGTCATCAATGATTTCTCTGAGTTAGCCATCAACAATTTCGATGTCATCAACACGGCCAATATTGCGCTGCTACCAAAGAAAGAGGGCGCCGACTGCATCAGTGACTACCGCCCCATAAGCCTCATCCATGTGATCCCCAAGATTATTGCCAAGGCGATGGCCACAAGACTGAGGCCCAAAATGGACGAGATCATTTCCGGAAGTCAGAGCGCTTTCATAAAGAACCGAAGCATCCACGACAATTTCATGTATGTCAGGAACGTGGCCAGACGCTTGCATCGCAACCGCACCCCAGCCTTGCTTATCAAGCTGGACATCGCCAAAGCTTTCGACTCCGTCCGGTGGGACTATATTCTGGACCTCATGCAACGCCGGGGCTTCCCCTCACGGTGGAGAGCTTGGACTTCGCTGCTCTTCTCGACTGCGACTTCTCGGGTGCTCCTCAATGGTATCCCGGGGGAGGAAATCTTCCATGGTCGCGGGCTAAGGCAGGGCGACCCGCTCTCCCCCCTGCTTTTTGACCTTGCGATCGACACCCTCCCTAAGATCCTGGAGCTTGCTACTGAATACGGCCTTCTGCAGCCCCTGCCGGGGAACTTCATGAAGTCGCGCATCTCTCTTTATGCGGACGACGCAGTCATTTTCCTGAAGCCCGACCCCCACGACATGAACAACTTAGCTGGCCTCCTGCAAAATTTTGGGGAGGTTACTGGCCTCATGACCAACATCGAGAAGAGCACGGTCACTCCCATTCGTTGCGCCGACATAGACTTGGACTCCATCCTTCACGGCTTCCCTGCGGCGCTCACTCAGTTCCCAATCAAATACCTGGGCCTCCCCCTTGCCCTTGGGAGGCTGCGTCGGGTGGACCTGCAACACTACATCGACAAAGCGGCTTCAAGGTTGAATCCCTGGAAGGCCAAATTTCTAAACCGTGCGGGATGTGATGCCCTTGTCAAATATGTCCTCACAGCCTTGCCGATATTCCTCCTCACTGTCATCAAGGTTGATAAGGCCATTCTGGAAGGCTTTCAACAAAATCAGAAGAAGCATGCTATGGGCAGCCAGCGACAAGGTTACTGGAGGAAAGTGCAAGGTTAGCTGGGCTAAGGTCTGCCGCCCAAAAAACCTTGGGGGTCTCGGGATCCTTGACTTGGACAAATTCGCTCGCGCCCTCAGGCTGCGATGGTTGTGGATGGAGTGGACGACACCGGAGAAACCTTGGGTGGGGCTTGAAACCCCAAATGACGCAACAGATAGGGAATTGTTTAATGCCGCTACGAAGGTCACCATTGGCAATGGTGAAACAGCAAAATTCTGGACCTCACAATGGCTCGACGGAAAATCCCCGAAGTCTCTCGCTCCAAAAGTTTTTGAAGCTTCCAAAAAGAAGAACAGATGTGTTAATAATGCCCTAGAAAACCTCGGTTGGGTTGCCGACATCGTTGTCCAAGGCTTCACGCCAGACCACATCGCGCAGTTCGTCTACCTCTGGGATCGCCTGCAGGCTGTTACACTGGTACAGGATACCCAGGACTCCATAACGTGGACGCTCTCCCCTAGCGGTTGCTACTCCGCTGGTTCTGCCTACAAGGCACAGTTCCTTGGGTCCACCCCCTGCTCTTTCAATCACCTGGTGTGGAAGACTTGGGCGCCACCGAAATGCAGATTTTTCACTTGGTTGGCCGTCCAAAACAGACTGTGGACCTCCGACCGTCTTGCTATCCGTGGCTGGCCACACAACCCGCTCTGTCGGTTATGCAAGTGCCAAGGGGAGACGGCAAGACACATCCTTTTCGAATGTCGATACTCCCGCCGAATCTGGCAGGCCGCCGCCGCTTGGCTGTCCTGCCCCTCGCTGATACAGGATCTGGGCTCTGGCCGCTCAACTGTCCTGGAGTACTGGAAGGCCATCGCTAAGACTCCAACGGCAAACCCCAAGGGTCTTAGGTCGGCGATTGTCCTGATCACTTGGGAGATATGGAAGGAACGCAACGCTCGCGTTTTCAACAACAAATCGCTTATGCCGTCGGCCCTCGTGCAAAAAATAAAAGACGAAGGAAAAAGCTGGATCCTAGCCGGCGACAAGAACCTAGCAGAGATCGTCTCTTAAACAGCTTTATGTGAACTTTTTTAAGTTTTTACTTTGGCTTCGGCCGTCTGTCACTCTTTGCTCCTCCTATATCAATTTAAAAGGCAAAGCTTTTGCCTCATTTCAAAAAAAAAGATATCATGCGGGGAGATAGATCATGCAACCGGACATAAATGTGAATTTAGCGTGCGCCAAGAGTAATTGCCTGTCAAATCAACAAATGATGGATCATGCAACCGGAAAGATAATATGAATTTACCTTGCATTTCCCCTATATAATCAATCTCATATGTCCCTATATATTTCCTATTCCCCTTGTCCTTGGCCACAAGCTTGTCGACTTTCCTCCCTATCTGTCAATGTTTCTTCATCTCGCTCACCTAAGAAAAGGTGAGCTTATCCATATGGTTAAATTTCTATTTTTATCGCGCATTTTATTATTTATGAATTTGAACTTGTAAGTCCATGTGCTTGCTTAGGGTTTTATTCTTATTTTTCTATTTATGTGCTTACATTTTTGGGGAAGATGTGCTTGATTGGCCTATTTGGATTGGTTGTATGTTTTTGTGCATCTCAGTATTGAGCTGTCCTTGGATTGGAGTTTTGAGAGAGAGAGAGAGAGAGTGTGTGTGTGTGCACCCTGATGTTTAGCTATACTTGGGTTGGTGTTCTTTCTCGATTCTTTTTTGCTATTTGTTTTCTAACAATTCTTTCTTTATGGTGACACTCAGCCCAGGAACGAGATAGGAAGAAGCACAATGATGGATTAAACCTAATGGTGTCAAATTTAAGATTACATTTCGCGGTTCAATAGACCTCTCCAACAAGGTCAGAACGTATATGAAGAATCCCAAATCGGAGCTCGGATCGTTACGACAAAGTTCAAAAAATCTTATACATACAGCCATTTTTCATTTGCACTAAAACGTCATCAATGGAAACTACAAAAAATGCATATCATCATGGACGTTTTACGCCTCATTGAATCGAACAACTTTGTTTCAATCCAAGGTTTGATGTGACCTCTAGAGTCTAAACAAGTTGCCCCCGAGTAGTTCACCAAATTGCTATAAGGCTGTATACCGAGGAAACATAAGGGGTCGGTGGATGGCTTCCACCTCGCCTAGCCGGAAGGCGGTTTCTACCCTAACCTTGCTCATCACATGGGAGGTGTCGAATGAGCGGAATGCGCGGGTTTTCAACAACAAGAGCACGCCGCCGCTAGTGATTTTTGAGAAAATTAAGACCGAGTCCCGGTTGTGGGTTCTTGCGGGTGCCAAATGTTTAGACGTTTTGATGCCGCGAGAGTAGTCCTTTGTATTATTATGGTCCGTTAAAACATGATATCTTGCATCTTCTTCTTAATTAGTATATGGGGCAAAGCTTTTGCCCCACTTTATATTTTCTTCATAGAAAGATAGATGATAAAAATAGCATGTCACTTTGGCTTTGTTTTTCTTCTAATTTCATGGATTGTGACAAACTACTTTGCCACTTTTAAATGACCGCTCAACAATGACGCATATGAATTGTTGGGATCGTGGAATGTGTGGTTATCAGGGAGCGCATACAGTTTTACAGATTTTCGGAGCCGAACTACATGATTCTGTACCATAAACGACACCAAACAAAGTGAAACATAAACGAAAATTGCAGAATGTTACAGGTCAAATAAGATGGAGCTGTTCCTCCCGTGAAACACAAAATGACACAGAGGACTTCATAAAGAGGCAAACTTTTCTCCGGAAATCCTCGTAATTTACATCATGGTGGTACAAATCAAACCATACGCGAACGAATCACGCGCAGGTCTCCGACACAGCTACAAGCCATCAACAGCCACTTATTTGCCGGGAGCAAAGTTGGTGGCGAAAGCCCATGCGTTGTTGTTGACAGGGTCGGCAAGGTGGTCGGCGAGGTTCTCGAGGGGGCCCTTACCGGTGACGATGGCCTGCACAAAGAAGCCGAACATGGAGAACATGGCGAGACGGCCGTTCTTGACTTCCTTCACCTTCAGCTCCGCGAATGCCTCGGGGTCGTCGGCAAGGCCGAGGGGGTCAAAGCTGCCGCCAGGGTAGAGTGGGTCAACGATCTCACCGAGCGGGCCACCAGCGACACGGTACCCCTCCACAGCACCCATGAGCACGACCTGGCATGCCCAGATAGCGAGGATGCTCTGGGCGTGGACAAGGCTGGGGTTGCCGAGGTAGTCGAGTCCGCCCTCGCTGAAAATCTGGGACCCGGCCTTAAACCATACAGCCTCTCCGAACTTGACACCGTTGCGGGCAAGTAGCTCAGGGAAGACGCAGCCGAGCGCGCCGAGCATAGCCCACCGGCAGTGGATCACCTCCAGCTCACGGTTCTTGGCGAATGTCTCAGGGTCAGCCGAGAGGCCGGCGGTGTCCCACCCGTAGTCACCCGGGAACTCGCCGGTCAAGTAGCTTGGGGCCTCACCGGAAAGTGGGCCGAGGTAGAGCACACGGTCGGCACCGTACCACGGGCTGCCTGAGGAAACCTGCTTGGCTTTCGCCGTGGTCTTACGCATTGTTACACGGGCCTCGCCGAAGAGAGCCGATGACGCGACATTCTTCACTGCCTTGCCAGCGAAGGTCGAGGAAGACAGGGACATGGTGGTGGTCGTCATTGAGCTGCTAAGACTGTGTTGAGTTGTATGTTCTCCAAAGATTTACAGATGTATGTGGAGATGGTTTAAGATGGGCGAAGATGGAGCTATTTATGCCGATAGAGATGACACTGGGGGCTGAGCTTTGCTGTGTGAGCTGGCAAGATAGTAGATAGAGATAGAAAAAATCTTGATCTCCGGCGCCATTGGTTCAGCAGATATCTCTACATCTATGAACACGTGGCATTATGAGAGCCAGGGAACGGAGATACTTGTGGCTAGGCCTAGGATCTCTGCTTGGAGAACGGGGACCTGCGATTGGATGATGGATGACATGTACAGTCAGGTCAGCTCAACGTATGCATGAAACGTGAAATTTCATAAAAATAATCCTTTGGGTAAAGTTCAGCAAAAAATAACCCTTTTTAAAAACTATTTTGAAATCTAACCCTTTTTGGTAGCGCCGAGTGGCATGGTGCTACCCTCCGAAGAGTAGCGCCATGGGGCATGGAGCTACCCTTAAGAGGGTAGCGCCGAGGGGCATGGCGCTAGCTACCCTCCGAAGGGTAGCGACGAAGGGCCCGCGTTGCCACGCTGGCACGAGGGTAGCGACGGAGTCTGTGGCGCTACCACATAGAGGGTAGCGCCACATCGTTGGACGCTACCAAAAAGGGTTAGATTTTAAAATAGTTTTGAAAAGAGGTTATTTTTTGCTGAACTTTATTCAAAGGGTTATTTTTGTGAAATTCACGCATGAAACAAGACGCACTGTCTCTGAATCGCCAAAACAAAGGGAGAGTGAAATTTTCTCTTTACTTTCCATGGTGATAACTGATGAACTATAGAAGAAACCCCCTTCATTCACATACCGATGTAACTTTTAGAATATACAATATGTAAAATCTAAGTTTGCATGGCGGCTCTGGATCTGAAGAATAAAGAAGGTTCTACTAGTTTGCTACAAGGCGATGGCAACGACGGCGCAGTATGGAGGTTCTTAGGAGCTAAGCTTCGTCGACTTTCCGGCCATGGAGGGGCTCTATCTTGTCCAAGGCGTTTGCGAAGGAGTGGTGGCGGCGCGCCGGCGATACGTGCTGAGCTTCGTCTTCGACATCGGGATCCTAAGGAGATTTTTTCTAATATCTTATGTGTTCTGCATCTTTCTGTAAAAGACTTTGTGGCAATATCAGTTAATCTTTTTTGCAAAAAAAAAACAAAAGGGCATTTATCAAACTGAGCCTATTAGAATATACGGTATTATATGTGTCCCCTCAAATAAAAATCTATGTGTTCTCTTAGTTGACACCAAATAGAATAACAACTTAACACAAAGTAAATACAAAGCTTTGCATGAGCTCGCGTGTTCCTTCCACAAAATACTTACAATCGAGCTTATCTTAGTTGGTTGAATTTAATGGTGGCCTGTAATGTCTTTTCTGCCTCCTATTTTTTGTATGAGTTTTTAAGAAATTGTATTGTAAAAGAAATCCCAATCACTTTGTAAGCGACGTTGTCCCACCACGTCGTTCTAATGTCAGCGCACTCACAATCTCAACGCAAAACTGATGATGCACATGCAACATAATTGGGCGGCACAGAGATAGATCATGCAGCCGGACATAAATGTGAATTTAGCTTGTGCCAAGAGTACGTAATTGCCGGTCAAATCAACAAATGATGGATCATGCAACCGGAAAAACAATACGAATTTACCTTGCATTTCCCCTATATAATCAATCTCATACTCCCTCCGGTCAAAAAAGATTGGCGTGAGTAGTGAAAAAACTTCTACAGACCTAGCTTTATTCCACGACAATCATTTGCAGCCGGAGGTAGTATTACCCTATATATTTCCTATTCCCCTTGTCCTTAGCCACACGCTTATCGTCTTTCCTCCCTCTCTTCCAATGTTTCTTCATCCCGCCCACCTAAGAAATGGTGAGCTTATCCATATGGTTAAATTTCTATGGTTATTGCACATTTATTATTTATGAATTTGAACTTGTAAGTACATGTGCTTGCTTAGGGTTTTATTCTTATTTTTCTATTTTATGTGCTTACATTTTTTGTGAATATGTGCTTGATTGGCCTATTTGGATTGGTTGTATGTTTTTGTGCATCTCAGTATTTAGCTGTCCTTGGATTGGCATATTGGATTGGTTATATGTTTTATAGTATTTACTGTCCTTGGATTGGAGATTTGAGAGAGAGAGAGAGAGAGAGAGAGAGAGAGAGAGAGAGCACGTGTGTGCACCCTGATGTTTAGCTATACTTGGGTTGGTGTTCTTTCTCGATTCTTTTTTGCTATTTGTTTTCTAACAATTCTTTCTTTATGGTGACACTCAGCCCGCGAACGAGATAGGAAGAAGCACAATGATGGATTAAACCTAATGGTGTCAAATTTAAGATTACATTTCACGGTTCAATAGCCCTCTCCAACAAGGTCAGAACGAATATGAAGAATCCCAAATCAGAGCTTGGATGTACGCGTTACGACAAAGTTCAAAAAACCTTATACATACAGCCAATTTTCATTTGCACTAAAACGTCATCAAGAGAAACTCAAAAAAAACATATCATCACGGAAGTTTTACGCCTCATTGAATCGAACAACTTTGTTTCAATCCAAGGTTTTATGTGACCTCTAGAGTCTAAACAAGTTGCCCCCGAGTAGTTCACCAAATTGCTATAAGGCTGTATACCGAGGAAACATAAGGGGTCGGTGGATAGGCCGGTGCCAACAGTCATTCGATGAATTTGTTGAATTGCAGGTATAAAGAACGACGAGGAGTTAGACGTCATCTGATCTTTTATGATGTCGATCTGATCGTGTCAGTATCAAGATTTTTCATTTGACTGTGATATATTAGTGTTCCATATATTAGTGTTCCATAAATGAATTACACGAAGTAACGTAATGGTACCGTCCATCCAACTGAGTGTATGTACACATGGCTGTCGTGCCAGCTAATGTAACTATATAATTATATACTCCCTCCGTCCATAAATAAGTGTCTTAAGTCTATCAAAAAGAAGATGTATATAGAAAAAAACAAATAAGTGTCAAGTTTAAGACACTTATTTGTGAACGAAGGGAGTATATATCTTCCTATGCATCAACTTCTCGCAACTCCATAGTCCCCATTAAGTACATTAATTTATGTCGTTATTTAAAGAACTACACATTTTGTTTCCATTTTAAATCACATCGGTTACAAAGCTAAACCTATTATAGTGATAACCACCGCTGCTACTTACAAATCGTATTATACGGTTAAAACAAGGAAAGAAACCTACACCACAAATCTATTATATACTAAAAGCAATATAAGATTGTTTTTCGAAGCACCATGTTAATCCACATCATCTAAATTAATTATAGTGGTTAGATCTCAAATCAATGGTTATAATCTAATGTCACATTATTTATTGGTAACTGTACGTGTAGATCCGTCTGGCACGTTCATATCTAGGAGACTCAGGAGAATCCTTACACGTACGGTTGTTGTAAAAAAAAAACTGACGGTCGCTTGGAGGATTAGTGCATCGTTCTTGATCCATCGATCGTCATTGCTTTGACGTCATTAATTTTGATAGCAACAGTGAAAATTAAAGGATAAGAAGGTATTATAAACAATACAATCCGGTTTAAAAAGGATAGAGTAACATTGACACGGTCAAACGAGTCAATATGGACACCATGCAAATAATGAAATTGATCACGACGTAGTTTATTTGTTTTATTATCCCAGGTTCTGAGTTTAGTTCAAAATATTTTTTGTAAAAATTGATCAAAGATGTAGAAATGAATATAAACATTCATAATATTTTTATGATATATATTTGGTCAAACTAAGTTTGATTTTGACTAAACATCCGAAAATAGGTCGACCGTGAATTCAGGGAGTATACTGTTTTATGATTGATTAGGCATAATTGACAAATTTATTTGACAACCACAAAGCGTGAAACCTTCAAAAGTGTTGGAAAAAACATTGGCGGACACATGCACTAACGACGGGAGTATCCCTCCCGCTAGAAAATATTTTGTTTCAATGATACACATAGGGACAAGTTAATTATTACAGTTTTGAGTGGTATATCTTTGTATTTAGTGTCCAAACAATGTGGATACACTTTTTAATCTGAGGACGTGAAAGTGCACATTTAATTCTTACAAATTATGTTTATGGATATCATTGCTTTGTATGGTAGACATAATCATAATATTCTACATGTCTTGCTCTCATGTAACGAAATCAACATAAGAGCAAATGTTATTTCAATTGGATTGTAGACATTTTGCATAATACATAAAATTCATGTGACCATACATAGAAGTACTTAATGAAGTTTGGGACAAGTTAAGATTTGGAATAACTTGGAGTATTACTTCTCTAATTTTGATATTGATGTATAAACATGTCAACAAATATGCCAGGAAGAAAATTAGTGATATTTAGCAGTTTATTCATAAAAAAGGTCAATGTTCTACCATGTTCATTTCTAAGAAACATTGCACAGTGTGACGTGGAGTGAGTAAATGAGAGGAAGAAACATCCTTATAAGATGATTCTAACTATTTAATGCCTGCTACCTATAAAGTAGGATAGACCAAGTTCAAGTCCTCATGGACATAGATTTTGGTACTTATTATAAAAAATGGTGTAGGGACTTTCCTTACATTCATTTCATAAAAAGAAGCCCCTACATTCATTTACAAAAAAAGTAGGATATACCATGAATCTTAATGCGGATTTCTTTCCACAAAGATAACTATCTAATTAACATTGTGATCCAATATCTCCTTACATGGGTGTTTCAACATATGACATGATGACCTTTTGCATAAAAATTTAAGACTGCCAAAGATGCTACTCATACGTGACAATTTGCTTATCAAAATATTTGCGTTATAATGAAAATCAAGATAAGTTAAGAGTCTGGAAATCTTATAGTTGTACATCTCTAATTTTGACTATTGACATCAAGACATTTGAACGAATATACCTAAAAGAAAATAATTGATCTTTACAGCCCTATATTCATCAACATTTCACCATGTGTATGTTTCTATCATGTTGCACATTGTGACATGAAGTGAGTAAATAAGAGGAAGAAACATCAGAATAACATAATTCTCACTATTTAATGTGACCAACCTATTAACAAGGATATACTGTTTTATCTTAATGCATCAACTTTTCTATCCAAGATAACTAACCTCCCATATTGATCTAACGTTGTGCAAGAACTATGGTTCAGTTTACAAATCCAATATCACCTTACGGGTATATTAACATATTGCATAATCCTTTGCCCACAAATTTCACATGACCAAAGATGTTACTCACATACGTGATATTTTGCTTAGCAAAACATTTGGCATAGTTTTAGAACCATTTTTTAACGTCATATAATGGGAAATACTATCATAACAATGAAACCCTACTGTTAAGTTTTCAACATTTTCAACCATGGATAGATGTTGTCCTCGCATTTGCGAGGGCCACCATGCTAGTTCTCATTAAAGGCGTGGATGCACGCCGCGCCAAATTCAACTATCATAGTAGATGAGTTCCCTAAACAAAACTACACTAGATGAGAAGTGATGATGGATGGATTGAAAAACATTAATTTATCAAATTATTTACTCCCTCCGTCTAATAAAAAATGTCACAAGTTTATCCTAAGTTACATGTGTCTAAACATGATTTAGTGTGTAGAATACAAGTTTGGACAAAGTTGTGACATCTTCTCTTATTCATAGGACGGAGGGAATACTATTTTCCGGTGTTCATCTTCTTCGAATTCCCCTCCCTCACATCAGACCCGGAGGCCTGAGAGGAAATGAGCCGCCCTCCTCACTCGTCACGTGGTGGCCTCCCAGCCTCTCGCATTCTGTCTCCATCAATCCAACTAGTAGTAGATGAATCCCACGACGTGACGCTTCCATTGTTAGCACCACCAAGAAATTTGTCCACGCATGTCCAAACGATTCCATTCATGGACGGATCGGATCCCAGTACAGTTAAAACCGGTACAACTACGTGCAAGGTCCGCACGTCCTGAGCTTTCGAAGCAATGGCAACAATGCCGACTCCATCCATGGACGCAACCGGTGGCGTCCTCCTGCTCCTACTCCTCTTCATCGCCGGTGCCGTCGCCGTCTTCTTTCGGCTGAGGCGGCCGTGTGGGGACGCGCCCAGCCCGCCGTCCCTCCCGCTGCTCGGCCACCTTCACCTTATCAAGAAGCCGCTGCACCTCTCGCTGGCCGCGCTCGCGGGGTCCCCGCCCGCGCCGCTCCTGTCGCTCCGTCTCGGAGCGCGCCGGGCGCTGCTCGTGTCGGCGCACGCGGCCGCAGAGGAGTGCTTCACGGCGCACGACGCCGCACTGGCGGGGAGGCCGCACGTGCTCGCCGCCGAGCACCTCGGGTACGGGCGCACCACCCTCTCCTGGACACCCCACGGCGACCACTGGCGCGCCCTGCGCCGCTTCCTCGCCGTAGAGCTCTTCTCGTCCTCCCGCCTCGCCGCGCTCGCCGCCGACCGCCGCGCCGAGGTCGCGTCCCTCGTCCAGAACCTGCTCCACGACGCTCCTGCCGCCGGCAGCGGGGTCGTCACACTCCGGCCCAGGCTCTTCGAGCTGGTGCTCAACGTGATGCTGCGCGCGATCACCGCGCGCAGGCACGCCGGCGACGTGCACAGGTTCCAGGAGATCGTCGAGGAGACGTTCGTGCTGAGCGGCGCGCCCTGTCTTGGGGACTTCTTCCCGGCTCTGCGGTGGGTGGACCGTCTTCGCGGCGTCGACGCGTCGTTTGCAAGCCTGCAGACAAGGCGTGACGCGTTCGTCGCTGGCCTCGTCGACGACCAGCGGAGGAGGCGTGACGCCGGTGGCCCAGACGTGGAGAAGAAGGGCGTGATCGACGTGCTCTTGGAACATCAGCAAACCGATCCGGAGTTCTACACTGAGACCGTCGTCAAAGGCATCGTGTTGGTGAGTACCCTCTTCTGCAAACTGCTTCCGTGACACCACCGATTTTTTTGCCCGTGACAACATAGTTGCTGCAATGTCAGATACTGCTCACCGCCGGCACCGACACGTCGGCGCTGACCACCGAGTGGGCGCTGGCGCAGCTGCTGACGCGCCCGGAAACGATGCGAAAGGCGAGGGCCGAAATAGATGCCATTGTCGGCACGGGTCGTCTGGTGGAGGAGTCAGACATCACCAACCTCCCTTACCTGCAATGCGTCGTCAAGGAGACCCTTCGGCTCCGCCCCGTCGGGCCGGTCATCCCGGCGCACGAGGCAATGGAGGACTGCACGGTGGCCGGCTTCCACGTCCAACGCGGCACGATGATCCTCGTGAACGCGTGGGCGATCCACCGGGACGCCAAGCTCTGGGATGCGCCTGAGGAGTTCAGGCCGGAGCGGTTCATGGACAAAGACACGGTCACCACCCCCATGCTGCCGTTCGGGCTTGGCCGGAGGCGGTGCCCCGGGGAGAGTCTGGCGATGCGCCTAGTCCCACTGACACTGGCAGCACTGTTGCAGTGCTTCGAGTGGGATGTTGGTGAAGGCGGTACCATCGACATGGCGGAAGGTGCCGGGCTGACGATGCCAATGGTGACGCCGTTGGCAGCCGTCTGCCGGCCCCGTGACTTTGTCAAGAGTGTGCTTTCTGCTTCAGCCACTTGATGGAGTGGACACAAGTTTCTGAAGAAAGGAAGAAATTGGGATAAAATTGTTTACCAGTGGTAGTGGACTAGTCGTGCACTCATCTAGTGCTAGTTGAGGTATATACTTGCAGAAAGATTTCATTATCTGCTGCTGAACATTGTAAAACCGTTTCAGTGAATCAGTCATGGGCAGAAAGCCAAATTCACTACAGCAACAAATCCGGTGCTTGATGTATTCCTGTATATTATACTCTGGATTTCTCTGTGCATTGGATTGGAACTATAGACATATAAAAGATTAGCCAAGGAATCGACAAGCAGTTCTGCAGAATGTTTACTAGGAAAGGCCGGCAGGCTCAACAATTAATTTTTCCAAGAGAGATAAGTTTTGAACAAGACCCGTGCCAATTTAGGTATCTTCCATTGCTCGATATGATCACCAAGACTTTCGTTCTCAACAACAGCAAAACCTTCTGATTATGAGGTTTGCCTCCGCGAGGTAGATTCTTTGTAGTGCAAAAGTGTGTTTGCTATTTCTCTTGCATTTGGGTCTAAAGAGCAAATGGATCTCTCATTGTACACCAGTTGCTGTTTATTATGGTTGGTTCCTACTTGGCTGAGATGTTATTTGACAGTTCAACCTTAGAATGATGTTTGTGCATCTAGAAAGCAGATACTGTGGCAATTAAGCACTCGCCTATATTTGTGTATTTCTGGCTCTCATTTCCTCATAATTGTGTTATTCAGATGTTTACAGTCCTACTTAGGTGTTACTTACCTATTTAGGTTGTCTCCAATTGTTACAGGCAGATACTGATTTTACAGTGTGGGGCAAAAACAAATATGTCATCTCATGATTTGGCTTCTATAGTGTGGTAGCAAGCTGAGCCAGAAGCCAATTTTGCTTATTCAGTTGAGGCCCTCGTATAATTTTACTAGCATTCTTTTTTATGTGTTTTGTGGTAAAGCTTACAAGACCAGAAAAGCTAAGTGGTGAAAATATAAAAAAACAGAAACTTTTTTTGTCTACAAGAAACCAGAAACTGGGACTACTGCTATCAGAAGGAGCTGGAAAGATGTCTTCAGCTTGTTCCAACAACGAGGACACAGCCGCGGCACTACTGTTAGGATCAGCTAAATTTTCACTAGTTTTACAGTAATCAATCAGGGCATAGACCCCTCCGCACGGATTGAGGCAGCCCCTAACGATGGTGAAGGCGGTGCCATCGACATGACGGAAGGTGCCGGGCTGACGATGCCAATAGCGACACCGTTGGTAGCCGTCTGCCGGCCCCGGGACTTTGTCAAGAGTGTGCTTTCTGCTTCAGCCACTTGATGGAGTGGACACAAGTTTCTGAAGAAAGGAAGAAATTGGGATAAAATTGTTTACCAGTGGAGTACTTGCAGAAATATTTCATTACCAGCTGCTGAACGTTGTAAAACCACACACATGGGTGTAAAACCGTTTCAGTGAATCGGTCATGGGCAGAAAGCCAATTTCACTACAGCAACAAATCCGTTGCTTGATGTATTCCTGTATACTATACTCTGCATTTCTCTGTGCATTGGAAACTACAGACAGACCAAAGATTAGCCAAGGAATCACGCAGAAAAGCAGTTGTGCAGAATGTTTACTAGGAAAGGCCGGCAGGCTCAACAATCAACTTTTCCAAGAGAGAGGTTTTGTACAAGACCTGTGCAAGTTGAGGTATCTTCCATTGCTTGATATTATCCAAGACTTTCGTTCCCAACAACAGCAAAATCTTCGGATTACGAGATTGCTGTTATTCTTTACTAACCTTTCATTCCAGAGATCTTGCCATCCCAGAACAGAGCATTCTCCCCGTCGCCAGGCATGCTTGCAAGTAGCAACATGGCGCTCACACGGTCTGATAACACACGCGTTTGGGTTGCGTCGATAAATGGACATGAGAAGCTATCAGAAGTGGATGCAGAGCTGCCCCGTGTAGGCTTTCCTCTCCTTCCATAAGACTGACTGACTGACTTCCATCGAAGCCAGCAAGACGAATGGATTCACCAAGCTCATAAGCTCTGGAATTAAAGCACTCATTGACAAGGATAGATGCTTTGGCGATTGGTATGTAGGTGCCGATTTTTCAACTCGGCAAGTAGGCAGCAAAGGACGGGAAATGAGTTGTATTCAGTTACAAATCAAAAGCTAAGTGGTGAAAACGAAGATTAAAAACCAGGAAACTCCTTTTTGTCCAAAAGAAACCAGAAAATGGGCCTACTACTTCTCAGAAGGAGCTGGAAAGATGGTTTAACAGCGAGGACACGGTCGTGGCACTACCATTAAGATCAGCTAAATTTCAACTAGTTTTACAGAAATCAATCAAGGCATAGACCGCTCCGCGCGCATTGAGGCAGCCCCTAACGGAGCACGCCAATCAATTGGCCTGTGTACTACAGGTCTGGGACATTGGTCGAACACCTCATGTGCATCGGAACAGCACACAAGCGCTACGAACAAGCAGCAGAAATGCAGAATGGAGATATCCTGCAAGAAGCGGTGGGCTAGGCAAGCAGCAGAATGGAAACTGGGGAAGCAAATGATTTACGTGCTCTCGACGCACCTTTCTCGGTCAGTTTCTCCCTGCCGATGCCGAGCGGTTGCCGGAGCTCCCAAGCGGTTTGCCTCGGCGCGGACGGGCCGGCGAGCAGAGAGGGCAGGGAATACGAGACATATAATTCTCATAATGGGCTGGGCCTTGTTTATCTCACTCCGACCAACCGAATGGGCCAAGACCCACGAGAGTCCTCCTGAGGTCGCCTCAGACCGAGGAAAACGCGCGGATGCCCCGTTTTTAGTCCCACCTCGCCTCTTTAGTAGCTCGGGCACGAGCTTATAAAGCGGAGAGGCTGCGATGCTAGCACGACCTTACTTGAACAGGATCTGTTCTATAGGCTCGTACCGCTGCATCCTTTACCAAAAAGGAGGCACACACGAAAGTCTGGTTGATGCATTCTGACCTCTGGGCCAGAGCGTGATTAACGGCTAGGGTTCTCCTGATGGGAGCTATCCGACGGCTGTAGAGGATCGTTCCTGCTTGGCTCACGCTTGTGCAGGGTGGCCCAGAGGTTGTCTGACAGACTCCATAATTCTTTTTAATTTTTTCTTGCTAGCTCAACATATTTTTTTACCAAGGAAGTAACTGAATCTAAGATGGAAGAACTGGACATGATCATAGAGCAATAGCAGCAAGAAACTGTATTCTAGTTTCAGACTTTCAGTTCTAGTCCACAAGATTATCGTAGCCAGAAACTCGTATGTCGCATGTTTTTGGATGATTGAATCGATAAAGCATGAAGCTGTCACTCGTATGCTCGTAAAACTATGGCCGATTTGGCATGTGAGAAGAAATGCAATTCACGAGGAGGTTTTTCAAAGCCCCATCTCGACTCTCATTTGTGAATCGGTTCCTAGCTAACCTTGATGCTAACATGGTCCAAGTTCAGGGATAGAGGGGAAGAAACACGGCGATGAACTGATGAAGTCGGGAGTGCGATGGTTTATGTTGATGCGGTCCTGGAGGCCAAATCCGAGGCCAAAGGTGCAGCTGTACGCCGCTCGTCAGAAGGAGTGTTTTTGAGAGCTTCAGTTATGGTGTATGACGGCATAACTTCATCCCATATAACACTAGTCATAGAAGTACTTCAACATCGCATGATAAATTATGTTTGTACTCCGTCCGTTCTGAATTAATTGACTCAGTATGTTTAAGTGCTCGTAATCAGAATTTTGGAAACAATTATCTATGAGGATCTTAAGAGTAAAGAAATCATGCAGCCCAGCGCGAAACACCACACACACATATTTGGACATTTTGTCTGAAGTTATGCAACCCAACACGAAATGAACACATCTTCTACAAACCGTTTTCTCTGGTGTCTGAAGTATCCCTGTCGGTCTTGTGTCCGCAGTCAGTTGCCCAGTCCACCAGCTTATCAGAACTCCAGAGTTCAATCAAGTTAGCCAAGAAATCTGCACGTGAAAAAGCATAATCGTTCCATCTCGCGGCACAAAATCAGACAGCAAGACTTCTGGGTTGCCTTCAACAAATGCAAGTAACTACTGAAAGTTACTGTTGAAAGTTATGAAGGAGATGTCAGTGTCATGCCAAAGATACGGGCCATGCCAGAAAGATACCGGCTAATCCGGACACACGATTGAGTTAGCATCAATTTATTATTATCATGGAGGCAGGTCTGATAATTCCATTCTTTTGCTGGCACCGCATGCCAACCACTCTTCTGTACTTTGGCTGTTCGGCAGCACCAAACATGCACACCGCCACCTGATCTCGCCTTCTTCCCCATGCTTCTAGTCCTCTAGACCTACATGAGGTATCATTCAGGACGCCATAGGAGCTGTTGTGGCCAAACATGATCAAAAGTGGGAACCCTTTTCTCCATGGCTGCTTGCATCTATGCTATCACCATCATGAATCATCATCATCATCGGTGCGATGCATGATGAGTCACAAATCCAGTATATGATATGGCAGACAACAGTGATCAACTATCACAAGGAACTGCAAGGAAAAGTCATCTACTTGGCTTTTTAGGGCTAGGAGACATGGCTAATCCTCTTCATATGCTCCCTGTTACGGAAAATTTTATGCCAATTTACCGCGTGGGAATGGGCTGGCTTCCAGTATGATATGGATGTCCAATCAGTTTGGGGAGCTTGGGCAGCCAGCAGGTAGTTCCCTTCACCCTGAAGAAAGGAATATCTGAATAAATAGGATTGCTCACCGTCACATTCAGATTGTGTACTATCGGATACCTTGAATGAGATCAGCATAGCACTTGCAGTTCCTGGAAACAAGTGATGTGTTCCTGTTTTAGGCCAGAGGAAAAGCAGTGATGAGGAACAAAGGCTAGGACCTCTCTAGTAAATGACCAAATAGAACAGGAGGAGAGTGGACAAAGGAAGGAACAAGATACCGATGGGTCCCTGATAAATTATGCTTGGAAAAATGCACATAGATCTGCATATCTGACCGAAAACGACGCATGTTGGTACTGCCTCCTGCAGATATGGTTAACTATGTGGAAGGAAGCTAGGTGCCTCTCCTTTTCTATCTTCATCAAGTTGACTCAGTATCAAATTGTAAGCTCTATCCATCCCAATAAAAGCATCCCAATGCTAACATCATCACCACCACACTTGCACAAACAGAGGAAAGCAAGATGGCAAGAACTCAGCTTCCATCTGCCAAAAAAGACTACCTAAAAAGTACAGGCGGACCTCTTCCAGTGCACTTGTGACAGCAACAGTCTCCCACTAAAGCAGACCATTGTGATGATGCCTAACAAGTTAGCAACATATGGCCACAGCGATTTCTACAAGTAATATGTATATAACTCAATTATTGGCTCTTTGGACGCATAAAACAATACTATTGGCATCACCCTTCTGACTCAACTTGTTATGTTAGTTCTCACTTTTTCGATCAGATAGTTATAATATAGATAACAGAGATGCAAAAAGGATGTATGTTTTTTACCAGCACTATATTTAATAATACTCTTCCAAACAGCGACGAGATCAGCTATTGGCGCCCACTGATATTGCTTCTTGTGAGTTCTAACCTAACCATCATGCTTCTAGTGCAAGTAGTAGTTCATTTGCGAAAAAGGGTAGCTGTAGTACAGATATGGGGTGAATGAAAAGATTGTACACAACTAGTACAATAGTATCTGTCAAACAGTGTTCAGAATTCAATAATATAGGATTGCCTCTTATGGCCTAACCTAATCAACATTCTAGAGCCTGAAGTGTGGGCTTTCATGAATAGACTCAACCACAATCCTAGCAAGATTCATGACTTTGTTATTAATGTAGAATCGCTTTCATCGACCCACCTGCCAAATAGTCAAACGGCACCTGCGCCAGGCATGCTTGCAAATGGAAGAAAGCTTGTCATGGAAACTTCATGTCTTGTACTGTGATTCTTGTTCTCTTTTAGAAAAAGAGTAGGAGTACACACAGCAACAACATACATGGTGTGAAACTAGATATCAATTCACCAAGGCACGTACAGGAAAAGATGACAGAAGCATGCATTGCCTTGAATTGTCCCCTGGCATATGTAGCATCTCTATTATATAAGAATGGGCCAGGTAGGAAAGAAACAAGAGATAATAATCAAATAAAGATAGATATCCACTAACTCCAGACAAAGTTCTTTACCTCCTGGTTGCTCACAAGGACCTCCCCACAAGCCTCAATTATTAGCCCAAATATTCCCTGCACTTCCCAACCTCGTCCCCCTTTATAAGGCAAACTGCGAACTGGAAGAGATGCACCAAACATGAGCCGCAAGCAGACCTAGAGAGAGAGCCAGGAGACAAATTCATGGTAGGAGATGGAGCAAGCAGACGAAGCATCATCGGTGAACAAGGAGAGCCCAGAGCGGCTTACCATCGACCAGGACGAAGGCGCGACATGGCTGAGCCTCACGCTAGGCGCAAATGGATCGCCAGAGGAGGTAGCAAACTGCTCGGAGCCTGAGCCCAAGCCTTCTGCCCCACACAAGGTTTTCTCATGTAACTTCTGCATGAGAAAGTTCTTCAGCTCACAGGCGCTGGGTGGCCACCAGAACGCCCACAAGCGGGAGCGCAGCGCCGCCAAGCGCTCCTACCATGCACAGAGGATGGTGATGGGGCTGCCTCTTGAGGCACACGCCGTCTTTGTGCAATCCCTGAGAGTTAACCAGAGTACAGTGATTCAGAAGTCCAGCCAGCAAGCACAGATCAGAACAGCACCAAGGTTTCATGAAGGAGGGATAACCTGGGCAGCAATCCCCTGTGAGGAGGTGCCGAATTCAACATGGCCGGGAAGCTTCAGATCAAGAACACAACCTTCAGACCAACCATCAGAACAAAGTAAGATAGACTTGAACCTCAGACTTTGATAGGTTGATGTATCAACTTTGACCAGTACAAAAGTCCTCAACAAATTTGTCCTTTTGAATAAATTGGTACGAAGAAGTGTTCAATTAAGTTCAGCTTGCCATCATAATCAATGGAAAGCATTGATGGTACTGAACTCTGAAGATACTATTGTTCTTTTTTAATTCATGGTGACATTGCTGCAATATTTTTGTAGCAAGATACTTAATATGATCATATTTAGCCTAGTTGACACCCCTGTGAAGGAATCCATGTATTTTTGTACTTACTAGAAGCAACATATATATTGTCTCGTCAGTTCTCGTATTACAAGCTCTGCAAATTCTTGTTTCCACTAACCTAGCACATACCTTGAGACTTGAGAGTATATTATAGATTTTTCTATAACGTGGAGTATATAATAGATGCGTAGAGATAATATTCGTTGTTGTACAGAACAAAACAAATAGCTATAGCATTCTCAGGAAAATGTGTGAACTAACACATAGCTTTTTTTTAGATAAAGGGCTTTTATTACTTAAACTAACACATAGCTAAATGAAGCTCTGATAAAAGATGGTTCAAATTTAACGTAAAACCTGAAGCTGCAAAGTGCAGTTTGACAACAGTAAATTCATCTAAGTTACTCCTTCCATTTAATATGGGGCATATTTTCCCTGCTCTTAGACAAAGTAAACTGGACTAAGCTACCCCTAATTATTGTTATTCTCTGAAGTACTTCATTAATCCATTCAATGCATGCATGTAGGGAACACCAAGTAAAGCTAGATGTTAGTGGTACAGATGGAAAAGGACAGTTCTTTTGCATTTGAATATGAAATACACCTTTTACTATTCCAAACAAAAGTAGTCTAGACACTAGAGTACAGTATTGCACACAATATTAGTTGTCACTATTCATAAGAATGACATTAGCAAGAAAAGTCATATGTCCATTTATGATACTGAAAAACAATACCAGGAAATTTCAGCTGCATTAGTTACCATCAGAAAGAATTTAGGTGTCCTGCAAGGTATTGCACTGCGGATACCGATAGTCCAGATCCAGATTCATGCGGTAAATGGGAAGCATGTTCAGAGTTCTTATACAGCTATAGGCTGAAATAAGTGACAAACTAATCATAAATATATCTTCACAGCACAAATACTGATACAAAAGTCCATAGCAATATATACCAGTTTTATTTAGTCTACAGCAAAATCTTATTTTTCAGGCATCCAAACAAGTATGTGTCTACAGCAAAACTTATTTAGTCTACAGAAAAATACACTAAGCAGATAACATTACACATCAGAAAACAACAAACTTCCATCTGGAATCATATGGTTTTCATATTACTTAGTACTCCCTCCGGTCCACATTGCACTGTCTAGTTCAATCCCAGTGACACATTTTCTGGACCGGAGGTAGTATATGTTTTGAGTATCTCATACGGAGTAGTTTTTTGGTGTGGCATCCAATTTATAAGCTCAACACAGTGCATCAGAAGTCTAACAGCGGATAGGCAAGAAATGGGCTGATCATTCATTGGCAATTGCTCAGACCTCTATGGTTTTGATTCAAAAAAGAATCATCACACTGATAGAGGATCGAGTAAGGTATAGAAAAAACTAAGCAGCATGCCAAGTATGATCATTCATGCAAGCTATGGTAATTAGGCCCATCGCAAAATACAGCCACTTAAGAGGAAAGTAGATACTGTAAGCACACTGCTTGGTGACAGATCAAAACAAAAAAGTATCAGCAAAGGCAATGGATCAGCCATCAGCACATAGCAAACATTACAAATATGTGGCCAGAAAGACCCAAGGCACAATGTTCTAAGGATATACAGAGGTACAGTTCTACAAAACAAGAAAAGCCTAGTCTCCTACTTGTGATTGACTAGCTCCTAAATGAACACAAAAAGCTCCTGCTTAAGCTTTAAAACCTCCAGCATCCTAATTTGACTGAGAATCTGCTCTGAAACTGTAAATTCTCCCGTATCCGCAAGAGCTCAAGGTGAGTCCAGAGTTATTAGCTTTACAGTGGAGCAGTCCAAGAATGACTACTCTTTTCTATCTTGAAAGTAGGATGCAGGGATCTCGATGGGAGGGAGCAATGTCGATACACATTTGAACTGTTCAAAGATTGCAGAATTAGACCAACACTACCATCATAACAACATCAGAGGAAGATTACATAACTTATAGGAATTGAGCATACCCTGTGTTGCTTATACTTGTCTCGAATTGCCGGTAAGTATGGACCCTTTCTATTGAGCTGCAATTCATGTATGGCTATGATGCAATCCTTCAGTTCTGAAGGCTTGTAGCCTGTCAGTTTCTGCATTTCCTTGTTCTGCAGCCATATAATCACAGGATAGTTTTAGCCTTGAGAAAGTGAAATAAGAAAACAGCATTCTAAGCTTTGAGAATATATACTTCTCCATTCTTACCCAAGGATTAGTGCACGGTCCAGTGGTGAGCCTAGCAAGAAAAATTGATGAAGCAGCAATCACTGATGGCAAGAACCGGAGGCAGCTGTAGTCCAGAAGACTCAGCTCAGCAAGATAGCTACCGAGGAACTCCAGTAACAAACTGGAGCGCTGCAAGAAGAACGCAAGAATAATATCAGGCGTCAATGCACATAGGACGAAATGGAGGGAAACTTAAGTCAAATTTGAAGGGTGGCATATGACGAATTTGTAAGACTGGTATTTGGTAGTGACCTTTTTGTCTTCTGGGCCAGATCTTGTGAAGCGCCTGAAACAAGGGGGGAAATGCACAAAGATTGAGTTAGAGACAGGAGGTTGAGAGTAGGCAGCCAAAGATTTTGCTGTTTAATTAAGGTGAGTATAGAAAAACCACCTGAGGAAGGTCTTGATGGTGGGGCTGCCAATCTCGAAGTCGAGGAGCTTGAGTATGTCGCTCTCCATGGTGAGAAGCTCCAGCCTGGTGTAGGTGTTGTCGGTGATGTAGCAGAAGTCCTCGACGTGCGGCGGGCTGATCTCCTCGTACTTCCTGCGACCAAAATCCAACTCAATACCTTAAATGAAATCAAATGCTTTGGAGATAACAAATCAACAATGGAGTAGCTCCAGGGGAGGAGGTTGTCAGATTGTGCTTACGCAGCAATGAGCATGGCTGCGACGCCGAGTAGCTGCAGCCTGTTTCGTCCTAGCGCGTTGACTGAGAGGAATCGGTCGACGTAGGATACTGTGAGGTACAGCGTGTCTGCGACGAGCTTGTACTCCTCCGCGACCTCTACGAGCCAGTCGACGAGGATGGCGCGCATGCTGGGCGTCACGTCCGTCTGCACCGCGTCGATGTAGTCCGCCGCCGGCCGCCGCGCCGCCTCCACCTGCACGCAGACCCCCATCGAAGAAGGGAACCCGTCAGATCGGCAGCACTAACGAATCGGACCGAGCCACGTGTGTCTGTCTACCTACCCACTCCCACTGCGGGAAATGGGGAATGGGGGTTCGGAGGGAGTGGGGTACCTCCATGGTGCGGAGGTAGGTGTAGATGTCGGAGGCGTAGGACCCGCAGAGCTGGGAGTCGCTGCCGCAGCAGGGGGCGCCCTCCTCCGCGGAGGCGGGCGGCGAGGTGGTCGCGCACCTGCTCCCGTCCTCCTCCGCATCCGCATCTGAGGGCTTGATGGGGTGGTGCGGCGGCGAGGGGCGGAGGAGGACGGCGTCGGCGGCGTTGGTGGGGAGCTCGCCGAGCGCCACCCGCTTGCGCTTGGGCGCGGCGCCGGCGGGGAAGGATGCGGCGCGCTTGGCGGCGGCGCGGGTGAGGCGGGGCCCCGAGGCCGCGACGGGGGGCGCGTTCTCCTTGTCGGCCATTGCTTGTCTGTCAGTCCCCGGAGCGGTAGGTAGGGTTTGGGATTCGGGGGCGGGGGCGGCGAGGGAGGAGGAGGAGGAGCGCGGCGGCGGCGGTTATGTAGAGGGGATTGGATGGGAATGGGAGGGAAGCTCGAGCTCTTGGCCGCCAAAAGAGAAACGCGAATTCGAACGCGGGGGAGGGAGAAGCGGAGAAGAATGCCGCGCTGCAGCTCATTTGCTTGGCCAGATTGGGGAATTTCATTTCATTTCTTGTATTTGGGCCGAGTGGAGCGCACGTGGAAACAGGCGGGCGCTAAAAAAGTTTTAAAATAATTCCGGAAATCCCGCGGCGCCAGCCGCGTACGGAGTTGCCGCGCCCTCGAAAGATCGTGGCACTAGGACGAAATAATTAGGTGTGTTGGTTTTTTTTGGACGAAATAAGGGTGATAACAAATGCGTGAAATACTCCCTCCGTTTTTATTTAGTTTGCGTTTTAAATTTAGTCACAGTCAAACTTTGTTAAGTTTGACTATTTTTTAAAAAAAATATATCAACATTCATAATATAAAATATATACTCCCTTCGTCCAAAAATAAGTGTCTCTGTTCGTCAAAAAAATATATCTAGACATAGTATTGTCTTGATACATCTTCTTTTTAACAAAATTGAGACAGTTA
Organism: Poa annua; assembly: GCA_026929855.1. Classification (NCBI taxonomy): domain Eukaryota; kingdom Viridiplantae; phylum Streptophyta; class Magnoliopsida; order Poales; family Poaceae; genus Poa; species Poa annua. Next base: position 8,010,287 of record CM049432.1, read on the forward strand.
TTTTTAGAAGGAGGGCGTATTAGAATCTTCAAACAATATTTTCATGTTATGTGCATTTGGAATTTTGGATATTAATATTTCTTCCTATATATTTGGTCAAATTTTTTGACGAATGTTTTTACCAACACATTAATTGACAACTATAACCAGATGGAGATCATATTCGACAACCGGCTGTAAGAATCCTCTAATCGTCAACTCACATCACCTTGCTCTTAGCTATCTCATGGATCATCCTCTTCCGGGCGATGAAGGAATGATGTTGTTGATGCTGATGTGCTTACTTTCATAACCTCTATTATGGCCCTACTATCTAGAACTTGCCAACAGATTTCGTTCTGAATTCGTGATCCACCTGCTATTTTGCTAATTAAAAGGGCATTTGAGTTCAAGCCTATGTTAGAACATTGGTGGTATGTTTACCACTCTCACAACAAATGTAAGCACATCATAGCATTTGCACTTAACCAAACACCCACGCATCTTGCTATGTCGAACAACCACAATCATGTAAAACATCACGTGTTCAAAATACATACCAAACCTTTGTTGGCAACCAAATGAGTTGCACAACCTGGCAGACAAGTTTTTATGAGACCAGACCCGACAGGGCCACAAAGAGGGTTATGCGAAAAAACGTGTGAGTAACCAAACACACACTTAACAAACATTAGCGAAAACATATGTTGCATTACTAGTTTTTTTTAGAATCTTATGTTGCATTACAAGTAAATTTGAAAACTAAATCACGAGGCGAAGATACATTGAGCAGTTTTTTTCCTTCCGAACAGGGTTTAATTAAACACGATTATATGAGTCGTTTTTTTCACGGAACCCTCGAGGCCTTAGCCTCCGTCAGATCGTCGATCAGACGGTGCAAATCTTGCCACGACGACCCGTTCTCGCTGATGGCGGCGCGCGCGCTCTCCGCCAACTCTTGTGCCCTAGCCCTCATCTTCTCCCTCCGCTCTCCGCCCTCCATGAACTCGGCGACCGCCCGACCGATCGCCTCGGCCGGCACGATGTCCGCGTCCTCCGCCCTCACGCTGCGCTTTCCGCCGTCCCACACGCGCGCGCCGAACGCCGACACCTCGGTGACCAGCCGCTCGTTGATGAACTGCTCGAACACCAGCGGCCAGGTTAGCACCGGCACGCCGGCCGACGCGGCCTCCAGCACCGAGTTCCAGCCGCAGTGCGTCACAAACGCGCCCAGCGACGGGTGCGCCAGCACCGCCAGCTGCGGCGCCCAGCCGCGCACGACCATGCCTCGGCCGGCGACGCGTTGTTCCCACCCCTCCGGCACGTCGGAGTCGCCGGCGCGGACGACCCACAGGAACGTCTGGTTCGATGCCTCCAGCCCCAATGCCAGCTCCCGGACCTGGCGGGGCGAGAACTGGGCCCAGCTTCCGAAGCAGACGAACACCACCGACTGTCTCGGCTTGGTGGACAGCCACCGCAGGCAGTCCACGTCGCCGTCACCTCCGCGGTGCACGGCAGAGTGGGAGGACGGCTCGCCGACGGGGCCGACGAAGTATGCGCGGCGCGCGTCGACGCGGCTGAACTCCTCGCAGTAGGGCCTCTCCAGGTCGACGAAGGTGTTGACGATGACCCCGAAGCCGGCGAGCTGGCCCGCCTTGATCCGGTCCCACGTCATGGCGAGCTGGTCTTCCTGGACGAGGAACTCCGGGAGCTCCGACGCCGGGATGGCGATCTCCGTTCCCCCGGGCATCCCCGGCACGGACACCGGCGGACCCGCGGCGCCGCCGGCACGGATGTTGTCGGGGCGGAGGGTGAAGAGTTTGTTCATGACGAGCTGCGGGAAGACGCCGACGGGGTGGAAGGTGAGGCGCGGGACGCCGATCTCGGCGGCGACGTCCGTGGTCCACCAGAATGGCGCGTCGGCGACGATGGCGTCGGGGCGGTGCTCCCGGAGAAGCTCCTCGTGGATCGGCTGCGCCAGGTCCACGGCGTGGATCACCCGCCAGGCGTCGTGCGCGGGCGCGTCGCCGAGGCACTCCACGCCGGCCGCCAACCCGATGCCAGGGAACGGGTAGAGGAGCAGGCGCACCCCGCCGCGCGCGGCCGTCGTGGCGATGAGCGCCGCGTTGGCCGGCGTGACAACCATGGTGGCGTCCACCTCCGCCGGGCGCGCGGCCACCATGCGGCACGCCAGGTCGGTCATCGGGATGAGGTGTCCCCGCGCGAAGAATGGCAGCAAGAACACCCGCAGCGGCGGCGGCCCGTCGCCGGCGCTCACACACGCCATGGATGCTAGAGTAGACTCGGCAACTCCACTGTGCGGACGAGGTTTCATCACTGGGTCTGGGCCGTTGCGGCTTTTCATCACTGGATCCATGCATGCGTATCTCACGCTGCGGCATGGACGCATCGTTGAACTGCGCGTGCACGCATTCAGTGGAAACAAAACAAAATGTGCAAGCTCCAGCGCTCGTGCATGTGTCCACGATCGATCGACCTGGACATTCGGATGCCATGCGGAGTTCAGTGCGCACGTGTTTGTATCTGCGTGTTCTTCGGCTGTTGCGCTTCTACCCACAATTGGCCATAAACTTCTTGATTTGAGCACCTTGCATTGTGGATGGCCAAACGTTCTATAGGATGATACCAACAAGAGTGTTTGTTGTAGCCCTGACCCTGAACCTTTCTCCGAACACCTTCAATGCAAATAACCAGAGTGATTCAACTACGGAGTATATACAATAGGATACAACCGCAGAGTTATAGATAACCAAACTTTACAGTTGACAAAAGAGTCGCAGATGTTGATTGCTAGACAAACTACCAGAACATATGCACAACACAGAGGAAACGAAAAGAAAACGCCACCACCCGGTAACTTCACAGGTACTACCCGCCACTCCACAGGCAACTCGAGCTTTTGTGGCAGCTCACATAGCCTGGTCCGCAGACCTTCTCTTTCCTGTGTCCACGGCCTCACGCGATACGGAACAGCCAGAACATTGCCGTGCCCGCAGGGAGACCGCAGGGAGACGACAACCGGCTGGCAAAAGCTTCATGATGCTAAGCATGTCAATTGTCACCACAGAAATCATGACCTCGCGTCAATAGACAATGCCAGGAGCTGTGAAAGCTCTAACCGTCGCTCAATTCCTCGGATGTAGTGGCCCAGCAGCATACACCTGAAACACAGATGATCAGAGTTCAGCCTCCGACGTATCAATACGCAACACAGGAAAAGTAACCTGTTGATCCGTTCATATTACCAGAAAAGGAGGCGCGCAAGATGATCCCGAGGAATAGATATGAGGGGCTGAAATGGGAGCGACACGTCCTCCACGAGTTCAGCACAGTCATCATCTCCCATTCCATAATTTAGGTTTCCACTAGCCATGTTCTCTGATGGTGGAGGGGGCTTTGCATGCATCTTGGGGGAGAGAGTTGCTAAGAGACCATGTACCACTGAATGGATAGCTTCTTGCACGCCTGGGCAGGAAGGTTCTGAGAGTTCGATAACCTGTAAAAGCAGTTTGTAGCTTAAATCAGACATACAATAGGTACCCATGGATTGTGAGAAGTTTATCTAGTTTGTGGGATGTTGACTTGTTGAACTAAGTTCCCACGAGAAGAACCTAATCCATATGTAGAAACAAGAGGATACATATTACTGCTAGATGAAAAGGTCGGAGACAGAACAAACCGTGTCAGGGGATAATGATCTCAAATAGTTCAGTAACTCGTTTTTGTCTTCTCCAGTAAACTCTTGCATTTGCAGGGAGGAATTTTTCCTCTTGAGTTCAAGTAGCTCCTGAAAGATAGAAAATAGAACAAGCACCAAATGAAAGTCTTCAGCATGTGGTCAACAAGTGAAAGATTAAGTCAAGAGAATAAAGAGCGGAAATGGGACTAATTTCTCGTTAAAGAAAGTAGGATGACTTTGGATATTACATAAACTAGTGTATCTGCACCAGGTAAACATTCTCAACAATAGGTAACTTTGAATAAAAAATGCCCCATTGCTATGAACATAGTAGGTCCGTAAACTTTGATGGCTAACATGTAGGAAAACAGACCAACCAGCTAGTGGTGAGAAGTCTATTACTACCTCTGCTTTACTATATCTATTATCAGCCCACCAAATGCAGACCAAGGAAGCACTAATGCTGACAGAAGTGTTCCTATTGAATAACATAATATAACCATTTAGCCATTCCATACCAAATTAATAGGGGTATAGAGTGGAATCAACACAACAACTACGCCTTGGTTCCCCAGTGGAAAGGTAATTTGAAACAGAGTATCCCAAGACCGAGGACAAATATAGTGAAAAGGATGGAGTAACAACCATCTGGGATTGCAAAATCAGGGATGAGATAGATGTTACCTTTTCCATGGAATCCAATCGAGACTGCAATTGGATAATATGTTCTTTTGCTTGAGCGTTTAAGTTCTCTAGTCCACCCGTCTTTTCCAGGAATAATTTGTCATCTCCATTTTCTGATTCATTGGTAAATTCACCATCTTCTGACAATCTCAGAGAAGCCATATGTCCTCCCAGATCAAGGTCGCCGTAACTATGTTCACTGTTGTATCTTTCCTTGCATTCGATTTCATCATCAGACGACTCTAGGGTTCTTTCAAGAGAGAGCCTGTATTCAGCATTACACAGAGTGTACCTGAAACAGAATAAAGTAACTTTGAGTAATAATCATCCCCGGTACACTCAAGCATGCTTATCATGTCCATGAGTAGGCGATGCTAACCAAATGCACATATAAGCAGGCTAAAAATACCAGAAGGCAGGAGCTGGTTCAGATTTCTGCAATAGTGAAAGTGGACAAAACTAAGTGTTCAATATCACTAGAACAAACACTTAATGGTGTTTTTATCATTAACTTAACAATTTATCATTTTATCACATGGAAGGATGTTGATTGCCATACAGATTAATGTTTCAGGCTGAAATCAGAAGATCAAGTTTGGTAGCAACCTGTTTCACCTGCGATTTCAGAATTATGATAAAATTGCAGCCCGTTGGTAACAAAAGGAAGGAAATGGAAAGACATGAAAACATCATTTGCAAGTAGACAAGACAAAACTTGTACCAACACTAAAAGCATGTGGGCAGATAAAAAATGCAATAAGATTCAGATTTTTTTGATAGGACGCCCTTTGCAGCCTCACAACATGCTGTGACAGTCACGTATATGAACCATGGACCAAAGTGCAGGCAACTGTCCTAACAACAGTGCCAATTAAAGTGACCTCTGACACTGAACATCAACGCTACAGCAGTCAGCCAGCCTACCACTAATGGCATGTTTCTCCAGTCCCCCCTCACATAATCAGCTGACCTACATCCCACATCAAGTCATTTCCTACTCGTACATGCACACAGCTGCAAAAGGCGATCATGCCAAAATGTGACTTTTTTTGACATATCAGATCAAATTCAACTACAAAAAGGTATGATTAAGAAGAAACAAGTAAATCCACACAATTTCAAAAGTTGATCATGCCAAAATGTGACTTCTCTTGACACCCCAGATCAAATTCAACCATGAAAAAGGTATGATTCAGAAGAAAAGCAGCATACCCTGTCATTATCGAAGATATCACGAGCTTGAAGAAGGGATCCCAAAGGGCCTCCACGACAACACTGAACTGATCGGACGGAAGCAGACCGAGCATGCCCGAAACAGTCCTCTTCATCGCATCCACGGTTTCAGGAGGGACGTCTCTCTGGACTACACTAAGATCCAGAGGCTCCACATCTTTAATCAAGTTCCAGAGCGAAGATTTCTGCCAGACAGTACAAGCACGTCATGAAGATGAACAGTAGCGACAGAGCAACATAGATAGGATTAAGAGATGATGACAGTTTGTGTCTAGATAAGTTCTCTGGTGGAACAACACAACACAAGAATCTATTCTTCGTCGGTGAAAGCTAAATGGCTCTTCCTCCCCCTTGTATGGAGACATCTCAATCTACTACACAGGTAATAGTTCTCGTAATTCCAGCTGATATCCGCATGATTTTGGTAAAGTTATGTTGAATACCGAATTACTATTACTCAAACAGGGACGAAGATTTTCTGTTTGTTTATGGAGTAGAAGGGACGAATAAACGCACGGTCGGTCCACGGAGGATAGGGGGCATCGGCGCTCACCTCGGGGAAGCCGTGGAGATGCCTCCCGCGCGCGTGGAGCTCGTCGGGCGACGCCGCCGAGGATGCCGCCGCGACGACGAGCGCCCCGAGCCTCCTGCGCCGGACGCCGCCCGAGGCCACGGAGGACGCCGGTGGGTGGACGCGGAGCCGCCTCCCGGGAACGGATAGGGACGCCCCGTGCGGCGGCGCGCGGATGCCGGCGGAGATCGGCATGCCGTCGCCGGCGGCGGAGAGTCTGGCGAAAGTTTGGTGCTTGGTTGGTGGTGGTGCGGGCGCTTAGCTGGACCCAGGATAAGCGCCACGCTGGGTGTCACTGCCGCGTGGGCCCGGTGGGGCGGAACTCGTGGACACGGTCTGACCTCCCCACGTTTGGCCTCGCGTGGACCGTCGCGTCACGCTCACCAAAGTGGTGTCGTCGTCTTCCCGTGTACCGCGCAGGTACAGCCAGCCAGCACCACATGGCCACATGGGTGCACACGCCGTTTATTCTTTTGTTTTTTTTTCTAGAAACACAAAGTGCAACTATATACATTATACATTGGATATAGACATGTACCATAATTGTTGTCAACAAAAAAAACATGTTCTTCCTCAGTTTTATAATATAAACCATTTTAAGTACTCCGTTAGCAAGTTTAGCTTGCTAAAAAGTTTACATTTTGTAACAGAGATACTCCCTCGGTTTTTTACATAACATATTTTAACCTTTTACCACATGCACATTTCAAACTTGTATCTAAACATGTTTTAGTGTTCATATTCACTTTTTTAATGTGTATCTAGACAACATGTGCAATAGCTAAAACATCTTATACTAGCATAACCGTACGACTAATTATCCAACCAATCTATGGTCATAGTCTATGGGCACGGTTCATTGAAAACTAAACTAGTGACACTTCAATCACAGGGCATGTGACTTTCTTGATTTTCATGTTTTAACTAGTTTTGACGGCTAATTTGACTAACAATTTATGTGTCACTTGTCATAAAAATATAACCTTGAAAACTTCATACGAATCTGTTGAAAAAATATTTAGAATTTGTTCAAGTATGTGTAACTTTCTTGACATATTGTAAAATTTATATTTCACGGATCAAAATGATGATCCGGTAAAGTGTGCATGTGAACTAAATGGGGATGGAGAATGTTCTAACTTCTAGAGAGCTTAAAATTTTAGATGCATTCCGTAAGAACCAAGTCCTGATTGATTCTTGTGATTGTGCGCATCATCGATGTGGAGCTCCAGGGCTTAACCGCCTTTTTGAAGAAAAGAAAAATATCTCAGTTGGATGTGAAAATATTGAGGCATGCCACCACACACAAAATTCATGTGCTCAAATCAACACACTATTGCGTTGTTCACTGACAATTTAGTGAGTTTCATTGAAGCACGTCCTATTTAGCGTGTGTGCTCGTGTAAATGTGTGCTTTCAGTTGTAAAGGGAGAAGAAATGCACATTACATGTCCAGGGTATGAGTGAGTTCCGTAAGCAGTCATCTTAACACGTAATCTTCGTGAAGGGAAACATCATCGCAAACTCGTGAAAATGTCAGGTGAAACAAGTTATGGATTAAGTATAAGCGTAAGCTCTGTTGGTTGCTTAATTGCTTTAGCATGCTAGCTTTATGAGCCGTGTTTATCAGTTGATCGCTGGGTCAAACGTGTAGGGAGGTGGCAGATGGTTGTAGGCTATTAAGGGCTATAGGCGGCTAGCTGGTTTGGTTTTGTCAACAATACATTAGTGATTTTTCAAAGCCCAGATACACTGCACTTGTACAGAAAAATGTCAACTGAATAATGATTAACCAGCGAAGCAGATTTTGACTTGTCCTCTTTTTAATGCGATGCCATATGTATATATCTTTACAAGACTATTTATCGGCGAGGTCCCTGACCGGTCATCAAATTGACAATGATCACCAGAACAAAATACTCTCTCCATTTCAATTTAGTTTGCGTTCTAGTTTTAGTCAAAGTCAAACTTTATTAAGTTTGACCAAAACTATAGGAAAAAATATCAACATTCATAAAATCAAATGCATACAATATGAAAATATACGTTATAATGATTTTATTACTATGAACTTTTTATTATAAATGTTAATTTTTTTCCATAATATTTGGTCAAACTTGACAAAGTTTGACTTTGACTAAATTCAGAACGCAAACTAAATTGAAACCGAGGGAGTAACTAGGAAGATAATCTGTGCTGGTTACATAATCATAATTTAAAAACTGATCATATGATTAGTGTTGGTTGAAGCCGATTATTTATTTTTACACACGATCATTTGAAGCTCCTCCACTCCACATTTTTTTAACACATTCAGTGGCGGACCCAACCGCCCCTATGCCTGGGCGCCTAGCCTTCCGGTCGGCAAGGCTAGTTATATTTCGTCAATGGTAAAATTACCATTAAACTTTAAATTAAGAGTTTGTTCGGGGTTTGAAATTTTCTAGGATCCGTTTATGGGCACATGCTATATCTATGTTGTGTTGAGTGTTTTCAAAAATGATTTTACTTTTGTACTATATGGACGACTGAGGACATGACTATTTCCATGTCGACAGTAAAAGCCATATGATCTAATCATTGGGATTCCTAATTTTTACTCCTTGCGAGGTTCTAACTGTTGTGTTTCATACGAGTACAAGTATATCATCCGGAAAACCATGAATCATGACTCAGAAATGACTATTTTAAAACTAACCGAAATTTGATAAGTAGAAGAAAGACTTGAAAGTTGCATCAAATAAGAATTTTTGTATTTGGACATGAAAAACAAAATCCGTCCATCTAGTCATTTCTGCAACACAAGGAGCTAGATATAGTTTAAGTTGCAACCTCCTTGACGACATGTAATCACACTGGGGTAACGACCATGCTGCCGCAACCTAGAACCATGTTGCTAATGACAAGAAGATCATCCACGAGCACAACAAGGATGATGGGGACGGGCATAACTATGGATGTCATGGTTGGGGGCAACGGTGAGTAGGCCTCAAAGGTTGCGATCGCGTCAACGCTTTGACCATGTTGAGCTCTGATTTGTAGTCCATGTCAATCTTGGACGTGGACTGCGGCTTCACTACAGGAGTAACAACGCACCCCGGCGGCATTTGTCGTCGGGCTCACCAGGGAAACACTCGGTGTAAACGAGTCCGACGGTTGTCGGCGTGTGTTCCATCGGGCTCACGTCGTTGTCATCGGGATCGAAAATGCCGTCGGGCTCACACACTACGCCGACGGTGTTTTCCGGCCGTCGGGCTCATAATGCCCTCAGCGCTGGAAATGTACAGACGACGGTCCAGCCGTTAACACACGCGTCAGCTGCTGGGCTCACGCTGGAGAACCAGGCCGACTGCAATGCCGTCGGGCTCACCACTACTTCCCTACGCCAACGACAATTGCAGTCGGGGTCACCACGGGATGGAATCCCACATCAGTGCCGACGGTGTTTTGACACCAACGGTGGCCGTCGGGCTCACCACTAGGACGCCGACGGGAATTTGAGCCTAACGGTGTTTCGCGAGTCGTCGGTGTTATGTTGTGACGCCGACGGCCCCGACATTTGGCCTTGGCGTTATAATTGCCGTGGGGCTGAGCTGCCACTCCCGTAGTGCCTGCACATACAATATCGTCAAGAAGACTAAATTTGTCTAGGCATGGTCCATTAAATTTTGCTTCATTATAGCAATTTTGGGTACTTTCTCATGGGTGTCGTAAGGAGGATTGTCCTCGCAATATTTATCACATATGCTACGTCCTCAATAATCACAATTCATACACTCGGCTCCTATCGATGTTGACCATGTCGTTCGATAGCTTTTCCCTAAATACTTTTGTTGATACTCTTACCGCTATCGGTTGATTATTTTAAAGGCTGCATACGTGCAACTAGTCTTAACACTGCGACTAAAAAATTAATATTATGAGAGAACCCTCGTCGATATTTACATATATGTGGTTAATATCTATGTGACCATGTTTCTACCGTTGCCTTGAGAAAAGTATCAGATTATGTCATGTAATAAGAAAGAGTTTTGAATATCTCAAAGATTTGCTCTTCTTTTAAATTTTATTTATATTGTTATAGTCAGCTCATATTATGTACCTCTAGCACGTTACTATAAGTTTTTCTTTGAAACAAAGGCAAAAGTTTTGCCTTATCCTTAATTAAGAAAAATGTATCCGATTTATTAGCGGGAAGAAACCAGACGAAAATTACACAACAAACACCAACATCACAAGGTGGAGTCCACACAACCACAAAGATAAACTACTAAAGCAAGCAACATCCAAAGCAACAACCTCCCTCGACCTAAACCAACCCTGAACTAACAACAACTTTAGGACCATGTGAACAGATAGAAGGGGGGTGAATAGTCGATTTAAAACTTTTTTCGAGGAGCCGAAATATCCGGTCCAAGAATGACCCGGAAATTCCGGTATGCTTGATAAAAGCGGAATAAAACTAGAGGTTTACTTTAACAAGCATACAACCTAAATAAATATACTAGGCTCACCTATGTGCACCAACAACTTATGCTAAGCAATACAAGAAACAAGGTGAGAACTAGCAAGATAGATAACTTCAAGCACGAAGGCTATCACAAAGTAAAGTGCATAAGTAAAGAGCTCGGGTATAGAAATAACCGAGGCACACGGAGACGAAGATGTATTCCCGAGTTCCACCCAAGAGTGTACGTCTCGTTTGGAGAGGTGTGCGCAACCACAACAGGTTAGCCGCAACGCCACAAAGGCTCACCTTCTTCTCCTGATGAACTCAACCACAAAAGTGAAGGGAATATGCCCTAGAGGCACTTAATAAACATAGTTTATTGGCAATATCCCAATCGTTCATTATATGTTTTACACCATGCTATAACTGTATTAAGCGGAAACATTAATACAGGTGTGGTAGATAAACAACCAGGTCCCTAGTAGCCTCTACTAAGACTAGTTTCGTTGCGCGATTGATGATCGAGGTTTTCCGATCATAGGGCATGGCGCCGGTCGGCAATGGGAGTCATATCGTTAGGAGTAACGATGTGATGGACATACCCAGTATTTGTAGGACATAGTCGTTACGCCTTAAGACCGTGAGATCAACTCTTATTGTTATCCCTGGAAGATACTTTGATCGCACCAAACGTCGCATCTTATCTAGTGTGACAATAACGGTGATACTTTTGGGTATCGAAAAGGGGTAGTTGAGACGAGGGGTCAACAGCGGGATTTGTCAGTCCGCATAGCCGGATAGATACTCTAGGGCCCACTCGGTGAGATTATGTCAAATGAGTTTGCAAACATGTGACTAGGTCACCAGCTGACATAATATCATAGACGGGTAGAAGATAGCGATGTCGGTAACGAGATCATGTTAGGTATGGAGATATCTGAGAATGATGCTCGGACACGCTAAGTATCGCCATGACAAAGGGTTTAAGACTAGACGTCCAGATTTGATAGATGAAAGTCATTCGTTATATCACAGGGATTAATTCATGGGGTCCAGGCCTACGAGTTAGTCGTCGATCATAGAGGAGTCTTGATCGTACCTGTTATTATATCGAACCGCTAGGGTAACACACTTAAGGGGTTTCGACAAGACAACCGGAAAGGAAAGAGATCACCGGGAGCGTCCCGGGAGGGGTCCGATGGAGATCGGGCAGCGCCGAAAGAGTTTTCGGAGCTAGGAAAAATTATATATATTATGTTTGATATTAATTAGTGTAATTAATATGCAAATACGATTTTATATATTTATTTTCGAATTTATTTAGGCTGATTTTGCTAAATGGGCCTTCTGGTCGAAAGAAGGCCCATGGGGGGGGGGGGGGGAACCCTCAAGGGAACTTTGTGGGGGAGGCTTGGCCGGCCTAGGTGGGCCAAATGGGGCCCACCTAGGGCCGGCGCATCAGCCTTGGCCGAACCAGGCATGTGGGATAGTCCCACATTGCCTGGCTGGCAAGGTTGGCTCCCCCTGGGAGCCTATATAAGAAGGGGCACCCCTGGCCTTTTATTTCACCAATTAATTCCCAATTTCTCTCTCGATCTCGTGGTTCCCTTGTCGGAGCCGCGCCGAGTAGAGGAGGGGGATCTCTTCCACCATAGCCCGCTGCCGCGCTGCTGGTGTTCCGGTCCAAGTCTTCCGCTGCTCGTCCTGGACTGGAGCTTCGGAGGCCGTCGTCTCCACCGTATGTGTGTGACGCCCTGCGAGGTGCTGCGCTAGCGGTACTCGGAGGCCTACTTCCTCCACCCGACCTTGGGGTCATCTTCGTCGTCTTCGTCGCGCCGAGTTCTCCACGACCTAGAGGTCGGCTGCGTCGTCTTCGTCGTCAACGCTTGTGCGGGAGCGTAATCCCCGCTATTCGGTCTACGAGGGTATGTATTCCGATCTCCGCCGTACTTCTATATCTGCATAGTGTAGATCTTGGCTAGTTTAAGGATATCCTTGCTAGAAATTTTTTTGTTTTCTGCACACGATCCCCTTCAAAAAGGTTGCGAGTTCACCTTCCACTATTGATCTCCTTTGGGGTGGAGATCGAATCCCGTACAACTCTTGAGGCACACACCCACAACTTAATTGGGGGCTCCCAAGTCTTGAGGCACACACCCACAACTTAATTGGGGGCTCTCAAGTGACCACAAAAGCTCTTGGCCACAAAAGGCCGACCACAAAAGGCGCCTAGGGTGCAAAGACCTAAGAGTAACAAGCTCACAAGTATCACCACCACGAATCCTCGTGGAGGGCTCAAACCTATGCAAATGCAATGGCAAGAGCACACGAAGTGCTCAAGTCGTTCACTCTCAAATTCCAACACAACAACAAATGTTTATGGGAGAATAAGAGAGAAAGAACAAAGAAACCACAAATGAGTCAAATCCTTCACTCCCAAATCCCAACAAAAGCAACTAATGCTTATGGGGGGAGAAGAGAGGAGGAACAAAGAAGAAGAACCACAGAGGAACTCTAAGATCTAGATCCACTAAGTTTCCCTCACTTAGAGGAGAGATGGATTGGTAGGATTGTAGATCTAGATCACCTCTCAACTTTCCCTAAAGAATATGCAAGATTCTATGGAAGGATTGAGAGGGAAGTGAGCTTTCCAAGGTCAACAATGGAGTAGGAGAGAGAAATAAATCGTGCTGCCTTGGCTTTGCCGGGGAAGAAGAAGGGGAGGGGTATTTATACCCCTCCAGGAAATATAGCCGTTGACTGTTTCGACACTCGGAAATTCCGGTATAAGTTAGACTCGGAAATTCCGGTTACCCGGAAATTCCGAGTCCATGAAATTTCCGAGCAGAAATTCCGGCTGGAGTCAGAATCAAAACAAAACTTTTCCTTAACCAATTCTGGAGGGCTTTTCTGGGTGCACTCGGAAATTCCGGTAGACGGAAATTTCCGAGCACAATTTCCGGCTCGCATTAGAATCCCTTTTCTCCTTTCTTTAGCTGTTTTCTTGGATCAGCTGGGGAACCGGAAATTCCGGTAGAGCGGAATATCCGGTCCTAATAATCCGAATCAGCAAAACACCGAAAACTGCTATAACTTTTGCAAATGAACTACAAATGAGGTGAGACCAATTTTGTTGGAAAGATAGCGACGATGAGCACTCAAAAAGGTGTGGGACTTTCCTCATGGTAGAACGGGCAATATTTCCGCCACCGAAAACGCAACAAGTTGTCCAAAGTAAAACCGATTTCGATGAACTAGATCTTGACATGGAGATGAACCAAGCTCTAATTTCTCACCAACATAAAGACCAAATAAGAACCAAGAAACATGATATGCTAAGTATGCAAAGGTTTGAGCTCTCCACAACGATGCAATCAAGTTACTAACTTGAGAACCCCTCTTGATAGTACGTCTATCTATCCTATAGCCTTATCAAGATCATACATTTGCCTTGAGCATTCCACTTGAGTTGGATGATGACTATCTTGATCTCTTCAAGTGGTTCATCTTTCTTGATTGCGCGTCCAAGCACATGCTTGATGAATGCTTGATGAAGACTTCTCCAAATACTCCCCCATGCTCAAAATGGGAGAGTCTCGCTTAGCTTCATCTTCATGTATCAATTGTAAGCACCAAGCATATCTCTTGAAGAAGTTTCTCTTGGTCTTGCACATCTCACCTTGATGACGATCATCACATGACGTCATCCTCCATGAGCTATATGAGATCTTCATTTGATATAACCCCATGAGAAGATACCTAACCTCATATAAAGATACCACACACATATATTATGGGTTAGTTTACAAAGCTATGCGGACAAGTGTTTAACAACCCAAGAGATACATGATCACTATTGGTACATCTTATAACTTTATATGTTGATTAACATCTTGATCAACCTTATATCTTTCAACATTTATTTAGTAATATTATGTCTTAAATCCTTCAAGGCATACTTGCAATATGCTCCACTCAACACATAAGTTTCAAGAGTTCAACACATAAACTCCACAATTTTATGGACAAGATCTATAAGGATATCTCAATGCAAACATTAGTCCATGGAGATTGTCATATAATTACCAAAAGCACACATGAGGAAAAATGCTCTTTCACCATGAAGTTACCAAAGCTCTCCTTTCACGAGCCAATCTCCACCTTCTTGATTACGTCATCTGAAGCATGCAACCAATGTGCTTGCCATATCCAGAGCTAGTCGCCTCCAAACAAGCGAGTAAGCCGTAAATCTCTGTAGCAAAATGTGCTTTAGAGTTAAGAAGCCAATAGTCCTCCACTGCCTACATAGGGTATCGAGGCCACAACTAAAGCCTCTAACGAGCACTGTTACATCGGAAGCGTCACAGATGAATTCTCACATGATTGTAGTGGGTTCGGAACCGTAGCCAAGATCCCATTTGTATTCTTACCCTCATAGGCAACCGTCGCAACAAGGCGGCGATGGACGGGATTGCCACGACCCACGAGGAGAGAAACTAGTGAAGGATCCAAAATTGCCACCGGCTGAAAACGCAAAATCAGACACCCATTCCTTCATTTCTCCAAGTCCGTGTCGCAGCTCCCCAGCCTACCAACCTGCCACCGTAGACCCCCACTTGAAGTGGGCCACTTCCCTTTCAAGCTGAGCACAATCAATCAGGTCAGGCGATCCGTGATCCAGCCTGGCTACTCCAACGACCACAGTCACCGCACGCACCTCAACAAACAAGGATAGGTATTGTAGGTACCAGGAAACCTGAGATCTAGTCTGCATTTGCCAGAAACCAACCAGGCAGCCACACCCTGAACGCACCTCTGCGACGATTTCCTTGCTAAAAACATACTACTACTACATTATAAACCTGTATACATCATGTACTACTACTAGTATAGTAGAATCTCTCGTCAGTTGTCACTCTCACGGGTAGTGCGTGCGTGCCATTTGGCTTTTGGGCAGAGCACAGGATGCTCGCCGCACGCCGGCCGTCCATCCAAGTTAGGGCGTTATTTGTCTTGTTGGAAGAACTGTTAAGATTTCCTAATCCCGTCATCTTTGGTCCATAGGTAGGTTAACACTTAACAGGGACATTGGATGTGATGACTGGTCTTCAAGCAAAGATGTTCTCTACGCCACAACTTCTAACAAAGGTTCCAATGGTTTTTTACCTTACCTTTTACTACTTCTTATCTAAAAAATACATACCTCTTACAATTTTACGCCCATGTGGTTTGGACTAACATAAGTCACGCCACTAAACAATAAACAACACCAGCTTCGGATCTTGATAGATAAGTACCCATAGCTAACACGGCACGATCAGCTAGATCGTGTTGCCACATGCAATATCTATAAGCTAACTTCGGATCCTAATATTCTATCGCATAAATGGTCTTAGTCTCGACTCTTTCGTCGTCCCTGTCACACATGACCAACGAAAACACCACTATCACATTTTTAAAAATTACATCCTCGTTATCTAAATACTTCCTCCGTTCCGGATTATACGACGTTAAAGGATTTGATGTACAAACTTCGTCATGTTACGAGATTTTTTTAGTTTCCCGAAATACCCTCCCGCACTCATGACCACTCACGGAAACAGCTCTGCCCCGTCCACTCGCTCGACCTCCGCCGACAGCTCGCCTTCGCTCTCGCTCCCCACCGCCCCGCCCCCGCTCGCTCCCTTCCGTCGTTGTCCCGCTCGCCGTCGTCATCCCGCTCGGATCCCAACCGCCGTCCCCCACCGCTCCCCATCACCCCCTTTCTCCCAACCACACAGTTTTCTCTCGCAAACCACGAAGCCCGCGTGCACCATGAATCGGCTGGTCAAAGATTGCATTTTTGGCGCCGGTGACACGATTCTGGACGACGGAGGCTCTGGATCTGCGTTTCCAGCGCTGGATCTGGGCGACTGAGGTGCTGTGGAGCAGCGGAGTGGCACTGGATGTGGACCGGAGCAACGGAGCGTCGTCGTCCTCACGACTGGATCTGGGCGACTGAGGTGCTGTGGAGCAACCCAACGTGGTGGCGTCGGCCCTACCCCATCACGCCATAGTGCGACCGTTCTGTGCGTCAGGTGCTCTTCTCTCTTCTTTATCTTGTGCTCCTTGCACACAACACTTTTGATATTGGAGCAATTGCAGTACATTTGTTAATGTTTGGTCCTTGCTTGATCTTGCTGTAGCTTGTAGTGCTTGTGTACTGCTAGGATGTGAGTGTGCTTGATGTGTATTGTTAGGAGTATATTACTTGCACTGTTTCAGTGAATTGGATGATCTGTTTATCCTACTCTGCTTGCTTGTTTGCTTGCAAGTTCTTGGAGAATATTGATGGTTCTTGGAGTAGTACTGTCTGCTTGCTTGCAAGTTCTTGGGGTTAATTAACTCGCTTCAGTAAGCTGTTTGCTTGAATAAACTTGTTTGCTCTCTCATTGAATGCTTGCAGTGTTAACTTAAAAAAAATCATTTGCTTGCTTGTACTGATTTTATGCTTGCTCTCTCATTGTATGCTTGCTATCTCATTGTATGCTTCCTCTCTCATTGTATGCTTGCAGTGTTAACTTAAAAAAAATCATTTGCTTGGTTGTACTGATTGTATGCTTGCTCTCTCATTGTATGCTTGCTCTCTCATTGTATGTTTGCTCTTATGTTTTTAACTGCTATTTTTACTTGTGCTGCATTTTTATGTATGTTGAGGTGATGGAGTACAAGGAGGCGCTGGAGCAGGCGTGAAGGAGGCGTTGGAGCAGGCGTGAAGGACCAGGCGTCAAGGAGGCGTATTCGTTCCACCGAGCTCAAGCGCTTCCTCCGGCCGAACGAGCTTCTCCACCACGAGGCGGACCTCCAGCAGCCTCCTGCTCTCTCTCCCCCGGTGAGTTGCTAGTGGGATTAGTGTAGCTTCTTTGATCTTGTCTCACTGTTGCTCCTTATTCTGTTGTTTTCTGGTCTTGTGTAAGTCTAAGAGTAGCAGTAGAGTTCTAGTAGGATTTTCTGATCTTGTGTAAGACTAAGAGCAGCAATGATGTGTGGCAATACTCCTTATTCTGTTGTTTTAAAATGCAGTTGCTTGTACTGATTGCTCGAGATTTCTTGTGCATTTATCTGTATTTTCTTATGCTTGCTGGAGTACTGCTTACTTCTCTTACTCCCTGGTATCATGTTGCTTACTGAGAGTTTATCTCCACAATTTGATTCAGTTGAACATGATAGCTACTGCTTGTGCATTTTCCTTGTGTATGCTTGTGCTTTTCTGTAGGTTGCTTGTATTTTTTAGCTTGGAGATGATTTCCAGTAGCAACAAATATACATAGCACATATAGACATCAATTTTGCAGTAGCCATAGCACATACAGCTTGCTTGCATTGCAAGTATTGCTTGTACTCCTAATGACATACAGTAACACACACACTGTTTGGAGATGATTTCCAATAACAACAAATACACATAGCACATACATACACCAATTTTGAAGTAGCCATACATTACAAACAAGTTCTTGTACTCCCTTCTCTTCACTTTTTTTTTAAATTCAGTAGCAAGACTAATTAGTTTCAGCAAGTTACTACTGTACTTGTGCCAACACTGCTAGCAGCAGTAGCAAGTGATGTGCATGCACTGCTTGTTGTAGCTTCCCCTCTTTCTCTGCCTAGCACCTGTAGGGCATGAGAATAGACTTCTGCGGGACATTGTAGCCTTAAAGGGCAGCCGCCAATTCTTTCCGGCCTGTCTTTATTAATATGCGGTATTTTGTAGCCATTTCCTCCACCATTGTTCATGATTTCTATCATGCAGCACTGCAGGGTTATAAAGATCTTGTTGAGCTTAGATGAATCATATCCCTCGAACTCTTCCATAACTCCTTTAATTAGATCTTGAAGCGTTTTTGGGCTTCTACAATCTGTTAGAGATTGTATGGAGTTGAAGAACCCAAGATCGAGAACATTGAGATCTGGACTGCAAGCTGGCTGCTGAATCAGTCGGATATCGAGTCCCGTCTTAGCCACAGCCGCCATGAACTCTGGGTCGTTAGGTAAAATGTGAGGCCGGGCATTGTCTTGTTGGATGAAAATCACTTGTCCGGCTTCTTTATCAGGCCAGGCTGCTACTATTGCGGGCAAAACCTTGTCAATAATGAACTCTCGCATCACTTTCCGATTTACTTTTATTGCCTTAGTCTCTAATGTTCCTTTAGTCCTGTTTTCACTCCTCCTAGCTGCTGGTACTTCTTTAACAAAAGGCCAGCAGCCAATCTTTCCGGAAAAAGTTTCATTTCCGGCATTGTCAAATCTAGGCCTAGCTACAGCCGTGAGGAACATGACCTTCCCGATGGTGTTTTTGTTTGTAATTTGTCTTGTAGGCTCTTCTTCCTCGGGTAGGAGATAATATTTCTTGTTTTCTTTAGTCATGTTAAAGAATTTTTCATCAATGTGCACAATCTTGCGCATCTTGGTGAACCACGGTCTTGCATATGCTTTAGTTTCCTCATCGATCATTGAGACGCAAAATTCCACTCTCGTCTTCTTATGCTTCTCCGTTAGGGCTGGCTGCACGGTATTGGAGACCCTCTTTATTTCTTGCATCGCAACCTTCCGGAACAATGTAGTGGGGCTGCATCCTAGCTGCCAAGACAATACCCGTATAGTAGACCGGTTGTTCAGTGGGATGGTTGGGATTAGATCTAGATTAATATAAGCTGGCTTCCTTCCGCACCTGCCTTTTCTTTTGTTTAAGACATCGACCTCTAAACCGTTTGCTATTTGTCACATGGCAGTCTTCCAAATCCGTTGGATTGCCTATATATCTGCTTCAAAAAATGCAGCAACCTTTTTCTTGTCATTCTTTTAAACTTCCCACCATTGCTCATGCAAAGAAAATGCATTGCCACATAGGCAGCATATTTATGTTGGTCAGTAAGTAACTTTCTTGTCCTCTTTGCTTGTTGCACACCTACAACAAGAAAGAAAACAAAAATATTACATTGCTGAGACTGGAAACTTGTTGAACATGATTGTTTGCTTGTCCTTCTCCTCTCTCTGTTGCTTGCTACTGCTTGCTTGTGCAGTAAAAGTATTGCTTGCATTTCTTGACATACAAGTTCTCACAACAACAAGTGTTAGCACACATAATTACAATTCTACATCTAATGGTTGATTTGAATTTTACTCCAAATCAAACATTTCTGTCATTTTTAGCAGGGACTATGAGTAATGCTTATCACCTTGATCCATTTCAGGTTCTGCATGATGATCAACTTGAAGGGGTTACGGTGCAGAAAACAATAATTTTTTCTAGCGAACGGAACCCTAACTAGACAGGATCTATCTATCTAGTACATGCGATAACGGTGGCGGAACGGGTTACATTACCTCCATGTAGACCGATAGCGGGGATTACGCTCCCGCACAAGCGTTGACGATGAAGTCATACGTAGCCTACCTCGAGGTCGCGGAGAACTTGCCGCGATGTCGGAGTCGATGACGCTGGGGTGTCGATGATGATCTGCGTCGACGGGCGTCAGGCGGAAGAAGGCAGAGCGCCAGCACCAGGGCTGGTGCGCCGGCAGCAGAGGGGGGGAGGCGTGGCGGCTGCAGGGGGCGAGACGACGTCGCCCAAGCTCCTCAAAAGAGATGCCTCCGAGCACTCACAAACATACGGAGCTTAGCGACAACTCCCGGTCATTCAGATCCAGCTAAAATCGCAGGAGTAGATCTTATCTAGAATCCCGCAGAGCAACGGCGCTCTGCGGTATGGCTTAGGTGGAGAGAGACCCCTTTCCTCAGCTCGGCGCGGCTCCGACTTGGGAACCACGAGATCGAGAGAGAAATCGGGAATTAATTTGATTTTCCTATGACTTAAATCAATTAATATGCCTTGGTATATAAAGGGGGAAGGGGGTGTGCCAACCCCCTTGGCTCCCCCATGTGGGACTAAAGGAGGAGAGGGGAGGGGGGGTTCGGCCGAACCCCCCTTGGGCTCTCCCACTCCTAGTCCAACTCGGACTAGGAGGCCCAAGCCTTCCCCTTCCTTGTGGGGTGCGGTTTCCCCCTCTTGGGCCCTCTTAGGGCCCATATAGGTGGGAGCCCCTTTTTTCCTTTATTTAATTAATATTAAATTAATATAAAAATCCCATTAATTCATAATTAATATATTTATATATAATTCAATATCCCATGACTCCGAAACTATTTCGGAATCACCCGAATAACTTTCGGACATTCCCGGAACCATTCCACATCTCCCCGGAACTCCTTCCGGACCACCGGAACTCTTTCCGGATCAATTCTCTCTCTCCAACAAATTCCTATAAAATTCCAGAACCTATCTCCTAGCGTCGCTAAGACCTTAAGTTTGTTACGCTACGGTTCGGGAACACTCCAGACATGGTCGAGACACTCCGCTCACCAATGATCGTCAGGGATACCTGGAAATATATGACGACCCCTGTGCATTCCACGAATATCGTCGTTGAACCATAAATATGATATTCATTCCCTTTGTCTCTGCGATACTACCTTGTCCGAGATATGATCGTAGACACACCGATGCCTTTGCTGTATCTCGTTACCGACGAAGGTTATTAACTCGTCTGCGATATTACATCTCCATGACCTAGTCATAAGCTGCGTAGCTATATAGATGCAATATCACCGAGTGAGCCCAGAGTATCTTTCCATTACAAGAATGAACAAATCCCGCTCTTGATCCTTACGTCTTGATGCTCTTTCGGAATACCCAAGATGGACACCGTTATTGTCATGCTATATAAGACACAACGTTTGATGCTCTCAAAGTATTCCTACGAAGCATCAATAAGTACGGTCTCACGGTCTAAGGAATAAGCTATCATACTCTTATTTATTGCAAATGACAAACATCGTAATACGATCTTATTGCAATACTTTGCGTATGTCCACCACCTTATTCAACTAACAAGATGACCCCATTGTCAACCGACGTCATTGTCCTTGATCGGGAATCTCGATCAACTGTTGCCCATGGACTAGCTCATATAGAGGCTTGCTAGGGACCTGGTTGTCTATGTATCACACGTGTATTAACAATTCCGATTAATACAGTTATAGCATAATACACAAACCTATTATAAAATTATGAGATAATGCAATAAATACTACTTATTTATTTGCCTCTAGGGCATATCTCCTTCACAACTCCAGGATCAATTTCATCTTGATCCATTTCAGGTTCTGCATGATGATCAACTCCAGGATCAATTTCATCTTCATCCATTTCAAGTTCTGCATGATGATCAACTCTAGGATCAATTTCATATTCATCCATTTCAGGTTCTGCATGATGATCAACTCCAAGATCAATTTCATATTCATCCATTTCAGGTTCTGCATGATGATCAACTCCAGGATCAATTTCATATTCATCCATTTCAGGTTCTGCATGATGATCAACTCCAGGATCAATTTCATCTTGATCCATATCGTCTCCTTCTGAAGGTGGAGTGATGTTCAAGTCTGGGAGCACCATATTCTCCTGGCAGCGCTACTGGGCGAAGTCTCGGACCCTCTTGTGATGAACCTGGTAGGTTGACGAGTTTCTGACGTTTAACTCGATGTTTTGCTTGCTTGGTTGTGTTATGTTCAAGTATTGCTTGCTTGTGCTATGTTCTGAACTGCTGCTGCTCCTATACTGATCTGGGCGAGGACGTCGTGCTGCTGCTCCTTATGTACTGAACCTCGTGTTGCTGCTCCTTATGCACTGAACCTGATGAGCAATCTTCTGCAGGACCTGGACGCAGATGACTGGATGAGGAGACGAGGCAAGGCAGCACTAGGACCTGGGCGAGGACGTCGTGCTGCAGCTCCTTATGTACTTGATGAGCAATCTTCTGCAAGACCTGGACGCACACGACTGGATGAGGAGACGAGGCAAGGCAGCACCAGGACCCGGGCGAGGACGTCGTGCTGCTGCTCCTTATGTATTGAACCTGATGAGTAATCTTCTGCAGGACCTGGACGCACACGACTGGATGAGGAGACGAGACAAGGCATCATCAGGACCTGGGCGAGGAGACGAGGTGAGGCATCGCCTGTACCTGGGCGACGAGACAAGGGAAAGCGACCTGGAGTGAGGAGATCTGAGCCTAGAAGAGGACCTGGACGAGGAGACGAGGGGAAGCGACCTGGGGTGACGAGATCTGGGCGAGGTGAGGTGAGGCGAGGTGGAAGACGACGCGTAGTTTCAAATCTGTTTCGCTCGCCTAGCGAAACGCTTTCCACTGCGGGGTGGCATTAGTTGTAATTTGAGTGATTATGTAAGGCAAAATAGTCATTTTAGCGATTTTGAGTGTTTGTCGGAAAAAGCTTAAACGTCATATATTTCGGAACGGAGGGAGTATAAAACATTTAGGTAGCTTAAATTTAACAATCAAAACGTAGTATATTTAGTTACAGAGGGAGTAGCAATTTAGCATAGCGATTTCCGTAAAGCCGATACGTATCAATCGATTATCTAAAAAAGGCTATTTGTCAATCTCCATTTGTGGGACTCATCAATGGATAAGAACTCAATGATAGGCCAATATAAAAGCAAACATAATACTAGAATTGTGTTATAATGTTTGAATGCACATATGTCTACTTTCATACCCCCACATTTGTTCTAAGTCCTACGTAGTTCTCATCCATTTTCATACTAGTTTGGATGCGGGTGTTGACTTTCCATATAGTCGTTTTCTCAAATACTAATGTCGCATATGCACTTTCAACCTTGGACTTAGTATTCTTTTCACTGAAATATACGCGCATACTAATCTGCAAGAGATAATCCATGACTGTATCCACATAATTCATGTCGATTTAATCTTGGCATCGATACATTTTTTCTGAGAATGTCTTGACATCCATAGCTCAGTAACGAACATGGTAAGCTGCAGTAGTAGTCGGACTAGGATTAATGAGCTGCAGTAACCCGGTATAAAACTGAAGTCATGTAGCACCCTGTTGGAGAGCCTGGCACGTGCTCACCACGTGCCTCGCCAAATCGCCGCACGCACCTCACCGTCCGCGGCCGGCGAGCGGAACGCGCACACAACAAACGCATCTCGATGGCCGCCCACGCCGGCGCCGGCACCGCCGAGGCGGCCCGAGCCGAAGACGAGGCGCGCGCCCTCCTCCCCGCCTCGGCGCCCGTGGCCGGCCACGACGACGGCGGCAGCGGCGGCGGCGAGGAGTCGGAGTCGGAGGACCTCGAGGAGCGCGCGTTCGAGGCGTCCGAGAAGGTCATCGTGTCCCTCTCCACGGACGACGCGGACGCCGACCTGGAGGCGCAGTTCGCCTCCTCCTCGGCGTCCCCGCCCTTCTCCTGGCGGAAGCTCTGGCTCTACACGGGGCCCGGCTTCCTGATGAGCATCGCCTTCCTCGACCCGGGCAACCTCGAGGGGGACCTCCAGGCCGGCGCCGCCGCCGGGGACACGCTGCTCTGGCTGCTCATGTGGGCCACGGCCATGGGGCTCCTCGTGCAGCTCCTCGCCGCGCGCCTCGGGGTCGCCACCGGCCGGCACCTCGCCGAGCTCTGCCGCGACGAGTACCCCGACTGGGCGCGCCGCGCGCTCTGGCTCATGGCCGAGGTCGCCATGGTCGGCGCTGACATACAGGAGGTCATCGGCAGCGCGATCGCCATCAAGATCCTCAGCAGGGGGTACCTGCCGCTCTGGGCCGGCGTCGTCATCACCGCCTTGGACTGGTCAGTTTGGAATTTTGCTGATTGGTTCTTCAATTTTTTTAATTCAAAGTTAGTGTAATTTGATTGAGGAAGGTGCTGAATCGCATGATAGTTCCAAAATAAGTGACATTTTTGTCTAATCTGCATTAGAGATTTTTCCAAAAGAGGAGAAAAGACAAAAGGTTTCAGATTTTACTCCTAGTTGTTGCTATTCAGATTTGGGTGAGGTTTTGGTGGGAGATCTCAGTTATTTATGGAGTTACTCTTAATTTTTTATCATACTTTCGGCATGGTTAGGTGCTGGTTTGGCGTCGATTTGATTGTAAATCCGCTGCGTGCTTACTTTACTTTTCAGTTATAGGAATGTTTGATCTTTTTTTGTTGAGATTGTACTATCGGTAAAGTGAAAGTTGATGATGTACATTTGATTCTTCTTTAGTTCACGATGCTCTATGAGCTATGACCCTATGAGGATTGCAGATATTTATCTGCCTTGACACAATAATTCACAAAGCTTGGTTTTTCTGAAACATGAGATATTTGGAATTTTCATTCATTAGGAGTTGGTTTCACATATATTTGATTGTATATCACGATGCGTGCTTCCTTTAATTTTCAGTTGTATGTATGTTTGATCTGTTTTTTAAGGCCGTAGCATCAGCGAAGTGACAGTACATTTGATCTTCTTTTAGTTCGTAGTGCTCTATGAGATATAAGGTTTGCAGATATTACCTTCCTTGATACAATAATTCATGAAGATCTTTTATCCAACACTGATCTGAATACCCATCGTTTTGGTTCAGAAAGCTTTCACTACGCCTTTCAAGATTGCGGTTTTAACTTTTCTTTAAGTGACTGCTAGAGAATTTGGAATTTTTTTAGCCGGCAAGGTGAAAAGAACTAGATAAGTTTTCATGTCATTTCTGGCAAATGGTTTTTATTGCTAGTTATTTTTTTCGAAATACTATTAATAAAAAGGAAACAAAACATGAAACACTGGCAGTGGTTAGAGTATGGTTTCTAGTATACAACATTCAGGCATGTATAAAACTGAACTTGCACTATCAACTATTCAGATTTCCTGACTAACGCTTAACTTGTGTATGTGACGTTTCCTGCCAAATTGAGATTTCCATGTTAGATTTTGTTCTCCAGATCGCTGTTGTACATATTTATATACTAGAAACCATACTCTAATGCTTAACTTGTGTATATGAGTTTTTTTTGTTGATCCTAGAGAGTGCAAAGCAGACGATTGTGCTGGCTTTTGGATGTCATATTTATGCTGCTGTACTATATTCAATTTTAGGAGAGTTAGATGCTTAGCAACCTTTTATCTACTCTAGGATTGTTAAGCACTCCTTAAAATTTATGCATAGATGCTACTTTGCCCCTTTCGACAAAAGTTAGAGATGCTGCGATGTTATTTTTTTCTTTCTATCTTGTTCCATGTTTATTGAATGGTCCTTGCACTTTTGTCCAAATCGTCACAAACTCACAATTGACTAATCAAGAATTCTTTTGTGTATAATATTAGAAGAACCGATATTGTCTTGGTTGAGCTTATGCCTTGTGTTTGCACCTTGATTGAGCTAGCCCCTTGTACTTTACATGCTTAGTTGAGTGCTACTAGTATGTTTGTTAATAGTCAAAGACATAAAATCAATGGAGCTATCGTTATTTGAATCATG
This sequence comes from Poa annua, assembly GCA_026929855.1. Lineage (NCBI taxonomy): Eukaryota > Viridiplantae > Streptophyta > Magnoliopsida > Poales > Poaceae > Poa > Poa annua. The sequence goes on from CM049432.1 coordinate 8,036,291, forward strand.
CACTAACCCTGAGTTATTTTTTCAGCTTCATTTTTCTTTCTCTGGAGAACTATGGGGTGAGGAAATTAGAGGCCATATTTGCAGTTTTGATTGCAACAATGGCCGTTTCCTTTGCATGGATGTTCACTGATACCAAGCCCAATGGAAAGGACCTGCTAGTAGGTAAGGATCTCACTGATCAACTGTTTATGCTTAAAGTTTTCCTCATACTTCTTACCCATTGATCACATGCTATTTTACTAATAGGTATTTTGGTTCCCAAACTGAGCTCTAAGACAATAAGACAAGCGGTTGGGGTTGTTGGCTGTGTTATTATGCCCCACAACGTATTCCTCCATTCAGCCCTTGTGCAGTCTAGAAAAATAGATCCAAAGAAGGAATACCAAGTTCGTGAAGCATTGAGATACTACTCAATAGAGTCAACAGTGGCATTGGCTATATCCTTCATGATAAATCTCTTTGTCACGACTGTTTTTGCTAAAGGATTCTATGGCACTAAAGAAGCTGGCAGTATTGGTCTTGAAAATGCTGGACAATATCTACAAGAGAAGTTTGGTGGAGGGTTTCTACCTATCCTCTACATTTGGGGGATTGGGCTATTAGCGGCCGGGCAGAGTAGCACAATAACAGGAACTTATGCTGGACAGTTTATAATGGGTGGATTTCTGAATCTGAAGTTAAAGAAATGGATGAGGTCAATGATAACCAGAAGCTTTGCAATCGTGCCGACTATAGTCGTGGCTCTGTTCTTTGATTCATCTGATTCACTGGATGTTCTAAATGAGTGGCTCAACGTGCTTCAGTCCATTCAGATCCCTTTTGCACTGATTCCGTTGATAACCTTGGTGTCCAAGGAGCAAGTCATGGGAGTCTTTAAAATAGGTCGTAACATGCAAGTAAGTCATCCTCCTCTTTTCTTTCCATTACTTTGGACCCTCTGTCTTACGGTGTAGTCATATCTTGCCCTGAAAATGCTCATCAAGTGGGCAGTGTTGTTGCAGGCACCGTTGTTCACTTTCATACATTCTTATCAATGACATTCTTCTTACTGAGTTATGGATTACTTTGCAGGCTGTAACCTGGACAGTGGCTGCACTGCTGATCACAATCAACGGCTATCTGCTGTTGGATTTCTTCTCGTCCGAGATACGAGGTCCATTGTTTGCATCAGTTCTCTTCGTGGCAGTACTTGCCTACGCGTCATTTGTACTGTATCTCATCGTGCGGGGCACCGAGATGTCCAACCAGATCATCGTAGCGATACGCAAGAGACTGTCATGACACCTGTAACCAATTTTTTGTCCTTTTACACAGTCTTAGCCTCTCTCTCAACCTTATAGAACGGTTCCGAGAAGAGAGACCGGAGATCTCGCTGTACAGTGACATCCGGTCGTCGAAATGGATGGACCCACAGCCCTCTGATGAATCTGTTGTAGCGCTCTGACTTCATCCTGAAGGAGGAAAACACAAAAAACGAACTGCTTGACAGCTTGGCATTTGTTCCTTTTTTCTGTAATTTTTTTGTTACGAACTAAAGCATAGAGAGGAATAGAAAAAGGACTAGAAGGAGAAGAAAGCAATGTACTCTTATTCTTTATTATGTACATGAAACTGTTACAATCTGGAGAATGAATATTGATCATGCAATCCTCTGTGTCGGCGTTTGTACTGTGCCGCAGTGATATATATGTTCTGGTCCTGATACTTTTGGTCCTGTTATTCTTGAACTATCTTTTATCCATGTGAAGATGTGCAGTGGTTTTGTGCTTTCCTGAATGAAGAAAGAATAGAAGTACTTGACGCTGGTAGGAATTTGTTCCTGAATCTATGATGGTTGGTTAGGATGGGATGATGAACGGAATGAATACCCAGAGCATAAAATTCAGTGGCCACTTCGTGCCTGCCAGCTTCAGGGAGTCATCCGTCCTACTAACAGTGAACGAAACCAACGGAATAGTAGCAGGCACAAAATCCATGACCAATCGTTCAAGATAATGTACTGTATTTTAGTTGTCACATCCATGTCGGTTGTCACCGAGCCTCGTTAACTTTAGGGAAACACTCCCGATTGAGAGGAAAATATCGAAAATGTTTAGCAAGCAAACACATGCATGCATCTGATTGCTCGCACACTGAGCCCAGCAGGTCTCTTCCAGCCCAACAAGCCCATAGGCTTTCCACCACCCGCAGCCCAGTCCACAGCGATTCCAGCACTCCGACAACACTCCCGCCAGCGCAATATGCAGCCGTATTTACTTTTTTTACGATACATATGCACCAGTATTTACAACTAAGTTTTTTCCTGATTTTTAAAATTTTGCATAAGAATTTTAAATTTAAAACAGAGTCGTATGACATTTTTTGAGATACCACAGTTGAGATATTGCAATGTTTTTCTCTGTGTTTCCCTACAAGTTTTTATTTCCCTCACTTTCGATGTTGTATGCATAATGCTTCCAAATTATAATGAACACGTACGACTTTTATTACAATTTACAAATTCACAGGTAAGATGTTGCAAAGTTGCTAAAAGAAACCCCATAACTCAAACTTTCAAATGTGAAGACTACCTAGAATTATTTGCAAGACGGGAAGCACATAAACCTCTTCGTTTTGAGTGAAAAATTATAGCCTTAGGAGGCTTAGTCACCTCTTCATCTGGGACACGATGGACTATCCGCATTAGGCCCATTTGCATCAATTAAGTTGGCCCTTTGATATCACTTGCTTATAAGTCACAACAGACTTCTTCGGGATACTGGGTCGGTTGGCTCTAGGGACGTTCTTGTAACACCTTGTCACTCGGCCTTTCTAGACTAGCTTGTTTCCATGAGCCACTGAGTCGGACTAATGACATATACAATGCTTGAGTTATCGCGATGTAGGCTCGGCCATGTTCAATTTAGTACTCGTCGGGTTCTTCCATGTGTGTGAGCGGGCTCATGCCGGTGATGGTGTCAGCATGTTTTTGTAAGTGGTTCTTCTGTGCTTTGTCTCCTCTTCCCCTCTTTCATAGTGTGGCGACTTCTTCAGCCTACAGTACATTGCAAGTTTGCAACTGCATGGGTTTTGTCTTAAGCCTGGACACATGTCGGGTGAACCAAAGGGGGCAAATGGCATTATGTTTTGGCGCCAAAGTTGCTTATCATGCTCGACCGTCCAAGTGTCCAATTGTAGGCGCCCGCCTTCTCACGCACTGAACCGTTTTTGGTCAAACGAATGCAGCTATGAGCCTATGACGACACAACGATGCCACCGAATGCAAGAGACATGGCTCACATCACATGCCGAAACAAGAGTCGCCAGATGAGCCCTCCATTAAGCTAGTGGACAAGGTGGCCGAGAGTCAGATTCTTCGCTAGGTAATCGCTGCATGCATGCGATGCTAATTTGGCCTTTCCACGGCCCTGCACTCCGGCCGGTTGCCGTCGGCTCGCAGCCCGTGGACGGGAGCTCAAGATTTGGCGCTAGCTTCTGCTCAGAATCTGCGATATCGTAAACGGCTTTGGAGAGCACTCAGAGCATGCAGTATCGGCGCATTGGCATGCATGCACCCACCTTGGCCTCTTGTTAATACTAACCCTAGGCTGTAGCCACGCGTGTCTGATCGATGTCCGTCCACTCAGACCTGAGGAAACCAGCATATATAGCAACATGCTCAAAAGTAGTGTATGCAATGAACTTCTTTGACTCAACATGCTCAAAACCAGCATATATACATTTGATCTGGGGCTTGTTCTTGTGTCGATCTTGGCAAAACTAGTCGAGTTTGTGATCTATAGAAACCCATTTCCTTCCACGCCACCCTTCCTCCTCCTTGCTCGATCTCACGCGGTCGTTTTTCTTTTTGAAGACTTCGACCTCACTCAACCAGCAAAAAGAAGGCATGATTAGCAAAGATCACGATAAAATCCTGGCAAAACGTACGACCACAGTAAATCTCTTGATCCGGGCCGCCTGCCACCTTACGCACATTTCACCCACCTCTTTTACCCACCTTACGCACATTTCACTCCTTGATCTGATATTATCACTGTATCACATAGTACTGTAGATTATCTTTGCATGATGTCATATATTGTCACAACACCGTTCACAAAAATAAGTGAAGCCAACTAATAACTACTCCCTCCATTTTCAAATATAAGATGTTTAAACATTAATACACATTCACATGCATAAAAATGTATATCTACACAAGTTTTAGTTTATATGTTCACTCATTTTAATATATATGTAAACAATATGTGAAACAGGTAAAACATCTTATATTTAAAAAGACAGTGAGTAGTTATATACCTTTATGTACGTACTTATATAGATATACTTATCGTTGCACATGCATACTTTCATAGTGTCACATCACCATTCACATCAACAAAAAGGTGCCACAACAACAACGACCAGCCGTGTGAAAACCTAGCAATTTTAGTCAGATTTCATTCCAAATATATTGTTTGTCTCTACACTACCTGAAAATAAGTCTTTGCCATGCAAATGGTTCTGTGCCGTGCACGGATTTCTTGGAACACGGCAAAGAGAAGTTTGCCGTGATGGATCTAAAATGCTCACGGAGTTTGCCCTGAGGACGAACTACAAGAGTCTAATCTGGCGGAGTGATGCTCCATTACGGTGTAGAATTTTTGCTTGGCTGGCAGTAAAAGGTAAATGCAATACGGCGGATGTTCTGGCGAGGAAGAACATGCCGCATCAGGGGGCTTGTCTGTTCTGCACTTGCGATGAAACCGCTATTCATTTGCTGGGACATTGTCAGTTCATCACGCAGCTGTGGACGAAGTTTTTGCCGATAGCTGCCAGACCGCCCTGCTACATGCCTGCTCCCAACCAGTCGTTGATCGAGTGGGCTGATAGGACGAAGAAGATGACGCCCAAGCACGAGAGGAGAGGTTGGACGGCGGTGATGCAGGCGGTGTGGTGGATGACGTGGAAGGAGAGGAACAACAGACTGTTCCAAAATAAAGCGCGGACTATGAAAGACATGTTGACACATAATCTGCAGGAAGTTATCCTTTGGCGGAGAGCTGGTAGGCCGAGAGCGGCAGGTTTGCTCCAAAGACCACGAGAGCCTGACTAGGTGTAGTTTTGTGTTTCTTTGCTCAGGTTTAGGTGTTTTCTCTTGAGTTTCTACTTTTATCTTTGGTACTATCTTTGTACTTTTTCTCCTCCTACTATCTCTGCTCTTTCGTAACAAAAAACAATACCATCACAACACAATAGGGAGGGCACACGACAAAGAATTGGTCACGGCAACATGTTCAAAGAAGACACGACAAAGCCTGCTGGCTCGGCAAATAACTCTTTGTCGTGTGCCTCTCCATACCGACACGGCAAAACCGTGGGACCCACGACGAGCTATACAGCTCGGTGAGGTGTGAATCAATGATAGTCGAACACTGATCCATTTTAAAATTTTATGTATAGAAAATCAACTAAAATTATACTCCCTCAGTTCCAAAATATATAAGTGGCATGTTTAACTAAAACACGACACTTATATTGTTTAACGGAGGGAATGGAAAAATAGAATCCTCGATCATGGTCTTGTCCCCATTTCATTGACTGTTTAAGCGGTCTCGTACTGGTCTTCTTTTTCTTTTGTTCCAGCTTGCTTCCATTCCAAGCAGCATTTATATGATCGATGGAGAAAAGGCGAAAAAGGGAAGAAGAAAAGGCGAAGGTACCTGGCTAGCTAGCTGCCTGCTGCGTGCATATGCATAACCATGGCTTCTTTACACCAAAGGAAGTGCACTCTCTCCCTAGATCTCTTTGTCTGGGTTCTCACTCGGATCTAGCTCAAGGCACATCCATCGATCGGTGATCCCTTTTGCCTTTTATGGTCGCTCTAGTTTAACTGAGCACTTGTATGGGATACTCCCAAGTGAGAACCATACCCCAGTCTCTTACCTACGGAGCCTAGTCAGTGCAAGGTGAGGGCTCTTGGGTACGTGTCCTTCACAAGATCAGACATCGTCTATATGTCGTGCGGGAAGTCTGCATGTACATGCACGATTCATGGGAGCCACATCTCAATGCGGTCAAGCGGATTCTTCGGTACCTTCGTGATAGTGTTGACCATGGACTTTAGATCTATCGCTCCGGCGGCGGAGCTACATCATCGAATACCCGGGTTCTGCATTAGAATCTTAAAAACTTTTTTTAGAGGGTGCATATGTGGTGAAAACATTTATAGTATTTTACAAAGGAAAAAAATTCACCCGGTGTCGTCCTGTGCACCCCCTTGTCAAGCCATAGTATTTTATAAAGGATTGAAATTAGTTTATATTATCTTTCAAATTGTAATGTATTTACTAACCAAGCCATCCCTCAAGGATATGAGCATCTTTGCCAGGATCGAAACAAGAACAAGCGCCGACCTGTTAAGAAGAAGAACAAGCGCCGATCATACCAGGTCATACAAAGTATGGACGGGCAGAAAACGGCAAGATCAGTCAAAGAAGAAGCTGCATACACTATTTTTTGAGCAAGCAGCTCTCGTACCGATCATATGCTTCTCACTTGTACCCTGATGAAGGTATAGGCACTCTGGTCTAGGTCCAGGGCTAGCTAATTAGCTATACGCTGATTTTCTGATGAGGTCTCAATGGACGGACGCCCATCGGACAGCAGGACACACGTGACACTAGAGCTAACAAGAGGCCAAGCTGCCTGCAAGCATGCATGCCAGTGCGCCGATACTGCTCTGAGTGCTCTCCAAAGCCGTTATCGATCTCAGATCCTGAGCAGAAGCTAGCGCCAAATCAAGTGTTTATATAACTAATTACTTGAGCTCCCGTCCACGGGCTGCGAGCCGACGGCAACCGGCCGGAGTGCAGGGCCGTGAAGAGGCCAAATTAGCGTCGCATGCATGAGAATCTGACTCTCAGCGACCTTGTCGCGAGTAGCTTAACGGGGAGCTAGGATGGCGCCTTGTTTCGCCATGTGAGCCGTGTCTCTTGCGTTGGGTGTCATAGTAGCTGCGTTTGACCCAAATGGTTCAGTCTGTGGAGGGCGGGTCGGTTCTCAGGCGCTGACCAAATCACTGTGATCTTGGTTGATCTGCTTATGTCGAAAGGACGACCAATTCAAGAACCCGACATGCATGTGTCGAGGCTTACAAATCCCTTGCAATATGTAGGTTGATGAAGAACTCGTCACACCATGCCATGCCATGGAGGGAATTTTTAGATAAGGGGGTGCGGATATCCGGCCTCTGCATCCAAAATATGCACACAACCATCCATAATTATTTAAATGAACCAATTCAGCAAGTTTTACTCTTCATGGATCACAGAGGGTGGCCACAAAGATGAGTCAATCAAATAAAAATGAACTAAACATCAAGTCTTGTAGAAGGAAACCACCCAGCCCGACTGAAAATAGCCCGTATGACTGTCAGCATACGGGTACAACCAGCATCCATGAGACCACGCTGATCCACCGACAACAGGAATGACCATGAGTGGATCCAAAAACATGCCTTGTGAATGACCTGCAAATAATGAATAGAACTTGTTTTGTTAAATACCACATCATTTCGACAATTCCAAAAAGCCCACAAAATGACCGCTACACCAATTCGAATGCGAGCCATAATTTGTTATCTTATCTATCCATTCAACCAACACCCAAACAAGTTCGCAATACTTACAGGAGGGTAGACATTAAAAGTGAAGTGTACTAAACGTCATACATCTCTAGCAACAGGACATTTAAGAAAAAGATACTCAGCAGACTAATCTGCATCACAGAATACACACTTCTTACATCTTGTCCACTGTCGTTTAGCCAAGTTATCCTTTATCAAAATATCTTTTTGATTGAGAAACCATAGAAATGTTTTGATCTTTAGAGGTATCTTCAATTTTCATAGGTATTTACGCAAGTACCTTGTATGGCCATTAAGAAGATCTTTGTAATACGATTTTACTGTAAAAACTCCATTACTAGTAAGCGACCATTTAAATTTATCAGGTTTGTCTGTAAGAGTGGTACCCATTAATCTTTCTACCAGATGGAACCATTTGGATCGCCGATGCCCTTGTAGTGTCCGTCGAAAAGGAAGATTAATAGGAGACCATGGGGGAGGGAATGAAGTGACGTAGCACACAATAACGAAATAGAAGACCTTACTATTACAACAAAAACATATTTGACACCATCACCGGCTCCCCGGTAAGACGACACACACAAGAACCGACGGTATATCTTTCTTAGAACAATAAATATATGATTACAAATGGTCTAGACAGTGTCCCACGGGAGTAGCATGAATATTTTTTAAAAATCTTGTTCAAAAATAATAATCTTGTAGCGGGTGCATCTAAGTCCATAAATCAAAACACCATGTCCACCTACTACTCTCTCCCGTTTTTAATAAGATGACTTTTATAGTTTTATTTGTATATAAAAAGTAGATTTGTCAAGATCTAATATGAAATGGAGGGAGTAGTAGCTAGGAGCATTAGTTCATGCATCGATACATCCATGTGGGTACTGAATAGCGATGAATTTGAATCAGGTGTGTTGGGGACTAAGAGCTTGTAGTCTGTGTCGACTGGAGTAGAGCATGAGGTGTCTCGACGGTGTCGAAGAACACATCGAAGGTAGGATTAGTAAAGATCACGGTAAAATCAAGGCAACAACTACGAATCGGTAAAATCACAACGCAAAATCGCGGTAAATCTTGATCCGGCCGGTCACCTTTCACCCACCTCGTTTACTGCTCGCTTTTCAAGTTACATCTCGCATGCACGTGCACACAACGATATGCTAGATATATAGTTAGTTAGCTAGCTTCCCTTGCACTCCTCGATCTGAAATCGCATAGTACTGTACTATATATAAGGACGTGCTTAACTTTGCATGCTGTCACAGTGTCACAGCACCGACCGGCCGACTGAAAACCTAGCAACTCTAATCACATTACATTGTAACTTTTCTATCTTCTTATAGGTCCTTGAGGTGAGAATTAATGATCGATATCATACATTGATCAAAAAATTATAAAAAAAACAGTCGAAAGTATAAAAAGTACTATGTTAACCCGTAAAATTGTAGTTACGTAGTTGTGTTCATTTCCTCCGACACCTGAACGGAGGAAGTAGAATCGTCGTCGGTGATGGTGTTGTCTCCCCCATTTTGTCGACCGTTTTGGCCGTCGGTCGCATAAAAGGGGGATCCGGGGATTGTGAAAACGAAGCTCAATCGCCGCCCAAACCACATTCAACGTCTGAGTGCATGCATGCATGCATGTGTGGTGGTCGTACTGGTCTTCTTTCTCTTTTGTTCCAGCTTGCTTCCATTCCAAGCACCATATGATCGAAGGAGAAAAGGTGAAAAGAGGGAAGCTAGAAGAAAAGGGGAAGTGAACGTACCTGGCTAGCTAGCTGCTGCGCATATGCATATGCATGGCGTCCCGACCGGCCGGCCGGTCTGATCTTTAAACGAAAGGAAGTGCGCAACGCACTGTGCTAGGCGATTTGTCTTGATGTTAGTCTTGGGCTCTCACTCAGAATCTAACTACTACTCCGTACATCGAACAATCGGTGATCCATATTGCCTTTCATGTTTGATGCCTAGTCCTTAACTGTACACTTGTACTCCCTTAAAATACTTTAGTTCCATGTGAATACAAATGTATCAAGTATTTTGAAACGGAGGGAATACATACAAGCTACTCGACTTCATCATGTGTGGGGTTTGAAACCAGCGGCATAGGCGGGTCTTCACGCTTCACAAATGTTCGTAGATCGAGGGATCACGTAGGAGGAGTATGGTTTTTCGGATGACCCAGAGACCGCTGATAGTCTTCCTTTTTGTTTTTCAGTTCTTTACGGCCTCCTTGCGTCTGTTTTAAACTTCTATAATCAAATGGTGGAGCGATTGTCTTTTCCTTAAAACAAGAAAAAGGAAAACACTACCTTTTTTTTTGCGTAAACTCCAGGAGCTTTATTACTTAACAATTATCGACTTACAATCAACCAACATGCAAGTAACTAAGAAGTCCGGGCTTGAACCAAGCTAGCTATCGGTCTGCTGAAGCGAACAAGCTCGCCTCGCACAAACATGAGCATAACCATTATTTATACGACTAATATGCTGAACTGAAAATGATACAAAATCAAAAACTAGCTCCTCAACTTCCTGAAGGATAGGCGCAACAACCGAACGACAGCTACTTCGCGAAGACCAGAGATTTACCACCTCCAACGAATCCGTCTCTATGACCACATGCGAGAAACCACGGAGTTTAGCAAAAATTGTTCCTTCTCTTACTGCCATCAATTATGCTATGAAAGGGTCAGTCACCCGAGATAAAAGGAAAACACTATCTAACTTGCCAAGTCCAAACCATCGCGGTACGTAATACATGTACAAATAGTAGTGGCATTTAGCAAGAATTAATCGGAATATTAATCTATATATTTTTATGGGGGCGCAATGACACTCATGACACCCCTGACTAAGTACATCACCTCCTTTTTCTAAAAATAAAAAACCAACATTAGCATTGATATATGCATCCACGAGGTGTTGATACATGCAATGTCATCAAAGTATCAACCAAGCAAACTTGCAATTGCAAGCGGGATACTTTTAACACGACAACACGCATGTATGTTCGGAAAACTGGTCTGATCAATTAACCCTTAATGGAGACTAGCACACACTTAACGTGATCTGAAATACGCAGCTGAATAAAACGTAAACTACAACAGATGTACTAACTCACGGATGGTTGCTCGATCGTGTCGGAAAGAAAACATATGCAGCAACATATAGGTCGAGAATATCTGTTAGCACTTGGAAAGACGCTCACTGAGCCAATGTCTGCTCCGATGCTAACGTTTCTGAACTGAGAATTACAGTAGCAAATCAACCAATAGGGACAAGCCAATCCTTTTTACGTGGAAACCTCTCAATATGAGAGGAAAACACACATGCCGAACCCACCCTAATCTTCTTCCACTAAAGTTCTTCTCTAAAGAGCACGAGAGGATCTCATACCGTAAGATTTGGGGCACAAGATTTAGGAAAATGCTATCTATCACCCGGCTGTAGCTACAACCGGGTTGAGAGCGCACACACCGCACGGGGCTTCTCTTTCCTCTGCTTCCACACGCAGCGCACACACACCCGGGTAGGTAGAGGCTGGGGATGTTCAGGAGGCTTGCCCAGGGGCCGGTCGGCGGCCCGGAGGCGGCGCACCGCAGCCAGGGGAGGCGGGGATGGTCTCCTACGAGCTTGTCCGAGTTCCGGCCATGGTGGGCAATTTTTTTGGAGCTTTCCCCTCACTTGTTTTTGGACTGAAAGTCTGGGAGGAGAGGAATCGGCCGCTGCCGGCAGGCGCGGCCTCCGGCGAGCTTCCTACCGTCATCACTGCTCCTCCATGCCTCCCCCGCCCAGCGCACCTCTATTCCCTCCGCCGGTGGCCATGGACGCACTAGGGAAGATGATTTTTTTATGGATTTTTGTGGTTAGATTGATGGGGATTCTCTCGATCTAACTCTTCACAACCTCCGACATGGTAGATTGGTATCCGGTGAGGTCGAATCAATCATGGCGGTGCCTCCATGACCAACATTGGAGGTTAGTTTTTGTGGGGATTTTACTTGTTGCATGCAGTGTGCATTTTTGCTACATGAGTATAGCCTTTTTGTTTTGTGAGTATGGACACAGTGCTATACTGATTTTTGGTGACGTTTTGCTACAACTGATTGAGGATTTGTTACATAGTTTTTCGGGTTTTGCTACATGACATTGTTGATAGTGCTACACCCCTTTTTGCTACACGATCGTAACTTTTACAGATCTGAATTTTTTTGCTACACACCAGTGCTACATCTGACAAAAAAATGTTGTGTTTGACTTTTTTTGGCTACATAGATCGAACGCAACATTTTCTGTTTTTGTTTTTGCTACATGTCGATGTTACACGTGTGTTACAAAATGTTACACGTGAACCGTTTTTGTTACATAGATCGGACGCGCGGGATCGATTCACTTAAGTGGATCCGACGGTGCGGGAGGCGGCTGTAGCAATCTGTTGCTACAGCCGACTGACGCTTAGCACTTGCCTTGATTTAGGGACTGGAGCAATCTCACCAAAGATGGTGGAACCCAGTGGCGGGCCTTCGTGGGGCCAATCTAGGCCATGCCCCAACCAACATTTGTGCAATTCATACAATTAGTACCAGTGTTAAGATCAAAATAATTTTTACTAAGCATCACGTCACCTACCACTTTTTCATTGCCGGCGAGGATTTTCGCCCGTGTGCAAAGGGTAGTTGTTCTATATAGTGTAAAGATATATACATTCACTATGGCCAATGACCTAAGCATGTATTGTCTATCTTCATTGTACACAGTGACGTGCAAATATTTTGCTGGTGTGCATATACTCCAATCGTCAATCTAATATATCAAGAACACACATGTGTGTTTAGCAATTTTATTATGAGGGCCATTGAATTTAGGGACAAACTGATTGATACCAGTCACCATTGAAGGGATGCAACTAAATTTGATGGGACCATATGTACATATATATTTCTAGATACGACTCTCTTTCCATATGATTGTCTTGGATAACATGTCTTGTAACCAACTAATTATCATGTCGGTTTTCTTGGATACCATGTCTTAACATAACTTCACATATGTAGAATGAATCTTTATGTGGAATTGTTCTTCTTTTTTTCTAAAACTTATAAATTTGTATTTGTACCTGAAATTTTGGACTCGTTGGAGCCAGACCTCCAAACTGCCCTCACTCGTCTACTCACACAGTCACACTCGGTAAACAAAATAACAAATTAACTAACCGAAACACATAATGGTATATATGTAGAAAAGGATGCTTGTCTTCTCTTATCAAGTGATGATCTCTCAGCAACAATTTACGCACCACATATTTAGGAATTCTCGCTATTACAGATAAGACTAAAAAATAGTATGATTTTCTTATCAATGTACATGCCCTAACAACTCTTATAATCAATGGATCTAAGTGTACACTCAGGATGACAATGACTTATTTTTGTTTGTTGTTGAGAAAAAGGATGGCAGTGACTTAAACATGTATGCTTCCTTGCAGTAAACACACAAGTATATTAAGCTAGAGCAGCATTTAATATAAATTCCAGTGAGTCGTCGATCTGATCGGTCAAGAACACGCATGTGTTACGTACAGTATGTTTACTGTAAAAGCCGGTGAAATTAAGGGCATATACCGATGGAGATACCTATCAGCATTGAAGCGGTTCGATGCAACGAAATTTGATGGGACCATAAGCACATGTATGTATATTTGTGGATACTGCTCTCTTTCCATATGATTGTCTTGGATGCCATGTCCTGTTAATCATCCGGTCCGGAATTCGTGGCGCTACTCATATTCATGGCACCTAGCTCAGCCAGGCTCGTACGTGAACGAATCAATCATGCATGAATGCCTCCAAATTCACCTAACTGACTTGCGGCATTCATGCAAGCATGCAAAGCACGTAGCTATCGCCCGATCGATATGTAGTTATTGGCAGGTCCAACACATTACAGCTCGATCGGCAGGAGTCTGTGTTAGTGTGTGTGAGAGAGAAATTAGGTTGGTAGAGAGAGGGAGATGAAGATCACTGTGCATCACTGCACGCATGTCCTCTCTCTACTATTTTTGTGCCATCGATCGTACCTCTGGTGCTGTATCTGATTGTCCCTCCAGTGGTCCATGGATATGCGTATCTCCGCGAGAGAGGGAAAGAGAGAACAGGTGTGTGTTTACGCAGATGGGCCAAGCTAAAGGATGCATACGGGGCCATGCGTGTTAACGCGGCAGGAAGAAAAGCCAAAAATTTCTGTGCTCCGGAGGGACCTAGCAAGCACGCTTAATTTCGGTGAGGTAGGTGTGGCATTGATGCATATATGGTCTACTAGGGAGTAATTAAGTTGCATTGTCGAGTTCACCGACTATGTAGACCTTCACACTGTGCATCCAAAGGTTGCAGATAACATTTTACATTTACAAAGATTTTAGTTCTTTTTTTGAAAGGAATGCGGTAGGGGAAGGCTCTACATCAGATTTAAAAAATAATAATATGAAGTCAAATCTGCATCCGTGAGAACTTAAACTTAGGTGTTGGGTTTTATATCCACTTTCATTACCAAACATAGCTCACTTACAATCGATTGTAGTATTTCAACACAACCAACAAGTTGCCCCCGCTGCCTTAAATCATGGACTTGAAATTTTATCCAAACCAAGATGTCACGTATTTCCTAATAGGATGTCCAATTGAAATCAATTTTAGACATTTTTTTTGTCTTTACGAGGTCTTTAGAACAAGGTAAAATGTTGAATGCACTTTTGAAATTTGATCTCTTTAATTTTGAAGTTCAACTAGTTTTTGTAGAATGCTCTCTGAAACTCTCTTTGTTGATCATAGAGGTGACATGTGTGTTTCAATGGAGTTTCATAGAGGTTTGAGTTTCAGTGAGAATTAAATTGGTTTAAATCAGGTTTGGAAGAGTTCTGGCTCGTACTTCATTGAGGTTTGAAGGGCTATTTGTTTCACTGGGTTTCAGTTAGGTTTGTAAGAATTTCGGAATCCATAATGAAAACACTCAGCTAACTTCTCTTAAGCGGCCAAACAAAAATAAAAATTGTAGGTAATTTTGTAATGCCTACTGATCAACCCGTGAAAGAGAACTAAACTAATAATTAACCTGAATGAGCTTGGTTAAACCTAATTTTGTACCAAACGAATTTGGTTAAACCCTTAGACACCTAAGATAATTATTTACAAATTTCCACCTAATCTCAAAACCCAACAAAGCGCATGATTCTTTTTAATGACTGTGGTGCATCTTATTTGTTTGATTAGATGCCACTGTGTTAAGTCTAGCCTCACAAGCAGGCGGGTCGTGCTACTGGTTCCCCTGGGTGCCACAAATTAAATTAGTACAGTACTAATTAATGACCAAGTCAGATTATATAGCAGCACCGCTCGAGCCACACCGACGTATCTGCTGCATCGTACTAGGCATATATAACCTGCAGATCTGGATGGACATGAAGTAACCAATCAGAATTGGAGGTCAATCGTTGATCGTGCTTCCGTACACATATGTCGAGAGGTTGGCACTCGCAAGAGCTACTTGTGTAGTTGTGTGAAGCTAAAAGAGAAGAAGACCTCAGTCAATTTGAGCTTACAATACCTACATAATTAAGTAGTGTAAGATTACGGAATATGTTGTATTGTACTCCCTCCGTCTAGGTGTATAAGGCCTCTAGTCAAAAAATATTTGTTCCGAATTACCAGCAAACTAAGGCCTATTTGCATTTAATTGACTAGATAACTGCACCCCATAATTACTCATTGCATGCGCTTATTTCTTGATGGATTGGTCAATTCCATTGCATGCACCATCCATGCAGATGGTCTGCCAAGCTGGACATGCGGGATTGGGTGTTGTTTGGCCTCCCTGCAATAACTCCCCTAATTACACTTGATTAAGTATTTTTTTTGCTCTGTTTGATTGGACAAACAGAAAACTGATATTTTTTTCTTGCCGTATCAGCAACTACCTTGGTCGTGCTGCTCCTTGTTAAGGCCCTATACACCTAAACGGAGGGAGTATTGATATTAGATTGATTACAATGAGCCACAGTAGGCTGTATATAAAGGGGTACAAGACTTGTAGACTACGAAACCTAATAGAGATAGACTTGGATTACAATTCTAATACTACCAAATATATCTAAACTGTATTGTACTCTAACATCCCCCCGCAGTCGGATCGGTAGTGACGCGAACAACTGGAGCGTTGCGGACGGTCTGACTGGAGCATAATCCGAAGTCGCGAACTGAAGAGGAGCCGAGTTGATAGCCCTTGGTGCCGATGTCGATGTAGCCGAGTTGTGGGCGCTGACGTTGTGGTCGATGTTTCCGTTTGAGGAAGTTGAGGTAGACTTTTGATGGAGTCGATGTAGTTGAGGTAGGCGGCACGCCTTGCCAAGCTTGCCAGACTGGGGAGCGCGTCGGGGACGAAGGCACGCACCGATATTGCCAGTACCGGGCATGCGAAGAAAGGGACCACCATTAACCATGCGAGCCAGAACTGGATGAAGAAGCAGAGAAGATCTCCGTGGTCGGCGGCGCGTAGCGTAGATTTTCCGCCGTTTGTTGCCGGAGTAGACGAAAAAGGAAGTTGCAACTAGTAAATTGTGCAAAATAAAAATAGACTGCAACTCTGACGGCAAGGTTGTGGTGGACGAAGATGGCGTGGTGGTTGTTGAAGACGTTTGTTGAGGTAGGCGATGTAGAGGTAGAAGATGTCGAGGTGTTGTTGACGTAGAACTTGTCGGCGATGATGACCACGAGCGTTGTTTGGTGCAGCCATGTGTTGACGGCGAGACGACGAAGACGATTTGGTGGCGTAGATTGGCCGGGAAGATCAGCTAGCTTGGAGCCCATCCGTCCATGTCACATACGAACATGTATGAACATGCAAACATGGGGTCGCTTCTTGCATGCAGCTTGGTGCCTGGATGACTGCTGGCGGCCGGGTGGACGAACAATCGCGCACTATTGTTCTTTAATGGGATCTGCTGGCTTTTTCACCGGAACTAGATGTATTTTGGTGGCTAAAAAGAAACTGATCTAATTGCAAAACTAAATTGGCTAAACCTACGAACTGATTTATTGAAATTGGAAGAAAAAACTAGCTACGAGATGCGACGCCCCCGACGATCATGGAGATCGATTTCGCCGGGGGCGGCGCGACGAAAGTGGTGGTGGCTAAACCCTAGGCTGCGGCACGAACTGCTCTGATACCATGTAAGATTATGAAATATGTTGTGTTATACTGATACTAGATTGATTACAATGAGCCACAGTGGGCTGTATATAAAGGGGTACAAGACTTGTAGACTACGAAACCTAATAAAGATAGAATTGGATTACAATCCTAATACTATCAAATATATCTAAACTGTATTGTACTCTAACAAGTAGTAGTAATAACGTATAAAAATATTATCTTTTTATGTGACGCGGCATGGTCATGAAGAACCCTAGAGAGTAGCAACTCTAACCTATATATGTCGCTAAAGCTATAAAATCAAGGGACCCAGGAAATTATGTTTTAAGTGCAAGAAAACTAGACTCGCGGGAGCCGTATACATTGCACTATCTACTCCTACTTGAACACAAATTAATAGCGTCACAGATTTGGATCAACAACCATGGTCGAACATACTTGCCAAAAAGAACATGATCAAATACTTGGAACTTCATACTCTTCCATGAATTTGTGCCCACCAAAAGATAAAGTAGCTACCTAGGCGTACTATCCTGCTTTGCTCCAAGCTTTTCTGCATCACGTACATAGTGTTACCTGGCTGCTGGTACAGATTAACAGCTACCCGAGCGGGTGTCTTAAACCTTAAGCGCAAGGAATCGTACCAAGTTGGTCAGACTTTGAAAGCGGCGGGTACAAATCAGTTATGTTCCCGTCAGCAGTATATAATCTGAGTTATATAGAGTAAGCTGTTGGAGTCGCTTTGCGCTGAGAATATAACATGGAGGTTATAAACTGAAAGTACCTCTAAAAACAATTGACCACACTAATATCATACGGGAATCGGTTTTCAGTTTTGGTAATTTTATATGCGTACCACTTTTGTTATGTGTGACGTTGTTACTTGTAAGCATGGGTTTTAATAGGCCTGCCCACAAACTTGCTAAAGTTAGACTTCTACTCCCTCTGTTGCATAATATAAAATGTTGTCAGTATTGTACACATGTTATCTAGATCCAAACTAAAATAAGTGTACACATATAATAAAATGTGTCTAGATATGTATGTGTACATGTGAGTGTCGAAAAAGCTAAAACATCTTATATTGTGAAACGGAGGGAGTACTTGTTATCCCTAGTGAGGTAGACATAGAAAGTTACACACCATAGTAGCAAGCTCCCCAATTTTTCGGTCACTATCCAGATGCTTATCCCATAGTAAAGTCTACTCAATCTAACACACACTTCAATTACCCCTCTAACGTCGTAAAGTATAGGTTTGATCAGGACATGTGTACAAGAACGGAGAAACAAAAATGCATCTAAAAATACGTCAAACACATACTGAATCACATATCATATCAAAAGATCCACCATAGTGTAATGCATATGTGACCATATAATGTAGTGCAGCTCATATGGTTCTAGATAGGATATCACATTGAGATTTGAGAGATACTGATAAAGCTACTTCACAAAAACCGTATTTCAGAGGTGGGATACTCTTCGTCACATCATGACGTTGATGACAAAAATATTGGACGGGTCGTAGGTGCAACCGGGGGTGACTTCGGCAGTGCTTCCCCTTTGATTTTCATCGGTGGTGGTGTCTTCTCTCTATGAAAGTCGCAACGAGAGACTTTATATAGGTGGTTTAGGTCAAAACTAAGAAGCATGTGAAAAACGAAGGGAGACAACATCCACTGAAATTATGTGGGCGAGACACCTCTTATAAGAGAACTACAAGTGTTATGGAAAGGGAACTTCAAAAAGTGTGGTGTGATAAAGAACTTTTCCATAAACCAAGCAAATAATACTGTCCATAACGACGGAACCAAACATGTGGAGATTGATCGGTTCATTGAGACATTGTTTGCGACGACATAAGAACGAAAGACATTTAGCACCCCTCTCGAGATGGAGTGTTGCACATATAACTGTTGTGTTGGTGTCTTCAAGTTCTATTTGGCCCATTTGGCCCATTCTTCTACCTTACTTCTTTAAGGTCTCTAGAGAGAGTTCCTTTTATCTGCCACAAAAACCCTAACCAAGGTCAGGCCCTCAAATCTCCCTCGTCGCCAAAAGAAGACACAATACAAGGACATGGGAAAGTGACAAACCAAAACTCACGAACGATGAATTTCTCATCACCACCACCAAGTCATTCCCAATAAAGAGGGTCATCATATACCTTCTCTAACATGCTTGAGGGCACCGACCCATAGACAAACAAGGACCACTCATGGTTACAAAAACACAAGAAGGATACCTTTGACCAAGACAAAACCACATTTACAAAAAAGAAGAAGCAAAGCACGCTTCTGGCACCTCCCGATCGGCCACCACACTTCTTGTCCCCCGCAGTCTCAAGACGATGTGTGCGAGGAGAAATCTTGCCTAGAACATCACGGCTGCCCAATCTGAGAGCAAAGTACCCTCAGAATTGCGGTTTGACCCAATAACAGGGAGAGGGTGGATTGTAGACCTCGATGTGACCTTTGTGTGTGTGGGGGGGGGGGGATCACGCCCAAAGCGTCGTTGTCATGACCACTGGCAGTGCCCAAAGGTTTCTCTCAGACCAAAGCCCATCATGTAGCCACCCCGACCAAGCTATAGGTCCGACGAGAGGACGCCGAGATCCATAGTGATGAAGACGGGATGAACAACGTGTAATGAGGACCACCGTCTTCCACACCTATCTCTGAAATTCAACGGGGTGTCACCAGCGTGGCAACCAACATTCACTACCCCCCTCGTCACATGTGCGGTCAAGGACGACGACCATCAACACCAGTGTCAGTCCCTTGCCACCAGATGAACATTTCCCCCCTACCAAGGCAGCCGCCCCATATGTCGGAGCTCCACTAAGATGCGGAGCAGCAAGATCGTTACCGCCACCTTCCTTCGCAAGCGTGATAATTTTTTGGCATATACCTCTCGCGACGGTGAGAGGAATGAGAAGGGGGAGGAACTGGAGTTTGTTTGCTTATGGAATTTTGAATTCAAATCACGCAGGGGTTTGTAAACGTGTATATGGTCTAGCTAGCGGTTGGCCATATGTAAAGTTACTGTTTTTTCTTGAGACTATGGCTTAAAAATTCAACGTAGAAATTCCAATCCCATGTTTTTTTTGAATGGTCACCGGGGGAGGGAGAAGACCCTCCACCTGAATTGTATTCATTTTCTGTTTAATGGGTTCAAGCGAACCAGATTTTTACAGGGAGGAACAAAGGGAAGACAAAACAAAAACAACGCACACCAACACACACACAGGGGGCGGGAGAGTGGTACAAGTGCACTTGAGAAGCCCTTTCAGGCGTGCTCGCATGACGACCACCACTAGAAAGACGGGCACGACAATGCTTTGAGGAGTGCGTCCGACGCCGTCGAAAGGCATCACGGTCCCAAGACATTGCAG
Organism: Poa annua; assembly: GCA_026929855.1. NCBI lineage: Eukaryota > Viridiplantae > Streptophyta > Magnoliopsida > Poales > Poaceae > Poa > Poa annua. The sequence goes on from CM049432.1 coordinate 8,056,523, forward strand.
ATTGCAGCACCACCACCTGCTTGCATGACGACTGCCCCACGAGCGGCGAACCAGGAGCAAACCGGGGCCAACGAGTGAGACTGGCCTAGCACCAGCGCCTTGAATCTTGACCCCGACCTCAGCCAAAGGGGCAGCCACAAGCACTCTGGCCTAGCACCAGTGCCATGTGGGGGGCGACCTCGCCGCCGAAGGGCCGATCAACCGAGACTGCACCAACAAAAAGAAACTCGCGACAATGCCGCCACCATCCCCATCTGATATTTGCCAAGCTTACACAACCAACAAGCACGCCAAGAGCACCAAATGGCAGTAGCGAGGCCAAAAGCATCGCAGCCAGATAAACCGCGGCTTCAAGAAGGCATGGATGCGCGTCAGGGGAGCACTGGGGCTGCTCCAATGTGACGCCCAAAAATCGATACTATGTAGATTTAAGCGATCCCGCCGAAATCCGCATAATAACGATTTTAGGTCGCCCACCAGACATAATGTGCACGTCGAAACATGCGCATTATGCGGATGGAATTGTGATACCATTACAACAGTTCCGATACATCCACAAATACAACAGAAGATATAAATACAACAACGACTCGAACGAGTCAAGATACAAATGATACAATACAAAGATTCAAATGACAGCGGAAGCAAAAAATAGTATCCGACTACGGATAAGAAGCAAATTGGACTAAGAGTCCTGAAGATAAGCAATGGCGCCATATCCCTGCCCAGCCAAGCCGGAGGGATTCCCAAGCTAACGTCGTCGGACTTCAAACCTGTTGACTGCACATAAAGCATAACCCAAAAGAGGGTCAGGGCACTCCCTGGCAAGCAAAACCGACTTGCCTACTTTCTACACCATCTCCCAAAATATAGGGGAGGTGGACTTAGCGGTAGCAGCACTAGCAACCTAGAGAGACACGCTACAACTTCCGTCTAATCAGAGAGGGATAAGAGAGCGCATAAGATAAACATCTACAGCTAACACCAATCATAACCCATTCTCGGATTACAATTCGGGAAAATCACATGTTGAACAGTTTTAATTACCATTTATTGTGAAAGTAATTCTATATTACTAGTCAGGTTAATTAACAATGATTAGGTGTAAGTTGTCTAGATCTTGTTAGCCAGCATCATCACCAAAACGTCCATAACCGTGGACACGGCTCATCGATAAGATTATACCCTGCAGGGGTGCACTACTGGACCCATACTCGCATGATCAACCCAGTCAAAAACATTAGGGCCTTTCAACCCAACTCTTTTCCTTCACCGCAACAAGTTCAGGAGCCACGGGAGCTATGCTGGTCCCGGCCAAAAGGGTGCGGACTCCCGCAGGACACACCCCTCCGCATCAACAGGCCGCACCCTATATGCATGTAACAAGGCACACCGCCAAAGTAAAATACTACACTAGTATTGATGCATATGAGACAAATGGAAAACCCGAACTAGGTGCGGCTCCCGGACAAGTCGAAATTCCAGTCAAAGTCGAGGGGGGCTCCATTGGGCCTCCCACAAGTGGTTAGTGCGCTCAAAATTGGATCCGAGGACAAAATCTCAGTTCCTAGGTCGACACTTAGCAGAACAAAGCACCTCGCAAGGCCTTCCGCCGGTGCCTTATCATTTAATTATAATACCCCAATATAATACAACATTTTATTAAGGTAGAATAATCTATCAAGCTAAGCATATGAAATAAAAGACCAACTGACGACTCGCACAACCAACTCTAAGCATGCACTACGACTCGCAAGGCTAACAGATAAACATACAACAGGTGATGGGTTGTGGGGATAAAGCTGTATCGGCTGCAGGATAAACATGTGATGGGATCGCATTAAAGAATCGTAAACTAGGGTAGCAGAGATCAACGTCAGGAATGAAAGACAATGTATAGGTAAACAAGCAAACTTTGCTTGTCTGGAATCCCGCATGGAAGCAGATCTTGTCGTAGCTCACACATCTCAACGTCGTATCCGCGAAGAAGCAACAAACACTGGAAAGCGTAAAAGATGCATTTTACAACTACGGCAAAAGATCCAACATGATCATATGAGAATGATGCATGGCATGGCGAGATGCAATTTGAGATGCACTTAACTCAAATTAAGCGGAACCGGGGTTCCGACAATTAATACTTAGGGGCAAGTTATTTATCTACTCCACAAATTAAATGGTCATTAACATGGCAAGACAATGCAAAGATGATCTAGTCAAATTAAATGGAATGGGGCAATACATATAGTGATTTGCACCACACATTCCATATTTATTATTTAGGTGATTTGCTACACCCGCAAACCCAAGAAAGGCAACACATGCAATTATGATGTGATATGCACAAGATAGATGACATTTAATAAAAGAGGCATAGGGTTAGGGTTTGGGTTCGCACGTTACATCCAAGACCACGCCTCCAGCGAGGTTAGCGACGCCGCGAGGGCGCCGCCGTGGTCTACTCACGCAAAAGCACGAGCGCGGGTTTCCCCGGGAGCCGGCAGCAGTCTCGGAGGTGTGTCTCAACGGCCACGCCCCCAGGAGGGTTAACGACACCAAAGGCGCGTCGTGGCATGCTCGAGCAGAGAGCTGGAGCAAGGATTTCTCCCAGAGACATACCTCACTGCACCCAGAAGCACAAGATCGTCGACGCGGGTGGATTTGGATTGATTTGGAGGGAGTGAATCGGAGGAGTCCCGTCAGCCACAGCACCGTCCAGCACCACGCTGGCCAGCGAGACGCACAGGTGCGCACCAGGCAAAGAAGGGAAGCAGCCCTCAAAAGCCCATCGGGGCCCAGATTGGCCCGGACCTCGCCACACCGCCTCCAGCCGCGCCGACGTGAGGGCACAGCCGCCCTGCTCCGCCCAAGGCCGCCAGCACAGCGCTGAAGGGAAGCCACGCCGAGAGAGAGATGGGAACAGGGGCGGCCCGTAGAGCCCATCGGAGCCCATGGGGCCCGGGTGAACGGATAGACGTCGCCTAGAGGGGGGGGGGGGGTGAATAGGCGATTTATAACTTTTTCCGAGGAGCCGGAATATCCGGTCCAAGAATGACCCGGAAATTCCGGTATGCTTGATAAAGGCGTAATAAAACTAATGGTTTACTTTAACAAGCATACAACCTATATATAAATACTAGGCTCACCTATGTGCACCAACAACTTATGTTAAGCAATACAAGTAACAAGGTGATAGCAAGATATATGACTTCAAGCACGAAGGCTATCACAATGTAAAGTGCATAAGTAAAGAGCTCGGGTATAGAAATAACCGAGGCACGCGGAGACGAGGATGTATTCCCGAGTTCCACCCAAAGGGTGTACGTCTCGTTTGGAGAGGTGTGCGCAACCACAACAGGTTAGCCGCAACGCCATAAAGGCTCACCTTCTTCTCCTGATGATCTCAACCACAAAAGGTTGAGAGTTCACCTTCCACTAATGATCTCCTTTGGGGCGGAGATCGAATCTCGTACAACTCTTGAGGCACACACCCACAACTTAATTGGGGGCTCTCAAGTGACCACAAAAGGTCTTGACCACAAAAGGTCTTAGCCACAAAAGGCGTCTAGGGTCCAAAGAACCAAGAGTAACAATCTCACAAGTATCACCACCACGAATCCTCGTGGAGGGCTCAAACCGATAAAAATGCAATGGCAAGAGCACACGAAGTGCTCAAATCCTTCACTCTCAAATTCCAACACAACAACAAATGTTAATGGGGGAATAAGAGAGGAAGAAGAAAGGAAACCACAAAGGAGTCAAATCCTTCACTCCCAAATCCCACCAAAAGCAACTAATGCTTATGGGGGGAGAAGAGAGGAAGAACAAAGAAGAAGAACCACAAAGGAACTCCAAGAACTAGATCCACTAGGTTCCCCTCACTTAGAGGAGAGAATGATTGGTAGGATTGTAGATCTAGATCTCCTCTAAACTTTCCCTAAAGAATATGAAAGAATCAATGGAGGGATTGAGAGGAATCAAGCTTTCCAAGGTCAACAATGGAGTAAGAAAGTGAGGAAATTCGTGCTACCTTAGTTTTGCAAGGGAAGAAGAAATATACCCCCCCCCCCCAGAAAATAGAACCATTGCACCTAGAATTTAGACCGAAAATTCCGCCCAAAAGTGAAATTTCCGATCTGATTTTCCGGTTCCGACCAGTGCCTCTTTTTCGAGAAAAACTGCGAGAATCGGATATTCCGGTTCAGTCCAGAATCGGATATTCCGAGTGACTGAAAACTGATAGAAACAACAAAACCAAAACTGCAATATCTTTTCCATCCGGACTCCGTTTTCGATGATTTTTAGCTCGTTGGAATCGTTACAACGAGCTCTACTTGAATATGCATAGAAACATCATAGTCAATCATGTTAGGATAAAACCAAATGGGGAAAGGTTTAACTTTCCTAAAACATGTAAATCGGTAAACCTCCAATATAAAAAACGTAACAAGATATTCATACGAAATCCGTTTTTGATGAATTAGAGCTTAGTATGGAGATAAACCAAGCTCTAAATCCTCACATGGATGAAAGCCAACAAGTTTTCTAAAGTAAGACCGTTTTCGATGAACAAGAGCTTGACATGGAGATGAACCAAGCTCTAGTTCCTGACCACCAAAAAAGCCAAATAAGAACCAAGAAATATGATATGCCAAGTATGCAAAGGTTTGAGCTCTCCACAACGATGCGATTCAAGTTACTAACTTGAGATCCCCTCTTGATAGTACGCCTATCTATCCTATAGCCCTATCAAGATCATAACTTTGCCTTGAGCATTCCACTTGAGTTGGATGAAGACTATCTTGATCTCTTCAAGTGGTTCATCTTTTCTTGATTGCGCGTCCAAGCACATACTTGATGAAGTTTCTCCAAATACTCCCCCATGCTCACAATGGGAGTCTCGCTTAGCTCCGTCTTCATGTATCCATTGCAAGCACGAAGCATAGAATCTCTTCAAGAAGCTTCTCTTGGTATTGCACATCTTACCTTGATGACGATCACCACATGACGTCATCCTCCAAGAGCTATATGAAATCTTCATTTGATGCAAACCCATGGGAAGATACCTAACCTCATATAAAGATATCACACATACATATATCATGGGTTAGTTCACAAAACTATGCGGATAAGTGTTTACCATCCCAAGAGATACATGATCGCTCTTGGTACATCTTGTAGCTTTGTGTGTTGATCAACATCTTGATCAACCTTGTATTTTCCAACATTTCTTCACTAATATGATGTCTTGAATGTCTTGATTCCTTCAGACATACTTCCAATAATGTTCACTCAACACATAAGCTTCAGGAGTCCAACACATGAACTCCACAATTACATGGACAAGATCTATAAGGATATCTTAATGCAAACATTAGTCCATAGAGATTGTCATTCAGTTACCAAAACCACACATGAGGGAAAATGCTCTTTCAATCTCCCCCATTTTGATAATTGATGACAATCTCTTTTGAGAGGGTTTATAATATGGAATTTAACGAACAAGAATGGTTGCACTAACATCAAATAATACAAAGGTATGTGGTGTTAGTCCAACCACATATATAGAGCAAACTCCCCCATAATTTATGCACGTGTGTATGAACATGAATTCATTGCATATATTGTCAACCATTACTGATGGTGGAGTTTCCACTATATATAAAATCAAGCAACAAATGCAAAGGCAAGGAATGCAAATACTTAAGAATAAACCAAAGTACAAATCTAATTCCATACAACCCTCCAAAACTTCTCCCCCATTGGCAACGATTGCCAAAATGGGCGAAAGGTTTTGGAAAGGTAACATAATAAGATCTCCTTCATGATTTATGCATTTCTCATGATATGAGTGAAATCAAATGCACTTATCCAATGACGAATAGATGGAGGGGATCAAACTATATTGAGGATCCAAAAATTGCACTAGAAATATATCAATTGAAATCCACTGGAAGGATACCAATTGCAAAGGGGGAAAGCATTCACAAAGAAGCAAGCAATCAAGGGATCCAAAACCAATTGCGCACAATAGGATATTATGATAAGATCAACCAAGTGTTCTAAAAATCAAGAGGGAACTCCCCAAGGTACGTGCACAATGAAGGATTTGCATTTCATTGTAGTGTGCACAACATGGAATCATCACTCCCTCCTAGATGCTTTCGAACACAGAAAGGTGCAAGATTGTATAGTTAAGAAAATAAGTATACCTTGCAACAAACAAATGTTGAGCAAAAAGAGAAGTGAAAAATAACGACTTGCTCAACCGGGAAGGGATGGGTGTGACATGGAAATACAATTTAGGAGACTAAACAAGGATGAGCCTAAGCAACACCATAGTCTTTCAAATTATGAGGCACATAGTGCATATCATGTATTTCGCATACAAGCACACCAAATAGGATATATCAAATAAATCACAAGCTTATCAAGAGGCAATGTGATACCAATAGAAAAACAAAACTTGTGCCTTTTAGATATCATCAAAGAATCAAGAAAGTAATAAAAGGTGATTACTAAAGATTTTGGATACCAATTAAATATGTAACTACCCTCATGTGTATAAGTTTCTAAGTGGACACTAAGTCCACAAAGAAACATGCACACACAATGTAGGTACAGGGTAAAGCACATGGTATCCAAGAGGATGTCATAAATACACCGATAAGATTTTTGCTTAAACGCAAAGCACATAACTCAAATTATTCTTAGAGGGTATAGATGAACTTCCAACACCAAGTTCTCAAAGAATCACAAGTACCCACATAGGATAAGTGATAGTTGGGATACTTCGAGACACAAAACAAATATCACATAAGGCAAATGATTTATGAGAATTCATCAATATTGCATATGAGAGACTTTGAAATGAATTTGCTAGATTAACATATTGGGGATCCGAGAATCATGAAAATGATTATATATAAATATATATTCTCCTTTATGTTTAATTATCCCGGCTAACTCACATTTGTAATTAAGATGTTCAAAGAAACTTTGCAAAAACCATATCAAATGCAACTTAGAGAAACTCATGCCAAAGAACAACCTACACAAGGTTGAGAGCTAGAAGTATATGCATGAGTTAGATACTTTTTACCGAGATAGCATTGACGGTGTAGAAGATGAGAGTTCACAATCATCCAAGCTTGGCTCCAAGAAGCACATGGTGAAGACATCTTCTTTAAATAGAGGCAAGCTTCCAATGCATCTCTCATGTACCTAAAACAAATCAAGTACACTATGGCACCCAAACTAATTGGGTCCAAAGTAGTTAGACCAACTACAATACATAGGACAAACTCCACATAAATATGTGCATATTGATGTGAAATAGAATTTCATGCACATCTTAGCCATTTAGGATTTGATGGAGTTTATCCTATATATTGGATCAACGAAAGTAAGCATGTCATAAGATATACATATAGTAAATATGAATGCACAAAACTTTCAAGAACCAAACGAGATACAATTTGGACAACACACCAAATAAATCAAGAAGCTACACAAGAGAGTGGCAAGAGAAAGTTATGTCCATATTATATCAAAGACTCAAATCAACACATGATTGGAGAAACCAATTTGAAAAGATATCAAATGAAAACAAGGTCAAGGCTAAACCAATGAGCATAAGAAATAAATCAAACAAACATGCTCGAAGGTTTATCTCATCCAAAAGGTAGTTTAGGAACCATGGGATGAGATAGCCAACTCCACAAAGAAGAGTAAGGTTTCAACAAATAAACCAATCCCTTTACACTTTTCATGATGGCACAAAGTACCAAAGACGAAAAATGTTTGTCTTTCAAAGAGACATGTCATCGAGATCAAATACCAATTGAAGAGAACTAATGTTCAATAACATATAGGATTGCTCCCCCAAGATTAGTGCATTACTTATGATCTTGTATTTGAATACAAAATGCACACAAATGAGATCATTACTCTTCATATACATTGTTAAAACATTAGTCATGTTCAAGAAGATCAATAAGATACCAAACCAATTTAAATAATAGTGTTCTAAAGAGTATAGAGTAGCTTCCCCATGATTAATGCATTATTTGAGATCTTGTATGTACATACGAAATGCACACAAGTGGGATCATTACCATCCATATATCCTTTTGAGCACAAAGTTCAAGAAAAACAATGAGTCCCGATAACAATTAAAAGGATGATGTTCTACTCAATTTAGGATAGCTCCCCAAAGAATAGTGCATTACTTAGAATTAAGTCTTTGAATGTAAATGCACAACAATGGGATCCTTGCTTTTCCTAACTCAAGAAAGTTCAACACAAATTATGAGTAGAGCAACAAAAGGATCCAAATGAAGCAAAGAAGACAAAAGGATGGTTAAAGCAAAACAAACTTGGCGATATAAAAATACAACTTAAGAACAATAGCCAGTATGAATATGATCAATAAATTTACCACAAATATAATTATCACTTGTCAAAGACAATGATTGTATGGAGATAGCTCTTGGTGATAGATGGAAAATATTTTCAAGATCATATTCACAAAACATAAGCATGTGGCAAAAGATAAGAACTGAAAAACATGCTTATATAGAGATTCTTGATGACTTCACATATTCAATGATCATAGTAAGCATCAAGAAACTCTCTCACAAACAAGATACCAAAAGATGGGTGAACAAAGTGCATTTAAGCAAATATGGAACTTGTTTGAGTACCATGTCACCTAGGAACAAGATAATCAACAATATCAACTCTAGGTGACACTACCTCACATGTTCACGTTTTCTAGGCTTGTAATATGCACATAGCTTATTACTCCCCCATAATGTGATAATACATACCTTTTAACAAGAGGTAAACGAAATCCAAGAGATAATTAATGGACATTAGAATTTGAATTTCTCATGAGTAAGAAATACCACAAAGAGAGTAGATAACATTGATATATCACCACTAAGTGGTAGTCCTTATGAATACACATTTTAGGATAGTGTGTTACCAAAAAGCACAACACTCCCCCAAAATGGTATAGTCCATTAATATCCTTAAAAGAGCCAATTAAGATGAAAGCAAATATACAAGAGGCTCAAAACATACATGGTGTGCAAACCAACATACACAAGCTTGATTACTCAATAAAAAGTAAGTAGAGTGCACAACACAAATAAAACACTAGTAAGGTACAAAACCAAACACATGCAAGGGTGCAAGTAACTTTCAATGCATACATATGATTTAAATACAAGTTACCGCAAGGAGGAGCGTTGGATATATGCTAAGACAATATAATCCAATTGACTTGACTTGAGAGAATATGATTGATGAAGATCCCTTAATTCTTCATGATGTAGTCAAGTCTCCAATGTCCTCCGCTTACACCTATTGATCAAGTTTTAGCTTGTTGGTCCCCAACCAAGTTGGGTCCTAAGAGGTTAGTCACAATAGGTTTGGCAACCCAAATGGTTATTTTCTTGACACCACTTTTAGTACCAATAACTTTGGCAAACACATTGCCAACCTTATCCTTCCGAAGAGAATGAACATTATCAATAATAGTGGGGTTGGATAAGTTACCATGAGTGCATGAAGAAGCAAAGTGATCCTTCCCACGACATTTGTAGCAAAAGCGGCTTTTACCTTTCTTCTTGGGAAGGGAAGGTTCTTCAACTTGGGAAGCTTGAGTTTGGACTTGAGGTTGCTTCCCTTGTTGCTTATCACTAAGAGGCTTCTTCTTCAAAGGGCAAGATCTAACATGGTGCCCTTCAACCTTGCACTTGAAGCACACAATCTTGGCCAAATCAATAACTTGTTCTTGACCCTTCTTCTTGATGAACTTGTGCTTCTTCTTGACATTGGACTTGTTCTTGTTATTGGAGTTGAATCCAAGTCCACTCTTGTCATGAGGAAGTTGTTGCACTCTCAACATGTTGTCGAGGGTGGACTTACCTTCATGACACTTCTTCAAGTCTTTCTTCAATGAAGTGACTTGTGCCTTGAGTTCTTTGAGTTCCTCTACATGGTTAGTTTAACACAAATATTAGAGGAAGTAGATGCTACATTGTTAGAGCAACAAGGCAAGAAATGTAATTCATCACAAGATTTAGCAATGGTATGTGATGTAGAATTACTAGTACTAGCACATTGCAATAAAGCATTAGTAGTAGAAGTTGTGCTAGTGTCCATAAGAGGCTCACAAGATGTTAACTTAGTAGTGACCGCCTCATGAGCTAACTTTAGCCTAGCATGGGATGCTAGAAGATCCTCATTAGAGCTAAAAAGCTTTTCATGAGTTTCTTCCAAATTCCCATACTTATTAGTTAGCAAATCAAGTTGAGCCCTTAGCTCAACATTCTCCTTCAAAATAGATGCTTCACAGAAAGTGGAGTTAGTAGCACAAGCATCATTAATATTAGAAATGGAAGGAGAAAACATGACAAGCTCATTATTTAACTTAACATTTTCTTTATTAAGCACATTACATTTAGCAATAGCAAGGTCATGTAAAGGAGTGGAGGTGCTAGAATTCTCAAGGTTTGATAACCGAGTTTGAAGTTGATCGTGAGACTTGATAAGAAGATCATGTTCACTTGTCAATGCCTTGTGAGCATTGTCAAGTGACTCAAGGTCTTCAACAAGTCTAGCATGAGCAGCCACAAATTCGGTCTTTTCATTTTGCACAATTTTACATTTAGCAAAATGAAGATCACACTCCTTAGTTAGCTTAGCAATTTTGGAGTTATGAGACTCCATTATAGTTTCAAGTTGCTCTTGAAGATGAGCATTAGTTTCTTGTTCATCTTCTAGAGATGATTGAAGAGATACCTTTTCATAGGCATCTTCTCTCTCAATCTCACCTTTTAGCTCAAGAACATCCTCAAGCTCACCTATACGGCTCATAAGAGAGCCAAAGTGTTTCTTGCCAACTCCTTGCAAGTTAGTCATGAAATTATCAAAAGCAATAATTTCTTGTTTGATTTCAAGACTAGTATCATCATCAACATCATCATCACCATGAGATATATTGGAGTCCACGGTAGGAGATACCTTAAACTCCTTAGCCATAAGACAAAGGTGAGTAGTGGATGAAGACGATGAAGAGTTATTTGAAACACCAATGGAGTCCATGACTTGTTCCAACAATTGTTGGGATTCCTCTACATTGTTAGCCAAACAAGTACTAGAGGAAGTAGGAACATTTTGATCATGGCAACAAGACAAGGAAAGAATATCATCATGGGATTTAGTTAAGAAACTATTACATGATATGCAAGGACTATCAACACTAGCATGTATGACATTTGGAGTGCTAGAGGTGTTTAAGTCCAAAGATAGAGCATTGCAATAAGATGAGTGAGAAGTATAGTCAATAGTAGATTCACCATCAAAAATGCAATTTCTATCACCACTCAGCATAACATTACCTTGTGGCAAACCACATGTAGGTGAAGTGGAAGAAGGCGTGAGCTCATCACGACCGAATGTGGACGGAGGACAATCATCCTTGGAAATGTTGGACACCTCATATATATCTTGAAGTTTTGTCCATAATTCATGAGCGCTCCGAAAAGGCATGATTGACGCAAGGAATACATCGCTCAAAGCACATCTTAGACCATTAGATGCTAGAGTATCGAGATAAGAGTTTTTCTCATCCTCTAAAGATAATTCTTGTGAATCCTTTGGAGGAGAAAAACCCATATCTACAATACTCTCTAAATTTGAACCCATGTCTCTAAAAAGATTAAGCATGCGAATTTTCCAAACATCATAATTTGTGCCATCGAATCTATAAGTGGGATTGTGCACTAGATCTCTAAACGACATCTTTATCTCTAGGCGGTTAGTCCTAATAATGAGATAACCTGGCTCTGATACCAATTGAACGGATATACGTCGTCTAGGGGGGGGGGATAGGCGATTTAAAACTTTTTCCGAGGAGCCGGAATATCCGGTCCAAGAATGACCCGGAAATTCCGGTATGCTTGATAAAGGCGGAATAAAACTAGAGGTTTACTTTAACAAGCATACAACCTATATATAAATACTAGGCTCACCTATGTGCACCAACAACTTATGCTAAGCAATACAAATAACAAGGTGATAGCAAGATATATGACTTCAAGCACGAAGGCTATCACAATGTAAAGTGCATAAGTAAAGAGCTCGGGTATAGAAATAACCAAGGCACGCGGAGACGAGAATGTATTCCCGAGTTCCACCCAAAGGGTGTACGTCTCGTTTGGAGAGGTGTGCGCAACCACAACAGGTTAGCCGCAACGCCACAAAAGCTCACCTTCTTCTCCTGATGAACTCAACCACAAAAGGTTTAGAGTTCACCTTCCACTATTGATCTCCTTTGGGGCGGAGATCGAATCCCGTACAACTCTTGAGTCACACACCCACAACTTAATTGGGGGCTCTCAAGTGACCACAAAAGGTCTTGACCACAAAAGGTCTTGGCCACAAAAGGCGTCTAGGGTCCAAAGACACAAGAGTAACAAGCTCACAAGTATCACCACCACGAATCCTCGTGGAGGGCTCAAACCGATGCAAATGCAATGACAAGAGCACACGAAGTGCTCAAATCCTTCACTCTCAAATTCCAACACAACAACAAATGTTAATGGGGGAATAAGAAAGGAAACCACAAAGGAGTCAAATCCTTCACTCCCAAATCCACCAAAAGCAACTAATGCTTATGGGGGGAGAAGAGAGGAAGAACAAAGAAGAAGAACCACAAAGGAACTCCAAGAACTAGATCCACTAGGTTCCCCTCACTTAGAGGAGAGAATGATTGGTAGGATTGTAGATCTAGATCTCCTTTCAACTTTCTCTAAAGAAGATGAAAGAATCAATGAAGGGATTGAGAGGAATCAAGCTTTCCAAGGTCAACAATGGAGTAAGAGCGAGAGGAAATTCGTGCTACCTTAGTTTTGCAAGGGAAGAAGAAGGGGAGGGGTATTTATACCCCCCAGAAAATAGAACCGTTGCACCCAGAATTTAGACCGGAAATTCCGCCCAAAAGTGAAATTTCCGATCTAATTTTCCGGTTCCGATCAGTGCCTCTTTTTCGAGAAAAACTGCGAGAATCGGATATTCCGGTTCAGTCCAGAATCGGATATTCCGAGTGACTGAAAACTGATAGAAACAGCAAAACCAAAACTGCAATATCTTTTCCATCCGGACTCCATTTTCGATGATTTTTGGCTCGTTGGAATCGTTACAACGAGCTCTACTTGAATATGCATAGAAATATCATAGTACATCATGCTAGGATAAAACTAAATGGGGAAAGGTTTAACTTTCCTAAAACATGTAAACCAGTAAAACCTCCAATATAAAAAACGTAACAAGATATTCATACGAAATCGTTTTTGATGAACTAGAGCTTAGTATGGAGATAAACCAAGCTCTAAATACTCACATGGATGAAAGCCAACGAGTTTTGTAAAGTAAGACCGTTTCCGATGAACAAGAGCTTGACATGGAGATGAACCAAGTTCTAGTTCCTCACCACCATAAAAGCCAAATAAGAACAAAAAATATGATATGCCAAGTATGCAAAGGTTTGAGCTCTCCACAACGATGTGATTCAAGTTACTAACTTGAGAGCCCCTCTTGATAGTACGCCTATCTATGCTATAGCCCTATCAAGATCATACCTTTGCCTTGAGCATTCCACTTGAGTTGGATGAAGACTATCTTGATATCTTCAAGTGGTTCATCTTTTCTTGATTGCGCGTCCAAACACATACTTGATGAAGACTTCTCCAAATACTCCCCCATGCTCACAATGGGAGTCTCGCTTAGCTCCGTCTTCATGTATCCATTGCAAGCACCAAGCATAGAATCTCTTCAAGAAGCTTCTCTTGGTATTGCACATCTCACCTTGATGACGATCACCACATGACGTCATCCTCCATGAGCTATATGAAATCTTCATTTGATGCAAGCCCATGGGAAGATACCTAACCTCATATAAAGATATCACACACACATATATCATGGGTTAGTTCACAAAGCTATGCGGAAAAGTGTTTACCATCCCAAGAGATACATGATCGCTCTTGGTACATCTTGTAGCTTTGTGTGTTGATCAACATCTTGATCAACCTTGTATTTTCCAACATTTTTTCACTAATATGATGTCTTGAATGTCTTGAATCCTTCAAAACATACTTGCAATAATGTTCACTCAACACAGAAGTTTCAGGAGTCCAACACATGAACTCCACAATTCCATGGACAAGATCTATAAGGATATCTTAATGCAAACATTAGTCCATGGAGATTGTCATTCAATTACCAAAACCACACATGAGGAAAAATGCTCTTTCACCGGGCGCCGCAACGCCGCCTGCAGCCGCGCCGACGGGATGGCACTGCCGCCTGCTCCATCCCAGGTCGTCATCGGCGCGCCGACAGGCAGCCAGCGCCAAGGGAAGAGGCGGATGCCCAGCTCGTCCTCCTCCTCGAACATCTGCTGGGGAACCGCGAGCGGGAGGTCCCGCCGCCCCCTTCATGGGCGCCGCCGGCCTTTCTCCGGCGGCAGCCTCCGGGGACGGCGAGGGAGGAGGAGGGTAGGAGGTTGGTGGCGGCGGCGGCTTGGTTTTTCGCCCTCCCATCGCCCAGAGAGGAGGCGACGCGAGGGACTGTTTTTTTGGTTCGCTAAAATCCTATTGATTGTCCAATCGCATGTTAATCATACTAATCAATCGGTGCTAATATATACAGGCGCTAGCCGATAGGCCCCTCATATAAAAGCTTAAATTTGGCTTTTGGTCCACAACTTTTTGGTTGTTGGAACATATAATTTAGAGGTCACGTTGGTGTGTGGGGGTTAATTAATGCATTTGCCATGCTGAGAGATTAATCATGATTTGCTCCATATGCATGATAGCTTGTTGACAGTGGACTCTCAACACTCCTGAGAGCACCTCTAGAAAGAAAGAAAAACTCTAGAGAGCATTACAGCCGGTCAATGTGTGAGGGTGACGAAAATCTGATACAGGTGTGGTCATCAATGGAGTGATTGTGAGAGAAGCAGCTTGCGCTTGATGATCATGGACGGTGCTCAACCACACAAATGACTGAGTGTATGTATTCAGTCACTGTTGATGTCGATTTCGAGTGAAATATTTGAATCTTTACAGTAAATTTTGAGGCATCATTAGTCGCTTAATGACGTGTAAAGACAGCTACCTGTTTTTCTGTTTGTGAATTTATATTGTGGCATATATAAATTAGCCAGTTACGAAGACAATGATTGAAAGATAAACTGATTACGATGCATGGAGATAGGGCTAGCTAGCTTGCTAGCAACACTAATTATGTGTGCAACTACTTAAAGATGAACTACAAGGTGAAAGTTAGCTAGTACACGCCTGTTACTTACTAACATAATTTCATGGTGGCTCTATCATGGTCCTTTTGTTCTAAATGAATATCACAAACAAGTTTGCGAAGTAGACATCACAATCTGTTCAGGCTAGAGAAAAAATGCACATGAAAAATACACTGCAGGTTCTTACAAATGATCTTTTCTTGTTCAAGGTCAACTCTACCAGAATAATTAAACAAACAAAGGATCTCAACTACTATTAGATATTAATCCACATTGGTGCCTTGGTAATTGAAGTCTACACACTTTAGTTCTGGTAAACAAGTGGTGCAGAATTAGCTAGGTCGTTGTCACCCTATTATTCTTATACTAAAAAAACATGTACTCTTAATGGAGATTCCAAGCTAGCTAGGCCATCATGCTCTTAAAGGACAGTGATTAGTTGACATCAACATTCACACATGATAATCAACACGCCCCGCACGCCGATCTCCTTGATGGAGATTGTCCTCACGGCTAAGTATTAGAAAATCCCTACAATAATATGATCAACATCACATAATTAACTAGTATATACAAGTCGTGTCTCCACGTATTGCGCAAAATCGAATACAATACCTCCAAATGTGGTACGAACAAAATCATACAAAATCAGCCGAGAATTCCAAATGGTGCCGCGTGCAATCGGTTGTATGCCAAATCACGGGTACCCAGACCCACATGTCAGCGGACAAACCGCTGCCGCTTTGACGAAATTTAGTTTGTTTGCACGTATTTTCAGGTCGCTAAAAATATAAGGTGGTGCCCTCCAAACGGTCGGGAGCAAAGTTCTAAGAAGCATGGTAACAGTACAGTAGATCTTAACTATTCTACCTCAAATAAAGACTATTATTACATCACTAGCACACATACATCTTCGATTGATGATCAATTGCATGATTAGAGTAGTGCATCAGCTACTGATCTCTAGGAGTATTTATTTAGTTACGGCGATTAGTAGGTTAATTTGACTTTACTATCTGATTTGTAACACTATTGTGTTGTGAAAGACGAACGAAGCTGCGCTTTCAGTTCCTTGGCATTGGCAACCACGGATCCGACGGTGTCGGCGGCGAAAACCCGTACCATGAATTTGGCGCGCTAAAGAGCAAGAGCAAGATGAGCTCTTTTCAGCTTTAAGTGAGTGATTAGAGAGGAGCAAAGCCAATTAGTGCTAGCACCTCAACCTTATTAAAGCCAGTTAAAGCACGCTTTGGATGTAACCTAAGCAAGTAGGATTAGGACCGGCTAAACTAGTAGACGGAAGCTAAAGATCCGGGTTGTGTTGCTGTGATGCGTGCCACGTGAGTAGAGCATGACTGTGCATACGTAACGGTAGGAGAAGCCCTTGTCCGTTTTCCCAAGACTGCGAAGCTTCGCACTTTGACGGCCTGCCGTGGCTCAAGTGGGCCCAAGCTGTCAGGGCTAGCAAGAGCCGGGTGTGCTCACCTCTTATTTATTTATTTATTTATCTTCTTTTCTATCCTTTTCTTATACACGAGAATTTCTTTTGGCAAATTACGACAAAAAGGAAATGTAGTACACACAATAGCAATACACGACATATACTAAAAATGTAATAGATTATATAAATTTTTTTTTACTCTCCGTGAAACGAGTCGAGATCCATATTACTAAGAATTACAACATCATACGTGTTTACGTTGCAATGATAATACATCCAGTCATCCAGATAAACATGCAAAAAGGCACTCAACCATATGACACACCGCTCCCAAATCTAACTCTAACTTGCACACCACCCACTTCTAACCGACCCCAAAGCTACTGAACCACGACTTCGAACATCAGTACTCACAACAAGCACACTTCTAATCGAATCCAAACCGCCGCTAGATCACATATCTAAGATGAAAAATGTTTATGCTCCCACTAGCAAATACGTATTGAAGAGAGAATTAGTGTCATACACTCATCATTGAAAACACGTCCCCCTTTGAAGCCGTACTTGTCATCCCAGTTTGTGATAACTGTAGCCAAAATACAGGAGGGAAAGAGGTAACCTAACCAGGGCGGTAACCGTAATCGGCCTCCCAGTGATAACCGCCGACCCGCGGTCCAGTCTCAGTCGCTCACACACTCCGACACTCGGCGCCATTCTGCTCCCGTCCTTTTTCGGCCGAGCTCCCTCGGCTTGTTTATATTCGCGCTCCACTCCACTCCCCACTCTCTTCGTCGCAAACACAGCCTGCACACACCGGCCTGAGGCTTTGTCTTGGGAGTGCCTGTTGGTTCGGGTATTCGCGACTAGGTCCCCGCCCGCCAGCCAGCCCGCCATGGACAGGAAGCAGGGCTTCTTCTCGGCGCTGCGGGAGGAGGTGGCCCGCGGGCTGTCGCCGGCGCGGGCGCGGCGGAAGGCGGAGGAGGTGGCGGCGGCGAAGGCGGCGCTGCGGTACGCGGGGGGTGGCGGCGGCGGGGAGGCGCTCGCGCCGCTCATGGAGGGCCCGGATCCGGAGGAGGCCGGCGGCGGCGGCGACGGCGCCGGACGCCCGCGGAGGGACCGCGACGGCTGGGGCCGGTGGGTGCGCGGCCAGCTCGCGCGCGCGCCGTCGGCCGGGCCGGCTCCTTCCGGCGGCGGCGGCGCGGCCAGGCGGAACGACCTCAGGATGCTGCTCGGGGTCATGGGCGCCGCGCTCGCGCCCGTGCATGTCTGCGCTGCCGAGCCGCTACCGCACCTCAGCATCAAGGACACCCCCATTGTAAGCGCTCGCTCGCCGTCGCTTCCTTCTTTGCCTGCTTCTTCTTGCTCTCCTCTAGATTGGGTTCAGCCCACTGCTTCTGTGAAATCTGCGATTTCGATAAATATTTCTGTCTTCCGGCAAAAGAAAATATCTTTCTGTCCATTACTACGAGATTTCTGTTCTTGATTGCTGAAGTAAAACTTCTCTTTGCTGGAATTAGCGGGTATTTTTGTTTGTGTTCTTATTATCGTCAAGTTCTGAACTGCAGAAAAAATGTTCTTTGACGTTTTCTCTGGAACGTGTTTCAGAAACTTGTTGGTTCGTTAGGAGAAACTCTGTAAAAAAGTGGGTTGTTGATGTGATGTGTGCAGTAAGGATTCATGCATTTGCTACAAAATTGGCATCTGAACACATTGCCACTCTGAAAAAGGGGAAATGGCTTTCCTTGTATGTTCTATCCCTATTTGCTGTAAAGAAGAACGATTTAACTTAAAGCTGCGTGGTAAATTGAGTTACTTGCTGTAAGAATGGTTCTTTATCGTAGCTTTATACTAGATGTTTAACAGTGAGGTCTGAATCTGATCTATGCAGGAGACTTCGTCGGCGCAGTACATTCTGCAGCAGTATCTGGCTGCCTCCGGTGGTCACAAGCTCCTCTCTTCGGTCCGAAACGCCTATGCCATGGGGAAGGTGCGCATGGTGGCCACCGAATGTGAGACGGCTGGCCGTGTCGTGAGGAACCGCATGGCGGCACGCTGCGCCGAGCCTGGCCGGTTCGTGCTCTGGCAGATGGCTCCGGAGATGTGGTACATTGAGCTGGCTGTTGGCGGGAGCAAGGTGCACGCCGGATGCAACGGCAAGCTCGTCTGGCGCCACACCCCATGGCTCGGCGCACATTCTGCCAAGGGACCTGTCCGCCCTCTCCGCCGCGCACTTCAGGTACGATGCCAGCACCACTTTCACCGTCGTAAGGTGTTCTATTCTCAATTTATGTACACAGTGCATGAAACCAGAGTTTGAATATTATTGTTCCTTTTCTCTCTAGGGCCTGGATCCTTTGACCACAGCCAGCATGTTTGCTGGTGCACGCTGCATCGGCGAGAGGAAGGTGAATGGGGACGATTGTTTCATTCTGAAGCTGTGTGCTGATCCTGAGACGCTAAGAGCACGCAGCGAGGGGCTTGCGGAGATCATCCGCCATGTTCTCTTTGGGTACTTTAGCCAGAAGACCGGGCTCCTTGTCCACCTCGAGGATTCGCACCTCACCAGAATTCAGTCCACGACTGGAGGGGATGCAGTTTACTGGGAGACTACCATCAATTCGTTCATCGAGGACTACCGGCCAGTGGAGGGGATAATGATTGCACATTCTGGACGCTCGGCCGTGACCCTTTTCCGTTTCGGAGAGGTCGCGATGAGCCACACAAAGACTCGCATGGAGGAGGCATGGAGCATCGAGGAGGTCGCGTTCAATGTTCCTGGTCTCTCCATGGACTGCTTCATCCCACCCACTGATATCAAGTCTGGATCCATCAGCGAGACCGTCGAGCTCCCGCACAGTGGAAAAAGCAAGGTCGGTCTTCTCCCATGCCATGGTGCTAAGGTTGCTGCTTTAGAGAAGGCTGATGGTAATGTTGCGTGGAGCGGAACACTGCAGCGAGATTGCAAGTGATTTATGGCCGGGTTCATACTGCTCCTTGCAGTGCTACTGACTCATTTTGATGAATGTAGGGTAGAAAGAAAGGGCTAAAGGAGGATTTGGATCTTTGGAATTCCAAATGTCCCCTGTAAATAGGGAAGGTTGAGCAACCACATGGTCTTCCATAACTATCCCTGAGGAGAGGCCTTGTGTGAAGAATCCTTTCTGATCTCATCCGGAGATATGGTGTAGTAGGTAGTCTTGTGTTTTTACTTTCTGTTTTGGTTTGGTCAGTGCCTATGGAAGAAGAACCAGGGGTGTTCTCCTCCATCCAACCACATGATAAGTAAGAATCATGGTGGTAGTGCTGCTCTTTTCTCGGTAGCAATACTAATTATCAGAGGCCAGTGAGGAAGAAGGATTTCTTCGCCGGTAATCGAGATGATTTCGTTGTCTAATTTAGCAGTCCAGTGTGCTTTGGTTGTGACAGTCTCCGGTCAAACTAACTTTTAGGGGGAACTGGAAGGTCCAGAGTGGTTGTTGCTCATTTTTTAGTGTTCCATATCATGGGTCTAGCTGTTTTCCCCCTTTGTCCTTGACACCATCTCTCTTATTTAGTATGAGATGGTGGTTGTTGTATTCTGCAGAAGCTGATGTAATCCAAAAACTTCTATGAATGCCATGGATTGAGGGTATTTTTTTCTTTGTGCACACAATTCTTCCTCCTCTTTTGCATGCTATCAAAGTAATGGTAGTAGTATTAGCTTTGTTGCCAAACTGTCAGCTTACTATAATGCACCATCAGTGAGTGTAGCTTTCTTGCACTCAGCTTCAGCTTGCAGCATGTTGGGGGCATGATTCATCAACATGCTGGTATTGGTCCCCATGTGCTTCGCCTCAGGTGCTGTGATGCGTATAAGTATTATCATTTCATTCTTTTTGAAGGTGCAATTAGCTTTTGCCTCTTGTGTTATTTCTTTGTGCTCCATCCCTTCAGATGCTTCAGCGCCATGATATAGCTTGCAATCTCATTATGCTACTGCAAGAATAGTTGTATTCTTAGGGCTCGTAGGGCTTTTGTTTTCTCCTTGGGAAGATCAAGATGAGGCCAATGGCCAAGTACAAAGGATAAAAGAAAGGGTTAAATGGGCTCATGGGTGATGTATATTTCCAACATGTATGTGTGTGACCACCCACCTCTCAATCCCACATGCATGTTGCATTCTCCGATATGTAAATCTTCAGTGGTCCCGGGCCAATTTTCTCAAATATAGAAGGTTGAAAACACCAATACTCTAGCCGTTGGCTCCAGTTCTCTACACTTCACCAATCAGATTGGCTCAAAATCATCTTGGTTCAAGCTTCTGTAGAAATTTGTGGCTTACAACATTTTACATACTTACTAAATTGCTATATTCCTAGAGTTAAAAACCCTCAGTGTGGAAGTATCATCCAAATTATAGGGAATAATAGATGTGTATTTCCAACATGTATGTCTTTGTGCTGGCCCACTTGTCCATCTCACATTCAAGGAATTGCCTTGTCCGATTTGTAAATCTTAACAGTAGTCTGAGCAAATTTCTTAGAAAGAGAAGGCAAAGAAAACCACTACTCTCAAGTCATTGGCTCAAATCCTCCACACTTGACCTATCTTATTGGCTCAAAATCACCACATGGATTGAAACGTTGCACAACTACTTGCAGATATACTGAATTTCCGGGCTTCACCCACCTAGATTGGTCTTTCTTCAGAACCGCAGAAAAATATTCGTATATGAAAACGAGGAGAAGAAAAATGTAAGAAAATCCGGTGTGATGCATGCATGACGAAACCGATCAAAACAATATGCATGAATCCAGCAAATCCGTGCAGCTTTTGGCGCGTTGTTAAGGAGCAAAAGGACCACTCACAGCACTGTCGCATGGAGCACTCGGAGGTTGGTTGGGCTGGTTGTTAGGGGCGGCGACCTCTTTGTAGACTTGACTTTCAACAGCAAACTCCAATCAGTCACTCATTCACTCACTCACAGCAACAACATGTAGGGCATAGAAATGCAGATGCAAATGCACTGCTGCACCGCTCTCTCTTTTTTGACTTGGTGGCTTAAAGCCTAAAGGCTCTTTGATCAAAAGTTGCCGGCTTTACATCATCTAGTGCAATTGCAGGGTACTTTGTTCTGGAGTAGTGATATACTGTATTACATTCCCTTCCAGGCCATGGCAGCATCTTGGCGCCAATGCTAAGTGCTAGGGTAGAGAGAAGTTACCTGTGTAAAACTGAAGCTGTTGGTCGGCCAGAGCTTAGCTCGGATCAAGAAAGGACCTGGAAGGGGTTAGACAACAAGGATGGTTAAAACAGTTGTTAAGTATATGAAACTGCATTCTGCAGGCAATTTGCTGTAAAGTGCAGGAGGTCTGAGGAGGTTATGCAGAAGGAAAGGCTGGTCCAGTCTTACAGAGCTGTGGTGGTGCCTAAGGCTCAGAGATGTTTATCATCGAAGACCGTGCGGGAGGACGTTGAACGAACAGATAAACAAATAATCATGACGGAAGATGATCTCAAACAGCTCTAGCTTTTGGATGATTCCGTAACATGGTATCGAGCCGGTGTGTATCTGCTATTCTGCTGCGATGATTTGAAGCTCTAACCACAGTCCACAGCAGCATGTTTGAAGAACTAGCCGTACTACTACTCGATTGGTTCGATTCTCAACTCAAGTGCATCAGTTTCTTCAAAGAACCCAAGGAAGGTGAACTACAGCTCCATCTCCAATCACACACGCTATGTGTTCTCATCAAGGTTCCCAAATGGAAAAACATGGTATAATCAACTAGGTGGGTACAATAATGGTCGCTTAAATAACACCAACTCTGCAAACGCATGTAAATGTGCTGATCGTAACACGAAGTCACCAACTCTGCAAACCCAAAAAATGCTGCACCAGGGTCCAGGACCGGTGAAATAGTGTCGAAAAAGATACGGCATGCCACCTGATGAATCCCATTTCGTGCTTCACAGAAATTTAGCACAAGCGCTGGATTCGGCCTTCCTTTTCCTTTCCATGAGTAACTCAACTATTCTCCTTTTTATCTCCTTGTTCATCTGCGGATCGCAGAGCATAATAGGTTGGTCACATTAAGGGTGGGCACAAAACGGTTACCATGCTATACAAAAATTTCAATAGCGCTGAACTTTTGTCAGATGCGAAGAAGGAAGATGAACTAGCTCTTCTCTGCCGGTTTTAGCGGGTGTGACTACAAACTGTTTTTGCACACCCCTAAGTAACATCTCAAAAGGCCATCACGGTTTAGTGGACAGAGAGGCAGTTTCATACATCCCGCTAAGCATGCTATCATCGTCTTTGCGGTATTAGAAATGCGCCCAAACAAATCCTCAAACAAAAAGGAATGTATACCGTGGTAAGATTGGACACAGGTTTTGATACTATTGGGGAATTTCTGTTTACCAAAAATAATATATGTGGTTCATGTGTAAGAATTTTGTCATGCTTTAGGGAATGGTAGAAATAAACGAATTTCTGACACTAGTAGTGACACAGTAATACTGAAAGCTAAGCTTGGCTAAAAAATAGAACATGTCCACCCAAGATATTGGCAGGTAAACCATTGCACAAATACAAATAGTAATTGCAAGTGTGGCCAAGTATTTACAGATACTCAGCCTGCTCATACTCAAGTTGCCTGTATTTGGCAAGTATATAAACAGAGGAGGTGGAGGCATTGACCCCACGAAACCCTAAAAATAAACTCATCCAACAATGAATCTACATTGGTGCACAGGTAGAAAATAATAAAAACAAAAAGGGCATATTAGCTGTGGGTGACGAATATATTTTATGGATCGTTGGATATAAGTATAAGAAAATGTACCATGACTGCTTCATAAAGACCTCTCTTCTTGCGGGACATGAGAGACAAAGAAATGTCGTTAGCGTCCTTCTCATCTTGCTTAACAGGGTCATCCACATTAGCGTCACTTTCCTCAGCATAGTCTTCGTCCCCAACGTGAGGTGGATCATCCGCCTTCTTACTTGACAAATTAGAGGAAGTGTTTCCCTCAGTTCCCATCTTCAACTCCTCGTGGTATTGCTTCTCTAGCATCTCCGTTACAAGAAACAAAAATGCATAAAATCTTAAAAACAGCAGTAGAATTATACAGGAAAATTGTGTATTGAAACAAGGAGCTAACCTTCCTCTTATTTTTCACAGGTGTGTACTGAAATCTGGCACACTAAGGCTATCCCCAAATGTCGTTTGCACACATGGTTGCTGATTCATATAACAGATGCTTAACTGCGGACAATTTGGCTAAACGGGGTTGGCCGCACGACCCAATCTGTAGTTTGTGTCGTTGCCAGCCTGAAACCTCACACCTTGCCGCCTTCTGCTCTTTCTCACAACTGGTCTGGACTGGAGGAAGGTGCTTGACACTCTCAGTATGCCGGTAACTCTCAACCCCAACCCTGCTATGTTGGATATTCCAATGTGGTGGAATGAAATACCCAAGCTAGCCCCAAAGCTCATCGTATCAAAATGGAGATCAGTAGCTCTTTGTACCTGGTGGATGCTGTGGAAGGAAAGAAAAAATCAGATTTTTAACAACAAGGCTCGTCTTCCGGAGCTTTTGGCGGAGAAGATCATCGAGGAGATCACGGCCTGGAAGAAGGCAGGTGTTCTACGAGAGTAGTTTACTCATTTTTTTCATTTTTTTTTCATTCTTTCACTCATTCTTTCACCCATGTTTCATTTGTAACGCAACTTTCCGGACCTTGTTACGGCCCCCTCTTAATTGAATGAAAGCAGTGCTAGCTGCCTTTCCGTCAAAAAAAAAACTTCCTCTTATTTTCAGCCACTTCCATCATATGCTCCAACCTCAATGCCTTCGCGGATAAAATCTACACTCCTAAATTTCGCAACACATAAGCCGTACAGAACACAGTGAGCTGGGCGAATCAGCTTTGCAACCGCACTACATTACTAGCAGCACCCTAACTTCAAAGCAAGGTCAGTAGAACTAATACATAACTGTAAATTGCCGAGCGATCGATCGTGTCCAGAAGCAACACCAAAGAGAGTATGCTGACGACATGGATAAATCACTTGGAATAAAGGAAGGACGAAGGGAGGGTTACCGGAGCGCTGTGCTGCTTCGGCGTGGCGGCGGCAGCGATCGCTCCTTGGGGGAAGGAGGAGGCAAACGAGAGAGAGGAAGGTGGGTTTTGGGTTTGAGTATACCATTCGCGTCGCACCTGCCAGGTCTAGCGATGCCGGCCCAAGAGAAGATGGGCCGCAGAGACATGAGGGGCGATGGTGGCCACGGACTACAAATAACGATGCTCAATAGAGCGAGCGGGAAATCCTTTTAAAAAGCTTTTCAAAGATCTACGCGTGCTGACAAGTGTCGTAATTTTATTTGTTTTTATTTCTACATTTTCTCCACGGTGACGGCTCCCTGGTGGTGGGCACTGAGCTGCCCATGCATTTATTTTTTAATTCGTTTTTTCAAAATAAAATATCTTAAAAACCGTTTATTCAAATTACGAACCGCCTCGCGTTGAGATATTCAAAACTAGATCCATTGTTGATAGGTTTCAACGAATATTTTTTTTTGTACTTTGAATTTTATATAGTTCATACAACCCCGTATATGTAGTTGTATATCCCTGAACCTGTGTGTAGTTGTACGTATAACCTGATCTGTACAACCTAATCTATGTAGTTGTACGTTCAAACTTGTTCTGTACAACCTGATCTGTACAAACTAAGTCTGTATAGTTGTACGTCTTAGTATGTGTAGTTGTACGTACACGCTGATTTTATATAGTTGTACATTTCAGTTTGTGTAGCTGTACGCATTTGTCTATATTTTAGTACGTTTGAATTTGTGTGCGTGTACGTGTGGATCCATATCGTAGAGAGACGGGGTGCCTTCGTATGATCCATGACGGGGGGCTTTGTACGCACCCCGGCTGGATCATACGGATACGCGGGGGCTTAGTATGCCTCGTCCACTTCGTGTGATGCGGCCTTGGTAGACCACCGCGGGGGGCTCCGTACTGGTCATACGCGGGCGGGGGGCTCGTGTGGGCCCGACACGTGGCTCGTTCTCGCGCGCAGAAGGCGCTCTCCATGTAGCGATACCCAAACGAGCGAAGGAGAAAAGGCAAGTGCTAGCCGACAGTCGGCTGTAGCAAGACTTGCTACAGCCGCCTTTCGGACCGTCGGATCTGTTTAAGTGGATCGTCCCCGCGTGTCCGATCTGTGTAGCAAAAACGGTTCGCGCGTAGCACTTTGTCTCTGTGTATGTAACATCATATGTAGCAAAACAATCTAGAAAATGTTGCATTCGATCTATGTAGCTAAAAAAAGTCAAACATTTTTGTCTCATGTAGTGCTATGTGTAGTAAAAGAATTTCAAATTACGATTGTGTAGAAAAACCGGTGTAGCACTTTTAACAATATCATGTAGCAAAATCCAAAAAACTATGTAACAAATCCTCGTTACTTGTAGCAAAACGTCATAAAAACATATATGTGTAGCACTTTGCCCGTACTTGCGAAAACAAAAAAAGTACACTCGTGTAGCAAAAACGCACACTACATGTAACATCCGAAAAATTCCGAAAACAATGCTAACCTTCACCGTCGATCATGGAGTCACCGCCATGGCCGTTTCAAGCTCATCAGACACGAATCCGCCACGCTGGAGGTCCATCGGCGCGAGATCGGGTGAACCCCGACCAATCCATCTGGGAGGCGTCGTCTTCTCCAAATCGTCGTTGGCGTGGAGGAGTGAATGTGGTGGAGCTTGAGATGGCACATCCATGGGGTAGGAGGCACGCTGGACTTGGCAAGGCAGTACAACCTTGGCTAGCTGGACTCGGCACGGACGGAGCAAGGCCGTGGGGTGGCGGAGCTTGGGGCGGCAGGAAGCATGCTGAACTTGTTGGAGCAGCGGCGGGGTGGCGGCGGCGGTCGTGAGGAGGAGCGTCGGGGCGACAATGATCGCGGGGGGCCGGGCAGCGGTAGTCGCAGGGAGAAGCAGGCGGCCCACAGCGGCTACCGCCGCGGATGAGGAGGCGTGGAGGAGCAGCAGTTGCCGAGCGCAGAGAGGAGGCGCAACTATTTGAAAAACGTGTGTGAGCCTGCGAGGTCCGAGGAGGCGCGCGCGAGCCTGCGACGAAGCAGACCGGCTGTAGCGTACAGCCGGTTGTGAAACAGTGTTTTCCAAAGTTTTTTCTTCATAACATGAAAAGTAAACAAGAACTGTTTGCCCCCAGCGTCGCCACACTCTTGGGCCGGCAAGAGAAGATGGGCAAACACACGTGTTGCTTTGTTGCCGAGTGCACAACTTGGCATGTTCCAATTTTTTTTTGAAATACACAGTATAGAAGCAGACGCTCATAAACACACACGTACAAACATCTTATGACCGCAGACACACAAACCACCATATCCCCATGAGCAACTGGTCCGGCATATCTTGAGATTGACGAAGTCACCACGGGCGTCTCGCCGTTGACGGACACGTCACTTACCACTAAAAGCATAGCGCCGGTTAAATTTTGTAAAATTCAGTAAAATGCGAGCATCCATGTCAAGTTTAGGACTTGAACCTGGGTGGTCTGGTTCCACCACAAGAAATCAAACCAGTTGAGCTAGCCTCACTTCGCTGTTGGCGAGTGTCGCCTACAACAAAAACTCTGGCATATACCATTTTTTTCTGCCGAGTGCTCATTTATTCAAAGTGTATTGTAGCAGCCCTAACTCATGTTTGTCGAGCGCTCGATACAATGCACTCAGTAAACTGGTAGCGGAGATTTGCGGTAGTGCGCTCACCGTGGAATGACTTTAGATCCTTCTATCGCAGCATAACTTTTTTCGTTGTTTAGATCGCCTCTCAACCTCTCGACCATGTGCGGCCGCACCGAGGTCATCCCCGCATGCCTCCTCTCATCTCTCACCCAACGCCATCCCCACCTCTTGCCACCGTCGTCACCGCCAGCAGGACGCATTAGTTTGTCATACAGAAGTGGAGAAGGAATTGAGTGAACAAATGAAGAGCACCCTCAATCTGTGACATTCATAGAAGTTTTTGGATTACATCTGCTTCCGTAGAACACAACAACCATCATCACATACTAAATACTAAATAAGAGAATGGTGTCAAGGACAAAAGGGGAAAACAACTAGATTGTCGAGATCACACACGTGAATTCGATCCGCTTTGCTCCGTTTTTGTTTTGCCTTGGTCTAGGTGTAGCTGACCGCCCCCCTACAACTCAGCTATGTTGCATATGGAGAAACATCAAGTGGATTTGTTGCCTGCCCTCCAATAGAGTTAAGGGACAAGGTTAGTCCAAATTTTTGAATTTCAAATTTCAAATTGATCATAAGTAATTTAAGTTTCTGCAATTGGGTTTTGTGTTATGAGAAAGTTTATTATATTTCATTTGTATAACTAGTTCATAAAGAAGTCTTTCAAAAAAAACTATTAAATCGTACAACAGAGATCCAAATTAAAAGATACTTTATCACAAAAAATTAGGCACATTTCGAATTTTGAATCCACAATTTGGATCAACATCGTCCTTTATCTTTTGATTGATGGGAGGGCACAGGCATTGGCAAGGTCACTGGATCCGAATCCGTTGCATATATAAGCATGGACATTACAATGTTGGGATCTTATTTTATTCCGGAGAAATTAATTCAAATTCAACATTTTTTTTGAATCGTCTTCGTACTTGGCAGCTGTGTTGTCCGGAAACTAGCTAGAACCTCCCGAATCACCTTGTGATGTGAGCAACGAAACGGTCGAGGTCTTGGCTGGAGGAGCCGCCTTCCATCACAGAAGCACGAACAGCTTCCCCGAGCACCTTGGCCCGCTGCCGCATCGCAATCCCATTTGCTGAGAGCATCGCCTTCTGGATCACCTCTTGGATGGTCTCCGCCGGCACCACCTCGGCGTGCTTCTCGCATGGCCTCACGAGGAGCGCGACCCTGAGGTAGTTGCAGAGAAGCTCGGCGTCCCACGGCTGGTCGGAGTGCATCGGCCACGCGAGGATCGGCTTGCCGTGGGTCAGGCTCTCCAAGGTGGAGTTCCAGCCGCAGTGGCTCATGAACGCCGCCGTGGAGCCGTGCGCCAGGATCTCCAGCTGCGGCGCCCACCCGGTGATCACCAGCCCCGTCCCCTTGGTGTCTTCGGTGAACTCGGAGAGCGGCAGCTGGTCGTACCGCCGGCTCTCGTCGGACGACTCTGCGAATATGTCGGCACGATCGGCGTCGCGCAGCACCCAGATGAACCTCTGTTTGCTGCCCTTTAGCGCCGCGGCCAGCTCGGCGATTTGCTCTCCCCGGAAAGAGCACGTCGTTCCGAAGGAGACGTAGAGCACCGACGCCGGCGGCTGCGCGTCGAGCCAGTCCATGCACTCGTGGCGCGTCTTCTTCCCCAGCGTGTTCGCGCTCGTGTCCAGGTCCAGCAGCGGGATGAGTGGGCCGACGGCGAAGAGGTTCTGGTCCTCGGACTCCGGGAGCTCGGCGATGGCGTCGATGAACTCGCCCTCGAGCGCGCGGCACGTGTTCATGACGAGCCCGGCGGCGGATGCCACGCCTCGGCCTCCCCCGTCCCGCACCTCCGCCGTCGTCCGGAACATGTACTCCACGAACTCCTTGGACATGGACACGTCGACGGGGGTGTACCGGAGGCCGTTGTCGCTCAGGAGCCGGTGCCCGGCGTCGAGCCATCCGAGGTGGTACGAGATGGCCACGCACTGCAGCCCGTACGCCTCGCCGTTGCCCAGCCGCGCCGCCTCCACCGCAGCGAAGGAGTTGAGGCGGTCGTACACGACGACGACGCGGCGGTGCGTGGCCGAGAGGCCCCGGAGGAGGACGGCGAGAGGGGCGCTGGCGGTGACGGCGAAGGCCTCCCACATGGGCAGCAGGTGGTTGGGGAAGGGAGACGGCGCCGTCGGGTCGGGAGCCGGGGACTCGTACTGGGAGACGTCGAGGTCGTGGAAGTGGATGGAGCCGACGGCGTCGGGGTCCCAGCCGTGCACTCGGGACCGAGCCTGCCGGAGGTGCGCGGCGGGCGCCGCGTAGTGCACCGACACCTCCCGTGACCGCGACGCCACCAGCAGGGACAGGTGCAGCAGCTGGTTCAGGTGGCCCTGCGCAGGGAACGGCACCGCGACGAAGGCCACCGATGCCGTCGAGTCCGTCGCCATTGTTTCTTCCCTGGGCTTGTAGTTGTACAGTCAGAAGTCAGTGCTTAAGCATATGTAGAAGCTCCACCGAGAAGTTGACTGCTACTGCACCCAATTATTTCAGGCCAATTTTTCAACCGGCAACGTCGCAATACTAGCGTGATACCACGATCTGCGATCCGGGATATGATAGAATAGTACAATGTGATTCAATAGTCAATACTAGCTTGATTTATTTATGAAAGAATAACAGTACGTGATTCGGGATCGATATGATAGAATGGCCCGAGTCTACTGATTCGTATCAGCATTAGGATTTTGGAGTGACAGGGACACAGGGTTTTCTTTTGCTCGGCCGAGTTTTCCTGCAACGGACGCTCACCGTTACATCCCTTCCCAGCGAGACATGTCGCTAGCGTTCACAAAAACCCAGATAAAATTAGCAAATAACATTCTCGATCAAAACAAATCATATGATTAACCATTCTCCACAATGTTATTTCATATTTCTAATTTAGCACTCGGTGTGGCCTAATATCCAAAGGACCACACACAACTTTGTTTTGCTGCCTATTTTGTAGGCTCTCTTATACACATGGTATGCAAATCCACATTTATGTGTGGACACTTATTGAATTGAGTCTAGCGACGTCAATCCTTCCTAGGATCAATATCACCCCGTAAACACATGTAGCAGACTTAGTTGAGTGGTTCATGGGCCAGAAAGGCAATGCCCTTCCTGTGGTAGTGCGCCTTGTGGTTTCCTTAGACCCTCTTCTTCCGCTCCCGGGGAAACTCCCTTGAGCATGCATAGTTTCCTGCAACAAAGTATGGAAAAAGTTAGCAGGTGTCCTTAATGCCTTGGCGGATAAAATCTACCGTGCTAAATTCCCAAAAATTCACGAGTGATCGTGTAATCAGCAGTACGTAGTAGCAGCAGATAATCGGAGAGGGACCTGAAGACCGTGAGGGTAATCTGCAGGTAACTGACCTATTCGGTCCTGGTGATGTACTTGGCGGCGTTCCCTCCTTTTTCTTGCCTTAGAGCACACCAACCAGAAGCGACACCTAAGTCTAAGAGACTATGCGGAAGACATGGAGAAATCCCTTGGAAGAAAAGGAGGACCAAGGGATGGTTGCCGGAGCGCGGTACTGCTTCAGGGTGGCGGCGGTCGATCTTCGAGGGAAACAGAGGAAACAAGACTAAAATGGGCCGGAGATGTATGACAATCTCAAGAAAAAAAAACCTGCGCCTCCCACCTGTCTCCAGCGATGCCGGTCAAAGAGGTAAATGGGCCGGAGATGTAGTATGACACACAAAAATGGGTATCGTCAGACTACACAGTTATGCAATCAACTCCTCTCTCTCCGCCAAAGTCCACAGCCCTATAGTTAGACCAACAAACTGATTCAATTTCAAGTTACAAGACATGTTTACTATCGAAGTTACAGAACTTTACAGATATGATAAACATATGTAAAAAAGCCAACACCTGTTTCCAATTTTGATAGTATCAAAGTGACCACCGAAAGGACGGAAAACAGATCACCTCTTCTGATTCATGTTTACCTATTGTTTATACATGGATTTGTTAAGTCTCATTTGACTATTTTTTCTAAAATCTCGATCACTTTTTAGAAAGTGCAACCACAGTTCATAGAAACGTACAATTGAATTTTTCTGGACATGTTTAGTTGTACTTTTTTGTTTATAAAAGTGTAAGCGTACTTTTCCTAAGACTATAACTACATTTGGAAAAGTGACTGAGATTTCAGAAAAAATCAGTTCGGCTGATACATAGCCATACTAGTGAATGGATCTAGGCCGTACAACTTGGACAATCAGCCCTTAAGCTGGTTGGGGTTGGGGTATGACGTAGAAGAAATAAACGCATAGAGAGACCATTAGTGACCTTGAAAGCATTTGGATACGTTTTCGCCGGCCCGTCCGCACGACGGACGGTCTTAGACATTGCACTGTAAGAAAATGTGTCGTATGACACACATGGTTCGTTCTTTGCGTGTGCGTGCGATTAAGGGCGCCTTTGCACGATCTATCTAATACTAGTATTATTAAGTTTATTATTACTTTGAGGAGGGGATGATGCCGGCCGACATGAAAAGCCTCACACCACGCCGCTCGTGACATGCATCCAGGTAGAGTGCCACGGTCAACCCACATAGATAGATATCACTCGATCCACCACAAGGCATTGCTAGGAACCGTCCAAATCCAGGTAACCCCAATGTCACCTGAGAAAAAAGGAAACTCTCCTTCGCCGATGCTTTCTATTCTACGCGTGACAGGCTCAGACTGAGAGCGGCCAGGTATCTCATCTGCCTTGTCACCTCTCCTTTTTCCTATATTCGATTCTTCTTTGACAGTTCAAATGCTTGGATCTTTCGGAGTATCACCTTTTTCATTTTCCCTGCTTTGAAACTTGACTATATATCCAACTGTTTGTCATCACTATCCAAATTTAAGGTTCTCTTTATACAGCATAGTCACTCTTTTTCATCTATCTTGTGGAATGCTTTCTCTAGCAACAACCACAAATGCATATTCAGGAAAAGGGCCTAGCACCTCTCCACATGTACATTTTCTTTTTGTTGCCATGTTAGGGAGGAAAGTATGAGATTTTGTTGCAGCTAGCAATATAATATTTATCACATGCATGTGGTAATAATATTTATACCTCTTGTTGCATTTTGTAGACCATGCTCTAATTGTGTAGGATCAAGCCTGGGGTCAGGGGATGCGATATAACATGTTGCACACATATTTGAGCAACAATTAGACATCTCTTTTTTCACCCAGAATGCGCAGGATTTCAACAACATGAAACCAAGCAGTTGAAGCACTGTCATATATTACAAAATATCTTGCAATCCACAAAAGAAACCATTGTATATTACCTGAAGTGTGAACAAATTGGTCACTTCTCCTGCATTCAAAACAGGAGAAAACACCAAAATTCAGTGGTACAAAACCAAAATTCAGTTAAGAAAGTTGTACATCGACACATTTAGTTAACACTGCCACCGTGCCAACATTCAGAACATTCACTTAACACTTACTATTCAAACATTCAGAGAACAAATTCCAATAAAAACAAACTTTCCTATCAAATTCTAAATGGACTGATGCACTAAACCCTAAAACACACAAATGGCTAAAAACCGATTTACATCATTGCCATCCGCACTGATTTATGAAATCAGCAAAGTTTTGGCTAACAGCGGAACATGGCATGGTGCAGGCAGAACCTGAGCTTAATCAAAGATATGAATCATTCTACAACACTGCTACACTAGTACTGTTTGAGTTCTATATAATTTTCACCGGAAAACTCAATTAATCACTCCTAATCATACGCGTAGTTAAAACCTATAAAACCCGGTGCAACCAACACGAAATCGAAGATACATGAGAGAAATTGATTCACCATACGATGGACGATCCTCGTTGAACTCGCAATAGCACATTGGTTTCTAGCTAGAAACGTTGTGGCGAACATGTCGAGGTACTTTGCCGCCGCTGTTGAACCTGTTTCACGAAAAGGTGGGGGTAGAATAAGAAATACCGAAAATATCGGAACCCTCCCTGCTAAATAGCAACACCAGTCCCGTGCACATGAGTTGCTAAAACTAGTGGCTGGCATATCTAGGAAAAATTGGAGGGTGGGCACACTCCAATAAAAATGTCGCACCGTGTTTTTTTCTTCAAATGAATAATATAAATAGGCGATTCACAGAATTGTAATTCAATATGTTGTTTCATACTCGCTCCGTTCCATAATAGATGACTCTCATCTGTCTAAAAATGGACATATCAAGACTTTAAACATGTTTAGATAAATATCCTTCTATATAAATTTTGTATAAATTTAAGTCATCTAATTTAAAACGGATGGCGTTACGATAGGTTGTTTTATTTATAAACAACATGTATGAGCTATTTTTAAAATTTACAAAGACAAATCACCATTTTTACACATTATGCAGTATAAAAAAGGCCAAACTTATAATGGCTCAACAAACATGGATATATGTGGGATCAAAATAATTCTGGGTGGGCCGCAGCCCCCATTGCACACCGCTAGATACGCCCATGGCTAAAATTGAAATACTAAAGAACTTAAGGCTAAAGTGTAAACATTTCGCGCAGATAAATTCCACCGTGGCGTCCAGCCCGCTAATTGGACTAAATCGTCCGGATCAATCAAGTTCTGAAACATGGATGCATGATCTATAAGATGTGGGACTAAAATATTCTGAAATCGCAAGTTATAGGACGCAGAAGGTATATAACTCTTTCATTAAGGTTTAGCAAAGGTTTTACAGGATATCGGCCCACTCTAACAACGCATGCGCCTATAGGAGCCTACTCCTCGCTACGGCCTACAGTTCAGCGATCAACTTTTGTGTGGACTAAAATAGTTTCCTTAGTTAGGTCTTAGTTAGGCCTACAAGCTGATTCAAGTTCGCCTATATTAATAAATGCCTGGAGAGACAATCGATGACCTGCAAAGTATTTGGATACGTTTTCACCATTCCGCACTACGGACGTCCACACATGGTTTCATTCTTTATTTGCGTGTGCGATTAAGGGCATAATTACGCGATCTATCTGATACGGAGTACCAATATTATATTAAGTACTTTGAGGAGGGGAAGATGCCATACCGCTCGTGACATGCATCCAAGGCATTGCCACGGCTAACCCACATAGATCGATATCCACCACAAGGCATTGCCAGGAACCGTCCAACCAACCCCATTTCGCCTGAGAAAAAGGAAACCCGCCCTCGCCGATGCTTTCTATTCTGCTGTGTCACCTCTCCTTTCCCTTTCTTGAATCTCTTTTGGCAATTCAAACGCTTGGATCTACGGTCCGTAGCATCACCTTTTTTTCCCTTTCCCTGCTTTGGAACTTGACTATCCAACTCTCTGTCGTCCAACATGGCTGGCTAGCTAGCTAGCGGCTGAAATGAAATCCCACTTATCGCTATCCAATTTTAAGCTTCTCTTTATGTACCATACTCTCTCCTTTTCGTCATGCAACTGTTTTGCTCCCTTTAAAACTTGAATCACTTTCCTTAGTCGGCATATTCCTCGATAAGGAGAGTCAAGATAAAATTAGGGGAGCCACCTACTCCAACCAGACATATATAACCAAAAACATACATACGTTGTGCTGAACTTATTTACAATCTATTACCAAAAATTGCAGAAATCGGTTGGACAAACGAGATTCTCAAGATCCATCATAATGACGATTGGGGATGCTTTCCTTCTTGTTTAACTAGGGAGAGGCCACGAAGGGCCTCGATGCAACATTAAAAAAACATGATGGACCTCAGAGAAGCCCTTTGAAATTTACACAAAAGACCCTAAGAAAAAGCTAAAAAGACAATCAAGTCTAGACCTTCTTCCTACGGTGACGGGACTGAGTATACCATGTCGCCAACCTTCTAGAGATTTAGCGATACCTATTGAGGCCACATCATCCTACTCGACAAACCTTGACTGTTCAAGCGGAACGACCATTACATATCGTCGGACTACCAGCTTCCGAAAAGGTGGTTGTTGAGCCACGCGGGCCGCGTCGTACTGTTAGCGGCATGGAGCTCACCGTGTGCATCCTGCACCGGCGGGACGCCATGATGCCTCAGCAGCGACACCACCCTAATTAATAGCACCGACAACAACACAGAGAGGGATGCCACCTTCGAGCACTGGGATGACATGGAGATGTGGGCGTCCCAACGACGAAGGGGTGGTGTGCTTGGGCGTAACAGCGTGCCGCCGGAGCGACAGTCTCGCTCGAGCCGTTGTGTGAAACACGCGTCGCTCTGCTGCCGCCCCCAAAGAGGGTGTGAGGTGCGTCGACTCGGTCAAGAGGTGCTCAATGCGCTCGCGAGCCCAGTGACGGTGTTGTGGAGCAGGAGCAGCTGGGCATGTCAATACAGCCCAAGCCAGAGTCCTACGACGACGGCGACATCACCCACACCTATGAGGACGAGTAGATGCCGCCTAGTTAGGGTTTAGTTTATCAAATTCGTTAAAAACCATTAAATCTGAACACTTGGGTACGATTTGTTCCAAAAGGAAAAAAATGAAAATCAAAATTTGGATGGGAAGACAATGGGACAACATCTTATTGTGCCGACATGCGCCTGAGTCCGACACTGTAAAACCGATACCCCATCCGTGTATAAAAATAGGTCACAAGTTGTCCAAACTTGTTCGTTTGGATACATACAAGTTTGTTCAAACTTGTTCATTTGGATACATACAACTTTCAACAAACTTGTGACATTTTATATGCACGAAGAGAGTACAAATTAGGGTTGGTGCCTTGACAGTGGAAGGCTGGAAGGACAACATGCCCAACACTGCCCACAGCTGCTACGACACGGCGAGGACCAGAGGAAGCAAACGAGAGCCGAAAAGTCACGGTGGACCGACACCTCCTAGGCGGCCCGTGCTGGCTGCGTCTCATCCACGCTGCTACTCCCGCCCCACGATACTCATCCTACGGCCGGTGTGCGAGCAGCATGCAGCCGGCCGGCCGGCGGCTTGTCGTTGTGTGCGTGCTGCGCTGACATGCGGCGTACCCACTATATATTGACGGGTCGTGCGGTCGATGGTAGGAGGTCTAGCACACGCACACGATTGAGTTGAGGCCATGAAGATCCATCACCTTCAACTGCTCCTCGTCTGCTGCACCTTGTTGATCCCTGGAGCCCTGCCACTTTGCACGAACTTGAGTTGGTCTCCCGATCCCCATTCGATCGATAGCACTACAGCAGTACAATATGTTTGCGTTTTATCTGGCTTTGCTGCTGTTTCATCGCGACGCGAGAGCTGCCGTTTTTACACTACCCCTTACGAAGTTACGATTCATCGAGTGCTGATTTTCGTTTCTGTCGTTCATTAGGGGCACCCGTGGTGCTGAATGGGACGCTCAAGTTTTGCCTGACTGGTGGCAGCAGCTGCTGCGACGCCGCCGCCGACGCCGCGCTGCAGGAGGAGTTCGAGGCTATGGGTGTGAAGCCGGGCGGCGCATGCGGCCGTCTCGTCAAGTCCATCCTCTGTTCGGTACGTACGTTCTCAACCGTTGCTCCTCCCACTGGCCACTGCACTGTCGGGCTTATTTTTTGTCTATCATATTCTCCGAGGTCCAGGCTATTTGGTGGGCCGCGTGGTAGACTTTGAGCAGTAGTAGTACTAGATTATTTGGTCCAGGCCTTTTTGTCCTTCCTTTTCCTCGGATTGGTTGTAGTCCATGGTTGGAGTTGAACCTATGGTGGTGGGTGTGTGGCCGCGGTGCCGTTCCTCTCCCCCGCCACGGCGATGCACTTGGACCTCTCCACTCCGGGGCACTTGTTCTCCAACGCAACTTGATGCTCCTCCGGCCAGTGATGTTCGTCTGTGTACATATCTCCATGTTAGAATTGAATGCGTGAGTGTAGGACACGAACACGAAGCTAGGCTCGTGTGTGCTGTGGCCGGCGAGTTTACGTACTCCCGGGTATTTGTCACCCGCACACCTCGCTAAGCACTAACTATTTTTTGAGAAAAAAATAGGATCTACACATTGTACAATCTTTGCAAAATTTGTCCCTGATATCGACTAGCAAATCTCCTGTGTGATGGATTTATAGTGGACTTTGGGTGGAATCCAACTTCTCGAGCGAGGAAGAAGAGAAGGAAAATATGGAACTCCAAAACCCCAATCTAATACCTATCTTATATACTATTTTTTAAACCCGATCTATACTCATTCTTCTGCATACATTGTATATATTTTACAGTTTACTTACTGGACTCTCCAAACCTTAATACTGTACATCTAGCAACAAAATCAATCGTGGTTCATGATCATGATTTTTCCAAAAACATATAAGAATTTAAAGACTATTTCAAGGTTGAATCGCTACTTTTTTGCATATTCTTTTTTATGTTCAACCGAGACCTAGAGACTAGAGATCCCATGGACACAAAGCTCTAGTTACATATCGTTACATGTGTAGGTTGGATGGCCCGAACCACATCTTAACATTCTTCAGATTTTTTCGAATATTCTACCGAGATTTTTATGTGATTGTGGGCAGAATGGATGTGAGCTCCCCACGCTCTATTCTGAATTCATAGCCTCACCCGACAGAAGATCAAGCTGAAAAGGAAAAGGAAGCTAACACGATTTTTTTTAAGGAATAGATTACCGGTTTTTCCTTACCACACGGATACAAAAATGAATTCTCGGAAAAACGACAGGAATCATTTTCCTACTTAGGTGTTTGACGAACACGCAGAACTAGT
Organism: Poa annua; assembly: GCA_026929855.1. Classification (NCBI taxonomy): domain Eukaryota; kingdom Viridiplantae; phylum Streptophyta; class Magnoliopsida; order Poales; family Poaceae; genus Poa; species Poa annua. Next base: position 8,094,788 of record CM049432.1, read on the forward strand.
GACATTATGAATATTGAATATTATTGCGAGAACTATTATGCAATGATGAGTAATTGATATTATTGCGTGCTTACACAGCTCCCTTTCCATGTTTCCAGAGATGCAATCCGTTCTCGGCTGATCTATTTGACACTGGGTCTATCGCACGCACAATTCCTCTCCTGTGCAGCTCTTCCTCGGCACCAAACAATTCTCAACCTGAGGACTCCATCCAGCCCAAAGGGGGATACTGTGAGCAAGTTTGGAAAGATTGCAAAAGCACACCAATATCCAACTCCCCCTTTCAGCCTTCCGCACCAAGAAATGCTGCGCATACTGGTTCACCTTCCATGCTTACTGATTTTTGGAAATCAGAAAATGACTTTTGTGCATCACTTTCCGCTAAACCAAGCAACCAGTCAGTATGCTTCAATGGGCATGGGGTCTCATTTAATACTAGGAGGAACTCTTCACCATCTCCTACTGGGATTTGCCTTGAGAGGATTGATAATGGATCCTACCTTAACATGGTTTCTCACCCTGATGGGTCCAGCAAAGCCTTCTTCTCCAGAGAAGATGGGAAGATATGGCTGGGTACTGTTCCTGAACATGGAATGCAAGACGGTCTGCAAATTGACGAGACAAGCCCATTTCTTGATCTCGCGACTGAAGGTCACCTCAGTTCGGACCTTGGACTCGTGGGTGTAGCGTTTCATCCAGATTTTCAGAACAATGGGCGTTTCTTTGTTTCATACATATGTGATGGAACTCAGTCACCCAACTGTGCTAGTAGGTGTTCGTGTGATCCTGAAGTGGCGTGCGATCCCTCAAAGCTTGGCTCTGATAACGGTGTTCAGCCTTGCCAGTACCATCTAGTTATCTCAGAATATTCTGCTAAAGGTTCACCATCAAGCTTTTCCGAGGTAGACGCGTGTATTTACTTCTTTGCAGTCCTTTATATTTAAATTCCTGGGTAAACATTTTTCTTATTGACATTGTTTTTTACCCTTCTTCATTGATAGGCAACATATGCCGACCCATCTGAAGTCAGAAGGGTATTTTCAATGGGGTTGCCATATGTTTCTAACCATGCTGGTCAGCTCCTATTTGGACCTACTGATGGATACCTATACTTTTTCACGGGAAATGGTGGGATAAGAGGCGACCCTTTCAACTTCTCCCAGAACAAAAAGTCACTTCTGGGAAAAATCATGAGGCTTAACATTGATGAACTTCCAGGTAAGTTATAGATGGACACATAAATGATAAATACATTTTAGAGGTGTTTTCTCCGTTTGTGGTATACCTCTGTGTCTACAGATATCCATGATTCCCTCTTTCAGTTATATGACCATTATATCAATATAATTAGTAAATGTTGTATTTTCCAAGCTGGCACAACAACTTAAAGGGTTGAGTAGACTCACTAGTTCAAAAAATAAAAAGTTACATAGGCTTCCAAGAAATAATATGTAGTTATCCTCATGGAAACATTTGTAGCGGTACCATCCAACATTGGCCCAGTGCTTTGCGCGTTGCTAGTTAAATTGCATGAATTATGAAGCAATATTGTTAGTAATCTAGTTGAATACATGTGACTGTGAATCAGGCCGTGTACTTTAGAATGTGTTTTTCCACCTTCAGAGCATAAAAGCACCACTGCACAGCTCAAAACACCATCATGTTGCTATTTTTTAAAAAGGAAAGCTATGGGGAAGCCCCCACAGCGAGTTTTTTCTTCTTCAAATAATAAGAACCCAAATTCGTGCCCGTGAGAACTTGAACCTGGGTGACTGGGTTGTACATCCACTCCACTAGTAAAGTGAGCTGGGCTCACTTCTTATCATATTGCTATTGTTACTAGAATATTTCACTAAGACTAACAATAAATCTGTAGATATTGTTGCAATATTGATGGTACTATAGAAAAGTATACCAGTGGTTTGTGCTTTTCCAAAAGGTCAATTTGCATGTATTAGAAAGCACTATTGTTGTAGTAGCGCATAGTTGCAAATAAGGCCCATGTACTTCAGAATTTGTGCTTTTGAAGCATGGAAACAGTACTCAGAATAGTATTATCTTCAATGTTAATGTGTCGCGACTCAAAAGCGAGTCGGGGAGCCTGCAACTCGCTGTATAGTCAGCCCACGTTGCCTGATTAATCGCGAGTCGCCCTGATTTTAAGAAAAACGACTCGGCGACTATTCAGCGACTCAAAAATCATGATTGTGTTGTATTGTTACTAGGACATTCCATTAGGGTATATTGCATGCTTTGAGTATGATTCGGTCTGGCAAACTTTTTGAGATCAGCACGCAATCTTTTGTGTAACGAGTGAATTTAAAGAGCGAAATGAAATTAATGAAACACCTTCAAACTCGATAGAATTCCAAAATAGTGGTGTACTCGGTATGGTCACAATAATTTGGAAAATTAGGGTTAACTTCTCTTAGAACCCTTTTCATCACAATATTATTGCATTTCCTTACAAGTTGGATGAATAGTGTGCAGTACGAGATAAGAATCTTACACAAACTAATGATCAGTGAAGCTAATGACAAGCAGTTAGTGCCTGATTTTAGTCTACAGGAAGTCTGGTTCCACTTGCTATACAAACAATTAGATAATTACATTGCACTCTTCATGGAATAATTAGATCATATTATGTGTGCTTATCATACCACTTAATAACTTATTGGAAATATCTGAAAAGGCTGGTTTATCTTTTACAGTAACATAGTAATGCTTAAAGAACTTCTTACTATCTAAGGGGCAAATATTCATGAACTCGTTTTCTTCTTTTTTGAGCTTCACAGAGCTGAAAGAAATTGCTAACCTAAGCTTATGGGGTAATTATACAATACCAAAGGACAATCCCAATGCTGATGATAGCAACTTACGACCAGAGATTTGGGCCTTGGGTCTTGAAAACCCATGGAGATGCAGCTTTGACTCCGTGAGACCTTTCCACTTATACTGTGCAGATGATGTCCAGGTATCATTTCAATGCTATAAGCATCTTAAAAATGGGTTCATTTCTGAGCCTTATCTTTCTGCACCATAAATAGTGCCTAATTATGTGACCTGGCATATGTCTAGGACCAATACAAAGTGGTAGATTTGGTATCCAAGGGAGGAAACTTTGGGTGGGGTGGCGTGTATGAGGATCAGCATGTTGGCTATCCACCGTGGGCTGCTCAAATAACCAAACCTACAGAAGACATCATTTTCCCTGTAATGGGCTACAAGGTTTCTTCTGAAAACATGGACTCTGCGTCAATAGTTGGTGGGGTTGTGTACCGTGGGTCTGCTGATCCTTACTTGTATGGAAGGTATTGTTTACGCCATACTGTTTTGCATTGCTTGAATTACCCTTTTTTAGAGTTAACCAATGCGCTGTTGTTTACACCTCGCATATATGCTAATGGCTAATATGATATGACAGGTACTTATTTGCTGACATGTACACGTCTGCCATGTGGACCGGTATAGCTAACACCGATGGCAGTGGTAAATATACCTCTACTTCGATTCCATTCAGCTGTTCCGAGAAGACACCAATTCCCTGTGATCAGTCTGCCAACAGTCCTCTTGGCTTGATATTTTCGTTTGGCGTGGATAACAAGTTGGACGCCTTCATCTTGGCCAGCCAAGGCGTCTACCGGATTGTCCAACCTACCATTTGCGGCTATGCTCATCCAGATTCTGCAACGACAGAAGGAGCGGCACCTTCTGCTGGCAGCAATGGAATGACACCATTGATCAAAGGGCTCATAAGTTTCTTGTCAGTATTGGCCGCAGCTGTAGCTGGCTCCGTAGTTTGGAGATGTTTCTGCAACAACGCAGCCTTCTGCTGCAATGGGAGTGTCGAGGTAACCAATAACAACACCATGCACGGAGGTAGTCCTGCAGACAAACCAGGTGACATTGAATGGGCTGTGCCTAAGCTGCCCTGAAGAGTTTCATGGTCGCTAGATGCGATGTTTATGGTCTCCAGTTTCTATTGTGTATCAGTGTATGCTAGCTATCGAGTTCTTTCATTGAACATTTGAAACACGCGTCTGTACATATTTTATTGCCGTGTCTTCTTTATTTTAATTTTGGAGAAACATTTGTAGAGTTCTGTAACTATATTTGGAAAAAGAAATGAATTTGTATCACACGTTAAAGCTTTTTTTTTGCCGCACTCAAACATCAGTGATCAGTGTTGCTGTTCTCTTACTTCCCTGAGGGGCCCAAGTGCGCCCTGGATGCTCCTTACCTTTTATAGAGGAGGTGCTCCTTACATATTCGCCTCTCTTTGACTGGACGACCGGGCTCAGCCTTCTCAGTCTGCGGAGCAACCGTTGTTATCACATACTCCTTCCGTCAAAGAAGTTGTCTAAACCTGTATATTCATATATATCTACACACGTGCAAGTTTGTCCAAACTTACATATATCTCGCACTAAACGTGTGTTGATACGTATAAGTTAGTTATCATCACATCACATTTTTAATGTATAGTTAATTATCCGTGCGTTGTAACGGGGCACAAATTAATATATATAGTTCTCTATATTATCGGGTTTTTTCTTCTTCGCTTGAAGACGACAGGTCCGAGTCGTGAGGTTCTGAGTCCGACGATGCCCATTGATCCACCATAGGACGTGGCCGGTGTCTTCCTTGCTCGCGTCGTTGCTTGGGACATCCTCGATCAACCACCAAGTATCCTCCACGGTTTGTAAGTATTTCTTTTAATAGAGGTTGGGGATGATGTGGGGCTCTTTTGCCTCACAGTCAGATTTTTTTTAGAAAAAACACCAAGTATCCTCCACGGTGGACGGTGGTTTTTTTTTCCGGGTAAATAAGGATTCTATTAACCAAGGTGCTCAGCTAAATTGCTGGCAACCAATACAGATACAAAAGATGGGACTTGATCAGTCCACCCATTACATTCAGCCTCTTCTCTATACCCAAATTGGGCAAGAGAATGCGCTACTTTGTTGCATTTCCGCGGGCAAAAGTTGAAATCAAAATAATCAAAGGAGGTAATACAACTGCTCCTTATTTCACGCAAGAGAACACCAACTTCAGCCAGCTCATGGGAATTTGACTTTAGGGGCTTAACTAGAACCTGGGAATCAGATTCAAAAATAACCCTGTGAAGTCCTAGCGCTGCCCCACCTTCGACCGCAGCAGAACAAGCTTCGGCTTCCGCCTAGAGTGCATCATGCATGTGCCTCAGTTTGCCTGCAGCAGCTCCAACAACATCACCCTTGTCGACCTTGCAATAAAACCCCAAGCACCATCCCTGGTTCTCTCCTGAAATGCCGCATCAAGATTAATCTTTACCTTTCCAACAGAAGGCATATTCCAGTGCATCGTTGCCGGATGGGCAACACTAGGCTCACCCTCACGGTGGAAATTTGAAGAGACTTCAGTTTGAGTGAAATCAAGGAGATGCCTCTAAATGATATTGCACACCTCTGCAGTAGTTTTATCCTTCTCTCCGGCACAAACTTTATTTCTTACTGTCCACCAGTCCCATAGAAGAATACCAGCCAGATCTCATCTTTGCTTTGTTAAATCACATAAGAGCTCCATCATCAAACGCGCATTGGGTGCATCTAGGAGCTGAATCCGGACATCCTCTAGAAGCAACTCTCTCCATACCTGCACTCTTTTGCACTTCAGAAAAAGATGCCCCCCATCTTCATCTAAACGATTGCACACGGGGTAGACTGTATCTAACTCCACTCTTTTCTCTTTACATTTAGTCTTAGTGGTAAACTGTTATGAGTGAGGCGCCAGAGAAACACTCTAACCTTTCCTGGTAGCTTTAACGACCAGATTTTGTCCCAGCTAGGTGACGTAACAGGAGTACTTGATGTGCTAGTATCCATATTATGTTTTTTCTCTCGCGGATCAACCCCAAGACGGTAGGCTGATTTAACAGAAAACATACCCTTTTTATCAAAGAACCAAGCAACACGGTCATCCACACCACTTCGAATTGGGACCTTGAGGATTTCTTCGACATCTCTAGGATCAAAAAGAGACTCTAGCACATCCACCTCCCATTGTTCCGCGACTGGATCGATCAAATCAGGGGCTTTTTTACGGTACAACTTACTTGTCATATGAGGTGGTAGTACTGTGTGGACTAGTTTGATAACTTATAATATTATAAGGGGGTGTGGTCTATCCAACCTCAGCGCAAAGGGGAAACGTACCAGAGGTCCGGTCAGTAAAAAAAGAAGTATACAGAGAGTATTACTGCCGCACGCGTCGTCGTTGTCGCTGCCGTTTCTTGACTAGAGACAGATCGCTAGCTGCCCAAATCCGTACATATGAAAACTACTGAATTTACCCAAATACTAAGATAGCAAATATTTACGAGGGAACACTTTTACGGTACACTTTTTATAATCTTCAGGAGATATCAAGTTTATACTTTATGATCTAGTAGATGACCATACAATCAACCTGTAGCTAAATTAGTGAGAGAGGAAAGGAATTAGGCTGACATATGTTTTATGTGGAGTAAAAGAGGACACAGTTTTTCCTATAAGAAAAATACAAGTGTACACAGTGGGAATTTTTATTCGAGCTAAATACAATACTACCATTAACCAAAAAAGTGTACAGTATTTTCTATATTTGGAGTTCTCTTCTGCAAGTCTCTTGCCGTATGATATATCATGAGCTAATTTTCTCCATGTGAACAAGTTCCATAGATATGGAGTCAAGTACTTTCTCGAACTGTTAAATCTGTATTCCTTCTCATTCACAAGGTCAACCGATGAAGCTAGTGCATCTTGTAGACTATTGATTGAAGCCGTTGTGGAGCAGTTGACCATTGGGTTCAGCATAATTGTTGAGGTCTTCCCGGATTGACGAATTACAACCCTATATACATTAGTATTAGTATATACTAAAGAACAGTTGGTGCAATTCAAGGAAAAACGTGTTACAAATATTGCACAATATTGTATTCACCTCAAGCACATTGCAATTCTAGAAAGCACAACCGTTCGTAATTTTGTGTATAATAGCTGTTTCGCACTGCCGGTTGGTGGCAAACACATTGCAAATTGTTGTCTCCTTTTCAAAGTATTCAGAAAATGTCTTATATTTGAGGACAGTGGTAGTACTGCATTACACTCTCGGTTCCGTCTTTATTGATGCAAATTTCATGTTCAGGAGCAACTCATGCTCACTACCTAAATCCTATGTATCTGATGATGATGTACACACATCTTGTTCAGCCATTGACTTGACAACTGGTTATGCGTACATTAGGGTCTTCTTTTTAGACTATTAAGCATGGTTCAGTTTAGTCTTGTATTTGTTCTACACTTTACATGCATAAAACACTAATTCATATATTACCAGTTCTGTTCCTTACTAGCAGGAGTAGGAACCAAGTATATTTTTAAATTCAAGAATGTGCATATGTATCAATATCCATCAGAGGCCGTTGTAACTAAAGAGAAAAGGCAAATAAGAATGGCCAATTGCGCTCTTGCTGGCTTCGGAACAGATATGATTTACTTAGATTTCAGTTTTATCCATAATATTTACCTAAAACTAAGTTATACGTACTGGAAAAATATATCTAAGTTGATGCATGGCAGGCCTATTACCTTGAATAGTTTTCTCTGATCTCTCATCCTCTATATGACTTCGTATCTATCTTTGAAAAGGAATTAAGCTGAAAATACAGTGATCGTTGTCTTGAATTAAGGTTCAGCAATAACAGATTACCAATTGACATTGCGACTTCAATTAAAAAATCTATCTTAATTAGCAGTTCTAGTGACACAGATATATAGATATATGAAAAAGAATAAGAATAGGGAGGTGCATATACACATTTGTTCAATGTTATATAAATTACACGAACCTGAAAATACCCCAAAAGGGTTTCCAAGTAAAACGAGTGCAAGTTCTTGCCTTTATATCAGCAACTTCCACTGAGATTTCGGTCTCGAAACCCCTCAAAACTTTCAATAAATTCTCAAAATCATCCATTAAATTCATCTTTGCCTGCAGACAAATAAGTAAAATACTGTCATTGCTGATTTCTGATTGATGCGCTATTTGTTATCAAACTTGAGCATGTACAAACAAACCATCTTAGAGATTTCGGCAAGAAGAATAGATCAACGGGAGCGCCTCGGCAATGCTCTTGTTCTCCAACCTGTGGACGCAGATGTCATCAGAGAGCCTGCTGCCATTCTGCCCGCCGTCCCTGAAGGCGCAGGGAAGGTTCGTGTGCGGCTGCGCCACCACGGCGACGTTGTGCCATACCAGCTCCACGAGGTCTCCGCGGGGTCGACGTAGAGGCTAGCGACGGCGGCCTGGAAGAGACTTGCGCAGTGGGCGGTAATCGCCAGTGAGTGGAGCGCGTTGATGCGCCGCCGACGGCGAGAGATTAGGTGGATTCACGCTAACCCTAATCGGATGACAACTTACGAAAGCCCCCTGCTGTATGTACAAATTGTTTGGCGGGACATGTTCTTCTCCTTTATCTATTTACCCTTCGGTGGAAAAATACTGCAACGTATGTCAACAAGTATTGATTAACCTCAGCCGTTAGATCAGGGGGCTTGGACGGTTTCTGTTCACTTGTCCGTACCGTAAAACACCCCCAAATCAGATACCATTACAGGTTCATCCATCTCATCTGGTGTGCAAACACGACGAGTAGTACCACTTGGTATCCATGGATCCTTCCATGCATCAATTTGTTCACCAGATCTCACTCTCCAAATAATTCCTTCTTTTAGTAACTCAAGTCCTTTAAAAATACTCCTCCATGTATATGACATTCCTGGTTTAGCCGATGCCTCTAAAATCGAGCAGTTTGGGAAGTACATTGCTTTAAAAACAATACAACAAAGAATCAGGTGTTTGTAGTAATCTCCAACTCTGACGCGCCAACATGGCCATATTAAAAATACGCAAGTCCCGAAAGCCCATGCCCCCATCCTGTTTAGAAAGTGTCATTTGCTCCTTCTTCTCATCTTGTTGATTCCACCAATATCGGCAAATCATTGAGCTGATCTCCTCTCACAAAGTTTTGGTGAGATCAAAACAGGACATAGCATAGGTAGGAATCGCTTGTGCCACAGCTTTGATCATAATCTCCTTACCCGCTTTAGACAATAAACGTTCCTTCCATCCTTGGATATGCTGCCAAATCCTCTCTTTCAAATATTCAAATTCTTGTGCCTTTGACGCACCCAGGTGGACAGGAAGACCCAAATACCTTTCATTGTGCGACTCACGTGGTATACCCAAGGTGTTAAGGACATCATGCTTCACGGTTTTGTTAGTATGGGAGAAAAAGTGGGAGAGAATAAATGGGAGAATGGGAAAACTGCACGGTTCCAATCCTGTTTTATTAAGCCGCATTAAACATGTGTGCTTTCATTTTGCAATTGCACCATCCCATACACATCACAAACATATATCATATCCCAACCATTGGCATAGAGTCCAATATCGAAAACGGAGGTAAAGAAATGTATGTTGTCAGTACCATGGGTGACGGAGATTACCCATTACTTCTATAAAGGCTGCGGGCGCACCCACCTCCTGAGAGCACCTGCCCCTCCCAGCCCTTCCTGGCCATCCGATCTGGCTCGAAATCGCGCTGGCGTTGGTTCTGACCGTTCGATCGGCCGAAAACCGTGTGCTACTAAAAGCCTGAGGGGCACAGGCGTTGACAGAAGGGCCCCAATTTTGCTCGGGCCGTTGGTCAGGGGCGTGCGCGTCGGACGACGAGGGGAGGACGGGCGGCTTTCACTGTGTGCTCTCCTTTGCCCACGCCCCGCAGCGGGACAAAACTCGGGCCCAAGGGTGAAACCCTAGCCCAATCCGTGCTTGCTCTCCTCCCCACCCAGCCACCTCTTCCCTCTCGCTCCTAGCCCCGCGCCTACTACCTTGCTCTCCTCCCCACCCGCCCTCACCTCTACTCCGCTTCGGAGGAGCTCGTGGAGCCTGGAGGAGCTCGCGGAGAAGAAGCAGCGGGGTAGACGGCGCACCGCCCAGCTCCGCGCCGCGCTCGGCGGCTCCGCGAGCGTCGGGCTCAACAGGGAAGGGCGGAGCATCGGACCGGAGAAGGACGGCGTCTACTGTTGAGGCGAGATGGGCACCTACATCGACCATCATGTCGCAGCTATGGCGGCGGTCGAGCTCCTCCCGCGACATGGGCTTGATAGCTCCTCTTCTTCCAGTTCTTATGCTGGCCTTGGTGGCTGGCCTGGAGCTTGGGGGAGGATCTCATGTCCTCAGATCTGATGATTCCCCTCCGGATCTGTCGTTTCCCATCTTGGTGGAGCCGATTTCGTGGAGATTTAAGGGCTGCTGCCACCAAGTTTCGGTGGAGGGAGATGAGAAGGTGGAGTCTTGTGGTGAGGCCATCGTTTCTTGCTCTTCAGTTCAGTTCATACCTGCTAGATTTTGTTCTACAAGTGCTGGATTTCTGACGCCCCGTTACGCTTGCAGGCACCAGCGGCTGCGTTTACCCTGCTTCCCAGAGGTATGTATGATGCATTCCATTGCTACGGAGTATTCTGCAAAGTTCAGTTTCAGTACTATTCGAAAGGAACTCTCTAATTAGTTCTTGTTTCTTGTTGCCAAGGAAGGAGCAGGAGCTCGGAGGAGCAGCCACTCCAGGTAGGTTTGGTGGCGGTGATGTTGGATCTCGTGCTGAGCAGAACGTTTTGAGTACTTGTCCTACTAATAATCCATGCCTGGTTTTGTTCTTGCAGGGGTTAGTGGGAGAAGAATGGCAAGGATCTGGGCAACTGATTTCTTACTACAGGGAGGAGGCTTTGGGGTGAGGCCCTTTAATTAATCATTTTGTCTCTACATTTGTTGCTACTTCTATGACATATGTTAGGTTTGTATGGATTTGATTGATTTGAATAATGCAATATATGTATGCTAGAATTTGTCGAGATGTTCCTGATGCATATCTTGAGATGGATTAGATGCATATTTTGAGCAGAGCATGTGTATATGCAATTGATTTCTTAGTATAGTGAGGCCATTTAATTAATCATTGTCTCTCTTAGTATCTTTTGTTTGATTTTGTTTTGATCTTCCTCTCTGTAAGGCATGAGTTTCCCAACAGCACATGTTGAAGAAAGTTGGCAGATGGCGGAGTTCTACAATAACAAGGTATATGCCTTTTTCTATTATGTTATTTATGAAATTTTACCTGCGGTATTTGTACCTACTGCTGAAGTTGGATTTGCGAACGATGAGAAACTGATTAGAATGCTTCGGTTCTGTTTCCATTTGGAAAGGTCCACAATAGATGAATGGGATGGCAGTGATTAGTGATTACACACTTACTAGCATGTTTTTTTTTCTTCAAGCAAAACAACTCATTTAGCATCTATGTTTGTCTCAATACTAGCTCTTAGACAACTTTGTTTTCAAAGCTATTTTCATCCTGGAGAAATGGAACCCTATGAGCATCCAAAAAAGTACCTGCTAGCACAATTGAGATAGGCTTGTAAGGTGTTATTTGCACCAATGAGTAAGGAAGAGGAGCTGAGGAAGCGATAAGGTCAAGGCTGCCAGCATATTTATGGAAGGGAATTTCGGAGACTGAATTTTCTTGACAACTTTATCTATTATTCGAGTTTCGAATGAGCTTCTTAGGATTAGTTTCAGATGAGCTAACGCTATAAATGTTTACAATATCTGAAGTTAATAATAATGGTTCTGTTCTTAAGCTTCTAAGAGTAATGAAGATTCATGTATCTTTTATGTATTGGTTAATCCAGCTATACCTATACGCTAATTTCATAGCAACTGATCATGTTTTCCTGCATTTTCCTTGATATGGTAATTAAACTTCATACAATGTCCTCATAAAGAGTGATCCGTCTACCGTCTCACATTACTATGCTATTACATATCCAGCTGAAAGTTCCCATTCTACCAGGGAACAAATTTATATATACTGCCATGGTTCATGTCGCATATACACTGTTTTTTTCTTAGGTTCTTGTTGATTACAGGACCAAAGATGCTGACCATGTTGAGTGGGCGAAAGCTTTGTAGGAGCTCTACATGCCAGGCTTGCGGGATCATGTTAAAAAGTATTACCCTCTTGGGCCTGTCTGGGGTCCTGCTGGAAGTGGACCTGCTGTCCAACCAAAGGCTGCGGCTCTGACGGCAGATGGCACAATCACCTGGTGACTGAATTTATATTATCACTGGAAGGTACTATCGATACTTTCTGTTATTATACAGGTTGCTCTCTTCTCTGTTCTTGAGAGCGGATATTGTTTGTGTGGCCTATAAATGTTTACAATATCTGAAGTTAATAATAATGGTTTTGTTCTTAAGCTTCTTAGAGTAATGAAGATTCCTGTATCTTTTATGTATTGGTTAATCCAGCTATACCTATACGCTAATTTCATAGCAACTGATCATGTTTTTCCTGCATTTTCCTTGATATGGTACTTAAACTTCATACAATGTCCTCATAAAGAGTGATCCGTCTACTGTCTCACATTACTATGCTATTACATATCCAGCTGAAAGTTCCCATTCTACCAGGGAACAAATTCATATATACTGCCATGGTTCATGACGCATATACACTGTTTTTTTCTTAGGTTCTTGTTGATTACAGGACCAAAGATGCTGACCATGTTGAGTGGGCTAAAGCTTTGTAGGAGCTCTACATGCCAGGCTTGCGGGATCATGTTAAAAAGTATTACCCTCTTGGTCCTGTCTGGGGTCCTGCTGGAAGTGGACCTGCTGTCCAACCAAAGGCTGCGGCTCTGACGGCAGATGGCACATGAGCCACATCCGATCGTCCAACACTAACTATGAAAAGTTGTAACCTTCCCTAAACTATGTTCTGTAATAGACTAAGACAATATTTCGTGCTGCAAGAACTGATGCCTAATGCATTAAATAGACATATATGTAATCCTTTTTATTCTCATAGCCTATGGTGACAATATGGTCTTGCTTTCAGCTGTTGCGTAGTGCAAGTGCAGTGTTCAAATTTGCGTTGTTAGTTCATACATGGACATAAATTTAGGCCCAAAACTTTCAAAATCAAATACTCTTGAAATAGTGTGGTAGTTGCATCCGGCGGTTGCGCAGTTGCGCAACGGGTCATCTAGTATATATTAAGGGGGGAGATTTTGCAGCCCTGGGAGCGATCGGGGTACTGTTCCTATGAACAGTAGCCTATAGTGTTTCCATCATGGCCGTTGGTAGTCGATCGGACGGACCTATACACAAATATTGTAAACTACATGGACTTTTTTGCAAACGCATCTCCACAGTCACCACGCCTCTTCCTCTCTCCCCCGCGACCTCCGGGTCGCCGTCGGCGCCGCCACGAGCCGCCGCTGCTCCCGCCCTCCCTGCTCAGATCGAAGGGGCGAGGAGCTCTGCCGCTCCTCCCTCTAAAATTCCACCGGCGGGATGCATTTGGGACGGCCGGAGACGCCGGTGCGCCGCCGCGTTCCACCGCCGTCGTCCTCTGCAAACGCCGTCGCGGGATCGGTCGTCGGCGCCTATTCCGACGACCATTCGGTCCGCGGCTCCGCTCATTCGACGCACCGGCGCCTCCTCTATCGACTGGGTAGCATCCCCGCCTTGCGCCCGTGCGCGGCCGCGCGGCGCAAGCTCCGGCGTGCCGTGGTAGCGCCGGCCGGTCGCCCCTCGTTGACGTCAAGGGCTGACGTCAGCGAGGTCTGGCTGACTGACGGGTCCCATCTGTCGGAAATATCTGATTTCAGAGAAAACTAAACGAAAAATTCATACCTTTTCAAACACAGATAAGAAAACCACCAAAAAAATATCAAAATTGACAGAAAAAAAGACTTTACAACCAACACATCCCATGCATGTTTCACCATATTTTTAAAAAATTTACACTACACAAATTTTCCCAACTTCAGACACGAACAAAATATCTCTTATGGGTTTCACCTTCGAAAAAATCGAAAAAATACCCAAATTTGACGAAAGATATACCTTCACTATTACCACATCCCCATACATGTTTAAACACCTTTATCTTTCCAACCATCACATCTACATGCATGTTCATAGAAATTTAAAAGAAATACAACAAATTATATTATTTGACTTACTAACTAAAATAGGTGTGCCTTACAAAAAACATTCAAATTGTGGCCTTCTAAAATTTATTTCCATTGAATGCCTTTTGAACAATAAATGTTGATTACTTCTGTCATTTAGCTGCATTTCACGCCCTTAGAATGCAAAATTTAAAAGTTTTTAAATTTGTTTATTTTTCCAAAAGTACAAACATAATTGCACTGTTGACCAATGAGCTAAATAATAGCATGTGATCCTTCTAATTTCATTACCATGTACTAATGGTTGTTCTCGTTAATGCACGTTCTGATCGATTTTCCATGAAACATGTATTCGTCCATAATTATAGAGGTACGTACACACATATTATGATGCATGCACTTCTTACAAAACCATAGCCCCTATTAGAAACAAAACTTGATGCGATTATTTTAAAAAAAATCACATTTTTTTTTATTGTAGTTCAGATCTGTTGCGACTCTAGAACCGTTTCAGAAATCGACACAAAAAATATTTTGTGCGAACAATTTCTCATCACGGGCATTAAAGATAGAAAAACCACAAACTGAATAATACTTCCCAATGCAACTCATATTCAACACAAAGTACCGCTTTATAATTAATACGCCTCTATGCACGTTGAAACAATATTTCCCAAAAAAATTGTGTTAAACATTATACCTTCTTACATTACTGCAAATTCACAGGAAAAATATTCCAAACGGGCCAACATTCTGAATTTTTTTAAACCTGACGGACAACATATTCAAAATAAAGATGTCTTGATTTTGCCCTCTACAAAACTTAACCTGACCGACAACTTACGCATCTGTTCGTAGCATAACTCCTTTATTTAAATATAAACACACTGTTACATAACTAAATTCAATACTCAAACTCTATGTCTGGCATGTCGTGTTCAGCTAAATCTTTATCGTCCATCCGAGAGCGATGAACCTTGGCACTATATGACGTGGGGCTAGCTTTCGACTAGCCCACGATGAGGCTAGCTGGGCCGCGCTGAGCTGGAGAAAACCCACTAGGGGTGCCGTGTAACCTACTCCAAGTCGGTTAGGTCTCATAACCTGCCATATCTGTAGTTGCCGTCGGCATCGATCACTCGAGACCTGGCTTACCTATAAAAGTCAGGAGGGTCGCTCGTCTCAGGACACGCCAATAGCCGCCACCACAAACCCTGGCGAGATCACAATCTCGTCATTGTAATCGCCACTCGCCATTAATACCAGACAAGCAGGAGTAGGGTGTTATCCTCCGGGAGTCTGAACCTTGGTAAAATCTCCGCTTGTCAGCCGTCGTGATCACCAGCGCTTATCTCTTTCCCCCTCAATCAACCCGGGGTGCATAACCCTGGGATTTGCCGAGTTACACCCTCGTCAATTGGTGCCGTCTGTGGGAAGGACAACAAGCGTTGGAATCATGGTCGGACCGGCTCCATCCGCAATGAAGATCGACGTCTGCATCACTCGGGAGCCCATCCGTTTTGGCTCCTTCGAGTACGCCTTCCACCCGCCAGCCCACCGCTCGGTGTACGCCGGTCTATACATAGGTATACACATAACCTTTGGCTCCATCTACTGTTTCGTCGACAGTCGCGGAATATTCAGGTCCGCGGCAACCGCGCCACGCGCGGCGGTAGCACCCGCATCGGTCATCCTCGAGCCGCAATCACCGTCACCCATCAAGAAATTCGCATCTGCCACACCCGTGAAGGTTGTACCTGCGTCGACTGCATCGACAACATTGGCAACGGCCGCGCAGATCGAGTCTACCTCAACCATCTCGGTCGCACGCCTGGCACAGTCAGGATCTACCTCAACCACGGCCGCACCCGCGCATGTGACCAATGGCGTGCTGCCGACAGCCGCATCGCGCGCACCTTCGTGGACCCATCAAGTCTACCCCAAGCCAATCGCACTCGCTCCAGCGACTGTGAAATCTCCTTCCACGACCACGGTGACGATCGCGAGAAGGCGCAACGACGACTGCGCTGCCCACCATGTAGCAGCAATTTTTGATCCAGAGCAAGATTCGGATCAAGGAAGCAGCAGTGGCAGCGTAAACACTCCTACCCAGGTTTACCCCGCGCAAGTCTTCATGGCCGGCACAGCGCCCCCAGAAGGTGACGAGGAACTCGCATATCCACTGGAGGTGGTCATGCCTGACCAGACACGACTCACCATCACGCGTGACATAGGGATCAGGGCCATGAAGCATGTCGACGATGGCACGTTCCCTCCACCCGACGCGCCTAGAGAGGATCATCTGGCGGTCTAGTACTTGCTACGCAAGGAAGGCGAGCGACTTCGCGCCGAAAAGGCCGAGCTACTCAGGCGCAAGAGGGATGTGGATGCATCGAGTGCCAGACGGGATGCCATCTCGTTTACTTCCTCCACAGAAGTTAACCAAGGAGGACGGCGACACAGAGCTCGGGTTCCTCTCATGACGGACGCCGATCGAGCCAGGGTCACCCGCAACCTCGAATCGTCCTTCGTCACCGAGGACGAGAACGGAATACATGTCCCCAAAACGGCGAACGCCGCCATCATATCAGTCGAAACATATCTTCGGCTAACGCAGCCGCCAGAGGGAGACACACGCGCCCTTCTCCACAAGCAGCAAATCATGTCCATGAAGGCAAACGAGGAAGTTCTGGCGACCAGGGCGCCAAGCAACCAGGCACGTGAAGAGCGGGAGCACCAAGCCCGCGAACCAGCAACATCAGGAGCCCCGGCAGCGAGCCACTAAGACAAGCCCAACCAGGCGAAGATCTTCGCAATGTCATTACACAAAGGATGGTGGACCGCAACCGCAGCCAGCGTTCGGCTGACACGACGAACCTGGATGAACAGGCTGATCGCAACTTCGAGCCGTGCGGCGCCGCTTGCTTCAACTTCAACATCCGAGACACCCGCATGCCCAAAGGCTTCAAGCTGACAGCGGGAACCCCCAGGTACGATGGGAAGCAAGACCCGCGCCTGTGGCTCGAAGACTACCTCATCGCCTGCACATGCCAAGGTGGGATGTCGACTACGGCAATGCAGTGCATCCAGCTCATGCTCACGGACTCAGCGCGCGGATGGCTCACCAGCCAGCCCAAGGACTCCTTCCGAACCTGGGAAGAATTCCAAGATACTTTCATAAAAAGTTTCTCTGGAACATACGCAAGGCCGACGACCTACATCGAGTTGCAAGCCTGCAAATAAGGAAGAGACGAGTCGCTCCGCTCATACATCCAGCGGTGTACACTTCTCCGGAACACCATGGAACCTGTCTCAGAAGATCGGGTGATGGATGCCTTCATGCACGGCGTCGCTCGCCGCGACCTCCGCGAGAAATTTGGTAGGCTCCAACCGAAGACCACGATCGAGCTCATGAAGATAGCCAACCAGTGGGCCGAGGGAGAGGACTACGTCGGCGACACCTCTCCAAAGAAGGAAGCCGAAACAAGTAACTGGCTGGACGGGCGTCAGAAGAAGAAACAATGTTTCACTAATCTAGACACCATCGAGCTAGTAGCGGCGGGATATCAAACCCCCCGTGACGACACACGAGATAACAGTCGTCAATATGATCAGGGTCGACAGTCCAGCTCGGGGCAGTACAACCGCAGCAGCGGCAGCATCAGCCACAATGATGGAAGCCAGAAGCGCGAGTGGAAGCGTGCGCTGACCCCAGCCGAAGAACTAATGCAACCTTGCAAGCATCACTCGTTCCGCAACCCGGAGACAGGCAAGTACCTGCTGAAGGACTGCCGCAAAGCTCGCAAGATTTACCAGGCTATGCAGCAAATCATCACCCCTGTGCAAGCATTGCAGGCAGCCCCACAACTCGCCATTCAGGCAGCACCGGCAAGCAACAACCAGACGCAAGCGGCTGGGACTTTCCCCCCGCAGCAGCCGCAGCATGAACTCCAGTCGCCAGCGAACGACGCGTACCCGACCGCAAGAGGGCAGCTCAACATGATCCAGAAAGGACGCCCTTCGAACAGGGCCCAGAAGCTCATCACCCGCCAAGTACTCCAGGCTAACACCAGCCCGCGCGCAGTACCAGACTACCTGAGAGGGTCAGAGACACCAATCACATTCTCTAGGGCATACCACCCGTCAGAGGTGCCTCGACCCGGTCACGCCGCCCTGGAGATCGAAGCCCTAATTGGCGACTACAGCCTGAAGAAGGTATTCATGGATGGGG
Organism: Poa annua; assembly: GCA_026929855.1. Classification (NCBI taxonomy): domain Eukaryota; kingdom Viridiplantae; phylum Streptophyta; class Magnoliopsida; order Poales; family Poaceae; genus Poa; species Poa annua. The sequence goes on from CM049432.1 coordinate 8,113,076, forward strand.
GCAGCGGTATCAACATCATATTCGCCGACACCCTGAGAAGAATGAACAAGTCGACGGAGAAGCTGCCGGAGTCGGAGACCACCTTCCACGGCATAGTACCAGGGCAGGCAATCACGCCCATGGGAACAATCACACTCGACGCCATCCTCGGCACACCCGAGCATTTCAGGAAGGAGTTGATTGACTTCGAAGTCGTCGATTGGAAGTCACAGTACCACGCCATACTTGGGCGCCCAACTTTTGCCAGGTTCATGGCAGTACCTCACTACGCCTCCCTGATGATCAAGCTGCCTGGGCCCAAAGGAGTAATCACTGTGCGCGGCGACTTTGACCGCTCCAACAGTTGCGATCGCGAGTTCAGCATGATTTTTGAGTTCTTCGGGGTCGAAGAGCACTTCAAGGCCATATCAGTCGACAACGACAAGACCATCTTTCCACCCGCAAGAAGCCAGCCAAAGACGCCGCCTTCAACACAAATGATGACACCGTAACCCACCAAGTCCATCCGACTGACAACAGCAAGACGGTCAAAGTACCATCGAGCTTGACTCCTGCATAGGAAAGCGCGCTCGTCGAGTTTCTACGTGAGAACTGGAAAATCTTTGCATGGCAACCCTCTGACATGTCAGGAATACCCAGGAATCTCGCCGAGCACTCTTTAAAAGTCCACAGGGACGCCAGACCAGTCAAACAAACCATGCGACGCTTCTCAGGACCCAAACGGGACGCAATCACCGCAGAAATCGACCGACTGCTGCACGCCAAGTTCATCCGAGAAATCAAGGACTCGGACTGGGTCGCCAACCCTGTCCTAGTGGAAAAGAAGAAGACGAAGAAACTACGCATGTGCGTAGACTTTACCGCAGTCACCAAGTGTTGTCCAAAGGATCACTTCCCACTCCCGCGGATAGACCAGATCATCGACTCGACAGCAGGCTGCGAGCGCCTGTCTTTCCTGGATGCCTACTCAGGCTACCAGCAGATCAGGCTAAAAGTCGAAGATGAAGAAAAAACGGCGTTCATCACACCCGACGGTGTCTTTTGCTATCAGACGATGCCCTTCGGGTTGAAGAATGCTGGCGCCACGTATCAGCGCACCATGCAAGCATGCCTCAAAGGGCTCATCGTGCAAATTGTCCAAGTATACGTCGATGACATCGTCGTCACGACCCGAAAAGAAGAAACCCTAGTCGACGACCTCCGCAAGTTCTTCGCGGCACTCGACGCATACCAGATCAAGCTCAACCCAGAAAAATGCGTGTTCGGCGTGCCAGCCGGAGAGTTACTGGGGTACCTTGTCTCTACAAGAGGAATCGAAGCAAATTCTGAGAAGGTGCAGAACATAGTCACAATGCCAGCACCCACCAAACTTCGGGAAGTGCAACAATTAGCCGGCCGAGTCGTAGCTCTCTGTCGGTTCATAAGTAAGTTGGTGAGCGACAAACAGGGTGGTGAGCACGGTACTCGTAGTCGAGCGGGAAGAAGAAGGGCATAGTCACCCTGTCTACTACCTCAGCAAAGTTCTAACACTGTCCAAGAAAAACTACCCGCATTACCAGAAGCTGGCATACGGGGTCTTCATGACTTCCAGGAAGGTCGTCCACTACTTCTCCGAGCACCCGATCACGGTGGTAAGCTCCTCCGGCCTAGCAGACATACTCACAAATCAACGCGCGACAGGACGAGTCGTCAAGTGGGTTGTCGAACTAGGACCCTGGGGGCTGAAATACGCTCACCCGAAGTCTATCAAGGCCCAAGTCCTTCCAGAATTCACTACCGAGTGGATAGAAGCTCAGCTACCAGATGTCCCCGACTTGTCTAACGCTTGGACGATGTACTTCGACGGCTCCAAAAAATTCAAGGCGGCTGGGGCAGGAGTTGTGCTCATCTCCCCCAAAGGCGACAAGCTAAAGTATGTCTTGCAGATAGACTTCCTAACACCCTCCAACAACGAAGTCGAATACGAGGCCCTGATCCACGACATGCGGATGGCCAAGAACTGCGGCGCCACACACCTCATGATCTACAGCGACTCCTACCTGGTCGTACAGCAAACCATGAAATCCTGCGACGCCATCGCCGACAACATGATCGCCTACAGAGACCTGTACAACCAGCTAGAGGGCACCTTTGACGGCTGCGAGCTGCAGCACATCGGCCGCGACAGCAACGAGGAAGCCGACATCCTTGCCAACATGGGATCAGATAGGGTCCCAGTACCACCTGGCGTCTTCCTCGAGCGCATCACGCAGAGGTCCATCAAGACTCGACCCGCAGCAATCCCCTCCACACCAGCAACAAGCACCGCGAACCCGCCAAGCCAAGAAAAGGAGCCCATGTAAGTCATGCTAGTCGAAGCTACCTGGACAGGGCCATACCTTACATACATACTGAACCAGAGGCTGCCAGCAGACACAGTCGAAGCAAAGCGCATCATAAGGCGCTCCAAAAGTTTCACAGTCATCAACGGAGAACTCTACAAGAGAAGCATCTCATGAATACTTCAAAGGTGCATAGACCCAGTCGACGGCCAAGCCCTCCTACTCGACATCCATGCGGGTATCTGCGGGCATCACGCCAGCAGTCGAGCATTGGTGGCCAAAGCGCTGAGAGCCGGGTTCTGCTGGCCAACCGCTATGCAAAACGCAGAGGATCTGGTAAAGAAATGCACCGGGTGCCAAGAGTTCGCCAACAGGCCACACGCGTCGGCGTCCGAGCTAAAAACAATACCACTAGCCTTGCCCTTCGCCCAATGGGGACTGGACATGGTGGGCCCACTGAAGAAATCCTCACCCGGAGGACACACTCATCTCCTGGTCGCAGTCGAGAAGTTCACCAAGTGGATTGAGGCCGCGCCCATCACAAGTTCGACTGCATCATCAGCGGTCAACTTCATCAGGTCCATCATCTTCAAATTCGGAGTGCCAAACAGGATCATCACGGACAACGGCTCGAACTTCACCGCTGAGGAATTCAAAGACTTCTGCTCAGATCAAGGAATCAAGCTAAACTACGTGTCCGTTTCGCACCCGCAATCCAACGGGCAAGTCGAGAAAGCCAACGGCCTAGTCTGCAGCGGCATCAAGAAGCGCCTGCGGGTACCACAGAGACGCGCAGCAGGCGCATGGGTGGAAGAACTACCATCTGTCCTATGGAGCTTGCGAACCACGCCCAACAGATCCACCCAGTACACTCCATTCTTCATGGTGTACGGTGCAGAAGCGGTACTGCCCTGCGACATCAAGTTTGACGCACCACGGGTGGTCGCCTATGACGAGTCAGATGCAGAAGAGGCACTCGAAGACAGCATGGACATCCTGGATGAAGCCCGCGACATCGCCCTGGCGCGATCAGCCGTATACCAGCAAGACCTGCGCAACTACCATGGACGGAGACTGCGACCAAGAGCTTTCGTCACAGGCGACCTGGTCCTCCGCCTCAAGCAGAAGAAGGTACACAAGCTCGCCTCCCCATGGGAAGGCCCATACATTGTGACAGAGGCAATTGGCAACGGAGCTTATCGTCTGAAGGACGCGAAGACAGGAGCAGTCTGCAGCAACCCATGGAATGTCGCACAACTTCGTCGGTTCTATGCCTAGACGACCCATTCATTGTACCAAGGATAGCATGTCAATGCGACAGTTTTCAGACGCACTCTTTCCCTTACCAGGGTACCTAAGGGGACTGGAAGGGTTTTAATGAGGCGGCCTGTTCGCAACAATCAATAAAGTGATTTAAAGAAAATGCTTTCCACTTTACCTTCTCAATCAAGGCAAGCAAAAATCCTAGGCCATCACTCGAATCACTCGAGGGCTACGCCATACAGGTTGAGAGAAAAGCCTAGGCCGCCACTCGAATCACTCGGGGGCTGCGCCATACAGGCACAACTCACAAAATCCTAGGCCTCTACCCGATCTACTCGGGAGTTGCGTCACACAGGTCAAGTCAAAAATCCTAGGCCGCCACCCGACGCACTCGGGGGCTGCGCCTCGCAGGTAACACTTGCAAAAGCCTAGGCCGCCACTCGAATCACTCGGGGGCTGCGCCGTGCAGGCACAATTCACAAAATCCTAGGCCTCTACCTGACCTATTCGGGAGTTGCGCCGCACAGGTCAAGTCAAAATCCCGGGTCGCCACCCAACGCACTTGGGGGCCGCCTCGTAGGTAACACTTGAAAAACCCTAGGCCACCGCTCGATCTACTCGGGGGCTACGCCATACAGGCCTCACTCGAAAAATCCTAGGCCACCACCCGAGCTACTCGGGGGCTGCGCCATACGGGTCAAGTCCTAAAACCCGACGTCACCACCCGACACACTCGGAGACTGCGCCATACAGGTCTCACTTCAAAAATCCTAGGACGCCACCCGAAGAACTCGGGGGCGGCGCCACACAGGTTCACAACACAGACTTAGGCCGTCACCCAAGGTACTCGGGGGCTGCGCCATACAGGTCAAAGCCACAGCAGATATTCACGCAGTAATATAAATAGTTTCGTTCTCATTACTCGAGATCTCCTTTAACCTCATACATTGTCATTGGCAAATTCGCCCTCTATAGCTAACCCTGTACAACAGAAGACAACTACTCTTAATCTGCAGGCTCGTCCTTCGGCGCGTCGAGTGGGCCTACAAGGCGCTCACTCAGTTTTTGTACCTGCTCGATCATGTAGCGCGCAGCTGCCAAGGTATCGGCGTAGTCGTCATCTCCAGGTAGGACACCCATCAACCTCTCCTGCGGAAGGTTCGGCCGGTGCAGCCGGACGTATGCCAGCACCACATTCGCCCCGGCGACGAGTTGGGCGTGGACCACCTCCTTCAGCGCATCACCCTCACGGAACCTCTCCAGCAAGGCGGCCAGCCCATGCGGCTGCCCATTGTATGGGAAGTACACACGGTGAATGTGCCAGAGGGTCTTCCGGCACCCTTCAAGAAGAAAGGCAGCACGCCAAGTCCGATCAAGCATGCGCGCCAGGACTCGCCCTCTCGACTTGTTCATCCAGAATTGACGAGCTTCGCATGAGTCGCCAGCTGCCTCCCGGGTGACTCGCTCTTCAACGCGATCCTGCTTAGCCTGCCAATCCGGGTTCACGTCTGCGCACAAAAGCTATGTCAAAACAAGCAAGTTTCAACGAAGAAGGCAGCCGAAAAGGATACCAACCTTGAAGCTGTCGAATGATCAGATCGATCTCCCCGAGCAGAAAATCCTCGCGCTGGGAGAACTCCGTAGTAGGATGCGATATGGAGCGATGCAACAACAGCTCGGTATTCTTAAGACTCGCCTCAAGCTCGACCACCTTATTCTTCAAATAAGTGACTATTCGCTGGTCGTTCGTACTTCGTGGAGGAGCTGGTATCGCTCGACGACGGCGCACACCCGAAGAAGAGCCCTCGCCACTCGGGCCAGCCGCCGAAGCAGAGGAAGTGCCTCCGCGCACGTTAGTCTGCCATGAATGTGCAGAGTCAATATAAAAACGCGACTGCTCAGCAAAAGCAAAGTTGGTGGAAAGAAACACTTAATTCCGGCATAAAATACTGTTCAAGGCCAGAAGACCCGACAGAACATCAGTCATTACAAAGCAAAAGACAAAAGTACAGGCCACCGCGACTACTGGAAATCTACACTATAATGGCCTCTAGGCAACAGACTCCGACCGGGAGCGACTCTTCCGAGCAGCAGCCGCCTCGGTTGCCTTGGCGAGCGCCCTCTCAAAGGTAGCCACAAACTTCACAGCCAGCTGTGTAGCCTGCGCCTTCACCACGCTCAAATACGCCATCCGCCCATCAGGCTTCCGAGGGAAGCCGCTGACAACCTTCTCAAAGTCGCCAGCAACCTGATGGCCTAGCAGAAGCTGGAAGGTGAGCTCGGAGCCGCGTACCGTCTGCGTCCGAGTGAAGTCCGCGAGGGTGGTCGCGCCATCTTCAAACGGAGCGGCAAGGGCATCAACGGCAGCCGGCGGCGGATCACTCGGAAAGATGCTGCGGTGCACCGTCGCGAGCGCTCCTGTCGACTTCTGCAGAACGGCCGTCGACTTCTGCAGCGCATCAGACGCATACGCGCAGACGCGGTCGAGGAAGCCGACAGCGGTCGCCAAGTCAACATCGTCACTCGACGAACCTTCCGGAGGAGCGCCACCGCATCTCTCTGGACAAAAATACCAACTGTCAGCAAAGAGCAAAGCAAATACAAGTAGGCGCCAAAGCCGAAAACTAACCTCCAAGGGTACCGACGAGTGTGAGAAGGCGGTCGACTTGAGTCTTCTCCTGGATGGCCCGCACTCGCTCGCGCTCCTGGGACTCGCCCAGGGTTTTCTCAAGCTCCGCCTGAGCCTGAAGTTTCAGCTCCAACTCCTCAGCCCGCATGGTAGCCTGGTCAAGAGTGGTGCGCAGCTGGCCCCTCTCCTTCTCCAGGCGAACGTAGGCAGCGGCTGCCTCGAGCTGCTGGCGGTAGTACGGCTGCAGAAACAACAAGTTATATAAAGTTACGGGCGACTATACTAGTCACCCACACCTTCGGGGGCTACTCCCATCGGGAGCGCTGTTCGTGCACCCGATGAAATTTCAAGACTACAAGTACAAGCATAAAGGACTTACGTGGTCCAGGAGGTCAACACCCTCCGAAGCCGCTGGGGGAGCGTGACTCGACGACGCGAGGCCAGCAGTCGGCGCATGCTTCTCGATCGCCACCTGAGTCACCAGCTCTGTCGAAGGGGCGGATGTGTGCTCCACGTCACGTCGAGGGGAGCTGACATCGCCAGAGCGGTGGCTAGAGCAAAAAGCAATACAATGCTCAACTCGAAGATTGAAACTCCAAACTATAAATCGGAAAAGCAAGGTGAAAAGAAACTCACCTGGTGGTCTCGAATTCGTCATCGCTCCCCGGGGAGAGAGACGACATCCGAGCGAACTCGCGCGGTGGCGCAGAGCTAACGGGAGGAGCGGCCAGCTATTCGTCCCAGCCGCCCTGGGAATGGACACCCGAAGACGTCGCGCCAGCTTCTTCCAAATCAGCATCCGCACCTCTCGCGGGCGACGAAGCAGTCGCAGAATCGCCACCACTTTGACGCTTCTGCCTCTTCCGTACGGGTTCCTCCTCGTCGTCATCGTCCTCCACCTCTTCGTTAGGGGAGACATCGGACGGAAGGTCGTCGTCGTCACCCTCCTCCTCCACAATCTTTGACTCGTCGTCGGGGCCGTTTTCAGGGAGAGGAGGAAGGCTGACCAGCAGAGATCGACCCTGAAACATGCAAACACAAGTCGAATCAAGAAACAGACAATCAAGAAAATAACAAAGAAGAGAACAAGTCAAGAACTAACCTCAGGAACAGGGTTCGCCGCTCCGTACGCAGCAACAGGACATTTGACGTTGCAGAGGTCCGCGGCTCGGAGGTTAGTGATGCCCCTCACCTTGTGAACGGGAATCCGGCACCTAGAGGGGGGGGTGCATAGGTGCTATTACAAATTTTAGGTCTTTTCAAATTTAGGCTCAACACAAAGGTAAATTCTCTAGATATGCAACTACGGTGAATTTACCTAAATGACAATCTAAGCAATAACAAGATAAACAAGCTAACAAGACAAGCAAGTAAGGGAGCAAAGATAAGGGGAACCGAGTGATGAAGGAGATATGCCCTAGAGGCAAATAAATAAGTAGTATTTATTGCGTTATCTCATAAGTTTATAATAGGTTTGTGTATTATGCTATAACTCTATTAATCAGAATTATTGATACACGTGTGATACATAGACAACCAGGTCCCTAGCAAGCCTCTATATGAGCTAGTCCATTGTGCAACAGTTGATCGAGATTCCCGATCAAGGACAATGACGTCGGTTGACAATGGGGTCATCTTGTTAGTTGAATAAGGTGATGGACATACGCAAAGTATTGCAATAAGATCGTATTACGATGTTTTTCATTTGCAATAGATAAGAATATGATAGCTTATTCCTTAGACCGTGAGACCGTACTTATTGATGCTTCGTAGGGGTGCTTTGAGAGCATCAAACGTTGTGTTTTATATAGCATGACAATAACGGTGTCCATCTTGGGTATTCCGAAAGAGCATCGAGACGTAAGGATCAAGAGCGGGATTTGTTCATTCTTGTAATGGAAAGATACTTTAGGCCCACTCGGTGAGATTGCATCTATATAGTTGCGCAGCTTATGACTAGGTCATGGAGATGTAAGATCACAGACGAGTTAATAACCTTTGTCGGTAACGAGATACAACAAAGACATCGGCGTGTCTACGATCATATCTCGGACAAGGTAGTATCGCAGAAACAAAGGGAATGAATATCATATTTATGGTTCAACGACGATATTCGTAGAATGCACAGGGGCCGTCATATACATCCAGGTATCCCTGATGGTCATTGGTGAGCGGAGTGTCTCAACCATGTCTGGAGTGTTCTCGAACCGTAGCGTAACAAACTTAAAGTCTTAGCGACACTAGGAGATGAGTTCTCGAATAATATAGGCGTTTGTTGGAGAGAGAGAAATGATCCGGAAAGAGTTCCGGTGGCCCGAAAAGAGTTCCAGGAAGGTCTGGAATGGTTCCAGGGATGTCCGAAAGTTATTCGGGTGGTTCCGAAATTGTTTCGGAGTCACGGGATATTGAATTATATATAAATATATTAATTATGAATTAACGGGATTTTTATATAATCTTTGCATAGCATAAAGCTAGCTCAAACAGTAAAGCAACGGAAATAAAACTTCTATGAGCCTCCAACTTCATGATACGCCACAGGCGAAAACATGTTGGTGCAGACTCGAAATCCCTTAACGAAAACCTCACTCGTCATCTGAACAACCTGTATCAAATAAAATTTTGCAACAGAGTGGGTCAGATTCCATTAAAAATGGAGTCTGGCAAGTGACACTATGGTGGACACTTAATGGAATAACTCTATAGCCTACATGCATATTTGGCTGGTGGAGTTCAAGGCTAGTTTGCATAAAGCCAATTTTTCCTACTCTTTTGAAAACACTTTTCTTGAAATCAGGACAAGTATGGCATGAAAACCATAATCTCATCTTCCCTTGTTCACCCATCAACTTTTAACTTAGAAATTTGAATGTTGGGAGCCTCCGTTGAATCCTTGATCAGCTGCTCAGATTGTCCGTAACCGAGGACACGGCTAAGTACTTAGTTTTACACTCTGCAGAGGTTGTGCACTTTCACCACGAGACTCAAACAACCCTTCTGTCCTTGACCCTCATGTAGTGAAAAGGAAAGGAGATGCCTGAGACGAGACCTTTGGGGAAAAGTCAAGGCAGAGCCATTATACCACGTGGTTGCACTGGAAGCATCTTCACTTGGAGAAAACGTTGGTCCCTTTGTTCCTGGGTGGCCATCCTCAAGTGTACGTACTCAGGTTCACTCATCTAAATGAGCCTGGGTCTTAGCCAGGTGCACCCACCTAAATGAGCCTAAGCAGCCACTCAACTCTAACCTCCATCCTCTTGCCACATCCACCCAGAAGTATCTTTAACTTAGTAGAAATTAACTTTTCACAAAACAACTTTTGCATAGCATCAATATTTCTACCAAGTTACCCATAGGATTCTAGACACAACTAGTGTAAGGGATATAGTAGTTTCAGCATAGCAATACTATCCAACACATGCATATAATAAACATACTAAGTAATGCATAGAAAATACTTAGGAAGTTTATGAGGGTGTGCCACTTGCCTTGGCAACAAGCAGAACAACAACAACAACTGCAGTCCTCGTTCCTCTCCGAAGATTCTAACACAACAAACAACACAACATAAACAAACAAGTTTTCTCAAAAACACTAAGGAAGATATGCCATGTATGATGAGGAAATTTTTTCTAAGGACTAGATGCATGCCATGCGATGAAATATGTAAGTTAATGCGAGGCAAGTTTTGGGGTCCCACATTTTACTAAGGACTTAGGAGAATAATTTTCTAAGGACAACACTTAGAAATCATAATTTCCTAAGTATTTTTAGGTGGTAAAGGTTCTATAATACAATATATACCTTTATAATTCGAAACATGAAGATAGCAATCTTTATATTTAATTTTATTTATTATATTATATCTAAAAGCTCTTAAACACAATATTTACACTAGATCTCATAAAATATTCAAACAAAAATTATTGGAAAAATTCCTACAGTAGTACTTGGCCTTACAAATTCATAAAAAAATAGTTTGATGCAAAATAAATTTTATATTTGTAGTTATGCTTAATTTACCATTAATGCCACTTCTGTTTTTAAACAAAATTTATTCTATAAAATACAAATGTAATGATGCCAAAAGTTTCTATACTTCATAAGCTTTCCAAAACAATTTTTGTTATAATTTTTGGATAAAGGAGTGAAAATTAATGATAGAAACAATTTTGCAGGGACTGATCTGTGCTAAACAGAAAAGAATTCTTCACGCAGAGATCCTTGGCGACGTGGCGACTCCCAGTTGGCTCGGTGGCTTCGCGGCGGATGTGGGATAAGCGGGAGCGGCGTTTGGCGGCGCGGCGCGGACGGATGCGGCTGCCGGTGACGTGGCGACTTCCTGTTGGTCCGTACCTCTTCGCTAGGGAGATCTAATCTCGCGCGTTGATTACAGATCCAGCGGCGTAGGATTCAAGAGCCAGAAACTGGCGGCGCTTCCGCCGGAGTTCGGCCGGAAAACACGAATCACGGCGGCGGGCATGAACGGAAGTTTCGTTCTACACGTTCTAGAGGAGTTTGGACAGGGGGATCATACCCGGATGAAGACGAGGTCGAGGCGGTCTCGGTGGCGTGTTCGGAGGCCTTGGAGTGTCCTCTTCTCCTCCCAGTTGCTCACCGGAGTTGAGTCTACGACGATGCACCTCGGTCGCGGACGAACTGCTCGTCTCCGTGCAGAAAATTGAGGGAAAACTTGTCAGAGACGTGCGCAGCGATGTGGCAAGGAGTTTAAGATCAAGGAGAGGTTCTCGGGTGCTCGTTTCTCACCGGAAAACAGGGACCACGGCGGCGGCAAAGTCGACGGAGTTGAGATCGATCTCGGGCACCTGGAGGCGGAGTCGCGAGGGGTTCTTACGCGGAGGAACGGTGGCGGGGTTGGGATACTTATAGACGGAAGAATCTGTGCGGAACACGGCTCGGTGATTGAGTTCGGATCGAACTCTCCCGTGAAGAAAATACAAAGAACATAGGTTGGGGATGATACGATGTCAGGGGGTGGGACCCGGCTGTCTGTGGGAGGAGAGGGGCGCTGGGCCGTGCCGTGCGTGCGATGGAAAGGAGGAAAGATGGGCTAGGCCCAGACGACTCGGGCTGTTCTTCTCTTTTTTTTTTGACAATCATTTTCTGTTTTCAAACATTTATTTCAAATTTGATTTTTAAACTTAACCAAATATTTTCAGAAAAATTCATAAAAATATGTTTTGAAAAGCTAATTTAATTTAGAAATTTTTGGTAGTATTCTTGCCCAAAAGTAAAATTAAATAAAAGGGGAAATTATAAAGGATACAAATAACATGTTTATGGAATAATTTTCAAAACAAACATATAAATAAATATTAAATTTTAAACTCTTATTTAATTTAAGCCACAAGATGAAATGATGTTGATGCATGAATGCATGAGTGCATGAATGCAATGCTTGAAAACTCTTTTAAAAGTAACATGCAAAGTAATTTTTAAAAGTTTTAAATTTTTCTGATTTTTCAATCCCAGGATGTTACACCGGCGCCCCGCCTTCTTCCGCCCGACGCCCGTCGACGCAGGTCATCGTCGACACCCCGGCGTCATCGTCTTCGTCATCGCGGCAAGTTCTCCGCGACCTCGAGGTCGGCTACGTACGACTTCATCGTCAACGCTTGTGCGGGAGCGTAATCCCCGCTATCGGTCTACATGGAGGTAATGTAACCCGTTTCGCCACCGTTATCACATGTACTAGATAGATAGATCCTGGTTAGTTAGGGTTTCGTACGCTAGAAAAATTATTGTTTTCTACACCGTAACCCCTTCAGTGGTATCAGAGCCGATCTATGCGTAGTACTGCTGGTACGGTTAGAACTCATGTTGAATGAGGGTGTTTTTCTTATATTTGCTACCCTCTAGCGTGCACTTGCGATGCCTTTGGTATTGAGTTGATGAAGCGGCCCGGACCGACTTTACGCGTACGCTTACGCGAGACTGGTTCCACTACTGACATACGGCTTGCACCGTATCTGTGGCTGGCGGGTGTCTGTCTCTCTCTCTCTAGTCGGCAAAGCATTTTCAATGGAGGGCCCGAAAGGGATGCTTAAACATGCAATTATACGATCGACGTTGTGGTACAAAGTTCGTAGGTAGGGAAGCGATTCTCTTATGAATAAGCCTATATGCCACGTAAAACTTGCAAAACTAAATAAAGCTAGAGGCGTCTAACTTTGTTTTGTAGAGGCGTTATTTTATGTGACATGGTTACGGTAAGTTTTGATATTACACGTACTGTCGGAGGCAATGGAGGGCTCTGTAGACTCGGAGCCATGCCGGGGCGCCAGGGGCCAGGCACATGGCGCCATGAAGGTCCAGGCGCATCGACCATGTCACATCGCACTTCATTGCATCATTATTGTGTGCTGTTGTGTGCATCCTATTGATTGCTTATATGCTAGATATACAACGGTAGCATCATAAATAGGATGATCCCTAACAAATACCAAAATTGTGTTCTCCCTCATTGCGCACCACCAAGAAAGTTCTACGTTATGAGGCAGGCCGTGATGTTCGGGTGGCACACATCTCGTCGTTCGCATACAGTGGGTGTAAGCCATGTTGCACGCGCAGGGTCTTCGAGGTTTGATTGGCGAGCCTAGCATATCTAGAAATATGGCCTCGGAACACGGGAAGATCGAAAGATCAAGCACGAGTCACAAAGTTGTTGTGATCGACATTTTATGTCCACTTTTGAAGCTATGCTGCCGGCCGTGATGATCGGGGGTGGTGTGGTGGATGAGGGTCGTGTAATCGCCATTATTATTTTTAGGGATAATAATCTTGGTGTGGTGTGTTTTAGATAATGAGATTATAAAACTAAAACTCACCTACATATTATAAACTTTACCTTACCTCTTTTGCGATCACATCTGTAGACTACGCAACTATACTTCAGTTACTTCCTCAAGAGCCCGGATGCTACCTTAGAAGCCGACGGGTCCAACTTCATCAGATGGTACAAGGGTTTTAGAAACATCCTCGAACACAACAACATTCTATATGTTCTCGATGAACCGTTAGGAGAAGGATCAGGAGATTCTGCTAGCGAGGAGGAGGAAGATGATTTCCGTAGGCGTCGAGACATATTCATTGAAGTGGAGATCACCATGACCGTATGCCTGGCACCTGAGTTGAAAAAGTTGTTTTGACGCAGCCAAGCGTCATGATTGATGCGATAAAGACACACTTCGGGGATGAATTAAAGCGTGAGCAATTCAGTCAGCTTAGAATGTTCCAGACCATTCATATGGAGGAGCATACCTGTCTGAAGACACATTTGAAGAGATTGTATGACATCTACTTCCAGCTGACGATGGTCTTCGATTACTGGATGGCAGATTCTTGTGCCATTCGGACTGTCCTGATATCTCTACCTCCTAGCTATGAGAAGCATGTGCGCAAGTGCATTTTGAAGGCCGATGATATGAACTTCTACAAGTTTGTGTCTGAATTCAAATCTCTGAAAGTTGATTCCATCGAAGGAGAGATCTTCGATGCTATAGGTATATATTTGAGATATACAGAATTATGAATTCGCCTCTTGATATATGATGAAGTATTTGATACTTGTTCTGTTTGTGAAACAGGTCCTAATTATCACATATATGCGGCGCAGTTTGATGCGACCTGGCGCTGAAGCTGGTGATCAAGAAGTTGATGGCCATTTGGTGTTCACGTCCTCAAGTTATCATAGTTATCATTAATAGTTTTTTGATAAGATCTTTTGTAATATGGAGCGAGTGTGTGTGTCTTGATTGTTGCAAGACAAAGTTATTCATGTAATAAGACAAGTTCAGTTGTTTTATGTTATGAAACAAGTCAGTTGTTTTATATTATGAATAAAGATTCCACATCTCAGTTACATTGATTGTATGATAAGTATTCATAATTGTAGAAATGATAAAATAGCGTGTCCTATGAATAAGAGTTCTATTACTAGAACAAACACCGTCGAGTTTAGTCAAAAAGGCAATGAAATAAGTAATGGATGTTTTTGGTCCATTTAAGTATTTCGAGTGCCGAGTTGATTAAGCTTGAAATCAAGTATTGAAGTTGCAATACCAAAGGAAATTAATTGAGTGTCATTTTTAATGATTAATTAATGGTGTTTATTGCTTGATCCGGATTCTTCTATGATTACTGGTAAATAGGAGTATTTGCCTGATAAATCACAAGTCTGAAATTAATTTGATAAGAGATCAAATGGGGTTTTTCAGAGGAAAGAATGGTGAATGTTATATTCACAAGATTCGATCCAAGGACAATATTTTTGAATTTTGGTTTCAACACAAAAGACTTGTGGAAATTTGTTTCACAAAATTATAATGTCATATATGGTGATATGTGGGGAATTATAATCATGCTCTATTTTAAATAAAGTGTGGTCTATAAGAATCTGTCTTAGAATCTCCTAATATGTTCGAAACATTATAGTCGATATCCACTTTAGAAAATAGATGTTTTTCTCAACAAGAATTCATGGGATCGACAGTAGTGTCGACATGTATATGATTATACGATAATTCGGAATATACATGAATAGTTCTTTGTAGGTTACTCGCATTGAATGGGAGTGTATTCCAAAACCAAGTAGAAACAAAGCTCAGTTTGTTGGCTATGTAATTCCGAGGAAAAGATGATTTTTCGAATTATGGTTTATGGATTGGAATTAGAAGCTTGAAATAAGGTGTCAGACCTATGTTGTAAGGTGTTACAAAGAGTATATGTCTGCTAATGAAAATTTGGTGATTAAGAGTGAGGGAGACTAGAAAATTGTTTTCTGCTTGCAATCCTCTTCATAAAGATCATAATATTTTCATGAAAGAAACTTCTAAATAAAGTGCTGTTATATTTAATATTGTTGTTAGGTCACAACACTGTATTAAATGTTTCAGATCTTGTCGACAGATCAAGGTGCACTTTATGAATACAAAGAAGTTGAGAAAATATCAGAATATGAACGAAGGCTTTTTCAGCCTGGAAATCCAAGTTACATTTGAAAGGATTAAAAGAGTAGTTGTTGCTACAATTCTTATTATAGGAATAAGATTGTTTAATCATCATATAAAGTGTTATATGAGAAATGTGACTATAAGAAAGACGTAGAGGCATGTCTTGCCAAGAAATGTGTCTTGGACAAGATCAAATTTGTTGACTACATTTATGTAGACATGCTTGAAGTCTGAAGGACTTGTATTAATATAATACTATAGTTTGTATTAAATTCGAATCGATAATAGATCAATGATTTTGGTTTGACCAAAATGTCGATTTAAGTGGGAGTCATAGTTATTTCACTCAGGTGAAATATGTGAAGAACATATTTTTGAGTGGGAGCTTAGGAACTCAAATATGTGGATAACATGTTTTTGCGTGGGAGCTCGTGTTCTCAAATATGTGGAAACATGTTTTGAGTGGGAGTCGAATTCATCTTGTGTAAATGACACATTGTGAAATTGTACCAGTAGAAGGATGAAGTTGTGAAACTATTTGAAAGTAAGTGTCTATTTGGAATAGAACGGGAATTTTAAATAGTTAGTCGAGTTGTTCTGGATTATATCCGAGGAGTCAGAATAGAGTCAAAAGGATGGTCCTTTGAAATCCAATTGATCATTAAGAGTAACAAGGTAGTAACGGTTGTATGACGTGTTGGTCTATTATGTAATATTAGACATCATATAGAAATCATATTATCTGCTCGATAAATAACCGATGTTCTTAGAAGAAGAGCAGTTATAAAAGTAAATTTGGAATTTACTAGAAGTAGAAGTGCGTTAGTTAATGGATTGACATTGGAATGTCAAGTTTTCTACATTGGTGTGAGAGTATGTAGATATCGCGAGTTTGTAATTTTTACAAGGGGCTCTGTATGACTGAGTGTGTTTTTCAGGGCAGTTATCTGGTTAGTATAATCAGAGTAAGCGCTGGGAAACAACAGTCTCACTTAGTTACGATATTTGCATATATGTTATTAGAATAACATGGTGATATCAAGCAAGATGATATCAATGAATCGCAAAAGTATGTACAATCATGGATTGTGCAGATTGTCAGAGTAACACTCTTCCACTAGCAAGCATTATCAAATGATTCTTATTTGATAAGGGATTTTGATAAAGTAGAATGCAACTAGTTTATTTGTACTCTAGTGCAAGTGGGAGACTGAAGGAGATATGCCCTAGAGGCAAATAAATAAGTAGTATTTATTGCGTTATCTCATAAGTTTATAATAGGTTTGTGTATTATGTTATAACTGTATTAATCGGAATTATTGATACTCGTGTGATACATAGACAACCAGGTCCCTAGCAAGCCTCTATATGAGCTAGTCCATTGTGCAACAGTTGATCGAGATTCCCGATCAAGGACAATGACGTCGGTTGACAATGGGTTCATCTTGTTAGTTGAATAAGGTGATGGACATACGCAAAGTATTGCAATAAGATCGCATTACGATGTTTGTCATTTTCAATAGATAAGAATATGATAGCTTATTCCTTAGACCGTGAGACCGTACTTATTGATGCTTCGTAGGGGTGCTTTGAGAGCACCAAACGTTGTGTCTTATATAGCATGACAATAACGGTGTCCATCTTGGGTATTCCGAAAGAGCATCGAGACGTAAGGATCAAGAGCGGGATTTGTTCATTCTTGTAATGGAAAGATACTCTGGGCCCACTCGGTGAGATTGCATCTATATAGCTGCGCAGCTTATGACTAGGTCATGGAGATGTAATATCACAGACGAGTTAATAACCTTTGTCGGTAACGAGATACAACAAAGACATCGGCGTGTCTACGATCATATCTCGGACAAGGTAGTATCGCAGAAACAAAGGGAATGAATATCATATTTATGGTTCAACGACGATATTCGTAGAATGCACAGGGGCCGTCATATACATCCAGGTATCCCTGATGGTCATTGGTGAGCGGAGTGTCTCAACCATGTCTGGAGTGTTCTCAAACCGTAGCGTAACAAACTTAAGGTCTTAGCGACACTTGGAGATGAGTTCTGGAATAATATAGGCGTTTGTTGGAGAGAGAGAAATGATCCGGAAAGAGTTCCGGTGGTCCGGAAAGAGTTCTGGGAAGGTCTGGAATGGTTCCAGGGATGTCCGAAAGTTGTTCGGGTGGTTCCGAAATTGTTTCGGAGTCACGGGATATTGAATTATATATAAATATATTAATTATGAATTAACGGGATTTTTATATAATTTAATATTAATTAAATAAAGGAAAAAGGGGGGGCTCCCACCTACATGGGCCCTAAGAGGGCCCAAGAGGGTGGAGCCGCACCACCTAAGGAAGGGGGGGCTTGGGCCCCCTAGTCCGAGTTGGACTAGGAGTGGGACAAGCCCATGGGGGGTTCGGCCGAACCCCCCCTCCCTCTCCTCCTTTAGTCCCACATGGGGGAGCTAGGGGGTTTTGCACACCCCCTCCCCCTTTATATAGCAAGGCATATTAATTGGATTAATTCATTGGAAAATACAATTAATTGTATTGCAGGCCGGCCGAGCTGTTTCTCCACCCGTTTTGCCCCCTCTCTCCACCTAAGCTATACCGCCGGGCACCGTTGCCCTGCGGGATTCCAGATAAGATCTACCCCTGCGATTTCAGCTGGATCTGAATGACCGGGGGTTGTCGCTAAGCTCCGTATGTTTGCAAGTGCTCGGAGGTAACTCTTTCTGAGGAGCCTGGGCGACATCGTCTCGCCCCTCCAGTCGTTGCGCCGCCCTCCCCTCTGCCGCCGGCGCACCCCCTGGTGCCGGCGCCCCGCCTTCTTCCGCCCGACGCCCGTCGACGCAGGTCATCGTCGACACCCTTGCGTCATCGTCTTCGTCATCGCGGCAAGTTCTCCGCGACCTCGAGGTCGGCTACGTAAGACTTCATCGTTAACGCTTGTGCGGGAGCGTAATCCCCGCTATCGGTCTACATGGAGGTAATGTAACCCGTTTCGCCACCGTTATCACATGTACTAGATAGATAGATCCTGGCTAGTTAGGGTTTCGTACGCTAGAAAAATTATTATTTTCTGCACCGTAACCCCTTCAAGTGAAGCACGCGGAGACGAAGATGTAATCCCGAGTTCGACCCAAGGGTGTACGTCTCGTTTGGAGAGGTGTGCGCTACCACAACAGGTTAGCCGCAACGCCACAAAGGCTCACCTTCTTCTCCGATGAACTCAACCACAAAGGTTGCGAGTCCACCTTCCACTATTGATCCCCTTTTGGGGCGGAGATCGAATCCCTTACAAACGCTTTAGGCACGCACCCACAACTTAATTGGGGGCTCTCAAGATGACCACAAAAGGTCAAGGACCACAAAAGGTCAAGGCAACACCAAGATTACAACAATGGTGAACTAGGTTTTCCCACCGGAAACCGTAGCCACGAAATCCCCAAGTGAATGGGGAGTAAATGCAAATCCCTTCGGTGAAGATGTAGATCCGGGCCTTCTCCTCCAATCCTCCAAAGATCAACGAATTTGGGTGGAGGGATTGGGAGATCTTGTTGATTTGAGCTTTCAAGAATAGTAGGAGAGAGAAAATCTAAGAGCTCACTGTTCTTGAGTGAGTGAGGGGGTATTTATACCCCCTCCCAAAATCTGGCCGTTGGCTGCCTCGGGGACCCGGAAATTCCGGTATAAGTGACACCCGGAAATTCCGGGTCACTCAGAATATCCGAGTCTGTGAAATATCCGAGTTGAATTTCCGGTTGAGATCAGAACGTCTTCGACATCTTGACTTAGCCAAATTTCTGAGGGTGACTCGGAAATTCCGAGTCAGTGAAATTTCCGAGCTGAATTTCCGGTTGAAGTCAGAACCACTTTGACATCTTGACTTAGCCAAATTTCTGAGGGTGACTCGGAAATTCCGAGTCAGTGAAATTTCCGAGCTGAATTTCCGGTTGAAGGCAGAACCACTTTGACATCTTGACTTAGCCAAATTTCTGAGGGTGACTCGGAAATTCCGAGTCAGTGAAATCTCCGAGCTAAATTTCCGGTTGAAGTCAGAACCACTTCCTGAATTTTCCTTAGCCATTTTTCTGTTAGGTATAGGAGACCCGGAATTTCCGATCCTGAAAATTTCCGGTTCCAATATTCCGATTATGGGACGAATTCCAAGAACTATTTTTCTCTACATTTTGGCTTTAGGATATGTGATATCCAACTCACACACACTGAAATACTTAGCAATAGGATTAGTACATCATTGGTATTGTTAACTAACACTCAAAACACTAGGGATTAAGAAATGTTCTTTCAATCTCCCCCTTTTTGGTGTTAGATGACAATACCAAGATTTGCAAAGAAACAAAATGCAATATCATGTTTTTGACAGAAAATGGCTCCCCCTAAACAAGTGCATGTAAGCAACACAATATGACAAAGGATAGGAGCAATTTTATAATAACAAACACAAGATATCACAAAGGAGTAAGGAGACAAAATGTAAGGATATGGTAGCATTTGAGACTAGATAGATTTTCATACCTTGTGTATATAGGATATGAAGAGAATACCAACACAATAAATTTGAAGTCTCAACCATAGGATATTGATAGCATAAGATTGTCTCAATACACAAAGTCATCACACACAGATAATAAAAGAGTTCAACAAATAACCTCAAACAAGATAAATGGACACAAGCGCAAATAAATGGTAAACGCATATGCTTGTGCCCGAACCCCGGCAAATCCCCGAAGTCCTACTAGAGCAACTTCTCCCCCTTTGGCATCTAAACGCCAAAAAGGAAGAGGAGCGATGCTACGTCCCATGAAGGTCTTCAGTCCGAGGGGGTCTCCTCATCATCATCATCATCATCCTCATACTCTGCCTTCTCATCATCATCTTCCTCCTCATCATCATAATCATGTCCAGTGGTGTACGAGCTGCCGCCAAGGTCATGGTCAATCTGAGTCCACGGAGCCAAAGAACCCTGGTTCCACTGAGCAAAGGTCAGGGGATCAGAGAGAGCTGCAGGAGCAGGAGAGCCAGACGCATGATGAAGGATCAAGTCTAGATTGTAGGCCAGCTGACGACGATCCTTGTAGGCGGTGTATTGCTCCTTGCGGATGTCCACATTCATGCACAGGATGTTGCGTTGGAACCAATTCAGCTTCTTCACCTTCGCATGAGTGGCTGGGACATAAGTAGGAGCAGCAGCCCTCCTAGCATCACTCATAAAAGATCCACCCTGAGCTGAGCTGGAAGAAGGCCTAGGAGGGGGCTTGACCACTGTCTTCTTCTCATATAGTTTCTTGAAGTCATGCGGCTTCATCTCATCATTGCTGAAGTTATAGTCAGGAAACTTGAACTTGATGAGTTTCATGATGTAAGGAGCATAGGGAATAGAGACTCTGGTGGTCATGGCTTCATACATCTCATTGTAGATGTAATCCATAACATCCACACTCCAGTCTGCATCAGGGTTAGGGTCCTCCACAATGCGGTTGGCATGACGGAGCAAGTTGCATAGAGGGGTCACCACATTGTCGTTGTTGCCACCACTTGGTGCAATGTTCTCGCGGAGGATGCGCACAAGAACATCATAAAGTGGAAGCAAGTCTCGAGAATTGCCAGGTGTGGCTCCCTCACCATATAAGTGCACGGTCTGCTTCTTGTTTAGCTTGTAAGGGTGGTGCATGCGATAGCCTTGAGGATTGTCACCATCAAACTTGTAGCCCAAAACCTTGGCAAACTCCTCAAAGTTGGACTCACAGAAAGATTCACCAGTCATCCACTTAATTGTCTTCTTCGAGTCACCCTTGATCACTAGAGTGGCAAAGAACTGCATCACAAGCTGAGTGTCGTAAGGACAACGAGTGAGCACCAGAATCTCCAAGCCCATAGTCTTGACAATATGAATAGCTTCAACAAAAGAGGCTTTCTTCTGCAGAGTTGCAAGATCAAACGGATGCATAGGCCGAATGGGCTTCGACAGAGAGAGGTAGAGGTCCACGAGTGTGTGCTCTTGCTCTTGACACCAATAGCTGCGATCATCCAGAGTGTTGTCCCTTGGCCTAAGGTACCAATCCCCTTGTCTGAGCTGAGAGTATTCAACAGAGTTCATCTTTGAATAGTTCTGACGTTGAGGAATATGAGCATTCTTCCTTTTCTTGGATGGTGGCTTGCTAGCAACAGCTTTCTTCTGCCTTCGAATAGGTGGATTGCTTGAGGAGGCAAGACCCTTACCCTTGTTAACAGGGTTCTTGTGAACAGGTGCCCTTGAGGTGTTCCTTGATGCCCCAGCGGACGGACTCCCACTAGAACCTGTGAATTTGAGCATAGTGGGAAGCATAAGGTAAGTGCACACAAGTCAGGAGATTATACACACATTAGGTAGTATGTAGTTAAACATGAGTTAATCTTAAAACTGCAGTGTTTGGCTCGGAAATTCCGATTCAGACATAACCGGAAATTCCGGGGGACCGGAAATTCCGAGTCGGGCTGAGTCGGAAATTCCGACCCAAACAAAAACAGTGCAGATCTGAGATTGACTCGGTCTAAAACTAGATCGATCCAACATAATGCAAACATAATGTATGTAGATGGCAGGGAATTGTGCTAGGAACAATCTCTACCAAGCAATATTGAAACAAATAACTCCACATCAAGATCCTAGTGCAAGCACAAAAGGAAGAGGAAAAGTGAAGTTACCCTCATCCATTGAGGCCATTGCTTGGAGGAGTGAGTTCCCGGGGCGGAGGAGGAGCAGATCCGGCCGAGAAAGAGGTTCCCCGGCGGTCGGAGTGCTCCGGAGGGATCTTGGAGCAGCAGGGGCGGTGATTGGAGGAGAGAGAGGTCGGGGGTGGAAGAAGGGCACGAATGAGCCCTTCACCCCGAGCCTGCCCTTATATTTTTGGACAAACCGCCCGGTCGGAATTTCCGGGTGTAACTTACACCGGAAATTCCGAGTCACCGGATATTCCGATTCATAAATGAACCGGATATTCCGACCTGCTGAACTAAAATCCCAGTTTTCAAAAGGATGACTTGTGTGTAATAGAGAGAAATGTTTTCAGGGGGAAGTAGGCTTGGGATAGATTTCCAAACTGTCATTGGTACACCATACTCAACTCACAACTACCAAAACGAAACATAAAGCGTCAAGTTGAGTAGGTTTCCCACATGCATGAAAAGGTGGGCGAATAGCAACAATAAGCTGCAAATAAAACCAACTCTTCAAAGAGAAGAGATCGGTGGCCGAGGCCACCATGTAGGAGTGTATGGCATGTTACCGCGAAGATGTATCTTGGGCACATAACCAATACTCGTCGTTTTAGCTCATTAGTCATAAGAATAAATATAGAGATAAAAGAACACTTGCTATCGGCATAATGGGGGGGGGGGGAGGGATGGTCCAATGTATTAGGACCGCACTCCCCCTATTTCCATGCCTACATCTAAACAAGATAAGATGACGCCCTAGGTGAGTGTGCAAGCGATCAAGCTAAGGACCTCGAATCAATGATATTTAGCTCATTCCTCAAAAAGCAAAACCTTCCTTCCTCAAGGGGCTTCGTGAAGATATCCGCCAATTGATCCCTTGTGCCCACATATGATAAGTCAATGTCTTCTCGGGCCACATGATCTCTTATGAAATGATGGCGGATCTCAATATGCTTGGTTCTTGAATGTTGCACTGGGTTGTAAGCAATCTTGATGGCACTTTCATTGTCACATAGAAGAGGCACTTTGTCGCAATCGACTCCGTACTCCTTTAAAGTTTGCCTCATCCATAGCAACTGAGTGCAACAACTTGCGGCGGCAACATACTCGGCTTCGGCGGTGGAGAGAGATATACAATTTTGCTTCTTAGAAGACCAACTTACCAAGGACCTCCCAATAAATTGACAAGCGCCGAAGGTTGACTTCCTATCATCTTGATCTCCCGCCCAATCGGAATCCATGTACCCACATAATGAGAAATTTGCATCCTTGGGGTACCACAATCCAAAGGTTGGGGTATAAGCCAAATATCTAAAGATCCTCTTGACCGCCATATCATGGCTTTCTTTAGGAGCCTCCTGATATCTTGCACACACTCCTACGGCTAGCACTATATCCGGTCTAGATGCACAAAGGTAGAGGAGAGATCCAATCATGGAGCGGTATACCTTTTGATCCACATCCTTACCCTTAGGGTTGAGCTCAAGGTGGCATTTGGTTTGCATTGGGGTAGAGGCACCCTTGAGCTCAAGCAACTCGTACTTCTTGAGCACGTCTTGAATGTACTTTGCTTGGTTGATGAACGTTCCTTCCTTCAATTGTTTGATCTCAAATCCGAGGAAGAACTTCATCTCACCCATCATAGACATCTCAAACCTGTCAGTCATAAGCTTAGAGAATTCTTCGTTAAATGCTTTGTTAGTCGATCCAAATATAATGTCATCCACATATAATTGACAAATGAAAAGCTCTCCATTAACTTTCTTAGTGAAAAGTGTGGGGTCGATTTCCCCAACTTGGAATCCACGGTCTACAAGTAGTTCTCTAAGGTGATCGTACCACGCTCGTGGGGCTTGTTTAAGGCCATAGAGTGCCTTATCCAACTTATAGACATGGTTCGGATACTTGAGGTCTTCAAACCCCGGTGGTTGCTTAACATAAACAAGTTCATTTAGTGGACCATTTAGAAAAGCGGATTTGACATCCATTTGTTGCAACTTAAAGTTATGATGAGAGGCATAAGCAAGAAGAATACAAATTGACTCAAGTCAAGCCACGGGCGCATAGGTTTCTCCAAAGTCAATGCCTTCAATTTGGGAGTAACCTTGAGCCACCAATCTTGCCTTGTTCCACACCACCATGCCATGTTCATCTTGCTTGTTCTTGAAAATCTACTTGGTGCCGATAACATTGCGGCAATCTTTGGGTCTTTCCACCAACTTCCACACCTTGTTGCGCTCGAAGTTGTTGAGCTCTTCATGCATAGCATCAAGCCAATCTTTATCTTCAAGAGCTTCAAAGACCTTCTTGGGTTCCACCATGGAGATGTGAGCTTGATGTTCACTAAAGCTTGCAAGTTGTCTTCGGGTAGAGACCTTGCTTCTCACATCACCAAGCACCTTGTCAAGAGATAGAGCTCTTAATTCTTGTGAGGTGCCAACCCTATTCAAACGGCGGATCTCGATTTCCCTCCGAGTGGTGGGAGGAATCGCTTGATCATCTTGATCATTCATGTCTCCGCCTTGACTGATTTGATGGCCTTGATCAACCATTGGAGTGATGTCCATCGGTGAAGAAGAGGGTTGATCTTGGTCTTGCTGCGAGCTGCCACCGGGAATGTCAGCAGGACCGGATATTCCGGGTTCAGTATGGACCGGAAATTCCGAATCACCGGAATTTCCGACTCCAGTTTGAACCGGATTTTCCGGACCTCCGGAAATTCCAGGAGCAGCTGGAGAATCTTGTGCTTCTTCTTGGCTAGGCGTATTGGGCACGGTGTTGTCGATGGGTGTTTCTTGTGTTGGGGTAGCCACCACATGTGAAGAACTTGATCCTTGTTGAGCAACCTCATAATAGAGTTCAACGGGGCGGTGGACTCCCAACCCAATTCTTCGGATAGCATCTTGATGTTGATCATCACCTACAACGGAAACACCACTTTGCTCCACAAGGGAGCCGTCATTCTCCTCGAACACCACACTACAAGTTTCTATGATAATGCGCGAGGCCTTATCATAGACTCTGTAAGTGTGGGATTCGAAGCCGTAGCCCACAAATGTCCCTTCAAGAGACTTAGATTCAAACTTGCCCAAACGAACACCTTTGATGAGATAGAAACACTTACAACCAAAAACTCGGAAGTAAGAGATATTGGGCTTTTTCCGGTAAGCACTTCATAGGGGTCTTCATGAGTCCTTTGCGAAAGAAGAGCCGGTTGGATGAATGGCATGCGGTGTTGACGGCTTCAGCCCAAAAGTTCTGAGGGGACTTGAACTCGGCCATCATCGACCTTGCCATCTCAATAAGAGTGCGATTCTTCCTTTCGGCTACACCATTTTGTTGGGGAGTATAAGCAGCGGAATATTGATGACGAATCCCTTCTTCACTAAGGAACTCGTTCAAGGTGTAGTTCTTGAATTCGGACCCATTGTCACTTCTTATCACCAAGATAGGGACATTGTGTTGAAGTTGAGCTGCATTGGATAAGTCGATGATAGTTTGTTGAGTCTCCATCTTCGACTTGAAGAAGAAAACCCATGTGTATCTTGAATAGTCATCAACAATCACCAAGCAATATTTCTTGCCACCAAGACTAGCTTCCGGAATGGGACCAAAGAGGTCAACATGGAGAAGCTCCAAAACCCTTTTTGAAGAAATGATGGTCTTGCTTGGATGGTGAATGTCATGCATTTTTCCTTCAACACAAGCCCTACACATTCGATCCTTCGAGAAAGAAACATGGTATTTTAGTCCTAGGATATGGCCACCCTTGTGGAGACTTTGCAAAGTCCTCATGTTGACATGGGCTAGTCGGCGATGCCATAGCCAACCCAAGTCCGCCTTCGCGAATAGGCACATTGTATGGGAAGTGGTGACTCCAGAGAAGTCAACCACATAGAGCCCATTCTCAATGTACCCAACGAAAGACACACTGAGAGACTTGCTCCGCATGAGGATAACCATCTCCTTTTCGAAGACAACGGTATAACCCAAACAAGTTAGAGAATGGACGGAGATCAAGTTGAAACCTAGGGACTCGACAAGCAAAACATTCACAAGTGTGATGTCCGGTGCCACTACCACCTTGCCGAGCCCTATTACCTTAGACTTTGAATTGTCACCATATGTAACGGTCATTTGATCATCATTAGGCTTCAACTCCGTTACAATTTCCTTGCTTCCGGTCATATGACTAGTGCACCCACTATCAATTATCCATTTCGATCCTCCGGAAGCAAGTCCCTCGGATGTCTTTGCCATAAGACATCTTGCATTCTTGATGATGGGGCTCTCGTTTGGTGATGAGAAGAGTGACGGAGGTGTGGAAGAAATGGCTAGTGCGGCCACTTGCGTTGGAGTATCCTCCTTGTCACTATCTTCATCATCGGTGGGATATTGCTCTTGAGTTACCAAGACAATCTTTTGGTTCTTCTTGAAGTAGGGCTTCTTTATGGGCATGGGCCCCTTGCCCTTCGTCTTGGCCACGAGCCTCCCACCATGATCCTCTCTTCTCTCCCATGGGCAATCTGCAACAAAGTGGCTTTTGTCATCACAATTATAGCAAAGCCTCACCTTGTTGAATGGCTTTCCTCCATTGGAGGGAAACTTCTTGTCAATCCTCGCTTTGGCCCTTCCGGGGTTCTTCCAAAACGTTCTTGCCGCAAGACCCATGTGTTGAGTAAGAGTACTTGAGAGGGTCTCACTAGATAGCTCGACTTGATCATCATACTCCTCTTCATCCTCTTCTTCAACGGTGGCCTTCAAGGCAATTGAGGCATGCTTGTGCATCTATATGGCTCTAGCTCTTGCCTCTTGTGCAATCTTGGAGGCCACCTTGTATGCGGTCATCTCTTGCATGACTTCATTGGATGTCATCTTTGCGAAGTCATGTCTCCCTTGGAGTGTCTTCAAATCCGTTTCCTCAAAGGGCAAGAGAGCGGTCACAAACTTCCTCTTGATCCAAGCGTCATCAATGTAGACCACCCTGAGGTTCTTGAAGGAGTTGGCAACCAACACCAATCTCCGGTACATGTCCTCGTGGCTTTCTCCATCCAACTTGTAGAACCCTTCCACCTCATTGCATAAGGCATCATACCGGTTCTTCTTCATGCTCTCATTCCCGACGAAGATGTCGGAAAGAGCATTCCAAACTTCTTTGGCGGTGGAGAATTGTTGAATGAGCGCCATGTCCTTCTCTCCAACGGCCATTTGGAGTTGATGAAGAGCGGTGGTGTTGAGTTGGCTATCAACCACCTCTCTTCTTGTCAA
This sequence comes from Poa annua, assembly GCA_026929855.1. Classification (NCBI taxonomy): domain Eukaryota; kingdom Viridiplantae; phylum Streptophyta; class Magnoliopsida; order Poales; family Poaceae; genus Poa; species Poa annua. The sequence continues at coordinate 8,140,253 of CM049432.1, forward strand.
GTTGGTTGGACCATGGGGCTTGTATCCTTCTTCAATGATGCGCCATAGCTCAATGGAGGCACTACATAGATGAGACTTCATTAGAAATTGCCATTGAGAGAAATGAGTAGGTTTAAGCTTAGGAGGATCACTTCTAAAGTTTACATGAGGGTGAGAGATATGAGGGTTATGTAACATCCCAAAAATATTAATATAATTATTAGTGCAAAAATGTGGGCCAACAAAAACTTTTCTTATAAAAATGTGTGTATGTTTAATTCTTGAGTGTTGCTTGTTGCATTGTTTGCAGGATTGTTTAATCCTAGCTCTAATTAAAAATTTGAGGAAAAGAAAACAAATAAAACAAGTCACAAAAACAAAACACCATGTGACACCTGTCACATTATTTTTTTTCCAAACTAAGAAGCATAATTTATTTTCACACCAAAACCAATGGAGCAATATTATAAACACTCCTAGTTAATTTTTACAAACTATTCCCTTTCAAAAATTCAAATTCAAAACTTCAAATTCAAATTAGAAATTCATGATTGAAATATTTCAAAATATTTCAAAAAGACTTTGTAACACTTACCAATAATATAGTTAGCCTAGATCCTAAGTTTGAACCCAAAAGAATAAAGAGAAATAGGAAAATTAAAATAACAAAATGCTACTGTTTTGGTTCGAGCAATTCACCAAACACCTGGTGATCACCACCTGTTCTTCCCAACCGAACCAAGCCTCGGATCAATTCGAGCCATTGAGAGTTTAACTTGTTAAATTGGAGCCACCACTGGATTCACCTCATGTCCACGATCACAGCGCGCCCGAGATCACGCCAAATGGTCACCGGAGTCGTCGAGGAGGCGCTGGCGACAGCCACGGCCGCGCGCATGTCGCCGTGGTCGGCACTGTGGCCGCGACGACGCCGCGCCGTGCCGGCCGTGCTGTGCCCCCTCCCTCGCTCCCTCAACTCCTGGTCTCCTCTCTCACCCGCAGCACGCACCAGCACCAGCCCGTGCACGCCGCGCCCGCGCCATGACGCGCACGCCGTGCGCCGCCCGAGCACGCCCACGGCAGGGCCAAGCCCCCGCACGCACCCGAGCGCGCCACGCTCCCCTCCTTGCCCATTCTGGTCCCCCGAGCGCCCCGCACCTAGCCACACCCTCCACCGGCCTACGGCGAGCACGCACGGCCGCGGGTGCCCTCTGCACCGCGTCCACCGTGCGCCGCCCGGCCGCTATAAAAGCCGCCCGTGCCCTGCATTTCTCCACACACCGCCACTGCCTCTCCCCCCCTCACTTCTCCACCCTCTCGTGCACCGCCAGGAGGGCGGAGCCGTTGCCGCGAGGCTCTAGCCGCCCGTGGTCTCCTCGAGCTCGCCGTGCCCGAGGTAGACGACGACCGCGGCCAGGCCACGACATCCTTCCCCTTCGCTCCCCTCTGCCCTCAGCCCTTCCCCATGAACCCCTCGCTCACCCGCCCCCTTTTCCCCTCTGATTCGTGCACAGGATCGCCAGGGATCGCTCGCCGGAGTTGGAGCTCGGCCGTGGAAGAGGAGCTGCTCGCCGCCGTCGGTTGGAGCCGCCCCAGCACGCGCCGCTCGTCCCTAAGCCTTCCCCGAGTCACCGCCGTCGTTCTGCACCATCCGCACGTCCTCCCGAGCCCCCTAGGTGAGTCTCTGTCCACCTCGCCGTCGCCGGAGTCGCGCGCCGCCAGTTTTAGGTCGCCGGCGTCGCGGCCGCTCGAGAGCCGTTAGATCTTGATCCTACGGTAGCTTACCGGTTCGTGAAAAATATTAAAAATCTGACAGGCAAACCCCACGCGTCAGGTTTAAAGGAACCGCGCGCGCGCTCGCTGAGTCGCTGACCAGTGGGTCCCCTCTGTCAGGATTTTAATCTTTATCCACTCTGGATTTTAATTTGAATTTAAATTCCATTTAAAAATCAGTACTGAACTCAAAATTAGAAAATCCATAACTTTAGATTTACAACTCCAAATTTAGCAAATCCAACTGTTCTGGAAAGATTATGAAATTCTCTATCCAACTAAACTAGTTTCACTCCAATTGGATATATAATAAAAATACAACATTCAAAGTACAGTAGCATGTTTAAATTCTAAACTAGTTTGTTTCTGATACTCTGATAATCCAAATTAGCTGAAACTAATTTTATTAGGTCACATTTAACTATGGTTAGCCATCCCTAAAAGGGTTTAATTTTTAGATAAATATAATTTAAATAATATCCAAAACCTTATAAATTGGCTTCTGGATTTAAAACAATGTGTAGGGAGTTTAGTAACTCCAAATGACCCAAACCCAATTGTGTCATCTTCTACACATCATTAGCTTTCTGTAGAATTTTAGTTTGTATTTTTGTGACAAACAGAACTCAAGCTATGCAATTAAACATGTGCAACAAGTTTCTGCCCTAATTAAAATACAATGGAATAATGTTTAAATCAATTAAATTGAAACCACATAGTGTTGTTTGGTATGTGGAATGGTTAATTAGAACCTCTAAGAGTGTATTGCTATGGTGATTGTTTGAATAGACTAGTGATTGGTGGTATTGATTGCTTTTGTATTAGACGCGAACGTTGCCGGATATATCGAGGAGGAAGGATTTGCAGAACCTGAAGACCAAGACCAAGATCACTTTGCCGAGCAAGGCAAGCTACTCTCTGAGCTTGCACCTAACTTATGTATCTAGAATTACAAGTCATTTTTCAAAGGCAAAGGTTTATAAAACCCTTTTTAAAAGTATATAGAGATTATTTTGCCACCATATGTAGAAGTATATATACTAAAACTATAGGATGGAAAAACAAGGTTGTTTATTCAAAACTCCTTTGAAAACTTGTGTGGATATATAGCACCAAGATGTGGTGTTGAAATAAGGAAATGGAGAAAGATGGTTTTAAGAAAAGCACATTGTGTCCTAGTACTCAGTCAAGCAACCGATACTCTGTGCGACCACATTTACCCACATATGGGAAAGGGCTTAGTCATATAGTTTGCTCTTATTAGTATGGGACACTGCATCAACAGAGATGACTCTGTTATGCATGAGGGAATGGTTTGGTGACCTAACCCTGACCTGGGTCCTCGCTCAAAAATCTATGAGTAGATAAGGAGGAGGATAGAAGGATGTCCGTATACACCGCCAGATAAAACCTATGAGTCCTCACGCTTAGGGTTTCCGACGGGAAACTGGACTGAGTGTAGATGGGATGGTTCATAGGGGCAGGATCCTATACTAGCATGAGCAAAGGAAAGGCTAGGGTCGGTGACTCAACTTCGCATACCACAGGTATGGTGGAGCGTGGCTGACACGATGAGTTATCGAATGAGTGTGGGAAAAGCGTGCTACCTCTGCAGAGGGTAATTAAACTATTCGAATAGCCGAGTCCTCGGATATGGACAGTTGAGAGACCCTACTTTGACCATGTGCAAGTTTTTGGGAAAAGAATTGAGTTTTAAAAGAAAGAGAGATTGGAGAAGGTTCCATATACCTATACCAACGGATCGGTATGAGGTAGTTGGAAAATGATTACCATAATGGTTTATGGTCGGAAAAGGAGGAGTTTTTGAAGAAAACTAATAACATTGAGATATTAAGAGTAGTTATAATTTTCTTATCTTCTTCAACAAAGATATAGAGATGTCTTAAATAAATAAAAGTGTGAAACTAAAATTGAGACTAGTGCACTCATGTTGGAGTAGTTTGCGAGTACATTCAAATGTACTCATACTAGCTTTGTCTCTGGCTATTGTCGTAGCCAGACTTCGAGGAGTTCTACGCCCAGGAAGAGTATGGCGACATCTATGCCAACTAAGGATCTTCATTAGTCGACTGCCTGTCGTGTCATCGTTAGGATTTGATGCCTGCTACGCCTTACTTCCGCTGATTGTTTTGGTTTGGCCCTTGAAGGCACCTATGTAAGACTTGGTCTGAATGACCATTTATGTAAGACTTTAATTCGGTATTGTAATGGATGTAAACTTTGGTATTCAATTCGGGTTATGTGCAACGACAGACTGATCATGGGATCGTTGTGTTAAGCATAATCGGGTATTTCGGACAGTTAGTCCGGGGTCCCCACAGGTTAGGAGAGTAATTATGGTTGACATTATGAAATTCCTCTCCTTTTGGGGTGTTAGAGGAGCTAGGTGATTCATCCTTTTCCGCCTTCCCGAGGGAAACACTTGGAGTAACATCTTTAGACCCATCCGAAGATGACTCCTTAGAGTTCTCAACATGCTCCTTAGGAGGAGGAGAGGGAGAAGTAGCCTCGGGCTCCTTAGACCTCAAGAGTGCCATGAGCATCTCATTCATCTTGAGGAGTTGGGCCTCCAAGGACGATCTCATATCAATAAGATCGGCCATGGTTGCCCCTTTGGCTAACGCCTCCTTCTCCGCCTCTAATTTCTCACGGGCGGCCCTCTGGGCATCGGATTCCGTCATCGTTGCACTTAGGCGGTTAAGCCCTTAAAAGTGAACTTGGCTCTGATACCAATTGAACGGGAATCCGGCACCTAGAGGGGGGGGGGGTGAATAGGTGCTATTACAAATTTTAGGTCTTTTCAAATTTAGGCTCAACACAAAGGTAAATTCTCTAGATATGCAACTACGGTGAATTTACCTAAATGACAATCTAAGCAATAACAAGATAAACAAGCTAACAAGACAAGCAAGTAAGGGAGCAAAGATAAGGGGAACCGAGTGAAGCACGCGGAGACGAAGATGTAATCCCGAGTTCCACCCAAGGGTGTACGTCTCGTTTGGAGAGGTGTGCGCTACCACAACAGGTTAGCCGCAACGCCACAAAGGCTCACCTTCTTCTCCGATGAACTCAACCACAAAGGTTGCGAGTCCACCTTCCACTATTGATCCCCTTTTGGGGCGGAGATCGAATCCCTTACAAACGCTTGAGGCACGCACCCACAACTTAATTGGGGGCTCTCAAGATGACCACAAAAGGTCAAGGACCACAAAAGGTCAAGGCAACTCCAAGATTACAACAATCGTGAACTAGGTTTTCCCACCGGAAACCCTAGCCACGAAATCCCCAAGTGAATTGGGAGGAAATGCAAATCCCTTCGGTGAAGATGTAGATCCGGGCCTTCTCCTCCAATCCTCCAAAGATCAACGAATTTGGGTGGAGGGATTGAGAGATCTTGTTGATTTGAGCTTTCAAGAATAGTAGGAGAGAGAAAATCTGAGAGCTCACTGTTCTTGAGTGAGTGAGGGGGTATTTATACCCCCTCCCAAAATCTGGCCGTTGGCTGCCTCGGGGACCCGGAAATTCCGGTATAAGTGACACCCGGAAATTCCGGATCACTCGGAATATCCGAGTCTGTGAAATATCCGAGTTGAATTTCCGGTTGAGATCAGAACGTCTTCGAAATCTTGACTTAGCCAAATTTCTGAGGGTGACTCGGAAATTCCGAGTCAGTGAAATTTCCGAGCTGAATTTTCGGTTGAAGTCAGAACCACTTTGACATCTTGACTTAGCCAAATTTCTGAGGGTGACTCGGAAATTCCGAGTCAGTGAAATTTCCGAGCTGAATTTCCGGTTGAAGTCAGAACCACTTTGACATCTTGACTTAGCCAAATTTCTGAGGGTGACTCGGAAATTCCGAGTCAGTGAAATTTCCGAGCTGAATTTCCGGTTGAAATCAGAACCACTTTCTGAATTTTCCTTAGCCATTTTTCTGTTAGGTATAGGAGACCCGGAATTTCCGATCCTGAAAATTTCCGGTTCCAATATTCCGATTCCGGGAAGAATTCCAGGAACTCTTTTTCTCTACATTTTGGCTTTGGGATATGTGATATGCAACTCACACAAACTGAAATACTTAGCAATAGGATTAGTACATCATTGGTATTGTTAACTAACACTCAAAACACTAAGGATTAAGAAATGTTCTTTCACCTTGGTCTCCACTTCCTCATCGTCGAGTGGCTGGTCGCTGACGCCCTCGACTGCCCACATCGGGTGGGGCCGAGCGCTAAGCGGCTGTACGCGAAGCCGGAAGAGTGTGGCCATCAGGTAGACGCCACCCGACTCGCGCCCCAGGGTCCTGAGGAGGTTGCGCAACAGGCTAAGCAGCGGCCGCGCGGACTCCTTCTCCACCTCGGCAAGAGGGTGCGCCCAAGCACGAGTCTTCCGCAACTCGCGCCCGCCGTCGAAGTGCGCCAGGCCCTCCTGATCGCACTGGATGTAGAACCACCTCTTCCGCCACCCCTGGCCGGAGTCAGACTTCTTCATCTAAAAGTACGCGGTGTCACCGCGCACCTGGATGCCGAAGCCGCCCACGGGGTATGTCAACCCGCTCTTCCCAACGTTCTTGCGAACAAGGAAGAGCGACTTCCATAGCGCCAAGTGGGGTGCGATCCCCAAGAAGCACTCGCAGAGCACGATGAAGCTCGCGATGCTCAAGACGCCATTGGGGGTCAGATCGTGGATCTGAACCCCATAGGCATACAGGAGTCCACGAACGAAATCGTGGAGAGGGAACCCGAAGCCCCGTGGAAGAAAATCCACGAAGCACACGTGTTCCCCCTCGCGGGGTGCGGTGTACACCTCCTTGCCAGGAGCACGTACCTGGGCCTGGTCCGACGGCGGCAGGAGGCCTTGCGCGCGAAGAAGCTCGAAGTCCATCTTCTTCACCGTCGATCTCTGCCAGTCGCCGTCGGGCTTCTTCATCAACCCGGCTTCGGCGGCGGCGGAGGAGGTGCCAACGGCGGTCTTCGACTTGCCCATGGCTGCGAAGGATTGTAGAAGGTGGGAGGACCAAAGGCACAGAGCTTGGATGGAGGCGAGAATGGTAGAAAGCAGAGGAAAGGAGGCGCAGACGATTAAAGAAGATGATGCCCTCGCACTGTGGCGCAATACTTATGCTTCGGAGAAACTCATCTCAACCGTCCGCAAGACAACTGTTCCGAGCAGCTACATCCAGCCGTCCACGTGTCGCGCAGAGAGGCTAACCGTCACCGCCCACCTCGTCCACTACGCACGGGAATCAAGGCGTCATCATCGTGCCGCGAAAATTTCGCGCCCAGTTCGAGAGACGTGACAAATGTTGACCATAGTCAACTATGACATCGGGGCCCACTACGTCACGTCCCATCAAGCACAGAAGCGTGCCACAAAGCGTCATCGATGGCGTCAGCAAGACAGTCTGGAGAAGACAAGGAGAAACAAGGCAACTCGAACGCACGATTCGAGTAGTAAGCTTCATGACTGAAAACAACAGAGTAGGACAGTGCACTGATCTGAGAACCCGAAACAATTATTCGGGTGGCAAAGAACATTGAGTAAGCTCAAGCAGCCGAATCAATCTACAAGTAAGCCGACATGCCGAATAGAAGCAAACTTCACAAGGAGATCAAGACAAAGTCATTCGACTTCACAGGTTACTCCCATCGGGAGTGTCCTATTCGACTGAAAAAAGCGAGTTCAGGCTCAAGATCAAGCAGTCAGGCGGCGGGCCCAGGAGGAAGAAGTCCTTTGCCCGACTCTACGATCCGACCAAGCGCTCGGGGGCTACTGACGTGGGGCTACCTTTCGACTAGCCCATGATGAGGCTACTTGGGCCGCGCCGAGCTGGAGAAAGCCCACAGGAGGCCCACTAGGGCTGCCGTGTAACCTAGTTCAAGTCGGTTAGGTTTCATAACCTGCCATATCTGTAGTTGCCGTCGGCATCGATCACCCGAGACCTGGCTTACCTATAAAAGCCAGGAGGGTCGCTCGTCTCAGGACACGCCAATAGCCGCCACCACAAACCCTAGCGAGATCGCAATCTCGCCATTGTAATCGACACTCGCCATTAATACCAGACAAGCAGGAGTAGGGTGTTATCCTCCGGGAGCCTGAACCTTGGTAAAATCCCCGCTTGTCAGCCGTCGTGATCACCAGCGCTTATCTCTTTCCCCCTCAATCAACCCGGGGTGCATAACCCTGAGATTTGCCGAGTTACACCCTCGGCACTATACAACCATGATGCTTCCTCTAAACAAAATAGTTTCGCATGAAGAATAGAAGCATGCTCTTCACGCCGTGCTATCGCAAACACAGAAACACCGTTGCGACCCTTCCTCACATCAAACAAACTTCTGAAAAAGTATTGTGAGAGAACACCGCGAACAGTCTGCTCTAAATCCGCGTCACCTTCTTTTAACCAAAACTGAACAACAACATCTTCTGGAGGCGGCAGCTCATGAACATCCTTCCTCCAGCATACCGGCAGATCCACCCATAACTGGTGATCCCTCGAGTATCCCGACAGATCTGACCACAACTCACGATTCTTCGACATCTAAACTTATAAACGATCACACTGTATATCCCGCTTCTATAGAGAATTCTTCTTTCGTATGTTGTTGCCTTACACTACCGCGCGCCTTATATATCATCAGGAACAACATCCCTATCCGTACCTAACACTCATGTGCAAAACATGCACTCAGACACGTATCCTAGATAAAAAAAAGTTACGTGCTTGCAACAAAACACTCATACGTGCAAAACATGCACTCAAACACGTGTCCTGAGCAACAAAACTACGTGCCTGCACCTAACACTCATGCACACAACTCGACAGAAACAACATATCATTTTGCATACACATCACCCGTTTAAAACAAAAAGAAATAAACTAACCAAAAGACAGTACACAAACATAGTTACTCCGGTATATATATCACTATGCATCGCTTTCCTGCTACACCATAGTCCCTATTAGAAACACCACTTTACGCTATTATTTAAAGAATGCTTTCACTATAATTCACTACATCAGTTTAAGGAATCAAAACTTAAAATCTACTATTTGTTAAAATATTTTTTTCACCGAGGGTGCGGCGTGCCGCCGCACCAAATTCAACTAGTCATAATTTATGTGTAACCAAGATTGATGGGTCAGCCGAGCCTCGGCATGCCTCGTTGGCAACGGTTAAATCTAGATTTTTGGTTGCTTAACTCGTGTTATTTTGAGGATTTTACGCTTTTAGTCCCACATCTTGCACACTTTAAACTTTTTAGTCCCACATCTTGTAAATTGAACAACGTTAGTACCACAACTTGTTCAGAACGGACTTTTTAGTCCTATCCGCTCAGATCACGACACGTGGATGCCACGGTGGCAGTTTCTTCCAGCAGCTCGCTACCCGGCGAGATGGCGCCGGACGGGAGGCCGCTGGAGCCATCGCAACCTCCCCTGCCGATGCAAGGGAGCCGCGCCATTTGCAAGCTCTGTCGTCCGGCGTCAGGATTTGGTTCCGATTTGGGCAAGTCCATTTGTCAAATCCTCCGCCTCTGCTGTTCATAAGCACTGGATGTATCCATTAATCTGGAGGATTCAAGGGGTTCTCTGTAAAAACTAACTGTCACTGTGGTATCCATGTGTCGTGATCTGAGCGGCCAAAACTAAAAAGTCCACTCTAAACAAGTTGTGGTACTAACTGTGTTTAATTTACAAAATGTGGGACTAAAAAGTCTAAAGCGTGTAAGATGTGGGACTAAAAGCGTTAAATCCTTTGTTATTTTCATAGAGGGATGTTCGATGTGTCATCGCCCCCGAGGCAAATATATAAATTACTGGTGGCCAAGATAATCACAGGCATGGGAAAGGAAAAATAAAAGGATGCGAGTGGAGCTTCATTTATACGGACATGGAAGGAACGCAACATAAACAACTTCATTTATACCATATGGGGACCCCACATGGAAGGAGCGCAACATAGACTTCTCGCGCAGCACTTTAGCCGGAGGCAGTTGCACGCTTGGTTTTGGAAGAGATACTAGGCAATAAGGCGCGGCAATGCCGCACCCGTTTAGTACGAAAATTGGTGAAATGCAAAGAGTTGTATGTTTAAAAATTGTTTGGACCTGAAAAATTATTTAAGGTGAGGCAGTTTTGCATATTTGATTTTTGTTATCGTATGTAAAAGAGTAGAGTTCGAAGAAATTTGAACTCTGGAGTATGTAAATTTGAAATCGGATTATGCGGAGGCAATTTCAAATGTTACTTTGGTGGTTCGTGTGGGAAAGTATGTTATTTATTGTAGTTCTTATCGTTTCCTTATGCAAATGTATTTAAATGTGTCAAATGTATTTAAATGTGTCAGACGAGTTTTGTTTGCCTTCAAATTTGTTTTGTTCTATAATATGGATTAGACGTTAAAAGACATGTCTTTTTTTATTCTGTGTTGGTTTGGCTGGTTTTTATGTTCTATAAAAAAACGTTTAAATATGTTGGTTTGCAATTTTGTATTCAAACTTTGATGTTTTTTTTTCATTTTTTTTGAAACACACGTAGGAAGGTGTGAACATTTCAATTTTTTATGTCGATTATGTATTTTATTTTTATATTTTGTTACAACACAAAATTGATGATTTTTTGAATTTTTAATGTTGGTTATGTATTTTATTTTTTTATTTTGTAACAATATATGTAGATGTGTTAGCTGGAAAGATATATGTTGGTTGCAATTTTGTTTTCAAATTTCGAATTTTTTTGCATTTTTTTGAAATGCACGTAAGGAGATGTGAACATTTGAATTTTTAATGTTGGTCATGCATTTTATTTTTATATTTTGTAACAATATATGTAGACGTGTTAGTTGGTAAGATTTTGTTTTGAAACTTCGTTGTTTTTTTTGCATTTTTTTGAAATGTACGTAAGGAGATGTGAACATTTGAATTTTTAATGTTAGTTATGTATTTTTTTTATATATTTTGTAAAAATATATGTAGATGTGTTAGTTGGAAAGATATACTTCTTATTCGAATTTTGGTATTTTTTTCGTATTTTTCTAAGCTGGATATTGAAAGTTATGTTTTTTTTTAATTTTTCTATAATTTCTGAAATTATTGTGTCGCTGACAGAAGGGGCCCGCACGTCAGCGAGCGGGCTGACGCGGGAGGCTGACGTCAGCCCTGGTGCGAGCTGGCGTCGTCGCCAGCGGCGCTGGCGACCTCGCAGCGACAGGCGGCGGGCGCGCGCGGGCCCCTGACGCCATGGATCCGGTAGAGGAGGCGACGGCGAGTCGACCGGGCGGCGTGTTGGACCATTTGGTCACCGGAGTCGCCGGCGACGGCCGGTCCCGCCGCGACGGACACGGATGACGACGGCGGCGAACCGCGGCGGACTGCCGGCGTCTCCTGTCGTCCACGCGCGCGAAAACCGGCGAGGAGGTTGAGGAGAGGGCGGCGCGTCTGCCCGTGGTGGTGGATTTGGCCGGGGAGAGGCGAAGCAGCGGGGCCGCGCGCCGGCGGCGCGCCGGCGATTCGGAGCTCGCGGGAGAGGAAAGGAAGAATGGCGTGGTTGTTTTGCAAAAAAGCACTCGAGGTTTTTTGAATTCACAAAAGGGTCCTCCTTAGTTCTGGAGTTTGGACTGCGGGTTGCGGATTGAATTCTCCAGTGGCTTTTGGGCAAATATACGTGGTGACCGGTGGGCACCGGCGACGACCGGCGGGCTACCGGGTGACGTGTCGGCCCGTGATTGGTGCGGAAGGGCGTGCTACAGTATCTCGAATCTGGGGATGGATTTCGGTGCATCGTGGCCGTCCGACGCGCCGATCGGACGGCCCACGTTTTGATGGTGACGTGGAGGGCAGAACTTGGGGTCAATCTGACCCTCTTTTATATATAGGGTAATGGCAGCAGGCATATGCCCACACCGAGAATCCAGAGATGTTGTATTAGGAATCTAAATCGGGCTTGTTGCAAAAATAATGCAATTTAACTCTGTTCTATCTAAATGTCTATACTAACAAAAAACAAGACCGGAGGGGGACTCCACCCCGGCTCTGTCATTAAGATAGAAGTGAGAATTCGAACCCGAGACCTGGCCCTTATGCGCATATGCACGGCTACCATTAATCGGATAAATCGAGTGGCTTAAACCTTTTTTAGGGGAAGAGTGGCTTAAACCACAAAAAGAAATCTCGCACCCATTTGATGCACAATCTATAAACACAAACCCTTATTTTTTGTCAAGTGTAACAAATATATATCAGATACGATTTAATTCAGAACAAAATGTTTTGAAAAAGCGTGTGCCTAGCACAATCACCGACTAAAATGAGAAAAAAGACTAAAATAAATATTAAACTTATAGTGAAAATTTAAAATCGAAATTGACGCTTTGAACTCTCCAATCCCAGTCTATTCTAGACCATATACCTGATTCACACGTAATTGTTTTCTTCATAGATTCAATAATTTACTACCCGCCACCCTCGACCAGCTCCTCGAATCCGCTCGCGCCATCGAAAAGTGTGACACTGAGGACGCGTGATTGCACTGCTTTGAGAACACCACCTGCGCGGGTCTACGGTGGGCCGCTGGAGTTAGAAATTAGGGTGGAGACCTCGCCGGAGTTAGCACGCCGCCGATCGGCCTACAAATGAGCAGTGAAAAGGAAAATGACATAATAAAGCTACGAATATTAGAGACAAATAAATGATTTTTTGATTATGACATGTGGGTCCCACTGTCTGTGACACTATCCTGCAAACCCGGTCAGGATTATTACTATTTCGGTGCCGCCAAATATGTCTAGTGTTCAAATAGACCGAAATTGTAGAGTTTAGAGTATCAATTTTAGAAATTGCAAGTTCAAGATTTGATTTAACTTTTGACTAGAAGTTTAAGGTTTATCTATACTGTTTTCACTAAAAAAAGTACAGTATATGTTATACTACTTCCCTCCTGAAATAACTGTCTAAAATTTGATTAAAAAAAGTGTAGTAGATATAAGATTTACATAAATCCATTTTTTTAAAATCAAAGTTGAGACACATTTTTAGAACGGAAGAGCCCCGATCTATCTAATAATGTATTAGTAAAATGAAAAGGTGTCGGGGAGTTAACTTAGCTGATAGTTGTACACTAGTACTGTAGTATACATCACCAGGAGGCGCAAACGAAATGACTTGTTCAATCGGAGGAAGGCAACCTGAGGAGAGGAAGAAACCGGCCCGGCTTGGGTCTTCGTTGAATTCTACGCGCGGCCACGAAAAAAACTTCTGACAGTGACTAGGCCTCAGTAGCCGTGTCACCCTTTCTCTTCCTCCTTTGGATCTCGCCCCCTGGCCAATCGGAACCATCGCAGGAGAACGACGTCGTGAACCATTGCAGTAGATCTCATCCACTTGGCCATCGGAGAGCGACGTCGTGAACCATTGCAGGAGATCTCACCCCCTTGGCCATCGGAGAGCGACGTCGGGAACCATTGCAGGAGTTCTCGAACCATTGCAGGAGACCGTCGGGAACCGCGGCCATCGGAGAGCGACGTCGTGAACCATTGCAGGAGATCTCACCCCCTTGGCCATCGGAGAGCGACGTCGGGAACCATTGCAGGAGTTCTCGAACCATTGCAGGAGACCGTCGGGAACCGCGGCCATCGGAGAGCGACGTCGTGAACCATTGCAGGAGATCTCACCCCCTTGGCCATCGGAGAGCGACGTCGGGAACCATTGCAGGAGTTCTCGAACCATTGCAGGAGACCGTCGGGAACCGCGGCCATCGGAGAGCGACGTCAGGAACCATGGCAGGACCCAGGAGAGCGACGTCGGGAACCATTACAGGAGATCTCACCCACCCCCTCCCCCCACCCCCCGCGCTGAGTGACGTCGGGAACCATTGCAGGAGATCATCTCACCCGGTCCAAGCCGAGTATAAATACGCTCTACATCCAACCCTTTCGATTCACCGAAGATCAACAAATACAACCACCACCACGCAGAGGCCTCCTCTCTACACGAACACGACACGCTTGTTCAGTGTTGAGGCATGAAGATGCATCATCTTCCTCTGCTCCTCGTCTGTTGCTGCTGCAGCTTGTTGCTTCCTAGTCTCATCCCTGGAGCCATGCCACTCTGCACGGACTCCAGTTAGTCTCCTGCCGATGATCCCCATTCCATAATACTTATCTGCTTTGTTGTAGAGTATTTGGGTTTGCTTTTTCATCGTGAACTGCTGCCGTTTCCCCTCGCGATTTACCGCGTGCAAGTGCAACTAATCGTGCTTGTTAATCTGATATACTAGTTTCTGCCTTTTATTTATTATCATTACTAGGGGAACCCGTGGTGCTGAATGTCACGCTCAAGTTCTGCCAGACTGACGGCGGCGGCGGCGGCAGCTGCTGCGACGCCGCCGCCGACGCCGTGCTGCAGGAGCAGTTCGAATCAATGGGTGTGAAGCCGGCCGACGGCGCATGCGGCCGTCTCGTCAAGTCGATACTCTGTTCGGTACGTTCTCATCAAGGTTGCGCGTTCCACTCAACTGTCGAGGTTTTTTTTGGCCATCAGTTCAGTTGTTCGTGGGGTTTATTTTTGTTCATATTATCTGGTTGTCCTTGTTTTTTGGGGGCCTTTCCGAGGTATAGGTACTGTCCAGTCCACGTCACGTGCGCAAGTGGTGATTAAAAGAGGAGTTTGAGCTGGACAAAAGAGTCTAGTCAAAAGAGTACTGTAGATTATATGGTCCAAGTCAAATCTTAGTTCCCCCTTCCTTCTCCTCGGATTTGATTTCCGCCAGAGTAGAGTAGAGTATACGAGGGCGATCATGGAGGCAGTGGTCGCCGATCTCCCGCTCGAGGCTCTCGATCTCGTCGCTGCAGCTGGCTGTTCCAGCCCTCCCCACGTCGCCGGTATCTTAGGTATCTTCTCTTCTTCTTAGCAAATAAAGTGGATCCGGCTTTTCTCCTTCTTCCTCTCGTCTTGGCCGAGGTGGCCAGGAAGGATCTGTGGCGCCTTGGCGAGATTGATCGGGTTCTTCCCAGACCGGACACGCTAGCTGCTCTCCAGACCTCCCCGTCAGGGTCAGGGGCGTCAAGTATTTTGATCTCTATGTTCACCATGGGTTCCTTTTGCCCTGCGGTCTGGTAGTTTAGACTTGACAACATGAGTAAATTTTAATCTACTACCTACATATTACTCCATGTCTGATTTTTTTATTCCAGAATCTGCCACAAAAGATTGGCCTTCTACCCTGCACTTCTTTGTTGTTAGTTCAATCTATGCCGTGTATAATATTTAAGAGCTAATTGGGTAATTAACACATCATTGGATGTACATAACTGTGAAATCATGAGCATACAATTTTTTATTTTACAAAACTACACTTCCCTTCAACACTTTATAAATTTTAAATGGTGGCTCAAAATTATCGTACTGAAGTTGGTATTTTCGGTTTAGTTAGACTCTACTACTCTAAACATGGTGAAATGGGTATCTCTCCTGTTAAAATACTCAAATTTTGTTCCAAAGACCAGTTAACTATACATGTCCTACATGCAATGAGCAATTTCACATTGTGGTTTCCTCTGGCTGACCGTCGCGGGTGGGGATAGCCGCTTTGGAAGAACTTGTTCTCTAGTGCCGGCGGCAGCCTCCATCAGGTGTTCAACTTAATGCTCATCCACTTTGTCTGTGTGCATATCTCCATGTTGGAGTTGGATGTGTGAGTCTAGGGTAAGAAGCCTGGCGCATGTATACTGTGGCTGGACAGTTTAATCCTAGGTATTTGTAGCGGTGCCATTGCTACCATTTGCACTCTCAAAAATTTGTTGGTGCAAGTAATCGCTTGGAAGGGCCAACTGATCGCTGAATGAGGAACATGCAGCAGAGATTGATTCTCTAAGACTTGTTTACTTCTAATCGTATTTGAGGTGTATTCTAAGGGATTTGACGTGTTTATCCCGGATCATGGAAAATCCTCAATAGTACGTTTACCATGCCTCTAGATTGAGAACACCACACCTTGCTAGTGTGTTGGGGTGGAAGATTATTTCAGAGGATTGGGTGAAGCTGTGAAAGGAAGGATTTCAAGAAATCCTCTCCCATTCCCAAACCCATTGGGTGAAATTACCCCCTATAGTAAACAAAGCCTAAAGGGACAGCTCGAAGCAAGGGAGTCTATCCATGCACTAGCTGCACTACAGGGGAGTGATCTTTAGAGCGTACGGTTTGTAGACTAGTCAGTCTGGAATTGTGCACGCAAGATCAGTTACGTAATTTAAGCACCAACTAATACTTTGGAAAAATACATCTCCTGCAAAATTTTGTGTCAAAAATTTGTCCATGTTATCGACTAAAATAAATAAAGATAGCAAATCTCTTGTCGGATTTAGAGTGGGCTTTGGGTGGGATTAGACTTCTCCTGCGAGGAATTAGAGAAGGAATTCTGGGACTCTGAAACCCCAACCTATTCTCGGTTCTTTCTGCATATTTTTTATATATTTTACAATTTACATAGTGGACCATCCAAACTTTTTAATACTGTACATTTAGGACCAATAAAATCCATCATGGTTCATGAACATGATTTTTCCAAATAAATAATTTTAAAGACTAGTTCATACTTGAATCGCTACTTTCCTGTACTTTCTTTTTTATGCTCAACCGCAGGATCCCATGGACATAAAGCTCTAGTTACACATCGCAACTTGTCTAGGTTGGATAGCTGGAACCACATCTCAACCTTCGGAATTTTTCCAATATTCTACTGTGATTTTTTATGTGATTTTGGCAGAAAGGATGTGAGCTCCTCTCGACAGGAATCATTTTCCTACTTACATGTTTGACAAACACTCAAAACTAGTGACATTATGAATACTGAAAATTATTGCGAGAAGTATGATGCTTACACAGTTCCTTTTTCCTTGTTTTCAGAGATGCAATCCGTTCTCAGCTGATCTGTTTGACTATGGGTCTACTGCATGCACAGTTCCTCTCTTGTGCAGCTCTTCCTCCACACCAAGTTATTCTCAACCTGGAGACCCCATCCAGCCCAAAGGGGGTTACTGTGAGGAAGTTTGGAAAGATTGCAAAAACACAGCAATATCCAACTCCCCTTTTCAGCCTTCTACACCAAGAAATGTTGTGCTTACTGGTTCAGCTTCCATGCTTACTGATTTGTGGCGGTCAGAAAATGACTTTTGTGCCTCACTTTCCGGTACACCAAAAAAACAGTCAGTATGCTTCAATGGGCATGGCGTCTCATTTAGCACTAGGAGGGACTCTTCACCATCTCCTACTGGAATTTGCCTTGAGAGGATTGGTAATGGATCCTACCTTAACATGGTTGCTCACCCTGATGGGTCCCGCAAAGCCTTCTTCTCCAGACAAGATGGAAAGATATGGTTGGCTACTGTTCCTGAACGTGGAATGCAAGACGGTCTGCAAATTGACGAGACGAGCCCATTTCTTGATCTCGCGACTGAAGACCTCAATTCGGACATTGGACTCGTGGGTGTAGTGTTTCATCCAGATTATGCAAACAATGGGCGTCTCTTTGTTTCATACATTTGTGATGGAACTCGGTCAGCCAACTGTGCTGGTAGGTGTTCGTGTGATGATGAAGTGGCGTGCGATCCCTCAAAGCTCAGTTCTGATCATGGTGTTCAGCCTTGCCAGTACCATCTAATTATCTCAGAGTTTTCTGCTAAAGGTTCAACATCAAGCTTTTCTGAGGTAATAAACTTTTGTATTCTCTTCTTTGCAGTCATTTGTATTTAGATTTCTGGGTAAACATTGTATATATACCATTCTTCTTTGATAGGCAACATATGCTGATCCGTCAGAAGTCAGAAGGGTATTTTCAATGGGGTTGCCATATGTTTCTAACCATGCTGGTGAGCTCCTTTTTGGACCTACCGATGGATACCTATACTTTTTCACGGGAAATGGTGGGATAAGTGGCGACCCTTTCAACTTCTCCCAGAATAAAAAGTCACTTTTGGGGAAAATCATGAGGCTCAACATTTATGAACTTCCAGGTAAGTTAACAGGAAGACCCATAAATGATAAATAAATTTTAGAGATGTTTTTTATTTTCTCTCTCTCTCTCTATGGATATACTTTTGTATCTAAATATCAGTAATATCCCCTTTTCAATTAAATGACTTTCTCTCAAAGTAATTAGGAAATATTGTTTTTCCCCCAAGCTGGCACAACAGCTAAAAGGGTTAAGTAGACTCACTAGTTCAAGGGTTAGATAGGCTTCTAAAAAATAATGTGTAGTTATCCTCATAGAAACATTTTAGTGGTACCATACAAAGGCCTAGTGCTTCTTTGCATGTTGAAAGTTAAGTTGCGTGAATTATAAAGAAATAATATTAGTAGTCTAGTTGAATATGTGTGGCTCTCAATCAGGTCATGTATTTTAGAATGTACTTTCCACCTTCAGAGCGTAGAAGCACCCGGCACTGCACAGCTCAAACACCATCATGGTGCTATGCTATTGTTACCAAAAATTTCACTAAGGCTAACAATAAATCTGGATATTGTCGCAATGTTGGTTACAATAATAGACTAGTGATTTGTGATTTTCCAAAAACTCAAATTGCATGAATTATTAAGCAGTATTGTTAGCATTGTAGTATTGCATAGTTGCAAATCAGGCCCACGTACTTGAGAATTTCTGCTTTCAAAGCATAGAAAACAGTACGTAGAACAGTACTAAGGTATATTGTAATCGCTAAATTGCTTTAAGGTATGTTGTATGCTTCTTAGGATTACGACTTTCTTTGGCAAACTTTTTGAACATCAGAGTGTGATCTTTTGTTTAAAGAGAGAAATGAAATATATGAAACACCTTCAAACTCGATAGAATTCCAGAAAAGTATGTGACCAGTAAGGTCACACAAATTTTTAAAGTTAGTTTTTACTTCTCTTAGAACCATTTTCATCACAATTATTGCATTTCATTGCATATTGGATGAGTAGTGTGTGCAGTACGAGACAATGATCTTACACAAAATAATGTTCTGTGAAGCTAATTGCTAGTCCCAAATTTTAGTCTACAGGAAGACTGGTTCCACTTGGTTGTACAACCAGTTAGATAATATATTACACTCTTGATGATGAAATGATTAGAATCATTTTAGATGTGCCTATCATACTACTTTAAAACTTACTGGAAATATGTGAAAAAGGCGGTGTATCTTCTACGGTAACATAACAACGCTTAAACAATTTCTTACTATCTAAGGGGCAAATATCCTGAACTATTTTTCTTCTTCCTTTTGAGATTCACAGAGCTCAATGAAGTTGCTAACCTAAGCTTATGGGGTAATTATACAATACCAAAGGATAATCCCAATGCTGATGATAGCAACTTACGACCAGAGATTTGGGCCTTGGGTCTTGAAAACCCATGGAGATGCAGCTTTGACTCCGTGAGGCCTTTTCACCTATACTGTGCAGATGATGTACAGGTATCATTTCAATGCTCTTAGCATCTTAGAAATGAGTTCCTTTTAAAGCTTGAGCTCTTGTTTGTTTTCTGTTTCATAAATAGTGCCTGATTATGTAAGCTTGCATATGTCTAGGACCAATACAAAGTGGTAGATTTGATATCCAAGGGCGGCAACTTTGGGTGGGGTGGTGTGTACGAGGATCAGCATGTTGGCTATCCACCGTGGGCTGCTCAAGTAACCAAACCTACAGAAGGCATCATATTCCCCATAATGGGCTATAGGGCTCTTTCTGAGAACATGGACTCTGCATCCATAGTTGGTGGGATTGTGTACCGTGGATCTGCCGATCCTTACTTGTATGGAAGGTATTATTTACACCACACTGGTTTGCATTGTTTGAGTTACTTTCTTTTCGACTTCACCAATGTCATGTTGTTTACACCTCGCATGTATGCTAATGGCTAATATAATATGGCAGGTACTTATTTGCTGACATGTACACGCCTGACATGTGGACCGGCATAGCTAACACTGATGGCAGTGGTAAATATACCTCTACTTCCATTCCATTCAGCTGTTCCAAGAAGACACCAATTCCATGCGATGAGTCTACCGACAGTCCTCTTGGCCTGATATTTTCGTTTGGTGAGGACAACGAGTTGGATGCCTTCATCTTGGCCAGCCAAGGCGTCTACCGGGTTGTCCAGCCTACCCTTTGCGGCTATGCCCATCCAGATTCCGCAACAACAGAAGGAGCGACACCTTCTGGCGGTAGCCATGGAATGACACCACTGATCAAAGGGCTGGTGAGTCTGTTGTCAATTTTGATCGCAGCTGTCGGTAGCTTGGTAGTTTGGAGATGTTTCTGCAACAACACAGCCTTCTGCTGCAATGGGAATGTCCAGGTTACCAATAACAACACCATGCACGGAGATGGTCCTGCAGACAAACGAGTTGACGTTGAATGGGCTATGCCTAAAGCCTGATGAGTGTCATGGACGCTAGATGGGATGTTTATGGTCTTCTCCAGTCTCTGTTGTGTATCAGTGTATGCTAGCTATCGAGTTCTTTCATTGAACATTTGAAACACGCGTCTGTACATATTTTATTGCTGTGTCTTCTTTATTTTAATTTTGGAGAAACATTTGTAGAGTTCTGTAACTATCATTTGTAGAGTTTTGTATATAGACCAAAAGCATATCTACATACATCCATTTTCTTTTATTAAAGTTGAGACACTTATTTTAGAACGAAAGAGCGTTAATTAGCCTGATCTATCGAATAATATATTAGTATAAAATGAAAAGGTGTCGGGAAGGTAACTTAGCTGATAGTAGTCCACTAGTACTGTAGTACACCATCAGGAGGCCGGCGCAAACGAAATGACTTGGCAATTGGAGGAAGGCAGCCTGAGGAGAGGAAGAAACCGGCCGGCGTGGGTGTCTTCACAACACTTCACCCACATGGTCGCCGTTGAATTCTACGCGCGGCCACCAAAAAAGCTTCTGACCAGTGACTAGGCCTCAGTAGCCGACTAGCCGTGTCACCCTTTCTCTTCCTCTTCTGATTCTCCTATTAGCCATTTGCACGCTTGGATCTGGCGCCGTATCCCTTTTCCCTTCTTTCCTCTGCTTTCGAATTTCACTAGACATGGCTAGCGGCTGAAATACCACCTCTCGCCTTCTCGCTGTCCAATTTTAAGGTACTACCTCCGATCCGAATTATCCGTTGCGAAAGGTGAACAGCCGTAGTGCAAATTAGTATAGCGCTGGCGACAATTAATACGGTTCAAAGGAGTATAATAATCCTCATGCAGCATATTTTCTCCTTTTTATCGTTCTTATTTTCTCTTTTGGAGCTTCCAACGATTTCCGTATTCGACATATACTCAAAAATGAAAGTCAAGATAAAGTAAGGGGACCCATCCTCCTAGACACAAGGAAAAAACATTGGGTTGTCGAACTTCTGGTGCAACAAAATAGCCACATAAGTTGAGATAAAATGATTATTACTCCAACGGTAAAGTAGACAAATATAAGTTGGACAAACCTCAATATTTGAGACTAGATTGGCAACCAGCAACAATTTTCTCGCACTACTTGCTAGTAGATCCAAACTACAAAATGTATACTACCCTGCTCAGTTTGTTTAATTTCGCCCTGGCCTGAAAACACAACACGCTCCAACAAAAACCACGGCTGCTTCGACATGACAAATTCTTGCTATATATCTTGCTGACGTAAAGTATTCATAGCAGGCGGCATTTGGAAAGGCTATAAAATATCCTCAAGGTTAGAAATGACGATATCACTTAGCCATTATGCAAGAATGAGATAGGAATGAAGTTGAGCTTACATTTGGAGTTCTCCAACCTCCTTGGGTTATTATTTTATGGAGCTGTAATAATGTAGCCGTCATTGTGACAGGCGATATATTCTTGTGTAATTTTACGCAACATGGTCGTGGAGGAGGAGAGGGAAGGGACTGCACGAATGATTTCGACAAGCCCGAAAAACATCTCCGCCTCTAGAACAACATGTCAAACTGTTTTTCAGATGAATGGACATCTTCTACATCAACAAGCACACTGTTAACTACTTAATGATCTAGTGAACCATATGTGGATCCACTTTCTGTAAATCAGTCAATTTATGTTTGTGTTATGCACTCCAAATAAATGTATGTTGATATGATTTATTTGATTTCTTTTGCTTGATCCATGTGCCTGTTTTGAGAACTAATATGCACTATGAATAATGTTTTGAATTATTTCGTTTGATCTACATGCATGTGGATCCCCACCTCCAGGCCGTCGGCCTCTACAGCGGTCCGTCACTCCTGAAAGGCAGTTGATGACCTAGGGGGGGGGGGGGGGTGAATAGATGGTGACCAATTTTATGTCTTTTTCAGTTTTAGGCTAGCGGAAAGTAAGTTGTCTATATGTGCGACTAGGTGATACAAGTGATAGACAACAAAGAAACTAAGCAAGTACAGAAATTGAAGATGCGGTAAAGGAGAGTGGAACAAGACAACCGTAGGAACTTGAAGACGGCGATTTATCCCGAGTTCCACCACATAGGTGTACGTCTCGTTGGAGGGGTGTGATCTACCACAAAGGTTTGCTCAACGCCACAAAGGTCTCACCATATTCTCCTGTGAATTCGACCACAAAGGTGCGAATCCACGTTTCCACTAAGGACTCCTTTAAGGGCGGAGAAGGTCTCGTACAAATTCGTGAGGCACACACCCATAGCTGAATTGGGGGCTCTCACAATGACCACAACAGTTCACTTCCATAAAGGAATCCACAAATGATCAAAACACACAAGATTGAACCTAGCTATCCACAAAGGAACCCTAGATTCGTTACCCCTCAAGAAATAGAGGGGGGAAGTCAAAACGCTTCGGTGGAGTTGTAGATCGGTGGCTTATCCCTCGGATCCCCAAGTATCAAATGATTTAAGTGGCTAGATTGGGAGATCCAGAAGAAACAAGCTTCAACACCAATGGAGGAGAGAGAAATCTGGAAGCTTAAACTGCTGGTGGTAGGTGGAGGGTATTTATACCCCTCCCAAATTCTGCCCGTTGTACAGCCGCCAGCTCTGAAATCTCCGGGTTGAGGTCCGGAGATCTTCGGACTCCGGATATCTCCGGCAGTATTTCCGGTTGTGCTGGGCTCAGGGTTAGTGTTGATTGATCTTCAAGACTTGACAGCAAATCCTCTGTCACTCGGAGATCTCCGGACTGGGGCTCGGAAATCTCCAAGCGTCGGAAATCTCTCAGAGCATTTCCGACTTAGCTTGAGTTGGAGTCAGTGCGCTCAGACAATCTGGACTTAGTCGAAAAACTTCTGCCACTTGGAGATCTCCGGATTGGGGCTCGGAAATCTCTGGGAGCATTTCCGGCTAAACATGATTTGCAATCAGTGCGCTCTGGAGTTCTTGACTTGGTGAATTTCTTGTTCAGCTCGGAGATCTCCGGACTGGGGACCGGAAATCTCCGGGATCCGGAAATTTCCTGCTGGATTTCCTAATGAATAATCAAATGATGTAGTACTGAAATCCTGGCAAATTAAGTGTTCACTCTTATCCACCAACATGTACTAGAACCTGCATAGTTCATCACAAACATTAGAACACCTTTTGTGTTGTCATTAGTCACCAAAATATGGGAGTGCAAAAAATGCACTTTCAATCTCCCCTTTTTTGGCGATTGATGACAACACGAAAGTAGAACGGATTTGCAAAATATAGACGGAGCTCCCCCTAAGTATGTGCATTATTTTAGGATGTTTTTGAATACAAAATGCACATTCCTTAGTATCAATACTCCCCCTAGATTTTACAAACCACGCAAGCAAAATATATAACAATACACAATAGTAGCAAATAACTTGAGCAACATAGTTATTACAATAGGAGGTTCAAAGGTACTCATGTCTCACACACATGACGAGATAAAACAACCAATAAGAGGGAGCACTTAAGACAAAACGAAAGGAAAAACAACGAAGTGCTCCCAACCCATGCAAATCCCGTGAGTCCTAATGAGATACTTCTCCCCCTTTGGCATCAAGATACCAAAAAGGGAGGAGTTTCCACTAACGTCGCATGACTCAAGAGTCAGAACCCTGCTCGGCCTCCTCAT
This sequence comes from Poa annua, assembly GCA_026929855.1. Lineage (NCBI taxonomy): Eukaryota > Viridiplantae > Streptophyta > Magnoliopsida > Poales > Poaceae > Poa > Poa annua. The sequence goes on from CM049432.1 coordinate 8,164,102, forward strand.
CCTCCTCCTCAGCATCATCATCATACTCAAGATCACTGTCCTTGGGAACTGCATCATCCCAATCAAAGTTGAGGCCGTCGGCATTCCAATCCTTGAATGTAATCACGGGCTTCAAAGGATGCTTCGGAGCAGACATCTTCAACTGAGACATAATTTCCTCTTGGCGCTTCATAATGCGATGATTCTGAGAGTAGATGGAGTAGTTCTCACTGTGTATGCAACAGTTCATATTGATGACCTTCTCAATTGCTCGAACAACCCATGGGCGACTCTTCTTTGTTGCTTTCTTGATGTTGGGATTGCTAGGAACCCGAGATGGACCACCAAAAATATCATACTCGGTGAAATCTTGAATGGAGGCTTGTTGTTGGACAACATGAGCAAATTTCTGGATTAGCAAGGCTGCCTTGTGGGGCTGACAACCAATATCTGCATCAAAGTCATCACCATCTTTCTCGGAGAGCTTGTAGAGCCTCTTGATGAGCATCATCACATAAGGAGCATAGGGAGGAACTTTCCTCTCAGAAACTTCTTGGTTCATCTCTTGAAAAATGAAGTCCATGACATCCACCTTGTAAACTCCCTACTCAACCTCATACTCTCCAAGATAGGCCGCATGAGACTTGGCCATCAAGTTAACTAGAGCCCCGGCGATATTGTCCGCATTGCCGGCAATGGGAGCAATGGTCCAACGGAACATGCGGAGCAAGATGTCATAAGTGGGTAGGAGTCCATATTGAGAGCCAATTTTACCTCCGGGCTGGTATAGATCAGACATGAAATGCTTGTTGTAGGACACGCCATGGACGTGCATGCAGGGCACCAACTGGTACAGAGAGTCCACTGAAAGGGCAGCCAAGAATCCGAGCAAACTCACGGAAAGAGGAGGTCAAGCGTTGCCTGCCAGACATCCAAGTCATCCCAATATCCTCAGAAGAGTCAAACACCACAGTAGCATAAAACTGATGGATAAGAGATACATTGTAGTTGCACTCGGTCCTCATCAAATGCTCCAAACCCAGAACGTGATAGACCTGGACAGCTCCCCAAAAATAATCAGCCTTCTTCATCAACTTGTCTAAGTCAATCCACTTCATGGGGCAAATGAGCTTGTCAATGGAGAACTTCTGATAAACTTCCGTATAGAGCCATGCCATCTCGGTGCAGAAGAACTTTGGATCATCAGATACCACGTTGTAAGATAGCTCACTTCGCCACTTGCGAAAACTGCCTTTGTTGAAGTCCTCAATGCGGAGCTCGGGCCTCTTCTTCTTGCTTGGCCATGTGGCTCTCTTGAGCAGAGCTGTAGACTCAGTGGGGGTGCTATCTTCACTCGAGGACCCGCTGGGAGGGCGAGAATGAACTGGTTTGCCCCTCCCTCGCTGAGCGATTTGCTTGGCACGGCCACGAGGATTGGAACCTGCAAACACACATCATAGAGAAGATAGAAAGCATATGGGGTAAGCACTCATGTCGAGAAGGAAAATGGAACGTACTAGAGAAGTTAAGCAATCAAAAAAATTGTCCTTAGCTGATTTAATTCTGGACAGGCCGGAGATTTCCGGGTCTGACTCGGAGATTTTCGGGGTCCGGATATTTCCGAGTCAGGACCAGAGATTTCCGGTCTACACGAAATTTGACAGATTTGAACAAAATCTATGAATGAAAAACAGATATGTGCACGTGGAAGGTAGAACATGCCTAGGGGAGCAATTCTACCAAAGGAAACAAGCAACAACCTCCTAAAATGGCTAGGTTAAACAAAAACAAGTTTCTTCCTAGATTTGAAATAAGAGGAGTTACCGGAAGACATTGCGAAAAGCGTGCAGATGGAATCGAAGCCCTTGACGAGGAGAAGTAGATCGGAGAAGCACGCGAGAATCCCTCAGACGAAACACCCGCAGCAAAGATCGAAAGAAAGAGGAGTTTTTCGGAGGAGAGAGAGGATTAGGGCACGGGGTGGATGAACTGGTCGAACCGGCCAGTCCACCCGTGCCCTTATATAGACTGGCCATTTGAACCGGAGATTTCCGGAGTGAGGCTCGGAGGTTTCCGGGTTCCGGAAATTTCCGGGGCTATTTCCGAATCGGATTCGCGTGAGGTCAGTGTCGAATCTGATTTGGACTTAGCCCTGGAAATTTTTTGCACGCTCGGAGATATCCGGACATCAGACCAGAGATTTGCGGACCCCGGAGATTTCCGGCTCTAATTCCGATTCAGGTTTGCCTGAGGTCAGTGCCGAAGTTGAAAAGGACTTAGGTGCTGAGAAATTGCAGGGGTCTGAGATTTCCGGGGTCCGGATATTTCCGAGTCAGGCCGGAGATTTCCGGTCTGCACGAAATTTGACAAATTTGAACAAAATTTATGAATGAAAAACAAATTTGTGCACGTGGAAGGTAGAGCATGCCTAGGGGAGCAATTCTACCAAAGGAAACAAGCAACAACCTCCTAAAATGGCTAGATTAAACGAAAACAAGTTTCGTCCTAGATTTGAAATACGAGGAGTTACCGGAAGACATTGAGAAAAGCGTGCAGATGGAATCGAAGCCCTCGACGAGGAGAAGTAGATCCGAGAAGCACGCTAGAATCCCTCGGACGAAACACCCGCATCAAAGATCGAAAGAAAGAGGAGTTTTCGGAGGAGAGAGAGGATTAGGGCACGGGGGTGGATGAACTGGACTTCCTTTTCCAAGAGATGAACCAAGCAGTTTTTGAGAGGAAAGTTCCTCCATATACTCCCTATGTGATGATGCTCATCAAGAGGCTCTACAAGCTCTCCGAGCAAGATGGTGATGACTTTGATGCAGGTATTGGTTCTCAGCCCCACAAGGCAGCCTTGCTAATCGTTAAATCTGCTCATGTTGTCCAACAACAAGCCTCCATGCAAGATTTCACCGAGGATGATATTTTTGGTGGTCCATCTCGGGTTCCTACCAATCCCAACATCAAGAAAGCAGCAAAGAAGAGTCGTCCATGGGTTGTTCGAGCAATTGAGAAGGTCTTCAATATGAACTATTGCATACACAGTGAGAACTACTCCATCTACTCTCAGAATCATCGCATTATGAAGCGAAGAGGAAATTATGTCTCATTTGAAGATGCCTGCTGCGAAGCATCCTTTGAAGCCCGTGATTCTGTTCAAGGATTGGAATGCCGATTGCCTCAACTTTGATTGGGATGATGCAGTTCCCGAGGACAGTGATCTTGAGTATGATGATGATGATGTTGAGGAGGAGGATGATGATGTTGAGGAGGAGGATGACGAGGCCGAGCAGGGTTCCGACTATTGAGTCATGGGACGTTAGTGGAAACTCCTCCCTTTTTGGTATCTCTTTTTGATATCTTGACGGCAAAGGGGGAGAAGTATCTCATTAGGACTCACGAGATTTGCATGGGTTGGGAGCACTTCGTTGTTTTTCCTTTCGTTTTGTCTTAAGTGCTCCCTCTTATTGGTTGTTTTATCTCGTCATGTGTATGAGACATGAGTACCTTTGAACCTCCTATTGTAATAACTATGTTGCTCAAGTTATTTTCTACTATTGTGTATTGTTATATATTTTGCTTGCGTTGTTTGTAAAATCTAGGGGAGTGTTGATCCTAAGGAATGTGCATTTTCTTGAGGAGTGTATGCAGCGGAATATTGGTGACGAATGCCTTCTTCACTAAGAAAGTCGTTAAGGATGTAGTTCTTGAATTCCGACCCATTGTCACTTCGAACAACCAATATGGGGAGGTCATGTTGGCGTTGAACCTCCTTTGAGAAGTCGATGAAGACTTGTTGAGTTTCATCCCTGGTCTTGAAGAAATAGACCCATGTATACCTTGAATAGTCATCAACAAGCACGAGCCAATATTTCTTGCCCCCAAGACTTATCTCCGGAATTGGTACAAATAAATCAACATGAAGGAGCTTCAAAATCCGGGACGAAGATATGATGATCTTGCTTGGATGAGGAATATCATGCATCTTGCCTTCCACACAAGCTCTACAAACTCGATCCCTTGAAAAGAAAACATGATCTTTTAGTCCAAGGATGTGGCCACCCTTGTGAAGGCTTTGCAAAGTGCGCATGTTTACGTGGGCTAGTCGGCGATGCCAAAGCCAACCCACGTCGGCTTTTCCGAAGAGACACATGGCTTGAGTAGTGGTGGCTCCGGAGAAGTCCACCACATAAAGCTCATGCTCCACGTATCCCACGAAAGCCACTCTTAGCGACTTGCTCCACAAGAGGACCACAACGTTCTTATCAAAGAAGGGAGAGATCCCCAAATTTTGTAAGGCACGAACCGATAACAAATTATTGCCAAGAGATTCAACAAGCATAACATTGACAAGAGTAATGTCGGGGGCAACTACCATTTTGCCAAGCCCGGTTACATTAGACCTTGATAAGTCACCAAACGTCACAGTTACTTGATCTACATTAGGATTCAACTCCGTGACGAGTTCTTTGCTCCCGGTCATATGACTTGTACATCCACTATCAATTATCCAATTTGAACCACCGGGAGCAAGGTTCTACAAGAGATCAATTCTTGCATTTAGCAACCCATTGCTTCACAATGGGTGCTTTATGCTTAGCGACAAGAGACTTAGGAACCCAAATAGCATATGAAATAAAACCATAGTAGGGTACAATGTAATGAGCACAAACATTCCCATAATAATCGACATATAAAGCATAGTTAGGATTGTTGTCCCCGGCGTGATCTTTACGAGTAGGTTTGCCCCTTGAGGCATTCCTACTCGCAAGACCGTCCTTGGATTGAATGGAGTCGGCCTTCTTGGCTTGGATGGGGTTGACGCTCTTGGTAATACCCTTCTTGGCATTCATCTTCATTGGAGGCACATACCCAAGTCCTTCCTTCCCTTGTCGAGTGTGAGGCTCCACGATGGGAGTCTCAACAACTTGCTTACCCTTGAGAAGGATGATTTTGGATGTGGAGGCCTTAGTAATCTCATTCTTCAACCTAGAATTCTCCTTCACAAGATTAGCATTATCACAAGAACAATTAGAGGTAGAGATTCTAGGAGAGTCAAGGTTAGTTAGCCGAGTTTGGAGTTGAGCATAAGACTCCTTTAGAAAAGAATGTTCACTTTCCAAAGCCTTGTGGGCTATGACGAGCTTCTCCATGTCCTCAATGAGTCTAACATGCCCAACCGCAAATTTGGCTTTATCTTGTTGAGCCACCTTGAATTTAGCAAAGTACATATCACGATCCTTAATGAGCTTAGCATGTGAGGAGTTATAAGTTTCCTCAATAGTTTCAAGTTGCTCCTCAAGATGAGCATGAGACTCTTCAACATCCTCAAGAGAGGACTTCAAATAAGATAGATAAATAGCGTCTTCTCTTTCTATCTTACCCTTCTCTTCATTGAGATGCTCTAGCTCACCAATACGAGCCATGAGGGCACCAACATGTTTATTGCTATCACCTTGCAAGTTAGTGATAAAAGAATCGAAGGCCAAAAGCTCTTGCTTGATATGAAGTCTAGAAGCATCATCAAGCTCATTCATTTCATTCCTGAGAGAGGAAGAGGATGAAGGTACCTCCGATGCCTCGGCCATAAGACATCTTGAGCTCTTGGTGATGGAGTTCTCATTTGGCGACGTGAATAGAGATGATGAAGAGCTTGTCGTAGTTGGAGGAGTTCTTGTTGTTGATGATGGAGTTCTTATCGTTGATGAAGGAGCGGTAGGTGTTGATGTGGTGGCAAGTGCCACCACTTCATTTGGCGTTTCTTCCACCGGCTCTTCATCATCGGTGGGGTAATCCTCTTGGATCAACAACACGATGCGAGGCTTCTGGTGAAGAGGCCTCTTCTTTCCATAGGCCTTCTTGGGAGACATCTTGGCTTTGTCCTTGAGCACTAGACGTCCACCATGCTCTTCTCTTTTCTCATAAGGGCAATCGGTGATGAAATGAAACTTGTCTTGACAATTGTAACATGTCCTTGACTTGGAGGGTGAGACCCTATCGGCTTGAAGTGTACTCTTGTCAACTTGCATCTTGCCTCTTGAAGGGTTGTTCCAAAATGTGCGAGCCGCAAGAGCGAGATGATCGTTGTAAGCATTCTTGAGTGCTTCTCGGACATGGCGGCAAAGCTTCCAAGATCATCATCATTGTCTTCCTCAATGGTAGCCTTCAAGGCAAGGTTGGTTGTGCCTCTTTGCATTCCAAGAGCCCTTGCCCTTGTGTCTTGAGCATTCTTCGTGGCCACTTTGAATACGGCCATCTCTTGCATCACCTCATTAGAAGTCATGAGATGGTAGTTGTGTCTTCCTTGAAGAATCTTGACGTCACTTGGCTCACATGACATCATAGAGCTCACATACTTCCTCTTGATCCATGCATCATCAATATGAGAGGCACCAACTTCTCGAAAGCTTGTGGCTATGGTCACCAATCTTCGATACATCATCTCATGGTCTTCACCATCAAGCTTGTTAAAGCCCTCGACTTCATTGCTCAAAGAGTCATAGCGGTTCCTCCTCATGCTATCATTCCCAACGAACAACTCGGAAAGAGCATCCCATGTCTCCTTGGCGGTGGTGAGTTGTTGGATGAGAGGCATGTCCTTGTTCCCAACCGCCTTTTGGATCATGTAGAGAGCGGTGGCATCAAGTTGAGCTTCCACCACTTCTCTTCTTGTCAAGTTGGTCGGATCATGCGCCACAACTCGATTGAAGAGCTGCACACATGATACTTCATCACATATTGCCATTGAGAGAATGTGTAATCTTTAAGCAATGGGGGATCACCCCTATGAGAAACTTGCGGATGAGGAATAATGGGATCAGGGGTATGGTATTGGGATGGGGGAGGAGTGGCCTTGTAGCCTTTAGGCACTTCTTCTTGGGAAGATGGAGTGTTTTGATGGTTTGAGGAACTACTAGCATCACCCTTCCCATCCAAAGGCAATTGCTTTCCCTTTATCAATTCGGGGTCCACATCATGAGTAATGCCTCGAAGCACCAGAGGCTTTGAGGGCAATGCAAGAGAGGTTTCCTTGGATGTCTTGAGAGTCTCAAGCATATCATGAAACTTCTTGAACTCGGTTTGTATGGACGATGTCAACTTTGTTTCCAAAAGGTTGATATCGGCCATGGTGGCACCTTTCTCTTGCATTGCTGCCAAAGTCGCGGCGTCCGCTTTGGTACCCTCTTTCAGATCAACTTGCATTGTCCAGCTACCAGCTCGGAAATCTCCGGGTTGAGGTCCGGAGATCTCCGGACTCCGGATATCTCCGGCAGTATTTCCGGTTGCGCTGGGCTCAGGGTTAGTGTTGATTGATCTTCAAGACTTGGAAGCAAATCCTCTGTCACTCGGAGATCTCCGGACTGGGGCTCGGAAATCTCCGAGCGTCGAAAATCTCCCAGAGCATTTCCGGCTTAGCTTGAGTTGGAGTCAGTGCGCTCAGACTATCTGGACTAAGTCGAAAAACTTCTGCCACTCGAAGATCTCCGGATTGGGGCTCGGAAATCTCTGGGAGCATTTTCGGCTAAACATGATTTGCAATCAGTGCGCTCTGGATTTCTTGACTTGGTGAATTTCTTGTTCATCTCAGAGATCTTCGGACTGGGGACCGGAAATCTCCGGGATCCGGAAATTTCCTGCTGGATTTCCTGATGAATAACCAAGTGATGCAGTACTGAAAACCAGGCAAATTAAGTGTTCACTCTTATCCACCAACCTATACTAGAACCTACATAGTTCATCACAAACATTAGATCACTTTTTGTGTTGTCATTAGTCACCAAAATATGGGAGTGCAAAGAATGCACTTTCAGCTCCTCCTCCCGGCACCGTCCAGCCTCCCACCTACTGGACCTACTCGGTCGCCCGTTCGTCGTGAGTTTGACGTACCCCTATTCCTTGGTGTAGATGCCCAACCTTCCCCACAGTCACGAGTTGATCTAGTTTTGTCTCAAATTGGTTGTAATCGAGATGATTAGCAAGAAAAGTGGAAGCAAATTGGTCAAAATTGTAACTCGGTGGCGGGATTTTGCTAGATTCCGACGAGTCTAGCATCGGTGATCGGGCGGCCTATTGACGCCAATGGCATTTGCGCAGTGCTCGGGTGTGTAATCGGCATAGTTACGAGTTGATCTAGTTTTGTCTCAAATCGGTTGTAATCCAGATGATTAGTCAGGAATTGGTAGCAAATTGGTCGAAATTGTAACTAGCGACATGATTTTACTAGATTTTTGCAAGTCTGGCACCGGTGATCGGGTGGCCCGATGATGCCCATGACACTTAGACAGTGCTCGGGTGTATACGGGGCCTATCAGTTTTCCCTCCCAACTTTGAAATGAAATCTACAGGGTAGGGTAGCATTTTTCGTCCTTTTACAATTTTGCATGTTTTGCGGTGTTTGATCAGATCTACTTTGGAACTAAATTGAAAAACAAAAGTTATTATAAGGATTTGCATATTGAAAGGGTATGTTAGACATGTGCGCTGGTACTCCCTCCATTTTGAAATATAAGATGTTTTTGTTGAGAATATAAGCAACTGTTCGACTAAATTAAACCAAGTATAGATCATGAACATGACGTAGACAACGCTAATGACATAGTGAAACTTAATGATGTAACCATGTACTAGATATGTAGTAGAAACATCTACACAGATTACAAGTATGGAAAGCATAGAAATAAGCAGAAGATGGATGAACATATCATACCCGGCAGTTGACCAATTGACCGAAGCGGAAGCAGGAACATCGTTGGCAACCCTCTTGGCAGCGACAACCTTATCAGCGGCAATACGGCCGGCGTCGGTTCCCATGACGAAGACGAAGGCGACGCGGACATAGTGGACAAAGAGGAAGTAGACGAATATTGGCGAGCAGTCGCGTATGAGACGCCCCCCAAAAACCTAATTGTCCCTCTCTCGTACAGGATACAGAGAGACGGGGTTTCAGAGGCTTGGCCGTGTACGCGGTGGATATGGGATCAACAGTGTAGAGGAACGATGGAGGCGGTAGCGGTTGTGGGCAGATGTGTTCTCTGTTTGTGTTTTTTTGGTCGGAGAGGAGCAACCTCTCGTTAACATAGTGAACGGATAGACGTCGCCTAGGGGGGGGGGAGAATAGGCGATTTAATTTTTTTTCCGAGGAGCCGGAATATCCGGTCCAAGAATGATCCGGAAATTCCGGTATGCTTGATAAAGGCGGAATAAACTAGAGGTTTACTTTCACAAGTATACAACCTAGATGTAAATACTAGGCTCACCTATGTGCACTAACAACTTATGCTAAGCAATACAAGTAACAAGGTGATAGCAAGATAGATGACTTCAAGCACGAAGGTTATCACAAAGTAAAGTGCATAAGTAAAGAGCTCGGGTATAGAAATAACCGAGGCACGCGGAGACGAGGATGTATTCCCGAGTTCCACCCAAAGGGTGTACGTCTCGTTTGGAGAGGTGTGCGCAACCACAACAGGTTAGCCGCAACGCCACAAAAGCTCACATTTTTCTCCTGATGAACTCAACCACAAAAGGTTGCGAGTTCACCTTCCACTATTGATCTCCTTTGGGACGGAGATCGAATCCCGTACAACACTCTTGAGGCACACACCCACAACTTAATTAGGGGCTCCCAAGTCTTGAGGAACACACCCACAAATTAATTGGGGCTCTCAAGTGACCACAAAAGGTCTTGACCACAAAAGGTCTTGGCCATAAAAGGCCAGCCACAAATGGCGTCTAGGGTCCAATGACCCAAGAGTAACAAGCTCAGAAGTATCACCACCACGAATCCTCGTGGAGGGGTCAAACTGATGCAAATGCAATGGCAAGAGCTGAAGGAGATATGCCCTAGAGGCAATTAATAAAGTGTATTCTTTATCATATCTCGTTTGTTCATAATAGGTTTTTGTGTCATGATATAACCGTATTAAGAGGAAACATTAATGCGGGTGTGATGCGTGAACAACCAGGTCCCTAGTAGCCTCTACTAAGACTAGTTTCGTTGCACGATTGATGATCGAGGTTTCCCGATCATAGGGCATGGCGCCGGTCGGCAATGGAAGTCATATCGTTGGAGAACGATGTGATGGACATACCCAGATTTGGAGGACGTAGTCGTTACGCCTTTGACCGTGAGATCACCACTTATTGTTATTCCTGGAAGATACTTTGATCGCACCAAACGTCGTATCTTATATAGTATGACAATAACGGTGATACTTTTGGGTATCGGAAAGGAGTAGTTGAGGCGAGGGGTCAAGAGCGGGATTTGCCTGTCCGCATAGCAGGATAGATACTCTAGGATCCACTCGGTGAGTTCATGTCTAATGAGCTTGTAAGCATGTGACTAGGTCACGGAGAGATGAGATCATAGACGAGTAGAAGATAGCGCTGTCGGTAACGAGGTCAAGCTAGGTATGGAGATATCTATGGAACGACACTCGGACACGCTAAGTGTCGCTATGGCAAAAGGTTTAAGACTTTGCGTTCAGGTTTGATAGATGAAAGTCATTCGTTATATCACAGGGATTAATTCATGGGGTCCAGGCCTACGAGTTAGTCGTTGATCATAGAGGAGTCTTGATCATACCTGTTATTATATCGAACCGCTAGGGTAACACACTTAAGGGGTTTCGACAAGACAACCAGAAAGGAAAGAGATCACCGGGAACGTCCCGGGAGGGGTACGATGGAGATCGGGCATCGACGGAAGAGTTTTCGGAGCTAGAATAAATTATATATAATATGTTTGATATTAATTAGTGTAATTAATGTGCAAATATGATTTTATATATTTATTTTCGAATTTATTTAGGCTGATTTCCCTAAATGGGTCTTCTGGTCGAAAGAAGGCCCAAGAGGGGAAAATTCCCTAGGGGAATTCGGTGGGAGCCATGGGGCCGACCCAGGTGGGCCAAAAGGGGACCACCAGGGGCCGGCGCACCATGTGCAGACGCACCATGTGCAGCCGCACCAGGCAATGGGGGATAGTCCCAAATTGCCTGGCTGGCAAGGTTGGCTCCCCCCAGGAGCCTTTATATAGAGGGGCACCCCTGGCCTTTTAATTCACCAATTAATTCCCCAATTCTCTCTCGATTTCGTGATTCCCTTTGTCGGAGTTGCGCCGAGTTGAGAGGGGGATCTCTTCCACCATAGCCCGCTGCCGCGCTGCTGGTGTTCCGGTCCAAGTCTTCCGCTGCTCGTTCTGGACTAGAGCTTCGGAGGCCGTCGTTTCCACCGTATGTGTGTGACGCCCTGCGAGGTGCTGCGCTAGCGGTACTCGGAGGTCTGCTTCCTCTACACGACCTTGAGGTCGGCTTCGTCGGTCTTCATCGACAACGTCTGTGCGCGAACGTAACCCGCTTTCGGTCTACAAGGGTATGTATTCTGATATCCGTCCGTACTATTATATCTGCATAGAATAGATCTTGGCATGTTTTAGGGATATCGTTGCTAGGAATTTTTTTATTTTCTGCACCCGATCCCCTTCAGTGGTATCAGAGCCGATCTATCGTAGATATAGCTGTACGCTGTTAGAACCCGTGTTCTACACGGGGGCACCGTTCCTGTTATTTGCTACCCTCTAGCGTGCACTTGTGATTCCAGCGGCATCGAGTTGATGAAGTGGCCCAGACCGACTTTACGCGTACGCTTACGCGTACGCTTACGCGTACGCTTACGCGAGACTGGTTCCACTACTGACATACGGCTTGTACCGTATCTGTGGCTGGCGGGTGTCAGTTTCTCTCTCTTTAGTTGGTCTTCGCATTTTCAATGGAGGGCCCGAAAGGGATGCTTAAATATGCAATTATTGGATCGTTGTTGTGGTCATAAGGTTCATAGGTATGAAGCGGTTCTATTTACGAAAGCCCCAAGACACGTAAAATATGCAAAAGATAAAGTAGAAGCGTCTAACTTTATTTTGCAGGGGCTATGTGATATGGTCAAGGTAGGTTTATTAAATTGTTTATAAACTGCGGGCGCCAAGAAGACCATGGTGCAATGGACTATATCACATTGCATTACATTTGATGTTTTGTGTGCATCTTATATTGTGTGATTTTATATATATAGTATATATTAGTTACGCGGCGGTAATTATATAAGATGATCCCTTCAAAATACCACTAGTGTTCTCCCTCCAACGTGCACCACCAAGAAAGTTCTACGTTATGAGGCAAGCCGTGATGATCCGGTGTCAGACATATCGTCGTTCGCATATAGTGGGTGTAAGCCATGTTGCACAAGCGTCAGGGTGGAGGTTATGGTGGTGAGCCTAGCATATGCAGATATGGCCTCGGAACAAGGAGACCGAAAGGTCGAGCACGCGTCACTAAATTGGTGTGGCGGACATTTGTCTACTCTTGAAGTTGTGCCGCCGGCTCTGATGATGAGGGGCAGTGCAATGGATGGGGGTCGTGTAATCGCTTAAACGAACAGGAGGGATGTTCGTTTGAGTGGGAGTTATGTTAGTTATTTTCTAAAAATACTAAAACTCAAAATTATTATGAACAAAGTCTTATGTTGTTGCATATTCCATTGTAGATGTCTCACCCCTCCTTTAACCTAAACATGTTCATTGAGAAAGAGAAGCTTAAGACCGATGGGTCTAACTTTGTGTCCTGGTTCCACGACCTGAAGTCCATTCTTGAAACCCACAAGGTGGCCTACATCCTTGATGCCCCCTTAGGTGATCTTCCAAGCACCGCCTCGGATATCGAAAGAAATGTCCATGAGGTTAAGGCGGAGATTTTTTCTTATGTCCAGAGTGGCATGCTCTTTGCCATGGAGGCTGACCTGCAAAACCACTTCGTGAACAAGGGTGCTTATGATATAATCACTGAACTCATGGTTGTTTTTGCACGACAAGTCAAGGCTGAGACGTTCGAAGCATCCGTGCTTTTCTTCTCAGCCCAGATGGAAGAGAACGGCAATATAAGTGAGCACTTAGCCAAGGTTTTTGGCTGCGTTCAGCTCCTGAGTGATCTAGGAAGTGTGATCCCAGAAGAGCTGGTTATTGATAGGGTGCTGATTTCTCTGCCCCCTAGCTATAAGAACGCCATCGTGGACTACGACATGAAAGGGACGTCAAAACCCCTGTCGGAAATCCTAAAGATGCTCGAAGTGGCTGAATTAGAAATCAAGCTGGAGAAGATGGTGGTGACCATCGGATCACCTAAGCGCAACTGCCCCAAGTACCTGGAGGATAGGAAGTCTGGCAAGACGGTCGACAAAGAGCAAGGTATATTTGATATACATGTTATAGATGTGTACCTTACATCCGCCCGGAGCAACACGTGGGTATTTGATACTGGTTCTGTTGCTCATATATGTAACTCTTAGGAGGAGTTACGGAATAGACGGCGGCTGGCTAAGGATGAGGTGATGATGCGCGTCGGCAATGGATCGAGAGTCGACGTGGTGGCTGTCGGCACGCTCCCTCTACATCTACCATCGGGACTAGTTTTGGTTTTAAATAAGTGTTATTTTGTATCATCCTTGAGTGTAAACATTATAAGTGGGTCTTGCCTGTTACAAGACGATTATTCATTTAAATCAGTATCAACCAGTTGTGCTATTTATATGAATGATATCTTTTATGTTGATGCTCCCGAGAATAATGGTTTATTCTTGTTGAATCTCGATCGTAGTACTCACATCCATAACATAGAAGCCAAACGGGTTAAGTGTAGTGATGATACCGCCATGTATATGTGGCATTGCCATCTTGGTCATATTGGTGTAAAGCGCATGAAGAAACTCCGCACCGATGGACTTTTGGACTCGTTGGATTTTGGATCCCTCGATACATGCAAACCATGCCTCATGGGCAAAATGACCAAGACACCGTTCAAAGGTTTCGTTGAACGGGCGTCGGATTTACTGGGGATCATACATATAGATGTGTGTGGACCGATGAGCGTTTCGACACACAATGGTTATCGTTACTTCGTCACCTTCACTTATGACTTGAGTATATACGGTTATATCTACTTGATGAAACACTAGTCTGAAACTTTTGAAAAGTTCAAGGAATTTCAAAGTGAAGTTGAGAATCAGCTTAACAAGAAAATCAAGCACCTCTGATCCGATCGTGGTGGCGAGTATTTGAGTTTTGAGTTTGGCACACATCTGATCTATGATGTCTCTTACCGATTTGCCCGTGTCCTTCTGGGGTTATGCGTTAGAAACAACCGCATTCATTTTAAATAGGGCTCCGTCCAAATCCGTTGAAACGACACCGTATGAATTATGGTATGGCCAAAAGCCTAAGTTATCGTTTCTGAAGGTTTGGGGTTGTGAGGCGTATGTTAAGAAACTACAGCCCGACAAACTCGAACCGAAGTCGGAGAAAGTCGTCTTTGTAGGATATCCGCGGGAAACCGTAGTGTACACCTTCTACAACCAAGCTGAGGGCAAAACTTTTGTCGCGAAGACCGGTACCTTTCTAGAGAAGGAGTTTCTCACGAAAGGAGTAAGTGGGAGGAAGGTAGACCTCGATGAGATCGTTGATCCTGAACTCGAGATTCCGAGTGGCGCAACGGAAGCAATTCCGGAAACGTCCTCCGTGGATGGAGTGGGAGAAACTGTCGAGGATTCTACCTCGTAGGTCTGGTAGATCTCGGATCGCACCAGAATGGTATGGCAACATGGTTTGCACCGTCATGTTAGTTGAACAAGACGAACCTACGAACTACAAGGAGGCGATGCCGAGTCTAGAGTCCGAGAAATGGCTTGAAGCCATGAAATACGAAATAGGATCCATGTATGATAACAAAGTGTGGAATTTGATGGATATTCCCGAAGGGCGCAAGGCCGTCGAGAATAAATGGATCTTTAAGAAGAAGACTGATGCTGACGGTAATGTGACCGTCTATAAAGCTCGGCTTGTCGCAAAAGGTTTCCGACAAGTTCATGGGATTGACGACGATGAAACTTTTTCACCGGTAGCGATGCTTAAGTCTATTCGGATTTTGTTAGCAGTTGCTGCCTATTACGATTATGAAATCTGGCAGATGGACGTCAAAACAGCCTTTCTAAATGGAAACATTGAGGAAGAGTTGTACATGGTACAACCGGAAGGTTTTGTCGATCCAGTAAATGCTAACAAGGTATGCAAGCTTCAGCGATCCATCTATGGATTGAAACAGGCATCTCGGAGCTGGAATTTTCGCTTTCATGAGGTAATCAAAAAAATTGGATTTGTCCAAAATTTGGAAGAGACCAGTATTTACAAGAAAATGAGTGGGAGCTCGGTTGTGTTCTTCGTACTGTATGTAGATGACCTATTGCTGATTGGGAATGATGTGGAACTTCTGAATAGCGTGAAGGAATATTTAAACAGTAAATTTTCCATGAAGGACTTAGGAGAAGCTGCATACGTCTTAGGCATAAAATCTATCGTGATAGATCAAGGCGCCTATTAGCGTTGAGTCAGAGTACTTATCTTGATAAAATATTGAATCTTTTTGGTATGGAGAAGGCAAAGAAGGGTTCTCTGCCGGTTATCAAGAATAAAATATTGCGGAAGGCACAGTGTCCGGTAACGGAACTGGATAAGGGCGATATGACTAAACTTCCTTATGCTTCAGCCATAGGATCGATTATGTATGCAATGTTAAGTACTAGACCTGATGTGGCATTAGCTCTAAGTTTGACAAGCCGGTTTCAGAGTAATCCTAGAATGGCGCATTGGATCGCTGTTAAGAGCATTCTTAAGTATCTCAATAAGACAAAGGAAATGTTCCTTGTCTATAGTGGCTGCGATGAAGAACTTGGCGTAACAGGTTACGTGGATGCAAGTTTCTGCTCAGACCCCGATGACTCTAAGTCACAGACATGTTATGTGTTCAAGGTGAATGGGGGCGCCGTTGAACGGGAATCTGGCACCTAGAGGGGGGGGGGTGAATAGGTGCTATTACAAATTTTAGGTCTTTTCAAATTTAGGCTCAACACAAAGGTAAATTCTCTAGATATGCAACTACGGTGAATTTACCTAAATGAGAATCTAAGCAATAACAAGATAAGCAAGTAAGGGAGCAAAGGTAAAGGGAAACAAGTGAAGCACGCGGAGACGAAGATGTAATCCCGAGTTCCACCCAAGGGTGTACGTCTCGTTTGGATAGGTGTGCGCTACCACAACAGGTTAGCCGCAACGCCACAAAGGCTCACCTTCTTCTCCGATGAACTCAACCACAAAGGTTTCGAGTCCACCTTCCACTATTGATCCCCTTTTAGGGCGGAGATCGAATCCCTTACAAACGCTTGAGGCACACACCCACAACTGAATTGGGGCCTCCCAAGAAGACCACAAAAGGTCAAGGACCACAAAAGGTCAAGGTAACACCAAGAGTACAACAATGGTGAACTAGGTTTTCCCACCGGAAACCCTAGCCACGAAATCCCCAAGTGAATGGGGGAGAAATGCAAATCCCTTCGGTGACGATGTAGATCCGGGCCTTCTCCTCCAATCCTCCAAAGATCTATGAATTTGGGTGGGGGGATTGGGAGATCTTGATGATTTGAGCTTTCAAGAATGGTAGGAGAGAGAAAATCTGAGAGCTCACTGTTCTTGAGTGAGTGAGGGGGTATTTATACTCCCCCTCAAAATCTGGCCGTTGGCTGTCTTGGTCACCCGGAAATTCCGGTTTAAGTTACACCGGAAATTCCGGTCACCCGGAATATCCGGCCCTTTGAAAATATCCGAGCTGAATTTCCGGTTGAGATCAGAACCAATTCTGAACTTGACTTAGTCGATTTTCTGAGGTTGACTCGGAATATCCGAGTCCTTGAAAATTTCCGAGCTGAATTTCCGATTGGAGTCAGTACCACTTCTGAATCTTGACTTAGCCAATTTTTCTGAGGTTGACTCGGAATATCCGGGTTGGTGAACCGGAATATCCGGGTCCTTGAAATTTCCGAGCTGATTTTCCGATTGAAGTCAGTACCACTTCTGAATCTTGACTTAGCCAATTTTCCTGAGGTTGACTCGGAATATTCGGGTTGGGGAACCGGAATATCCGAGTCCTTGAAATTTCCGAGCTGATTTTCCGATTGAAGTCAGTAGTACTTCTGAACTTGACTTAGCCAATTTTCTGGGTTTGACTCGGAATATCCGGGTTGGGGAACCGGAATATCCGAGTCCTTGAAGAATTCCAGAAACTCTTTTTCTCTACAATTTGGCTTTATGATTTGTGATATGAGTTTCACCCAAACTGAAATACTTAGCAATAGGATTAGTATATCATTGGTATTGTTAACTAACACACAAAACACTAGGGATTAAGAAATGTTCTTTCAATCTCCCCCTTTTTGGTGTTAGATGACAATACCAAGATTTGCATAGAAACAAAAGGTAATATCCTGTTTTTGGCGAAAATGGCTCCCCCTAAATAAATGCAAGTAAGCAACACAAAATGGCAAAGGATAGGAGCAATTTTATAATAACAACCACAAGATATCACAAAGGAGAAACGAGACAAAAGTAAGGTTATGGTAGCAATTGAGACTAGATAGATTTTCATACCTTGTGCATATAGAATATGAAGAGAATACCAACACAATCAATTCGAAGTCTCAAGCATAATATAATGATAGCATCAACCATTGTCTCAATACAAAGATATCACAAATGAAATAAAGAGAGTTTCACAAGTAACTAACAACACGATAAATGGACACAAGCGCAAATAAATGAAAAACGCATAAGCTTGTGCCCGACCCTTGCAAATCCCCGAAGAAGTCCTAGTAGAGCAACTTCTCCCCCTTTGGCATCGAAACGCCAAAAAGGAAGAAGAGTGATGCTACGTCCCATGGAAGTCTTCAGTCCGAGGGGTCCTCCTCCTCCTCATCATCATCATCAGCCTCCTCCTCATCATCATCGTCCTCATACTCCTCAGACGCTGCCTCCTCATCATCATCTTCCTCCTCATCATCATAGTCATAGCCAGTGGTGTACGAGCTACCGCCAAGGTCCTGGTCAATCAGTGTCCATGGAGCCAAGGAACCCTGGTTCCACAGAGCAAAGGTCAGGGGCTCAGACAGGGCAGCAGGAGCAGGAGAGCCAGAAGCATGGTGAAGGATCAAGTCTTGCTTGTAGTCCAGCTGACGGCGATCCTTGTAGGCATTGTATTGCTCTTTGCGGATGTCCACATTCATGCAAAGGATGTTGCGCTGGAACCAGTTCAGCTTCTTGACATGCCCATGAGTGGTAGGAACATGAGTAGAGGTAGCAGCAGCCCTCCTAGCATCACCCATGAAAGATCCACCTGTAGCTAATGTAGTAGAAGGCCTAGGAGGGGGCTTGACCACAGTCTTCTTCACATAGAGCTTTTTGAAGTCATGTGGCACCAAATCACTGCTGCCGACGTTGAGGTTAGGGAACTTAAACTGGAGGAGCTTCATTATGTACGGAGCACAAGGAATAGAGACCCTGGTGGTCATAGCTTCATACATCTCATTGTAGATGTAATCCATCACATCTACTCTCCAGTCAGTATCAGAACCCGAGTCCTCCACAATGCGGTTGGCGTGAAGGAGCAGGTTGCAGAGAGGGGTAACCACGTTGTCGTTGTTGCCACCACTCGGTGCAATGTTCTCACGCAGGATGCGCACAAGAACATCATACAAAGGAAGCAAGTCACGAGAGAATCCAGGGGTGGCTCCCACACCATATAAGTGAGCTGTCTCCTTCTTGTTGAGCTTGTAGGTGGTGTGCATGCGAGTGCCTTGGGCATTGTCACCATCAAACCTGTAGCCCAGTACCTTGCCAAACTCCTCGAAGTTGGACTCACAATATGATTCCCCAGTCATCCACTTCATGGTCTTCTTCGAGTCACCCTTGATCACTAGGGTGGCGAAGAACTGCATTACAAGCTGCGCGTTGTAGGCACAACGGATGAGCGCCAACCTCTCCAAACCCATGGTCTTGACAATGTGGATGGCCTCAGCAAATGCGGTTTTCTTCTGCAGGGATGCAAAGTCAAACGGGTGCATGGGTCGAATGGGCTTCGACAGTGAGAGATAGAGATCCACAAATATGTGCTCTTGCGCTTGGCACCAAAATCTGCGATCATCGAGAGAGGTGTCTCTTGCGCTGAGGTACCAGTCCCCCTGCCTCAGCTGAGAGTAATCCACAGAATGCATCTTGGAATAGTTCGGACGTTGGGGACTAGGGGCATTCTTTCTCTTCTTGGATGAGGGCTTGCTGGCAACAACTTTCTTCTTCCTCTGAGGTGCAAGGCCCTTTCCCTTGTTGACTGATTGCTTGGAGACAGGTGCTCTACCAGTGTGCCTTGATCCCCCTGCGGACGGACTTCCACCTGAACCTGTGAATTTGAGCATAGAGGGTAGCATAAGGTACGTGCACACAAGTCAGGAGATAATACACACATTAGATAGGCATTTGATGGATCATATGTAGTTAAACATGAGTTAATCTTAAACTGTAGTGTCTGGCTCGGAATATCCGGGTCAGACATGACCGGAAATTCCGAGTCAATCTCGACCGGATATTCCGAGTCAGACAGAAACTGCAGATCTGAGATTGACTTGGTCTAAAACTAGATCGATCCAACGTAATGCAAAACTAATGTATGTAGAAGGCAGGGAATAGTCCTAGGAACAATCTCTACCAAGCAACATTGAAACAAATAACTCCACATCAAGATCCAAGTGCAAGCACATAAGGAAGAAGAAAAGTGAAGTTACCCTCATCCATTGAGGCCATTGCTTGGAGGAGTGAGTTCCCGGGGCGGAGGAGGAGCAGATCCGGCCGAGAAAGAGGTTCCCCGGCGGTCAGAGTGCTCCGGAGGGGCTTGGGAACAGCAGGGGCGGCGGCTGGAGGAGAGGGAGGTCGGGGGGTGGAAGAAGGCCACTAATGAGCCCTTCACCCCGAGCCTGCCCTTATATTTCTGGACAAACTGCCAGACCGGATATTCCAGGTGTAACTTACACCGGATATTCCGAGTCACCGGATATTCCGGTTCAAAATGAACCGGATATTCCGACCTGCTGAACCAAAATCCCAGTTTTCAAAAGGATGACTTGTGTGCAATAGAGAGAAATGTTTTCAGGGGAAAGTAGGCTTGGGATAGATTTCCAAACTGATATTGGTACACCATACTCAACTCACAACAACCAAATCGAACCAAAAGAGCCAAGTTGAGTAGGTTTCCCACATGCATGAAAAGGAGGGCAAATAGCAACAAAAAGCTCCAAATAAAATCAACTCTTCAAGGAGAAGAGGTCGGTGGCCGAGGCCACCATGTAGGAGTGTATGGCATGTTACCGCGAAGATGTATCTTGGGTACATAACCAATACTCGTCGTTTTAGCTCATTAGTCACAAGAATGAATATAGAGATAAAAGAACACTTGCTATCGGCATAATGGGGGGAGGGATGGTCCAATGTATTAGGACCGCACTCCCCCTATTTCCATGCCTACATATAAACTAGATAAGATGCAATTACGCCCTAGGTGAGTGTGCAAGCGATCAAGCTAAGGACCTCGAATCAATGATATTAAGCTCATTCCTCAAAAAGCAAAACCTTCCTTCCTCAAGGGGCTTCGTGAAGATATCCGCCAATTGATCCCTTGTGCCCACATATGATAAGTCAATGTCTCCACGGGCCACATGATCTCTTATGAAATGATGGCGGATCTCAATATGCTTGGTTCTTGAATGTTGCACCGGGTTGTAGGCAATCTTGATGGCACTTTCGTTGTCACATAAAAGAGGCACTTTGTCACAATCGACTCCGTACTCCTTTAAAGTTTGCCTCATCCATAGCAACTGAGTGCAACAACTTGCGGCGGCAACATACTCGGCTTCGGCGGTGGAGAGAGATATGCAATTTTGCTTCTTAGAAGACCAACTCACCAAGGACCTCCCAATAAATTGACAAGCACCGGAGGTTGACTTCCTATCATCATGATCTCCCGCCCAATCGGAATCCGTGAATCCACATAATGAGAAATTTGCATCCTTGGGATACCACAATCCATAAGTTGGGGTATAAGCCAAATATCTAAAGATTCTCTTGACCGCCACATCATGGCTTTCTTTAGGAGCCGCTTGATATCTTGCACACACTCCTACGGCTAGCACTATATCCGGTCTAGATGCACAAAGGTAGAGGAGAGATCCAATCATGGAGCGGTATACCTTTTGATCCACATCCTTACCCTTCGGGTTGAGCTCAAGGTGGCATTTGGTTTGCATTGGAGTAGAGGCACCCTTGAGATCAAGCAACTCGTACTTCTTGAGCATGTCTTGAATGTACTTTGCTTGGTTGATGAACGTTCCTTCCCTCAATTGTTTGATCTCAAATCCGAGGAAGAACTTCATCTCGCCCATCATAGACATCTCAAACCTGTCAGTCATAAGCTTAGAGAATTCTTCGTTAAATGCTTTGTTAGTCGATCCAAATATAATGTCATCCACATATAATTGACAAATGAAAAGCTCCCCATTAACTTTCTTAGTGAAAAGTGTGGGGTCGATTTCCCCAACTTGGAATCCACGGTCTACAAGTAGTTCTCTAAGGTGCTCGTACCACGCTCGTGGGGCTTGTTTAAGGCCATAGAGTGCCTTATCCAACTTGTAGACATGGTTCGGATACTTGAGGTCTTCGAACCCCGGTGGTTGCTTAACATAAACAAGTTCATTTAGTGGACCATTTAGAAAAGCGGATTTAACATCCATTTGTTGCAACTTAAAGTTATGGTGAGAGGCATAGGCAAGAAGAATACGGATTGACTCAAGTCGAGCCACGGGCGCGTAGGTTTCTCCAAAGTCAATGCCTTCAATTTGAGAGTAACCTTGAGCCACCAATCTTGCCTTGTTCCTCACCACCATGCCATGTTCATCTTGCTTGTTCTTGAATATCCACTTGGTGCCGATAACATTGCGGCAATCTTTGGGTCTTTCCACCAACTTCCACACTTTGTTGCGCTCGAAGTTGTTGAGCTCTTCATGCATAGCATCAAGCCAATCTTTATCTTCAAGAGCTTCAAAGACCTTCTTGGGTTCCACCATGGAGATGTGAGCTTGATGTTCACTAAAGCTTGCGAGTTGTCTTCGGGTAGAGACCTTGCTTCTCACATCACCAAGCACCTTGTCCAGAGATAGAGCTCTTAATTCTTGTGAGGTGCCAACCCTATTCAAGCGGCGGATCTCGATTTCCCTCCGAGTGGTGGGAGGAATCGCTTGATCATCTTGATCATTCATGTCTCCGCCTTGACTGATTTGATGGCCTTGATCAACCATTGGAGTGGTGTCCATTGGTGAGGGAGAGGGTTGATCTTGGCCTTGCGAACTGCCACCGGGAATGTCAGCAGGACCGGATATTCCGGGTTCAGGGACCGGAAATTCCGGACCACCGGAATTTCCGAGTCCATCTTGAACCGGATTTCCGGTCCTCCGGAAATTCCAGGAGCAGCTGTAGAATCTTGTTCTTCTTGGCTAGGTGCATTGGGCACGGTGTTGTCGATGGGTGTTTCTTGTGTTGGGGTGGTCACCACTTGTGAAGAACTTGGTCCTTGTTGATCATCCTCATAATAGAGTTCAACGGGGCGGTGGACTCCCAACCCCATTCGTCGGATAGCATCTTGAGGTTCATCATCACCTACACCGGAAACACCACTTTGCTCCACGAGGGAGCCGTCATTCTCCTCGAACACCACACTACAAGTTTCTATGATTATGCGCGAGGCCTTATCATAGACTCTATAAGTGTGGGATTCGGATCCGTAGCCCACAAATGTCCCTTCAAGAGACTTAGAATCAAACTTGCCCAAACGAACACCTTTGATGAGATAAAAACACTTACAACCAAATACACGGAAGTAGGAGATATTGGGCTTGTTCCCGGTGAGCACTTCATAAGGTGTCTTCATGAGTCCTTTGCGAAAGAAGAGCCGGTTGGATGAATGGCAAGCGGTGTTGACGGCTTCGGCCCAAAAGTTGTGAGGGGACTTGAACTCCGCCATCATCGACCTTGCCATCTCAATAAGTGTGCGGTTCTTCCTTTCGGCTACACCATTTTGTTGGGGAGTATAAGCAGCGGAATATTGATGACGAATCCCTTCTTCACTAAGGAACTCGTTTAAGGTGTAGTTCTTGAACTCGGACCCATTGTCACTTCGTATCACCAAGATAGGGACATTGTGTTGACGTTGAGCTTCATTGGAGAAGTCGATGATAGTTTGTTGAGTCTCCATCTTCGTCTTGAAGAAGAAAACCCATGTGTATCTTGAATAGTCATCAACAATCACCAAGCAATATTTCTTGCCACCAAGACTAGCTTCCGGAATGGGACCAAAGAGGTCAACATGGAGAAGCTCCAAAACCCTCTTTGACGAAATGATGGTCTTGCTTGGATGGTAGATGCCATGCATTTTTCCTTCAACACACGCCCTACACATTCGATCCTTCGAGAAAGAAACATGGTCTTTTAGTCCTAGGATATGGCCACCCTTGTGGAGACTTTGCAAAGTCCTCATGTTGACATGGGCTAGTCGGCGATGCCATAGCCAACCCAAGTCTGCCTTTGCGAATAGGCACATTGTATGGGAAGTGGTTACTCCGGAGAAGTCAACCACATAGAGCCCATTCTCAATGTACCCAACAAAAGACACATTGAGAGACTTGCTCCGCAAGAGAATGACCATTTCCTTTTCAAAGACAACGGTATAGCCCAAACAAGTTAAGGAATGGACGGAGATCAAGTTGAAACCTAGGGACTCGAGAAGCAAGACATTCACAAGTGTGATGTCCGGTGCCACTACCACCTTGCCGAGCCCTATTACCTTAGACTTAGAATTATCACCATATGTAACGGTCATTTGATCATCATTGGGCTTCAACTCCGTTACAATATCCTTGCTTCCGGTCATATGACTAGTGCACCCACTATCAATTATCCATTTCGATCCTCCGGAAGCAAGGCCCTACACACAATCAATTCTTGGGTTTAGGTACCCATTTTGCAATGGGTGCCTTTTGGTTAGCAACAAGGGTCTTTGGTACCCAAATAGCATATTCAATGTAACCATCAAAAGGACCAATGTATCTAGCATAGACATCCCCATAATAATCAACATATAAAGCATAGTTGGGGTTAGATATGCCCGCAAAGTCATTACGAGTGGGAGTGCCCCTTGTGGCATTTCCACTCGCAATGTCAACCTTCTTGGCTTGTGCGGACTTGGTCTTCTTCTTGATCTCCTTCTTCTCCTTAGCAACATAGCCTAGACCTTCCTTACCCTTGTGGGGCACTCGCTCATGAAGAGGAGTAGTGAGTGTCCCCTTACCTTTATCAAGAGAGGTCTTGGGCTTGGTTGCCATAGAAGGAACAAACACAACCCTAGCAATACCCTTCACAACATTTGCATTAGCATTCAAAGGAGTAGAGGTGCTAGGTTTCTCAAGAGTAGATATCCGAGATTGGAGTTGATCACGAGACTTGAGAAGACGTTCGTGATCACTTGTCAACACCTTGTGAGCATTGTCAAGTGACTCGAAGTCTTCGCAAAGTCTAGCATGAGCAACTACAAGCTCGGACTTTTCATTTTGCACAATTTTACATTTAGCAAAGTAGAGATCACGATCCTTAGTGATCTTAGCAAGTTGCTCCTCGAGGAGAGCATGAGCTTCTTGTTCATCTTCGAGAGAGGATTGGAGAGACACCTTAGCGTGTGCATCCTCTCTCTCAATCTCACCTTTTAGTTCAAGCTCATCCTCAAGCTCACCTATACGACTCATGATTGAGCCAAAGTGTTTCTTTCCTTCTCCTTGCAAGTTAGTCATGAATTTATCAAAAGCAATGATTTCCTCCTTGACTTCTAGGCTCATAGCATCATCAATGTCATGTGATATGGAGTTGGGGATAGTTGTACCTCGGATGTCTTTGCCATAAGACATCTTGCATTCTTGACGATGGGGCTCTCGTTTGGTGAGGAGAAGAGTGATGGAGGTGTGGAAGACATGGCTAGTGCGGCCACTTGCGTTGGAGTATCCTCCTTGTCACTATCTTCATCATCGGTGGGATATTGCTCTTGAGTCACCAAGACAATCTTTTGATTCTTCTTGAAGAAAGGCTTCTTCATGGGCATGGGCCCCTTGCCCTTCGTCTTGGCCACGAGCCTCCCACCATGATCCTCTCTTCTCTCCCATGGGCAATCGGCAACAAAGTGACTCTTGTCATCGCAGTTATAGCAAAGTCTCACTTTGTTGAATGGCTTTCCTCCGTTGGGGGGAAACTTCTTGTCAATCCTTGCTTTTGCCCTTCCGGGGTTCTTCCAAAAGGTTCTTGCCGCAAGACCCATGTGTTGAGTGAGAGTGCTTGAGAGAGCTTCACTAGATAGCTCGACTTGATCATCACACTCCTCTTCATCCTCCTCTTCAACGGTGGCCTTCAAAGCAATTGAGGCATGCTTGTGCATCCCTATGGCTCTAGCTCTTGCATCTTGTGCAATCTTGGAGGCCACCTTGTATGCGGTCATCTCTTGCATAACTTCATTGGATGTCATCTTTGCAAAGTCATGTCTCCCTTGGAGTGTCTTCAAATCCGTGTCCTCAAAGGGCATGAGAGCGGTCACAAACTTCCTCTTGATCCAAGCATCATTAATGTACTCCGCCCCGAGGTTCTTGAAGGAGTTGGCAACCAACACCAACCTCCGGTACATGTCCTCGTGGCTTTCTCCATCCAACTTGTAGAACCCTTCCACCTCATTGCATAAGGCATCATACCGGTTCTTCTTCATGCTCTCATTCCCAACGAAGATGTCGGAAAGAGCATTCCAAACTTCCTTGGCGGTGGAGAATTGTTGAATGAGCGCCATGTCCTTCTCTCCAACGGCCATTTGGAGTTGATGAAGAGCGGTGGCGTTGAGTTGGCTATCAACCACCTCTCTTCTTGTCAAGTTGGTTGGATCATGGGGCTTGTATCCTTCTTCAATGATGCGCCAAAGCTCAATGGAGGCACTACATAGATGAGACTTCATTAGAAACACCCATTGAGAGAATTGAGTAGGTTTAAGCTTAGGAGGATCACTTCTAAAGTTTACATGAGGGTGAGGGATAGGAGGGTTAGGAGAGTAATTATGGTTGACATTATGAAATTCCTCTCCTTTGGGGGTGTTAGAGGAGCTAGGTGGTTCATCCTTTTCCGCCATCCCGGGAACACTTGAGGTAACATCTTTGGACCCATCCGAAGATGACTCCTTAGAGTTCCCCGCATGTTCCTTAGGAGGAGGAGAGGGAGAAGTAGCCTCGGGCTCCTTAGACTTCAAGAGTGCCATGAGCATCTCATTCATCTTGACGAGTTGGGCCTCCAAGGACGATCTCATATCAATAAGATCGGCCATGGTTGCCCCTTTGGCTAACGCCTCCTTCTCCGCCTCTAATTTTTCATGGGCGGCCCTCTCGGCATCGGATTCCGTCATCGTTGCACTTAGGCGGTTAAGCCCTTAAAAGTGAACCTGGCTCTGATACCAATTGAACGGGAATCCGGCACCTAGAGGGGGGGGTGAATAGGTGCTATTACAAATTTTAGATCTTTTCAAATTTAGGCTCAACACAAAGGTAAATTCTCTAGATATGCAACTACGGTGAATTTACCTAAATGAGAATCTAAGCAATAACAAGATAAGCAAGTAAGGGAGCAAAGGTAAAGGGAACCAAGTGAAGCACGCGGAGACGAAGATGTAATCCCGAGTTCCACCCAAGGGTGTACGTCTCGTTTGGAGAGGTGTGCGCTACCACAACAGGTTAGCCGCAACGCCACAAAGGCTCACCTTCTTCTCCGATGAACTCAACCACAAAGGTTTCGAGTCCACCTTCCACTATTGATCCCCTTTTAGGGCGGAGATTGAATCCCTTACAAACGCTTGAGGCACACACCGACAACTGAATTGGGGGCTCCCAAGAAGACCACAAAAGGTCAAGGACCACAAAAGGTCAAGGTAACACCAAGAGTACAACAATGGTGAACTAGGTTTTCCCACCGGAAACCCTAGCCACGAAATCCCCAAGTGAATGGGGAAGAAATGCAAATCCCTTCGGTGAGGATGTAGATCCGGGCCTTCTCCTCCAATCCTCCAAAGATCAATGAATTTGGGTGGGGGGATTGGGAGATCTTGATGATTTGAGCTTTCAAGAATGGTAGGAGAGAGAAAATCTGAGAGCTAACTGTTCTTGAGTGAGTGAGGGGGTATTTATACTCCCCCTCAAAATCTGGCCGTTGGCTGTCTTGGTCACCCGGAAATTCCGGTTTAAGAAACACCGGAAATTCCGGTCACCCGGAATATCCGGGTCTTTGAAAATATCCGAGCTGAATTTCCGGTTGAGATCAGAACCAATTCTGAACTTGACTTAGTCGATTTTCTGAGGTTGACTCGGAATATCCGAGTCCTTGAAAATTTCCGAGCTGAATTTCCGATTGGAGTCAGTACCACTTCTGAATCTTGACTTAGCCAATTTTTCTGAGGTTGACTCGGAATATCCGGGTTGGTGAACCGGAATATCCGGGTCCTTGAAATTTCCGAGCTGATTTTCCGATTGAAGTCAGTACCACTTCTGAATCTTGACTTAGCCAATTTTCCTGAGGTTGACTCGGAATATCCGGGTTGGGGAACCGGAATATCCGAGTCCTTGAAATTTCCGAGCTGATTTTCCGATTGAAGTCAGTAGTACTTCTGAACTTGACTTAGCCAATTTTCTGGGGTTGACTCGGAATATCCGGGTTGGGGAACCGGAATATCCGAGTCCTTGAAGAATTCCAGAAACTCTTTTTCTCTACAATTTGGCTTTATGATTTGTGATATGAGTTTCACCCAAACTGAAATACTTAGCAATAGGATTAGTATATCATTGGTATTGTTAACTAACACACAAAACACTAGGGATTAAGAAATGTTCTTTCAGCCGTGTGCTGGAGAAGTGGGAAGCAACCCATTGTCGCACAATCTACAATGGAGTCGGAGTACATTGCTGCTTGCGAAGCCGCGAATGAAGCTGTGTGGCTGAGGAAGTTCGTCATCGAACTTGGAGTGTTCCCGAGCGTGCAAGACCCCGTGATCCTCTTCTGCGACAATACGGGTGCCATTGCCAACGCCAAGGAGCCAAGGTCTCACTCCACCGCCAAACACATTCTCCGACGCTTCCATGTGATACGTCAGTACGTACAAGGTGGCGATGTAAAGATTTGCAAAGTGCATACGGATCTGAATGTGGCAGATCCGCTGACGAAGCCTCTCCCGCTTGACAAGCATGAAAAACACAAGTTAGCTATGGGTGTTAAGCTTTTACCAAGTTGTAATCTAGATTAATTTGTACTCTAGTGCAAGTGGGAGACTAAAGGAGATATGCCCTAGAGGCAATTAATAAAGTGTATTCTTTATCATATCTCGTTTGTTCATATTAGTTTTTTGTGTCATGCTATAACCGTACTAAGCGGAAACATTAATGCGGGTGTGATGCGTAAACAACCAGGTCCCTAGTAGCCTCTACTAAGACTATTTTCGTTGCGCGATTGATGATCGAGGTTTCCCGATCATAGGGCATGGCACCGGTCGGCAATGGAAGTCATATCGTTGGAGAACGATGTGATGGACATACCCAGATTTGGAGGACGTAGTCGTTACGCCTTTGACCGTGAGATCAACCATTATTGTTATTCCTGGAAGATACTTTGATCGCACTAAACGTCGTATGTTATATAATATGACAATAACGGTGATAATTTTGGGTATCGTAAAGGAGTAGTTGAGACGAGGGGTCAAGAGCGGGATTTGCCAGTCCGCATAGCAGGATAGATACTCTAGGGCCCACTCGGTGAGATCATGTCTAATGAGCTTGCAAGCATGTGACTAGGTCACGGAGACATGAGATCATAGACGAGTAGAAGATAGCGTTATCGGTAACGAGGTCAAGCTAGGTATGGAGATATCTATGGAACGACACTCGGACACGCTAAGTATCGCTATGGCAAAAGGTTTAAAACTTTGCGTTCAGGTTTGATAGATGAAAGTCATTCGTTATATCACAGGAATTAATTCATGGGGTCCAGGCCTACGAGTTAGTCGTTGATCATAGAGGATTCTTGATCATACCTGTTATTATATCGAACCGCTAGGGTAACAGCCTTAAGGGGTTTCGACAAGACAACCAGAAAGGAAAGAGATCACCGGGAACGTCCCGGGAGGGGTCTGATGGAGATCGGGCATCGACGAAAGAGTTATTGGAGCTAGAATAAATTATATATAATATGTTTGATATTAATTAGTGTAATTAATGTGCAAATATGATTTTATTTTATTTATTTTCGAATTTATTTAGGCTGATTTCCCTAAATGGGCCTTCTGGTCGAAAGAAGACACAAGAGGGGGAAAATTCCCTAGGGGAATTCGGTGGGAGCCATGGGGCCGACCCAGGTGGGCCAAAAGGGGCCCACCAGGGGCCGGTGCACCATGTGCAGCCGCACCAGGCAATGGGGGATAGTCCCACATTGCCTGGCTGGCAAGGTTGGCTCCCCCAGGAGCGTTTATATAGAGGGGCACCCCTGGCCTTTTAATTCACCAACTAATTCCCCAATTCTCTCACGATTTCGTGATTCCCTTTGTCGGAGTTGCGCCGAGTTGAGAGTGGGATCTCTTCCACCATAGCCCGCTGCCGCGCTGCTGGTGTTCCGGTCCAAGTCTTCCGCTGCTCGTCCTGGACTGGAGCTTCAGAGGCCGTCGTGTCCATCGTACGTGTGTGACGCCCTGCGAGGTGCTGCGCTAGCGGTACTCGGAGGTCTGCTTCCTCTACACGACCTTGAGGTCGGCTTCGTCGGTCTTCATCGACAACGTTTGTGCGGGAACGTAATCCCCGCTTTCGGCCAACAAGGGTATGTATTCAGATCTCCGTTCGTACTACTATATCTGCATAGAATAGATCTTGGCATCTTTTAGGGATATCGTTGCTAGGATTTTTTTTTTGTTTTCTGCACCCGATCACCTTCAGTGGTATCAGAGCCGATCTATCGTAGATATAGTTGTACGCAGTTAGAACCCGTGTTCTACACGGGGCACCGTTTCTGTTATTTGCTACCCTCTAGCGTGCAATTGTGATTCCAGCGGCATCGAGTTGATGAAGCGGCACAGACCGACTTTACGCGTACGCTTATGCGAGACTGGTTCCACTACTGACATACGGCTTGTACCGTATCTGTGGCTGGCGGGTGTCAGTTTCTCTCTCTTTAGTTGGTCTTCGCATTTTCAATGGAGGGCCCAAAAGGGATGCTTAAATATGCAATTATTGGATCGTTGTTGTGGTCATAAGGTTCATAGGTATGAAGCGGTTCTATTTACGAAAGCCCCAAGACACGTAAAATATGCAAAAGATAAAGTAGAAGCGTCTAACTTTATTTTGCAGGGGCTATGTGATATGGTCAAGGTAGGTTTATTAAATTGTTTATAAACTGCGGGCGCCAAGAAGACCATGGTGCAATGGACTATATCACATTGCCTTTCCTTTGTATGTTTTGTGTGCATCTTATATTGTGTGATTTTATATATATATAGTATATATTAGTTACGCGGCGGTAATTATATAAGATGATCCCTTCAAAATACCATTAGTGTTCTCCCTCCAACGTGCACCACCAAGAAACTTCTACGTTATGAGGCAAGCCGTGATGATCGGGTGTCAGACATATCGTCGTTCGCATACAGTGGGTGTAAGCCATGTTACACAAGCGTCAGCGTGGAGGTTATGGTGGCGAGCCTAGCATATGCAGATATGGTCTCGGAACAAGGAGACCGAAAGGTCGAGCACGAGTCACTAAATTGGTGTGGCGGACATTTGTCTACTCTTGAAGTTGTGCCGCCGGCTCTGATGATGAGGGGCAGTGCAATGGATGGGGGCCGTGTAATCGCTTAAACGAACAGGAGGGATGTTCGTTTGAGTGGGAGTTATGTTAGTTATTTTCTAAAAATACTATAACTCAAAATTATTATGAACAAAGTCTTATGTTGTTGCAAATTCCATTGTAGATGTCTCACCCATCCTTTAACCTAAACATGTTCATTGAGAAAGAGAAGCTTAAGACCGATGGGTCTAACTTTGTGTCCTGGTTCCACGACCTGAAGTCCATTCTTGAAACCCACAAGGTGGCTTACATCCTTGATGCCCCCTTAGGTGATCTTCCAAGCACCGCCTCGGATATCGAAAGAAATGTCCATGAGGTTAAGGCGGAGATTTTTTCTTATGTACAGAGTGGCATGCTCTTTGCCATGGAGACTGACCTGCAAAACCACTTCGTGAACAAGGGTGCTTATGATATAATCACTGAACTCATGGTTGTTTTTGCACGACAAGTCAAGGCTGAGACGTTCGAAGCATCCATGCTTTTCTTCTCAGCCCAAATGGAAGAGAACGGCAATATAAGTGAGCACTTAGCCAAGGTTTTTGCCTGCGTTCAGCTCCTGAGTGATGTGGGAAGTGTGATCCCAGAAGAGCTGGTTATTGATAGGGTGCTGATTTCTCCGCCTCCTAGCTATAAGAATGCCATCTTGGACTACGTCAAGAAAGGGAGGGGTCCGATGGAGATCGGGCAGCGACAAAAGAGTTTTCGGAGTTAGAATAAATTATATATAATATGTTTGATATTAATTAGTGTAATTAATGTGCAAATATGATTTCATATATTTATTTTCGAATTTATTTAGGCTGATTTCCCTAAATGGGCCTTCTGGTCGAAAGAAGGCCCAATATGGGGAAAATTCCCTAGGGGAATTCGGTGGGAGCCATGGGGCCGACCCAGGTGGGCCAAAAGGGGCCCACCAGGGGCCGGCACACCATGTGCAGCCGCACCAGGCAATGGGGGATAGTCCCACATTGCCTGGCTGGCATGGTTGGCTCCCCCGAGGAGCCTTTATATAGAGGGGCACCCCTGCCCTTTTAATTCACCAATTAATTCCCCAATTCTCTCTCGATTTCTTGATTCCCTTTGTCGGAGTTGCGCCGAGTTGAGAGGGGGATCTCTTCCACCATAGCCCGCTACCGCGTTGCTGGTGTTCTGGTCCAAGTCTTCCGCTGCTCGTCCTGGCATGGAGCTTCGGAGGCCGTCGTTTCCACCGTACGTGTGTGACCCCCTGCGAGGTGCTGCGTTAGCGGTACTCGGAGGTCTGCTTCCTCTACACGACCTTGAGGTCGGCTTCGTCGGTCTTCATCGACAATGTTTGTGCGAGAACGTAATCCCCGCTTTGGTCTACAAGGGAATGTATTCTTATCTCCGTTCCTACTACTATATCTGCATGGAATAGATCTTGGCATGATTTAGGGATATCGTTGCTAGGAATTTTTTTTGTTTTCTGCACCCGATCCCCTTCAAGAGCACACAAAGTGCTCAAGTCCTTCACTC
This sequence comes from Poa annua, assembly GCA_026929855.1. Taxonomy (NCBI): domain Eukaryota; kingdom Viridiplantae; phylum Streptophyta; class Magnoliopsida; order Poales; family Poaceae; genus Poa; species Poa annua. The sequence continues at coordinate 8,196,488 of CM049432.1, forward strand.
TCAAATTCCAACAAAGTAACAAATGCTTATGGGGGAATAAGAGAGGAAGAACAAAGGAAACCACAAAGGAGTCAAATCCTTCACTCCCAAATCCTACCAAAAGCAATTAATGCTTATAGGGGATAAGAGAGGAAGAATAAAGGAGAAGAACCACAAAGGAACTCCAAGATCTAGATCCACTAGATTCCCCTCACTTAGAGGAGAGATGGATTGGTAGAATTGTAGATTTAGATCTCCTCTCAACTTTCCCTAAAGAATATGCAAGATTCTAGGGAGGGATTGAGAGGGGAGTGAACTTTCCAAGGTCAACAATGGAGTAGGCGAGAGGGGGAAGTCGTGCTTTCTTAGATTGTTTTAGGAAGAAGAAGGGGAGGGGTATTTATACCCCTCCCATAAATCTGACCATTTTCTACCCGTTGGGCCAGAACTTCCGGTCGCCCGGAAAGTTCTGGCCAAACTTCCGGTTTGGCCAGGGCGCGAGCAAATCCAGACTTAGCGAAATTCTCAGCTATTCAGATGCGGAACTTCCGGTCACCCGGAAAGATCCGACAAAACTTCTGGACAAAGTTCCGGCTTTGCCCGAGTGTGGGCACATTCTGACTTAGCGAAAATCTTGCTTGCGTCTAGCCCGGAACTTCCGGTCACTAGGCCGGAACTTCCGGTCACCCGGAAAGTTCCGGTCTAACTTCCGGATGAAGTTCCGCCCACGCCAGGAGGCCTCACCAAAACTGAAATAACTTTTCCAAATGAACTATGAATGAGGTGAGACCAATTTTTTTGGAAATATTGCATCCCATAAATAGATTAAAATCGCCACACATGGCAAGGTGTGGGACTTTCCTCACGGTAGAACCGACAATATTTCCGCCACAAAACGCAACAAATTGTCCAAAGTAAAACCGATTTCGATGAACAAGAGCTTGACATGGAGATGAACCAAGCTATTTTTCCTCACCAACATAAAAGCCAAATAATAACCAAGAAATATGATATGCCAAGTATGCAAAGGTTTGAGCATTCCACAACGATGCGATCAAGTTACTAACTTGAGAGCCCCTCTTGATAGTAGCCTATCTATCCTATAGCCCTGTCAAGATCATACCTTTGCCTTGAGCAATCCTCTTGAGTTAGATGATGACTATATTGATCTCTTCAAGTGGATCATCTTTCTTGATTGAGAGTCCAAGCACATGCTTGATGAACACTTCTCCAAATACCCCCCCATGCTCACAATGGGAGAGACCCGCTAAGCTTCATCTTCATGTATCCATAGTATGCTCCAAGCATAGGATCTTTTCGAGAAAACTTCTCTTGGACCTGCACCACTCATCTTTTCTTCACTAAGATGATGTCTTGAATCTTCAAGACATACTTGCAATAAGCTTCACTCAGCACATAAGATTCAAGAGTCCGACACATGAACTCCACTATTTTCATGGACGTGATCTATAAGGATATCTCAATGCAAACATTAGTCCATAGAGATTGTCATATAATTACCAAAACCACACATGAAGGAAAATGCTCTTTCACATAGGCACAGACGCGGGAGTCAGAAGATCAACCGAAACGCACACAATGAAGAGTCATCAACACTAAAAACGTACGTACTTAAGAGCACTTAAGACCAAAAAGAATACATCGGCTCAACGAGATTCTCGAACCCGCGGCGCGTCGGCGGCGGAGGAGGAGCGCGTGTGGTACAAAACCATTCTCCTCATCCCTCACACTAGCTCATACTAGTAGGAGAATGAGTACATATCACTCAACTAGCAGTATGAGACTATACTCGCAGCACATGCCATGACAACATGGGGCTTAGAGATTTTCAGCAATTGATCAATGGGCTGCCTAATATTTCAGTAGTTTTGACATTTTTTCACATTCATATGAATGACCGTGCGTTGCTACGGGTACTATTCAATAGTAAAGATCTTTGCTAAAATAATTGATGTAAATATTCATATGTTAGAATAAGATATCACAAAATGTTTTAAAAGCAAATAAGATTGCACTTTTCTCGAATGCATGTCCAGAACGATATAAGATTACATTGTTGTTAATTGTTCAAATGAAAAAATCTATCCCTAGGAACTTGACCATATCTAACAACTTGACAGATGTTGTCTTCACATTCGTTGTCGGGGCACGTCAAAATATGTACCAACAAAAGCTTCAAAATGTGTACCAACATAAGCTTCAAAAGAAAAAATGTGTACCAACACTTTGTTTCATAGGTTACCATTCTGCACATGCATTATATAATATAAGTATATATAACCATGAAGAAAAGATCACAATTAAAGATTAACTAGGCTGAACTCACTTTGGCATCTAGTCGTATAACGTTTTTACCATTCCATGATGGCATAAACTTTAAAACCAACAATCCAGACATTTTGCTATAGAGATGTGAAGATCTTCGTTAGCACAAGTGTAGAAAAAATATTAGAAAATATACATATTGTCAAGTTTCTAACATGTTGATTAGTTGGGAATGACACCGGGTTAACACGACGCCATAGGAAAACATCCAAGAATTGCATCCTCAAGAGCAATGTTAAGGTGGAATGAAATACACATGTTTAGATGTGTATGTTCATTTTTCTAAAATCCGCATCTAAATAACATGTAAACCACCTAAAACATTTTCTACTAATTAAAAACAGAGGAAGCTGTACGGATATATCCTAAGGACGAACGGATTCGCGTCCTGACAGCGCTCCATGTCGCCCCTAATTCCCCCATAGTTCGATCGCCGAAATCGACGGTCCAGACGTGGCCACGTCGCCCCAGACCGTGCGGGCACTGTTCATGGGCTATTTTTAGCCAATGGGAACTCGCCACGCGTCCTGGTAGTCAGCCGGTGGCAGCCCGTCACGCCGGTTACCGCGCCTTTTTACACAAAAGCATCCAACTGGTCGAAAGCTCAACCTGTGGCCCAAATTTTAGCATGTCTGCCACCGGCTACCGCGCCTTTTTACACAAAAGCATCCAACTGGTCGAAAGCTCAACCTGCGGCCCAAATTTTAGCACGTTGGGATCTCTCTGCGTATCAGGAAGACTTCACGGGTGTTTTCACAAAAGAACCCCGCAGAAATCCCTTCTTCCTCCTCTTCTCCTCTCCCACGACCGCGCGGCCCCCGCCACCGCCGCCGCAGCCCTCCGACCGAATGCGAGCACACCGGGAGCTCCGCCGCCTTCTCCTCTGCTTCCTCGCCGGAAGAATCACGCCTAGACGGTCGGAGACGTCACCGCTCCACCGGAGTTCGCCGCGTGCTTTTTTTGTCCACCGCCGCGGGAATGGTTGCCGGCGCCGACTCCGGCAACCATTTGACACGCCGCGCCTCGCTGCGCTCCATCGGCTCCGCGCCTCCACGGCCAGAGCCCGTGCGCCGTTGCGCCGCCACGGGCCTAGCGCCGTCGCCCACAACCGCCGCCCTCTGGCGTCTAGGGCTGACGTCAACGCGGGTGGCTGACGCGCGGGCCCGTCTGTCAGTTCTTTTTTATTACAGAAATAGAAAATTGAAAAATCATATCTTTTGATGCACAACTCAGAAAAATACAAATAAAATACCAAAAAATTCAGGAAAAAAACATTTTGACAACTAACACATTTCCATGCATAGTCACATGACTTTTTAAAAATACAATTACAATAAACATTACAAGTTTCCATATTAAAATTGTGAAATTTATAAAATTAATATACTTTAAACATGACTATAAGAAAATATGAAAAAACTATCAACATAATCACAAAAAAAATACTTATGGCACACTTCACCACCGTTTTAAAGTTTCAATTTGCTGTTAATTTAAACAAGAAACAACCAAAAATTAACTACGGTACATTAATATCTTCAAATACACCTACAAAAGGTTGAATAATATTCGCGGATTAACAATTTCTAAATGCAAACTTCTTTTAGCTCAAACAATATTCAAATCTTCATTTTCTTTATATGCACATTAACAAGTTTATATTTTATTTACTAATAATTCAAAGTTTCAAACCTACGTGATTAAAAATATTTACGCTTTCAAGTTTAAATTCTATTTACAACACGGGTGTGGCATCGCCGCGCCACATCCACTAGTTCGATAGTATAGTACATCACGAGCAGGTGCAAGTCAAACGATTTGGGCAATTGGAGGAACGCAACTTGAGAAGAAGATGCCGCCCGGCTAGGGGAGATTCACACCACAGCACACGTTCCACCGTACCACCTCGTCAACAGGCTCACAGCTTGACACTCCGCGCGCGTGACATGCATCCAGAATTCCGGATAGGTATACGTGTACGTGCTCCTGTGCCACCCACGGTCAAACCACGTAGATATCGGTCGATTACACAAGGCATTGCCACGACCGTCCAACCCCTTTCCCTGAGAAAATGGAACCCCCGATGTTGCCAACCCCAACGTAGAACCCCCCGACGTTGCAGTTAAGAGCAAGTCGAGCAGCTCCCCTTAAAAAAAGATATATCTAGACCTGTCTCAAGTCTATCAAAAAGAAGATGTATAGATACATCTTCTTTTTAAGAGACTTGAGACACTTATTTATCGATGGAGGGAGTAGTAGACTTAGTCTAAAAAAAATCTCCCCTAAACTTGTTCAATCCAGTTGTTCCCCTATAACATCTCACCTATTTAATATTTTAAAAATATTATATAACTAACATTTAAAATCCAACGGCTACCTCTGCAACTGCTAACTTGTAGTGTCAAAAACTTGTCCATCACCAAAATCTGAAACATAAATAAAAAACGTATTAATATCGGCATATTGCAGTTTTAAAAAGCTCACAGATAGTATTAAATAAGAATTTAACATAAAATTAGCAACCATTAAACAGCAGTACAACCAGTGCATGCATCTTAATATAACGGCCGTCTACTCCTCCGGACGCCCACCCTTCTCTTAGCCGTCCAGCCCGCCGCCTCACCCCAATCTTGTTCTACTTTCTACTCTTCTATCTCCTTCTTTTTCCTAGTGCCCGAAAAGGCAGACAGCGACACGGGCCCGCCCTTCCTTTCCCCTAATATCTCTTTTCGAGCGTAAAGTTCATCTAATATTAAAATGAGATAGCACTACAAGTACAAACAGCCCCTACCAATTGGAACATGGGAGAGAGTCGTCGGGATAACGCCGATTCCTCTACCCGGTGAAGCCGACACAGATTTTCGTCGAAGTAGTAGAAACGTGTCGTCTCGTTTGGATGGAATCCGGTCGTGTCTAAAGTGTCGCCGCAAGCCTGTACCCCAGGCCCAGTATAAATAGCTCTACGCCCGACCCTTTCCTTTCACCAAAGATCATCCACCAGCACGCAGACGCAGGCCTCCTCTCAACACGACATGCTTGTTCATAGTTCAGCCATGAAGATGAAGATCCATCTTCCTCTGCTCCTCGTCTGCTGCTGCAGCTTCTTGCTTCCTAGTCTGATCCCTGGAGCTATGCCACTCTGCACGGACTCCAGTTAGTCTCCGTCTCTCCGATGATCCCCATTCCATAATACTACTTATTTGCTTTTCTGTATATACATGGGTTTCCGTTTTCATCGTTACATGCCAACTAATTAAGCTGCGTACGTGCTAGCTAAGCTGAGTTTTGTTTCTGTCGATCACTAGGGGCACCCGTGCTGCTGAATGTCACGCTCAAGTTCTGCGAGACTCACGGCGGCAGCTGCTGCGACGCCGACGCCGACGCCGCGCTGCAGGAGCAGTTCCACGCTATGGGTGTGGAGCCGGGCGGCGCATGCGGCCGTCTCGTCAAGTCAATTCTCTGCTCGGTACGTACTACGTTATCATCGAGATCAAAGGTTGCGCGTACCACTGAACTGTCTGTCGGGCTTATTTTTGGCCCACTGCTCCGTCGTCGGGTTATACTATTTTTGTTCATATTCTCTGGTTGTTTTCTGGGGCCTCTCCGGGGTAGGACTAAGAGTAGGTAGGTACTGTCCAGTAGACGTCACGTGTGCGTGAGTGGTGATTAAAAGAGGAGTTTGACTCGGACAAAAGAGGAGAGGAGTTTGAGCTGTAGTTAGTCTAGTGAAAAGAGTAGACTATCTGGTCCAGGTCAAATCTTCGTTCCCCCTGTTGTCCTTGGCCATCATGGAGGAGTGGTCGCCGATCTCCCGCTGGAGGCTCTCGATCTCGACTCTGCAGCTGGCCGTTCCCGCCTCCCCACTTCGCCGGCGGCCACGGTGGTGAGGGGGAAGTAGGGGTCCGGGACCTTCTACTTAGGTATCTTCTCTTCTTCTTAGCAAATCAAGTGGATCCGGCTTTTCTCCTTCTCCCTCTCGTCTTGGCCGAAGTGGATCTGCGGCGCCTTGGCAAATCGGCTTCTTCCCAATAATACGGAGTACCATAGTAGTATTTTGATCTATTGGTTCACCATGGGTTCCTTTGACCTGCTTGACCGTTCGTATTTTTTTGTGACCTGCGGTCTACTAGTTCAATTCATCTATAGACTTGGCAATATGAGTAGATGAATCTACTACTACCTAGATAATACTCCATGTCTTAATTTTTTTTATCCCAGAATCTGCCCCCAAAAGATTAGCCAAGTAAACATTAATTGTTGCTGAATGCTAGCCTTCTACCCTACACTTCTTTGTTGTTAGTTCAGTCTATGCCCCGTGTAATATTTAAGAGCTAATTGGGTGATCAACACAGCATTAGACTGTACATAACTGTGAAATCATGAGCATACAATTAAAAAAAATACAAAACTACACTTCCCTTCAACACTTTAATTTACAAAATCAAATTAATTTTAAATGATGGCTCAAAATATGACTTAATTGATACTCCCTATAATTACTTTGTACATTTATATCGCACAGATGTTGGTGTTTTTGGTTTAGTTAGACTCTACTACTCAAAACATGGTGGAATGGGTATCTCTCATGTTAAAATACTGAAATTTTCTTCCAAAGACCAGTGATTAAATTACACCCCTTGCCTAAAGGGACTGCTTGAAGCAAGGGAGTCTATCCATGCACTAGCTGCACTACAGGGGAGTGATCTTTAGAGTGTACGGTTTGTAGACTAGTCAGTCTGGAATTGTGCACGCAAGATCAGTTACGTAGTTTAAGCACCAACTAATCCTTTGGAAAAAATACATCTCCTGCAAAATTTTGTGTCAAAATTTGTCCATGTTATCGACTAAAATAAATAAAGATAGCAAATCTCTTGTCGGATTTAGAGTGGGCTTTGGGTGGGATTAGACTTCTCCAGCGAGGAAGAAGAGAAGGAATTCTGGGACTCTGAAACCCCAACCTATTCTCGGTTCTTTCTGCATATTTTTTATATATTTTACAATTTACATAGTGGACCATCATACTGTACATTTAGGACCAACCAATAAAATCCATCATGGTTCATGAACATGATTTTTCAAAATAATAATTTTAAAGACTAGTTCATACTTTCTTTTTTATACTTTCCTTCCCTTCAACACTTTAATTTACAAAATCAAATTCATTTTAAATGATGGCTCAAAATATGACTTAATTGATACTCCCTGTAATTACTTTGTACATTTATATCGCACAGATGTTGGTGTTTTTGGTTTACTTAGACTCTACTACTCAAAACATGGTGAAATGGGTATCTCTCATGTTAAAATACTGAAATTTTCTTCCAAAGACCAGTGAACTATATAGGTCCTACATGCAGTGAGATATTTCACATTGTGGTTCCCACTAGCTGACCGGCGCAGGTCGGATAGTCGCATTGGAAGAACTTGTTCTCCAGTGCCCGTGATGGCCTCCATCAGGTGTTCAACTTAATGCTCATCCACTTTGTCTGTGTGCATATCTCCATGTTGGAGTTGGATGTGTGAGTCTAGGGTAAGAAGCTGGGCTCATGTATGCTGTGGATGGAGATTTTAGTCCTAGGTCTTAATAGCGGCGCAATTGCTAGCATCGCACTCTCAAAAGGTGTTGGTGCAAGTAGTCTCCGGGAAGGGCCAACTGACCGCTGAATGAGGAACATGCAGCAGGGATTGATTCTCTAAGCCTTGTTTTCTTCTAATCGTATTTGAGGTGTATTCTAGGGGATTTCACATGATTATCCCAGATCATGGAAAATCCTCAATAGTCCGTTTACCATGCCTCTAGATTGAGAACACTGCACCTTGCTAGTGTGTTGGGGTGGGAGATTATTTCAGAGGATTGGGTGAAACTGTGAAAGGAAGGATTTCAAGAAATGCCCTCCCATTCCCAATCCCCTTGGGTGAAATTACACCCCTATAGTCCATCCATGCACTAGCTGCACTACAGGGGAGTGATCTTTAGAGTGTAGAGTTTTTAGACTAGTCAGTCTAGAATTGTGCAGCAAGATCAGTTATGTAATTTAAGCACCAACTAATCCTTTGGACAAATACATCTCCTGCAAAATTTTGTGTCAAAATTTGTCCATGTTATCGAGTAATTTTTTTTGTCCATCAGGTGTTCAACTTAATGGTCATCCACTTTGTTTGTGTGCATATCTCCATGTGGGAGTCTAGGGTAAGTAGCTGGGCTCATGTATGTTGTGGCTGGACAGTTTAGTCCAAGGTCTTCGTAGCGGCGCTATTGCTACCATTTGCACTCTCACAAAGGTGTTGGTGCAAGTAGTCGCTTGGAAGGGCGAACTGATTGCTGAATGCTCAAGACCATCTGAATATAAATAATGAGGAACATGCAACAACGATTGATTCTCTAAGCCTTGTTTACTTCTAATCGTATTTGAGGTGTATTCTAGGGGATTTGACATGATTATCCTGGATCATGGAAACTCCTCAATAGTCCGTTTCCCATGCCTCTAGATTGAAAACACTGCACCTTGCTAGTGTGTTGGGGTGGAAGATTGTTTCAGAGGATTGGGTGAAAGGAAGGATTTCACGAAATCCCCTCCCACATTCCCAGTCCCCTTGGGTGAAATTACACCCCTAGTAAGGGAGTCCATCCATGCACTAGCTGTCTAGCTGCACTACAGGGGAGTTGTATTTAGACTAGTCAGTCTGGAATTGTGCATGCAAGATCAGTTGCATAATTTAAGCACCAAGCCACCAACTAATCTTTGGAAAAAATACATCTCCTGCAAAATATTGTGTCAAAATTTGTCCATGTTATCGAGTACAAAAAAGAAAGATAGCAAATCTCTTGTCGGATTTAGAGTGTGCTTTGGGTGGGATTAGACTTCTCCAGCGAGGAAGAAGAGAAGGAATTTTGGAACTCTGAAACCCCAACCTATTCTCAGTTCTTTCTGCATATTGTGTATATATTTTGCAATTTCAATACTAGACCATCCAAACCTTTTAATACTGTAAATTTAGGACCAACCAATAAAATCCATCATGGTTCATGAACATGATTTTTCCAAATAAAATATTTTAAAGACTAGTTCATACTTGAATCGCTACTTTCTTGCACTTTCTCTTTTTATGCTCAACTGCGGGATCCCATGGACATAAAGTTCTAGTTACACATCACAACTTGTGTAGGTTGGATGGCCAGAACCACATCTCAACCTTAGGAATTTCTCCAATATTCTACCGTGATTTTGGCAGAAAAGATGTGAGCTCCTCTTGACAGGAATCATTTCCTACTTACGTGTTTGAACTAGTGTTGTTATGAATACTGAAAATTATTGCGAGAAGTATGATGCTTACACAGTTCCTTTTTCCATGTTTTCAGAGATGCAATCCGTTCTCGGCTGATCTGTTTGACCATGGGTCTACTGCACGCACAGTTCCTCTCTTGTGCAGCTTATCCTCCACACCAAGTTATTCTCAACCTGGAGACCCCATCCAGCCCAAAGGGGGTTACTGTGAGGAAGTTTGGAAAGATTGCAAAAACACAGCAATATTCAACTCCCCTTTTCAGCCTTCTGCACCAAGAAATGTTGCGCTTACTGGTTCAGCTTCCATGCTTACAGATTTTTGGCAGTCAGAAAATGACTTTTGTGCCTCACTCTCTGGTACACCAAACAACCAGTCAGTATGCTTCAATGGGCATGGCGTCTCATTTAGCACTAGGAGGGACTCTTTACCATCTCCTACTGGGATTTGCCTTGAGAGGATTGGTAATGGATCCTACCTTAACATGGTTGCTCACCCTGATGGGTCCCGCAAAGCCTTCTTCTCCAGACAAGATGGAAAGATATGGCTGGCTACTGTTCCTGAAAATGGAATGCAAGACGGTCTGCAAATTGATGAGACGAGCCCATTTCTTGATCTCGCAACTGAAGACCTCAATTCGGACATTGGACTCGTGGGTGTAGTGTTTCATCCGGATTATGCAAACAATGGGCGTCTCTTTGTTTCATACATTTGTGATGGAACTCGGTCACCCAACTGTGCTGGTAGGTGTTCCTGTGATGATGAAGTGGCATGCGATCCCTCAAAGCTCAGTTCTGATCATGGTGTGCAGCCTTGCCAGTACCATCTAATTATCTCAGAGTTTTCTGCTAAAGGTTCAACATCAAGCTTTTCTGAGGTAATAAACTTGTGTATTTTCTTCTTTGCAGTCATTTATATTTAGATTTCTGTGTAAACATTGGATATCTACTCTTCTTCTTTGATAGGCAACATATGCTGATCCATCAGAAGTCAGAAGGGTATTTTCAATGGGGTTGCCATATGTTTCTAACCATGCCGGTGAGCTCCTTTTTGGACCTACCGATGGATACCTATACTTTTTCACGGGAAATGGTGGGATAAGGGGCGACCCTTTCAACTTCTCCCAGAATAAAAAGTCACTTTTGGGGAAAATCATGAGGCTCAACATTGATGAACTTCCAGGTAAGTTAACAGGAAGACCATAAATGATAAAAACATTTTCGAGATGTTTCTCATTTTCTCTCTCTCTGTTGATATACTTTTGTATCTACATATCCGTAATTTCCCCTTTTCAATTAAATGACTTTCTATCAAAGTAATTAGGAAATGTTGCGTTTCCCCCAAGCTGGCACAACAGCTAAAAGGGTTAAGTAGTCTCACTAGTTCAAGGGTTAGATAGGCTTCTAAAAAATAAGATGTAGTTGTCGTCATAGAAACTTTGTAGTGGTATCATACAAAGGCCTAGTGCTTCTTTGCATGTTGAAAGGTAAGTTGCGTGAATTATAAAGAAATATTATTAGTAGTCTAGTTGAATATGTGTGGCTGTCAATCAGGTCGTGTATTTTAGAATGTACTTTCCACCTTCAGAGCATAGAAGCACCCTGTACTGCACAGCTCAAACACCATCATGGTGCTATTGTTACCAAAATATTCACTAAGGCTAACAATAAATCTGGATATTGTCGCAATGTTGGTGGTACTATATAACAGATAGTAATAGACTAGTGATTTGTGATTTTCCAAAAGGTCAAATTGCATGAATTATTAAGCAGTATTGTTAGCATTGTAGTATTGCATAGTTGCAAATCAGGCCCACGTACTTCAGAATTTCTGCTTTCGAAGCATAGAAACAGTACATAGAAAAGTATTAAGCTATATTGTAATCGCTACATTCCTTTAAGGTATGTTGTATGCTTCTTAGGATTACGACTTTATTTGGCAAACTTTTTGAACACCAGTGTGTGATCTTTTGTTTAAAGAGAGAAATGAAATATATGAAACACCTTCAAACTCGATAGAAATCCAGAAAAGTATGTGAGCAGTAAGGTCACACGAATTTTTAAAGTTAGTTTTTACTTCTCTTAGAACCATTTTCATCACAATATTATTGCATTTCATTACAAGTTGGATCAGTAGTATGTGCAGTACGAGACAAGGATCTTACACAAAATAGTTCTGTGAAGCTGATTGCTAATCCCAAGTTTTAGTCTACGGGAAGACTGGTTCCACTTGGTTGTGCAACCACTTAGATAATTATATTACACTCTTGATGATGAAATGATTAGAATCATTTTAGATGTGCCTATCATACCTCTTAAAAAATTACTGGAAAGACATGAAAAAGGCGGTGTATCTTCTACAGCAACATAATAACGCTTAAACAATTTCTTACTATCTAACGGGCAAATATCCTGAACTATTTTTCTTCTTCCTTTTGAGATTCGCAGAGCTGAATGAAGTTGCTAACCTAAGCTTATGGGGTAATTATACAATACCAAAGGACAATCCCAATGCTGATGATAGCAACTTACGACCAGAGATTTGGGCCTTGGGTCTTGAAAACCCATGGAGATGCAGCTTTGACTCCGCGAGGCCTTTTCACTTGTACTGTGCAGATGATGTCCAGGTATCATTTCAATGCTATAAGCATCTTAGAAATGTGATCCTTTTAAATCCTGAGCTCTTGTTTGTTTTCTGTTTCATAAATAGTGCCTAATTATGTGAGCTTGCATATGTCTAGGACCAATACAAAGTGGTAGATTTGATATCCAAGGGGGGCAACTTTGGGTGGGGTGGTGTGTATGAGGATCAGCATGTTGGCTATCCACCGTGGGCTGCTCAAGTAACCAAACCTACAGAAGGCATCATTTTCCCCATAATGGGCTATAAGGCTTCTTCTGAGAACAGGGACTCTGCATCCATAGTTGGTGGGATTGTGTACCGTGGATCTGCCGATCCTTACTTGTATGGAAGGTATTATTTACACCACACTGGTTTGCATTGTTTGAGTTACTTTCTTTTCGACTTCACCAATGTCATGTTGTTTACACCTCGCATGTATGCTAATGGCTAATATAATATGGCAGGTACTTATTTGCTGACATGTACACGTCTGCCATGTGGACCGGCATAGCTAACACTGATGGCAGTGGTAAATATACCTCTACTTCCATTCCATTCAGCTGTTCTAAGGAGACACCAATTCCATGCGATGAGTCCACCAGCAGTCCTCTTGGCCTTATATTTTCGTTTGGTGAGGACAACAAGTTGGACGCCTTCATCTTGGCCAGCCAAGGCGTCTACCGGATTGTTCAGCCTACCCTTTGCGGCTATGCTCATCCAGATTCTGCAACGACAGAAGGAATGACACCTTCAGGTGGCAGCAATGGAATGACACCACTGATCAAAGGGCTGGTGAGTCTGTTGTCGGTTTTGATCGCAGCTGTCGGCAGCTTGGTAGCTTGGAGATGTTTCTGCAACAGCACAGCCTTCTGCTGCAATGGGAATGTCCAGGTTACCAATAACAACACCATGCACGGAGATGGTCCTGCAGACAAACAAGGTGACGTTGAATGGGCTATGCCTAAAGCCTGATGAGTGTCATGGACGCTAGATGCGATGTTTTTGGTCTTCTCCAGTCTCTGTTGTATATCAGTGTATGCTAGCTATCGAGTTCTTTCATTGAATATTTGATCCCCGCGTCTGTACATATTTTATTGTCACGTCTTTTTTATTTATTTTAAGTTTTGAAAAACATTTGAAGAGTTTTGTAAATATATTTGGAGTCTGAAAAAAATGAATTTGGATCGGACGTTGAAGGAACACAAATCCTAACACGCTCATATATTAAGTTCCAATCATGTGTGTACTAGCAGTAATATAAAAGGATCACAAATCACTGGTCTATACTCGTATGTGGACTTTTAAATCTTGCAATCTCACCGGTCAACGCTAATTTCTCGAAACAGTTTTTTGCCCCGCTTGATAAATAAAGCACTGACCACCATATAAACGACATTACAAACGTGACACCGCAGATCCTCGGTATAGCAAACACACACACAAACGCCCAAAGAACGGAGAAGCACAAAGAAAGAGAAATAAAGGCAGATCGACTAAACTACAATGACCCCAAAGAAAGGAGAAGCAGAAAGAAAGGAAAATAAAGGCGGATCGACTAAACTACGATGACCCGCAACCTTTACAGCCTCTCCGAAGAAGGATCACCACGCTCTTAGCTTTGAATTATCTGTTAAGGAAGGAAAACTCACGCCACCGTCCAGACCAACATATAGGGGTTCGCCCGGCACACTCAATAAAAGGGACGACGGATAGCCATGACGTCCTTTAGAAGGATGGTGCCACCCAAAGGCGGCACCACGTGGGTGCGGTTGAGCAACAATGATTCTCCCGAATAACCATGTCTGCAATCTCGAACGATCCGATGCACAAGAGCCCACGAGGACGAGGCCTCGTCACCACCAGACTCACCACCCGCCAACATGATCACCAAGTCATCATCGTCGTCTCTCCGAAACAACCGTCACGGGGACCGTAGGACGGAGGCGAAGATGGTTAATCCTAGAAAGAACATAAACCACGGCCGGCAGGGAGGGAACTATCTCCACCGTCGAAGACGGTAGTCGACCGGATGCGACCACAGAGTACACTAGTCCCCGTTGACCGAGTGCGACCACAAAGTACACTAGTCCCTGTTGCGGCGGGGGTCTTTTGATTTTTTTACTATACAAATAAAGGGATATAAGACTACAAAAATATATAACATATCACAATTATCAAAACCTTGAATTATTTGACGTGATTTCTTTATTTGACGATAAAAAATAGGTGACATGAAAAATTGGATGATGACAAGTAAATGAGATGGATATATTGCATCGAAGAGAATATTAAATTTAATGAATATTAATGGGATGACATGCACATTTGATTGGCTAAGAGAATGGATGATATAGATAGGTTGTGTGTTGAGATAGAAAATAATAAATCACTCAGTGGGGTTTTATCGGAAAAAAATAAGAAATGATCCAAAATCGATATGTCGAAGGCAAAACTAAAAGACCAAATTTAAATTTTCAGCACCATCAGTGATGTCAGGAAGAAGATTTCATCATCGAATGGAGCGCTGAAGATCAAGGGGGCAGAACATCACAACGATGCCACCTCTATTGACGCAGAGGTAAAAAAAGAGTGGCTTATCAAAAGGCTAACCTAATATATTACGAACACCAATTTTATTGAAAACTTCAGTCATAGGTCGGGTTCCCACGCCTCTCAACGTCGACGAGGCCGATCGAAGGAGGAGGAACGATGTATGGAGGATGCAGATGTGGAGGCGGCGGAAAGAACCGCGACCCAACGCGGCCCACAGCTTCTCGGACACGGAGTCACAATTACGTTGCTATTCCCACGTCACGATGAACATCCCATCCTACAGCTCAGCGAACAGGCAGCCGGCCGCTGACCATTTTGATAGTCGCTGACAGGCGGAACCTACCACATTCTCTCCTCCATTTGTTATACCTTGACCGTATGCTCTATATATTTTCGGTCAAGCAACAGAGACAGAGATAGAGGGAGAGAGTCGCGTTCTGACATGAGGATCCATCTTCTTCTCCTCCTCATCTGCTTGCTGCTTCCTAGTTTGATCCCTGGAGCCTTGTCACTTTGCACGGACTTGAGTTAGTCTCCCGATCCCTATTCCATTTCCACAGTACAACATGCATGTCTGCATTTTATCTGGGTTTGCTTTTTCATCGTGAAATGCCGTTTACCCCCTTATAAAGAACCTAACGTGCTTGCTAAGCTGCTTCTTGTTTATGTTGCTGACCAGGGGCACCAGTGGTGCTGAATGCCACGCTCAAGTTCTGCCTGACCGACGGCGGCAGCTGCTGTGACGCCGCCGACGACGCCGCGCTGCAGGAGCAGTTCCACGCTATGTTTGAGCAGCCGGACGGCGCATGCGCCGGTCTCGTCAAGTCCATCCTCTGTTCGGTAACGTTCTTACTTGATCCTAATGTCCAGCTTATATTCGTTGCTTAAGTTCAGAAGTAGGTCGATGTTCAGTAAGAGACATACTC
The DNA here is from genome assembly GCA_026929855.1 of Poa annua. Lineage (NCBI taxonomy): Eukaryota > Viridiplantae > Streptophyta > Magnoliopsida > Poales > Poaceae > Poa > Poa annua. The sequence goes on from CM049432.1 coordinate 8,212,198, forward strand.
TTTGTATCTAGGGTGACTCCATTCACGCTGCTATCTGTAAAATGCATCTAAACTGAATGAATATGGCGCCTCTGGCGCCTTTTACTGCTCAAGAAAAAAAATGTCCAGCTTATTCCCTTCTTTCATATTCTCCGGTTGCCTTTGGGCGACCTTTGCGTGTTCTTAGTTTATTTTAGCTGTGCGAGTCCAGTCGGCTTCATGTGTGTGAGGACCATCAATCTGCACGATGTCAAAATTATGTCAACTCCAAAAGGAGCTGTTGTTGACTGGTTCTTCAGAATGTGCTCCATGAGTTTCTGAAGAGAGATCAACAAACCTTTCTCTTGCCGCCATCGTGGAAGGCCGTCCGTGGAGGCGTGGACCTAGTTGTATATCCCTGGGAAACTAGGATACCTTTTTTGGCCTCACTGAAATAATCCTCCAAAACTTTCGTAATTTAGGCACCAACTAATTTTTGGGGAAAATACATGGATGTACACATTGTACAATCCTCCAAAATTCCTTGTAAGATTTAGATTGGACTTTGGGTGGGATTCAACTTCTCCAAAGGAAGAGATTAAATTTCTGAAACTCTGGAAACCCAAACTATACTCGGTTCCTTCTACATACAGTGTACTGGACCCTCCAAACCTTTTAATATGAAATATTACATGTAGGACCAACCACCAAAATCCGTTATGGTTCATGAACAATGTTTGAAAAAAAATGCTTGAATCACTATTTTTGGCATTTCCTTTTTTAATGTTCAACCGAGAGATTCCATGGACAGAAAGCTCTAGTTACATATCGCAACTTGTGTAGGTTTGATGGCGGGAACCACGTCTCAAGCTTCTTCAGACATTCTAGAATATTCTACCGTGATTATTTATGCGATTGCTGGAAAGAATGTGAGTTCCCCTCGACAGGAATATTTCTCCTACTTGCGTGTTTGACAACCATGCAGAACTAGTCAAGCTATGATGACTACTTAATATTATTGCGAGAAGCCGAGAACTACTAAGCCACGATCAATAATTAATATTCTTGCGTGCTTACACAATTCCGTTTCCATGTTTTCAGAAATGCAATCCATTCTCGGCTGATCTGTTTGACATTGGGTCTACCGCACGTACAGTTCCTCTCTTGTGCAGTTCTTCCTCGGCACCAAATAATTCCCAACCTGAAGACTCCATCCAGCCCAATGGGGACTATTGTGAGCAAGTTTGGAAACATTGCAAAAGCACACCAATTCCCAACTCCCCCTTTCAGCCTTCAGCGCCAAGAAATGCTGCACCCGCTGGTTCGGCTACCATGCTTACTGATTTTTGGCAATCAGAAAATGACTTTTGTGCGACATTTTCCGGTACACCAATCAACCAGTCAGTATGCTTCAATGGGCATGGGATCACATTTAACACTAGCAGCAACTCTTCACTGTCACCTACTGGGATTTGCCTTGAGAAGATTGGTAATGGATCCTACCTTAACATGGTTGCTCACCCTGATGGGTCCAGCAAAGCCTTCTTCTCGAGACAAGATGGGAAGATATGGTTGGCTACGATTCCTAAACAAGAAATGCAAGCCGGTCTGCAAATTGACGAGATGAGGCCATTTCTTGATCTCGCCACTGAAGGTCACCTCAGTTCGGACCTTCGACTTGTGGGTGTAGCGTTTCATCCGAACTTTGCAAACAATGGGCGTTTATTTGTTTCATACATTTGCGATGGAACTCGGTCACCCAACTGTGCTGGTCGGTGTTCGTGTGATAATGAAGTGGCGTGCGATCCTTCAAAGCTCGGCTCTGATAATGGTGTTCAGCCTTGCCAGTACCATCTAGTTATCTCAGAGTATTCTGCTAAAGGTTCACCATCAAACTTTTCTGAGGTATTGATGTCTGCAATGTATCCTTTGCAGCCCTTTATATTTAGATTCCTAGGTAATTAAGCATTATTTAACACCCTTCTTATTTATAGGCAACATATGCCGATCCATCAGAAGTTAGAAGGGTTTTTTCAATGGGGTTGCCATTTGTTTCTAATCACACTGGTGAGCTCCTTTTTGGACCTACCGATGGATACCTATACTTTTTCACGGGAAATGGTGGGATAAGAGGCGACCCTTTCAATTTCTCCCAGAACAAAAAGTCACTTCTAGGAAAAATCATGAGGCTCAACATTGATCAACTTCCAGGTAAGTTAAACACAGACACATAAATGATAAATATATTTTCTATATTTTTTTTTCATTTTCTCTCTCATTTTTGACATACATTGGTGTCTACTACAAGTCTACAAGCAGTCTATATAGACTTAATTCACCCTAGGAAATGTTGTATTTGTTCAAGCTGGCACAACAGCTAAAAGAGTTAAGTAGACTTAGTAGTTCAAGGGTTAGATATAGCCTTATAAAATATAATGTGTTGTTATTCGCATGGAAACATTTGTAGTTCTATCATACAAGTATACAACATTGGCCTAGCCCTTTGAAAATTGAAAGTTAAATTGCATGAATTATAAAGCAATATTTTTAGTAGTCTAGTGACTCTAGTTGAATATGTGTGTCTATAAGACTTCACCTTAAAAACATAGACGCACCACTGCACCGCTTGAAACAATATCATGTTGCTATCGTTACTATAACATTTCACTAACGCTAACACTAAATCTCTAGCTACCGTCGCAATATTGGTGGTAGTATAGAACAGTAGACTGGTACTTTGTGAATTACCAGAAGGTCAAATTGCTTGAACTACAAAGCAGTATTGTTAGTACTGTACTTTGCTTTTGAAGCATACAAACAGTACTCGGACTAGTATTATGTTATATTTTTCAACTACATTTTATTAAGGTATAATGTATGATTCTTAAGACTGTAAGAACATTGTAACATGATTTTGTGGTGGCCGCAGGTTTCAGACGCGCTCTTTTCCTTACCAGGGTACCTATGGGGACTGGAAGGTTTTTAATGAGGCGGCCTGCGTGCTTTATATAGTATATTAAATTTCAAAAAAAAAGACTAGCTTTGGCAAAACAATTGAACATTTGCGTGTGATGTCTTGTTTAAAGAGCGAAATGAAATTCATGAAACACCTTCAAATTTCATAGAATCCCAGAATAAGTAATGTGCCTAGTATGGTCACAGGAAATTTGAAAACAAGGTTTTACTTCCCATAGAACAATTTTCCTCACAATATTATCGCACTTCCTTATAAGCTTGATGAGTATGTGCATAGTGCGACACAACGATCTTACTAAGACCAAGCTAATGAGACTGGTTCCACTTGGCTATGCAACCACTCAGATAATTATATTGCACTCTTGATAATGGAATAATTAGAATCATGGATATATTATCTCACCTCTTAAAACTTACTGGAAGATCTGAAAAGGCCGGTGTATCTTTTACAGGAACATGGTAATGCTTACAAAATTTCTTACTATTTAAGGACCATAAATTCCTCAACAGTTTTCCTTGTTCTTTTGAGCTTCGCAGAGCTGAATCAAATTGCTAGCCTAAGCTTGTGGGGTAATTATACAATACCAAATGACAATCCTAATGCTGAAGATAGCAACTTACGACCAGAGATTTGGGCCTTGGGTCTTGAAAACCCATGGAGATGCAGCTTTGACTCCGTGAAGCCTTTCCGCTTATACTGTGCAGATGATGTCCAGGTATTACTTCAATGCTATAAGCTTAAAAAACGAGTTCCTTTCTAAGTCTGAGCTCTGTTTTCTGTATCATAAATAGTGCCTAATTCTGGGACCTTTCATATATATGTCTAGAACCAATACAAAGTGGTAGATTTGATATCCAAGGGGGGCAACTTTGGGTGGGGTGGTGTGTATGAGGATCAGCATGCTCACGATCCACCGTGGTCTGCTCAAGTAACCAAACCTACAGAAGGCATCATTTTCCCCATAATGGGCTATAAGGTTTCTTCTGAGAACATGGACTCTGCATCAATAGTTGGTGGTTATGTGTACCGTGGGTCTGCCGATCCTTACTTGTATGGAAGGTATTTGTTTACGACATACTTCTTCGCATTGTTTGAATTATTACTTTCTTTCGGACTTGGCCAATGTGCTAATGACTAATATAACATGACAGGTACTTATTTGCTGACATGAACACGTCTGCCATGTGGATCGGCAGAGATAACTCTGATGGCAGTGGTAAATATACCTCAACTTCTATTCCGTTCAGCTGTTCAAAGAAGACACCAATTCCCTGCAACAATCCTCTTGGCCCGATATTTTCATTTGGCGAGGATAAGAAGCGGGACGTCTTCCTCTTGGCCAGCCAAGGCGTCTACCGGATTGTCCAGCCTGCTCTCTGTGGCTATGCTGATCCAAATTCTACAACGACAAAAGGAGATACACCCGGCAGCAATAGAAAAGCACGCTTCCTCAAAGTGCTGAAGATTGTGGGTTCAGTTTTGGCCGCAATTGTGGCTAGCATGGTAGCTTGGAGATGTTACTGCAACAACACAGCCTTCTGCTGCAATGAGAATGTCAACGTAATCAATCAAAACAGTGACAATGAATCTGCTGTGATTAATAATCATCGTCGTCGCTAGATACTCTGTTTAGGGTCCCCAGTTTCTGTTGTGTATCAGTGTATGCTTATTCTTTCGTTGAACCACGACGTCTGTACATATATCATTTTTTTTTGTGATTAATAAGCCTCGTATTTTTGTTTTTTTGTTTTGGAGAAACATTTGAATAGTTCTGTACCTAAATGACAAAAGAACTGAATTTATATCAGACGCTGAAGCTTTCTTTGCGGCACTCATGTATCGGTGGTGCTGTGTGTTTCATGGTGGACTCCGCGGACGCTCAGGCTCCATGGTGGCACAACCTGCTCAGCACATCCGTACCACCTACCTCAAGCTCCGTAGTCCCAGAGTGACTCCTGTTGGAATTAAGCTCGGCCAACAAGCCGAGAGAAAGATAAGGAGAAGTGGTCTACCACTATCCTTTGGGATTCATTTTGCCGAACCACTATCCTTTCTGTTCATACCAATAAATAAGATTATATTTACTAGCAAAATGCCCGTAGCATCGCCTGTGCGATTCTACGGGCTGTGATTGATTTTTTACACAATCCCCATATATTCTTGGCTATGAATTTTCCAAAGATATTCCGTGATTCTTTCATCACGCAAACGAATAGTACAAGTCATGACACTTAATTAGGATCAGATGGACTATAATTCTTGCAGAGAATATCAAATTAACTTAGATACTCCACTCTTGAGACAATGAATTAGTTTATAGTGCTTACTACAGTGGTGGACTAAAAGATCGTATGATCCAGTTCAACTATACTACACCGAGATAATTTTATGTTAGATAGTATTATTATTATTGTGTCAAGGATGTGAAAAACAGAACTACAAAGGACATGAAAAATAGAACTCCAACAACACAAATTATGTAGGAAATATCCTAATAAACCAAATCAGCACGAACCGATACATGACTGCAGAAATATTCAGCTAGTAAACACAGTGCAAATGTGTGGAAATATACTTAGAAATGCCACAGTAAATTTCGGATTTCACATATAACAAAAGGAACATGTAAGGACAAATGAAGCTGGGTAACGATTGGTTTGTCAAAATGAGGCTCTTAACCTAGACTATTGTCTATTGATGTTTGGTTCTCTATAGCAAACCTCTTTCGTTTGTCAGCCAAACCTCTCGTGAACTCTTGAGGCAGTATATCAGATTCAGAACCAACAAGACCATTGTAGCATCACCTACACATTTGATAGAACACCAAAATTTGCAGAACACGCTAGCTCCTGCTACTTGTACTTGCGCTACATGGCTTGAGTTTGGCCTCATCCACTTCATCTAATGTTTGACCGCCAGGAACACTTGCTCGTCAACCCTGTACGATGAGTAGTTGTACAACAGGAACTCCGGCCCTGATGCTCACAACCAGGCCGAAAAAGAAGACGATTGTCGGCAAGGTACAAGGCGCATCAGCATATCTGTCGACATCCGATGTACCAGCATGTACCGGTCGTCGGAGTCGATCCCTGACGGCGGCGTCGCCGCCTCCAAGGTCTCCCGCTGGGCGCGCTTCGAGGGCCGCACCGGTGCACCCCACCCACCATCCCAGAGGCAGATATTAAGAGCACCGTCACCAAGTTGGGGAAGACAATCAGTTCCTAACTCCTATGTTCCTGCTAGAGACGGCGCATGCACATCAACAAACAGATCATTTATCCCTACCCTTTGCGCATCAAGCCGTGGCTGGGGTGGGTGGTGAGATTTTTAAAAAGGCTGGAGCGGGCCGATACGGTAGAGGCACCGTTGAAAGAGATAGTACCTCGAGAAGGACATGGCGAGCAGGGTGAGGCGCCATTCGCCGGAGGAGGAGAAGAACATGGCAGGGCTCTGCGGGGGCGGACGACGACGAGCATGCGGTGGCCATGGTGGAGCAGCTCGTGGACCACGAAGCGGCCGATGTAGCCCGTGGCCCCCGTGACGAGGATGGTGGTCTCGGAGGGGGATAGGGAGCGAACGGGCTGGGCCGCGGCCGTGGATCTGAGCCGCCCCGCCATGGATGGATTCGTCCACCTCCCAGCGCCGGATGGAGAAAAGCCATGGAGTTATTTCTTTCGTTGGAGACGAACAGCGAACTGGTATACATAGGGACCGTGGATTGATTTTCTACTTTTTGAGGGACTAAAACGCAAAAATGCTGCGACGTACCATGGACACGGTAAGTCGTATTATATAGTAGAGATATTTACTTAACTAGGATTACTGATAATTCTTTATGTTTACAACTGATTTATCTTACGCTAAATTGATCGAATTTAAGTTCAATTATACCACTCGTGTCGTGGTGGTGTCACGGCAGATGCCATAGGATGGCTAATTTGTGGGGCCGATGGACGTTGGTGGATCCGGGGAGGGATAGCAAGCTGATGAGCTCACACGGGGGAGGATCCCGGTGTAACCGAGATCTCCCAGGAACAAGAAGCAAGCTCAAAGTGCGAGAGGAAAGATCTAGCAAACACGAACAAATGCACGAAGGCAAAGAACACACACACGATGTACCCAGGTTCAGGGCCCTCATGGGGAGGTAACACCCCTACTCCTGCCTTTCCTCTCAATATAAGGGTGTAACAAGGGCTACAACTTGCTCTTGAAACTCTTGCGGTGATGAACACGAAGAACAAGATGAACTAGAGGAAGGGAAGAGTAAATGCTCTAGGAGTAAATGATACTAAGGTCTTGGCTCCCAAGTTGGTCTCTCGTTCGTCCTCTCCCGCAGGAGCAGTTATGGCGCCTTTTATAGAGTTCCGGCCAGGAGGCCGGAAACCCTAATCCGGCTTGGCCCCACCGGACAGGCCTAACGGTTACGTCGACACCGGCTAGTGTGACCTAGCCGCCGTGCTATCCGGCGTAGCGCCTTCGTCATCATTCCGGCAAGGACGGCAGGCGCCGTCCTGGAACATCATTGTCCCCCTATCAGAGACAAGACATGTCTTTGCCCATCCCGGGTAGCCTTTTCCGGATTGCCGGGCTAGGCATGTCCGATCTTGTCGTACCGGCTGACGCGCTCCCGTGTCAGGCGGGAGGTGACCATGCTTCCGTGTCAGGCGGGAGGTGACCATGCTTCCGTGTCAGGTGAGATGGTACTTCCCCCCGCGCCAGACGGAAAAGCCTGCTCCAGACCGTTGACGGCCTACCGACATCCCTCATGCCGGTCACCTCCTTGCTCGACCTTGCGAGTCCTCCCTGCACATATAAAGCAAACTACTAGGACCGATATAAACACTCCGGTTAGCCCGTACCCGGGTTGCCTATCCGGTTCCTCCGGGTACTTCTCCTACCGGAGGTCTACTCGGAGCCACGAGGTCCGAGGTCTCTCCCGGATGCATCTGAGTTCCTCTCAGGATGCGCATCTCTAGGCCTAGCCTCCCGAAGATGTCTTAGCCTGTCAGCAAAGACATCTTCGAGAAGCTAGTTCTTAGAGGAACCACCCGCTGATGTTTGTGCCGTTCTGAGGGCTCGGAGTGGCTATTTATAGACGCCAGGGATGACCCTTGCGCCCGCCAGGAGGCACCTTGCACTCTACCAGCTCTGAAAGGTCAAGTTACCCCTTCAGCGCACCAGGGGGTGGCCCTTGGACTCGCCAAAGGTCAAGTACTGTTGCCACACTGTAGAGTAGTGTCGAGTTTCGCCCTACCCGGGGGGTAGCCCCCCGACACTAGTCCCCGAAGCTGGTGCTGTGCAGCGACCCCGGATGATGTGCGGGATCAGCTTTAATAACAACAATCACCCAAGGAAACATGGGACGATCCTTCGATTTTATGCCGAGATGATCTTTACCGAGATCCCCACACCGAGATCCTTCCGACCGGAAGGCCATGCACTTAACCGGATAGTGCCCCGCCAGTGCATATTACCGTTCGCGCCGGATTGAATTCCAACTTAGGGGTTGGGTCCCACCCGGGGTCTTGTCGAGTCAGAAATGCACTCGAGTATTTTTGACTTCCCGCATCCTTGCTCGGGTTCGCGCGCCGGGCTGCGCAGCTGATCCGAAGTGGAACCGTTGGGGAGCGTGTGGCCCATGGTGTGGCCGGATCGCGCACACCGGAGGGTGCCACGTGCCGCACGGCGCAAACTGATCCCACCCACGATCGGAGAGATCGTGGGCGGGAAACTCGGAAACCGCTCCGGATCCCCCCCATAAATAGGGGACCGGAGCGGTCTCTTCTTCTTCTTCCCCAACTTCTTCACTTTCCCGCAACCGTCTCGAGCACTTCGCCGTCGTCGCGCTCGGAGCCCAAGCATTGTCGCTGCCGTCCGCCGCCGGAGCCTTTCGCCTCCGCCATCGGGCCACACTACTCTCGCTCGTCATCGTCCTCTTTTCCTACGGTGAGTTCTTCCACCCGCTCCGGCGAACTTCACCACGACGACGATGCTTCATGCTTGGCCGTGAAACCACACATCCACGGGTTGTGCCGCCGCCGGCGAGCGCGAGCAGCGCGACGCTGACGGTGGCGCCCTCCATACTTTAGGTTTCACTCGCACTAGCCCATCTTCATATCTCGCCCGAGTATATTTGCGTCGATTAAGTTTCATTTTATTCGAGCACGGTAGATCTCATTTGCTACGAACCCGGTTGCTTTTAGGAGTTTGTGATCCGGAGTCCTAGCTCCCGGTAGACTAACTCGACTAACCGCCGTTCCGCCTGCAGAATAGCCCGGATACATCCTCAGGTCCCTCCGACATGGGTGATGAGAGTGTCCGGGGGTGTTGGGATGGGTCCGAGACCACCCAGAAGGATCTCGACTGGCTGTACCGGACGCACCGGATTCCGCCAGAAGTCGAGAGTCGACTCCCGGAGGACGAGGTTCAACCGGAACCCGAACCCGGGGAATACGTTGTATTCCTCACGCACTTTGAGCGGGGGTTCGGGCTTCCGGCTAGCCCCTTCTTCCGCGACTTCCTCGACACCTACAGCCTCCAACCTCATTATCTCCCAGCCAACGCTATCATGATGCTCTCGGTCTTCACCACCTACGCGGAAGCGTATCTCGGCGTGTGGCCTTTCTTGGACCTCTCGGCCAAGTACTTCATCCTCCGCCGCCAAGTCATCCCCAACCCGGACAAGAAGGTCAAAGACCTAGTCGATTGCGGGGCGGCCACTATAATTCCTCGCGCCAACTCCGGCTTCCCCAAAGTCCAGGGACTAGAATCCTGCCGGAAGTGGCAGCGGAGCTTCTTCTACGTGAAGAACCGGGAGGTCTCGGGAGATGGTCCGGGATCCTCGAGCCCGGACTTCATCAATCTACCGGAGTTCGTCATGGGTCCTCCCCGCGAATTCGACCTCTAGAACCGGCTCCCGGATACCAAGGAGGTCAGATGCATGCATGACGTCCTCAACGTATTGACGGAGAAAATGACGTCTGATGACCTCCTAAGCTTCTTTATCATCCGCCGCGTCTGCCCCCTACAGACACGAGTGCACAAGATGTGCCATATGGACGGGTTGTTAGATCCCACAAGGACCAGCATTTTTGGGCTGGACCATGCTGCAGTCGCCCGGCGCGTTCGAGCTATTGCTCGAACGAAGATGCCGGGTGACTATCAGTGGGGTCTTGTCGGGGGTTCCCGGAAAAAACCACTGCGGCAGGTGCTTGTGTCTGTCTTTCGCTAACTTACATTTGCACCCGGATTCTGCTGGAAACCGACATGGTTGTCATGCAATGACTTGTTCCTGCAGTTATTCGAGCGGCAGACCGAGGAGGACGCGATGCATGCCGGTGGCAAGTACGCGGAGAACATCCCGGCACCGGATAAGATGCCGAGAGAGGATCCCGACGGCGAGGACCACCTTGCCATTCCTCTAGCTCGTGCTGCTGCTACGGGTAATTCTTCAACCCCAGAGGCTATTTGCATTTCATCAGATGATGAGGATGAGATTGATTGTCAAATACTCGATGTGATTGACGCTCTTCCCCTCAACTGGGCTTCGCCAGTGGCTCCGAGACCCACGGCCGTGACCAAGCGCGCCGAGACCCGCAAGCGTGCGGCCTCCGACACTACCCCTGCCGGTGCATCCGGCACCGCCACCAAGAAGAGCAAGCAAACGACCGAGAGGCCTCCACGCCGAAGGAGAGGTCCTCCCACTGTCGATTCCGGGTAAGACATTTTTGCTTTGAGTTACATGGTTTTGTCTTCTCCCGATGTCTTTTCTGATATACTTTTTTCAGAGAGGCACTTGACGTCCCGGCTTCCACGGGTTCCCAACCTCCGGGATCCCGCACTCCTAGCCCGCCTCGGGCTGCTCCTTCTCCATCTCGCCCTTCCGTACAAGACAGCGAGCGCCCTGCCTCTGGTGCCGCGCAGACTACGGCCGCGACTCCGGATACTCGTCCCATGGTGGACGAGATTCCGGCCCAGGCTACCGCCGCATTCGAAGACATCTTCCTCCCGGACAGCCCGCGCAGGGTGTCCCACCTTGAGACGGACATCGCAAGTCCTCAGCAGGTCGTGCCGGGAGCCTCCTCCCGGCAGGCCCCGGGCAAGACTCCTCCGCCGAAACAGCCCACGGCCCCTTCCCGGCAATCCGACCTTCCTCCCGGGAAATCGCGCAGTAAGGCCGCCAGGCAGAAAATAGCTTCCGCCAAACCTACTGCCCCTCTGACATCTTCTGCCCAAGACTTGGCCCTAAGCACGGGTAAGTCTTCGCGATTACCGCCACCTCCTGCCGAGATCCCCACTGCCGCCCTGCAGATGCTGCGAGCAATCGTAAGATCCTTTGTGTCTTCAGGATCCCGGGAGGTCGCTGCTGCTAGCGCGCCTGGCGCTTCCGGCGTGCGAGTTGTCGAAGAGTACACCAAGGCCTGGATCGCCGCCGATGCCTCCGAGATCGTGGAGGACTTGCACGCTGCCGGCCCTAGCCGCAGCGCCCAAGCTCTACACGCTCTCCAGGTGGCCGCGCTGGACGTCACTCGGGTGGTCGATGTAAGTTTGTTCCCTTTATCTTTTCCAAAATTTAACTGTTCCATCCCCACTAGTCCCCGAGATTGGTGCTTAGTGCTCTAGATTCCACCGAATAGCAGACCACTAGGCTTCAATCTTTAGAAAAAAATAACAAGACTTTGAACACGAGTCCCCGAGATCCTCCCTACCGAGTAGTTTAATTGACATGGATCCCGGAACACGCCGAGTCCCCGGGATTCTTCCCGAGATTGACATCGCATTCCCTTTTGGATCCAGGACTGCGGCAAGAAACGCGGCAGCCTCTTCCACCGGCTTCTTGCTGACTTTGGTCAGTCCAAGAAGTGCGAGGGGCGCCTCCGGGAGGAGCGGGATGCCGCGCGGAAAGTCTCGGCGGAGCAAAAGTCTGCGCTTGCTGCGGCTCAGTCTGAGATCGCGCGGCTAAGTGCCGAGCTCGAGAAGGCCAAATCTGTCGGGACTGACATGAAGGCTCGCTTCGTGGAGGCGTCTAAGAAGCAGAAGGATACCTTGGATCAATCCGAGGCTCGCGCCCATCTTGTCGAGACCGAGCTGGCGCTTCTCCGGTCAAAGGCAGATACTTGGCTCTCCGAGCTGACCGGGTTGAACTGGGACCTCAATAGTAAGTTTACCGAGATCTTTTTCTCTTGCTCTCTTTCTTTACTGCTACCACCCTCATTACCTGGCCGCTTGACAGCTCTTCTTTTTAAAGGACAATTTGAGCACTCCCGAGATGCCGCCAACCTTGCAGTTGCTGCCGCCCGGGAGAAGCGTGCCGGGAAGGGTCCTGTCTCGGACTCCTGGGACATCGAGGACCACCTCATCGCTCTGAAGGCCCGGATAGTACCTCTCCGGTCGATCGGGGCCGAGCTGATTAGTGCGGCCGTCCATGTCCATGGCGCTCTATGGCCTGGCGTCAACGCTACCCTCTCGGTTAGCGAATTGGCGACTGCGCTCAGAGATGCCGGCAAGCAACTTCACGCTTGGAAGCGCTCCGGTGCGCGGGCTGGTGCTGACCAAGTCTTGACCCACGTGCTCAGCTGGTACGAGGGGCTCGATCTTGATGTGATCCAGCGCCTGCGCACCATCTCGCCGTGGTGCACCGATCCGGCCAAGATCCAGCGACGCCAAGAGGTGGCGCATCGCGTCGCGTCCTGGTCCGACATCGGCGTCTTCACCACAAGCCTCATCACTTCTGACTCCGAGTCAGATTACGAAGATGATGGTGAGACTGGTGCAACCGGTGACGTGGACGCCGAGATCCCGGAGGAAGATGATGCCGCTTCCGGTGCCGCCACCGAGATCGTGGTCTCCCGGGACGCTACTGCTCCATCGCCACCCGAGGCCTCTCAGGCCGAGGCGCATCCGGAGGCCCCGAGTACTGCTGCTGGTGCGGAGGAGATCGTCACCGTTGTTCCTTCTGCTGCTGCATCCGAGAAGCCGGCTACCCCTACTGCCTAAAAAACACTTAAGTGTGGAACCGTTAAATCCCCGGGATGCCGGGTGCAACTTGTAATATATACTTTTTAAATTCGTACTCTGCACTATGTTATGTAAAAACAAGCTATGTTGGTTTACTCTGCAACGAGTCCCCGAGTTCATTTCCATGTTTACCGTACTTAGGCAATTTCTGCTCTTGTCTACAATTTCGGCGTTCGACAGTCGAGTCACAAAATTCCATGCACAGCATACATTACTTATGAATATCCGAGTTCTAGTTAGCCGAATTCCCGACATAAAAACAACCGGGTTAGTAAAACAGATATGCCGGAGAAGTTCCTGCTCCGAGTCCCCGAGACCGTTTTCGTGTTCCCCACATTTGATGCTCTTATCTCTTGACTACCATTTCGTCGTTCGGCGTTCGTCAGTCGAGTCACAAGATTATTTCACATGACATACATTACTTTGACTTGAGAATCGATCTAGGAACTTTCCCGGCATATAGAGAACATAAAAAACAGGTACCAGGCAGTCCCCGGGTTCCTTCCCGGATTGCCGACATGGAACAATAAATAAATGGAACAAAGTAAAGGGGCACACAACGAGGCAGTCCCCGGGTTCCTCCCGGGGTGCCGAACTTTCATTGATAGATAAAAATCGAAATACAACATACACTACGCCCTTTATACGTAAAAGGGTCGAAGCAGGGCTACATTCCATGGCCGCTTGGTTTCCTCACCGGATTTCTCCATTACACCTTTCCTGGCATCCTGTGCATCTACAAGGTAATAAGAATCATTGTGCAATGCCCCGCTTATCACAAAAGGTCCCTCCCATGGAGGTGACAGCTTATGCATTCCGACCGTGCGTTGGATGAGCCTCAGCACAAGATCTCCTTCTCGCAATACTCTCGGGTGCACTTTCCGGCTATGATAGCGACGGAGATTTTGCTGATAAATTGTAGACCGAGACAATGCCAATTCTCTTGCCTCTTCAAGTAAGTCAACATCATCTTCCCGGGCCTCTTTTGCCTCGGTCTCGGTGAACATTGTCACTCTCGGGGAGTCATACTGTATGTCGGTCGGAAGTACTGCCTCGGCACCATATACCATGAAGAATGGCGTATACCCGGTAGATCTATTCGGTGTGGTCCGGAGACCCCATAACACTGCCGGTATCTCCTCTATCCAGCACCCCGGAGTTCTCAACAGTGGTTCGATCAAGCGGGCTTTGATGCCGGCCAAGACCAATGCATTTGCTCTCTCAACTTGTCTGTTTGCTTCCGGGTGTGCCACTGATGCCACATCCAACCGGATTCCCTTCTCAGCACAAAATCGAGCGAATTCCCCCACGGCAAAATTGGTGCCATTATCCGTGATGATGTTGTGTGGGTATCCGTACCTCAAGATGATGTCTTTCAGGAATTGCACGGCGGTGTGTCCGTCACACTTTCGGATTGGTTTGACCTCTATCCACTTGGTGAACTTGTCCACCATGACCAGTATGTGTGTCATATTGCCTCTTGCCGGTTTGAGCTGCCCGACCATGTCCAAACACCATACCGCGAATGGCCAAGTGATAGGGATTGTCTTCAGTGCCGATGCCGGCATATGTATTCGGCGAGCAAACTTCTGGCATCCTCCACACTTACGGACAATGTCTTCCGCCTGCTGTAATGCCGTAGGCCAGTAGAACCCATGTCGGAACACTTTCGCCACCAGGGCCCGGGATGATGCATGATGTCCACATTCCCCCTGGTGTATTTCCAGCAGCATCTCTTGGCCTTCTTCTGGTTCCACACACCTCTGGAGTACCTCGGTGACACTCCTCTTGTATAGCTCTTGATCGATGACGGTGTATGCTTTTGACCTCCGCAAAATCTGCCGGGCTTCCACTTCGCTCTCCGGGAGGGTTCCTTCCAAGATGTAAGCCATAATAGGCTGTGCCCATCCTGGGACAGGTCGAACCGGGAACACGGGAACATCTATGTCCATTGGTTCTGCCGACATCACCTCCATCATCATCTTTCTTGTCCTCTCTGAGCACTGTGGTGCAGTCCCCGGGTTCGATGCGATGCTCCCGACTTCTACTTCCATGGGTACAGCTTCCGAACCAGGCTCCTTGGGGATGAAGATAGAATCCGACTCGGGTGAGGGCTGAATAGATGGCTTCCTCAAGTGTTCGAGAGCGATCCCGGGTGGGATGGCATCCCGAGATGATCCTAGCTTGGACAACACATCTGATGCCTCGTTTTCTCCTCTGGGTATGTGCTTGAACTCGCATCCCTCGAAAAATCCGGATATTTTCTGCACATGAAACCGATACAAGGCCATGTTGGCATCCAGTGCATCCCAGTTCCCCGACACCTGCTGCACCACGAGGTCGGAATCGCCGAAACACTCTATTCGGCAGATGCCAATCTCCTTGGCGACATTCAGTCCATGAACCAAGGCCTCGTATTCAGCGATATTGTTAGATGCCCGGAAATGAATCTGCAGCACATACTTGAGCACATCTTGTTTCGGTGATGTGAGAACTACCCCGGCACCCAACCCGATCTTGGCCTTGGAGCCATCGAAATGCATCCTCCAGAAATTGTAATCCGGCATCGGAGGTTCGTACTGCATCTCGGCCCAGTCTACCAAAAAGTCCGGCAGCGCCTGCGACTTGATGGCATCTCGTCTCTCGTATGCCGGAGCATATGGAGACAACTGGATGGCCCATTTGGCAACCCGGCCGCTTGCATCTTTGCAGCCGATGATCTCGGCGAGGGGAGCCTCACACACCACTGTGATTGGGTCCTCTTGGAAGTAGTGCTTGAGCTTGGTCACAGCCAAGTACACTCCATATGCCATCTTCTGGTAATGCGGGTAGTTCTGCTTGGATTCCGAAATCACATCGCTGAGGTAGTGCACCGGACTCTGTATCAGCTTATCCCCCTCTTTTCTCTCTACCACAAAGGCTACACTGACTACCCGGTTAGTGGCAGCAATGTACAGCAGCAAAGGCTCCTTGGGCAATGGGGATGCCAACACGGGTGCTGTTGAGAGCATTATCTTCAAATCGTTGAACGCCGCATCGGCTTGCGGGGTCCAAATGAATGTTTTACTCTTCTTCATCAACTGGTACAGGGGCAAGGCCTTCTCACCTAGTCGGCTCACAAACCGACTTAGGGATGCTAGACAACCAGTGAATTTCTTGCTCTCGATAGCACGTATTTTACCCGGGTTGACTTCAATTCCCCGTCTTGATATGAGGAAACCGAGTAACTTTCCGGCGGGGACACCGAATGTGCATTTATTCGGGTTCAATTTCATCCGGAATCTTCTTAAGTTTTTAAATGTTTCCCTCAGATCATCGATCAATGAGGCTTTTTCTTTTGTTTTTATGACTATGTCATCGACATAGACCTCGGCATTCCGGCCTATCTGGTCATGCAAACATTTCTGCATGCATCTTTGGTATGTAGCACCAGCATTTCTCAAACCGAAAGTCATGACACGATAGCAATAAGCCCCATACGGGGTAATAAAAGCAGTTTTCAATTGATCATCCGGATTCAAAGGTATCTGGTGAAAACCGTAGTAGGCATCTAAAAAAGTCAAGAGTTCACTCCCGGCAGTGGAATCGATCACTTGATCTATCCGGGGAAGTGGAAATGGGTCCTTTGGACATGCCTTGTTGAGGTTGGTGAAGTCGATGCACATGTGCCACACCTTCAGCAGGAGGGGATCATCTTTCTTCTTCTCTACCAGGACCGGATTTGATATCCAATCCGGGTGCAGCACTTCCATCACGAATCCGGCAGCCAGCAGTATGGCGAGATGCTCCATGATGGCAGCTCTTCTCTCATCCGAGAGGCGCCTAGTCGGTTGCTTCACCGTCTTCGCATCCGGTCTAACAAACAGAGAGTGCTCAGCCAACTCCCTCGGAACGCCTCGCAGATCATCACTCGACCACGCAAAAGCATCCCGATTCTCACGGAGGAAGTCGACGAGCTCGCCTTCCTATTTGCTGTCCAGGTTGCTGCCAATGATGACCTGGCGCTCCGGGTTGCTGGGGTCAATCCCCACCTTCTTTGTCTCCTCTGGTGGCTGGAATGACGCGCTCTGCTCCGGGTTCACCATCCCGGGCATCCCGAGTTGGGAGGTCTTGGCCAGCGCCACCACTTGCTGGATCCTCTTCTTTTCCTCAGCTATCACTAGGGACTCGTCTAAGCACGAGCCGGCCGAAGCACACTCCATGGAGCGCTTGTGATCCCCCGAGATGGTGATTATGCCGTTAGGACCCGGCATCTTCATCTTCAAGTATCCCATGTGAGTTGAGATCATGAACTTGGCCAGGGCTGGCCTGCCGATCAGCGCGTGGTACGGACTTTTGAGGTCCACGACCTCAAATTCCAAGCTCTCGGTTCGGCAGTTTTCCCGGGTTCCGAATAACACCTCAACCCAGATTTTACCCATGGGTGAGCAAGACACTCCGGGCACAATGCCATGAAAGGTCGTCTCGGTGGGTAGCAAGGTGTTCATGGACACCCCCAGCTTCAGCATCGTATCCTTGTACTTGATGTTAATGGCGCTGCCATTGTCAATCAGAACCCGACTGAAGCGGACGTTGAGGCTTGGTCCGACAAAGGTTGGGTCTACCACTAAGGCGTACGCACCCGGCTTAGGCATAACCCGGGGATGATCCTTCCGGCTCCACGTGATCTCCATCTCGGACCAGTGCAAGAACTTGGGCACCGCCGGAATCACAGCGTTCACTTCCAGTGCGCGCTGTCGCACACTCTTCCGGTCAGTGGGCTCGGTCACGAAGACCACATAGCTCTGATGTGCCTCCCGGTAGTTTCCTTGCTGATGTCCGGGTTGATTACTTGGGCCTGCGCCATTGTCGTTCCGGGTGTGTACCACATTTACCGGCCGGGGCGGGGGTCCTCGGTGTGGTTGATTAATCCGGATCGCGTTGACTCCGGATGCCGGAGTGGGAGGTCTCGGAATGTTGGGTCGAGCTGCCGGAGCACTCGGCCGAGTAGCTCCGGTGCTGCCCTCCTGCAATGTGCGCTTATACCAGCTGCACTGCCGAGTGGAGTGGTTTGCTGGCTTGTTGGCCTCCAGGGTATGGTAACAGCATGGCTTGTTCAGCATCTCTTCATACGTCAGGGGCTTCTTCTGGTCCACCCAAGTTTTCTGTACTTCCGGGCTCTGACCCCAAGCCGGGCCACTTGTTTTCTGACGCTGATTATTGCCGGCATCTTCTTGATCTCGGGTCGCAGCTGCGACATGCTGTGCGGCATGGTGGTACTCGGGCTGATTCCTCTTCTGGCCAAAATCTTGGCGATCATGGCTTCTGCTCGATCCCGAACGCTGAGGTCCCGCATTCCTCCTGTTGGAGTCACCGACATTCACCAAGGGTTGCATGGGATCTCCGAGCGTGTAGGTATCGGCGATGCGCATGGTCTCTGCCAAGGTCGTCGGCATCTTCCTCTGCAATTTCTGCCAAAGCATTGAGCCATGCCGACATCCTTGCGCAAACCAGGAGATGGCATGTGCCTCTACCACTCCTTCGCAAGAATTGCGAATGTTGCTCCACCAGGTAAGGTACTCCCGGTCGGTTTCGTTGCTCCTTTGCCTACAGATGGCGAGCTGTTGAGGTCTGTTGGGCCTTTTGTACGTGCTGGTGAAGTTGCTGATGAACGCCTCCTCGAAATCTAACCAGCAGTCTATGCTGCCGGTTCTCAAGTTGTTCAGCCAGATTCTGGCAGGTCCTTCCAACATCTGTGGCACATAACGTACCGCCCAGCGTCTGTTTCCACCAGCTATGCTTACTGCAGTTACATAGTCGGTCAACCAGTCCTCCGGCTTCTTGCTGCCGTCATAGGTCTTAGCACCCCGGTTGAGCTGGAAGTTCCGGACAGGCAGCTCCCGCATGATCCGGGGTCCAAAGCAGGCAGGTCCCGGAGGTCCTTGCTCTTCCACTAGCTTGGATTGGTGAATCCGGTCGAGCCGGATTCTGGCATCAGCCGGATCCAGTTGTCTGGTTCCTATCCGAGATCCCAAAGGATTCTCATTGGGTTGGTACCCAAGCTGCTGCAACCTTGAGTTGCCATCGTTGTGCCTGTCGAGTACCGGGATCACAACTTGATGCGGCATAGAGGCGGCCTCCCTACGTAGGTTTCCCTGAACCTGTGGCGGATTCCGGGGTGGATTACCACGGCTAGCCGGGTTATTGTTTCCTACACCCCGGTTGCCACAACCAGGATTACTCTGTGCCTGCCCGGAATTATGCTGCCCGACTTGCTGGATACCGGCGAAGGCCGGGTCGTACGTCTGCAACTGCTTGTTTTTCCCGGAGCCCCGACTTCGGCTCCGGCTCTTGCTCTTGCTCCTGCTCAGATGCGGAGAGGAGGCCTCTCCGCCCGATCTGTCGATGTCAGCCCTAGCTGAATAAACTTGGGATCCTACCCCTGGGTTCTTCTTCTTGAAGGCTTTGTTCTGCCGGTTAGCCTATATGACTAGCTCGTTGACCCGTTCTTGTTGCTTACGGAGAGCCTCTCCGGATAGCCCTGCCAATTCGGCCATAGCTGCTTCTGCAGCCCTAAGAGTTTTGGCAGGCGAGCTGTATACCGGCTTCTCAGCCGAGATCATGCTACCCGTATGACTAGTTGTGGCCCCACCGGCCAGCTCATCATTCACCATTCTGGCCGCGATGCGCTTGTCCCGGGAGTCTATCTTAAGGAACCCGTGAGCTGCATTGTACTCCCGGAGGCTAGCACTGAGCTCACGCCGGATCTCGGCGATCTCTTGCGCTTCGGCGAGCAGCAACCTACGTTGCTCATCCAAGTCAGCCGAAGTGGCTTGGGTATCTGCATCAGCTGTCAAGGGGACAGCCAACTTGGCCACCAGACCCGAGAGGGGATCCAGGCGACGATGGGGCTGGGGCTGTTGCGGATCGCCGTCTCGGGCCGTACCTCTCTCCTGAGGAGGTTTGGCCAAGCGAACACGGCCTCTACCGGCATCGTCGTCAGCGTCCTGGAACACCTCCTCGGTTACCCCGACCATCATGACCGCGACGGAGCTCGCGGTGCGACTGGCACACGGACCCCGATTGGCGCAGAGCATGGGAGGATCCTCAGCTTCCAGGACAATGTCCGGGTAGCTGCAGATAACCTCGGTGGCGACGTAGGTGGTGAAGCCACCGAAGTCGATGAGGCATCCGTTCACCAGGAAGGGTTTGTTCCGGAAGCACCCGGCATTGTCGCTGACGAAATCCATCTCGCCCAGCCTGACGACAAGGCCAGAGAGAACCCGGACGCCGAAGCGAACGGGGGAACCCGTCCGGATGTGTACACCAGCCAACGCCTCTGTCAGCCCCACGGTGGGCGCCAACTGTCGTGGTGGTGTCACGGCATATGCCATAGGATGGCTAATTTGTGGGGCCGATGGACGTTGGTGGATCCGGGGAGGGATAGCGAGCTGAAGAGCTCACACGGGGGAGGATCCCGGTGTAACCGAGATCTCCCAGGAACAAGAAGCAAGCTCAAAGTGTGAGAGGAAAGATCTAGCAAACACGAACAAATGCACGAAGGCAAAGAACACACACACGATGTACCCAGGTTCGGGGACCTCGTGGGGAGGTAACACCCCTACTCCTGCCTTTCCTCTCAATATAAGGGTGTAACAAGGGCTACAACTTGCTCTTGAAGCTCTTGCGGTGATGAACACGAAGAACAAGATGAACTAGAGGAAGGGAAGAGTAAATGCTCTAGGAGTAAATGATACTAAGGTCTTGGCTCCCAAGTTGGTCTCTCGTTCGTCCTCCCCCGCATGAGCAGTTATGGCGCCTTTTATAGAGTTCCGGCCAGGAGGGCCGGAAACCCTAATCCGGCTTGGCCCCACCGGACAGGCCTAACGGTTACGTCGACACCGGCTAGTGTGACCTAGCCGCCGTGCTATCCGGCGTAGCCCCTTCGTCAACATTCCGGCAAGGACGGCAGGCGCCGTCCTGGAACATCATTGTCCCCCTGTCAGAGACAAGACATGTCTTTGCCCATCCCGGGTAGCCTTTTCCGGATTGCCGGGCTAGGCATGTCCGATCTTGTTGTATCGTTGTCGTACCGGCTGACGCGCTCCCGTGTCAGGCGGGAGGTGACCATGCTTCCGTGTCAGGTGAGATGGTACTTCCCCCCGCGCCAGACGAAAAAGCCTGCTCCAGACCGTTGACGGCCTACCGGCATCCCTCATGCCGGTCACCTCCTTGCTCGACCTTGCGAGTCCTCCCTGCACATATAAAGCAAACTACTAGGACCGAGATAAACACTCCGGTTAGCCCGTATCCGGGTTGCCTATCCGGTTCCTCCGGGTACTTCTCCTACTGGAGGTCTACTCGGAGCCACGAGGTCCGAGGTCTCTCCCGGATGCACCCGAGTTCCTCTCAGGATGCGCATCTCTAGGCCTAGCCTTCCGAAGATGTCTTAGCCTGCCAGCAAAGACATCTTCGAGAAGCTAGTTCTTAGAGGAACCACCCGCTGATGTTTGTGCCGTTCTGAGGGCTCGGGGTGGCTATTTATAGCCGCCAGGGATGACCCTTGCGACCGCCAGGAGGCACCTTGCACTCTACCAGCTCCGAAAGGTCAAGTTACCCCTTCAACGCACCAGGGGGTGGCCCTTGGACTCGCCAAAGGTCAAGTACTGTTGCCACACTGTAGAGTAGTGTCGAGTTTCGCCCTACCCGGGGGGTAGCCCCCCGACAACTCGTATGGGCTCAACAACAATTTGGAAGGAGGAGTATGTCTTCATTTTCTCCTAGGGACTTGTATGTAATTTTCATGTTGTTCAAGAATGTTCTTGTAAGAGTTCATCTTTATTCCCTCTTTGAATAAAAGAAGTATGAATAGCCTTCACCCTTGAGTTTACCGTGTCAATATCTTATAAACTAGATCACATTTTTTGTAGTGTTTGATTTTATACGCGCACATGTACTTCTCATGTTAGTTAGTGTTTAATGCATGTGTTTGTGTGTGCACTTCGATGGTTAGAGCATATCTCCGGTAGATTATGCAAAATAAGGTTGGTGCCCAAAAATCTGATTTTTATATCACCAAATAGACTAGTAATTGTGCACGTGCAATGCTCGTGTTGACTAATACAAATTAAAAACTCCCTCCGTTCCTATATGTAAGGACTATAGTTTTTTAAGAAAAAAATCAAAATATAGGGTTTATTTATTTGGGGATAATTTTACCCATCAAAAAATGAGTTCCAATCTCGAACAAAGGGGTTTTTATGGAATATTTTCATTTGATGGCTCTTAGGAACTCCCCACTTCTGAATGTTCAGAAGTTCAGTTACTGTGACATGTAGAATTCAGAAGGAGCTAAGTTGTTCTCCATTAGTTCAAAAGTTCCGTTGCCGTGAACATGATGCTTGAACCAAAATAAACCACATACATGGGCATCTTAGAGTCAGCTGGTCGCTTCATAAACTTGGAGGCATCCTACATCGGCGGCCAGTGGGACAACTGCAAAACAGATGAAGATGGCAAGCAGTGCAACAGGAGGGAGAGGATAGGAGTGGAGCTTAGCTCAACTGGTTGGGGGAGCGGATGTACAAGCCCAACACGCAAGTTCAAGTCTCCAGGGATGCGAATTTAGGTTCCTATTTAATACTTGAGGATCATACCTTCCTGATACTCATGCAATTTATCTTGAGGATCAGGCTTGGTTATTAATCAAGATAAAAATCCTGATACTCATGCAATTGTTGTTTTAGGATCGTATCCGAGTCGGATCGCAACCGGCTTAGGGTTTCTGCGCTCTATAAATACATCTTGTAAGTCGCCTGTTGGGGGTAAGCCACACATTGTAAACCCACGGCGTTTGTAACCTCACCCCGATATAGTAGTATTGCTGGCTGGCGCCCGTGGTTTTTTCCTCTCCTTTGTTTGGAGGGGTTTTCCACGTTAAAATCTCGTGTCCCCGTTGGTTTGATCGTTCCGCTCTTCATCGTTTCATGCTATCTTTTATAACAAGTGGTATCAGAGCCCGTGTTTCATATCTATTTTCAGATTAGGTTTTTAGATGGCATCGATGAAGTTCGATCTACCGTTGCTGGACTACAAGACGAGATTCTCGTTATGGCAGGTCAAGATGCGTGCGATCCTCGCACAGTCCAATGATCTTGACGAAGCGCTGGAGAAATTCGGCGATAAGGCGGCAGCCGAGTGGTATGCCGATGAGAAGAGAAAAGACCGTAAGGCTACGTCTCTTATTCAACTGCATCTATCTAATGATATCCTGCAAGAAGTTCTACAGGTGAAAACCGCAGACGCGCTGTGGGCTAAGCTGGAGTCGATCTGCATGTCAAAGGATCTAACCAGCAAGATGCCTGTGAAGATGAAGTTGTTCTCGCACAAATTGCAAGAAGGTGGTTCTGTTATGAATCACATATCGATCTTCAAAGAGATCGTTTCCGACCTAGTGTCGATTGAGGTAAAATATGAGGATGAAGATCTAGCCCTCTTACTCCTAGTTTCGCTGCCAAATTCCTATGCAAATTTCCGTGATACCATATTGCTTAGTCGTGATGAACTAACCACCTCTGAAGTTTATGAGATCCTCATGACGAGGGAAAAGATGAAGGGTATGGTACAGAAGGAGGAGTCATCCTCTTCAAAGGGTGATGCTTTGGAGGTCCGTGGAAGGCCTCAGCAGCGAGACAACAACAACTACAACAACAACAGAGACAAGAGCAAGGGCGACAGAGGTCGCTCAAAGTCTAAAGGTCGTGATAAGTTCTGCAGGTATTGTAATAAGACTAACCACAACATTGATGATTGTTGGAAGCTGCAAGACAAGGAGAAAAGAAAAGGTACTTACCAACAGAAAAATAATGAAGGTAATGATACCGGTGAGGCTGTTGTTGTTGATGGTAGTTCTGATGGCGAATGCCTAGCTGTTTTAGCTGCATGTGTTTCATGTCAGGATGAATGGATTCTAGATTCTGCATGTTCTTTTCATATTTGCTGTAACAGAGATTGGTTCAGTTCTTATGAGTTAGTGCAGACTGGAGACTTTGTGCGTGTGGGGAACGACCAGCAATGCACCATTGCTGGCGTTGGATCAGTTCAGATCAAGACCCATGATGGCATGACACGCACGTTGACGGACGTGAAGCACATACCAACCATGGCGAGAAATTTGATTTCGCTCAGTACCCTTGATTCTGACGGGTACAAGTATACCGGCGGGAACAGACTCTTGAAGGTATCAAAAGGTTCTCTCATTACTATGGTTGGTGATATGAATTCTGCTAAGTTATATGTTCTTAGAGGCAGCGTTTTATCTGGTACCGTTGCTGCTGTTTCTCATGATGACGCAAATAAAACTAACCTCTGACATAAGCGTCTTGGACACATGAGCGAACTTGGTATGGCATAATTGATCAAGAGAGAGTTGCTGCATGACTGCAGTTTGGGTAAGATGCAGTTTTGTGAACACTTCATATTTGATAAGCACACGAGAGTTAAGTTCAATGCTTCCGTTCATACCACCAAAGGTACACTTGATTATATACATGCTGATGTTTGGGGGCCGTCACGTAAACCCTCATATGGTGGTGCTCGTTATATGCTTACTATTATTGATGATTACTCTATGAGAGTTTGGCCTTATTTCATGAAAAATAAGGATGATTCGTTTGCTGCTTTTAAAGAGTGGAAAGCTATGATAGAAAGGCAAACTGAGAGGAAGGTGAAAATACTTCGTACTGACAATGGTGGCGAATTTTGTTCCAATGCTTTAATGATTTTTGCAGAACAGAAGGGATTGGCAGGCACCTCACCATCCTGTACACGCCTCAGCAGAATGGAGTAGCGGAGCGGATGAACATGACTATCATGTCTAAAGCTCGCTGCATGATATCTAACCCTCGCATGAGTAAGCGTTTTTGGGCTGAGGCGGCTGCCACCACATGTTACTTGATAAACAGGTCACCATCTATTCCCCTCGACAAGAAAACTCCCATTGAGGTATAGTCTGGTACTCCTGTTAATTATGCTCTAAGTTGTGCAGAACAGGTGGAGCATGGACATGAGCCGTCCACGTATACTGAAGCTATTGCCACAAGTGATCGTGATAAATGGATCTCCGCTATGCAAGAGGAGATGCAGTCACTTGAGAAGAATTGCACATGGGATGTTGTGCTCCTGCCTAAACAAAAGAAGGATGTCCGCTGTAAGTGGATCTTCAAGAGAAAGGAGGGTTTGTCTCCAAGTGAGCCTCCAAGATTTAAGGCAAGGTTAGTGGCAAAAGGTTTCAGTCAAATTCCTGGTATTGATTACAATGATGTTTTCTCTCTAGTTGTCAAGCATAGTTCTATTCGGACATTTTTCTCCATTGTTGCTATGCGTGATCTTGAGCTTGAGCAGTTAGATGTTAAAACTGCGTTTCTGCACGGAGAGTTGGAGGAGGAGATATACATGGACCAGCCAGAAGGGCTCATAGTGTCGGGTAAGGAGGATCTTGTTTGTAAGTTGAAAATGTCTCTCTACGGTTTGAAACAATCCCCTCGTCAATGGTATAAAAGGTTTGATTCATTTATGTTGTCACATGGCTTTAAGAGGTCTAAATTTGATAGTTGTGTGTACATTAAGTTGGTTGATGGATCGCCTATATACTTGCTGTTATATGTCGATGACATGTTGATTGCTGCCAAGAGCATGAAAGATATCGCTGCTCTCAAGTCACAGTTGAGTAGCGAATTTGAGATGAAGGATCTTGGTGCTGCTAAGAAAATCCTAGGTATGAAAATTACACGTGATAGAAAGTCTGGGTTCTTATTTCTTAGTCAACAGAGTTACATTAAGAAAGTTCTTCATCGTTTTAACATGCATGATGCTAAGTCGATTAGTACTCCTATTGCTTCTCATTTTAAGTTGTCATCTACTCAATGTCCTACTACTTATGATGATATGGAGTACATGTCTGGAGTTCCCTATTCTAGTGTTGTCGGTTCCTTGATGTATGCTATGGTCTGTTCACGTCCTGATTTATCATATGCTATGTCTTTGGTGAGTAGATACATGGCTAATCCTGGTAAAGAACATTGGAAAGTTGTTCAGTGGATTTTCAGGTACCTCTGTGGCACGTCTGATGCTTGCTTGAAGTTTGGCAGAGCTAGTGAGGGACTCGTTGGCTATGTGGATTCAGATTTTGCTGCCGATTTGGATAAGAGGAGGTCCCTCACAGGTTATGTGTTCACCATTGGTGGTTGTGTTGTTAGTTGGAAGGCAACACTTCAGCCAGTTGTTGCCCAATCCACCACAGAGGCTGAATAGATGGCCATTGCAGAAGCAGTTAAAGAAACTGTTTGGTTGAAAGGTTTGTTTGTTGAGCTTTGTGGAGTTGATACTTGCATTAACCTATTTTGTGATAGTAAGAGTGCTATTTGCCTTACTAAGGATCAGATGTTCCATGAGAGAACAAAGCACATTGACATCAAATACCATTATGTGTGTGATGTTGTTGCACAAGGTAAGTTGAAGGTGTGCAAGATTAGTACTCTTGATAATCCAGCTGATATGATGACAAAGCATGTTCTTGTATTTAAGTTTGAGCTATGCTCAGGCTTAGTTGGTATCACTGTTTAGCCCAAGATGCTATTTGGCGCCGAAAGTGTTCTCTTTGTTGTTTCAGGGGTGAAGGTTCTCGTTCATACTACAAGGTGGAAATTTGTCTCAAGGTGGAGTGTTGTTTTATGGTGATCCAAATTCCTAACTTCGGAGCGAAGCGGAGGCCCGTTGCCGGGAGGCTTGGGCCGCAGCGTAGCGAGGAAGTTAGCCCACCGGCCCATCCTGCGGTCGCGGGGGTGCGGGGGCGGCAGCCCCCATGGTACGGTACGGATCGTATCCAAGTCGGATCGCAACCGACTTAGGATTTCTGCCCTCTATAAATACATCTTGTAAGTCGCCTGTTGGGGTAAGCCACACATTGTAAACCCACGACGTTTGTAACCTCACCCCGATATAGTAGTATTGCTGGCTGGCGCCCGTGGTTTTTTCCTCTCCTTTGTTTTGAGGGGTTTTCCACGTTAAAATCTCGTGTCCCCGTTGGTTTGATCGTTCCGCTCTTCATTGTTTCATGCTATCTTTTATAACAACAATAAGACTGTGTGCATCCCTAGTTGGTGCAGAGGCTGGGAAGTGAAATTCTCTCCCAATTTTAAGAGATTATTATTAGACATGCGCTCTGGCGATCCACTGGGCGACGTCGGCGCGTCCTTCGAGCGACTCTCTGGTCGCTTCTGGGATTGCTCCGCCGACGAGCCTCCGGCTGCTGAGGTCGGTCGTCGCCGCCGGAAGACGCTCGCCCCTCCTATGTGGGGTGCGGCCTGCTCGGGCTCACGGTTCGCCGCCCTCGGTGATCTATCTGCAGCCCCGTCCGGCCTAGACGGCCTCGACGTCGACCATGTCTCCGTTCAGGTGGCCATGGAGTCGCTGCAGGAGACGGCGTCGGCTTCCCGTCCACCTCGCTCCGAGGCGGAGCTGGTTCAAGAATTCTGGTCGGATGCGGGATTTCCGACGCGGCAAGCCGGTTTTGGGAAGCAAGTTCCCCGCCCGCAGCTGGTAAGCCCTCTAATGGTGATCTAGTGTGCAGGGCCCCTAAGGTGGTGGAGCCGATGTTTTTCCGTCGTCATGCTTCACCATGTCCTCTGGCAGGGGTTCGGCGGCCGCGTCCTCTGCCGCCGCGGATGGGTGCTTGGCGCGGACCTCTGCCTCCGAAGCGCGTCTCACCGCCGCCCGTCCTCGGAGTCTTCCTCGACAGAGCCCTGTCGCGTGCCTCGTCGGCTCCGGTGCAGCTTGCTTAGCCGGCGGTGGCTGGGGCATGCGATCGCCCTGATCCGTTGTTTCCGCCCTTTGACCACGTCCGGTTTTCAATTTTTGAATTGCATGCAGAGTGGGCCCCCAAGCGAGTCGATCGATCGCAGTCATCCAGACCCTTGGACGCATCTACAACATCGCTTCTGCAACCTCTGGTGTGGTAACTCTCCTTCGTAGACAACTCGAGTTGCTTCAACCCTAGCGCCGCCGCCGCCGCTTCCTTCTCTGTCGACAGCTGCGCCCGTGGCCGCCTCTACGACCTCCTCCCCTCCAGACAACCGCGGCCACACCTCGAGCTCAGAAACTTATTCATCGTCGCTACGGTGGACGCGCTCATTCGCCTCCGTGTTGTCCTCTCCTCCGCCGTTGTCGATGAGTGCCTCGGTGCCGCAGCGACCACACCAGGCTGGAGGGTAGAGGATGCCTGCACCGCGTGCCCAACAAGCCTCTGCTGCGACTCGTCCTGCACACCCCGCGGCTGCTCCGACTCGTCCCACGCATCCCGCGGCTGTTCCGACTCGTCCCGCGCACCATCATGCTTTGTCAAGTGCCAGTTCCGGCATGGGCCAGTCTACTCCTCTGACCCTCTTCCCCGGTGCAATGTCGTCAGGGATGGGGATGTTGGCTCCTCTGTTTATGCCTCTCTAGAGGCCAGCACTGCAGTTCGGACCGCCGGCGTACATGTCTCCCTTGCAGCAGCCGTTCCAGCCACCTTCGTTGGCTCCTTTCATCAATCCAGGGTGATAAGGGGTGGCCCAATCTTCTCGATGAGATCTCGATGAATTCGTGGATGGATGATATGATAACTAGTGTCTCGCTGAAACCTCTCCTGGCCGATCCCTATTGCCAATGCAATAGCTTGCAACCCTATGGATATTCTCAACTCCACACTCTTGCACAAGTAGCCACCGACTACAAGTGGTCCTGTATCTTCTAATTCCCAGTGGAACAAAAGATAACACGCAGAATTTGCAAGCAGTATCGATACTTCAAGATGAATGCTTCAAGCAATTCGATCTAGAGTCTAGGGTTTATGTTTAACGTCGTCTACCCTAACTAACTCGCAGCAAAAGGGTATATATGGGGAGGGGGTCCGGCCACAGCAGACCAAAACGCACCACCTCCTAGACCAACTCGGTTTGGACTCTATGGACTCAAACTAGGGATACAAACTGACCCGAGTTGGGTTCAGCCATAAAGGACTCACAGGTCCTGGTCCTTGTGTGACTAGGACTCCTCCTTGGCGCATCCCACATGGTGTGGTGCGCCATCCTCTTGCCTCTCTCGATGTGCTCCTGCCTCCCTCTCCTCCCTCGAGCACTTGTAGTAGATGTTCTGAATTTTACCCTCCATGCATTCCTTCTTGTTCTTCATGTGATCATCCATGTACTCCATGCCTTGCTGCTCCTCTCCTCCAATAATGTTTGTGTTATTAACAAACCTGATCATACATAAATGCATAGACTTAGGTAGTATAAAATTCTCATAATCACAAACATCATATTCTATTAAGAGTGAGTTCACCTGTTGTTCTAATAACTTGGTTCTTGATCTTGTCATTGGTCCAATTCTCACTTCATTGGGTTTATCTTGAACAGCAACATCTTCAATTGGAGAAAGTGTAGAAGAGCTAGGGATGTCCTCATCATCCTCCCCCCCTTGAAAAGGCGTCGCCCTCGACGCAGCAAGGTCATCTCCAAAGTATGGTGTCAAATCAGCAACGTTGAAGGAATTACTAACACCAAACTCATCCGTAGGAAGATCAATCTTGTATGCATTATTATTGATGCTTGCAAGCACTTTATATGGACCAGCACCACGTGGCAGCAACTTGGACTTGCGCAATGCAGGAAATCTGTCCTTGCGAAAATGCACCCAAACCATATCACCTGGCTGAAATATTACTTCCTTGCGCTTCTTGTTCACACGATCAGCTACATGTCTTCCCTTCTTCTCAATTGCTTGCTTGGTCTTCTCATGTATTTTCTTCACGAAATCAGCTCTCTTTGATGCCTCCATGTTCACTCTCTCTTGAATAGGAAGTGGCAGCAAATCAAGTGGTGTGATGGGTTTGAAACCATACACCACTTCAAACGGGCACAACTGAGTAGTAGAATGTACCGCTCTATTATAAGCAAACTCCACATGCGGTAAACAATCTTCCCACTCCCGCAGATTTTTCTTGATCATAGCCCTCAATAAGGTGGATAATGTACGATTCACCACCTCCGTTTGTCCATCAGTTTGTGGGTGGCAAGTGGTACTAAACAGCAGCTTTGTTCCCAACTTCCCCCATAATGTCTTCCAAAAGTAGCTCATAAACTTCACGTCACGATCAGAAACAATTGTCCTTGGTACTCCATGTAAGCGTACAATGTCCCTGAAAAACAGATTAGCAATATGCGACGCATCGTCGCTCTTGTGGCATGCAATAAAATGTGACATCTTAGAAAATCTATCCACTACCACAAATACAGAATCATGTCCTCTTTTTGTTCTTGGTAATCCTAGCACAAAATCCATACTAATATCCTCCCATGGAGTAGTAGGTGCAGGAAGAGGAGTATACAAACCATGAGGCTTCAATTTCGATTTAGCCTTGTTGCAAGTGATGCAACGCCTCACAAACCTGTCCACATCTCTCCACATGCGTGGCCAATAAAAGTGGTCAGCCAACATGAGTAATGTCTTCTCACGCCCAAAGTGTCCCATTAATCCACCACTATGTGATTCCTGCAACAAAAGCAAACGTACGGACGACTCGGGCACACATAATTTGTTAGCTCTAAACAAATATCCATCATGTATATGAAATTTAGCCCATGCCTTCACATTAGTACACTTCGAATATGGCACAGAAAAATCATGATCTTGAGCATACAAATCACGCAAACTCTCCAAACCAGGAACTTGCACATCTAATTGGGTTAATAACATGTTTTTCCTAGAGAGAGCATCAACAACTACATTATCTTTGCCTTTCTTGTATTTAATTATGTATGGGAACGATTCAATGAATTCAACCCACTTAGCATGACGTTTATTAAGACTAGATTGGCTCTTCAAAAATTTCAATGCCTCATGATCAGAATGTATGATAAATTCTTTTGGCCACAAATAATGTTTCCAAACTTCAAGAACTCTAACAAGTGCATACAATTCTTTATCATAAACAGAATAATTCAATTGGGCTCCACTCAATTTTTCAGAAAAATAAGCCACGGGTTTGTTCTCTTGCATTAGCACACCTCCAATTCCAATGCCAATAGCATCACACTCAATTTCGAATTGCTTGTTGAAATCAGGAAGAATTAACAATGGGGCAGAAATCAAACGTTGTTTTAACTCATCAAAAGCAATATCTTGTGCTACCCCCCATGCGAATTCAACACCTTTCTTAGTAAGATCATTCAAAGCTGCAGCAATGGTACTGAAATCTTTCACAAAACGTCTATAGAAACCAGCCAATCCAAGAAAACTTCGAAGTTGACTAACATTCATAGGAATTGCCCAATTTCGAATAGCATCAATTTTAGTTTCATCCACTGTAATTCCATGTTTAGAAACAACATATCCCAGAAATATGACCTTATCTTTGCAAAATGTGCACTTAGCAAGATTACCATAAAGTTTATTATCACGTAGCACATGCAAGACTTGTCTAATGTGATCAATATGTTCAGATTCAGTGCGGCTGTAAATTAATATATCATCAAAGTACACAACCACAAACTTGCCAATAAAATCTCTCAAAACATGGTTCATTAATCGCATGAAAGTACTAGGTGCATTAGTCAAACCGAAAGGCATCACTAACCACTCATATAAACCAAATTTCGTTTTAAAGGCTGTTTTCCACTCATCCCCCTCTTTCATCCTAATTTGATGATAACCACTACGCAAATCAATTTTAGAGAACACAACAACACCACTTAATTCATCTAACATGTCTTCCAAACGAGGTATAGGATGACGATAACGAATAGTGATGTTGTTAATTGCTCTACAATCTACACACATGCGCCAAGTACCATCTTTCTTAGGAACTAAAATAACAGGAACAGCACAAGGGCTTAAGCTGATTCGAATATACCCTTTATCAAGAAGCTCTTGTACTTGTTTCTGAATTTCCTTTGTCTCCTGGGGATTTGTCCTATAAGGGGCTCGGTTTGGCAATGTAGCTCCCGGAATCAAGTCAATTTGGTGCTCAATGCCACGCAATGGAGGCAATCCTGGTGGTACATCCTCCGGAAACACATCATCAAAATCCTGCAACACATTAGAAACACCAATGGAGAGAGGGGTCATATCATTAGAAACCAAAATTTCTCCCTTATGCATAAGCACAATAGGAAGCAAACTAGGATCCTCACTAAATTCTCTCAAGTCCTCTTTGGTGGCTAACATGCATAGTAGGTTCACTCCCTCACATTTAATTTTACCACTCGGTTTGGCTGTGCTATTTTCACTCGCAGAAATATTAGTCTCTCGTCTATCTACTCTCTCACGCTCTTTTTCAAGATTGACTTCTGTTTTTTGACGAGACTCATTTACAATTTGCTGCGGTGTCATAGGCCTCAAAACAATATCCTTCCCATGCCAATTCAACTGATATATATTTGCCCTTCCATTGTGTGTAACACTTCGGTCAAATTGCCATGGTCTTCCCAACAACATGTGGCAAACAGTCATAGGAACCACATCACACTCAATGGTATCCTTATATGGTCCAATCTGAAATTCCACTCTCACCATATGGCTCACCTTTAACTCTCCATTGTCACTCAGCCATTGTATATGATAAGGATGAGGG
The DNA here is from genome assembly GCA_026929855.1 of Poa annua. Lineage (NCBI taxonomy): Eukaryota > Viridiplantae > Streptophyta > Magnoliopsida > Poales > Poaceae > Poa > Poa annua. Next base: position 8,244,795 of record CM049432.1, read on the forward strand.
TGTGGAATATATTTCAGTTTCAGCTTTGCACATAAATCTTTGCTCGCTAAATTTCTGCAACTTCCTCCATCAATAATAACTTTGCAAGCCATGTGAGGACCCACAATAGCCTTGGTCTGAAATAAATTGCATCTCTGATTTTCAGGGCTTGGGGTAACACTCAACGATCTTTGTGTGCATACAATAGTAGGATAATGCGTAGCATATGCATCAATTGGACCATCAGCGTCATCCTCATCACATGTATCATCATCATTAGGATCAGCATCATCACCCGTTTCATACTCGTTGTCCTCGTTAATAAGCATAACTTTCTTGTTTGGACAATCTCGCTTGAAGTGGCCTTTTCCGCCACAAGTATGGCAGCTCATGTCTCTATTTCTTGCTGTAGAGGAAGTAGAATTCGTGGTACTTGCTGCTGGTTGTGGTGTCCTCTTTGCATTGGAAACACTGGATTCAGACTTACTAGTAGGGGTACCACGAAGAGATGAATTTTGGGTGGATGGTGTGGCTGTAGAAGGAGCTGAAAACCGACTCCTAGAAGCACTTCGAGCTGCAAACTTGGACTCCTCAAGTAATTGTGATTCAGCTTCTCTTGCATGATGTAATAATTCATTCATATCATGATAATTGTAATGTCTCACAATACCTCGAATTTTATATTGCAAACCTGAGAGGAAGCGCTGCATAGTCCGTTCTGGTTGCTCTCTCACACGTGCACGCTGCAAAATTAATTCCATCTCCTTAAAGTACTCATCCACTGTCATAGTGCCTTGCCTCAAATTTTGCAACTTATCATAAAGAGAACGGATATAATTAGGTGGTACAAATCTGTCCCTCATGACTTGCTTCATAGTCCTCCAAGTAATAATTTCTGGATCACCATCTTGTTGTCTTGTTCTCACAATATTGTCACACCAAGTAAGTGCATATCCCTCGAACTCAGAGAAAGCAAGTTTAATTTTCTTATCCTCAGTATATTCATGCAAGCGCCATAACTTATCCATCTTAATCTCCCACCTGAGATACTCTTCAACATCATTAGTATCAAAACTGAACTGAGGTATGGAGAATTTAAGTCTTCCCAAACCATCATCTTCTCTATGACGGTCAGCAACATTAACAAGAGGTACACGCCTTGCGTGAGGTATATGACCCCCACGGCCATGAAGGTGTGCAAGGCCTCTCCCTTGACCAATCGGATCATGATCATCCTCCAATTCCTCATTACCAGCATTGTGCACACTAGCAGTGTCCCCGGGATTAGGGAGTCGCTGATTAACCAACGTTGTCAAAGCAGCCAATTGTTGAGTCATAGCTGCCACCGAAGTTTGCAAAGTGGTGACTTGTGTTTGGTGTGCTGTGGATGATTTAGCAAGATCACCTAAGGTTGTCTCCACATGCTGTAATTCTTCGTCAGTATGAGAACTAGACTGCTCAAGTTTTCCTGTCAAATTTGCATGAATCTTGTCAATATTTTGTGTCAGAGAGTCCCTCAAATCTTCATACTCATTCCACTTCACCACCTCATCATCACCCTTCTTTTGCTGCACAAGAGCATCACTAGAAGAATTCATGATTAATAGGTTAGTGAAAAAGAAGAACAAGTATATGTGGTGTTCTCTCGCAACTCACTCGAAAACAGCAAACAAAGGTGTATCTTACCGTTCCAAAGTGAATAGAAATACTTACACAACAAGTAGCAGCGGTATTATGACTTGATGTGAAGAAGAGAATACCGAGGGTATTAGCTATCACAAGACAAAACAGGGTATTTGGTGGAGCTTGGTTGGGATACCTAACACACCAATTACAAAGCCTATTTGCTGTTTTGTGAAGAGATGAAAACACACCTAGGAAACTCACACAATTATGGAGACCAATGTGGCAATGCAAATATATGGATGGAGATTTTGCAATGCACTCGAAAGACACTAGCTAGGCTCAATGAAAACAGGCACAAGATTGCTCAATGTAGTGTCAATGTAGCACAATGATCAAGTATAGTTCCAAACTCCAAATATTTGATGGTGCACTTTCGGCCTCTTTTCTCTTCTCTTTTTTTTTTTAATTTTGAACCAACACTTTTTCGCTTTGTTTTTGTACTTTTCTGGATACTTCACGTACTGTAGCTACAGTAAAAAAACTTTTTCTCTCTCTTCTTCTCTGTCGGCCACAATATGTCGCACCGCGGAGCAAATTTTTTCGCTGAAAACAGATCCGTGCAAAACCTTGTGGAGCAGCCTGTGAGCACAAAAACAGCTAGTCTTATAGGTAAGCACCTAAATATATGTTGTAGATAGGATGTGTCTAAGGCTCACAACACAGAAGAAGTCCTAGTGAAAAAGGTGTAAAAACAACGGAAGGACGGAAACTAGACTCCGAAACGGAACGCGAATAGGATCCAGCGGTAGCGATCCGAACGGAACTCGAAGAGGTGCTGCGCGGCAGCAATCCGAACCGAACTCGAAGACGATCCCGCGGTTTCCCTGTGTTATCGTGTGGAAGCCGAACTCGACAGGAACCTGGAAACCCAGATGATCGACGACAGAAAACGGAACACAACTCGACTAGACAAAAACTCGAACCCTAAACCTAGACAAAAACCCTAACCGACTCGAAACTAAAAAAAAAATAGAAAAACGGAAACGCAAAGATCAACACAAAACAGCAACTAAACGAAGCAGATTGGTGCGATCTAGGCTATGGCAATGAACTATACTAAATATTTTTGTGGGGCTTTTTCTGGATAGGATTAAAAACACTCAAACTAAGGGGAAAAAAATTCTCACCGAGGCAACCTGAAGTCTGATACCAAGATGATAAGGGGTGGCCCAATCTTCTCGATGAGATCTCGATGAATTCGTGGATGGATGATATGATAACTAGTGTCTCGCTGAAACCTCTCCTGGCCGATCCCTATTGCCAATGCAATAGCTTGCAACCCTATGGATATTCTCAACTCCACACTCTTGCACAAGTAGCCACCGACTACAAGTGGTCCTGTATCTTCTAATTCCCAGTGGAACAAAAGATAACACGCAGAATTTGCAAGCAGTATCGATACTTCAAGATGAATGCTTCAAGCAATTCGATCTAGAGTCTAGGGTTTATGTTTAACGTCGTCTACCCTAACTAACTCGCAGCAAAAGGGTATATATGGGGAGGGGGTCCGGCCACAGCAGCCCAAAACGCACCACCTCCTAGACCAACTCGGTTTGGACTCTATGGACTCAAACTAGGGATACAAACTGACCCGAGTTGGGTTCAGCCATAAAGGACTCACAGGTCCTGGTCCTTGTGTGACTAGGACTCCTCCTTGGCGCATCCCACATGGTGTGGTGCGCCATCCTCTTGCCTCTCTCGATGTGCTCCTGCCTCCCTCTCCTCCCTCGAGCACTTGTAGTAGATGTTCTGAATTTTACCCTCCATGCATTCCTTCTTGTTCTTCATGTGATCATCCATGTACTCCATGCCTTGCTGCTCCTCTCCTCCAATAATGTTTGTGTTATTAACAAACCTGATCATACATAAATGCATAGACTTAGGTAGTATAAAATTCTCATAATCACAAACATCATATTCTATTAAGAGTGAGTTCACCTGTTGTTCTAATAACTTGGTTCTTGATCTTGTCATTGGTCCAATTCTCACTTCATTGGGTTTATCTTGAACAGCAACATCTTCAATTGGAGAAAGTGTAGAAGAGCTAGGGATGTCCTCATCACAGGGTACCCGACGTACCAGCCTCCGGTTCAGCATTCTCAGCCTGCTGGGGTCAGGCGATTCCGCGTACCAAAAGAAAGAAGAAATGTGCTCCTCCTCCGGGTAACCAGTCTCAACAGTAGGGGGCGGTGGCACAACCCTTGGTGCGGCCTCCGTTCATGTAGCAAGGTATTTTTCAGGGGCAGTTGATGCAGCAGCAGTTTGTCCCTCCACTCACCGCGCCGCAGCAGATGGCTTTTCAGGGTCAGCCAGGGGTTTTAATCCCTCCTAGCTTGTATGCGAACACTTCAGCTCTTGTGGTGAACACTAGCATTGCTGAGGTGAGTGGCCCTCCTGATGTGGGAAGTTTGCAGCACACAACGCCACTGACTGGGGATTTGGGAAAAACAAAGAAAGCATCAAAGTGTTGGAAATGTGTTGTGGAGTCTCATTCCTCTAAAGCATGTACGGTTCAACACTACTGTGTGGTTTGTGACACTGAAGCCCACCTATCCCTTAGGTGTCCGACTCTGCGGCTCCCAAAGCCCGTGGCTTTCACTTCGGGCACGGGGGTTGATGCGACTATGTTTGTGCAGCTACCTGATAGTGTTTACAAGCCTCATCTGATTCTGTCGTCCTCTCCTACGGCGTTGGTTAAGGTTGCAGGTGACATGGTTACACCTGTCGCTATTGAGAGCTTAATGTCCAGGATGTGCCACTCTGCTCAATGGAAGTGGGAGGCCTTCCCTCATGGTGTTGATGCGTTCCTCATTGGGTTCCCTTCTCTCGATGATCTTCGCAGGGTGGACGGTATTCAGCTTAATATTCCATCTTCTAAAGCACAGGCCTCTATTTCTGTTTGGAAGTCTCAAGATGTTGTACCGACAAAAGTTCTCGAGAAGGTTTGGGTTCATGTTGATGGTGTGCCTTACGCTATGAGACACTTCCTTGGTTTTTGGGGTATCGGTTCCCTAATTGGGACTACTCTTGATGTTGATCTGGTCACTTACCGAAGCCACGGTGTGGTTCGTATTTTGGTGGGCATGTTGAACTCGTCTGTGCTCTAAACTCGAGTGGGTGATGATGGCCCTTATGTTGGGGCTTCGTGTGTGGTGAAGCTCAAGCAGTATGCGTTCTTTTTTAGCCGTGAGCCAGAGGACTTTGTTCCTGATCCCAATTTCAACCCTTTCTTTTGGCGCCGAAAGAGTGATGGCGCTGATGATAACGAGAGTAATGAGCACGGCATGGACGGCTCGGTGGGACATGATATGGCACATTACTCCCTCTCCTCCAGCATGGACGTTGATGGCAGTCTTGCCTCCGAGACACCGACAGCCGCCACGAGCATGGCTGGTGGAGCTAAAGCTTTGCCGGTCATGGCTATTACTCCGTACAATTCCAGCCTGAGAACTCCACGACGTAGGGAGATAGTGGAGCACATACGGCGTGCTTCGCCGAATCTGTTGCGCTCTTCACCGGTGCTGGAGCTGGCGTCGTCTCCGGTCAGAGGCGGAGCTGCTACTGCTTGCGCTCTTTCTGTTACTGCAGGTTCCGTTGTGCTGGGTGAGGAGATGGGCATGCCGGCTGGCCGCTTTGACCCAGGGTCGCATGCTGATGCTGGGCTCGGTCACTCTAGGGTGGAGCTTGCCCCGACCTGTGTTGGTGGGCTGGCTCGGTCACCTGCTGCTGGGCTGGGCCAAACCGCGCCGAAGCTCGGCTCGGACAGGAGCGTATCACCAGCTGGGCAGGACCAGGGGATGGTTGCAACAGCATTTGTGCCTCCCTTGGATTTTGTTCCCAGCTCCCCTTCCCCAGGTGCGACTACGAGTGGCATTGACGAGATGGTTTCCGGGGGGGGCGGGGGGGCGTCTACTTCGCCACAGCCTCCCATGGATGGACCAGAGATCGTCGATGTTGGGACGGAGGTGGTCTCTACGTCGACACAGACCCCGCCGCCCCATCTTGCTGCTGCAGTGATGGGTGGGTCGGCAGCTTCTCCGTCTGGGCCGACCCACGCCACTGCTTCCCTGGCGGTTGTGCTTCCGTAGAGAGGCTTCATCTTGCCTTCCACACCTCCGTCACGTCGCAGCGAGTGTTTCGGGGTGGAGGCGGATGGAGGTTCTGCTACTGACGAAGACTCCATGACGAAGGCCATGCGTCGTAAAGCGGCGCGTAACCTGGACTATTCTGGTATGGAAACATCGTCAAAGTCTTTCCTATCTTTTTTTCCTCAGTCGATTCATTCTAAGCTTAGTTGTGTAGGTTTTAATCTTGGTAATAGTTTAAATCAAATTCATGTTTCAACTAAAGTCTTGAGACATATGGAAATTGACCGTCTTACGGTTACTCCTAAAGTCTCGACTAGGTTGTCCTCCACCTACGATGATGAGGACGAAGAGTTTGCCACATCAGATGTTCAACTTTTTCTCATCTAGTTGGTGAAGTGTTGGATGGTGGTTTGGATGACGACGGTCTAGACTCATTGTATGGGTTAAAAGCAACCGATCGGAAATCTAAATCTACAAACAACAAGTCCCGGAAACGGTCTAAATGATCCAAATCCCCCACGGTTTCCCGATGAATGGCATGTTTGCAAATAGTAGAGGTCTTGGTGACTTGGCTAAACATTTGCACTTTGCTGGTTGTATCCGGGGCCATAATTTGGATTTCTTAGCTATTTCTGAGACGGGTAGACGGGAGTTCTCGTAATCTCTTTTGAACCGCCTTTCTGGCAGTGTAGAGTTTGATTGGCACTCATGTCCCCCTCATGGCCATTCTGGGGGAATTTTACTAGGCATCAGGACTGATAACATGGATGTGTTGGATGTTACGGATGACGATTTTCATATTAAAATGCACATCCATAATATATCTGATAATTTCATTTGGAGTCTTGTTGCTGTGTATGGCCCGACCCAAGAAGCGGCTAAGTATTCTTTTCTCTGTGAGATGGTTAACCTGGCAAAAGATAACCCCCACCCCCTTGTCATTGGTGGGGATTTCAATTTGCTTAGGTTTCCATTTGAGAAAAGTAAAGGTCGGTTTGACAACCGTTGGCCTCTTTTGTTCAATGCAGTCGTTGACAGCCTGAACCTAAAAGAGATTTCAATAGTGGGGAGACAGTTCACTTGGGCTAATTCTCTCCCTGAACCCACATACGAGAAGCTTGACCATGTACTGATGGATACTGACTGGGAATCTAAGTTCCCTCTCGTGTCGATACAGGCTCTTGAGCGTATTGAGGGATTGTCAGACCATGCTCCCATTCTTTTGACCACGGGGATTCCTAGGCTGCAGTGCAAGCCACGTTTCAAGTTTGAGCTTGGATGGCTGCATCGTGAGGGTTTCCATGAGATGATTAAAAGGATTTGGGAAAGACCAGTGGTGGGTGTCTCGCCTATCCAGCGGTGGAACAACAAGATACGTGCTTTACGCACGCACCTCGTTGGCTGGGCTAGGCATACTTCTAGTTTACTTAAAAAAGAAAAAGAACGACTGTCCTCGATAATCGATGCTCTTGAAGCATTAGCGGAAGTTCGGTTACTATCCGCGCAAGAGATTGAGCTAAAGAGCTAATCCAATGCACAGATAGCCAAGCTACTGCGAGAAGAGGAGTTAAAATGGTTCAACGTTCGAAAGCCCAATTCATCCTTGAAGGGGACTCGAATACTCGCTATTTCCATAGTATTGCCAATGGCAGACACAGGAAAAAGCGCATTCATTCCCTAGTCCAGGATGAGAGTTTGATCGAAGGCCAGGAACAACTAAAGTCGTACATACCAATTATTATAAAGACCTACTCCAGAGGAAGGTATTTTCACTCTGGATGAGTCTCGAATAGAGGATATCCCCCAGATTTCAGATGAGGAAAATAGTCTACTTACTAAACTCTACTCAGGAGGAAGTGAAGAGGGCTATCTTCCAAATGAAACATAATTCAGCTCCTCGACCTGATGGTTTCCCGGCTGAGTTCTATCAGAACTTTTGGGATGTTATCAAGTTTGATTTACTTCAGTTGTTCGCGTGTCTTCACAATGGACAGCTAGAGTTGTTTTGTCTAAATTTTGGTGAGATAATTTTATTACCTAAGGTTAATGAGGCAGAAAGGATCCAACAATTTCGACCCATATGCCTCCTTAACGTTAGTTTTAAAATATTCACCAAGGTGGCGACAATACGACTAAACAGTGTGGCAGGTCATGTAGTCCGTCCGTCTCAGACGGCTTTTATGCAAGGACGCAACATCCTTGATGGAGTTGGGATTTTACATGAAACGGTTCACGAACTACATAGGAAAAAGCTAAATGGGATAATCCTCAAAATTGACTTTGAGAAAGCCTATGATAAAGTTAAATGGTATTTCCTTCAGCAGACCCTCAGGATGAAAGGCTTTTTCTACTGAGTGGTGCAAGCTTATCAATAGCTACGTCTCCGGAGGAAGTGTGGCCATTAAGGTCAATGATGACACTGGCAAATATTTCCAAACAAAAAAAGGGCTCAGACAGGGTGACCCGCTATCGCCAATACTATTTAATATAGTGGCTGATATGTTGGCTATCTTAATTGAACGCGCTAAATCTGATGGTCAAATTGAAGGAGTGATTCCACATCTTGTTGATGGTGGTTTATCGATTCTTCAATATGCCGACGATACAATTCTTTTATGGAACATGACATCGACAAAGCTCGAAACCTCAAGCTGATATTGTCAGCATTTGAGCAACTTTCGGGTCTTAAGATTAATTTCCATAAGAGTGAATTGTTTTGTTTTGGTTTGGCTCAAGAAAACGCCGCCTTGTATGCAGAACTTTTTGGTTGCGAACAAGGTCAATTTCCTATCAACTATTTGGGTATTCCGATTCATTACCGGAAACTCACAAATGCTGAATGGAAAAAGGTGGAGGAAAGACTCCAAATTCGTTTAAATAGTTGGAAAGGCAAACTCTTATCCTTGGGTGTAAGATTGGTTCTCATAAACTCGGTACTAACAAATATGGTACTATATATGATTTCATTCTTCCAATTGCCAAAAGGAGCCTTAAAAAGATTGGATTATTTCCGGTCTAGATTCTTTTGGCAAGGGGATTGTGAGAAGAAAAAATATCGTCTGACTAAATTGAGTGTGGTTTGCTGTCCTAAAACCCAAGGAGGGCTCGGAATTCATGACCTTGAAGTCACACTACAAGAGAACCCATCCTACAACAACGCATTTATCTGTATCTAAATGTCCATATAGGCGTTGCTAGCATCTCTACCAACAGATTATGATGCGTTGCCTTATCTGCCGTTGCTAGGGCACAATGCAACGCATATGAAGGCGTTGGTAACGAAGGCGTTGCTAGGTAGCAACGTGTAGAAATAGTGGTTGACAACACTTACATGTGTTGGTGTTTGCACAACCCAACTGATTTACTACGAGAACAAAATTAAATTTGCGCTTCGAGGGATTCGAACCCTGGTCGGACGGTTTTGCGCCTAGCCTCCAGAATGCTCTAACCACAAGGGCCAGATCAGCTTGTTGTATCCTATACGTAGGATATCTCTTTTGAACCTTATATTTATATTTACAACGAAAAATAATATTTTTCTTAATTACTGATTGAGGTATTGAACCACTGAACCAACGGTCCCCTTTTTTAAAAATATGCTGTACATAACGTGCACACTTTAAAGACCTGACTGAAATGAAAATAATTAGTATGACAATAGACGCAAGAGAAACATATCATAAATTGAAAAATGTTGTTTTACAAGAGGAACGCCATTCATGATACATGTGATACATTACATAAATGTTTTGTTGGCAACATCACTACCTTATGCCTGGGAATAAGATGCAAATCCATTGTTTTCATCAAAATGCTTCCATGCCTGGGAATCAGCTGGATGTCGTAGCTTCTCATCCTTGGTGCGCTCTTCATCGTGCCATCGCGCTAATGCTGCTGTTTCTTTGCACATGAAGAACCTTCTCAGTCTCTCCTTGATCGGGAAGTATCTTAAAACTTTGCTTGGGGTTGCTTTCTTTCTTTCCTTTTTGGTTAACTTAGTTTCGGGTTGTTTATCTTTCCACCTAGAAGCCTTGCAGATAGAGCAGAAATCATCATTTACTTTGTCTTTCCAGAACAACTGACAATTATTTGGGCATGCATGGATTTTTTCATAACCAAGGCCAAACTTTGAAATAATCTTCTTGGACTCATAAAAATTCTGGGGAAGTTCCTTTCCATTAGGTATAGCCATGTGCAGAATATCAAGTAGATCTCCAAATGATTTATCAGACCATTTGTTCATGGATTTAGCATTAAGCAAAAGCACAAGTAAGGATAACTGAGATAATTCACATTCTGGCCACAAGGGTTTCTCTGAGTCTTTAATCAGTTTGTAGAAATTTTGTGCTTCTATGTTTGGTCCATGTGAAAGTGGGTTTTCCAAATCCGAATTGTCACACATAGGCACATCATCATATACATGCCTAAGTGCATCACTAATTAAATCGTTCATGTGTGCCTTCATCCCTTCATTGCGGGGTTGCGGTTGCTTATCAGAGAGAGACTCACCATGAAAAACCCACTTATCATAATTCTCAAGCATTCCATTGCACACCAAGTGGTCACGGACATCATACCTTGATAGAAAAGTACTATGCACACAATCTTCACATGGACATAGGATCTTTGTATCTTGTAGCTTATCTTTATATGCAAATTCCAGAAATCCATCTACACCGGTTAAATGCTCTGTTGTTCCTCTAGGACAACGCAACAACAACTTGATGGCTTCTAAATCCATTCCACACTGGATACAAAGATCAGTAAAATGCATGAGGTTCAGTGTAGTTCATTTCAATACAATTTAGTTGAGAACATTCGGAATGTATTGTTCTATTGTGTTCTGCAACTATCCAACGGATACTGCCCACTTGAAAGTTGATATCTGGTTTAAACTAGGGTGCGTTTAGATTACTAAAACGTACATGTTTTTTCAGAAGTCTTATCTAATTAATTCCATATAGTACAAACACATATAAGCTTGCGTATATCAGTTTTATATATCTACTCTTACCAGAATAATCAACCAACACCTATTTGCCCTCACAAAAACTTGCTAATCTTTGGTTACAACCGACTACACCAACATGATTAAATGCGTCATTAAACCATGAAGAAACAATTAACCACTACTGAAAGAGAGAGGAGTAAATACTAAATAGTGCGTCGACCCAAGGCTGGTGAGGGCGTCTCTGCCCTCTCCCCTATTACTCAGTATAAGGCGTTCATACTAAATCTCCATCTTCTCAGCAATTTCTAATCGGGTAATAAAGGAGGGAGGAAACAAGAGAGGATCGAGGGACGCTTACCTTATGAATTGGGACCTGCCGGCAGGACCTTCCTGAAGGCTGATATGCCTGGGATAAGACCCATAGAAATTGAGTTAAAGAATTGATGTGCCTGGATGGAGGGATTAGGAGAGAGATGAGGGAATTGGGACTTGGGACTTGGGAGGGAGGGTTCAAACTAGTTGTACCTGCAAGCGTGCTACTGCCACCGGCCAGCCGTGGATGCGATGACCGATTAATCTTGAAGAAGGTGTATCGGAAGAGAATGGCACAGACAAGATGAAGTTGCGGAGGCGGCGCCACCGGACGGCTCTAGCTGCAACAAACAACGTATAATTAGAAGAGGAATCGGAAGAGGAGAAATCGGGATTTGACGGCGCTTGGCTGCTACCGATGAACTCGCTCGGCGGCCTGCCGTGCCTGGATAGGATCCATCGAACTGACCCAGATGTATACTAGGTGGAGTCGTGGAGTGATAAAGTTAAGCTACAATAAAGTTTTTCTCCTCTTCGGAGCACACAAATGTCATAGACGACAGGTCACGTGGTCAATTCCTGTGTAGCTCATATTTTCTTTTATTTTGCAAAATATTTCTTGTACAGAAAAAAGTCCATTAAATATTGTGTACTAAAAAAAATTGAGAATTATTATGGTGTACGGATTAAAAAAATGTGTGGCTAGTCTAACAGATATGGTCAGCAACGTATTTAGTATCGGTTGCTATATGTATAGTCGACAACAGATAGTGCTTCCAACGCACTTTATCGGTTGCTATCCGGATAGCCTATAACAGATATGATCAGCAACACATATATCTGTATCTACGAGAAAAATCAGCAACACATATTTAAATCGATGCAAGCTATGTATTGCTATAGGGGTGGTTTTCTTGTAGTGTCAAGAATAGAGCCCTGCTAGGTAAATGGCTTTTCAGACTTCTTTCGGAAGAGTGAGTCTGGCAAACCCTTCTTAGGAGAAAGTATGTGGGAGATCAAACTTTCTCTCAGGTTCTACGGAAACCTGGTGATTCACACTTCTGGGCTGGCCTCATGGCTACTAAGAAGTTTTTTTCCAACTTGGTACTTTTTCAATTAGGGATGGATCGGAAATTCGTTTCTGGGAGGATAAATGGCTTGGCCATTTTACCCTCAAGGAACAATATCCAGCTTTGTACTCTATTATACGAAACAAAAGTGACACGCTCGCGAAGGTGTTAGGTTCCGACCCACCAGATGTTTTGTTCAGAAGAAGTTTATTTGGCGCGAGACAGGCATCCTGGAATGCCTTGCTTCTCCGACTGGATTCAGTCCAATTGTCAGAAGGCCCAGATAAATTTCAATGTAATCTTACGAAGAATGGTAAATTCTCGGTTGATTCTATGTATAGAGCTCTTATTCTTCCCGAAATTCCAGTTGATATTAAAGATAACAACAAAATTTGGAAGATGAAGATACCGCTGAAAACTAAAGTGTTTGCGTGGTATCTTCGTCGGGGTGTAATTCTTACAAAAGACAACCTTGCCAAGCGTAATTGGCACGGAAGTAAAAAGTGTGTTTTCTGGCCTCACGACGAGACCATTACACGCTTATTCTTTCAGTGCGAATTCGCCAGGTCTATATGGTCAGCCATCCAGATAGGTTCTTTCTTACATCCACGGCGTACTATTGCTAATATTTTTGGCAACTGGTTAAATGGCGTGGATCCAAGGTTCAAACTATTCAGTAGGGGCGCGATTGCAGTTATTTGGTCGTTGTGGCTATGTAGAAATGACAAGCTTTTTTATGATAAAAATGCTTCTGTTATGCAGGTTATCTATCGGTGCACAGCTACACTACGGGCTTGGGCGACCCTGCAGCGTGTGGAACACCGGAACTTATTTTCGGAGGTGGCGTTGAGACTGGAGGCTGCGGACAGGGAGTTTCTATCCCAGCATGGTTGGCAGCATAGACTCCGGATAGACCTACCAGTTTCCTAGGCGGATCTACAATTTCTCATTTTGATATGTAATTCACCTTTTTTATTTTTTCGGATCTGAATTGGGTACTCGTGAACTGGTGGCTGTGTGCATCATAGTTATGCAGAGGCCAGGTGTAATGCTTAAAACTCTTAAGTAATAAAATCCCTTTATCCAAAAAAAGGAGGGAGAGGACAATAGAAGGGCTGCAGTGGCTTCAGCTCCATCCTCGGCGATGGTTCCAGCTGCATGGCGGAGATGGCGTGATGCTCTGGCTCCAGACGAGGATAAGATGCTCGGTCTCGATGGCGCCCTCTTTCAGCGATCGACGATGGCCTGAGGTAGTATCCCTCCGCAATCCGTATATTCTGGCAGCAGATTGTTGCGCGAGGAGTGGAAGGCGATTCCGGAGGAAGCGGAATCTGCGGCGCCACGCGTGCGAGGGGAAGTTAACGGAAATAATTGTTGTGATTACGGGATAGTGTTTTGTTTTACGGGAGGATATTTGGAGGACTGATGGACAATGTTTTAGCGCTAAACATGGAGTTGTCAGCTATCGTTGGATCTGGGTTTGATGGCTGAGATTTGTTCGATCAGGCCCCCTCCAAATTTAAAATTGTTTACGAAAAAATGGCTCATGAATTTAAATTGTTCATAAAAATGGTTTATGATTTTTAAATTGAGCACGAATATGAAAGTTTTCATGAAAAATGAAAATGTTAATAACCTTGTAGGACTTTTGAGATGAGCAATGGTTGTTTCCCCATATGCAACTCACACATCCTTTTTGACCATGATGAAAGTTATTATAAAATGGCAAACGAAACAGATCCTCAAGAAACTCAAGTTGGATTATACTTTGAACTGACATGTTCGTGTTCTTTGCAAACGTAAATTTAGTGTGGGAGAGCTTGATTGAAGCATTTGGCATGTCAAAGATCATGCAAAAAGAAGTGATTTCCCAGATCCAACATTGCACCATGCCATTCCCTTGTAGAATTCCAACATTTTCATGTGTGCTTTCGACGAGAAGAGAAACTCTCCACGTGAGTACCAGGAATCCGGTTATTTACTACTCGTATAATAGCATCTGGACGCTGCCGCTGGACAGCCTTTGAGCGTCGCTAGCAGGGAGAGAGAAGTCGCTCATGTTCCTCCCCTCGCGGTTTGCGCCGTGGCTTCATCCGCATCTTGTTTTCGTTTTGCAAGAATCGTCAGCATCGTAATGTGGTATTCCACTATTCCTTCCTTGCCACTTAAGACAAGCAGATATTTAGGGGAAAAGAGAAATAAAGGTGAAAGACATTGTTTGCTCTTTCGGTGAGAAACCACAGTGCCATCTTGTGCCAATCATCCATCACAAAATTCACAACCATTCATATATCACTGTTCGTCTGTTCACACAAATCCGTGCAAAGTTTTGATGACACTCTGAAGGAGAAAGTAACCGTGTCACCCCCTCCCTCTCATCAACAGTGGTGAAATTTTGGCTTTTCACAGAGAGAGGCCAGATGAGAAGTGACTCGACCAGCCAGTGAGCCTTTTTTAGCAGTGGAGCTGCCGGTCTCTACACCCAACACAAACCCGGGGCGCACCATCCGTCACCTTTCCCTGTGATTCTGCCATGGCTCGCCTCCTCCCAGTCCTCCTGCTCCTCCTCCTCGCCGCATCCACCGCCTACTCCCAGTCTCCGGCCGCCGCGCCATCCTCCTCCTCCGGCGCCGTCGCCCACTCTCCCTCGACCGCCGCCTCACCGACCACCCCAGCCCCTTCTTCCTCCTCCAAAAACCCCATCTCCATCCCACCAACATCACCTCCCTCCCACTCCAGCACCAAGCTCACCTCCCCGGCCGCCGCCCCCATCCAGGCCACAGCTCCACCCACAATGCCACCCCCCACGCCCGCCCCCGCCACTTCCCCGCCGCCCACATTGCCGTCCCCGGCCACCGCGCCTACATCCTCTCCCCCATCACCAGCACCCGTCACCGCCGCGCCAGCATTGTCTCCACCAGTCGCCGCGCCAGCTCTCTCTCCTCCAGCGCTCGCCCCCACGCCGTTATTGTCGACGTCCCCTCCAGCCCTCGCGCCGGCGCCCGTCGTCGTCCTCGCCGCCCCGGCTCCCGCGCCCAGCAAGAAGCCCCGGACCAAGATGCACGTGGCCCCCGCCGGCGCCCCGCTCTCCGCCGCCTCGTCGCCCAGCACTGGCGGGCGAGGCCTCGCCCCAGGCCCTGGCCCCTCCGCCGCCGACATGTCGGTACGTATCCATGATCCATCCCTACCGACACACATTTACTACACGCGCTAGACGTACGTTACGTACTCGGCCGGATTCCAAACCCGGCGCTCTAAACCGGATTTGATGCCATCCGCCTCGCGCCCGCCCACGAGGGCCCACGGGTCAGTGACCGGACGTCCAGTCAACAAGACCACACGTACCCACGGACGCGTACACGTGTCTGATTTCGTAGTTTTTTTTACTTGCTCCTTGCCTGACTGCCACGTGGGCCCGTACTTGCAGAGCGACGCAGCGCGGGACCGCAAAGCTACTACGGCAGGCGCGGCGCTGCTGCTGGTGCTCGTCTCGCTGACGGTGGGCCTGGTGTTGGTCTGAGCCGGCTGAGGATGGGTCACCTGTCAGGCTTGGCTGTGATTATTACCACTACTATTACCGCTCCTACTGCTACTAGGCTACTGCACTAATTTTTGCTTGGACCTGTGTAAACTGCATTTCTTATATGCAGCACACTACTACTGCTACTTCCTTGGCATGATTATTAGCATTGTTATGTTGTTACCATGGTCACTAGCGTGTTACTTTGGTTGTGCGTTATGTTTGTTTGCAAGATATACGAGTCACTTGCAAGTGGGTCCGTCCTGCCAATCGAACCGCCCTTGATCGCCAATTCTCCTTTGATCTTGCAGCCAGATTGTTATTATCGTTTTGATTGAATCATGTGATGAGTGTTGTGGGTCTGAATCTGGTGTATGGAATCCACATTTGACCATAAGAGATAGGGCTTTCATTTCATACCCGAATTCGGTGGTTGTTTGGTTGGTGTTATTTCTAGTAGAAAGAACAAGAGCAACCAGCACCCCAGAGTGTCCTGAAACAAAATGCTAAATCAAATGCGGTTACACTTGCAAATGCTGTAATCTGCTTCCTGCTAGATCCGTGATGCCTTTATAAACAAGTTTGCTGACCACATATGCCATGTGGTGATCCCTGATGCCTTTGTTAGTACTGGCACCATGAAACTACCAATATCACTGTTCATAGACTGAGCTATTTTCAATCCTACTGCAATCTTAAATTTGCCAAATGAGATCTCAGTCAAGCTCCAGCTTGAAACAACCGTTGGAACATGGGACTTCACACAAGAGATTACAATATCAGCAGCACTAGACACTAGCAGGCCATATGCAACAAGGAGAAGACACCAATGCGATGGCCCGCCAAAGAAAAAAGGCGCAAAAGCTGGGAAAGCTCTTCTTTTGGCGCAGCTGACAAAAACATCAGGCTGCCCATGCGGCAATTCTAGTGCACACGCGAATTTATGCAATCTTTGTTGTTATTTTACCTAGAATCCTGGACCCATGTCTTCAAACCAGATCACAGTGACGAACAAAACTTCAGGATCAAGCAGTTCCTTGCTTGTGATGCATGCAAAGGATCTTCGGAACAATCTCTAGATTTCCCCTTCCTTTTTCTTTTTCGGGAATCTGATCTTTCATGGTATATACACATAAAGTGCATCAACTGCAAGCAGTGAGATTCTTGTCTACAAACATCAGCTTACCTAGAGATGAGACATTTCACTGGGAATTGGATTGACTATATACACACAAATATGTACAAAAAGGATATGCATCCCCACATTCGGTTCTCATTCTAAGAGAGACGTGTTTGTCGCAATATATGTGAATGAAAAGAAAATTTCCTCCTCTTTTCTTCATTTTCTTTCCACTATCTATTATCCTCCTTCCGATGATACAACACTAGCTCACAGCACCGTTGGTTGCAGGGTTCAGCCTGTGGGGGTGGCGCTGGGGCTCATCGGAGCCGCCGGAGAAGATGTCTGCCGGTGCATTGGTGAATCTGAAACTGTTCAGATTACTCAGCTTTGGTTGCGTGCCGTGTCTGTGCTTGTCGAGATAGACCACGACGACCGTGATGTCGTCATGGAAATGCCGCCTGACCCCTCTCCCGATCCGTTGCATGTCGTCGTATCTCATCTCTCTCTTCCTCGCGGCTTCGGATATCGCCGCCCTCACCAGTCTTTTCGCTATTCCCTGAGCACATTTTCCACACACAAAATGCATCAGGCTCGATGTCGCATTTCAGAACAACCGTGGAGCGGTTACGGGTGATGGGGTTAAGTAAAACTTGGCTTACCGCTCTTGGATTCTTGAAGACAATGTCCACCGCCGCTTTGTCAGTCAGCTGCTCCCACAGACCATCTGATGCAAATATTACGAAGAGATCTTGCTGTCGTATTTGGTGTACTTTGATCGATGGCTCCGCTGTTATGACGGCCCGCTTCAGCGGAATAGGGCAGACATGTTTCTGGAATATAGGGTCTCTGGCAAATTCAGGCTTCTTTAGATAGACATCTCCAATTGATCTGGAAACCTGAAGGCATCAGAGAAATTATGTCCATTTTCGCCAAAGAGTAGCAGCTAGCTCATCATTGTCACTATATAAATAAAAGCAGGTTTGTTGTGTTGAACTGCCTTTAAGGGCCTCTTTGGTTCAAAGGATTTTCAAAGGAATTTCATAGGATTTCAATCCATAGGAATTTTTCCTATGGAGTCCATTTGGTTCAAAGGAATGAATCCTCCAAAATTCTTATGGAATGCTTTCCTACACGACAATTTCATAGGAATTCTAGCAAGAGGTTAGACCTCATGGAAAAATTCCTATGAGTCTATGACAACTATGACTTGTAGCCGAGTCTATAGAAATTTTCTGTGTTTTTCCTGTGCTACAACCAAACAACTAGTATGATCAATTTCTGCGTTTTCGGTTCCTGTAGGATTTCACATGTCATGACATTCTATTCTTATGTTTTTCCTATTCCTGTGGTTTTCAAATCCTGTGAACCAAGGAGGCCCTAAAGTTTTTAAGGAACATGCATGATGATTATTGATGCCGGCAACTGGTGTCATCTTTCCTTAGATCATGTAGGATTCACCTTGATTGACCGACTAAAGGCTTTAGAAAATACAAAAAGGAGGAAATACCTTTAACATATGGGTTTGCCACACTGCACAAGTAATTGCTGACTTTCAAACAGAATATATTCCCATGGGGAGGGGGGTATTAGATCAAGGAGTGCTTTGCAAAAGAACATTGGAATCTGACTATAATATCGATAACCGATGTATCGATGTACATTGGACATCACATTAAGCTAAAACGGCATTTGATCAAGGCAGGACTATAGCCTTTATTGGTGTAACAAATTCAGGGCCTCATGTCATAAAGCTAGCACATGGGATTTCAGTATGTAACTTTGCTAAAACCTTTGATTGCTTACCAATTTGAAGATGGATTCTAAAGCTTTTATCAAGCGCAACTTACGAAGATCATGAAATCCCACTAAACACTAAAATGACCGAGGCACACCGTATGGGCCCGCTCCTCTAGATTTTATAAAATAGCATCCGACTTCATTTACGCTCTCGATGCAAACAATTTTGAATTATGAGATACAAGGACCAGGTCAAATATGCTCAGGCTCTCTGGGTTTGTTTTGCAGTATGAAATTTGTTCGTCTTGTGGAAATGCTAATGTTCCTGACATATATATTTTCTAACTATAACAAATTTTGGAGACCACAGCCTCTGAAATAATGCTTTGTAATAGCAGACCTAGTCTCTGTATTACATGAATGCAGATAGAATATGGCATATGTACCATAAGGATACCAAACTATCATGATCCAATGACAATACCTGAATGATGCCCTTAATCCGCCAAACTCCCTTGACGTAGACGACTACACGGGGATCGTCAGGATGCTGCTGGCTGACCTCCTTCCGTATCGCCTCATCGGCGACATTGTGGTCATTGGACAGCCTCTCTGCCACTACCCCCCGGCCATTAGGTCCTCTGTGGCCAAGGACAGCTCTAGAGTCGCCTAAATTGCCGACATACAGGGCATTGTCGGCGATTGCTCCGACGAGGCAGCATGAGCCGACAGTGGCGATCTTTGGGCGTTTTAACCATGACCCCTTGACTATTTGCAGGAACTCCTCCTCTGTGGCATGGAATGCCTTCTTCATCGCGTCCGTCGACATTCCTCCTTGCTCGGATGAGAACTCTGTCATGGTTCAGACAGAGCACCACGCTGTTTAGCTATCAGAATGTATGAACTTCGTTTAATGGGAGAGCATGTTCAGAAGAAAAAAATATGTAAACCTAATATGGTGTCTGATCAATAGAGATGATTTGGCGGCGCACTCACTGTGGAGGTGCTGGAAGAGGCGGGATGACAGGAAGCGTGAGGCCTCGGGCCCGCCGTGGCCGTCGTACACCCCGACGAAGGTGGCCGCTGGCGAAGTCACCACCTGGCCCTGGTCCTCCAGCGTCTCGTTGGCCTGCGCCACGGCGATGGAGTACTCCCCGGAGGCGTGCGGCTTCAGCTCCGCGTGCCACAGCAACCCATCCCCGCCGCCAGCGCTGCCACCGCCGCTGCCGCATCCGCAGCCGACTCGCCCGAGGCACCGCTCCGCCGGCCGCGCCAGCCACCGCAGCATCGCGGACCTCTCCTCCCCGGCCGTCTCCCTGTCCAACCCCAAATTCCTCGCCAAGATCGTCGCGTACGTAGCCTCCTCCTCCTCCTCGCTCGGCAACAGCTCCGAAAATGTCGCCAACAAGATGGCAGCTTCCTTCTCCTCCACCAAAATTTCTCCCCAAGATCGAAGCTTTTCACCTTGCCACCATCACACACCGCGGAATGGCTCGCTTCTTCACCCAAAAACGATCGATCAATCCAGTTCTTGTCCCCCTTTTCTCCTTGCTATTGTTAGGGCGCTCCACCTCGAAGCTTGTCCCTCGGCTGTTGGCAGTTGGGAGCAATTCCATTAAAAGATTGCGGTGACGACGCACCGTCGGATTTGGCGCCAACACAGGTGGACGACCGGTTGCTGGCTGCTCAACGCATCCACATCTGGTAGGTCCAGCCTGGTAGTGATGGTTGCGTGTCGACACCGACAGCCAGGTCGCACTTGGGTCAAGTCAGAAAGACCTAGCCAGTCAACTCAAGCATGTTTAGCCGTTTTGGGCATGTGCAATGGTTGACACGATTCAGAAGCTCGAATTTTGTTAGCAAAATATTTTAAGTTGAAAATTATTTT
This sequence comes from Poa annua, assembly GCA_026929855.1. NCBI lineage: Eukaryota > Viridiplantae > Streptophyta > Magnoliopsida > Poales > Poaceae > Poa > Poa annua. The sequence continues at coordinate 8,265,149 of CM049432.1, forward strand.
ATTGTAAGAATATAAGAATGCATTCTATTACAAATATGTAAAATTGTAGTATTAAATAAAAATATGCTAATTTGTTGGCTACACAAAAAAGACAGATAAATTTGTGCCTCCAAAAGGCAAAGTTAACTATAGTTTCTTTTTAATTGTAGAAGTTAACTATAGTTCGTCTTACACATTTGTTTTCTTGTGTACTTCACACTTGACAAGGTACAAAGATGATGTTTTTTTTTGCACTTGGCCCAAGCCATCGGCGACGGAGCTAGCTCTATTCCCAAAAAAAGTTAACCTCTTATCTTTATATGAATTTAGATAACATAGAAATAACAGAACACTCAACCCTCAACTAAAAGTTGAATGAGACCACCTACTTGGCAGTCCTCCTTTCCCCTCGCAACGAGGATTCTCAGTATGTCAACTACAATGTTGAATAATATTGGTGACATTGGATCAGCCTATTTTTGATTCAAAAGCAATGAATAATTTCTTCTTAATTTTAATATTGACACTTTCTCCTTCCAAAAATTGTGTAAATTCATTAGATCAACTATTGTGCAAAACCTTCACACGTAAAGTATGTTGGAAGAAAGATCACCCCACTTTATCATAAACATTTTAAAACTCAATCATAAGAATAACTCTATCCATCTTTTTTACCATGAAGCTCATAGATGGTCTCACGCGGAACAACTCCCTCCAAATGTTTCTTTCGGAAGTAAAAGCCGTTTGGGCAGGTCAAATCATCTTAACGGAGGCAATCTCGGTGATCCATTAGTGTCCACTTCGGTGAAGATTTTAAAAGTTTATATTTACGAGACAAATAGCGGAAATCCACTTTGGCTTGTAGGGCTAGATGCTCTTATTTTTTAGCATTGAATTTGTCTTTTAATGCAGAACACATAAAACATTATTTTTTTTCGTGAAACTTTGTGTGCCAACATGAAATGTTCGGAGGTATATCCAAAAACAAAATCTGATATTTTGACATTTACAAGATTCGCCAGCAACTGATGCTATCTCTGAATTCCATTTCTCCAGAGATAGGCAACTTCCAATGTTCAGTTAATTTGAAGTTCAGGTAGTACCCGCGATTTTCTTCGAACCTTTGCGGAGCAAGAGAGAGTACAGTACAAAGTAGTTCAGCTAGAGGATAGATACTCTACCACCAGTTTATAACATCATCATCATACATTGAATATTTTTTAACCATAAGAGCAAAAGCTGCCACCTGTACTCTGATCTGCAATTGCATACAGATCAAACAGACAGTTGCAACAACTAAACGCTGAAGCCGCATACAGACACCGCAAGGTATCAGCACCTCACTGGGAAGAAAACTCAAAGGTCTTTGGAGAACATGTTAAGAAGCAACATATTTTAGGTGTCATCCTTAGTTTTCTCATTCTAACGAAGTTTGGAGAACGCTGGCCCTGCAGTAGGGGCAGTCGCCATGGGACCGAAGCCACCGCTCCAGGCACACCGAGTGGAAGACATGCTTGCAGCGCAGCTGGATGAGGCCGTCCGCGTTGCCGCACCTCTCAAGGCATATCGAGCACTCCAGCGAAGGCGACATGCTCTCACCTTCTCCCGTATCTTCGCATGACGTTTCTTGTATCATAGGGACCGGCTCGGCGCACGCCGCGACATGCGTACACTCGTTCACGATGCCGAGATGCTCTGCCGAGATTTCTTGAGCTTTGTAGGCGGCAATGGACGCACTGGACTGGGAGTAACTGGTTAGAATACCGAGCTCGCTTTCGGAAGAGGTGGTGACACCAATGTCAGCAGGAAGAGGTAGTACTCCAGCCCAAATGGTTTTTGAGGATGAAGTGTTTTGCTGCCTGAAACAATGAAGGAGCATGTGTGTAAATGTAAACTGAATATAGCTATTTTTGCACTTGGAAGAACGATGTGATAAAATTTGTTGCAGACCTTCTTCCAGACAGGTCCACACTATTAAGCCTCTGAAGAAGCCTTTCTCTGGCCTGTTGAACAGCATCAGGGAGCCGCCCATGATCTGATACACTACGGTGTAGCCTCAAGCTGGAGCCCGTACCCCCAACATGTTCTATTTTGTTTGCAGAACATCCCACAAGCTTAGCGCCATCTCTTTGATTCCCTGGAACAAGTTCCTGACCCTGATTTTAGAAATGAAAGATCTTACAAACAATTCTTAGTTATGAAAGAAGGTTTCCCAACTATCATCATGACAACAAAAAGTAATATTGTGCTGTTCTCTACCTTGAAAGCGGTTTGTTGCATGCCTGTAAATAGCGGTATGATACATAAGAAATAGTTGCCAACTCTGTGACATAATTACGAGATTCTAGGCATATTCAACTGATTTTCCTTAGGCTGGAGCCAGAAATAGGAGCCAAAAGTTTCATCTGACAATAACCCAAGATATGTTCAAAATAGTGTGTGCTTGATGATGGGAAATCTAGTAAGTATGTTGGTAGAAATTTATCAAACATGAGGAATTTTTGACCTAATTTCAATCTCAAATGGTTGCTTCTTTCAAAATAAACATTCAGAAAATTAGCAATCGCAGAGACTCTTTTAGAGGGGGCAAATGGGCAATCATAGAGATTAATACTTTTAAGTTCCACAATAATTTCTAGCCACTTAAAGCTTTCGCGTAATCAATTATACTAAAGCCTACAACTCAGCCTTGTCATGAAATAGCTTTTCAAAAGAACTATCATTGCCATGCCCAGACTAAACTTTCCACCATAGATTTAGTTGAATCTCCTTTTCGAGGAAGAATATTCTAGTAAATGCTGGCTCCATCATAACAGTATGGTTCTCAGTAAAATAAACTCTACGGCAAACATTACACACTTTGGAAAACACTGAAAAAACTTCTGGTACCAGCTAAGATTTCCCCAAAACACCTGCACCCTTTTGTAGATGTTTACGAGGAAATACAAGACCGTCCCTTCGTTGCAAAAGATCACACATGAAGAAATTAACAAAAAAATACTATTATGCAACAGAAACATTCCAACTCACTGAAAAACTGTGAGTAGGCCAAAATGTTGGCAGTCAGAGATTGATCAAAGGGCACACACATATATATAAGTGAAGATGTGTCACTGTTTTACACCTTAGTTCATCCCAATTCCCACCGATCCGTACACCGTGATTGCACAATTTTACTTGACCTTCATGGTAGTCCCCTTAAAGTATCAGTAGCTCTTCCCTAATCTGAAAGTAAAAACTACCAACAAGCGTGATCGATCATGCTGGACTTGATCATATCGATCAGTGGCCAACAACGACAAGGTCGTCGTCGTCGGGCTGGTCAGGGTCTTTGGGCTGGTCGGGGTCACTGTAGTCATCGTCACTGTCAGTGTCTCCCACGCCGCTCGGCGCCCTCGCCTTCACGTTAAACATCCCCTCCTCCTCCTGGCTCTCCGGGTCGCGCAACGACGCGCCCACGCGGCATGGCGTCGCTGGCCCGGGCACGCACTTGGGCTTCTGTGCCGGTGATGACGACGGAGCGTCAGCTGCCTGCGCATCTGCCGAGCGCAGCAGCAGCGTTAGCGCGCACGCTAGCGCCGCCACTACCAGCCATGTGCGCACAGACACCGCCATCGGTGTGCCTGGACGATGGTACGAGAACTTTGCTCAGTTTCTTAGACAAGGTTTGAGGATTATACTCGTGTGAGGCGATCGATCGAGTGGGAACTTAATCAAGGTGCTGCAGGCAGCGACAAGGCATATAAGGATATGTTTGACGGCAGGCGGCAGCTCTGCATGTTCTGTGGCTTGTATGCATGGTGGAGCTCGAGCGAGCTAGCCGTCCCCTAACTCCGAGGAGACACCACAAAACTAGTTCTTTTCTTGCCATTTCTTCTGGTGGTCACCCTGGTTCTTCTCATGGAGGAATACACGAGTGGTCCTCATATCATGTCTTGCATTCCTTACTTTGGCAAGGAAAAGATAAACCATACAATCAGCCTTTAAGGCTCGGTCGAAAAGTAAAACTCAAATTAGTTGCATGCGCAAACAAGTGCACCAGAACAGTATCTACGGAGATGGCGTCTAATGATGGCCCTCACACTCACCAGCGGCATTTGTGGAATGGAGGATGAGGATGGTTTCCACTCACTACACAAATGACTGGTTCTTCTAGAATAAATATTCAGAAAATTAGCAGAGACAGAGATTTTGTTTTAGTGGGAGCAATCGTAGAGATGAGTACTTTTAAGTTTCCACAATGGTTTTGGGTTACTTGCTTCTACAACTTATACATGTCACAAATAGTTGTTCAAAAGATCTATCAGTGCCATGCCCACACTGAACTTTCCAGTTTCCACCATAGATTAATCGAACCTCAGTTTGTCGGAAATAATATTCCGGTATCTTCTGGGTGCCTGGCTCCAACGTAACTGTATGGTTCTCAGCCTAACTTTACATACTATGGAAAAGGAACTGGAAATATCTTTTTGGTACCAGCGAAGATTTCCTCAAAACATCTATAACCTGTTGGTGTGGAAGTTTAAAAGGAAATATAAGACAGTTCCTTCATGGCAAAAAGTGACAGCAGCTCATCTCAATTTCTACCGATCTGTATACTACTCTGCTTGGCCTTCATGTTAGTCCCAAAAAAAGGAACGGGAACTCTTCCCTGATCTGAAAACTGAATCTAGTAGTAACAGTAGCTTCTCTGAATTAATGGGGCCAAGGGTGTTCCCTTCTAGGTACTAACATATGAGATTTCCCCACCTTGTTCTTGAATCTTGGCTACTAAAAGGCAGTAGCGAATATAGGATTGAATGATTGGGGGTGCGAAACACGGTGCTTGTACTTTAAAACTCTTGTCGTTCAAGTATTCTGCACACATCTAATACGCACAGAAATATACTATACTGTAATTGCTACTACAGTAGTAGATTAACAAATCTGAAAATTTCAGGTGGTGCCATACTGCCATGGCTGGCACCCCCACTAGTAACAGGGACTGCCTTGGCCACATGGTGTTCCCATCCAAGATATCGTTGAATGAACTATCATCAAATTTAGTTTCTCCAACCAATTCGCAGTATTCGCCGGAGCACGCGTCCGCTATGCACCCCAAAATCATGGCCTACAACTCACGAAAACACGCGCAAGCAAATTGCGGTAACAACTAAAAAAGGAAACTACAGCATGTCCCTTTTCACTAGAACAAAACAAAAACGGAGCGCAGGCAACTACATCTACAGTGAGGGAGGGAGAACGGGAGGGGATCGAAGAAGATGGAGCGGGGAGACACTCACCGTCTTGTGGTGGTGGTGGTGGTGGTGGTGGTGGTGGTGGGAGATGGCGGCGCCGCGGTGGCGGCGAGGGGCGGCGGCGGTCGTCCCGCGGCAGGGCCGGCGACGAGCGTCGGGGGGCTCCGGGTCCGGCGGCGCCGGCGAGGGGCGGCGCTGGAAGTAGAGGAGCTTGGAGGCGATCGGCATGCAGGTGCAGGGGAGGAAGGTGTGGATGTGGCGAACTGCTGCAGCTCCACCTGCTTCTGAGCTTCTCCCTCGCGCGCGCAGTGGTGCTCTACTCACTTTATTTATTCACTTCTCTTTTCGTGTGGCGCCGTTGCTCATCTTTTCTGTTTGATGATTTTTTTTGTTGATCTTGGAGATATTTTTTGTTGTATCGTTGCACCGTCCGATCAGGGGAATGGGCCGTTGGATGGGCAGCTGGTGAGAAGGACGTGACTTGCGGTGCGGGGACAGTGGACTGGAGTGTGACATCGATCCCAGAGTGGTACTTGGAACAGTCACATTCTTTGGCCCAACGATGGCCACAAAATCCAAGTGAACTCACCGTGATCTCCTACTATTTGTGGCTATATGAACAAGACGATTTAATGAAAACAAAACTACGCAAAACTATTTCATTGATTACAATACGGTCGCAACAATGCCCACGTGAACACCGACCAGTGACGGAGGTGGGGGGACCAGCAAGGGCCATGGCCCCCCTACGCTATGATACATCGAAACATTTACGTATAGATCAGTTTTAGAGGCAACTTTTAGAGAAAAATATCATGATTGCCCCCACTCCCTCCCAATGGATAATTATCAGGTTTGGACACCCTTAAAGTTTGTTGCTGCCTCCGCCCCTGACACCGACACTCCAGGGCAAGGATAGACCAAACGACCACCCCAAATGCCGGAAAGAGCAGGCAGCGACTACAATGGAAGGAGTCGAAACAAAGGTGCTCTAACAAAGATGAACACGTCACCTCTATGAGAGCTCCGCCAATGGATCAACATCAAGCAACCTTGCAACCCAAACACTACTGGTTAGCACACTCAACACTGACAATGTCACGTCATTGTCCACGCTCGAGTTGCAATGCCACACACTCCAGTTGCCCAAGGGTATAAACAACACAGAGACATAGATTACGGGTGGTGGCCCTGATGTCCGTGCACAAGACAATTTTATTTTATTTTATAAATCACCTCTTTATCAATATTGAGAGTGGGCTGGGATATGAGTTGTGGCAATATTTTAAGGTGTTGTCAGTTTGAAAAAATGCCAAGAGCGTATTTGAAAGCAACGTATTTTGTAAAGTATTCTAAGGAAACTATGGTTTTTAGAAATACTATGGTTTAAATTCTATGAGGTGTTTGGATTTAGCGAAAAATGTAATTTTATACACTTTTTTAGAAAACTATACTAATATTGAAGTATATGAAAAAGAGGTCTAGGGCCTGGGAGCTTAGATTTTTTAACTATTATGAGAATACCTGTGAATAAATACTAACATATTGAATACTCTGACGAGTGTTTGGATGCAATGAAAATTGTGGTTTTAACTATTGAACTATCTTTCATAGCTGAATTCTGTGGGCTTAAATGGAAACTTAGTTCCAACCTGTTTTTTTTTCTAAACTAAAGTATTCTCTAAAATTGAAGTATTCGGTAGCCCAGCAATGAAATATTTGAGTTTTGCAATGTTGTAACGGCTGCCAAACCAAGCCCTAGACCTCGTTTTCCAAAATCAAAATATTGATTCGGTTGACATAAAAATATTTTGATTTTTGATCCCAGCTCACTTGGTTAGAAGGTGGATGTACAACAAAACCACACAAAATTTAAGTTCTTATTATTTTAAAAGAACATTGTAGGGGTCTTCTACAAAAACTGAGGATTGAACAAAACCGAGGATTGTATGTTCGTATATAAAATTTGCGGTTTACTTGGTGCTTTCACAGCAGTCAGCGGGTGACTTCGGTTTTACAAATGCTTGCGGTTTGACATTGCTAGTGCGCCTTTACGAAACCCGCAGGGCCAGCCATCAACAGAAGTTGGTAGCCGTCACATATAATCCGGTACCGAGACTCGATCAACACGCCTAAACTGCACAAAATGATATACTACGGCCTCACTTGGAATGTCTGCTATAAGTACGCTCCGTAAATTTTTCCTGCTATTTGTACCACCTGCTCCGGAATTTCAGGCGGACCTCCGTATGTCCGTAAAATCAAACGATCGTTTTGATTAAAATACAGCAAATCAAGCAGGGCCTACGGAGTATTAGATCTACTCCGTTTCTAATAATAGAGTGCGTTTCTAATTCTTTCACCACCGCGAATTTGCTCTAGCTTGTCTTCGTATAAAATGTGACCACGAGTTCTCGCAGTTGCAGGTGCTATGTAATCGAAGGTGCCGAATGCTTGCACACAAAAAATGAGGAGAGTGACAGGTGTCACTCCGGGGCCGGCTGTCAGCGGATGGGCTACACGTGGTATGTGAGGTGGCAGTAGTGTGGGCCCTACTGCGTCCAAAGTCCAACTTTCTCACTCTCTTCGTCTAACTAACTCTCAGTCTAGTATTTTTGACACGATATTTTTGTACACCGTAGAATGAACCGGTTGTTACAAGTCCCTTTCGCGTGGTGCAAAGCGTGAGCTGAAAGAATGGGAGGGAGATACGACATCACTCCCAGAGGCTACCAAGATACCAACGACACTGCTGTTTCATAAGGTACGTGTCGGGTACTTCGCCTGACGGACTCTAGGGCCTATTTTATTCGAAGTTTTTTCAAAAACAAATTTAATATTTTGTACTCATAGGATTTACATGAGTTCCTATTTGATTCGAAGGATTTTTGAAAAAGACTGTTCATGCTACATACAATTTACGTGAGTTTTTTTAGACGGTAGACTCGAAATAAGTCCGGATTAGATTTGCGGAAATGGACTGAATAGGAAGAAAATTGCAAAAAAAAAATATTATAATTGTGGCTACTATTTTAAAAAACCACCCTGTTTTCAATTTTTATCTAAAAACACCGGTATTACGTGATGTGGTAACAAGATTTTAATCCCACTAACCCTCTTTCTGACATGTGGGTCCTTTTGTCAGGTCAAGACCTTTCCTTTCTTCTTTTTTCTCTTTTCTTTTTGAGGTCACAAGTCAATCCATCCATCGTCCGGCCAAATCATCGCTAAGGCCACCAGGACTCGCCCGCCGATGATTTCCGCGAGCTCGCCTCCTCCGCCGATTGGGCCACCGTCGAGGCCATCTCGAAACAGATGGCGATGGCCGCCGCGTTCATGTCGTATCCCGCCGCCGCGCCGGTGAGCTCGGCGTTCCTGACGATGACGGAGCTGCCAGACGGCCACTGGTCGAGCTCATCTTCTCTTCCGGTTGGGAGCCGGAGGTGGAAGCGATGTTCCGGGTGCACAATGCCGCGCTGGCGGTGGCGCAGTTCGAGAAGGCTAGGGCGGCCGCCCGCGGCGCTGACGTCAACGAGATGATGCGCTTGCAGTGCTGCCCTGCCGCCAGCGCGGGTGGCGTCTTCGACTAGCTCGGGCCCTCCGGCTCCGCGGTCCGCACCTTCGCCTGCAGCGGCGCCGCCCATGCCAGCGGACCTCCTCTGGCTCCTCGCCCCCGCGCCCCCGTTCTCCCCGTCCCGCTCCACCGGCAAGATGCACGCGCAGGCCACGGACCTCATCCGGCTCCTCGCGCCCGTCCCCGTTTCCCCGTCCTGCTCCATGGCGGCGCCGCCACCGGCAAGATGCGCCCGCAGGCCACGGACCTCCTCCGGCGATCTCCGGCGAGCAGCCCGCACCCATCGTGGGAAATTTCTCCGACGTCTCCTGCGAGCGAGCTCTCGCACTGGGATTTGACCAAGACATGCCCGAGCAGCCCGCACCCACCAAGGGGAATTTCTCCGGCGAGCGAGCTCTCGCACTAGGGTAACTCAGCGAGGAACATCAAATATGGGTATTTTCGGACAGAATATCGGGGACATAGTTGGAACTCAACTGCAACCTTTTGTATTGCCAAATCGATGCAGGCGGACGGGCCGCCGGCCAGTCCGCTTGGGCACCTCCAACGACTCTTCGTATGTGGACAGGCAAAACGGACCATGGGGCTTGGCGGCGACAGGCCAGGAGTAGAACGGGGGCAACGGCCGGGGACGGGGAGCCATGGCCAATCTGTTTTTTTTTTTTTTTTTTTTTTTGAGACAACATACCGACTCTTTATTCATTAATCATAGAGTTTACAGGAAGATTCAGGCCCTCAGGCATTGACCCTAGCCAAACATAGCGCCCTGCTGGCAGCGAGGACACAAGGCGAGCTAGGTTATGAGCTTCGACATTCGATAGGCGTCCTTCCTGACGGAAAGAGACCCCCCCACGAAGGCTAGAAGTTGCTGCCACTTCCCTCAGAATATGGCTATTCAGACCTTTGCTTTCATACTGCAGACCTTGCACCACGTCCGAGCAATCTGAGGCAATCATCACATCACCAACATGCAAATCCGCTATCAGCGCTAGCGCTTCGCGGCATGCCATCGCCTCTAGACACCCTGGGTCTGTGATACCATCGAAGGCAACAGCCGAAGCACCCAGGTAATAGCCAATCTGTTGCTCGACTACGAAGTGAGACGGACGTGGAACTTACGGGCTAGGCGGACGCTTTCCGTCAGACCAGCCTAATTTGAGCGGCCCATCACTTTGTCCGTTTGGGCCATCGAAGCGGCGCGGACAGAACGGTCCGTGTCCGTCTACGTCCTCAATCGTAGCCTCCTTTTCCCATTCCATGCTTTCGAGTGTAGTTTCTATCCCCGGTCTGTTGCTCTGAGTATAACTTTTTACTGCATTTGAGCTTTTCCTCGGCAACCTTTTCATGCATGCATGCATGCACGCAACAAAGGAGTACAAATCATGAACATGGCATATTATTCATCAATTCACACCCATCTAAACTCTCAACATTGACTAATCAATCAGCATGCACTCATTTGCCATGATCAATCAATTAGCAGCTTGGGATAAGGAATTCATGATCTCAGAAACAATCCTTCCTTCCCAAGCTCCACTAATGTCTCACTAACAAAGTAGCAACAGCAAAAAAGAAAAGAAAGAGGGGAAAAAAATAGTGGCTACGGCTTCTTCTACAACGCAATCTCACACAATCTACTACCACGACGTGATCATGGCAGGTAGCCATGCATATCATGGATGGCGCGATGAGCTTCGTGCTCATGTCATCCTGAGGCTGAGGTACTGGCACTGCACCAGCTGCCACGGCGACTGGTGCTGCTTTATCGCCTCCGCCACGCCGAGGTCGAACGCCATCGCCCTCTGGCACGGCGGCGGCGGCAGAGGCGCGTAGCCGTGGACCGCGACTCCGGCAGCGCTCTCGGAGTACTCGGCCGACGACGGCGGTGAGGACGACAGGCTTGTGCCGCCGGAGTAGTCTGACGCGAAGCCGCCGCCGGCGGTGTAGTTGGCCTCTCCTCGCTTCTTGCGTGCGCTGCCGGCCCTCCCTCCGACGGCGAGCGTCAGCTCCAGCTCCTCGCCGTCCTCGTCGGCGGCACCGACGATGTATTCGTCAGCGGGGAGATGCAGGTTCAGCGCCCGCCGCGGCTGCTTGCTTCCGCGCCGCCGCGGCTGCCGGCGGGTGCTCATGTCACCCGCCATGAGCTGCGTCTGGATGCGGTACAGGCGATGCAGCTCATGAACCTGTGTCGATGATAACTTGGTGAGTGTAACAATTATTTTTGAAACGGAGTGAGTAATTCAATACAAGACCGGACGATCAGAGCATGCAAATGTGTTTCCGGCGTATATATGGTGAAGAAGAACTGAAGAAGATTAATTGGTGTACCTGCTGTCTGAAGGTTTCTTCATGCTTGAGCATGGCCATCTTCATGACCTCCATGTCACATTGCCTCACAAGCTTGCCCATATCTCCTCACCTTCAAATTCACTACTTCAAGCCTACTGAAATGTGAAACATAACTTTTATTTAAAATGCAGAAAAATGTATCATCCATGATGGTGTGTAATCAGCATAACTCCGACAGAAACCAAAGAGAACTAATGAACTCACCTGTAAAGCAACAACTCACTGACAAGAAACTTGTCAACTCTTCTTCTCCCTGGATTTCTTCAGCTAGTTCAACTCGCAGTAGCAAGATAGCAAAATGAAGCAAAGGTTCGAGAGAGCGGGTGCTGAAGCTGGGAATGGCGGTTGCAGTCGCAGGGGATGTGCTGATTTATAAGCAGAGCTGCTGCTCCAATGGCCAATGCCATGGATGGCAATGGCATGGTGCCTGTCACTGGACACTGGGTAGACACATTTTTTTTTTTGCTTTTGGCAGGGCTCCTTTTTGGCATGCCAAGCAACAAGAGCCCCAGTGGCACTCACTTGCATGCTGAGAAAGGCAAGTACTGCCCCTCTCACAGCAGACAGTTCCTGCAAGAGTCTTGTTTAATCCTGGGTGGCCCAGCCCAGAAACTGCTGTTAATACTTAATACTCCTCCTGGTACCTCAGGAGGATGAGTGTATTTCAAACAGCGAGTGTGCACTTTGTGTGTGATTCAAAATTATACAATGTTTCCATGTGGTGCACTTGATCATTGCATGCCCAGGTTAAGGGTATGGATATATGTATGCACAATGCATTGCTTCAGGCTGCAGCTCCATTCAGTACGTACTCCTATAGTCTTGGCTTGTGTGACTTTGTGTATGTTTGTGCAAACAAGCAACAACCTAGTAAGACGTGGAGCTGTCAGTTTGTCACTGAAAACAAGCAAAGGGGAGTACTCCACATGAGCTGATGATGCCCATATATGTACATGTGTGCTGCTACCTGAGTCGTTAACTATTCTAGGCATGCATTATTGTAGATTTGATATACATGCCTTAAATTCTACACATGGATGAAGATCTTGTGTATACATGCATCTTGGGGAGGAGATGAGGGCAGGCTCTTGTCTAACTGTTGCGTGGCATGGTGCCTTGTGGCAGATCAAAAAGACTATTTTTAAGGATGGCAACAGTTTATGTGTTGGCATTGCATGAAAACCAAGCAAGCTGGTAGACACACAGACAGAAACTACTGAAACTGAGGAAGAAGATAAAGGCTGGCTGATGCAGACACATCGTCCCTTGCAGATGAAGCATCAAACCATGCATGCATCCATGTCTGTACTGGAAATTTAAGTTGGCTTTGCATATTTTTCTAGTATTAAGGGTCATCTCTTCATCATCATCCATATTACTTAATTAGGAGTGATTTGTGCCGTTCCTTCGTCAGAAGCTGCTGAGAGAACTTCCAGTGTGCAGGCAGTTGCTTCCTACTGCAACAGTGATTATTGGTGTTACTCTTCCAGTAGGAGTGTTAATTAAAAAGCCTAAGCAAGGGGGGCGGATAGTCCAAGGGACAAGACAATGGCGCACGCTTTGCCGGTGGAGAGAGGCGCAACCGTACGGCGTGGTGGGCCAATATGAGAGACAAGAGTGACGAGAGAGAGAGGCACTCCAGCTTTCTCGGCTTTCTTTCGGTCTTCTCCCTAGTGCAAAGGCTTTTAGAGTAGAGAGATTAAATTATCTCTCACCAAAGAATTTTGATTTCACATAGGGTATTTACCTCTACGATAGATAACTTGAGTGGCAGGTCCCCTGGTTTATGATTGATAGTAGAGAAACATTTTCTTCCATTGTATGTGACTCTGATCTTTGTGCCAGGTAGTGCACAAGTCATATTTAGCATATCAATCTAATGTTTTCTATCGTGATTTGATATCTAGGTCGTTTTGGGGCTATGCTCCCGCCCTTAGAAACAATTTGCTAAAGAAGTTAGTAGGTATCATGGGTGTTAAACGAATACCGAGTATTCATTTAAGTTTAGTTTCTGCAAAACTTCACTACCTAGCAGTACAGACCTGATAATGCATTTTCAGTCAACAAGGTATGTCAGTGTCTTCATACGCACTGAGGTCTATCAAGGGCATACTAAGTCTTCGTCTGACCTTCAGAAAACCATCCTCCACTTTAGTCGTGCTTTTTCAAATGTTGATTGGGCTGGATGTGTAGCTAACCAAAAATCTACATGAGGTTTCAGTGTATCTTGGTCCTAACTTGATTTCCTATAGTGCTGGAAAATAGACAACAGTTTCCAGGTCAAGCATAGAGGTAGAATAGTCCTAGCGCAGATGCTACAACAAAAATAATCTGCATCGAGTTTCTATTAGGTAAACCTAGAATTCAGAGAAATCAAACTTCATGTCTATGCTCTATGGTGCGATCACATGGGAGCAACATGTCTTTCTGTTAATTCAGTACCATGCAATAACAAAGCAGATTGAAATGGACTTTTATTCTCTTGGAGAAAAGGTGGTAAACAAATTGCTAGAAAACAGGTTTTCCTTCTAAGGACCATGTGTCACATGGCTTCGCCAAGGCACTACCTACATGGAAATTTGAAGACTGTTCAAACCACAATCTCAATCGTCGAGAAGGATGTGATTGAGGAGGGGTGTTAGATATATGAACAGGGGCGGAGGTAAGATTAGAGCTCAAGGGGGGGCAAACTGGACCTATATTAACATGATAGTTTTTGTCTAAAAATCGTTTTATACTAGGTTTATGCATATTTTTTTATTGCTGCAGCATGCCATAGGGAGGCCCATGCTGGTCCCCCCTAGCTCGGATACTGTATATGGATATAAGATGTTAGTTTGTTTGTATTTACTTTTTTATAGTTGATGTGTTGTATAAAGATTGTGGCCATCTCCTAACTCCTTTTTTTTTGTTGTGACTCTCCTTGTGTATATCCAGTGTCGACTCACGGCTATATTAACACACACTACTTGTGTATATCCGGTATCACCTTACAGCTACAAACATACACTACACCAAAAGAACAGTAGGTAGCTTAACCCCATGGCAGGGAAGTACCAAATGTTGTTTTTTGTGAAAAGCATGAAACAATAAAACACTTATTTATTTTCTTGTCTTTTTGCATCATGTATATCTTTATATGGTGATTTTTTTTACTCCATCTATTTCTTGATATAATGTGTTTAGTATTTAAAGAAAATCCATAATATAAGGTGTATTTGCTATAGATGGACAATTTGATTCATAAAAAATAAGGGATTTAAAGGATTGTATTCATTATGTGTCTATTATGAACTCATCTCTCATTATTTTTTCAGAAAAAATAATTCCACCATGCACAAAATACGCATGTCTTAACATTCATGCAGAAAACTATACACCCTACATTAAAAAATAAAGGGGTATGACTTTTAATCTTTCTCGTCCAGCCAACATAAGAACTTGTCTGGAAATAGGTTGTATGGGATTCCTAAAAAACAGGAGGTTCAAATATGAGTGGTTGTTTGTGCATTACTTTTGGATATATAAACACTCGATTACTTTGTTTTAAGTATAAAAATTCTTTCATTTTTGCTGGTTATTGTATTGGCCACGCATTAGATTTGTATGGGTATTTTCTTTGGTCGGCAGAGCACAATTAAGCTATGAATTCTGCGTGAAGCTGTTTGGGTACCGGTATTACATGATAATACAAATAGTGCAGCCAGCGGCTTGATAATATAACAAGGATTGCTCCTGTGCTTTCTGGGAAGTTTATTTGCATAAATTTTAAAACACATCGACGGCTGTGACGATAGTATCACAGACGGCGGTGCGTTTTGATATGTGTTCAAAAAAAACTTTCCGAAAAGGAAAGGAGCACTTCTCTAACATAACATAATGTCATGTTTGAAGGAGATATGCCCTAGAGGTAAATAAATAAGTAGCATTTATTGCATTATCTCATAAGTTTATAATAGGTTTGTGTATTATGATATAACTGTATTAATCGGAATTATTAATACACGTGTGATACATAGACAACCAGGTCCCTAGTAAGCCTCTATATGAGCTAGTCCATTGGGCAACAGTTGATCGAGATTCCCGATCATGGATAATGACGTCGGTTGACAATGGGGTCATCTTATTAGTTGAATAAGATGATGGACATACGCAAAGTATTGCAATAAGATCGTATTACGATGTTTGTTATTTGCAATAGATAAGAATATGATAGCCTATTCCTTAGACCGTGAGACCGTACTTATTGATGCTTCGTAGGGGTGCTTTGAGAGCATCAAACGTTGTGTCTTATATAGCATGACAATAACGGTGTCCATCTTGGGTATTCCGAAAGAGCATCGAGACGTAAGGATCAAGAGCGGGATTTGTTCATTCTTGTAATGGAAAGATACTCTGGGCCCACTCGGTGAGATTACATCTATATAGCTGCGCAGCTTATGACTAGGTCATGGAGATGTAATACCACAGACGAGTTAAATAACCTTTGTCGGTAACGAGATACAACAAAGACATCGGTATGTCTACGATCATATCTCGGACAAGGTAGTATCGCAGAAACAAAGGGAATGAATATCATATTTATGGTTCAACGACGATATTCGTAGAATGCACAGGGGCCGTCATATACATCCAGGTATCCCTAACGGTCATTGGTGAGCGGAGTGTCTCGACCATGTCTGGAGTGTTCTCGAACCGTAGCGTAACAAACTTAAGGTCTTAACGACACCTGGAGATAGGTTCTGGAATAATATAGGATTTTATTGGAGAGAGAGAAATGATCCGGAAAGAGTTTCGGTGGTCCGGAAGGAGTTCCGGGAAGGTCTGAAATGGTTCCAGGGATGTCTTAAAGTTGTTCGGGTGGTTCGGAAAATGTTTCGGAGTCACGGGATATTAAATAGTATTTAAATATATTAATTATGAATTAATTATATTTTATATTAATTTAATATTAATTAAATAAAGGAAAAGGGGGGATCCCACCTAAATGGGCCCTGAGAGGGCCCAAGAGGGGGAGCCGCACCACCCAAGGGGAAGGGGGCTTGGGCCCTAGTCCAACTCGGACTAAGGGGGTTCGGCCGAACCCCCCTCCCCCTCGTATTCCTTTAGTCCCACATGGGGGAGGCAAGGTGTTTGCACACCCCCTCCCCCTTTATATAGCAAAGCATATTAATTGGATTAATTACAGAAAAATACAAATTATTGTATAGCAGGCCGACCGAGTTGCTTCTCCGCCCGTTTTGCCCCCTCTCTCCAGCTAAGCTATATCGCCGGGCGCCGTTGCCCTGCGGGAGTCCAGATAAGATCTAACGCTGCGATTTAGCTGTATCTGAATGACCGGGGGTTGTCGTTAAGCTCCGTATGTTTGCGAGTGCTCGGAGGAAACTCTTTTGAGGAGCCTGGGCGACGTCGTCTCGCCACCTGCAGCCGCCGCGCCGCCTCCCCCCTTGCCACCGACGCACCCCCCTGCCGCCGGCGCCCCGCCATCTTCCGCCCGACGCCCGACGACGCAGGTCATCGTCGACACCCCGGCGTCATCGTCTACATCATCGCGGCGAGTTCTCCGCGACCTCGAGGTCGGCTACGTACGACTTCATCGTCAACGCTTGTGCGGGAGCGTAATCCCCGCTATCGGTCTACATGGAGGTAATGTAATCCGTTCCGCCACCGTTATCACATGTACTAGATAGATAGATCCTGGCTAGTTAGGGTTTCGTACGCTAGAAAAATTATTGTTTTCTGCACCGTAACCCCTTTCACTGGTATCAGAGCCGATCTATGCGTAGTACTGCTGGTACGGTTAGAACTCATGTTGAATGAGGACGTCTTTCTTATAATTGCTACCCTCTAGCGTGCACTTGCGATGCCTTCGGTATTGAGTTGATGAAGCGGCCCGGACCGACTTTACATGTACGCTTACGCGAGACTTGTTCCACTACTGACATACGGCTTGCACCGTATTTGTGGCTGGCGGGTGTCTGTTTCTCTCTCTCTAGTCGGCAAAGCATTTTCAATGGAGGGCCAGAAAGGGATGCTTAAACATGCAATTATACGATCGACGTTGTGGTACAAAGTTCGTAGGTAGGGAAGCGATTCTCTTACGAATAAGCCTATATGCCACGTAAAACTTGCAAAACTAAATAAAGCTAGAGGCGTCTAACTTTGTTTTGCAGAGGCGTTATTTTATGTGACATGGTTACGGTAAGTTTGATATTACTCGTACTGTCGGAGGCAATGGAGGGCTCCGTAGACCCGGAGCCAGCCGGGGCGCCGGGGTCCAGGCACATGACGCCATGAAGGTCCAGGCGCATCGACCATGTCACATCGCACTTCATTGCATCATTATTGTGTGATGTTGTGTGTGCATCCTATTGATTGTGTATATGCTAGATATACAACGGTAGCATCATGCATAGGATGATCCCTAACAAATACTAAAATTGTGTTCTCCCTCGTTGTGCACCACCAAGAAAGTTCTACGTTAAGAGGCAGGCCGTGATGATTGCGTGTCAGACATCTCGTCGTTCGCATACAGTGGGTGTAAGCCATGTTGCACGCGCAGGGTCTTCGAGGTTTGATTGGCGAGCCTAGCATATGCAGATATGGCCTCGTAACACGGGAAGATCAAAAGATCGAGCACGAGTCACAGAGTTGTTGTGATCGACATTTTATGTCCACCTTTGAAGCTGTGCTGCCGGCCGTGATGATCGGGGGTGGTGTGGTGGATGAGGGTCGTGTAATCGCCATTATTATTTTTAGGGATAATAATCTTGGTGTGGTGTGTTTTGATAATGTGATTATAAAACTAAAACTCACCTATATATTATAAACTTTATCTTACCTCTTTTGCGATCACATCTGTAGACTACGCAACTATACTTCGGTTACTTCCTCAAGAGCCCGGATTCTACCTTAGAAGCCGACGGGTCCAACTTCATCAGCTGGTACATTGGTTTTAGAAACATTCTCCAAACACAACAAACATCCTATATGTCCTAAAACATTAGTTAGGAGTTAGACCCGATGATTCTGCTAGCAAGGAGGAAGATGATGAGTTCTATAAGCATCATGATATTTTCATGGAAGTGAAGGTCGTCATGAGCGTATGCCTAGCACCAGAGTTGAAAGTTGTTTCAACACATGGAGCCATATGTCGTGATTGATGCGATCAAAGGTCACTTCAAAGACGAATTGAGTCTTGAGCAGTTCAGACAGCTTAGAAAGTTCCGGACCATTCACATGGGGAGCATACCTGTCTGGAGACTCAATTGAAGAAGTTGTATGACATCTACTTCAGGCTTACGAATATCTACGATTTCTAGATAGCGAACTCCAGTGCAATAGAGATTGTGCTTTGCCTCCTAGCTGTGAATAGCATGTGCGTGAATATGCTATAGAGACACGATGAGCTTCTTCACGTTCGTGAACAAGTTCTAATCTCTAAAAGTTGATTCCATCGAAGAAGAGTTCTTCGTCGCTACGGGTATATTTGATATACAAAGATATAAATGTATTCTTCTCATACTTGATGAAAAGTATTTGATACTTGTTCTGTTTATGAAACAGTCCCTGATTATCACAAGTATGCGGCAAAGGTGACGTGACAGTGCACAAGTGATGGCAAGTTCATGGCCAGTAGTGCTCACGCCCTCGAGATATCATATTAGTTATCATCAATAGTTTTTTATAAGACATTTTGTAATAGTGAGAGTGTGATCTAGTTTGGTGTCTTGAATGTTACAAGACATAATTATTCATATAAAACAAATCAGTTGTTTTATGTTATGAAACAAAGCAGTTGTTTCATATTATGAGTAGTTTGCATCACATCTCAATTATATTATGCGTATGATATACATTTTTAATAGCGGGAATGATAAAATTATGTGTCCAAAGAACAAACACCATCGAATTTATTTATAAAGGCAATGAAAGAAGTAATGGATAATTTTGGTCCATTTAAGTATTTCGAGTGCCGAATTGATTAAGTTTGAAATGAAGTATTGAAGTAGCAATACAAGAGGAAATTAATTGAGAGTCATTTTTTAATGATTAATTAATGGTGTTTTTGCTTGATCCGAATTCTTCTATGATTACTGGTGAATAGGAGTATTTGCCTGATAAATCATAAGTCTGAAATTAATTTGATAAGAGATCAAATGGGGTTTTTCAGAAGAAAGATTAGTGAATATTGTATTCACAAGATTCGATCAAAGGACAATATTTTTGAATTATGGTTTCAACACAAAATACTTGTGGAAATGTGTTTCACAATATTATAATGTCATATATGGTGATATATGGGGTATTATAATCATACTCTATTTCAAATAAAGTGTGGTCTGTCAGAATCTGTCTTAAAATCTCCTAATATGTTCGAATCATTATAGTCGATGTCCACTTTAGAAAATAGATATTTTTCTCAACGAGAATTCGTGGGATCGACAGTAGTGTCGACATGTATATGATTATACGATAATTCGGAATATACATGAATAGTTCTTTGTAGATTGCTCACATTGGATGGGAGTGTATTCCAAAACCAAATAGAAACAAAACTTGGTTTGTTGTCCATGTAATTCCGAGGAAAATATGATTTTTCGAATTATGGTTTATGGATTGGAATTAGAATCTTGAAATAAGGTGTCAGACCTATATTCATAAAAGTAGGATGTTGGAAGGTGTTCCAAATAGTATATGTCTACAAATGAAAATTTCGTGATTAAGAGTGAGGGAGACTAGAATTTTTTTTTCTGCTTGCAATCCTCTTCATAAAGATCATAATATTTTCATAAAAGAAGCTTCTAAATAAAGTGATGTTATATTTAATATTGATGTCAGGTCACAGCACGATATTAAGTGTTTCAGATCTTGTTGACAGATCAAGGTACACTTTATGAATACAAAGAAAGTTGAGAAAATATCGGAATACGAACAAAGGCTGTTTCGGCCTGGGAATCCAAGTTACATTTGAAAGGATTAAAATAGTAATTGTTGCTACAATTCTTATTAGAGAAATAAGATTGTTTAATGATCATATAAAATGTTATATGAGAAATGTGACTGTAAGAAAGACGTGGAAGCATGTCTTGTCAAGAAATGTGTCTTGAACAAGATCAAATTTTTTGACTGCATTTATGTAGACATGCTTGAAGTCTGAAGGATTTGTATTAATGTGATACTTTAGTTTGTATTGAATTCGAATTGATAATAGATCAATGATTTTGGTTTGACCAAAATGTCGATTTAAGTGGGAGTCAAAGTTAGTTTACTCAGGTGAAATATGTAGAGAACATATTTTTGAGTGGGAGCTTAGGAACTCAAATATGTGGATGACACGTTTTTGAGTGGGAGCTCGTGTTCTCAAATATGTGGAGACATAATTTGAGTGGGAGCTGAATTCATCTTGTGTAAATGACACATGGTGAAATTGTACCAGTAGAATAGATGAGAAAGATGAAGTTGTGAAACTATTTGAAAGTTAGTGTCTATTTGGAATAGAACGGGAATTTTAAATAGTTAGTCGAGTAGTTTTGGATTATATCTGAGGAGTCAGAATAGAATCAAAAGGATAGTCCTTGGAAATCCAATTGATCATTAAGAGTAATGATTCACGGTAGTAATGGTTGTATGACATGTTGGTATATTATGTAATATTAGACATCATACAGAAACCATATTATCTGCTCGATGAAATATAACCGATGTTCTTAGAAGGAAAACAGTTATAAAAGTAAATTTAGAATTTACTGGAAGTAGAAGTGCGTTAATTGATGGATTGACATTAGAATGTCAAGTTTTCTACATTGGTGTGAAAGTATGTATATATCGCGAGTTTGTAATTGTTACAAGGGGCTCATTGTGACTGAGTGTGTTTTTCTAGGCAGTTATCTGGTTGGTATAATCAGAGTAAGCGCTGGGAAAC
Organism: Poa annua; assembly: GCA_026929855.1. Classification (NCBI taxonomy): domain Eukaryota; kingdom Viridiplantae; phylum Streptophyta; class Magnoliopsida; order Poales; family Poaceae; genus Poa; species Poa annua. The sequence continues at coordinate 8,286,213 of CM049432.1, forward strand.
AGAAGTCTCACTTAGTTACGGTATTTGCAAGTATGTTATTGGATACCATGGTGATATCAAGCAGGTTGATATCAATGGATCGCAAAAGTATGCACAATGATGTATTGTGCAGATTGTTAGAGTAACACTCTTCCACAAGCAAACATTATCAAATGATTCTTATTTGATATGGGATTTTGATAAAGTAAATTGTACTCTAGTGTAAGTGGGAGACTGAAGGAGATATGCCCTAGAGGCAAATTAATAAGTAGCATTTATTGCATTATCTCATAAGTTTATAATAGGTTTGTGTATTATGATATAACTGTATTAATCGGAATTATTAATACACGTGTAATACATAGACAACCAGGTCCCTAGTAAGCCTCTATATGAGCTAGTCAATTGGGCAACAGTTGATCGAGATTCCCTGACAATGGGGTCATCTTATTAGTTGAATAAGATGATGGACATACGCAAAGTATTGCAATAAGATCGTATTACGATGTTTGTCATTTGCAATAGATAAGAATATGATAGCCTATTCCTTAGACCGTGAGACCGTACTTATTGATGCTTCGTAGGGGTGCTTTGAGAGCATCAAACGTTGTGTCTTATATAGCATGATAATAACGGTGTCCATCTTGGGTATTCCGAAAGAGCATCGAGACGTAAGGATCAAGAGCGGGATTTGTTCATTCTTGTAATGGAAAGATACTCTGGGCCCACTCGGTGGGATTACATCTATATAGTTGCGCAGCTTATGACTAGGTCATGGAGATGTAATACCACAGACGAGTTAAATAACCTTTGTCGGTAACGAGATACAACAAAGACATCGGTATGTCTACGATCATATCTCGGACAAGGTAGTATCGCAGAAACAAAGGGAATGAACATCATATTTATGGTTCAACGACGATATTCGTAGAATGCACAGGGGCCGTAATATACATCCAGGTATCCCTGATGGTCATTGGTGAGCGGAGTGTTTCGACCATGTCTGGAGTGTTCTCGAACCGTAGCGTAACAAACTTAAGGTCTTAACGACACCTGGAGATAGGTTCTGGAATAATATAGGATTTTATTGGAGAGAGAGAAATGATCCGGAAAGAGTTCCGGTGGTCCGGAAGGAGTTCCGGGAAGGTCTGGAATGGTTCCAGGGATGTCTGAAAGTTGTTCGGGTGGTACGGAAAATGTTTCGGAGTCACGGGATATTAAATTGTATTTAAATATATTAATTACGAATTAATTATATTTTATATTAATTTAATATTAATTAAATAAAGGAAAAGGGGGATCCCACCTACATGGGCCCTGAGAGGGCCCAAGAGGGGGAGCCGCACCACCCAAGGGGAAGGGGGCTTGGGCCCTAGTCCAACTCGGACTAAGGGGGTTCAGCCGAACCCCCCTCCCCCTCGTATTCCTTTAGTCACACATGGGGGAGGCAAGGTGTTTGCACACCCCCTCCCCGCTTTATATAGCAAAGCATATTAATTGGATTAATTACAGAAAAATACAATTAATTGTATAGCAGGCCGACCGAGTTGCTTCTCCGCCCGTTTTGCCCCCTCTCTCCACCTAAGCTATACCGTCGGGCGTCGTTGCCCTGCGAGAGTCCAGAAAAGATCTACCCCTGCGATTTCAGCTGGATCTGAATGACCGGGGGTTGTCGTTAAGCTCCGTATGTTTGCGAGTGCTCGGAGGAAACTCTTTTGAGGAGCCTGGGCGACGTCGTCTCGCCACCTGCAGCCGCCGCGCCGCCTCCCCCCTTGCCGCCGACGCACCGCCCTGCCGCCGGCGCCCCGCCATCTTCCGCCCGACGCCCGACGACACAGGTCATCGTCGACACCCCGGCGTCATCGTCTACATCATCGCGGCAAGTTCTCCGCGACCTCGAGGTCGGCTACGTACGACTTCATCGTCAACGCTTGTGCGGGAGCGTAATCCCCGTTGTCGGTCTACATGGAGGTAATGTAACCCGTTCCGCCACCGTTATCACATGTACTAGATAGATAGATCCTGGCTAGTTAGGGTTTCGTACGCTAGAAAAATTATTATTTTCTGCACCGAAACCCCTTTCAGTGGTATCAGAGCCGATCTATGCGTAGTACTGCTGGTACGGTTAGAACTCATGTTGAATGAGGACGTCTTTGTTATAATTGCTACCCTCTAGCGTGCACTTGTGATGCCTTCGGTATTGAGTTGATGAAGCGGCCCGGACCGACTTTACGTGTACGCTTACGCGAGACTGGTTCCACTACTGACATACGGCTTGCACCGTATCTGTGGCTGGCGGGTGTCTGTTTCTCTCTCTCTAGTCGGCAAAGCATTTTCAATGGAGGGCCCGAAAGGGATGCTTAAACATGCAATTATACGATCGACGTTGTGGTACAAAGTTCGTAGGTAGGGAAGCGATTCTCTTACGAATAAGCCTATATGCCACGTAAAACTTGCAAAACTAAATAAAGCTAGAGGCGTCTAACTTATTTTTGCAGGGGCGTTATTTTATGTGACATGGTTACGGTAAGTTTGATATTACTCGTACTGTCGGAGGCAATGGAGGGCTCCGTAGACTCGGAGCCATGCCGGGGCGCCGGGGGCCAGGCACATGGCGCCATGAAGGTCCAGGCGCATCGACCATGTCACATCGCACTTCATTGCATCATTATTGTGTGATGTTGTGTGAGCCTGGGCGACGTCGTCTCGCCACCTGCAGCCGCCGCGCCGCCTCCCCCCTTGCCGCCGGCGCACCCCCTGCCGCCGGCGCCCCGCCATCTTCCGCCCGACGCCCGTCGACGTAGGTCATCGTCGACACCCCGGCGTCATCGTCTATATCATCGCGGCAAGTTCTCCGCGACCTCGAGGTCGGCTACGTACGACTTCATCGTCAACGCTTGTGCGGGAGCGTAATCCCCGCTATCGGTCTACATGGAGGTATTGTAACCCGTTCCGCCACCGTTATCACATGTACTAGATAGATAGATCCTGGCTAGTTAGGGTTTCGTACGCTAGAAAAATTATTGTTTTCTGCACCGTAACCCCTTCAATGTTGATGAAAAAGTTACATGTTATTATGTTTCTTTAGATGGTATATCCATGTATCACTTTGTGAAGCTTGAGTTTTAACTCTTGTATTTTTTTCTCACTAATAATGCAGTTAAAGGGTCTAATAATGCAGTTAAAGGCTCTGTTCGAACCCCTTGTGGGAATCTCACCTCTTCAGAGAATATCAGTTTTTGCTGATGATGTAGTGTTGTTTTTTAAGACGAAATCTGCGGACCTGATTGCAATACGTCAGATCCTTGCCTTATTTGCAGAAGCCTCGGGACTTAAAATTAATTACTCTCAGTCCACGGACACAATGATCAGAGGAAGTGCCAGGGAAGAGGGAAGGGCCGGGAACTTCCTTGGATGCAAACGTGTGCCATTCCCAATCATGTATCAGGGTTGCAGCTTGTGCTTCGTCCCCTTACGAAGGTTGAGTGGCAACCTGTGCTTGACGCTGCGCTACGCATTGTGCCGGCGTGGCAGCACGGCATGGTCAACATGATGGAGATATGCCCTAGAGGCAATTAATAAAGTATATTCTTTATCATATCTCGTTTGTTCATAATAGTTTTTTGTGTCATGCTATAACCGTATTAAGCGGAAACATTAATACGGGTGTGATGCGTAAACAACCAGGTCCTTAGTAGCCTCTACTAAGACTAGTTTCATTGCACGATTGATGATCGAGGTTTCCCGATCATAGGGCATGGCGCCGGTCGGCAATGGAAGTCATGTCGTTGGAGAACGATGTGATGGACATACCCAGATTTGGAGGACGTAGTCGTTACGCCTTTGACCGTGAGACCAACTCTTATTTTTATTCCTGGAAGATACTTTGATCGCACCAAACGTCGTATCTTATTTAGTATGACAATAACGGTGATACTTTTGGGTATCAGAAAGGAGTAGTTGAGACGAGGGGTCAAGAGCAAGATTTGCCAGTCCGCATAACAGGATAGATAGTCTAGGGCCCACTCGGTGAGATCATGTCTAATGAGCTTGCAAGCATGTGACTAGGTCACGGAGACATGAAATCATAGACGAGTAGAAGATAGCATTGTCGGTAACGAGGTCAAGCTAGGTATGGATATATCTATGGAACGACGCTCGGACACGCTAAGTATCGCCATGGCAAAAGGTTTGACACTTTGTGTTCAGGTTTGATAGATGAAAGTCATTCGTTATATCACAGGGATTAATTCATGGGGTCCAGGCCTACGAGTTAGTCGTTGATCATAGAGGAGTCTTGATCATGCCTGTTATTATATTGAACCGCTAGGGTAACACACTTAAGGGGTTTTGACAAGACAACCGGAAAGAAAAGAGATCACCGGGAACGTCCTGGGAGAGGTCCGATGGAGATCGGGCAGCGACGAAAGAGTTTTCGGAGTTAGAATAAATTATATATAATATGTTTGATATTATTTAGTGTAATTAATGTGCAAATATGATTTTATATATTTATTTTGAATTTATTTAGTCTGATTTCCCTAAATGGGCCTTCTGGTCGAAAGAAGGCCCAAGAGGGGGAAAATTCCCTAGGGAATTTGGTGGGGGCTTGGGTGGCCGACCCAGGTGGGCCAAGAGGCCAACCTGGGGGCCGGCGCACCAGCCATAGCCGCACCAGGCATGTGGGGATAGTCTCACATTGCCTGGTGAGGAGGTTGGCTCCCCCCTATGAGCCTATATGTAGAGGGGCTCCCATGGCCTTTTAATTCACCAATTAATTCCCCAATTCTCTCTCGATTTCGTGATTCCCTTTGTTGGAGCTGCGCCGAGTTGAGAGGAGATCTCTTCCACCATAGCCCGCTGTCGCGCTGCTGGTGTTCCGGTCCAAGTCTTCCGCTGCTCGTCCTGGACTGGAGCTTCGGAGGCCGTCGTTTCCATCGTATGTGTGTGACGCCCTGCGAGGTGCTGCGCTAGCGGTACTCAGAGGTCTGCTTCCTCTACACGACCTTGAGGTCGGCTTCGTCGGTCTTCATCGACAACGTTTGTGCGGGAACGTAATCCCCGTTTTCGGTCTACAAGGGTATGTATTCCGATCTCCGTTCGTACTACTATATCTGCGTAGAATAGATCTTGGCATGTTTTAGGGATATCGTTGCTAGGAATTTTTTTGTTTTACTATATCATGCGATGATACAGAATTTCCAGTGTGATCCTCTCGCGCCGGACTCCTTCACATGGCCGTGCTCGAAGAACAACAGTTACTCGGCTTGCGCTACGTATGGTATGTTATGCCAGGTGAGCGTGAGGTTTGCTTTGGCTGACTGCATCTGGAAGGCGAAGGCCCCGCTGAAATGCAAGTTATTTGGATGGTTGGCGGCACATCATCGCGTCTGGACGTCTAATCGTCGAGTGAGGCATGGTCTACATGACGAGCTGGATGCATGCTTCAACTGCCTGCAGGAGGAGGACAAGATCGAGCACATCCTAGTGCAATGCGTGTTTGCAAGAGAGACGTGGTACCGCTGTTTCCAGAGGGCGGGTATTCAGGTCAGGACCCCGGAGTTTGTTGACACGCTGGAGCCGTGGTGGCTTGAAGTTCGTCGGCTCTTCAACAAGAAATCTTAAGGGATCTTTGATGCCTTTATTCTGTTGATTTGCCGGAGCCTTTGGATGCAGTGCAATGCGAGACTGTTTAACAACGTTTCGCAGGTTTTGGTGGATAGGATTATAGATGAGTTTAATCTTTGGGGTATGGCAGGTGTTGGTGGTAGACCTCCCATGCCGCGAGAGTAGTTTGTGCGTTTTTTCTTTCTGGTGGAGTTGTTACTGACACGGCTTATATTGCTCAGTACATGTAACTTGTTTTCTCGCCTTCTATAAAAGTCAGGCGTACTCTCTAAAAAAAGGGTCATATGCACCAACTAGTGCAAAGGCTGGGGGTTGCCTCTTTTTTTTAAAGGTAGGTTAACCCCAAACGAATCATAGTATCATCACAGTTCAGATATCAGAAGGAAATAAACATCTTTCTTTAAGAAACTAGAGCTACAATAGACTACTGGAATGTGAAATACAAAAATGGTACTGAAATCATGTAGCAAATATAGGCAAAAATCTAGTATTTGGTTATTTACTCTACTTCTATTGTTACTTGTATTACGATCAACAATTAATCGAACTTTTAGTTTACTTTAGTAGTAAAACATCTTTTGTGGCAAAAAAAAAGTCAGAAAACTGGAGCAGCAGGAGCTGTACATATATGCTTTGTAGGTAGGGAGAAAGCCACCTCAGCTCCTTTGCATACTTCTAAAGTGGTAAAGGCCCATGGTGAAAACAAAAGCTACTTTTGTCAGGGGTTTTCACCATGCACACTATTTTTTCACCGATTACTCCATGATTTCCCGGACAGGAAAGAGTGACGTACCACGAATTGTTTCCTCGGAAAAGCAAACGATCCATGCATGCAGTGTTCAGAGTTCAGAGAGCAGCGTGCAACGTCTCAAAAGCCCAGCAAAGGCACCACCACAGCGTTCCTGTACTGAAAAGGACAGTGCTGTGTGTAATTGTGTTCTTGGTGAAGTTTATGTTTTACCATGACAATTACCTGGTGCCTTGTGTCACCAGACAAGACATTTTCTGAATGTGTGCTGCTAGGAGCAGTATAAATAAATAAGCTTGAGCCCATCTCTCAGTCACCGAGGATGATGACATGAATAAACAACACGACGAACTGCTAGATTAGCCTGATGGAGAGCGGCAAAGTATAATCAGAGGGGGACATGCGTGCTGGGCAGCCGCAGTCGCACGCACGGGCTGACGACGAGGAATTCGTTGGCTAGAATTCAGAGCCGAGCTTTTCCAGAGAAGAAAGCGCCTCGGCGTCCGCGAGGAATTCGCCTCCCTCCGTCCTGTGACTCCTGTCTGTCTCCCCCCACACGCGCCGGCCGCCGCATCGGGGCCGCCGCCCTCCTCATCATTCCGGTTCCCATGGAAGCGCGAGCCGGCCGCTGCCGTAACAGCTAGCTTAGCTTAGCTTGGCCGGCCAAGATAAGATAGAAATTGTGCCGTACTGCCGTCAGTATGATCATTACTTGTTAAGGGTGGGTGAGAGGAGCTTACTGCTAGCCTACCTGAAGTTTATATTTGTCAATGAGCAAGGAGAGCTTGAAAGAAAGATTGGACTTTTATGGAGGGAAATGGGTCTTCTGTTCAAGCTCCCAAGTCTCAACAATGGCTGACACTCCATTGCAAACTATCACGTGGTCATTTTTTTTCCAATCAGCAATGTTTAATTTGTTTCAGGCTGTCTAATTTGTTTGACTATCTTGTATGCTAAAGTTGCACAAGGCTTAGCCTATACGAAAAATGAAATAGAAGCTTTGCTTGTTCTTTGAGAAGTATCGGCGTCTTCACCGAATGATACACACACAGCCATATTTATTATTGAGTTGTCATCTACTAAAAAGGATCTTACTCCGTACGTAACTAAATACAAAACGGACACAAAGCTCAACCAGTACCGAACACAGACATGTTTAATAACGCTGTTGCTAATGCAGCTGTATTTTCTCTACTCCACTCTACATGTTCCTAGCTAGTGCATTGTATGTTTTTCAACTATATTTCTTATTTGCTTCTATTGCGTTTTACTACTCCTTCATCCACTGCTGTAAAGAAAGAAAAAGAATCCGTCTATTCCAAATTAAGTGGCGTAGATCACGTAGATTATAAAGGTTATAACCTCATGTGCTGTTACTCGTCCTCCACCTGCAGAATTTTGAACGGGGGACCCTGTCTAATTACCTCATCCACCACGCTGAGGCTGAGTGAGAGCACCGGAAAGAGAAGGCAGCTCGAGCGGATTGACCCGCCCAGGATTGTGGCTGAAGCTCCGCCAGTGAGCATCTGCATCTCCGCAGGCCTCTTGTTTTGCTCCCCTCGCTATCTTAACAATATTACTACTCATCTTCTTAATTAACATATTTACCATCAGAGTTTCTTATGCAAGATGATGATTCCTCTAAGAGGTCAGACCTCATCAGAGCCCCGTATGAAAGACGGCCCGTTCGTGTGGGCAAAGCCGCTCGCTTCGTTTCCCAAAAGAATCAACAAGAAGTACACTGTGTAGCTTTGTGTTTTTGTTGTTGCTGCTGCCTGCTGGCAGGACAAATTTACCACGTATGTATATGTCTTTTGATAGAAAAAAAAAAGCACTTTGCTGAAAGATAGGTGCTCTGCTCGTTTCCCATGAAAGACATGCGTGCAAGAAAATTAACACGATGATGATTGTTACCTTTTCGTACTTCTACTCATGCTTGGTGTACCAGTGACCTTCAAGATAACCTTTTTTAACCCTGCTTGTTCAAACGAAGCAGTAACCACTGTTTTAACCGGAATAATTAGATCCCATGTTGCAGGGAAGTAAACTCAAATCCACTTCGCATTCTTTTAGTTGTATAGTGCGTACGTACAACATATGCAAACGATATTGTGCAGTGACGTACCCAGATTTCGAATAACAGCAAGCGACCAAGCGCCAGATTGTTCAATTTCAATCTACATAGTCAGATTAGGGGTTAATCTTTTGAGTGGTTGCTCAATGTCAGCTATAGCACCCGAGTATGCCAACTTCAGAGATACCAGATATGATGCCGTGTATGTCATCGCATATATATCTTACAAAATTCTTCCAGAAGGCATAAACGTATCCTCCATTTCACGAGAACTCAACTTTTGTACCCGAGTCTCGGCTACTTGATCCTTTTATTTCTAAAAATGACCAACGACATCCAGGCTGGGTTAACATTTCAATTCTTAAGTGGTCTAGCCAAGAGGAATAACAGCAGGTGCGGCGCAAAAGTGAGGTTGCAATGGAGGCACATAATTATTAATCTCTTCTCTATCTCTACTATATAATATTGGTTAAGGGGAGGACGTACGTCGCGTCACTTTTGCGTTTGAGCCCTTGAACAATCGGAAAATTAAGCCGCCGTACAGAAAACGTTTCGACCTAGCTCTGTTCATCGCCGCCCAACACGCACCTCGCCGCCCAACACGCACTCCCCGCTCGGCTCCCCTCGTTCACTTCGGGCACAGGCTCTCCGAGGGCGACCGGCGTTTAATGGCGTTTCCCGCGATGGCGGCGCTGAGGTCCGCCCCTGCCCTCTGGGAACCATCCTTCATCAACCACAGCTAGCTCCAGCCACGCAGCCGTGAGCCCCGCCCCAGTTCATCCTCGCCGTCGCCGAGGAGCAGATTCGTCCCGCCCCAGTCCTTACCGACACCCCCGGCCACACAATCCAGTGCGTCCTCGTCCGCCCGTCCGTGCCCTTCATCCAAGTGTGAGGGCTCGATGGTGGTGGGCCTTGAGGAGCGGAGGCGGAGGCGTCGCTCTCGACGAGGATGCGCCGCCTGCGGAGGAGCGTGTCTGCTCTGGCAAGAGGAATGCGGCGCCAGCGGGCCATGTGCATGCACAGGAGTGGCCATGACTTGAGGTCGGAGAGGATCTCGTTCTCCTGCAGGTTGAGCCGCTCGGTGGCAGTGAGCTCCACGGTGAAGACGAGCAGGCTGGGCTTGGCGGTGGAGCAAAGCGAGCGAGTTGAGCCTCACCGGAGAAGGGCCGGAGGCGCGAGCTCAGGCCAGCGGCGCGACGGGGCTCGCTGGAGAGCCTCACGATGGATCTGAGATTGGGGAGGAAGGTCAACTATGCAACCGTTTTATTTAGTTTCAGATTCCAGATTATTTTTTCTAAAAAACAAATTGTTTACTGGAAATTGTATGTAATTGGCACTATTTCGACAGAGAAGGATCAATTCAATTTCACCAAGGTGGCCACGCATGTCCAAAGTTTGATCATTTGTTAAAAAGCACGGATGTAAACCTATATCCAAAGTTCAGGATCATTTGTTGTGTAGGCTTGTATTGTCTGAAATAATGACGCCTTCAGATGTCTTGGATGAAGTGATAGAGATACCCAGATACCTGATTCAGCACCATCAGTCCTCCTTCCAAGGCGAAAGCTATTTGACGACCATGACAGTCAGTTGCAAGAAACTTGGACTCCTCGTTTGTACTCTCTAGAAACTCAGCTTACAAAACATGGAAACTTGTATGGACCGACACTATACTATTCCGCATCTTAATGATCTTAAATCAGAGAAAGGTGAAATCAGTGGTCAAGATGCTCTTGGTAATTACCCAGACAGTCATGCTGCTGAGCATGAGAAGGATGTCAAGATATCTGGTTCACAGGAAGCACGTATGGGTGAAGAAAACACTTAGTTCTACACAATTACAATTTATGTTTCCATGCCATGTGGCTGTGGCTCACATGTTGGTATCTTTGATGTTATAATCAGAAAATATTTTTTTGCTTTGCTTAACCAATTAATGTGATGGTGTGTTGCATAAACTGGAACAACTTATGAAAATTGCTCAAACTTTCAGGCCTTAAATGTTTCTTAATCGATTGTTAATAACATTATTTTTCTCATTAACACTAACAACATGGAAAATTTTAAATCCAAGAGTTGGCATATATACATTATACAAGTGGGGTTGCATGGTTATGCCGAAAGTTAAAAAATTATTGACCATATTTATCTAATGTGTTCCCGTTGCAACGCACGGACATTTTGCTAGTCAGATTAAAATAGATAAATCATACAGTAGCAAATATTGAATGGAGGAATATAGAGTCGGATGTAGAATAGATAGCTTGCGCACGTGAATGCACGTATGTTGCTTTCTATTCAACATAGGAACAGCAACATCATACAAAACTTCAGATACCAGTCAAAAACCCCAAGTATAAGGATCGACCATTCAAGATGGCAAGTAAACCATGGGCAAGGGGGTGGGGGATAGAAGTGTTGTTGCTCAGCAGAGCAATGGTAGCAGATATAAATGACACATATATTGGTTGTACTAAAATTTTCTATCATGGAACAGAGGGAGTACTAATTATCGAATAGCAGCAAATCAAAGGAATAGAGCCTACTTCTCTGTACAGTTAGGGAAATGACCTGTAAGCAGCAGAAACGACACGAGGGTAAACTGGCAACATACTTTTGATTTTTGCGAATAATCACAAGTAATGAAAGTGAGATATGATGTATTGAGATGCTAAGATGAGGTATCATTCTAACAAAAGAACACTGGGGGTGGTACCCCACTCAGCCCTGTGGCAGTCAAAAAAATCTACTTCATTTCAACCTAACTAGCTGTAGATTTTTACAGCACCAGCAGATGGCAATGGATTGCCTACAGTGCCGAGCATAACCGCTTGCTGATGCTCTACAATAAAACAAGCTTCTGCTGTTTAGCTGTCATGAAGATGGGAAGAAATCTTCTCGTATTGCCTGGCGTGGTCACACCCCAGTAACCGAGGATTAGACTGTACAGCTGTGCAGAGATCTACCACTGAAGTTTGGTAGGAAGAGCCTGAATCAGAAACCAAGCCATTACTCTGCCCACCATTTACAGCACTCCCACTAGCTCTGTGCGACCTTGATGTGTTTCCCCTTGCCTTTGCGATGCCCATACAAGACTTCAGCAGCTGAGTTATGTAAGCGTTCAGCCCAGAGTTGAGAAGATCAGCACACTCTAGGGTTACGCTAAGGCCTTGAGCTTTCAACTTATTCTCAAGCAGCTTCAACAAGTACCCGGTATCCGGCAATTCGCCATTATTATAGCACACCTCTGACGGACAAGACATAGTAGGCTTAGAATTCTGAACCTTCGGGGGGATTCCCAGCGGAGCTCTGATCGGGCTCTTGCTCTGCACACACACCGGGCTGCCCCTGGCTTGATCAACCTCCTCGCCATCCTCCACAGACGCAAGCTCCCCAGCCCCTGGATGACCAAGAGGGGACTTCCCAAGCGGACTCGGCTTATCACCAAACCTCCTGTCCCGGCTACCACCGAGCGGCCTCACCCTCTTCGCCAGCGACACGCCGCTCGCCAACGGCCCGTTCGTCACCGCGCTGGTCTGTGAGTTCCCGGTGGGCGTCTGCCTGCTGGGCGGCGGCCCGAGCGACATGTAAGCATTGCCGAGGATCGACCGGACAAGGAAATTGTGAAGCTTGATGTTCTCCTTCCCCAACGTGGTGACGCAGATCTTGTCAAACTCCCTCTTGCCGAGCTGGAAGCCCAGGAACCTGTTGAGGCTGTGGAAGTAGAGCTCGGCGCGGCGGTGGCCGATCTTCCCGACGAGTCGCGCCTTGATCTCCGCCGTGTCCACGCGGACACGGTTCCTGGAAGGCTGCATCCTGGAAGGAAGAGCACCACCAAATGCAGTTATCTTTCTCCGGGGAGGGAGCTGGTGATGACGCGGGGCTCTGTCTGGACGGGTGAGCAAACCCTAGCTAGCTTCCACCGAACACCCAGGGGGAGGGAGCTCCGGCGATCCGCAAGAATCAAGCGCCCTTCAAGCTGCAAGATTCGTATCACCCATCTGATCTGCGGAAACAATCAGATCAAGAAAGAAGCAACAGGGTTAGCACAGAGATTTGGTGGCTCCGTGATCCAAAAGCTCGCACGGACCAACCAAGAGCTTACGGAATCTATCTACTTCCAAAACAAACAATGTTTCGAACAAGCGGGCACTAGAAATCGCCGATCCGAACCGAGACCGCCACGAATTTTACAGAACTCGAGGAAGGAAATCCGCAACCGAGCAATGCCGATTTCCATCCTTCCTCGAGAGGAAAAATTGGGGGATAAAAACCGAGGGGGGGAGACGACTAACTAACCTGGATCGGAGATGCCGAGCGAGAATTGAAGATGCGGACAGAATGATGATGATTTCTGGTTTTGGGTTCTGCGGCCGCCGCAATCGGAGATACTTTTGTTTCCCCCAATTCTGACGCGACGAACGAACAGCACTGTCAACGGGGCTCGTGCGCAATTGCGACCTCAGCTCACGGGCTCATGTCTCCCTGACGGGTTGGGCCCACGAGGGTGGGCTGGCGTGTTGGTGCTTGTCGGGGACTGCTGGCTATTCTCGCACGTGCCCAAATAAAACGACTTGCTATTGACTCTGTCTCTACCTCCGTTCTGAATTAGTTGACTCAGATTTAATACAATGGCTTTGGCCGGCAGTGAAGATGCAGGAGAATCCGACATCGGAGGAGTTGGTGGAGCCCGTGGAGGAAGAGCAGCAGCCACCGTCGAAAGAGGAGGTGTGGCTTCCTATGAAGGAGGATAACGACGACGGTGACCTTGACGACGTCGAGTGGGACGGGCAGCCACAACAGCCCCATGTCGACCAGAACCTCATTCATGGACAACTGGACGCTCACGCCACCCGCTAGCCCGTCGATGCCATCGAAGCCGGTGACTTTCGTCGATACATGGTGACGACAACGGAGGATTCTCGCAACTACGAGTTCATGGCCGCCTAGTCAAGGTACTTGGGGGCCGAGTTGGTGGCGGTGTCCGAGGAGTCCAGGAAGAGAAAACGGCGTTGCGGCCTTGGCGAATGAGCGTTATCGGAAGAGGACGGTTTTGCTGGCGAAGTATGATGCCTAGAAGGCTACCGAGGAAGGCTCCACCTGCGTTATCGGCTCCAGCACCACCCTCGGCTGCGGCAATTCTGCTGATGGCAGCGGTGGCTAAGGAAACGACAGATGCAACGACAACAACAGTGACGAGTCGGTTGAGATGTTGTCTTGATAAGATCCGACTGTAGTAGTCGCCCATGTACCCTGATGTCTTGTACCCTTGTTTCCTAAGTATCAAATCAATGGTTTTTGAGTTCTCGGTTGTTTTGGCGGCCAAACAAGGTCGACTCGATCTTTCCGGTGTGGCACGAGTTGTCAGCAGACCCAAACCAGCCCCTAGTTGTCGAGGGTGGAGAGGGGCCGCCGGATAGATTGGAGGGCTAGAGCAGTTGGGGCGCGCTGGTGTGGGCCGTTTTTTAGCCCCCAGTCCCCAAAGTTGACCATGACAATGGAAATGGAAGATTACACAAGAGTGGATTTTGTACATGCAAAGATAGTTGCTTGACTTTAGGGTTTTACCTGATTAACCATCTTAACAGATGCTCAAAACAATAGTTATATGTGCATCACGTTACAGCATGATAACTTACAAAACAAACAATGCAATAATATGATTAAATAAGCCCTGCACAAAAATATACAGTTTGTTGAACTTATATTTTGAGCAGGGTTAACAATCGCTTGTCTTTATTGTACAAGACAAGTCTGATTGTACTCATGTTATACAAATCCATGAATTTCAGTGAAATGGCGGTGACGCTGTCCAGGAGGTGAAGTTTCAGTGCTGACATGGCTCACTCAATTGATATGGCGGATTACTCAGTGCAAAACCAGAGCGTGCTCGAACCATGTCTTAGCCGGTACCAAGAGTTCAAGGTCTCAAATCACACCAATTACAGGTTGAAGGTTTGTAATATGAACTCAGACAGTTCAAGGTTTCAAATCAGACCAATTACAGGTTGAAGGTTTGTAATCTGAACTCAAGCAAGAGTTCAAGGTTGTAATATGGACTGTCAAGAATAGATTCCAGGTGCAAACAGCAAAATAAAGGCAAGCTGATTCATGCGGAGGTTGATGCAAGTTCAATCTACCCACGGTCGCCGAAAACCCGTAGAATATTTTGTGTTAGTTGGTCGACTGTTTCAGGCCTAGGTGTTGAGCATGCATTCCCTTCCCCATGTCCAAGCTGCAATACTGAAGCTTCAACCGGACGGCCAAGGCTGCATCCATTTTGAATTCATCACCTGCACGAGTGCAAAACCGTGCAACGGTCACTATAACTCCTGCTCTCTCAGTTCCCAAATATAAGATGTTTTAGGCTTTTTCCACATTCACATGTAAACACATGTATCTAGACAAGTTTTAGTGTCCTCATTTTAGTCCGAATCTAGACAGCATGTGAAACACCTAAAACATCTTATAGGGAGTATTAATCAATCTGGTGCAAATTTGATAGGCAGGTGGAAAACTGACCTGGAATTTAAATCAGTTTTGGTCAACTGCAAGCACTCAAGTTTCATTTTATATTATCACGTTCGAGAAGACAGCAAAAACAACAGAACAAACTGCTTTCTAGGGTGCTAAATGTATTTCACCGGTATGCCTCACATCAAGGTCCAAATGGCAATTCTGCTGAGAAACTAGATTATTAGGAGCTAAGTCGTCTAAACTAAGGTTATCAACCTCACAACTGTTTGCTTTGGATCATCTTGGCGTTAGATAGAAGATCCAACTTTGAACCCTGAAGCAGGTTGTTTTTAACCTTAAACTTTTTAATCAGTTTAATTTACCCCCACATTGCCCTATCCCAAGTGGTTTTGTGCAGACTAAGATGACATGTGCCAGACATGTGACATTACATACAGGTCAACAACTTACATGTCAGCAACTTAAGTAAAAGAAACAGGAAAATAAGGAAAACACTAGATAAAAATCAGATCTTTTTTAATAGTCTGAAATTTTCGAAATTCGGTCAAAAGTCAATATGAAAAGATTAGATTCAATAGTTCACATATGACATGTACCTAAACTCTTTTTTGTAGTCAGTCTGAAAAACAAATCCCAAATTTCCTACAAAGTTTTGCCCCGATATTTAACAAAAAAAGAGGTTTAAAGGAAAATTTAAATATTTTCCGGATTTCATAAAAAGTTACAAATTCCATAAAATAATACTATTGCTATTTTATCCGCTTCTTAATTTTCTATTTTTTATATTAGGTTGCTGACATGAAAAGGTGCTCACATGTAAAAGTGATGCCACATTATGTTTCGGTCAGCACAAAACCGTTTGAGATAGGACCAGGAGGGTAAAATCTAGTGATTCAAGAATTTAACGTTTTAAACAACAGGTCAGAGTTCAAGGTTGATTACTTAACATCTGCAATTGTTTAGGGTTAAGAAATGAACTTCTTTTGGTTATGTGAATTATAAATGATACTTGCAAAAGTTTATAATGCATAATACTAGTCAAATGTAAGGATTAATAAATTAAAACAGACTTTTGGTGAAAGAATTATTCATTAAAGATTAAGTTAGAGAAGCACTATGATCGCATTGTGCTGCAGTTTCCTACTACAACTTAAAGGACAGCAAGATTCAGAGGCGTCAAACTAACCTGCACCCAAATGCATGAGTAGTTGTCACGGCACATGTCGACCCTTGAGCACCCTAGCACTCAGAAAACAGAACTTGGCAACGCGAATTGCAACAGACTTCCATTGAAATTGAGCACCACAAGCTGGTAGATCGGGCCTTCATCGTGTTGAACAACAAACACACGATCCAGATCCAGTGTTCACACACTCACTGAACATGCACATGCATGCACGCACACACGTCTCAGATCAGCAAACTGGAACGAGGCATCGCCCACCTTCAGGAGGGGGTACGAGGGTGTCATACCACACTGCCACCTGACATGTGAGGGTCTGCATCTTACTCAGCTACACACCAATGTGAATTCATTATGAGCCTAAAAGGAAACAAGTAGAAACCTTAGTTAAATAATAAACCTATTATCACAATTTTCTCAAAAAACAATTATAAACCAATAATACATCAAAAACTAGTAAGAGAAGCGATTATATGCATGCCACCATATATAATCTCTATCTGCAATATATTATTTAGTCAATCTGCAATGCTAGACGACAAGAGCATCTCCTTCAGCGACTACCTTTTACTTTTACAGATGAACTAATGACTTTCTCTCTCCACCATGGATAAGCACATCTGAAGTTAGCGAGTAACTCAGCTGTTAATATGCGATGAGGAAACACCATGCAGTCATATACGTTTACATAACTTGATCCAAAGTAATATTCATGAAACTGGGTATGAGACCCAAACTATTTTACCTCACTCTTGTGAACTCATCTGCCTCTTCGCTGGTGAAACCTTCCAAATTTCAACAAAAGACAGTCTAGAAGAGCCAAGGGACCATTTTTGGCTTTTCGCAGACCGTTCTAATCACTCGCCAGCCCAACTCTATCAATTTGGGATGTAAATTTTAGCGAAGAACAATGAAACCTGGGAATGCAGCTTCTGGATATCCAAGCACAAGTCATTATTCATTTATTTGTAAGCCTAGCATCAGGTCTATTCAGATGGAGAACCTTGTGCTTCAATATCAAAAGAAAATACACTTACATAGTGTTTAGCAGTCAGGACATATCCATTTCTGCGTCGATGAGGTGCCACTGACAGCACACCAGCGACGTTGCTCCCAATCATTACGGCCCTGAACCCAGGATGCATATCAAAAGTTCAGAGAATTTGCGCAATCCCAGACGTCTGTGTAAATCAGCTACAGACTAGCAACAATCAACCAAGCAGACACCACAGCAATACATAAGCAAGATCAGTTCAATCTAGCCAAGTTAAAAGGCTAGGTGTTCACCTTTCTGAAGCAAACATCGGTCGGGAAGAACCAAGTGGACCAGCAGAAAGAAGATAAGGACAGAAAGGATAAAGAAGGGAAACATTTAAAACAGGGATTGAAGGAGCGTGGGGGGTGAGGCTCAAGTGGGATCCTCCTTCTACATAAACTGAAAACACAGCTGGGAACACCCAGGCAAACGGAAAATGGATGAACACACGAACAGGCAAGACCAGTAGAGCCATCACACGTGGCAGGCAAGCTCGGCACAAAATCATGGAATGCCAAAGTAAGTGAATCAGGTGCCAGCAAGAGTGGTCACTGTTCCAGAAGACCAGAACCCTCCCGCCACCCCCACCCTCCTATAAGATACACTACCACGAACCGGCCGAACCCAACCCGTCTGTTTACCCATGGAGCAGGAAAAGTACACATGCAGTAGCGGCCCGTTGTACACTGTAGCTACTCGAAGCAAGCCAAGCATGTGCACAGTCAGGTTCAGGACAACATGGACATGTTGAGCTGTCTGATCAAAACTGGATGTAATTCCTTTCCAAATCACTGCAAGGGATCCTAACCTTCCCCATTATACTGTCCTAATAAATGTTGGCATCTAGACAGAATTAGATAGGTCATACAAAATTTAAGATACCTGTGAGAACTCTGAAGCAGAAACATAAACAAGGTAGCAAAAATGTCAGGCGCATATAAGAAAGTAGGGGTGAATGATTTTTTCTTAGCAAAGCAAATAAATCCAATCCAAATTATCAAACACAACAGTGACACATCCAAGCAATGGAACATGATTATCTGTACAGGTAGGAAAGCAACAGAAACGGAGTGAAGGCAGATTGGCGGAAACTTTTATTTTGGGAATAATCACAAGTAATGACAGTGAACTATGATGTACTGAAATCCCAAGATGTATCATCCTAACCAAAAACAGTGGGGGTACACCCCCCTCAGCCTATGGCAGTCAAAATCTACCTCACCTCAACCTAACTAGCTGTAGATTTCTATAACACCAATCTATGGCAATGGATTGCCTCCTCTGCCGAACATAACAATCGATGAGGTTCTAAGAGAAAAATAGCTGCTGCCGTTTTTAGCTGTCAAGAATGTGAGAAGCAATCTTCTCGTATTGCTTGGCGTAGTCGCACCCCAGTAACTGAGCATTCGACTGTACAGCTGTGCAGAGATCTAACAGTGAAGCTTGGTACGAAAAGCCTAAACCTGATGCAAAGGCATTATTCCGCCAACCACTTACAACAGCACTCCCATTAGCTTCACGGGGCCTACTTGTGTTTCCTCTTGCTTTCGCGACACCCAAACAAGACTTCAGCATCTGACTTATGTACACATTCAGCCCAGAGTTTAGCAGATCAGCACACTCCAGGGATATGCTAAGGCCTTCCGCTTTCAGCTTATTCTCAAGTAGCTTTGACAAGCACTGTGTATCCGGCAATTCACCATTACTGTAGCAAACCTCTGAAGCATAAGATATCGAAGACTGAGAATTCTGAGAATTCGGGGGGATTCCCAACGGAGCCCTGATCGGGCTCTGACTCTGCACACATACAGGGCTGCCCCTGGCTTGATCAACCTCCTCGCCATCCTCTACTGACACAAACTCCCCGGCCCCTGGATGACCGAGAGGAGATTTTCCAAGCGGACTCGGCTTATCACCAAACCTCCTGTCCCGGTTACCCACCGGCCGCACCCTCCTCACCAGCGGCACGCCACTCGCCAATGGCCCATTTGTCACAGTGCTCGTCTGCGAATTCCCGGTGGGCGTCTGCCTGCTGGGCGGCGGCCCCGGTGACATACAAGCATTGCCGAGGATCGACCGGATGAGGAAATTGTGAAGCTTAATGTTTTCCTTCCCCAGTGCCGCCACGCAGATCTTGTCAAACTCGCTCTTCCCAAGCTGAAACCCCAGGAACTTCTTGAGGCCATGAAAGTAGAGCTCGGCGCGCTGGTGGCCGAGCTTCCTGACCAGCCGAGACTTGATCTCGGCCGTGTCGACGCGAGCAACTTTCCTGGATGGCTGCATCTTGGAACAGCACCAAACGTGGCAGGCAGCTCCGCGAAGACGAGAGCAAACAAACCCTAGCTGCCGCCGAACAACACAACAGGGTGGAGCTCCAGCAATCCCCGATGAGCCGGCCGCGAGTGGTGTCCTTCAGGCGAGAATCTGCGTAGTCAGATCAAGAAGCAGAGAGTTTAGCACGAATAATTGCTAGTACGTGGTAAGGGTTTGCTCCGTGATCCAAGAGCTCGCGCGGACGCGGTGATAGCTTTCTACTCCAAGACAATGTTTCGAGAAACCCCATTTGGGGAGAATCGCAAACCCTAAGCAAACACCGCCTCGAATCTACCAGCAATCCTAACGAAATCACGGGCGGAAGACGATCGAAACAGAGCCGATTTCCTCCGAGAAAAAAATTGGAGAACAGAGGAAGGGGATTAGGGGAGGAGACACTGACCTGGATCGGAGAGGCCGGACGTACGCCCGTGCAAGAATCGACGAACCGAATGCGAATTGGGGAATACTGTGGCCGCCGCAATTGAAGATTTTTCTCTCCCCCCCGAATTTGATTTCTTCCCGTGGTCGCGACGAACAGCAAGTGTCAATTGGACTCCCGGTCTAATGTCCCGCTGACTAGTTGGGCCCACAGAAGGCTGGCATCGTTGGCTACTTGGTTTCGGTTCAACTCGTCAAAGCTCGGTCAACCCTCAATTTAACAAACGACTCGGTTTGGCTTGTTGGACTCGTAAATTTACTCTTTTAACTTGATAAAACTATTATACGGAGTAACAGATTTTACAAATTAGATGATTTCCTTTTAGCCACATGTGGATCTAAACGTGGCTATAAAAAGTTATCTAATTTGGAACGAATGGTGTGGTTGTTTTAAATTGTTTAGACACATACCGACTCTGTTTTTTAATATAACATGTTTTAGCCTTTTTTCCACATTCATAGGTCCAAACTTGTATCTAGACATGTTTTAGTGTCTATATTCACTCATTTTCGTATTTATCTGGACAACATGTATAATAGCTGAACATCTTATACTAAAAAAATGAAGGGAGTATGTTGCAATTATCACAACAATTAATGATAATATGTCACTACTAAGAATATTTAGTCGTTAAACTATAATCAGAAAAAGGTTGGCACAAAGAGAAGAAGATAGGCAACAACCTTATTTTATCGAGCTAAAGAGTAGCTTGGAACTCAGCTCGTTTATCTTGAACTCGTATATTGTCTAAAATAAAATAAAAATTGCCGCCTCATTTAGCAACGAGTTTAAACCAAGTCTAGTCGAATTCTAATCTACTCGTTTACGTCATGAGTTTCGAGGTTTAATTCCAGCACTGATGGAGCGAGAGTGTGTTGCACGGATTCTACCTTCTATGGATGTTTCAGAAACCTATCCCCTGAGGGTTTTTTATAGTGTAGAATTTTCTTAAATCACATGTATCTAGACTAGTCTCAGGGTGTTCCTTCACTTATTACACTTCCCATATAATATACACATTAAATTTTCAAACTATATTATAATTTGGACAGATTGAGAAGGGCATTAGCTTCTTCAAAGGGCAAGTATATGATTATAATATTTATACTTGATATTAAATAGGCATGGATACTATATTGCTAGCCAAATATTGGACAAGTTCACAATTAATTGAGTGCGAAGAGAGATAATGTCACTGAGCGGTTAACATATTTTCTGGTAGGTAGAAGTATGATTGCATATATTAAAATGGGGATTATCTTCTTATGTTGTAGATTCTTATGACTATAAAACCTGATTAAATTGTGCAACCAGATTACACTAAAAACTTCATGAAACCATGTGTAGAAGTTCTCAAAGAAAAATATGGTATGCTACGAAGGTGATGCTCTATGAACATTTAAAATCTCAAAGTTGAAACTCATATTATTGGGGTGCTAAGAAAAAAATCATGTGTGAATAGTGGTGGCATAATATTTGACACTATTCATTGTTGATTTTTGTTTTTCCTCCCCTGATTCACGACAATTAAAACGAATCAGAGGGAGTACTGATCCAGCGAGCCTTGTGGGGACTGACAGCGTGCATCACTTTGAAGTCGATCTGACCAAGCTGGGAGTGGAATTCTCTTTGATCGGAAAGCCAGAAACCTACTATGAAGAACACCGTTGCCGTCTAGTCGATAAACATTGAGGATGAAAGGAAGCAGTGCCGTCAAGTGGATAAAACAAGTGTGTGTTGTAAGTTGAGTCTTACACGACAGAGTCGCTACTTTGCTGAAGAAATACACCTTCTGCCCAATGAACACATACATTGTCCCTCTTTTGTCCACCCTCAAGAAGCCGATCCGACATGTGCGCGAACATGTTCATCTGAATTCTATTAGTTGACTCTGAAAACTGAAAGTGTTCTTGGTTGCTGCAGCCTGCAATCGAATCTTGCAGATACAAATTCCGACAGCTAATTTAATGTTGAACTCGAAATTGTAAATAGAACATCACCTTGCAATCATAATGCTTTTATATATTTACTTAGAAACTCTGAAACGTAGGTTTTCACTTGCTCACACTGATGGTGCTTGAAATGTTCATGCCTTGTTCTCTGTATTTATACCTCATTTTCTTTAGCCTACGCGCGCGGCCTATTCCGCTGGTTGTTAGTGACACCCCTTTTCGTTAAAAAATAATCATGGATCTAATTCGAACTTTGTGGGGACTGACAGCGTGCATCTTGAAGACGAAATAGACTAGATGATGATGGGATGATCCATTGACACTGAGGCACCACGCGATCTGATCAAGTTGGCGTGATCGGCGCGAGTCACGTGGTGCGGTTCTATATTACCAGTGGCATCCGTTTTATTATTAGGGTGCCGATCACGCACACATGGTTTCTTATTAGAGTGAGAAAAATGTTGAACATCACCTCACAATCATACCGTTTTTGTAACTTGCATTTAGGTACTTGAAACATAGTTCTCATTTGGTATTCACAAGTTTCCATGGTAACTTTGTTTTCGCCAGAAGTTTTCACCAAGAAGCAGCTCACACTAGGGTGTGATCTGTGATGGCGCTTCATATGTGCATGTTGTGTTCTTTGGTTCCTTAATAGAGTGAGAAAAATGGGTGCTGGAAGTTGAGTCTTTACACTTGCAAAGTCGCTCTGCTTTACTGAAGAAGGAAGCTGTCAGTGTGCACTTTGCTGAAGGAACACAGCTCCCGATCGATCAATCATCTCTCTGCGGTTTCACAACAAATGAAAAACTTGTCTGGCAATCTTACACAATGAAAAACTTGATCGCGGCATTGAACACATGCCCATCTAATCCTTCCAATTGTCAGTTGAATTATTTGACATCTCCACGACTGCGGCATGCATGTCCATATCTCCATCTGAGCCGCTTGGCTAGAGAATTCTCACATGCGCAGTTTATATCTATCTTAACATCTTCAGTTACCTGAGCTGCGCTGGTTACAAAACTGGGGTCAAAGTCCACCCAGAAGTAGTCAGATAAACCTGACTTAACACCAAATTTTGCTATCAAAGTACATACTACAGCTAGTCTTTTCTTACTTCAGCACGCCAATAATGGATAATCATACTCACATGAATTGAGAGCCTCTAGAACATCTCTAACAGCTGCCCTATTTTACCCTCCGTGCCCTAAAAACCGTTTTTTAGGACATGAGAGGGCAAAAACGGACATTCAACAGCTGTCTTATCACGTGCCCTATTTTGACGCAGCCCTATACTTTCCAAATCACAGCGCGCGACCAACCGCCACGCTAAACTCTCATTTTCCTCGCGCCTCTCCCCGCCGTCGCCGCTCCCGAGACCAAATCCGACGCTGCCGCCGCGCCGCCGGCCCTCCCGACCACGCCGCCGCCCCCCACCGCACCCGCCCCCAATCGGAGCACGGGCTCGTCCTCATCTTCTTCGCGGCCGCGGAGCTTCGTCGCCGGAATTCGCTAGCTACGGTCCTCCCCGAGCTCGATCGTCCACACCACCACCCTCAGTGTGAGCTTCTCTCTAGATTCCCTCCGTCCCCCCTATCGATTTCTTCCTGTATCGTCGAATTCGTCCACTCCCTTCTCCGGTTCCGCCATGGCCGGACGGGCCGTGCTCCTGGGTTCGCTTGCTACCCTGTTTTTCTCTCTCTCGTTCGAGACGACCCCGTCGCTCCAGCGCCACCACCTACCACGCCCTCGTCGGACGCCGGCCACCCGCGCGGCCTCACCGCGAGCAGTTCTCCGGCCGTCACGAAAACTCGTCGGTGGCGGTGTTCCGGTGACAATATGGTCATTGCGCCGCCACTAGTAGCTTTCCTTCGATGCGGTGTATCCGTTAGTAACTCCAATTCGACCAATCGTGCGCAAATTTTTTGAATTTGTGTTCAAATTATGGTTCATAGTATAAAATGTGTTCGAATGTTTATAAAATTTGTCTAAAATAGGGCATATGATAGGGCAACTGTTGGAGCGATAGTGCCCTAAAATAGGGCAACTGGAAAAGTAGAAAACTACTCGGTGCACTAGATGTGATTAAACATGTGACCTGTATGCATCATATAAGATAGGGCAGTTGTTAGAGATGCTCTTACCAGGTTGAGGTTGGAGGCATCAGATTCAAATTCAAGGACAACACAGTTTGCCCCCAGCCCTCGACAGCAGCGAGGCAGGCGACAGCTTCAGCATGCAAGAAATCACAGCTTCCCTGCTCCCGCTGCTACAAACGCGCCTTCATGATCCTGGAACCTGGATGACATATTCCAAGTGTCCATTTCCGTTTTTGCTGCCCTTGTTGTCATTGCATCACATCATTGTTTTCATCGTGTTTTCGTTTCCAGCACCAGGGGAAGATATATGTTTTCATTCACCAGTTTTTCACCGTGAATGTCTGATGTCTATCAATCACAAAACTTTTTAAGCAACAAAAGTTAGCTCTGAAGTGTTGTAAAAAAAAGGAGTTGGCTCCGAAGTAGCAGATGGAGAACTTGTCTGCTGTAATATTGAAGCTTTGGTAAGGAAACACATATTCAGTTCAATCAACCAGCCCACGCTGCTCTGCCTCCATCCATACCCCAAAATCTTACAGTGATCACAAAAACGAAGCTACTACAGTACTATCTAAATCATCAGGACTCTTCACAGCGCGGCTCGCTGTGATATGAATGGTGTATGACAAAATGTATTTACTGAACCTACTGTACAACAAGTGTACGCATGTGCAGATACATATCGCGGCGGCTCGTCCTACTGGGCCTTGCTGGTGGGCACTTCCTCCTCGACGGCGGGAACACTGCTGTCGGAGGTGAGGAGGACGGCGCGGACGTCCTCGATGTCGGCGACGTCGTCGCCGGATGACGATGATCCGTGGAAGCTGTCGGACGGCACGGGCGTGAGGAACTCGACCCAGCCGGTCCGCTTGAGGTGCTCGACGCCGAAGTACATGGCGACGCCCGCGGCGGCCACGGCGCCGCTGACGATGAAGGTCCTGACCGTGGCGAGGCACATGACGATGGCGATGAGCGCCACGGGCGGGACGCACATGACGGCGGCCCCCGCGGAGCCGAGCGGGATCCGGTACGGCCGGGGCAGGTCCGGGTCCTTGAACCGCAGCTTCAGGAAGGCGGCGAACACGGCCAGCATGCCCAGCCCGTAGAGGAAGTTGAGGAACTCGATGATCTCCTGGAAGCTCATGAAGGAGAGGACCACCACCCCCGCCGCCGAGCAGAGGATGCTGACCGTCGGCGTGCCGTGCCGCGATCTGCATACAAATATACAATGCGTGCGTGCGTGGCGAGAAAGATTAGAATTTTTTTCGTTGTTATCGATCAGAAACCGAGATGATTCAGATTTCGAGTTGACATTACCTACGGGCGAAGATGGCGGGGATCATGCCCATCTCGGCCATGCCGAGGAGCTGGAAAGAGTCGCTGCTCATCTCGGCCTCGAAGAGGCCCATGTTGGACATGGCGGCGGCGGCCTGGATCCAGACGCGCAGCCAGGGCCCGCCGATCCTCTGCCCGACCTGGGAGAAGAAGCCGTCCGTCCACTCGGACGCGGTCTCCGACGGCAGCGCGCCTGTGCCGGCCAGGAGCGGGATGAGGTATGCGCCGACGACGAGCGCCACGGCGCCGAAGACAGCCTTGGGGAACGTCTTCCTGGGCTCGTCGACCTCGCCGGCGAGCGTGCTTGCCTTGTCCCAGTAGTTGAGGTTCCAGAACATGGAGTTGAAGTACCCGCGCGGGTCGATGGCCTTGGGGTCGACGGAGAGCCAGCGTGAAGGTCGGATCTTGGGGACGGCGAGCACGGTGAGCGCGACGAACGGGGAGAGGGAGAAGGCGGTGAGGAAGAGCGCGGAGAGGCCGACGAGGTGGAGGCCGCGGTAGTTGAGGTAGGTGAGCGCGGCGGTGAGCGCGAGCACGGCGAGCGACCGGAGCGGCGCGGGCAGGGCGAGGCCGCCGGAGCGGAGGTAGTCGAGGAAGAGCACCGGGTAGAGCGCGTTGTCGAGGGTGCCGGAGGCCCACTTGGTGAAGCCGACGAGGAAGGCGACCGTGGGGCCGAACGCGGCGGAGACCCAGGCGACGTAGCCGGCGTTGGTGGGGAAGGCGGAGGCGAGCTCGGCGGTGATGAGCGCCTCGGGGAGGGACCAGAGGATTGGGAGGATGAGGAAGCCGAGGATCGGGAGCAGCGCGCCGCCGCCGGTGCGGACCGAGTCCTCGATGCCGAACGGGCCGCCGGACACGTCGTAGAAGATGAGCGCGACCAGGGGGAGCACCGTCAGGGGACGCCTCCGCGGCGGAGAGGATTCTCCGTCGCTTCCGCTTCCGCCGCCGCCGGTCATCGGGTCAACGGGCGGGCGCCGCCGCCGCCCGCGCGCGACGAGGGGGCAGAGAGGTGATTTGGGCTGTGGGAATTGGGAATGGTTGTCGTGTTCGTTGCGACTGCGAGGGAGATATTATCGGGTGATTTGGGAGGATTGCAATGTGGGACCCAGACTCTGGTGGAAGATTCTGTAATTACGGTTAGAGGAGGTCAAATCCGCAAGTAATTTGCTGGAATTTCTGGCTTTAAATAGGAGTACCTGGCGAGACGATCTACTGGGATTTGACAGCAACTTCATGCCGTGCATTTGTCGTCTTTGGTTTCTTTTTCATGGTATTGATTGTCAAAAAAAAGTATGGTGTGCTGCATAGTAACAAAATCCTAGAATGATATTTATGGTAGATTAATAGAGCACATAGATTTCAGGATTTTGATCTTTAAACCCGTTGGTATGTGATTTTGGACCATTTTGGTGTCCCTAAAGGAAATAGCATATCGGTATAATTTTGTTTAGGCCGTATTAAATTCATGCATCTGTCATTCGTTTCATGAGTGGTAAATTTTGTTCTGCTCAGTCTAAATTATGTTTTGTTTTAAGCTATGATTTTATTTCTTATACATATATAATGTTCCGTTAGATTTAACGTTTTGTTCCACTCTATCTAAAAGTGTGACCCGTTAGAAGTTATTATTTTGTTCCTCAAGCATATTATTTTTTCTGCTTAGTTTATGTTTTTTTTTCACTCGGTCTAAAAATTGTGTTTCGTTAGAAGGTATGAGTTTGTTCCTAGTGTATCTAAACTTTCTCTGCTTAGTCTAAAATTTTGTTCCACAAGTTTTAAAATTGTGTTCATTTAGAAGGTATGATCGTGTTCCCCGTGGATACAAACTTTGTTCTGTTTAGTTAATTTTTTTCCACTCGGTATAGAATTGTGTTGTGTTAAAAGTTATGATTTTGTTCCTCATGTATATAAACTTTCTTCTGCTTAGGATGAAATTTTCTTTCCACCTGATATGTTTCATGAATGTTTAAATATTGTTCTAGATAGTATAAGATTGTGTTTCGCTATTCATTTTTTGTTCTTCATGCGACAAAGTTTCTTGTGCGCCGAGGTTTTTTCCCCCTTATAGCCTTACTATATGCATATTTATTTGACGTGCTCACAATCCAACGCTTGTCCATTTTCTAGATGTTATTATGTTCCATGTACGCTTATTTGTTTCACCGAGTCCGAAATCGACATGGTATTCAGAAGGCTAATGTTTGTTGGGTTCTGTGATCATGGAGGCATGTGGGTACCTGAGAAACTAATGTCTGTCGAGCCGTTTATACTTCAATTCTTCCTGCCTGAAAACTTTATTCTGAAGTTCTTTGGAACAAAGCATGGTTCAGCATGCTGGTTACGGGGAGATAAATGTTCTGCGCAAATTACAATTTTGTTTCGCTCGGTCTAAAAATTATGTTCCGTCAGAAGGTATGTTGTTGTTCCTACTGTATCTGAATTTTTTGTAATTACGATTAGAGGAGGTCGAAATCCGCAAGTAATTTGCTGGAATTCCTGGCTTTAATAGGAGTACCTGGCGAGACGATCTACTGGGATTTGACAGCAACTTCATGCCGTGCATTTGTCGTCTTTGGTTTCTTTTTCATGGTATTGATTGTAAAAAAAAGTATGTTGTGCTGCATAATAACAAAATCCTAGGATGATATTTCTGGTAGATTAATAGATGACACATTGATTTCAGGATTCTTGATCTTTAAACCCGTCTCTAGCACATCCATTATAACGTCCAATGCAGAAAATTCTGAATGATACGTGATTTCGGACCATTTTGGTGATCCTAACGGAAATAGCATATCGGTTCGGCCCGAATAATTTTGTTTAGGCCATATTAAATTCATCCCTCTGTCATTCGTTTCATGAGTGGTAAATTGTGTTCTGCTTGGTCTAAATCATGTTTTGCTTTAAGTTATGATTTTATCTCTTATATATATATAATTTTTCCGTTTAGTCTAACCTTTTGTTCCACTCCATCTGAAAGTGTGACCCGTTAGAAGTTACTCCCTCCATTCCGTAATCCAAGAGCTATAGTTTTTCTGCACGGTAATTAACGCACGTTTATTTTCTGTTGAGATGTTGCATGCGGTAGTTAGATTAGATGGAAATAGTGATTAGTTTTTCTCGAAAGTTAGCTGAGCGATCAAACAAACTCCATATTTTCAGTGATTCCCATCAATCTGTGCACGTGGGACACATCAAAATCAGCTGAAGCCCATTCATTTTGAAACAGTTGTAAAAAAACTATAGCTCTTGGATTACGGAACGGAGGGAGTATTATTTTGTTCCACATGTATATAATTTTTTCCTTAGTTTATGTTTTTTTTGTTTGGCTCGGTCTAAATGTGTGTTCCGTTAGAAGTTATGAGTTTGTTTCTTGTGTATTTAAACTTTCTCTGCTAGTCCAAAATTTGTTCCACACGGCTTAAAATTGTGTTCTTTTAGAAGGTATGATTGTGTTCCTCGTGGATACAAACTTTGTTCTGCTTAGTTAATTTTTTTCCACTCGATATAGAATTGTGTTGTGTTAAAAGTTATGGTTTTGTTCCTCGTATATATAAACTTTGTTCTGTTTAGGATGAAATTTTCTTCCTACTATGCACTAATTTTTTCCACCTAATATGTTTCATGAATGTTTAAATATTGTTCCAGATAATATAAGATTTTGTTTTGCTAGTCATTTTTTGTTCCTCGTGCGATGAGGTTATGTTCCCCTTATAGACTTATTATGTGCATATTTTTTTGCCGTACTCTACAATCCAACGCTTGTCCATTTTTCAAATGTTATATGTTCCATGTATGCTGAATTTTGTTTCACCGAGTCTGAAATCAAATTGTATTCAGAAGGATAAGGCATGTTGCGTTCTGTGACCACGGGAGGCACCTCAGGTACCTTCTTTGTGGGTACGTGAGAAACTAATGTCCATCGAGCCGTTTCTACTTCCGTTCTTCCTGCGTGAAAACTTCACTCGGAAGTTCTTTGGAACAAAGCCTGGTTCAGCAGGCTGGTTATAGGGAGATAAATGTTTTGCGTAGTTTACCATTTTGTTTCGCTCAATCTAATTGTGTTCCGTTAGAAGGTATGACCTTATTCCTCGTCGACGTTAGAACTTTTTCCCTTAGTCCAAAATTTTGTTTCGCTCAATCTAATTGTGTTCCGTTAGAAGGTATGAGAAACTAATGTATGTCGAGCCGTCTATGTTGGGATTGATCCCGTCTAACAAACGAGAGAAAAACAGGGGGGGACAAAGTCCATCACCCAGTTAACGTACGTGCCTGATCGGGGCACCCAAAACCAACTGGTTTGGTCCCTGGTCCCACAACACCACATGTATAAAGAGGAGGTAACGATCCCTGAGGGAGTACACACGTACGAGCTAAACTCCTAAATCCTAACGACCGATCCGATAAGGGTGCTGAAGGGGCCAGAAGGCCAACACCACCGCCGGCCACCTCCAGGGTGGGTGCCGGCGTCCATGGGTTTCCCTCTCGCCTCTACCTCGACTCCTTCAACACAAGGTACTGCATGTGTCAAGCAGGCAATTCGATCTACTCCGATCTCCTGTAAGCATCCCCTAATCCTTCCGTTAAGATCCAATTAGGTGTTCTACTAGCAATCAGTTTTAAGTTCCTGTCCTCCCTAATGAGGAATAAAATCTAACATTGGTATCAAAGCACATCTGATTGCATTAGAATCCTAAGTATGATTAGGGATCTTTTTCAGCCCCGGCCTATTTTAATTGGCATACTTCTGATCAAGTTTTATTCTATTTTGCTATGGTTCAGTGCTAATAATCATGTTTAAGAAAATTAATTAGCCTATGATGATATTTGATTGCCCATGGTCAAGTTTCGGTAAATCAAATGCTCAAGTTTTAGTACTGTTTCCGATTAAATAGCAATTAGAAGGAGGGGAGTATGCAATGCAATTGAAGGAAAAATCCCCAAACTGGAAGAACCCTAACTGCAAAATTAGGAAAAACAACACACGTTTTGGGATCGATTGCTCACCCCAGGAAGACGCCGGACCGTCGCCTCCGCCTTCGGGTATGTGCAGCACCCACTGCTGCACGAGGGCGATGGCCCCGCGACGCCGGTCCCCTCCCATCGGAGAGGACGTGCGGAAGACGCGTTTTGACGCGGAATGGATGCGCGCGTCGCCCGTGGCCTCGCCACTCGTCGCCGTCATCATCAGAAGGACGCCGCTGTGCCGGCGCAGACAGCCCCTTGCCGCCCCATACAAACACGACGCAGAAGGCCATGCTCGACGGAAGAGCGCGATGGACTAGGTACCGCGTGCGCTCCTCCGGCGAGCAACGCCACCACGTCGGCATGGACCAGAGGAGGGCGGCGCGTTGCCGCCGTCGCCTCTCAGAGGGAAGCGGAAGAATCGGGGAAGGAGAGCTGAAATGAGGATTTTTTTTTTGATATGGAACGCTGACATTCCATTAGCAAGGAACGGCAGAATCGCCGTACATCGCCTTGGTTACATCACTTGGGAAATCATCTAGCCACACATAATGGTAACCACTTGGCTCAGCAGCTCCTCTTGCTGCCAGGACATGAGCAGGAACATTTGAGGTCCTCTTTTGAAATATCACACGAGACTCCATGAAGTTCAGACGCAACCGGAATTTGATCTCCCTGAACAAAGCTCCAAGAGGTGCGGAATCATACTTGTTTGAGGTGACAGCATATTGCAGAACTTGGCAATCAGTAATAAACACTGCTCTCCCTACACCCAGATTTTCGGCAATTTTAACAGACTCGAGCAGGGCTGTGGCTTCAGATTGAAGAGCTGATCCTCCGTTTTGTATGGAACCAGCACCTGCAAAGACTGCATTGCTATTGTGGTCTCGAGCAACACAACCCCAGCCTCCTCGGTTGCAATTAGCATGAAAGGCACCATCCAGATTAATTTTGATCCATTCACTTTGCGGGGGAGTCCAACGTACAGCAGCTACAACCGGCTTCAGGGCTTTCTTCTTGAAGAATTGAGACCACTCCGATGTATGCCTTCCAATAGCAGTACCTAATTCCACCGCTGAGAGGCGCCTCTCACCATGATTGGCCTTATTCCTCTCTGTCCACCAGCACCAAATCATAGCCACCGTCTTCATCTTTTGTTCATACGGTAACTGCAGAATATGATGTAGGAAATCCAGGCTAGACGTGCACACAGAGAGCTGAACACGGATTTCATCAGGGAGGACCAGACGCCATACTTTCTTCAGTTCGCGACAGCGGGAGAAAAGATGTCCGCCATCCTCAAATAAGGTGTTACAAACTGGACAGCGGGTATCCAACTCAATTTTCTTCCTCTCAATATTCATTCTCAGCGGTAGGCTGTCATGTCCAAGTCTCCACAGAAAGTGATGAACTTTAGCGGGGCATTCTAGGTTCCACATATCGGTCCATATTTTACGGCACCAACTACTGCCACGCACCCCATCCGCAGCTCCTGCTTGTCTACTGTCATCAGACGCAATAGCTTGGACATGGTAAGCTGACTTGACCGAAAAAATTCTTTTTTCATCAAAATGCCATGCAATATGGTCATCTTCATGCTCATATACTGGAATCCCGAGGATAACAGCTGCATCACATTCAGAAAAAGTTTGCTTCACAAGCTCACTGTCCCAGGTACCAGTTTGTGGATTCAGAAGGTCGACAACTTTAGTGATGACATGGTTCCCTCTATGTGTACTCGGTCTCCTAGTATCTCCATTTGGTATCCACGGGTCTTCCCAGATCTTCACGTTAGAGCCATCCCCAATCCGCCAAATAATTCCTTTCTTCAAAACATCAAGGCCTTTGAGGATACTGCGCCAAACATAGCTCATACCCGAAGTTGGCTGTGCTGCGAGAAGGTGGCAGTCTGCGAAATATTTTGCTTTTAGCACTTGGCTGCATAGGGAGTTCGGTGCTTGTAACAGCCTCCAACCTTGGCGGGCAAGCATGGCGAGGTTGAAGGTGTACAAGTTCCGGAACCCCAAACCCCCTTCATCCTTAGGTTTCATCATCTTTTCCCAGCCAATCCAGTGGGCTCTATACTCATTTTCCTGGTGTGCCCACCAGAAATTGCAAACCAGTTTGGTAATGTCATCGCAAAGGGTTTTTGTTAGATCAAAGCATGCCATGGCGTATGTTGGTATTGCCTGAGCCACGGCTTTGATCAGTATCTCCTTGCCTACCTTTGAGAGGAACCGCTCCTTCCATCCTCTTATATGGCTGATGATTCTCTCCTTTATATATGCGAAGACTCGCGCTCTGTCTCGACCAATATATGTGGGAAGGCCGAGATACTTTCCACCGAGTGCTTCCACCCTCAATCCTAGGACTCCCATGATCGCCTCCTTTGTCCTCCTTGAAGTATTTGCACTGAATAAAATAGACGACTTATCTCTATTAATCATTTGTCCTGAAGCTTCCTCATAATTCCGAAGAATAGTACCAATCTCAGCTGCACTCTCCACTGTAGCCTCCAATAACAGAAGTGAGTCATCCGCAAATAGTAGTTGATTCACTGTAGGAGCATTGGGAGTGAGTTTGATTCCCTGGATTTTGTTCCTCTCCTCCGCATCTTGTAGGAGAGCCGAAAAACCCTCACTACAAAGAAGGAAAAGATACGGAGAAATTGGGTCGCCTTGTCTCAAACCTCTCCCCGGATTGATTTTGTGCGTGATATTACCATTCACCTTGAATCTATATGATACAGACCTGACACACTTCATCACATTTTCCACATAATGTGCACAAAAACCTAATCTCAGCATTGTTTCCTCAAGAAAAGACCACTCCACACGGTCATATGCTTTGCTCATATCCAATTTCACTGCCATGTAACTATTCTTTCCGGATCTACGTCTCCTCATAAAATGGGACATCTCATATGCAAGAATCGTATTATCCGAGATGAGCCTTCCCGGAACAAAGGCGCTTTGGTTTGGCGATATGATCTCATCAAGAACACCCTTCAGGCGGTTGGCCAACACTTTGGACACAAGTTTGTAAATAACGATGCAAAGGCTAATAGGGCGAAGATCCTTCATACTTTCAGGGTTTTGCACCTTTGGGATAAGCACCACGATTGTATCGTTCCATCCCTCTGGTATACTGCCGCCTTGCAACACATTTAGAACCTCATGCACCACCATGTCACCAACTGTCCCCCAGAATCTCTTGAAAAAAATCGCCGGCATCCCATCCGCACCCGGAGCCTTAAGATCCCCAATACTGTCCAGAGCTTCCTTTATTTCCTCCTTGGTATATTCAGCCACAAAATGCTCATTCATGCGTGACGTGACTCGGGGCTGAATGTTCGCAAGCACCGGTGTTGGGTTTGTACCTGCCATGGGGAGGGTTCTGACCGGGTACGTTATTTTTTTCACCGCAAAAGCAGGATGGCCGTCCGATCTGATCCGACGGTCCAGAACAATGCGGGGACTTCTATGGGCCTCAGTCATGTTATCGAGCCCATTTTCAGAAGGGCTGCACTCCAAGTTAAGTTCTCTGGGCTGTTTTTCTCTGTGCTGCAGCGGGCTTTTATGTTCGATTTTAGTATTGAAGTTTCTGTTTTTTTTTATTTCAGTGCATTATTTAAGTATCCTGATTAAGTTTTTATGCACGATTTTAAATACAGAAAATAATTGCCTAGAACAAGTTTTTAAAGTAGAGTATCATTTTAAATATCAATGAATGTTTATGCGTTAAGATTGAAGATTGATATTTATTATGAGAATGATGAAGCATTTGAGCATTTTCTAGTTTTCAGTGCATTTATTGAGTTTAAAAGTTTTCAAATAAGGTTGTATGCACTGTTTACATCGGAAAATGTCTGTTTTTTTTAAGTTGTATATACTGTTATAAGATTATGTCGATGCTTTTTTTATATATTTTTTTTCAGCATTTTAAAGTTAAGTTATGAATGTTGTGAGATGAATTTTAGGTTGATGCCGTGTTTATAATGTTTTATTAATGATGTCATCATCTCTAAAGGGCTGAGGCCACCTTAAAGAAAGTGTTTGTGGCTGTGTGGTTCGTTTTTCCGCAACGCACTATGCAGCCTAATAGTGATGAGCCATAATGCTAAAGTATTATGTCGGATGCAATTATGTCTTTTGACATGCACTGATAGAAGGTGATGGAGGCTCATCATGAAGTTCTCTGAACAAAGATGTTCAGAGTATTTTAATGTGATATCATGGTCATCAGTTGTCATTTATTGACTATTAAAGTTAATTATTAAGTAAATGTGATGTAATATCCAAATTTATTTGGAGAATGTTTATAACATTGTTTCCACTGAGGATGTAAATCTAATGTCTATTAAGTGAGATGTCATGATGAGAATGTTTGAAATGAATGATATTTTGTTATCATGTCATTGAATGTTTTAATGACAAGCTTTGACATGTTCTATTTATGTTATTCAAATCATGGTGTCAAAGTTTGATGGAAATGATCAGCGATAAATTATGAATCCATGTGTCTAATAACATATTGGATTGCACCATATATTTATATATATATCGGTGCCTATGTTACTGATGGCTATTAATTTAGCAAATGAGTTTGCTGATCAGTTACATCATTTAAGTTTCTATAGTCAAAACGAGAAGTCTTGTTTTGACTTGAGTATACATTTGTGAGTATAAGTTATTATGGTATATGACAATATTCTGACCAACGTTGAATATTTTCATGTTCCATATTTGTACGAAAAGTGCTCTTTTCCGTTTTCAACCCAACGGTGATATGGATTAGAACACGATTAGCTTGTCTTGTTTTTAGATCAATTCAAGTTTGATGTTGATTATTGATGCTCATAAAGATGTTATTCTTGTTTCAGCAATGGAATACAAAATAGAGTTTAAAATATTTTCACTCCTTATGATGAAGCATACCATCTCCCCTGAGATAAAGAATGCAATTCTCAACTCAGTATATGCCAAATAATATTTGGGCTCTATTGAGGAATATTTTAAGGATTACCCATTTAAAATGGGGTTTAATGGGTTTTGCTAAGAGGACGGTAGAGAATAAAGCATTTGAAGACATTTGGTCATTTATGTGACCCATTTGTTCTTTGTAATGAAACTCTTTGTTGTTGTCTTACCATGTGGTGAGAATATTTATGTCCTCGACGAACGAATTATGTATTGATATGTGTCATTGCACTCTTAATATATAAATAAATAATGAGATCTCGTCGAAATTGTGGTCATGTTTACCACATTTCGAGGGGGAGAATGGAATTGTCTCATTGAACATGGGAGTTCCTGAATGTTTTTTAATTCTCCGAGTATGATGAAACCAACGAGAAGTCTTACTCTGGAGAATGACTGAGTATATTGTCTCATTGAATATGAGAATTCGTAAATGTTTTAATTCTCTAAGTATGATGGAACCAACGAGAAGTCTTACTTTGAAGAATGATTGATTATAGTGATTGAAAAATCACATGAATGTTGTGACTCCTTTTATCGAGTTAATGTGGATTTACACCCCTTATGAGTATTATGAAGCACACATGAATGTTAAAGTGACAACCTTGCTAATCTAATGTTGATGTGGCTCATGGTTATACTTCTGACCAACGTCATTTATAATCATTTGTCATATATTTGACTCAAGTGGCAAGTTTGTCAGTATCATGTGGCTCATGGCTATAATTTTGACCAACGTCATTTTATGATCATGTGTCACAGTTCAGAAAGTTCATTTCATCTTCTGCCCAACAGTGTTGTGGTTTTTTGAATTAAATTGAATGTCATCAAGATTTTGGATATATTTCCATCTTCTAAATAAAGTAGTCATCTTGGAATCTGAAGTGTATGAACATGAATCTTAAGGATAACTCCATTAGATCTTTATTCATATACATCGGGTATGTTGAGAAGAAATACCTAATGCAACACTTGGTGTTGCAGCAATTTCGGTCATCATAGAGGCTTCTGGCTCTAATGATGTATACGACTCAATAGAATTTTCTCGGCGAGTTGTTATTGCGCTTGTGTTATTATTATAACATGTTATTGTGTTGATGACTAAGTTAAGAATGTATGTGACTCAACCAAAAGGTTTTGTCACGTAGTTGAAGTCAACATAAAGTATGTTACATAAGGAATTTCAATTAGGAAATAACATGAGTATTATGACACTCATACCATAAGACGAGGGGGAGTAAGTTTACTACCTTGTGAAGAAGAAATATTTTTGGTTAGCCAAGTAATTTCTATCTTCTATTTAAGATAAACAATCTTGGTGATGTCTCATACTTTGTATTGAGTTTCACCAAGATATAGGTCAAAAGGAGTATAAGCTATTATGACGACATACGTCGATAGAGTACGATAGAAAATATTACGTAAAAGTACTCTATCACACCTGCTAATGAAATTAAGGGCAATAAAGGTGGACATTTTAGTGTACAAGGAACCATTATGAGCTGATCAGATAATGTCGGTTCCTTATGTTTCGGCTGTCAGAAACAATATGAGTATTAAAGTAAGAATGTGCCCTATATTTTTGATCGGGATAATTGGCAAATATAAAAGAAAATCCAGAATTTGACCACTGGAAAGGCCGCCAAAAGTCTTACAAATATGCAAGACAATAAAGTTTACATGCTCACTAATAAGAAGTCTAATAACCTCGACACTGTGGGTTATTTGGACATTGTTTATGCGAGATGTGTGGATATTAAAGTTTCCACGTTAAGTTACATCCTCACCCTCGCACATGGAGCTATATCGTGGAAAGCTCCTGAATGATTTTAGTTGCATTAGTAATGATGCAGTTTACCATATGGCATGTTAAAAGAGGCTAGAGCAGGTTGTATGTCAAGAAGTTTATTCCCAAAATTACGGTGGTAGACAGCATTTCTAAACCACCTACTGCAATATGAACACGCAGTTTCTATGCGAGTAACAACAAGTCATATGGTGTTGCCAAAACCATTGACAATATGTTTCGTGTTGTGAAAGATAGAATCCAGAATCAAGCCTATGATGTTAAGCATATAAATAAGTTTTATACGTTTTATGGATCCATTACTGAAGGCTTACCACCCAAATTTAAGATTATGTTGTCAGCATGGGTTGTTGTAAAGCCTTTTGATTCTGGAATTAAGGACCATTGAATAAACCAACTCCCATAAAGTATTAGTTATCCATTTCAAAATAGAAATGTGTACTATAGGTACTGAGGTTCAATGACTTTTCTTTTGTCACTGTAACACCTTACCTTGGTATGATATTTCTATCGAGGGTGGGCTTATGATGTTTGTTATCCATACGATCAAGGGGGAGAATGTTGGGATTGATCTCGTCTAACAAACGAGAGAAAAACAGGGGGGGGGGGGGGGGGGACAAAGTCCATCACCCAGTTAACGTACGTGCCTGATCGGGGCACCCAAAACCAACTGGTTTGGTCCCTGGTCCCACAACACCACATGTATAAAGAGGAGGTAACGATCCCTGTGGGAGTACACACGTACGAGCTAAACTCCTAAATCCTAACGACCGATCCGATAAGGGTGCTGAAGGAGCCAGAAGGCCAACACCACCGCCGGCCACCTCCAGGGTGGGTGCCGGCGTCCATGGGTTTTCCCTCTCGCCTCTACCTTGACTCCTTCAACACAAGGTACTGCATGTGTCAAGCAGGCAATTCGATCTACTCCGATCTCCTGTAAGCATCCCCTAATCCTTCCGTTAAGATCCAATTAGGTGTTCTACTAGCAATCAGTTTTAAGTTCCTGTCCTCCCTAATGAGGAATAAAATCTAACAGTCTGTACTTCAATTCTTCCTGCGTGAAAACTTTATTTTGAAGTTCTTTGGAACAAAGCCTGGTTCAGCAGGCTGGTTACGGGGAGATAAAATATGCATATAAATGCAAATATATTTCGGTGCAGACTGTATATATATACTGATCACCAGAAGATAATACAACTGTGGCTGCAACGGGCTAACTGGACATGCTAGATTTTTGAACCATTAGAGAGACGCTAGTCCAAATCCAGTGAACCTACAAACTGTATCCTAGAACAAGAGCTCAGTTGTACATTGTCCTCCAAAATCAATCAGACAAAACTGCTGGACCTGGCCCTTCTGATCTCATGGTGATCTACCTACTACATCCGTCGACAATGGCTCCTCCAAACCTTGAAGGCAGCTCCTGTGAGTTCTTAGCTGGTTGCTCCACCCTGTTATGCAACTAGGAGAGGAGATGAGCTGAAGACCCTGTCGTTTGCCTTTTCTGCCTGCAATGGAAAAACAACGCATTATTACATTGTCATGTCCAGAGTGAGCACCTGTAACTACTGATACAGTTTGGTAGTAGGGTACTGCCATGCAATATTTACCTCCTTTTCCCAATCTATGCACCACGCGATAAATATGAGCAGCGCCAGTTTGGCGAAGCTGCCGCAGACGATGCCAAGCCAAAGACCCTACACAATTTTCAGATTTCAGATATATCAGTTCAATCAATGTGGAGGCAGGATAATAAATATTGCAAAAGGAGGAGTTGAGTTTTTACCATTCCATTTAGATGGAAGACAAATGCAAGCAGGACAGCCATAGGGATGCCCAACAGGTAGAATGCGCCGAGGTTCACGGCGGCGCCAATCTTTTGCTTGCCACTGCCCGTAAGCACACCTTCAAAGTTTAAACCAAGCAGATCAGCTTCCATGTTGTCCTCGGGCATTGTATGGATTCAGAATGATGTTTACCAACCTGAAAGAGAACTGTGAAGTCCATCTATGAAGAAAGATATCCCGAGAATCGGCAGCATCCTGGAAATATAGGTCACGACCTCCTGCTCGTCGCTGTACAGGTGCCCCCAGACGTTCCGTAGCAGGATCATGGTCAAGGCTATCACCAATCCTTCCGATAAGGCCATGTACATGACCACTCGCATCGCTAGCTTGGCCGCTTGAGGCTGCCCGGCTCCTAGTTCGTTTGAGATGCGCGTGCTAGGTACGGATCAGCAAGAAATCAGCTGAGAAGTAAATTAACAGGATTGTTGGAGCGTTTGTGTTGATTGAGGGGTGAATGACAACTGAACTTACCTGATGGAAGAAGAGAGGCCAAGTGGTACCATGTAGAGCAGAGCGCCTGTGTTTAAGCTGAATTGAAAGAACAATGTAGTTAAGGAAATGCAGAGAAAGAACAAGCTGGCCATGGCATGGTCTCTGGAACAATTTTCCACTTACCATATTGAGAGCACTGATGTCTCGAGCTGAGGATTCGGCAGAAGCCCGGAGAGGAGCACAAGGATTTCAAATGACCACCACTCCAAGCTGTACAAAAGTTTCCCAAATTAATTAAGGGGGAAATCTACATGACAGTTCATCAAATAGTATTAATAGTAGAAGTCATATACCAGATCATCATGGCGGATGGCATTGCGAGCTCTGTGAACTGGCGCAGGTCCTTGAAGGCCTCCCGTGAGAAGCCGCTCCAGGTGTCCTTGCACGCGGTCGAGAGCCTGACGTACAGCGCCAGTATGAGGAGGTTGACGCCGTAGGAGACGGCGTTGCTGAGCGCGGCGCCCTTGCCCCCCATGCCGGCCTTGTATACGAGCAGCCAGCACACGAGCGGGTGGCAGAGCGCGGTGGCGCCGGAGCTGGCCGTGACGGGCAGGACGACGCCCTGCGCCTGCAGGAAGCGGATGTGGCACTGCAGCGGCACGTATGCGAGGAGCGACGGGATCATCCAGCGCGCGTACTCGCCGGCGACGGCGGCGATGGCCGCGTCCTGGCCGAGGAAGACGAGGATGCGCTCGGTGTTGGCCCAGACGAGCGCGATGGGGACGCTGGCGAGCGAGAGCACCACCATGGCGCGCTGCTTGTAGACGCCGAGGCGGCGGTACTGCCGCGCGCCGTACGCCTGCCCGCACAGCGTGTCCAGCGCCGTCGCCATGCCGGTCTGGCGTTGAGGAACAGGAAAGTAATTAATTTGCTCGTTGTGATCAATTACCAGGCACGTAATAATGAAAGAAAAAACAACAGATGACGATGAGGACGTACGAGGAGGCTGTAACCGAGGACGTTGGTGATGGATGCGGCGAGGGATGCGCCGGCGAGGGGCAGCTCGCCGAGGTGGCCGACGACCATGACGGACACCATGTTGACGAGGTTCTGGAGGATGCAGCTGGCGACGATCGGCCCGCCGAGCCGCACCAGCCGCCTGACCTCCGCCGCGACGAGGCCCCGGTCATCGTCCGCCGGCTCGGCCTTGCCGTTGGCGAGCAGCGGCTCGTGGACGGCGGCGGCGCCAGGCTTGCCGTCCATCCCGTCCCTCCCTGGAGTGGTGCTGCCCAAATTGGGACGACGGGAGGACGGCTTTTTATGGGAAGGCGTTAAGCGCTAGATCATTGGCGGATCGCTGGATAGATTTTCTTGGGTGTCCGGCGGCTTCTGCCTCGGGGTTCGCGGGAATTAATGTACACGTCGCCGCCGCCGTTCGCTCAGCCCTAGCCTAGACTGTAGGGCGACGATCAGCAAGAACGCGACGTACCCGACTAGGCGGTGCGTGGACGGCTGGACCGCTAGATGAAGGCCTTGAATTGGGCCCTGAGCCAGTCGACGGGAGGCGCCGGAATGGGTTGGGTCCGACGCTATTTTTCTTTGTTTTGCTCGCCTGAAAATTTCTTAAATCCCGGTCACCGAAAAAATTGCACCGAGTTACACCATTCTGATAGAAATATGTAATATGCAACTCGTTTTGGTTGAATTTACTGCAGTTGTATTTTTCTGAGTTGTTCGAGAGGTAGACAAGGGCATTTTTTTTATAGCGGACGGAAAGGACCCTCAATCACTAGGGCATTCCCTTCCCCTCC
Organism: Poa annua; assembly: GCA_026929855.1. NCBI lineage: Eukaryota > Viridiplantae > Streptophyta > Magnoliopsida > Poales > Poaceae > Poa > Poa annua. The sequence continues at coordinate 8,327,323 of CM049432.1, forward strand.
CTTGTCTCGTCGCAACCTGATGTTGCCAACTGTCAAGTTCTTGCGGCCACCGACGACGATGATGGTGGTGTTTTCGCTGCCCCATCTCTCGTTCCAAGTTATGCAGAGCTTCTAGATATGAGGCGGCGGCCTCGCTTGGAAAGGGCAGCATCGACTCAACGACATGCGACGTGCGGGCCGACGCCCTTGAGCCTGGACGATAGGGGAAGGGTCCCTATGCGACAACATTGTTTCCCTGTGACAAGTCGAGACACCGAAAGCCTAGCCGTGTCCGCTTTGCCACTCACCTCTCTCCGTACCTTCTTTGGCGCTCGCATCGACCAATTTGTGCGTCCAGTGGTGTGCTTTAATTTGTGCTACGGCCAGGCTGTGTTTTTGGGTTCTTGCCTGGTGAATCGGTGCTCATTATCCTTCTTCATAGCGTGTGCTCAGGAGAGCAACTCAACCTCACGATGGTACGGTTCCCTTTAAGTCAGATAGGGTAGCTGCACGACAGTTCTGATGCTTAAGTTGTGCTCGACCATGTTTTTTGTTGGTATTTTAGTATGTAAAATTATTGGGTTTTGTTAATTCAAAGTCAACATATTTTTCTGAAGAAGAGTTAAGACATGCCTAGAGCTGAAAGTGACGGTGATTGAACTCAGCCATCTCACATCATTCGGTAATCTGGGCTGCAACTCATATGCCTCAGATGCAAAATTCATGGTTACTTATGTGTAACTAGAAAAAAAAAGTTGATATCCAATTGCAACTCTACGGCCAACTTAAATTCCACTTACAACTCGAGGTAGCAATTCTACTATTCACTTACAACTCATAAATTACACGGATTTGCAGTGTAAATTTATAACTAAAAATTATACAAATCACAATACAACGAACCAATGTGCAAATTTAATGAAACGAATCGTGTGATCAAGAACTAGCAAATCCAATAAAGCAAGCACTAATTGCTCTTAGTTATCAATACACTCCGCTACACTTGTATAATGTTTTGACACGGATATTAAAACATCTCCTTTTAATTTAGGGAACCGCTGTGTGTACGCCAGTTTTCAGTCCGAAGCGTATAGATACCTTATCCTGTGGTTAGCTACGTTTTTGTGGCTGTGTGGAGGGTTGGATGTTGTGCATTGGACTCTTCTATCAGACAACAGCTCTCCCGCGACTCCCTCCATCTCCCAACCCTAACCCTAGCCGCCGCAGCGCCGCCGCCGGCCGCTCCGCCTCCTCCCTTCCTCCCCTTCGTCAGCCGTGGCGGCGACAGGGGTCTCCCCTGCGCCGCCTCTCTCCTCTCCCTCTTCTTATCCCCTCCCCCCTCGCCGTCGCCGGGCTTAGCCCATGCAGCGGCGGTGGCGGCGGGGCACCTGTTTCTCCCTTACACGGCGGCAGCGGCGTGGAGCGTGGCCGGTGTGTGGGGACGCGGCCCTCAGCGTGGGGGGCAGCGGCGCGGCGGTAAGCTTCGGCTGACTGCGGCGTGTAGGCTGCGCGGTCTTGCACGCTCGCGCGGCGACGGCGTTTCACGGCGGCGGTGCGAGCTCGAGCGGGGCTACGGCCTCGTTCCGGCGGCCGGTCGCGAGGGCTAGGGCAGGCGCGCGTGCGTCGGTCATGGCAGCGGTGGCTCAACGTGGACGGCGGTAGGGACAACACGGGGACATGGCAGGTGGAATTCGGTGCCATGGCTAGGGTTCCAGACCCAGATCTGGGCCAGGTAGGCCCGATCTGGATCTTAGGGACTCGGTCGGTGCACATGAGTTCCTGCAGGGGCACAACTGCGATCTTGGTGCTGCAGCCCAGCGGCGGGATTCTTCGGGCCTGATTTGGGCCTGATCAGATCTGCTACTGCGTCCGGTCGGCAACCGTCTCAGACGGTGGAGGACGGGGTCTTCTCCCATGAATTGCGGTTGTTGCTCTCGTAGGCCTGATTCTGTTGTCGGCCCTACTCGTTTGTCACGGTGACCTTGCAACTTGTGAGGGCTCTCGGCTTGAGGTTGCGGACGCCGGGGTGGCGGCCCTGGAAGGTGGACTGCACGGGCGTCTCTGCGGCGAGCGACGTGGCCATGGTGATGGTTGTCTTATCGGACCACGTGGGTGGCGTGGAGTTGGCGGATGGTGTCCCTGGTGCTGGCTTCGCTTCGGCTATGGCGACGCCCAGATCACGTCCTCGTGGCCTGGCTCGAGACTCTTGGTGTTTCGTGATATCGATGTGGTAGAATGGTGCTTCAAAGCGAAAGCTCTGCGCTTTGGCGCCAATAGCGACGACGCCTGCGGGTGTCGTAACCCTCTTGGGGGCGCTGTTGTGGGTGCCTTCTCCGCACTTAGTCGTAGAAAGGTGCTTCGGGCGAAAGCTCTGCGCTTCGGCGCCAAGAGCGACGACGCTTGCGGGTGTCGTAACCCTCTTGGGGGCGCTGTTGTGGTTGCCCTCCCTGCGTCGTGACCCTGGTGGGGCGTCGTCGTGGAGCCTCGATATTTCTCTATTCTATGTCGGTGTCCTCGGTGGCAAGTCTGGTTTCCTTTTTTCTTTGTTTTTTCTTTAATCTGTCTTGTAAGAGGGTTTTCCTCATCACCTTGTATCGGTTCGGTCGTTGGACTTTATTTATAAAGCGGGGTGAAAACCTGTTTCGTGTGGATGTTGTGCATTGTAAAAAAAATCATACAATTAGTGTCAGAAAAATCATACAATTAGTGTCAGAGCCATAGCTCTGCTATTCAGTTTAGTTTATAAATCCGACACTATACCTAGCTATATTATCTTCTCCGTTCTAAGTTAGATGATTTCTACAAGTCTAAATATATCCATTTTTTGATAAAAGGAAGTCATCTAATATGAAAGGAGGAAGTATGTAATGTTAATTATATAACACAGAAAATATATAATTTTAAAATATAATATCTGAAGTTTGTGATGGTATATTTTGTAATATCTGATTTGTATTATGTTTGTCAAATTGACAATGCGCTACGGAGGGAGTATTTTATATGTGATGTATTATTTTTGTACTAAAAGAGTTAAGAGAAAGGAGCTCTCATTAACCATAAACTGAAAATAATTTATCAAATTTCTCAAATCTAAATTATAACTATTTTTAGTGGGTTCAATTGTTAATAAATCGGAATATATTTTACATTTTGAATCTTTTCTTAAAAACTAACACCTATGTCAAGAAACGGAGGAGGGAGCAATATTGAGTATTCATCTTAAGTAGTCCTGAAACGTTTACAACATGATGAGGAAGGGAACAACATTACATTGAAAATCTCAAATCGCCTAGTTCAACCGCAGAGGTATACAGTGGTGAAGGAACACGGAGCACATATTGAGTATGGGCTTTTTGGATTGTTAGGATTTAAAAAAAATAGTTACAAGATTTCAGTTCTTAGAAAGCAATCTACAAATAACCTTAGTTTTAAAGAATATATTTGTATGTCTCAATTTTATAAGGATTTGAACATCCACTCCAACCTTTTTTTATACTTAAAATTTATGTCTCGATTCCAAACAAATTTAAGAATCCACTACAACCTCTTTTTACACTGAAATCCAACCACTTTCCCTCTGTTCTATAATTCTCTGTCTTACACTTGCAAGTGACTGCAGTTACCAAACACCTCCGCAATTTTGTATAAACCGAGAAACAGTTGTTGATAGAAAATTAAGTACCCCTTAATTAGCCTGGTATCGCTGTACTCCGGTTCTGCAATACTTCGGTACTGAAAAAAACTATTTTAGCCAAACACAGCCTAAGGATGAGATCTCAAAATGCACAGCATTCTTTTTCTCTGAAAAATAAAAACGTCGCAGGACATATACACCAAAGGAATTAGAGGATATTAAGTTATTAGAGGATAATGGGGCCTCAGACTCTGCAGTTTTTGAAGTGTCACAGGACACATGCAACAAAGGCAAACATTACACTGGAAATTTCAAATCGCTCTCGGTCCAAAAGCTAGCAGACGAGGCGCAAACTGAACTGCAGAGGTACACGGCGAATGAAGGAAACGGACTTTCATAGTTCCACCAGCTAAAACCTTGTTCTAAATCCTTAAGACACGGTCTGCGGCTCAGAATATGCCCGAGAGCATGGTGGCAGCGCTTGAAAGTGCGGCCCCCGTGATGGCGAAGTGGACGACATGGTCGGCGTGCCCTGTGTCCCCGGTGAGCGCCACCGCCGCTCCGGCAAGCGCCCCTGCAATCGCGCTGTTCTTCTGCATAAGCATAGGGAAAAACAGGTACAGACGTTAGTAACCAGCTGCTGGCAGAAGGCCTGAATCTAAATCTGATCAGAAGGAACGGCAAGTAGATAAACTGAAGAAAGACACGGACCCAGTCATGGCATCCTCTGGCCTCCTTCAGACCGTATGTTACCCCAGAGTAGACTCCGGCGGCCAGCCCTGTCAGAAGAACAAGTTCAGAACTTCCTTTCTACGACGGCTAATCGATGCCTAAACACACAATGAAGACGCTAGCTAGGATCTGCTTGTACTCACCCCACTGGATGGCCTCCTTGCCGGCGGATTTCACCACCGCATCGAGCGACTTCTGGCCATCATCCCCTGCGAACGGAACGAACCCAATGTCGCCGTCAGCTCCGGCGGCTTAACAGAAACAGGAAGCCTGTCCGGTACTACTTACCTCTGGCGCTGGAGAAATGGGCGTTCCTCTTGACGTTATCGAGCCCGGTGGAGTCCCCTCCGAGCCCCTCGACGGTGACGAAGTAGGCCTCCTTGGACACGGCCCTGGCGGCCCCGACGCCGGCGGCGCGGATGAAGCTGTCGCAGACGCTGTTGAGGAGCGGGTGGCCGAGGTCCAGGAGCGGGCGCCGGTCCAAGCTCGCCACCTCCTCCTTGAGCGTGCGCGTGTCCAGCCGGCTCATCTCGAACTCTCTGCTTGCTTGCTGTGGTAGTGGAGTGAGCAGTGGCGTCTCTCGAGAAGAAGGAAGAAGAACAGCACACGGACGTAGAAAGAGAAGCGGCGAGCGGTGCTTATATGAACGGAGCTGGGGTGGCCCGCCGCTGGTGGTGGAGCGTAACACGTGGTCGGGGCATGGTGGCAACGTGTCCCGAGTCGTGGCGTGTCGCGGTGCAGGCGGCGGAGGAGCCTTCCTGAATCCTCTACGGCTCTGCCTGCGCGTAGAGGGGCGCGTGGCAGGGAAGAACCAACGAACGAGGCCGACGATGCTTTGGGCAAACAAATTCAGAATCATCGGAAGCCTATTAGTTTTTTTGCAAATAATAACGAAAAATCTATGACCTAAAGTTCGAACCGAGCCAGTTCAGCTCTTAAATCTCGGTCAATAACGATCTGGCTCAACTAGTTTAACAAATGAGTTTTGAACATGAGCTGATGAGCACAACTCAGATTGCAAAACTTATGAGTTTGCTCGCTTAACTGACATGTTTAGCTCAATAAAATTACCAATATGTACTGTCATAGCTTTTATATATAGTTATTTTAAATTATTTGGACCAACATCATGCAGCCCTAGTTTTTTTGAGTTTCGGTTTGTGCATAGCCATTCAGACTAGAGCTGTCCAAATAACTGTTGTGGATTTAATCTAGGAAGAAACTGCATTCTAGTTCTTCCGCGGTTTCCTTATTGTCTTAGTTGTATGATGAAACATCTATGATGCAATCATTTTTCATACCATATACAAGACAAACATCTATGACATGCCATCCAAGATGTTTGTTAGTGCCAAAAACCACTTCCGAGAATCATTTTAAGATGTGTGCCTGTTCAGGATGAGCGTGTGGAGAGTTTTGAGTAGGTTTTCGGAGTCTGTATGCAGGATGGTAGGTGTGCTGCACCATCGACCATCTTAACAAGTGAGTTTATGTCTTTTTGTGTGTGTGATTAACTGATTACTCCTATTGATACTTTGTGGTTGTGTTGATTGACCGCTCGCTGAATTAAGAAAATGCATATCAAACAGAACAACGGAGGTAACTATCAAGAATGTTTTGCCCATACGACTTACCGCCGATGTAAGTGGCATGTTCATAAAAGGCCGAAGGAGTCTCATGGGCCTCTCTTACACAAAAAAAGAGTTCCGAGATGAGTTCAACAAGGTGGTTAACCAAATGCTGACGCTAGCTTGATGAGTTTGGAAGCACATGTGAAATATTACTTGCTAAAATTTAAACTAAAGTTCCCATCTATACATGACAGAGATATACGAAGTCTGGGAAAAATGAGTGAAACCCTATGTTTTGTGCAAAGATGAAAAAAAGTAAGTGGTTAAACAATACTTTCTGTTGCAGCTTTATTAGCAACAAAAGTTTGACAACAAGTCACAAAATATTACAACAATAGCATATGTTTGTAGGAATGTAAAATTGGTTAAGAACGTTTTTTTGCTACAGATTGATTGACAAAAAAATCACGAACTATTTCAACAAGAAAATACAGACTGTAAAAAATCATTTATTTGCAACATTTTAGAAAAAAGTAAAAAATCCGAGGTAACAAATAACTTATATTAAACCTTTGCAACATATGATGTGTAGTTTCTCAACAATATTCATAGGTGTTCGTTACATTTTTACATAACTCCGGGAACATTGAAAAAATTGTGGCGAACAAAAACTTGTGTCAAACACCCAATCAACCATTGCAACATCTGTGTATTGATGTCTACGCACGATTATATTCTCGTAGACAGTGTTGGGTCTCCAAAAGCAGATGTTTGTAGGAAAGCAACAAGTTTTCCTTAAGTGATCACCCAAGGTATATCGAACTCAGGAAGGTAGAGCTAAAAGATATCCCTCTCAAGGAACCCTGCAATTAAGATACGAGAAGTCTCTTGTGTCCCCCCAATACACTTGTCAGATGTATAGGTGCACTAGTGACGTGGGGCTACTCTTCGACTACCCCACGATGCGGCTACCTGGGTCACGCCAAGACTGCGAAGGCCTAACGAAGGCTCAATAGGGATAGCGTGTAGCCTAATTCTAGTCGGTTAGGTCATACGACTCTTACCATATCTGTAATCACCATCGACACCGTTAACCCGAGACCTAGCTTGTCATCTAAAGACTAGGAGGGTTGCTCGTCCAAGGACACGGACATACGCACGCTCATAGCCGCCACCACAAACCCTAGCGAGATCGCCATCTCGCCATTGTAACCACAACTCGTCATCAATACCAGACAAGCAGGAAGTAGGGTGTTATCCTCCGGAGCCTGAACCTGGGTAAACGCCTTACTTGTTAGTCGTCGTGATCACCAACATTCATCTATCTTCCCCTCAATCAACCCGGGGTGGACAACCCTGAGATTTGCCGAGTTACACCCTCGTCAATTGGCATCGTCTGTGGGAAGAACGAGCGTTGGAATCATGGTCGCACCGGCTCCATCAGCGAAGAAGATCGACATCTGCGTCACCCGGAAGCCCATCTGTTTCGGCTCCTTCGAGTACACCTTCCACCCGCCGGCTAGGCGCTCGGTGTACGCTGATCTGCACGTAGGTATGTGTGTCACCTTCGGTACCATACACTGCTTCGTAGACAGTCGTGGAATACTCAGGTCCGTGGTGACCGCACCACGCGCGGCAACGACACCCGCATCGGCAACCATCGTGATCCCCCCGTCGTCATCTGTCGCGAAGATCGCGACCACCGCGACTGCGAAGATCGCATCTCTGACTGACGAACCCGCATCTACGTCGACTACATCAAGTCCACCCGACCAACGGCAGCAAGACGGTCAAAGTATCGTCAAGTCTGACTCCGGCATAGGAAAGCGCGCTCGTCGAGATTCTACGGGAGAACTGGAAAATCTTTGCATGGCAACCCTCTGACATGCCAGGAATACCCAGGAATCTCGCCGAGCACTCCTTAAAAGTCCACAAGGACGCCAGACCCGTCAAACAAGCCATGCGACGCTTCTCAGGACCCAAACGGGACGCGATCACGATGGAAATTGACTGACTGCTGCATGACAAGTTCATCTGAGAGATCAAGGACTCAGACTGGGTCGCCAACCCTGTCCTGGTAGAGAAGAAGAAGACGAAGAAACTACGCATGTGCGTCGACTTCACTGCCATCAACAAATGCTGCCCCAAGGACCACTTCCCGCTCCCACGGATAAATCAGATCATCGACTCGATAGCAGGCTGCGAGCGCCTGTCTTTTCTGGACGCCTACTCAGGCTACCAGCAGATCAGACTGAACGTCGACGACGAAGAAAAAACTGCATTCATCACACCCGACGGCGTCTTCTGCTATCAGACGATGCCCTTCGGGTTGAAAAACGCTGGTGCCACATACCAGCGTACAATGCAAGCATGCCTCAAAGGGATCATCGGGAAGATTGTCCAGGTCTACGTCGACGACATCGTCGTCACGACCCGCAAGGAAGACACCCGCGTCGCCGACCTCCGAAAGGTCTTCGCCGCGCTCGACGAGTACCAGATCAAGCTGAACCCAGATAAGTGCGTTTTCGGCGTGCTAGCTGGAGAACTGCTAGGGTACCTCGTCTCTGCAAGAGGAATCGAAGCAAACCCAGAGAAGGTGCAAAACATACTCACAATGCTAGCACCGACCAAGATCCGCGAAGTGCAGCGACTAGCCGGCCGAGTCGCAGCTCTCAGCCGGTTCATTAGTAAGTTGGGTAAGAAGACTCTACCCTTCTACCAACTGATGAAGAAGACAGACAAGTTCGAGTGGACAGAGGAAGCGCAAGAGGCATTCGACCAACTCAAAAATACCCCGACGACCTCCCAGTGTTGGTGGCACCACTGGAGAACGAGCCGCTCTACCTCTACGTCTCAGCCACTAACAGGGTAGTGAGCACGGTACTCGTTGTAGAACGAGAAGAAGAAGGGCACAACCACCCCGTCCAAAGACCAGTCTACTACCTCAGCGAGGTTCTAACATTGTCCAAGCAAAACTACCCGCACTACCAGAAACTGGCCTACGGGGTCTTCATGACTTCAAGAAAGGTCGTCCACTACTTCTCCGAGCACCCGATTACGGTGGTAAGCTCCTCCGGGCTATCAGGCATCCTCACGAACCAGCGCGCGACAGGACGAGTCGCCAAGTGGGTTGTCGAATTAGGACCCTGGGGGCTGAAGTATGCTCACCCAAAGTCAATCAAGGCCCAAGTCCTTCCAGAATTCACCACCGAGTGGATAGAAGCCCAGCTACCGGACATTCCCGACTTGTCCAACGCATGGACAATGTACTTCGACGGCTGCAAGAAGTTCAGAGCAGCCGGGGCAGGAGTCGTCCTCATCTCCCCAAAGGCGACAAGCTAAAGTACGTTCTGCAGATGTACTTCCCAACACCCTCCAACAACGAAGCAGAGTACGAGGCCTTAATCCACGACATGCGGATGGCCAAAAACTACGGCGCCACTCATCTCATGATTTACGGTGACTCCTACCTCGTCGTACAACAAACTATGAAGGCTTGTGACGCCATTGCCGACAACATGATCGCCTACAGAGACCTATACAACCAGTTGGAGGGCACCTTCGACGGCTGCGAGTTGAGGCACATCGGCCGTGAAAGCAACGAGGAAGCCGACGTCCTCGGCAACATGGGATCAAACAAGGTACCAGTGCCACCCGGCGTCTTCCTCGAGCGTATTACGCATCGATCCATTAAGCTTCGACCCGCACCAGTCTCCACCGCATCTTCAATGAGCACTGCCAACCCGCCAAGCAGAAAGAAGGAGCCAATGGAGGTCATGCTGGTCGAAGCCACGTGGACAGGCCCATACCTAGCTTACATGCTGCACCAAAGGCTGCCAGTCGATCCGGTCGAAGCCAAGCGCATCATTCGGCGCTCCAAAAGTTTCACCATCATCAACGGTGAGCTCTAGAAGAGAAGCATCTCAAGAATTCTACAAAGGTGTGTAGATCCAGTCGGTTGTCAAGCTATCTTACCCGATATTCATGCTGGCATCTGTGGGCATCACGCCAGTAGTCGTGCATTGGTGGCCAAAGCACTACAAGCCGGATTTTATTGGCCAACGGCTATGCACGACACCGAATACCTAGTAAGGAAATGCCCTGGCTGCCAGGAGTTCGCCAACAAGACACACGCAACGGTATCCGCGTTGAAGACAATACCACTAGCCTGGCCCTTCGCTCAATGGGGACTGGACATGGTAGGCCCACTCAAGAAATCATCACCCGGAGGACACACACATCTTCTGGTAGCAGTCGACAAATTCACCAAGTGGATCGAAGCCGTGCCCATCACAAGTTCGACTGCATCATCAGTAGTTAACTTCATCAGGTACATCATCTTCAGATTCGGGGTACCAAACGACATCATCACCGACAACGGATCGAACTTTACAGCCAAAGAATTCAAGTACTTCTGCTCCGATCAAGGCATCAAGCTCAACTATGCATCTGTCTCGCACCCACAGTCTAACGGGCAAGTCGAAAAAGCCAACGGCCTAGTCTGCAGCGGCATCAAGAAGCGCCTGCGAGTGCCGCTGAGACGCGCCGCGGGCGCCTGGGTTGAAGAACTTTCATAAGTACTTTGGAGCCTGTGAACCACGCCAAACAGGTCCACCCAATACACACCATTCTTCATGGTGTATGGCGCAGAGGCGGTCTTGCCCTGCGACATCAAGTTTGACGCACCACGGGTGGTGGCCTACGACGAGTCTGACGCAGAAGAAGCACTCGAAGACGACATGGATGTCCTGGGCGAAGCTCGCGACATCGGCCTCGCACGATCAGCTGTGTACCAGCAAGACCTGCGCAACTACCATGGACGGATGCTGCGGCCAAGGGCATTCGTCACAGGCGACCTAGTCCTCCGCCTCAAGCAGAAGAAGGTGCACAAGCTCGCCTCCCCATGGGAGGGCCCGTACATTGTGACAGAAGCAATCGGTGGCGGAGCTTACCGCCTGAAGGACTCGAAGACATGAGCAGTCTACAGCAACCCATGGAACGTCACACAACTTCGTCGTTTCTACGCCTAGTCGACTCCACCGTTGTACCAAAACCAACATGTCAAGGCGGCAGATTTCAGACGCACTCTTTCCCTTACCAGGGTACCTAAGGGGACTGGAAGGGTTTGAACGAGGCGGCCTGCTCGCAAAAATCTGATTTGTGGAACAAGCTCTCCCCTTTACTTTTTTATTCAAAAAACAATTTCAAACCTAGGCCGCCACTCGAACTACTCGGGGGCCGCGCCATACAGGTCAAACCAAAAGCCTAGGCCACCACTCGAACCACTCGGGGGCTGCGCCATACATGGCTTATTCGTAAAATCCTAGGCCGCCACTCGAACCACTCGGGGGCTGCGCCATACAGGTCAAGTCAAAAATCCTAGGCCGTCGCCCGACACACACGGGGGCTGCGCTTTACAGGTATCACTTGAAAACCTAGGCCACCACTCAAACCACTCGGGGGCTACGCCACACATGCCTTATTCGCAAAATCCTAGACCACCACTCGAACCACTCGGGGGGTTGCGCCATACAGGTCAAGTCAAAAATCCTAGGCCACAGTCCGACACACTCGGGGGGCTGCGCTTTACAGGTATCACTTGAAAATCTAGACCACCACTCGAAGCACTCGGGGGCTGTGCCATACAGGTCCACGGCAAAAACCTAGGCCGTCACCCGATCCACTCGGGGGCTGCGCCACACAGGTATAAATTAATCCTAGGCTTCCACGTGATGCACTCGGGGGCTGCGCCATACAGGTCAAGACAAACACACAAATCACCACTCGAGACACGCGGGGGCTGCATCGCACAAGTCAATTATATCTAAGTCACACTCGATCTGGTCGAGGCTGCCCCACAGAGATTCACACCGCAAATGCAAACAATCTCAATTTGCTCACTCAAGGGCTCCCCCCATCTAAGATTACATACATTGATATCTACACTTGGCAAATTTGCCTTTTCAAACTAATACTATATAGCGGAAGCCTACTCCTCCTACTCTGCAGGCTCATCCTTCGGCACATCGAGTGGCCCAACAAGACACTCACTCAGCCTCTAGACCTGCTGAATCTTCTGACGCGCAGCCGACAAGGTCTCGGCGTAGTCGTCTTCTTCAGGCAGGTCGCCCCTCAACCTTGCCAGAGGAAGGTTCGGCCGATGCAGCCGGACGTATGCCAAACGCCACGTTCGCCCCGGCAACGAGTTGGACGTCGACAACCTCCTTCAGCGCGTCACCTTCGCGGAACCTCTCCAGCAATGTGGCCAGCTCGTGGGGCTGCCCATTGTGCGGGAAGTACACGCGATGGATATGCTAGAGGGTCTCTTGCACCCTTCCAGGAGAAAAGCAGCTCGCCAAGTGCGGTCAAGCATACACGCGAGGAAACGCCCTCTCGATCTGTTCGACCAAAAATGGCGCGCCTCGTGTGAGTCGCCCGTTGCCTCTCGGGCGACCCGCTCATCAATCCGAGCCTGCTCAGCTTGCCAGTCAGGGTTTACGTCTGCATCAAGACATTGCAATCAACACATCCCAAGAAGGAGGAAGTCAAAAACAAAATGCTACCAACCTTGCAGCTGTCGACTGATCAGATCAATCTCGCCAAGCAGGAATTCTTCACGTTGAGAGAACTCTGCAACAGGGCGCGACCTGGAGCGCTCCAGCTCCAACTCAGCATGATTCAGCTTCGCCTCGAGTTCAATCACCCTGTTCCTCATATAGGTGATCAACCGTTGGTCGTTCGCACTTCGCGCAGGAGCCGAAGTTGTTCGACGACGGCGGAGAAAAGGTGTAACGCCCCGGGATTTATCCCCTTTTTGTTTTGTGTGTTTTCTTTTTGCATCGACATGGCATCGCATTGCATCTCATTACTTTAATTTGTTGCATTTAATTTTAATTTCCGCAACTAAATTCAAATGCATTTCAAATTAATTAAAATTGTGATATTTTCAAATCTTTTGCAAATGTTAAAAATTAGTTTATTAAATTGTCTATTGAAAACTAAAAATATTTTGTAAAGATTTCGTGTTCAAATTCTTTTTCTATTTTGTTTTAAAATTATATAACAGAAAATAATAAAAGGAGAGGAATAAGGCCCAAAGCCCATCTAACCCAAACCCTAGGTTTTGCCCCCTGAAAACTTTTTCCCACCCCCTGGAATTTTCGCAGCCACCCCCTCCCCCTTTTCTCATTTTCTTTTTCCCTTTTCTTTTCTCTTTTTTTTTCACTCCTTCCTTTTCTTTCTTCTTTTCTTTTCTTCCTTCTTTTCTCTCCTTTCTCCTTCCCGCACGAACTGCCCGAGCACGCACCAGACCGTGCTCCCCGTGCTCCCGCACCGGGCCTCCCCTGCCGCGCGCTCTAGCCCCCGGCCGCTCCCGCCTGCCGCAGCCGCGCGCGCGCCCCGCGCGCCGATCACCGCCGCCGCATCCGCCGCCACCGCTAGCCGTCGGCGCCCCGCCCCCTCTGTTCGCCTCCGGCCGCGCCGTCGCCATCCCGCCGCCGCACTCCCAGCACCGCCGCCGCCGCCGCTGCCCGCAGCGCGCCGCCTCCGAGCCGCCTCCCGTGTGCACCGGCGCCAGCCGCCGCCGGCGGCGTCTCCCGCTCGCGCCGCCGCATCTCCCGCTCGCGCCGCCGCTCGCGTCGCCGCCCGCCCCTCCTCCCGTCGCCGCCCGCCCGCCGCGACCTCCACGCCGACGTCGCCCGCGCCGCGCCGCCCGCGCGCGCCGCCTCTCCGCCGCGCTCCTCGCGCCGGTGATCCACCACACGCTCCACGCCGCCCGCGTGCGCGCCCGCCGTCGTGCGCGTGCTCGCAGCCCGCGCCGGCCTCCTTCCGTTCGCCGGTTTCTCCGTCCGGTGGCGTCCCCGAATCCGCCGCCCGCAAGGTGTTCGACACAATGCCCGCAAGACCCCGGCGTCGCCATTTTTTTGTCCGAGTTGTCCACCCTTCGAGGTGTTGCTACATGTGCGTGCGCGTGCTTCTTCCGGTGCCGCGTGCCGTGACTCCCCGTGTCCGTGTCGCGGCACCTGCCCGTGCGCGCTTTCTTTCTGGTGTCCGATTGCCGACCTCCTACGTGCCACGACTACCCGACCACTTCCACGACACCGACAAACGACGATGCCCCGGTTCCGCGACGACTACTTCCCCGACGACGACTACTTCCTCTATGGACCGAAGACGTCGGTTTCGAACCCTAGTTCACCCGATCCGACGTACGGACCCAAACCCTAACCCTATACCTATTTTATTAAATGTCATCTATCTGGTGCATATCGCATCATAATTACATGTGTTGCATCTCCTGGGTTTGCGGGTGTAGCAAATCACCTAAATAATAATTATGGAATGTGTGGGGTAATAAATATATAATGCCATATTCCATTTAATTTAATTAGATCACCCCTGCCATGTGTTGCCATGCTAAACAACATTTAATATTGCTGGTAAATAAATATCTTACACCTAAATATTAATTGTCGGGGTTGCTTTCCCGCTTAATTTGGATTAATTGCATTTGTTTTGCATCTTGCCATGCCATGCATCATTCTCATATGATCATGCTGGATCTTTTGCCGTAGTTGTAAAATGCATCTTTTACGCTTTCCAGTGTTTGTTGCTTCTTCGCGGATACGATGTTGAGATGTGTGAGCAATGACAAGATCTGCTTCCATGCGGGATTCCAGGCAAGCAAAATTTGCTTGTTTATCTATACATTATCTTTCATTCCTGCCGTTGATCTCTGCTACCCTAGTTATCGATTCTTGAACTGCGATCCCATCACATGTTTATCCTGCAGCCCATACAGCTTTATCCCCACAACCTAATACCCGTTGAATGTTTATCTGTTGGCCTTGCGAGTCGTAGCGCATGCTTAGAGTTGTTTGTGCGAGTCGTCTGTTGGTCGTATGTTTCATCTGCTTAGTATGATATATTATTCTACCTTAATAAAATGTTGTATTATATTAGGGTATTATAATTAAAAGATAAGGCACCAGGCGGAAGGCCTTGCGAGGTGCTTTGTTCTGCTCAGTGTCGACCTAGGAACTGAGATTTTGTCCTCGGATCCAATTTTGAGCGCACTAACCACTTGTGGGAGGCCCTATGGAGCCCCCCTCGACTTTGAACGGATCTTCAGCTTGTCCTTGTGCCGCAACTAGTTCGGGTTTTCCATTTGCTCATATCCATGTGCATGATGATGATGATTGAGGAGAGGTTACGTGATACGGGGGGTCATATAGGGGTGGTGCGCGCGAAGCAGACAGTTCCTACTGTGGTTAGAGCCGCATGGCACGTGGACACAAACTAATGAGTCCGCAATTGAGATTCGGCCGGACTCTTGACGCGGGTAACAACTCATATGGGTGGCACTTGGACTTGCTGTAGTGAAGGGATAAGTCGTGTTGAGAGTCCCTGATGCTTGCTTGGGTTGATCATACAATTATGGGTACAGTAGTGCACCCCTGCAGGGTATAATCTTATCGATGAGCCGTGTCCACGGTTATGGACGACTTTGGTGATGATGCTGGCTAACAAGATCTAGACAACTTGCACCTAATTAATGTTACTTAAATTGATTAGTAATATAGAATTACTTTCACAATAAATTATAAATAAAACTGTTCAGTGTGTGAGTTTTCCGAATTGCTTCCTCATACTTGGTTGAGGGGGTTAATTCGAGAATGGGTTATGTTTGGTGTTAGTTGTAGATGTTTACTTTATGCGCTCTCTTATCCCTCTCTGTTTAGACGGAAGTTGTAGCGTGTCTCTTTAGGTTGCTAGTGCTGCTGCCGCTAAGTCCACCTCCCCTATATTTTGGGAGATGGTGTAGAAAGTAGGCAAGTCGGTTTTGCTTGCTAGGGAGTGCCCTGACCCTCTTTTGGGATGTGCTTTATGTGCAGTCAACAGGTTTGAAGTCTGACGACGTTAGCTTGGGAATCCCTCCGGCTTGGCTGGGCAGGGATATGGCGCCATCGCTTATCTTCAGGACTCTTAGTCCAATTTGCATCTTATCCGTAGTCGGATACTATTCTGCTTCTGCTGTCATTTGTACCTTTGTATTGTTTATTTGTATCTTGACTCGTTCGAGTCGTTGTTGTATTATATCTTCTGTTGTATTTGTGGATGTATCGGAACTGTTGTAATGTTATCACAATTCCACCCTCATAATGCGCATGTTTCGGCGTGCACATTATGTCTGGTGGGCGACCTAAAATCGTTATTATGCGGATTTCGGCGGGATCGCTTTAAATCTACATAGTACCGATTTTAGGGCGTCACAAAAGGCTCAGCCAAAGTAGGACCTCCTTCATCACCCGCACGAGTCGTCGCAGCAATCGAAGTGGCCTCGCCCGTGTCAAGCTGCCAAGAATCGACAGTGTCAAAGCAGAAAAATAAAGGCGATTCCTCACTCAAGCCAGACTCAAAGGGAGAAATCCAAACTTCAGCACTAAACATGATTCAAGGCCAGAAGACCCGCAAAATATAATTCATTACAGACCACAGACTCAAAAGCAGACCACTAGATCCTAATCACAAGACTCATACACTACAGACTCCGATCGGGAGCGACTCCTCCGAGCAGCAGCCGCTTCGGTTGCCTTGGCAATCCCCCTCTCGAAGGTGACAACAAGCTTCGCAGCCAGCTGACTCGCCTGCGCCTTCACCCCGCTAAGAGACGCGGTCTTGCCATCAGGCCTTCGAGGGAAGCCGCTGACAACTCTCTCAAAGTCGCCCGCGACTTGATGGCCAAGGAGAAGCTGAAAAGTAAGCTCGGAGCCGCGTACCGTTTGCGTCCGAGTGAAGTTCGCGATGGTGGTCGCATCGCCTTCAAAAGGCGCCGCGAGTGCGTCCACGGCAGTCGGTGGAGGCACGCTGGGGAAGATGCTCCGGTGCACAGCCGCCAGCGCCCCGGTCGACTTCTGCAGTGTCGTCGTCGACTGCTACAGCGCTGTGGAGGCATACGCGCAGACGCGGTCGAGGAACCCGACCGCAGCTGCCAGGTCAACGTCGTCACTGGACGAGCCTTCCGGGGGAGCGCTTCCACATTTCTCTGAACAAAGGTCAGAAGTCAATTCAAGGCAAATCAAGCAAGCATACAAGTAGGCACCAAGCCGAAAGCCTCACCTCCGAGGACACCGGTGAGTGCGAGCAGGCGGTCGACTTGGGTCTTCTCCTGGATGACCCGCGCACGCTCGTGCTCCTACGACTCGTGCAACACCTTCTCCAGCTCCGCCTGAGCCTGAAGCTTCTGCTCCAGCTCCGCAGCTCGCCTCGTAGCCTGGTCCAGGGAGGCGCGCAACTGGTCCCTCTCCTTCTCCAGGCGAACGAAGGCATCGGCTGCCTCAAGCTGTTGGCGGTAGTATGGCTGCAAACAAACAAGCATATATAAAGTTGCGGCCGACTATCCTAGTCGCCCACACCTTCGGGGTCTACTCCCATCGGGAGCGCTGTTCGCGCACCCGATGCAACTACGGAAGAACAAATCAAATAATACTTACATGGTCCAGGAGATCAGCATCCGCCGAAGTCGACGCGACAGCATCACTCGGCGCCATGGAGCCACCAGCTCGCGCAGGTTCATCATCCACCCGCACAGTCAGCTCGGCTGAAGGAGCAGACGTACACTCGACTTCGTGCGGAGGGGAGCTGGTGCCACCAGAACGGTAACTGCCAAATGACGCAAGAAAGTTCAACCCGCAGAACCCGACATTCAGAGAGATAACTCGACACAAGAACAAAATCAGCATGACTAACCTGGTGGCTCCGACGCCATCATCGCTTCCCAAGGAGACGAAGGGCATCCTGGCGAACTGGAGAGGCGGTGCAGAATTGACAGGAGGCGCAGCAACGGGCTCGTTCCAGTCGCCCCGATACTCGGCACCCGAAGATGACAAGCCACCCTCTTCCAAGTCTGCATCCGCATTCTTCACAGGGGACGAGGCAGTAGCAGAGTCGCCACTTCGACGCCTCTGCCTCTTCCGCGCCGGCTCCTCGTCATCATCATCATTCCCCACCTCTTCACTCGGAGAGACAGCAGAGGGAATCTCCTCATCATCACCCTCCTCTTCCAGGAACGTCGCCTCGTCGTGAGGTCCGTTCGCAGGAGTGGAGGAAGGATGACAAGGAAAGAACGGCCCTGCAAATAAAATGACAAGATGAATCAAGAAACGAAGAGTCGAGAAAACAAACAAGAGAGAACAAAAAACAAGATAGAAGCTTACCTCAGGAGCAGGGTTCGTCGCTCCATAAGCTGCGACGGGACACTTGACGTTGCAGGGGTCTGCGGCTCGGAGACTCGTGATGCTCCTCACCTTGAACTCCACCTCCTCGTCGTCAAGCTGCGGGCCGCCAGCGCCCTCAGCCGCCCACATCGGGTGGGGGCGAGCACGGAGTGGCTGGACTCGGAGCCTGAAGAAGGTGGCAATAAGGTGGACGCCGCCCGACTCGCGCCCCAAAGTCTTCAACAGATTGCCGAGAAGGCTCAGCAGTGGGTTAACAACCTCCTTCTCCTCCTCCGCGAGCGGGTACTCGCGCTCGCCGTTGAAGTCAGGCAACCCCTCCTGGTCGCACCTGACGTAGAACCACCGCTTCCGCCAGCCTTGCACGGAGTCCGACTTCTTCATCTGGAAGTACGCGGTGTCACCACGCACTTGGATGCCGAAGCCGCCCACCGGGTATGTCAACCCGCTCTTCCCCACGTTCTTCCTGACAAGGAAGAGCGACTTCCACAAAGCCCAGTGGGGGGCAATCCCCATGAAGCACTCGTAGAGCACGATAAAGCTCGCGATGCTCAAGACGCCATTGGGGGTCAGATCGTGGATCTGAACCCCATAGGCATACAATAGATCACGAACAAAATCGTGGAGAGCGAACCCGAAGCCCCGTGGAAGGAAGTCCACGAAGCAAACGCGCTCCCCCTCGCGCGGAGCAGGTTAAACTTCCTTACCAGGCGCGCGCACCGTCGCTTGGTCCGCCGGCGGCAGCAGGCCCTGAGCGCGCAGGACCTTGAAGTCGGTCTTCTTCACCGACGACTTCTGCCAGTCGCCGTCGGGCTTCTTCATCACGCCCGCCTCGGCGATGGTTGCGGCGCTGGTCGCAGCCTTTGTTTTCCCCATCGCCTTTGGTGTACGCGGAAGGTGGAAAGGGGAAGAACAGGAGCTCAAGGAGGCAAGAATGGCGCAGTAGAGAAAGCAACGGCAAATGGGGAAGATGACTTTTTTTCCCGTCGCGGTATAATATTTATACCGCGTGCACAGTCCATCTCAGCCATTCTCGAAGAAACTGCTCTCCGCAGCTCCATCCAGCCGTCCACGTGTCGCACGGAGAGACTAACCGTCGCCGCCCACTCCGTCCACTATGCACGAGGATCAAGGCACTATCATCACGCCGCGAAATTTTCGCGCCCAAGACAGAAATAAGCGGGCAACTGCTGTCTACAATCAACACTGACAGTGGGGCCACTTCCGTCACGTCAATCGGCCGTAGAGGTGTGCTACGAAGCGTCAGCATTGACATCAACAACACAAGAGCGCGAGGCAAGCCGCATAGCTGAGGAAGAACTCGAACAGATAATTCGAATGATAGGTACATATAGTAAGCTTCACAGCTGTAATCACTTCAGCAAGCTACAGTGCTGATCCAATAACTCGAAACATGCAATCGAGTGGCAAAAAGACCAAGTAAGCCTCACAAGCTGAATCAACTGACAAGTAAGCCATCAGGCTGAACAAAAGCAAGTTCCACAAAAGGCACGAGTTCACTAAGTCGAATGCAAATCTTACTCTCATCGGGAGCGGGCTCTTCGACGGAAGAAAACGAGTTCAATTTCAAGTGCAAGCAACCAGGCGGCGTGCCCAGGAGGAAGGAGTCCTCTGCCCGACTCTGCGATTCGACCAAGCACTCGGGGGCTACTGACGTGGGGCTACTCTTCGACTACCCCACGATGAGGCTACCTGGGTCACGCCAAGACTGCGAAGGCCCAACGAAGGCCCAATAGGGATATCGTGTAGCCGGATTCTAGTCGGCTAGGTCATACGACTCTTACCATATCTGTAATTGCCATCGGCACCGTTCACCCGAGACCTAGCCTGTCATATAAAGGCTAGGAGGGTTTCTCGTCCAAGGACACGGACATACGCACGCTCATAGCTGCCACCACAAACCCTAGCGAGATCGCCATCTCGCCATTGTAACCACAACTCGACATCAATACCAGACAAGCAGGAAGTAGGGTGTTATCCTCCGGGAGCCTGAACCTGGGTAAACGCTTTGCTTGTCAGCCGTCGTGATCACCAACGTTCATCTATCTTCCCCTCAATCAACCCGGGGTGGACAACCCTGGGATTTTCCGAGTTACACCCTCGTCAACTAGTTATGCGAAGAGATAGTGAAATACAAGTAATATGGATGATTATAAGTAGTAATTGCAATCTGAAATAAAAATGGTAGCAAGCAACCATGTAGCAGAACTTGTTGAAAACGGTGTTTCAATGCTTAGAAACAAGGCCTAGGGATCATACTTTCACCAGTGGACACTCTCAACAATGACATCAAAGTTGAATAATAAATACTACTCTCAAACACTCATGTTGGATGATAAACACCATTCATTGTGTAGGGCTACAAGAGCACCCTCGAAGTCAGAGTAAACTAACACCAACAATGTCATAAAGGAATCACACACGGTGCACACACTGTCACCGTTACAACCGTGAATAACCCCGGAGTTCATATTAAAGTAACCTCTAGAGTGCATAACAGATAAAGAGTAGCATCACATATTCAACAAGATTACAAAGCTCATGATCACATAAAGATCACACCATGGGAGAGAGAGATGACCCACATAGCTACCGTAGATCCCGCAACCCCGTGGGAGAACTACTCACTCCTCATCATAGGAGTCAGCAACGACGATGAAGATGGCGGTGGAGTCGATGGAGATGACTCCGGGTGCAATTCCCCGTCCCGGCAGGGTGTCGAAACAGAGACTTATGTCCCCAGGATTGGTGTTTTTGGTGGCGGCGGAGCTTCGAGACTCTTTTCTGGAAAACGTCAATCCATCTAGGGTTTTCACGACGGTGGCAATATATGGGTGAAAGGGCGACGCGAGGGGGTGGCCTAGTCAGCCTAACCATGTGGTGGGTGAAGGGAATATGCCCTAGAGGCACTTAATAAACATAGTTTATTGGCAATATCCCAAATCGTTCATTATATGTTTTACACTATGCTATAACTGTATTAAGCGAAAACATTAATACAGGTGTGGTAGATAAAACAACCAGGTCCCTAGTAGCCTCTACTAAGACTAGTTTCGTTGCGTCATTGATGATCGAGATTTTCCGATCATAGGGCATGGCGCCGGTCGGAAACGGGTGTCATATCGTTAGGAGTAACGATGTGATGGACATACCCAGTATTTATAGGACATAGTCATTACGCCTTAAGACCGTGAGATAAACTCTTATTGTTATCCCTGGAAGATACTTTGATCGCACCAAACGTCATATCTTATATAGTGTGACAATGATAGGTGATACTTTTGGGTATCGGAAGGGGGTAGTTGAGACGAGGGGTCAACAACGGGATTTGTCAGTCCGCATAGCCGGATAGATACTCTAGGGCCCACTCGGTGAGGTTATGTCAAATGAGTTTGCAAACATGTGACTAGGTCACCAGCTGACATAATATCATAGACGAGTAGAAGATAGAGATGTCGGTAACGAGATCATGCAAGGTATGGAGATATCTGAGAATGATGCTCGGACGCGCTAAGTATCGTCATGACAAACGGTTTAAGACTAGACGTCCAGGTTTGATAGATGAAACTCATTCGTTATATCACAGGGATTAATTCATGGGGTCCAGGCCTACGAGTTAGTCAATGATCATAGAGGAGTCTTGATCGTACCTGTTATTATATCGAACCGCTAGGGTAACAGACTTAAGGGGTTTCGACAAGACAACCGGAAAGGAAAGAGATCACCGGGAACGTCCCGGGAATGGTCCGATGGAGATCGGGCAGCGACGAAAGAGTTTTTGGAGCTAGAATGAATTATATAAAATATGTTTAATATTAATTAGTGTAATTAATGATTAAATATGATTTTATATATTTATTTTCGAATTTATTTAGGCTGATTTCCCTAAATGGGCCTTCTGGTCGAAAGAAGGCCCAAGAGGGGGAAATTCCCTAGGGGAATTCGGTGGGGGGCTTGGGGGCCGACCCAAGTGGGCCAAGGGGCCCACTAAGGGGCCGGCGCACCGTCCCTAGCCGCACCAAGGCTGTGGGATAGTCCCACATTGCCTGGCTAGGGAGGTTGGCTGCCCATTGGAGCCTATATAAGAAGGGGCACCCCTGGCCTTTTAATTCACCAATTAATTCCCTAATTCTCTCTAGATCTCGTGATTCCCTTTGTCGGAGTCGCGCCGAGTAGAGGAGGGGGATCTCTTCCACCATAGCCCGCTGCCGCGCTGCTGGTGTTCCGGTCCAAGTCTTTCGCTGCTCGTCCTGGACTGGAGCTTCGGAGGCCGTCGTCTCCACCGTATGTGTGTGACGCCCTGCGAGGTGCTGCGCTAGCGTTACTCGGAGGCCTACTTCCTCCACCCGACCTCGAGGTCATCTTCGTCGTCTTCGTCGCGCCGAGTTCTTCGCGACCTAGAGGTCGGCTACGTCGTCTTCGTCGTCAACGCTTGTGCGGGAGCGTAATCCCCGCTATTCGGTCTACGAGGGTATGTATTCCGATCTCCGCCGTACTTCTATATCTGCATAGTGTAGATCTTGGCTAGTTTAAGGATATCGTTGCTAGGAATATTTTTGTTTTCTGCACTCGATCCCCTTCAGTGGTATCAGAGCCGATCTATCGTAGATATAGCTGTACGCTGTTAGAACCCGTGTTCTACACGGGGGCACCGTTCCTGTTATTTGCTACCCTCTAGCGTGCACTTGTGATTCCAGCGGCATCGAGTTGATGAAGCGGCCTGGACCGACTTTACGCGTACGCTTACGCGAGACTGGTTCCACTACTGACATACGGCTTGTACCGTATATGTGGCTGGCGGGTGCCTGTTTCTCTCTCTTTAGTTGGTCTTGCATTTTCAATGGAGGGCCCGAAAGGGATGCTTAAACATGCAATTATTGGATCGTTGTTGTGGTCATAAGGTTCATAGGTATGAAGCGGTTCTATTTACGAAAGCCCCGAGCCACGTAAAATATGCAAAAGATAAAGTAGAAGCGTCTAACTTTATTTTGCAGGGGCTATGTGATATGGTCAAGGTAGGTTTATTAAATTGTTTATAAACTGCGGGCGCCAAGAAGACCATGGCGCAATGGACTATATGACATTGCATTACATTTGATGTTTTGTGTGCATCTTATATTGTGTGATTATATATATAGTATATATTAGTTGCACGGCGGTAGCTATATAAGATGATCCCTTCAAAATACCACTAGTGTTCTCCCTCCAACGCGCACCACCAAGAAAGTTCTACGTTATGAGGCAGGCCGTGATGATCGGGTGTCAGACATCTCGTCGTTCGCATACAGTGGGTGTAAACCATGTTGCACAAGCGTCAGCGTGGAGGTTTTTGGTGGCGAGCCTAGCATATACAGAAATATGGCCTCAGAACAGGGAGACCGAAAGGTCGAGCACGAGTCACAAAATTGGTGTGGCGGACAATTGTCTACTCTTGAAGTTGTGCTGCCGGCTCTAATGATGAGGGGTGGTGCAATGGTTGGGGGTCGTGTAATCGCTTAAACGACCAGGAGGGATGTTCGTTTGAGTGGGAGTTCGGATAGTTATTTTCTATAATACTAGACTTCAGAATATAATGAACAGAGTCTGTTTTGCAAACCTTTGTAGATATTAACCATTATGATATCATCTTTTCAAATTAGGCGCATTCCTGCGATTGAGAAACTTAAAATGTTGGGTCTAAACTTCATAGTTTTATGCTTTAGCTTGAGGATACTCCTTGTTTAAACCATTAGCTCTTTGTGTTACAATACCCTCTAGGAGATAACTTCGGAGATTCCACTGACAAAAGATAATTTGGATTATTAGATTTTGTGCGGATGATATCATCATAGTCCAATGTATGCTATGATCTCTGCCATAGAGAACCAACAGTGGGTACGAGTTTTTAGATCGCGGACATATGATATGGTCGCTAAACTCGGGGTACCCCAAACGTTGGGTTGATGAAGTTTATCAGTACGTTGACTGATTGTCTTCTCAACCAAGATGGAAGAGAATACACACATTGAGGGAGCACGTGGCGGTCATACTTAATGACATATGTTCATACTTAATGAACATTGAGACGCCTCGTTCAGCTCAATCACTGGATGACAGACATCGTTGCGAAGTGCAAATCCTCTGTCATAGACTATGTCATGCAAGGGGAATCATTCACCTTCATGGTTCTTGATTATGGTGGAAGTATCAAGAAAATGAAACAGATCGCCGGAAGTCATCAATGATGATGGTGTATATATGATATACATGTTATGAATGTTTTAGCTAAGAAAGTACTCACATTAGTGACTAAGTTTTGAACTTGTCATGTTTTGTGAAAACCAGGTTTACTGCTTGAGTAGCTTGAAAGGATGAGGCGACATTTTGTGTTGATAATGGCAGTCAAGTTGTTGTGATGGCCATAGACACTCTCCCTCTAGATCTACCATTTGAATAAATTATTTATGATCGCCTGTTAGTATGATCGTTACAAGTGTGTCTCCTCTAGCGAGACACTTGTTCATACATGATAGTGACAAATTTGGTGTCCTATATTTATGAAGTAATGATCATATGCCGATTTGAATTTAGATGGTAGAAACTCCCACATTCATAATATTAATGCCAAAGGACACAAACTTAATAAAGACACCACATATGTGCGGCACTACCGTTTAGTCATGTCAATGTTATAGTCAATGCATCAGCTCCATACCGGATGGATTTACAAGTCCTAAGATTTGATCTTTTGACACTTGCAAAATAACTGTGACACCGTTTTTGGAAAACGGCCATATAACTTATTGATAGTCATGCATAGAGATGTATGTGGTTCTATGAAGTAATTGACGGGTAGTGGAGACCTTTATTTCGTGAACTTCACTGAACGTTTTGAGTATAGCTTGTTGAGAATCGTGCATATGGGTGTATGTGAATCAATGAAGTACTTTAACGTGTAGTGGAAGTATTTATTTCATAGACTTCATGAATATTCCGAGTAGATATATGGATATCCACTCCGGGGAATGTTAGTCTGAAATTTTGATTCGATCAAACAAAGTTCAGAATGAAGTAGGAAATAAACTTAACAAGAAAATCAAATTCCCGCGATGCAGATCGAGGAAATAAAGATTTGAGTTATAATGTTGGCACATCATTGGAAGACTTGTCAGAAGAGTTCCACAAATTACGTCGCATGGAACACCATAGTGTCATGGTGTGTTAGGACGTCGTAATTACATTCTATCGGATAGTGTGTGGTAAATAAACCTCTTACCGAATTATTGTGATCATTAGAGTCATATGGTAGAAACGTAAACACTCACGTTAGAAAATAGGGAAACCATTTGAATCCATCGAGACAATACCATACGAGTGATGGCATGGCTTTTAGCCTGGATTGTCGTTTCAGCAATTTAGTGTTTCGATGTGATCAAACCTAAAATGGATTAATCTTTGTATTATACCCTACCTAAAGAGTTAGTTGGGTACATGTCTCACGACATAGGCAAAACAGTTGTCGGGATATACCTTGCGAAAGAAATAGTTTCTTGTCCCAGGGTATAAGTGAGAAAGAAAGTAGAGCAAGACGAAGTTGGTGAACTTCCTCTCCAGACATCAGAGTGGTGCAACCGAAAGTGTTTTCGGTGTCAGGCTCCACAGCTTGAAAAAGCTGATGATTCATGATCATGATGTTCTGAGCTCATACTAAGAGAGTAGGCATACGAGGTTGTGTTCCACACTGTGTGTTACGACAATCTTGTTATGAAGGTCATATTAATGGAATATGATAGACCTACGAACTACGAAGAAGAGATGGTGGACCTAAGTCCGAGAAATGGCTATGAGTCATTTATGATCCGAAATAAAATCCGTATACGATTACCAGGTAATGACTTGGGAGATCTTGATGGCATCTAGGATGTTAATAGTATAAGGAATTTTATTGGAGAGTAGACATTGAGCAGATTCGATTTGTCGTGAAACCGTTCCGACAGATTCAAAAGTTGACCACATGAGAGTTTGTCTCAAGTGGTGAAGCCTAAATCTATTCTGGGTCGTTTAGCAATCACTATAATTTCGAATGAGAAATTGATAGATGGATAAGGAAACCATGTTTCTTAATAGTGTCATTAAGAAAGAGTTGGTGATCCTGAGGATGCTAAACATGTATGCAAACTTCGGTGGTCCATTCATGGGCTGAAGCAAGCATATCGGAGCTGGAATCTTCACTTTGATAATGTGATCAAAGGATTTTGGAGTTGTCCAAAATACTTGAAGAAACCTACATTTGCAAAGAAGTGATTGGGAGCAAAGTAGCTTTCATTGATATTGTATGCGGAAGGTATATTTGAGTGGGAGCTAAGTAGCTTTTCCTTGATCTTATATGCAGAAGGCATATTTGAGTGGGAGCTAGGTGTCATTCGTGATTTGGTATGTAGCGACATATTGAATGACACAGATCCTCTAGTAGAGTGTAAAGGATTATTTAAGTGATTAAATTTTCTATGAAATGAAGTTAGGAGTATTAGGCATCCGATTTATAATTGTATATATCAGAAGGGGCTTAATAACATTAAGTCGGAGTATTTCCTAAGTCAGGATTCTGAAGTGTTTCAGAAAAGGACAAGCGAATAAAGAGGTTCTTGCTTGTATGACTAGGTAAAAGATTAAGTTAATCTTGGCTTTTTCGGTGATAGAACATGATGTTCGACATTCTCTATGTATCAGACATAGAGTCTATCAGGCTGAAAGCTCGACTTGGTGTGACCCGAGTTCTTGGTTTAAGAACAGGTTCTAGAGTGATCCTTGTGTGGATCAATTAACAAACATTAAGTTTATTCTTCAGTGTCTATGAGAACTGAAGATAGGTGTTCTAGTAAAGGGTAAGAGTGGAATGGCAACTTGCCGTAAAGCGGTTACGATGATGCAAGTTATTACACTGACCCATACGACTAGAAATCTCATATAGGAGATGTCCTTTATTTTGAAGATAGACATGGTTAGTTTGCGAAGTCGCATATGAATGCACTGTCGTATAATCTACATAGGTATAGAAATATATTGCGACTTCAGAAGTAGCAAGTGTGGTTGGACTGAGCAGTTTTCCGAGCGTAGGTGGTCCCCTTAATAGACCTCTTAGACTTTTAGGGCGCATGCTACGCGAATGCTCGAGTCTCACTTTATCCACTGGGATATATTTCACCGTCATCGTAAGATACGGGATGATGTCAAACTAGGTGATATAGAAGTGTTGCAAAGCACATATAGGTCTCAATGTGTGAGATCTGTTGACTGTATTCCTCTTCCACGAGGCGAGCAGGCACCAAGATGCTATGGGTGTTGAGCTTTTACCAGGTTGTAAACTAGATTAAGTGTTACTCTAGTGCAAGTGGGAGACTGAAGGAAATATGCCCTAGAGGCACTTAATAAACATAGTTTATTGGCAATATCCCAAATCGTTCATTATATGTTTTACACCATGCTATAACTGTATTAAGTGAAAACATTAATACAAGTGTGGTAGATAAAACAACCAGGTCCCTAGTAGCCTCTACTAAGACTAGTTTCGTTGCGCGATTGATGATCGAGGTTTTCCGATCATAGGGCATGGCGCCGGTCGGCATTGGGAGTCATATCATTAGGTGTAACGATGTGATGGACATACCCAGTATTTATAGGACATAGTCATTACGCCTTAAAACCGTGAGATCAACTCTTATTGTTATCCCTGGAAGATACTTTGATCGCACCAAACGTCATATCTTATATAGTGTGACAATGATAGGTGATACTTTTGGGTATCGGAAGGGGGTAGTTGAGATGAGGGGTCAACATCGGGATTTATCAGTCCGCATAGCCGGATAGATACTCTAGGGCCCACTTGGTGAGATTATGTCAAATGAGTTTGCAAACATGTGACTAGGTCACCAGCTGACATTATATCATTGACGAGTAGAATATAGCGATGTCGGTAACGAGATCATGCAAGGTATGGAGATATCTGAGAATGATGCTCGGACGCGCTAAGTATCGCCATGACAAAGGGTTTAAGACTAGACGTCCAGGTTTGATAGATGAAAGTCATTCGATATATCACAGGGATTAATTCATGGGGTCCAGGCCTACGAGTTAGTTGATGATCATAGAGGAGTCTTGATCGTACATGTTATTATATCGAACCGCTAGGGTAACACACTTAAGGGGTTTCGACAAGACAACCGGAAAGAAAAGAGATCACCGGGAACGTCCCGGGAATGGTCCAATGGAGATCGGGCAGCGACGAAAGAGTTTTCCGAGCTAGAATAAATTATATAAAATATTTTTAATATTAATTAGTGTAATTAATGATTAAATATGATTTTATATATTTATTTTCGAATTTATTTAGGCTGATTTCCCTAAATGGGCCTTCTGGTTGAAAGAAGGCCCAAGAGGGGGAAATTCCCTAGGGGAATTCGGTGGGGGGCTTGGGGGCCGACCCAAGTGGGCCAAGGGGCCCACTAAGGGGCCGGCGCACCCTCCCTAGCCGCACCAAGGCTGTGGGATAGTCCCACATTGCCTGGCTAGGGAGGTTGGCTCCCCCGGGAGCCTATATAAGAAGGGGCACCCCTGGCCTTTTAATTCACCAATTAATTCTCTAATTCTCTCTCGATCTCGTGATTCCCTTTGTCGGAGTCGCGCCGAGTAGAGGAGGGGGATCTCTTCCACCATAGCCCGCTGCCGCGCTTCTGGTGTTCCGGTCCAAGTCTTCCGCTGCTCGTCCTGGACTGGAGCTTCGGAGGTCGTCGTCTCCACCTTATGTGTGTGACGCCCTGCGAGGTGCTGCGCTAGCGGTACTCGGAGGACTACTTCCTCCACCCGACCTCGAGGTCATCTTCGTCGTCTTCGTCACGCCGAGTTCTTCGCAACCTAGAGGTCGGCTACGTCGTCTTCGTCGTCAACGCTTGTGCGGGAGCGTAATCCCCGCTATTCGGTCTACGAAGGTATGTATTCCGATCTCCGCCGTACTTCTATATCTGCATAGTGTAGATCTTGGCTAGTTTAAGGATATGGTTGTTAGGAATATTTTTTGTTTTCTGCACTCGATCCCCTTTAGTGGGGCCACCCCCTCCATGTCGTGCGTGGACGTGGTGAGGAGGTTGTGGGCCTCCGCTGGACCTGCCCTTCTGGCGAAATAGAATTTCTGAAATTTTTCTGGATTTTTCCGAGCACTTTGGTTTTTGGGCCTTTTCTGCAATAAACAGACATAATAAACAGAAACTGACACCATGACATCTTGTTAATAGGTTAGTCCAATAAGTGTCATAATATGATATAAAGTGTATATAAAACAATGATAATTAATATACTATATGTAGAAAATTATAGATACGTTAGAGACGTATCATCAATTCTTTTGCAACTGTTGCGTGTTTGTTACACCATTAACTATCTTATGTAACACACGTAAAAAAAATATCTTATGTAACATTAAAATTTCACGTGAAAGCTTGTCCATTTCATATTTTTTTGTTACAAAACACACTCTCATCAAAATTACCAACATTTTCATGAGAAGTGGTTAAGTAATAATTCTTACTAGATATTTCCTTGCTAGAAAAATTATCAAATATTTGAAGAAAAGTCGCAACAAAGCTTTTGTAACATTTTGGAGATTACATAAGCAACATCGAAAAAAATTGGGGACAACGAAACTTTTATCATACACACAATTTTTTTAAAAAAACTTTTAAATACTCCCTCCGACCCGAATTAGCGTTCGCGTTGGTTTATTTGCGAAAAAACCCTGCTGTTTTTCACCTGAAGGCACAGGTCCCCAGCCTCTTCCCCGTGCTTTGTTCTTCTCTTTCAGCTCCGGCCCCGTGCTCCGCTCTCCCCTACCGCGCCGCCTGCTCCGCCCTCCCGCGCCGCCTGCTCTACCTTCATGGTCGCCTGCGCCGCCCCTCCCGCGCCGCCTTTCTTTCACGAACCAGAACCCAAGGACGAGGGAGATCGAAGCCGAAATTGATTCCTTTTTCCCCCAAAATCCTAACTTTGCCGATTCCCGGCGGCGGCGGATACGGGTCGATGTGCGTCGGTGGCGGTAGCTGGCCATGGAGGAGCACGGGGACGGTAGCCGGGCCGTGGAGGAGCACGGTGGTGAGCACCGTGGCCATCTTCGACGACGGCAACGCCCTGTGCACCCGGCGCTTCAAGGTGTTCGTGAAGGAGATATGCCCTAGAGGCAAATAAATAAGTAGTATTTATTGCATTATCTCATAAGTTTATAATAGGTTTGTGTATTATGCTATAACTGTATTAATCGGAATTATTAATACACGTGTGATACATAGACAACCAGGTCCCTAGCAAGCCTCTATATGAGCTAGTCCATTGGGCAACAGTTGATCGAGATTCCCGATCAAGGACAATGACGTCGGTTGACAATGGGGTCATCTTGTTAGTTGAATAAGGTGGTGGACATACGCAAAGTATTGCAATAAGATCGTATTACGATGTTTGTCATTTGCAATAGATAAGAATATGATAGCTTATTCCTTAAACCGTGAGACCGTACTTATTAATGCTTCGTAGGGGTACTTTGAGAGCATCAAACGTTGTGTCTTATATAGCATGACAATAACGGTGTCCATCTTGGGTATTCCGAAAGAGCATCGAGACGTAAGGATCAAGAGCGGGATTTGTTCATTCTTGTAATGGAAAGATACTCTGGGCCCACTCGGTGATATTGCATCTATATAGCTGCGCAGCTTATGACTAGGTCATGGAGATGTAATATCGCAGACGAGTTAATAACCTTCGTCGGTAACGAGATACAACAAAGACATCGGTGTGTCTACGATCATATCTCGGACAAGGTAGTATCGCAGAGACAAAGGGAATGAATGTCATATTTATGGTTCAACGACGATATTCGTGGAATGCACAGGGGTCGTCATATATTTCCAGGTATCCCTGACGATCATTGGTGAGTGGAGTGTCTCGACCATGTCTGGAGTGTTCTCGAACCGTAGCGTGACAAACTTAAGGTCTTAGCGACGCTAGGAGATAGGTTCTGGAATTTTATAGGAGTTTGTTGGAGAGAGAGAGAAATGATCCGGAAAGAGTTCCGGTGGTCCGGAAGGAGTTCCGGGGAGGTATGGAATGCTTCCGGGAATGTCCGAAAGTTGTTCGGGTGGTTCCGAAATAGTTTCGGAGTCGTGGGATATTGAATTATATATAAATATATTAATTATGAATTAATGGGATTTTTATATTAATTTAATATTAATTAAATAAAGGAAAAAGGGGGCTCCTACCTACATGGGCCCTAAGAGGGCCCAAGAGGGGGAAACCGCACCCCACAAGGACAGGGAGGCTTGGGCCTCCTAGTCCGAGTTGGACTAGGAGTGGGAAAGCCCAAGGGGGGGTTCGGCCGAACCCCCCTCCCCTCTCCTCGTTTAGTCCCACATGGGGGAGCCAAGGGGGTTGGCACACCCCCTTCCCCCTTTATATACCAAGGCATATTAATTGATTTAATTCATAGGAAAATCCAATTAATTCCCGATTTCTCTCTCGATCTCGTGGTTCCCAAGTTGGAGCCGCGCCGAGCTGAGGAAAGGGGTCTCTCTCCACCTAAGCCATACCGCAGAGCGCCGTTGCTCTGCGGGATTCCAGATAAGATCTACTGCTGCGATTTCAGCTGGATCTGAATGACCGGGAGTTGTCGCTAAGCTCCGTATGTTTGTGAGTGCTCGGAGGCATCTCTTTTGAGGAGCTTGGGCGATGTCGTCTCGCCCCCTGCAGCCGCCGCGCCTCCCCCCTCTGCTGCCGGCGCACCAGCCCTGGTGCTGGCGCTCTGCCTTCTTCCGCCCGACGCCCGTCGACGCAGATCATCATCGACACCCCGGCGTCATCGACTCCGACATCGCGGCAAGTTCTCCGCGACCTCGAGGTCGGCTACGTACGACTTCATCGTTAACGCTTGTGCGGGAGCGTAATCCCCGCTATCGGTCTACATGGAGGTAATGTAACCCGTTCCGCCACCGTTATCGCATGTACTAGATAGATAGATCTTGACTAGTTAGGGTTCCGTTCGCTAGAATTTTTTTTGTTTTCTGCACCGTAACCCCTTCAGTGGTATCAAAGCCGATCTATGCGTACTACTGCTGGTACGGTTAGAACTCATGTTGAATGAGGGCGTCTTTCTTATATTTGCTACCCTCTAGCGTGCACTTGCGATGCCTTCGGTATTGAGTTGATGAAGCGGCCCGAACCGACTTTACGCGTACGCTTACGCGAGACTGGTTCCACTACTGACATACGGCTTGCACCGTATCTGTGGCTGGCGGGTGTCTGTTTCTCTCTCTCTAGTCGGCAAAGCATTTTCAATGGAGGGCCCGAAAGGGATGCTTAAACATGCAATTATACGATCGACGTTGTGGTACAATGTTCGTAGGTAGGGAAGCGATTCTCTTACGAATAAGCCTATATGCCACGTAAAACTTGCAAAACTAAATAAAGCTAGAGGCGTCTAACTTTGTTTTGTAGAGGCGTTATTTTATGTGACATGGTTACGGTAAGTTTTGATACTACTCGTACTGTCGGAGGCAATGGAGGGCTCTGTAGACTCGGAGCCATGTCGGGGCGCCGGGGGCCAGTCACATGGCGCCATGAAGGTCCAGGCGCATCGACCATGTCACATCGCACTTCATTGCATCATTATTGTGTGCTGTTGTGTGTGCATCCTATTGATTGCTTATATGCTAGATATACAACGGTAGCGTCATAAATAGGATGATCCCTAACAAATACCAAAATTGTGTTCTCCCTCGTTGCGCACCACCAAGAAAGTTCTACGTTATGAGGCAGGCCGTGATGATCGGGTGTCACACATCTCGTCGTTCGCATACAGTGGGTGTAAGCCATGTTGCACGCGTAGGGTCTTCGAGGTTTGATTGGCGAGCCTAGCATACTCAGAGGTATGGCCTCGGAACACGGGAAGATCGAAAGATCGATCACGAGTCATAGAGTTGTTATGATCGACATTTTATGTCCACCTTTGAAACTGTGCTGCCGGCCGTGATGATCGGGGGTGGTGTAGTGGATGGGGGTCGTGTCATCGCCATTATTATTTTTGGGATAATAATCTTGGTGTGGTGTGTTTTTGATAATGAGATTATAGAACTAAAACTCACCTACATATTATAAACTTAACCTTACCTCTTTTGCGATCACATCTGTAGACTACGCAACTATACTTCGGTTACTTCCTCAAGAGCCCGGATGCTACATTAGAAGCCGACGGGTCCAACTTCATCAGATGGTACAGGGGTTTTAGAAACATTCTCGAACACAACAACATTCTATATGTTCTCGATGAACCGTTAGGAGGAGGACCAGGAGATTCTGCTAGCGAGGAGGAGGAAGATGATTCCGTAGGCGTCGAGACATATTCATTGAAGTGGAGATCACCATGACCGTATGCCTGGCACCCGAGTTGAAAGAGATGTTTCGACGCAAGGAGCCAAGCGTCATGATGGATGTGATAAAGACTCACTTCGGAGATGAATTAAAGCGTGAGCAATTCAGGCAGCTTAGAATGTTCCAGACCATTCACATGGAGGAGCATACCTGTCTGGAGACACATTTGAAGAGATTGTATGACATCTACTTCCAGTTGACGATTGTCTTCGATTACTGGATGGCAGATTCTTGTGCCATTCGGACTGTCCTGATATCTCTACCTCCTAGCTATGAGAAGCATGTGCGCAAGTACATTTTGAAATCCGACGATATGAACTTCTACAAGTTCGTACGTGAGTTCCAGTCTCTGAAGGTTGATTCCATCGAAGGAGAGATCTTCGATGCTACAGGTATATATTTGATATATGCAGAATTATGAATTCGCCCTTGGTATATGATGAAGTATTTGATACTTGTTCTGTTTGTGAAACAGGTCCTGATTATCACATATATGCGGCGCAGTTTGATGTGACCTGGCGCTGAAGCTGGTAGTCAAGGAGTTGATGGCCTTTTGGTGTTCACGTCCTCAAGTTATCATAGTTATCATTAATAGTTTTTGATACGATCTTTTGTAATAGTGAGCGAGTGTGTGTGTCTTGATTGTTGCAAGACAAAGTTATTCATGTAATAAGACAAGTTCAGTTGTTTTATGTTATGGAACAAGTCAGTTGTTTTATCTTATGAATAAAGATTCCACATCTCAGTTACATTGATTGTATGATAAGTGTTCATAATTGTAGAAATGATAAAATAGCGTGTCCTATGAATAAGAGTTCTATTACTAGAACAAACACCGTCGAGTTTAGTCATAAAAGCAATGAAAGAAGTAATGGGTGTCTTGATCCATTTAAGTATTTCAAGTGCTTAGTTGATTAAGTTTGAAATCAAGTATTGAAGCTGCAATACTGGCGGAAATTAATTGAGTGTCATTTTTTAATGATTAATTAATGCTGTTTACTACTTGATCCGAATTCCTCCATGACTTTGGTGAATAGGAGTATTTGCCCGATAAATTATGGAGTCTGAGATTAATTTGATAATAGGTCAAATGGGGTTTTTCAGAAGAAAGATTAATGAACATTGTGTTCACAAAATTCGATCAAAGGACGGTATTTTTGAATTATGATTTCAGCGCAAGAGACTTGTGGAAATTTTCTTCACAAAATTATAATGTCATATATAGTGATATGTGGGGAATTATAATCATGCTCTATTTTAAATAAAGTGTGGTCTGTCAGAATCAGTCTTAGAATCTCCTAATTTGTTCGAAACATTATAGTCGATGTCCACTTTAGAAAATAGATATTTTTCTCAACAAGAATTCGTAGGATCGACAGTAGTGTCGACATGTATATGATTATGCGATAATTCGGAATATACATGAGTGGTTCTTTGTAGATTGCTCGCATTGGATAAGAGTGTATTCCAAAACCAATTAGAAACAAAGTTCAGTTTGTTGTCTATGTAATTCCGAGAAAAGATGACATTTCGAATTATGGTTTATGGATTGGAATTAGAAGTTTGGAATAAAGTGTCAGACTTATGTTGGAAGGTGCTCCAAAGAGTATATGTCTGCTAATGAAAGTTTAGTGATTAATAGTGAGTGAGACTAGAAAATTGTTTTCTGCTTGCAATCCTCTTCATAAAGATCATAATATTTTCATGAAAGAAACTTCTAAATAAAGTGCAGTTATATTTAATATTGCTGTCAGGTCACAGCACTGTATTAAGATCTTGTTGACAGATCAAGGTGCACTTCATGAATACAAAGAAAGTTGAGAAAGTATCGGAATACGAACAAAGGCTCTTCAGCCTGGAAATCCAAGTTACATTTAAAAGGATTAAGAGAGTAATTGTTGCTGCAATTCTTATTAGAGGAATAAGATTGTTTAATCTTCATATAAAGTGTTATATGGAAATGTGACTATAAGAAAGACGCGGGAGCATATCTTGTCAAGAAATGTGTCTTGGACAAGATCAAATTTGTTGACTACATTTATGTAGACATGCTTGAAGTCTGAGGGATTTGTATTAATGTAATACTGTAGTTTGTATTAAATTCGAATTGATAGCAGATCAATGATTTTGGTTTAACCGAGATGTCAATTTAACCGAGATGTCGATTTAAGTGGGAGTCATAGTTAGTTCACTCAGGAGAAATATGTGAAGAACATATTTTTGAGTGGGAGCTTAGGAACTCAAATATGTAGATAACATGTTTTTGAGTGGGAGCTCGTGTTGTCAAATATGTGGAGACATAATTTGAGTGGGAGTCGAATTCATTTTGTGTAGTTAACACATTGTGAAACTGTACCAATAGAATAGGATGAAGTTGTGAAACTATTTGAAAGTTAGTGTCTATTTTGAAATAGAACGGGAATTTTAAATAGTTAGTCGAGGTTGTTTTGGATTATATCTGAGAAGTCAGAATAGAATAGAAATGATGGTCCTTTGGAATCCAATTGATCATTAAGAGTAATGATGCATGAAGGTAATGGTTGTATGACATGTGGGTCTATTATGTATATATTAGACATCATACAGAAACCATATTATCTGCTCGATGAAATATAACCGATGTTCTTGGAATAAGAGCAGTTATGAAAGTAAATTTGGAATTTACTGGAAGTATGTAACATCCCAAAGTTGTACTTCCCTAAATTGTATGCCTGTGTTGTAATATAGAGTGACTTCATGCATATTTTGTTTTGTTTGGCATTGCAATTAGATAAATTACTTTCAAATTGCAAATCCCATATTTCAAATGCCTTTTCAAATCAATTAAAAATTGAAGTTTCAAAATTGTACAAATAATCTTTTCAATACTTCAATCAGTTTGTTTTGAAACTATCAAAATTGTCAAAAGGGTTTTATCTCTCTTTTCTTTTTCTATTTTGTTTTAAATTTACAAAACAGAAAAAAGGATAAACAAAAAGAAAAAGAAAATCAGTACAAAAAAAAGTAGAAGTCTGGCCGAACTAGGCCACTTCCTGGCCCAGCACACCAGCCCGGCCCGCTCCCCTCATCCCTTTCCTCCGTACAGGTGCACGAGGAGGGCGTGCTCACTTTCCAGCGTGTCCATGGCGCCTCCCCTCACTGCCTCCTCGCCCCCACTGCTTTTCCCCTCTCTCCTTAAGACGCCCCGCGCCGCCAAGCCCAAACCCTAAACCTAGATCCCCGTAGCGCCGCCATCTCCCCTCTGGCCTTCTTTCTCTGTTCTTCTTCCCCAGAAAACGCCACCGAGAACACCTCGCCGCCCCCGCAGCTCCGGTGCCGACGAGGACACGCCGAGGAGACCCGGAGTCACGCCGCTTCTTCCCCTTCTCGACGACTACGGAGCAGAACCGGGGATTTGCCCTCTCCACCTACGCCCCCGACGACGGCCGCGCGCCGCCGCGACCTTATTAACCGACACCGTCCGGTCGCCCCCGCTCGCCTCCGCTTCTCCCCGCACCGAGCACTCCACCCCGACGAACCCCCGGTGAGCCTCGGCGTCCCCCCTCTCCTTCCCCTCCTCCAGTTCGTCCTCGGGTGGCCCGAAGCGCCGGCGCCGGAGGCGGCCACCACGGGCTCGCCCCGCACGGTGTCGAGCACGAGCACGGCGCTCCAGCCCCCGTTCCCCGCGTCCAAGCACTAAAACGAGACCGTCCGCGTCCCTGCAGTCGATCCCGCTCCAAAACACACCCCAACGCCGCCCGTTTCGTACTCGCCGGAGCCTTTTTCCGCCGCCGGCGCCGTTCTGCCCCGCCGCGCGCTGTTCTTCAGTTCGTCAGGCAACCGTGCAAAAATTCAGTTTCGTCAGACACCTGCACGCTCCACTCCCTAAAAACAAATGCTACGTTTCCCTCATCACCAACACACACCGTCCCAGTGGCTAGCAGAGTCACACTGTTTCCGCATCGCGCGTTCCCGAGTTCGATCCGCCGGTTCGTTGAATAAAAGCCAAAACCTTTTTCTGTTTAGCCCACTGACACGCAGGTCCCACCTGTCAGCGGCCCGCAGTGTCCAGTCAGCCTCGGACCCACTGGTCAGTCTCAAGGGCTAACTTTCCTTCGGTGAGAAAAATCCCGAGGAACTGGAAACTTTACACAGAGACCCCCTGCAGTTCGTGCTTAGTGTTTTAGCCCTCCCAGAAGTTTCTCCCATCACGGATAAGTCCCTGCACGTTTTCAGAAACAACCCTAGATTTATAATTGCAATAACTTTATTTCTACAACTCCAAATAAAATAAACTTTATATGTTTTTATATCAGAAAAATGTAATAAACATTAATATCACATTCTTATGTCATTTTGCATAATTTATTTTAAATGCTTAGTTTAATTTAACAAATGCAATTAATTAATTAAATATGAAATGTGTGGGGTAATAAGTATATAACGCCCTAATTCCATTTAATATGCCCATATCTTTTATACCATGTCTTGCCATGCTAATAAATATTTAATTTGAGTTGAATATAAATAAATTGCAATTAATTCCTAAATATGTAATGTGTTGGGCAATTAAGTAATTAATGCATATGCCATTTAAATTAATTAGATCACCACATCTGCTATATGTTAAGTAACATTTAAATTGCTGGCTACACAAATAACTTGCACCCTAACCTCTGGCCGGGATTTCGTCCCCGCTTTAAATATGACCTAATCATCTCATACCATATTGCACCATCATTTGTTTGTGCCTTCCTTTGTATTGATTATTGTTTCCTATTGTCTGTGTTTGGCTCTCTTTGGGTAGACGACGACGTGTCTGCTGCGAGTACCTACGATACTGAGGTTCCAGCTTTTGTGCCAGGACACAAGCTGCCAGGCAAGCTTCTGCTAACCGGTTACACGATTGTCGGGTTTTCATTCCTGCCTTTTGATCTATGCTATCCTAGTTATCGATTCTTGAACTGCGATCCCATCACATGTTTATCCTGCAGCCTATACAGCTTTATCGCCACAACCCATAACCCCTTGCATGTTTATATGTTGGCCTTTGCGAGTCGTAGTGCATGCTTAGAATTGGTTGAGCGAGTCGTTCCTTTGTCTTCATCTCATATGCTTAGTATGATAGATTATTCTATTTTAATAAACTGATGTCTTATTTTTGGGGTTCTATAATTAAAAGATAAGGCACCGGCGGAAGGCCTTGCGAGGTGTTTTGTTCTGCTAAGTGTCGACCTAGGAACTGAGATCTTGCTCCCCTAATCCAAGACTGAGCGCACTAACCACTTGTGGGAGGCCCTATGGAGCCCCCTCGACTTTGACTGGAACTTCAACTTGTCCGGGCGCCACACCTAGTTCGGGTTTTCCATTTGTCTCATATGCATTGATGATACTAGTGTAGTATTTTACTTTGGCGGTGTGCCTTGTTACATGCATATAGGGCGCGACCTGTTGGTGCGGAGGGGTGTGTCCTGCGGGAGTCCGCACCCTTTTGGCCGGGACCAGCATAGCTCCCGTGGCTCCTGGACTTGTTGCGGTGAAGGAAAAGAGTTGGGTTGAAAGGCCCTAATGTTTTTGACTGGGTTGATCATGCGAGTATGGGTCCAGTAGTGCACCCCTGCAGGGTATAATCTTATCGATGAGCCGCGTCCGCGGTTATGGACAACTTGGTGCGTTGCCGACTAATGAGATCTAGACAACTTACACCTAATCATTGTTAATTAATGTGACTAGTAATATAGAATTACTTACACCATAATTGGTAACTAAAATTGTTAACGTGTGAGTATTCTCGGATTGCTTCCTCATACTTGGTTGAGGGGGTTAATTCGAGAATGGGTTATGACTGGTGTTAGTTGTAGGTGGCTACTCAAACGCTCTCTTATCTCTCTCTAACTAGACGGAAGTTTTAGCGCGTCTCTCTAGGTTGCTAGTGCTGCTGCCGCTAAGTACACCTACCCCCATACTTTGGGAATCTTACAGTTTTGTAACCTGTTAGCTTAAGCTTGTTCGATACGCTTCGGTGTATTGACCCGTTCGCGGGCTGTGGTTTTTCTGCAGTTGAGGATCCTTCGCTCGACCAGGTTGGTGGATACTACGTGGAGTCCGACGACGAGATCTACGACGAGTAGTTAGAGTTCCCCTGGGCTACTTCCTGGTGGACTGCGTGGATGGGCCTTCTTTTTTCGTTTCGGCTTTGAGCCATTTGCTTCTTGTCTGTACTCAGACCGGTTTGTTTCCGCTGCATGATGTAATGTTGGGACATGTGTCCTCTGATTGGTGCCATTCGCTATTTTGCTCAGTGAGAGCTTTTTGGATATTATTTTCCTTTCTTTGTGTCTTAGGTCTATTCTGTGGTTTCAACTTGTTAAAAATCCGACTCGTATACCATGTGTGTATGGTTGAAGTATACGAGTTGGAAGACTTTTTGGGTTCTTGCGTGCACAATCTGGAAACATATGTGACGTTGGGGTCGCCAAGAGCTGTCGGCCGATGATCCATTCCGAGCATGACCTGATTGTTTCCTGGGATTGGTAACCCCAGTATGTTCTTGGTTGTGTGGCCCAACCGATACGTTTCGTTTGTGTAGCTTGAATTCAGGGTCTGACAGTTGGTATCAGAGCTTAAACACCCTCAGGTTGCCTTCTACTGGTCGTTGGTTGAGTCTAGAAAAATATTTTGTAGTTATCAGGAAATTCTTAAACGTGAGAGTAGGAATTCTGTTCTTTTACTTCTTTCCCCACCCACCCTCCCTGTTATTCTGGTAAGGAAGTGTTACGATATTTCCCTTCTCACCTAAATTTTAAAAATTAGGACATCACGTGTTCTGGGTTTCTGTAGTACCATAGTTGCAGGTGTCTTCAAGGTGGTGCTCTTCGTTTCAGCAGTTTCAATCTCTTCGGCTACGTTCAGTTTCATTCTTGAATGAATCAGTTGTTTCTCCTCTTTTGGTGAAGTTACGTCAAGCTCAATTGGTGTTTCCTAGTTCTAGTGCTAGTCTTCGTTCTTACCTCTCTTTAAACCTTTCTGGAAGTGAACAAGGTGGCGTACCATGATGGATGGCCATGTCTCGTTCCTTGTTGTCTTATCTAAGCAATCTGAAGTTTTCCTTTAAGCACTTACGTTGGATTTTGTTTATCCGATTGTCGTGTTAATGTTGTATCCTCCTCAGGATGGAGAGTGGCGAAGAAGATACTACAATGCCTTCCCAAATGGGGCAAGTTTTGTCTCAGATGACGCAAGTTTTGAGTCAAATTCAGCAAAACCAGAATCAGAGCAACAACTGTGTGTCTATCGTGCAGTTTCTCCAGCTCAATCCCCGCACGTTTGATGTTCCCTCTGAGCCACTCGATGCTGATGACTGGCTGCGTGAGATGAACAATGCTCTGGCTGTTTCTCATGTGTCCGATGAGAACCGTGTTCCTTATGTCACCTACCTGCTCCGCGGTGAATCCATGTCTTGGTGGGAGAACTTCCTAAAGTTACGAGCACCAGGTGTGGTGACTACTTGGGATGAGTTCAAGGAGGCTTTCAAATGCCACCATATTCCAGAAGGGATCATGGAAAGAAAGCGGGAAGAATTCTATGACTTGACTCAGGAAAGCATGTCAGTGCTGGACTATCAAGCTGAGTTCAATCGTTTGGGCCGCTATGCTCAGGATGAGGTATCAACTGATGCCAAAAAGCAAGCCAAATTCCGCAGAGGTCTAAACCCAGATCTTAAGTACGCACTCACTCTTATCAAGTGCGATACCTTTCAAGACCTTGTCAACACAGCTCTCCGAGAGGAATTTGGACGTGAGAAGTTCGAAGAATCTCGTAAACACTCTCTTGAAACAACTTCTTCTCCATCAGATTCTACACCTCCGCAGAAACGTAGGGTTTGGATACCCTATGCAACTCAAACTCAACTCATCAACAGTCCAATCTCTCCGAGGTTTTCTTCCGGTCTAACCAACCCAGCTTCAGCTACAAGGAGTTTCGTCGAGCAGACAACGCCTATAGTTCCAAACTCTTCGGTCACCTGTTTCAAGTGCGGTGAGCCGGGCCACTTCTCTTACAAGTGTCCGCAAAACACATTTCCTTCTCCACCTTGTCGCCCTAAGAGTTGTGCTGTTACTCCTCAGGCTCCCAACCACGACAAAAGGTCTGTTGGTAGGCGCACAAGGGTGAATCATGTTACAGCAAAAGAAGCAGAGGAAGCTACTGATGTGGTTCTTGGAAATCTATTCGTGAACTCTATCCTCGCGAAAGTGTTGTTTGATTCTGGTGCATCCCATTCTTTCATCTCGCAAAGTTTTGCTTCCAGCAATGGTGTTACTTTCGAAAAGATGGACAGCCCTGTCTTAGTGCAGCAACCAGGATCCAAATGGCTTACAAAGGAAGTTAGCCTGAACAACGAGATCTTAATCGGAAATCTTCCATTCCAAGCGTCTCTTATTGCTCTTCGTTCTTCAGACATTGATGTCATCCTAGGGATGGATTGGCTTGTGGCAAATAAAGCGGTAATTGATTGTACTGCTAAATCTGTTAAGCTTACCCATTCTTCTGGCCAGATAGTCTACTTCTATTCAAAAACTCCTTCTGTTCAACTATATGCTCTCAATGTTCATCCTCTTCCTGCTATGGAAGATATACCGGTGGTCCAAGACTTTCCTGACGTTTTTCCAGAAGAATTGCCAGGCATGCCGCCTGACAGAGCCGTGGAGTTCGTTATTGAACTAGAACCAGGCATTGCTCCTATCTCCAAACGTCCTTACAAGATGGGCCCCAAAGAACTGGCTGAACTTAAGAGACAGCTAGAGGAGTTGGAAAGTAAAGGTCACATCCAACCTAGTACTTCTCCTTGGGGTTGTCCTACTATGTTTGTCAAAAAGAGGGACACGACTGAGCGACTGGTTGTTGACTACCGTCCTCTGAACAAGAAAACCATCAAGAACAAGTATCCTCTCCCTCGCATCAATGACCTGTTTGATCAACTGGCTGGTGCTAAGGTTTTCTCCAAGTTGGACTTGAGGTCAGGTTATCACCAGATCAAGATCCGCAAAGAAGACATTCCAAAGACAACTTTCACCACTCGTTATGGTCTCTACGAATACACTGTCATGTCTTTCGGTCTCACAAATGCTCCGGCGACTTTCTCACGTCTCATGAACTTCGTTTTCATGGAATACCTCGATAAGTTCGTGGTATCTATCTCGATGACATTCTTATCTATTCCAAAACCGAGGAAGAACACGGAGAACATCTACGTCTTATCTTGTTGAAACTCCGAGAACACCGTCTCTACGCCAAGTTCTCCAAGTGTGAATTCTGGCTTCCTAAAGTATCCTACCTTGGTCATGTCATCTCTTCTGAAGGCATTTCTGTTGATCCAGAAAAAGTGAAGGCCATTGTTGAATGGTTGCCTCCTACATCGGTGAAACAAGTCAGGAGTTTCCTTGGCATGGCTAGCTATTGCCGTCGTTTTGTTGAGAACTTCTCCAAAATCGCTAAGCCTCTCACCGATCTTACTAGGAAGGATAGAAAGTTTCTTTGGACTCCAAAGTGTGATGAGAGTTTCAATCTCTTGAAAGCTAAACTCACTTCTACTCCTGTTCTAGTTGGCCCAGACACTTCCAAACCTTTCCAAATCTTCTGCGATGCATCTCTTCAAGGACTAGGCGCAGTCCTCATGCAAGAACGCAAAGTTGTGGCTTATGCATCTCGCCAGTTGCAGCCTCATGAGCTCAACTATCCTACACATGATCTTGAACTTGCAGCAATCATGTATGCCCTCAAGGCTTGGAGACCTTATTTGTTGGGGCACAGCTGTGAGATCTTCACTGATCACAAGAGTCTCAAATATCTCTTCACTCAACCAGACTTGAACCTCAGGCAAACAAGGTGGCTTGAGAAGCTCTCAGATTACGATCTTACCATCTCTTACACTCCAGGCAAAGCTAATGTAATGGCTGATGCTCTCAGTCGCAAGTCCTATTGCAACAATCTCATGGTTGAGGACATCCAACCTCCTCTTCACAAAGAATTCTAGAAGCTCAATCTTCAAGTGGTTCCTTCTGGTTATCTTGCAAACTTGATTGCCACTCCTACACTTGAGGATAAGATCCGTGCCGCACAGTTGCGTGATTCTGGTGTCAGGAATATCAAAGCAAACATCGACAAGGATAAGTACAAGAGTTTCTCTCTCGATGACAAGGGTACCTTGCTGTTTGAAGAACGCATTGTAGTGCCCAAGCTTGACAGCTTAAGAGAACTCATTCTCAAGGAGGCTCATGATACTCCGCTTTCTATCCACCCTGGCAGCACAAAGATGTACCAGGATTTCAAGACAATCTATTGGTGGACCAGGATGAAGCGTGAAATTGCTCGCTATGTGTCTCAGTGTGATGTTTGCTGTCGTGTCAAGGCAGTTCATCAGAGACCACCTGGACTTCTTCAACCACTGCAAATTCCTGAGTGGAAATGGGACAAGATCGAAATGGACTTCATTACTGGGTTTCCAAAGTCCAAGAAAGGCCCAGCACACCAGCCCGGCCCGCTCCCCTCATCCCTTTCCTCCGTACAGGTGCACGAGGAGGGCGTGCTCGCTTTCCAACGTGTCCATGGCGCCTCCCCTCACTGCCTCCTCGCCCCCACTACTTTTCCCCCTCTCTCCTTAAGACGCCCCGCGCCGCCAAGCCCAAACCCTAAACCTAGATCCCCGCAGCGCCGCCATCTCCCCTCTGGCCTTCTTTCTCTGTTCTTCTTCCCCAGAAAACGCCACCGAGAACACCTCGCCGCCCCCGCAGCTCCGGTGCCGACGAGGACACGCCGAGGAGCCCCTGAGTAAGGTCGCTTCTTCCCCTAGCTTCTCGACGACTACGGAGCAGAACCGGGGATTTGCCCTCTCCACCTACGCCCCCGACGACGGCCGCGCGCCGCCGCGACCTTATTAACCGACACCGTCCGGTCGCCCCCGCTCGCCTCCGCTTCTCCCCGCACCGAGCACTC
Organism: Poa annua; assembly: GCA_026929855.1. Taxonomy (NCBI): domain Eukaryota; kingdom Viridiplantae; phylum Streptophyta; class Magnoliopsida; order Poales; family Poaceae; genus Poa; species Poa annua. The sequence goes on from CM049432.1 coordinate 8,371,908, forward strand.
CACCCCGACGAACCCCCGGTGAGCCTCGGCGTCCCCCCTCTCCTTCCCCTCCTTCAGTTCGTCCTCGGGTGGCCCGAAGCGCCGGCGCCGGAGGCGGCCACCACGGGCTCGCCCCGCACGGTGTCGAGCACGAGCACGGCGCTCCAGCCCCCGTTCCCCGCGTCCAAGCACTAAAACGAGACCGTCCGCGTCCCTGCAGTCGATCCCGCTCCAAAACACACCCCAACGCCGCCCGTTTCGTACTCGCCGGAGCCTTTTTCCGCCGCCGGCGCCGTTCTGCCCCGCCGCGCGCTGTTCTTCAGTTCGTCAGGCAACCGTGCAAAAATTCAGTTTCGTCAGACACCTGCACGCTCCACTCCCTAAAAACAAATGCTACGTTTCCCTCATCACCAACACACACCGTCCCAGTGGCTAGCAGAGTCACACTGTTTCCGCATCGCGCGTTCCCGAGTTCGATCCCCCGGTTCGTTGAATAAAAGCCAAAACATTTTTCTGTTTAGCCCACTGACACGCAGGTCCCACCTGTCAGCGGCCCGCAGTGTCCAGTCAGCCTCGGACCCACTGGTCAGTCTCAAGGGCTAACTTTCCTTCGGTGAGAAAAATCCCGAGGAACTGGAAACTTTACACAGAGACCCCCTGCACTTCGTGCTTAGTGTTTTAGCCCTCCCAGAAGTTTCTCCCATCACGGATAAGTCCCTGCACGTTTTCAGAAACAACCCTAGATTTATAATTGCAATAACTTTATTTCTACAACTCCAAATAAAATAAACTTTATATGTTTTTATATCAGAAAAATGTAATAAACATTAATATCACATTCTTATGTCATTTTGCATAATTTATTTTAAATGCTTAGTTTAATTTAACAAATGCAATTAATTAATTAAATATGAAATGTGTGGGGTAATAAGTATATAACGCCCTAATTCCATTTAATATGCCCATATCTTTTATACCATGTCTTGCCATGCTAATAAATATTTAATTTGAGTTGAAGATAAATAAATTGCAATTAATTCCTAAATATGTAATGTGTTGGGCAATTAAGTAATTAATGCATATGCCATTTAAATTAATTAGATCACCACATCTGCTATATGTTAAGTAACATTTAAATTGCTGGCTACACAAATAACTTGCACCCTAATCTCTGGCCGGGATTTCGTCCCCGCTTTAAATATGACCTAATCATCTCATACCATATTGCACCATCATTTGTTTGTGCCTTCCTTTGTATTGATTATTGTTTCCTATTGTCTGTGTTTGGCTCTCTTTGGGTAGACGACGACGTGTCTGCTGCGAGTACCTACGATACTGAGGTTCCAACTTTTGTGCCAGGACACAAGCTGCCAGGCAAGCTTCTGCTAACCGGTTACACGATTGTCGGGTTTTCATTCCTGCCTTTTGATCTATGCTATCCTAGTTATCGATTCTTGAACTGTGATCCCATCACATGTTTATCCTGCAGCCTATACAGCTTTATCGCCACAACCCATAACCCCTTGCATGTTTATCTGTTGGCCTTGGCGAGTCGTAGTGCATGCTTAGAATTGGTTGAGCGAGTCGTTCCTTTGTCTTCATCTCATATGCTTAGTATGATAGATTATTCTATTTTAATAAACTGATGTCTTATTTTTGGGGTTCTATAATTAAAAGATAAGGCACCGGCGGAAGGCCTTGCGAGGTGTTTTGTTCTGCTAAGTGTCGACCTAGGAACTGAGATCTTCCTCCCCTAATCCAAGACTGAGCGCACTAACCACTTGTGGGAGGCCCTATGGAGCCCCCCTCGACTTTGACTGGAACTTCAACTTGTCCGGGCGCCACACCTAGTTCGGGTTTTCCATTTGTCTCATATGCATTGATGATACTAGTGTAGTATTTTACTTTGGCGGTGTGCCTTGTTACATGCATATAGGGCGCGGCCTGTTGGTGCGGAGGGGTGTGTCCTGCGGGAGTCCGCACCCTTTTGGCCGAGACCAGCATAGCTCCCGTGGCTCCTGGACTTGTTGCGGTGAAGGAAAAGAGTTGGGTTGAAAGGCCCTAATGTTTTTGACTGGGTTGATCATGCGAGTATGGGTCCAGTAGTGCACCCCTGCAGGGTATAATCTTATCGATGAGCCGCGTCCGCGGTTATGGACAACTTGGTGCGTTGCCGACTAATGAGATCTAGACAACTTACACCTAATCATTGTTAATTAATGTGACTAGTAATATAGAATTACTTACACCATAGCTGGTAACTAAAATTGTTAACGTGTGAGTATTCTCGGATTGCTTCCTCATACTTGGTTGAGGGGGTTAATTCGAGAATGGGTTATGACTGGTGTTAGTTGTAGGTGGCTACTCAAACGCTCTCTTATCTCTCTCTAACTAGACGGAAGTTTTAGCGCGTCTCTTTAGGTTGCTAGTGCTGCTGCCGCTAAGTACACCTACCCCCATACTTTGGGAATCTTACAGTTTTGTAACCTGTTAGCTTAAGCTTGTTCGATACGCTTCGGTGTATTGACCCGTTCGCGGGCTGTGGTTTTTCTGCAGTTGATGATCCTTCGCTCGACCAGGTTGGTGGATACTACGTGGAGTCCGACGACGAGATCTACGACGAGTAGTTAGAGTTCCCCTGGGCTACTTCCTGGTGGACTGCGTGGATGGGCCTTCTTTTTTCGTTTCGGCTTTGAGCCCTTTGCTTCTTGTCTGTACTCAGACCGGTTTGTTTCCGCTGCATGATGTAATGTTGGGACATGTGTCCTCTGATTGGTGCCATTCGCTATTTTGCTCAGTGAGAGCTTTTTGGATATTATTTTCCTTTCTTTGTGTCTTAGGTCTATTCTGTGGTTTCAACTTGTTAAAAATCCGACTCGTATACCATGTGTGTATGGTTGAAGTATACGAGTTGGAAGACTTTTTGGGTTCTTGCGTGCACAATCTGGAAACATATGTGACGTTGGGGTCGCCAAGAGCTGTCGGCCGATGATCCATTCCGAGCATGACCTGATTGTTTCCTGGGATTGGTAACCCCAGTATGTTCTTGGTTGTGTGGCCCAACCGATACGTTTCGTTTGTGTAGCTTGAATTCAGGGTCTGACAGTTGGTATCAGAGCTTAAACACCCTCAGGTTGCCTTCTACTGGTCGTTGGTTGAGTCTAGAAAAATATTTTGTAGTTATCAGGAAATTCTTAAACGTGAGAGTAGGAATTCTGTTCTTTTACTTCTTTCCCCACCCACCCTCCCTGTTATTCTGGTAAGGAAGTGTTACGATATTTCCCTTCTCACCTAAATTTTAAAAATTAGGACATCACGTGTTCTGGGTTTCTGTAGTACCATAGTTGCAGGTGTCTTCAAGGTGGTGCTCTTCGTTTCAGCAGTTTCAATCTCTTCGGCTACGTTCAGTTTCATTCTTGAATGAATCAGTTGTTTCTCCTCTTTTGGTGAAGTTACGTCAAGCTCAATTGGTGTTTCCTAGTTCTAGTGCTAGTCTTCGTTCTTACCTCTCTTTAAACCTTTCTGGAAGTGAACAAGGTGGCGTACCATGATGGATGGCCATGTCTCGTTCCTTGTTGTCTTATCTAAGCAATCTGAAGTTTTCCTTTAAGCACTTACGTTGGATTTTGTTTATCCGATTGTCGTGTTAATGTTGTATCCTCCTCAGGATGGAGAGTGGCGAAGAAGATACTACAATGCCTTCCCAAATGGGGCAAGTTTTGTCTCAGATGACGCAAGTTTTGAGTCAAATTCAGCAAAACCAGAATCAGAGCAACAACTGTGTGTCTATCGTGCAGTTTCTCCAGCTCAATCCCCGCACGTTTGATGTTCCCTCTGAGCCACTCGATGCTGATGACTGGCTGCGTGAGATGAACAATGCTCTGGCTGTTTCTCATGTGTCCGATGAGAACCGTGTTCCTTATGTCACCTACCTGCTCCGCGGTGAATCCATGTCTTGGTGGGAGAACTTCCTAAAGTTACGAGCACCAGGTGTGGTGACTACTTGGGATGAGTTCAAGGAGGCTTTCAAATGCCACCATATTCCAGAAGGGATCATGGAAAGAAAGCGGGAAGAATTCTATGACTTGACTCAGGAAAGCATGTCAGTGCTGGACTATCAAGCTGAGTTCAATCGTTTGGGCCGCTATGCTCAGGATGAGGTATCAACTGATGCCAAAAAGCAAGCCAAATTCCGCAGAGGTCTAAACCCAGATCTTAAGTACGCACTCACTCTTATCAAGTGCGATACCTTTCAAGACCTTGTCAACACAGCTCTCCGAGAGGAATTTGGACGTGAGAAGTTCGAAGAATCTCGTAAACACTCTCTTGAAACAACTTCTTCTCCATCAGATTCTACACCTCCGCAGAAACGTAGGGTTTGGATACCCTATGCAACTCAAACTCAACTCATCAACAGTCCAATCTCTCCGAGGTTTTCTTCCGGTCTAACCAACCCAGCTTCAGCTACAAGGAGTTTCGTCGAGCAGACAACGCCTATAGTTCCAAACTCTTCGGTCACCTGTTTCAAGTGCGGTGAGCCGGGCCACTTCTCTTACAAGTGTCCGCAAAACACATTTCCTTCTCCACCTTGTCGCCCTAAGAGTTGTGCTGTTACTCCTCAGGCTCCCAACCACGACAAAAGGTCTGTTGGTAGGCGCACAAGGGTGAATCATGTTACAGCAAAAGAAGCAGAGGAAGCTACTGATGTGGTTCTTGGAAATCTATTCGTGAACTCTATCCTCGCGAAAGTGTTGTTTGATTCTGGTGCATCCCATTCTTTCATCTCGCAAAGTTTTGCTTCCAGCAATGGTGTTACTTTCGAAAAGATGGACAGCCCTGTCTTAGTGCAGCAACCAGGATCCAAATGGCTTACAAAGGAAGTTAGCCTGAACAACGAGATCTTAATCGGAAATCTTCCATTCCAAGCGTCTCTTATTGCTCTTCGTTCTTCAGACATTGATGTCATCCTAGGGATGGATTGGCTTGTGGCAAATAAAGCGGTAATTGATTGTACTGCTAAATCTGTTAAGCTTACCCATTCTTCTGGCCAGATAGTCTACTTCTATTCAAAAACTCCTTCTGTTCAACTATATGCTCTCAATGTTCATCCTCTTCCTGCTATGGAAGATATACCGGTGGTCCAAGACTTTCCTGACGTTTTTCCAGAAGAATTGCCAGGCATGCCGCCTGACAGAGCCGTGGAGTTCGTTATTGAACTAGAACCAGGCATTGCTCCTATCTCCAAACGTCCTTACAAGATGGGCCCCAAAGAACTGGCTGAACTTAAGAGACAGCTAGAGGAGTTGGAAAGTAAAGGTCACATCCAACCTAGTACTTCTCCTTGGGGTTGTCCTACTATGTTTGTCAAAAAGAGGGACACGACTGAGCGACTGGTTGTTGACTACCGTCCTCTGAACAAGAAAACCATCAAGAACAAGTATCCTCTCCCTCGCATCAATGACCTGTTTGATCAACTGGCTGGTGCTAAGGTTTTCTCCAAGTTGGACTTGAGGTCAGGTTATCACCAGATCAAGATCCGCAAAGAAGACATTCCAAAGACAACTTTCACCACTCGTTATGGTCTCTACGAATACACTGTCATGTCTTTCGGTCTCACAAATGCTCCGGCGACTTTCTCACGTCTCATGAACTTCGTTTTCATGGAATACCTCGATAAGTTCGTGGTATCTATCTCGATGACATTCTTATCTATTCCAAAACCGAGGAAGAACACGGAGAACATCTACGTCTTATCTTGTTGAAACTCCGAGAACACCGTCTCTACGCCAAGTTCTCCAAGTGTGAATTCTGGCTTCCTAAAGTATCCTACCTTGGTCATGTCATCTCTTCTGAAGGCATTTCTGTTGATCCAGAAAAAGTGAAGGCCATTGTTGAATGGTTGCCTCCTACATCGGTGAAACAAGTCAGGAGTTTCCTTGGCATGGCTAGCTATTGCCGTCGTTTTGTTGAGAACTTCTCCAAAATCGCTAAGCCTCTCACCGATCTTACTAGGAAGGATAGAAAGTTTCTTTGGACTCCAAAGTGTGATGAGAGTTTCAATCTCTTGAAAGCTAAACTCACTTCTACTCCTGTTCTAGTTGGCCCAGACACTTCCAAACCTTTCCAAATCTTCTGCGATGCATCTCTTCAAGGACTAGGCGCAGTCCTCATGCAAGAACGCAAAGTTGTGGCTTATGCATCTCGCCAGTTGCAGCCTCATGAGCTCAACTATCCTACACATGATCTTGAACTTGCAGCAATCATGTATGCCCTCAAGGCTTGGAGACCTTATTTGTTGGGGCACAGCTGTGAGATCTTCACTGATCACAAGAGTCTCAAATATCTCTTCACTCAACCAGACTTGAACCTCAGGCAAACAAGGTGGCTTGAGAAGCTCTCAGATTACGATCTTACCATCTCTTACACTCCAGGCAAAGCTAATGTAATGGCTGATGCTCTCAGTCGCAAGTCCTATTGCAACAATCTCATGGTTGAGGACATCCAACCTCCTCTTCACAAAGAATTCTAGAAGCTCAATCTTCAAGTGGTTCCTTCTGGTTATCTTGCAAACTTGATTGCCACTCCTACACTTGAGGATAAGATCCGTGCCGCACAGTTGCGTGATTCTGGTGTCAGGAATATCAAAGCAAACATCGACAAGGATAAGTACAAGAGTTTCTCTCTCGATGACAAGGGTACCTTGCTGTTTGAAGAACGCATTGTAGTGCCCAAGCTTGACAGCTTAAGAGAACTCATTCTCAAGGAGGCTCATGATACTCCGCTTTCTATCCACCCTGGCAGCACAAAGATGTACCAGGATTTCAAGACAATCTATTGGTGGACCAGGATGAAGCGTGAAATTGCTCGCTATGTGTCTCAGTGTGATGTTTGCTGTCGTGTCAAGGCAGTTCATCAGAGACCACCTGGACTTCTTCAACCACTGCAAATTCCTGAGTGGAAATGGGACAAGATCGAAATGGACTTCATTACTGGGTTTCCAAAGTCCAAGAAAGGCCCAGCACACCAGCCCGGCCCGCTCCCCTCATCCCTTTCCTCCGTACAGGTGCACGAGGAGGGCGTGCTCGCTTTCCAACGTGTCCATGGCGCCTCCCCTCACTGCCTCCTCGCCCCCACTACTTTTCCCCCTCTCTCCTTAAGACGCCCCGCGCCGCCAAGCCCAAACCCTAAACCTAGATCCCCGCAGCGCCGCCATCTCCCCTCTGGCCTTCTTTCTCTGTTCTTCTTCCCCAGAAAACGCCACCGAGAACACCTCGCCGCCCCCGCAGCTCCGGTGCCGACGAGGACACGCCGAGGAGCCCCTGAGTAAGGTCGCTTCTTCCCCTTCTCGACGACTACGGAGCAGAACCGGGGATTTGCCCTCTCCACCTACGCCCCCGACGACGGCCGCGCGCCGCCGCGACCTTATTAACCGACACCGTCCGGTCGCCCCCGCTCGCCTCCGCTTCTCCCCGCACCGAGCACTCCACCCCGACGAACCCCCGGTGAGCCTCGGCGTCCCCCCTCTCCTTCCCCTCCTTCAGTTCGTCCTCGGGTGGCCCGAAGCGCCGGCGCCGGAGGCGGCCACCACGGGCTCGCCCCGCACGGTGTCGAGCACGAGCACGGCGCTCCAGCCCCCGTTCCCCGCGTCCAAGCACTAAAACGAGACCGTCCGCGTCCCTGCAGTCGATCCCGCTCCAAAACACACCCCAACGCCGCCCGTTTCGTACTCGCCGGAGCCTTTTTCCGCCGCCGGCGCCGTTCTGCCCCGCCGCGCGCTGTTCTTCAGTTCGTCAGGCAACCGTGCAAAAATTCAGTTTCGTCAGACACCTGCACGCTCCACTCCCTAAAAACAAATGCTACGTTTCCCTCATCACCAACACACACCGTCCCAGTGGCTAGCAGAGTCACACTGTTTCCGCATCGCGCGTTCCCGAGTTCGATCCCCCGGTTCGTTGAATAAAAGCCAAAACATTTTTCTGTTTAGCCCACTGACACGCAGGTCCCACCTGTCAGCGGCCCGCAGTGTCCAGTCAGCCTCGGACCCACTGGTCAGTCTCAAGGGCTAACTTTCCTTCGGTGAGAAAAATCCCGAGGAACTGGAAACTTTACACAGAGACCCCCTGCACTTCGTGCTTAGTGTTTTAGCCCTCCCAGAAGTTTCTCCCATCACGGATAAGTCCCTGCACGTTTTCAGAAACAACCCTAGATTTATAATTGCAATAACTTTATTTCTACAACTCCAAATAAAATAAACTTTATATGTTTTTATATCAGAAAAATGTAATAAACATTAATATCACATTCTTATGTCATTTTGCATAATTTATTTTAAATGCTTAGTTTAATTTAACAAATGCAATTAATTAATTAAATATGAAATGTGTGGGGTAATAAGTATATAACGCCCTAATTCCATTTAATATGCCCATATCTTTTATACCATGTCTTGCCATGCTAATAAATATTTAATTTGAGTTGAAGATAAATAAATTGCAATTAATTCCTAAATATGTAATGTGTTGGGCAATTAAGTAATTAATGCATATGCCATTTAAATTAATTAGATCACCACATCTGCTATATGTTAAGTAACATTTAAATTGCTGGCTACACAAATAACTTGCACCCTAATCTCTGGCCGGGATTTCGTCCCCGCTTTAAATATGACCTAATCATCTCATACCATATTGCACCATCATTTGTTTGTGCCTTCCTTTGTATTGATTATTGTTTCCTATTGTCTGTGTTTGGCTCTCTTTGGGTAGACGACGACGTGTCTGCTGCGAGTACCTACGATACTGAGGTTCCAACTTTTGTGCCAGGACACAAGCTGCCAGGCAAGCTTCTGCTAACCGGTTACACGATTGTCGGGTTTTCATTCCTGCCTTTTGATCTATGCTATCCTAGTTATCGATTCTTGAACTGTGATCCCATCACATGTTTATCCTGCAGCCTATACAGCTTTATCGCCACAACCCATAACCCCTTGCATGTTTATCTGTTGGCCTTGGCGAGTCGTAGTGCATGCTTAGAATTGGTTGAGCGAGTCGTTCCTTTGTCTTCATCTCATATGCTTAGTATGATAGATTATTCTATTTTAATAAACTGATGTCTTATTTTTGGGGTTCTATAATTAAAAGATAAGGCACCGGCGGAAGGCCTTGCGAGGTGTTTTGTTCTGCTAAGTGTCGACCTAGGAACTGAGATCTTCCTCCCCTAATCCAAGACTGAGCGCACTAACCACTTGTGGGAGGCCCTATGGAGCCCCCCTCGACTTTGACTGGAACTTCAACTTGTCCGGGCGCCACACCTAGTTCGGGTTTTCCATTTGTCTCATATGCATTGATGATACTAGTGTAGTATTTTACTTTGGCGGTGTGCCTTGTTACATGCATATAGGGCGCGGCCTGTTGGTGCGGAGGGGTGTGTCCTGCGGGAGTCCGCACCCTTTTGGCCGAGACCAGCATAGCTCCCGTGGCTCCTGGACTTGTTGCGGTGAAGGAAAAGAGTTGGGTTGAAAGGCCCTAATGTTTTTGACTGGGTTGATCATGCGAGTATGGGTCCAGTAGTGCACCCCTGCAGGGTATAATCTTATCGATGAGCCGCGTCCGCGGTTATGGACAACTTGGTGCGTTGCCGACTAATGAGATCTAGACAACTTACACCTAATCATTGTTAATTAATGTGACTAGTAATATAGAATTACTTACACCATAGCTGGTAACTAAAATTGTTAACGTGTGAGTATTCTCGGATTGCTTCCTCATACTTGGTTGAGGGGGTTAATTCGAGAATGGGTTATGACTGGTGTTAGTTGTAGGTGGCTACTCAAACGCTCTCTTATCTCTCTCTAACTAGACGGAAGTTTTAGCGCGTCTCTTTAGGTTGCTAGTGCTGCTGCCGCTAAGTACACCTACCCCCATACTTTGGGAATCTTACAGTTTTGTAACCTGTTAGCTTAAGCTTGTTCGATACGCTTCGGTGTATTGACCCGTTCGCGGGCTGTGGTTTTTCTGCAGTTGATGATCCTTCGCTCGACCAGGTTGGTGGATACTACGTGGAGTCCGACGACGAGATCTACGACGAGTAGTTAGAGTTCCCCTGGGCTACTTCCTGGTGGACTGCGTGGATGGGCCTTCTTTTTTCGTTTCGGCTTTGAGCCCTTTGCTTCTTGTCTGTACTCAGACCGGTTTGTTTCCGCTGCATGATGTAATGTTGGGACATGTGTCTGGTGCCATCCGCTATTTTGCTCAGTGAGAGCTTTTTGGATATTATTTTCCTTTCTTTGTGTCTTAGGTTTATTCTGTGGTTTCAACTTGTTAAAAATCCGACTCGTATACCATGTGTGTATGGTTGAAGTATACGAGTTGGAAGACTTTTTGGGTTCTTGCGTGCACAATCTGGAAACGTATGTGACGTTGGGGTCGCCAAGAGCTGTCGGCCGATGATCCATTCCGAGCATGGCCTGATTGTTTCCTGGGATTGGTAACCCCAGTATGTTCTTGGTTGTGTGGCCCAACCGATACGTTTCGTTTGTGTAGCTTGAATTCAGGGTCTGACAAAGTAGATGTGCGGGATTGACATTTGAATGTCAAGTTTTCTACATTGGTGTGAAAGTATGTAGATATCGCGAGTTTGTAATTGTTACAAGGGGCTCTGCATGGCTGAGTGTGTTTTTCAGGGCAGTTATCTGGTTAGTATAATCAGAGTAAGCGCTGGGAAGCGGAAGTCTCACTTAGTTGCGGTGTTTGCATATATGTTGTTGAACAACATGGTGATATCAAGCAAGTTAATATCAGTGAATCGCAGAAGCATGTACAATCATGGATTGTGCAGTAACACTTTTCCACGAGCAAGCATTATCAAATGATTCTTATTTGATAAGGGATTCTGATAAAGTAAAATACAGCTAGTTTATTTGTACTCTAGTGCAAGTGGGAGACTGAAGGAGATATGCCCTAGAGGCAAATAAATAAGTAGTATTTATTGCATTATCTCATAAGTTTATAATAGGTTTGTGTATTATGCTATAACTGTATTAATCAGAATTATTAATACACGTGTGATACATAGACAACCAGGTCCCTAGCAAGCCTCTATATGAGCTAGTCCATTGGGCAACAGTTGATCGAGATTCCCGATCAAGGACAATGACGTCGGTTGACAATGGGGTCATCTTGTTAGTTGAATAAGGTGGTGGACATACGCAAAGTATTGCAATAAGATCGTATTACGATGTTTGTCATTTGCAATAGATAAGAATATGATAGCTTATTCATTAGACCGTGAGACCGTACTTATTAATGCTTCGTAGGGGTACTTTGAGAGCATCAAACGTTGTGTCTTATATAGCATGACAATAACGGCGTCCATCTTGGGTATTCCGAAAGAGCATCGAGACGTAAGGATAAAGAGCGGGATTTGTTCATGCTTGTAATGGAAAGATACTCTGGGCCCACTCGGTGATATTGCATCTATATAGCTGCGCAGCTTATGACTAGGTCATGGAGATGTAATATCGCAGACGAGTTAATAACCTTCGTCGGTAACGAGATACAACAAAGACATCGGTGTGTCTATGATCATATCTCGGACAAGGTAGTATCGCAGAGACAAAGGGAATGAATGTCATATTTATGGTTCAACGACGATATTCGTGGAATGCACAGGGGTCGTCATATATTTCCAGGTATCCCTGACGATCATTGGTGAGCGGAGTGTCTCGACCATGTCTGGAGTGTTCTCGAACCGTAGCGTAACAAACTTAAGGTCTTAGCGACGCTAGGAGATAGGTTCTGGAATTTTATAGGAGTTTGTTGGAGAGAGAGGAATGATCCGGAAAGAGTTCCGGTGGTCCGGAAGGAGTTCCGGGGAGGTATGGAATGGTTCCGGGAATGTCCGAAAGTTGTTCGGGTGGTTCCGAAATAGTTTCGGAGTCGTGGGATATTGAATTATATATAAATATATTAATTATGAATTAATGGGATTTTTATATTAATTTAATATTAATTAAATAAAGGAAAAAGGGGGCTCCCACCTACATGGGCCCTAAGAGGGCCCAATAGGGGGAAACCGCACCCCACAAGGAAAGGGAGGCTTGGGCTCCTAGTCCGAGTTGGACTAGGAGTGGGAAAGCCCAAGGGGGGGTTTGGCCGAACCCCCCTCCCCTCTCCTCCTTTAGTCCCACATGGGGGAGCCAAGGGGGTTGGCACACCCCCTTCCCCCTTTATATACCAAGGCATATTAATTGATTTAATTCATAGGAAAATCCAATTAATTCCCGATTTCTCTCTCGATCTCGTGGTTCCCAAGTTGGAGCCGCGCCGAGCTGAGGAAAGGGGTCTCTCTCCACCTAAGCCATACTGCAGAGCGTCGTTGCTCTGCGGGATTCCAGATAAAATCTAGTCCTGCGATTTCAGCTGGATTTGAATGACCGGGAGTTGTCGCTAAGATCCGTATGTTTGTGAGTGCTCGGAGGCATCTCTTTTGAGGAGCTTGGGCGACGTCGTCTCGCCCCCTTCAGCCGCCGCGCCTCCCCCCTCTGCTGCCGGCGCACCAGCCCTGGTGCGCCGGCTCTGCCTTCTTCCGCCCGACGCCCGTCGACGCAGATCATCATCGACACCCCGGCGTCATCGACTCCGACATCGCGGCAAGTTCTCCGCGACCTCGAGGTCGGCTACGTACGACTTCATCGTCAACGCTTGTGCGGGAGCGTAATCCCCGCTATCGGTCTACATGGAGGTAATGTAACCCGTTCCGCCACCGTTATCGCATGTACTAGATAGATAGATCCTGGCTAGTTAGGGTTCCGTTTGCTAGGAATTTTTTTGTTTTCTGCACCGTAACCCCTTCAGTTCGGCGTGGACGAGCGCGAGGGCGAGTGGCGCGAGCTTCAGGACGTCATGGATGATGAAGATGGTGACGGCGGCGGCGATGTGGTCCATTTTCGACGACGTGGGCCTGTCCGAGAGGCTCCAGGTGTTGGCGTTCTGCTCTTGCGTCGCCTCGTGGCCATGGATTCGGGAAATGCTTCATCTCAGGACACCACACCAAGCACCGGGTGAGATCAGAATTCGATTTAGGAGTCGTAGTAGTGATGTGGTTCGTATCAAATCTTTAGTAGACTCTTAACTGAAGAAATGCAGTTCTTTTCGTACTCCGTATCAAATCTTTAGACTCTGAGTTGATTTTATTTCGTCAGACTAGTTCAGTTTCGTCAGACAAGTTTAGACAACCAGTTTCGTCAGACAAGTTCAGACAACACCAAGTTCAGACTCTGTTGCTTCAAGTACTCTTGTTTTCATGTCAAAAATTACAGAAAAAGTACAGTGATACTCATGTCAAAAAATAGAGAAAAAGTACAGTGATACTCATGTCAAACCATAGCAGTTTATAATTTTCAGACAACCAATTTTCATCTTCCTGTTTTCCTCTCTTGCTAGCAGTTAGCTTATAATTTACTCCCTGTCTTAGTACCATGTTTATAATTTACAATTGTAGCTTGTTTATAATTTACAATTGTACCATGTTTATAATTTACAATTGTTTGCTCTAGTACTTATCACAATTGTCACTCCTTGGCTTCCTTGGCCTTCATCTTCCTTGGCTTCTTGTATTGCACTTCATCTTCTCTTCCTCTTCTCCTCTTGATCCTCTTCGTCTCTTCCTCTTCTCTTCTTGGTTGTGTTGCAGCTTCAAATTTGCCTATTTGTGTGTCCCGGATGAGATCAAGTTTCTGCAAATAGTAAACATAAAATTATATCAGTAAGATGAGATCAAGTTTCTGCAAATAGTAAACATAATTACAAGCAATAAGGCATTGACATACACTCTTCACTCGACGGAATGGACGTACAATACTTGATGGATCCTTCAACCATGTGGCATATTATTTTCCTGCGATCATTGAGTCATAATCCAGGATTACTTGGGACCTTCCTTTCCTCTTTGATGTTTTCTTTGCTTGTTTAGCCTTCATCTTCTCCTCCTCTTGCTCCATTTGTTGTTTCTCATAGTCGGCTATTAGCGTCAAGGTTTCTTCATAGAGTGTGCTATCAACCTCGAGTATGTTAGGCAGGTTTCCCTCTCTTATTAGCTTGTCCTTTCCCATGTGGGTTAGCTTATATGTGTTTCCACCTTGGTTTTTCATAACCTCAAGCAAGACAGACTGCAAGGTCACATACACTTTGGCAAGTGTCTTCACCTCATATGCATCATAAGCTTGTTCGACTGATTCTATCAGTTCTTTGAGATTGTTAGGTGCACTCTCAAATGCCAAAGATTGGATGGAGCTGAAGAAGCATACGTCCAATACATTCAGATCTGGCGAGTTCGGAGGTTGGAAAGTTAACCTGATATCTAGCCCTGAAGCTTTTACGGCGGCCAGAAATAGAGGATCATCAGGCGGAACATGTGTTCGAGCATTGTCTTATTGTATCCAAAGTGTTTCGACATCTCCATCGTCAGGCCACACTTCTACAATTGCTGGAATTACCTTCTCACGGAGGTATTCCCGCATGACGTCTCTAGTAACATTGACGTTGTTTAGTTCCCTTGTGCCTTTTTTCCTATACTTCGAGTTGTATTTGGATGCATCTTCTGTGACAAAAGCCCAAATGCCTACCTTTCCGTCAAATGTCACATATCCTTGTGCATCATGTCGAGGTCTTGCAACTATAGTTAAGAACATGACCTTGCCGATGCTGTTTTTGTTATGGATAGTGCGAACTGGTTCTGGTTCTTCTCGTGTTAGGTAGTAGACCCGATCTCGCTTAGTCATATTGACGTGGGGCTGCCTTGCGGGTAGCCCACGATAAGGCTACCTGGGCCGCGCCAAGGATGGAAAGGCCCACAGGAGGCCCACGCGGGGTACCATGTAACCTAGTCCAAGTCGGTTAGGAAGCATAACCTGCCATATCTGTAGTTGCCATCGGCACCAACCACCCGAGACCTGGCTGCCTATAAAGCCAGGAGGGTTGCCCGTCCCAGAGGACATGCTCATAGCTACGACACAAACCCTAGCGAGATCGCAATCTCGCCATTGTAACCTCAACTCGCATCAATAATCAGACAAGCAGGAGTAGGGTGTTATCCTCCGTGAGCCTGAACCTGGGTAAATCCTTGCTTGTCAGCCGTCATGACCACCTTGCACTCATCTCTCTCCCCATCAATCAACCCGGGGTGCACAACCCTGGGACTTGCCGAGTTAACACCTCGTCAATTGGCGCCGTCTGTGGGAAGTCAAACAAGTGCTAGGATCATGGTCGCTCCGGCTCCATCCGCAATGAAGATCGGCGCGTCCGCCGTCAGGGAGTCGATCCGATTCGGCTCCTTCGAGTACGTCATCCACTCGCCAGCTCATCAATCGGTGTACGCCGATCTGGACAAAGGTATACACATCACCTTCGGCTCCATATTCTGCTGCATCGATAGTCGTGGTATACTCAGGTCTACGACTACTGCGCTACGCGCGATGGCGTCACCAAAATCGCCAACCGTCGCGTCCGCCGAACCCGCTGAGATCGCATCTGCCGCACCCGCGGAGATCGCGACCGCCGAACCCGCGAAGATCGCATCTGCCGCACCCGCGGAGATCGCGACCGCTGAACCCGCTGAGATCGCATCTGCCGCACCCGCGGAGATCGCGACCGCCGAACCCGCGAAGATCGCATCTGCCGCACCCGCAGGGGCCGCGCCAGCTGCACCCGCGAAGAGGACATCTACATCGACAATCTCGGCAACGGCCGCGCGAATCGAGTCTACTACCCCAACCTCGGTCGTGCGGTCGATCAAGTCAAGATCCACCTCGACCGTCGCACCCGCACGGGCGATCAGGGGCCCGCGTCCGACGGCCATGTCGCGCGCGCCCTCGTCTTCGTGGAAATCACAGGTCTACCCCAAGCCAATCGCACTCGCCCCGGCGAGTGTGAGCACATGGACAATCACGAGAAGACGCGACAGCGGCTGCGCCGCACGCCACGTTGCAGCAATTTTCGACCCCGAGCAAGAAGCGGGTGACAGAAGCAGCAGCGGCAGCACCAACTCCACGACTCAAGTCTACCCCAAGCAAGTCTTCATGGCCGGCACAGCACCGCATGACGACGAAGAAGAACCCGCATATCCGCTAGAGGTGGACATGCTGGACCAGACTAAACTTGTCATCACGCGGGACATGGCGATCCAAGCCATGAAGCATGTGGACGAGGGCACGTTCCCCCCACCGAACGCACCTCGAGAAGACCACCTGGCGGTCCAGTACTTGCTACGCAAGGAAGGCGAACGAATTCGCGCCGAAAACCGACCTGCTCAGGCGCAAAAGGGACGCGGATGCATCGAGTGCCAGGCGAGCCGCCCTCTCCTTCACATCCTCCACAGAGGTTAACCAAGGAGCATGGCGAACCAGAGCCCGTGTCCCCCACATGGCAGAAGCTGATCGAACAAGGCTCACCCGCAACCTCGACTCGTCCTTCGTCACCGAAGATGAAAACGGGATACCCGTCCCAAAGACGGCGAATGCCGCCCTGATCGCAGTCGAGACATACCTCCGACTCACGCAGCCACCGGAGGGGGACGCACGCTCCCTTCTCCACAAGCAACAAATTACCTCCATAAGGGCAATCGAGGAAGCTCTGGCGGCCAAGGGGCCAAGTAACCGAGCGCACGAACCAACGACATCGGGCATCCCAGCGGCGCAGCGACAGCCAGTCAAGGACCTTCGCGACGTCCTGACACAGAAGACGGTGGACCGCAACCGCAAGGAGCGATCGGCTAGTGCGGCAAACGCAGACGATCACACTGACCGTGACTTCGAGCCGTGTGGCGCGGCATGCTTTAGCTTCAACATCCGCGACACCCGCATGCCTAAAGGCTTCAAGTTGACGGCTGGCACACCAAAGTACGACGGGAAGCAAGACCCAAAGCTGTGGCTCGAAGACTACCTCATCGCTTGCACCTGCCAAGGCGGAAACGTCGACTACGGCAATGCAGTACATCCAGCTCATGCTGACAGACTCGGCGCGCGGGTGGCTCACAAGCCAACCCAAAGACTCTTTCCGAACATGGGAAGAATTTCAGGATAATTTCATCAAGAGCTTCTCGGGAACATTCGCGAGGCCGACGACCTACATCGAGTTGCAGGCCTGTAAGCAAGGGAAGGATGAGTCGTTCCGCTCTTACATCCAGAGGTGGACACTCCTCCGCAATACCATGGAACCCGTATCAGAAGATCGAGTGATGGACGCCTTCATGCATGGCGTCGCCCGCCGCGACCTCCGGGAGGAATTCGGTAGGCTCCAGCCAAAAACCACAATAGAACTCATGAAGACAGCCAACCAATGGGCCGAAGGAGAGGACTACGTCCGCGAAACTGCTCCCAAAAAAGAGGGCGAAACAAGCAACTGGCGCGAAGCACGTCAAAAGAAGAAGCCGCGTTACACCCACGATTCAATCGAATTAGTAGCGGCGGGTTATGAAACCCCCCGTGAAGACAAGCGTGACGGCAGCCGACAGTACGAGCAAAGTCGGCAGCCCAGCTCGAGTCAGTACAACCGTGGCAGCAGCAGCGTCGGCCACAATGATGGAAGTCAGAAACGCGAGTGGAAGCGCTCGTTGACCCCAGCAGAGGAGCTGATGCAACCCTGTAAGCATCACTCGTTCCGCAACCCAGAAACAGGCAAATGGAGTTCCAACCACCTGTTGAAGGATTGCCGCAAAGCAAGAAAGATCTACCATGCCATGCAGCAAATCATCGCCCCGGTGCAGGCCGTACAAGCGGCACCGCAGCTAGCCATCCAGGCAGCACCCGCAAACAACAACCAAGTGCAGGTGGCAGGAGCGTTCCCCCAGCCGCAGCAGCAGCAACAAGGTCAGTCGGCAGCAGCCGACACGTACCCAGCCGCACGGGGACAGCTGAACATGATCCAAAAGGGACCCCCGTCGAACAGGCGGCAGAAAATCATCACACGCCAAGTACTTCAAGCCATCAACAGCCCGCACGCTGTACCAGACTACCTGCGCGGGTCGGAGACACCAATCACATTCTCCAGGGCAGATCACCCATCGGAGGTAATCCGACCCGGGCACGCCGCACTCGTGGTTGAGGCCTTGATCGGCGACTACAGCCTGAAGAAGGTATTCCTGGACGGAGGCAGCGGCATCAACATCATATTCGCCGACACCCTCAGACGAATGAACAGGTCGACAGAGAAATTGCCGGAATCGGAGACCACCTTCCACGGCATAGTACCAGGGCAAGCAATCACGCCCATGGGAACAATCACACTCGACGTCATCCTCGGTACACCCGAGCACTTCAGGAAGGAGTCGATAGACTTTGAGGTCGTCGACTGGAAGTCACAATAGCACGCCATCCTCGGACGCCCGACCTTCGCCAGGTTCATGGCAGTACCCCACTACGCCTACCTGATGATGAAGTTGCCCGGGCCGAAAGGAGTGATCACCATCCGCGGCGACTTCGGGCTCTCCAACAGCTGCGACCGCGAGTTCGCCAAGATCTCCGAGTTCTTCGGCGTCGACGAGCACTTCAAGGCCATATCAGCCGACAACGACAAGAACATCTTCCCGGCTCGCAAGAAGCCTGCCAAAGACGCAGCGTTCAACACGAGTGACGACACCGTCACCCATCAAGTCCATCCGACTGACAGCAGAAAGACGGTCAAGGTCTCATCGAGTCTGACCCCCGCATAGGAAGGCGCGCTCGTCGAGTTCCTACGTGAGAACTGGAAAATCTTTGCATGGCAACCTTCTGACATGCCAGGGATACCCAGGGAACTCGCCGATCACTCTCTGAAAGTCCACAAGGATGCAAGACCAGTCAAGCAATCCATGCGACGCTTCTCAGGACCGAAACGAGACGCGATCACCATGGAAGTCGACAGATTACTGCACGCCAAGTTCATCCGAGAGATCAAGGATTCGGACTGGGTCGCCAACCCGGTTCTAGTTGAGAAAAAGAAGACAAAGAAACTACGCATGTGCGTTGACTTCACCGCAGTCAACAAATGCTGCCCCAAGGACCACTTCCCGCTCCCGCGGATAGACCAGATCATCGACTTGACGGCAGGTTGCGAACGCCTGTCCTTTCTGGATGCCTACTCAGGTTACCAGCAGATCAGGCTGAAAGTCGAGGACGAAGAGAAGACAGCCTTCATCACACCCGACGGCGTTTTTAGCTACCAGACGATGCCGTTCGGGTTAAAGAACGCAGGTGCCACGTACCAGCGGACAATGCAAGCATGCCTCAAGGGGCTAATCGGGCAGATCGTCCAAGTCTACGTCGACGACATCGTCGTCACTACCCGAAAGGAGGATACCCCAGTCGACGACCTCCGCAAGGTCTTCGCTGCACTCGATGTGTATCAGATCAAGCTCAACCCAGAGAAGTGCGTGTTCGGCGTACCAGCCGGAGAACTACAAGGGTACCTTGTATCCGCAAGAGGAATCGAAGCAAACCCCGAGAAGGTGCAGAACATACTCACAATGCTAGCACCAACCAAGCTCAGGGAGGTGCAACGATTAGCTGGCCGAGTCGCAGCTCTCAGCCGGTTCATTAGTAAGTTGGGAGAGAAAGCCTTACCTTTCTACCAACTGATGAAGAAGGCAGACAAATTCGAGTGGACACAAGAGGCGCAGGACGCATTCGACCATCTCAAGAAAACACTGACAACCTCTCCAGTCTTTGTGGCACCGCTGGAAAATGCGCCGCTGTACCTATACGTCTCAGCAACGAACAGGGTGGTAAGCACGGTGCTCGTAGTCGAACGAGAAGAAGAAGGGCGCAGTCACCCGGTGCAGAGGCCCGTCTACTACCTTAGTGAAGTACTCACCTTGTCCAAGCAGAACTACCCTCATTACCAGAAGCTGGCGTACGGAGTCTTCATGACCTCCAGAAAGGTCGTCCACTACTTCTCCGAGCACCCGATCACGGTGGTAAGCTCCTCTGGACTAGCAGACATTCTCACAAACCAGCGCGCGACAGGACGAGTCACCAAGTGGGTTGTCGAACTAGGACCATGGGGGCTGAAGTATGCTCACCCGAAGTCCATCAAGGCCCAAGTCCTCCCGGAATTCACCACCGAGTGGATAGAAGCCCAGCTACCAAATGTCCCCGACCTGTCCAACGCATGGACAATGTACTTTGATGGCTCCAAGAAATTCACGTCAGCCGGGGCAGGAGTCGTGCTCATCTCCCCCAAAGGCGACAAGCTCAAGTATGTCCTACAGATGGACTTTCCGACGCCGTCCAACAACGAAGCCGAGTACGAGGCCCTGATCCACGGCATGCGGATGGCCAAGAACTGCGGCGCCACGCACCTCATGATCTACGGCGACTCCTACCTGGTGGTACAGCAAACCATGAAGTCCTGAGACGCCGTCGCTGACAACATGATCGCCTACAGAGACCTCTACAATCAGTTGGAAGGCAACTTCGACGGCTGCGAGCTGCGCCACATTGGCCGTGAAAGCAACGAGGAAGCCGACGTCCTCGCCAACATGGGCTCAGACAGGGTGCCAGTCCCACCCGGCGTCTTCCTCGAGTGCATCACGCAGAGATCCATCAAGACTCAGAATACAGCAAGCACCGCAACAACAACAAAAGGCGATACCAACCCGCCAAGCCAAGACAAGGTCCCCATGGAGGTCATGCTAGTCGAAGCCACATGGATAGGACCGTACCTGGCATACATACTGCATTAGAAGCTGCCAGCCGACCCAGTCGAAGCAAAGCGCATCATCAGACGCTCCAAAAGTTTCACCGTCATCAACGGAGAACTCTACAAAAGAAGCACCTCAGGAATCCTGCAAAGGTGAATAGATCCAGTCGAAGGCCAAGCCATCTTACTCGACATCCACGCGGGTATCTGTGGGCATCACGCCAGCAGTCGGGCACTGGTGGCCAAGGCACTACGAGCCGGGTTCTACTGGCTGACAGCCATGCAGGATGCCGAGGAGCTGGTGAAGAAATGCACAGGGTGCCAGGAGTTTGCCAACAAGCCACATGCTCCAGCATCAGAACTCAAAACAATACCATTAGCCTGGCCCTTTGCCCAATGGGGTCTGGACATGGTGGGCCCGCTGAAGAAATCCTCACCTGGAGGTCACACTCACCTACTGGTTGCAGTCGATAAGTTCACAAAGTGGATCAAAGCCGTGCCCATCACAAGTTCGACTGCATCCACAGTGGTCAACTTCATCAGGTCAATCATCTTCAGATTTGGAGTACCGAACGGGATCATCACCGACAACGGCTCGAACTTCACAGCCGAAGAATTCAAGGACTTCTGCTCAGAGCAGGGGATCAAGCTCAGCTACGCGTCTGTCTCGCACCCGCAATCCAATGGGCAGGTGGAGAAAGCTAACGGCCTCGTCTGCAACGGCATCAAGAAACGACTGCGTGTGCCCCTAAAACGCGCAGCGGGCGCATGGGTGGAAGAACTGCCATCGGTCCTATGGAGTATGCGAACAACGCCAAACAGATCCACCCAGTACACTCCATTCTTCATGGTGTACGGTGCAGAAGCGGTCCTCCCCTGCGACATCAAGTTCGACGCACCGAGAGTAGTCGCCTACGACGAGTCGGATGCAGAGGAAGCACTCGAAGACAGCAGAGACACCCTGGATGAAGCGCGCGACATCGCCCTGGCGCGATCAGCCGTGTATCAGCAGGACCTGCGCAACTATCACACACGGAGGCTGCGACCAAGAGTGTTCGTTGCCGGCGACCTGGTTCTTCGACTCAAGCAAAAGAAGGTGCACAAGCTCGCTTCCCCATGGGAGGGCCCGTACATCGTTAAGGAAGCAATAAGCAACGGAGCTTACCGCCTAAAGGACTCGAAGACAGGAGCGGACTGCAGCAACCCGTGGAACGTAGCGCAACTCCGCCGGTTCTACGCCTAGTTCAAAACAATCGTTGTACAAGAAAATCAGCGCGTCAGGTTTCAGACGCACTCTTTCCCTTACCAGGGTACCTGAGGGGACTGGAAGGGTTTTAACGAGGCAGCCTGTTCGCAAGAATCAATAAAGAGATTTGAAGAAAATATGTCTCCTTTACCTATCACTCAGAGGAAGCTCAAAATCCTAGGCCGCCACTCGAACCACTCGGGGGCTGCGCCACACAGGTTGAAATAAAAGCTTAGGCCGCCACCCGAACCACTCGGGGGCTGCGCCATACAAGTGTGTCCAAAATCCTAGGTCGCCACCCGAACCACTCGGGGGCTGCGCCATACAGGTTGAAATAAAAGCTTAGGCCGCCACCCAACTTACTCGGGGGCTGCGCCATACAAGCATAAAGTCAAAAAATCCTAGGCCGTCACCCGACCGACTCGGGGGCTGCGCCATACAGGTCAAGTTCAAAATCCTAGGTCGCCACGCGACACACACGGGGGCTGCGCCACACAGGTAACACTTGTAACCCTAGGCTACCACTCGACTTACTCGGGGGCTACGCCAAACAGGCCTTCTCAGAAAAATCCTCAACTGCCACTCGAACACACTCGGGGGCTGTGCTGTACAGGTCAAGTTCAAAATCCTAGGTCGCCACCCGGCATACTCGGGGGCTGCGCCAAACAGGTAACACTTGTAATCCTAGGCCGCCACTCGACCTACTCGGGGGCTGCGCCACACAGGTCTTAAGCAAAATCCTAGGCCACCACTCGAGCAACTCGGGGGCTGCGCCATACAGGTCAAGTTACACAAATCCTAAGTCGCCACCTGTTAAAATCAGAGACTGCGGCATACAGGTCACACTTGAAAAAACCTAGGCCGTTGCCCAGCGTACTAGGCGACTGCGCCAAACAGGTTTCAAATCAGTACAGGCACTGTCACTTTCGAGCAAGCAGATCAATTCTCATAACTCGAAAATGCTTCAATCTGTTACATCATGCTTACACAGGCACATTTGCCCTCTATAGCTAACCCTGTACATCAGACGACAGCTACTCTAAACTGCAGGTTCGGCCTTCGGCGCATCAAGGGGACCTACAAGGCGCTCGCTCAGGTCCTGAACATGCCGGACAATCCGGCGCGCAGCCGCTAAGGTCTCGTCAAAGTCATCGTCACCCGGCAGGCCTTCAAGCACCCTCTCAAGCGGAAGATGTGGCCGGTGCATCCGGACGTACGCCAGCGCCGCGTTCGCACCAGCCACAAGTTGGGCGTCGACAACCTCCTTCAGCCCTTCACCATCGCGAAACCTCTCCAGCAAGGCGGACAGCCCGTTCGGCTGCGCATTGTGCGGAAGTACACACGATTGATGTGCCAGAGTGTCTTCCGGCAGTTCTCCAGAAGAAAAGCAGCGCGCCACGTACGATCAAGCATGGTGGCAAGGACGCGCCCCCTCGACTGGTTCACCCAGAACTGTCGAGCTTCGTAGGAGTCGCCGGACGCCTCTCGGGTGACTCGCTCCTCAACGCGAGCCCGCTCGGCCTCCCAGTCAGGATTAACATCTGCACGCATTAAACGCAGGTCAGAACGAGAAGGAAAGCCAACAAAGACGGCAGCCGCCAAAGGGATACAAACCTTGCAACTGCCGACTGATCAGGTCGATCTCCCCAAGCAAAAAATCCTCACGTCACGAAAACTCCGCCGTAGGATGCGACTGGGAACGGTGCAGCAGCCGCTCCGTATTCTTCAGGGTCGCCTCAAGCTCCACCACCTTGTTCTTCACGTATGTGATTATCCGTTGATCATTTACACTGCATGGAGGAGCCGGCGCCGCCCGACGACGGCGAGCACCCGAAGAAGAAGCCGCGCCACTCGGCCCGGCCACAGGAGAAGGTGGAGCATCATCGCGCACATCATTCTGCCAGGGATACGCAGAGTCAATACAATCATGCGACTGCCAAGCGGAGATCAACTCAGAAGAAAGAAAATCAGCAAAATCAATATTGAAGATCAAAAGACCCGACAGGGTAATATTCATTACAAAGCAAGAAGTTCAAAATACAGACCGCGGCGACTGCCGAACTCCTAAAACTATGCCTACTCTAAGGCCGCGGACAGCGACCGGGAACGGCCCTTCCGAGAGGCAGCCGCCTCGGTCGCCTTAGCAAGGGCCCTCTCGAAGAGTGCCACAAGCTGCACGGCCAGCTGCGTGGCACGCTCCTTCACGCCACTCAGCGACGCGGTTCGGCCATCGGGTTTGCAAGGAAAACCGCTAACGACCTTCTCGAAGTCACCTGGAACCTGATGGTCTAATAGGAGCTGGAAGGTGAGCTCGGAGCCGCGTACCGTCTGCGACCGCGTGAAGTTGGCGATGGTGGTCGCGTCCTCAAACGGCGCAGCTAGGGCGTCAACGGCTGCCGGCGGCTGGTCGCCCGGGAAGATGCTCTGATGCACCACAGTGAGGGCTCCAGTCGATTTCTGCAACGCGGCTGCGGACTTCTTCAGCGCGTCTGAGGCATAGGCACAGACCCGGTCGAGGAAGCCAACAGCGGTCGCCAGGTCAACCGTGTCACTCGATCCGTCTTCCGGAGGAGCTCCACCGCAAGTCTCTGCACAAAAAGTCAAGGTCAAGCAAAGAAAAAGATCAAAGACGCAGTAGGCATCAAGCCGAAACTTACCCCTAAGAACACCGGCGAGTGAAAGGAGTCGACCGACTTGAGTCTTCTCCTGGGCGACCCGCGCCAGCTCCCGCTCTCGAGACTCGTGAAGAGCCTTCTCAAGCTCATCAACCCGCCCAGTAGCCTGGTCCAGAGATGCACACAGTTGGTCCCTCTCTTTCTCCAGGCGAACATAAGCCGCGGCTGCGTCGAGCTGTTGGCGATAGTACGGCTGAAGCAAAAGCGAGATGTTAATAAAGTTGCGGGCGACTATACTAGTCACCCACACCTTCGGGGGCTACTCCCATTGGGAGCGCTGATCGCGCACCCGATGAAAAATGAAGAATGCAAGAACAAGCATAAAAGACTTACGTGGTCCAGGAGTTCAAGATCCTCTGCAGTCGAAGGAGGAACGCGGCTAGAAGATGCAACGCCGGCAGGCTCAGCAAGCACCTTCTCCACTACCGCCTGGGTCCCTAGTCCAGTCGAAGGGGCAGATGTATGCTGCACGTCCCGAAGGGGGGAGCTAACATTGCCGGAACGGGGGCTGCATAAAAACCAAGCACACCTGTCAACCTACACGTCGCAACCGCAAAATGCAACTCGAAGGACACACATCATAAAGAAGCTCACATGGGGGTGCCGGCGTCGTCGTAGCTCTCCAGGGAGGGCGAAGGCATCCGCACGAAAGAACGAGGAGCCGGGGAGCTGACTGGAGGAACGTTCAGGGGTTCGTCCCAGCCACCCGAGGACTGCGCACCCGGCGATGTCGCGACGACTTCCTCCACAGTAACGTCGACATCCTTGGCAGGCGACGACGCAGTGGCAGAATCGCCACGACTCGGAAGCTTCCGTTTCTTCCACGCGGGTTCCTCCACTTCATCCTCCTCCTCCACATCGTCACGGGGAGAGTGTGCGGAAGGAATCTCTTCGTCTTCGTCTTCCTCCTCAACAAACTTCGACTCGTCGTCGGGTCCGTTCTCAGGAAGAGGAGGAAGGCTGATGAACAGAGCTCGACCCTGAAGCAAGTAGACACAAGTCGAATCAAAAAGAAAGGTAGACTCAAGTCGAACAAGGCTAAAAGGAAAACAAGACAAGACTTACCTCAGGAACGGGGTTCGAGGCCCCGTAAGGAGAAATCGGGCACTTAACGTTGCACGTGTCCGCGGCTCGGAGGTTGGTGATGGATCTGACGTTGGTTTCCACCTCCTCATCATCAAGCGGCTGGGCGCTGACGCCTTCGGCGGCCCACATCGGGTGAGGCCGAGCGCTGAGCGGCTGCACCCGAAGACGGAAGAAGGTGGCCATCAGGAAGACGCCACCCGCCTCGCGCCCAAGGGTCTTGGTCAGACCGCGCAGCAGGCCCAGAAAGGGCTGAAGGGAATATGCCCTAGAGGCACTTAATAAACATAGTTTATTGGCAATATCCCAATCGTTCATTATATGTTTTATACCATGCTATAACTGTATTAAGCGAAAACATTAATACAGGTGTGGTAGATAAACAACCAGGTCCCTAGTAGCCTCTACTAAGACTAGTTTCGTTGCGCGATTGATGATCGAGGTTTTCCGATCATAGGGCATGGCGCCGGTCGGCAATGGAAGTCATATCGTTAGGAGTAACGATGTGATGGACGTACCCAGTATTTATAGGACATAGTCATTACACCTTAAGACCGTGAGACCAACTCTTATTATTATTTCTGGAAGATACTTTGATCGCACCAAACGTCGTATCTTATTTAGTATGACAATAACGGTGATACTTTTGGGTATCGGAAAGGATAGTTGAGACGAGGGGTCAACAGCGGGATTTGTCTGTCCGCATAGCCGGATAGATACTCTAGGGCCCACTCGGTGAGATTATGTCAAATGAGTTTGCAAACATGTGACTAGGTCACCAGCTGACATAATATCATAGACAAGTAGAAGATAGCGATGTCGGTAACGAGAACATGCTAGGTATGGAGATATCTGAGAATGATGCTCGGACACGCTAAGTATCGCCATGACAAAGGGTTTAAGACTATACGTCCAGGTTTGATAGATGAAAGTCATTCGTTATATCTCAGGGGTTAATTCATGGGGTCCAGGCCTACGAGTTAGTCGTTGATCATTGAGGAGTCTTGATCATACCTGATATTATATCGAACCGCTAGGGTAACACACTTAAGGGGTTTCGACAAGACAACCGGAAAGGAAAGAGATCACCGGGAACGTCCCGGGAGGGGTCCGATGGAGATCGGGCAGCGACGAAAGAGTTTTCGGAGCTAGGAAAAATTATATATATTATGTTTGATATTAATTAGTGTAATTAATATGCAAATATGATTTTATATATTTATTTTCGGATTTATTTAGGCTGATTTCCCTAAATGGGCCTTGTGGTCGAAAGAAGGCCCATGGGGGGGAAAACCCTCAAGGGAATTTTGTGGGGGAGGCTTGGCCGGCCTAGGTGGGCCAAATGGGGCCCACCTAGGGCCAGCGCACCATGCCTTGGCCGAACCAGGCTGTGGGATAGTCCCACATTGCCTGGCTGGCAAGGTTGGCTCCTCCTGGGAGCCTATATAAGAAGGGGCACCCCTGGCCTTTTAATTCACCAATTAATTCCCAATTTCTCTCTCGATCTCGTGGTTCCCTTGACGGAGCCGCGCCGAGTAGAGGAGGGGGATCTCTTCCACCATAGCCCGTTGTCGCGCTGCTGGTGTTCCGGTCCAAGTCTTCCGCTGCTCGTCCTGGACTGGAGCTTCGGAGGCCGTCGTCTCCACCGTATGTGTGCGACTCCCTGCGAGGTGCTGCGCTAGCGGTACTCGGAGGCCTACTTCCTCCACCCGACCTCGGGGTCATCTTCGTCATCTTCGTCGCGCCGAGTTCTCCGCGACCTAGAGGTCGGCTACGGCGTCTTCATCGTCAACGCTTGTGCGGGAGCGTAATCCCCGCTATTCGGTCTACGAGGGTATGTATTCCGATCTCCGCCGTACTTCTATATCTGCATAGTGTAGATCTTGGCTAGTTTTAGGATATCGTTGGTAGGAAAATTTTTGTTTTCTGCACACGATCCCCTTCAGTGGTATCAGAGCCGATCTATCGTAGATATAGCTGTACGCTGTTAGAACCCGTGTTCTGCACGTGGGCACCGTTCCTGTTATTTGCTACCCTCTAGCGTGCACTTGTGATTCCAGCGGCATCGAGTTGATGAAGCGGCCCGGACCGACTTTACGCGTACGCTTACGCGAGACTGGTTCCACTACTGACATACGGCTTGTACCGTATCTGTGGCTGGCGGGTGCCTGTTTCTCTCTCTTTAGTTGGTCTTGCATTTTCAATGGAGGGCCCGAAAGGGATGCTTAAACATGCAATTATTGGATCGTTGTTGTGTTCATAAGGTTCGTAGGTATGAAGCGGTTCTATTTACGAAAGCCCCAAGCCACGTAAAATATGCAAAAGATAAAGTAGAAGCGTCTAACTTTATTTTGCAGGGGCTATGTGATATGGTCAAGGTAGGTTTATTAAATTGTTTATAAACTGCGGGCGCCAAGAAGACCATGGCGCGATGGACTATATCACATTGCATTACATTTGATGTTTTGTGTGCATCTTATATTGTGTGATTGTGTGTATAGTATACATTAGCTACACGGCGGTAGATATATAAGATGATCCCTTCAAAATACCACTAGTGTTCTCCCTCCAACGCGCACCACCAAGAAAGTTCTACGTTATGAGGCAGGCCGTGATGATCGGGTGTCAGACATCTCGTCGTTCGCATACAGTGGGTGTAAGCCATGTTGCACAAGCGTCAGCGTGGAGGTCTTTGGTGGCGAGCCTAGCATATTCAGAAATATGGCCTCGGAACAGGAAGACCGAAAGGTCGAGCACGAGTCATAAAATTGGTGTGGCGGACGATTTTGTCTACTCTTGAAGTTGTGCCGCCGGCTCTGATGATGAGGGGTGGTGAAATGGATGGGGGTCGCGTAATCGCTTAAACGACCAGGAGGGATGTTCGTTTGAGTGGGAGTTCGGATAGTTATTTTCTAAAATACTAGAACTCAGAATATAATGAACAGAGTCTGTTTTGCAAACCTTTGTAGATATTAACCATTGTGATAGCATCTTTTCAAATTAGGCGCATTCCTGCGATTGAGAAACTTAAAAGGTTGGGTCCAAACTTCATAGTTTTTATACTTTAGCTTGAGGATACTCCTTGTTGAAACCGTTAGCTCTTTGTGTTACAATACCCGCTAGGAGATAAACCCGGAGATTCCGCTAACAAAAGATAATTTTGATTATCGGATTTTGTGCGGATGATATCATCATAGTCCAGTGTATGCTATGATCTCTGCCATAAAGAACCAACGGTGGGTACGAGTTTTTAGATCGCGAACATATGATATGGTCGCTAAACTCGGGGTACCCCAAACGTTGGGTTGATGAAGTTTATCAGTACGTTGACTGATTGTCTTCTCAACCAAGATGGAAGAGAATACACACATTGAGGGAGCACGTGGCGGTCATACTTAATGACGTATGTTCATGATTAATGAACATTGAGACGCCTCGCTCAGCTCAATCACTGGATGACAGACATCGTTGCCAAGTGCAAATCCTCTGGCATAGACTATGTCATGCAATGGGAATCGTTCACCTTCATGGTTCTTGATTACGGTGGAAGTATCAAGAAGATGAAACAGATCGCCGGAAGTCATCAATGATGATGGTGTATATATGATATACATGTTATGAATGTTTTAGCTAAGCAAGTGCTCGCAGTAGTGACTAAGTCTTGAACTAGTCATGTTTTGTGAAAAACCAGGTTTACTGCTTGAGTAGCTTGAAAGGATGAGGCGACATTGCGTGTTGATAACGACAGTCAAGTTGTTGTGACGGCCATAGACACTCTCCCTCTAGATCTACCATTTGAATAAATTCTTTATGATCGGGTGTTGGTATGATCGTTACGAGCGTGTCTCCTCTAGCGAGACACTTGTTCATACATGATAGTGACAAATTTGTGTCCTATATTTATGGAGTAATGATCATATGCCGATTTGAATTTAGATGGTAGAAGCTCCCACATTCATAATATTAATGCCAAAGGATACAAACTTAATAAAGACACCACATATGTGTGGCACTACCGTTTAGTCATGTCAATGTTATATGCATTAGCTCCACACTGGATGGACCTACAAGTCCTAAGATTTGATCTTTTGACACTTGCAAAATAACTGTGACACCGTTTTCGGAAAACGGGCATATAACTTATTGATAGTCATACATGGAGATGTATGTGGTTCAATGAAGTAATTGACGGGTAGTGGAGATCTTTATTTCGTGAACTTCACTGAACGTTTTGAGTATAGCTTGTTGAGAATCATGCATATGGGTGTATGTGAATCAATGAAGTACTTTAACGTGTAGTGGAAGTCTTTATTTCATAGACTTCATGAATATTCCGAGTAGATATATGGATATCCACTCCGGGGAATGTTAGTCTGAATTTATGATTCGATCAAACGAAGTTCAGAATGAAGTAGGAAATAAACTTAACAAGAAAATCAAATTCCCACGATGCAAATCGAGGAATGAAGATTTGAGTTATAATGTTGGCACATCATTGGAAGACTTGTGAGAAGAGTTCCACAAATTACGTCGCATGGAACACCATAGTGTTATGGTGTGTTAGGGCGTCGTAATCGCATTCTATCGGATAGTGTGTGGTAAATAAATCTCTTACCGAATTATTGTGATCATTAGAGTCATATGGTAGAAACGTAAACACTCACGTTAGCAAATAGGTAAACCATTTGAATCCATGGAGACAATGCCATATGAGTAATGGTGTGGCTTTTAGCCTGGATTGTCGTTTCAGCAATTAAGTGTTTCGATGTAATCGAACCTAAAATGGATTAATCTTTGTAGTATACCCTACCTAAAGAGTTAGTTGGGTACATGTCTCACGACATAGGCAAAATCTTTGCCGGGATATACCTTGCGAAAGAAATAGTTTCTTGTCCGAGGGTATAAGTGAGAAAGAAAGTAGAGCAAGACGAAGTTGGTGAACTTCTTCTCCAAACATCAGAGTGGCGCAATCGAAAGTGTTTTCGGTGTCAGGCCCCACAGCTTGAAAAAGCTAATGATTAAAGATCATGATGTTCTGAGCTCATACTAAGAGCGTAGGCATACGAGGTTGTGTTCCACACTGTGTGTTACGACAATCTTGTTATGGAGGTCATATTAATGGAATATGATAGACCTACGAACTACGAAGAAGAGATGGTGGACCTAAGTCCGAGAAATGGCTATGAGTCATTTGTGATCCGAAATAAAACCCATATACGATTACCAGGTATTGACTTGGGAGATCTTCTTGATGGCATCTAGGATGTTGATAGTATATGGAGTTTTATGAGAGAGTAGATATTAAGCAGATTCGATTTGTCGTGAAACAGTTCCGACAGACCACATGAGACTTTGTCTCAAGTGGCGAAGCCTAAATCTATTCTGGGTCGTTTAGCAATTACTATAATTTCGAATGAGAAATTGATAGATGGATGAGAAAACCATGGTTCTTAATAGTGTAATTAAGAATGGTTTGTAATCCTGAGAATGCTAAACATGTGTGCAAACTTCGGTGGTCCATTCATGGGTTGAAGCAAGCATATCGGAGCTGGAATCTTCACTTTGATAATGTGATCAAAGGATTTTGGAGTTGTCCAAAATAGTTGAAGAAACCTACATTTGCAAAGAAGTGAGTGGGAGCAAAGTAGCTTTTCCTTGATCTTATATGCGGAAGGCATATTTGAGTGGGAGCTAAGTAGCTTTTCCTTGATCTTATATGCGGAAGGCATATTTGAGTGGGAGCTAGGTGTCATTTGTGATTCTGTATGTAGCGACATATTGAATGACACAGATCCTCTAGTAGAGTGTAAAGGATTATTTAAGTGATTAATTTTCTATGAAATGAAGTTAGGAGTATTAGGCATCCGATTTATAATTATACAGATCAGAGGGGGCTTAATAACATTAAGTCGGAGTATTTCCTAAGTCAGGATTCTGAAGTGTTTCAGAAAAGGACAAGCGAAGAAACAGGTTCTTGCTTGTATGACTAGGTAAAAGATTAAGTTAATCTTGACTTTTTCAGTGATAGAAAATGATGTTCGACATTCTCTATGTATCACACATAGAGTCTATCAGGCTGAAAGCTCGACTTGGTGTGACCCGAGTTCTTGGTTGAAGAACAGGTTCTAGAGTGATCCTTGTGTGGATCAATGAACAAACGTTAAGTTTATTCTTCAGTGTCTATGAGAACTGAAGATAGGTTTTCTAGTAACGGGTAAGAGTGGAATGGCAACTTGCCGTAAAGCGGTTACGATGATGCAAGTTATTACCCTGACCCATACGACTAGAAATCTCGTATAGGAGATGTCCTTTGTTTTGAAGATAGACATGGTTAGTTTGCGAAGTCGCATATGAATGCACTGTCGCATAATCTACATAGGTATAGAAATATATCGCGACTTTAGAAGTAGCAAGTGTGATTGGACTGAGCATTTTTCCGGGCGTAGGTGGTCCCCTTAATAGGTCTCTTAGACTTTTAAGGCGCATGCTACGCGAATGCTCGAGTCTCACTCCATCCACTGGGATATATTTCACCGTCATCGTAAGATACGGGATGATGTCAAACTAGGTGACATAGAAGTGTTGCAAAGCACATATAGATCTCAATGTGTAAGGTCTATTGACTGTATTCCTCTTCCAGGAGGCGAGCAGGCACCAAGATGCTATGGGTGTTGAGCTTTTACCAGGTTGTAAACTAGATTAAGTGTTACTCTAGTGCAAGTGGGAGACTGAAGGGAATATGCCCTAGAGGCACTTAATAAACATATTTTATTGGCAATATCCCAATCGTTCATTATATGTTTTATACCATGCTATAACTGTATTAAGCGAAAACATTAATACAGGTGTGGTAGATAAACAACCAGGTCCCTAGTAGCCTCTACTAAGACTAGTTTCGTTGCGCGATTGATGATCGAGGTTTTCCGATCATAGGGCATGGCGCCGGTCGGCAATGGAAGTCATATCGTTAGGAGTAACGATGTGATGGACGTACCCAGTATTTATAGGACATAGTCATTACACCTTAAGACCGTGAGACCAACTCTTATTATTATTTCTGGAAGATACTTTGATCGCACCAAACGTCGTATCTTATTTAGTATGACAATAACGGTGATACTTTTGGGTATCGGAAAGGAGTAGTTGAGACGAGGGGTCAACAACGGGATTTGTCAGTCCGCATAGCCGGATAGATACTCTAGGGCCCACTCGGTGAGATTATGTCAAATGAGTTTGCAAACATGTGACTAGGTCACCAGCTGACATAATATCATAGACGAGTAGAAGATAGCGATGTCGGTAACGAGATCATGCTAGGTATGGAGATATCTGAGAATGATGCTCGGACACGCTAAGTATCGCCATGACAAAGGGTTTAAGACTATACGTCCAGGTTTGAGAGATGAAAGTCATTTGTTATATCTCAGGGGTTAATTCATGGGGTCCAGGCCTACGAGTTAGTCGTTGATCATTGAGGAGTCTTGATCATACCTGATATTATATCGAACCGCTAGGGTAACACACTTAAGGGGTTTCGACAAGACAACCGGAAAGGAAAGAGATCACCGGGAACGTCCCGGGAGGGGTCCGATGGAGATCGGGCAGCGACAAAAGAGTTTTCGGAGCTAGGAAAAATTATATATATTATGTTTGATATTAATTAGTGTAATTAATATGCAAATATGATTTTATATATTTATTTTCGGATTTATTTAGGCTGATTTCCCTAAATGGGCCTTCTGGTCGAAAGAAGGCCCATGGAGGGGAAACCCTCAAGGGAATTTTGTGGGGGAGGCTTGGCCGGCCTAGGTGGGCAAAATGGGGCCCACCTAGGGCCGGCGCACCATGCCTTGGCCGAACCAGGCTGTGGGATAGTCCCACATTGCCTGGCTGGCAAGGTTGGCTCCCCCTGGGAGCCTATATAAGAAGGGGCACCCCTGGCCTTTTAATTCACCAATTAATTCCCAATTTCTCTCTCGATCTCGTGGTTCCCTTGACGGAGCCGCGCCGAGTAGAGGAGGGGGATCTCTTCCACCATAGCCCGCTGCCGCGCTGCTGGTGTTCCGGTCCAAGTCTTCCGCTGCTCGTCCTGGACTGGAGCTTCGGAGGCCGTCGTCTCCACCGTATGTGTGCGACTCCCTGCGAGGTGCTGCGCTAGCGGTACTCGGAGGCCTACTTCCTCCACCCGACCTCGGGGTCATCTTCGTCATCTTCGTCGCGCCGAGTTCTCCGCGACCTAGAGGTCGGCTACGGCGTCTTCATCGTCAACGCTTGTGCGGGAGCGTAATCCCCGCTATTCGGTCTACGAGGGTATGTATTCCGATCTCCGCCGTACTTCTATATCTGCATAGTGTAGATCTTGGCTAGTTTAAGGATATCGTTGGTAGGAAATTTTTTGTTTTCTGCACACGATCCCCTTCAAGGGCCGCACGGCCTCCTTCTCCACGGCGGACAGCGGGTGCGCTCAGGCGCCGGTCTTCCGCAGTCCACGCCCGCTGTCGAACGCGTCCAGGCCGTCCTGGTTCGACTGGACGTAGAACCACCTCCGGCGCCATCCTTGGACGGAGTCGGACTTCTTCATCTGGAAGTACGCGGTGTCACCGCGCACCTGGATTCCGAAGCCGCCCACGGGGAAGGTCAACCCGCTCTTCCCCACGTTCTTGCGAACGAGGAAGAGCGACTTCCACAACGCCCAATGGGGCGCGACACCCAAGAAGCATTCGCAGAGCACGATGAAGCCCGCGATGCTCAAGACGCCATTGGGGGTCAGATCGTGGATCTGAACCCCATAGGCATACAAGAGACCGCGCACGAAATCGTGCATGGGGAACCCGAAGCCCGGCGGAAGGAAATCCGCGAAGCAAACACGTTCCCCATCGCGGGGAGTGGGGAAGACCTCCTTGCCAGGAACGCGTACCTGGACTTGGTCGGCAGGTGGCAGCAGACCTTGCGCGCGGAAAAGCTCCACCTCGGCCTTCTTCACCGACGACCTTTGCCAGTCGCCGTCGGGTTTCTTCATCACCCCGGCTTCGTCGGCAGCGGCAGAGGAGCCAGCGGCGCTCTTCGGCTTGCCCATGGTCAGTTTGCAAGGTGTACGGACAGATTGCCCGGAGCTCTGGATGGCGGCGGAAATGGTAGAGCGCAGAGGAAAGGAAGCGCAGAGCGATTGGAGAAGATGAAATCCCAAGCGTCAAGACACAGTACTTATGCCTCGAAAATCAGCATCTCAACCGTCCACCGAACAAGGGCTCCGAGCAGGCACATCCGGCCGTCCACGTGTCGCACGGAGAAACCAACCGTCACCGCCCACTTCGTCCACTATGCACGAAAACCGAGGCGTCATCATCGTGCCGCGCAAATTTCGCGCCCACTTCGGAGACGTGACAACTGCTGACCGCGGTCAGCTCTGACAGCGGGGCCCGCCACGTCACGTCCCATCGGGCGCAGAGGTGTGCAACAGATCGTCACCAGTGACGTCATCAAGCCAACGGCTCCAAAATAAACTGAAACAACTTGACAGAGTGATTCGAGTAGTAAGCTTCATAGCTGAAACCAACAAGGTAGGATCAGCCAATGATCTGAGAACCCAAAGAAACCATTCGGGTGACAACATAGTAAGCTCGAGCAGCCGAATCCATCCACAAGTAAGCCATACAGGCTGAGTAGAAGCAAGCTACACAAGAAGATGAAGGCAAAGTAATTCGACTGCAAAGGTTACTCCCATCGGGAGTGGCCGGTTCGACTGAAGAAATCGAGTTCAAGCTCAAGATCAAGCAATCCAATGGCGCGTCCAGGAGGAAGGAGTCCTTTGTTCGATTCTACGCTTCGACCAAGCACTCGGGGGCTACTGACGTGGGGCTGCCTTGCGGGTAGCTCACGATAAGGCTACCTGGGCCGCGCCAAGGATGGAAAGGCCCACAGGAGGCCCACGCGGGGTACCATGTAACCTAGTCCAAGTCGGTTAGGAAGCATAACCTGCCATATCTGTAGTTGCCATCGGCACCAACCACCCGAGACCTGGCTGCCTATAAAGCCAGGAGGGTTGCCCGTCCCAGAGGACATGCTCATAGCTACGACACAAACCCTAGCGAGATCGCAATCTCGCCATTGTAACCTCAACTCGCATCAATAATCAGACAAGCAGGAGTAGGGTGTTATCCTCCGGGAGCCTGAACCTGGGTAAATCCTTGCTTGTCAGCCGTCGTGACCACCTTGCACTCATCTCTCTCCCCATCAATCAACCCGGGGTGCACAACCCTGGGACTTGCCGAGTTAACACCTCGTCACATATCAAACCATTTTTCATCCATATGCATTGTGTTCCTCATCTTCTTGAACCAAATCTTTGCTTGTAATATTGTTGTTTCATCGACCATTGAGATGCAATAGAGGAGCCTTCTTATTCTGTTTTCCAAAGAGAGATGTGGTTTTAGGCTATTGGTATGGCGCCTTAAATCGCCCCATTCCAACCTCCTTTGCAGTGTTGAGAAAGGGATACCAAGGAACCTTGCCAACGCCCTCAATGTACCCCTTTTGTTGAAGGGAACTTGAGGCACCCTTTCATCGAGATTAAGCTCTCTCCTCTTTCTTCCGCACCTGCCCTTCCGCTTATTTGAGAAATCAAGCGCTTCATTTCTGCCCTCTTGGTCCATGGCCTTCTTCCATATCTTCTCGACGGATCTAAGACTTATTCCCAAAAGTTGAGCCACAATTTCTTTATCCGCCTTCACCACTGGCCTATCTTTTCCAAGAGCTTTCAGCGCAATATATGCTGCAAATTTAGAACTCTCCGGCACATCTTTATGGTGCCTCTTCACAGCATGTTCTGGTTCTTCTTCTTCTGGAACATGAGCAGCTTCTTCTTCTTCTTCTTCTTCTTGTTCTTGTTCTTCTTCTTCTTCTTCTTCTTCTTGTTCTGGAACATGAGCAGCGTCTGGAGTATGTGGACTGAAGTTGAGATCGAGCTCTTGTGGAGGAGTTAAGTTGATGTCAAAGAGGACCATCTTGTCTGGTGAAATGGGCAACATGCAGAAAAGCAATTGAGGAGTATTTAATATAGGCAGCATAACCACAATATTATGCAACAATAACCATAAATTATGCTATATAGCTGCAGTTGTAATTTTTTTCTAGGGGTTGGGCTGATTCACCACCAGCATGTTTGAGTTGATATATACTAAGAAGTGACTGTATGGACCTAGCAACACTTGAATCAGATCTGAATGCTTATTTCTTGTTACTGTGCATTCTGAAATACAGAAGTGGCTGTATGTAAACTGTTGCTTATTCATTGGCCATGTTCTGTTTTCATCATGGTACAAGAATAATGTATACAGCATAAGAAATTCATAATACTCCTAGCTCTTTGTTTTTTTCCATTATTCTTTGTCAATCTGTTTCCTTGACTGCATGAGGATGCTATGCAGTGAGCTCTCTTTGAGTGCTGAGATCTGGCTGTATAGACATACCAATCTATTAATCAGATCTTAATGACTAGTGCTTGTTGCTTTGCATGCCGACTTAATAGTCCTATGGAGTCTCCTGGCAGGCTTGTTCCTTGTCACATGGAGATGGCTAATTGTGAAGCCTGAATATGGTGTAGTACTCTGTTGCTCCAGTATGCACATGCATGACACCTTTTGAGATTTGTATTCTGTGTTTGAAATTCCTCCCACTTCTGGGTTCTGCTACTCCTATTATGATTTCTTTACTTACTGTCATATAATTCTCCAGTTTGAGTACTCCTGTATTTCTTCTCTGAATTTTTGACAGGACAAGAACAACAACCTGTCTTTCTTCAGAGAACAGCAGCCTGTTTCTTCAGAGAACAGCAACTGCTGTATTTCTTCAGAATATCTTCAGAGAACAGCAGCTAGAGGAGAGGCTCGCCGGCGTCGGCCATGACCTCCTCCTCGTCGTCTTCTTCTTCGCCGCACGCCGCTGTCCGCTCCGGCCGGCCACGCGGCCCCGTGCGCGCTCCTTGCCGTGGCCGCCCTCGCGCGGCGGAAGGGGAAGCAGCTGGCGGAGGCCCTCCGACCTACTGCGGCGGAGCCGTGGCGGCGCTGCTCACGGGGGAGCCGCTCGTCGTCTTCCTCTTCGCCGCGGCCGCCCTCGCGAGCGAGATGGGAGGCGTCGCGCAGCGGAAGGGGAAGCGGCCGCCGGAAGCCCTCCGATCCGCGACTCCCTGTCTCCGGGCGGAGCTGCTGCGGACTCCCTGTCTCCGGCGACCTGACCATGGCCACGATCCGTCCCGCCCAGCGATCCTTCCCGCCCCGCGATCCACCTGGGACGCTTGGACTGAGTTGTGAAGAATTAAGACCTGGCGGGGGGTTTTCATAAATCAAATTATAACAGCCTCCTGCCCATTATTTCGGGTCGGAGGGAGTATTACTTGCGAATTTTTTAATATGTCAGTAGCACCGGTACTCAGAAGTCAATTTTTTTTCTTCTATAGCCCCGCTATTGTAAACAGAGGTTTTAAGAGACCGGACAAGACGGATTGGGTCTGAAATTCAGCCAGATCAGGATTTACCGAACGTGTTTCAGTGGGTCTGGGCCGGCCGTCAGGGTGGGCTGAACCGATGGAAGGGAGCGCTAATAAGGCGGGGGGGGGGGGGGGGGGGGGGGCTACGTGGGCTCAAGTATAAGCCTCCCTTCTACATTGGCCACCGTGGGCACACCTATTTGACGACCAGGTCGTGCGCTCCCCTGCGCGCTTATTGGGCAGGGCCCATGACGAAGGAAAAAGAAGACCGACGCGGCGGCGAGGCCGAGACGTCGCCGGCGACGCCGGCGCGGACGCGCGGCGGAGAAGGCGACGTCGAGGACGAAATCCCAGGCCGAGGCGGCGCTGGCGACGGCCGGTGAGACCAAACTTAACTTGGGGGGGTGGGGGTGCTCGTCGGCGACGAGCTCGGTGGTCGTGGGGGGGGGGGGGGGGGGGGGGCTTAGAGGGATGGCCGGCCGGGGGGCGGAGGACCGGTGGTGGGCTGCGGTTGGAGGGCGGGGCGCGGAGGCGGCGCGGTAGCGGCGGCGAGCGCGGGGGGCGGGAGCTGGCGGCCTGGCCGGCGGCGGGCGGCTTGAGGAAGAAGAAGAGAGGAGGTGCGGCGGAGACGGAGGAGGAAGAAGAAGCGGAGGCGCGGATACGGTGGAGGCGGAGCGTGTGCCGCGGACTGGCGGAGGAAGAAGAGGGGGGTGGGCGTGCAGTAATCCTACACGACCAGGTCGATGAATAGGAGCACCCGGCCACCGCCCCCGCCATGCCAGACCCTCGTCGCCCCCGCCGTGAAATTCACTGCCCTGCCCACGGTCACGGAGAATGCTTCCACGCTCCTGGCCTCTACGAGGGCCACCCAATGGTGCGCTTTGATGTTCCCACCGCCGCCGGGCGCCAGATCTTTTCCATACAATGTTGTGGCAAAGACCAAGAGGCGATCGTTTCTCCTCTGCGCCTGGACGACCTCGCCGGCCCGGTCATCGTTGTCTTCGTAGATAGGGACGGGAAGTAGTTCACGGACTATGGGTCGCCGCGCATCAACGCACTGATGCACAAACTATTGGCTTCCCTGTCAAGGTATGCCTCCTTACTCTGGATCGCTTCATCGTCACTTGTCTGTTTCCGATCTAGGTAGTAGAAATCGAATTGTTCTGTTTCTTGGTAGATGGGGAATTGGTTGCTTAACCCTCGTACTGTATAGATTTCCATGTATTTTAGTCGGATCCATGTCTTAGGATTTTCCCCCTCGTATAGATATGCATGTATTCCATGTCACAAGTTGTTGGTACTAGATGATTTAGGATTATTTTCCCCTCTTCTATAAAGAGGGCCATATCACATAATCATGTGGATTATTCATCGCCTGCAGTTAAGATAACATCTTCGTCTGTTCATCAAACTTGCTTGCCCTACTTCAGGTGTGAGGAGAAGCATTTATTGGGAGGCACTACATCTGCACAAACGCTGCAACAGCCAGATGTCTCGTCTTTGAAGAGCTTATTCCACACTGCGTCGTTGGAGGAATCACCAACTTCCATTTCGACATCTTCCATTTGGGTCCGGATGTTCAATAATTGGGGAATCACATTTTACATCAGGGTTGATCACAAAGAATGTTTCCATACATATCCTTGCGTGGACGGGGGCCGTTTCATAGCTTACCAGCGGTTTACGGTGCCATCGATTGCTATCTCCATGAGCGTGAGGATCCAACAATGTAAAGTTTCTCAACTTCCTTCTATATTTCTGTTGGTTCATTTATCCTTTTTGTGTATATGGCTGCATTTGACTATGTTTAAACATGGCTAAGCTTTTATGGTCTAGGTCATGAAAGATTAGCACATATACACAAATGGACCTGTAGGTTAGAGCATTGAAAAGCAGACAAGCTGAGACTCGAGAGAACATAATTAAATCATACATTAATTTTAAATTCTGCTTGGGACCACATAAAGCTAAGGAAGTAGCATTTGTCTGTTTGATTTGAGCCATGCATGCCCACCCACACAACTCCCTCTTATGTACTCCCTCCGTCCCATAGTATAATATGTCTCATATATTGGTTGTACTAACATCTTATATTATGAGACGGAGGAAGTACTAAACAATGGTAAAGCAAAACACCAAGCTCTACTAACTGGTCAAAATAGCAATCTTAGTGACTTATAGGCAAGCAGACAGTTTGGTTTTGCTATGTTCTGTATTGTTTTGACTGATTGTTACTACCATAAGATATGTTAGATGTAACTTGGGTGCTTTTTTGTCCTTTTCATCAACCTTCCAGGCAAACTAATTCGTGCTCAGCCTATTTTGGGCTAATAACATTGACAATTTGCCGAGTATCTCTTTGTGTTCTCTACGTTTGTGAAATTACGGCATGCTAATCATATCGATGCTTTGATTTAAACTAGGCGCATAGATCCAAATGATCCAGATTTGATGTATCGTGTGCAAGAATCCACACGTGAGAGAACCATTGTCGTGGTGGTGTCACGGCAGATGCCATAGGATGGCTAATGTGTGGGGCCGATGGACGTCGGTGGATCCGGGGAGGGATAGCGAGCTGAATAGCCCACACGGGGAGGATCCCGGTGTAACCGAGATCTCCCAAGAACTAGAAACGAGAGCAGCACGATAGAGGGAAGATCTAATAAACAAGAACAAATGCACAGACGATGTACCCAGGTTCAGGGCCCTCGTGAGGAGGTAACACCCCTACTCCTGCCTTTCCTCTCTATATAATGGTGGTATAAGGGCTACAACTTGCTCGTAGATCTCTCCAAGTGAAGAACAAGAAGAACTAGATGAACTCAAGGTAG
This sequence comes from Poa annua, assembly GCA_026929855.1. NCBI lineage: Eukaryota > Viridiplantae > Streptophyta > Magnoliopsida > Poales > Poaceae > Poa > Poa annua. The sequence goes on from CM049432.1 coordinate 8,412,878, forward strand.
GAGGAAGTAAATGCTCTAGGAGTAAATGCAACTATAGCTTTGGCTCTCAAGTTGGTCTCTTTTCCGCAGTAGCAGTTATGGCGCCTTTTATAGAGTTCCGGCCAGGAGGGCCGGAAACCCTAATCCGGCTTGGCCCCACCGGACAGGCCTAACCGGCATGGCGTCACCGGCTAGTGCGACCTACTCTCCGCGCTATCCGGCGTAGCCCCTTCGTCATCATCCCGGCAAGGACAGCAGGCGCCGTCCTGGAACATCATTGTCCCCCTGTCTCTGACAGGACATGTCTTTGCCCATCCCGGATAGCCTTTTCCGGATTGCCGGGCTAGGCACGTCGTGTCTTGTCGTACCGTCGTCGTACCGCCTGACGTGCTCCCGTGTCAGGCGAGAGGTGACCATGCTTCCGTGTCAGGCGGGAGGTGACCATGCTTCTGTGTCAGGCGGAATGGTACTCTCCCCCGCAACAGACGGAAAAGCCTGCCACAGACCGTTGATGGCCTACCGGGATCCCTCGTGTCGGTTATCTCCTTGCTTGCCCCCGTGAGCCTTTCCTGCACAAGATCAAGACCGAGATAGACGTTCCGGTTAGTACTTACCCGGATTGCCTATCCGGCAAAACCGAACACACCTCCTTCCGGGAGCCTCCTCGGAGTCCAAGATCCGAGATCCTTTCCAGAGGCGTCCGAGTTCGTCCCTGGATGAGTATCTCTAGGCCTAGCCTCCCGAAGATGTCTTAGCCTACCAGCAAAGACATCTTCGAGAAGCTAGTTCTTAGAGGAACCATCCGCTGATGCTTTTGCTGCCATTGTGAAGGCTGGGGGTGTCTATTTATAGCTGCCAGAGCTGACCCTTGCGCCTGCCAGCAGGCACATTGCACTCTACCAGCGCTCAAGGGTCAAGTTGCCCCTTCAGCACACCAGGAGGTGTCCCTTGCTCTCACCAAAGGTCAAGTACTGTTGGCTTATTACTGAATTATTCCGGGATCTGCCCCTACCCGAGGGGCAGCCCCCCGACACTAGTCCCCGAAGCTGGTGCCGCACAGCGACCTCGGATGCTGTGCGGGATCAGCTTTTAATAACAACTATCTTCTGAGAACACATGATACTAGCCTTCGACTAGATGCCGAGATCGGTTTTTCTCGAGATCCTCTTATCGAGACTGTTTCAATCGGAAGACGAAGCCTGTGACCGGATACTGCAGTCTCAGTGAATCTGGACCGTTGGCTCTGCATTGAATTCGAGATCTCGAGCTGGGTCCCACCCGACGTCCTGTCTGATCAGAATCGCACTCGAGTGCTTCTGACCGAGCACGCCGTCGCTCGGGTTCGCGCGCCGGGAGCCGCAGCCGATCCGAAGCCCAACCGTTGGGGCCGTGTGGCCCTCGGTGTGGCCGGATCGGGCGCTCCGGCGAGCGCCACGTGCCGCGCTGCACAGAACGGATCCCACCCACGATCGGAGGGATCGTGGGCGGGAAAATTGGAAACCGCTCCGGAATCCCCCCATAAATAGGGGACCGGAACGGTCACCTCTTCTTCTTCCTCTCCTTCACTCCTCCGTCCGGTCGTCTCGAGCGCTCCGCTGCAGCTGTGCCCGTAGCCCGAACGTCACCGCTCTCGCTGGTCGCCGGAGTCCGAACGCCGCCGTTCCTCTTGCGCGTCATCGACCTCCTCTTCTCCGGTGAGTTCTTCTCTCCGCCCCGATGATCTTCTTTACGGGAACGATGCTTTGCGCTCGGTCGTGCCCTAACACACGCGCGGTTGCGCCGGCGCCGGCGAGCACGATTCGAGCGGCGCGCACGGGGTGCGCGGCGGGGATGCACAGTCGCTGTAGGACTTAGACCTTTTGCCCGCACTTTGCGTCGTTTGAGTTTAGCCCGAGCCTATTTTCCTCCTTTTAGTTTTGATTTACTAGCACACGGTAGATCTTATTTGCCAGGAACTCGGTTGTGTTTAGGAGTTTGCGATCCGGCATCTTAGCTCCCGGTAGACTAATTCCGACTAACTGCCGCTGCGCCTGCAGAGTAGCCCGGATACATCTGCGGACTTCTCTGGCATGGGTGAAGAAAGTATCCGGGGGTGCTGGGATGGATCCGAGACCAAACAGGCGGACCTGGACTGGCTGTACCGGACTCACCGGATTCCGCCAGAAGTTGAGAGCCGTCTTCCGGAGGACGAGGTTCAACCGGAACCCCAACCCGGGGAATACGTTGTATTCCTCACGCACTTCGAGCGCGGGTTTGGGCTTCCGGTTAGCCCCTTCTTCCGCGACTTCCTCGACACCTACAGCCTCCAACCCCATCATCTCCCAGCTAACGTCATTATGATGCTTTCGGTCTTCACCACCTACGCGGAAGCATATCTCGGCGTATGGCCATTCCTGGATCTTTGGGCCAGGTACTTCATCCTTCGTCGCCAAGTCATCCCCAATCCGGATCAGAAAGTAAAAGACTTGGTCGACTGCGGAGCGGCCACCATCATCCCCCGTGCTGACTCCGGATTCCCTATAGTCAAAGGACTAGAATCCTGCCGGAAGTGGCAGCGCAGCTTCTTCTACGTGAAGAACCGGGAGAGCTCGGGAGATGCTCCGGGATCCTCAAATCCGGATTTCATAAACTTGCCGGAGTTCGCCATTGGTCCTCCCCGCAAGTTCAACCTCTGGAAACGGTTCCCCGACACCGAGGAGGTCAAGTGTATGCACGACGTCCTCGCGGTGCTGACCAACAAGATGACCGGCGACGATCTCTTGCGTTGTTTCATTATCCGCCGCGTCTGCCCTCTACAAACCCGAGTGCACAAGATGTGCCATATGGATGGGAGCTATGATCCCACCAGGACCAGTATTTTCCCCCTGGATCGTCCCGCGGTCGTCCGACGTGTTCGAGCTATTGCTCGGACGAAGATGTCGGATGAGTATGTTTGGGGTGTGATTGGGGGATCCCGGAAAAAACCATTGAAACAGGTGCTCCTGTCTGTCTTTCGCACAATTGCATTCGCACCCGGGTTCTGCTGGAAACCGACATGGTTATCATGTGGTGATTTATTTGCGCAGTTATTCGAGCGGCAAGCTGAGGAGGACGCGATCCACGCCAACGGGAATTTCGTGCCGAACATCCCGGTACCGGCTAAGATGCCGAGAGAGGATCCCGACGGCGAGGACCATCTCGCCATTCCTCTAGTCAAAGCTGCCGCCCCGGGTAACCCTTCCACCTCAGAGGCTATTTCGATTTCTTCGGATGAAGAGGATGAGATTGACTGTCAAATTCTCGATGTGATTGACGCTCTCCCCCTCAATTGGGCTTCAGCAGTGGTTCCGAAACCTACGGCCGCGACCAAACGCGCTGAGAGCCGGAAGCGTGCGGCTTCCGACACCGACGCCGCCGATGACTCCGGCAACCCTCCCAAGAGGAGCAAGCCGAACAAACAAACGGCCGAGAAGCCTCGACGCCGGAGGAAGGGTCCTCCCACTGTGGATTCCGGGTACATTTTCTTTACTTTATGCTACCTGACCTTGTCTTCTCCATAAATTTTTACTGAGATATTTCTTTCAGGGACGCACTCGACCTCCCGTCATCCTTTGTCTCCCCTCCTCCTGGATCTCGGACTCCCATCCCTCCTCGGGCTGCCCCTTCTCCACCTCGTCCTTCTACTCGAAGAAGCGAGCCTCCTGCATCCGGTGCCGCACCGGCTACTGTTGCGACTCCGGATACACGTCCGGTGGTCGACGAGACCCCAGTGCAGGCCACGACTACCTCGGAGGACATCCTTCTTCTGGAGAGTCCGCGCAGGGTGCCCGGGCTTGAGGCAGAGATCCTGAGCCCTCCCCGGCAGCTCGTGCCAAGCGGTCCCTCCCGGCAAGCTGCGAACAAGGCCGCCCCGGAGAAACAGTCCGCAGCTTCTTCCCGGCAAGCTGATCAACCTGTCGCGAAAGCGCGCGCCAAGGTTGCCGGACAGAAAACAACTTCTGCCAAACCTACTGCTGCTCCACGGTTCTTAACCTTGTGGTCGTGGGTTCGTGCCCCACGGTTCGTCTGTGTGTTGAGTGCCTTCGTGCATTTGTTCTTGTTTATTAGATCTTCCCTCTATCGTGCTGCTCTCGTTTCTAGTTCTTGGGAGATCTCGGTTTCACCGGGATCCTCCCTGTGTGGGCTATTCAGCTCGCTATCCCTCACCGGATCCACCGACGTCCATCGGCCCCACACATTAGCCATCCTATGGCATCTGCCGTGACACCACCACGACAACCATACGCCAAATTCTTTACTGGCCTGATGGCACACGGAAAATGCGGTTGGAATCGGTGCCAGTTGATGAAAGACGTTGTCAGATGCTCCAGATGGTTCGAGCTTTGGTGGACAAATATAATGATGATCATAATCTTTTAGGGGTTTGCTCTCATTCACTTGCGCCCACCCTCTCTGTCCTACTACCTTGGTTGCATTGGTTCATTCATGTTTCTAGCAACAATTTGTTGACAGCGTCAATGCTTCTTTCTTATTTAGGATTTGGCATATGTACTCAAAGATGTTGTGTCCTACCACGTGTTCAATAAGGGTAGTAGTCGTATGATATACTATCATGTCAATTTCACTGCAAAGACTAAAGAAAAAGATGATCTATTATTATTTGCTAAAACTATGGGTAACCCATGTGATGAGTTGGTGGTCAGCCGTATCTGCAGGATTAATCCTTTTGACGAAGGTATTTGATACTCTTGTGCCAAACTTGTGTATTCTTCGGTTGTTGTGCTAACTTAAGCTTATCTATAGCTCGACCTATTTAATAAGTCTGAAAGCGCTAGGCGTAAGAGAAGCAAACCTAGTTTTTTTATTGTCTATATCCATCTCCAGTTACATCTCTATTAATTCTTATGCATTATATGCGTGATGATGTAGCCTGAAATATCTGATCTATTACTTGGTAAATAAGAGAGTGAGAGGGAAATAAGGGTATGTTTGGTTGGTGCCCAATTTTCTGCCCACCAATTTTTTTGTATCCTGTGCTATTATGGCTCTTGCTTGGTTGGTTGCTAAATTTTTTGTTGCCTATGGAATCTTTCCTATTCTTCTCATCTTCTCTTCACAATCTGCCAACTTTTTGGCTAATGTGGGGTCATGGAATCTCTAGCCAATATTTTGGCTAGCCAACAGGTGCCAAATTTTGGTAGGGCATGAACCGAACATATGACAAATTGTTATTGCCATATTCTTGGCTTAAAATATTCATGGGCAGGTCAGCCCTTATATTGTGAAAAATCAAATAACAAACTTAGGATACTATGACTATTTATATGCCTATGAAGATGCTTTGCATGCCTGCAACCCTGCGGGTCTAGCATTCTAGTATTGTTGTACGTCAGGCCCCACATGGCGCTTGAATGTATGTATTGGTTCACGCAGTCATGTGTAATGGCTGTATGCACATTTCTTACGACCATGTTATTATTTTTATATTGTGTGTATGCCTCCTAGATTGTTTTACAAATTTCCCCTTTTTAGACAAGGGTCGCTGCTATGCTTGTTTATCTGGAGTGAAACACCCCAAGGATGATGCGTACGCTGGTGGTCACTCTTTTCTGCTGGTGTCTTGGCGGGCACGTATAATTTTCATGGACCCAGGGAGGATGTGGGAGTAACTGCCGCTCAAGTATGTATGATGATTTATTTCCTGACAAGCTATTAATAACTTTTCTAGGGGTTGATTTATTTAATAACTTTTCTAGGGGTTGATTTATTTATCGTTAAGTTGCATATATGTCTTTACAGTTGAAAGCAGAGGAGTTCCATGTAAGAGATATGCACATGGTAATTATAATTCAGAACTTGTGTGTCCTAGTAACGTTTGTACGTAATATTATGATGCTGGTTACTTGATTGATTCGGCATCTTTCTGTATTTACTTGGTTAGGGCCCTAGGGATCCAAAGTTCATGAAGTCACTCATGAGGCCGCGAATCGAAGTTGAGTAGCCACCCCCGCGTCCAGGCGACGAGAGCCTTCCGTTCCTTAAGAAATTGTTGGCCCCAGCAGCCAGCCGAAGCAACCTTGCGTTCCTTCTCAATAAGTTGCTTAGTGTTTAGTGTTGGTTGCTAAGATACAAGAAAGAGTGTGAGATGTGGTTTGAGATCAACCTATTTAGTCATCATATATCAAGCTCAAGCTGTACTCTGTCTCTGGATAAATGGATATGTGCAATCGCGAAAGGGATGCAATCCTGTCTAACATGGAGAGCTGAACAGTGCAGGAGATGCGTGCTGAGCATGTAGTATCCTTCTAGTGTCGTCAATACGTAAGGCCTAGTTAACGCTCGGGCACAAAAGGTTGCTTGTTAGTTTTCTTTTCCTAAATTAACCTGGAACATAACTTAATTGGCTTGATCGGTTCCTGAGATAACGCCAGTCCAATAAACCTGAATCAGTTGGCTTTTACATGAAAATTCGACAAATCTGAGTCAATTATTTTTGGACAAGGGGAATACTTATTTTTTTGGCATCTACTCTGCTACTCCGTATTTTCTTTCAACAGTCAGCTGAGGGCTGAGGCCAGGCCTCACCACCCCTACCCTGCGCCAACCAGATGATATCACGCACTATTCTCACTTAACCCACAGCTATTGCCTATTCAAACAGGCAGATGAAATCCACGAGGTTTACATTTAATCAAATACATGTGGTATATTGATTTTGTTCTATACCTAACAATTTGCAATGGCTGACAGGGAGGTTAGTTAATTCTATGCAATATCCAATCCCTTAGTTCTATAATATGTGATTGCTTCTTTCAAGGGTACTTTTTTTACTGTTATCAGAAGAGGGAAAAATCTGGAGGTTCAAAGATGCAAGGGACAACCTTGGAGATGCATGAGAAAGCAAGGAAAAATTGAGAAATGGGACTACAACCAGGATTCCAGGAGCATGCAAGGCAACACAGATCAATATCTATTTGTTCATAAAGTTACATGACTGATCTTTTCTTGGATCTCACGTGTTTGGGAAGAGGGTCCTCGTCCAAGATAAATGTTATGAAGTGGTTCAGTATGAACACAAAAGCTAATTACTCCCATTCAAATTATCAGTTGATCTGTTAAAAGGTAGTACAGACTTTTAACTTTATAGCCCCTTCTCATCCCAAGTTTATGTTCTTTAAATGATTTGTCTCCTTACATACTTCTGTTTCATTACCAAATGCAGCGAGGGGCTTTGCTGGCTGTCCTGTGCATTCCGTCAAGGAGGTGGGAGGAGTGAAGATTGTGCTGGGTTAGGATGGGTTCATTAATGTTTCCCCATGCTCCAGCTCATTGCCCTCTCCCCGCAACGTCCTACATTGTCGTGATCCCTTCACGGCTTCATAGCTAACCACCCATCTCCTCTTCCACAGGTTATGACCTGCAGAATAACCCCTTTGGGTCCGTTCAGACTTTTGCGTAACAAAATTTTATTATTTATATATGGTATATTTGGTTAGATTTTCTACATAGATGATATGACATCCTTTTTTCTTGCTAAATGTGGTTCACGAGTCTGATTTCGTGACTGGCCATAAGTTCCACAAGGTAGATCATTCTACATTTAAGATCTCTTATACAGACTTCCATCGCGGCCTATATTTATTTAAGGTCATTCTTTGTTCCTATAATATTTAGAGTTTCATGGCACTGTATATGCGTGTATATAATTGATATCATATATTTCAGTCGACTGTATTTTTTGCTGTTTGGAGCAGGTTGTTCCTCATTAGGGCAAAAATAACGGGACCAATACAACAAAATCACGTACTCTCTGCCCATAAATTTTTGTGATCTTTGAAATCAATCTAGCTTTTGTTTCAAATCATTTGAGCACCAAGAACATAATCTAAATTAAGGGTGAAACATTTTTTTGTAATCTCTATTTTATTCGGTTGGTTATGTAAATGTATTCATGACTCCATCTTACTGATTCTCTAAATCTATCCAGTTACCCACAACTAGCCCGATAGAAATGTGTTCCGTTTCATATCCATTACCTTTTATCATCGATCTACAAACTTCATAACCATTGATGTGATTTAAAATTCGTGCAAAAAAACTTCTAGAAAAACACAAGAGCACTTAATATTTATGTTATTTCTTTCACTGAATAACCTCATGTCAAAATAGATGGGCATGGCAACATGTGCCATCAATGATCTAGTTTTTACAACAACCCTGACAACCAGGACCACCGGAGGATGGCGTGAGCCGAAACTCATGTAACTATATTCGTGTCCTAAATTAATGTAATTATATCGGCTTTATCGTCAAAAAAGTGTAACTATATCAGCTCTGTCCTACAAAAATGTAATTGTATAAGCTAGCCCAAAAAGAATTGAAACAAACTTAGTCATACTCGTAGCAATATCGCGAGATTTGGTTACGCCACTATTCCCGTCAAAACGTAGCAGGCTCGCGGACAACGTCAGCAACCCTACCAGTAATGCATGGTTGTACCATTTGTGTGTTAAGGATTTAGAGGGGTAATTGGCAGGTCGGCATTCAGAGGTTTTTTTTTTGAATTTTTCATTCAGAGGTTATAGCTTCCTGGCCTTGTTATGATGTTTTTTTTTTCTAGATTCATGATGTGCAATCTATGTACTCGACCGCTGGATCACCAAGATACATAAAAAATTGACGGTATGACCACAAAATGTACACACGTACGGACCATCTATGCATGCATTTCGATTTATGAGTGGGCCGGGTATGTGGTGAAGATTGATTCCTGTCCAAGTAGTAGAGACAACTTACAGACGATGTCAAGAAGAAGAGTCCGTCGCCAGACTTTTCCATTAACTGCCTTGGCCCCGGTACAGCTACTTCCTTGTGTTCATGCTTAAAACTTCCCCGCAGAAAGAAACTTGTTTGAAACTTTTTAAACGGGTTCCGTCATATTGATTGCACATGGTTGACAGTCTGTAATTTTGTTTGAGAGTAATTTTACCTCGCCATTTCACATAACTCTCGTGTTGTAAGTTTTACGTTTCATGGTTGTAAAAGAGTAGACAGTGTATTGTACGAGTTACTTGATGAGTTAAGAGGCTCTTGCTTTTTCACCAAACTTGACACAAGGTGCGCATGCACCCTGACAGCGTAAACATGACGGCTTTCCGCACACATGAAAGGTTGTTTGGGTTCTTGGTTATGCTCGGTTTGACCAACGCGCCTGCAACCTTCCAGCCTTGATGAATGAGATATTGGTCTCCGGTAATTCGCTCTTGTGTTCTTTGATGATATTTTGATTTATAGCACATCCTGGTCGGATCACTTGGGTCATGTTCGTGCAGTATTTCGACTTCTCCAAGAAAATGGCCTTCGCCTCAAACGCTTAAAATGTCTCTTCGACGAGCAGCAGGTAGCATACCTTGGTCATGTCATCAACACAAAGGGCGTTTCCATAGACCCTCACAAGGTTCAGAGCGTGGTGGAGTGGCCGGTGCCATGTTCTGTGCGTGCACTTTGCGGCTTCCTAGGTCTTGCAGGCTACTACCGCAAGTTCATCCACAACTTTGGCAGCATTGCAGCACCCCTTACCAAGCTCCTCAAACGGGAATGTTTTGGCTGGTCTGAGGAAGCACAACTCGCCTTCACCACCCTCAAGGACGCCCTGACAACTCCACCTGTACTGCAGCTCCATGACTTCACAAAGTTGCTCACCGTGGAATGTGAGGCCTCTGGCTCTGGACTTGGTGCAGTCTTACATCAAGGCACTGGCGCCATCGCCTTCTTCAGTCGACCCATGGCACCTCGTCATGCCAAGCTTGCTACGTATGAACGTATGAACGCGAGCTCATCGGCTTGGTGAACGCGATCCGCCATTGGTGGCCATACCTATGGGGGCGGCACTTTCGAACACTGACCACTACAGTCTCAAGTACTTGCTCGACCAGAGGTTATCCACCGTCCCACAACACCACTGGGTTAGCAAGCTGCTCGTGTACGGCTTCGAGGTGGAATTCCGCCCGGGACGTCTCAACATTGTGGTTGATGCGCTCGACGGAACCCCCCTTGGTCGCCCTACGTGAAGTCGTGAACAACTATCGGTAGGCCAACTAGGTGAGCAATGGGGTAGCACTGGCGATCTGCTGACCTATAGGGTCGGGTGTATTTACCAGCATCATCTCCATCGACCCTAGCCGTTCTTGAAGCAGCCCATGGAATAGGCCATGAAGGAATCCAGAAGACACTTAATCATGTGCGCCATGACTTCCATATCCCCAATGCTCGACAGGTGGTTGAAGATTTCGTACTCTCTTGCATTACCTGCCAGCGCAATAAATCAGAGCAACTCCAACCGGGAGGACTCTTGCAACCTTTGGAGGTTCCTTCACAGATTTGGGCTGACGTTTCAATGGACTTCATCAAGGCCCTTCCTCGTGTGCATGGCAAGACTGTTATCTTGACTGTCGTCGACTGCTTCTCGAAGTACGCACATTTTATTCGGCTAGCACACCCATACACTGATCAGACTGTGGCACGTGCTTTCTTTGATGACATCGTCCGCCTCCACGTTCACAAGTGCATTTTGGACATAACTCTTTCGTTTGGCAGGTGTCCAACTGTGCATGAGCACTGCCTTTCACCCGCAGTCTGACGACCAATCTGAAGTGGTCAATAAGGCACCATGTATCTCCGTTGCCTTACTGGAGATCGTCCGAAACAGGTGGCTCACATGGGCGGAGTATTGCTACAATACTTCATTCCACACGGCGCTGCGTGATACGCCCTTCCGAAAGTCTATGGGCGAGACCCTCCTTCCTTGCGCAGCTATGAGGCTGGTGATGCTTGTGTTCTTTCAGTAGAGCGTCTGCTCACAGACCGTGATGCCTTTCTACAAGATGTCCGTGATCGTCTTCTCCAAGCACAGCAACGCCATAAGCTCCACTATGACAACAAGCATCGTGAGGTGTCTTTCGAGATTGGCCAGTGGGTTTAGCTTCATCTGCATCACCGGCCAGCGACATCTCTTACACGTCCTAGCCACAGCAAGCTTGCTCCACGGTTTGATGGGCCCTACAAGGTTATCCGGCGGATTGACTCGGTGGCCTATCGTCTTGAGCTGCCTCCTCGTTCACGCCTTCACAATGTGTTCCATGTTAGCATTCTCAAGCCATTCCATGGCGAACCTCCAGCAGCACCACCAACTTTGCCCGACATTCACCATGGTCGTGTGATCCCTTAGCCTCAGCATGTTCACAAAGCTCAAGCCTCTTGGGAGGATCTCGAAGACTTCAAACAACGCTACCCTGAATGGTAGCTCGAGGACGACCTGCTTGTCAAAGGGCGGAGTGATGTCATGTGGGGTCGGGGTTTATGGCCGTCGTAAGAAGGAAGCAAAGGCTTGATTCCCGAGTCAGACTTCCTCACGCTAGGTCTCTATCAGGCTATTTACTCTCCTAAGTTTGTTAGTGCTTACCTTATCCTTCTGATTCGGTTCAAGCTTTCCTTTCCTCAAAACCCTCTATATAGTATATAGTATATCAGAGTCCCCGTTGTAACCAGGAGTTATTTATAAAAAACAAATAAACCTAAAGGAGATTAGGCTCCCAACTAAGCACGTGACAGACATGCTGCAATTACCGTGCCCAGTTGCATGTGCTTATCTTGTGTGGGAAGCAAAAGGGATGCTTGCACATCTTTTACTGATGGAATATTCTGAACTTGCAATTTTTTTAATGTGGATTATGCGATTGCAGAGAAAGAGTAGTAACATCGAAATATTTGCAGTAAACTGAGGTATATCTAAATTTCAAGATAAATACTAATTCATCATCTCAGCTCTTTTTGGTAAATCAACTCAGCTCTTATGACACCAGTAGGACATGCAACCCCCTAGGATAATTCATGCAATCTTGTAAAAAAACTTGTGTCTTGAAACGATACTATCTGTTTTCAAAGCCTCTATCAGAATATTATATTAGTGACGGTGCATACTTTTCTCCCTTTTCAAGATTACAATTCCACAGAGGAACAAAGAATTGGTCAAATCCAGTCACTAAACCCCTCACATCCTTCTGCCCTTCCGATCCAAACCAAAAACAGTAAAGGAATGGTCCTCCAGTAATTACAGAAATCACAGATCTATGAAGTTAACACAAACAAACTGTCAAAGTGTTGTCAAACCCCAAACATCTTTCCAAAACATTTCACAGCCAAACTAGAAGTAAAAAATCAGAGCTATTCAATATGTATTTACGTGAGTTCAGGTTAAGCATGACAGCCTTCTCCTGTGCTGATGTAAGGGGGCTTTCTGAACCGGCCTGGAAACAAAACTTTCCCTTCGTCGAGGCACTGACGCTGCCGTCGAATCGATGCTGTTACCGCTTACGTTGATCTGATCAGATTTGACTGACAAGTACTTCAACTTAGACACACCGGACGAGAATGTCGCTGACCTAGCCCTGGATGCGTTCTTGCAGCTAGAGTGGCTGAACGATTGGCTACCACTGAGCTCAGCTGGATATCTATTTACTGATTTTGTCAGCCTTGGTTTACTGACAGAATGGCTTGCTATGCCGTGTCTTTGCCGGCTGCACTCAGTTGGGGACATGAAATGAGGAACCGAGCCATGAGATACTCTGCTTTTGGCCCTTTCGGTTGCCTGAGGGCTGTCTGCAGCATCAATGTGCCCTACCACGAGGGTGCTTCTCGGCGACCCCTTCTCGTCGCTGAGAGCCTGATAGGTAGATGGAGGAACCTTCCTCTCTTCAAGTGAGACCTCGACGCTCCTTATTTGTTCATTGAGATTCCTGAGCTCTTGCTCGGCATCGCCTATTTCTTTTTCAAGCTCCAAGAGCCGCTTTTGCTTTAGCATTTTTAAGTCCTACATCAAGAAAAGGAGCACATTTGCATGTAAAGTGGGATTTTTAATCAAGGTCCTCAGTCCTCACAAATCTTCATTAATTTTTCCTACCTCGGAAAGCTCTCTGCATGATTCTATCAACCTTGCTCTTTTTGCAAAGCCCAGCGAACAGATTGTCTCGCCGACGTCATCCTTAGAAGGACTGATGTGCACTACCATCAAAACTTTGGAGCCATCACCTGTGTTTAGCAAATAGACAAAAACATATAGGTTTACATTACATTTTGTTGTACCTTTGATGCTTCAAATTGTTCTAGAAATTTTCCCTTACCAAGAGAATCAGTGAGTATCTGGGTGAGCTTGCTGTTTCTGGAGTTTAAAAAATAAGGTTAGCGTAAGCACTTCTGAGGAAACTTGAAACATTAGAATCTATATGTCTAGATAAAGAGGATGTGATCAGTTTACCTGTAAGGAACATGATTTCTCTTTCGTCTTAGTGCAGCAATTACATCTCCAAGGGCTGATAGAGAGAGGTTAATGGCCTTACCTTCATCCATTGTCAACCCAGATGCACCAGTTTTTAACAACCGCTCGCTGCCACCAAGATCGACAAGCCAAAGCTTGCTGACTTCTTCAGTGACACCTCCAGATCTTCTTATGGTAATTCTTGTCAAGCTACACACAGACAGAGCTAAGGCACATAAAATTGGGTACTTTTCAAGTTACCATACAGCAGAAACTGAAACTCTCTGGCTGGAAAAGCTCATCAACCCACCAATGTGATCGGCTCGAAACATCGTTGACATTTGTCCAGGATATCGATCGGGATCGCCGCCCTCTGCAGTACCACTGGTTGGCTTTCTTGAGGTCCGGTATCGTGACATCGGTGAGCCCCTCAACTTCGACGGCACCACTTTTAGTTGCTAGAATGCTGAGATTACTGAAAAACTCAAAAACATGCGAACGTTTGCACTTTGAGATTTGATGGTCTTACTATATTTTACAGGTGAATTGCTGGGTCTTTACCACGTTGTATTGCATTCTCTGGACCTGAAGATATGCTGCCTTGGTGCTAACAAATCCCTGAGGCTTCCCATGTAGACCTCAAGCATGCTTATGGAGAAAGAATATGTGGATGAACAATCTTGAGAAGCATGCGAAAACAGTTCTTGAATTGCTCGAGGCACGACGCCAAGATTATCATTAGTTCCTTCCTGCACACAGTTTGCAAGGAAAGTAAGGTGGAATACATATACTCCCTCCGTCCCAAAATAAGTGTCTGAAGTTTGTCCAAAAGTGAATGTATCTAGACATATTTCACATATAGATACATCCACTTTTATACAAACTTGAGACACTTATTTTTGGACGGAGAGAGTACGCAATATCTTCAGTTCAGTTGAAACATGATCAGTGCAGGCACCAACTGACCATTGTATAGGTCTTTCCTGTCCCAGTCTGGCCAAAAGCAAGGATGCAGACATTGTGCCCGTCAAGAGCAGATCTGAGGATTGGCTTTACCTCATGGAAGACATCATCTGCAGCATGAACACGATCTGTATGAGTTATATTTAAGAAGATGAGCAGTGAAAAAGGAAGTCAAGCAAGATCAAGAAACAAACCTTGCGTTGACTCCTGGTCAAATACCCTATCAACACTGAAATCTTTCTTGACCCCCACCGCTTGAACTGCGATCTTCTTTTGTTCAACAGTAACTGGTGATTTGATCTTTAAGCTGCTGGTTGAGATTGACCGCCGGACCCGGCAGAACACCCTGATACTTCCTGAATTTTAGCCAAAATCAGTTCCTTGGACTCTCAAGAAACGACAACTGCTATCTAGTATCAAAGGCAGTACCTTTCATGTCTATGAGCTTGTCCAGCGCCTCTCGTCTTCTCCAGTTGAGATGCCTCTGCCTTGATCTCATAGCTGAAACCTCCTCTGAAACAACATCGGGCGAAAGAGTTATCTTCTGTTTTTTCCGTTTCGATTAAGCTGTCACATGAACTGAATACGCAAGAGAGTGGTGTTTGTCTCAACCTTGCAGGGTTGAGATGTCCTTGTCATGGCCAAGTACGATTCCGCTGTTGGGGACATCCAAGCTCAGGTTCTCTAGTGGCAGCATCACATGGCCCCCCATACCCTTCTTCTCCATGCAAAGAAACCGGTAGCTTGTTCTTCCTTCCTCAGAGAAGCTACATCTGCTTCATGTCCAGAGAGGAACTGGAAAAGGAACCGAAGTATCAGCTTATCTGTATGAAGGAAGCTGAAGCAACCAGTTGCAAGCAAAGAATGACATGAGGAGAGGGAATATACTCCAGACACGTTTACAATGATAGGCCCTATGCAGGGCTGGAAGTGGAAGACATCAATGCGTGTTCTTTCGAAGGGAATCTACAGAACTGAAGAACTGCACATAATTTCTCAAATACCTTATGATTGTTGCACCTAGATCAACTCCTCGTGGACCCAAATCTCTTCTCCCGAACAAATTCTGCAGAACAAGAGACAAGAATATGTTGGTAATTGTGGACAAAAAAACACAAAGGAAGGTCAGCAATACAACTAAATTTTACTTTGGTACCTTGAGGAGAATCTGGTACTGCTTGAGTTTGTTCCTGATTCCTTTTCTCCTTGGGAAGCAGGGTGTTCTGTTCTTGCTCTTGGTCCAGTGCCAGAGTAAGGACAGATATGGGGAAGGAAGAGTGAGCCAAGGGGACAACCTCTCGCTGCAATGCACCTCCTAATGATTGCAGCTCAAGACTTTTGGTCCTGATCTTCCTTGGATCTTGATGCCGAAAGTTGGGGGTTGTAGCTAGCAGCAATTACCAAAGCTCAAAGCTGCATGCAGCACATGGCTGTGGAAGAAGGAAGAATCCTACATTCCTACCTATCCAAAGCCACATGCATGCTCTAGCTTTATTCCACTCAAGAACAACACACAAGCAAGCTAAGCTATACACCAGAAAGTGCTTCACACCACACTGGAAAGGGAAAGCCTCTGAAGGGGCTCTTTTCCAAGATCACTCAAGGGGGATAAAATGTTATTTCAGAGAAAGAAATCCATCGATGAACAGTTTTGCAAAAATGCAAAGGGAGAGAGAGGCAGTCTAGTTAAGGGGACAGTTAGGTGGCGTGGAGGGGCCTGGATTTAGAAAATCGAGGGCAGGAAATGGTGTGATCAAACAGCCCCCGCACCACTCGCAGGAAAACCAATGGAGAGAGGTGCTGGCCAGATCGTCTGTGTTGCCAGCTTTTGGAGGCATTTGCTGTGCTGTCTGCTGGATTTTTTAATTGTTGGTAGCTCTGATTTTTATGAAGATGTTTGGCCGTTAAATTTGGCTGCTGGCAACACTTGATGGATTTGCTGGAGGCTCGTTAAATGTTACCTTTTTACTACTCAAGGAGTATAAATGGATTACAAGATTTCGTAATTTCATAGGAGTATTTGTTTTTGAAATGGAAGTAAAATATTAATCATTTGAATAATGAACAGGAGTAAGTGCAGAATAAATTACAAGTTTTTTGTTCGAAATTTAGGCTATCCTTCTGAAGTCATTACGTAGGTGTTGTGTCCCGGATCAGATCGTGCCAGTGAACAGGGCATCCATCGTGTGAATCTTATTCTAGGACGTGAGGTCAATTTGCACCTTATCCAAATAGTATCATTAATATTCTAGTCATTCATAGGTCTTTGTACTTTTATTTTATTTTGAAAAATATTGTGCAGGAAGGCAGCTTAATTTTGTAATTAGAAGACAATTCTAACTTATCTAAAAGAATAAAAGGTTTTACTCCAATCAGATTCTAGAATTTTTTAGAATACTGAATATTCTCATACGTTGTTGTTATAGCTAAAACAATTCATCAACTTTTGTGCGGGCAATTACTAATGGAGTCTTGGAGAAATGAGGTGCCATACTCCTGACTGCAACATCTAGCATGGAAACTGAAGACAAAAAAAATGTTTGCAGCAGAGATTAGAGTACCACATAAAATCCGGACGTGCTCCGAAGCGGAGGTATATCTAGTTTTGTGTAATCCATTGGCAAATGATAGTACGAGTAGATGGTCCCATGAATTTGACTGCGGAAACACTTTGCAGAACAGCAAATAGTTCCAAACTTCAGTAAACTACTAGGTGAATCCGGCGCGGCGACACGTCGCGCCCTTGGAGAAAAAAATCACGGTGTCGGTCTATTTTATTTTACAGTACAAATAAAATGTTTGTTAGTTGAATAACTGCATAAAGTATCATCTATAATGAGTAGTATAGTGATGTTAGAAGCTGGTGTATAGCATCATATATACATAGTTACATTAGCTAACATGATTATCATTTGTACAAATGCCTCTGAGTGAACTTATATGAATCTGGTGCATAGCAGCAAATATACATAAGCAGATCAGCGAAATCAATGGCAATATTCATTTGCTGATCCAGTTGTCTGCATGTTGTATTAATTGATTGGCTGTGTAGAGCAATGGCAATAAAGGTATCTACAGATTGGAAAACAATGTGTGTTAGTAAATGAAAGGTGCACCAATTTAAAAAGAATATAAGTGCGATATGTTCAAGTTCCACTGTTGGAGGATTCTTAGTAGAAAGACCGTTGTATTATAGTAGACCAAGGAGTACAACTTGCACACGATTTATCTCAGATTAATACTTTTTAACCCCAGCTTTAAATCCAACACTTGCGTTAGTTTCTGTTTATGGTGACAGGCTTGGTGAACTACCACCCATAAGAAATGGTTCAGTTTAAAGCTGACAATGATGTAAGTAGATTTATCCGATGTTGCAGTACACTCATTTATTTTAAATGCTTTCTATATAAGTGAGGAGGAGTGGTCAACCGAGTCTGCATAAAATGTATTTCACCTCTGGCTTGATTTGGCCGGTGCAGCTTAAACCTTTCTGTGGGGACACTGACAGAACACTCAAACCTGCAAGAAATGAACAGTGATTTTGGAATCCAGTATAACCCTCATGCAATCACTACAATTAGTATAGAAGCTAAAATTCAGATGATGTTTGCCCATAAAAAAGCAGACCTGACACTATGCCACCCCTTTTTATGTGAGCTGATGATTAACCAACACAACTAACGATCGAAAGCATCTGCACTGTTTAAATGAGAAGAAAGTTCATACAATGTCTCTGTCATGACATGGCTAAGTGACCAATTTGTGGCCTCTTACCAAAAACATAATTAATCATCATCTCCACTTCCATTGCGACTTCTGGTTTCCAAAATCTGCATGTTCTAAACCCACTAGTATTTAAACTTAATCTTGGTAGATCGTTGATCTAGTCATCAAATATCTAATTTGTTGAAAACTTACTTTCGAAGCTGCACTATCAAGTGTCAGTGCGGATGAGAGAGGTCGATGTTATGGAGTGAAAGATGCCTGAAAGCAAGAACCAAAGAAGACATCAAGGTTTAATTCTACATCTCCGTCGGGGATTGTGTCAACTTTCATAATTTGTGAAATTCTTGTAAATAAGAAAATAAGACGTCAACTAACTAAAGTTGTTTTCATATGTTATCACTGAAACTGCATAGTACATATACACTATACATGAAAATCCAGAATAAAATTGATTGCATAAATGAATTACACATCTCATATGTATAATTTCGCATGATTTGAAGTAAACCAAACATAGTACACAAAGCACATCCCCTCTTCAGTACGAACTGAACATCTGAATGAAGGTGCATAAATTCCATCGTATTTAACGTACTTAGATAGCATGCTGCTGCTAATAACCTTCTAATCTCATAAAACATAACATCATGACAACTGATATCAGTTTTAGACGTGGGGGCAGCTGCAAGCTTCATGGCGACCTATGCCTAACGCCCAATCCCAGATCTTCAATGAGGCCAAAAAAAAAAGGAATGTGTTGCAAAAGGGTGCAGAATTATCAACTCTCAAATAAACATTCAGACAAAAAAGAGTGCAATGGTTTAATATCTGTCAAAGAGAGCAAGCTATTATTGAGCACCTGGGACCCTGCATCATCTAACTTGTAAACACTGAACCAACTCCTGGAGCCACGTGGAGAGCACCGCGATATGCCACCCTTCATCCTGCTCGACGCTTGCGAATCTGTAGAACTCGCTAGGGAGCGGACAATGTCCTAGGAGAGGTCGACAACCTAGCTGTTGGTGTGCGTCAGCGAGAGCAGCATCGCCATCCGGCTCTGTGCGCTGCCGCCCTTCCCCAGCTTCGGCACCCAAGAGGGCGGGAGCAACTGAAAGAGTCAAAGTCAACCATAGTCAATATATATCTTATTTACATTAAAGTTGTATAGACTGAAAGCACTTCTATTTTGGTTTAAAATGTAGGAATTCCAAGGTAACCGTGGGACAACTTAGAGGGGACAATTTTATTCATGATTATTATTATTCAAGATTGAATCTTTCCCACAGAAATTTAACAGTTTCAGAAGCATTAGATTCATAAGAAACATGCTGAAGGCAGCAAGTAGCATGTCATCAACAGATAATGCACGCTCCATGCCATCATCTCAAGTCTGAAATATCATGGTAAACCGAGGACAGTAAAAGAACACTGAGAACCATCACATTACAAATTTGAAGATATGTTAACAGCAAACAAAGATGCTCGATGGAACGTAAAGATTGTACTTACAACATTGAACACAGTAGGGGCCTCAGAGCCTGCACAACAGAATTAAATCAGCATGCTTCTTCGGTGAAGGTATTTGGTAAAGCCAAAACAGGAAACGTGCATGCTCACCAATTCCCAAATCATGCGATGGATGTGCAGCCACGGACCTCCTAGAAAGAGACGCATCTGCGTCCAGCACGCCCTGCCGCTTCCATAGCATCTGGAGGTCGTCGCTTGGCAGCCGCAACTTAATAAGGCAGAGACCTACCCGTGTCCTTGCCGCATCCCCTCCACTGCAGATCTTGGAGCGCAAGATCGAGCTCGGAGGAGTCGCCGGTGTGGGATCCAAGCGTCGTATGACCATGGTGAATATCTTCTCTGTATATAATATAATATGGTTCAATGACCATGGTGCAAAACAATGGTTATTAAGGCGTATGTATATAATAATGTGTACTGACTATGATATCACCTTTCTGTTGCTGTGTTAAAGCACATAGTATGGTGTCGTTTTGCCTGGTTGAATGATTGATGTTCTGTTGTTCATGTCCATCCCATTCGATAGCATAACTTTCTCATTAAAACCTATTATTATATAAAAGATACATGTCATTAGACAATAAAGTATAAGTCTCACACAATGGTTACATATATGATGAGGACTGCCATAGTAAGAACGCGTACACCAAGCACCTAAAAAACCGAAATCACTTAGCAAACAGAGGGAAACAATAGCAACACAGGCATACGGGTACAGGACAACAACAACAAAAGTAAGAAAAATAACTCATAAAAGATTCATTAAACTTACGTTTAAGCGTATTGACAAAATCCTTGGACATAGGCAATTCAATACGACCACGGCCCAAAGCAAAAATCGATAGCGACGAAGAGATGTCCGGATCCGACGATTATGGCAAGCTCTAGGCGCAGGTACATAAGGAGTAGGCAGTACTGGAAAAAGACATCAAATAGAAACAACCAAACCAGCAACGATTTAGTAACCACATGATAGAATAGAACCTTAGCTCAAAAGAATGCAAGAGAATATAAATCACCTCGAGACAAATAATGAAGAGGATTAGCAGCTGGGAACAGAAAGGGAGGAGTAGCAGCTGGCTGAAGACTTGCATCTGCATAATCATCCGAGGAAGAAAATTGTACTGCAGGTCCAAGCTGGTAGTCATAAGAAGTTGACGGCACTCGCACAACATGAGACGTAGAAGGGACAGAAAGTCTGGCCACAGAAGGCTGATCCATTGACAAAGAAGGCTTAGAACGACCATCTGGACAAACCATGTCATGATGAGCATCGCGGCAACCAGCAGATGTTCCACCTAATAAAACAATGAAGGAACAATTTCCTGAAACTGTTAACAACATGAAGAAGCTGAAAGAATGTTAGAATTGCATCTACATGCAGACAAAGGGCATGTATAGATGTAGGACGCTGGTTAATAGAACAGGCTAGTAAGTTCCACCTTTATTATATCAATTTATGTAAGATCTGTTGTTTGAATTCCTGACTGAATGTGCGTCCATTTGAGCACACATGAACAGAAAATGACAGAGGTCAGATTAAGACGACCAACCGACTAATGTTGAATAATTAGAGAACCAACATGAATTGGCTTGCCGAATAACACACTTCAGAATGCACAACTAACAGTAATCCTTAGGAATCATATGTACATGCTTTCTATGTAGAATAGACAAAACGGAAGGAATCACCACATACTATATTCCTATACTCTACAAACGGTTAGAAACCATAATGTGAGTGTACACTTCACCATAAAAAAGAGAAACAAACCTGATCAGACAGAAATGATCACTCAGTACACAAATCAAATGTACTACTACACAACGGAATTGACATAAATGCCATTATATTTTGCACAGTGAGCGCTCCAAGCAAAATGCAACACACCATTTTTTATTCAGAAAAACAAAACAACCTAATAAGTTATATTGTGCATCTCCAATATAACTTTGGATTTGCTGCCAGTAACAGTGTTGTCCGTAACACCACCTGTGGAAAGATAAAACTTGATTAGAGTTATGATACCTGATAAGTTAAATAAACCAGTGACCAAAGAATTTTATATCGCAGCATATGTAATGATGCACATGTTTCATACTGGTTAGGGGAGGGGGCCAGTACTCAAATCGGGAGACAAATGGGATAGGGAAAATTGAATGAAAAAACAGGAATAAACTTCACACTTTATTAGGGATAATATGGATATTCAACATCAACCGAAAAGCAAAGCACTCCCAATTAGTCTCCAACTTATCCTTCACTCTAGTCAGACCAAGATAGTAAAGCATTTCCAAGTAATTTCCAACTGTTTCTAAATTTTCACTCCTAAGGTGAAAACTTCCCAATAATACAAAACTGGAGTAGCGGTGCTGAATTTTTAATTTTTTATGCATTCATCATGATACAAAAAGAATATGAAACATATGAAATATACAAAAATAAAAAGAAGAAATGAGCCGTAGTGTAGTCAGGACAATGAGATAGGTAGAATCTCACAAAAGATGGCAGCTGGACTGACAACATGGAAGGAAGCAAAGAAATTAACTCATGCATCAAATAGCAAATACAATTTTAAGACCATATATTTTAGAATAGCCCAACAGTTAGTACTGTAATCATTCTTAAGATAATAAAAATGTTGCATGTACAGAAATGAGAAAACTGCACCCTTTCCAAAAAAATTGATCTACATGGTATAACATATTGTTGTGTGTGAGATAACATTGCCTAGCATCCTTAAGATTTCAACAAATTTAGTAATGACACTTAAGACTGATGTAGTTCGCGAGAAGAAGGCATCACATAATGCATCTTCAGAGAGGCACCAAAACATCACATATATATTCCTCAATAGATAGAGCATGTCACAATCAAAATATCCAAAATAGCACCCGAACAATAAAGGATCGAAACAAAACCTTAGTAATCAAGCCTTTCTGAAATTCTTACACAGGAAATGAATGCATATTCTATTGAAGCAACCAAAACTCATGGATATAAAGATATATATCTTAGCAAGCTTAACTAATCAAGCAATTAATATCTTCGCCGTCGGCGTGCCCTTTTATTCCAGAAAGGAATGAAAAGAACCAGCATACACTTTGGCATTCTATACCTAGGATCAGCATTAGACCTACATACACACGCAATAATAAAAGGGTGAACGAAAATCCTAAATCCCCACACATATAAAGGACTCGCATCTTCAGTGCTTCAGCATCAACCTGACGTCTCATACCTGAATCTTCTTCATTTTTCTGTTGAGCTTGTCGTCATATCCGTTGTTGGACCTCGTCTCATACCTGAATCTTCTTCATTTTTCTGTTGAGCTTGTCGGCATATCCAGACCTGAAAAATATCATCAGATCTTGGTCCTGCTTTCACAAAGGACATGTTGGATCCTTAATGCGCCATGGCTTCCCCTTGCCTGTACTTGAAAATCCTCTGGGTGTACGCGAACTGCTGCTGCACGTTGCACGTGCACGGACGACCTGCACTGTTAAGCTAATATGTGGAGCATCTGGTGGAGCTGGGGATCGAGGAGAACGCGCACGCCGCTCCTTGCGTCGCCGCCACCCGCGATTCCGCCGCCCCAGCGCCTCCACCACCCGCGCAGGCCGCCGCCCCCAGCGCTGCCACCAGCGCGGCGCCGCCACCCGCGCGCCTCCCCCACCGCCCCTGGAGGAGGCCGGCCTCGGCGCCGCACCCGGATCCTAGCGCCGCCGCGGACTCTGGTTACTCACGTCGCTGGTTCCTCGCGACAGCGCAGGGGAGGGGGCCGGCGGTCGCGAGTGAAGGGAAGGAAGTCGGTCGCGAGCGAGGGGGGCGGCGGCGGCAACCCTAGGGCGGGTGGTGAGAATGAGGGGAATTAGGTCTCGGACCGGTACATTAGGTGGGAGGACCGATTCGTAAATTGCAGAAAAGACACATACTGTTTTGCAAAACAGCCGCGGTGACCGTTGATCGTTGGAGGCACATACTGTTTTGCAAAACAGCCGCGGTGATTGTTGGATCGTGAAGGCACGGCGCAGGATGAAAACATTGTACATTAAAACAGTATCCGAGCGTCGGAAGAGCGTCAAAATATCCCCTTTAATATATAGGATCGTTGGAGCATGAAGCCACGGCGCGGGATGAAAAAATTGTACATTAAAACAGTACCCGAGCGTCGGAAGGGTGTCAAAATCTCCCCCCTTAATATATAGGGGTAATATGTGTATGTGTTTAGATTGGGCTTGGTTCATAACCTCGGTGTTGTCTCAGCTCAACGGTCCGTCGTCACAAACCAAAAACTACAAACCACACATACGTTTGGCCAGCCGTCCTATCTGGCCCATCGAGAAGCTTCAAGATTCGTGCGAGTCAACGCTCGCGTTTTCGATCTGAAACGTTGTTAGCGATCCACAACCTCAATCACAGAGACTTGCATTGTACAGACACAACAGCCATCCGTCAAGAATTAAACGGACAAGCTAATTAACTAGCAGGACACGAGCTCACCGTCGACCGGGTGGATCGATGCGATGTGATGAGAAGAGATCAGACGACGACGGCGTAGTAGGGCAGCGCAAACGCCATGCAGTCCGCCGCCATGGTCTCGGTCCCGGCGAGCGCGCTGAGTAGGCGTCGGAAGGCCGCGGCAGGGCAGGGAATGCAGAGCGGTCCCTGGCGCGCGTAGCCGTACTCCTGCGCGGCTCTGCGTAGCAGCTCAGCGATGGGCGGGCGTCCCAGCAGCTCGGCGGGGACGAGGAAGCGCTCCGTCTCCTCGCCACCCTGCATGGGCCCGTGGAGACGCAGCGAAGAAGCCCGCCTTTCTTCATCGGAGGAGGGAGTGAGGAGTAATGGAGGAGGTGGGAGAGTGGATGGGCGGCGCAGTGTGGAGGCTGTGTGGTGTGGGCGGTGGATATATAGGCGTTTCCGTCGACCGAGCCGACGAACCGGCGGCGGCCTCCTCCTCCGGCGACGGACGCCGACAGCGACCCCGGCCCCGGGAGCTCGCCGAGGTGGGAGCAATGCCGCTTGGCTCCAGACTGAGGTCCAGCGTCGGGCCGCGCGGCCTTTGGACCAGACTTTAGATCCCCGGCATGGAAGAACCTGCTGTAGGGCACGGACATGCCGGCGGTTACAGTGGCGGATGCCGGGCAGGAGACGGCCTTGCCGAGCTCCGACTGCGAGTGGCCGCCCCCTCCGCAGCCCTTGGGCGTGGACTTGAGGCGGAGGCGCGGGCTGAGCAGGCAGGTCGTGGCGCCGGTGCCGTCGCCGACGTCCACCACGAGGCCGAGCCCCACGGGCTCGGAGTCCCAGGTCATGGGCGAGCGCGGGGACCGGAGTAGGAGCGCCTTAGGGTCGAGCGGCGACGTCAGGCTCCACTCCGACTTGCCGTCTAGGGAGCGCTTGGCGGCGGCGAGCCCGGCGAAGAGCGCGCCGCGGACACGTTTTAGGATAAGCTAACCCAGACGCGCGATTAGCCTACCCCCACGTGCCGGCCCACATCGCCCGGCCTTCCGGATCTGCGTGCTTCAACGGTCAGGATAGGACGGGTGGCCGAACGCACGGACGGGCGGGTGGTGAGAATGAGGGGAATTAGGTCTCGGGCCGGTACATTAGGTGGGAGGACTGATTCGTAAATTGCAGAAAAGGCACATACTGTTTTGCAAAACAGCTGCAGTGATCGTTGGATGACCGTTGGATCGTGAAGCGACGGCACGGGATGAAAACACTGTAGATTACTGTTCATAGGAACAGTACCCGAGCGACGGAAGGGCGTTAAAATCTCCCCCTTAATATATAGGGGTAATATGTGTAAGTGTTTAGATTGGGCTTGGTTCATAACCTCGGTGTTGTCTCAGCTCAACGACCCGTCGTCACAAACTCCATTGTTGTAGGAGCAGCAAGTAGGTTGTGTTTGGCATGTGTGTCTTCGTCAACCACCATGTCGCCATGTGTACAAGGTTTATGTAGTGTTGGTTCCTGAACGTGTTTGTGGTGTGTGTTTGCGGTGTGTTGTTCTAACATGGTGCTCCCTAACATTTGAACCTCTATGTGGTCTGCGGACTGCGGTCCATCGATGCCGCTTGCACCGGTCGCAAACTCAATCGATGTTGCTCGCACCGGTCGCAAACTCTATAGACGTCAGTGTGATGTGCTGGTAGCTTAACTTGCTCATGGTGTGCTGGTGTGCCTTATCAAACCTCTCTAACCTATCTGTGATTGTCATCGTTTGTAGCCGCCACATATTCCATCGGCGTAGAGGCATCTCTTGCCGCGACCTTCGCGTCGTAAACCTGCTCGTCGCTCTTCCGTCACCTAAAGCTGATCCAGATGTGGTGGTGGAAGGTAATTTCACACATGTGAAAACAGGTGAGACTAATCAGAAAAGACAAACATAAATTTTGGCAGGGGGTAGCACCGGAGCAGATTGCGTTGTTTGGTTATCTGCACACTACACATGCACAACATGGAGAGGATGGTTTCTCTCGAACCGGACCCTGAAAAGCCCAGTGTGCAGAAACTGCCCTATCAAAACACCCGTAGCGTTTGCATCGGACTGACGGGAAATTGCATACAATTATCCAACCCAGATAGTACTACTACAAGATGTTGCAATGAAAACTCATTCAGGATCTGCATGCATGAGCGACATTATTGAGGAACTTGATACAAACACACGCATATGGCACGATAATGTTGGATCCATGAAGGAAGCTAGGATAGAAGCGTGATGATGTCGATGGCGACGGTGCAGAGGTGCTCCAGCGCCTCCTCCCGCTTGGCCAGCTCCGCCGGGTACGCCACCCGCTTCCTCCGGAACAGCGTCCGGCACACGGCCGGGTACTCCGCCGCCGCACTCACCTGCACGAACGCATAGTCGTATGACTCCTCCCCAACCGACTCTCGGGCCTCCAGCAGCGCCTCCCGCGCCTCGCCGTACTTGCTCGCGCAGGACCGCAACAGGAGCGCTTGCGCGCTCCCGTCACTCCCGCCCGGCAATGGCTCCAAGCCTGCTGAGCCTGGAGAGGTGGTGGCGGAAGAGGTGTTGTTGGTCAGAGCCGCCTGGGTGGCGGAGGCGTTAGCGGCGGCCGCGGAGACGGCAATGCCGCAGAGGCCGCGGAGGTCGGCGGTGGAGCTGGAGGGGTCGGCGACGAGGGCGGCCACGCAGAGGTCGTAGTAAGTGGTGGCGTTGCAGGTGGACTGCACCAGGGCGCGCACCGGCGGCGGCACGTTGCTGGTGTTCGGCTTGCCGCGCTGAGATCGAATTGTTGGTACGGTTGCTGTTGCTGTTGCTGCTGTGCCTGCAATACAGACGACGAGAAGCAGCGCAAGCACCGTTAGAGGCAGTACAGCAGGTGAGTTTGACGCCATTGCTGCCAAAGCCAAGCTACTGTGCCACCCAAAATCTCTGTCAGTAGTGCGTGCACTGTTATTCACTTGCATGGATGGCAACAGTAGACTGCAGTATGCATGTATATACTGCTCTAGCCGGCCGGCGTCTCCGATCCGGGATTGCATCGTCCATCTGTTGTGCTTGTCGGATCGAATTCGTTCCATTGCTTCACGGACGAGGGACGGAAGACACTTGCGTTGGGATGTCGTCGGCTAGCTTGCTTTCACGTGATCAATCATGGCCTCGTTGGTCCAGATTGTTCACAAGACTATACTACTGGTTGAGTAAGTTTTTTTTGAATCATTGATTCAGTAAGGAGTTTATCTGTGAGTATGGATTTTTTTACTCATGAAATCCAGTACGTGCTCCCTTTGCTTACAAAAATCTAAATTCGTATTTACAATTTTCAAACAAATCTAGAAAAATAGAATCAGCAAAGAAAGATAAGAGACAAAGCATGACCACCTAGCTAGGAAAATTATATTGGCTCGTCCACTGAAATCACCAATTCAGGTCCCACTAACTCAGGCCCCACCTGTTATGAGATTCTTGACCTCCAAGTTCTCGTTTTTCTTTTCAAAATATTCAAGTGAAAAAAATCACCAATGTGTTTCACATCAAAAGTTTCCTCAAAGTCCAAAATGCAAGAAAATAGCTATTTCCTGCATCCAGAGCTATGAACCAAATAAACTGCTAATTCTTGGGAAATCCCATTAAACTTAGAAAAAATGGTGACAAATCATTAATCTGATGCAAATATATGAGGTCCTAATCGAATAAATTACAAAGTCAATAGATATGTTTTCAATGCAGTGGGGGCCTTCCCCACTGTTTTTATATATAAAGTCAAGTTAGCATATATCAAGTAAAAAAATTATTTATATAAAAAGAAAATAACGTAGTGGGAGCCTTTCCCACTGTTCTTAGCGCTAAAACCCGGTGTTGTTGCAATCTAGTCGCACTAGAGATATGACATATCTCTGGAGCCTGAGGAAGTTTGTTTTGGCTTTAAAGTTGGCTTTTGGCTTCTAAATGGGTGCTATTGGCTTTTAGCTTTTGGCTTATGTTATATTATGGTTTAAGCCAAAATCCAGTGTTTTATAGCTTATAAGACAAAGCCAAAAGTCAAGGAAAAAGTCTAACCAAACACCCAGAAATAAAATTATGGTATTCATGCTATTTACCTTTTGTGTCAAGACTTAACTGAAAAGAATTAACATTTATAGTAGAACCTATTCACCCTCCCCCGAGGGGCCTTACTCGATCCTTTCATGCACATGGGTACTAATCAAGGTAAAACTAGACCACAAATGTAGGGTTGTTACTTATTAGGCTGACATGCGTAAGCAGCCGGCCCAAGAAGCCAGCGCGGATGAGCGAGGCGAGCGACGGAGCTCCTATTCAGGCATGGAAAGTCTGTCGGGCCACTTTTCATGACGATTGACGTACTTGCTCACTCGCTTGCAGCTCGTTCGCTATGCTCTTTGAGAACTTTGCTTCCTTCCACAGTTCCACTCGTTTTCGGTACATAAATTATAAAATGTTTAAAAGTTTATAGAATAAAAAAACAAATCCGAGAACATTTCAAATGAACGGTTTATAAAATTTGAAGTATAATTTTCAAAATATGGACAATATTCAAAATCTGAACCATTTTTCAGTTTCAACATTTTAAAATCTATATTTCCTATCTAAACAACTTTCAAATCTGAATATTTTTTAAAAAAATTGAACATTTTTAGTATCTAAACTTTGTTCACTATCACGAAAATGTGACAAAAAAGAATAAAAAACACAAGAAAAAGAAAACCAAAAACCGGCTAAAAAAAGGCTAGACCGGTAAACCAGAAAAAGCCCAAACTTTCAAATTAACATCAACCCATTATCAAAGAAAGACACCAAAGAATCTATACTAGGCATCTAAAAAAAAAGGAATTTCTATACTTGGCACATCTCGTGCTGGAGGGGGTACCTATTGTGTCAATTCACCGACGAGCGACCTAGGCTGCCGTAAACGAAGCGTTTTCCAAAGATAAAAGGGTTCTCCAGTCGTAAACCGCCGTGAACTACTCCTCCCAGTAGTCCCAATGGCTGCCCTCTCCGACTCCGGCGCCGCTTCGCCTCTGCCGCTTCCGCATGATGACCTTCTGCTGGAGATCCTCCTGCGCCTTCCGCCGGAAGCAATCTACCTTCTCCGCGCCTCACTTGTCTCCAAACATTGGCGTCGCCTCATCCACGACGCCCGGTTCCTGCGCCGCTTCCGCGCGTTCCACGGGCCGGCACCACCCATGCTCAGCTTCCTCAACAACCAGGCGGGGCCTCCCCTCTTCGTGCGCACCTCTGCGCCCCACTCCGTGATGACTACCGACTCCTGGTGGCCCTTAGACTGCCGCCATGGTTTCGCTCTCCTGGAAAGCAACGACTCTTCAGATCTCATGGTCTGGGACCCCATGTCCGGCGAGAACCGCCACTTGCCGACGCTGCCGTCGGCGTTCGATGAGGCCGCATACTTAAACGGCGCGGTTCTACACGCAGCTGGCAACGACGACCGCATCGGTTGCCGCTCGTGTTCGTTTCTCGTGGCCATGGCGCTCACGCACAACAACCTCGCCTCCGTCTGCGTCTACTAGTCTGAGACCGGCGTCTGGGGCGACCCCGCCTCATTCGCTACGCTAGAAGACCTTGAGGCCTTGTTTGTTTCTCAGATATTGGTGGGATTAGTGGGGATAATTCCCTAGGGGATTGGGTGAATCCCTACCCGTCTCCCGATCCTACCAAACCCCACCGATCCCCATCCCCACTAATCCCCCCACTAATCCCCAAACGGTCCGTCCATTTGGTTGGCAGGGATTGGTGTAAAACAGAAATCCAAAATTAACAATGTAAAACCAACATACATTAGCAAAAATCTAATTTTTATATCAATACGCACACAACAGTGACTGCATAAATTAAGACTCCTACAAAACGAACTCATGCTGCCATATTTTACATCACACGCATCCAGAAACAGGAAGCTAGATATATTTACCAAAAATAGGGAGCTAGATATATAAATTAGAAACAAAGACCTAACTTACGATTTGCAAGTTATCCCAGAGATGAGGTTCTGCTTGTAACTGGAAGTCGCTCTCCTTCCACCCAACCCCACTTTGCATCCGGGCATCTTTTAGCATTCTATAGTCCCTTTTTAGCTCCTTTTATTTGTCTTGTATTTCGGACTTCTCAAACTTCACATGCTTGTTTTTCTCGAGGAAAATGTCAAACATTGCATTCCACGTTTCACCACTCCAACCATTCTGCCCTGTGTGATATGGATTATCATGCTCATGAAGAATATCCACCAGAGACTTTTCAAGTATAGTATTCCACTGGGCTCTTGGTTTCGCAGCTGCACAAGCACACATAAAATTACCCATCAATAATTCAACAATGAAAAGAGCACAGAAAAGAATACAAACGAGTTGTTTAGTCATTTTTTGAATACCTTTGGGAGATTTCTTTTTGTGAATCTTTGGAGACGGCTTCTTTGGTCCCATTGTGTTTAACTTACCAATGTTGTACTTAGGGGACCCTTTTTGAAACATATCTGGTACATACAAGATAATTAACACAAAAACTGAATACATGATAAATTATTTCGCTATATCGAGTTCCATATAGGAGTAGAACGAGTTCCATACTACTGCATAAAATAACACAAACATTTAATTATTACATAACAGCTACAGTACTGTCATAGCTACTCAGTTTGGTAATCATTCCACATTTGTAATGCTATTTCGTCCCTCAAAGTATTGCCTTCAATGTTATTCCCTGGGTTCCCTTGGAGCCCTTGATAGTTGTCATCATCATTTGGAAGATCTACAAATAAAGCTGGGTTTATATTGTCAACTTGGTTGTGAAGCCATTCCTCATCTCCATTCATCAACTTGATAATATTATGAAATACTACCGCAGCTGCTGGAATTTTTACTTGATTCTTTATTTTGTGGAGCGTGCCAACTTTGAGAATAGTGAATCTCTTCTTAAGAACTCCCAGCACCCGTTCCACATGGTTTCTCACAACAACATGACGATGATTGAACAACTCCATGTAGTTTTGCGGTCGATGGCGGCCATGTCCAAATTCTTTCAAGTGGTACCGTGTACCTCGGTATGGTGCAAGAAAGAATTGAGTATTAGCATCGCCACCATCAACCAAGTAGAATTTCCCATCAGGTACTTTGAATCCTCTAAGGATGGCAGAACTAAGTACCCTAGCATCCGTGGCAGCTCCCTCCCATCCGCAAGAAATATAAGTAATATTGAGGTCAAAGTCACAAGCAAACATGGCATTCTGGCTAAGGGTGCCTTTTCTATTCCTCCATGGAGCAGCACGGCTAGGTGTTCTATTGACAGGAACATGAGACCCATCAATTGCCCCAATGCAGTTCTACAAAGAAAAAGTGTGGGAAGACAAATAATTTGACGTGGGGTCAATTTTACAAAGAAGAAGATAAGAAAAGGAGTCTAAAGTTTGGAAACCTGAAAATATGGGAAGAAGCAAGGTTTTGTAGTTATTTTCGGATGTGGTTCATCAAGATTGATAGGATTGAGAAACCTAGCGGACAAAGTGGGAATGATGTCGAAGAATTGATTGATAAACTTGCTAAAGATCTGTCCACTATGGTAAAACTCTAACTGTAGATCTTCATACGAAACATTGTGTGACACCATAAAGAGAAAGAATGCCAGCTTCTCTTCAACCCGTATTCTTGAATCTGAAATTAAACCTTCGCTCCTAAGGTACGATGCCAACCACATGAAAATGTGTGGCTCCATCCTAAATGCAGTAAGAAAATTTTTGAGGTGCCCACCAAGCAGCTCCCTGACATGCTCCTTGCCGTATAAAAAGGACAAATGTCTTTTCTGTCTCTTCCTTTGGCATGTACTTAAGTACAAGTGTAATGCAGGAAAAATGATAAACATAATCTCTCCGTCTTCAGTTTTTCTCTTCCTAACACGTTCTAGGCTTCGTGAAGTCATTTCAGCACTAATGAAAGAACATAATAAATAAGATGAAAGATGACTAAATCAAGTTGGTGCAATAAGCAACATTTATGTCAGCAGAAACATACCAAAGGTTGGAGTCTTCACAAGATCCCAAGAAGGCGGGGGCCCATCAACGAATGAATATATCAATGGCGCTGGTCTCTGTAAAAATAAAGATCTCACAGGTTAACACAAGTAGCAATTCAGCTAGGTAACTTGAGAACGTAGCATTCAGTTCTAATATGATAAATATCTCACCGGAGAGAAGGCCAGGGTGAGAGAGAGCTTCAATGATTAAGTAGTTGTTCCTGCATATTTGGAACTACAGTAAGAAGCCAAACCAAGTAGAAGCGCATTTCCTATATAGAAAACATGGGAAATATAAAATTATGCAACAACTGTTTGCTAGTCCCAAACACAGTAACTACCAAATCATGTAGAAGCTCTCTCACTCACCTAGCACTCCCCGATCTCTGCATATTTGGAACTAACACTCCCTGAGCTCAGCCACGAAAACAGAGTAACAAACGCACCAAGCATCTCGCACAGCAGCTAGCAGAATATTATTGCTTACACAACATGAATCGATCGATCTGAAAGGCGCAGTCGCACGTACGTGTACTCCCTCAGATCGTGAATGTATCGATCGATGCTAAGAGAGAGAGAGAGAGAGAGAGAGAGAGAGAGCTAACCAGAAGAGTTCATCGGCCAGATGCCAAGAACGGTGGATGGTGTCATTGACGAGTTGCTCGGTCGTGGGATCCAAGATGGACGAGATGTCCACCCACCGTCCCTCTCGTCTGCTCCCTTGCTCGTCGCAGCTGCTTCTGGCCGCCCCTCGCTATGAACGCTGCCGCCCCTTGTTGCGGACGCTGCCGCCTTCGTCGTGAGGTCTGCCCCAGGCGGATTGGGGATAAAACGCGAGGTATGCCTCGCGTATTCGGGCCGAGAGGAAATGAATAGGGTTTGAAGATTTACTGGGATAAGTTTGGATAATACCTTCCCATATACGCTTGTACCAAATGGACTTTTCGGGATAAGCGGGGATTCGGGATTTGACCGGGTTTATACATGCCAATCCCTGCAAATACTCCGGAAACAAATGAGCTCAGGTTGGGAACACGCTCCTCTACTGGCAGCTCACCGGCGGCTGCATCCTTCAACTTGATCTGGATTAAGGATGGCAATGGGCAGGGTATGGTGCGGGTAGAGCAATACCAGACCCATGGTCGCATAGTCAATGGGTATAAAACTCTACCCATATTCGTACCCACGGGTATGAAACTTTACCCGTACCCATACCCGGCGATACCCATACCCGTTGGGTACCCAACGATAGATTAAATAGTGCACATGCTACATTTAATTTCACATTCATCAATAACACATCGATAAAAGAAATATATATTTACCTCTACTCATTATATATATGTGAGTACATAATAATTATCTTAACTCAAATTGATAATTGATGAAAAATTTATCATAGGTTTATAACCTCACAAGAATGAATATTACATCTTCATTGGTAAGATATATAAATTACCCATGGGTACAAGATTATACCCGTGTCCTGCCCGTGAATTAATGGGTAGGGTACAGTTACTACCTATGGCTATAAAATTATACCCATACCCTACCCATATGAGTACGGTACCCGCGCGAATACCCGTACCCGTGGATAAAATTGTCATCTTGATAAACATTGTTTGAATGTGATCGACGTGCAAGACGACCTGTTCGCCAACTACCAAGGCGAGATCCTCCTCATGCCGGCAGAGGATGGACGCGTTGGCTTTGCAGGAGTTGATGATCTCAGTCTCCACTTGTTCTCGTGGGCGCCGCCTAGCACTGTCAACGGCAAGCTAGATCAATGGACGCTTCGCAGGACCATTGATCTTCAAAAGCTTCTTCCGGCGCCGGATGTGGTGACAAGGCGACCAAGGCGTTGTACATTCCCTGGGGTGCGGGCGATCGTCTTCGACGAAGACGCTGATGCGATTTTCATTTTTGTAGACTTGTGCGTCTACATGCTCCAGCTCAAGTCTATGCAGTTTGATAAGGTGTCGGAGAGGGGAAGCTACAGTAGCATCCATCCCTACTCAAGCTTCTACACCGCGGCACTACCATGATGTCACGACTACGTACCTGCCTGAAGCCATGAAGGTGAAGAAGAGAGCAATGGGCCAACTTTTGATCAAGGAGGCCCACGAGCTGGCATCTACCACAGGCCAGCCACTCCAGACGGTGACACCCAGGACTAGGGTTAAAGAGCTGACGGCGGAGTTGGAAAAAGGCATCGAGTTTATTGTAGTTGAATCCCGTCGGGATTTGAACCTCTCTCTTCCTTCTTCGTATGAACTGAGTTCATCCATCTAAATTCATCGGCGTGACGCTGATTGTATCGACTTATCGTGTATCGTGAAGTGACTGTGACCTAGTCACTTCCATATGGTATCAGAGCCACAAGGCTGCTGGATCGGCGAGTTTAGGATAGCTAGAAAATTTTGAGCGATTGTATCCAGCGGAGGCGAATCGAGATCAAGCAATCGGTGGTTGGGTTATCTCGTAAAATCCCACGGTTGTCTCGGATTTCGTGGAGTCAGCGTGGTGGTTGGCATCAGAGCACCACCTCAAGGAGGCGTTGCGGCGGTAGACTGCTCGGACATAGATCAAGCGGCGGTGATCGGTTGCTCGCAGATCTCATGTGAGCAGTAAAATTCCGAGTCAACGGCTAGATTCGTGTGTCACTTAGGAGGCGATGGTTGCTGCAGCGGCGACGATGGACAAGGTCCAGGTGGATCTGGGTGAACTTAAGTCCTAGGGAGCAACGGTGGCGGAATCACTGAAAACCATGGTGGAGACTCTCAGAGGGTTGGGTTCGTGGATGCCTCAAGTAGATGGCCAAATTGGGTCGCTGCAGAAGGTCATGGAGGAAGTCGGCACCAGAGTACCGGCGCTAGAGGCAGCGAGATCATTCGATGAACTCACGCCACGCGATGGATGCACACACTGGGGCAGACACTGGAGCGGCATCGTTCACTTCCAACCTGTTGCGTGTTGTTGGGGGTGACCATGGTGGGCGTGCGAGACGATCATTTCCGCACACACCAGTTCAGTTCGAGCTGGGGGAGAATTCTCATCGTGATGAAGAGTTAGATGGTAGTGCAATATTAGCAAACCGAGGCCAACGAACCAACAGAGATAGTTACAGTAATCGCATACCCAAGACTGATTTCCCCAAGTTTGATGGTGACAACCCAAAATGGTGGCGAGGTGTGGCAGAAAAGTATTTCACATTGTACAATGTTCCTCGAGAAACTTGGGCAAGTTTTGCGACAATGCATTTAAGAGGTAATGCAGCGTTGTGGCTGCAGACATACGAAGCCGAGCATGAAGTTGAGAGCTGGGAAGAGTTGATAGTGGCGGTGCACACAAAATTTGATAAAGATAGACACCATAGATACTTAGAGGCATTGGAAAGGTGCAAGCAAACTGATAAAGTGGATAAATACTATCAGCATTTTGAAGAGCTGAGGCACAAAAGTGTTAGTGCATAACAAACACTATGATGAGGCATTTTTTGTCACCAAATTTGTTAATGGATTGAAGAGGGAAATTCAGAAAGCCATTCGGCTACACAAACCAAAGACAGTGGGCATTGCATTATCACTGGCAGAGACTCAAGAGGAACTGTTGGAGGAGACCAAAACTTATATGGCTAACAGATACAAAAACGATTACAGAAGGACTGACTCGAGTAAATATGGGCAGAAAGGGTTATTCCACTCACCACCTGAAGAGAAAAAGAAACAAGAGCTGAAACCACCTTGGGAGGAAAAGTTAGTGTCGTTGAGAGCTCAACGGAGGGCCAGAGGTGAATGCTTCAAGTGTGGGGATAAGTTTCAGCCAGGGCACAAATGCAAAAAATTGTATCTCTCAATGTTGTCGAAGAACTGCTGGAAGCACTGCAACTCAGTTCAAGCTCTGAATCAGAGGAAGAGGATGATAGTAGTGACAGTGGCTCAGCAATGATGATTTCAGCATATGCTACTGCAGGCCCCACTCATAAGAAATCCATAAGGTTACTGGGCACTCTGAAGGGGAGACAATGTTAATCTTGGTCGGCTTAGGCAGTACATGCAGTTTTATCAGCCAAGCAACAGCAGAACGGTTCATTCTGCCAGTCACAAAAGTGGCTAAAGTAACAACGATAGTAGCTAATGGTGGTAAATTTGTGTGTGACTCAGCTGTACCAAAGGTCAAGTGGCAGTGTCAAGGAAACACCTTCTGCAACGACTTCAGGGTATTTCCCATACCTGGTTACGATGCGATACTGGGCATGGATTGGTTGGATGAAATAGGGAAAATGTGGATTGATTGGCGTAAACAAAAGATGCGATTCATACATGAAGGAAACAGAATAACCTTGAAGGGGGTTCGAGATAATGTAACCCAATGCAAACCAATCTATCAGGAGGAGCTACAACAGATAATAAACGATGGATGTTTAGCACAAATGGTGCAATTATGCCCAGCAACAGTGGAAGGGACTGGCACAACACTGCCTGACCCCATCATAAATATTTTGGAGGAACACACATGTAACGTCCCCAAATTTGCTATTTGGTAATTACGATTTGTTTGTGCATCATGAGCATCATTTGCATCTAATCAAAATGTGCACAAAATTTGAGTTTAAAAATTAAAAGAGAAAACACTTAAGTGGCTAAACCACTTGTTATTTTAAATGTGTTAAAAGAATTTCAAAATTTTCAAAATCCAAAGTTGCCAATGGCCTCCTTGTAAAATTCTGAGTTTCCTGGTATTTTTGTATAAATTTTCTGTTTGCAAAAAGGCCCTCAAATGATTTAATTTCCAGAACAGGGGCCTGTTTTAAATGTTTCTGTGGTTTCCCAGAACTCCAGGGGGGTTTTCACAAAATCTTCTTTTCCTTCTCTTTCTTCTTCCTTCGACAGAAGGACGCGCCGCCGTGTCGCTTCCCCGGCCGTCCGTGGCGGCGCCGCGCTAAGATTCCCGCCGCCGCCGAGCTGCGAGGAGATAGGGACGAGGCACCGTGCCTAGCCCTCCCTCTCTTCCCTATCCCTCTCCCTCGCTCGTTCTCTTCCTTCCCTTCTCCTCCGCCCGGCCGGAACCCTAGCCTCGGCCGTTTCTCGAACCGCTACCGATTCCGGCAACTCCTCACTCCGGCGAGCCGCTCAAGAGGACCGCCGTGCTCTGCTCCCCCTCCTCCTCCACCCGTTCGTGCTGGGAAGATCGAAGCCCGGAGAAATCAATCGATTTCCTCCGCTCGGATCCCACGCCGGCGAGCTCGATTCCGGCGAACCCCGGCCTCCCCGCGCTTCCTCGACGTCTCCACGGTCTCCAGGGTGAGCTGCCGGTCCCCACGGACCTCTTTTTCCTCTCCCTCCCGCTCTGCCTACTCCGGCCACCGTGGTTGCTCTCCGGCCGCCGCAAATCCGCTCGCCGGAGCATCTCCGGCGACCATCTGCTGGCGGCGCCTCCACCTTCTGGCTCCCCGCGCCCGTGCGCATTCCACGCGCCTGCCCACGCCTTCCCCCTCGCCCCCGTTCGACGAATTCGTGCTCGGCAGTGGAGATTCCCCCATTGCTGATGCATGATGACGTCAGCATTCCTTTTTAATTTCTGAAAATTAGTTATTCTTTTCTGTAATTGTGAAAAATCTGACAAGTGGGCCCTGTTTGTCAGAATTTTATTTATTTCCAATTAATGTTTTATGTAATTATTAAATATCTGACATGTGGGTCCAATATTATTTATTTAAATTCATAAATATTTAAAATGGAATTAACAAATGGTTTAAATTAATTTGAATTTGTTTAATCTTTGGAAATTCATAAGTAATTCATTGTAAATCAGAAAAATGTGATTTTTATATCAAAATTTGCAGAAAATTAAGATCTATTCAATTATGTCCAAACCATGCATACTTAAACAACTTTGAACCATGTTTATAATAGAGGAACAAATTACACCCTTTCCTTTAATATGGAATTTGTCGAATGGCACCTCTCGGGCATTCGCACTCCATTTAAAATATCCTTCCATGTATAGGATTTACATTTCAATCATTTAACTTGTCGTGTCATGCATTGTGCGCATTGCATCTATGCCATGGTTGAATGTTGTTTTCCGTTTCTTTTCCGGTGTTTCGCTTTCCGCGGTAGAATGCGAATTCGAAGTGGAGTTCGACAACACCGAAGGCTTGATGAATCATCGACGACATACTCAAGCAGGATATCTATGAAGAGTTATTTTTGGTTATCTCGATCAAGTGAAGCCGAAGTTTTCCAACTGCTATCTATCTTGTTATCGAAGAGCAAGGCAAGCATAACCTCTTATCTGCACATATATGGTTTCAAAGTATTTGATTCTGGTATTATGCATGCGATTCAAATGTGGTTTTGAGTTGAGGTTTGGAGTGTCTTGAGTGTGGCATCGCGAGAGTCTGCTATGCTTAGCCCTACTTAGATCTTCCCTCTGTTCCATCCGGTTGGTGAACCAGAGCTGTGAAGGATGACGTGGAATGATCGAAGATGTGTTGAATATGCTAAAGACTTGGATGAGAGGCCACAATGGGTTTGTGGTGGGTTGTCTCATTCTTGTCGATCTTAGGAACTGAGTTCCTGGGTTCGGAACCAAGATTAGTCGTGCATCCACACAGGGCTCGGAAACCCCTCGATCCCAACTTGTCTAGCCTACTACGTGAAGCCACTAGTTCGAGTGTTCCATTTGCGTGTGCGGTAAAATGAGTTGAGGAAATTAGGGCTTGGGTCAGGAGAGTGTAACGCTCTGATCTTGACCCTGGCAACCCGCACTAGGGATCGCTGAGATGGCGGTCTGACCTACTGCTGTGGCTCATGGACATAGGCGAAGCTTGGGAAAGGTCGTGGCCAACCCTCCTGCCGGCACTCCCCGGAAGAGTGCTAATAGCTGGTGTATCGGTTGGTTGGCGTGTGTGGGTAGTTACACCCCCTGCAGGGTAAACCTTTTCGGAAAGCCGTGTCCACGGTTATGGACGACTTGGTACCTTATTTCGGTGATCATAGACAACTATAATCTAAGTATAAAACTTGCCAACTAAGGGTGGATCGCTTCCTCGGGTTGAGCGAGGGGGTGATTCTGGTGGGTGGTACAACTCATGATGATCTGGTGGTGACTGAAGATGTGGATGAAGCTAGTGTTACTCTCTTACCCCTTTTAAAAAGTCTACTGATGCGAGATTCTCTCCTCCCTCGATTTGATAATAAAGATGGCTTTATGCAAAAGACATTCAGGAATACTCTCTGAACGAGCAGATATGTAGCAGGTTAAATAAGTCTTGTTGAGTACCTCCTGTACTCAGCCTTGCGCAATTATTTGGACAGGTGTGTTTTCTGGACATCGACATCGACGAGTAGTTTGGGGTTCCCAGACGGCAGCCTGGAATCTTTGGACTGGGACGTCGCCGTTATGCTTTGGCCTCTTAGGCCTTTTGCTAGTTTTGCTATGTCTAATAGCATATCTTGCCTTCCGTTGTATTGGTGATTGACAGGTCAGTGACCATATTTTCGTGATATTTGCTTCTTCGCTCTGTTAAGAGCTTAATATATTGTTTCTTGTGTTGTAGGGTCTCTGTTGTGTTACCGATTCTCAACTGTTGGCTTCCGAGATCTATGTTAGGCTTATCTCAGATTAAGGTCTCGGATTTGTCTAGCGTGGATCTTGGGGGTGCTACAGGTTTTGGTATCAGAGCAGGACCGTCTGTAGGAAAACCTTTCTATTGGTCGATGTTGAGTCTAGTTGTTGTGAAAACTATTTGAAAGCTAAAACTATTTGCAAAAATCCAGATAGGCTTCTTTTTACTCCTTATCTGGTATCGCTCTAATTCTGGGTCACCTTACCTTGTTTTGGGTAAAACGCTTTGCTTTCCTTCTCTTGGTCATTCAAAGTATAGGTGCATCAAGTGCAGGTCGTTTCCCAGCCAAGCTGACCTAGTGTTAAGTTTTCTGGAGTCTCGTGTGTTCTTTGATCCGTCTCCCTCTCATTTGTAATGAGAGATTCCTTTCCCTCTTGATCCCTCAACCTTGTCGTCTCTGCATCATTCTATCCCAATGTTACAGATTCCTTTCACTTTGAAGATCTCTTTTCCTTCCTTGGATACTCCGGAAGCTATGGTTGATCTCTGAACCTATCTCGTGATTACCACATCGTTGTGCATTTGCGACACTCGAATGGTAGTTACTCCTTCTTTCGTTTTTCATCCTGGACTTGAACCGAAGGTCCCAGATCGTGCGGTTGGTGGTGTGTTGAGCCATGATGGTTGTTAGCCAAGTGATGCTCACTCTATCAGTACATGATGCTGACCTTTAACCCAAGATCCATCTTGTTGATCCCTGAGGAATGCTTGCAACCTCAGAAGGGCTAGTAATGTCACTTCTAGCTATCCTTCCAGGTGGTGGTTTTGTCGTAATTGACTTACGACATCCAAGGGTTACCCCTTCCACTAGCTTTGGCAGAGGTTCTGTTATGGAATCAAAAGGATCACGACAAGAGTGCTCTTTATGAGTCTCACATCTAAGTTGGTGACTCTGCCACACCTTTCTTATTCAAACGAGTTATCATATGTATGCTAACTTGATCGTCCGCATCTTAGGGTTTTCCTGAGAAAGTTCCTTCCTCCGTGTTTGTATTCTGACCAGTGTATGCCACTTGGCGACCAAGTTGTAAATGTGTATTGGAGTACTAATGCATGTTGCTCTTGTGGTCCGTCGTGACATTCCACTTCGGGATGTCAGGGAGAAACAAACTCCTGTACCTCGTCCATTTCCAGGACCAGGTCAAAGTGTTGTAGTCCGCAGATTAAGATGCTTTGTTTGCTTCTAATCTGTTCCATCTCAAGGTGTCACCATCTTGTATTTCAAAAAGTCGTGTGGTGTATCATGACTTTATTGATGAAGTGATGCTTTTCATGTCCTTACTCACGCTTTTCTCCTAGCTGCTCGTGCTCGGAATGCTACGGTGTGTGTATTGATGTGGCTATCAGATATTCTTAGCAATTTGCATTGCTTTGACATATAAGGACATTTTATCCCTTCCTTGTGTGATTGGTTATCCGTCACTAAGTGAAGTTGACTGTGCTGCCAAGTCCGTTGTTCTGGTGCACATACTCGGTCAGAGAGTTAGGTTTTACCGACGCTCTTAAGGCCACATCGTCTTGCCTTGATAAGCAAGACTCCTGTCCACCGGTGTTGTCGTGTTGAAGTAAGATAGTATATCCTATGGATTTGCTATCTTCCAAATCTTTGATTTGATTTGGGCTATCGTCAAATCAAACTCAGTTCCAAGGACCATCGTTGATGATGTTTTATGTGACTCCCGAAAATCGGTACTATGTAGATTTAAGCGCTCCCGCCGAAATCCGCACAATAACGATTTTTGGTCGCCCACCAGACATAATGTGCACGCCAAAACATGCGCATTATGTGGGTGGAATTGTGATATCATTACAACAGTTCCGATACATCCACAAATACAACAGAAGATATAAATACAACAACGACTCGAACGAGTCAAGATACAGATGTTACAATACAAAGATACAAATGACAGCGGAAGCAAAATAGTATCCGACTACGGATAAGAAGCAAATTGGACTAAGAGTCCTGAAGATAAGCGATGGCGCCATATCCCTGCCCAGCCAAGCCGGAGGGATTCCCAAGCTAACGTCGTCTGACTTCAAACCTGTTGACTGCACATAAAGCACATCCCAAAAGAGGGTCAGGGCACTCCCTGGCAAGCAAAACCGACTTGCCTACTTTCTACACCATCTCCCAAAATATAGGGGAGGTGGACTTAGCGGCAGCAGCACTAGCAACCTAGAGAGACACGCTATAACTTCCGTCTAAACAGAGAGGGATAAGAGAGCGCATAAGATAACCAACTACTACTAACACCAAACATAACCCATTCTCGAATTAACCCCCTCAACCAAGTATGAGGAAGCAATTCGGGAAACTCACACGTTGAACAGTTTTAATTATCATTTATGGTGAAAGTAATTATATATTACTAGTCAGGTTAATTAACAATGATTAGGTGTAAGTTGTCTAGATCTTGTTAGCCAGCATCATCACCAAAA
Organism: Poa annua; assembly: GCA_026929855.1. Classification (NCBI taxonomy): domain Eukaryota; kingdom Viridiplantae; phylum Streptophyta; class Magnoliopsida; order Poales; family Poaceae; genus Poa; species Poa annua. The sequence goes on from CM049432.1 coordinate 8,454,948, forward strand.
CGTCCATAACCGTGGACACGGCTCATCGATAAGATTATACCCTGCAGGGGTGCACTACTGGACCCATACTCGCATGATCAACCCAGTCAAAAACATTAGGGCCTTTCAACCCAACTCTTTTCCTTCACCGCAACAAGTCCAGGAGCCACGGGAGCTATGCTGGTCCCGGCCAAAAGGGTGCGGACTCCCGCAGGACACACCCCTCCGCACCAACAGGCCGCGCCCTATATGCATGTAACAAGGCACACCGCCAAAGTAAAATACTACACTAGTATCATCAATGCATATGAGACAAATGGAAAACCCGAACTAGGTGCAGCTCCCGGACAAGTCGAAGTTCCAGTCAAAGTCGAGGGGGGCTCCATTGGGCCTCCCACAAGTGGTTAGTGCGCTCAAAATTGGATCCGAGGACAAAATCTCAGTTCCTAGGTCGACACTTAGCAGAACAAAGCACCTCGCAAGGCCTTCCGCCGGTGCCTTATCTTTTAATTATAATACCCCAATATAATACAACATTTTATTAAGGTAGAATAATCTATCATGCTAAGCATATGAAATAAACGACCAACAGAGGACTCGCACAACCAACTCTAAGCATGCGCTACGACTCGCCAGGCTAACAGAGAAACATTCAACAGGTGATGGGATGTGGGGATAAAGCTGTATAGGCTGCAGGATAAACATGTGATGGGATCGCAATAAAGAATCGAATACTAGGGTAGCAGAGATCAACGGCAGGAATGAAAGACAATGTATAGGTAAACAAGCAAACTTTGCTTGCCTGGAATCCCGCATGGAAGCAGATCTTGTCGTTGCTCACACATCTCAACGTCGTATCCGCGAAGAAGCAACAAACACTGGAAAGCGCAAGAGATGCATTTTATAACTACGGCAAAGATCCAGCATGATCATGTGAGAATGATGTATGGCATGGCAAGATGCATTGCGAGATGCACTTAATCCGAATTAAGCGGAACCGGGATTCCGACAATTAATATTAATGTTAAAGTTATTTATCTATCCCACAAATTAAATGCCCATTAAGATGGCGAGGCATGGTAAAGATGATCTAGTCAAATTAAATGGAATAGGCAACAATAGTAATTAAATGCCCACACATTCCATAATTATTATTTAGGTGAAATGCTACACCCGCAAACCCAAGAGATGCAACACATGTAAATATGATGCGATATGCACAAGATAGATGACATTTAATAAAATAGGTTTAGGGTTAGGGTTTGGGTCCGCACGTTGGATCGGGAGAGGTAGGGTTCGAAACCGACGTCTTCGGTCCGTAGAGGAAGTGGTCGACGTCGGGGAAGTAGTCGTCGCGGAACCGGGACATCGTCGTTTGTCGGTGTCGTGGAAGTGGTCGGGGAAGCGCGGACACGTAGAACACGGCAAACGGACACCGGAAGGAAAAGCGCACGGTCGGGCACCGAAACACGAACATGGGCAGTCACGGGAACGCGGCACCGCAAGGCGACGTGCACGCGCACGGGCAACACCACGAAGGGTGGACAAACACGGACAACAAGCGACGCCGGGGTCTTGCAGGCATTTTGTCGGACACCCGGCGTGCGGCGGACACGGGAAGGGCACCGGACGGAGACGGCGTGCACGCGGCCGGAAGAGTAGACATCGGGGACGACGCGCTGCGGGAGGCGACGACGCGAGGCGGATGCGCACGGCGAGGGAATCCGGCGCGGGCGGAGGCGCGCAACGCGGCGCGGCAGCACGACGGGTGCGCGCGATGGCGTTGCGGTGCGCGGAGGCGCGCTGGGCGCGGATGAGGTGACGACAGCGAGGCGCAGCGGCCGGAGGAGGAGCGCGTGCGGCGGCCGGAGGCGCAGGGGCCGGCGCGGGGCGGAGCAAGGGGCGCGCGGGGAGGCGCGCTGCCGGCGGCTGCGGCGGCGGGCCGGTGCACGGGCGCTCAGGCCGGCCGGACGCGTGCGGTGGCGCGGCCGTGGGGCGCGCTGCGGCGGCGACGGCGGCGGCTCGACGCGCGGGTCCAAAGCAGGGGGCGCGCGGCGGAGGAAGGCCGGGCCGGCTCGGAGAGGCGGCGCAGTAGCTCGGGCCGGCGGTGGCCGGCGCCGGGGGTGCGGTTGCTGGCGACGCGCTCGGCGCGGGCGGCTCGGTGGCGCCGGGCGTGGGGAGCGCGCGCGGTGGCGGGCGTGGCGGCGCAGGGAGACGGGGAGGCGAGCTCGGGAGGTGTCCTGCCGGCGGCCGGCGGGAGGCGGCCGGGCGGCGCAGGCGCGAGGAGACGCGGCGCGCGGCGGCGGGGTCGGCAGGAGGCGCGACGGCGCGCGCGCGGGGTGAGGAGGCGAGGCACGGGCGTGCTGCGGCGTGCGGCGGACGGGGGAGCGGGGCGCGCGGCAGCGGTGCTGGAGGCGCGGCGCGCGGCGGGCGCACGGCGGCGGGGCAGCCGGAGGGCGCAGGGAAGGATCGGCCGACTCGGCCAGGAAGCTTTCTCCCGTGCGGGATGCGCTCGGGAAGGAGAAGAAAGAAAGGAAGAAGAAAAAGAAAAAGAAAGAAAAAGAGAAAAGAAAAGAAAAGGGGGAAAAAAGAAAAAGAAGGGGTGGAAGATTATTTTGCAAAAATCAGATAAAGCAGGAGGGTGGCTGCAAAAAGTCAGGGGGTGGGAAGAAATTTCTGGGGGGAAAACCTAGGGTTTGGGGTTAGATGGGCTTGGGCTTTATTTTTCTCTCCCGTTTTATTATTTTTGGTTTTCTATTTTTAAAACAAAAACGAAAAGGAATTTGAATACAAAACCTTTACAAAATATTTTTAGTTTTGAATAGACAATTTAATAAACTAGTTTTTAACATTTTTAAAAGATTTGAAAATAACACATTTTTAATTAATTTGAAAAGCATTTGAATTTAATTGTGGAATTAAATTTAAATGCAACAAATTAAATTAATGCGATGCGATGCCATGTCGATGCAAAAAGAAAAACACACAAAACTAAAAGGGGATAAATCCCGGGGCGTTACATTTTACCTATGGTGTTTCGCTAGGTTACATCTTCATGTCCTTGGTCTGACCAATATATTTGCCTTGTTCATGTGTTATTTGATTCCATCTTGTTGGAGTACATTAATAAGCTTGTTGTTGAGCCCATCAATAACATTCTTATTGCCTCCATGTCTGAAAAAGATCATTATGAACCTTTGGCAACAATGTTGGAAACTTTTGAGAACCATCTTTGTGTCATCACGAAGTATGTGTTCTGGATGTTAGAAGTAACCTCTTCTGGTTCACGTGCATTTGCTGAAAGATGTCGCCGTGAATCCAAGTAGAGTTTTCCTTTGTTTCCTCGGGAATTATCTCTAGTCGGTCATGCATGTGCGGATTATTTATGGGATGACAGGTTGTTACCTGCATACCTTGAAGAAGTCATTTATGCACACCAAGCCACTGACTGATTGGATCAAGAATGAGAAGAAGTTGGAAAACTTCGTTATCTTATTTGATGTTTCCCAAGAAGGACTTAATTGCGTTCGTTGCATATTAATCATGTAGGTGCATTTGCCTTTTGACAAAGTGCTAACGCATGATTCTTGCGATCTCGCTCATCTCTTCGAGCTTGACATTGTTGTCCACATCTTGAGAATCTGCAACCTTTCCTCGATGTTAGCCATTGCACCTCTCCGTTCGGACGTTCTTAGTCTGAACTTTCATCCCAACTAGCCAGAGCTGAATCTCAAGCAGCAACGATGGTTGGTGTTCCTCAAGGATTTTGACATAGTTCCTTTTGTAACTCCGGCAAGATTAATGTTGTGGTTGACACACTTAGTCGGAAGGTCTATCGCCGAAATTCCTGGAATCTTCAAGAACAACCACTCCCCATGAGGATTGTTGTGCGGCTTGTTCTAAAAGTTGCCCCTTATGGTATTTATCTTTCCAAAGCCCAATGTTTACCTCCTCACCTATTTAGGACTTATCATGAGCCTGAAATGGGTATCTAGAAGATCAAGAAGAAGTTCCCTCCTCTGATGATCTCGGAGATTCCGAATGTCTCCCAATTGATCCTCTTGATCCTTTTCTTATCCTTTGATAACATATCCATCAAGCGAAGTTCTTTCCATGGTGATCTTCAATGTTTTGCTGATCAGCTCCTCCTTCCTTTTGCTTGTACTTGAAATTCTTCTCAAATCACACATTGTGTGAATTTGTCAGTCATCCTAGGGCCCTGGACTTTTAATCATGTGGCAAACATCTTGTAAGCCAAATGGTTGAAATCTAAAAGGGGTTCTTTCTTTTGTCATATCAAAATCTCGTTATCTATTTAGCTTGACCTTGTGCAAAGCTCATATCCTAATCGTTTCACGTAACTTTTGTCTATCAACTTGAAACTTCTTCCTTTCCATCCATTACCTTGATGTGTTTCATGCTAGTTAGCTCAAGAGTTGTTTTGCACACTCCTCCCTTGAGTTGACCATGAGATACTCGATCTTTTAAAGATCCTCGTTCTAGAGTTATTTCCCTCTTTCCTTTGGTATAGTTGAAGAACCGTCCGACGAGACATGAAGTGTGGAATCATCCCTGAAGTAAAAGATCAACCTCTTCGTTAAACAAGATCGTCGTGGGATCGATAAGATCATCCAAGACCGGTGTAGTCTTCCTGTCTGTGTCTCTTTTCCTACCCAAGGAATCTTGGGGACGAGATTCTTGTAAGGGGGATAGATCTGTAACGTCCCCAAATTTGCTATTTGGTAATAACGATTTGTTTGTGCATCATGAGCATCATTTGCATCTAATCAAAATGTGCACAAAATTTGAGTTTAAAAATTAAAAGAGAAAACACTTAAGTGGCTAAACCACTTGTTATTTTAAATGTGTTAAAAGAATTTCAAAATTTTCAAAATCCAAAGTTGCCAATGGCCTCCTTGTAAAATTCTGAGTTTCCTGGTATTTTTGTATAAATTTTCTGTTTGCAAAAAGGCCCTCAAATGATTTAATTTCCAGAACAGGGGCCTGTTTTAAATGTTTCTGTGGTTTCCCAGAACTACATGGGGGTTTTCGCAAAATCTTCTTTTCCTTCTCTTTCTTCTTCCTTCGACAGAAGGACGCGCCGCCGTGTCGCTTCCCCGGCCGACCGTGGCGGCGCCGCGCTAAGATTCCCGCCGCCGCCGAGCTGCGAGGAGATAGGGACGAGGCACCGTGCCTAGCCCTCCCTCTCTTCCCTATCCCTCTCCCTCGCTCGTTCTCTTCCTTCCCTTCTCCTCCGCCCGGCCGGAACCCTAGCCTCGGCCGTTTCTCGAACTGCTACCGATTCCGGCAACTCCTCACTCCGGCGAGCCGCTCAAGAGGACCGCCGTGCTCTGCTCCCCCTCCTCCTCCACCCGTTCGTGCTGGGAAGATCGAAGCCCGGAGAAATCAATCGATTTCCTCCGCTCGGGTCCCACGCCGGCGAGCTCGATTCCGGCGAACCCCGGCCTCCCCGCGCTTCCTCGACGTCTCCACGGTCTCCAGGGTGAGCTGCCGGTCCCCGCGGACCTCTTTTTCCTCTCCCTCCCGCTCTGCCTACTCCGGCCACCGTGGTTGCTCTCCGGCCGCCGCAAATCCGCTCGCCGGAGCATCTCCGGCGACCATCTGCTGGCGGCGCCTCCACCTTCTGGCTCCCCGCGCCCGTGCGCATTCCACGCGCCTGCCCACGCCTTCCCCCTCGCCCCCGTTCGACGAATTCGTGCTCGGCAGTGGAGATTCCCCCATTGCTGATGCATGATGACGTCAGCATTCCTTTTTAATTTCTGAAAATTAGTTATTCTTTTCTGTAATTGTGAAAAATCTGACAAGTGGGCCCTGTTTGTCAGAATTTTATTTATTTCCAATTAATGTTTTATGTAATTATTAAATATCTGACATGTGGGTCCAATATTATTTATTTAAATTCATAAATATTTAAAATGGAATTAACAAATGGTTTAAATTAATTTGAATTTGTTTAATCTTTGGAAATTCATAAGTAATTCATTGTAAATCAGAAAAATGTGATTTTTATATCAAAATTTGCAGAAAATTAAGATCTATTCAATTATGTCCAAACCATGCATACTTAAACAACTTTGAACCATGTTTATAATAGAGGAACAAATTACACCCTTTCCTTTAATATGGAATTTGTCGAATGGCACCTCTCGGGCATTCGCACTCCATTTAAAATATCCTTCCATGTATAGGATTTACATTTCAATCATTTAACTTGTCGTGTCATGCATTGTGCGCATTGCATCTATGCCATGGTTGAATGTTGTTTTCCGTTTCTTTTCCGGTGTTTCGCTTTCCGCGGTAGAATGCGAATTCGAAGTGGAGTTCGACAACACCGAAGGCTTGATGAATCATCGACGACATACTCAAGCAGGATATCTATGAAGAGTTATTTTTGGTTATCTCGATCAAGTGAAGCCGAAGTTTTCCAACTGCTATCTATCTTGTTATCGAAGAGCAAGGCAAGCATAACCTCTTATCTGCACATATATGGTTTCAAAGTATTTGATTCTGGTATTATGCATGCGATTCAAATGTGGTTTTGAGTTGAGGTTTGGAGTGTCTTGAGTGTGGCATCGCGAGAGTCTGCTATGCTTAGCCCTACTTAGATCTTCCCTCTGTTCCATCCGGTTGGTGAACCAGAGCTGTGAAGGATGACGTGGAATGATCGAAGATGTGTTGAATATGCTAAAGACTTGGATGAGAGGCCACAATGGGTTTGTGGTGGGTTGTCTCATTCTTGTCGATCTTAGGAACTGAGTTCCTGGGTTCGGAACCAAGATTAGTCGTGCATCCACACAGGGCTCGGAAACCCCTCGATCCCAACTTGTCTAGCCTACTACGTGAAGCCACTAGTTCGAGTGTTCCATTTGCGTGTGCGGTAAAATGAGTTGAGGAAATTAGGGCTTGGGTCAGGAGAGTGTAACGCTCTGATCTTGACCCTGGCAACCCGCACTAGGGATCGCTGAGATGGCGGTCTGACCTACTGCTGTGGCTCATGGACATAGGCGAAGCTTGGGAAAGGTCGTGGCCAACCCTCCTGCCGGCACTCCCCGGAAGAGTGCTAATAGCTGGTGTATCGGTTGGTTGGCGTGTGTGGGTAGTTACACCCCCTGCAGGGTAAACCTTTTCGGAAAGCCGTGTCCACGGTTATGGACGACTTGGTACCTTATTTCGGTGATCATAGACAACTATAATCTAAGTATAAAACTTGCCAACTAAGGGTGGATCGCTTCCTCGGGTTGAGCGAGGGGGTGATTCTGGTGGGTGGTACAACTCATGATGATCTGGTGGTGACTGAAGATGTGGATGAAGCTAGTGTTACTCTCTTACCCCTTTTAAAAAGTCTACTGATGCGAGATTCTCTCCTCCCTCGATTTGATAATAAAGATGGCTTTATGCAAAAGACATTCAGGAATACTCTCTGAACGAGCAGATATGTAGCAGGTTAAATAAGTCTTGTTGAGTACCTCCTGTACTCAGCCTTGCGCAATTATTTGGACAGGTGTGTTTTCTGGACATCGACATCGACGAGTAGTTTGGGGTTCCCAGACGGCAGCCTGGAATCTTTGGACTGGGACGTCGCCGTTATGCTTTGGCCTCTTAGGCCTTTTGCTAGTTTTGCTATGTCTAATAGCATATCTTGCCTTCCGTTGTATTGGTGATTGACAGGTCAGTGACCATATTTTCGTGATATTTGCTTCTTCGCTCTGTTAAGAGCTTAATATATTGTTTCTTGTGTTGTAGGGTCTCTGTTGTGTTACCGATTCTCAACTGTTGGCTTCCGAGATCTATGTTAGGCTTATCTCAGATTAAGGTCTCGGATTTGTCTAGCGTGGATCTTGGGGGTGCTACAACACATGATGCTTTCAGGAGCCAAAATGGCTACCACCCCACAGGCCTTTTGATCATCAGATCAAATTACTGCAAGGTGTCCAGCCACTTAATGTGAAACCATACCGTTACACACCCCAAAAAAAGATGAAACTGAGCGGCATGTCAGAGAAATGCTCAAGAATGGTATCATAAAACCAAGCAGAAGCCCCTTTGCCTCACATGTGTTGTTGGTGAAAAAGAAAGACGGCAGTTGGAGGCTGTGCATTGATTATCGACAGCTAAATGCATTAACTGTGAAGGATAGATATGCTATGCCAGTGGTGGAAGAGCTAATGGACGAATTAGCAGGGTCTAAATGGTTCACCAAATTGGACATGCAGTCAGGGTATCACCAAGTTAGAATGGTGGAGGCCTATGAACACAAAACAGCTTTTAGGACTCATGGAGGTCACTTTGAATTCAGAGTCATGCCCTTTGGACTAATTTGTGCTCCGGCAACATTTCAAGCAGCGATGAATGAAGTGTTTCAAACTGTGATTAGGAATTTTGTGTTGGTGTTTGTAGACGACATCCTGATATATAGCAAAGACCTGGAACAACACACAGACCATCTGAGGCAAGTGTTCCAACTACTAGCAGCAAACAAGTTGTTTGTGAAGAAGTCCAAGTGTTCATTTGCTCAATTGTCCTTGGAGTATTTGGGGCCTATCATTGGGGTCCATGGGGTATCAACAAACCCAACAAAAGTGGAAGCAGTCAAGAATTGTCCCAGACCAATGAACATCAAGCAATTGAGAGCCTTCCTTGGCCTGGTGGGATATTACAGGAAATTCATAAGGAACTTTGGGTTGATTTGTAGGACACTGACACAGTTGCTCAAGAAAAATGTGTCGTATGTGTGGACTAAGTACACTGAAGAATCTTTCCAAACGCTAAAAACAGCACTGGTGCAAGCTCCAGTGCTAGCTATGCCCGATTTTCACAAAGAACTTGTGGTCGAGACAGGTGCCTCTCGGTTTGGCATAGGAGCGGTGTTGATGCAGCAAGGGCACCTGCTAGCTTTACTCAGCAAAGCACGGAGTCCAAGGAACCAAACCTTGTCAACTTGCGACAAAGAATGTTTGGCTATCTTAGTAGCATTGGAGAAGTGGAAGTCTTACCTGCAACACCGACCATTCATCATTCACACAGACCAACAAAGCTTGGTGCACTTGGGGGATCATAAGTTCAACTCCAAGATTCAACAGAAAGCCTTCTTTCGGCTGTTGGGATTGGAGTACAAAATAGTGTACAAAAAGGGCATCACAAACCGGGCAGCAGACGCTTTGTCTCGTAGAACCACTGAAACACCTGAACTTAATGCAATCACGGTTGTGTATCCGAAATGGTTGGAGATCATAACAGAAGGGTACACGCAAAATGAGCAAGCCAAAAAATTGTTGAGTGAACTCAACATTCAGAGTCCCAATGCACAAGGGTACTCACTACAACATGGCATCATTAGGCACCAAGGGAAAATATGGTTGGGCACACATAAAGAAGCGCAACAGGCAATTCTTCAGGCTTTGCACAACAGTGGGCTGGGAGGCCACTCGGGAGTTCTATCCACATTCCACAAAATAAATCAGATGTTCTCGTGGCCTGGGATGAGACAAGACATTCCGAAGTTCGTACATGAATGTCAGGTGTGCCAACAAGCCAAGGCTGAACATAATCGCACCACTGGACTACTTCAACCATTCAAGGTACCTCCAGAAGCATGGCACACTGTGAGCATGGATTTCATCGAGGGCTTACCAACCTCTGGGAGATTTGACACAATACTGGTGGTGGTCGACAAATTAACAAAGTACGACCACTTCATACCATTGAAGCATCCCTTTGCAGCAGCATCAGTGGCACAACTGTTTGTTGATCATGTATACAAACTGCACAACATGCCCAAAGTGTTGATATCAGATAGAGACAAGGTGTTCACGAGTACCTTTTGGCAAAATCTATTTCGCCTAGCAGACACTACGCTCAATCTGAGCTCGTCCTACCATCCACAAACGGATGGACAAACAGAAAGGTTAAACCAATGCTTGGAGACTTACTTGCGCTGTTTGGTTCATGCTAACCCGAATCATTGGAGCAAGTGGTTATCGCAAGCCGAGTACTTGTACAACACAACGTTCCACTCAGCATTGGGCAAATCGCCATTTGAGGTGTTGTATGGCAGGAAGCCACGACACTTCGGCATGCATACAGGCGACACACCAGCAGGATCTGATTTAGCGCAATGGCTGCAAGAGCGGGCTGTCATGATGCCAGTAATCAAGCAACACCTAGAGCGAGCAATTCAGAGAATGACTCACCAGGCAAACAAGAAACGCTTGGAGAGGTCGTTCGAAGTGGGGGATTGGGTTTATCTACGACTGCAACCGTATGTGCAGCAGTCGCTAATGCCCCGCTCGTGCCACAAACTTAGCTTCAGGTACTTCAGACCATATCAAGTAACACAAAGAGTGGGGAATGTTTCATACAAACTGAAGCTGCCAGAACAGTCAAAAATACATCCAGTGGTGCATGTATCTCTCTTGAAGAAAGCAATCAAGGCAATGGATAATGTCAGTGCTGATCCACCAACATCGTTGATGACTCTAGAGACACAGAATCAGACGGAGGAAAGGTTGATCAAGAAAGGCAAGAAGATGCCGCCTCAGGTACGTGTGCGCTGGACATCTCTGCCAACCAATTGCAGCACATGGGAGAACATCTTCGCGTTGGTCGACGCATTCCCGGGAGGCACCAGCTTGGGGGCAAGCTGCTTTTGCAGGGGAGGGTATTGTCATGACTACGTACCTGCCTGAAGCCATGAAGGTGAAGAAGAGGGCAATGGGCCGGCTGTTGATCAAGGAGGCCCACGAGCTGGCGTCTACCACAGGCCAGCCCACTCCAGACGGTGACACCCAGGACTAGGGTTAAAGAGCTGACGGCGGAGTTGGAAAAATGCATTGAGTTTATTGTAGTTGAATCCCATCGGGATTCGAACCTCTCTCTTCCTTCTTCGTATGAACTGAGTTCATCCATCTAAATTCATCGGTGTGACGCTGATTGTATCGACTTATCGTGTATCATGAAGTGACTGTGATCTAGTCACTTACACATGATCTTTTATTAATTCTGCAGATTGCATAAATGAGATAGCATAATAGTTGTATTGCTTCTTGGTGCAATTAAGCAGAGGGTGCGCTGAATGAACATTAGCATGTGAATTGCATCATTTTTACTTCGCCTGCCCATTGTACTTGCTGAATGGACAAATCATATGCTGTTTTCGATCTTATAAAGTTTAGGCTTAATTAGATTTATGCCACTTATGTCATTATAAAAACTCAAGTTGTAAATATGCCACTTAAATTTCTCAATACCTCTTTCCATGACATTGTCTTTACTAAATAGAATTATGATCCTAAAAATACATACATTTAAGTGTATTAGCGTCGTATGTACCATACACAACTTTTGACAGCACTTAAGAAGCTAATAGTTAGTACATTACGAAATAAAACCAAGTAACACACGGTGAGGGGGAAAAAAAGATGAAAGGGCTCGCTTTTCCTACCAAAGCGGCAAAGCCCGTCTCCTCCCGGCTGCTCGAATAACGGCTACCGTCCGATGCCGCGCGCGCATCCTGATCGCAGCCGACAACCCTTCCTCCCTCATCGCTCCAAAAGCCTTCGCCGCTCTCCCCCACGAACCCGCCGGAGGCGGCAAGGCAAGCCGGCGACGACCGACGGGGACTCCGGCCTCCGGGCTGCTCCCCTCCCCGTACACGCGCGGATGCGTGAACCGATCGTGAACCTGGTACATGATCTATACTTCGACTACGTTCTGATCCTGTTCGTGCAAAATCTCGTTTCAGCGACCGAGCCCTTGCTTCCTGGCCAATCGCACTGCCCCGCTCTCTTCTCGCACGGGTTGGCGTCTTGGAGAAACTGGAAGTCGAACTTCCAGGTAAAATCCCATGCCAGTTTACAGGTCGCTGATGTAATTGCCGCGAGTTCTTCTATTTCCTGTGCTGTCTGATCAAATGCCGTCAACGTGTTTGTGCAAATGCTCCACAGAAGCTAAGAGCTTGTGGGGTGAGTTTTGTCTTTGCTGAATCTAGCGTGTCACTATATATGTGCTTATTTGTCCCGTGAACTTGAAATGATTCATCGATGTTAAACCCCGTGAAAGCGTGAGAATTTTCACAAGTTGTACCTATCTGTGCTATTGCTTAATCTGAAGGCTTAAGTTTGGACTATATATTGCGATTTGACTCTATTTTGTTTTCCAACCTACAGACTTTCTTAATGGCAGAGGCAAATTTCTTGCTTCCTTATGCTCTGTCTATGCTGGAGTAGTATTTTTATCTGTTTCAAGTACATCTGTACATGTGATATCTTAACCTATCGTTTTAGTATAAGATGGCGTAATGTTCTTCTGATGCATCTTGCCCCATACTGTGCTCATGCAAATTGTGGGAAAGGATTTCCAAGTTACCAGATTTGTGTAAAATAATCTGCAGTGTGCTGGTTGCTTTTATTCTGAAACTTTGTACCACTATCTAGTAATAGAATTCATCAAATTAGAAGCACCGCAGCAATCAGTGAGTTGATGTTCAGTTCATTTCTCTCTGTTCTGACTTAGTGCAAATTCATGGTTTAGATATGGCGCCAAGAGGAAGAACTCGGAAGCATGCGTGCAAGAGATGTCAGAAGAGCTTCAGTGCAATGCCTGTGTGAAGTCATTTGTGTGAACTCGGAAGCATGCGTGCAAGAGATACCAGAAGAGCTTGAGTGCAATGGTTTAGATATGACGTGTGACCATCCTAGGTGCAATAATCGACGTCACAGGTTTGTTGATAGTCCTAACTCTATTGTGATGGAAGAGCAAACGAAGAAGCTTGAATGGGTCTCCAAGTTGCTTGATCTTGGAGTTCCAGCTCTCACCTATGGATACTACTATACTGTCATGAGCTTGTCTGAACCTCAGCCAGGGCGTGTGGGCAGTGTTCACTGAGCTAATTCTGGTGGTGTTCACTGTTGTCTGAACAGCTACAGTACTTCAGTTTTGTACAGTCCAGTAGCATAAACTCCAAATTGCCTGCTTGTAGATAGTCACTAACTTCGTACTGATGCTTGTCTTTACCATCAAATTCTCCATAAGAGTGAAGGCCACGCGTAATATGCCGTTGCAGCTTTTCTCAGCTGAATCATGAATGCAGAGAGCATGAGATTGTATCAATTGTGTACTAACTTCTATATTTGTGGAAATGTTCATATATTGAAATGATTCTTTAATAAAGAGAAGATGGTCGGGATTTGTTCACCCTGTTTTTTCGTTTTTTCTGTTGGCTTTTGGGTGTGGTATGAGGAAATACATAGTCACTGCTCTTATGATCACCATTGTGGCATGACACTCCATTGTCATGGTATGCATCATGTGATTGGTTTCGGCGGTCAACTGGTTTCTGTATAAATCTGGCATTCTCTTATGCTCTATTGACTGAAAATCTGCTCTGTGTCACTACTGCTTGCCTGTTTTTGCTAAAACTCGAAGTGATGCTGCTGCCTCATCTGAGACTTTCCCGGCCCAGAGTGATGATGGACTAACTGCACTTGCAATGTCGACAAACACAGAGATCTAAAACAACACATTTGGTAATTTGCCAATTAGCACTGACCCATTCACTCCTTCCAATTAGCACTGACACATTTCACTCCTTGGCAAGATCAAAATGGCAATCAGGAACCTGTGTAGCTAATCAAGTTCTTATTGAGTGCAGTAGTGCAATAATGACAGGTGATTGTTCAAAAGTTTACTCGTGTAGCTAACAATAATCTGTTCTTGAAATGTTATTCCATGAACATTAAGCAATGCATCCTGATATACAAACTCCAGCATTGGGCATGAACCAACAAAACCATTCAACACACAGATGCATCCAAGAATCGCAAGAGGAAAAAAACAAGAATAGGATTCATAGAATCCAGGTAGCAGCAGCAAGCAACCGATCGACGGTTGGATGATCACGGTCTCAGCACGCAAGAACGCAAAGAACATGCAAGCAAGAAAAACACAGGGCATGTTTCACGACGTACGCAGGTCCATGCATGGCGAACGCAAGCGGCGGACGAATCGAACAACGTAGCTAGAGGCGGTTTCAGGAGTCCACCTGATCCTGATGGCAAACGTAGCTAGCGTCGCTGGGTGGCAAATTGTCGCGGACGCTTCTGACCATCGAAACGCAGCCGTCGGCGGCGTCCTTCAAGCCCTTGATGAGGTCCAACGCGTTGCGGCGCTCGGCCCGGAGGTAGCCGTCGACGCCGGGGAGGAGCGGGTGGTTCAGCAGGAGGCGGAGGCTCTCCAGGAAGACGAGGACCTTCTCGACGCCGTAGCAGGCCTCGATCGCGAACACCCTGGCCTCCCGGAGCTTCCGCGCGGCGCTGCGCTGCGTGGCGGAGGTGACGTGGATGTCGCGGACCCTGGGCTGCGGATCCCACGGGGCGAAGGTGCCGCCGCGGAGCGCGAGCTCCTCGGCGCTCCTCAGCAGGGACGCCGCGGCGTAGAGGTCGGAGGACGCGGCCTCGAGCGCCTTCCCCGCGCGCCGGATCCTGGAGCGCACGGTGTCGGTCGCGGGCGCGAGCACCGGCGGGGCCAGGCTCCCCCGCGCGTTGCCGATCTTCCAGACGACCATGGTGACGCGGCCGTGCGCCTCCAGCACTCGGTCCCGGAACCGCACCTTCCACCACTCCTGTGCCAGCGCCCCCGCCATCTCTCTCTCTCTCTCTTCCGGTGGCGGTGGGCGGTGGCGGTGGGGTTTTGGTTTCTGAATGCTTCCGGTGGCCGGTGCGCTTCCGAGGCGGCGCAGCGTGCTCTCAAATAGCCGGCCCGGCTGGCGAGGTGGGGTCCACGGGAGTAACCGATTTTTTACCTTGCGCGCCGGCCGAACTGAAAGATGGGGAAATTACTGCCGGTAAAAAAAAATCTGAAACCCCCGGAGGGGACGCTGACGCTCTCAGTGAATAAACAACATTGCATTTTGTATCTCTAGAATGACTGGCATTACGGTAAAAAAATGTCTGGCAGTTCTGTTCGCCGTTAAACTGCTTAAATATGAGAATTTTCCAGCTGTAGAAAAATCACAGGATTATTCAGGTTGCGTACCAAGTCATGCATTTCCAAACTTATACACGTTTATGACTGACATGCCATTTCTTCAAAGTCAAAATCGCCGGTCCTCGTGGCGCCTGTGACCGACGGCTGCTCCACTAACCGGACGCGCTGGCTAGGATGGGCTCGGCTACCACCGCTCACCAGTGAGCCCCCTTCATGGCCAGAGCTGGGTGGATATCGCCGTTGAGGTCGACGAGGCGGTCGCCGCTGAGGCTGAGATGGTGGCAAGGTGCACCCCTCCGGGCTCGCCTACCTTCGGTGACGTCCTGGCGAATGCGCACTGCATGGTCTCGAGGTCGTAAGTGGCTCGTCAGAGCGCCTTGTTGCCGTCTCCGCGAGGTCCGGTGTCGTCGCTACGGCCGGTGCAGCGTGGTCCTTCTCCCTTAAGTAGGGCGGGGACGGAAGCAGATCAGGAGAGGCGCCTCGGGACCGTGACGTCGCCGACTTGCCGTCGCCGCACTCCCCGGAGACGTTGGCAGCTCCCCCTCCCCCCCCCCCCCCCCCCCCCCGCGCGCTCTTGGTGTCCACGTGGTGGCGGTCGCCATGAACATGTGATGTATCAAGTTGGTTTACTTGTGCTGCATCACGAAGTATTTGGTTTACTCGTGATGCATCACCTAGCAGGGTAACTACTTGTTGTATATTACCAACACCTTTTGATGTATTGTTGAATGTGTTATTCAGTTAGAATTACGGGAGCAAGCACGATCAGTGTGCCCAGTGGCCTGGTGGTGGGCACCCTGTCTGGACACTCACTGTCCCCCGCTCCCGCGACTCGACCCTAACCCTAGCCGCCGCCGCCGCCCGCGCCGCCATCGGCGAGCTCGCCCCTCCTTCCTCCTCTTCCCCTCCCCCTCCCGCGTCCGCGCCGCCCCGCGGCGGCCGGGCGCGGCCGTGCCGCCCACAGCCCAGAAAACCCCACCCCCTCCCTCCCCTCCTCGCCGCCGCCGGAGGGCGCCACGGGCAAAGCCCGGTGGTGTCGGCGGCGGCGGGCCTCCTTCCCCCTCGCGCGGAGCATGGCGGCGCGGGATGTTGGGGGCGCGGTGCTGGCGCAGGGCACGGCGGCGTTGTTGGTCGGCGACGGCGTGGCGGCTGCGAGGTTCTGCATGTGGAGTCCGTTGCGGCGGCGGGGTCCTCTGGCCCTGGGGTCGCCGGCGGTTTTCGGCGGGCGCGGGGTGGTGGTAACTGGTGGTGTAGGTTTGCCGATGCGTGTGCGGGCTGGATCTGGGCCAGGCGGGCCCAGATCTACCGATGCGTGTTGCACTGCTGCGGGCCGGATCTGGGCTAGGTGGGACCGGATCTGTCGGCGGCAGTGCCGCTATTCCCAACACCCGCGTCGGGTCCCGTCCCTCCTCGTGCGCTGATGCTCCCTGGTAGGGAGCTCGGTCGCGGTGCTGCTCGGCTTGCGACGGTGCTTTGATCCAGGTCTCGGGGTTGTCCGGGTTGGGTTAGGCCGGTTTTAGGGTTGGGGCGCTTCCTCTTGGAGGCAGGGCCGTGTCCAGTGTGGTGCTGGACTGACGCGCCGCCCTCGGCCCAGATCTGGGTCTTCGGACCCCATCTAGGTTTTAGGCGGGTCAGTCTGAATCCTCGTTTGCGCGGTTCTTTGTACACTGGTGGTGGAGAGCAGCTTGGAGGTGGGGCGGCAGTGCCAACGTCGTGCCTTCTACAGCGCGACGGCAGGGACTTCACGGGCCTCGAGGGGCTCGGCCGGGCTTGTGGACCTGGTGTGCTCCTGCTGTTGTGTCCGGTCGGTTACCGCTTCTGGCGGTGGAGGTTGGTCCCTCTCGCACGTCGGCGGTGGTGTGGCTTCTAGTCCCGTCTCTCCTTTTTCGGTGTGTAGGCCTCTCCTCTTTGTACCGTGGGGAGACAGTGTGAACGGCTACGCGTTCGTGCGCTGGGTGGTGGGTGGTTTGGTGGAGTGTTCCAGAGCGCCTAGGGTGAGGTGGGATTGGGAGAAATCCTAGTCGGCGTGTTCGACTCCGGCGCGGTGGCGCCTGCGGGTGCCGCCAGTCCTTCCTGAAGGGCGTCGGGTGGTCCCCTCTCCTGAATCGCGTACCGGGGGAAACCCTTGGCAGCAGCGTCGTCGTCGTCGCTTCCCTTCTTGAAGGTGTTGTTGGGTACCGGCGCTTTGGAGCACTAGGAGCTTGGTGCGAGGTCTCGGTGGGCGTACTGGTCGTGGAGTCTGGTCACTTTTGACGATCCGCCGTTGTTGGCATTTTTCTCTCCTTTTTTTCTCTTCTCTTTTCTTTTGGGCGTGCTTTTACTGTTTCTGACCCAGCAGTTATTTTTGGGCGTTGTGCTGTCTGGCCCAGCAGCGGTCTCAAACGGTGTGGCTTTATTTATAAAGCGGGGCGCGAGCCTGATTCGAGAGAGAGAGTTAGAATTACAGGGTAGCCTCATCACTTAAATGGAAGGGGTACCAGAGCACGCTCATATCTGCAACCAAACAAGGTGTGCGTTGCACCACCAGGGCAGAAATGAGGTCCGTCTTCCCTCTCCAATGCAAAAAAATGCCTTCACACACGGCTTCTATGGCCCGTGACACGTTTACAACGCAGAGCCTGGGTCAGCAATACACAAATCGACGTGCATTTCCAAACTTATACACGGTTTATGACTGACGTGCGATTTCTTCAAAGTCAAAAATATGAATTTTCAGCCATTTATTTTAAGATTGGGATCATATGTACCGATTTCGGAGACGACAGGGTGATGCGATGCGACGGTCCTCGTGGCGCCTGTGACCGGCGGCTGCTCCACTAGCCGGACGCGCTGGCTAGGATGGGCTCAGCTGCCACCGTGAGCCCCCTTCATGGCCGGAGCTGGGTGGATATCGCCGATGAGGTCGACAAGGCGGTCGCCGCTGAGGCTGAGATGGTGGCGAGGTGCACCCCTCCGGGCTCGCCTACCTTCGGTGACTACCTGGTGAATGTGCACTGCATGGTCTCGAGGTCGTAAGTGGCTCGCCGGAGCGCCTTGTTGCCGTCTCCGCGAGGTCCGGTGTCGTCGCTACGGCCGGTGCAGCGTTGTCTTTCTCCCCTAAGTAGGGCTGGGACGGAAGCGGATCAGGAGAGGCGCCTCAGGACCGTGAAGTCGCCGACGTCCCCGCCTGGCTCGAGCTGGGTAACGGCACAGGCGGCGCCGCACTCCCCGGAGACGCTGGCAGCTGCTTTTGGTGTCCACGTGGTGGCGGTCGCCATGAACATGTGATGCATCACGAAATATAGTTGGTTTACTTGTGCTGCATCACGAAGTATAGTTGGTTTACTCGTGATGCATCACTTAGCAGGGTAACTACTTGTTGTGTATTACCAGCACCTTTTGATGTATTGTTAAATGTGTTGTTATTCAGAACTACGGGGTAGCCTCACCACTTAAATGGAAGGGAGTACCAAAGCTACCCCACCACTTAAATGGAAGGGAGTACCAAAGCACGCTCATATCTGCAGCCAAACAAGGTGTGTGTTGCACCACTAGGGCAGAAAGGCGTCTTAACAATGAGGTCCGTCTTCCCTCTCCAATGTAAAAAAATGCCTTCGCGGGCAACCAAACGACACGGCTTTTATGGCCCGTGACACGTTTACAACGCGGAGCCTGAGTTAGCAATACACAAATCAAGACTACCAAACACGCCCTTCTATGCTTGCAGCTAAGTGCACCCTTCATGTGCAAACTACAATACTATTGAAACGGCGGTAATTACGAATATACAAGTTTTCTCTAATATGGCAGAAGAATTGTTCGGTGACAGATCTAAACATGGGAACTGTTACAATATTGAAGAAAAATGTTACTATGACGGGCATATCCTTATCGAACAGGAATCCTTAACACGTCCGTATTGTCTTCGTAAATTAATATGGAGCATAAGGCACCACACTGCTTCATAAACCCCAAAAAGGCCCAAGGATATCAAAATAATGAGAATGATGTACACACACTAATTTAATAAGATGCACTGTTACAGTGCAATACACGTTCCAGATAACTTAGTCACCACAATGTACAGTAGTTCACGTTAACATGAACAAAAGAAGAAAAAAGGACGCATCCAGTCGACTAGCAATTTCTTTTTCAATGCCGGTTCAGGAGACAAGAGGACCTGCAGAAAAGAGTAACACAGTGTGAGTGAACTTGGCACCTTCTTTTGTCAGAAAATTTTCTATTAGGGCCAATGTTTTGTATCCATCAATACTGGTAGAAGTACACATGCAATCAGCATTTAATAATCACATCCTTTGAGAAATGTTACACAACTCGAAGTTAGTGCCCAGAATCCCAAGGGTCTGACAAACCTACTAGCACAATTAAGGGAAGTGACTGAGACAGGCCGACTTAGGTAGGATTGGAGGAAGCAAAATTCAGTGATCAAGCATATTTCAATCTCTTTATGTGTGCTTTGTTTGTGATTACCAAGTTCTGGAAAATAAAGAAATGATTGGATTATTTCCTGAATTTTCTCTGAGGTCATAATTTAGTTCAGCTCCTGCGGTCCTCTTTCTGGCATCTGGGAAAAAAATGTAGATCCAAAATTTGCTACCAACTACTATCATCGTGCTTCCGTCTTCTGTAATAAACTAATAAGTAGGATTTACTACCTTATTTTCAAGTGTGATATCACGTTGCTGGTTTGAAAAGAGAAAGTTGGATGAGTCTTGCATTCTTTGCCAAACAGGAAGATGTGATATGCACCTCAGTTTGAGAATCTCTTGGATACCAAGGAGAAACAGAAAGTCAGTAGAAAGGGAGTCCTCTGACTAATAAGATGTATGATTTCACTCTTTCGAAAAATATCTGCATCTTAGAATTTAATTCTTGTGATGGCAGAACGTAAACCTAAAGATATATCTAGGATCATCGGCTTCATCCAGTTCTTCTTTTGGTGCCTTGTAAAAATCATGTTTATTGTATTCATACTAATATTTACCTGCGCAAGACTCATATATGGAGATTAAAGGAAATGGCTTCGTGGAAGGAAAATCGTCTTCTTGTCAAAAACCCACGGGTGTTAAACTTGGAGAACAGGAACATACAAAGTTCCTATGTTTATAAATTACATGTGTCCCTTGCATCAGAAAATGTCTCCGGTGAAGAAGTTAGATGTACGCTATCTAGAACTGAATTATGCTTTGCTAGATATTTCTTTAATATGACTTGGTCCAGATTTGACTGGCTTTGCACTCAATTATGGTCTCAAATAGTGTGTCTACCATTCTTGACCAAGTTTCAGACCTTTTGGTCTTAAACCTCAGTGCACCTACAACTCTCAACGGAGAGAAGTGAAAAAATGCAACAGAACAAAGGAGGTTGGAATCACCAGAATAACCAAGGGAAAAGGATGAGTTTTTATTTCCAAGATGTTATATTCATGTGTTTTGTAAGAAAACTGAGGCAAGCAACCTCTTTCATCAAATAGTGAATGTTTATTACAGTGTACGTATGGACAAGCTTGCAAGTCTACATAGTACCGGTAGTTTAAATCTAGATAACTTTCAAATGATACTAGGTTAAACGTGGACATGTGTACCTCATGCAATAATAACTTCTCCAATATCTGATACGTTTGCAACCAACTCTCCGATCGTTCGGTGTTTTTTTAGCGTGTGAAACACCCCAACCTGTGGAGTCAGCACAACACATATTTTAGTACTAGCATTTTCTAATAATAGTTCCATAGGAAGGAATGGATAGCAGAACTTACAGAGATATGAACTTCAACATTAAGGTCATTTAGATTGTCTGAAAAGCCCTTGCATATGCTCATCAACATATTTTCCAACTAATAATAGCAGTAAAACCATAAAGGTCAATAGCATGAACTACCAAATATCACACAAATGTAATTTATTTACATTTCATCTGAATCGAAACAATCTCTAATACACCAACCTCAATTGTTGTGGAAATGCATTCTCCATTGCAACATTCAATAATATCACCTTTTTGGATTCCAAATTTGGCAGCTTGAGATCCTCTTGACACCTAAGTTTCAATTGGCGATCATTAATCATTATCCCTATGAGAAACTGAGCACCATTAGGAAGGCATTAGATACCTCTTGCACAATAAGACCGTCGTCAATGTTATACATACGCCGTATCTTGTCAACATGAGCAGGCTCAAGAAGCTTGATGGCCTGGAACGTCATCCCAAGATTGGGACGGGGCATGTACTTATACCTAACCAAATAACCAGTTAATATAATTCCAACAAGGTATACATCAGCAAGTAAAACTTTTTAAATGAGCCATCTTCACTGGCATTTAACTTCTTTCAAGCAAAACCAACAAAAATAAATTTGGGTAGAATTCAAAAGGTCCAAAGGAGATGCGACTTGAAAAATAGTTGAAAAGATAAAAAAAGATCTTTAATGATTTGACAGTAAAATAAAACAACATATTTCAATATCAACCAGATGAGTATCGCAAAATCATTGGTTCATGGAGAATATCCCAACTAGGTTAAGTTCAATACCTCCTTGAAAAAGGAAGGGTTCAGGAAACTTGGCGATCTAAGTTGAGAGAGGTAACAAAACGTACACTTCCATTGAATCTTACTCGATACTTTTGCTATAAACAATCACATGGAGCATAAGCTAAAGAAATCATCATTTCTTCTTACAAATAGTTACAACCATGGATCATTTTGCGGTCTAGGTGTGCCCAGCTTGACCCCATCAAAGAAAAACTTCTTGCTTTGCTTACAAATTATTGCTACTATGCTAAACTATCTATTGCAGCTATGTCTTCAAACATAACATTACTTAGATAAATTATTTATTGCAGCCATTTGATCAAACATAAATCTGCTTATTAAATTGCATATGACAAAGAAAACCCACTCATATTTCTTCCATAAATCCACACACTTGAGCAAAATGGACGAAGGCATAAAAGTCCCTGTCTTACTATTGTTGGACATTCCCACAACATTTCCATCCAAGTCAATGACTAGCCCTCCGCTATCATACTACAAAAATTCACATTCACAAAATATGAGAGTTGATAATAACAAAGAATTATAGTAGTCGCATACTGAAATATAAAACATCAAGATTATATAAAAAAACTCAAAACAGGAAGCAATGTATTTATTACAATCATGTGATAAGAGATATCACCTCCTTATCATCGTTTGCACCACCTGCACAATCAAAGTACATATTGTGATACCGCTCAAACGTGGTTGGATTCTGATATACAGCCCAAGCATATGTTATCCTTAGATCTAACATTTTGTCTCTTCATAGCCAAAAGACCTCTTGAGCAAGTTTCACTTCTTCATGGAAAGATGGCAACTCAATGGGTTGATCCACTCTAACCCTCACGAAAGCAATATCATAATGAGGTTGGTAGTAGAGTAGCTGGCCTTCTGCACTGGTGCCGTCTAGCAAATGCACAGTAACCTAAAAACATGGGAGAAAGGATTATATCGCACTTTTGAACATTGTGTACCAAACAGGCTAGGTGTGCATTAAATAAATACTTTTAAACCAAACTCATTTGTTGTTTCCTGTTTATTGCTAGAGATGTCAAATAGCACAAGACATGCAATTTGCAACTAGGAAGAAATCTATCTTGCGCCTAGTTATTAATTTAAGATGGAACCAAGTAGAGTGAAAGTACAAGCAGAAACTTAATAGATAAAACACTGACTCACATTAGCATGGGAATCATACTCTTCTCCACCGTGCCAGATGTTGACAGGAGAATTCTTTGTGCGAATCAGATTTGCAGTTGTCAAAACAATACCGGTTTTCCTCTCCTCATCACAATCAATCCAAAAACCGGAGCACCGTTTTAGAGGTTTGCCACCTGCATTCACCCGGATTCATGCATAGCATACATCAAGTTGCGCGACGATTGATAATTTTTTGTATTACTAACTGGTAGAAGAAATGTCTACGATTAACTACACATAGACAACAGAAATTGAGACTTACAGGAGACTAATATATTTTAGATGATTCGACATGCACCTTCTATACAACTGCAGGCAATCAAGTACAAACGAAGAGCAAGTTGCGCTAGTAAATAAATATAGTTCCAAAGCAAATACAACAGCACAGGAAGAAGAGAAATTTACTCACAATATGGGTATGTACATACACATTTTGTGAAGATATGGTCAGCATTTTTCAACGAATAATAACTATACATAGACGAGCATGTGTGAAGAGCATCTAGAGCGATGACATGGCACTAACTGAAAAATGGAATTGCAATACGATCATAATGAGGCTGGTCAAGGAAGAAAAGTAGAAGAACACATGTTTCATGTAAGATCCATGAATGTTGAGATTAACTTCTTAGGAAAAAATCATAATTTCCTTTTCGTGAGACAAAGCGTTTGTTGATGGAAAGCAAAAGGACTTGCCAAAAATTCTGAATTTTCTTTTCTTGAGACCAAGCGTTTATTTTTCTATTTAACTGACATATGAACACTCATGCAGGGGCAAATTAAGTAGATAACAATTTCACATGGGGCAATCAAAATAAAATACTCATCTGAACTGAACTACAGTTAATCATTTGTTTGAAGCTATGTATTTACTGAAAGGGCTAGTATAGCACTGTAAATCTTAACATGCATTTGATTCTCTCTAGCAAGTTGTTCCTAAAATTGAGAGGGCTGGTGAAGCATATGTGCTACATACATACCTACGGAGGAGGAAATCCCGAGAAGATACTTAGCGGCAGTGAGCACCGCCTTGGTTCCAGATTCGCGGACATGGAGAAGCTCTTGAGTGTGAAAATCCGTGGGAGGGTTAAAGTACTTGAGCGTAGGAATTTCAGGGGGAGCTACAATGAGATAAATACACATAAATCACACACTTTGAAACATCATTACATTGTCATGAATGCAGTAGCTAAAGCTAACTGAATCTGAAAAAACAGCAACAGTAACAAAAACGTCTGGAATATATATGCATCAGACTGTGTTTATATATCTTCATAGTTTAATAGGTTGAGGCTGTCACTTGCGAATATATATGCATCAAACTGTGCGTATATATGTAAGGGCTAAGATATGTACAGTACAATGTTACTAGTTGTACAAACAAACCAAGAAGAACACTTGCGAGATAATACCAGTTTGGTGAATTGACGCTTGTGGAGAATGGGGAAGAAGAGGAATCAAACCTAATTGCGCAGCAAGTCTGTCTCTTTCAATCTTGGCCCTAAGACCCTTGGGATTAATGGTGAAAACTTTCCTGCCCGCGGGCGCGGGGGGCGGTGCAGGCGCCTCCTCCCTCTCCGGATTTGTCTTCTTCGCCTGCACTTGCTCTTCTCCGCTTGACTCCGTGGGCCTCTTGTTCTTGGATTTCTCCATGGCCGAACTCCGTCCTCTTCTATTGCGTGTGGATGAAAGCGGAACCTCTTGCGATCGCGCCGCCGCCTCCTATTCCCTTCAGCTTGGCGAAGAGTCAGGGTTCCTTCTCTTGGGCAACCGATCGCATCAGCGGCTGACGAGTGGGTCCTCGTGGCCGCTGTCGCTCTTCTCTCTGATCTGCGGGCCCGGCCGCCTGTCGCATTTCCAATCTCGTTCTCGAAATAGAATAGAGGTTATAAATAAAGTAACGATCATATAATTTCAACATACAACTCAACAGGTCCTCGGAAAAGAAAGGCGCTGCATCTTCATCGTCACCTTTATCTAAGAACTGGCGGATTCTCACCTCCTCTAGGTGTCGCTCTGGCAATAGGAGGGGTGGAGACCTCGGACCTACGTAAGGCGTTATATAAGGGTCTCTAATGTTAGACATTGGTTTTAGTTGATGTCTTCTTCTTCGTCAATGGAGATGACATCGTCAGCAATAAGTGATCTTTCGCACTTCGTTCGCGAGATCTCCTTCTCGATGTCAATGGTGGCTTTGCAAGATTAGGTTTGTTTAGATCTTGCTTCGCCAAATCAATATTGGATTGTTTCTCAAGGTTGCCGCGAGGAGGTTTGTCCTCGCATTATCTATCCCGACAACTACGTCTTCAACAATGGTGTTCGTTCTCTCGGGTCCAACGACGTCGATAACGTGGTTCGGTTATTTGTTCCTGAAATATCTATGGTGGTGCTCTTGCCGATGTCGCTTGATTAATTTAATGGTTGCATGCGTGCACAAAGCCTTGGCATTGCGGCGCAAAATTAAAAAGGGAGAACCTTCGATGGTATTCACAGGTATGTGGTTTGGTGGTTTCGACGTTGTTCTACGGCTGTCTTCATACGTCATGAATGAAGAACGAGTATGAAGATCTCATAGATTTCTATTTTAGCTTTGTTTTTATAATCGATGTAATCATGTACTCTTTATTGGTTTAATATATGTGGAAAATTCAAAAAGAAACATACAACTCAACAGAACACCTCACCACACATACGAGGCAAGATATAAAGGTTCTAAAGAACAACACCACCACCCTTAAAAGAGATGATGCATCATCCGGTGATCGATGAGTTTCAAGACGACGCCTTTAGGAAGGGAATGACACCGGACTACCGCTAACGCCTGATCCAAACAATCCAAGGTTTCATCTGGAGTATCGTGAAGGATAGAGAGTAACCTAATGACGCCTTCAAGAATGATACGATGCCTCACCGACGTCTCCGCCGTCTTCCTGGTCAGAACCAGACAAGGTTTTCACCTGACACATACACTCTACCTCTGAGCCATACGTAGCGCCTAACACCAACTACAACATCGACACACCCACGGGAATTGGCCCACACCCGATACCTGAGCGCTGCCCACGGGAACCATGTCTCCCACGACCATGGCCGCCGGTTCGGCATCGAACACGAGCCCAAGGTTTGAGAGATACAACGCGAGACCGACAAAGCGGAGCGGGTAGGCGAGCGTCAAGTCATGTAGCGCGGGGGGGGGGGGGGGGGGGGTAGGAGAGCAATGGGCATGCAGACACAATGCCTTTGTATCACCCGCCTCGCCCATACATCCATGAGAAGGAGGGTGGAGCCACGACGCTAAAGGTCCACCGCACCACCTAGGGACGCCGTCCTGCGGACCAGAGCGGTCCGCGACGGTCACATGCCGCCCGATATGGGTCGAAACACCCTTACGGGCACATCCAAATAAATGACTCAATTTAACCGTCTTCTACAATTTACATACAAAAATTTAAACTACAACTGATATAGACTTAAACTACAACTAACTGAACTCAAACACAACTAATCTAGACGCCGGGAGCAGGGACAAC
The DNA here is from genome assembly GCA_026929855.1 of Poa annua. Taxonomy (NCBI): domain Eukaryota; kingdom Viridiplantae; phylum Streptophyta; class Magnoliopsida; order Poales; family Poaceae; genus Poa; species Poa annua. The sequence goes on from CM049432.1 coordinate 8,481,197, forward strand.
GTTGTCCTCATCCATCGCCGCATGAGAGGGGTCGGACTAGTCATCGTTCGACATGTCGTCGGCACAATGGCGGGTCTAGGGAAGCAGGTTCATTGCGGCTGGTAACATGCGTTGGCCAGCACCTCTCCTACGTGTCGTGCACCATCATGACGTGCCCCTTTGCCGCTACGTTGCTCGTGCGCACACATGTGCCTCTGTTGGTGGCACAACGCGGGAGATCCTGCCTCTCTTCCGCTAGCGCCTTCCTATGTCTCTCCGCCGCATCCCCATCTCCCGGGCCTTGGTCTCCTGGCGCGCCCTCTCTAGCGCTCATGCTTTGTCGGTCCGCTAATGACAAAAACTTCATAAGCGTATTCTCCCCACATGATTCGAGTGTTTATATCGAACTTGCATGGAAGTATAACGCATGCATCCACTTTATGAAGTAAAATAAAACGGTAAACACCATAGTGGCTCTGGAATTTTGCTGTCACTATCCGGATGGCAAATGTGTAAATCTCCATGTAAACTCATGGACAAAACTGTCTTTCCTCGTCATTTTCCTCTCTTCCCAAAAGCTTCGTTACAGTTCCGGCCCCCAAACCCCAACCCCGTTCATGCGCCGCGCCGCGCGGAGTCGCCGCGCGTGTGCGAGATGCACCTAGGACGCATCAGGGTCCAGATTCACAGGATGCAGCAGCCTATAAGAGCACCCCGCTCTCTCGCCGTCGCTTGGTTTGTTCCGAGCGCCCATCAACGGAACCGCGACGAAGCAAGACGTAGAGGCGGGCACCTCGCCGCGCGCTCTACCGGATTTCCCTGTAGGGTCTCACATTGGGGGTGGCTTCGATCCTAGACTTCCCCCTGGAGCAGTTCCTTGAGGTGCGTTCTGATTCTTGCCCGTTCTTGCTCGTTGTTTGCTGTCAGGTTTCGCTTCTTGATTCGGTCTTTCGCCAAGAAATTGAGACGGCCTTGTATCTAGTTTGTCGATTAGATTGCCAGAGTCTCTGAGTTCATTTTAATCCAGTTCCCAAGTTCTTTATTTCATCCCGCGAATTCTTGCCTTCCCTGACCAATTTGGTCGCTTCCCAGTTTTCTTGAACAGAGAAGCGAAGCCAGAAGGTACAAAGCTCGTGTGTATCTCGGTTCAGTTATCCCAATTGTTAGTGCAGACTGCAGAATCCATTTTGATAGTGTACCAATTTCCATTGCTGCAGTTGCCACCGTGATTAGCCAATCGTCGTCTTTCGCTAGTCATATACAGAAGTGGATTGAACAAACAAAACCTTCTTCGAGGTAGGTTCCGAGTCTTGGATTTCGTCACGAGTTTAGCACGAGGTTGTCTCTGGATTTTCGAATATATTGGTACTATGGGTTCTAGATTTGTGTTTGCCTGGTTGGCTGGTTGACTGACTGGTTCGATGAGCTTATTTTCTCGTTTGTTGTCCTCGGGTTCTTGCTTTTCCGCAAGAAGCCTCGCTATCTTCATGCTCTTGTCATGGCTCGCTAGCTACTGTATACCTTGATTGTTAGCAGAAGTTCCTGTCTTCGCAATGACCCCTTGTTTGCCTGAATGCTTGGAATACATAATGAATTAGAGAGGGGACTCGTTCAAAACCTAACCGTCAATTCATGCATGTTCTTGATGCAGTGATTGTGCTCAGTTCATGATCTGTCCTCTGTCGGCCGAAGTTGTCAAGAAAAGTTTGGTAATATCGAATTAGTGTGTATAATTCCCTATGATGCATTGCTTCAAAGAATGTATATATATTCTTGCTTCAAAGAATGCATCGGTTAATTCCCTATGATGCATTAATAATGTGCATAATTGTTGTGATTCAGAAATGGCTTTGAGTGGGCCTCAAGAGTGCATGAATTTCTTAAGTTTACATTATTGTTGTTATATATAGTAATTGTCTATAAGCTCTCATTAAGCATATTTCCACAATTGCTACTTACATGGATTTGCCTTTTAAATTTGCCTAAATTCGCTGAGTTCCTTGTGACATGCCCTTACGTTAGACGTGCTATGTTTCAGAAATGAGGAAGACGTGCATCATCTGCGGCAACACCTACAAAAATATACAGTCCCACCAGAAGAAATGCAAGTCCCCCAAGAAGTCCGGGCATAATGCCGCAGGACAGGAAGAAGTTTCAAGTAGTGCCTGGGATTGCAAAGGCTTGCTTGATTTTGATATAGTAAGGCGGCCAGGGAGCAGTCAGGATGCAATAAAGGAGATGGATGTTACAGAGGCGCTTGTGCTTCTCCAGGAACAACCTGGCAAGGATATATCTTCGGATGACGAACCAGGAGTTGAGCATTCAGGTGTTGAATTAGCTGCTGATAATCCAGATGAGGTGCTCATGGTGTGCTCGGACAAGAGAACTTCTGCTGTGGAATGCATTTTGCACCCTGTTGTGGAGTTAGAGGAGAGATTGAGTAGCAATGCTATCGACAGTTCTGATGTGGTGCAAAAGGACAACCAGAAGCTCGATGTAAATTTTGATTTTGATGCTGCGATTGCTGTGATTAATCTCATGAGCTTAAAACCTAAGAGAAATTCAGCTTCTGTTGATCTCTATGGAGGTACTGAGAAATGTTCAAATGAAGCTCTTTTGGTAGAGGAGCCGGAATTGACTCGCAATAATGATGGTCAAGGGCTGGTTGATTGTCCTGAAAATTCTTCTGTGATGGAGCTGAAACAGCCTAAGCTTGATCTCATGGTTTTAGAAAATAGTGAAAACGCAGCCTCTGATGATGTGGCGGGAAAGCAGACATCTCTGACAGAGTCAGTGGCCAGAGAGGCGGATCAGGAACCAGAACAAAAGTTAGATGCCTTAGAGGAACAAGCTGCCAAGGGTACATCGTCTGTTGATGAACTAGGAACTGATAATTCAAGTGAGGAATTGGGTGCTGATAATTCAGATGAGATGTTCACTTCCTGCTCGGGCAAGAGTTCGTGTTCTGTAAAATCAGATAGAGATGATGAGATTACAGACGATATGAAGAGGGCTGCATTTGCTCTCCTGGAGCTAAGAGATGGATTTTCTGCATATCCATTGAGGTACCGAGAAAAGTGGAAATAAAGCTCCTGTTGAGGAGGTAGATCGGAGTTGCAAGCACATTTGCCCAGCGCTTGCTGCAAAATCTGCTGCAATGGAACTGAACAGTCCGAAGCTTGACCATGAGGATCTTAATAACTCTGTTGTGATGCAAGATGAAGAACATAAGGTTTATCTCGTTGCCCCAGCTCCTGCTGACAGTTCAGAGGAGGAGAGGTCCGACATCATCAATGGTCAAGAGAATCAGACCACTTGAGGCACTTGTAAGGGTGTCAATGAGGTTCCTGTTGCAGTGAGTGAAACAAGATGTACAACTGAGTGACGCTTCTCATCTAAAACCTTTAGGGAGCAATTCCTGCCCTGAGTGATGTCTTAACTCAGCGGTCTTTAGGTCAGCCGGTCTGAAACAGAAACACCATTATGTGTCTACTAGTAGATAGTTTTTTTTTTTGGAGAGATACTGGTAGATAGATTAGAAACTTGGGCAACTTGCTTGCCACAACTGCTGTCCTTCCGCGTACTTGCAAAGCGAACAATGGTACAATGTTATATTGCTTGACAATTGTACTGGAGCATTGGAACTGTACTTATCTAACATGTACCGTTACTGCTATATATGCCGTGTACTCATGGACAACGTTGGGTGTATGATCGAGGTATTAATCATGGATAATTTTGGATGTATGATTAAGGAGATAATTGGTGGCTGAAAAGGTAAGCAAACAAAAACTCAGCTGTTTCGATGTTGGACTGGAATTGCAAGTGTGAAATTAAATACAGAAACATGGTTTGCGTTTTGCATGCCTGGTTTTATGGCTGTGCTTGCTCTTCATTCCTGTTCAGTTCTTCCATCTCAGATCTTACTATTCAGTGATGACCACTTTGCAGCAAATGATCATTTTGTATTACTGTGACTCTGCAGTTTGTACTCCCTTCTTTATCTTTACTGTCGGATCCTTTTGTTTCACTCGGTCACTTGCCAGGGTCGACTAAACTTGTCGCCTCTTCCCCGCAACAAATCCTCTGCGTGCGTCTCTCCCTGGCCGGCATACGGGAACGCGGCACGACGAGTCGCTGACTGTAAATCTTGTGCTCCGTCATGCTTTAATTCCATGAGCTTGCAAACTTGATGAATCGATTAGTCTCACTGGTTTGGATGGTAAATCAGTCAGTCATACGCAAAGGGAGGCAAGCCTACACGGGACAGCTCCACATCCAGTTCTGATATCTACTCGTTTGGTAACCATCATGTTCTTTGCTGGATTTTCTTCATAGTCTTGATAATTGCACTAAAACTGGAATACAGGAACATGGTGGCGTTTTTGCATGCCTAGGATGATCAATAGTTCTTTATCACATAATAGTCAGCGATGATCTGGGAATGTTGATATAGCAAAAGCAAAGAGTTTGTGGCTGTGATTGCCTTCTGATCCTGTTTCAGTTCTTCCACAACATAGTCGGTGATGAAATGATCAGTAGAGAATGTTGAACTAGCACAAAAAATAAAAAAGAATTGTGGAGTCTGTCAGACAACCTCTGGGCCACCCTAAATATGTTGAAAAAGCAGGAAAAACAAAAAGAATTGTGGAGTCTGTCAGACAACCTCTGGGCCACCCTGCTCAGGCAAGCCAGGCAGGAACGATCCTCTACAGCCGTCGGATTACTCCCATCAGGAAGAACCCAGACCGTTAATCACGCTCTGGCCCAGAGGTCAGAATGCATCAACCAGACTTTCGTGTGTGCCTCCTTTTTGGTAAAGGATGCAGCGGTACGAGCCTATAGAACAGATCCTGTTCAAGTAAGGTCGTGCTTCCATCCCTGCCTCTCCGCCTTATAACCTAGTGTCCGAGCTACTAAAGAGGCGAGGTGGGACTAAAAACGGTGTTGTATCCAGCGGGCGCTGTAGCGCGTTTTCCACGAGGAGGAGAGGACTCGTGGGTCGTGGCCCAATTGGTTGGTGGGAGTGAGATAAATGAGGCCCAGCCCATCTGAGAATTAATCGTCTCGTATAACCCTTCTCTCGACTCTCCGCTCCGGCAAGCTCGCCGTCACCGCAGGGAGAAACAAAGGTGCCTCAATTTCCCGCTTTCCGGCATCTCAAGCAACTGCCTAGCCCCCCGCTACTTCCAGGATATCTCCATTCTGCTGTCTTGTGTGCTGTTCCCCTGCACATAAGGTGTTCGACCAATGTCCCGGTCTTGTAGCACACAGGGTGGTTCCTTCGGGAGCTATCTCATAGTGAGCGGGATCTTCCTTGATTGATTCGTGGTAATTCAGCTGATCTTATCAGTACCGCTGCCACTGTGTACTCGCTGTTGAAACAAGTTGACAGCATCTTTCCGGCTCCTTCGGAGAAGTAGTAGTAGTCCCAGTTTCTATCTATTTTTTTTCTATGTTTTCACCACTTGCCTTCTGTATTCTGATTTTTGCCAAGAAAAATCATTTCCTTTTCTTTGCTACTCACCAGCCTGTGTTGAAAACTTGGCACCTACATTGCCTACTCACCAAATCCTCCATCATTTTCAGTGACTGCTTTAGTTTCAGAGCTTGCAAGCTTGTTGAGTCCGACTAGTCTTACTGGCTTCGGTTGGAAGCCAGCCAGTCTTATGGGAGGAGAGGAAAGCCTACACGGGACAGCTCTGCATCAAGCTATGGTATCTCCTTCTTCGTGATTCTTATGATTTGATTTATACAGGTGACCTTTCTGACTTACAAGGGGTTTCAGTCTCAGATGACTTTTCTGGATTAGCTGATTGTGCCACATGAAAATATAATTTCATTTTTTTTCCTTATTTTTCTCGACATAACATCACTCAACTATTCCAAGGTTTGAAATTATATGCCAAAGCTTCAACTGCATGGCACCAGGACCTCCAACTGGAGTAGTCATTGTCACACTATTTATTTTTTGTCCTCGTAGAGATATTTTGCCGTTGCAAAAGGCAAAAGAATAATAATTTAGAATCTGGCCGACATAGAAAGTGAGTATAATTATATACTGAATTATGCATGAACGTGTCCTCTAAAAATCATCAGGTCCATATTTATATGAAATCATGATTGAATTTTAAAAGGTAGTACCTATGGATTATATTAAAGTTAAAACTGAGTCAGCAAGTCCGTAAGAAAAACTCACTTAGATGTTTAGTTACATTTTGGCTTGCCTTCACTGCCAGGCATGTCAGGCGATGGAAAAAACGAAGCATGAGCACCATGCAAAAAGAACCTTTTACACAGGAGCTGGGGTTGTCTGGATTTTCATTAGTATGCTACTGTTTTCATGCTGATTACTCCATATGAGCATAAAAATCCATAAAACCTGGTTTTTCTCTAACATCTACTACTTTCTGTAGTGCTGTTACATCATTGGAAATTTCAACGTTTGAATTTATGTCATATCTCCTTTTACTACATCTCACACAAGACATAGCACTAATTATTGTCACACTTTTTTATCTGAAAGTGATATTAGCAATCACAAAACTCAAATTTAAGGACCACCTCCGCCTTATTTAACAACTTGGACATATCCAAGTACAGCCGAGCATGTGGCAGAACTTGAGCCATGGGTTTTCGGTATTAGGTGATTTTGTTTTGTCGAGACAATCTCTCCATCTGAACATAAAAAAATCATGGACCCTGTTTTTCTCGAACAACTAACTTATACGTGTCTACATGCAATGCATGTGGGTATATCTGTGCTAGAACATCTTGTATTTTGATACGGAGGGAGTAGTTGTTCTACTGTAACATTGTTGGAATATTTCAACGTTGAAATTATGTGATATCTGTAACTACATGGGGGACAAGACTTAACAGAAATCATTGTCACGCTTGTTTTTCTGATAGTGTTAGCAAGCACAAACAAAATCAGGGACAACCTCCACCTTATTTAACGACTTGGACATACACGACGGAAATGCAAGATATCATACAATAATCATCTCCACCATCTTGCTCAACCATGAACATCAAGAAGACCTTGCAGCTCTTGATGCTCTATATTCTCACTCATATTCTCTTTTTTCTCACATCCAGCTCTCAACCTACCAACAACGAAACTGCCAACACCGGCGATCTTCGGTGCTCCTGTCATTCAAATCCTTCATAACCAGTGACCCAGCACAGGTACTGTCCTCGTGGTCTTGTGACCGTGCTGGCAATGGTACCAGCACAAAGGTGCCTGATTTTTGCGAATGGATGGGTATATCCTGCAGCGACCGCCGGCACCCCGGCCGTGTCAGTGCCATACGCCTGCAGGGCTTGGGCCTGGTCGGCACCATCTGCCCTCAGCTCGGTAACCTAACCCACCTCCATGTTCTCAATCTTTCAGCCAACATCCTGGAAGGTCAGATCCCAGGCAGCATTGGCCACTGTTCAGCACTTCGCGCCGTTGACCTGAGGGAGAACCACCTCTCTGGCTCCATGCCTGCTTCTTTGGGTCTTCTATCGAAGCTCACATTTTTCAACATCAGCCATAACAATCTGACTGGTGATATTCCTATGCCGTTATCCAATCTCACACCCCTCACAAACCTTAGCCTGTGGAACAACTACCTCCATGGCCGAATTCCAAGCTGGTTAGGCAACTTGACATCATTGACACACTTAGAATTAGGCCAGAATGGCTTCACTGGTCATATCCCTCCAGATCTAGGTAAGATGGCTAATCTTGCTATGTTTGATGTCATGGATAACAAACTGGAAGGCCCTTTTCCGTCATCGATGTTCAATATTTCATCCATCACAGTCTTCAACATTGGCTTCAACCAGCTGTCGGGGTCTCTGCCACTTGATATTGGCTTTAAGCTTCCCAAGCTAAATGTTTTCGCCACACATGTGAACCAATTCGAAGGACCAATACCTGCCTCCTTGTCAAATGCATCCACACTTACATATTTGCTTCTTAGTGGAAATCAGTATCATGGTCTGATTCCACGGGATATTGGCATCCAAGGTCATCTGCGGTTATTTTCGCTAGGATACAATGTGCTTCAAACCAAAGAGCCCAGAGATTGGGATTTCCTCACATCCCTGACCAACTGTAGCAACTTGGAAATACTAGACTTTGAACAAAACAACCTTGAAGGTGTTTTGCCAGTTACTATTGCCAACATATCTAAAGAGGTCAAATGGATCACTATTGGTAGAAACAAAATAGCTGGGACCATACCTGCAGGGTTAGCAGCGTTTCAAAACCTTACCAAGCTTGTCCTCGCAGATAGCCTTTTCACAGGCAACTTACCTCTAGATATTGGCCACCTCCCTAGTCTCCAGTACCTTGACCTATCTCACAATAGATTGTATGGGAAGATACCACAGTCATTAGGTAATATCACTCAATTGAGTAGCCTTTCTCTATCTAATAACTTTCTGGATGCCAGCATTCCAGCAAGCATTGGCAATCTGACAAAACTTATATATTTGGATCTTTCCGGTAACTACTTGAAGGGGAAAATCCCACAGGAGATACTTAGTATTCCCTCTCTGACCAAACTTCTCAACCTCTCCAACAATGTTCTAAGTGGCTCTATTCCAACACAGATAGGGAGCTTGAACAGCCTAGGCTCTATCGACCTATCAATGAACAAGCTGTCTGGTGATATCCCAGACGCTCTCAGCAGCTGTGTCCAACTGAATTCTCTATACTTGCAAGGAAACATTTTGCAAGGACATATTTCAAAAGGTTTATCTTATTTGAGAGGCCTTGGAAAGTTGGATCTTTCTGATAACAATTTATCAGGACCCATACCTGAGTTCCTCGAGAACCTCGAATTTCTAACGTACCTGAACCTCTCCGCCAACAATCTATCTGGTCCTGTGCCTACCACAGGTATCTTTCGCAATGCCACTATACTGTCTCTCACAGGTAACAGAATGTTATGTGGAGGTCCTCCGTTCTTGCTACTCCCTTCATGCCCATCTATAGGTTCACACCAGGCTTTGCAGCATCGACGTCGTGTCATACTCTTTTGCATGGTTGGAACTTTGATCTTATTTGTGTGCTCCTTAACTGCATGCTACCTCATGAAGACAAGAATCAAACCAAATAGTGTTGATCAAGAAGCCAGATTTCACAATGAGAAGCATGAGAGGATATCTTATGCTGACCTAGATGCAGCAACGGAGTCATTCTCACCAGCAAATTTGATAGGTTCTGGAAGTTTTGGCAATGTGTACACTGGAACTCTATATCTTGATGAGCTTTTATCTACTGTAGCAAACAAAGTTCTCAATCTTGCCAAACGAGGAGCTAACAGAAGCTTCTTGAGAGAGTGTGAAGCCCTAAAGAAGATTCGACACCGCAATCTTGTCAAGGTGATCACTGTTTGTAGCAGTGTGGACCGTAATGGTGATGAGTTCAAGGCACTTGTCCTGGAATTTATCTGCAATGGGAATTTAGACGAGTGGCTACATCCAAATGCAACGACTAACAGCATGACCTTTAGAAGTCTAAGCTTGATGGAAAGGCTATGCATTGCTCTCGATGTTGCAGATGCATTGGAGTATCTTCACCATCAAATTCAGCCATCCATAGTTCACTGTGATATCAAACCGTGCAACATCCTTCTAGATGATGACATCGTTGCACACGTTACCGACTTTGGTCTAGCAAAGATAATGCATACTGAAGAATGCAAGCACAATGGTGGTGGAACTGAAAGCAGCTCACTTGTGATTAAAGGCACAGTTGGATATGTCGCACCAGGTCAGTAATGTCTTCATACTTGAACTAACGCTGATGCTATCTCGATAAAAATTTCGCCGATGCATATCCTTAGATAAACTGATAATGTGGTTAGTGTATCCTAAAGAGCTTAAAATGGTTTGATCATTATAATAGTTAACCAAATTGCATTCTCGAGGTAATCTGCCAAGTTTTTATCTTACTCATTGCATAGCATCATCCAGTAACATCTTTGTTTATATATTTGTCAGAGTATGGCTTAGGATCTGAAGTCTCCACAGATGGTGACGTATATAGCTACGGTGTGCTGCTATTGGAGATACTTACTGGAAGAAGGCCAACTGACGGTTTCACAGATGGCGCGACGAGCCTTGTCAGCTACGTCAAGATGGCCTATCCTGACAATCTACTGGAAATACTCGATGTTAGTGCAACGTACAGCCGAAACACGCAACATATCATAGATATATTCTTATATCCTATGTTTAAGCTGGGTCTAGCTTGCTGCGAGGATTCCCCAAGGCACAGAATGAAGATGAACGATGTAGTCAAGGAACTGAATGCCGTAAAGAAGGCCTGTTTCGATCGAATTCCTGTTCATGGATCAGGATGAGCAATCAAGTGTTTACATACATTTCTACGGCTCTCCTTTTGTCACCCTGTGGCATTGTGGTTATAAAAGCCTGCATGTGGTTACTTCCCATTTCTCATACATTATGTTCATCTGTTTTTGTTTCTAGAATACGCAACAGAGTCGCATTTCTCGTATTACAATCCACTTTACAATTCGTGCAAAAAATATTCTGGGGAAAGCATAGGAGTATTTCTCATATTACAATCCTCATAAATTTGGTCATCTGACCTTCTTACGGGACTTGGCTACATATTTTCATTGCACATATAGAAACCGTGTCTCATGGCTCCTACTCATAGCAGATTTCCGGTCCTCCTTGATGTTGTACTGTCTTCAGAATTTGCTGTAGCTACTCCCGAGTCTGCCTTCCTGTTCATATGGTTCGGACTTGTGCTGTCGGCATGGGCTGGGCTGGCTTTGTGCAAGATGCTGCATGTTGCACTCCATCTTTCCCTCTAATTTTATTGATTAATACAAAATTTGTTTAACCGTGTCTTGGTCCGAGATGAAATATATATATGAAATATATGCGTATTGATGAGTAGATTCCATTTTGGTGATAGGTTTTGTATTTGGTCGCTTCTAATTTCTTAATTTTGAATCCTAATTTATATAAATATCTGATAAACTTTTTTTGATAAAATATATTTGATAAACTTTTGTAAATTTGTCGCACTCGTTTGACCTTTTGAAATTTCCTTTCACCTATCTCACCCTTTGGCCGAGAGGTGCATCTTTCGGCCCTCTCGCATGGCTACTATTCAAACTAGTGTATTGTACACTATTAATTTTGGAAAAAGAGAAGCCGGTGAAACAAGATACGAATCGTTTGAATTTAGTTTTTGTAGTGATTATTTTTTATGTTGTGTGAAAAGGCATGTAAATATGTTAGTTGGAAAGAAATATTTTTTCTTCATTTCTTTTTTTTTGCATTTTTTTAAACTGGTAATCAAAAGATATGAATTGTTTGATTTTTTTTCCATTTTCTGATATTGCATAGTTGCTGACAGAAGGGACCTTCCGTCAGCCTCACCGCGCTGACGTCAGCCCTCGACGTCAGCAGGCGGCGGACGCTGGCGGCGGCGCTCCTCCCGCGGCGGCGCAACGGAGATCGTACTCAACCCGTGGAGACGCGGCTCCGGTGGAGAACGGAGAGCGAGCCGCGTCGAACCGGTGGTGCGCTAAATGGTCGTCGGAGTCGCCGCCGGCGACCGTTCCCGTGACGGCGCACACAGTGGATGGCGGTGGCCGTCTTGCGGTGCCCTGGCTCTGACTCTGGCCGCCCGAGGAAAATTCCTCTGGTGAGGAGATGGACGGCGTGGTGGCGGATGTTGTGGTCTCCATCGATTCGAGTGCGGAGGAGCAAAGCGGCGGCGGCGATCCCCGGGTCGTGGGAGAGAGGAAGAGGGAGGGCGAAATGCGCTGACATTTTTATAGAAAAGCATGTGACTTTCTAGCAAATTGCAATGCGGTAAAAAGTGCGTTGGGGTGTGAACTGCGGGTTGGTGTGCAATTCTTGGAGGGGTGTTTTTGCAAAAACACCACGAACGACGTACGTGTCCAAATCTGACTGGAAGATATTCGGATGAACCGTGCTCGACCGCTGAGAAAGCGCGATTCCTGCGTCCCTTTATATATAGACTAGTGAATGACCGTGCGTTGCTACGGTCCACTAATTATTTTTCTTACCACATAAATATAGTAAACATTATATTCACAGGTACTTATAAAAGATAAACACAGGCGTTGTGATAAACTCCTTCCGTTTTTAATTGTAAGATGTTTTAGGTGTTCTATATGTTGTCTAAATACATAATAAAATGAGAGGCCATACGGATTAGAACATATCTTGATATATTTACATATGGAGGGAGTAAGAAATATTATAATGGGCGTGATAATACAAACCAAAACATTACAAAATACATCAGGTTTGCAGGGGGGTCATGTGACAGAGTGACAGGTGTGCTGCTGTAAAGTCCCTCCTTATTATAAGGTAGCGATCTCCTGTGAATAGTGCTAGTCACTGGATCGACTTGCTAGCACACACAGTTTAAGATGAAATAGCATAACATTGCATCAATATTCATTACACGATGATCCAGAAATAAAAGAGTTCGATACAACGTGCATAGCTCATGACTAGCTCAAACCGAAATAGATACACAACGGAAAGCAAATGGATAAGTGTGCTCCATCTTCATCATGTGCCACAGGCAAGGCATGTTGGTTGGAGACTTGTGACCCTAACAATCATTACTTCTCGTCAGAGGGTCCTGCAATGGTGAGTTGCAGGCCAAACTATATTGGGTCAGCACAATTGAATTATGGTGGCAAGTGATACTAGTGGATATAAATGACATCCTATCATCTACATGCATATTTGGCTTGGTGGAGTTTGAAACTGATTTGCATAAGCCAGTTTTATCCTATATTTTCAACAAACATTTTTTCCTTCAATTAATATCATGTGGGTTTCCCGTGCCATATTGACTGGCATCACCACTTTATGTGAGACTATTCATTTGTTGGTTTCATGTGCAACCTTGTAGGTTAGCATCACCACTAAATTATTTAACTAACCATTTGTGGGTTTCCTGTGCAACCTTATCGGTTAGCATCACCACTTAATATGATCATGTGGATTTCCTGTGCCACCTTGTCGGTTGACATCACCACAACTGTCATATTTTACCCTTGTTCAACCCATCAAATTTTATTTAGAAATTGGAATGATGAGATCCTCCGTCAGTTCCTTGTCCAGCTGCTCAAAATGTCCGTAACCGGGGACACGGCTAAGTACTTAGTTTTTGACTCTCGAGAGTTTGTGCACTTTCACCACAAGACCCAATCATTCACTCGTCCATGTCACCCAATTATGAAATGGAAAAGAGAAGACCGAGACGAGACCTTTCAGAAGTGATTCCCCAAAATCATACTGCGGACCCATTCCCACTTATCATCACTACATCTGCGGGTCACGTGGATTTCGGGGTCTCACAACTTATATGGTCAAGACAGAGCCCATATGACATGTGGCTGCACCTGCACTGGAAGCAAACTAAACACGGAGTAACTTCGAATCTCTTTGATCCTGGGTGGCTTTCCACACTTGCAATCCATCCTCCCATCCTGGGGTTACCCCGGGGGATCACCGTTTCCAACTTTCCACCAACACCCAGGTAGTTCACTAAACTTAGTTGTTTTTCCTTACTCAACTACTAAAAACATTTTCCATAGCATATCCAAGTATCAACTAAGTTTAGTGACTCACTAAGCCTAGAGGGGGTGTGAGTGGATGGATGTTCTAAATAGGATTCCCATAACATAGCATATTATACCAAATCTGGTAGTAAGCCTATCATGCATGCTACTGAAAACACTAGATGCAATAAATTTAAAATAGTAGGACATTTATGAGTGAGCATCACTTGCCTTGGTCACAGGGGGAACACGCGTAACTATCACAGCAACGGGAACACTCCGCACAATCTAAATAAATAAATAGCATACAATCAACATACCAATCAATCATATACACACATCGTGGAAACATGATTTTCATGATTAAATGCAATCAACATATTTAAAATGTGTTAAATAGATTATTAGTTCTATGGTTGTTAAAATAATGCATGATGACATGGACAAGATTTAATGTAATTTTTATTATTTTGAAAACATTTTCATATCACTAGAGGGCTTTGCATGAAACATTATTACTCTTATAATTTATTGACCAAACAAATTAGGTTTGTGTTCTCTGGATAGATGATGTAATTTAATACATTAGGCAAAAGGGTTCATTTTCAAAATAATTTTGGAAAACAAGTTATGAATTAAATGGCCCAAATGTCCCTCTGCATATTAAAAAATATTTAATAGATTCAAAAAGGAAAACAAATGATGTCCAAATGTTCTACATGAGAAGGGCTTTACAACGGTATATAGTTTGTTAAATTTGGACTTAAGGTTTGAAAGTTATGAATTTTTGAAGTTTGAACTATTTTATGTTTTTTTATCTATTTTTGGACGGAAAATAATTAAAGCGGCGACGTGGCGTAATCTGATTGGCCCATACCGGTTCGAAATAAAAATAAAACCGCAGCCGATGGATCTCGATCCAACGGCCCTGTGCGAATGACTTAAACTGGGCGGCGCGATTCGCCGGCGTTCCTCCGGCCGCGGCGGCGCCATGCACGGCGTGCACAGACTAGACGAAGGAGACGATCCCGGACATTCGGTTGGTACCTGGGGACGGAGAAGGATGAGGCGGAGCTGATGGTGTGGTTTCTGTCATCGGGGAAGTCCTCGTGCGCCGGTAATCGCTCGCCGGAGTTGCAGCAGCGGTGGCGGCTTTTTGGCCGAGCTTGTTGTGGTCGTTTTGGGGTGCAAGGAAGAGCACACGAGTGTCAGGGGGTGCGCGGGAGTGCTTGGGAAGAAGCGAGGGAAATAATAAGGGGCAGAGGGCTACCGTACTCACCGGAACATATATGGACGGTGGTGGCCCGAGCGGCTAGGGCACGGACGGTTTGGACGTCCCGGCGATCCTACGGTCACGAAAACGTGTCCAGGCGGTGTTCTAGAGGAAGGGGAAGAGATGGAAGGAGACAAGAGGAGTAGGGGGGCGCCGTGCTCACCGGAATTAGGGGTGGGGCTCGTCGGCAATGGCGGCACGGCGAACTCGAAACACTACAGCCTTGCGACGTGAATGGGACGTGTGTGCTGGGCTAGAAGAGAGGAGAGGGCGGGGATTTATGGGCGCTGGTCAGAGAACCGTTTCTCGGCTCGGGGGTGGAGTTCGTGCGGCAAGTGGCGGCGTGGGCGTCGGGGTCGTGCGCGTCGAGTGCCTGGACGGTTGGAGAAGAAAGGGCTGACAGGTGGGGTTCACCAGTCAGTGAGAAAGAGGAGGGAGAGGGCGGCTCGGGCCAGTGCTAGGCCGGTCTGCGTCTGCTCGCGGAAGGGAAGAGCTGGGCCGGCTCGGGCTGGCCCAGTTACATTTTTATATTCTTTCTTCTTTTCTTTTATGTTTTCTAAATTTCTTATTTTCTTTATATCTTTTGTTTCATTTATTCAAATGGCCTCAAACAAATTCCTATAGATCTGTAGAATTCATAGTTTTCTTTTATAACAGTCAAACTCATGTTTGTAATACATTTGAAATTATGATATTTTCAAATTATGAAATTTAACACTTTTGCCAAATTTAAATTAGAGATTCAATAAGACAATTTATGTCTTCACATAATCAAGGAAGATATCACAAATACATATGTTCAAAATAAATCATTCTAAACCCATTTTTAAAAATCAAACACTTGAAACAAATCTATATTTTAAAAATTAGAGGGTATTCCAAATAGTTTTGTGATTACAATTATTGACCTAGGGTTTATTATGAATCCAAAATATAATGTTTTCGAATTGATTAATTTTATCCAAAACATTTCTGAAGTAGACATCCTTTAAATAATATAAGGTAAAAAGTATTTTAGAATAGTTATTTATAGCTCATCACTCAAGTTTGAAAACAAAGTTTACTTGATTCAATTAATGTTCATACATCTTTTGTATAATTCAATAAAATCATTTTTGTTTAGTTTTCTTGGTAATTGATGACTTAATTTTTAATAAGTAATAAAAGATTTAAATTTTAGTGATTTTTTTTAACATTCCAAAATTTTGGGATGTTACAGCTGCTCACTGGAATGGAAAATAAAGCAAAAGGTTACAAATATACCATTTGAACAGCATGTCCTATACAGGTGTTACATGATATTAACTTGATAAAATGAGAAGGCAACGGTTTCTTCCTTGGAAACAAATGAAACATTATGTCATTTGCAACTTGGTAAATTGAAAAATAGTTTCTAACAATATATAGGTTTGCAGGTAATATAAAGGATGACATTTGTATGAGTTTATTACAGCTTTAAATACAAAATACAGTGTGATGCAAATGTATTATGTAAGATAGGGTAAAACTATAAACTGACATAGATTGACTCGTAATAGTGAAAAATTGATGAATACGACGGATTAGTGTGGCAAATAAATCGTTAGGCCAGTAAAGATCTAACATTGCTTTTGATAATAGCATTGATGATATCGTTTTCAGGGTTTCAACATGAATACATATGAACTTTGCACACTACCAAATAAACTAATCACCAGCATAGTACATGTTGATTGTATCGAAAGAACATAGTCTAAGACCTGCTGGTTTCCCCCAAAAAAAGGAAGTGGAAGTTAGAAAAAATAGAATCAAAAGCTCAGACACACAAAGTCTAGTAATAACATTATATCCCTAACAAAAAAAATCTTTGCCAAAAGTCAAAGAAACATTCCTTAGCCGAATGGCAGTTGATCATCAGTAAATTTGAATTTACACATTGGATTAATTTGATCAGCGTAACAACATGAATAGAAATAAATGATATGCACACGTGTGGCATCCAAGAAGTACAAACCAAAACATAATAGAATAAACAGTGAACCAATGAATTTCACCGATCAAGTATGAAAGTTTCACTGAATATTCATCGGCCAATTGGTACAGACCTGTTACTGCTTCAGTTTTACACCTAAACTAAAGTGTTTCTCCAGGAACTTCTAAGCTTATCAAATATCTTTTGGATTTAGCACGCAAATCAGCATTTTTTTTTAAAAAAAATCAGTGATTTGCTTAGTGAGAACCAAATCCAACCGTAGTTGAAACGGAACCGATTATCTATGTGACTATGTGCATATGCCGTACGAAGTCATGTTTATATAAAAGGAAATGCAAGAAACCTATCATGGGGAGTTTACCAACTCCTCTAAAACAAGCTGATCCACCTACAACTAAGATGTACAGAGTCCAGACCAGCTGGGAGTTAGAATTACCCAACGATCAAGATGCATAAAAAATATTAAAATGACAAAAAAATATGCTACAGAACATTACAGTGACCTGCAGCTTCACATTTCAATGTCTCAACAATAAAAGTGGGATCATCGTCTAACTTAGTATGTTCAGATACGCATCTGCAATCATAGCATACTTTTGTCCTTGAAGAAGCAGCGAAGCAGATTAGAAGGGAAAGGGAAGTCAATCCACCTCCTCACACTCTCGATCTGAAGATATGATAAGAGTGACCGGCCTGTGCTTCTTGGGATGTAGTGAAGGGAATATGTTCTAGATGCACTTAATAAATATAGTTTATTGATAATATCCCAATTGTTCATTATATGTTTTATACCATGCTATAACTGTATTAAGCGGAAACATTAATACATGTGTGGTAGATAAACAATCAGGTCCCTAGTAGCCTCTACTAAGACTGGTTTCATTGCGCGATTGACGATCGAGGTTTTTCGATCATAGGGCATGGCGCCGGTCGGCAATGGAAGTCATCGTTAGGTGTAACGATGTGATGGACATACCCAGTATTTATAAGACATAGTCATTACGCCTTAAAACCGTGAGACCAACTCTTATTGTTATCCCCGAAAGATACTTTGATCGCACCAAACGTCATATCTTATATAGTGTGACAATGATAGGTGATACTTTTGGGTATCAGAAGGGGATAGTTGAGACGAGGGGTCAACAGCGGGATTTGTCAGTCCGCATAGCCGGATAGATACTCTAGGGCCCACTCGGTGAGATTATGTCAAATGAGTTTACAAACATGTGACTAGGTCACCAACTGACATAATATCATAGACGAGTAGAAGATAACGATGTCGGTAACGAGATCATCCTAGGTATGGAGATATCTGAGAATGATGCTCGGACACACTAAGTATCACCATGACAAAGGGTTTAAGACTATACGTCTAGGTTTGATAGATGAAAGTCATTCGTTATATCACAGGGATTAATTCATGAGGTCCAGTCCTACGAGTTAGTCGTTGATCATAGAGGAGTCTTGATCATACATGTTATTATATCGAACCGTTAGGGTAACACACTTAAGGGGTTTCGACAACACAACCGGAAAGGAAAGAGATCACCGGGAACGTCCCGGGAATGGTCCGATGGAGATCGGGCAGCGACGAAAGAGTTTTCGGAGCTAGAATAAATTATATATAATATGTTTGATATTAATTAGTGTAATTAATGTCTAAATATGATTTTATATATTTATTTTCGAATTTATTTAGTCTGATTTCCCTAAATGGGCCTTCTGGTCGAAACCCCTCCAGGCAAGGGGGGGAAACCCCTCAAGGGAATTCGGTGGGGAGCCTTGGCCGGCCTAGGTGGGCGAAATGGGGCCCACCTAGGGCCGGCTCACCAAGGCTAACCGCACCAGGCAATGGGGGATAGTCCCACATTGCCTGGCTGGCAAGGTTGGCTCCCCCTGGGAGCCTATATAAGAAGGGACACCCCTAGCCTTTTAATTCACCAATTAATTCCCTAATTCTCTCTCGATCTTGTGATTCCCTTTGTCGGAGTTGCGCCGAGTAGAGGAGGGGGATCTCTTGCACCATAGCCCGCTGCCACGCTGCTGGTGTTCCGTTCCAAGTCTTCCGCTGCTCGTCCGGGACTGGAGCTTCGGAGGCCGTCGTCTCCACCGTATGTGTGTGACGCCCTGCGAGGTGCTGCGCTAGCGGTACTTGGAGGCCTACTTCCTCCACCCGACCTCGAGGTCATCTTCGTCGCGCCGAGTTCTCCGCGACCTAGAGGTCGGCTACGTCGTCTTCGTCGTCAACGCTTGTGCGGGAGCGTAATCCCCGCTATTCGGTCTACGAGGGTATGTATTCTGATCTCCGCCGTACTACTATATCTGCATAGTGTAGATCTTGGCTAGTTTAAGGATATCGTTGCTAGGAATTTTTTTATTTTCTGCACACGATCCCCTTCAGTGGTATCAGAGTCGATCTATCGTAGATATAGTTGTGCGCTGTTAGAACCCGTGTTCTACACGGGAGCACCGTTCCTGTTATTTGCTACCCTCTAGCGTGCACTTGTGATTCCAGCGGCATCGAGTTGATGAAGCGGCCCGGACCGACTTTACGCGTACGCTTACGCGAGACTGGTTCCACTACTGACATACGGCTTGTACCGTATCTGTGGCTGGCAGGTGTCAGTTTCTCTCTCTTTAGTTGGCTGTGCATTTTCAATGGAGGGCCCGAAAGGGATGCTTAAACATGCAATTATTGGATCGTTGTTGTGGTCATAAGGTTCGTAGGTATGAAGCAGTTCTATTTACGACAGGCCCAAGCCACGTAAAATATGCAAAAGATAAAGTAGAAGCGTCTAACTTTATTTTGCAGGGGCTATGTGATATGGTGAAGGTAGGTTTATTAGATTGTTTATGAACTGCGGGCGCCAAGAAGACCATGGCGCATGGACCATATCACGTCGCATTACATTTGATGTTTTCTGTGCATCTTATATTGTGTGATTATATATATAGTATATATTAGTTGCACGGCGGTAGCTATATAAGATGATCCCTTCAAAATACCACTAGTGTTCTCCCTCCAACGCGCACCACCAAGAAAGTTCTACGTTATGAGGCAGGCCGTGATGATCGGGTGTCAGACATCTCGTCGTTCGCATACAGTGGGTGTAAGCCATGTTGCACAAGCGTCAGCGTGGAGGTTATGGTGGCGAGCCTAGCATATGCAGATATGGCATCGGAACAGGGAGACCGAAAGGTCGAGCACGAGTCACAAAATTGTTGTGGTGGACAATTGTCTACTCTTGAAGTTGTGCCGTAGGCTCTGATGATGAGGGGTGGTGCAATGGATGGGGGTCGTGTAATCGCTTAAACGACCAGGAGGGATGTTCGTTTGAGTGGGAGTTCGGATAGTTATTTTCTAAAATACTAGAACTCAGAATATAATGAACAGAGTCTGTTTTGCAAAACCTTTGTAGATATTAACCATTGTGATAGCATCTTTTTAAATTAGGCGCATTCCTGCGATTGAGGAACTTATAAGGTTGGGTCCAAACTTCATAATTTTATACTTTAGCTTGAGGATACTCCTTGTTTAAACCGTTAGCTCTTTGTGATACAATACCCGCTAGGAGATAAACCCGGAGATTCCGCTAACAAAAGATAATTTGGATTATCAGATTTTGTGCGGATGATATCATCATAGTCCAGTGTATACTATGATCTCTGCCATAGAGAACCAACGTTGGGTACGAGTTATTGGATCGCGAACATATGAGATGGTCGCTAAAACTTGGGGTACCCCTAAGGTTGGGTTGATAAAGTTTATCAGTACGTTGATTGATTGTCTTCTCAACCAAGATGGAAGAGAATACACAAATTGAGGTAGCACGTGGCGGTCATACTTAATGACATATGTTCATACTTGATGAATTGAGATTCCTCGCTCAGCTCAATCACTTGATGACAGACATCATTGCCAAGCGCAAGGGAAATCGTTCACCTTCATGGTTCTTGATTACGTTGGAAGTATCAAGAAGATGAAACAGATCGCCGGAAGTCATCGATGATGATGGTGTATATATGATATACATGTTATGAATGTTTTAGCTAAGCAAGTACTCGCAGTAGTGACTAAGTTTTGAACTAGTCATGTTTTGTGAAAACCAGGTTTACTGCTTGAGTAGCTTGAAAGGATGAGGCGACATTGCGTGTTGATAATGGCAGACAAGTTGTTGAAGGGGATCGTGTGCAGAAAACAAAAAATTCCTAGCAACGATATCCTTAAACTAGCCAAGATCTACACTATGCAGATATAGTAGTACGGCGGAGATCGGAATACATACCCTCGTAGACCGAATAGCGGGGATTACGCTCCCGCACAAGCGTTGACGACGAAGACGACGTAGACGACCTCTAGGTCGCGGAGAACTCGGCGCGACGAAGACGGCGAAGATGAACCCGAGGTCGGGTGGAGGAAGTAGGCCTCCGAGTACCGCTAGTGCAGCACCTCGCAGGGCGTCACACACATACGGTGGAGACGACGAGCTCCGAATCTCCAGTCCAGGACGAGCAGTGAAAGACTTGGACTGGAACACCAGCAGCGCGGCAGCGGGCTATGGTGGAAGAGATCCCCCTCCTCTACTCGGCGCAACTCCGACAAAGGGAATCACGAGATCGAGAGAGAATTAGGGAATTAATTGGTGAATTAAAAGCCAGGGGTGCCCCTCTATATATAGGCTCCCAGGCTCCCAGGGGGGAGCCAACCTCCTCACCAGAAAATGTGGGACTATCCCCACATGCCTGTTGCGGCTCCATGGTGCGTCGGCCCCCTGGTGGCCCCCATTTGGCCCACCTAGGCCGGCCTCCATGCCCCCCACCGAATCCCCTTGAGGATTTTCCCCCTCTTGGGCCTTCTTTCGACTAGAAGGCCCATTTAGGGAAATCAGCCTAAATAAATTCGAAAATAAATATATAAAATCATATTTGCATATTAATTACACTAATTAATATCAAACATAATATATATAATTTATCCTGGCTCCGAAAACTCTTTCGGCGCTGCCCGATCTCCATCGGACCCCTCCCGGGACGCTCCCGGTGATCTCTTTCCTTTCCGGTTGTCTTGTCGAAACCCCTTAAGTGTGTTACCCTAGCGGTTCGATATAATAACAGGTATGATCAAGACTCCTCTATGATCAACGACTAACTCGTAGGCCTGGACCCCATGAATTAATCCCTGTGATATAACGAATGACTTTCATCTATCAAACCTGGACGTATAGTCTTAAACCCTTTGTCATGTCGATACTTAGCGCGTCCGAGTATCATTCTCAGATATCTCCATACCTAGCATGATCTCGTTACCGACATCGCTATCTTCTACTCGTCTATGATATTATGTCAGCTGGTGACCTAGTCACATGTTTGCAAACTCATTTGACATAATATCACCGAGCGGACTGACAAATCCCGATGTCGACCCCTCGTCTCAACTACCCCCTTACGGTACCCAAAAGTATCACCGTTATTGTCACACTATATAAATATGACGTTTGGTGCGATCAAAGTATCTTCCAGGGATAACAATAAGAGTTGATCTCACGGTCTTAAGGCGTAACGACTATGTCCTATAAATACTGGGTATGTCCATCACATCGTTACTCCTAACGATATGACTTCCATTGCCGACCGGCGCGATGCCCTATGATCGGAAAACCTCGATCATCAATCGCGCAATGAAACTAGTCTTAGTAGATTCTACTAGGGACCTGGTTGTTTATCTACCACACATGTATTAATGTTTCCGCTTAATACAGTTATAGCATGGTATAAAATATATAATGAACAATTGGGATATTGCGAGTAAACTATGTTTATTAAGTGCCTCTAGGGCATATTCCCTTCAGTCTCCCACTTGCACTAGAGTAACACTTAATCTAGTTTACAACTTGGTAAAAGCTCAACACCCATAGCATCTTGGTGCCAGCTTGCCTTGTGGAAGAGGAATACAGTCAATAGAACTCACACATTGAGATCTATATGTGCTTTGCAACACTTCTATGTCACCTAGTTTGACATCATCCCGTATCTTACGATGACGGTGAAATATATCCCAGTGGATGGAGTGAGACTCGAGCATTCGCATAGCATGCGCCTTATAAGTCTAAGAGATCTATTGAGGGGACCACCTACGCTCGGAAAACTGCTCAGTCCAATCACACTTGCTACTTCTGAAGTTGCGATATATTTCTATACCTATGTAGATTATGCGACAGTGCATTCATATGCGACTTCGCAAACTAACCATGTCTATCTTCAAAATAAAGGACATCTCCTATATGAGATTTCTAGTCGTATGGGTCAGTGTTATAAATTGCATCATCGTAACCGCTTTACGGCAAGTTGTCTTTCCACTCTTAGCCTTTACTAGAAAACATATCTTCAGTTCTCATAGACACTGAAGAATAAACTTAACGTTTGTTCATTAATCCACACAACGATCACTCTAGAACCTGTTCTTGAACCAAGAACTCGGGTCACACTAAGTCGAGCTTTCAGTCTGATAGCATCTATGTATGATACATAGATAATGTCGAACATCATTTGCTATCACTGAAAATGCCAAGATAAACATAATATTTTACCTAGTCATACAATCAAGAACCTCTTTCTTTGTTTGTCCCATTCTGAAACACTTCAGAATCTTGACTTAGGAAATATCCCGACTTAATGTTATTAAGCCCCTTACGATCTATACAATTATAAATCGGATGCCTAATACTCCTAACTTCATTTCATAGAAAATTTAATCACTTAAATAATCCCTTACACTCTTTTTTTTAGGCCAAGAGCAGTGGGGAAGACCCCCACTGCATCAATTTTCTATTTTCGCAACACCAAAAGTATCATACAAGTAATTACAAAAGATCAATCCAGTCCTGCATACCCTCCTTGAGACTAGGCTTAACTCTATGTCTAATCATAGCAACAACCGATTTAAAGAAACTAAAGCAAACATATAAATCTCTCTGAACATTCTCAAAGATGATATTATTTCTATGAACCCAGAGACTCCAACTCCCAGCAATAAGAGCAGTTTTAAAAAACTGATTAGCAGTCCTCTGCTTAGCATCCATCAACATCTCCAAAAAAGGCAGATTAACATCCCATACCTCATTCAGCTTTGCCCAAAAATCTTTACTGAAGTCACATTCAAAGAACAAGTGTAATCTGCTCTCTCGGATGGAGTTATTGCATAAGACACAATTTAAAGATTCCACGTAAAAGTTCTTTCTGGCCATTAAATCCTTAGTGTTTAGTCTGTCCTGGATCATGAGCCAAAAGAAAAATTTATGTTTCGGTAAGCATGGAGATTTCCAAATCCATTTGAAAGGAGTAGGTGCTGGCTGTGATCCTGACACAACAATGTATACTTTTTTAGTAATATATCTCCCATTTCCCCAAGGGAACTCCCATTTATCCGTCCGATCGATCAACAGTTCATCATCAATCAGCTGCCTTTATTCTATTCGCTGACTATCTGCCACCATTGAAAGGGGTAAATGAAACAGATCATAGAACAAATCCCCTTCCTTTGTAGCTGCAACTGCAACAGAAATTCTCTTGTTTTTAGCAAAGGAGAACAATTCTGGAAACTGCACTGCAAGCCTATCGCCAAACCACTTATCATGCCACAATAAAACCCTCCTACCAGTGCCAACTGAACAATTTACAAGGCTCTTGAAGTCAGTAAGAAAAGATAAACAGTTCCTCCACCAAAAGGAGCCTTTACTACTATCAGAGTCAGGAACATTTCCATTACTATAGTAAGCCCTCCAAATAAGCTCAACCCAAGGAATGTCATGGCAATTATAGAACTTGTAAAAATTCTTAATGAGCAGGGCTTTATTCTGATTTCTGAGATTAAGAACCCCAAGTCCTCCATCAGATTTTGGCCTGCATACTTTATCCCATTTCACTAAGCATTTTCCATGTTTGTCAATATCCTTACCATGCCATAAAAAGGTTCTCATAGATTTTTCAGCATGATCGGTATGTGTGAAATGCACCTTCAGCGCAGACATGATATAATTTGGCATAGCTGAAATAACTGATCTAATAACCTCAAGCCTCGAACAATGTGACAACAGATTAGCAATACCTGAAAGTCTTTTGTCAAGTTTGTAGATCATTGGCATAAGATCATCTAAACTCGGTCTCGTGGTTCCCATAGGCAATCCAAGATAAGTGAAAGGTAGGGCTTCAGTTTTGCATCCAAATGCAATAGCTAGAGTGCAACATCTGTCGACAGAGGTGTTGATGGGAACCATAGAAGACTTGTGAAAATTAATCTTCAAACCAGTAGCCGTAGTGAAATCATTCAGAAGGTTTTTGAGGTTCAAAATCTGGTTCTCATCAGCTGGCATAATTAGAAGCGTGTCATCTGCATATTGCAGAATAGGGAAACTCTGCCCGAAACACTCATCCAGAGGAAGGTTGATTAAACCATCATCCCATGCTTTATTAACCACCACTTGTAGCAATTCAGCTGTAGCAACAAAGAGTAAAGGGGACAAAGGATCACCTTGTCAAACTCCTCGCTTACAAATAATATTTTTCCCTGGAACTCCATTTAGTATCACAGATGTAGAAGCACTGAACAAGATATTTTCAATCCATAAGAGGAATTTCACACCAAACCCCATATGTTTGAGCATTGAGAGGATAGCTTTATATTCAACCATGTCAAAAGCTTTCTCGAAATCCAACTTGATAATCACTATCTCTTTCTTGGATTTATGGCATATGTGCAGATATTCAAAGGCCCAGGCAATGACCCATACTGGTTCTGATGAAGTAAGGAAATGATCTCCTTTTGAACTCTATTTGCCAGGATCTTGGTGATCAATTTCATAGCCATACTTACTAAGGAGATCGGTCTAAAATCAGATGGGGTTTCTGGGTTCGTTACCTTAGGAATCAAGGTAATAAAAGTTGTGTTTATACTCCTTAGATCAAGATTGTCATTATAGAAATTGTTGCATAGACTATAGAACTGATGTTTCAAAGTATTCCAGTATTTCTTTATAAATAGTCCATTAAAACCATCCGGACCAGGTGATTTATCCAGTGGCATGTGCTTGACCACTTCATCAATCTCATCATGGGAGAAAGGTACCTCTACAGCACATAAATCCTTTACACTCTACTAGAGGATCTGTGTCATTTAATATGCCGTTACATACAAAATCACGAATGACACCTAGCTCCCACTCAAATATGCCTTCCGCATATAAGATCAAGGAAAGCTACTTTGCTCCCACTCACTTCTTTGCAAATGTAGGTTTCTTCAACTATTTTGGACAACTCCAAAATCCTTTGATCACATTATCAAAGTGAAGATTCCAGCTCCGATATGCTTGCTTCAGCCCATGAATGGACCACTGAAGTTTGCATACATGTTTAGCATCCTCAGGATCACCAACTCTTTCTTAACGACACTATTAAGAAACATGGTTTCTTTATCCATCTATCAATTTCTCATTCGAAATTATAGTGATTGCTAAACGACCCAAAATAGATTTAGTCTTCGCCACTTGAGACAAACTCTCATGCGGTCAACATTTGAATCTATCGAAACTGTTTCACGACAAATCGAATCTGCTCAATGTCTACTCTCTCATAAAATTCCATATACTATTAACATCCTAGATGCCATCAAGAAGATCTCCCAAGTCATTACCTGGTAATCGTATATGGATTTTATTTCGGATCATAAATGACTCATAGCCATTTCTCGGACTTAGGTCCACCATCTCTTCTTCGTAGTTCGTAGGTCTATCAGATTAGATTAATATGACCTCCATAACAAGATTGTCGTAACAGATAGTGTGGAACACAACCTTGTATGCCTATGCTCTTAGTATGAGCTCAGAACATCATGATCTTGAATCATCAGCTTTTTCAAGCTGTGGAGCCTGACACCGAAAACACTTTCGGTTGCGCCACTCTGATGTCTTGAGAGGAAGTTCACCAACTTCGTCTTGCTCTACTTTCTTTCTCACTTATACACTTGGACAAGAAACTATTTCTTTCGCAAGGTATATCCCGACAACAGTTTTGCCTATGTCGTGAGACATGTACCTAACTAACTCTTTAGGTACGGTACACTACAAAGATTAATCCATTTTAGGTTTGATCACATCGAAAACCTAAATTGCTGAAACGACAATCCAGGCTAAAAGCCATGCCATCACTCGTATGGTATTGTCTCCATGGATTCAAATGGTTTCCCTATTTGCTAACGTGAGTGTTTACGTTTCTACCATATGACTCTAATGATCACAATAATTCGGTAAGAGATTTATTTACCACACACTATCCGATAGGGTGCAATTACGACGTCCTAAGACACCATAACACTATGGTGTTCCATGCGACGTAATTTGTGGAACTCTTTTCACAAGTCTTCCAATGATGTGCCAACATTATAACTCAAATCTTTATTTCCTCGATCTGCATCGCGGGAATTTAATTTTCTTGTTAACTTTATTTCCTGCTTCACTCTGAACTTTGTTTGATCGAATCAAAATTTCGGACTAACATTCCCCGGAGTGGATATCCATATATATACTCGGAATATTCATGAAGTCTATGAAATAAAGACTTCCACTACACGTTAAAGTACTTCATTGATTCACATACACCCATATGCACGATTCTCAACAAGCTATACTCAAAACGTTCAGTGAAGTTCACGAAATAAAGGTCTCCACTACCCGTCAATTACTTCATTGAACCACATACATCTCTATGTATGACTATCAATAAGTTATATGCCCGTTTTTCGAAAAATGTGTCACAGTTATTTTGCAAGTGTCAAAAGATCAAATCTTAGGACTTGTAAATCCATCCGGTTTGGAGCTAATGCATTGACATGACTAAACGGTAGTGCCACACATATGTGGTGTCTTTATTAAGTTTGTATCCTTTGGCATTAATATTATGAATGTGGGAGTTTCCACCATCTAAATTCAAATCGGCATATGATCATTACTTCATAAATATAGGACACCAAATTTGTCACTATCATTTATGAACAAGTGTCTCGCTAGAGGAAACACACTTGTAACGATCATACTAACAGGCGATCATAAAGAATTTATTCAAATGGTAGATCTAGAGGGAGAGTGTCTATGGCCATCACAACAACTTGACTGCCATTATCAACACGCAATGTCGCCTCATCCTTTCAAGCTACTCAGGCAGTAAACCTGGTTTTCACAAAACATGACTAGTTCAAAACTTAGTCACTACTGCGAGTACTTGCTTAGCTAAAACATTCATAACATGTATATCATATATACACCATCATCATTGATGACTTCCGGCGATCTGTTTCATTTTCTTGATACTTCCACCGTAATCAAGAACCATGAAGGTGAACGATTCCCCTTGCATGACATAGTCTATGACAAAGGATTTGCACTTGGCAACGATGCCTGTCATCCAGTGATTGAGCTGAGCGAGGCGTCTCAATGTTCATTAAGTATGAACATATGTCATTAAGTATGACCGCCACGTGGTCCCTCAATGTGTGTATTCTCTTCAATCTTGGTTGAGAAGACAATCAGTCAACGTACTGATAAGCTTCATCAACCCAACGTTTTGGGTACCCCGAGTTTAGCGACCATATCATATGTTTGCGATCCAAAAAACTCGTACCCACCGTTGGTTCTCTATGATAGAGATCATAGCATACACTGGACTATGATGATATCAGCCGCACAAAATCTGATAATCCAAATTATCTTTTGTGAGCGGAATCTCTGGGGTTATCTCCTAGCGGGTATTGTAACACAAAGAGCTAACGGTTTAAACAAGGAGTATCCTCAAGCTAAAGCGTAAAACTATGAAGTTTGGACCCAACCTTTTAAGTTTCTCAATCGCAGGAATGCGCCTAATTTGAAAAGATGCTATCACAATAGTTAATATCTACAAAGGTTTGCAAAACAGACTCTGTTCATTATATTCTGAGTTCTACTATTTTAGAAAATAACTATCCGAACTCCCACTCAAACGAACATCCCTCTTGGTCGTTTAAGCGATTACACGACCCCCATCCATTGCACCACCCCTCATCATCAGAGCCGGCAGCACAACTTCAAGAGTAGACAAAGTCCACCACACCAAATTTGTGACTCGTGCTCGACCTTTCGGTCTCCCTGTTCTGAGGCCATATTTCTGAATATGCTAGGCTCGCCAAAAAACCTCCACGCTGACGCTTGTGCAACATGGCTTACAACCACTTTATGCGAACGACGAGATGTCTGACACCCGATCATCACGGCCTGCCTCATAACGTAGAACTTTCTTGGTGGTGCGCGTTGGAGGGAGAACACTAGTGGTATTTTGAAGGGATCATCTTATATAGCTACCGCCGTGTAACTAATATATACTATATATACAATCACACAATATAAGATGCACACAATACATCAAATGTAATGCAACGTGATATGGTCCATGCGCCATGGTCTTCTTGGCGCCCGCAGTTCATAAACAATTTAATAAACCTACCTTGACCATATCACATAGCCCCTGCAAAATAAAGTTAGACGCTTCTACTTTATCTTTTGCATATTTTACGTGGCTCGGGGCTGTCGTAAATAGAACCGCTTCATACCTACGAACCTTATGACCACAACAACGATCCAATAATTGCATGTTTAAGCATCCTTTTCGGGCCCTCCATTAAAAATGCAAAGCCAACTAAAGAGAGAGAAACAGGCACCCGCCAGCCACAGATACGGTACAAGCCGTATGTCAGTAGTGGAACCAGTCTCGCGTAAGCGTACGCGTAAAGTCGGTCCGGACCGCTTCATCAACTCGATGTCGCTGGAATCACAAGTGCACGCTAGAGGGTAGCAAATAACAGGAACGGTGCCCCCATGCAGAACACGGGTTCTAACAGCGTACAGCTATATCTACGATAGATCGGCTCTGATACCACTGAAGGGGATCGTGTGCAGAAAATAAAAAAAATTCTAGCAACGATATCCTTAAACTAGCCAAGATCTACACTATGCAGAAATAGTAGTACGGCGGAGATCGGAATACATACCCTCGTAGACCGAATAGCGGGGATTACGCTCCCGCACAAGCGTTGACGACGAAGACGACGTAGCCGACCTCTAGGTCGCGGAGAACTCGGCGCGACGAAGACGGCGAAGATGACCCCGAGGTCGGGTGGAGGAAGTAGGCCTCCGAGTACCGCTAGCGCAGCACCTCGCAGGGCGTCACACACATACGGTGGAGACGACGGCCTCTGAAGCTCCAGTCCAGGACGAGCAGCGGAAGACTTGGACCGGAACACCAGCAGCGCGGCAACGGGATATGGTGGAAGAGATCCCCCTCCTCTACTCGGCGCAACTCCGACAAAGGGAATCACGAGATCGAGAGATAATTAGGGAATTAATTGGTGAATTAAAAGCCGGGGGTGCCCTTCTATATATAGGCTCCCAGGGGGGAGCCAACCTCCTCACAGGCAATGTGGGACTATCCCCACATGCCTGGTGCGGCTCCATGGTGTGCCGGCCCCCTGGTGGGCCCCATTTGGCCCACCTAGGCCGGCCTCCATGCCCCCCACCGAATCCCCTTGAGGATTTTCCCCCTCTTGGGCCTTCTTTCGACCAGAAGGTCCATTTAGGGAAATCAGCCTAAATAAATTCGAAAATAAATATATAAAATCATATTTGCATATTAATTACACTAATTAATATCAAACATAATATATATAATTTAT
The DNA here is from genome assembly GCA_026929855.1 of Poa annua. Lineage (NCBI taxonomy): Eukaryota > Viridiplantae > Streptophyta > Magnoliopsida > Poales > Poaceae > Poa > Poa annua. Next base: position 8,511,757 of record CM049432.1, read on the forward strand.
CCTGGCTCCGAAAACTCTTTCGGCGCTGCCCGATCTCCATCGGACCCCTCCCGGGACGCTCCCGGTGATCTCTTTCCTTTCCAGTTGTCTTGTCGAAACCCCTTAAGTGTGTTACCCTAGCGGTTCGATATAATAACAGGTATGATCAAGACTCCTCTATGATCAACGACTAACTCGTAGGCCTGGACCCCATGAATTAATCCCTGTGATATAACGAATGACTTTCATCTATCAAACCTGGACGTATAGTCTTAAACCCTTTGTCATGTCGATACTTAGCGCGTCCGAGTATCATTCTCAGATATCTCCATACCTAGCATGATCTCGTTACCGACATCGCTATCTTCTACTCGTCTATGATATTATGTCAGCTGGTGACCTAGTCACATGTTTGCAAACTCATTTGACATAATCTCACCGAGTAGGCCTAGAGTATCTATCCGGCTATGCGGACTGACAAATCCCGCTGTTGACCCCTCGTCTCAACTAGCCCCTTCCGATACCCAAAAGTATCACCGTTATTGTCACACTATATAAGATATGACGTTTGGTGCGATCAAAGTATCTTCCAGGGATAACAATAAGAGCTGATCTCACGGTCTTAAGGCGTAACGACTATGTCCTATAAATACTGGGTATGTCCATCACATCGTTACTCCTAACGATATGACTTATATTGCCGACCGGCGCCATGCCCTATGATCGAAAAACCTCGATCATCAGTCGCGCAACGAAACTAGTCTTAGTAGAGGCTACTAGGGACCTGATTGTTTTATCTACCACACTTGTATTAATCTTTTGGCTTAATACAGTTATAGCATGGTGTAAAACATATAATGAACGATTGGGATATTGCCAATAAACTATGTTTATTAAGTGCCTCTAGGGCATATTCCCTTCAGTTGTTGTGCTGGCCATAGACACTCTCCCTCTAGATCTACCATTTGAGTAAATTCTTTATGATCGCCTGTTAGTATGATCGTTATAAGTGTGTCTCCTCTAGCGAGACACTTGTTCATATATGTTAATGACAAATTCGTTGTCCTATACTTATGAAGTAATGATCATATGTCGATTTGAATTTAGATGGTAGAAACTCCCACATTCATAATATTAATGCCAAAGGATACAAACTTAATAAAGACACCACATATGTGTGGCACTACCGTTTAATTCATGTCAGTGTTATAGTCGATGCATTAGCTCCATACCGGATGGATCTACAAGTCCTAAGATTTGATCTTTTGACACTTGCAAAATAATTGTGACACCGTTTTTGAAAAACGGGCATATAACTTATTGATAGCCATACATAGAGATGTATGGGGTTCAATGAAGTAATTGACGGGTAGTGGAGACCTTTATTTCATGAACTTCACTGAACGTTTTGAGTATAGCTTGTTGAGAATCATGCATATGGGTGTATGTGAATCAATGAAGTACTTTAACGTGTAGTGGAAGTCTTTATTTCATAGACTTCATGAATATTCCGAGTAGATATATGGATATCCACTCCGGGGAATGTTAGTCTGAAATTTTGATTGGATCAAACAAAGTTTAGAGTGAAGCAGGAAATAAAGTTAACAAGAAAATCAAACTCCCGCGATGCAGATCGAGGAAATAAAGATTTGAGTTATAATGTTGGCACATCATTGGAAGACTTGTGAAAAGAGTTCCACAAATTATCTCGCATGGAACACCATAGTGTTATGGTGTCTTAGGACGTCGTAATTGCACCCTATCGGATAGTGTGTGGTAAATAAATCTCTTACCGAATTATTGTGATCATTAGAGTCATATGGTAGAAACGTAAACACTCACGTTAGCAAATAGGGAAACCATTTGAATCCATGGAGATAATACCATACGAGTGATGGCATGGCTTTTAGCCTGGATTGTCGTTTCAGCAATTTAGTGTTTCGATGTGATCGAACCTAAAATGGATTAATCTTTGTAGTATACCCTACCTAAAGAGTTAGTTGGGTACATGTCTCACGACATAGGCAAAACTGTTGCCGGGATATACCTTGCGAAAGAAATTTCTTGTCCGAGGGTATAAGTGAGAAAGAAAGTAGAGCAAGACGAAGTTGGTGAACTTCCTCTCCAGACATCAGAGTGGCGCAACCGAAAGTGTTTTCGGTGTCAGGCTCCACAGCTTGAAAAAGTTGATGATTTAAGATCATGATGTTCTGAGCTCATACTAAGAGCGTAGGCATACGAGGTTGTGTTCCACACTGTGTGTTACGACAATCTTGCTATGAAGCTCATATTAATGGAATATGATAGACCTACGAACTACGAAGAAGAGATGGTGAACCTAAGTCCGAGAAATGGCTATGAGTAATTTATGATCCGAAATAAAATCCATATTCGATTACCAGGTAATGACTTGGGAGATCTTCATCTAGGATGTTAATAGTATATGCAATTTTATGAGAGAATAGACATTGAGAAGGATCGGTTTGTCGTGAAACAGTTCCAACAGATTCAAAAGTTGACCACATGAGAGTTTGTCTCAAGTGGCGAAGCCTAAATCTATTATGGGTCGTTGAGCAATCACTATAATTTCGAATGAGAAATTGATAGATGGATAAGGAAACCATGTTTCTTAATAGTGTCATTAAGAAAGAGTTGGTCATCCTGAGGATGCTAAACATGTATGTAAACTTCAGTGGTCCATTCATGGGCTGAAGCAAGCATATCGGAGCTGGAATCTTCACTTTGATAATATGATCAAAGGATATTGGAGTTGTCCAAAATGGTTGAAGAAACCTACATTTGCAAAGAAGTGAGTGGGAGCAAAGTAGCTTTCCTTGATCTTATATGCGGAAGGCATATTTGAGTGGGAGCTAAGTAGCTTTTCCTTGATGTTATATGCGGAAGGCATATTTGAGTGGGAGCTTGGTGTCATTCGTGATTTTGTATGTAACAACATATTGAATGACACAAATCCTCTAGTAGAGTGTAAAGGATTATTTAAGTGATTAAATTTTCTATGAAATGAAGTTAGGAGTATTAGGCATCCGATTTATAATTGTATAGATCGTAAGGGGCTTAATAACATTAAGTCGGAATATTTCCTAAGTCAAGATTATGAAGTGTTTCAGAATAGGACAAGCAAAGAAAGAGGTTCTTGCTTGTATGAATAGGTAAAATATTAAGTTTATCTTGGCATTTTCAGTAATAGCAAATGATGTTCGACATTATCTATGTATCAGACATAGATGCTATAAGACTGAAAGCTCGACTTAGTGTGACCCAAGTTCTTGGTTGAAGAACAGGTTCTAGAGTGATCCTTGTGTGGATCAATGAACAAACGTTAAGTTTATTCTTCAGTGTCTATGAGAACTGAAGATATGTTTTCTAGTAAAGGGTAAAAGTGGAAAGACAACTTGCCGTAAAGCGGTTACGATGATGCAAGTTATGACACTGACCCATGCGACTACAAATCTCATATAGGAGATGTCCTTTATTTTGAAGAAAGACATGGTTAGTTTGTGAAGTCGCATTTGAATGCACTGTCGCATAATCTACATAGGTATAGAAATTTATCGCGACTTCAGAAGTAGCAAGTGTGATTGGACTGAGCAGTTTTCGGGGCGTAGGTGGTCTCCTTAATAGATCTCTTAGACTTTTAAGGCGCATGCTACGCGAATGTTCGAGTCTCACTCCATTCACTAGGATATATTTCACCGTCATTGTAAGATACAGGATGATGTCAAACTAGGTGACATAGAAGTGTTGCAAAGCACATATAGATCTCAATGTGTGAGATCTATTGACTGTATTCCTCTTCCACGAGGCGAGCAGGCACCAAGATGCTATGGGTGTTGAGCTTTTACCAAGTTGTAAACTAGATTAAGTGTTACTCTAGTGCAAGTGGGAGACTGAAGGTAATATGCCCTAGAGGCACTTAATAAACATAGTTTACTGGCAATATCCCAATTGTTCATCATATATTTTATACCATGCTATAACTGTATTAAGCGGAAACGTTAATACAGGTGTGGTAGATAAACAACCAGGTCCCTAGTAGACTCTACTAAGACTAGTTTCATTGCGCGATTGATGATCGAGGTTTTCCGATCATAGGGCATGGCGCCGGTCGGCAATGGAAGTCATATCGTTAGGTGTAATGATGTGATGGACATACCCAGTATTTATAGGACATAGTCATTACGCCTTAAAACCGTGAGACCAACTCTTATTGTTATCCCTGGAAGATACTTTGATCGCACCAAACGTCATATCTTATATAGTGTGACAATGATAGGTGATACTTTTGGGTATCGAAAGGGGGTAGTTGAGACGAAGGGTCAACAGCGGGATTTGTCAGTCCGCATAGCCGGAGATTATGTCAAATGAGTTTATGTCAAATGAAGGGGGTAGTTGAGACGAAGGGCCCACTTGGTGAGATTATGTCAAATGAGTTTGCAAACATGTGACTAGGTCACCAGCTGACATAATATCATAGACGAGTAGAAGATAGCGATGTCGGTAACGAGATCATACTAGGTATGGAGATATCTGAGAATGATGCTCGGACACGCTAAGTATCGCCATGACAAAAGAATTAAGACTATACGTCCAGGTTTGATACATGAAAGTCATTCGTTATATCACAGAGATTAATTCATGGGGTCCAGGCCTACGAGTTAGTCGTTGATCATAGAGGAGTCTTGATCATACCTGTTATTATATCGAACCGCTAGGGTAACACACTTAAGGGGTTTCGACAAGACAACCGGAAAGGAAAGAGATCACCGGGAACGTCCCGGGAATGGTCCGATGGAGATCGGGCAGCGACGAAAGAGTATTCGGAGCTAGAATAAATTATATATAATATGTTTGATATTAATTAGTGTAATTAATGTCTAAATATGATTTTATATATTTATTTTCGAATTATTTAGGCTGATTTCCCTAAATGGGCCTTCTGGTCGAAAGAAGGCCCATGGGGGGGAAACCCCTCAAGGGAATTCGGTGGGGAGCCTTGACCGGCCTAGGTGGGCCAAATAGGGCCCACCTAGGGCCGGCGCACCAAGGCTAGCCGCACCAGGCAATGGGGGATAGTCCCACATTGCCTGGCTGGCAAGGTTGGCTCCCCCTGGGGCCTATATAAGAAGGGGCACCCCTGGCCTTTTAATTCACCAATTAATTCCCTAATTCTCTCTCGATCTCGTGATTCCCTTTGTTGGAGTTGCGCCGAGTAGAGGAGGGGGATCTCTTCCACCATAGCCCGCTGCCGCGCTGCTGGTGTTCCGGTCCAAGTCTTCCGCTGCTCGTCCTGGACTGGAGCTTCGGAGGCCGTCGTCTCCACCGTATGTGTGTGATGCCCTTCGAGGTGATGCGCTAGTGGTACTTGGAGGCCTACTTCCTCCACCTGACCTCGAGGTCATCTTCGTCATCTACGTCGCGCCGAGTTCTCCGCGACCTAGAGGTCGGCTACGTCGTCTTCGTCGTCAACGCTTGTGCGGGAGCGTAATCCCCGCTATTCGGTCTACGAGGGTATGTATTCCGATCTCCGCCGTACTACTATATCTGCATAGTGTAGATCTTGGCTAGTTTAAGGATATCGTTGCTAGGAAATTTTTTGTTTTCTGCACACGATCCCCTTCATGTAGTTCGAGCTGCGTGTTGCTTATTGGGATGTAGTTCTAACAGCGTGAGTTTCATCTGCCTGCTCATTTGTATTTATGTTGGTCTGCAAGAGTGGTTTCTAGACAGTTTGATTTAGGCGCGGATGCTGATCACGAAAAATTGAATTTGGGAGGCGGGAGGAAATGACGAGGTTTAAGAAAGAGAGGTAGTAGTCGAGGATAGCACCGGAACATTCCGTGGAGCACGTCGGTGGGAAGGAGAAATAGCAGCAAGAAAGAGAGAAGCCATAACAAGCCTTGGGGCATGGACGGTGCCCCCCGGCGTGCCTGCAGATGTTGGCATGGGAAGAGACGGGGAGGGGGCGGAGGGATGGCGAGGAGGAGGGGAAGGTGGTGGTGATGATGGGTGGGGCACTGATTTGGAAGAGAAAGAGGCGAGAGAGATGCGCCGGCACAGGGACACCACCGCAGGCGTGCCCGTCGAGCCCGGCGTGGGAGGAGACGGGGGAGGTGGGGGTGGTGCTGGGAGATGCTGGTGCTGCTGGGAGGTGGCACTGATTTGGAAGAGAAGGAGGCTAGAGAGGCACCGATGGAGGGACAACGTCGGCAGCGTGCTTGCCGAGATCGGCAATGGAGGTGATGTGGAAGGGAGCACCAGAGACGGCGAGGTGGGAGGTTGTGGTGGCAGAAGGAGTTGAGGGAGGCATGAGAGGCTCTGCGGGCAGATGGCACCGGCGGCGGCCACATCGCCATATCTTCTCCGTCGCTGCCGGCAGGCAGGCTGCTGGTTCTCACGGGTCATTACCAGATGGTTGGATAAGGTGGGAGGAGAGATGGAACGAGAAGGGCTTATACGCAAATTTGTCCAAAATTGCTTCACGTCGGTTAGCTATAAATCTAACAATCGTGGATGAAAGATGGCAGACACACCATCATCACCAACTGTGGTTTTTATAGGAGTAGAGATATATATAGATAGATATAGATAGAAAATTATAATTTAAAAATGGCGACGTATCCTCTGAATCCGCTGGTTTCCTGCACCCGTGCATCCGAGCGCTAATGGCCGGTAGATCGAAATCGTACGGACGTGTCTGTTAGAGGCAGTTTTACGGTAAAGCGCCCCGCATCCAGCTCTGTAATTTGTAAGTAACCCCCTAGCTTCGAAAATATTACAGTACCCATCTCACATCAATCTCCGTCTTCTCCATGATCCTATTGAAGTTCATGGTCTCGACACCGGATAGAGTCGCCGTCGATGTCACCGGAAGTCGACTGCCCCAGTCTGACTCATGTCGCACAAGAGATCCATGGACAATCTCCTTCTCGCCATGGTCACACCAAGGTTATCGGCGGCCGCATCCGCGCTCGCCGTCACCAGATGCGTATGTCACTTGACGGCAACGCTATCCACCGCTCCCTCATGCAGTGTACTCCCTTTTCCCGTTCCTGGTGCCAAGGATGCGGCGGCTCCCTTAGATCCAAGTACCTGCACAGATTCAAGCACGCTGTCTCCAAGATCTTGCGAGATGCCACTTTCTTGCTCTTCAAGACCTGATTGCCCCGTCTGTGAGAATTTATTTACACATGCTTTCACTACCAGTTGTTGACCTTCTCAGTAAACTTTCATTGTTCCATTAGTGTCGTTTAGTTTTATTGAGATGTCACATACTCACCAAAGTGCTTATCTGACCGGATTCTCATTATCTAGTCGTAATAGGAGTGATATACTTACTTGAGATCTTATGCCTTCATTATTCCCTTGTATAAGATGAGGGAATTAATAAACTGTATTGTTATGTTACAGATTCTCGTGGCTGCAAGCACTGCGGAGAGCCAGTTGCAGAGCAACGAGGACCACATCCCTGAATTTTCTTTCTTTTTGGTTAATGCATCTTGTACTTGCAGATTGATCTGCTGAAGCTGACTGAGTTTAGAATGGCCATGTATATCGCTGGTTTGTGTTTGATGTTTATTCAGTAGGGAGTAGTAAAAGAATAAGGAGAGGAAAAGAGATGATGGGGAAGAACAAGAACAAAGAAATCAAGGCAAAGGTGCATGCTTGTGCAAGACGTGCAACCGAGTGGGGTTTCATGACAGCCATAATTGTCCAAGCAAAACATTTCAAGGAGAAGGTACCCAGATGGGGCAAGATGCCACGACATAAAACAAATGTTGTTTCATGACGTCCAAAACACGCTCGACTTTATTCACCGAGTTATTAAAATGAATTACTGTAATCCATAAGAGTTTGTTTTTGAACTGGTTTTCTTTTATTTTCTATTGTCAGTCTGCATTCTCTCTCTATCTTTTGAAATCTGTGACTTGATGTATGTTAAATGGAGTAGCTCGTGGTGAAATTATCCATTTTTCTTAGTGATAAGATATCTGATAGTCTAGGTGCTAAAAATTCTTTAGATTATCAATATTCACATGTTCTGTTGCGTATCGTAAATGCTTATGGTTTCTATAAGATGATTTCTACGGGTTTGTGTTTCGTATATCACGACAAGCAAAAGCAACTGTCTGATGCAACATAATTTACATACTGCAGTGTATGACTTGACAAAACAGGATGCAGTGCCAATCTGTATATGTATCTTGGTCAAGCCTTTTTAGATGCCTGAAAATTACTCCTTTCTGAAAAACCAACTCATACAACAAAGAAGTTACAAAATCTGTATATCGATTTACAGTTCCCAACAGAGCAAACAAGCTTCAGGTGTTAAACATACGGATTGTTTTTTTTTTTGAAACTGTGGGGCAAAAGCTTTGCCCCAACCATTTATTAAGAAGAAGGTGCCCGGTTTATTAGTTGTAGAAACCGGGCGAAAACCATACAACAAACACCAACAACACGGGAGGAGCCAACACAACCACAACAGGCAACACCTAAAACAAGCAACACCCAAAAAACGACAACCACAATCTACCCAACACCAATCCGACCGGCAAAGAACATGCCCAACCAACAATAACCATAAACCAACAACACAACATCTGAAAAGGGCTCACTAATCAAGCAAAGCGAAAGCGAAAGGTTTCCGTACGATGTTTTTTCCTTCTCCTACGAAGAGACTTCTCCACCTTCATAATAACATCCTCCGAAGCCTCCCCCGTCAAGACAGAAACAAAATCTTTGCCATAGCCAAGACAAACCGCCTCCAGATCAACGAGCAAGTCGCAAAGCTCTTTACCAAAGAGGGCCTCAGAGTTAGATGTCGTCACAACTGTTGCATCAACCTGATCACTCAAATCAACATGGTCACTCAAAGATGAGAGAGTGTCAGAAGCAACCAATGCTCCACTATCCAAACTAGCGAGCGGCTGACAGGACTCAGACAAAGGTGAAGATGGCCCTATGTCCATGCCAAGGACTCCAAAGAGCCATGCTCCATCGGAATCACCGTAGCTGACTTGCCACAAGGCTCATGCAGCTCAGCCAAAAGCTGTCCAACTGGAGCCACAACCTTCTGAAGATCAAACGGCGTTGCATGTGGAGCACGAGGAGAAAATTTTCCGAAGAAACAACCAGGCTCCTCAACAACCGAACCAATCTCGGGCTCAGGTGGGAGAGATACAACCTGAAGCTTAGCTAGAGCGTCGTGAAGCTCAAAGTGAAGCAGCTCAAACTTCTGAAGAAACTCCAAGCGCATCAGTGCAAGCTGGGACTCGAAAGTAGAGACCAAAGATGCATTGGAATTGGAATCCTTGCAACACCCACGTGGGCAATCATCCCCAACCCCACTCTGAGGCGACGAGGGGCGACGAGTCTGAGCGGACGGAAAAACGCTCTGCAGGCAAGGAGCACGCGCATCTTCAGAACAAGCCCGAGCATCCGGAGCTGCCGGAGAGTGATCGCGAGCAACCGGAGGGCGAGCATGACAGAATCTCTCCCGATGCCCAGGGCGACGACAACGAATGCATCTAAAAGGCCCACTGCAAGCACTAACTTGATGGCCACGGTCGAGGCAATGAAAACACCTTCCTTGAGCCCAACGCTTGAAGTCAAGGCAACGCTGACGACCTTCATGTGACTCGGGGGGAGGGCCTCGGCCCCTGCTGCCACCCCGACCCACGTACACCCAATCCTTGTCGTCGACATGCGCCGCGCTTGAACTCTGACTCGCAGGAGACGGTGGCAGAAATGAAATGCCAGCAGGTACCGCTAGTGGAGATGACCAGGTAATGGGAATGGAGCTAATGTAGAGGCCCAGCTCAGACGCCATCGACGTGACAAGGTAGCTCGGTCGCGTGGCCGCCGCCATGACAGGGGAGGTCGGACGTGGGGACGCCACCAGGGAGCTGGGTCGCGCGGCCGCCGCCGGCGCAACAGCAGAGCTCAAACGCGGGGTCAACGCCAGCGCGACAGGGGAGCTGGGTTGCAGGTCGCCGCTGCAGGGGCGTTGGAGGACGCGAAGCCGATTCATGGCGTAGTCGTGGGGAGCCGTGGCGGCGGGCTGCGAGGCGGCCAGGACGCCCCCCGTCGCAGCTTTGGGGCGCAACTCCATCATCCGGCCCCGAATGGTCGGGTCCGACCTGCGGGAGGCGAGGACGGCCGCAGCTAGCGCGGCAGCGGAGGGCGGCGTGGCTTGGCGCGGCGCGGGAGCATGGGGCATCCCGAAGCCCCATTCCCTGGGCATCCCGAAACCCCAGTCCATGGGGCCCGTCGCGCAGGCCGCTGGCACGGGAGGCACGGAGATGACGACGGGAGAGACGTCGGTGTGGAACCACGGCTCGGCGGAGGACGGCGCAAGGGCAGCAGTAGTAGCACGCTGAGAAGAGAGCTTCTCGGAGGGGAGGCAGGCCTGGTCGGGGACTGCGCCGGCGGCAGAGCTGAGCAACAGTGGTGGAAGTGGCGCGAAGAGCCCTCCAAGCGCGGTTGCGCAAGACGGCCGTCGGGCGGCGAGGCCGCGCCAGCAGCCCGGAGAGGGCACATGCCGGCAGCAACTCGAGGTCACCCCAGGAAGCCCATGGCGGAGAGCAGTGGACGCGGGTGACGACGACAGCACAGCCGTCGGGCGGAGCTGGAGGAGCGGCGACAGGGACTAGGCGAGGAGCTGGAGGAGCGGCGACAAGGAGCTGGAGGAGCCGTCGGGAGGAGCTGGAGGAGCAGCGACAGGGAGCTGGAGGAGCCGTCGGGGCTGGAGGACTAGGCGAGCACGGAGGAGAGAGAATGAGCAGGGGATGCCGGATCTGAGCACGGCGACGCGAGACGAGCCCGGACGAGGGAGATCAGCTCGCCGGCGGCAGCATACCCTCCCAGGTCGCCATGGTCGCGAGAGCCCCGATGCTTTTTCTTTTCTTCTAGTATTACTCTGGCCATACGGATTGTCACTTGCCAACGATTACATGCTACAGGAATGAGTAAAATGTATGAACGGTCACTATACTCGTCGGAGAAGCTCGCTACGGTCACTGTACTCCTGAAATACGCCTCGGAGGTCACTCAACTTGTCTGAGATGTTTTGTACGGTCACTCGTCACGTATTGGCGTGTGTATCGGTGACGTGGGAGTCGGAGGTCACTCAACTTGTCTGAGAAATTCATCAACGGTCACTGCGTCCCATGGATCATTACAGAGAAGAAAAGAATTGGGGGTCTTTACTGGAAAAAAAAACGTGGGCTGTTGTATGTTTCCTGTCGATGAACCGTTCCGCGATCTGTTCGTCAGGGACAGCGCCATTAGCGGCGCGGGAAGAGCAGAGACGGGAGGGGGATAAGGAAAGAAACGGAGGGGCGAGGCGATCTTGGCGGCGCGGCAATAGCAGAGGCAGGAGGGCGAGTCGATCTGAGGCGACGATGGCGGCTCGACGGCGTGAGGAAGGAGCTCCTTCTCCCGTGTACGGTATGGAACCAAACCAAATCAGCATGATCTGCACCACGAAGATTAGTTTTTGTCCTCTAATTAGGGTCCTGATTCACTCCCAGTTGCGTTTTTGTTCGATTTAGGGGAGGTTGTGTTCAAGCAATAGGTTGGATCGATGATTTCAGTTTTCTGTAGTTTAGTGGAGGGTGTACTGACAGAGCTCGAATTTGACCTCAGTGCAAGTTAGTTTTTCCATGCTATTAGGGTTCAGTTGGCTGGAGAGCACCAACGGAATCACACAAGTGTGTCAACCGTAATCCTTGCATGAGGCCAACCATACAGGAACTAGTATCCTTCCTGGAAGTGTAGACGCCAAACTACTTATGCAAAATTCAGTTAAGATAGAATGCGGTTAGTCAAGATTATCATGTAGTGTAGTGCACTAACCAATTTTATAATACTGCCTCTGATCCTTGTATAATTACCTCAGTGCAAGTTATTTTTTTGTGGAGTTTATGCTTGTTCTTGGAAGTTCAGTATGGTGGTATTTTTTCTGAATTTTTCTGCATTTTTTTGAATTTTCAGTGTTACTGAAAAAGTGCTCATGACTTATTAAATTTGTTGTTGTCACAGGTCATCGTAGCAGCTACTTCTCAGTGAAAATCAAGCATGGAGGGATTTTTGTGGGCTCTGATAGAAGCAAGAAGTATGTTAGTGGACACTCAATTTGGTTTGATCATGTTGACAGTGTGACATGGTCACCACTGATCATTGAGAATCTTGTGGAGGAGATGGGCTATGAGATGGGTGGAAGAATAAAAGTTTATTTCTGCTTGCCTCACTTGGATGTTAGTACAAATGGACTGATAGAAATAATAGATGATGCACAAACTCAGGCAATGTTGCAGTTTTTAGGAAAAGGACAACATTTATTCAAGTTGTATTTGGATCATGATGACAGCTTCATGGGAAAATGCTTGGGAGCAGCGAGCAATTCAATTGGTGTGTTTGCACACAAGGATTCAGATTTGGTTCGGCAAGGAAAAGACCCGGTCCCACTACAAGTGCAAGATTTCAATTCTGAAGCAAATGGGCGAAGAAGGAAACCGAGTAATGAAGAAGAGGTTGCTGCCGACATTAGGGATAATGATGATTCAGACTTTGATCCAAAGGAAATGGTTGATTCAGACTATGAAATAGATGCAGGTGACGATGATTTGTTTGAGGATAATGTTGACAATTCAGAGGATGAAGAAGTGAAGATTCCTAAGGGGCAAGGAATGGAGAAAGCGAAGGTTAGGGCATTAGAAGCAAAGCAAAAAATGAAGGAAATGCTGGAACAACCCAATTGGATGGAATGCAAAGAAGACGAGGTTGAGGAGGAAGGGCTATGTGCACCTCATGATGAAAATTCAAGCACAAGGCCTCCACCTAGATACAAAACATTTACTGAGGAAGACATGGTCAATCCTATTTTCCATGTTGGTCAGTGTTTTGAAACTCCAGAGATGTTGAAAAAAGCAATTAGAGCATGGAGTTGCATCCACAGACAAGACATAAAATTACCTACAAATGATAAGAAGAGAATCAACGCCAAGTGCTCTCCTGGTTGTGAATGGAATTTGTGGGCTTCATATTCCAGCAATACCAAGTGTTTGATGATCAAGACCTACAATCCTAATCACAGCTTTGGATGTACCAAAACTTTTAAAGTTCATGCATTCACTTCCAATTTCTTGGCTGATAGGTATATGGAGAGTTTCAGAGCTGATCAAGACATGAACATGAAGAATTTCTCTAGGATTATTCAGAAGGAGTGGAACATGACACCAGGAAGAGCCAAGTTGCAGAGGGCTAGGAGATTAGCCATGAAGGTGATTTATGGAGATGAAGAAGCTCAATACAGTCTGTTGTGGGATTATGCAAATGAGATAAGGAGGAGCAACCCTGGTAGTTCTTTCTTTCTTGCCATTGATGAAAATTCAAGGTTTACGAGGGCTTACATGTGTTTGGAAGCTAGCAGGAGAGGTTTTCTGCAAGGTTGTAGGCCTGTTATTTTTGTTGATGGAACATTCATCAAGACAAGATACCGAGGTCAATTGTTAACTGTTGTTGGAATGGATCCCAATGATTGTATATTCCCAATTGCAGTTGCAACAGTGGAGGTGGAGGACACAGCTAGCTGGACATGGTTTCTGGAGACACTGAAAAATGATCTTGGCATTGTAAATACAGAGCCATGGACAATTATGTCTGACAAGCAGAAGGGCTTGATCAATGCAGTAAAAGTTGTGTTCTCTGAATCTGAACACAGGTTTTGTGTTCGACACATGTGGCAAAATTTCCAACAGAAATTCAGAGGTGATGCATTGAAGAACCAGCTATGGAGGATAGCAAGAAGCAACACAGTTGCTAGGTTTGAGGCAAATATGGCATACATGAAGGTGCTCAATCATGATGCTTGGGTTTGGTTAGAGGAGCTTGATCCAAGGACATGGGTAAGGGCTTTTCAGAATGACCTGCCAAAGTGTGACATCTTGCTCAACAACAACTGTGAAGTATTTAACAAGTAAGGAATTTTTGTGTTTACATGTTTTATCGGTATATTATTTGCTCGCTATATTATTGACAACATTTTCCTATATTGTGATAGGTACATCTTAGAAGCAAGAGAGTTACCTGTACTGTCCATGTTTGAGAGAATAAAGGCACAAGTTATGACAAGAAACTACAACAAGCAAAATGAGGAGATTAAGTGGACAGACCCTGTTTGTCCTAAAATAAAGAAGAAGGTAGAGAAGAATGTGGAATTAGCTAACCATTCATACATTGATGGAGCAGGGGATGGGTTATTTGCAGTTTCATAAATGATGAGCTCCACTCCTATTGATTACATTGTTGATCTCAAGGCAAAGACTTGCACTTGCAACAGGTGGCAGAAAAGTGGAATCCCCTGTCCACATGTTCTTTCTTGTGTGAGGAAGGAGAGAATAGATCCTCTATCACTTGTTGATCATTGCTATTCAGTGGAGATGCATAACAAAGCTTACGAAAATATTGTGTATCCATGTAAAGTTAAGAGTGAGTGGGAGAAAATGGGTGGCCCTACTATACCCCCGCTATTCTATCAGAAACATGTGGGTAGGCCAACTAAGACAAGGAGGAAAGCACCAGGTGAAATTGATTGTAGAGGTGGAGGTAAAAAAGTGTCAAGGAGGGGTGCCATCATTCATTGCAGCTATTGTGGAGAGCCTGATCATAATAGAGCTGGATGCTACTGGGCTAAGCATGGCTTGACACCTCCAGGTCCACAACAGTTAAATGTGCCTCCTACACAACCTACAGCCTCACAGCCGCCTGTACCTCCTGGCAATGAACCAGACCCAGAAATTGTGCACACATACCTCCTGGCAAAAGCTTGTACTTACAACTGTTTTGTACATTGTGATAGGTGAGAAAAGAAGTAGCCGAGAAGAAGAAGCAAGAAGCAGCAGAGAGAAGACAAGCTGAGAAAGATAAGAGGGATCTAGAGAAGGGTATGCAAGCAGCTACCAAGAGGGTTGAGATGCAACAACAAGCCAGAGATAGAGCTCAGCTCATGGCTTCTTTGAGAGCTGCAAAGGCAAGTGAAGTGCAAGAAAAAGATGATGCAAGTGAATTTGTGTCTCAAATACCAAAGAAAGTCAGTATGTTTGATGAGTTTAGGAATCCTAGATGAAGTACATAATTTGATCTATGAATAATAGACAAACTGGATAATGCACTCTTGTAATTTTTGTCATTTCCCTCTTGTTGCACTCATTCACAGATTTTGGCTAAGCTTTGCATGACTTTACTGATGTGAGATTGCTGTAAAAAATAATGTCAATTGTTGTGCTATATTACTGGGTGTTGTACCAGCAAAATGCTGTCAAAATTGGTGCTAAGTAGCTGTCAAATGTTGCTTCAAATGCTGTCAAGTTTTGCTGATAAATGTTGTCCAATTCCTGATAAAATGTTGTCACATTTTCCCCGCACATTGCTATCAGCTTCGAGTATAGTAATGCATTAAAAAACTGCTATATTTCATCACACAAAGAAGACAACATATACACCATATAATGGAGGAAATTTGTTCATTCATATATACCAAACATGCATTACATAGTTAGGCTCCAAAATGCTACTCATGTAGCAGAAGACAACAAATACACAATTAACATTGCTACACAATTAACATTGCTACCAGAAGACAACAGACAACAGATACTCATGCTTTCAGAGGCATTCCATAGGATAGTCTCCAAAATGCCAACTAACTACTTCATTGTACACAATTAACATTGCTAACATTGGTACTATCTTTCACAACTACCACTGCTACGTCTGTAAAAGGCAGCTCGCTGAACATATGCATCCACTTTGGCACTCCGACGAACTTGACCATGAACACCTGCAGGACACGCTCGGCGACATCAAGGGTGACACGGAGGTCGCAGTGATCGAGCTCGATCTTGAGCCCTGAGGCGTGCCGGCAGGAGATGATGATCTTGCACAGGCGCTTGGCAGGCTCGAAAGCATCCACGGCGATGTGGTCGCTGCTAAGCATTCTGCCAAACACCTTGCGTGCCTCCAACCAGGTGTGGCTGAATCTGCCCATGCCGCTGCAGGCACTTCAGCGCGAGGGAAGGTGCCGTGGTCAGGCTCAAGATCGAGCATCCTAGTGGACCTCGCCGTTGCTTCCTCCACCTACTCCAATTACGCCGGCGCCGGCAACAGATAGAAGAGCGCCTCCATCTCCATCGAATGGGGACGAGGAGAAGGCAGATCAGCGAGGGGGAGAAGGATAACAGCGGCAGAAAGGGCGGTGCGGTGGAGGAATGCTACGGCGGCGGGGTACTCTTCCGGCAATGGCAGAGTCGTGGGGGGCGGAGGAGATGCGGGCGTCGGGTGCAGAGGAGATGAGGGCGGCGGATGTGGAGGATTGGGGTGTCGGGTGCGGAGGCTTGGGGCGCCGGACCAGTTATGTCGTGTTTTGTAATTCGCCCCCTCCACCTTTTCTCTTCTTCACAACGCACCCGTGACGTAGTGACTGTTTGTGAATTAAACTACAAGTTGAGTGACCTCTCACCTAATACATATGCGCATACACGATGAGTGACCGTATAAATCTTCTCCGACGAGTACAGTGACCGCCACGACGTATTCTGTGAATACAGTGACCGTACTGTGCCGTATAGACAAGTTGAGTAACCGTTCATACATTTTACTCTTACAGGAAATAGAATCTGTATACACATACAACGTCATACATACAGATTACATGCTACAGGAAGTAGCCAACATCACAGGAGAAACATAACTGGCTAGCTAATCAGGTTACATCGGTCTGTATGCTAGCTGCCGTAGCAAAGTGTGTCCAGTACTCCAGGTTTCCGGATAATTTGTCGGGCCAGACCAACTTGTAAACCATCCAGGCATGCGATTGCCTCCGCTTCATCGGCGTCGGAATAAACTTCCAGAACTCACTTTATTCATCACAAACTGCAGGTTAATTTGAACACAAATTCAGCTAAATCTCTAAAATATGCAGAAGCAATTTGAGGCCGACACCTGCAGCATCTGAGGGACGTACGCTGCCGGACCTGAGATCGAGGCCAACGTCGTGTTTCTCCATTGCGTGCATCGTCCACCGGATACACCTTGCCCCTCAGCGACTCCTATGGCAGCAGATCGCCGGCGCCGGCTTAGAAGGCCGAGGCTCTTCGGCTCCCTGCGCTAGTGGAGGATCTTCCTGAGCACGTTGAATGAGGCGGGCGGACGAACTTGACGAGGCCGCAAGCCCTAGATTGGATGCAGGGGAGCACGACTCAGGTCAGGTTTCGGGGATTAGGGAGTTATAGGAGGATTTTTACAAAACAAAAGACACGGTTAAATCAGGAAGCGGGCTCTCGACTCGATCGTGAGGCACTGGATTTTGATCGTTCGATGCATGGAAACTGGATTTTGATCGTTGGAGCATAGGATACTACGCCTTTAAAAATCATATAAATTGAAAACGTATCATACTATCCACCGAACTATGACGACGTGCATAAACGGATCACGCAACCTTGGTGGATTCGTCACCCGTGCCGTGGCCTCACGGGATTCTCCTCCACGGGACTTTCCGACTATAAATCCCCACCCCCTCCCGTCTCCTCTCCACACATCCAATCCCCAATCCAATCCATCCCCAAACGGAACTCCACGAGCAATCGAAGCGAAGCCGCCCCTCACGATCGTCCTCCTTCTCCTCAAGGTACGCCGCTCTGATCGATGTCGATTATGTTCATCCATCTAGGTGTAGCTGGTTGATTCCGCCAGATTGCCGCTAAATCTATAGCGCTCAGGATTTGTAATAACCTTTATATAGGAAAAAAGTTCTAAGCTTAGTCGTTGTTCCTCGTATTTGCTTGTAGATCCGTAGGTGTGCATCCCTTTTGGAACCTCAAGGTTTGACGATATTATCGTTGATTCATCTAGTGTTGCCTCGGTGTGTGATACATTGGATATAATAATGGATCTGCTGTGCCTTGCATCTGCTAAAACATGAGTAGATGAGTTGTTTATTCAACTTCGTATTGGGATGCTTTATAGTTACGAGGTTTGAAGATATTATTGTCGATTCATCTAGGCTTGACCTCGTTGTCATGACTTGTGATATAATAAATCTCATATGCCCTGCACCTGCTAAAACGTGATTAGCGGACTCAGTTTGTTCAACTTCCTACTGGGATGTTTCATAGCTACGAGGTTTGATGTTATTATAGTTGATTCATCTAGACTCGACCTCGTTCTGTCAGAATATAAATTAGGTAATGAATCTGCCGTGACTTGCATCTGTTCAAATATGATTTAGCTGAGTCCGTTTGTTCAGTTGGGATGTTTTATTGGGATGCTTTATAGTTACGAGGTTTGGAAAATATTTACTACTATTGTTGATTCATCTAGACTTGACATCGTTGTCATAACTTGAAAATATAATGAATCTAACATGCCTTGCATCTGCTAAAACGTGATTAGCGGAGTCAGTTTGTTCAACTTCCTATTGGGATGTTTTATAGCTATGAGGTTTGACGTTATATCTTGATGATTCATCTGGACTCGTCCTCGTTCAGTTGGGATGTTTTATTATTAGGACTTCACCTTTCTTGGATGTCTTCTGGTTTATTTATTCTGCATCTTTTATTGTGGCCTTACTCTTGGTTTGTTCTATTTTGAACTTACAGATGCAGATCTTTGTGAAGACCCTCACTGGCAAGACCATCACACTTGAGGTCGAGTCCTCTGACACCATCGACAATGTGAAGGCGAAGATCCAGGACAAGGAGGGAATCCCTCCGGACCAGCAGCGCCTGATCTTCGCTGGTAAGCAGCTTGAGGATGGCCGCACTCTGGCAGACTACAACATCCAGAAGGAATCCACCCTCCACTTGGTGCTCCGCCTTCGTGGTGGCATGCAGATCTTTGTGAAGACCCTCACTGGCAAGACCATCACACTTGAGGTCGAGTCCTCTGACACCATCGACAATGTGAAGGCGAAGATCCAGGACAAGGAGGGAATCCCTCCGGACCAGCAGCGCCTGATCTTCGCTGGTAAGCAGCTTGAGGATGGCCGCACTCTGGCGGACTACAACATCCAGAAGGAATCCACCCTCCACTTGGTGCTCCGCCTTCGTGGTGGCATGCAGATCTTTGTGAAGACCCTCACTGGCAAGACCATCACACTTGAGGTCGAGTCCTCTGACACCATCGACAATGTGAAGGCGAAGATCCAGGACAAGGAGGGTATTCCCCCGGACCAGCAGCGCCTCATCTTTGCTGGTAAGCAGCTTGAGGATGGCCGCACTCTGGCGGACTACAACATCCAGAAGGAGTCCACCCTCCACTTGGTGCTCCGCCTCCGTGGTGGCATGCAGATCTTTGTGAAGACCCTCACCGGCAAGACCATCACACTTGAGGTTGAGTCGTCCGACACCATCGACAACGTGAAGGCCAAGATCCAGGACAAGGAAGGTATTCCCCCGGACCAGCAGCGCCTCATCTTTGCTGGTAAGCAGCTTGAGGATGGCCGCACTCTGGCGGACTACAACATCCAGAAGGAGTCCACCCTCCACTTGGTGCTCCGCCTCCGTGGTGGCATGCAGATCTTCGTCAAGACCCTCACGGGCAAGACCATCACTTTGGAGGTTGAATCGTCCGACACCATCGACAATGTGAAGGCCAAGATCCAGGACAAGGAGGGCATTCCCCCGGACCAGCAGCGCCTCATCTTTGCTGGTAAGCAGCTTGAGGATGGCCGCACGCTGGCGGACTACAACATCCAGAAGGAGTCCACCCTCCACCTGGTTCTCCGCCTCCGTGGTGGCATGCAGATCTTCGTCAAGACCCTCACGGGCAAGACCATCACCCTGGAGGTTGAGTCCTCTGACACCATCGACAACGTGAAGGCCAAGATCCAGGACAAGGAGGGCATTCCCCCGGACCAGCAGCGTCTCATCTTTGCTGGTAAGCAGCTTGAGGATGGCCGCACGCTGGCGGACTACAACATCCAGAAGGAGTCCACCCTCCACCTGGTTCTCCGCCTCCGTGGTGGCATGCAGATCTTCGTCAAGACCCTCACCGGCAAGACCATCACCCTGGAGGTTGAGTCCTCTGACACCATCGACAACGTGAAGGCCAAGATCCAGGACAAGGAGGGCATTCCCCCGGACCAGCAGCGTCTCATCTTTGCTGGTAAGCAGCTTGAGGATGGCCGCACTCTGGCGGACTACAACATCCAGAAGGAGTCGACCCTCCACTTGGTGCTCCGCCTCCGTGGTGGCATGCAGATCTTCGTCAAGACCCTCACTGGCAAGACCATCACTCTGGAGGTTGAGTCGTCCGACACCATCGACAACGTGAAGGCGAAGATCCAGGACAAGGAGGGCATTCCCCCGGACCAGCAGCGCCTGATCTTTGCTGGTAAGCAGCTTGAGGATGGCCGCACTCTGGCGGACTACAACATCCAGAAGGAGTCAACCCTCCACTTGGTGCTCCGTCTCCGTGGTGGCCAGTGAGTCCCTGGCCATGCAGTTGCTTCTGCGTCTGGGTTCACAAGTTCGGTGCCTTCTGTGAGCGTGTCCTGTGTTTGCTACCGTGATGTGTTCTAGTCTTACCTATGTCTACAAACTTGGATGAACTGTGGAATGATTGATGAATGAATGAATAAGTGAGCCCTCAATTTGCGCTATACCATTTGTGACCTCTCTTTGCTGTTCTGTACTTGCTATTCTTGAGCTTCTGATTTGTCTTTGTTCTGCTTTTGGTGGTACTTTTTTGGATTAAATGCTGGATTGATGTGTTTAAGCTCAGGATGAACTGGTATTTGAAAAGAAACAGCTTTCTCGAGACTATTTCTTTTTAATATTTTGTTTCCAGGGTTGTTCCCGGGAGTCATCACAGTACAAAGGAGTAAAGGTGACCAGGGCCCGAATGAGCTCTCAAACTGGCTTACAGATGTGGGGCATTTCTACGGCAGCAGCAGCACTGGTAGTTCTACTTGTGGCTGGCCTCTTGATAGCTGTAACGGCAAATGTAGGATGCCAGCAAGGACTGTGATGAAGTACCCCTTTTCTCTGAATCCATCGACTCCAAGGGATCAGTTCTGCTAAAATCTGAGCCGTTTGGGTGTAATTTCAATTCAGGTACGAGTTCTGCTAAAACAATGGATGTCTCAGTTTTGATCAAAATTGGATGTATCTATATACTAAGTCATGTCTAGATACATCCAATTTTTGATGAAGTTGAGGCATCCTTTGTTGGATGGAGGGAGTATATGTTATGATGCTATGTAACAGCTTGATGCTACAACCCAGACCTTGACTTCTCATTATGATCTCAAGGCTTCAGTAATAAATAAGTAGGCCACGGCGCCGATACTGCCCTGTAGGTGTTGGACTGTTGTTTTCAAGAGAGGTAATATGGCACTTAAGATTGTGCAACTTGGAACGGAAGCATGAGATAAGAATGGCTGATGCTTATGACATAAACACAAACATAAAAAAATGTGTGAGATAGAATGTTTGGTCTTAGAGAAAATAAACAGACAGTTGTAAATCTTCGAACAAAATTACAGAACAGGTTCACAACTACAGGATACACTAAATTTGCTTGAGATCTCAGGACAGTTATCAGGGAGGTAGTGGCGATATTGTGTGACAGCTTGCGTCATCATCTGCAGTGCATCAATGGCTACACCAGTTACAGCAGAAAGGTAGTGATAGTCGTGGGAGCTGCAGGTTGATTAAAGCGAAGGATGCAGGCGTTGTCGTTCCCTGTCAAGTAAGGTAAGCTGACATTAAAGATTCTGCAACATGGAATGAAAGCATCAGATAACATGCAGAGAGGATCTCCAATTAGAGTTTCTCCTCTTGTTTGGAAAATGCCCTTCAGACAAGGGATACTTTTTCCAGCGACTTATTCCTTGTAGCAACAAAAACATTCCTGCTTGCTAGCCGTTGTAAGGCAGTCCCATGAGTTATCACCGTCACCGCCACCACGAGGAAACACAAGATCATATATTACATGCATGGATAATATACTTATCACCAGCTAGAGGTATGCACTCCACATGGATCGGCTGCAATGTTGTATAAAATTACCAGCTATGTTTTATTAGCTAGTCGAAACCAAATAATTAGATTACAACATGATGAATCAAGGAAATTATATCTTGAGAGAGAAACTGTTACAAAGGTAATCAGTTTGCATCAGAACTCACCTAATTTTCTGCTAGAGCCTGGTAACTCTGTTTGAATTGAATTTGGGGCCCTTTCCTTCTTTATTAATAGAACAAGTAGTCTTTCCTACATAAATCGTCATTTCTGTTTTTAAAATATTTTACTCAACATTACTGTATGAGCACCTGGTTGGTCCCTCCTCCTTTTTCCGGGCTTGGGACCGGCTACGCGATTGTAAGTGTTACCTTAAAATAGCATAGGCGGAGTTCCCCACCCCAAACCAAATAAAACACATAAAAAAGGGAAAACATGAAAAAGCTAATGAAAACATACGCCACCGGCCACAACCCCAACCCCTAGCAGAAAAGAAAGATACAAATAACACTAACACACACTTTTTAATTTTCGTTTTTATGAAAGAACTGCGAAACAAATCTATAAAGGTTAAGTTTTTTTCTAAGTGATTTTTCTTCGTACATAGAGTTTTTTTTAGGATTTTATAAAAATATATTGATTCAAGGAGAAACATACTAATTCTACAAAGTAGTAAAAAACATTTTTTTTTGTTTTCTGATTTTTTAACAAACCACTCTAATGCTGAAAGAAAATACCCATCTTTTATTTCTAGATCCTTTTTTGTGCATAGATGGGACACTCAAGCGGATGTCCTGGCTTTCCAACTGGCCACCAGCCTGTAAATAGAGTGGTTATGTAAGCATCTAGGCAAGACATATAGACTACATCCCTATGTCCATATGAACCATGGAACCTTTAGATGGGTATTTGGCAATATAAAAAAGGTTTCAACTTCATGTAGTACCAATAGTTTGGAATTTTAAAGCTCTGGAGACTGAACACAATTTGGAATAAATAGTTGCATTTTGTTAAATGTAATAAGGATAAATGAAGTGATGTTCTCTCCATGAAAAACATACGGGAAGCTAATAATTTGTACATGGCTCGGAATAGAAAAGAGAGATGAACGCATATACCTGTCAAGCATGACTGAAAGATGATAGGAAGCTTCAAAGTTGACTTTTCATCGCCGCCTCCTCTATGGTGACATGAGCTATCTTTTCCGTAACATCATTGTCCTACTAGAGTAATAACGAATCAAGAATGATATAAAAGACGAGTATCATAGGTACACCACGACAGGAATGTAACTAGAGGTAGTAGTTGATGTGAGTATCCAGCATTGTACCTCATGGTCGTTTCCTAAAAACCCCTCCTTGGATCCACCCTCTTCATCTTCATCATACTGGAATTGGCACAAAGTAAGCAATGCAGGAATAATTTATAGCAGCGCCCAAAGAGGATAATATACGTGCATGCATACCTCTGCTCCATCTGCAGAGGAAACTTCCTTGGAGACATCATCGTTGTGAGACTGAAATTTGAGAAAGCAAATAATTTTGCAGGGATTAGGAAACATAGGGATTCACATGGCACTTAACAATGTAATCAAACCGGCGTACACTACCTCGTAATAATTTTCTCTTTCTATTTCTAATGTGGGACGGTTGGGGTGGGTTTGTGCCACAAGCCTCAGCGCTGCCTCTGCTTCCTCTACCTGCTCACAGCTGCAGTCGGTGCAGTCAAGGAAATAAGTGACTTTCTGGATCGACCGCATATTCCATACCCCCAAACCGACAGCCATTCCCACGGTAGCTATGCATGCCAATTCTTCAAGCATCGGCAACGCTCCCTCCCCTCCGCAGAGGATCTCCATGAATACACAGAAGTATCTCAAGTTCAGGAACTCATCGCTACCAACAGGATATGACAAACACTCCTCATTTTTATTCCGAAGGCTGAGATGGCGGAGCGAGGGAAACTTTCCAAGGATTTGCAGATCCCGCGTTTCCACGACCTCCACTTCTAAACTCAGGTGGGACAGGTGCGGGACACATGAAAAATTGATCCATGACGGCAGCCTAGATAAACATATGCAACAAAGAGACAACTCACGAAGATTCAAAGGAGGTACCCAGTCTTCCCAGCTGCCAACAAAGAGCGACTCCACTGTTTCATAAGATATCCATAGACTCTGCATTTTGTGCATGTTGCGCAGAGACTCCGTCATAGCCTTGAATGCGCTCTTCTCCATCTCATCGAAACCGATGGCAAGCACAGTCATGTTCGTCAGCTTTCCTACCTCAGTAACAAAATTTGTGCAATTGACCACCGAGCATAGCTGAAGCTCTTCCAGGGACGTCAGTTTTGCTATCCCAGCCATCATTCTCGTACCTTCACTAGCACAGAGGCGCATTAGTTTGCTTAGCTCGCCCACAGATGGCGGCAATTCCTCTATCCCACTTGCAATTACGTCCAAAGTCTGTAAGTACTTGAGATCATGACCAATATTCTGTGGTAGCTCTGCAACAGGGATATGAACCAGCCCTAGGTACCTCAGCTGAACCAGCTTTCCAAGATGCTCAAGACGACAACCTTCCCCAGAAAAATTACAGCTATCAAGAAGTAGTACACGTAATACTTTAAAGTTTAGGAGTTGAAGCAGTCTACTACCAGTGCACAAGGTAGCACTAAATGACCTCACGTGCCCCACATCCATGCTAATGTGCTCTACACTTCTTTTGTGAACAGCTAATCTATGAATACTGCCACTTGTACATGGTGACCATGCGCTCTGCTCCTGCTCACTATCATGTATGGTAATAAAGTTTAATTCGCTTGACAAGTTGCGAATTAAATCAAGCACCATATCATGGACGCGACAAGCATCCATAATAAGGACATC
Organism: Poa annua; assembly: GCA_026929855.1. Lineage (NCBI taxonomy): Eukaryota > Viridiplantae > Streptophyta > Magnoliopsida > Poales > Poaceae > Poa > Poa annua. The sequence continues at coordinate 8,536,669 of CM049432.1, forward strand.
CTTGTTGTTCTCTACCAACTTAATCATACTTCTATTAGCAAGTTGATTAAAATAGCTCTCCCCAACTTCAAACAACCTTAGCCCTTGTTCACTAGGAACAAAACCTTCCGCAATCCATATCCATATCAACTGATGTTTCGGAATCAAATGATCTTCTACAAACATGCTCAAGTGCAGTAAGCAATTCTTTAGACAAGAAGGGAGATCATAGAAGCTAAAAGACAATATCTTTCTCGTGTTCTTAACTTCTTCATTATCCTCGTGCCCAAATCCAATAGAGTCATACACCTTCGACCAGTCCTCCGGCCGTTTACCAACCAACAAGCTAGCTATTGTGATGATAGATAATGGCACACCACCACATTTCCTTAAAAATTTATCGGACACTTCATCGGATTGACCATCAAAACCTTTGCCTTTACTACCACATATTCTTGTGAAGAATAATTTACTTGAATTATCATCAGTAAGTGGTTTTATATTGTAGACACCACCAACTTTTTCAGCAACTTCACAAATACGTGTAGTCGTGATTATCCTACTTCCAGTATCATCATCCACCAAAGCGCATTTAATCATTTCCCATGTTGGTGTTTCCCATATATCATCAATAACTATCAAATACCTAATTGCATCAGAAACCGGGAGGCTTGAATTAGTAAAGAGTACTAAACAGGTTTATTGCATCCATTAAAATAAGAAGCATGTCAAATCTCAAGAGCTGCAAAAAGGCGTGACAATATATTTTGTGTGTGTCAAGGTGTAAATAATGATAGTAAAATCCAGTTAAAGTCTTGGAGTTTAGAATTAAGGGTAATTAATTCTCATTCCCATTCGTAACTCTAACATTATGGGAAGAAGATGGAGTTTCAGACCTACAATCCTTAAAGCAGCCATGGCTGTGTTGTGTGGTGTACTTCAGTTTGATGGGTGTTGGTCCTACGGTGGATTAATAAACTCATAACAGAACATGGCGAAATTGGACTCAAGCATTCCAGTAGGAGCGGTGTCACTTATGTACATATTTATGTTATGCCTTTACTAATTTTTGTTGAGTTAATATTAAGTCATCAATTCAGAAACAAAGCAATCAATATATTTCCATTCATAATATTATACGCTATCAGGTTTAATTAGATCGCAGATTGATTATATTGAACATTAAGACACGGATATCAGTATATCACGATACATATTTTTCCAGCCAACTTGACACCAAAATACAACATGATATATATTTGACACAAAGAAAATAGTATTGAGTAAAATATGACAAAGGGCGGTAATGCATACCTCTTGTTTGCAAGGAACTTTCGCAGCTGGTTGATAAGTTGTCTTTCATCCAATGTTGAAGAAGAGTTATACATTTTCACATCAAATTCAAGGAGAATATCATTCAAAACTTTCTTTATGTCAGGATTTTGACCCACCGGAACAAAACCTGCACAGTCAAACTTCTTATAAATCTTGTCATACACTGCTTTAGCAAGAGATGTCTTTCCCAATCCACCAAAGCCAACAATGGAGACAGTTTTGAGTTTGTTCTGTGACACATCCCGGTGGTCGGACAATAGCTCCATTAGCTCTTCCATCGCTTGATCAATGCCAACAAGATCAGATACTTTGTTGTACATGAACAAGAGACGTGGGTCGACTTCCGTCTTGGCAACAGTATTGCCAATAACATCTTTGTACCTGTCGTACCTTTCCTTGACCTCTTTAACTTGAACCTTGACTTCTTTGATGTCGCTGGCTATTTCTCGGCGAATCTTGAGCTTGGTGACCTTCTCGCAGGTCTTCTTGATGAACCCCAAGAAGGTGTGGGGCTTCTCTGGTTCAAGACCTTGGACACGCACCATGAAGGAGTCGAGGCTGTCCTCGATAACATAGGACAGCTCCCTGATGTCGTTTGCCCAAATCTTGACCACTGGATCAAGCTGGTGCAGCGGCACATCGGACACCTTCACAAGTGCTGCTTCAATGATCAAGAGCTCGTCCCTGAGGTCCTTGATCCCCTTCTTCAAGCCCTTCTGCAGGTCGTACTCCTCAAGGAGCAGTTCCCCCAGCTTGGGGAGGAGGGAGCTCATCGCCCCCGTGGCGAACTCCATGCTCGACATAAGCCCTTTCTTTCTCTCTGAGTTCCTAGATTGCTGGCTACTTTCTTCTTTGTCTCTCCCTCGGTTTCTCTCTCTTCAGAAGCTCTTTCTTGCTACTAGTTGTGGCCGGATAGTCGTCGTCGCTTGCAAGTATGTATAGCATAGATCGACCTTGAAGCATCTTTCTGCGATTGGAGTAGTTGCCGCTAGCTGTTACTCTGATTCCTACACAACTATATTTTAGTTTCCTCCGGATGTCTTCCGCTGTCAAGATAACTTAAACAATCGGCCTTACCACGACCGACGTTTGCACAGACCCCATCTACGTCTTGATCCTGTGGAAATTAATAATTTTTGTTGTATCATTATGACTTTATGACGAGCCTTGTTTCCGTACATCCCCTCCCCCAAACTTAAAAGGGCAACCTGGTCCTTGACCATTCATAATCAATCCCTACTTACGTTTTAATTAGATTAAACAGGTTTGATCTAGATCCAGAGCCCATACACGTTCATCTAAAAACAAAACCAAACACGTGCAGTGTGTGAGGAACCTCTGCACGCGGAAAAGAAAAGATCACGATCCTGCTATTGACGATCTATATCCGTGTGAGAAAGGCTGGAAAATTCCACTACGAATTGTCCTCCGGACACCAACCCTCCTCTCCTCTCCCGACTGGTCGCCCCCTATGCGGGCGACTGGCCGCGCCGTCATGCCCCATCCACAGAACTCCTCCCGTCCCTTCACCTCCGCCAGCGTCGGCGCGCGTCACCGGGCTCGTTCTGGGTAGCGCTAGCACCGATGGCCCCCTGCTTCTCCCCCCTCTGTGACCTCCTTGTGCGGGGCGGCGTGGCATTGGGCGGTGCACTCCGGTGGCGGCGGTTCAGCTCCATAGCGTCGGGTCTCCGATGTTGGGTGTGGTGGGCACAACAACGGCGCCGCAGTTGGCGGCGTGAGTGGCATGGATTCAGCCAGGGCCCCATAGGCCCAAATCTAGGCATATGGGCCCGATCTAGGTATTGACAAATCTGGCTCAACCCTGCTTCCCGCTTTGACTGAGGTAGGACTCCTGTGAAGGGAGTGGCAGTAGCGACACCGCACATGTTGCTGCGTGGTGGCTAGAGCTTCACGAACCAGGCGGGTCTAGCCGGGCCTTTGGTGCCGGACTAGAGGGTGGCGGTAGTGGCCTACGTGCAGCAGCATGGCGGCGGGAACTTCACGGGATCTTCTAGGGTCCGGCCAGGCAGGTGGCCTGGTGTATCTCTGCTGATGTGTCCGGTCGACACCCGCCTGATGGCGGTGGAGGATGTCCTCCAGATGGAATGGTGTCGGTCGATCCATTAATTCCCGATAAGTTCTTTAACAGTGAAAAAAGAAGGATGATGGTTGTCATAGTAGTTTAAATTTTTCAGTGGCGGAGTTGTGTTTGTCTCAGAAAAATATGTATGTATATATGGTTGATGTACTTAAAGAAGTGGTCATGTTGAACGACTGAAGTGCAGGGTGGATTAGGTTTTAATTCACTCATGTTTGTTCAGCACATGAGATTCATTTGATTTGTGTGTGTGATGATGTAACAAAACAAACTCTGATTTCAAATCGGGCTCGAGCCCCATAATATTTTAGAAATGTAGATGATGTAGATATATTGGATGCTCAGATAGATATATTATCATAATTGCAAAATTAAGGGAGTTTTGCTTCATAACAAGTATAAATTCAGGCTATACCCTTGTGTATGCGCAAGCTGCTGACATATAAGTGTGTCGTTAATGAAACAATTGCCACCTTTAAATCGTATAAAACTAATTTTAAGATCAATACAAAGACAACAACTTGTCTACATGAAACACCAATGCGTACACGAGGCAAACTGAATACAACAAAAACGTAAATAAAGGGAATTGCTGGTTCACACCAATTGGTGTGCTACCCACTACATAGTTTGTTTACAGCCAGACACGGAAAGGTGAACGGCGGCAGAAACGAAACGATGGTCGTATCGAGAGCAGGCTATTTTATTTTAACTAGCTAAATGCCCGTGCGTTGCAACGGGATTAAATCTTCTTTTGTTTCGTGACATTATGTTAGGAACTTACTACTTTTAATATGTGATATTACAGACTAATTTTTTCGGGACTAATTACATCATGGTTGCATCTAAATATGAACATTAAATGGAAAAATATATCTACACCCTCTTAGGCAAAGCAATTTTAGTTATCCATTTAAAAACCAGGGGTAGTATCTCTTAATTAGTAAAATACAAAAAATACGTAGTTAAGTGAGGCTTCAATAAATCTGATACTATGGAGTCTGGACTCTAGAGCAGGATACATTACATTTTCACAACCCAATGATGATATGCTCAAATGCACAATCAAAAATACAAAATTTGGATGCTATACAAAGGTGAGAAAACACAATCTATTGCAAAAGTTGCACAACAGATTGAAATTAGATGATCATGTATACAACTGAACCTGGTCTGCACAATACACCAATGTGGAGGTCTCAAAGTTTATCTCGATATTGATATGTTACCACCAGAAAACATATAACATGCATGTTATAAGAGAAGTTATGCTAAGAAAGAGGAAGGACGGGATATTAAGGTGAGAGTGATTCCTATATTGTTCTAGAATATGATTGCTCTCAGTTCCAAACTAAAAACGATGAGGAATACCATGTGCTGTTAGCTGCTAGTTGTCAAATCCTTTCTTTCGGTGGTGGAATCATGTACATTGGCCGACGACCACCATGAGGCACTTGCACAGTGAGAAGGATCTCTCCACTCCATGCTGAACTGCAATTGTGCTTGTTTCACCTGCAGTTGGCCAACGCCAAGGTATACCATTCAAAATGACATTCTCATAATACGATGGGAAAAGGATACATAATCAATTTTAGCATACTCATTGCCAGTTCTAGCACCACCAAGTACAATTCTGATTAAATAGAAAACAATAGTGGTTTATATCTTCAGTAGCATATGAATCCGGATAACTGATAGAGTATAATTTAATCTTAATGACTGGAGGCGCTCGTGGCAACATTCCAACTCAGCGTGGATCAACTTTTATTTTCTCTAAAACCTATGAATTTAAGAACTAAGTCCAAAACCTTGGAAATTTTTGCTTTCTTGATTTAACTGACAGGTTTACATTCAGGTGTTACACATGGCATGCACACTGGTGATTGATTGTCAGATTCCATGGGTACCTCTGGAAGAAGAACTCGGAGAAGTCCAGCTCCAGTAAAAACTGAACCACAGCCTAGAGTGGAGTGTCTTTTCCTCGAGGAGGTGCTTCCGTGCTTGTACATTCAAAATTGGTCGACGGCGTCGAGATGCATGGAGTGGAGGCAGGAGCTGGACTAACTACTACAGACTGAGGAAATTCTCAATAAATTGGCTCTCTTCTTTGCATAAAGCTCACCATCCTCACCACACAATTATTGTTAAATGTATGCTGTAACAATAAGATTTGTACTGCAAAATTGCCACATATTTTACCATTTTCATATCACTTGCATAACCCAAAATGGTAAACTTAAGCTAAGCATATGATAGTATCATTTGAAGGCATCAGAGTAAAGTTTATAAAAGTAAACCTCCACCAACTCTTACTCTGCAATTAAGTGAACTCACCATAATTATCTTCCAACCGTTACATATAGTCTCCAGAAATATTGTACAGAGTGAATTCAGTGGGCAAGCAATGCTTGATAGAAATGTACCAAATGCACAAAAAGACATTAACTAAACTAATCCACAAGCAATGCATTATATGTATATGTCATTTTGATCAGCCTGAATCAATTTTAGCTTGAGATGCTCAAGGAAGAACCAGCTAAGGACCATGTAAACTGTTAATTACCTTCAGCCATCTTAATTTCGGAGAACAACGAACATAAATAATCATCAAACATTTGCAATATGTAAGATCTACGTGCCCAATATCCAGCTAATAGTGAGTAAAATAGAGATATCAATCATTTGTAGCTGTCGAAGCATTATCCGCCATGTAACAATGCTGATATTGGATTAAGAGACCATGCTGATTCAATATCATTTCTACAGAGTTCAGGTTCTTGGGCACATAAAGAGAGGATGTTTTACCTGATGCATCACCAGTTCACCACAGCATGATGCCTTGAAGAGCTGGACAGTAGCACTTGTTTCACAATCAAAGCATGAGCTTGTGTCTGACTATCTGATGGTGTTGACCTGAATGACCGTTGGATTTGTTCCACTGCAACGAGCTAACAATAGCAAGTCCACTGGTCGACATGCCATAAATTAGTCGTGTCATCCATCAATATGTAAGATCGGGGGTGGCAGCGGCGGTGGAGGTCGTCCCGTGGCCGCCACGGTGGTGGTGCCAAAGAGGCTCGGGGTAGTGGCGGCATATGAGATGGCCTCGGTGTGGCCAACACCATGGCAGTGCGGGATGCTGTCGCCCGTGGCTGGCGGAATCTGATGCAGTTGTATTGGAAGCAATCATGCCCATGCGTTGCAACGGGAAGAACTACATCGGAGGTACTGGTGCTAATGGCTCGTGCGAATGGATACAAAATAAATAAATATATGTTTAGAAATATGAAAGATGATGATCTTACTATTCAATTATCCCCAAAATCCTTGTTCACATATCTGAATTAAATTATGGCTAAAGAAAATACAAACTGAAACAATTTTCTTTAAGACCAAAATCGCAAACAACTTCGGCATGCATATTTGCATACTTGAGAAACAATGAGATAGTGACGTTGATCAGATCCTTTATTCTGGAAACATCAATTCACGGAATAAAAATGGATGGGTCAGCTGTCCAACTGCAAAGGACACAACAACTACTATGTGCCTGTTAGGTATGTCAGGTAACTTGAGTCCAAGTCAGTGAACCATGTTAATCCAAACTTTGGGGTTCAGGCAAGAAGCTGCAAACGTGCAACCAAAAACGACATTATTCACGTAATAGGACATCAGGAACACTGCTCAATGTTTCGATCTCTGCCCGCCTCAAAAGTTCTCGTGTACAATTAGAGAGAGAGAGAGATGTAGATGGGATGGGGCAAATAACAGATAGAAGGATAGCGGAGATGCACCTCGGTTCAGGATCTCGGGCAACAACCACCCACACGTTGAGGCTGCCGCCGCTCAGGTCTGGCAATCCGGGTCACTGCCGCCGCCCAGGTCCGGGTCAACGCTGCTCGACCACGGGAGGACCTCGATTTCCGCCGCCGCGCAGGTCAAGTCGTCCGGGTCACCGCCGCCGCCCAGGTCCAGGTCAACGCTGCTCGACCGCGGCCGCCGCCCAGGTCCAGGTCAACGCTGCTCGACCGTGGGAGGACCTCGCTTGCCGCCGCCCAGGTCCGGGTCAACGCTGCTCGACCACGGGAGGACCTCGATTTCCGCCGCCGCGCAGGTCAGGTCGTCCGGGTCACCGCCGCCGCCCAGGTCCAGGTCAACGCTGCTCGACCGCGGGAGGACCTCGCTTGCCGCTGCCGCTTAGATCCGGATCAGGAGCTCGGGCGCGTGGGGGTGGCGGCGGGAGGTTTCGGTCCGGGCGGCCGACGGTGGGGTTGTCGTGCGTGGAATACCCTACGAGGAGAAAAAAAAACGATTCGGGACCTGAAAGGGAGGACTGCGGGTTGATTATACAAAAGGTGAGGGGCTAAACTGCAAAAGACCACGACGTACGACCGGAGTCACCAAGACATATTATATAGTATAGAGATAATACATTTTGCTTAACAAATTTCATAAATAATACTACTTAATTTAGAAAAATTGTAAAAATAATAAACCCTTGATGTTACCGTGGCCAACAACGGCACATCGCTGATAAGTCCCTGTCGGCTTTGTTGTGCCCGAGGTTGTATTATTTTTTACAAATTTTCTTGACTGTATTATTTTTTAAATTTGTTAAGAAAAAGTATTATTAAAAAAACTTAGCTCGAGAGGAGGTCCACATCCAGTCCGGAGACTTGGGGCCAAATGGGCTGCTCATTAGAGTGGATCTCATGGGCCGTTCCGTGGTTAGAGCAACTCTAGCACATCCCCCGTCCTCTCAAATTTCTGGTTTTTTCCCTCGTCTTCCTCCCGAATCCAGCACCGCCGCCGGTCCAGTCCTCCTCCGGCCGGGCCTCCCCCATGCCGGAACCACCACCCGTGCCTCCAGGCAACCCAATCACCGACCACCACCCCGTCAGCCCGTCGCCATGGACGGCCAGCCTGCCTCCATTCCCGTGAAGCCGCCCCTGCCTACATGTCCCCCGCCGCGCCGCGCCCCACCCTCGGCATGCTCGAGTACCGCCCGCAGCTCGCGAGGAGGGAGAAGGTCGAGACCTCCGCTCCTCCGCCTCTCCGAGTCGCACGCGCTGCGGTTCGGTCCGAGCTGATACAGGAGATATGCTGGTGGAGTCCTAGGTGTAGAAGCAATAATTGGGGAAGAGGTAATTACACCAAACCACAATTTCATCTACGGAAAATCACAACTTTTGAACTAGTTTTGACAAAGGGCTTGTTTGGTTCCCAGCCATACGTTTCCAAGCCAAAGTTTAGCAATTCGGTAAGTATGTATTTGGTTTTTGCCACACTTTAATATTGCCGCACTTTATTATCCATACGGCCCATATGTTAGAGTGACTTTTTTGCCACACTTTGACGCCCAAATTCTTGGCCGCACTTTGTTGGCTACCACACTTGCCAAACATAGGCTTGACAAAATGTGGTCAGGAACCAAACAGGGCCAAAACCGCACAACATTAGACCTAAATTATTACGGTTTTGCTAATTCTAAGTGGATTGAGAATTAATTAATCTCATTGTCCTTATTAGCCTTTGAAAATTTTGCTATGTGATTCATGTTAATTTGAGAGTTGTGCATGGTTTGCAATGGTGGGCAACTAAGATTCAGTTAATTTTTAGTGGACTCTTTAGATGTTGGATTTGCATCTAGTGCTAGATTGAGAGTTGCACATGAGATGCACTTGTGTGTCACTGATTAAGATTTAGTCAAATCTAAGTCGACTGAGAATTGGACAATCCAAAATTATTAACACAGAACCCAATTATCTCATTTTCTTCCCTTAACACTAAACCTGGTACTGGGCCCACATGTCGGCGCTAGCATGTCCTAAACTACGCATCCTGTCCACCATGGTGAAAATGGGTTCTTCTCCGGCACATCTAGTTGTGACATAGACACGTAGTAGGGAAATTTCTTTTCATAGTAAAAAAGAAGAAGAATTCACGGTTGCCGCACAGAATCTCTTCTTGAAGCACCGTCATCATCGGCGTAAATGTCAGCCGCCACCATCGTCGGAGTGGTTCGCTACCATGCTGCCACCCAGCCTTCCCAGCTATTCACTGTTGCTGCTCTTCTGGTGTGAAAAGTGTGTGGCCTGTTTGGCCTCCATAGTTACATGACTGCAGCTCCGATCTATCACTGTCATAGCTCTTGCATTTTTACCCTTTTTCCTCTGCTTGACAAAGGGCCTCTCTGATTTGTACAATTCATAAAAACACATGAATGAGAAAAACCCAGGATTGTAATGTCATGCATATTTTAGTCCTTGAGGATTTTGTATGCACCAAATTCAATTGATTCTTATCACAGTGAAAACAAAGGATTCTTACAAAAACAAGGTTTTAGTGGATTTTAAAATTCCTATGAAATTAGTGCACAAGATTCAGTAGAAACAATTCTGACGGGGTCCTACTGATAAAAAAACCAACATAGGAAAAATTCGTACGGATTTAAATCCTCCAAAGTTTCTCTAAAAATATCTTGAATAAAAGATGTCCTAAATCTGGCTGTGCATATCAAATCTAACGGTCCATAACGTTGTATTATGTTGAAGTAGCTCTAGGACCACCAAACACCTCAAGACGATGCCTACAGTTCGGCATGTAAGGTATAGGACAATCAATTGCATTATCCTTTCCCTATAGGACAAATACTTCGATGTCACCAATGATTAATTTATGTGTTACTTTTCATGTTATCTTTTTTGCGTGAAAGGTATATGTGTTTCTATTTTTTCTTCCTTTGTAGACATTTTCTTGTTAATATTATTTTTGCTCTAGGTGACCACTTTTCTGTTCCTCCAAAAATGTTTTAGAGCTTTTTTTAGTTTGATTTTTTTGCTCCTTGTACTTATCATTTTTTGTTCCACCAACGAAGAAATAATGTTGGAATTTTCCATTATTAGAAAACCAATCACAAATAGACACATACAACACCACACCTACACACTTGTGTAATGCCTATTGAAAACAAGAGTTGCACAACTTTCCGATTGATTATGTCATTAAAGACGCCTCGTATCAATGGGACACCTCTTCCACTAAAAAAGGGAGGACACACATGATGTGAAACCTGGGTTTGAGCGTTCATGGTCTCGGGTGCAACCAATCCCACTAGTCATCCAATTTATGCTGTATAAAAAAAACAAATTTTGGACTAAATGAATGTAAGGAAACATTTAGGAAGAATTCTTGAATAACCTTGTTTTGGTAAATTACATGAACATTTTAGTGGACGAACCCAACATACTAATGGGTCGACCCAGAAATACCGCACCAACCCCTACACAAGGTAGCCCTAATGGGGTCATTGCTTTTTAGGAAAGAACTAATTGACCTAGGTGAGGATCTCCCAGGTGGATATGGAGGGTAAGATCCAGCTTGGTGTTCCCATTAAAGAAAGGACCCAGCCTGGCATAGCCTACCGGGTGGATTTCATGACATTTATCAATATTACTAGAGTATATATGCCTTCCAAAAATAGTAATCAACGTTATTAGAGGAGTTAATACAGTATATTTAAGCATCTCTTGGTTGTTGCATAACAGAACAAAAGTAGCAAAAAAACAAGACCATGTATAGACCCTTGAACTTTTGCTGAAGTTTTCATTTTGTTCGAAAACATTGAGAGGGTCCAAAACTGAACCTTGAAAGTTTACCCTTTTATCTTGGTCTGAATTCAAAATTGTTTTTTTTTGTCAATTTGGCATCAACGTTAAGCCGGTTTTCAACCGGGTTCTCCATACGGATCGAGAATGAAGTTCAGTGATGCCGCTGTCCCCACTATGACTCCCCATGTGGTCCCGTCTACAAGAGCTCGAAGAGGAACTCCCCATGGGTTCCAAATTGAGCCGTTCCAAAAGTTTACGATTTTTAAATTTAGGACTAAAAATGCACAACATAAGTATAAGGGTCAAAAGACTTCTGTACAAAACGAGCAACATTCCAAAAGAAAGGATAGGTATGTGCAATACTTGTTGAACGAAAGGACCACTGAGTTTACATGCCCACGTAGGAGCCATCCGATCAGGACGTTAGTTGTGGTGGCCTTGCTGTATTAGGACGTGCATACGTTTCTCTCACGCAGGCACAAACACATCTGGACCAACAGCCTTCCTGTCCCGCAAAACCACAAAACAGAGCCCCAGATCACCAGACCACCATGGAGTTTCGGTACCGCGCCGGCGACGCACGCAACCCGTCGATGGGGGCTACTGCTACGTCGGTGAACTCTGAGTCGACCGGTGAGCTCTCTCCCAATGAAGGCTAACTCTTGGTTGATTCTTCATCTCTCACTCCGTTGATCTTCATTTCCTTGGTGTGAAGCCACGTGTCTCCAAGGTGATTATGGTGGTAATGGCTCGGGGTTCCACAGGGAGAATTCTCAGGCTGTGGCGCCACGGCCGGAAAATGTTCAGGACGAGCTGTGGCGCCAGGCGGCGAAGGACATGATAAGGGAGCGAATCCTGTGGGAAGAGGTGGAGACATTGGCCCTGGAGGTGGAGGTCCGGCGTGAGCTCATGGAGGAGCGCATCCCTTTGCTGCGACGGTGGACGGGCGCTTGCGCTTGCGTCAAAGGGTCGGAAGCTAAGGCAGCGCCCATGGCCGTCTCATCATCGCTACAAACGCTGATTGGATTGGAGGTTTGCTTCAGCTCTGATGTCCTCATAAGTCATAAGGATTTCTCTGTGTTGGATGGTTTATTCACGCTCTAGATCTGTGATGTCTCTCCCCTCAACCATTTGTAGTGTGAGCAGATTATGGTAACCGATAACAACAATGTTTTTTTACTATTAGTAGCTTTATGTTTTTATATCAATAGGGATTTTCCATCCCCGGTTCAGTTGCATTGACCAAACCTATAAATAAGTCTGAAGCACAATTGCAAAAGCGAGTTTCCTATATTGGTCTTAAATCCAAACCTTGCCTGAAATTGGAGGCCAAGATTAAGTTATTACAAATCTTCTAGGCGCATCAAACAATTTTCTCCATCATGGAGATGTAGCCCATGTCTCCGGCCGGGCATCTTCTTTGTGTTTTTGCGTCAATTTAGCTTGGTTGTGGATCTTCAAGGGGTGCCTTTGGTCCTGACCCGATGAAAAAATCTGACCCGCAGAGTATCATGTGTCAGCTTCATCAGTAGAATCAGGGCTTCATTTCAGCTATTCTCCACCATCTGAAGCCTGGAGCAGCTTGGAGATGTGGTTGCAGAAGTTATCTCCGAAATCTATCACATGATCTTTTAATTTAAGCCTCCAACATGTGCTCAAAATGAACCTCCAAATCAACTTGACATCAATCCAAGCTTGACCATTAAAACTAACATATTCCTAATTTTGCATAATTCCATAAAACGGATGGACATACATAATATAATACATTGTTCCTTTTGATTGCAACTCTAACTTGGAAGTTGATTCATAATTTTCACCAATAGGCATTTGGAAAAAACATAGAACAACAAGCAATATTTGTTTGGAAGCAATGCACTGATTTATCTTCTATGTAGAAAGCGGCAGTCTTCATGTGTGTGCATGTTCCTCTTTTTTACATTATTTCTGGTCATTAATTTTTCTGTGCTAGGAGCCAAAGGAAAATATATACTAAGGAGGGATGTGTAGTTGCCAAACTGAAGGAATAAACAGGAGAGTAATAGAGAAGAAGTACTCTACTTTATTCTCATATATAACACCATGTCAGAGCATCTACATCATTGCTAAGACAAATGCTAGAGGCTAACCCTTCCAATTCACGCAACTACACCATCATTGGTTTGAAAAGATCCTCTCGTTTGGGAACCATCCTAAATTGGGATGTGCCCACTACCTTTTTACAAAAAAGGGTTTTGAGTGTTTTACTTATGATCACATAGTTTTCTAAAGTTTTCCTTCATCCTTCATATACCTGTTCACGCAGGAACTGAGGAGGCAAAGTTTAATTTTTACTACCATGAACCTAAACCCTTCTTTTTACATAATTTACCTCTGCCCCTCAAAATCATTCAAAGCTAGCCAGTCAGTTGAGTGCCAATGAGGTCAAGAGCCCACTTGGAGAATTTTAAAAAAGGCAAGAAGGTAAAAGAGGATGCTACCAAGGCATGCTTTAATGAGATTAATTCTAGCAGCATAAGATAGCAGTTTGCCTCTCTAGTCAGCTATCCTTTTTAACATCATAAAGGAAAAATATTTTAACTATAATTTATGCTCATGCCAAAACCTGTTCAAAGCAAGTGAGGACCCATTTGAAGTTTGTTGCTAGCTCTAAGTTCTCTGCAGACAGAAGGAAGATGACACCTCTAGGGCAGGTGTAGCACGACCCTCTGATTAGATTTTCACTAACATATTAGATTTTCATGAACAGCTTTAGCTAGCATTCTAGTCAGAACATCTACCACCAAACTGAAAAGGAGAGGGCAACATCAACTAACATCATGTATATTTAGTGTGCGCAGGTCGGAGTGAAACCAGGCGTCTCAGCAGCCTTGCCAGCCAAGCAGAAAACCCAACATATCGGTGTTGGATCCACTGTTTCAGCAACCATATGCAACAAGAAGCTGAAGCCGGATTTGACTAGCATGGCATGCGGCATTACGGAAACCGGTGAGGGTGCCATGCAAGAGCATCTCAAAGGGAAGAGTCACATGACGAAGGCTGCTAAGCTGGCACCGACATTGAGTGGAGCAGGTCACCACGAGGTAAAAGAACACATTACACACATTTCAGTCTTATGTACTCATATTCGACTAAAATTCAAACAATGCAACATACACATGTTATTGCAATCTACATGTCCAACTGATCGGAATATTGTACATCACAATTCATGTTATTTATGTGAAATAAATTAAATACAATGTTTAAGTGTGCTATATATGATCAGAACAGCACTAAAATAGGTTATACGGATCGCCAAATCCAAACCGATCTGAATCCGACTTCAATTTGCATTTGCTGTGACATCTGATCCATAGTTGTAACAGGTACGTTTCACCAGCCCAGCTAGCTAGGTTTGGTTTGTTTTGTGCAATTTGGAACATGAGTAAATCTCATGTTCACCAGCAACATAAATATGTCTCGACCGCTGCTGATCCACTAGGGATACACGTTTTATCTCCAGAGATGTATTGGGGGCTTACTCTTGCAGGCTTGCAGCAACCCAACAAAAGCACATAGCTCTAACAGATTTCTGATGCCCTGGACTCTAAGAGTAATTAGTAACAAAAAACTGTAATCATGTCTGTTAGCCCTAGAGTAATTAGTAATCAAAAATAGATATTTTACCCCTAGAGTAATGTCGTTGCAATTGTCATTTTCCTTTATTTATAACGTTGTAGTTTGGAAGAAGGTGAATTGTCGTTTTAGTTTGGAAGAAGGTGAATTGTTCCATGCAGGTTGGAATTGATATATTATCACAATCAATTGTTCTTGGTCTATCTTGCAGTTTCGACACAGTTTTGACGGTCCACAAAGAAACCATTTGGCCCATGAGCACATGTCATGAACTCATGGTGCCTCGCACTAGTCCTGACATGTTTTCTGTGATTGAAAAACCTTATCCAAGACTGCAATACTACTCTGACGTACCCCACCATGTAAAGTGCAATACGGGGCCAAAGCGATAGTAGGCGTGGTCTAAACTGTAATTTACTCCATTCCTCATTCCAGCAACAACAACAACAACAAATTAGGGTAGGCTAGAGTTGAAACCCATAAGATCTTGAAAACTAAGTCATGGTTCTGGCACATGGGTAGCTAACTTCCACTCACCCCTGTCCATGGCTACTTCTTTCTTGAAAAAAATATAAAGTGCCTATATTGTTTTTTGGAAAGTGCAATACAGGGCCAAACTGCAAATCCAGCGGTAGTAGGCATGGTCTAAACTGTCATTTACTCTACTCCCTCATTCCTGAAAGTAAGGCCTATAATTATTTTGGAAAGTCACACCGTGTAATGTTTAACCAAGTTTTTAGAAAAAGAAATCGACAACTATAATATTATACGAATATCATGTGACAATATATTTCATGATGTATCTAACCGAATGGTTTTGATATAGAAGATGTTATAAAAGTTTTTTCTAAAAATTTGGTCAAGCTTTATATTGTTTGACTTTTGGAAAAACTTATAGGTGTTAATTTCAGTAACGGAGGGAGTATGTA
The DNA here is from genome assembly GCA_026929855.1 of Poa annua. Taxonomy (NCBI): domain Eukaryota; kingdom Viridiplantae; phylum Streptophyta; class Magnoliopsida; order Poales; family Poaceae; genus Poa; species Poa annua. The sequence goes on from CM049432.1 coordinate 8,552,238, forward strand.
TTACATGAATTTTTAAATTTAGTGGCACGCTTCATGATTTTTGGTCTTCTCAAACATAAATAGGTTTCGGTGTAGCAGATTTAAGATTGAGTAAAATCTTTGATTTCTTGAGTAAAATCTTTCCACTCACATATTCTCCGTGAACGTTTAAACCTGCAATACTATTCTGAACTCACGGTGTAAAGTGCAATACGAGGTCCAAACTGTAAATCCAACGACAGTACGCATGGTCCAAAGCGTAATTTCCTCTATTTATTATATGCATTGTTAAATTTAGCAGCACTCTTTATGATTTCTGGTCTTCTTGGACATCAATAGATCTCGGTGCTGCAGATTTAACCATGATTGCTCATACACTAGTTACTGATATCTCTGGTTCTCCAACAGAAACTTTGCACTAACCTTTAGAAGTGCAAGCAACACGAGAGGCTTTGCCATACCTTTTCTTTCTTTTGATGGTAACATATATTTATAGACAATGCTGCATGGAAAACTTGGAATTTGAGGAAATTCCACATCAGATTTTGCATTCAGGGATATGCCGAGATAGTGTTTGTTCTAAGTGCATTCAGGGATATGCCGAGATAGTGTTTGTTCTAAGCTTCATCTAGTGCCATTTAGTTTCCTTTGATTTATTTTCTTTTCTTCTATTTTTTTCATTTCTCAACACATGTTATTCTAGTTTTGATATGCTGTTTTGATCTGATCAGACCAGCCTACATGGATTTGATCGTCAAAAGGACAGAGCAAAACTGAATGATCACGCCATAAGAGAAGGAGAGAATAACAGGAAAGGAAATGACTTGGAGAAAATAAGACATGGCACTTGACAAAGCTAAACAAAACATTTGTGGCATATGCCTAACAAATAATTTGTGTTTCGATGTGCTAGATTTTGCCTCTTCTTCTCAGTTTTCCCTAACTTAATAGAGTGTTTGCTTAGTCGAGTTTGTGTTTACTCATGCAAATTATGCAGGTCCACTCAAAACCGAATGCATCAGCAGCAGCTCAATTACCAGCCAAGCGGAAGATTTCTTGTGTCGTCGCGGCTGCATCCACAATTTCAGCCACAGAAAGCAGCGAAAAGCAGAAACAGGGCTTGATCTGCACGCTGTGCGGCATCACGGCGACAGGTGAGAAGGGCATGCAAGATCACCTCAAAGGGAAGGCTCACATGAGCACCGCCGCCGCGCTTGTGCAGCAGCCGCCGGAGGAGGCCGTAGAGCAGGGCCGGCTGGAAGAGACAGAGGAGGAAGGCGCCTACACGCCTTGGAAGCTCAACATTGGGACCAACTCCGGGATGATATGTGAGGTAGTGCAGATGAACGGGTACCTCCTCTGTGAGCTGTGCTACGTAAAGACCCCCGACTTCATCACGATGCGTTCGCACCTTGAGGGGGGCACACATATCTCCAAGGCCAAGCATCTGGAAGAGCAGTCCCAAGCTGTCGTCACCGCCACTGATGCAAGTGTCGATCCAGAGATAGAAATGGTGGCTGTGAAGGTCAATGGCGTGCGCCGAGTGGGCGGCTTACTGATGTGCGAGTTCTGTGACGTGAAGGCAGCTTCGGAGATTGTCATGCGATCTCACTTGGCCGGGAAGAAGCACGCCAGCAAACAGAAGGCCGCCGTTGACGCCGATGCAGGTGGAAAAGCTGTGTTGGCACAGCGGAAAACATATAAGGATGTAGCTGTTGAAACCAGCACCGTGACCCCTGGGCAGCAGGCGAAGGAGGCTGAAGCCGCTGCCACGGTCGGCGACTCCAGTAAGTCGGTGTTGCTGGACGTCGGCGGCGTGCAGCATGTCGTTGAGAAGGTTGATGGCTTCCTCCTCTGGGCATGCTGCAAGGTAAAGGCGCGGTCAGACTCCGTCATGAGGTCTCACTTGGTTGGAAAGAAGCACAAGGACAAGGCGAAGGTTGGCGCCCTTGATGCCGGCGCAGGGCGTAAGAAGGCGGTCTTAGGAAAAGCCAAGTCCAAGGAAGCCGCCTCTGTCGTTGACGACGGCATGGGTCCTACCGAAGGCCAAGGAAATGATGAATCCGTGGAGAAACCAGCAGTGGAAGATATGGAGGTAGTGCCATCGGCAACCCCTCAACAAGATGCCGGTGTTTTGGTTTGTGCCAGTTTCTCCGTGGCGCCAATGGAAGTAGATGAACGTGCAGAGGCCAGAAATGACACTGCCAAAGCTGAAAAAGAGAAGGTGGATGCCAAGGAAGAGGAAGCTGTCGAGAGCAATGGCGTCCCTGCCGCGGCTGGCTATGAGGTGAAGATCCAGGTGGAGGGCAAGGTGTTCACCGTGCTGCGGCAGGCGGATAACAGTCTCGCTTGCGAGCTGTGCGGCGTGCACGGCTGTGACAAGGGTCGCATGCTGAAACACCTCTACACCAGGGAGCACTGGCACAGAGCCCGTCTCTCCGAGCAGAACGAGGAGCAGGCAAGGAACGGGATGATTTGCAACGACAGCGACGGTGTCGTCATCCCGGTCATCGATGGAGTATGATTTTGTTGTCACCAAGCTGGAGTATGATTTTGTTGTTTAAGTAAACGTCGTGCTTTTTGTAAGCAGTACTTTAAATTTGGACTCGTTGTCGTTATGACGAGGTGAGTCATTGTACTGGAACAGCTAAAAATAAGTAGGGGAAGAGAGTCTTATTTTCCAGGGTACAGAGCGGGTTGTTCATGCTGTTGTTGATATGGTACACATGCATGGACTGAACTACTCCCTCCATCCCAAAATAAGTGTTTTTGATTTGTCCAAATATGGATGCATCTAGATGTGTTTTATGTCTATATGAGCGCTAACAGGGTTCTAAGTGTCTATGGGTTCAGATACTTTGTCTAGTTGAACTTTGGAGTAAAAGTGAGAAGCATAAAGATACCAAAAATGTGCATGTTACATTCAGTTTGGAGGGGTCCGAAAGTTCCAGGCTCCAGGCCGAAGTTCCAGTCCCGAAGTTGGAAGCTTCCGGACGTCAGAATTCTCGCCAAGTCTTTAGCAAATTCGGTTCCGAAGCCGAAAGCTTCCAGATGGCCAAATTCTTGCTAAGTCTTTAGCAAATTCGGTTCTGAAGTCATGCAGAACTTTTATCGAAACTTTGTCCGGAACTTCCTGGGAGACCAGAAGTTCCGCACCCTGGAACAATCCGGACTAGCAATTTTTCGCTAAGTCCTGAAGTGATCCGAGCCAGAAATTTTGCCGGAACTTTACGGACCACGGGAAGTTCTGGTCCTCCAGTTAGAGTAGTTTCTAAACACACTCTCCTCCATTAATCGTTAAAGCTCAAATCTTTGAGCCAATCCAACCACTCAAATCGATTGATTTTTGGAGATTCAAAATATAAGCCTCCGATTTATAATTTCACCGAAGCGTTTTCTATTTTCCTCTCATTAACTTGAGGGATTTCGTGTCTAGGGTTTGCTTTGGAAAACCTAGCCCATCATAGTTCTTTGTTGGTGTACTTTGAGACCTTGGGAGCCCCCGGTTCAGTTGTTGGTGTGTGCCTCAAGAACGATTGTTGTAAGGGAATCAATTTCCGTCCAAAAGAAAATCAAGAGTGGAAGGTGAACCAATTCTTTGTGGAGCGGTTCATCGGAGAAGAAGGTGCAGCATTTGTGGTGTTGAAACCAACCTGTGGTGGTGACTCACATCTCTCCAATGAGACGAACACCATTTATGGCGGAACCCGGGATTACATCGTCGTATTCGCGTGCTTCCCTTTACCTAACCCTAGCTCCCTTACCTTTACTTTGTTATTGTGAATCTTGTTACATCACTCTACTTATTCCGTGTTTATTGTTTTCCTACTTGCTAGCTTGTCATATAGATAAATTCACCCAATGCACTACAAACCTATCGAAGCTTGGCCACGTCCAAAGCGGTGAGAGACAATACCCATATACAAAGAAGTGTGTTGTGGTTGATCATTACTACTCCCTCCGTCCACAATAAGTGTCTCAAGTCTGTCAAAAAGAAGATGTATCTAGACGTCATATCTTTTTGACAAACTTGAGACACTTATTTTTTTAGAGGGAGTATAACTTACCAAGTCTCATTTGTTCCTTTCTCTCTCTCCCGTAAAATCAAGTCCAAACTTGTATCTAGTAACTCGATGAATTCGAACTATTTGGTGTGTCGTCGGTAGTTAGATAGTTGCATAAAGATGTGACAAACGATCAATTTCCATGGGTTTCTACACTATTTTGTTTAACAATCCACTTTTCTCATACAGTCAATCTTATTCCTCAACTTCCTTTCGTTTGTATACTTTTTTTTCAGGATCTTACTCCTTAACTTCCTTAACAATCCATTTTTCCTCATTTAGTTAATCTTATTCCCTAACTTCCTTAGGTTTGTCTACTTTATTAGTGTGTTCAGTACTAATTCATGTCGTGACTGCCTAGCCTTGAAGTTGTGAGGCCGAACAAGCACATTTTCCAACCGATAAAAATCAAACCCCAAGCAAAATAATACCACGTGGGCTAGCTGAGCTGGGCCATTATATATCTCGTGTAGAGTAGTAGTTAGCCTAGTCAAGCAAAGTAAGTAACCTTCCAAGAAGGAAGAGAACAAGAGAACAATCACCAACAAACCATTCCAACCAACAACTACTCTGCATTCCTTCGGGTTTTCTCAGCTTAGCCAACCACACCACGACCCCAACCGATCTGACCTGACGACTGGCTGGCTACTCCCCTATCGTCCCCTCTCCCTCCTGTTCATCGCATCAAAAATCAAATCTTTTTCCCCTAATCCCCCAATCCCGAGCTCGCTCGCTCGCTCACCAGACCCCAGATCAATCAACCCTCCCCGCACTCCCGTCCTCGCGCGGGCACTCGCTCGCTCGCTCGCGCGCGCACGGGAATCGGAGCCGCCGACAATCCGGCCCGGGGGGCGTCCAGGAAACCAAGAAACCCTCGGGGACAGCTGCGGATCGATCGCTTTCCGGCGCGCGCCAATGCCGGATCCGGCCGGCCCGGCGGCCGCGTCCTCTGCTTCCACCCTGCCGTCCTCATGGCGTCTCTGAATCCCGCGGGCCGCCGCCGCGGGCCCCGCCGATGCTCGTTGGATCCCCGGCCGATCAGGAGCGCGCCGAGGGGCCGCCCGAGCGAGGATGCAGATCCGGCTCTCTCCGAGCATGAGGAGCATCACCATCTCCAGTAGCAATGGGCTGCTAGACTTGATGAAGCTCAAGACCGCCGCGCGCCACTTCTCCTACCGCACCGTCTTCCACACCGTCCTCATCCTCGCATTCCTCCTCCCATTCGTATTCATACTCACGGCTGTCATGACCCTAGAGGGGTTCAACAAGTGCTCATCACTAGGTACCTACTGCTACTACTCCCCTTCTTCCATTCTCCCCTTCTTCCCTTCTCCGGAATCCGGATGAGGTAGTAGTGGCTTCATTCATGTCTTTAGTTAGTTAGTTAGTTGCTTTAGAGTTTAGTTTACACAGCATAATTAAATTGGTAGTGACATAATGAGTTTACACAAACAACAACATAGAGTTTAGTTAGAATATGCACAATGTGCTTGTGGCCTGTGACTTCTGCTTCAGTTTTGGGTGGCGAACTACAACATAGAGTTATGAGTATGTGACCATCTTTCTTCAATATGTTTGTTTTGTTCAATGCTTCAATTTAGTTGGGATTTAATCGTTTCATTGACTATTATCATTTGTCAGATTGTCTGGGCAGACGATTAGGTCCACGCCTTCTTGGTAGGGGTGACGATGGCTCCATGGTACTAATATGCACTTTTCTTTACCTGTTTTGATGGATTATTTAGTTCTTAATTGCTCGTTGCGCTCTAATGTGCAGAGGCTTGTAAGGGATTTGTATACAATGCTTGATGAAATAAACTCTGAGAATGTTCCTGTTGATCTAAAAGTGGCAGAATCTTTTGATGATTTCATCTGGGATACAAAGAATAATGATTATGATTTGAAGTCCTTTGCTTTGAGGCTGAAGGCCACGGTAAGTCTGGATGCTAATATCCATCCTTTTTTTTTCTCGATTCACTTGATTTGTATCTTCAGTTGGTTAATTTGGCAATACAATTTGTGCTTGAACGCGATTTATATTTCCTTCGGATTTCTATCATATATCTTGTGCCTATTTGATAAGAAATTGTTTAAACTGGCACCAAAACTTACACTACTGTGGTGTTGGCCTGTTTGATGATGCTGGGCAAGCAGCCAGCTTGTCAGTAAATATGGATGCTTTTTCGCTACTTGTTCAAGTTTGATGTTCAGTTAATAGCTTTCATCTATCTGTATTGCTCTGTAGATTCTCTAAAACTACATGGCTTATTTTCGCTTGCAAATGTTGCACAGTATTACTACTTAAGCTCCGAAAGAACACAAAGCACAAAGCTCATGCAATTGGTGATCCCTAGCCTAAAGTTTTAAATATTAGTTATTTGCCATCTATACATCCTTTCATTTGCTCCTCTTTGTTCAGCAAGTTTAAGATCTTGTACTCATTGTTTACATAATGGCATGCAGATGGAGACCATGGATAAGGAACTGAGATCATCCAGGTTATCAGAGCAGCTGAACAAGCACTATGCAGCAATTGCTATTCCTAAAGGCCTTTACTGCCTTTCACTGCGTCTGACTGATGTATACTCCTCAAATGCCCTTGCGAGGAAACAACTACCACCCCCTGAGTTGGTCCCTTGTCTTTCCGACAACTCTTATTTCCACTTTGTTGTAGCATCAGATAACATCCTTGCAGCCTCGGTTGTGGTCAGATCAGCGGTTACATCAGCATTGAAGCCTGAGAGGATAGTCTTTCATGTCATTACTGACAAAAAGACCTATCCTGCCATGCATTCATGGTTTGCGTTGAATCCTCTTTATCCTGCCATTATTGAGGTAAAGGGTGTTCACCAATTTGAATGGTTAACAAAAGAAAATGGGCCAGTTCTTGAAGCTATAGAAACTCAGCACATTGCCAGAAGCCGTTATCATGGAAATCACCTTGCAAGAAACACTGCTGGTGACAGCCCAAGAGTTTTTGCAGCCAAACTGCAGGCAGGAAGTCCAACGTATACTTCCTTGCTCAATCATATTCGTATATACTTGCCTGAGGTATAAGAACTTTCTTTTGGCTATCTTATGAACAAGTTAACATGCATAAATGTGATACAAGGATGAGGTGAAACATCAACAACTACAGATATTTGTGTTTCTTGTTATAAGGTTGGCTACTAGTGAACCCTTTTTAGTGGGGTTTTGTGTGTCAAGGTGTAACTGATACACAAGTGTATAGCAATTGGAAATGCAACTGCTACTAAGCTAGCTGAACCTCTCATTCTCCTTGAATTTTGTTTAGCTGTATAGGAGATTTTCACCGTAGTGCAAAACTGCACACATGTTCTAAATGTAGACATATTTGTTAGTGCTTTTTTGTTGAAATATCCATTCACATAATAACATTGCTATCTATCAAAGCAGTTATTCCCAAGCCTCAACAAGGTTGTATTTCTTGACGATGACGTTGTTGTTCAACATGACTTGTCATCACTATGGGATATCGATCTAGCTGGGAAGGTAAATGGAGCTGTTGAGACCTGCAGAGGTGGAGATAGTTGGGTGATGTCTAAGAGGTTCAGGAATTATTTTAACTTCTCTCATCCGCTCATTGCCACTAATTTCGATCCTTTGGAGTGTGCGTGGGCTTATGGCATGAATGTTTTTGACCTTGCTGCATGGAGGAAGACAAACATTAAAGATAAATATCACCATTGGGTCAAAGAGGTAATACATATGTGACTATTTCCATTTTCATATGCGCACCTTTCATTATTTATACAGTATATACACCTTTCCTTTTTCCCATTTCATGGTAATAGGTTAATTGCAACTATTTGAAGTTCAACATGCCCCTTATTCAATCATAACCATCTGTTCCTTGCGTGAAGTTTTTAGATTGCATTAAACTACATTTCAAATATTTGGAGCCTTTTGTCTTCGTCGCTCGAAAAATGCACATATATCTAGTTGTAGTGAGTGATGCTGAACTCCAATTTGTTAGCATTATTTTCTGCTTTACATGGTAGTCGAAACTCTGCTTTATTCACATGTAAAAAGTTATAAATTCATGTTGGCAAGCTCCAGTCTTATTATATGCTGTGTGGAAAGTTATAAATTCATGTTGGGGAGTTCCAGTCTTGTTCATTATATGTGTTCTGACTGCAGAATCTGAAATCAAACTTCACGCTTTGGAGGCTTGGAACATTGCCACCTGGCCTTATAGCATTTAAAGGCCATGTTTATCCGATCGATTCCTCGTGGCATCTTTTAGGTTTGGGGTATCAGGAGAAGACGGATATCTCCAGTGTACGGAAAGCAGCAGTTATACATTACAATGGACAAAGTAAACCATGGTTGGATATTGGTTTTAAACATCTCCAGCCATTTTGGACGAAACATGTGAACTACTCTAACGAGTTTGTAAGGAATTGTCATATAATGGAGCCTCAATTGTAGATTGGCGGGACAAAAGATTCAATAAAGGCGTAAATTAAGTGGAATTAAATTCGTTATTTTGGAGACTGGCATCAGGGAATCCAGGGAATGATAACTGAACGGTAACCTTAGAATTGGTTACATGTGCCGGTGCAGCATACTTGATGAACAGAAAGGAATGTTTCGTTCCCATTTACACTAGGATCCCTTCCGTTTTGTTGATTCCATTTGTATCATAGCTCATGAAGTACACTATTGTTTAGGAAGGTTCTTTTTGTACTTGGAGTATTATAAATTGCCTGATTTGGCAGAGTTTGGTAGGCACATCACTATTGTAATTGCTGGAGAGTGAATATACAGTTCACCATGTGAAGAGGGTCAGATTTTGATTTCGCAAAAGACAAGCCCCTGTACATTGTGCACTCACTCTTTCTGATACTGTAATATTTTTGGTGATCATTTCATATGAAATACTTTCTTCCCGTTCCATCTATTTGGAATATCTCTGGTTATCACATGCTTTTGCTAGCAGCAGAGGTTTCGATGTATGCTGGTTAGTGTATATATCAGTAACAGTTTACAGTTGATGTTTATTCTTTTCAAGATAGTTTAGTTTTTATTCTGTCTGATGCCTGTTCTTTAATTTCTTGTAACGTGGAGTAGGAAATGGAAGAAAATTACTCGATGCAGGCCTCACCGCTGGACACTGAATCATCAAGTTACTTTTTGCAATACATTTAAAAGTTTTGATGAATGTCACCAGAAAATTGAAAAAAAGCATCAAGGATTTATGATCAACAATTAGAGAAGTATGATGAACAATCAAATAACTGTATATTTGATGGAAGAAAGAGCAATGACCGCCCAATTGGGGCAGAACATCAGCACAACGCATTACAGTATTCGTATTGTTGAGACTAGCCACACTGTCATAGCTGAAAGCCTCACATGGTATCCTATCTAAAGTGTAAAATCTACAGCTGATCATTGCTGGCAAGCGTCGGCCTCAAAATCTGGGAAGACGATGAACGCGATGGACAGTGGAGCGACATAGATCGGTGAGCTGGCTGATACTTGCACCGGGTAGAGCGCAGGGATGTCACCATCTTCAGTGAGCTCCAGAGGAACTCCATTCAGCAGCATGGTGCGCGCGAGAGGATTCCCGTCTTGCGCCGTCAGGTGGTACTCTTCCCTCTTCTCCAGACCGTCGGAGGCTTTGCTCCCTACCCAGGAGACTGTCCTCTTAATACCATGAACAAAGGAGCTGTCCCTCGTTATCCCCTGCCCTTGCGCGAGGCCGACATTAAGATCATTCCTGACCGAGACCATGGATCCCATGTCTCGACTCAGGTTGATCAAGAGGAGAGCAACACCTCCCTGAAAAATGTTTCAAGAGCATAGATATCAGTTCATATTACAATGGTGTGATGCCATAGCACTAGCAGTGAACCAGTGACTATTGACTACACGTCACTCTGCTATGTTTAACACGCCAACATCAAACTCTGGGGGTGACTCATACCTTTTGCTTTCCGCAATGCGCATAGGCACGTAAGTATGAAGAACCACCGAAGTCTATGGAGAGAACTCCATTCCCCATCAGTCGATGCCACAGCAAGGCGCTGAACAGATATCAAAAGTTTAGCCCCGCATCTGCGAGCGGTAAAGCACACTTCTGGCAAGAACATTACATTACAGATACTTGCCTGTAGTAATCAGGGTTCGGCACAAAAGTATCGGTGTCGAGAAGGCCATAGTTGCCTCCAATCAACGTCTGTCTGCAGTATACCTTGGTGTCATACTTTGCTGACTGACCAAGTTGGTCAAGATACCTAGTTAAAACAAACAAACTTGTGGATGAGATGACAAGAGAAGAATGATGGCCACGACAGTTATTTGTTCTTCTCACAAAGTAATTACCAAAAGCTATTCAGGAATGTATTGGAAACAGTACGGCTGCCGCTGTTATACGCTCCTCCAGCTTCCCCGACCCACGGAGCCGACCATGGTCCATGCCGTTGTATCGTGAGCTGGAGGTCTCTGAACGTGTCGGAAACCTTGCTTAAATACTGGGGATTCAAGATTCTATCGGCCACATGTGGATCATTACCTAATCAAGATAAAAAAAATATCTTTATGCCATCTTTGATATAGGATAGAGAACCATAATGAATGAAGGAGCAGTATTAAAAACTGCAAAACACTCACCAGCACCAAGATTGTAAATATGATGGGTCATTCCTTTGAGAATATCCGGCCCAGAGACATCAAGAAGCTGAGCAAACCACTGTCTGTCATAGAATCCTCCAGGGGCTAGCACTAATGGTTTCCTAGAGTTCCCATATAACTGATCGACGATCTTTTGAAGTTCAACCAGGTCCTTTCCGTATTGCTCAGCTCCTACGCTTGCACCAATTCCACTTCCACTCAATTCATTACCTAATTAATGAGCATAGTCAGTTGTATAAGCTTTACATGAATGAGAGATGTTCCTTGTCTCACGAGCAGCAAACTTAGTTTTGTATTCAAATATTACCGAATTCCCATGAATCAATAGGATAGTTCATCGAAACAGTGTATTCAATGAACTCCTGAGCATTACTTGAATTCCAAGCACCTCCCCAAACACCTTTGCGTATCTGCTTTCGCCCTTGAAGTGCATTAAGACCAAAGGTAATAACAGCACTGAAGGAATTAAACAAAAATGTATTAGGGAATACACCGCATAAAGTAATACTCCTATATAATATTAAGATGTTGAAAGAGAGATGATGGGGGCATTCTGCATTCTTAATGCACTAGCACTTTTACCCCATAATAAGCTCTAATATGTGGCATTGTCACAATCTGTGATATAATCAATCACATATCTCTTAGAAGAAAATACAGATGGTATTTCCTAATGCTAAACAACTGGTGAAGACAATCCTCACCCTGTATTGACAAATAAATCATTCATAGCATCCCATCTTTCCCTGGTTATGCATCCTTGAGAAAATCCAAATAAGCCACTTGTAGCTTTTGTAAATGGTTTACATGGAGATGCTAAACTTGGTGTGTCATATACCACTTGATCTTGTAAGGAGCCTCCGACTCTGATACGCAGTGGGCTAAATGCTACAAGAAAACAAAAGAACAGAAATAATTCGTCAGGGTAAGATGATAAGTAGAATTTTTCTCAATGCCAACTGCACGAACACTCACCTTGGATGGCTTTAGCTAGCAAAGGATGACTCAAGTCCTGAGAAATTCACAAAAGGACTGGAGTCAGTTACTTGCGTAAACATCAAACATCATGTATTTGTGTTATTGGGACTGGGGAGCTTACCATATTCAAGACAGAAGCTTTTCCCCATGGACACTGATCATAATTGCACTTCTCCGGAGGCCACCAATCGACAGTCGCGCAAATAAACTCATCGCTGGTTGCAGCGATCGTCTCGGAGCCCCGTACGATGACTGTTACATCGGAGTAATCTTCCGACAGGATCAGTGCAGGCAAGTAAGCAATAAGAAGAAGGAGAGACCATAGCCTCATGCTCTCACCACCTGCAAATCCACCAAACAGACAACCAGAATGGTTCAGACTCATTATGCTCTCTAAACGGCGCAATTAGTTGGTATGAAAATTGTAAAGGTCCAATGTTCTACTCTATTGCATAGCTGAAAGTGACAGGCACAGGTTCATTTTCTTCCAGTATGTTTTCTCTTACAAGTTTTAAGAGGTCAATTAATTATGAGCTTAGCTTTATGCCTTTATTCATGTGAGCCTAAACCCTTTGTCACTTTCAGTACCCAGAAATGTCGCCAGTCTTTTTAGAGAAATATCTTCATTTTTTTCGAGAATGCAATATCTTCATTTTGACATAAGAAAAAAAAACATTATTTTCAGCTCATACATATTTATTACAAAAGGTATCAGTTGGAGAGTAAAGTGCAATCCTGCATATCCCTGAAATTCTCATGTGAAAAAAAATCAACAAAATATCCCCAAAAATACTGAAGAAAGGGGACATTTTCACATAGAAATGATCAACAAAGCTACACCTCTTCTGCTAAAATTCAAGATAATTCAGTAACACGGTTCATCTCAGAGAAAACTAAACATAGCAAGAACAGCATGGCCCAAGGAAAAGCCCAGCTGAATCTGAACCAAGAACACGCTGTCCTGTCGCAGGCTCATGGAACGAAATTACACCAACCCCCTTCACAAACCAAGCAGTATTGAATCCTGGAGCAAACTCAAAGCAGCGAAGCAAACCAAAACAGCCGAGGTGCATGGCAGCCGATTCGCAACTAAGCTGTGCAAAAAAGGGGGCCAAATCCACAGAGAAATGGAGTTGAGGCCATTAATTACCTGGACGGCTTGAACCTGGAACCTACAGCCAGGCCAAAAGATGCTCCCAAACCCAAGCCGGCTCGGAGAATCCAAGAGAAGAAGGCTCCAAGAACAGGTCTCTTGTCTGTTCCCAATGCAGGGCCAGCGAATCAACCAAACCCGGAGACTCTCGCCGTCGCCGGAAGGATTCAGTGACCGCGCAGAGCAGAGTGGAGCAGAGCTTCTCCACGGATGTATGGAGAGAGAGAGAGAGAGAGAGAGAGAGAGAGAGAGAGAGAGAGAGAGAAGCAGGAGCAGGAGGAGATTCTTGAAGGAAAATCTGGTGGTAGTTGCTGCTCCTACTCCGTTATATCTCCCTTCGAAGCTACTCTCCTAATCAAATAGTAGCTGCTAAGTGCTAACGAATTGATTGGCTAACACCGATGCTTTGTCCTAAATCTGAAGACTGCAGGTCTCTTTCGCAAGTTGAAAAAAATACGGACTGGTTCTTTCTCCCAGCCGCCGGAAAAAGTGTCGTTTCAGAGCCCGTGAACCTGAGTACTAGTACTATTTTTATTGGCTAACGAAATATTTTCCTGGAGTAATTAGATGGATCATGTGAGAGTGATGGGTTTTTTGAACGCTCAAGCAGCCTTTTCTAGGCAAAGAGAATTAACTCATACTGTACATTCGAATATACTTTTTACACTAGGCAATTGTCTGTACACTGCTATGTCATTTTTCCCACACTATGTTTTTTATTTGTAGCGTGAAAAAAAGAATGAATATTATGGTTGTTTGTCATTGATTGAAAATGTAAGTAAATTATAGTGGTTGATTGACAGTGACTACGAATTCTGATGATTGATAATTGGTGAAAAATGAAAGTAATTATGGTGGTTGATAGTGTCAAACAAGGAATATGCATTATGGTCATATTGATAATTGATGATAAAAGGAATATATTGATAATTGATAAAAATGGATGTAATTATGGTGATTTATTGATAGTGAGAAAAAAAGAATGTAAATATGGCGATTGATTGATAGTGAGAAAAAAGTTGGTGATGATTGATAATTGGTGAGAAAAAGAATGTAATTGATGTGGGGGTGGAAAATAAGAGAGGACAAACGAATAAAAAAGTGGAGAAAAAATGCTAGGAAACGAAACTCTATACTCCATCTCCGTTCCTTGATATAAGGTGTTTAGTTTTTTGAAAAAAACTATAATATAAGGTGTATGTGCAATTTATGCATAATTTGACCCATCGAAAAATAAGACCTAGTCTCAAAAGAGTGATTTAGCGGATTGTATTCATTTGTGTCTATTAAGAACTCATCTCTCATGATTTTTTTCAGAAATAAAATGAGTTCACTATATGGAAAATACCCATATCTTAATATTCATATAGAAAACTATACACCCTATATTCATCTGGGGAAAGTTGGTGACGTAGTGTAATGAAGTTGGTATGATTGGTGAGTGTCGGACATGTGGGCCCCGAGATCCATCAGCCAGAATAATCATTGGAGTTGACAGCGTAAGAATATGGGGAACTACTAAATTTTGACGATGTTACTACACAATTAGTTGGGTGTTGTAGCAGATAAGTTCGAAAGACAAAATGTACCATGAGTCAATGCCATGATAATTTATTAAGGATGTATTTTATGATGGCCAAGAACAGCATCAATGCTAGATAATGTGCACACGACTGAAGAAAGTGATCGAAGGGAAGTTGTGACCCATAACTTGAAGAAAGAGCAAGGAATGGAGGCTGGCATGCCTTGTAGGGAGAAGGTCAAAGTCAAAAACCAACCAATCCATCTCACATCACACATTTTCAATGCTGATTAAAAAGGTTCCGATGTGCTTTTCTGTGGGCGCAACTTGCAACTTGAGTGGATATGCTTGGAATAGCACAAACTGCTCACGATAACGGGCCCAACACCATAACCTCTACGATAGCTCTTCTCAGATGACCAGCAACATGATGCATAACAGCATAAGAACGAGCATCTGGAATTGTTTCTCTTTTTTTCTCTCGAAAAGTTCCACCCATCAACTCCCTATATATGTTAATGAATATAAGGTATTTTAGCCTTTCTCTTGATTCAAATATATTTAGATTTATTTTATACATATATTTACTCTTTTTAGTGTGTATCTAGTCAATATAAAAATATTAGATAGAATGCCTCAAATTAGTGAACTGAGGGAGTATTAATAATATGAGCTCTTTTACGGTGCTTTTTGAAACTACCTAGGTAGTTTTGGGTAGTTTTCGTTCTAAAAAAATCAACCGTTGATTTTGATCTCCCTCATGTCTAAATTATACTAACCGTTCAAGCACCGTTTTTTTCCAAGACGTCGGGGCCTGGAAACGAACCCCAACATCGTCTCCTGGCCTCCTCGGTCTCGTCGGCGTACAGCACCACGTCGCCGCTGTGCCCGCCCATGTGGAGCGACACCGACCCGTCGTAGTTCCGCTTGTAGGACACCTTCTTCCCGCTGCCCTTCTTTTCCTTGCTCTTGTCGACTCTGCCGCCGGATTTCTGGGTGGCGTCCATGGAGAGGCCGGGCGGCATGTTGAGGACGGCGTCGTGGCCGCCGTCGCCCGCGCGCACGCCGACGAGTGCTGCGTCTTTGGGGAAGAGGGAAAATGAGTAGCGGAAGCATCATGCTCCATTGATGGCAACAGACCGAGAGGAGATGATGGGAATGGGCCAGCAACATCAGGGGCGGGAGTGTGAGCACGTAAGCCATGACCTGATCCGTCGTGTTAGGAATAAACCTGACCGGATCATGTTTTGAGTCATTGGACAGCTAGCTAGCTTGTGCGTCGCGTGAGCTAGTTTGTTTAGATTCAGTTAGCTGTTAGCGAGTCAGATGGAAGTGATCACGTCCAGCAGCCGTCCGTGCCGATCGTGTATGAGCACGTCGTGTGGGAGCGACGGGGGCATGCGGATCGTGGCTAGTGGGTAGCGTCCGGATATAAGTACCCTCTCTGTAACCGACATTTGTACTGCGAGCTATACACATGAAGAACTCGGGCGTCAGAACGCCCGCGGCGGCGCCATTGGCGTCGGCCAGAGAAGAACTTACGTGTCCTAGTTCCAGTCCATGTCTCCCACCTCTGATTCTTGTTAGCGCAAGTTCGTGAGGTCCAAGAGGAGAGAGTTGCAGCTTCGGGCTGCAACAACACGGAGGTCGTCCAGCCGTCGCGGCCGTAGGACGGAGCGTCGCCGTTGCCTGCCGCTGACCGGAGCGCCGCCGTCGCCTGTCCGAGACTGACCGGGAGAGAGTGAAACTGAGCATGCCCTTTGACATAAAACTACCAAAATATCCTTTTTGTTTTACATTAAAATAATTCGTTTTTGTAGTTTCAGGTAGTTTTAGGTAGTTTTAATCTAGTAGTTTTAGGTTGCTCTAATTTTTCTACCGTTTGATTAGAGTAGATGGACGGTGGATAAAATTACCAAGTATGATAAAACTTGTATAATAATATATAACAACACTACAACCATTTAACGGAAGTAACACAAATAAAATTGAGGCATTCGACAACTACAAGTAGCGGAGCGAGCCGCTGAAGGCATGACACTGTCACGCCCCTTCTCACCGGAGCCGGACGGAACTTGCTATAGAAAATTGTCGAAAAGTCGCAATGCCAAGTCACATGACAAATGCTGCTAGTAGATCACAAGTGTGGGGATAAGATGGGAGACTCTTATTGTAGTTGCGGGATGTCGTTACCAACTCTAAACCACTCTAACCAAGATATTTAAACTAGCTTTAAAAAGAATGAGAACGTCCCATCGTCGAAAGGTTACAGTTCACTGCAGTTCCAAGACACACAGAGTCCCCAGATGTGGGCGGACGTTACCGGCAAGGACGACGGAAACCCTAATCGTCTCTAGAGCGTTTTTCCTCTAAAAACCATGTCGTATTGTTCCCTTAGCACCAGGAAACACTAACTCCTGGATTTGGTCTGACCGGATCGTTGTGTTTGCTCTGAACGTAGGTATGGGATGACTGAGAATGGTCCAAATGGAGAACAAGCCACATAAGGCATGCTCATCCAACAATCTCTATAATATCTAAGGGTGTGTTTGTTTGGCCTTCCGGTGGCTTTCCACAAAAAAAAACACCTTCGACGAAACAAACGCGTTAGCTGTACGTTAGGCTTTGACAGAAGCACCTCTGATTTCTTCACAGTTGAAAAAGCACGTCCTCCCGAGCTTCCCACCTAGTTAACTAATCGGTACGGATGTTTATTACGAAGGAAGTGCCACCGAAGGAACATAACCTGATAACCGTCCCCGGTTGTCTAAAAAGAAAAAACAAGCTTTCCTCGCCGTTGTTCCCCGTCCGTGACGCTACCTCTGTCCTCTCGCTCCGGATCGAAGGAAATCGCCGCCACGGGCGACCGCTAAGGTTTGCCGAGCGCCGCCACGGGCCGTCCCCGACCGACGCCTTCGTTCCCACCCTCCATCGCCGTCCTTCCTCGCCCTGCTGTCGCGACCGGCCAACCTCCTCCATAGTTCTTGACCTCGGTCGTCCTCAGTTGCCGGCCTTCTCCGACGAGCCCGCGGCGGCCGACCTCCTCTCCCGCCCTTGACCATGCAGTCCTCCTGATCCTCGACTTCGCCATCCTCTGGTTCAATTAGGTGAGCCACCCGACGGCTTCATCTTGGATGTATCTGGTTCAATGGCTGCCTGCGTTGATGTGTTAGGTACAGATGTACCTGATTGCTCCATAGCTGTGTTAGATATTGATTCTTGGATGTATAATTGGTGCCACTGTTTGCTACGTTGTTGTGTTAGCTCCTGATTCCTGGATAGATGGCTGCGTTGATTTTATTCTGATGTCTACCGATGCTGCACTAATGCATAGATTGTACTGGACGGAATGCTCATGTCACCGGAGAATCATCATCCATTCTCGGAGAAGAAATAGGAAATGACAAGGAATGTGCAATATTGTTGGATGACGAGGGTGACGACGCGAAGAAAACATCATTTAGATGACGAAAGTTTATTTGTTGGGGCACTACACACGAGAAGCATGAACACAACACGGGACGATATTGTCGACGCATTGTTCAACGCAAGATATCATTAGAACTATATCAGTTGCTAGTGAAAATGTATTTTCACACGATTTGATTTTTCTCGAGTGATGTGCGAAATTGTATTTTGCTATCATATATAATTTATTATAGGTAAATCGGTAACAATATCCGTTTTCAGAATCTAAGGGTGTTTCAAACAATTTCACAGATTAAATCCAGACAGCCAACTAGTTGCCAGAGACACTCACACTTAGAACAGTAGCTTTTCCTTCACAGCAGCTTTCCACATACAGTACCGTAGCCAGCCACAGACATGCCAAACAAACACACCCTAAGCTCTATAGGATTTGAGCTCCTAGGTTGAGCCATGTTGCAGCCTCTCATTGGTTCATGCTAAATACACTTTTTGTTATCAATTTGAGATCGACATAATAATATTCGTTGATTTAGTTGGACACATAAAATTTGGAGATGAATTTTCTAACAACCGCACACGAATCACGAGCCTTCACTTAGACCATCTCCAATAGCTTATACTAGAAGGAATTTGCGCCTCTTGTCGCGCTCGTTTGTACACTTAAAGTTCTTTAACACAAAAAGACAATAATTCTTACAGACTAATTGTCAAAATGGTACTTAATGTTTTTAATAAATTAAACAATCCAAAAAATGAAATCATCCTAAATTTGATAATTCACTACCGTGTCGCATTTTAAGATAATCAAGTCAATTAACCACAATGTCACGTTTGACAACCTATTGTTTGGTGCTTGTATATTCAATCGTACCTTCCCTTCCACGAATCTCCTAACAGGTAGATTGAATTTTTTCAAGATACAGAACTCCAAGTTATCGATTTATTCATTCATTCTACTCTCTTATCCATTAGACCACCATGCTCCTCATGTGTTATTCTTTACACCCAGATTCAGCTCTCCGTAACCAAAAAAATCTTAGGGATCTTCCTCTATTGGTCAGGTTAATGGGTATGTCATGGCTCCCCTTTCCTCTCCCTCCCCTCCCCTTTCCCTCTCCCTCTTCCTTGAGAGTCAGCCGCCGTTCCTGCTCAGATCCGGCCGCTCCCGTCGCTGGCACTTGCGCTGGTCGACAGCGAGCTGGCCGCGGATGCTGGGCCCCGTGTATAGTAATAGTTATTTAGGGTTTGGCTTCATGCCGGAGGAGATGTCCCATGTGGCGTATGGCTTTTTGTCGTCTCCCTCTCCTCGATGGTCCTGTGGCTCGGCGGTTCGGCACAGCGTCGGCCATGTTGTCTGGCGGAGATCTTCCGAGTCCCCTTGGTGGGGAAAGGGTGGATTCTATGCTCGGATGACGGCCATCTTCAATAAGTGCTTTGGCGTCCTTGCTTTGCTGGGCGCTGCTCTTCTCTTGGTCGGCCTTGGTGGCGAGGGTGAGAGGAGTGGTGGCTTGCTGGCGAGGATGTGCAGGTCTTCGGCGTTGGGGATTCGAGGCCGTTCCCGGCGTGCGGCGGAGTGGTGGTTGTGGCTTGGCTTGCTCCAGAGGATGGAGGCGACGGGCGGCAACAACAACTCGGCAACCTCTTCAATAAGGTCTGTAAATCGCAACTCTAGTGGTGATGGAGTGGATTGGGTTTTTTTTTCGATGCTTCTCATTTTGGTAATGAGAGCAAGGGAGCTCCTCGATTCCACGTTCTGATGCGGTCGGATGAGCACCAGGGGAGGAGTGTTTCTTCTCCGGGGAGATCTCTCTCGGCGGCGTTTTGCTCTTCGTCGTTCTCTATGGTCGAATGGCGACCTCTCCCACCTTCGTTGTCAGCTTCGGTTTCTTCCGGACGGCGTGCCAAGGATATAATCAACCTCCAGCCTGCCATGCCGAAAAGGAGGCCCTCAAGCTCTAGCGTAGTATGCTCCCATCTCCTCCCCAAGTGGTTGCGTCCCCTGGAGAAGGAGGCCTTCAAGCTCTAGCGCTGAGCTTTGTGTTCGTCGCACTGGAGAAGGAGCTGGACCCGATTGCGTTCCTCTTTATCTGTGTAGGGTCTTTGTGCAAGATGTAATGGCTTGGTTGTAATTTTTATCTTTCTAGGTGCCTTATCTGTAAAATGTACCAGTGTTGACTCAATGGAGCTCTAGGTCCTTCGGGACCATCCCCTGTTCAAAAAAAATGGGTATGTCATGAATCTAATATGTACAACACAGAATGGTAACAAAATTAAATAAAAAGGCAAAAGTATATGTTTATCAATTATCATTGAGTAGGCAATATTTGTATTGTAACAAACAAGATGGACACTTTATCTACCACAGAATCTTAACATAGAATGCATGGCAGTAGCCCAAAAATAAATATGGCTAAGAAACTAATCACTCGGCCTTGATTCACAATACCCCATCATAAAATGAAAATGCATACACATTGGAAACTAAATTACCATTAAAAAAATTAAAGCTGGAAACAACTTTGTAATAAGAAAAGAGTTTCCTTTGATATTTTGTGAAAAAAAAAGACAATTTCATGGTTTTGGACTTATTTTTTATATCAGATGTTTGGATCCCCAAGCTGGGACTATTCAGACATATTTTCAAACTCCAAGCTTGAGTTTTGGAGGTATTTTTATTTCAGATGTGCAAAAAGGCAACCTCTACGATCATATTATAAAGTATTGGCGGTTGCGAGAGATGTAGGAAGCACCTCACTGCCGTTGGATGGCCACAAAAGTATGCATCGAAGGAGAGCATACATGACTTGCAAGTTAACAATAGACTTGAGACACGATATTGGAGATGGATGTGCCCTGTAATCCAAGAGGATTAATGGAGTCAGAGCCGTGTGTGGAGAGATGGACAAAATTTGCAGCAGAACATATGTTTTTGGTGGTATACGAATAGAGTAAAGCAGAGGGAGAGAAATGATGTTGTGTGGCTTAATTGCGCGAGGCTATGGTGGATGTGGCAAAGAAAGGATAAGGGAGAGAGCTGATGTAAAGTGCATTTAGTTGAGCTCACCATATTTTCTTTTTTTTTTACAAAATTGAAACGACATGTTTAGCTTTTAATATTTTGCCAATAAAATAGAGAACTATAATGTATGTATTCTACGTTCTCTTGAAGTTTTATAAGCATTTTATATTTTGGGCTACACAAAAAGGAAATCTTTTAAGGGAAAATATAGCTATTTTTGTTTTTCACGGTCACAATTTTCTTTTTTTGTTTAGCTAGCAATACCCGTTTTTCACTGAAAATTTAACAAATAAAAAAAATGTCTGTATCCAACATATTTTTTTGTTGTGAACTATAGAGGGGGTACACGGTCCACTATGGCATAGTCTAAAGCTTAATATTTAACTAAATGATATCTAAGTGGGGTTCATCTTAATGTGAATATGTGAAGTAAGAAGAAGGTAAGAATCTAAGACAGGTTTGTATTTTAAAAAGAGAAATTTTAAAGAAAATATAGCTATTTTTGTTTTTCCTAGTCACAGTTTTCCTTTTTTATGTAGCTGGGAATAACAATTTTTCACCCAAAAATTAGCAAATATATACAACACTTAAGTTGTTGTTATATGGAAATAAGGCAACGTGTGCACGCCAACTAGTAATTGAAAGTTTGATGTTACCCTCCCGCCTCATCTCTCGTGACCGTGACAGTACTGCCTCCTCTCCCATCGCTTTAGATTTGAACTTGTCGCTATGTCACAACTCTTATTGATTTGAACATGAATTCAATACCTTTGATTGAAGGAACAATATGGATTCAACCTTTAGCGTTGTCGTTGCTCTCCTCCCCACGCGGCCACCATTGCTTTTGGGTTGTTTATAGCTTCAGCCATTGAGCCACCCAATCAACCCTCCTCTCCACCCTTCCGCTTTCCCTACAAGCACGCGCACGTGCGACACATGCAAGCTCTGCCTCTGGCTACACCTCGACCAACCCCCGCCTCGCTAAGACTCCTCTACCTCCATGCATTTGAGCTACTAATGTTACTCAAATATTATGTCATGTACTGATTACTGTAAAATTACCGGTCGTAGCAGAGCGCGCCATCCTCTTCTAGTTTCAATCCAACACTTGTGGTTTCTCCCATATCTCGTCAGCCTACTGTCTGAGCATTCTCTTCTGGCTCTATCTGGGACGCGGAAAATCCATAACTAGGAGGACCCGCTCCTATTCCAAAAACCGTTGATGTTGCATCAAGATGCGTGTGATACATTTTACGGTCAACACCCTAAATTTTAAACATTTGTCTTCATGAACCACTCATGACAAATCATTTGTTTTGATCATCTAAGAGTAATTTTTCGATTACAAATGAATATAACTTTCTGACTAATATGTGTTAACATAATTTTTAGAAAAATACAAACACATAAATAAAAATAATTTTAGATAATGCTTTAACACATTTTCAGATAATTTTTACCATCAACACAAACTAGTGCATACGATCCTTTTCATATTTCTATTATTATTATTAATATTATGGATAATATTTTCGGATAATCCGTTTTCATGGAGACAATTTTTTAGGTCATGAAAATGTAAACAAATTGTGATATTTTTTCATTATTACTGATTAAGATATTTTTATATTTTTGGATCATTTCCATCCATGAAACGAAAAATATATCCAAATTTTTGTGTATAAATCTGGGATTATAGATTTTTCGGATAATTTTTGGATAATTTTAGGTTTTTTGTGAAAGTGCAGGATGCATTTTACAAAATTCTAGTCGACCAAACATCACGAATCTTGATGCATGATCGACGTTTTTTTTTACTAGAAGCGGATCCTCTTAGTTGTGACTTTGCATTTTCGCTCTATCCATCAGCTAAACCCAAATTGATAGCAAATAATCCAATGGATCAGCGCAATGTTCTAGATTCTTGAATGATCGTTTTGGTCGACAGAATCCGTTCGGGTTTTGACCCAGCCACTCCACGGACCACGGTCAAAGGTCCAGTCAAGCCAGCAAAAAATATGTGTCGACTTTTTTTTCATAACATAAATGTCAACTTCAGCAGCTGCTACAGAAGAAACAATGAATTCCCTGGGAATAAAATCAAACATATGCGTCAGCAAACTCATGCAGTTGGTGAACAGCAACGATGGGGTCCGTCAGTACAGCACAGCACATGCATCACTTCTGAACAAGAATACTCCATGTCGTATCCGGATTTTCTGAGTTCATATTTCTGGTGTTGCTATTTCGCCTGGCACTTTTTCAGGGTGACATTTTTCACATTTCTTTTGTAAGTTGGGAGTGTGTCATAGCCAAACAAGATCTTGTACTCAGTTCTCCAACCCTTTTGTCATTCCAAAACAGTCGCTTCATGAAATTAATATTGAGGCCAAATAGTTATTGAAATACTCGCATGATAAGTTTTGTATTCGTGGCTTTCTCCCAAGTCATGACCTTTATATATAATTGTTGAATAATTAGGCGATTTAGCATATAATTTAATTCCCAATAATAGTGAACAATTCATGACTAGAATAATATAGATTAAACTAATCATGTGATCTACGCAAACAGTAGATAAACAGATGCAATCTAGAGCATATACTATAAGTAAGAACTCTAGCAAAACTTCATATAGGAAGATCAAGAACACGTACGGTGCAGCGGCAGTCGCACCACTGGAGTTCCCCGTGTCGTCACCCATGTTGTCGACGAAGAGGTTGGTGATGTCGGGGAAGAAGTCGTCGTTGGGGAAGAACTCGAAGACAGTAGTCACGCGAGTGCGCTCCCCAAAAACCTGATCGCCCCTCTCCCGTATAGGATCACAAGAGGCGGGGTTCCGGAGGCCTATTGTCCCTTCAACCGGTGCACGCCGGAAGACGGGATGGAGAAGACTTGGTAGACGGCGGCGCAATGCTCTGAAACAGTGTGAGACCATGTATCTCGTGGTGGCGGCTAGGGTTTGCCCCGGGCTGTATATATGGAGCGAGTCGGGTAGAACGTGGGCAGTAAGCCACGATCGAGTCGGTAACGCCCCACGATCCCATTGGAATCGGAAACGGCAAGGTAATTAACGCGTCCGTTAATTACTAATCAATGACTCATTAATTTTCCCAGACTGCAAAAATATAAGCTCGGCTCGGCGAGATTCCCGCAACCCGCGGCGCGACGCGTCGTGACGAGGCGAGTCGTGGCGTGGCGAGGCGAGCGAGGAGGAGGAGCGCGTGTGTGGCACTCTTCATCTTCTCACTAGCTCATACTAGTACTAGAACATCCCACTATATAAAGTGGTGCAGCTCACTCCCCACAAGCAGTATGAGACTAAACATTAGTCACGTACATGCACAACCAGCCAACCAGAATAGGCCATGAGAATTTCGGATTTTAGTTGGGCCTTAGCCCAAGTACACTAAAATTCCAGCAATCCCCCACAAAGTCTCATTGGCACATTGTACCACTTTGTTCCAAAACATTCTTTTATATACCGGTGCTTAGTGGGGACTGTTAAGTTGAACTCCACTTAGAAACTTATGCTACGTTAGGCCACAACTTGAATAGTGGACTATGCCTTGAACTACAAGTTTGCTGCGACCTAATTTCACACAAGCCCTTGACCGATACTAGGCTACCGCAAGGTTTCCCCGCGGTGTGGAGCTTATACGTCATACTCCAAGGCCTTTCATGAGTTTACTAAAGAGCACCCGACTCTCATAGACTGCGACGTTTAACAGTCAGACTCATATAGGTGTATTCCTAAAGAGATGCTCTGCAGGATAACATCTCCGCTTATAAAATTAAGCCGCTTGGAACACATTAAGATAAATATCAACATGCCATGCAGATCAGGAGAGTATTGCATCTTTGCGGAGTGGGATAGTAAAATGTAAGGATACTCTCCTCCCAGCCGACCAACAGCTTGTCTCCCACTTCTAATTCACGGGATCTCCGATCACATAGAGTGGGTTACCACTGTGGACAACTCATACGGTGGGTCTCAAACCCATCTCCCTCGATGCATTATCTATCACATTTCGTGATAAACCCTTTGTGAAAGGATCTGCCAAGTTTTTAGACGTTTGGATATAATCCAACGCAATAACTCCGGAGTTCTTCAATTTTCTGACAGATTTTAATCTCCTTTTCACATGCCTTGATGACTTCAAATTATCCTTAGAACTTTTAATCTTAACTATCACAGTTTGATTATCACAGTTCATAAGGATAGCAGGTATGGGTTTTTCAACCACAGGTAAGTCCATCAAAAACTCTCGAAGCCACTCTGCTTCAACAGTGGCTGTGTCTAATGATGTGAGTTCTGCTTCCATAGTTGACCTCGTTAAGATGGTCTGCTTGCAAGACTTCCAGGAAACAACTCCACCACCGAGTGTAAACACATAACCACTCGTGGCCTTAATCTCATCAGCATCAGATATCCATTTGGAATCACTATAACCTTCCAGTACTCTAGGATAACCAGAATAGTGAATTCCATAGCTCGCAGTGCTTTTTAAAAAGCGCATAACTCTCTCAAGCGCATGCCAATGATCATCTCCCGGGTTGGAAACAAACCGGCTCAACTTGCTTACAGCAAAAGAGATGTCAGGCCTCGTGGCACAAGCCAAATACATAAGCGAGCCAATGATCTGAGAATATCTCAGTTGATCTCTAGCAATGCCCTGATTCTTTCGAATCAACACACTGGGATCATATGGTGTCGGAGAAGGCTTGCAGTCGTCATACCCGAAGCGACTCAAGATCTTTTCCACATAGTGGGATTGAAGCAGTGTAATCCCACCATCACCATCTCTCAGCAGCTTGATGTTTAAGATTACATCAACTACTCCAAGATCCTTCATCTCAAAACAGTGAGATAAGAAATCCTTAATCTCCTTAATTAAATCAAGATTGGTTCCAAATATCAGTATGTCATCGACATACAGACATAGAATAACTACTCGCCCCCACCATGGCGATAGTATACACACTTATCAGATTCGTTAACAACGAAACCTGCAGCAGTTAAAGTTCTTTCAAACTTCTCATGCCACTTCTTCGGAGCTTGCTTAAGGCCATATAAAGACTTCAATAGCTTGCACACCTTTCCTTCCTGACCCGGTACTACAAAACCATCAGGCTGATCCATATAAATTTCCTCGTCTAACTCTCCATTTAGGAAAGCTGTCTTAACGTCCATTTGATGAACAAGAAGACGATGCGAGGCAGCCAATGAAAGTAGCACCCGAATCGTGGTCAGTCTAGCCACAGGTGAGTAAGTATCAAAGAAGTCTTCTCCTTCTTTCTGGGTATAACCCTTGGCCACAAGCCGTGCCTTGTACTTCTCAATAGTACCATCAGGCCTAAGCTTTTTCTTGAACACCCACTTACATCCTACAGGTTTGCACCCATAAGGACGATCAGTAACTTCCCAGGTTCCGTTAGCTAAGATGGAATCCATCTCACTACGGACAGCCTCCTTCCAGTAGTCAGCATCAAGAGATGCATAAGCTTCTGAAATGGTACTGGGGGTGTCATCCACAAGATACACAATGAAATCATCACCAAAGGACTTAGCAGTCCTCTGTCTCTTGCTCCTAATAGGAGCTTCATTGTCATCCTCCATGGGATTATCAGTGTGTTCTATCGGAATGGTAGGATCAGGAATCTCAACTAATTCCTGACTAGATGTATTAGGTATATCCTGATTTGATGAGCTAGACATACCCTTCATGGGAAAGATGTCCTCAAAGAAAGTTGCATCATTCGACTCCATAATCGTACCAACATGCACGTCGGGTACCTCAGATTTGATTATCAAAAATCTATAGCCAATGCTATGAAAAGCATAGCCCAGAAGAACACAGTCCACGGTTTTTGGTCCTAGCTTGCGCTTCTTGGGAATTGGAATATTGACTTTCGCCAAACAACCCCAAGTGCGTAAGTAAGAGAGTCTCAACTTTTTCCTTTCCCATTCCTCAAATGGAGAAACAGATTTGTTCTTTGCGGGAACTCGGTTTAGGACATGACAAGCTGTCAATAGCGCCTCCCCCCACCATGCCTTGGAGAGACCCGAAGTGTCTAACATGGCGTTAACCAAATCAGTTAGAGTTCGGTTCTTTCTTTCGGCTACCCCATTTGACTGAGGTGAATAGGGAGGCGTCCTCTCATGGATTATACCATGTTCCGCACAAAAAGAATCAAACTCATTGGAAAAGTACTCTCCACCACGGTCAGACCTTAGCCGTTTTATTTTTAGATCAAGTTGGTTCTCTGCTTCAGCTTTATAGTTTTTGAAGAAGTTTAAAGCTTCATCTTTTGTTTTCAGGAGATACACATAACAATATCTACTGGAGTCATCAATAAGCGTCATGAAATATTTCTTTCCGCCTTTTGTCAACACGCCATTCATCTCACAGAGATCTGAATGTATAAGTTCCAATGGTGCCAAGTCTCTTGCCTCCGCAGCCTTATGGGACTTGCGGGGTTGTTTAGCTTGAACGCACACTTGACACTTGCAACCTTTGACATTAGTGAATTTCGGAATTAAATCCAAATTAGCTAGCCGCGTCATGCTACCAAAGTTAATATGACAAAGTCGAGAATGCCAAATAGTAGATTCAACTTTATGGCAAATATGATTAATAACTTTGGTGCAAATATCCGACAAAGATAGGCGGAACAAGCCTCCGCACTCATAGCCTTTTTCAACAAATTGTCCATATTTAGATATTACAACTTTATTGGACTCGAAAACCAACTTAAAACCATCTCGACACAGCAAAGATCCGCTGACGAGATTTTTATTGATGGCGGGCACATGATGAACGTTCTTCAGACGCACGGTCTTCCCCGAAGTAAACTTCAGATCGACTGTACCGACTCCACGAACAAAAGCATGTGACCCATTACCCATCAGCACGGGGGAAGTCCCTGTGATCTGATAAGAAGAGAACATCGAGGCATCAGCACAAACATGTACATTGGCACCAGTGTCAATCAACCATTCAGGTGAATGACAAACTGAAAGGATGGTGGGAAATATTCCGTACCCTGAATCCTCCATCTCAGTATTGCCAATGACAACATTGGCAATCTTGCCATTGTTCTCAGGTTCGCGCAGCTCATGGCGGTTGGGACAACGAGGTGCTCAGTGATTTAGATCACCGCAAACATGACATGAACCCTTCCTCGGTTTATTGTTCTTCTTCTTGAAGTTGGTAGGCTGTGATGGCTTGAACTTTCCATCAGGCTTGCCCTTACCCCCAGAGTTGCTTTTGTTAAACTTGGTCTTGTGGGGCGGCTGGTAATTCTTCTTTTGTACCACATTGGCACTAGAACCAGCCTCGGTAACTCGAGCACGTGTATCCTTCGCTCTCGCCTTCTCTTCCACATCAAGCGACCCAATGAGATCCGAAACGGAAAACTCTTGTCTCTTGTGTTTCAGAGAGGTAGCAAAGTTGCTCCACGAAGGTGGAAGCTTGGCGATTATGCCACCGGCGACAAACTTGTCCGGTAAGATACACTTAAAGTGCTCAACTTCCTTAGCGAGTGACTGTATCTCATGAGCCTGTTGAACAACAGGGCGCTCATCAGTCATCTTGTAGTCATAGAAAGTTTCCATGACATATAACTCGCTGCCAGCGTCCGAGACCCCAAACTTGGCCTCGAGCGCATCCCACATGCCCTTGCCGTTAGAAAACGACATATACGAGTCCACAATGGAATCGTCAAGAATACTCAAAAGGGCACTTTTAAACATGTTGTCGAGCCTCTCGAAAGACTCCTGCTGTGCAGGGTCAAGCTCGCCATCAGGCTTGCCTTTGGTGGCAGCATAGCAGTTCATGTTCTGAAACCATAACACTGCTCTCATGCGCCACCGCTTATGCATAAGCCCTTTAAAGGGAAACGGCCTCGTTGACGCGATAAAGCCAGCAGTTGCTAATTGCCTATAATCAGGTTTTTGGATTGTTGAATAATTAGGCGATTTAGCATATAATTTAATTCCCAATAATAGTGAACAATTCATGACTAGAATAATATAGATTAAACTAATCATGTGATCTACGCAAACAGTAGATAAACATATGCAATCTAGAGCATATACTATAAGTAAGAACTCTAGCAAAACTTCATATAGGAAGATCAAGAACACGTACGGTGCAGCGGCAGTCGCACCACTGGAGTTCCCCGTGTCGTCACCCATGTTGTCGATGAAGAGGTTGGTGATGTCGGGGAAGAAGTCGTCGTTGGGGAAGAACTCGAAGCCAGTAGTCACGCGAGTGCGCTCCCCAAAAACCTGATCGCCTCTCTCCCGTACAGGATCACAAGAGGCGGGATTCCGGAGGCCTACTGTCCCTTCAACTGGTGCACGCCGGAAGACGGGATGGAGAAGACTTGGTAGACGGCGGCGCAATGCTCTGGAACGGTGTGAGACCATGTATCTCGTGGTGGCGGCTAGGGTTTGCCCCGGGCTGTATATATGGAGCGAGTCGGGTAGAACGTGGGCAGTAAGCCACGATCGAGTCGGTAACGCCCCACGATCCCATTGGAATCGGAAACGGCAAGGTAATTAACGCGTCCGTTAATTACTAATCAATGACTCATTAATTTTCCCAGACTGCAAAAATATAAGCTCGGCTCGGCGAGATTCCCGCAACCCGCGGCGCGACGCGTCGTGACGTGTTGTGACGAGGCGAGGCGAGGCGTGGCGCGCGTGTGGCACTCTTCATCTTCTCACTAGCTCATACTAGTACTAGAACATCCCACTATATAAAGTGGTGCAACTCACTCTCCACAAGCAGTATGGGACTAAACATTAGTCACGTACATGCACAACCAGCCAACCAGAATGGGCCATGAGAATTTCGGATTTTAGTTGGGCCTTATCCCAAGTACACTAAAATTCCAGCAATAATAGCATCATCTGCATAGTGTAAAATTGACACTTCATTATCAACTAAATGTGATATACAACGACCTTATTAACCATGCTTTTTTTACCCTACCAAACATGATTTCAACAAAGCTTCCACAATGTTGAAATCATTGGGATAAAGTACACCTTGTGTCCAACCTTTCTAATTGAAGTTTGGAAGTATTTACCAATTGTATTTATTGACTTTTATCACATCATTGCATCTTTACACAAAATTTGCAATCCATTCACACCATTATTTGGCTAATCCTTTCCTACGCAATACATATGTATTTGCAACAAAGACAATTGTACTTTATCGCAAGCTTTTCCAAAATCTATTTAAACAGAACATTGTCACTATTTTTCTCATGAAATTCATAGATAGTTTCATGGAACACGACAACTTTTTTTTCTTGCGTAAATGTGCTGACCCCCAAGTCCAGTTAAAAAAAGTGTGTTCCTCTGCTTGCAACTGAACAAACATGTCCATCATACACACTGTTATTATTACAGAGGCTTCAATGTTTCTGCCTTTTTTTGTGTGGCATTTTTCTCATTTTGTGGTCGAAATGTGGGATGGAATCTCTGAAAGTTTCTCCAAAGTGACAACAAAAATCTTATTATAAGTCCCCGCAAAAAGGGAAAAGAATCTCCTTGAAAGTGACACTCTAATATTTGCTAAGATCGGAAATTCCAAAAGCAAGATATGATTTTACTGGAAGCTCGTACGTCCCTGAATCGTGACCACGGTGCCAAAAGAATCGACCTTCGACCACACACACATGCCGCTCCTCCACCTCTCGCTTCCGCCGCACCGCCTCCTCGCCGGGAAACGCCGGCTGCTTGCCCTGCCCACGCCGCCATATCCTTCCTCCCGCATCTCCGTAAGAACGGCGGCGGCGGCAGGGGCGGTGCATGAAGCATGCGCGCTCCCCTTCGCGCCGGGCCGCGCCTCCCACCACCGCGAGCTCGCCGCGGCCGTCGCCTCCGTCGAGCGCGCCTGCCGCCTCTGCGTGGACGTGAGTTCATCAACTCATGCCCTTCCAGATTGGATTTGACCGACCCTCTGAAGAAATCGATTGCCTTTCTTGACAGGTGAAGGCGTCGCTGCTTGCAAACGACAGAGACAAGAGGAGGGTGGTCGAGAAGAACGACCAAACCCATGTGACGATTGCCGATTTCGGAGTTCAGGCCCTCATTAGCTACGGTAATTCACACAGTTCGATTCCACCTTTATTTCCATGGTACTCATTAGCTCAGCTAATCAGTATGATATGCACTCTGCACCTCTGTCTGATCGATGACACCTTAATTTCCATCCATGGTGCTACTGAAGAGCTACAGCAGCTGTTTCCATCGATACCTCTGGTGGCAGAGGAGGACTCGGCATGTCTACGATCGCCCAACGCCGATGATGTAATCGTAGAGTCGATCACAAGCTTTGTCGGCAGCAAAGTGAGTAACAGCGGATCAGCTTTGACTGACGAAGATGTACTGAGAGCTATTGACAGAGGAGGCAAGGATGCTGTCTCCTTTGATTCAAATCCTGCTACCTACTGGGTAAGCTAGCTAGCTATGAAAGTTTGATTGCAAAGTTGGTTTCAGACTTCCCGTGAGTTAAAGATCCTGCGTGTTGTGGTTTTTGTAGATACTTGACCCGATTGATGGTACCAAGGGTTTCTTGAAAGGAGATGATACGCTGTATGTGGTATGCCTCTGTCTGTTTATCCATTTTATGCACATTTGTGCTTCCATGAACACCAAGTCTGTTTCCTCTTATGTGATTTCTTCGCCTTAATTATATCTTTGTCATTTTGTTTTGTTACTCTCTTCCAATATAGAACTTTTTTTTCTGGGCTTGGTTCTTAATTAGGTGGGTTTGGCTCTTGTGGTGGATGGAAAGCTAGCAGTAGGAGTAATGGGATGTCCAAATTGGACCAATGCTACTTCCATAGGCAACAAGGAAGATGAAAATGTTGACGCCTGTTCTGGCCATGGCATCATTATGGTGTCCCATGCAGGCTGTGGCACTTGGTCTAGGTCTCTGTCTGCTGGGATTGGCCAGTTCACAACACCACTGGATGCCTGGAAGAGATGCTCTGTTGATCCGTGTCCCGTTGTGCACTCGGCACGCTTCTGCATTGTTGATAGCCATACTTGGGATATGATGCCATTGTCCACCCACTTCAGCTCGACAATGGATGAATCTGAACCGAGAGATGAGAACACAATCCTTCTCCAAAATTCCTGTGGTGGCAGGTTTGTTGCCTTTTTCCTCTAACAATATACTCTCTGAAATGGAGCCATCCCTTTTGCTTTCTTGTGCCGTCCTGCTGCCTTTTTTACTTTTAGTTTGCTAGAAAATTGTCAATCTTAGGCTGCTAGTGACTATGATTACTGACTTTTCAATGCATGATTTACCATAATGTTCTCTTATTATTGCTGCCTTTTGTAGCTTGTCCAAGTACCTTATGGTAGCTTGTGGGAGAATGTCAGTTTTCATCCTCCTAGCACGGGCGACAAAACTACTCAAGGTGACCTCTAGCTTGAATTACCCTCTGTACTGCATAAGAAGTCAAACTGATCCTTTAAATTCCGGCTGTTGACATAGACTTGGGATCATGCTGTTGGGGTGATTTGTGTTGAGGAAGCAGGTGGTCAGGTATGCCTCGTTTACTAAGCCAAGGGATACGAGAAATTTCAATTTATTCTACTGATCTTAACCACTATAACCATTCTGAGTCAGTAACTTGATCAAACTGACAGACCTGTGACTGGAGCGGGAAACCATTGGATTTTGCAGCTGACAAAACCGGGCGTAGAATCATCTACCCTACTGGCGGTATTCTGTCTACAAACGGTGCTCTTCATGACAAGCTTGTAGGAATGGTCTCAGAAAATTACAAGTAGCAATGTCACGTAGCTTCACATACCAACACATTTTTTTTTCCTTTTTTCTGTACAAAATTTTGCCCAGATGATTTTGCCAAGAAAACTTGGTCTGATTGCTTTCAGTGTCATCACCGTAACAAATATACACATGAAGAAACATATTCTCCCTCTGAATAATCAGTGCCTAAACTACTTTAGCAATTTCATTCACACCATACATGCCAAACATCACGGTGGCCTATCCATCTGCTTGCAGAATTCTGGAAACCTTTTCCTTCACAATGTCCAAATTTGTTGGATAATCCTGAAGGCTGCACGCATGGTCATATAACGTCCACATGGACCTGAAGCAAGGAGAAAACCTAAACCAAATCTGACAGCAGTGCAAAGGTATCTGGCCACCAATTCAAACAGACAACAAAGATCACCAGAAGGTTGCAGATCACCTGGCTCTGTCACCGGATAACGACCCTCTCTCTGGGTCTTCATGCAGAATTGGCATCTTCCCAAATATATTATGAAACCATATTTTATTAAAAAAATGGTGTTCCTAATTTTGTATTGAAGATGTTGATATATTTTTCTATAGCTTGGTCAAACTTAAATGGGTTTGACTTATGACAGGCGTTGCCTTGTATGTATTTTTTGAGGCTTAAGGCGGTCGAATCCGCCGTCCGATTAGATAGAATAGATGGTTATGTAAAGCATTTTTGGTTAGGGAAAATTCCCTCTACAAGCACTGTGGGAGTAATATATTTGCTTAACATTGGGCAAACAGACACGAAGTTTAGTTTATCACTGTGGTGAATTATTATTGCTTGGTAAAAATTTCAAGCCTGTGACACAAAGCAGAGTATTGTGCACAACTTCTATGGAAAACCTCTAACATGAGTTCTTCAGAGACCCCCACACTTGCACAAATTTCACAGGACGGTAAATGATGGCACAGTTCAGGTTAGGACATGCTCACGGAGCTGGACCGGCCTCGTTTTTCCTGAAGCGAGATCACAGTCTCGAAGGCACCTACGAGGGCCTTCACCTTGCTCTTCCTTGCCTCAATGAGCCTGCTGGCTGTCTCCTTGATAACCTTGTCTAACGATCGGTGCTCACTCTTCTTCTTTTCATTGGCATCCTGATGCCTCAAGACAATGACTTCAGCTCGTGTGCCACCTGAATCTCTTGATGCGTCAGAAGCTGTCGCGCCGTTCTTACTGGTGATCCTGGCTCTGATGGGATCTTTGCTTATGCTGCTGTCATCTGTAGCCTTTGCAGGCCTGAACCGAACTCGTCTTGGGGTGTTGTTGGCAGAGTTGCTTCCAAGGTTAGTTAGCACCTTGCCTCGACGAAATGTTAGCTTGAGAGGTGACCGGGTCACGGTGCTTGAGGATATGGATTCTGACCTTGGCGTTCCTGCACTTTCAGTTCTTGCAATAACACCCCTGTCTGTAAAAATGGGAACGATGACTTGTCATTCTCGTTGTCGTGTGTCATGAACTCCAAGTATATGTTAATGATTTGGCCAGAGGTATTATCATGGATGCTTGCCTCGGCGAAACGTTAGCTTGCGAGGTGACCATGTCACAGTGCTTGAGGATGGGGATGCTGACTTTGGCCTTCCTGCACTTCCAGTCCTTGCAATAACATCCTTTTCTGTAAAAGGGGAACTAGGAATTATCATTATCGGCACCTCGTGTCATGAACTCTAGGTGTATGTTTATTATTTGGTTAGAATTATTTCAGCGCAACTTGTCTCTACATTACCATGCTTTTTTAGCACTAACATGCTGGATGTTTGTTTACCCTATCATGACAAGGGCATGATCAGAAGACAGCGCTATAATCAATCTTGTCATACAACTGAATTATGGACTGCTAATTAGCATTATTAGATGTCATGTGAAGTTCGTAGTACTATGAGGAAGTTCGTAACCTGTGTTGCAATAACCATATTCATGATTTGAAGAAGGTAGAGATAAAAATAAACCTTTGTGAGATTGCCCCTCTTTGTTTTCAACATCTGGTTTTCGTATTTTTGGCGAAGCTGTCTTTACTATTTTGCCCTTGCAATCAGAAGAACATTCTATCCCATAAACTTTCTTACTCTTCACCGGAGAAGCAGAAGTTTCTTTCCTGGCTGCTCTCATCTTTGTGCTTGAAAGAGACTTGGCCGACATGTTTCTAGAACGAGACAGCTTCAGTGGACTCAACATTTTAGCTTTCTCCTCTCCTATGCCATCTTTCCCAAGCTGTGAATTTTTCCTTGCAGCATTCTCCTCTGCCATCTTTCTAACAGTCTGTTTTCCTGAAGTAGGTGGAGCTGGAGCAATTTTAGTTGCTGAAGCCTTCAGCTTTGAGAACCTAGTAGTTTTGGCCGACGAATTTGTCGTGCTAGCTGGTGATGGTACTTTGATTTCCTGCAATTTCAGAAGAGTTGATGCCACTATCAAGTGGAATTTCTTCTCCCCGTTGACCTTGCTAGTAGCAGTGACATCTGCCATTTTCGCTACTGCCCTTCGTTGGTCAGAGCTTTGAGCTGATGTACCTTGAGCCTTCTGTTGTGACTTTACTCCGGCTTTGTGGCTCGACACGGTGTTTCTTGTTACTGTCAGTGTTGCTTTCGTCTTCGGTTTTACAGATTCTCCGGAGGAACTCCCTGATTTAGTCCGATGCTCATTTTGTTTGTGCTTCTCTAGTGCCATCATAGTCTGATCATTCCTCTTCTCTGAACTTGCATATTCAATTGCCGAATCACGGGACACATGATCCACAAGTGACTGTTCTACAGCTTCGTGTACATCCTCGGAGGGCAGAATGGCATTCATGACATGATCGTCACACTCGTCGGTTTCCTGGATCGCCAATGGCATCTCCAAATCAATGCTTACAGCTCCCTCTGACGATTCTCCGTCTCCGCAGTTGGACCGATCATCATCGAATGACATGATCAGGCACTTGGGTTCAGATCCTTCATCTGGCAACTCTACACATGGAGAGCTGTCAGAATGACCAGGTACTACTTTCAGTGGTGGCTTCTGCTTGGTACATCCAGGCTTAGCCGCAGAACCACTGACATCGCTTACATGTGGAAAAATCTTCAGCTCCTGGTCCTTCTTTCCTGCTTTGCGTCCACGTGCTATGATTTCAGCCTGGTCTTGTTTTCGGCTCCTCGCATTCGCACGGTCCTGACGCCAGGCACGAATAGGACAGTCCTCCTTAGATTCAGAAGAGTGATGGGTACCAAATTTGCAGCTATCATGGCAAGAGCTAGTGGATGCTCTGCGGTAATGTGGAACTGGCTTCTCCTTCCTCCTAAGATAGGGTGGAACACTGCTGCCATCTTTGATTTCAGTGGTGTTTATCGGGCATATTTCTCGCTTGGACTCAGTTGATGAAGTTTTCACCTCTTTGATCACCTCCTCAGCCATTAGAAGCACGGATGCTGCAACCGTAGGCAGGCACACATATGAGCACAACACATGCAAAAAACCATAGTGGTATTGAAAACAGGCACATCAGCATTATAACACGTGCTGTGCAGATTAAACAGGCATCATTAACAATGCATAAGACATATGTTGATATGTACACTTACTGTTGTTAATGAATTACAAAAAAGGTGAATCCAAGCAATTAAGCAGTGTTATGTTTCTGAATGTCCAAACTAAAAGCTGCACTTGACAACCGTCGCATCAGAATCCTTGTACATCATCCACATTCTATTTAGCAACAAGACACGCATGGGTTTTTGTTTCTGCTAAACATACTAGTTGAAAATCTTGATCACATGGCTGGTAGTAACTAAATATTCCAGTACTACTAATCTGTCAGCAAGATGGGGGTGCTAGTTGCGAGCTTAGCGTAGTTGACTTGACACCACACAAGTGATGTTTAATCAGCATTAATTAGCGCTAGTACAGATCAAGATCAAGCAATTGCTCCGTCAACGAACTAGATTGGATCAACGTCGGAACAAATATCATCATGAAGTAACAATCCTCAGCAGCAATGAAATAAAAGAAAAGCTGTAACGTGGCTACCACCAGGCCTTTTCGAGAAGAAACTACTAAGATTAGATCGTCGAGGCAACACCACCAGCCAGAATCAAGATCTCCACCAACGAGAAGAGAGAGGCAAGTAAACCTCCAAGTAAAAAACCTGACCTGCTGAACTGCTCCCGGTTCTTGGTTGGAAGAACTCGAGAGATGGTCGACTGATCGGTCGGAGACCAATGCATGCAAGGAGAAGCAGAAGAAGAGATCGAGCTTGCCTTTGCAGCGCCTTGTATCCCGCTGCCGAACGGACGAAGAGAACAGCTGCGTCTGTTGGTACGGCTGTGGCGAACCGGTCGAGCTGAGAAATGATCCGCCAGAGGAGGAGGTTGCCGGTGACGCGTTGGGGAGGGAGAGGCGTGGCGTTGGAGGTGGGAGACCGCTGTGGTATAGTTTTTCTTTTTCTGAGAAACGATACCAAGGGCATCTTATATCTGACTTGCAAAATGCCAGTGCGTGGGTCTAATAAATTTAATTTGTATTCAGCATGATAATTTTACCTGTCAAAGAAGCTTTAAATATAGTTCTTAATATATTAAACATTATGCATTTCACTTCAGGCTTAATTTATCTTATTCTTTGTAGTCACTATTAAACCATAAATTCATAATACGGACAAAAGTCAAAAGGCGGACGCGTATTACTTCATTTGGGCGTGACTTGTGCTTATTTCCATACCAATTATCTTATTTGATCTGCAACTGAATTACTCTTGAGAAACTAATGATCAAAGAATGAGAAAATGATATGAAATTTGCCACCAAACTTCTGAAAATATAGGAAGAGTACTCAAAAAGAGAAAACGATGGATATTATATGAATCTCCAGACTTCCATTTTGTAAGTTAGATAAGCTGGTGCATATGTCTTCTGAAAATATAGGAAGAGTACTCATAAAGAGAAAACGTTTTCTAATAGCACTATCTTGTAATTTGGAAAATATCATTGTGCCTTACATTTCCATTGCTCTGAGACATTTTAATCCCTCTCCCTCTTACGCCGCATTGTTTTTCGGTTTGCTAATTCTCATCTAGCTAGTGATTTATCATGTACCACACATCGAATTTGCATTGTGATTTGTGCAACTATAAGTTGCAAATTGAGTTGCAATTGAGATAATATTTACTAGTTGTAATTGGGATTGGTATTGCTACTGAATTGTTGCGTTTATTTTATTATTCTTCTTAGCGATAAGGTGCAACTAAGATTAAACTTGTCACGCGATAAAAACATCTTATATCTCTACTATATAATATTGCTTGGGGACACTAGTCGTACGTCGTCAGACGTTTTACAGTTTAGTCCTCCGATTATTTAGAAAACAACCCGCCGACCAAAGTTATCCGGACGAAACGTTATGTGTCAATCAGCCGTCGCGACCCTCTCTCTTCTTCCTTACGCCGTCGCGACCTTCTTTCTCTTCTTCGGGGCGCTGTCGCGACCTTCTCTCTCTCTTCTTCCCAGCGCCGCCACGACCCTCTCTCTCTCTTCTTCTTGGCTCAGATGCGAGGGGAGGCGGCTCCCAAGAATTATAAATTGTGTAATCTCACCATATCAACCAATGGGAGTCATCAGAACCACCTAGCCACTCACATCCCTCCTAACCA
Source organism: Poa annua (assembly GCA_026929855.1). Classification (NCBI taxonomy): domain Eukaryota; kingdom Viridiplantae; phylum Streptophyta; class Magnoliopsida; order Poales; family Poaceae; genus Poa; species Poa annua. The sequence continues at coordinate 8,590,503 of CM049432.1, forward strand.
AACAAAAACAAGGTTATCCATAACCAATTCTTACAATTTCAACCAACCATGAAAAATGGCTATCCCTAATCAGGTTGTTGGGATGCCCTCATCTAGGGTTGAAAACGAAACGGAAATAGACGAAAATATGCATTATCGTTTTTTTTTCTCTTGTCGGAATCGGAAACAAAATTGGAAATCACTGAAACGAATACGGAATCAGAAATCTCTGAAAATGAATATGAAACGGATCCGGGACGGATGAGATATGAAAATGGATATTTGTCGGAACACAATAGCAGTATAATATGTTGATCCATACGGCCCCCAACATATTAATAAATAGTTAACAAGAAACAAAATTATTCATAATCTCGACCAATGACAAATGACAGTTTAATGTAAGTACGACGGCCCATAGTTTAACACTTACACGCAACAATCTCCCAAACAATAGTTCCACGTAGACAATAAGACACTCATTTTACTAATAAAATATAGTCGTATAGAAATGTACATTTCAGCAACAACGAAGCATCACATATGCTTTAGCATTACTTAGGCCTAACTAGCATACGCTGGTCTTACGGAAAGATTCCGTATTTTCTGGAAGTTGCCGTTTCATTTCCGTTTCCGCCAAAAATCTGCTATATCGTTTTCTTTGTCGTTTCCGTTTCCGCAAAATGCTGTTTTCATTTTTTGCTCTTTATTTTCTTTTTCTACAGAAACATCGTTAAGTTTCCTTGTCATTTTCAACCCCCTCATCCCTCAAATAATATCCCCTGAACCAAAGGCATCTCTTTTTCATGATCATCTTTAGTTCATCTTTTTTTTCAGTAAAATTTGAATTGTGATGACATTTTTTTACAACCTGTTACAACGCACGGGCATTTTGCTAGTATTTAAAATATTCAAAAACGTAGTGGTAGTCAGTATTTTTAGGGATATATATGGGTGTGTATTTTGACTAGGCTCTTACGTGTATTGTTGAACCGAGAAATACTCCAAGTTGGTGGTTTGGTTATCTTTCCATGGCATAATAACACACGATCATCATCCCTCTCTCCGCTTTTCTATTCAGTCGGTTCCCCATCTCTCTCTCTCCCAAGCCAAGAAAGACACCAATCTCTTTCTTCCCCATCTCTCCCTCTCCCTCCCCTCTCACGGCAACCCAATCCACCGACGCAGGCGAGCCCTCCCCCCCACGTTCCCGACCCCGATTTGAGGCTTCCTCGCGGGAACCAGCGTGGATCCGAGGTCAGGGCCCTTCCGATCGCCAATCCCCGCTCTCTGCTCCGTTTCTTGGTCCCCGGCGCGCGGGTGTGCTGCGGCGCGTGTAGGAGCGGCGATGAACTCTCCCGCCGGGAACGGATTGTCGGGTGACCGGCCACCGGCGCTAGCTCCGCTGCTTGCTCTAGTTCCTGTGATGATTTAGGGCCCTTCTTTGCCGGCAGCTTATAGGCGATTGCGTGTCACACATAGATTACATAACTGGATCGTAGCTAACTGCGTTCGTTTGGCTACCCTGTGGCGACCGACCCGTTTGGTACTGTCAGTTGTTGCTAGTCGTAATTCTCATGGACACCTTGTCTTTGTTTGTAACGGATGTCATTTGCAACTTCTCAGTGTTGTTAGCCTTGTTTGAGCCAGTCAGGGTTAAGTACGAGTACAGTGTTGCCGACAAGGGGTAGGGTTCCAATGTGGAGAAACCCTTTCTCATATTTACCAAACTGTCTACCGTCGTTTCGTATGGTAGTTCATGGCGGTAAAGAATCACTGTCACCTGTGTCTAGGTGTCGAGTAATGTATCCCGTGGTTTACTATTTGCCCGATGATCCAAAAGAAAAATTGTGATGCTACTCCCATGAATACTCATGATCCGCATTATGTGGTTGTTTTCAAACTTTTGGCTTATAGTTAGACAAGATGGTTGAATCTGATTTTGTTTTGTTTCTTAAATGGTGGCGGGTAAGACATCAGATAGTCCAAACTTGAATTGAACTATAGTCCTGTTATCTCATTGATTTTTAGATTAATAAACATAGACTTTTGAGTTGTAACTCAAAAACACGTTATTTCTCTTTCGCATGAAGCGTGATGACTAATAAACAGAGTCATTTGTGATGGTGCTATTTTTGTTGGGTGAGTGTAATGTTCAACATAGCATGCACATTTAAATAATAATAATAATTGGCAGCACTTCAGAATGTAGCTTGCGTCTCTGAGATTTACTGCTGTAAAATGTGATTCACATTTGCTCATATGTGCGTTAAATGGAAAGGTAGCTTGTATTAGATTAAATTGAGTGATACATCGTGTATTCCTTGCTTTATGTGCGTCATTTCTACTTCTAGCCGTTTTGCTAATTTGGCTGGTGGGTATGTGTTGTTAATCATAGAATGAGATACAAATTTTCGTTATTGACTGCATTTGATTATTCATAACTAAATATTTGATGCTATTTTCTGCAGTAACCTAAGGAATTCTTTGAAGGCCTTTTGGAGCTTGCCCAACATTATCTCTTAAGTAGTAAAAAATATATGGCCTGATTTTGGCATTTCATGGGAGGTTTTGAAGATGATGAACCACCCTCAAAACGCGCAAGAGCATCCTCAGTAGAGTCTGTAAGTTTAGACGGTTTCTGTTATTCAAAATCCACTAACCCTTTGGGAGGTACAATGGCTAGACCTTTGACTTCCCAGGGGAAAGAAGCTATGGTCGGTTCTAAAGGTGTTATTAAGAGGGACGAATTTGTGAGGATAATTACAAAAGCTCTGTATACCCTTGGGTATGAAAAAAGTGGAGCTGTTCTCGAGGAAGAATCAGGTATAACATTGCATACCCCATCGGTGAATCTTTTCAGAAAGCAGGTGCTTGATGGAAATTGGGACAGTGCAGTAGCTACCCTGAATAAACTTGGCCTTCTGGATGAGAACATTGTGAAGTCTGCTGCCTTTTTGTTGTTGGAGCAGAAATTCTTTCAACTTCTGAGAAACGACAACCTAATTGGTGCCATAAAGACGCTGCGCAGCGAAATATCCCCCCTTGGTGTTAACAGAAAACGAGTTCACGAAATGTCAAGTTGCATAATTTCTTCTCCACAAAATGTCTTGCCTGTGTTTTCAAAGCTTGGAACTGAAGCTTCTAACTCACGTCTTAAGCTCCTAGAAGAATTGCAGAAGGTGCTCCCCCCTACTGTTATGGTACCCGAGAGGAGGTTAGAGAACATAGTTGAGCAGGCACTTACTGTACAACGTGAAGCTTGTTATCTCCATAATTCTATTGATGGCTTGTCACTTTACGTTGATCATCACTGTGGAAAGGATCAGATACCTTCTCGAGCACTGCAAGTAAGAACTCATGCTGATGTCAGTGCTTGAATTTATTGCATGTTAAAATATTTGAATACAATGCTCCGAATCAAGGTCATATACTTTCTATTTGCCTGGATTGCTTAAGAACCCACTTTAGTAGTGGTAGGTCTGGTGTTCTGCTCTTTGATTAAGTACCTCTGTACCTTGATTATCACTTGGAGATTGGTCAGAACATTTCTCAATATAAGTTCTGTTATTTTTCTGTTTCTTGTTCTTTTTTGTGTGTAGTGTAATGTGTCATTCATGAAAGAGGCAAAACATGCCTCTAGCCACATATCTTATCACTTGTACTAATCAACAAACCCAAATAAATAAATTGTTGCAGGTTTTGCGTGCACACCGTGACGAAGTATGGTTTCTTCAATTTTCAAACAATGGGAAATATTTAGCCTCAGCATCAAATGATAAATCTGCAATCATATGGAAGGTAAATATGCTTCTAACTTTTGACGTTTTTCATGAAGTGTTCAGCAGTGTGTTCTTTGCCCTGTACTTTCTATTTAGCGCCTCATGTGAAAACTTGAAACTGCATGACTTCATTGACGTTTTTCTTTTGTTCACCTGTTGTTTTTTCCCAAAAATTTAGATCTAGAATATTTTGTTGTTTGTTGCCATTTCACATTGTTAGTTTCGTTGGAGCCTGTCTGATTTGGACCATGTTGGATTAGAAGCAAATTTGGTTAATATGTTTGTCAGATTTGCTTCTTGATCTTGTGGTCTGACACTTTACTTTTATGCTGTCACTGTTGAACATGAAATTGTCTTCGTCTCAGCTGGTCCCAGTTCAGTGAACAACCCCACAACTTGTTTTGATTTTATTTTTGTGGTTTAGGACATAGTGTGGTTCCTTGTTTGAATCTTTCAAAACTAATTTCTTGAAAAAAAAATCACCTCGGCCTCGATGCTTTCCGTCGATATTACAATGCACATGAACCTGAATTTCAGCTTTCTTCTTCATTGTTGTTCCAGGAATTTAACTACTTTATAATACTATGTACTTTGGGATGCACATCCGCATGAATGCACTGATAGTGATGGTGAATTTTAGATTTTCACTATCATCTTCATAGTTGACGCAACACAAATCGATCTTCTCCTTGCTTGCAGTAATGTGAGTATTCCTTTCCCAGGTCGATGAAGATGGAGAGCTATTGCTGAAGCACATATTGACTGGCCATGAGAAATCAGTGATGATGGTGGCATGGAGCCCTGATGATCGCCAGCTTCTCACATGTGGAATGGAAGAAGCGATCCGGCGTTGGGATGTTGAATCTGGTGAATGTATTCATGTTTATGAAAAGCCTGGCCTTGGTTTGATGTCATGTGGTTGGTTTCCAGATGGAAAGCAAATATTGTCTGGTCTATCTGATCAAAGCCTTTGCTTGTTGGATTTAGACGGTAAAGAAGCAGATTGCTGGAAAGGGCAGAGATCATCAAAAACATTTGATTTCGCCGTAGCAAAAGATGGTAAACTTATAATAAGTATGAGCAGAGATTGCACAATTCTTTTATTCAATAGGGACACTAAACAGGAGAGGCTGATTGAAGAGGATAGTACAATCACTTCATTTTCTCTTTCTGAAGATGGTGATTTCTTGCTTGTCAATCTTCTAAGTGAGGAAATTCATTTGTGGAACATAAGGAATGACCCCAGTAGAGTTAGACAATATACTGGCCATAAACGCAGCCGTTTTGTGATAAGGTCGTGCTTTGGTGGATCAGAGCAGGCTTTCGTTGCCAGTGGAAGTGAAGATTCAAAGGTATGATGCATTGACTGATTCTTTATCTAGATATTTCCACCAGCTTTTTTTCAGGATATTTGTATGCTAGTTACTGCTTTTATTACATGTATAGTGATGTGGATTGCATGGTGCATAGAGTTAAAGTTTATCTGTAATACGCATTACTGTTTTGGGATCATTTGTTTCTTGTGAACCAGACGTTTTTACGGATGAATTGGTAATTATATGGATGGCATAAAGTCATCTAGTAATCGCACACATGATCCATGTACCTGGTAGGAAGCAGTAAAATGGGTTGGGAGAATTGATCTTCTGTACTAATATTAGTTTAGGGCTGAATTCTGAAGCTATTGTAGTAAAACACCAATGTCTTGAATGCACAGCTACCAGTCTGCTACATAACGTTTTGGTGAAATTCTGTTACGTTCTTTAAGTGACATGGAAAACAATCATCCAGTGGTTGGTCTTATTCGATAATTCAATGTCATGCCATTTTCTTTATTAGGTTTATATATGGCATAGAGCCACGGGAGATGTTATCGAGACTCTGTCTGGCCACTCTGGTGCGGTCAACTGTGTAAGCTGGAACCCTACAAATCCACACATGCTCGCATCTGCGAGTGACGATCACACTATACGTATATGGGGACTGAAGAAGGCCAGCACAAAGCGAAAGGACGTCGGCAGCTGCAGTAGCAGCAATGGGGTTCACATGAATGGCAGCGCCAACGGCAACGGTTTCGTTCACCAGTGCAACGGCAGCCGCAGGAAATGATCCTTGGTACCCCCATGCAAACGTATGATCGGCTTCATTTGTAAATCCCCCTTCGCTTATGCTTTACATCCGTTCGTCCAGGAAGACCACCATAGTTTATAACATAGCTGCAGCACAGGTGTGTGGGGGTGAGAAACCTGCTTGGTTTCTATGCACCATCTCCCTTGTTCCACCACCACCATCCTGTCACATTTATTTCTCAATTCAAGCTGGACACAAAAATTCACAATTAAAGCAGCTTTATTTCCTCTGATGATTATGATGACAGCATAGCAATGGCGGCCAAAAAATTATGACTCATTTTTCTTTTGCATGATTTGCCTGATCCGTCTGACGCAATGAAGATGACTATGGTAAATTCTTAAACAACAAAGTTTGAAGACGAGAACATCCTTTTTTCATATAATTTTTGCCAAGTGTAAGATCCCCTAAAATGAATGTCATCTCTTATATACGAGGCCACCTTATTTAGCCTCTGGCTATCAAACTATAGTTGGTTCTAAATAATATGACATGTAAAATGGTACCTTAGAATGGTAGATCATATTAACATAACAAACATTAGCATGATATCAACTCTTAATCGTTTATCAAGCTAATATTTTAGTGAAGTTGCTACTACATGATGTTCTCTAGGAAAATAAACCTCAAAAAAAAATATAAACTAGAGTGCAGTTAATCTTACAATGGTAAGGACCCTAAATTTGATACATTTTGATAGAGCAGAACTGCAGTGAGGAGTGTCTTCATGTTGATAGAAAAAAAAAAGACATGAGATGTTCGACTCATTTCGCCTCCTGACCTATTGCACCTGCAGTTGTTTACTCAATGCCACGACCCACTTTTCATACAACTCGACAAGCACAGGTGACTTGACATTGGCTGCAACTAGTGGATGACACCTAATGCTCGACGTTGAGGTTTCCATGTAAGAGAAATGGTTGCACTGATCTTGTAGAGACTTTTAGAACTTCACCTCTGCTACATACTTACACAGTAAATCCTCTTGAGAGTGCCTATAGTAGCTGCTCAAAGTTTGGATGTCAACAAATACATAAATTTGGCTAAACGATGGGAAATTCTGTTGTTTGAAAAGAACGTCCATTGTAATTAAAACAATTCATGCTTCATAACAAATTAAACTTGTGAAACTGGCACACCTAAGAGCTGCCAAGAGTCAAGACTACAAAGATGAACATAGCACACGCAAAAAATTACTAGGAACAACAAGCATAAATGATAGCAACGATAGCTGGTTCTAAATTTTGTACTTGCTAGCTATCATGCTGCAATCAAGGCAGCAAAACGATATGCATTTGTGTGAACAAATTGTTAATGAATTCCGGAAAGAGAGATGGAGTTTTGGTTCTACAAGTAAAATGGTGATGCCATGAAAAATATTTGATACAAGGTTATCATCACTTTTCATCGACTGGGACTCCCATATATTCTTGATAATGTATATAAAAGAAACTGCAAGATACAAAACCTATGAGCATACAAAAACTAAAATTCACCATTTGATAGTCTTAGCAGATTGGCATTATTCATAAAATTTATTCCAGAGGATTAATATTTATGTTATCCTAATAGGCTTGAAGGACCCCATAGAGGCTTTCGTTATCCTCATGTTTAGTAGACAACTATGTATTCTCTTGATCATTTAGGTAACGGAAAAAAACTTATTATTCAGTTGCAGGTGTAGATCAATTGATATGACCAACTACTAGTGGATGGTATCAAACTTCTGCAACCCTCTAAAGTATATTTCTATTATTCAAGTAATAAGGTTTTTCTAAGAAGCGTTTTTGTAGTAAAAATATTTTCATTTTTTAAATCTTGTTTGTATCCTAGATGTTTTGTACTCTACTTAAATTCAAACCCACAACCAGTTGTGGAGGAGATCATGAACACACGAATGAGCTAGGTTTCTTTGCTTGGATAGCATAATTTGTTTACATACCACTTAACTATAAAAAATAGTGAAATATATCCACGGTTACCGTGCCTTTTCAATTCAGCTTTGTTTTACAAAAAAATCAGTCCTAGCCAAAACTTGACCATAAGAAATTTTGCCTTAGACCACGATTTTCCGCGTCGTCCGTGGTGTGTAGTCGCTATCAGCCACTTAATTTTGTGTTTTTCTAGTTCTTAGTTGACGGCGTCCATATCATGGTCTATGATGGGCCTAGATGCTTGTTCTGATAGGCCAGATGCCCACGATCTACGTGAATTTTGGGGGGTTGGAAGCAAGGTTTGGACCGCGTGTGCAACTTTGACTTTGATCGGCACCCCTTGCGGTCCTATGAAGATAGAGGCTGCAACACCATGACTCAGAATACCACGACAAATTTTCCATTTTGTATGTCACTTCATACAACGGGATTTTCCGTGGTTGATGACGGAACCATCTACCACGATAGCCCGGGAGCAAGGTTAATAAATCTGCCACACCTCATCCGCCACGGTGCCCTAATCGTTGCAAAAGCCCTTTAGCCACGAAAAAGGGGCCTTTTACCACGAAAATCGAGCAAGGGCAAACACAATATTTCTTCCGGTGCCTTCGTCACATTATTTATAAATTAATATTTGCTACATATATTAGGATGTCCAAGTAATAACTGCATGATATAATTAATAAGTAGATTCCAATTTATTGGTAATAGATATCAGTCAATGCAACATTATCTGATATCTATTAATTCTTGCATTAAATGATATATATTAATTGCTACATTAAGTGGTATATATTAATTAATATAGATTTACTGGGTAATAAATATTGAGTAAATACTCACCAAATATTGATTACTCAATATTGAAATTATTAATATCTACCATAGTATTTTCATTAATACCTAGATAGTGCGATGATTAATAATGATCTATTAATTAATATCTACCATAAATAAATAATATCTACCAGGTTATTTGGTAGTGCCCCCACCATCTTAAATTACCATGTATTTTAGGTATAGTCTAAACCAAAACTTCTATACCATGAACAAGCATATAGGAAAAAGCTATCACCATCTACAATATCAAACACATATTGTTTAAGCCATCGTGAACTATGCTTTCATAATGTATGCATTCTAGTATTGTGGAAGATAAATTTTTGGTATATATACTTGGTCAAATTTACAAAATTTGACTTTGGAAAAACTGAAATACAAGGTGATGTGAGATGGAGGGAGTTCATATAACAACAACTCCCACTTTTTAGTGTGTAATAGATACATGTAAAATTCCAATACAATATTATTTGAGAAAATATAGTCATACTCCTATTCCATGAACTTGTGCATCCCCCAAGTGATGTCTGAAATATTCAAAGTCTATGGAAAGAGTTTTTATGGTTTTAAGAAGAATTTTGTATGTTTGGAATAAGATAAAAAATAGAAGATAAATAATGTTTTGACAGTTTTAAAAGGTAGAAAGAGGACTGAGAATATAGTTTCACTAGTACCAAACTCTCAAGAATATGATGATTTTAAATAAAATTATATGAAATAATTCTAGTAGATCTATCAACATCATGCATAAAAGATCATGACACTGCATATACAGCCTCCTGCCCAAAAAATGGTGCACATAGTATTTGGTTGAAGTCAAACTATGTATATTGACCAAGTATATACAAATGTATGAACATCTACATACCATCTGAATGTAATATAAAAATAGACTATTTGATGTTCTTCTCTATAAAAATTCTAGATGTGATCATGTGAATCAAATAGATTAGGTAATGTATTTTAGGTACACCTAATCTAAAATGCACTAAGCTCTGATACCAACTGAAATGATTGAAGAGGTCGACTAAAAGGGGGAGGTGTGAATATGCGACTTCAAATTTTACTTTTCTTCTATAAAATTAGTAAATGATTCAAATCTCAATGTAGGTAGTCTAAACGCATTGCACCCGTCATTCAAATCTCAATGGACGAAACTCGTGTTAAACAAAATTTCTGGAAGAACAATACATCACCCATCTCTCGGAGAAAATGTGGGGACTCTTATAATGTTACTATAAACATGAAAACTCATATGTAATGCTTTTGAAATCTTGTTTAAATACTGTTGAACTGTTGTGTGCTCAAAGTTATTTCACTGTTTTTTAGGTTGCTTGTGAGTAAAAGAAAAATTGCATGATAAAATAAGTTTTTTCATGAGACAGTTTAGTTGTTTTTTACACAGGCCATGAATTACGTTCTTTTGCGAAATTTCATAGAATGAGTGGATGTATGCGCCAATTTTTAATCTAGAATTTCTTAACGCTTCTATTTTTTGGGGGGGCAAATGGAGTCTAATGTACTCGGAAGAAAAAGTGAATTTCTGTTTTTTTATAGAGTAGTTATTTTTTCCACAACTTTTTTAATAGTTCAGAACTCTCGGTTTGCATTATGTGCAGTGGCAATACTTTCTTCCCCAACCTTCGGGCTCAAGGTTTTGGCCCGGGCCCACATGTCATCGACCGATACCACATCCGCAGGGCCCTTCTCCTCACCCGAGCAGCTCCCCTTCCGTCTCCGGCGATAACCGCCAACCACCGGCCCTTCTCCGGCGGCAACCACCACGGAGGCGCCAACGCCAACCCGACCGCCAATGTCCACCGCCGCCTGCGCACTCCGTCCGGCGCCCCGATGGGACGCGCCGTCGCAGCGCCGGCTCGTGGAGCAGCACCTGGCGTCCCTGCCCCACGGCCTCCCGCGTCTGGCCCACGTCCAGGAGCTGCACGCGCAGCTACTCAAGCACGGCCTCCACCTCGACCCGCTCGCGGCCTCCAAGCTCATCTCCTCCTACGCGCTGCAGCGCCGCCTCCCGGCCTCCCACCGCGTCTTCGCCTCCTTCCCCAAGCCGCACGCCACCACCTTCCTCCCAAACACCCTCCTCCGCGCCTACGCGCTCAATGCCCTGCCCCACGCCGCGGTCGATGTCTTCTCCGCCATGCCCCAGCGGGACAGCTTCACCTACTCCTTCCTCATCAAGGCGCTCTCCTCCGCCGGCTTGGCCCCTCTCCGGTCGGTGCACTCCCACGTCGTCAAGCTCGGGTCCTTCGAGGACACCTACGTCGGGAACGCGCTGATCGACGCCTACTCCAAGAACGGCGGGTTCTTGGACGCCAGCAAGGTGTTTGATGGAATGCCCAGACGGGACACCGTGTCCTGGAACTCGGTCATGGCCTCGATGCTGCGGCAAGGGCAGCTGTCCGTTGCAAGGAGGATGTTTGAAGAGATGCCGGACAAGGACACGGTAAGCTGGAACACCATGCTGGACGGCTACACCAAGGCTGGGGAGATGGAGGAGGCGTTTGAGCTGTTTCAGCACATGCCGGAGAGGAATGTGGTGTCGTGGTCAACCGTGGTGTCTGGTTACTGTAAGAAGGGTGACATGGAGATGGCTCGGTTTCTCTTTGATAGGATGCCGACCAAGAACTTGGTGACGTGGACTATAATGGTCTCGGCATGTGCCCATAATGGGCTTGTTGAGGAGGCTGGACGCTTGTTTACTCAGATGAAGGAGACTGCTGTGGAACTTGATGCAGCCGCAGTTGTGAGTATCTTGGCTGCATGTGCAGAGTCAGGCTTGCTTGCTCTTGGGAAGAGGATTCACCGGTATGTGCGGACGAGGCAACTGGGGAGGTCCACTCACGTTTGCAATGCATTGATTGACATGTTTTGCAAGTGCGGATGCATAAAGCGGGCAGATTATGTATTTGACACTGAGATACTTAAGAAGGATGTAGTGTCATGGAACACCATAATTGGAGGGTTTGCAATGCACGGGCATGGAGACAAGGCGCTGGACTTCTTTGCTCAAATGAAGCTGCAGGGGTTCCGGCCTGATGATGTGACGATGATCAACGTCCTTAGCGCATGCACACACATGGGGTTTGTGGAAGAGGGACGCAAGTACTTCTCCAACATGGAGAGGGACTATTGTATCAAGCCACAGATAGAGCATTATGGTTGCATGATTGACCTTCTTGGTCGTGGAGGGCTCATCAAGGAGGCTGTTGGCCTGATAAAAAGCATGCCTTGGGATCCTAATGAGGTCATATGGGGTTGCCTTCTCAGTGCATGCCGACTGCACAAGAACGTGGAGTATGCAGAAATTGCAGTCAACGAGCTCAGTAAGCTGCAGCCATCCAATGCTGGGAACTATGCTGTCCTTTCGAACATCTATGCAGAGGCTGGGCAGTGGAGTGATATGGCTAAGGCAAGGATGCAAATGAAAGGAACCAGGTCTCAGAAGTCAGCAGGGTCAAGTTGGATTGAACTCGACAAAGCATTCCATGAGTTCACCGTGGGGGACAGAAAACACTCAGACTGTGACCAGATATCCAAGATGGTTGATAGGCTGAGTTCGCATGCTATGGATGCAAGCTGCATTCCAGCAGGTCATGAGCTGCTTGTGCAGTGAGTCCTCTGCCAAGGGTGTGCTCAATTGCTCATGTCACAGTCTTAAACGTGGATTGTTCCATGATGTGTTAGCATTGCAGGGTATGCAATCTATATAAGGAAACACCGGCTCCCTGCAATCAAGAAGATGCTATGATGTGTTACAAATTCCCCATGATGGGCTGGAAACGCAGAGATCTATTCAAGCATTTCTCAGGATCTGCTCTTCTGCCATCAGGTTTGCCCTGTCGAGAACTGCCACTATGGTAAGGTGAAAACTGGTGATGTGATGGACTGACAAATTACAACAAATATAATGCTAGGTTGATCAAATAGTTCATACATAAGTACTTGATGCTTCACTTCATCTGGTTAATCAAAACCAAATGAAGCCGTAGGGTAGGGTCCTCTAAAAAATAAGGAAGTGAGAATACCTCAGATTAACAAGTTAAGAAGTGATTTTGGTAGTTCCATTATAGCAGCAAGGTGATTATGTTGGAAAAGTAGAATAGTTGGTTTTATAGTTGTTGATTCCATTTCTACATGTATCACTTCGTAAGAGTTTCTTAGCGAGGTAGCATACAATGGTTATTAGAATTCTTATTCAGGTATCAAGCTTGTATCTCGTACAAAAACTATGTAAATCATTCATTTTTACTTAATTTTAGGTTGTACTTCACGCATCTCATACATGTCAGTGGCATGCTATGTTAATATATTATGATATATCATATTTGTTTATTATCTTGTTTCTTTGTTTTCTGTTTCAAGTTTTAGCTCACTGCTAAGATTGTTGTAATGTTTATGATGAATATTCAGCATGATGTTTCTCTTTTGGCATGCATCTGCTGGATGACACACACCAAAAGGACATCCCACTTGGCCACGTATATTTACTAGGTCAACTCACCCTGCAACCACGTCAAATTATCTAGCAAATGCACCTCACCACCTAATAATTGAATACAACTGATATCATAGTGTATAACATAATTCACAATGCACAATGAATGGTTTAGATGTAGTTTGTACATGCAAGTGGCTGCACTTCCTCGTTTTTTTGTGTGTAGATTTTGGTTTTTTCTAACAAATTGTACGGTCTGTGAGCACCACAACAATCCTCCAACCTCCAAGCCAACGATATACACCTTCTCGAAACAATATAATTTAGCAACATACTTAGACTGAAAATAGTTATACTTTTGATTTACCCCAGGAAAAATTTAGCATTGCTAATTTATGTCTTCCTCTAACCGCATCGGGCTAAATGTTAAGAAAATATATGACTAAAAGGGAGGAGAACTTTTAAGTTATTCTTTATCTTTTAGTTGTCTGACAACACCCAACAAACACCTGTTTTATGTTTATCATGGACAGTGGAGTCTTCACTACATGGTACAATCTCCATTTCACAAATAAGTGGCATTTTGGAAATATTTCAGTCAAACTTCTAAAACTTTAACTACAAATATGACTTTAGTTATTGAGATTGGAAATTTTAAAATCGTATGTAGGGATTTGTCTCAAAAAAAGTATTTTCTAGAATCTTATAATTTTCTTGGGATTTATGCATATTTACAATAAAACTTAGTGGTCCAGGATTTTTAAGACGGTGTCATTCTCTAAAACACCACTTATTTGTGATATGGAGGGAGTACATAATAGTCTCACTTTGCTTGACATGTTCTTGAAGTGTAATAGACCATACTAAGGATTAGTCCGGGTGTTGGATCATTCATCTTCTTGTTTCTTCCTTGTAGATTTTGTCCTGTACCAGTACTCTGTGTGTAGAAGGATTTCGATTGACTGCTAGAAAAACCTCAGTTCTTTGCTACCATGTGTAAGTTTGCAAGAGATGGGCATGAAATGATGATCTATTTTCCATCAGTGGTTTTAGTTCTACTTAACTTATCAGAAACATAAAAATAGGTAAAATAGGAATATTTTCTCCTACTGGAGCAAATTCAAGTATCCTGTGGTGTTTGCTGACATGTTTTAGCTAATCTCTTGGTTGTAGTTCACTCGAACCTAACCTATCTTAGTGTGCAATAAGTGTACATCTAAGATGTCAATTGCCTGACTATCAGAGCAAACTACTCCTTCCTTCTCTTCAAACAGCTTGCGTGTAATAACAAACCTCAGAGGGGTGAGAACCACGGGTGCCTGCTGTGTTAGCTATTTGAAATCCATAGGAGCAAACAAGCAAAGAAATGCACATACAGAAAAGGGGTACTCAGCATTGTGCTACTAATCTCCAGGCATGAAGGATAACAGCATCATGATTAGCCCAATTATCATTTTATATAGAGAATGGGAATAAATTAATATAATGCCACAACAAAATTTCTCTTTTTTATGCACAGTAAAACAAATACATTGTGAACAGTGTTTCAAGTGTTACAAGCATACCCAATATGTGCATTATGTAATCAGGTTGTGAGTACTGACTACTTATCCTTGATAAACATTTGTCCACGGCTGTAATTTTGATTTGGGATAGAAGTATATAAGAAGTTAGCGTAGAAATAAAAGTGTAAATTGAGTAATGGCTTGGTTATACGAGCGACCCGTTACCTGATTGGCTGGTCCTGCAGGTGGGTGGTCCACCCGGTTTGAACCTGGCACAAAGCGAGTGAGTGCCGCGTGTCGCCCGCGACCCGAGGGAGAAAAATCTTTCTAAAGAAAGAAGCAATGGGTCCGTTACACAATTGAATGTGCTCAAAATCCAGCACCGAAATTATGTAGCGTCTCATAAAAGAGTACCTTACATATCACTAGAAACAAATGCATTGAAAGGCAAATGAGATCATAAGTGTCCATGTCGACTTGTCATTTAATCGCAATCAAATCTTATAATCACTCCTAATAAAGAACAGAGTGCGTCAAGGCTATCTATAAAGAGGGTAGGCATCTTCCATCAGCACCATAGGTTTCTCTTGGTGATAAGGTAAGAAAATTTCTCTCGTGTTCTTGCCCTTCTCTTCCTTGTTATGCTTGATTTTCTTGGGATATCTGCCCTTTCCCATCTAGTTTTTTTTACCATGTCTGCTTTCTTGCTTGTTCATCCTGCTTTGCCCCTCTTGTTGCGTGTATTTTGTTCCTGTTAGTTCATCTTGCAGTATTTGTCTATCGAGGTGAAGGTTTGCGGAATTGGTTTGGAAAGTTATGTTTTTTTAGCATTTTCTTCTTTCAAATGCTTCACCCGTCACATTTCTTACAGCTCTTGATTATGTCTACCATGTTTGCCCCTTGCATTTATTAGTTTTCATTATTATGTGTGTCCTTACTTTCTGCAAATGCCAAATTTGAGGTCTCTTCTTGCTGACGCAAGCTGATCCCCCGTCTGCTTCAGATAAAGAGGAATTGATTACGCTGGCAGACGCAATCCAATTTCTTGTGGGCTAATGACTCTTGGCTGAAGAAGTCTTCATATACACCATTGCTTCACATTCTTTGTAAGTACGAGAGATCCGTTCTTGTTTTCTATCGCTTGTTGATCAGAATTATCAAAGTGTCTGTTAAGTAATGGAATATTTTCTGTGGTTCGAAGTCATGGTTGGCTGGGTTCGTAAACATTTAATTGCCACGGTTTAGGATGAATGCAAATCATAGTTGCATCCCAGTTCCAGAGTATACAACTAGAAGCATTTGAATGCTCTGACTGAAAGGATGCCAAGCTCAGTCGCAAAAAAAAATGATGCAAAGTTCATGCTTTTTTTTTGTTCTAAATATCATCCCCATTGTATATATTTGATGACAGTGCAATGACCGTCATCTATTTGTGGATATTTATTTATTAGGATTGAGAACAAAAGTTGAAGGCGAGGCCTACCTTCCAGGATACTCGGCCATTGCAGGTTCTAGTGTAAACTTGGAAGGCAATTAGTGATTATACATGGAGAACAAACTAAGTGAACATTTTGGCGTTGAGTACGAAACGTTTAGGCAGAATATACTTGCACATGAAGCTACATTCCGGATGCAGGTAGGTTTCAGTAGTCAACTGAGCATTGCTTATATATGTAAATGATGTTTTTTTTCTTCTACTTGTCCGTAGCTGTAATGTTTTCTCATTTATTTTTTACCTCTTTATAGGTCTCTGAACTTCATCGTCTGTACAATGTTCAGAAAAACCAAATGGCATTGCAATGCCGAAGAGAAGAATTACTTGTACATTCTCAAGGAAGATCATATCCATCACCATCTGGGGGTATAAGAAGAGCCCAGCAAGTTGGGGGTCCCTGTAGACATGATATGAAGAAACAATCTGAACATTTCATGAAGGGAAAAAATTTGGCCCTTAGTTTGAACAGAGTATCTTTGAGGCATCGCAAAAGTGGGTCCATAAAAAAGATGCTAGACCTTCAGGTTCCAGCTGATGCATGTGCTGATGATAGTGATGATGATATGGTGATGATGTGGGAGCCTGCAAAGAGTTTGCCAATAAATAGTGGTTCAGTTATTGGTACAAATGTGAAGCTTAATATTGAAGGCTCCTCACGCATGAACAAGAACTGGATCATTGGTTTACAGCCATCAGATGTCTCAGCAGTGAATGTTTTTAAGAAAGAAGTGGTAGCGTCATCTAGTACTATGAAAAGGATAGACTACCCAAGTGTGGGTGCATCCAGTGCTCAGAACCAGTGTTTCTCATCGGCAAGAATGAACCTGAGTCTCCCAAGCTTAGAAGACAACTTAGAAGAAAAGCGTGTTGGTGCGGCCTCTGATTCAAAGTTCTTTGCTGGTTCATACAGCCATAAAAAAGATGGTAAGATTTTCTTAATCTAGTTAGCAACTTGTATAGCTTTATGTCAACCAATGTCTAAGCATTAACCAACACCAAGTATATCTTTTTTTTCCTTTTGTAGATCGAAGCAATGGTAAAGAATGGTTTACCCACAAGAATAATGCTGTTGAATCCTCAACTGCGCATCGCCTGTCCAGCTCTAGCCTCATCAATCCACAAATGTTTGCAGCATCCAGCTCCAATGCTTCATTCAAGTCTCAGTGGCAAAGCAGCAGCACAGATTACACGGCTAGGAGGCATTATGCTGACGCTGAAATGCATTTTCTTCAGAACGATCGCCTTCCCACCTTCCAAGAACATTGTATACTTCATTCATCAGAGATTTCTGGAGGGGGTCAATATCAAAAGCCCTCCCCATGCTATGTTGGTCCAAAGGATGTGCATCTGAACAATGGTCCTCGAGATGCAAATACCACTCTGCGACAAGCACGTGAGAATATACCAATGGAGATCTCATGGGTCAGAAACAAGATGCTAAACATGAGGAAGGAAGATTCTATGAAGAAGTCACCAGTGCCATCGAGTTGTGCGAATGGGCATTCCCAGATTTTGCCTGGTTCCATGGCTTATTCAGAGGGTAGCACAAGAGTTTTTGGTTCTAAAGTTAGTGCAGCCACCGAGAAAGATTCTCAGCTGCCACCCACTATACACATCGGCGCAGACATCACACCCTTGAGTAAGGGTGTAGCTAACATGCAAATACAATTCCAGAGCAAGAAGGATGACACCAGTGTCAGGAATCTCATTGACCTGAATGTTGCTCTGCCGTCCATGGAGGACATGGCGAGAGATGCCCGCCAGTTAGAAGGCAACGATGTTCCCCAGGAACCAGCCGATCCTTCCATAGACCTGAATGTTGCAGTGCCACTCATGGATGATATGGATATAGATGCCCGCCAGTCAGATGGCGACGTTGTTCCTCAAGAACCATATGGTCCGTTCACTGAAGCTCCTGCCATAACTGCTGCAGATAATCTTATGGTCATGCGTGAGAATGAAATTCAAGCAGGAGCACCTGGTATTTTGCATTGGTTCGCTGACCTCGCTGTATCAGGGGAGAACACGGCCGTCTATAATAGTGGAGGTAACAATGGTGACGACTCTAAAGCTTTGACAGTGCAGCTGTTTGAAACCAGAGACTCTTTGTACAGCTCAGCACCGTCAACCCAAGCCGTAAGAGCAACGACGATCAGCTCTGCAGGAGGTTCAACCTTCAAGGCTTCAACGCTTCCGGTGAGGAGCCAATTCAGTCGCCGTGAAACCTCCAAAAGGAGTCTAGGTGATGCCTAGCATAGGTTCAGTGAAAAAGTTATACTATATCTTAGCTTATGGGAATTCTCTATCCGGTGATGGAGCTGCATAGAAATTAAGGAACTCTTAAATCAAGGAACACCGTATATAGCTCACAACTCTAATGTGGGCTCTAGAAACCTGGATTGGACGAAAACATTATTCTTGTTATATTTGTTTTACAGCGAGACTCTGATTCAAGATTTATTTTAGAGATGAATGTTGTAATATCACTTTTTGAATAATTTGGTAATTTTATTTAGCTCCTGAGCATGTTGGCACATTGACAGTGTGACGTTTGTGTTTTAAGCCCACTGATGATACCAAGTTGTCGTTTTTTAGTACTCCCTCCGATCCACAAAAAGTGTCGCTCTTCTAGTACAAATTTTGTACTAGATTAGTACAAAATGGGCGACATTTTTTTATGAATCGGAGGGAGTACTACTTTTCATGCTAAACATGTTTGTAGACAATGTCTGCTGGAGCTGGTTCCCCTTGGCTCGTTTGGATTAGCACCGTGACGGGTTGGCCAACTTTGGTACTCGAAATCCCCAATCATCTCCCTTCCGGCACCGGCACTAGGTCATCAGACCACTATTATGTCGGGGCACGGCTTCTAGTCATGATATGTTCATTGTTTTTGTGAATTAAATCATATATTAAATTGTCTAATTATTCAACAATGATAGGAGAATAGAAAGGTAAACAAAGCGGAACAAAATTGTACAAAACGTATCACAAATCTATTAAAAAAGTAGGCCGTTCATAGAACACATGCTCACTATAAGAAGTAAGTGTGTTGAAACTAATTGGAACTAAAAAATAAAATCATATAGAAATATAAACTTAAATAAAAATGAAAATGGTAAAAGAAAGAAGATAAAATAATAAGAAAATACATGAAAAATATCAAAGAAAAACAGAAAAATAAAAATAAAACACAGAAAAAGGAACAAACTACAGAAAAATGAGATGTACCTTAGTGTGAAAAAATATTTGTGTGCCTTTGTGAATGTATTGCTTGACGGAGAACTTGCTCGTGGCAGAGAGTGGTTGTATCCCCACCCATCAGAGATCGGAGATTTTTTTTGGGAGACCCAGCTTTTGTAACCGGGACCACCATGTTGTATGGGTGTTCGCCACCCCATCAAAACTGAGACCCCGGGTTTTTCTCTAATCAATCTGAAGATCCGACATCCGACCCACTGGCTCTTCATAACGACGGTAACTAGAGCATCACTAACAGAACCCTTAAAAGGTCAACCCTTAAAAGTGGAATAAGTGTCGATAAATGGCAATTTTAAGGGTTGGAAACAGAGGGCGTAGATTAGTACCCTCAAATCCAACCCTTAAAACGGGAAAAGGAAAGAGAAAAAACCTGTGAGCGGCTGCGGCGTGGTAGGTTGGAAACAGAGGGCGTCGGGCGGTGAGGCGACCCCGGCGAGCTTGAGCCTGAAGGGGATCGTGTGCAGAAAACAATTTTTTTTCTACCAACGATATCCTAAAAGCATGCCAAGATCTATTCTATGCAGATATAGTAGTACGAACAGAGATCGGAATACGTACCCTTGTAGACCGAAAGCGGGGATTACGTTCCCGCACAAACGTTGTCGATGAAGACCGACGAAGCCGACCTCAAGGTCGTGTAGAGGAAGCAGACCTCCGAGTACTGCTAGCGCAACACCTCGCAGGGCGTCACACACGTACGGTGGAGACGACGGCCTCCGAAGCTCCAGTCCAGGACGAGCAGTGGAAGACTTGGACCGGAACACCAGCAGCGCGGCAGCGGGCTATGGTGGAAGAGATTCCCCTCCCCAGTTCGGCGCGACTCCAACAAGGGAATCACGAGATCGAGAGAGAAATTGGTAATTAATTGGTGAATTAAAAGGCCAGGGGTGCCCCTTCTTATATAGGCTCCCAGAGGGGAGCCAACTTGCTAACCAGGCAATGTGGGACTAAACCCCACATGCCTGGTGCGGCATTGGAGGGTGCGCCGGCCCCCTAGTGGGACCTTGGCCCACTTGGGTCGACCCGTCCTGGCCCCCACCGAATCCCCAAGGGGATTCCCCCCTTCTTGGGCCTTCTTTCGACCAGAAGGCCCATTTAGGGAAATCAGACTAAATAAATTCGAAAATAAATATATAAAATCATATTTGCATATTAATTACACTAATTAATATCAAACATAATATATATAATTTTTCCTAGTTTCGAAAACTCTTTTGGCGCTGCCCGATCTCCATCGGACCCCTCCCGGGACGCTCCCGGTGATCTCTTTCCTTTCCGGTTGTGTTGTCGAAACCCCTTAAGTGTGTTACCCTAGCGGTTCAATATAATAACAGGTATGACCAAGACTCCTCTATGATCAACGACTAACTCGTAGGCCTGAACCCCGAGAATTAATCCCTGTGGTATAACAAATGACTTTCATCTATCAAACCTGAACGCAAAGTATTAAACCTTTTGCCATAGCGATACTTAGCATGTCCGAGCGTCGTTTCATAGATATCTCCATACCTAATCCCGACCTCGTTACCGACAACGCTATCTTCTACTCGTTCATGATCTCATGTCTCCGTGACCTAGTCACATGCTTGCAAGCTCATTAGACATGATCTCACCGAGTGGGCCCGAGAGTATCTATCCTGCTATGCGGATTGGCAAATCCCGCTCTTGACCTCTCGTCTCAACTAATCCTTTCCGATACCCAAAAGTATCACCGTTATTGTCATACTATATAAGATACGACGTTTGGTGCGATCAAAGTATCTTTCAGGAATAACAATAAGAGTTGATCTCACGATCAAAGCGTAACGACTACGTCCTCCAAATCTGGGTATGTCCATCACATCGTTCTCCAACGATATGACTCCCATTACCGACCGGCGCCATGCCCCATGACCGGGAAACCTCGATCATCAATCGCGCAACGAAACTAGTCTTAGTAGAGGCTACTAGGGACCTGGTTGTTTACGTATCACACCCGTATTAATGTTTCCGCTTAATACGGTTCTAGCATGACACAAAAACCTATTATGAACAAACGAGATATGATAAAGAATACGCTTTATTAATTGCCTCTAGGGCATATCTCCTTCAGAGCCGTGGCAAGCGGGCGGCATGGCGGCGACGGCTGGCGGCGCACGAGGCGGGTCGGTGGAGCTCGCGCGAGGCCGGGGGCGGGGCGACGCTTGGGTGGCGTTGGCGGTGCGGAGGAAGGAGGAGGCGGCTCGGCGATGGGAAGGCAGGGGCGTGGGGGCCGGTGGCGAGCTCGGAATGGCGTGGGGCGACATAGAGGAGGTCAGGGGAGCTCGTGCGAGCTCGAGGGCGAGCCAATCCCGGCGGCGGCGGGCGGACTTGCGCGGGTACATTGCGGCACAGGGGAGCTTGCGCGAGCTGGATCTGGCGGCGGCGAGGTCAGGCCGGGGAGGGGTGGCCGAGGCGAGTGAGGGGCGGAGGGGGGCGGCCGGAGGCGGCAGGGCGCAACGGCGCCAGACGAATCGCGGGCGCGCTCGGTGAGGAGGAGGCTGAAACCTCAGCCCGCGCATCCGCGTGTGCCGAGTAGGTGTTGGGGCAAATTTTCCCGCCCAACCCTCACTTGTTCAGGTTGGAAGGAGAAAACAAGGGTCAATCCTTAATTTTTTTACGGTTTTAAGTGTTTAAGGAATCTGTTAGTTTGCATTTTGCCACCCGAATCTTTTAAAAAAATAGTTATTTTTAAGGGTTTGCCATTTTAAGGGCACTGCTAGGGATGCTCTAAGGGCATCTCTAGTCGTTGCGCCCCCAGGACTGAAATCGCCGGCGATTTGCGCCCGCTGCGGCGTGAAACGTCACGAATCCGGAACCTGGGGGGCGTGTTTACCAGCCGCGAACCCAGGCCGCCGCCCTGACGGCGCCTTTTCGGCTATATTTTGACATTTTGGTATACAAATTCACATGTTTAGACATTTTGACATACAAATTCACACGTTTAATCATTCAAATTCACACACAAATAAATAGTTCAATAATGTTTAAAAAAATAAAACAAATAGTACTAAACATCGACGTCATTGCCATTTCCCTTGAGCGCCCACAAGTGTTGCACCAGATCATCTTGTAGAGTTTGATGTGTTGCAACCTCCTGACACGTGGGAAGTCTGTTCATGATGCCGACACCTGGTGATCAATATCGGCAAGAGGACCCTGACGGTAGTATGGTATCCTTGCCTCACTGTTAGGCACCGGGTCATCCCGCTCACTCTCAATGATCATGTTGTGCAAGACCACACAACACTGCATCACCTCTCACATGTTGGACTTCGACCAAGTCATAGCTGGGTACCGGACAACGGCAAATCGAGACTGCAACGCACCAAATGCTCGCTCAACATCCTTTCTGCAAGCCTCATGGCACTTCAAAAACCAAGCTTCCGCGCTTCCTGCCACATGCTTGGAGATGGTCTTCACAAATGTTGCCCACTTGGGGTAGATGCCATCAGCAAGATAGTAGCCCTTTGTGTACTGGTGTCCGTTGATCTCATAGTTCACTGGGGGAGCATGGCCTTCGACAAGCTCGGCAAAGACATCCGAGCACTGCAACACATTGATGTCGTTGTGAGTTCCAGGCATACCAAATAACGAATGCCAGATCCATAGATCATATGAGGCCACGACCTCGAGAATCACCGAGCACTCTCCATCCTTGCCCTTGTACATCCCCTGCCAGTCAAATGGACTACCAAGCATCCCATGAAAGCCTTTTGCTGCACCCTCTGCAAGAAGGCGAGCAGTGCCTTGCGCATTGGGTGATCGCAAGTACCTTGGGCCAAAGACTGCAACCACTGCCCGGCAAAACCTGTTCAAGCACTCAATGGCCGTGGACTCGCTCATGCGCAGATAGTCATCTTGTGCATCTGCAGGAGCACCGTATGCAAGCAACCTCATGTCCATCATGCACTTCTGAATAGAGGTAAACCCTACCATGCCAGTGCAGTCCTTCTTCAATTTGAAGTAGGTGTCGAACTCTCAGATTTCTTGCATGATCTTGAGGAAGAGATTGCGGTTCATCCTGAAACGGCGTCGGAACACCTTCGCGTCTTGTGTGGGATCATCAACGAAGTAGTCGGAGTAGAGGATGCAGTACCCCTCGTACCGCTGCCTCGGCTTGGACTTGCGGCGACCCATTTTTGATCCAACACGCCGCGGCCCACCCTGATTCTCGGCGAGCAAGCCGGCGAAGGAGGCCAAGATCAACAGGTGCTCTTCGTCGTCGACGGCGTGCTGATCTTCCTCGTCGAAGAGCTCGGCGAGTATCTGCTCGTCGGAGTCCATTGTTGTGTCGGCTTTTCGTCGGTGGTCGCCCTTTCGCACTGAAGAACGCCCCAAAGGCGTTTTCGCGGCGGAGGAGTAGGCGGAGCCGACGGGGCGCGGCGTGGTGGGGCTAGGTGGCCGATTGAACTGGTGTGGCGGCGGTGGCGTGGCGGTGCAGGTAGGGATGGGGGACGGCGGCGTTCCGCCAGAGATACGGGAAGGGAGGGGAAAGGCGAGTCAGATGTGTGGGGAAAGGCGGTGTCTCGCCGACAGTGCTGCCCCACGCGTGGTTTTTCCTTCCGCCGGCGCCACTAGGCCAAACCCAGTGGGTTGGGTTTCGCCTGGGGACGCAGATGCTATTTTTCGCCGAAACGACGCTTACTGGGATTCTGGGTGACTGGATGACCGGTGGAAAAACGGGTTTTTTTTGCTTCCGCCACGCTAGAAAGGCTCTTGGGGGCGCTGGGGGCGACTGGAGATGCCCTAAGCCCTACTTCCTCCCGTCCGGCACGCACCGGTACTATGTCGCGGTACGGTTTCGTCCTCGACGGAGAGGGAACGCCCGCATCTGCTTCCACCCTCCCCGACCACCGGAACAAGGTTTTCCCAGCAACTGCGCTCCCCACGGTGAGAGTTTACGACGTAGTCACGCGAGGTTCGACGATCTACGTCGACCACCTGGTGGCGGCGGATGAGTCGGCAAGGGATTACCCGAGGAGCTCAAGATCGGGGATGAGGGATTCCCCGCGCCGGCGAATTCGTTCAAGGAGGCAGGTCTGGCGGAAGCAGTCCTCCAAAACTTGGTGATTTCTCAGTTCAAGACCCCGAGGCCGGTGCAGAGCTATCTGATGCCGGTGGTGCTGACGGCCGGGAGGGACCTGCTGGTCTGCGCTCAGGAGGGGTCCGGGAAGACGGCCGCGTTGTGCATCCTGGTGGTGAGCGAGCTGGTCAGGACGGCGCCGGCAGGAGCAGCAGGACGGACGTGCGGCGGCTGCGCCAAACCACGCGCTCTCTTCCTCGTTCCTCCTCGCAATAGGAAGATTGGGTCACAGGTAAGAGCTGCCTGCCTGTGACAAGATTCCCAAGCTGAAATTGTTCCTATACTTCTGAAAGTTGGGTGTTATTTTGGAAACAGAATCAATATGACGTACGTAGACTATGGATGATTTTTTCAGAAAATCTTACAACTATTTGAATTAGGCAAAGAGAAGACGTCGTTGAGAGTATGCGCTGAAATGCTGTCTTGCTGTTTCTTGTCCACTTGTGTGTGGTCTTTAATAACACATTGGAACCAGCTGTTAGTTGTTCTTATTACCTGTTTATGTATACACATTATGCGGGCTTTGGCATCTTCATCACTTAACTTGTTGCATTCTTCATCTTGGAGTTCAATATGTGATTATTACTTAAATCAAAAGTTCATTTGTTTGAACTAAGTAAGAATGTAAGATTTAATGGTATCCTAATCGTGGCACATCTATTCTGATCAACAAGATGTAACACTTGTTTGGATAAATAACATATAACGCCGGTGGCGCTTTTTTTGTATTGAGTTGGGTATGAGGGATAATTGATATTTTATTCTGCTAGTAAAATGTCTTTGAAGTTACTACGGTGCAAAATTTCTATCTGAAGTACTTATGTAATTGGTTTGCAGAATATTTCGTACTAGTAATGCTTCTGTCTTCAATTTTTTTTGCTTCTGTAGAATGTTTACTGTGTTTAGTATGAATTGATATTGTATCAGTGTAATGGGTGTAAGATTTTTGTTTATTTATTTACCTGTTAGCTGCGCTAACACTTCGTTGCTACTGGTATCATATTTCAGATTGGCGAGTATGCCAGGAAATTCGCTCACCAAACTGGTATCAGAGTTGTTCATTCAAGGGCTGACCAGAAAATCGAGGTGATTTGGGCTTGATTGCTTTTCTCTTTGTTGGACAACCTTTCACATTTTGATCAATTTCTTTTCTTTGCTGCTGGTTTTAAATGCATGAACTTGAGAGTGGCGTTGATATTTTTGTTTCTACACCTCGACACCTTATCGACATGTTAAAAAGGAGTCAAGTCACCTTGGAGGCGATAGAGTACCTGGTCATATACGAGATAAGTTGGATGCTGGATCTGGGGTTTGAAGAAGAGTTAAGGATGATAGTTTCTTTTGACATCAATATGCCAGGAAAGTCATCCTGGCAGACTTTACTTTCCAGTGATACCTTCGACCCAGAAGTACAGGTAAACACAATTTATTCATGCCTTTCTATATTCTGCAGTAGCAGCACTTGAACTCTTAACCTTCAAGTGGATCAGCATTTTTTCTTTACTGCACTTCCTTTTTTTTTGTAGATTTTGGTTGTTTCTAATAAATTCTACGGTCTGCGAGCACCGCAACAATCCTCCAACCTCTAGGCCAACGATATACACCTTCTGGAAACAATATCATTTAGCAAGATACTTAGATTGAAAATAGATATACTTTTGATTTACCCCAGGAATTTTTTTGCATTGCTAATTTATGTCTTCCTCTAACCGCATCGGGCTAAATGTTAAGAAAATATGACTAAAAGAGAGGAGTACTGTTAAGTTATTCTTTATCTTTTAGTTGTCTGACAACACCCAACAAACACCTGTTTTATGTTTATCATGGACAGTGGAGTATTCACTACATGGTACAACCTCCATTTCACAAATAAGTGGCATTTTGGAAATATTTCATTATATAGTGAATGGGGATAAATTAATTTAATGCCACAACAAAGTTTCTCTTTTTTTATGAACAGTAAAATAAATAATTTGTGAACAATTTTTCAAGTGTTACAAGCATACCCAATATGTGCATAATGTAATCAGGTTGTGAGTACTGACTACTTATCCTTGATAAACATTTGTCCGCGGCTGGAATGTTTTTTGAGAAGAACTTTGACTGGAAATTTTTATCTGGGATAGCAGTATATAAGAAGTTAGCATAGAAATAAAAGTGTAAATTGAGTAGTGGCTTGGTTATTCGAGCGACCCGTTACCTGATTGGCTGGCCCTGCAGGTGGGTGGTCCACCCGGTTTGAACCTGGCACAAAGAGACTGAGCGCCACGTGTCGCCTGCGGCCGAGGGAGAAAAATCTTTCTAAAGAAAGAAGCAATTGGTCCGTTACACAATTGAATGTGCTCAAAATCCAGCACCGAAATGACGTAGCGTCTCATAAAAGAGTACCTCACATATCACTAGAAACAAATGCATTGAAAGGCAAATGAGATCATAAGTGTCCATGTCGACTTGTCATTTAATCGCAATCAAATCTTATAATCACTCCTAATAAAGAACGAAACGCGTCAAGGCTATCTATAAAGAGGGTAGGCATCTTTCATCAGCACCATAGGATTCTCTTGGTGATAAGGTAAGAAAATTTCTCTCGTGTTCTTGTGCTCCTCTTCGTTGTTATGCTTGATTTTTTGTGGGATATCTGCCCTTTCCCATCTTCTTTTTTACCATGATCTGTTCTTTCTTGCTTGTTCATCCTGCTTTGCCCCCTCTTGTTGCGTGTCTTTTGTTCCTGTTAGTTCGTCTTGCAGTATTTGTCTATGGTGGCGAAGGTTTGCGGAATTGGTTCGGAAAGTTCTCTTTTTTTAGCATAATCTTCTTTCAAATCCTTCACCCGTCACATTTCTTACAGCTCTTGATTATGTCTACCATGTTTGCCCCTTGCATTTATTAGTTATCATTATTATGTGTGCCCTTACTTTCCGCAAATGCCAAATTTGAGGTCTCTTTTTGCTGACACAAGCTGATCCCCCGTCTACTTCAGATAAAGAGGAATTGATTACGCTGGCAGACGCAATCCAATTTCTTGTGGGCTAATGACTCTTGGCTGAAGAAGTCTTCATATACACCATTGCTTCACATTCTTTGTAAGTACGAGAGATCCGTTCTTGTTGATCAGAATTATCAAAGTGTCTGTCGAGTAATGGAATATTTTCTGTGGTGGTTCATAAACATTTAATTGCCACGGTTTAGGATGAATGCAAATCATAGTTGCATCCCAGTTCCAGAGTATACAACTAGAAGCATTTGAATGCTCTGACTGAAAGGATGCCAAGCTCAGTCGCAAAAAAAAATGATGCAAAGTTCATGCTTTTTTTTTGTTCTAAATATCATCCCCATTGTATATATTTGATGACAGTGCAATGACCGTCATCTATTTGTGGATATTTATTTATTAGGATTGAGAACAAAAGTTGAAGGCGAGGCCTACCTTCCAGGATACTCGGCCATTGCAGGTTCTAGTGTAAACTTGGAAGGCAATTAGTGATTATACATGGAGAACAAACTAAGTGAACATTTTGGCGTTGAGTACGAAACGTTTAGGCAGAATATACTTGCACATGAAGCTACATTCCGGATGCAGGTAGGTTTCAGTAGTCAACTGAGCATTGCTTATATATGTAAATGATGTTTTTTTTCTTCTACTTGTCC
This sequence comes from Poa annua, assembly GCA_026929855.1. Lineage (NCBI taxonomy): Eukaryota > Viridiplantae > Streptophyta > Magnoliopsida > Poales > Poaceae > Poa > Poa annua. The sequence continues at coordinate 8,618,634 of CM049432.1, forward strand.
GTAGCTGTAATGTTTTCTCATTTATTTTTTACCTCTTTATAGGTCTCTGAACTTCATCGTATGTACAATGTTCAGAAAAACCAAATGGCATTGCAATGCCGAAGAGAAGAATTACTTGTACATTCTCAAGGAAGATCATATCCATCACCATCTGGGGGTATAAGAAGAGCCCAGCAAGTTGGGGGTCCCTGTAGACATGATATGAAGAAACAATCTGAACATTTCATGAAGGGAAAAAATTTGGCCCTTAGTTTGAACAGAGTATCTTTGAGGCATCGCAAAAGTGGGTCCATAAAAAAGATGCTAGACCTTCAGGTTCCAGCTGATGCATGTGCTGATGATAGTGATGATGATATGGTGATGATGTGGGAGCCTGCAAAGAGTTTTCCAATAAATAGTGGTTCAGTTATTGGTACAAATGTGAAGCTTAATATTGAAGGCTCCTCACGCATGAACAAGAACTGGATGATTGGCTTACAGCCATCAGATGTCTCAGCAGTGAATGTTTTTAAGAAAGAAGTGGTAGCGTCATCTAGTACTATGAAAAGGATAGACTACCCAAGTGTGGGTGCATCCAGTTCTCAGAACCAGTGTTTCTCATCGGCAAGAATGAACCTGAGTCTCCCAAGCTTAGAAGACAACTTAGAAGAAAAGCGTGTTGGTGCGGCCTCTGATTCAAAGTTCTTTGCTGGTTCATACAGCCATAAAAAAGATGGTAAGATTTTCTTAATCTAGTTAGCAACTTGTATAGCTTTATGTCAACCAATGTCTAAGCATTAACCAACACCAAGTATATCTTTTTTTTCCTTTTGTAGATCGAAGCAATGGTAAAGAATGGTTTACCCACAAGAATAATGCTGTTGAATCCTCAACTGCGCATCGCCTGTCCAGCTCTAGCCTCATCAATCCACAAATGTTTGCAGCATCCAGCTCCAATGCTTCATTCAAGTCTCAGTGGCAAAGCAGCAGCACAGATTACACGGCTAGGAGGCATTATGCTGACGCTGAAATGCATTTTCTTCAGAACGATCGCCTTCCCACCTTCCAAGAACATTGTATACTTCATTCATCAGAGATTTCTGGAGGGGGTCAATATCAAAAGCCCTCCCCATGCTATGTTGGTCCAAAGGATGTGCATCTGAACAATGGTCCTCGAGATGCAAATACCACTCTGCGACAAGCACGTGAGAATATACCAATGGAGATCTCATGGGTCAGAAACAAGATGCTAAACATGAGGAAGGAAGATTCTATGAAGAAGTCACCAGTGCCATCGAGTTGTGCGAATGGGCATTCCCAGATTTTGCCTGGTTCCATGGCTTATTCAGAAGGTAGCACAAGAGTTTTTGGTTCTAAAGTTAGTGCAGCCACCGAGAAAGATTCTCAGCTGCCACCCACTATACACATCGGCGCAGACATCACACCCTTGAGTAAGGGTGTAGCTAACATGCAAATACAATTCCAGAGCAAGAAGGATGACACCAGTGTCAGGAATCTCATTGACCTGAATGTTGCTCTGCCGTCCATGGAGGACATGGCGAGAGATGCCCGCCAGTTAGAAGGCAACGATGTTCCCCAGGAACCAGCCGATCCTTCCATAGACCTGAATGTTGCAGTGCCACTCATGGATGATATGGATATAGATGCCCGCCAGTCAGATGGCGACGTTGTTCCTCAAGAACCATATGGTCCGTTCACTGAAGCTCCTGCCATAACTGCTGCAGATAATCTTATGGTCATGCGTGAGAATGAAATTCAAGCAGGAGCACCTGGTATTTTGCATTGGTTCGCTGACCTCGCTGTATCAGGGGAGAACACGGCCGTCTATAATAGTGGAGGTAACAATGGTGACGACTCTAAAGCTTTGACAGTGCAGCTGTTTGAAACCAGAGACTCTTTGTACAGCTCAGCACCGTCAACCCAAGCCGTAAGAGCAACGACGATCAGCTCTGCAGGAGGTTCAACCTTCAAGGCTTCAACGCTTCCGGTGAGGAGCCAATTCAGTCGCCGTGAAACCTCCAAAAGGAGTCTAGGTGATGCCTAGCATAGGTTCAGTGAAAAAGTTATACTATATCTTAGCTTATGGGAATTCTCTATCCGGTGATGGAGCTGCATAGAAATTAAGGAACTCTTAAATCAAGGAACACCGTATATAGCTCACAACTCTAATGTGGGCTCTAGAAACCTGGATTGGACGAAAACATTATTCTTGTTATATTTGTTTTACAGCGAGACTCTGATTCAAGATTTATTTTAGAGATGAATGTTGTAATATCACTTTTTGAATAATTTGGTAATTTTATTTAGCTCCTGAGCATGTTGGCACATTGACAGTGTGACGTTTGTGTTTTAAGCCCACTGATGATACCAAGTTGTCGTTTTTTAGTACTCCCTCCGATCCACAAAAAGTGTCGCTCTTCTAGTACAAATTTTGTACTAGATTAGTACAAAATGGGCGACATTTTTTTATGAATCGGAGGGAGTACTACTTTTCATGCTAAACATGTTTGTAGACAATGTCTGCTGGAGCTGGTTCCCCTTGGCTCGTTTGGATTAGCACCGTGACGGGTTGGCCAACTTTGGTACTCGAAATCCCCAATCATCTCCCTTCCGGCACCGGCACTAGGTCATCAGACCACTATTATGTCGGGGCACGGCTTCTAGTCATGATATGTTCATTGTTTTTGTGAATTAAATCATATATTAAATTGTCTAATTATTCAACAATGATAGGAGAATAGAAAGGTAAACAAAGCGGAACAAAATTGTACAAAACGTATCACAAATCTATTAAAAAAGTAGGCCGTTCATAGAACACATGCTCACTATAAGAAGTAAGTGTGTTGAAACTAATTGGAACTAAAAAATAAAATCATATAGAAATATAAACTTAAATAAAAATGAAAATGGTAAAAGAAAGAAGATAAAATAATAAGAAAATACATGAAAAATATCAAAGAAAAACAGAAAAATAAAAATAAAACACAGAAAAAGGAACAAACTACAGAAAAATGAGATGTACCTTAGTGTGAAAAAATATTTGTGTGCCTTTGTGAATGTATTGCTTGACGGAGAACTTGCTCGTGGCAGAGAGTGGTTGTATCCCCACCCATCAGAGATCGGAGATTTTTTTTGGGAGACCCAGCTTTTGTAACCGGGACCACCATGTTGTATGGGTGTTCGCCACCCCATCAAAACTGAGACCCCGGGTTTTTCTCTAATCAATCTGAAGATCCGACATCCGACCCACTGGCTCTTCATAACGACGGTAACTAGAGCATCACTAACAGAACCCTTAAAAGGTCAACCCTTAAAAGTGGAATAAGTGTCGATAAATGGCAATTTTAAGGGTTGGAAACAGAGGGCGTAGATTAGTACCCTCAAATCCAACCCTTAAAACGGGAAAAGGAAAGAGAAAAAACCTGTGAGCGGCTGCGGCGTGGTAGGTTGGAAACAGAGGGCGTCGGGCGGTGAGGCGACCCCGGCGAGCTTGAGCCTGAAGGGGATCGTGTGCAGAAAACAAATTTTTTTCTACCAACGATATCCTAAAAGCATGCCAAGATCTATTCTATGCAGATATAGTAGTACGAACGGAGATCGGAATACGTACCCTTGTAGACCGAAAGCGGGGATTACGTTCCCGCACAAACGTTGTCGATGAAGACCGACGAAGCCGACCTCAAGGTCGTGTAGAGGAAGCAGACCTCCGAGTACTGCTAGCGCAACACCTCGCAGGGCGTCACACACGTACGGTGGAGACGACGGCCTCCGAAGCTCCAGTCCAGGACGAGCAGTGGAAGACTTGGACCGGAACACCAGCAGCGCGGCAGCGGGCTATGGTGGAAGAGATTCCCCTCCCCAGTTCGGCGCGACTCCAACAAGGGAATCACGAGATCGAGAGAGAAATTGGTAATTAATTGGTGAATTAAAAGGCCAGGGGTGCCCCTTCTTATATAGGCTCCCAGAGGGGAGCCAACTTGCTAACCAGGCAATGTGGGACTAAACCCCACATGCCTGGTGCGGCATTGGAGGGTGCGCCGGCCCCCTAGTGGGACCTTGGCCCACTTGGGTCGACCCGTCCTGGCCCCCACCGAATCCCCAAGGGGATTCCCCCCTTCTTGGGCCTTCTTTCGACCAGAAGGCCCATTTAGGGAAATCAGACTAAATAAATTCGAAAATAAATATATAAAATCATATTTGCATATTAATTACACTAATTAATATCAAACATAATATATATAATTTTTCCTAGTTCCGAAAACTCTTTTGGCGCTGCCCGATCTCCATCGGACCCCTCCCGGGACGCTCCCGGTGATCTCTTTCCTTTCCGGTTGTGTTGTCGAAACCCCTTAAGTGTGTTACCCTAGCGGTTCAATATAATAACAGGTATGACCAAGACTCCTCTATGATCAACGACTAACTCGTAGGCCTGAACCCCGAGAATTAATCCCTGTGGTATAACAAATGACTTTCATCTATCAAACCTGAACGCAAAGTATTAAACCTTTTGCCATAGCGATACTTAGCATGTCCGAGCGTCGTTTCATAGATATCTCCATACCTAATCCCGACCTCGTTACCGACAACGCTATCTTCTACTCGTTCATGATCTCATGTCTCCGTGACCTAGTCACATGCTTGCAAGCTCATTAGACATGATCTCACCGAGTGGGCCCGAGAGTATCTATCCTGCTATGCGGATTGGCAAATCCCGCTCTTGACCCCTCGTCTCAACTAATCCTTTCCGATACCCAAAAGTATCACCGTTATTGTCATACTATATAAGATACGACGTTTGGTGCGATCAAAGTATCTTTCAGGAATAACAATAAGAGTTGATCTCACGATCAAAGCGTAACGACTACGTCCTCCAAATCTGGGTATGTCCATCACATCGTTCTCCAACGATATGACTCCCATTACCGACCGGCGCCATGCCCCATGACCGGGAAACCTCGATCATCAATCGCGCAACGAAACTAGTCTTAGTAGAGGCTACTAGGGACCTGGTTGTTTACGTATCACACCCGTATTAATGTTTCCGCTTAATACGGTTCTAGCATGACACAAAAACCTATTATGAACAAACGAGATATGATAAAGAATACACTTTATTAATTGCCTCTAGGGCATATCTCCTTCAGAGCCGTGGCAAGCAGGCGGCATGGCGGCGACGGCTGGCGGCGCACGAGGCGGGTCGGTGGAGCTCGCGCGAGGCCGGGGGCGGGGCGACGCTTGGGTGGCGTTGGCGGTGCGGAGGAAGGAGGAGGCGGCTCGGCGATGGGAAGGCAGGGGCGTGGGGGCCGGTGGCGAGCTCGGAATGGCGTGGGGCGACATAGAGGAGGTCAGGGGAGCTCGTGCGAGCTCGAGGGCGAGCCAATCCCGGCGGCGGCGGGCGGACTTGCGCGGGTACATTGCGGCATAGGGGAGCTTGCGCGAGCTGGATCTGGCGGCGGCGAGGTCAGGCCGGGGAGGGGTGGCCGAGGCGAGTGAGGGGCGGAGGGGGGCGGCCGGAGGCGGCAGGGCGCAACGGCGCCAGACGAATCGCGGGCGCGCTCGGTGAGGAGGAGGCTGAAACCTCAGCCCGCGCATCCGCGTGTGCCGAGTAGGTGTTGGGGCAAATTTTCCCGCCCAACCCTCACTTGTTCAGGTTGGAAGGAGAAAACAAGGGTCAATCCTTAATTTTTTTACGGTTTTAAGTGTTTAAGGAATCTGTTAGTTTGCATTTTGCCACCCGAATCTTTAAAAAAAATAGTTATTTTTAAGGGTTTGCCATTTTAAGGGCACTGCTAGGGATGCTCTAAGGGCATCTCTAGTCGTTACGCCCCCAGGACTGAAATCGCCGGCGATTTGCGCCCGCTGCGGCGTGAAACGTCACGAATCCGGAACCTGGGGGGCGCGTTTACCAGCCGCGAACCCAGGCCGCCGCCCTGACGGCGCCTTTTCGGCTATATTTTGACATTTTGGTATACAAATTCACATGTTTAGACATTTTGACATACAAATTCACACGTTTAATCATTCAAATTCACACACAAATAAATAGTTCAATAATGTTTAAAAAAATAAAACAAATAGTACTAAACATCGACGTCATTGCCATTTCCCTTGAGCGCCCACAAGTGTTGCACCAGATCATCTTGTAGAGTTTGATGTGTTGCAACCTCCTGACACGTGGGAAGTCTGTTCATGATGCCGACACCTGGTGATCAATATCGGCAAGAGGACCCTGACGGTAGTATGGTATCCTTGCCTCACTGTCAGGCACCGGGTCATCCCGCTCACTCTCAATGATCATGTTGTGCAAGACCACACAACACTGCATCACCTCTCACATGTTGGACTTCGACCAAGTCATAGCTGGGTACCGGACAACGGCAAATCGAGACTGCAGCGCACCAAATGCTCGCTCAACATCCTTTCTGCAAGCCTCATGGCACTTCAAAAACCAAGCTTCCGCGCTTCCTGCCACATGCTTGGAGATGGTCTTCACAAATGTTGCCCACTTGGGGTAGATGCCATCAGCAAGATAGTAGCCCTTTGTGTACTGGTGTCCGTTGATCTCATAGTTCACTGGGGGAGCATGGCCTTCGACAAGCTCGGCAAAGACATCCGAGCACTGCAACACATTGATGTCGTTGTGAGTTCCAGGCATATCAAATAACGAATGCCAGATCCATAGATCATATGAGGCCACGACCTCGAGAATCACCGAGCACTCTCCATCCTTGCCCTTGTACATCCCCTGCCAGTCAAATGGACTACCAAGCATCCCATGAAAGCCTTTTGCTGCACCCTCTGCAAGAAGGCGAGCAGTGCCTTGCGCATTGGGTGATCGCAAGTACCTTGGGCCAAAGACTGCAACCACTGCCCGGCAAAACCTGTTCAAGCACTCAATGGCCGTGGACTCGCTCATGCGCAGATAGTCATCTTGTGCATCTGCAGGAGCACCGTATGCAAGCAACCTCATGTCCATCATGCACTTCTGAATAGAGGTAAACCCTACCATGCCAGTGCAGTCCTTCTTCAATTTGAAGTAGGTGTCGAACTCTCAGATTTCTTGCATGATCTTGAGGAAGAGATTGCGGTTCATCCTGAAACGGCGTCGGAACACCTTCGCGTCTTGTGTGGGATCATCAACGAAGTAGTCGGAGTAGAGGATGCAGTACCCCTCGTACCGCTGCCTCGGCTTGGACTTGCGGCGACCCATTTTTGATCCAACACGCCGCGGCCCACCCTGATTCTCGGCGAGCAAGCCGGCGAAGGAGGCCAAGATCAACAGGTGCTCTTCGTCGTCGACGGCGTGCTGATCTTCCTCGTCGAAGAGCTCGGCGAGTATCTGCTCGTCGGAGTCCATTGTTGTGTCGGCTTTTCGTCGGTGGTCGCCCTTTCGCACTGAAGAACGCCCCAAAGGCGTTTTCGCGGCGGAGGAGTAGGCGGAGCCGACGGGGCGCGGCGTGGTGGGGCTAGGTGGCCGATTGAACTGGTGTGGCGGCGGTGGCGTGGCGGTGCAGGTAGGGATGGGGGACGGCGGCGTTCCGCCAGAGATACGGGAAGGGAGGGGAAAGGCGAGTCAGATGTGTGGGGAAAGGCGGTGTCTCGCCGACAGTGCTGCCCCACGCGTGGTTTTTCCTTCCGCCGGCGCCACTAGGCCAAACCCAGTGGGTTGGGTTTCGCCTGGGGACGCAGATGCTATTTTTCGCCGAAACGACGCTTACTGGGATTCTGGGTGACTGGATGACCGGTGGAAAAACGGGTTTTTTTTGCTTCCGCCACGCTAGAAAGGCTCTTGGGGGCGCTGGGGGCGACTGGAGATGCCCTAAGCCCTACTTCCTCCCGTCCGGCACGCACCGGTACTATGTCGCGGTACGGTTTCGTCCTCGACGGAGAGGGAACGCCCGCATCTGCTTCCACCCTCCCCGACCACCGGAACAAGGTTTTCCCAGCAACTGCGCTCCCCACGGTGAGAGTTTACGACGTAGTCACGCGAGGTTCGACGATCTACGTCGACCACCTGGTGGCGGCGGATGAGTCGGCAAGGGATTACCCGAGGAGCTCAAGATCGGGGATGAGGGATTCCCCGCGCCGGCGAATTCGTTCAAGGAGGCAGGTCTGGCGGAAGCAGTCCTCCAAAACTTGGTGATTTCTCAGTTCAAGACCCCGAGGCCGGTGCAGAGCTATCTGATGCCGGTGGTGCTGACGGCCGGGAGGGACCTGCTGGTCTGCGCTCAGGAGGGGTCCGGGAAGACGGCCGCGTTGTGCATCCTGGTGGTGAGCGAGCTGGTCAGGACGGCGCCGGCAGGAGCAGCAGGACGGACGTGCGGCGGCTGCGCCAAACCACGCGCTCTCTTCCTCGTTCCTCCTCGCAATAGGAAGATTGGGTCACAGGTAAGAGCTGCCTGCCTGTGACAAGATTCCCAAGCTGAAATTGTTCCTATACTTCTGAAAGTTGGGTGTTATTTTGGAAACAGAATCAATATGACGTACGTAGACTATGGATGATTTTTTCAGAAAATCTTACAACTATTTGAATTAGGCAAAGAGAAGACGTCGTTGAGAGTATGCGCTGAAATGCTGTCTTGCTGTTTCTTGTCCACTTGTGTGTGGTCTTTAATAACACATTGGAACCAGCTGTTAGTTGTTCTTATTACCTGTTTATGTATACACATTATGCGGGCTTTGGCATCTTCATCACTTAACTTGTTGCATTCTTCATCTTGGAGTTCAATATGTGATTATTACTTAAATCAAAAGTTCATTTGTTTGAACTAAGTAAGAATGTAAGATTTAATGGTATCCTAATCGTGGCACATCTATTCTGATCAACAAGATGTAACACTTGTTTGGATAAATAACATATAACGCCGGTGGCGCTTTTTTTGTATTGAGTTGGGTATGAGGGATAATTGATATTTTATTCTGCTAGTAAAATGTCTTTGAAGTTACTACGGTGCAAAATTTCTATCTGAAGTACTTATGTAATTGGTTTGCAGAATATTTCGTACTAGTAATGCTTCTGTCTTCAATTTTTTTTGCTTCTGTAGAATGTTTACTGTGTTTAGTATGAATTGATATTGTATCAGTGTAATGGGTGTAAGATTTTTGTTTATTTATTTACCTGTTAGCTGCGCTAACACTTCGTTGCTACTGGTATCATATTTCAGATTGGCAAGTATGCCAGGAAATTCGCTCACCAAACTGGTATCAGAGTTGTTCATTCAAGGGCTGACCAGAAAATCGAGGTGATTTGGGCTTGATTGCTTTTCTCTTTGTTGGACAACCTTTCACATTTTGATCAATTTCTTTTCTTTGCTGCTGGTTTTAAATGCATGAACTTGAGAGTGGCGTTGATATTTTTGTTTCTACACCTCGACACCTTATCGACATGTTAAAAAGGAGTCAAGTCACCTTGGAGGCGATAGAGTACCTGGTCATATACGAGATAAGTTGGATGCTGGATCTGGGGTTTGAAGAAGAGTTAAGGATGATAGTTTCTTTTGACATCAATATGCCAGGAAAGTCATCCTGGCAGACTTTACTTTCCAGTGATACCTTCGACCCAGAAGTACAGGTAAACACAATTTATTCATGCCTTTCTATATTCTGCAGTAGCAGCACTTGAACTCTTAACCTTCAAGTGGATCAGCATTTTTTCTTTACTGCACTTCCTTTTTTTTTGTAGATTTTGGTTGTTTCTAATAAATTCTACGGTCTGCGAGCACCGCAACAATCCTCCAACCTCTAGGCCAACGATATACACCTTCTGGAAACAATATCATTTAGCAAGATACTTAGATTGAAAATAGATATACTTTTGATTTACCCCAGGAATTTTTTTGCATTGCTAATTTATGTCTTCCTCTAACCGCATCGGGCTAAATGTTAAGAAAATATGACTAAAAGAGAGGAGTACTGTTAAGTTATTCTTTATCTTTTAGTTGTCTGACAACACCCAACAAACACCTGTTTTATGTTTATCATGGACAGTGGAGTATTCACTACATGGTACAACCTCCATTTCACAAATAAGTGGCATTTTGGAAATATTTCATTATATAGTGAATGGGGATAAATTAATTTAATGCCACAACAAAGTTTCTCTTTTTTTATGAACAGTAAAATAAATAATTTGTGAACAATTTTTCAAGTGTTACAAGCATACCCAATATGTGCATAATGTAATCAGGTTGTGAGTACTGACTACTTATCCTTGATAAACATTTGTCCGCGGCTGGAATGTTTTTTGAGAAGAACTTTGACTGGAAATTTTTATTTGGGATAGCAGTATATAAGAAGTTAGCGTAGAAATAAAAGTGTAAATTGAGTAGTGGCTTGGTTATTCGAGCGACCCGTTACCTGATTGGCTGGCCCTGCAGGTGGGTGGTCCACCCGGTTTGAACCTGGCACAAAGAGACTGAGCGCCACGTGTCGCCTGCGGCCGAGGGAGAAAAATCTTTCTAAAGAAAGAAGCAATTGGTCCGTTACACAATTGAATGTGCTCAAAATCCAGCACCGAAATGACGTAGCGTCTCATAAAAGAGTACCTCACATATCACTAGAAACAAATGCATTGAAAGGCAAATGAGATCATAAGTGTCCATGTCGACTTGTCATTTAATCGCAATCAAATCTTATAATCACTCCTAATAAAGAACGAAACGCGTCAAGGCTATCTATAAAGAGGGTAGGCATCTTTCATCAGCACCATAGGATTCTCTTGGTGATAAGGTAAGAAAATTTCTCTCGTGTTCTTGTGCTCCTCTTCGTTGTTATGCTTGATTTTTTGTGGGATATCTGCCCTTTCCCATCTTCTTTTTTACCATGATCTGTTCTTTCTTGCTTGTTCATCCTGCTTTGCCCCCTCTTGTTGCGTGTCTTTTGTTCCTGTTAGTTCGTCTTGCAGTATTTGTCTATGGTGGCGAAGGTTTGCGGAATTGGTTCGGAAAGTTCTCTTTTTTTAGCATAATCTTCTTTCAAATCCTTCACCCGTCACATTTCTTACAGCTCTTGATTATGTCTACCATGTTTGCCCCTTGCATTTATTAGTTATCATTATTATGTGTGCCCTTACTTTCCGCAAATGCCAAATTTGAGGTCTCTTTTTGCTGACACAAGCTGATCCCCCGTCTACTTCAGATAAAGAGGAATTGATTACGCTGGCAGACGCAATCCAATTTCTTGTGGGCTAATGACTCTTGGCTGAAGAAGTCTTCATATACACCATTGCTTCACATTCTTTGTAAGTACGAGAGATCCGTTCTTGTTTTCTATCGCTTGTTGATCAGAATTATCAAAGTGTCTGTCGAGTAATGGAATATTTTCTGTGGTGGTTCATAAACATTTAGTTGCCATGGTTTAGGATGAAAGCAAATCATAGTTGCATCCCAGTTCCAGAGTATACAACTAGAACCATTTGAATGCTCTGACTGAAAGGATGCCAAGCTCAGTCGCAAAAAAAATACAGATTCATGCATTTTTTTTGTTCTAAATATCCTCCCCGTTGTTTATATTTGATGACAGTGCAATGACCGTCATCTATTTGTGGATATTTATTTATTAGGATTGAGAACAAAAGTTGAAGGCGAGACCTACCTTCCAGGATACTCGGCCATTGCAGGTTCTTGTGTAAACTTGGAAGGCAATTGGTTATTATACATGGAGAACAAACCAAGTGAACATTTTGGCGCTGAGTATGAAACGCTTAGGCAGAATATACTTGCGCATGAAGCTACATTCCGGATGCAGGTAGGTTTCAGTGGTCAACTGAGCATTGCTTATATATGTAAATGATATATTTTTCTTATATTTGTCCATAGCTGTAATGTTTTCTCATTTATTTTTTACCTCTTTATAGGTCTCTGAAGTTCATTGTCTGTATAATGTTCAGAAAGACCAAATGGCATTGCAATGCCGAAGACAGGAATTACATGTACATTCTCAAGGAAGATCATATCCATCACCATCTGGGGGTATAAGAAGAGCCCAGCAAGTTGGGGGTCCCTGTAGACATGATATGAAGAAACAATCTGAACATTTCATGAAGGGAAAAAATTTGGCCCTTAGTTTGAACAGAGTATCTTTGAGGCACCGCAATAGTGGGTCCATAAAAAAGGTGCTAGACCTTCAGGTTCCAGCTGATGCATGTGCTGATGATAGTGATGATGATATGGTGATGATGTGGGAGCCTGCAAAGAGTTTGCCAATAAATAGTGGTTCAGTTATTGGTACAAATGTGAAGCTTAATATTGAAGGCTCCTCACGCATGAACAAGAACTGGATCATTGGTTTACAGCCATCAGATGTCTCAACAGTGAATGTTTTTAAGAAAGAAGTGGTAGTGTCATCTAGTACCATGAAAAGGATAGACTTCCCAAGTGTGGGTGCATCCAGTTCTCAGAACCAGTGTTACTCATTGGCAAGAATGAACCTGCGTCTCCCAAGCTTAGAAGACAACTTAGAAGAAAAGCATGTTGGTGCGGCCTCTGATTCAAAGTTCTTTGCTGCAAATGAGGAAATAAAGCATATCAGTTCATACAGCCATAAAAAAGATGGTGCGGCCTCAACCGCGCATCGCCTAACCAGCTCTAGCCTCATCAATCCACAAATGTTTGCAGCATCCAGCTCCAATGCTTCATTCAAGTCTCAGTGGCAAAGCAGCAGCACAGATTACACGGCTAGGAGGCATTATGCTGACGCTGAAATGCATTTTCTTCAGAACGATCGCCTTCCCACCTTCCAAGAACATTGTATACTTCATTCATCAGAGATTTCTGGAGGGGTTCAATATCAAAAGCCCTCCCCATGCTATGTTGGTCCAAAGGATGTGCATCTGAACAATGGTCCTCGAGATGCAAATACCACTCTGGGACAAGCAAGTGAGAATATACCAATGGAGATCTCATGGGTCAGAAACAAGATGCTAAACATGAGGAAGGAAGATTCTATGAAGAAGTCACCAGTGTCATCGAGTTGTGTGAATGGGCATTCCCAGATTTTGCCTGGTTCCATGGCTTATTCAGAAGGTAGCACAAGAGTTTTTGGTTCTAAAGTTAGTGCAGCCACCGAGAAAGATTCTCAGCTGCCACCCACTATACACATCGACACAGACATCACACCCTTGAGTAAGGGTGTAGATAACATGGAGATACAATTCCAGAGCAAGAAGGATGACACCAGTGTCAGGAATCTCATTGACCTGAATGTTGCTCTGCCGTCCATGGATGACATGGAGAGAGATGCCCATCAGTTAGAAGACAACAATTTTCCACAGCAACCAGCCGATCCTTCCATAGACCTGAATGTTGCAGTGCCACTCATGGATGATATGGTGATAGATGCCCGCCAGTCAGATGGCGACGTTGTTCCTCAAGAACCATATGGTCCGTTCACTGAAGCTCCTGCCATCACTGCTGCAGATAATCTTATGGTCATGCATGAGGATGAAATTCAAGCAGGAGCACCTGGTATTTTGCATTGGTTCGCTGACCTCGCTGTATCATGGGAGAACATGGCCGTCTATAATAGTGGAGGTAACAATGGTGACTACTCTAAAGCTTTGACAGTGCAGCTGTTTGAAACCAGAGACTCTGTGTACAGCTCAGCACCGTCAACCCAAGGCCGTAAGAGCAACGACGATCAGCTCTGCAGCAGAAACCTTCAACGCTTCCAGCGAGGAGCCAATTCAGTCGCCGTGAAACCTCCAAAAGGAGTCTAGGTGATGCCTAGCATTGGTTCAGAGAAAAAGTTATACTATATCTTAGCTTATGGGAATTCTCTATCCGGTAATGGAGCTGCATAGAATTTAAGGAACTCTTAGATCAAGGAACACCGAATATGGCTCACAACTCTAGTGTGGGCTCTAGAAACCTGGATTTGATGAAAACATTATTCTTGTTATATTTGTTTTACAGCGAGACTCTGATTCGAGATTTATTTTACAAATAAATGTTGTAATATCATTTTTTGAATAATTTGTTAACTTGATTTAGCTCCTGAGCATGTTGGCACATTGACAGTGTGACGTTTGTGTTTTAAGCAATGAAAAAAATAGCGCGCTATAAAATATAGCGTGACCCGTTTCAAAATGTTACAAATGCTATTGCGTGTTATAGCGTGCTATTTTTGAAATAGCGTTTGACAAAAAAAATATAATATATAGTCTAAATAAATGAATATTAAAGATTTCTTCAATAGAAATAATCAGTAATACTTAACCAGATCCATGAACAAACATTTTTTGGCACAAACCAGATCCTTACAGAAACATAAAATAGGAGATATAAATTCATGAACAAAATAACAAGGTCTAAAAGACTAAAACCGAACCATCAGATTGCAGTTTACAACATTAATCAGAATGATTGGCCTCATCTTACTTTTGTTTTGGTTAGGTTTTCTCTCGAGCTGGAGAAGGAGCTTGGGAGCTGAAGTTTTCTTGTTTTTGTTTCGTGTTTGGGCCGTTGGGAGCTGGGCTTTTGTTTGGGCTAATGGGTTTCAGATCCAGTTTCCAGTAATTTTTGTAGCGCGCTATACGCTATATTATTTAGCACGGTATAGCGTGTATATAGCGCGAATAGCGCCGTAGCGAGCATTTTAGGCTAAATATAGCGTAGTCTCCCCAAAAACGCTATAACGCGCTATAAACGCCGATATAGCGCTATTTTTTACATTGGTTTTAAGCCCACTGATGATGACAAGTTATTGTTTTTAGTACTTCTGTTGCTAAACATGTTTGTGGACATGAGGTCTGCTCGAGGGGGTTCATTTTGACCATGAAGTGGTTGAACTTAAACATGTTGAAACAGAGGATTTTTGTTTTTTTATTCGTATTTAATTTTCGAGTAAGAAATGTGTATAATTTGTGTAACGCTTCCTCAATTTTGACACACTTTGCTGTGTCTGCATGTGGGGAGAAGAAATATGTATGTTCAGATACTATTTTTCCTTTTAGCGGGAGGTTCGGACAGTAACGAAGGAAATCATTTCGGAATGGCAAGGTCCTAGTACTGTTTGGGTCTTACTGTTGTCTGGCTGGGCTAGGGTTGCGCCCCCATATTTTGGGCCTGTCCCAGCCTGATGTTCATATGGATCCCCATGCGGCTTAGTCAGCCAAGAGAAGAAGGCCCGGCCCTGTGATACACCTTATAAACTAAGTGAAGCACAGTTCTTCTAAAAAAATGAAGCACCGTTATTCCCAAAAATTGTTTTGAAGAAACTTATTCCAAATTTAAAAACTAACTAAATCACAAGTCAAAACAGTGCATCACATGGATAACCGGCGTTTCTCCGGGCTCCAGCCTACTACTTTGTCTGCAACCGTCATTTCTATATATTACGCTGCAATCTTCATCCTCCTCCTCCTGCTTCCTCTTTTGTTGTTGTGTCCATCGGGCACACAACTACTTCTCCCATAGTTAAGAATTTTGGTTTGAGAATAATTTGGAAACCACCGAAGTGCTCAAAATCTTGGAAGAAATTTATTTGAAATATATCTTCAATAAATTTTAAATTTGGCATGCCACCAAAATTTCTTTGATGATAGAAAAAGGAGTATCAAATTCATATTTGGTTCACATGGAAACTTCGTAAAACCAACACCAAGAGGGAAACATAATAAATATCTTTCGCACTACCCGCAACATTTCGAAACGACTTGGCCCTACTACCGCGGCATCAACCGCAGGTTAGCCACTTCAACTAAATTGACCGCCAAATTAAAGCTAAAATACTAAAGCAGGAAGATATCTACTGAGTTTGTCAAAGAGAGGAAGAAAGAACGTGGTGTTGTGGTATAAGGCTTGTGAATGGCACATGGATTTGTTAAATATCACGAAGTGGTACCGACCAGCATGCATTGCTTTTGTTGACTGTGATCCTTGTGCTACACATAACAGCTGCATTCATGGGGACACGGCTTAGGATTCATTGGGGGTTTTAATCTGACAGTAGAGTACCTGTTGCCTTGCCCACTGCGAGAGTGAGAACAAATTCCTCCTAATCAAGTTGTCGTGAAATAGGCAGGTGTACAGTACGGAGAGAAAAGGTAAACCAGCAATAAAACAACATAAACACAGTGAGCTATCACTAAATCCTCATGATTTCAATTAGTCTTCTAGGTTGATCATGTCATACTATTGATTGAGTTTTGGTTTATGCAAAGTTTTCGGTCAACCAGGTAAAGTTTGGTGCCTTTTGCCATCAGAGTGTTTCATTGGTGCCAGTACATATTAGGATGGCTACATGCCATTAGGGAGCTCAATTAGCTGCAACTATCACAAGACAGAATTAAGACCTCAAGCATATCTTGCATAAAACAGGAAATAAATATCATCTTTGTAGGTTATGGCTATGAGTGGCACTTAGGGAAGTTCTCTTAGTTTAAGACACACACAACCGACCACTGTTTACTACCGCTTCACATAAAACATTGTGCTTACTAAGTACTAAATGTCTAATTGGTCATGGCTATGAGTTGAGACACTCCGTCCCCCCAATAACACAAAGTCACAAACCACAAAAGCAAGGAAACCACACCACTCCTTACCTCAAAAGACTTAACCACTTCCTGTAATGAGTGGACTTTTGCTATGCTCTTCTCACTGGTGTAAGTGTTCTTTGTGCCTTGGATGCGAAACACAAGTCCTAAAATTGTGTATGGGTCATCATGTGGTCCTATGTACACCTCTCTAGGCACCAGCATATTTATTTTGTACCTTTTCTTGTGAAATTCCTTTTAGCTCCCGAACAACAGCAGTGACATCATTTTAAAGAACATCGAAATGTTCATTCTTATGTCTCATAAAATCTGAAAACATATATACGAGAACATATACATGTCTAGTATGTATGATCAAATTTGTGACGATCGATATATACTTCTATATGTCATCTCCACCATATGGACAAACGTTTTTTTTAGGGTTTTAGTAAACAGCATAGTGGTTACACTTAGACTGATTACATCGGTCAGAAATCCAGGTATTACATCAAAGCAAACAAAAACTCCTACGCTTAAAGCTTCCATATAGACAAACGTTGGAAAGGAAAACCGTGCTCCTTTTTTCCCATTAGAGAACCATGATTTAGTGAGTTTTGTTTAGCCAACGATATACCGTAATTACCAAAGAAAATTGCAGAATAGGTTGAGAACATAAGCATGTAACCACGTAAAACTATTTTTTGAAACTATGGAATATCTTTTCATTAAAAAAAAAAACGAGATCGAGAATTATAACACTACACTCCTTTTCTGGCATGTGGCAGTCAACCACAAATAAATTCCTTTATAGGAACAATGGAGGTGGGCTAGCTAACAACCATGAATGCGTAGTCCATGCAATGCATTGATCACAACTAACACCAAGTTATCGGCATGACTTGGTTGACTTTGTGAGGCAAATTCACTCAATAAATTTGCTTCTCAACCGTCTCATCGAAACATGATGGTCAAGATCGGAAACCGACTTTTCATGTAGCATTGTTCACATGTTGTTCACGGACGGACGCACGCAGTAGCATCACTATAGCATCACTATCGAAGCATCCAATCTCACTAGTGGAAAAAGGACAGCAATACCGGTCGGGGAGGGGCAACAGTACCGATTTTGCAACCGGTACTGCCCAAGCGGGGCTGTTGCCCCCAAGCATCAGTACCGGGCGTGTTGCGACCGGTACAAAAGGGCCTCCATGTGGGACGCAGAGTGAGTTTTCGACTGGAGACCTTTAGTACCGGTCGGTGTGTAACATCCCAAAATTTTGGAAAGTTTAAAAAATCACTAAAATTTAAAACTTTCATTTCTTATAAAAAGAAAATCATTAGTAGTCAAGAAAACTAAATAAAAAAGGGATTATTAAGATTTATTCAAAAAAAATATGATATCAATTGAATCCAGCAAACTCTATTTTCAAAATTGAGTGTGAGCTTTAAATAAATATTCTAAATACTTCTTAAACCCTAACACCATATTTGTAAAGTACTTTAAATTATTTACAGTATTCCTATCTCAAAAATATTTTGGTTAATTTAAATAATTCAAAACAATATATTTGTGTTCTTAATAAAACCCTAGGTCAATGTTTATAGTCACAAAACTTTTTGAAACATCCTCTACTTTTAAAATATAGAATTGATTCAAGTGTTTGTTTTGAAAAATAGGATTGGAAAGATTTATTTTAAACATATGCATTTGTGAAATTTCACTTAATTTTATTAAGACACAATTTTCATATTTGAGACTCTATTTTAAATTCTACAAAGAAAGTGTCAAAATCATGTTATTTGAAAATTTATATTTGAAATGTATTGAAAACATGAATTTGAATGTTTTAAAGGAAAGATATTAATTTTAAAAATTCATGGACATTTGTTTGATGCCATTTGAACAATTACGACGAAATATATAAAAGAATAAAGAAAACAGAAATAAATGATGACGTCACGCTGACGTCATCGTCTCCTACCTCCAACTGCCCACTGCCCACAACCGGGAGCACGCCGCACGACCTCACCCCCACTCCGCCACCCTCCCCACTCCCTCGACCCCCCCCACGACGCGCCCAGGGCCTCTTTTAAGCCCCCGCAACCCCGGCTCCTTTTTCCCTCTTCCCCTTCTTTGAATCGTGTGTCCGAGATGAAGAATTTTCTCGCCGGAGTAACCATCGCCGCCGTCGCACTTCGCCATTTCCGGCCAACCAAGCGCACCCCGACAACCAAATCCTCTCCGCAATGTTGCCTCGCGCCTCCTAGTCTCCTCCGCTGAGCCCGAGAACCACCATAGTGTCGAGCACGTCCACGTTGGAGCTCGCCGACGCCCGCACCCTCAACCCTTGCCGTGTCGCCGTTCAGGGACCCGCGAGACGACGCCGTGGTGTCCATCGACTCCGCCTCGACGCTCTGCACCCCTACGGCATCGTCCCAAGTCCGGGGAACGAGCTCAAACCTCGACGACACCCGACGCCGGCGCCGCCAGCTTCTCCATCTCCGGCCAGTTCCGCCGCCTCTCCTTGGTCAACCGCACAGCAGCCGTCCGATCGAACCTCTGCGGCCACGATTAGAAGATTGCATCGAAGAGGTATCTTCCACTGTCAGCCGTTAGATCTACATCTTGTGGCTCAGAACAAATCACTTGATGAACCAGATCCAGCCAATAGGAGTTTGCCACGTCACCCAGCCTTTTCTGGATTATATTCCGAATTAAATTAAATAGGAAATTTTACAGAAAAGCCCATGTATCTTAGAATTATCATAACTTTTTATTGGTTTTGCCAAATTTGACAAACTTTATACCATTGGAAAGCTATTCAAATTCTCTACACATATATGTAAAAATATTCTATAGGTTCTGTTGAAACTTTGGGAGCATTAGTTGAATTGGTAAAATAGACTATATTCACCAAATACATTTTAATTTGAATTCTACTGAGCCAAAATTATTGATTTTGTAGTCTCTGGAATCCTTAGAACTTTTAGATCACTTTGGAACCAGAGATGTTAAAAGTTGAATCGTGCACTAACTTGCTAGGATTAAATCTATGCAAACCACTATTATGGCTTTAATTCAATTTAAATTTTTTTTTGGGTTGATCCAAATTGGGTTGACTCTGCTTTACAGATCTCTATCCATTGGTGTCAAAACATAATTTTCAAAGAACAAAAATCTTGAAGTACAATCCTTATGAGGTTTATGCCTTATCTAAAATCCCTAATATGGTTATACTTCGAACTTTAGTAAAATGAAAATATTCGGTAAACCCACTGCCCAAAATATTTGAACTTTAGTGAGAGTATTCAAATTCATGAATGACAATTTTAGTACATTTAAGTCTCAGGTCAAATCTTTAAATCACATACATGATATTGATTGGATTACCAAAGTAAACCCCCTCATAGAAAACACTAAAATAAGATGAATATCCACATGACCATATATTAAGAAATAGTATCAATTCAAGAATATTACCTAAATCAAAACTTTCTTAGAAAACCATGAAGTCATTGTCATGATCAGTATCATCTCACTTAACCAAATGGCATATGCAATTTCATTAAGTCGAACTAATCTTTTCACGTTTGTATCTGAAGTATTTCAATATACCTGTAAAACTTGGAATCCTTAAATAATAGGTTAATCCCACTTATCAAAGTAGGATCTTGCAGACCAAACATCATGCCATTATTTTATAAATCAGAAATACAATTTGGGTAATTTATATATAAATTAAAAATTCTACAAACCTTTTAATGTGAAGTCTTATGCAAAATGTCACTAAAATAACTATAGGTTAGAGAAAACAATACTAGAATCCATCAGGTCATATGATTCATAAACATGTGAAGTTGATTAAAATCTTGTGACTTCTTAAATCACAACCATAGTTTGAAAATGGGGTTATTTCCTTTGACAAAAGCATTGGGCAAATATTTTGAACATGACCAAATATTACAACACTAAAATAATACCTCAACCTATTCAGATTTGAAATGTTCAAATTTGATTTAGACCATCACTTGACTACAAATGGCAAACCCTAAGTCCTACCACATTAATTCCTTTTGTAAATTGAATTATGTGATATGACTTGACCATAAAATAAATGAACTAAAACAATTATTGATGAACACATAATTGTGATGTTTGCATTTATGTGTTATGTGTTCTATTTGAATTGTTTGTTTATTGTATTTATCTTCCATCGTATAGATTGAACAAAGTGATACGTCCTTAATTGAAGGGAGTGTGAGAAACGACAACTTTCAAAAGGCAGGTGACGCTCATAAACCACCTATTATTTTCACTATATGCATAGTAGTGTTTTTCTGTAGTATGCATGTTAGGAGTTGTGTGCAATTCTATATTATGCTATGCTCCTATGTAGTGTTTACCTATCCCCCACCCTGAGCTTAGAAGCAAGAACACTTAGTAGGATGCTTAGCCAAGCAATGAAAAATGTTTTGACTAGTTGGTTAGTGAAAAATTAATGAAATTAATTAATGAACTAACTGGGTGCTGGTTGGAGAACCATGGTGGGTGGCTACTCAGGGGGTCCATGTCTATGGTTCATGTCTATGGTAATTACCCTTGGTGGAAGCGCATAAATGTGGAAAGTCACCCAGGCTTAAAGAGATTGTAGATGCACCTTGTTTAGTAACTTCTAGTGCAACCACTTGTCAAATGGGCTCTGTCTTGACCATACATGTTGTGATACCCCGATCCGTCGTGACCAGCAGATGTAGGAGGATGATAGGTTGGTTCGGGTCACGCGTTGTGACTCGGGGAATTACTTCGGAAAGGTCTCGTCTCGGTTTTCTCTTTTCCATTTCATAATTGGTTGTCATGGACGAGGGAATGATTGGGTATTGTGGTGAAAGTGCACACCCTCTCGAGAGTAAACACTAAGTATACTTAGCCGTGTCCCCGGTTATGGACATTTGAGCAACTAGACTGGGCAGATGTTGAAGAGACCCTCATCCCAATTTCTATAATAAAATTTGATGGGTGAACAAGGGTTTGAGAGAGCTCACCGCTTTCTATCGGTGGTGCTCGTTGTGAGTAGTTTTCAAAGTTGTTCACCGTTTTCTATCGGTGGTACTCTTTGTTGTCAAAGGTGTTCACTGTTGTCTATCAGTGGTACTCTTTGTCTAAGATGAAAAGTTGTTTTATAAATCATAGGACAAAACTGGCTTTATGCAAATCAGCCTGAAACTCCACGAGCCAAATATGCATGCAAATATAGTCTTAGTAACTTTAGTTACAAAGTGTCATCTTGCCACCACAATTCAATTGTGCTGACCCAATATAGTTTGGTCTGCAACTCACCATTGCAGGACCCCCAGACGAGGAGTAAGGATTGTTAGGGTCGCGAATCTCCAACCAACATGTCTTGCCTGTGGCACATGATGAAGATGGAGCTCACTTATCCATTTGCTTTCCGTTGTGTGTTTATTTTGGTTTGAGGTAGCCATGGGCTATGCACCTCGTATCGAACCCTCTTATTTCTGGATCATCGTGTAATGAATATTGATGCAATGTAATGGTATTTCATTTTAAACTGTGTGTGCTAGCAAGTCGATCCAGGGACTAGCACTATACACAGGAGGTCGCTACCTTATAATAAGGAGGGCCTTTACACGGTGTTACCAACCGGTACTAAAGTTTTTTCAAAATAATTATTTTCTTTTTGAAACTTTCATATAAAATATTTTTTAGAATTTCGAAATTTCTCACTTAACTATCCACTATTTAATCTAGTTAATTTTCCCCTTTCCTACACACTTACTATCTACATACTAAATCTCTACACATTTAACCTCTACACACTTAATCTATTTGAGGAGTGTCAAATTTCCCGATTGGTCGCCCATCTTGAAACTGTTATAACACTAGCACGCTTAACATTTTGTTTCCTTTCAAACTAGATACTAAGAGAGAACTGAGAACTTACTAATAGTTATATCTGATCAATCATGTTAACCACTCGGTCATGATAAAACACTTATTAATTTCTTATATTACAAAAATTTACTTGATTAAACAAATATATTATATAATAATAATATTGAAATAAATAATGATAAAAAATATTAATTTATTTTAAAAATGATTATATAATAATAATAATGAAATAATGTGATAAACACTTCAAAGAAAGAAATATTTCTTGGAAAAATAATTTTAAGGTACACAACGTTTATATGTGTACTAGTTGCTATAAAATAATGTGATAAACACTTCAAATAAATTATTTTAAGGAAAAATCATGTGATAAACACTTAAAAAAAAGAAATCCTTTGGCATGAGGACCTTATATGTGTACTAGTTGCTATGAAAAATGATAAACTTTATTTTTGACAAAATTTGTAAAAAAATCTTTACAAAAAGGTCTATCATGTATATGTATAGACATCTAGAAATTTCAATGCAAATGATCAAGTTATGGTTATTTTCAAGTCATAGTTTGTGATAAAGATCTCATATTCCACAAATAGGTGACAATTGGTATAAAAAATAGCCATGTCAAAGGAAATCTTGAAATTATTTTCATAAATATCATTTTCTATTTTGAAGTGCAAAAACTGCCTTTTTTGTGAACAAAGTACCAAAAATATAATGCAAAATGGCACCCATTTAATTTTCATGGAAACTAGTACACATATGATGGATAATGCCTATGTATTAGGTTTTTACTTGATTTCTACCTAATTTCCCCTAGCTAAATGAGTTTATGCATATTTTTTGAAAGTAATTCAAATTTGAACTACAACTGTTTGATAGCTTTATCTAATTTTTTTGGAAAAAATCATTTTAATATACACAACTAGTGGTTATATCACAGAAACATTGATAGTTCTATAAAACATTACATCTTCTGATGAATTGTCATCACGACCGTTTTGACTTTCTTTATGAAAAATGAAATAATGTGATAAACACTTTAAAAAAGGAAATCCTTTGGCATGGGGACCTTATATGTGTACTAGTTGCTATGAAAAATGATAAACTTTATTTTCACAAAATTTGCAAAAAAAATCTTCACAAAAAGGTCTATCATGTACAAGGTTCAAAAAAGCGGGAAGCTTAAGCGTAGCGAAAGGCTTCCGCTTAGAGTTTTACCGCTTAAGCGTTGCTTAAGCGTGTTTAAGCGTTTTCAGACAAACAGGCAGAACTTTTCCTATTTTACGATAGTCGTCACAATGGACATGTAAATTTCAAGATAATATATGCAGATTATACCAGATTAACAAACCAGCAAGCAAATAGAAATATAAAATCAAATACTAGATTGACATGCAATCAAATTAGTCACACATCGAATAATAAAGTCTGATCATTCAAGCAAAATAGCACAACAAAAAGGTAAACTGTTGTTCAAATAGGTAAAAATAAATGACTGATAGCTTAGTCCTCTTCCATGTAGGTGGTGCCTTCAACCACGTTATCTTCGTCCTCCTCGTACACAATGGCTTCCTCCTCTGAATCAGTCTCTTCTTCTTGTGCCTCCTTGTCAGACTCAAATTCTTCGTCATGAAGATCTCTAACCCTTGCACTCCTACGACGTTCTACAACTTCTACTTGATCATTAGCTCCCATGGCATCTTCAATCACATTATCTTCTCCACCATCATCTCCATCCCTGAACACCACGAAAGCATGATCATCCCCTCCCCCATAAAAGAAACCTTGTGCTTCAGACGCATCAGTACTAAGGAGCACATCAATGTTCTTCCTCTCCTTAATGTTTCTCCTCTTGGACAACAACCTTGAATTGAACTGAATGTTCACAAGCTGATCAAGGCGATCTGTTGTGAGGCAATTTCTTCTCTTGGTATGGATCTGTAAGTGACAAGAAGAGAATTGGACAAAAAATAGATAATAGCAACAAAATACATATTTCAAAAATTAGAAGGTTATAATTAATTAATTATAGCAAGACAAGAATCTTAGAGAGAAGAGACTAACCGACTCAAAACAACTCCAGTTCCTCTCACAACCAGAAGCACTAGATGTCAATGATAGAATCTTGATAGCCATTTTTTTCTAAATTTGGTGTCTCACCTCCATACATTCTCCACCAAGCCACTAGGAAAATAAAATTCAGAGTTAGGTACTGACTCAATCAATGTACATGATCTGATGATCCTACAAATTATGAAATGAAAATCTGAAGTGTTACCAACCAGGATTGTAGTCAAAATTTTGACAAGTCCTTGCTAGCTTCTTTCCAAAGGCACCCTCTCTCTTTTGGAATATGGGGAACTCATAGTTCACAACTTTGTCTTGCGTAATGTCATCTCCATGAAAGAATGTCTCCACACAATCCATAAAGCCTGTTGTAACTTGTGAAGATTCGAAAATGCTCTCATCTGCATAGTTGTAGTGTGGATTCAACAAATATGCACTCATATGCAGGGGCGCATCAAGCCTATTTTTCATCTTCTTATCAACAATAGCTATCACATCTTTGTACCGAAGCTCAACATTTCCAAATGCCTCTTTGATCTCCTTCTTTGCCTTGACAATCTCTCCATATACAAAACCCATTGATGGTCGCACATCTCTATCAACCAAGCGCAGTACCTTCACCTAGGGTTCGAAGACCTTAATGCAAAGATTAACACCCTTCCAAAAGGTGTTGCTCATGACGGTTGTTGTTGCAGCCTTGCTTTTCTTTTTGTGCACAACCTTAATCTTCTCCCACTTTGAGGACACCACCATCCTCTTAAGTGCACTAGCCTTTTCAGCCATGCTTTGCAAAGTAAGGAATTGTGAAGCAAATCTGGTCACTCCTGGCCGTATGATCTCTCTTTTCTTGGTGAATGACCTCATGCATTCCAAAGTTTTGTGGTACCCATAAACAAATATGGTGAAAGCCTTGGCTTGATCAAGTATCTTCTTGAACTTAGGCAAGTTGCCAATCCCTTGGAGCATCAAATTGACAGTGTGTGTTGCACAAGAGCTCCAAAAGATGTTTGGCTTCTTCACTTTCAAAAGATTTTTTGCTCCCATGTTATTCGACGCATTGTCTGTCACAACCTGCACCACATGTTCAGCGCCCAGCTCATCAATAGCTTTGTCAACTAGATTGAATATCATCTCACTTGTATGTGACACATCTGATGTCTCCTGAGACTTGATGAAGCTAACACCTTCAGCACAATGTGTGACCAGATTCATAATGCTTCTCCTCTTCATATCAGTCCAAGCATCCGTCATTAGAGAGCAGCCATTCTTCATCCTCTCCTCCTCGCGGTCCTTCAACAAACTTTTGGTTCTTACGTACTCAGACTACAGTAAAGGCTCACGAAGATCATACTGAGAAGGTGGTACAAGACCAGGGCCAAATTGACCAATAGCCCTCACACATCTGCTTGAACTCGTCATTGTCGATTGCATTGAATGGTACGGCTACAAACCAAAATAAGGGCATAATTATTATGTGAGGACTAAGTCAACAAACAAATGAACAGCCCAACAAGCTGCAAAATAAGTTTCTTACCATGAGTGTACATCCATCTTGCAATGTACTCTTGTGTTGCAAGTGTTCTCTCATCCCATTTGGCCTTGTTAATCTTCATTTGTTGGAGTCTTGCTGCTCCTATCAACTTGGGGTCAATAGTGCGTACCCACTTATCCATGGGACCCAACATGTGAGGTTCTGAGCTGCCAATGCAAGTAACCTCTTCATCATGTTGCGCTTGACGAGTGGAAGATACATTCAGAGTGACAGAATCTCTCACTTCCTTCTCATGGTCAGCTTTGTGTTGCTTCTTTTATGCCGTTGTTGCGAAAGCTTTTACACAGGCTTCTTTAGCTTCTTCTGGGGCTTTCTTGCACTTCTTCACTATATTTGTATTTGCTGCAATGTGTTGCTTCAGCCGGTAAATATCTCAAGTGCTGATATGGCTGCAGAATTTACACTTCACCCTCTGTGTGTTGTTAGGATCAACGAGCTCGCCGTAGGCCCAACCAATGTCATCTGACTTCCTCTTAAGAGAATTGGCATTCTCTGCTGCCGCTGCAGCACTAGTTGCATCATCTGAATCCATCCTACAAACAATAACACAAGAATGGAGTCTGACAATGAATAATTGAGGCATTAAGCAACTTTAATATTTTACATACTGACATCTCATATACATGATGCAAGTTTGTACAGATCAAATTAACAGTATGCCAAGTTGACAAATAATGCAAGCACTGATCATCTGCAATTTAATAGATACGTTACATTACAGAACTAATGTCAATTTGAAGCTTGTACAGATCAAATTAAGAAAATTTAACCGTGACTAACATCTCATGTACAGATCAAATCAACAAGACAACATGCATGAACTACTCATCAAATCAACGCTATAATTAATTAAACCTTAGATCATGGCATATGTTGATGAGCATATACATATTGAACCATCCACGATTACGCAAAATCTACGGCTGAATGGGAAAAGCAGCAGGAAGCTCACCTGAAAAGTGGAGGAGTTGAGGTGTGGAAGCTTCCAGGAGAAGAGGATCCCAGCCGCCGGGCGCCTGTGGAGGAGCTGAGGATCCCAGTCACCGGTGGAGTAGGAGATGAGGATCCCAGCCGCCGGCACCAAATCCTACCCCTTCCCCTCCTCTGAACCTATACAAGGCAGATCGATTTTCTCCCCTCTTTATACTCTCCATTAGCACCGATTCCCTTCCCTCTTTGTCTCTCAATTAGTTGATTTCCAAATCCCGCTCTGGCTAATTTTGCCCGCAGGCACACTAGCTTATCTCGTGGTCGCTCAGCTCACGCTTTCCCTGCTTCAGCGTCGCCGCGGCGTACGCTCAACACCGCTACATCCGCTTAAGCGAGGCCGAGGCGCAGCTTAACGCTAAAAGTATCGCAAAGAGCCTAATCGAGGCATTTTTGCTTCGCTCAGCGCTTAAGCGCGCCTATGCGTACGCCTAATACCGCTTTTCCGAACCTTGATCATGTATAGACATTTAGAAGTTTCAAGTCAAATGATCAAGTTATGTTCATTTTCAAGTCTTAGTTTGTGATAAAGATCTCATATTCCACAAATATGTGACAATTGGTATAAAAAACAACCATGTAAAAGGAAATCTTGAAATTATTTTCATAAATATCATTTTCTATTTTTATGTGCAAAAACTGCCTTTTTTGTGAACAAAGTACCAAAAATATGATGCAAAATGGCACCCATTTAATTTTCATGGAAACTAGTATACATATGATGGATAATGCACATGTGTTTCTTATATATATCAACTAAATGGAGTAAATCTATCAGACGAGGATATGAGCACTTTCCACATGAGCGTATTTAGGGAGCTGATCCAGAATCAAGGGGAGACTTGGAGGAGCTGCTTTCATTGATGCTACTGGGATGGAGGCGAGTAGGACTGGGTCCATTGTACGTCGGGTTTATGCTGAATTCATAAACAGGGGAAGAACTTGGGATAGCCCCCGGATCAATTTTCTATTCACCCAATAATTGATCTTCATATAGGTCTCATTCACAAATCTAGCCTTTTTTATGCTGCTCACTTTCGTTTTCGTCCTAGTTGTGTTTTTTTCTTTACGAAAAAAGGAGGTGGAAAGTCAGTGCCAAATGCATGGCAATCCTTGGTCGAGCTAATTTATGATTTCGTGTTGAACCTGGTAAACGAACAAGTAAGGTTTTTCTTTGATTTCTACCTAATTTCCCCTAGTTAAATGAGTTTATGCCTATTTTCAAAAGTAATTCAAATTTGAACTACAACTGTTTGATATGTCTATTTTTTTTGGAAAAATTATTTTAAGATACACAACTAGTGGTTATATCACAAAAACATTGATAGTTCTATAAAACTTTACATCTTCTGATGAATTGTCATCGCGACCGTTTTGACTTTCTTTATGAAAAAATGAAATAATGTGATAAACACTTAAAAAAAGAAATCCTTTGGCATGGGGACCTTATATGTGTACTAGTTGTTATGAAAAATGATAAACTTTATTTTTCACAAAATTTGCAAAAAATGTCTTCATAAAAAGGTATATCATGTATAAACATCTAGAAGTTTTAAGGCAAATGATTAAGTTATGGTCATTTTCAAGTCATAGTTTGTGATAAAGATCTCATATTTCACAAATAGGTGACAATTGGTATAAAAACAACCATGTCAAAGGAAATCTTGAAATTATTTTCATAAATATCATTTTATATTTTTTAAGTGCAAAAACTGATTTTTTTTGTGAACAAAGTACCAAAAATATGATGCAAAATGGCACCCATATTATTTTCATGGAAACTTGTACACATATGATGGATAATGCCCATATATTAGGTTTTCCTTGATTTCTACCTAATTTCCCCTAGTTAAATGAGTTTATGCCTATTTTCGAAAGTAATTCAAATTTGAACTACAACTGTTTGATAGCTTTGTCTAATTTTTCTGGAAAAATCATGTTAAGATACACAACTAGTGGTTATATCATAGAAATATTGATAGTTCTATAAAACATTACAACTTCTGATGAATTGTCATCGCGACCGTTTTGACTTTCTTTATGAAAAAAATGAAATAATGTGATAAAACACTTCAAAAAAAATCCTTTGCCATGAGGACCTTATATGTGTACTAGTTGCTATGAAAAATGATAAACTTTATTTTTGACAAAATTTGCAAAAAAATGTCTTCACAAAAAGGTCTATCATATGATAAATTGTATTTATGACAAAATTTGCAAAATTTGCAACTATAACACTACTCATATCCAACAATAACGGTACTACAGAATATTAATTAGAGATAAATTGTTTGCAACAATAACACTATACTCACATCCAACAATAACAGTACTAGCTACAAAATATTAGAGATAAATTGTTTGCAACAATAACCACTACTCACATCCAACAATAACAGTACTACAAAATATTAGAGATAAATTGTTTGCAGCAATAACACTACTATCACATCTAACAAATAATAACACTACTACAAAATATTAGAGATAAATTGTTTGCACTAACACTAGCTATTGTCTTCCACGCATGAGGAGACCCTAAAGACACTACAAACACTAGTACATATCGTCATCCGAATCAGAATCAGAAGGCTCCTGGCGCCGCACTGGTCGCGGTACAAGGTGACACTGTGCATAGTTGATGATTCTAATCTTGCGGTACACCTCGTATGCAACATACGCATCTACTGCTGGATACTCAATGTTGCAACCGTCAAGTGGGTACTTCTCCCAAAGATAATGCTGCACATTCTTGAATCTTTTCTTCATATCCTTGTACGCGTCCTCGTCGATCACGACGCTTG
The DNA here is from genome assembly GCA_026929855.1 of Poa annua. NCBI lineage: Eukaryota > Viridiplantae > Streptophyta > Magnoliopsida > Poales > Poaceae > Poa > Poa annua. The sequence continues at coordinate 8,648,435 of CM049432.1, forward strand.
CCATAGCAGCCATTCTAGTCTTGAGATGCTCAAGACTAAAGATAGCTTGGAGATCAATGTGGCAGGCAGATGGTATCTCAAGTCCCCAGGTGCGTTTCATCTTGATCTTGTCATTCGTTACATCAACGCTAGGACATTGCTTGTCACTTCTGCAAACAACAAATGGAACACATGTTAAAAATATACTGCCAACATGTAATTTGAGATCAAGTAGTTCATTTGCAATGATATATAACAATATATATTACTTTGAGATCTTGTATATGAATGAGATAGCAACAATGCAATGCAACTTTTATTTTTGGCCAATATATAATTTGAGAGATCAAGTATATATATGCAACAAAATTGGCAGTTAGTTGTTATATATATAATAACAATATATATGCATGCAATGCCAACATTCATTTTCGGCACTAGCTTAGTTTCATATGCAATGCAATTTTCGGCCAACATTGACACTTATAATTTTATGTAATATAACAACGGTAAAATGGTTTCTACCCTCAAAGGTAACTACCCCACGTCTCATATACCAACTTACGGAAGTACTTTGTCATAATTTATCGGTTTGAGTATGTTCGTATACTATATCTAAGATACCCAAAAACAACTTTAATGAAAAAATTGCAAATGGCCTAATATTTTACACTATATACTCGAAATATCGTCATATATGCATATAAAAGAGAAGTATGTAGAAGTTTTCTACATACTACTAAAAAAAGTATCTATAGTACTGAAATAGCATTATATACTCCATACTACATGATACATACCTCATGTTATGATAGATACTCCATACATTGTGTGAAACACACGTGGGGTAGTTACCTTCGAGGGTAGTATGAATATGTCCATATAACAACAATATATATATGCATGCAATATGCAACATTCATTTTCGGCCAATGTATAGTAACAACAATATATAGGCAGGAACTATAAAATTCTCCTCATTTCGGCCAAATGCAATGCAATAATATATATGCATGCAAATACGCAATGCAATGGAACAATATATGCATGCAATGCAATGCAACATACACACTATATATCAGCATATCTGCACATTTCGGCCAATGTATAATAACAACAATATAGGCAGGACCTATATACGATTTTCCTCATTTCGGCCAAATATTCATATGCCAAGATATATATTTAATTTCAGCCAATTAATACACATTGCAACATTTCATTTGGGCCAATATCTATAATTTTCATTTCGGCCAATATATACACAATCAAAGAGAAATTGCTATCCTATGCAATTTCTATCCATATGAAATCAACAAATTAAAGAAAATAATTAAGCCCCCAACATTTGGATGATTTTTACCTTGCCCATTGGAAGACCAAGACATACTTCTTGAAACAAATTTGGATGACCGCAACCTCCTCTTGATTGGTCGTGTACTCGAGATCAAGACCGATGAACTTGTCTTGCTCCCGAGCTTCACGAAGCCACTTCTTGAAATCGGAGAGATAACCACCCACCATTGCGCTATCATTCGTATAAACGACATTAAGCTTGGTGGTATGTGCAACCACCGGTCCGCAGCGCGTGATTGGTGGCGCCGGATTCATGGTGGCCGGAGGGATTGAAAGAGAGAGGGAGAGAGTCGCCGGAGAAGAGAGAGTATCAGAGAGAGCCGCCAGCCGAAATGAAAAGAAGAGAGGAAGAAGAGAGACCAACTGCCCAGTCGCTTCTAAAATTGTGGCGGGAGTCGAACGGTTGGGGGCTTTAGTACCGGTCCGTAACATGAACCGGTACTAAAGCTCCACCCGCCCAGCCCCGTGCGGCCGTTGCCATCCCACTGTGTGTTAGCCCGGTACTAAAGGTCTCTTACGGACCGATACTGATGCCCACCTCCACTCTGACCGTTCCGACCGGTACTGATGCTTATTAGTACCGGCCGCAAACATAACCGACACTGATAGTCTGGACGTAAAGTCCTTTTTTCCACTAGTGTCTGAACCATTGGTATGTCATCTGATGGCCAAAAATGAGGTAAAGTAGCGGTTATTGTAGCTCGCTGACTTAGTTTCATGAAGTCGGTGAATCCGGAGCCCCAGGTTAGACCGTGTAGAAGTAGTATGAGACCTTTCAAAAAAAAAATCATCACTGGCTCCTACCTTCTCGTCGATGATGCAATGTCGATATAATCACATCATTTATGTTCAATAATTAACCATAGCCTAATAAAACATGTAAGCCAATTAGGGATTAATGGCTTCCAAGTTCCATTGATCCCTTTATTTTTTAAAAAAGAAAAAAAATCAGGTTTACAAGTGTAAGAACGAATATGGATGTACTCAAGAAACAATACAACAAAATGGAGTTCATCTCTAAATGGGAGAAGCCTTTGTCTTCAAGGAGGCACGTGGCTTTCATAGTATATCCATCATGTCTAAGACTTGGAAGATGTCATGGGTGTGTATCAATGCCCACTCCAAAACCCTAAGTTTGGGGCCGAAGTGTCTCACATGGGTTTCAGCCCATTTTCCACGTAGGATGTCCCGATTATCCATTGTTCGGGCCGAACTATTTGGTTCACTGTAGTGGTGCTCAGTCTTGATTACACACTTTCTAGGGTCAGACACCCGTACTATGACCCCTCTATGCATCTTTTGTTCGAGTGTTTGTAAGCACACACTTAGTATTATATTCAAAGGTGAAATTCTATTAGAAAAAGATTCAATGCCTGCATTCATTATTGAAGAGAATATAAGGGAGTACAGATTTGATAGTCATAAAAACAACAAATCCCACCAACAAAACTTGATCAAAACTTAAGTGTTCCTAGGATAAGTCTTGTCATAAATCTTCTTACCTAATAACAGTGGATGCAGTAGTCAAATATCTGCCGAGCTAACACACAATGACACAACCTTTCCAGTCCCATGCAAGTGGTGGAGTATCAGTATATTGTGGGCGCATAAACCTTTCTCTCCACATGATCAAAAAGGAAAGAAAATTATATAAGACCAGCTAAAGTGCTAAACCATCTCACTTTCTCATCTTTGTACTTAATAAACATATTGTGATCACATGATAGCATGTTTCTCCCAAGCCAACCAGCATCAGCAATCATCACATTTTTTATAGAATGCTAAATAAATACATTAGCCATGATGATTCAGTTTAGCACACAGTGCAAGCAAGTGGAGATTGAGGGAAATCCAGGTAACCTATCAGCGTAGGGTTTAAATACAAACGGCTAGTACATGCCTGCGTGGCCAGAGATCCTACTTCCCAGGTGCCATAATGCAATCACATGAACATTTCCCGCCCAAATTCCGGACACCACGTTCCTATACTTGCATGCACATCAATTCGTTGACCATTGCACACATCTCCACCCATATTCTCAATCAAAATTTGCCAGTACTAGTTTTATATCTAAATAACGGAAACACATTTTTAAGTGAAAATGTCACAGGGGATCTCCATACATATTTTCAACACGACCTGCTAATTCCTTCAGCAATTCTATGTAAATAATGGAAACGCATTTTTTGTGCGTGAAAAAGTGACAGAGAAATGTCTTAATTTACTTATAAGTACATACTACTTATGAGACACCAGGCTTGTTCTGAATCAGCTGTACCTGTTCTTAATTCCCTCCCTGAGAGGCTGACTATGAGAGGTGCTGTTGCACTTAGCCAAGGCAAGCAGACCAGCTTTTGGGCTTTGGCTATCTTTAGCAGGGCATGATAAAAACAAACAATCCCCAAAAGTGTAAAAAATATCTCTCCCATTTTCTTTTCTTGGCTCAAGGCTACAAGCACAAGGAATTAAAGCAAAAGGTAGGACAGATTGAGGAGGAAGAAGAAGAGAAAGCCCAATTAAGGACAGATGCAGCACTACAAGGCTGGCAATGGTGGGTGGTGCTGCTGCTGCTATCCAATTCTAATCTAGATTTCCTTTCTATCTTTAGGAGGAGGTAGCTGCTTTGGATTTGCGTTTGCATTTGCATTTGCTTGTGGAGAGGAGGTAGAGGAGTCAGGGGAGGAGGAACAAGGCGGGGGAGCCAAAACAGAGGAGACATCCTCCCCTGTTTCTGCTCCTCCCCCTTGCCCTTGTTGGTTCTTGCTCTTCTGCCTGTTTGTTTGATTGATTGTTGTCGTGCTCGGCGGCGGCGCCCTGATCGGGCCGGCCACCGCGTTGGCGTTGGCGGCATGGGGTGCGCCGTGTCGAAGGGTGCGTCACTGGGGTCGCCGGGGTGCGACGTCTCGTCGGCGTCCGGGTACGAGGCGGTGTCCAGGAGCGCGTCGGCGTCAGCATCGATATGGAGCAGGCCAGTAGTACGGCTTGATCTTAGCGGCCCCGACGGGGAGGAGGAGCAGGAGCAGGAGGGCGTGCGCGGCAACAATGCCGTCGGCGCGCGGCTGGGCAACCTGCACCGTCGTCACGTCGAGTGCGAGCAGGTTGCTGCCGGGTGGCCGGCGTGGCTGAGCGCCGTGGCCGCCGAGGCCGTGCATGGGTGGGTGCCCCTCAAGGCCGAGAACTTCGAGAAGCTGGAGAAGATCGGGCAGGGCACGTACAGCAGCGTGTTCCGGGCGATGAGCCTGCAGACGGGCCGCGTGGTGGCGCTGAAGAAGGTGCGGTTCGACAGCGTGGAGCCGGAGAGCGTGCGGTTCATGGCGCGGGAGATCGTCGTCCTCCGCCGGCTGCAGGGCCACCCCAACGTGGTCGGCCTCCACGGCCTCATCACCTCCCGCTCCTCCGCCAGCATCTACCTCGTCTTCGAGTACGTGGAGCACGACCTCGCCGGGCTCGCCTCCGCCTCCTCCTCCGCCGCCGACCACTCCTTCTCCCAGCCCCAGATCAGGTGCTACATGCGGCAGCTGCTGGCGGGGCTGGAGCACTGCCACGCGCGCGGGGTCATGCACCGGGACATCAAGTGCGCCAACCTGCTCGTCAGCGGCGACGGGCAGCTCAAGATCGCCGACTTCGGCCTCGCCAATCTCTTCTCCTCCTCGCCGCAGCAGCAGCAGCCGCTCACCAGCCGCGTCGTCACGCTCTGGTACCGCCCGCCGGAGCTCCTCCTGGGCGCCACCGCCTACGATCCCACCGTCGACCTCTGGAGCGCCGGCTGCGTCTTCGCGGAGCTCCACGCGCGACGCCCCGTGCTCCAGGGCCGCACCGAGGTGGAGCAGATCCACAAGATCTTCAAGCTATGCGGCTCGCCGCCCGACGCCTACTGGCGCCGCCTCGGGACCGTGTCGTCCTCCTCGTCCGTTTTCCGGCCGCAGGTCCCCTACGAGAGCCGCCTCGGGGAGACATTCGGGTCCGCAATGCCCGACGCCGCGCTGCGCCTCCTCGGCACGCTCCTCTCCGTCGAGCCCGCCGCCCGCGGCACCGCCGCCTCCGCCCTCGCCTCGGACTACTTCACCCACGCGAGCGAGAAACCGTCCGGGCTGATCCCTCCCAGGTGCGCGGCGCCCAACAGGGAGATGGACGCCAAGCTCCGGGAAGAAGATTCGAGGAGGAGGAGAAACGACACGGCGAAGAGGCTGTCGAGGGCGCACAGGAGCATGCAGGACACCAGCAGCAGCCAGCGGCATCACGGCCACGGCCACGTCCACGCCGAGGAGGTGCTGCCCCAGCTGGAAGTCGCCAGCAAGCGGCAGGACGACGACGCCCCGCCGTCGCCGCTGCCGTGCGCAGGAAAGGAGGACGCGCCGGCACAGCTCGCCGACCACGTTGCTCTCCCCGCCGGCCCCGTGCAGCTCGCCGCGTCCACCGGCTTCGCGTGGGCCAAGAAGCCCAGAGTGCCGGACGCATCGGCGACCAAGAGGAGCGCCTCCAGGAGGACGACCAACACAACCGACGGAGGCGACGCCGCAAGCGCAAGAACGACAGCCTCCACCGCAGCTCCATACGAGGTGGAGAAGCAGGAGATGATCAAGCAGTGGGCGCAGGTGACAGAGGCCTTCGGCTCATCCCAGCAGCCCCACAACAGCAGCAGCAGGTCCATCAGGGAGCCATTGGACGGCAAGCAGCTCAAGACCGGCAAGGTCACATCGAACATCTCTTACGACATAGGATGATTTCGCCGCTCTTCTGAAGCTGTTTTTAAATTTGATTTCCTTGGTTCAGAAGCATAAGGGGAAGAAGATGCAGATGCAGAGGGTGGACTACTCGGGTCCGTTGCTGTCGCGGGTGGACGATCTCCTGCAGAGCCACGAACAGCAGATCCGGCGAGCCGGCCGCCGATCGTGGTTCCACAAAGGTGAATGGACTGGCCACCTCACGATTCAACATTAGCCTGAAACCGCCATTGCCGACCTCGTTCTTCTTGTTCTCCACAGGAAGCAAGAGGGAGCAGCAGCACTGATCACACCCGTACGCCATGATCACAGAGACAGAACAGCAGCAGAAAAAGTTCATCTTCTCCGCTGAATGCTGATGCAACCAAAGACGCAGCCATGCGCGCGCTAGGCCCTGTGTAGAAGGCTGGGATTTTTTTTGTTCCCCCTGACTCCTGCTGGGAATTGACCTGTTTCCGGCGAAATTCCTACGTTTCAAACGGGAATGGTACCCTGTGTATAGCAAGAGGAGTACTCCATAGGGCTGCCGATCCACAATGCATGTACCGTAGTGTCCACTTGTTCAGTTCCACTCCGGTATTCTTCCCTCGACGAGAAAATCACAGAAAATTAAACCACCGAAACCGTGGCTCCTATTTTAAAAGACTACTAAAAGTGTATTTTGTGACAAAAACACCGGCTCTGTATAACATTTCTTTTAAAGATTGAACACTCTCGTCGCCCATTTGAAAAGATAGTTAAAAATCATGTAATAATACAAAGCTCATAAAATCATGAAAGTGTAATAGAAAATTTCCATCACATTTCTGTAACATAGTAAAAATAATGGAAGCGTACCAACCAATTCCTACACATTTTAGAAACATAGAAAAATTGTCGAAAATACTAGTGAAGTTTCTAAACATTAAACAAAGCTAGTAAAAATCAAGGAGGGCAGTTGGCACAATTCGTAGCATTTTACAAAGCCAATAAAAATCATGGAAAAAATACTCGCAAAACTCCTATGCATTTAAAAATTAGTCAAAATCAGGTTAATATACTAGCAAAGGTTTCAACAGATTTTGCAAAGCTTGTAAAAATCATGGGAAAACAAGAAAAATTTCTACGCATTTTACAAAGCAATTAAAAATCATGGAACAATCCTAGCAACATGTTTTGCACTATTTATAGAAGGAGAGCAAATCATGGAAAATAATGCCCCTACGCATTCTACAAAGTAGTTAGAATGATGGAAAATATAGCAAAATTCTAACTTATTTTGCAAAGATAGAAAAATAATAATGGAATATTCCTATACATTTTATAAAGCTAGCAACAAATAACACTAAAACTTCTACATATTTTACAAAGCTAATAAAAATGTGAAAATACTAAAAAAAATCCGACACATTCTACAAACTAGCAAAAATCGTGAATAATATTAGCACATTTCTATACATTTTGCAAAGCTAGTCGGAAAAAATGCTAGGAAACTTCTACGTATTTTATAGACCTATTAAATCATGGAAAATACTAGTAAAATTCCTACACATTGTACAAAGGTAGTAAAACTCATTGAAAATGCTAACGATTTTCTACACAATTTACAAAGCTAGTAAAAATCTTGGAAATCAGTAGCAAAATTCCTATCTAGTAAAAGTCAAGGAAAATATTAGAAAAGTTTACCTCACTAAAGTTAATAAAAACATGGAAAATACTAGAAATGTTCTTTTGTCCAAAAACATAATTGTGGTGGTCTTATGAAACTGGAGCCATAGTTGTTGTGTTTTTTTTAATTTCATGTGTCGCTATGCCCTGCTAATAATGCCTCAAAATTGAGGCAAATGCTGAAATGTTCGGTGCTTTCTTCTCACTTTGCTCCATTGTTGTTTTTTTATCGTCATTTTTTGTCTGAACTGGACATAAATAATTCATAAAGAGAAATTATTATAAAGTATGCCTAAGCAAACAAGGACACGCAAAAACAACCGTCAAGATAAAAGCAACATTACCAAAAACTGACCATCTAGAGAGGGTACGACTCACGAACGAGCTACCATGGTAGATCCAACCACCTATACCATCGTGATTTTTCATCATAACAAGTCCAAACATTCTACGGAAAGAACCTTCGACAATGGAACCACGGGTAGAAATTTTCATATTGTTACATACAGTCAAGGTTTTGGTTTTCTGTGGGAATAAATTCCTGAGGGGGGTCGGGATTTTCCGTTACCGCGGTTACCAGAAAATCATGACCGGTTATCATACAAATTTAAAATCTAAAATTCGAAAATTCAAATTTGTTGGTTCCTAGTTTGACCATTTTTTTAATTTTTTATAAAATTCGAAACAATCAGGATTTTTCGCTATGAGTTCGCTATGACTATTTCCCGGTGGTGCTCAAGATATCCGGTTACCGACCGATAACCAAAACCATAGGTACAATACAACCAATGAAAATCTGAGTACTCGTACAACACACCTAAACTGAAGTCTTCCCGAGGGCCGCCCTGCAACTTCCCCTACCGGACAGATCCGAAGTCCTCGTCACCGGCTCACCGCCGACATGGCATGGGCTTTGCAATGCAAGGGGATGCCATTTACAAAGCCTTTGCCAAGTGGTTGCAAGGGGAGGACGGAGGGGGTGGTTCCTCTCATGCCGCCTGGAGGGATAGAGGGGATATTTTGATGGTATACGCTCTCAACCGACGAATCTGATTTATTTGTTTTCAAAACTGATGCGTGCAACCATCTTTATCATAAAAATTTCAATCCATACCAAAAAAAAAATGTCTTACTCGAAGTCTGGAACAACAGCTATAAAAAAGTGTTTTCTGATTTTGGTTATACACTTTAAGCATTACGTAATCAAAACGAGTTCTGTGTTTCTTCAAGATTTGTAAAAAAAAACAGATTCTAAGTTAGGTTCAGTCCATATAAGAGCAGAATGTTTCAAATGGATGGAGAATGGCATAGCCTGATATCAAACAGTGTACATTCAGTGGTATGATATGATATTAGAAGACCAATAATAGATAAATAAAATAAAGATATCGATAAGGCGGACTGGATAGTGTAGTTCATTCCTGATTTGCAGCAAATTTCCGCGTATAATTTGGCTTGCTAACTCAGGTTGCCGAACAACATGACTATATAAGTAGGTTTTTACATAACAACCTTGCGGCGGAGCTGTTCATCTTGCAGAGCACACAATTTTTTCAAGCCCCACACAGGAAAGCCAAGCTTATCAATCTTCAAGCTTCAGAACTTGTAAGAACCTGACAATGGTCTGAGGTCCTGACTGAAACTTAAGGTTTAACTTAGCACCCCCAGCTCACGTGTCAATCTTCGTCGCAAAGGAGTGTCGGTATCTGCCCATGATCAACGAAATCAAGCCGGTTTAGCCTTACACTGCACAGGACATTCTCAGGGAGTTCTTCTTGCTTCTGAGCCTGCATGAAATGCTCAAAATGTTCAGTTCATCAAGCAATTAGCCCGCTTGTCAAATTATCAAGAGGAATCGTTGATCATCTCACCTGTATGGTTAGACCAAGATCGATTACACCGTGTTTCAGCCGTTCTCGAAATGCTTCGAGCCCTTTCCTCGATATGAAGCTAAACCGGTGCACATCAAGGTCAATCTCCAAGTAATTTGATCCCTGTATCAACCTCATATGTCATGCAGGAGTCAAGATGCAAGAGAAGGAAACAAGATGACATCAAGAAAAATATTACTTACCACATAAAAGTTGTGCTGAGGCCGTGATAGGACTGGTTTTTCATTATAAGCCTGCACAAGCTTTCTCTCAGCAGAACTCAGATTCATATCGTCCGGGTTAACCAGCCCTGTCAATAATTTTAATCTTTCCCTGTAAGGGACAGTTGAGTCTAATGGAAACCCCTTAACCTTCTCTACCTCGTCGTTTACAAGTCTCTGAGAGTAAGATAGAAAACAGAGATTATGGACACATTAGTTCAGATCTTCAGGATTAACAAGCATTAATTATTTGTGAAGTCCACCGAGAGAGAAATGCACCTTGATACTCTCATAGAACTGAGGAGAGATCTCTTTCTCAAAATTGTCGTTCAGTTTGAAGTACAATACTAGATTAATCCCTTCGCCGTCGCTGTCACCAAGGAAGATAGCAGCTGGATATGTAGGCATCTAGGTGCAAGACAAATACTCATTAGTAATCATGCAACTACTAGCACGTTTAAACTTATGGGGGCAACCAGCGAGTGCCGATTATCATACCTGAATATTTACAATAAGTAAGGAAGGAACTTTCTCGCTTGGCCGTATGGATGGAAGATCAATATACTGGGCAATGTGATGTATTTTCCTTGGTGACATGAACATGTCTACACCAATCGGAGTATATGGACAACTTGCTGGAGCAGCTGACTTTCTTTTGTCTCTACATAAATGGAAAACATACAAATCAAAACCAAGTTGATGTATTACAGAACAGAACGCATGCCGAGCAAGTGTGGACCAACTCTTACCTGAAAAAGGTTTCCCCACGTAGCTTGAAGTTTGAAGGTTCAATAACAGACCAACAACCTTCCAATATTTTCTCACTGGCTTGAGGAATCAATAGTCCGGCTCTTGGACGGATCAAGTACCTCCTAGAAGAGCCTGTTGATACAAATTCAACATCAACAATATTTTTATAACATAACCATTTCATTCTAATGTAAAGCAAACGGTGAAACACATGAGAGCCAAACTCACATATTTCAGTAGTTTGCTCTCCATCAAAAGATTTTCTGGTGAAAGAGAGCCTGACAACTCCAGACTTCTTCTTTTGGCTCCGCGGACTTGCTACTCCCAATGGCTGAACCTTATTAGCATGACGAGGAGTGCACACTGGTGTCAAACTTTTGAAGATACTTTCATGAGATTTTTCTCCATCTTTGAAAGACTTCAATGCATTGCATGCCTCCTCGCCTCTTCTAAGTTTCGTCAGCATTTTTACGCCACCCTCATTTCTCATCTTTGCTTCCTCCACCTTTGCACTGAAGACATCATATGTTTCCGAGCTTGCGATTTTAAGCCTCTCTGCGTCCCCGGCTTGGCTTGATTTATCCATATTGTTTGCATCTCTTGATAGGTATTGTCCAACAGCTTGAGCAACACACGAGCCGTCGAGAATCTTCTCGAACTTGTGGAAGCAATCAGCAATACATGAGGCATCTTCACACTGCAGTAGTTGTGTCATTCCTGAGCTCGAAACAGCAGGCAAGTCTGCAAGAAGAGATTCTGCATAAATACATAGAACCAATAATTCATATACCTAGTGCCAATCGATCATGTCAAGAGGAGATACAATACCTCCATTGACGCTGCTAAAGTCTTCATCGGAATCGGACTCCAAAATACTGATAGAATCGAACCATGCGTCTTCTTCACACACAACTGGACCAATAGGAGAAAAAAAAACTAAAGATTCAACTCTCTGTGAAATGCAAAGGTTTTATATCCAGAAGTATGTGAAAGTACCATGAAAATTCCAGTAATTACCGTTTCCATTCTCCGAGTCGAACTCACTGTGATGCCACTGCAACTGTGTGAGATGGAACGTTACGTTCGAGACAACTTCTCCAGAAGCAGCACAGCTCCCTACATCACTGGGGCGTAGAGAAGGTGTATTTCTTGAAACCTTTCCGCGGTACCGGCGATGTACGCAGCGCAATCTCTGCGGTCTCCGCCTTCTAGTTGTGGACACGCAGGCGCCCATGGTAGTTGCAACAGGGTTTCTTCCTCACAGGGTTTCACCAGAATGCAGATTGTAAAGAAGCTGCAAAAGAAAGGTTCAAGAGTGATCAGCTAACTTTTTCGTCACAATTTGGAGATTACTTGTGCGCCAACCCTAGATTGCTTGCACGTCTGGAAGTTGGTTGCCTAATTCATGAAACTATATGAAAAACAACAAATCTATAATAAATTTGATAAAACGAAATAAGATGCAGTACAATGGCTCAAGAAATAGGACCCCCTCCGACAGAAGATCTTGAGGGAAACAGCAACGCAGATGCATTGATCTTAAAACAAGATGCAGGAACCAAAACAAACCATGAACGTCTTACTTACAGTGACAACAGAAGCCGGAGATCAAAACCATTAGCAAAATTCTTCAAGGCCTACATGGAACTACTACTATAAGAAATACTCCTACCTGATAACGAAGAGCGCAAGCGAGGCCGGATATAAGACGCCTGCCAATCACCAGCGCACGTTCCAGTCCTCACGACAGCCTGCGAATAAATCCGTTAATTGACCAATTAAAAGCTGATATACACCCAGACATGTACGCACGCTCATACTCGCATAACCGGAAAGTAACAGTTGGTCTCCGCATCACAACAGCTAACAGAATTGGTCTGAATCTAGCTAGGAAAACAGTCAAGAAGATGTATAAAAGGAAACTAGTCGTACTGGGGACAACTAGCAGAAAACAATAAGTAAACAGGCGTGAAGATTCTGCAAAAGCTTGCTTAATCGGTCCTTGAACCTCTCAAGTTGACTGGATGTGCTGTTCACCCAGGAGAAGATTGTTTAAGTAATTTAAGGCGACGAACACAGAAACCCACAGCTTTGCCGTGATTAAAAAACAGTCGGTGGAACTGAAACCAGCGACAGAGCTCAGACAGCACGGATCTTAATTAGCCCCGATCGAGAAGTTGTTTGGAAAAGGAAAGGGGAGGAAAACAAATGGGCGGACAGCAAGAGACCTGAAGAACTCGGATTCACGTCTGCGTGCGCGGACTAATTAATCCCACAAAATGATTGACAGCACGGGTGAATGAATCGGAGACAGATTAGTCAAAGACAGACAGGGGCACCGCACAATACTTTTCGCTCTGCAGCCAAGCCAGGCACCAGCTCGATGAAGAAGCAGCACAGTGAAAGGAAACGCAACAACAATCTGATAATGGGACGGCACAGCAGCATTGGGAGTGGGAGATAAAAACATGAGAAAGAACCGGCTGTATGTGTTGTGCTCTGCCAGGGAACCATGCCCGCCGGCCGAGATAGTAACACCAAAAGAAAAGCAAGCAAGGGGAGAGATTTCCAGGTCGTGCCAACACAATCAGACTCGCTTCTTTTTCCTGCCAAGAACACCAGAGGTAGAGATCCCCTGCCTCCAGGCTCCGGGTAACAAAACAGAACAAGACAATCCATGGAGAGAGAGAGAGAGAGGTACCGGAGCATGAGAAGAAGGGTGCAGGCGGCGGAATCTTGCGGGCCGGCAGGCAGCGTCGTGGACTGTGGAGGTGGCCGGAGGAGCAGAGTGCAGGGTGGATAGCCGGCAGAAGCGAAGTCGCCGAGGCCCGAGGTGGTGGTGGTGGTGAGTGTATGGTATCGCATACACGTAGTATATACCCTGTACTCCCACGTGGCCGGAATCGGGGGCGGAGCGCGAAGGTTCAGAGGAGAGATTATATAGCTCGGATCGAGGCCCAGCGAAAGGTCGGAGACGACGACAAGAGAACCAAAAAGAAGATGGTGGTGGTGGCTACAGTTTCGGAACCCGGGTTCGATCGTGTTTCGTTCGGCCTCCTGTCTTGGTTCGGAATTCGGAAGAACTCGTTCGTAGTATTTCATCAGACGTAAATGTCTGGTTGTGGAGGATGAAATGAAATTGAAGTTTGGTGGTGGGCGGGCGGTTGACGCTTCACTGCAGCTCGCGGGTCAGCAACGTGAAATTTCACAAAAATAACCCTTTGGCCAAAGTTTAGTAAAAAATAACCCATTTTTAAAACTATTTTGAAATCTAACCCTTTTTGGTAGCGCCCGGCGCTACCCTCTGTGTGGTAGCGCCACAGCCTCCGTCGCTACCCTCGTGCCAGCGTGGCAACGCGGGCCCGTGTGGAAACGGCTAAGTCTGGGAGGGTAGCGCCATGCCCCTCGGCGCTACCCTCCGAAGGGCTTGTTGCCACGCTGGCACGAGGGTAGCGACGGAGGCTGTGGCGTTACCACACAGAGGGTAGCGCCGCATCGTTGGGCGCTACCAAAAAGGGTTAGATTTCAAAATAGTTTTGAAAAAAGGTTATTTTTTGCTGAACTTTGTCCAAAGGGTTATTTTTGTGAAATTTCACGTCAGCAACCGTGGATGCTGTTACGCGTTCCTGTTCATCGAATTTAATGGGCAGATATCATACTCACCCAGGTGCCCGCTCAAACCCTCTGTCAGTGACGCAGTACCGCATGCGTGCGTGCGTTCGTGCAGTGCAGTGCAGGGACTTTGATCACCATCGCTACTTACCATGATAATTCCCAACGTACGAACTGAGCAATAATTTTCTTCACCAATTCTGTCAAGGCGTCAATGCTCTTTTTTTAAAGAGAATTCTACACTTTATTGATCAAATCACTACAAAGAGTATCGCGGATACACTCCGGACCCCATCACGGAAAATGGCAAAAACAAAATGTTCCGCTCGACAAGCTAAAATATGTGCTGAATTATTATGCAACCGGCTGATATGACCAAAGGCCACAGATAAGAAAGCCAACACCATCATCCTCCTGATATCCTTGATCACAACACCGATAAGCTACATTATCGGTTTAGAGTTTTGAAACGTTAATGCTCTTTGTCCTATGACAAATTACTTTAGAGTTTTGAAAGGTTGCTTATTAGTGATAAGCTACATTAAGATTGGATGGATGAAGGTGATATATCTCTTTTCTTATTGGTGGCCAGTGATACCGAAGAAAAGGGGTATGCGTTGATTTTTCTCTTATCGTTTTGGTTTTGTAAAGTTGGCATTTATGTGTCTTGTTACTTGACTTATATTTTTATAAATGAGATACGTGTTAGTATCAGAAGATGAAAAAAGAACAAGCAGAGACACCACACGCCGGCACAAGAAATCCAATACAGAAATGCAATTTCTCACTTTGTCGTCGTGGTAACTACACACAGGATCCTCCGAATCGGACGGCCGGCCGCGCTGCCCGAGAGAGAAGCTGAATTTTTGTAGCGTGCAGGGCAAGCACGCAGCGATAGGTGCAGAGCTCCCCATCATGACAAAATCCTGCTGAATCCAATAAGGCATGCAGCACCAACACAGATGCAGGGCTACTCTGTTCCACTGCTTCCCCTGTTCCACTGCTGCAAGTAAACTTTTACTACCAAACCCGTTTAGTAAAAGGTGTATCAATTTTTTTAGAAGTCAGACAGTGTAATTTTTGATCAAGTTTTCTAAAAAATCGGTCAAAGTTCACATATTTGATGACTAAGCGAAAACAATTATACCTCATTTTACCGAATGAAGGTAAGATTGCGTGAAGTTTGGATGATGAGAGCATGTACACCTTATGAATTTTGCTAAGGGAAAAAGGTGTCCAGTGGGTCTGGAAAAAGCTATAAGCATCACTTTTCCCAGCATCTCCTGGTGATGTAGACGCAATTGCCAGCTCGAACGGTAGGAAGAAATAATATTTTATTATGTTTTATTGTGTTGGTGATAATTTGGGGTTGTGTCTAGCGTTAGACTCAACTCAGAGAATCTTTCCCTTAAACGAATCAGCTGGTCCACCGTTTAGACGCAGCTCTATATGGCTCCTTAGACTCAAGATATCCAGCACGCTACACACGTTTCGAGGCTTTCAGAGTGACCACCATGGACAATGTCGATGGTTAACAACATGGTGTAACTTTAGAGTACTACCATGAGGCTTTAAGCGAGCGTTTTGTTGACCCGTTACAAGTTAATGAAGTTGAGCCCTTGTACATGTCATGGGAGACCGTCACTCTTGATTTTGATCATAGAGTTAAACAAACCGGCACCAATTATTGGCCTCGTGTACATCTTGTTATTGAGTTACTAGGAAACCTGAAGTAAAAAAAACATAAATTTCGGTAATATGTGCATATTGAAATAATATAGGCCTAGAAATCTGTGGAATTGAAAAAAGTGCGGGTTTAAAAATTTTAAACTCTAAAAATTGTTCAATTTGGGGCACTTCTAAGATCGAAACGTTTGTACTTTCATAAAATGAGCTATTTTGAAGTTTTTTTTGAAGTGTTCAAATATGCAAATTTGGAAGTCGATTTGGTGATAGAAGTACGTATATTTTTTTGTTTTGTGAAGACATTTAATTGAAAGAATATTATGCATGCAACATTTTTACTGTTTTTAAAATGTAGGTTTTTTATCGTTTTGATATACATTTTTGTTGGATGCATAGGTTTAAGATATTGATTTTGTCTCAAGCTATTGATCGAATTTTAATCTTTCAAATACTTTTGCCTAATACCATAAGTAATTAGTTTTTTTTATGATCATTTTGGTATGCTTTCTATATATTTTGCATGAATAGATTTAAATATATTTTTTTAAGCTTTCAAATATTTTTGCCTAATACCATAAGTAATTTTTTTTGTGATCATTTTGGTATGCTTTCTATATATTTTGCATGGATAGATTTAAATATATTATTTTTTTTTGGAGTTTTTTTTGGGTGTTCAAATATGCAAATTTGAAGGTCGATTTTGTGATAGAAGTACGTATATTTTTTTATTTTGTGAAGTCATTTAGTTGAAAGAATATTATGCGTGCAGCATTTTTACTCTTTTCAAAATGTAGTTTTTTTATCGTTTTGATATATATATTTTTTGGATGCATAGGTTTAAAGATATTGATTTTGTCTCAAACTATTGGTCAAATTTTAATCTTTCAAATATTTTTGCCTAATACCATAAGTAATTAGTTTTTTTTGTGATCATTTTGATATGCTTTCCATATCTTTTGCATGGATAGATTTGAATATATTGATTTTCCAGTTTTAATCATTTTCTGGGATTTATTTTCTCTTCTGGGAAAAAATCAATCGGCTGACCGGTGGGCCCCGCCATGGCGTCCCTGTGACGTCACTCGCATGCGAGCTTGGCCGCGGCGAGCACGATGCCGGCGGCGTCGATTCACAGCGAGGGAGGTCGCGCGCGCATGTGCGTCCGACGCCCGAGGGCGCGAGCTACCTGGGAGTGGCGGCGCCACCACTCCTTGGTCGCCGGAGCGGCAGCGGCGGCGTGCAGTTGCGGCGAAAAGCAGGCGAGACGACGGCGGCGATTCCGGCGACGGTGTGGCCGCCCCGGCACGGTTTCTCCGGCACAGAGATAGATCGCGCGACGGCGCGCCTCGCCGTGCTCTCCGATTTGAAGGAGAACGCCAGTAGCGGCGACGGAGCCCGGCGGCGGCGGCGGGCGGAAGCGGAGCCGCGGGAGAGAGAAGAGGCGCGGTGACTGTGCGTGGCGGTTTTGTCGAAAAGTCCTTACAGTTTGACAGAATTACGAATAGGTCCCTCCACGCGTTAAAGTCTGGACCGCGGGTCACGGCGACGATATCTCAGTGGTTTTTCTGCAAGACGACCCGGCGACCGGCGGAACCGGGTATTACCGGACGGAGACCGGGCGACGTGTCGCCGTCCGATTGGAGGAGAGGGCGCTGCTACAGTACGCGCGCCTGGGGGGTTCTTCTATGCGCATCTAGACCGTTGATTGCTACGATCGGACGACCCACGGCTTTCGGGTGACGTGGACAGAAGATCTGAAGTCAAAAACGACGCCCTTTTATATATAGTACTATTATCATCCGAAATTCATATGAAGTCCGCATGCTAACTTCCGTCGGATCGGAGTGGAGTCATGTCGTTGGTAGGATTGTAAGCCGTCACACGAGATGAGTCCATTGTTGTAAATCTACGACACATGTTGTTTTCCCCCTCTTCATTTTGAATGGATTTTCCATGTTAAAAATTATGTTTCCCTATGTTGATCTTTTTCCTCTTTGCTGTTCATTGTATGTTGGTATATAACGGAATTCAGTAAGAGTGTACAAGTCCCAACACAAAATTCACTGTCACTTGAGTGGCATCTCAACTGAAAAAAGTGCACAAGATTTTAATCTTATAAGGACATCTCCAGTCGCCCCCGAGCGCATCCAGGAGGCCTTTTTAGAGCCGGCGGAAGAAAAAAGCGCCGCCCCCCCCCCCCCCCCAGAAGACCAGTTAGCTCTGTTTCGGCGGAAAATAACGCCGGCGCTCCCAGGCGAAACCCAGCCCACCGGGTTTGGCCTAGGGGGGGGGTGAATTGGCGCGAAACGCGACGCGGGCCAGCGCTGTCAGCGACGCGGGAGAAAATGGCGCCAACAGAAACCGCCCGTGCTCATCTTCTCGGCTCCCGCGTCGGTCAAAGGCTGCCGGAGTAATGACGAGGCGGGCGGCCAGTGAGCTCACCCAGTCAAAGGCTGCCGGAGTAATGGCGTGGCGTGTTCACGCGGCGCACAGTAATGGCCACCCTCCACCGCCCCTTCGCCTGGCCGCGCCGCTATAAAATCTCCCCGACCCTCGCCGCCCATCGCCATTCCTCTCTCGCCGCCTCTCCTCACACCCGCACTCTCTCCACTCCACCGTCGCAACCCACCGCCGCCGAGAAGATGGCCGCCACCGCGAAGAACGGCTGGGGGCACCGTTTCCTCCGCAAGGAGGAGGTCTGGGCGCTCTACAGCGCCGAGTACCCATGTCCTCCAAACATGCGCGTCCCCGGCGCCTCCGCCACCCGCGGGCCATGGACACTGAGCGCCGGAGGGGTGCCCGTGCCACCCGTCCCCGCCGAAGACGAGTACGTCATTGCCGAGGTGCGGGCTAGCCTCACGCCGGAGCAGGCCGCGGATCCGCGCTGGAGGGCCGCTGGCAACGACGACTTCTGGACGGCGTACTTCCAGCGGCGTCGCGAGCAGGAACTCGCCAACCGCGGCAACAACGGTCTGGTGGAGGGTTGCTTCAACGCGCACGGGCGCAGGCGGTGGTGGGATAGCGAGCACCGCACTTTACAGTGGGTGCTCGACTACATCGCCGCCGGCAACGAGCCCCGGCTCACCATGCCGGCCTTGGCGCCCTGGCGCATGGGCGGCATCAGCTCTTCGTCAGCGGCGCGGACGAACAGCTCCTCCTCCGGCACAGGTAAACGCCAGGCGCCCCCTTCTTCGACCACCCCTCCTCCGATCCTCAACTCCGGGCGCCGCGCCCCGTGCGTACCGGCGCCCTCCGCATCGGTGAGCCACGCCAGAGGAGTTCGGTGTCTCCGGCCAGCCTCTTCTCCCGCCTCGTCAGGCCCAAGCGCGAGCCGAAGAAGGAGCCGAAGGAGGAGCAAGAGGAGGAGTGGCCGGGGTTGAAGGAGGCCGAGCACCATCCAGCCGGCGGCGAGGTCACCGTGCAGGAGGTCGAGCAGCAGCGGCAGCTCCTCGCCGAGGCCGAGCGCCGGCGTGCAGAGCGCGAGCAGCGCGGCTTCCTCCCCCGCCGCAGTCGCGCGAGATCAAGTACTACGTGCTCGACTCGAGCGACGAGAAGGAGGAGGACGACGAGGACGAGCCGTTCCACCTTACGCTCAAGATGAGCAAGTGGTGGGACGACGGCGACGCCGCCGCAAGAAGGACGACGACGGCTCGGACGACGATGGCGGCGTCGGCGACTACAGCCAGGCGATCGCGCGGCGAGCCTCGACATCTTTAACAAGTAGTTTTAGTTTTTTTTTAATTGCCTATGTAAGCGGCTAAATCAATGAAATCGTCTCTGTTTGTGCGCCAATTTGAATGAAACCGTCTTTGTTTGCGCCAAATTTATGTTTGCGTCATTTTTTGAATTGCGTTGGTCAAATCTTAAACGAGGAACGACTGGAACCGCGCCCACCAAGTTTTAGAATAGCGCCGCCACGGGCAAGGAAAAAAGCGACGATTTAGGTCTCTGAAGATTCCCTAACCGGAGAAGAGAAGAGGCAGCTCCGGCGACAAGAGTAGCAGTAGCAGACGCTGGTCCATTGGTGAGGCGGCTGGACATGCTCTCTCTCTCTCTCGCGGCGGAAAGGGACCGACGCGCGAATGGCTGAACTAGGCCTCGCAATCATTGTGCACGCTTTCATAATCCGGCCGGCCGGTAGGTGCGGCGTCTCGTCTCACTGACTGAAGCAGGCAAGGAAAACGTTGCTGAAAAATGTCACTCTTGGCTTTATGTTCTGTTTTCTCCGCCACTCCATGCACAACCATGCTCAGATCTAGCCCGTTCACTTTTTAGTTTTCCTTGTTCTGAAAAAAAGAGGACTAGCAGCACATTATGGTAATTTTCGTCGCAGTCAGTCGCAGCATGTGGTAGTAGTAAGTGAAATTTTATAAAAATAACCCTTTGGACAAAGTTTAGCAAAAAATAACCTCTTTTCAAAACTATTTTGAAATCTTTTTGGTGGCGTCCAACGATGCGGCGCTACCCTCTGTGTGGTAGCGCCACAGCCTCCGTCGCTACCCTCGTGACAGCGTGGCAACGCGGGCCCCGCGAGGTGGATGTGCAACGCCACGCCCTTTGGCGCTACCCTTCGGAGGGTAGCGCCGCCCCATGGCGCTACCCTCCCTGACTTAAGCGAGGCGTAGGACTGCCCGAGTGTCTATCTCCAGAGGAAACCCGAGCTGTTGCGTCCCGAACCGTTCTTCCCCCTCATTCGCCCCCAACAGCTCATCTCTCCTTGTACTCACCCCCCTCACAAATCTCTCCATATTGGTTCGATTTGGCTATGGATTTGGGGTCTGGGAGGGTAGCGTCATGGCGCCTGGAGCTACCCTCTATAGGGCAGCGTCGTGGCCCTTGTTGCTACAACAGGGTAGCGCCGAGGCGCTTGGAGCTACCCTGTAGAGGGTAGCGCCACATACTGGGTCGCTACCACCCTTACAAAAAGTTACAGAGCCCTCTTTCCATACCATCGCGAGCACGTCGAAAACGGCTAAGTCTAGGAGGGTAGCGCCATGGGGATTGGAGCTACCCTCTTAAGGGTAGTGCCGAGGTGCGTGGAGCTACCATGTAGAACCCTCTTTCCATGCCATCGCGAGCACGTCGGAAACGGCTAAGGGTGTGTTTGGTTCAGGGGGTATGATCTAGAGGTTGAGGTTATCCCCAACCACATGGTTAGGGATAGCCAATTTTTTTGTTTGGTTTGGTGGGCTGATACGTGGTTGGGGATAGCCATTTTTGCGTTTGGTTCAAAGGTAAAAAAGTGGATGGACGTTGAGCTCTGGCGAGAGGAGGCGGCGCCGCCAGCAAGAGGAGTCGCCGCCGGCGAGAGGCACCGCCGTCGTGAGGTTGCGTCCTCCTATTGCACGCGCGGAGGCGGAAGACGTGGGCGACAACGCTAAGAAGGCCACACCCGGCGGTGGAGCATGGCACGCGGGGGAAGGGCGGCGGCGCCTGGCGCGCGGGGGAACGGTGGCGACGCCTGCCAACGCGGGAAGGAGAGCGGCGCCTGCCAGCGCGGGGAATGGCGGCGTGGGGAAGAGCTTGCGACGCCAGGGAAGGGCGGCGGCACCTGGCGCGCGAGGAATGGCGGCGACGCCATGCGGGAAGGGGTCGTGGCGCCTGCAGCGCCTGTCGGCGCGGAGAGGAGCGGCATCTGCCAGCGCGGGGAAGGGCGGCGACGCCGGGAGTGGGGAAGAGCTTGTGGCGCCGGGGAAGGGCGGGCGGCGCCTGGCGCGCGGGGAACGGCGGCGACGCCAGGTTGGGAGCGCCGGCGCGGGGAAGAGAGAAGAGGCGTCAACCACAAGTGGTTGCCCTTATCCCACCGATTTGGCCGGATGAGCTCAACCAGTTTTCTGAGGGAATATACCCAGAATATGGTTACCCCTATCCCACTCATACTCTAAACCAAACGAGTGGCAACCACCAAAAAAGTGGCTACCACTACCACCTGAGGGATACCCCCTCAACCAAACACACCCTAAATCTGAGAGGGTAGCGCCATGGGGCTTGGAGCTACCCTCTTAAGGGTAGCGCCGAGGGGCATGGCGCTACCCTCCGAAGGGTAACGTCGAAGGGCGTGGCGTTGCACATCCACCTCGCGGGGCCCGCGTTGCCACGCTGGCACGAGGGTAGCGATGGAGGCTGTGGCGCTACCACAGAGAGGGTAACGCCGCACCGTTGGGCGCTACCAAAAAGGGTTAGATTTCAAAATAGTTTTAAAAATGGGTTATTTTTTGTTGAACTTTGGCCAAAGGGTTATTTTTGTGAAATTTTACTAGTAGTAAAAGTCTGCATCGCTACACAGAAATAGCAAAATGCATGCGCGAGCGAGACAGCTAGCCAGCGGCAGCGCCTGCTCTTGGATATTCAGCTCAGCTGTGTCTCTGGCTCTCTGCGCTGCGTGTGCATGCGCCGGGCTGAGATGAACGCTGGCTGCACTATCCGGCAACAGTCGTTCAAGTGTTCAACCACACACGCAAGAATTTATTTGCTGCCATGATCACTCTCTGCGTTGGTTCGACTGAACCTTGACTGTCCGGCTGTGCCGTCGAGCAATCGATCCCGCATCTCTGAGACCCTGCACGTCTGCATGCGAGATACGCTCCATGGGCTGGCGATACAATACAAGAGTTTTTTCTTCTTCTCTGTGTACGTATCTCTTTGCTTGTACTTTGATCATGTGACGTAACCAGCACATTTTGCTTACTACTCCAACTAAGATGGCCTAATACTTACTCGGTGCTTCTCCGTCCCACCAATACATGCAATATTTCAGACTTTCAGTCCAATAAAGAGATACTTATTAGGATCCAGAGAATTATCATGCATGCCTTGTAAACAGACACGGAGAGGGTATTTAAACATAATCATGGAATATGGACCTAGTTAGTTGGTTCTCCGGGTGGAGTAATACATCTCACCCCCATAATTGGAGCTTCAAGCCAAGGATGCATGCATGCACGCATTCGACCAAATATGATGGTTCACGTCAAATATATCAGGAAGTGATTGGTTCTGCCTTAAACTACTCGATCGATTGGAGTCCTGATTCGGCGTCGTCCTCCTCTTTTCCTTGTGATCTTCCGATGATGGAAGAAAGTTTGCAGACTGTTTCAGATAACACAACGGGCCGGAGCCTTTTTTTAGCTTTCCAAACCGATCGATCTCGGACACGTACTGCTACTGGTGGGGGAGAGAGGCCGGGGACGACGACAAGGCAATAATGAAGCCACACGAGAAGGCCGAGCCGTCACGTCGACATGAGAGATCTCTCTTTAAGCTTTCTCTGTCTCAACAGCTGGGCGTGCGCATGATGGCGATAAGACTGCTAGCTGCTGCTGGTTCTGGTTGCTTGTCTTATCATTGAGCTCCCTTTCTTATACTGCTTCATGTAGCAGGATTGCTCGTTTCGTTGGGTCCCTTAATTTGGAAATGAAATGAGTTGGGCGTGAAATTTCACAAAAATAACCATTTGGTCAAACTTCAGCCAAAACTAACCCCTTTTCGAAACTATTTCAAAATCTAATCCATTTTGTTAGCGCCCAACAACGTGGCGCTACCCTCTCTGCGGTAGCGCCACGGGCTTCGGCGCTACCCTCGTGACAGCATGGCACGGCGGGCCCCGCGAGGTGGACGCGCAACGCCGATGTCAGCGGCGCTACCCTTCAAAGGGTAGCGCCACACGCCGTGGCGCTACCCTCCGCGCCTTAAGCGCTGCGCCCAGCGCCCGAGCCCAAAATCGCTGCCCTCTTCTCTCTTCTCTCTGTTTCTCTCCATTCGACCCCAACAGCTCTTCTCTCCCTCTCTCTCCTTGTACTCACCCCCCCTCACAAATCCCTCCATATTGGTTCGATTTGGCCGTGGATTTGGGCTCCCCTGCGTTGAGAGAGGTAATCTCCTCCATCCCCCATGTTTTTGTCCAACCAAATTGTTGCAATTTTGTGGCATTATGTTTAGATCTTGGAAACCCTAGAAATGTCATATGAGGGTGTAATATTTCGTTTTTGTGGATAATAGTGGGCAATGTGTGTGTATGCTTCTATTTGCCCATTGTATGTTAGGGTTAGGGTTAGTGTTGATTTGGACACATTGTATGTTAGTGTTAGGGTTAGTGTTGATTAATTTAGCTTTAGGTTAGTTTAATTTTGCTTTAGGATTTAATTTGCTATATCATGTTATTATAGTATTATCAAATAATTTGTTCTCTACAAATTATTTGTTTTTAGATGGAGAGAATGGTTAGTGTGCATCATGTGGATAAAGAAGCATTTTTTAAAGGCAACGTTGAGCATGACCCGGAGGAGAAGGTTGTGGTGTTTGACCGTAGTCCGAACTATGCCGAGGTTGTTGCTAAAGTGAGGATTGCATTGAATTGGATGGACCTAAATGATATAGTTTGTTTGGAGGGAAGGCACAATGTTGGGTTCGGTCCTCACTCTCGTTGGAAGATCATGCCTATCAACTCCGAGTTGTGTTGGAGTGCATATAAGGAGATGGTTGTCGCATCTCAAGACAAGTCTCTCGAGTTATTTGCCACCCAAACATTTGACTTGAACCGGGGTGCCGCCCAAGGTGAAGTTGGGGTTCAAAATGAGTTATCCAATGAACAAGAAGTGTACGAAGCAACGTGGAGCCAACCTCCGATGACCCAACATGAACCTAGCCAACCTCCAAGCCCGATGCAATTTGACCGCTATGAACTATCGGAGGAGGATACCGATGAGTTGGAGGACGAGCTTCATAACACTTGTATTGGTGACGTTGAGAGAACTTGTAGGCAAGAGGACATGGACCATGACATCCCTTATAGCCGAGGATACGCATCGGACTCGGAGGATGACGGACCGGACGAAGAAGTGGATGAGGATGGGTTCACGGCTAAAGAATCGGAAGTGTTCAAGAAGATAGTGGGGGCGGGACCATCGGATATCGTTGTTCCGTGATCTTAGTCTCGCGGATAAAGCCGTGGTTGATGGAGGCTCATGTAAATTGCTTGAAGCAAGGCCGAGTTCGAAGAGGGATACCAATGCCGACAATTATGGTATTGCCGAGGGATTGAAGTTTGAAAGCTTCTTGGAGTTGAAGACTTGGATCAAGGCGTATGCGGTTAGGTATTTTCGACCGTTCAAAGTTGTTCACTCCGATGTCCGAAAGCGGTACACGGTAAAGTGTGAGGACGCGACAAATGGGTGTCCATGGGTTGTGCGTGCAAGACCATGGAAAGGTGGTCCTCAATGGATTCTAACGAAATGTGTTTCCTCTCACATGTGTAGTGGGAAGGGTGATGATCACAAGGATGTGGATGACGTACACCGTCAACTCACCTCTGAATTCATTGGTTATAGGCTTTCCAATTCCATAGAGGCATTCCCGACGTTCACGGTGAAGTCTATCCAGGGCACGGTGAAAGAAATCTTTGGTTACTCCGTAAAGTATGGCAAGGCATGGAAGGCAAAGCAAGCGGCATTCCAGATGTTGTATGGTGATTGGGAGCAAGCATACAACCGACTTCCTAGACTATTGGGAGCTATGGCGGCTACCAATCCGTACAAAGGTGCAACCGTCCGTGTTTTTGGTCGTGCTTTTTGGGCTTTCGGGCAATGCATAAGGGCTTTCAAGCATTGTAGGCCGGTTGTCTCTGTGGATGGCACATTCTTGACCGGTCAATTCAGGGGCACTATTTTGATAGCTGTAGCTCATGATGCAAACGACCGGTTGCTTCCATTGGCCTTTGCTTTGGTCACGGCGGAGAACAACGACAATTGGGAGTGGTTCATGGGGCTATTGAGAACCATGGTCTTCGAGCCTGAAAGAGAAGTTTGTATCATCTCGGACCGGCACCAGGGCATACTCAACGCGGTGGAGATAGATATTCCCGGGCATGCTCCAGTACATCATCGCTGGTGTATGAGGCATTTTGTGTCCAACTTCTATAGGGCATGTGGGAATAAGGAGTTGTCCGATGATCTAAAAGATTGTTGTCTTGCTTTCACCGAGCGGCATTTCGCGAGATTGTACAACCGATTGCTCACGCTTACAACATCAGCTGGGGGTAAAGAGTTCTTGCATAGGCATGAGGCACTTACACACAAGTGGGCTAGAGCATTTGATCCGGACGGTCGGAGGTATGGTGACATGACAAGCAACATGGCAGAGTGTTTCAACAATGTGCTCAAGGGTGTGCGTGCTGCCCGTGACAGCAATCGTGCAATATACATTTGACAAGTTGAATGAGTATTTCATGAAATACAGTGAGGAAACAGATGATCAGATTGAAGGGAGGAACAAGGATAACAAGAAGTATAACTATCCACCCGAAGTTGACAAGTGGATGTTGTACCAGTCTCGAAAAGCGGACGCTAGTACGGCTCAGTGTTTTGACCAAAATGATTGGACTTACCAAGTCAACGAGCCAGGAGGCACTACGTTAGGTGGTGTGCAACATGGAGGGAGGGCGCGCAAAGTTTTACTTAAGCAATGTTTGTGCTCATGCCAGAGGCCTCAGTTGCTTCACCTCCCATGCTCCCACTTGCGGACGGCGTCACTCGCTCGGAAAGTGGGATACACCGATCCCGTGAGGTTGTCTGAGTACTCTATCGAGGCTACAAGGGATACATGGGCACAGCGATTTGAGCCTTTTTTCGACCAATCGCAATGGCCTGAATACCATGGCATTCAAATGTGGCCTGATCCAGCATTGAAAGTGACGAAACGGGGAAGACGGAAGACAAAGCGTTTCCGAAATGACATGGACGCTTGGGGTGGGGGAGGCCTTAGAGAATGGGGCAACCAACATTTTCAAGAGCCTCGAGCGAGTGGCCGTTGTGGAGATTGCAATGAAGTTGGGCACAACACAAGAGGTTGTAGCCAAAACAAGAGATCCAAGGGCAATGATGGAAGCACTAGTCGTGGAGGAAGGGGAGGTGGTGCTAGAGGCGGTGGGGGTGGGGGTGGAGGTGATGGGGGAGGTGGTGGGGGTGGAGGTGATGGGGGAGGTGGTAGTGGTGGTGGTAGCCGTGGTGGTGGTGGTAGACGAGATGGTGGTGGTGGTAGACGAGATGGTGGTGGTGGTACCCGTGGTGGTCGTGGTGGTGATGGTGGTAGCACAAGTGGACACGCGGGTACACGAGTTCGAATGTTTGACGAGCTTAGAGGGGGTAGCGGTTCTAGGCGTAGAGGTGGTAGCCGTAGATGATTGGTACGACTACAAATTATTTGGTTGTTCTCTTTTATTTATTATATTGTTTATTTGATCATGCAAATATCAAATGCTTTTCATTTTGTAGGGTATGGGGTCTGATGATTGGATGTCGAGGCCGTGGGCATGGAGGGTGGCGTCTACCAAGCCCGAGGAGGAGGCACCAAAGTGTTTTTGTCAAGACATTTGCAAGGCCAAACAGTCAGATGATTGGGATGAGACAAGAGGACGACGGTTTTGGTTGTGTCCCAACTATTGTAGGGACAAGGAAGAACCCAAGTCCGCTTATGATCGTCCCAAGGTATGTCTCCTCTTACGCATGCAAATTTAAATAAATTTGTGTACTAATATCTAATGCTCCTTCTCTCTTTTGTAGTCACCGCCGCCCCTTTGTGTCTTTATCAAATGGATAGACTTCGTCCAAGATAGGTACTTCAAGAACGAGGTCGAATGGGAGCGAGAGACTGCAGAACGGCGCATGAGGGAGAGGGAAAAGGATGAGGAGAGGGAGGAGAGGTTGAGGTTGAAGAAGGAGAAGGAACGTAAGGAGAAAGCAAAGAAGAAGCGTGAAGAGGCCAAGGCTCGTGAGGCCGAGAGGGAGAAGAAACGTGCAAAAGCTCGCCGTGCCATGGAGGATAAAGCATCGGGAAAACGCCGGGACAAGTACCCGCGTTGGACTCAATAGAGCCTCCAACATCGTTGTCTCCTATCTCGTAGGCTTTGTTATGAACCATGTAATATTGTGAACCATTTGATGCTCTTTGAACCTTGTAATGTGCTCCTATCGATGGGTTTATTTTGAACCTTCCAAATATTGTTTGTGAACTGGCATAGTACTGTTATTTTGTTCTCAATATTTTGTTTGTGTTCAGGGAGGCTGATAATTAAAACAAAATCTTCTGTTTTCAGGACGGTAACGCCAAGGGCCGTGGCGCTACCCTCCATATGGTAGCGCTGAGCCCCGTGGCGCTACCCTAGTTAAAAAAAATTCCAACTAAGTTTGGGAGGGTAGCGCCACGGAGCTCGGCGTTACCGTATGTAGGGTAGCGCCACGTAGCTCGGCGCTGCCCTATTTAAATTTTTTCCAGAGAGCTTGTTTTCCATGCCAGCGCGAGGTCGTCGAAAACGACTAAGTCTGGGAGGGTAGCGCCGTATGGCTTGGAGCTACCGTGCATAGGGTAGCGCCACGGGTCATGGCGCTACCCAAGTTAAAAAAGTTCCAGAGAGCCTGTTTTCCATCCCAACACGAGGGCGTCGAAAACGACTAAGTCTGGGAGGGTAGCGCCGTATGGCTTGGAGCTACCGTGCATAGGGTAGCGCCACGGGTCATGGCGCTACCCAAGTTAAAAAAAGTTCCAGAGAGCCTGTTTTCCATCCCAACACGAGGGCGTCGAAAACGACTAAGTCTGGGAGGGTAGCGCCGTATGGCTTGGAGCTACCGTGCATAGGGTAGCGCCACGGGTCATGGCGCTACCCAAGTTAAAAAAAGTTCCAGAGAGCCTGTTTTCCATCCCAACACGAGGGCGTCGAAAACGACTAAGTCTGGGAGGGTAGCGCCGTATGGCTTGGAGCTACCGTGCATAGGGTAGCGCCACGGAGCATGGCGCTACCCTCCTGAGAACAACAGATTTTGCTTTCAATCAACAGCCCTCCTGGAGACAAATATATAACACAAATATACATCAGGACATAAATAAGAAAAGTTACAGGACATAAGTTTTAACAACACAAGTGCGTAGCCATATCAACTTCAGGAGGATACAAGTTATAAGAACACAACAAAACACTACATAGCGCACGCATAACAACATAAGTGCGTCACCATACATAAATCCACTAGTGCATGATAAAGAAGTGCAAGTAGAACACCACATCTACTTCCTTCCCCGCCTCCTCCTAGGACCTAGCACAACCTGATCCGCATCTCCATCGTTCCTCAACCTCCTCAATGCCGAGTTGGGGATCGGCGCGTTCGACGCATTCTTCATTCTAGGCCTCCTCCTCTCCGGCTCGATGTTTTCCTCAAATGGCACGTTAGTGGCAACCTTCATTACTGGTCTCCTCCTTGGAGGAAGCTTTTGCGGTCTCGAGGGTGGCTCATGCTCTGACTCGGTCTCGGCGAGTTCTATCTCCTCCGATTCAGCTGTCGGCGGATCGGACTCCTCCGACTCAGCTCTAGAAGGCTCCGACCCCTCTGACTCAATCTCTTTGCCCTTTGCTTGCTGAGCCCACTGGCTAGGTGTGAATCGGGTGAACTCGCGCCTCGACCGTAGGTTAAATGACCGCCTCTGACTGACTTGAAAATCGTCCAAGGTCATGTCGTCGGGAATCTAAAACAACACAAAAGGATGCGGTTAGAAAGTGAAGACACGACTATTGTGTATGGATGAAGCTAAAAAAATTCCGTACCTCGTCATATTGCGGATTGGAGCTAGAGGCACCACCATGACAAAGAGGTGTGGAGCACGACGTCGGCTCTGTGGGCACGGTGTCATCGGTGGTACGACAACCAAGCAGTAGAGCTAGTGAACGTAGCCGTTGGGCGCTTTTCTGTGACATTATGGATGCAACATAGGTCTAAGGATAACATTCATATAACTACCTTACTAGGATGCACAATATCGACTTACCTTCGCAAACTCTCTAACGGCATTGTCGCCCTTCTTGGTCCGAGGATAAGCGGCTGCTTCCTCGGCCTCATCGGCTTGCTGCGAGATCTCCTTGCGCTATAACAATATAGAGATATGTCAACACACAATTTATATTATGACAACGTGAGGTACAAGAGAATCGTATTACCATGAAGTTGAGCAATGGAGCAAACTTGGTTTGTGTGCCATCTCTCACAAGCTTGTTGTAACCAAGCGTCCGGAAATTTGTATCGGTGGGCGGGTACTCAAGTATGGTAGAATCAAAAGCCGGCGCGCATAGCTCCACACGACTGTTCGAAATAAACCAAGCTAGATAGTTGTCGAAAGCACCTTGGTCATATTGACGGTAATGTGAGAGGGTTTTCGGATGCGCCTTCGCCGCCGCCAACACCTGATGCCACTTAGCAACGTAGTCCTCGTGATGCACGTCCCACTTGAATACCTTCTTCTGCCTTTTGCGCTCCAACCTGCAAATTAAAGTTCAATTGTACCGTCAACCACAACCAAGTTCAATATGAATAGAAGGACTGAGTGAGATAAACAATGATCTCACTCGTGGAGCGCTAAGCCCGTGTTCACCCACTCCGGCGGTGTACTCTGAAATAGCCCAAATTGGGTCATCACTCGTTGCGGCAAGTGAAACTCGACCGCCCACAAGCATATGAGCGGCGTCTCCATCAACCAAAGCTGTTGTTCCGCCATGCATATAGGGTTGAGCTCGAATTCACCCGTGACTCCCAACCTATGGCCATGACCATATGGATCCCATACCACCTACAACATAATAGTGGGCTCATTTCACATGGTGCAATATAGACAAAAGAAGAGTTAACAAAAAAAAGACACCCATTACCTGCTCGGGCGTTAGCGCGTCGAACTCGTTTGTGTACCTCTCGTACTCCTTTTCACCGTCGCCATAGAACGGGGGAATCACGTCCCACTTGTACGCCCAAGTTGGCAGACGGTCCTCGTCGCCGCCATTATCCCAAGGCAGCCAATGCCCGGGGGTCGGCCGACCAACGGAGAAGCGCTCCCACTTCCAAACAGAAAGCAGGAGTAGCGGGCCACCTATCCCGGACTGACCTTCTCCCCGACGGCAGGCATCGTCTAGCTGCAAGTGTAGGGTAAGCATTGTGATAAGTAATGACTTCATGAGATGTTAGATGCACAAACAAACTCAATTTGTTACCTGACGGTACAAGTATGCCAAAGCCGCAGAACCCCAACTCCAGTTTGTGTCCCAACCGCTTAACGCCTTGAGCCACATCCACGGGCACGTCCTTCCGCTACCATCCGCAAACAACGCCCGTGAGATCACGTACCACACATACGCACGGGCGTACATCTGAACCACAATGTCATCCGCATCGGCAGGCGGTGGTCTACCAAAGGTTGCATGGACCCAATGAAAGGACGCTCCAGAAGGCATTCTATTCTTTTTCGGTTCTGGATGCGGTTCAGGAGACCTCCCAATAAGACCTTCCATATTTGCTCTCCAACCATCTGAACTTGTGCTAAAACACAAGGGCCTTCCATCGATAGGGAGCCCTAGGATCATCGCCGTGTCCTGGAGAGTGACGGTCATCTCACCCGTGCGGAGGTGAAAAGTGTGCGTCTCCGGCCTCCATCGATCAACGAGAGCGGTGATAGCAGAAGGGTTCAAGTTCACCGTTGAACGGGTGACAAGGTGGATGAAGGGCAGTAGACGCAGCCTGCGGATGTACGGGGTATACCTCTCGTCGTATTGCATCTTATCGGGGTCTGATACCTCATGAGAGCGAAGACGAAGAGGTTTAAAAACCTACAAAAATTAAACACAAGTTAAATACATATAATCCATCTCAAGAATATTTTACAAGTTATGTCACAAAAAAGTAGTACCTTACTCCCTTCCGCAATGAATCGTGCACGATGCACTCGGTCATATGCCTCATTAAGTAATTCCATCCTACGCATTTACATATAAAGATACACAAGTAAGATGTAGCCCATATTTGTAGAAATCCAAAATTTAGCATGTGAGCAACTACATAAATCGGAGGAGTATTGAACTATACAATCGGAGGAGCATTGAACTATACATTTGCTAAAAGAAACTATAATAGATAGCTACCCTTCAAAATAGGTGTAGTATTCATCTACAAATTGGAGGAGTATTCCACAAATCTATTCTAAATAAATCTAAAAAATAAATCTAAAAAATAGCACAACGACCTACACGTATTGGCAAATGATTTCACCCCAACAAAAATTGAAAGATTTCATCTAGACTAGCCCTAATTCCGAATCACGCATGAACTAGGGTTTCACCTACCATAGCAAACATCCAACAAGAACTAGGGTTTCTATGGATGAAATTCAGGGGGGAGGAGGAGAATACCTAGGGGAACGAGATGGAGACGGATTCCTCACAGTTTTGCTTCGGTTCCGGCCGGATTTGGTGGGGATTTAGGAGGGAGGAGAGAGGAACAGCTCGGGCGCCATGGGAACAGAGAAGAAACAGAGAGAAGAGAGAAGAGGGCAGCGATTTTGGGCTCGGGCGCTGGGCGCAGCGCTTAAGTCGCGGAGGGTAGCGCCACGGCGTGTGGCGCTACCCTCTGAAGGGTAGCGCCGCGGGCTTCGGCGTTGCGCGTCCACCTCGCGGGGCCCGCCGTGCCACGCTGTCACGAGGGTAGCGCCGAAGCCCGTGGCGCTACCGCAGAGAGGGTAGCGCCACGTTGTTGGGCGCTACCAAAAAGGGTTAGATTTTGAAATAGTTTTAAAAAGGGGTTAGTTTTGGTTAAAGTTTGATCAAAGGGTTATTTTTGTGAAATTTCACGAGTTGGGTGCATGTGAGCCATGGTGCGATGATCCGACTTCATCAACTTTGGTGCGAGTTCGTTCACTACTCCTGCCGGTTGAGTAACTTGGTGTTGTGTGTAATCCTAAGAAAGAAGAATCACTTTCAGAAAGATCTTTCTAGCAATAGTATAGATGTATCCCTTTCAGAAAGAAGAATCACTTGTTAACTCTGAACTAGTGCGAAATTCCAACCATCAACTGTAACCGGTTCTTCTTAACCCGTAATCAAGTTCAGTACCCCAAATCCCAATCCATGGAGATGCAGGTAGGAGTAGATACATAGCGGTGCCTGACTGCGCGACGAGATCAGCGCCGGCCCTTGTGTTGTCATGTGAGCTCGATCTGTCGATCCATGGAGCGTAAATGAAGAACAGCTGCACGCTGGAAGGAGAAGATGGACATGTTTCTGCTGCAAATACTTGGATCCTAAACCTGGCCTTTCTCTTGCTGACGGCGTCTGTATACGTTATGTAGGCACGCATCCCGAGGTGATTGTACATTGGGGGTGTAGCTCATATGGTAGAGCGCTCGCTTCGCATGCGAGAGGCACGGGGTTCGATTCCCCGCACCTCCAATTCTTTTTGCTTAACTTGATGTTCATTGCCTCATGTCAGTCAGTCAGTCGGGTCCTAGTGTCCTACAACTACAAGAAAAGTACGGTAGAACACATCAGGCAATTGTATTAAGTACAATGTTGAACTACATTTTGTTCAATCTGATATTGTTGCGAACAAGAGCAATACATTTTGACTAAATTTAATGATCAGTAAAATTTGAGTGCTGCCCCTACATCGAATTTTCATAAGCCAGAAAATAAAATAAATTTTGTATAGACCTTTTCCCGTCTTTTAGGTTGCCATATGTATCCGTTCGCATGCCCATCTTATTGACTTAATACTCGGATAGTCGGATCAAGCCTTTTCTTTGGAGTAATGATCTGTATTTACTGATAAAATAATGGTCATCAACATGAGAAACAAAAGCCCATGACAAAAAAGTAGCATGAAATAGTTAATTTCAAGTTGCCCTCGCAACCCCTAGTCTTTGTAATATGACTTTCCTCCACACATTCGGCAAAAAAAAGAATGCATAAGTCCAAACAAGCGCGAGCTAATACTCCCTCCGTCTCAAAATAAGTGTCTCAAGTCTCTTAAAAGGGTGATGTATCTAGACATGGTTCTTTGGGACGGAGGGAGTATAACTTTGTAGATTTTGAAAAGCAACATGAGTTAGGATGTAGCTCCCCTGACGTACGACATAGGGTCACTGTCAATGTATATGCACGCTACATCAAAGGATCCCTGTGCCATGAGTCTCGTGGAGTGTCGAACTTTCGACCGGTCAACACAATGAATCAAGACACACCCTTTGCATGCTATATGGTTGAACCCAATACTTATCACCAGACCATGAGTGAAGAAGACCGAGAGCACAAAAACACTAAAATGGAGAACTGGAAACCAAAATCTATCTGCAATACAAAAACACAGCAACACATAAGACAACATGCCATTGGCTTAAGAGTTTTCGGTGCGTACATGAAGCAAAACATCATGGGTTACTTAGTGCTGACAATGAAACACCCGCTTACGAGGATAGAGCTAGGACACACCTACTCCATACAATGTCCTGTCCACAATAACATCGACGTTAATGACACATAAACTTGATATAAAAATAAATCAAACAACATTTCAAGCATCAATCCATGATATCCTCTGTATCCTGACTAGAACGGTGGCCACGGAAGAGGAAAGTAACTAGGCAGGACAATCTAGAGGGTATGAAAATATTTGAGGTCACGTCATAATAGTCTAAAAAGTGAATTGTATCAAAGCAGTTAAAACTATCCAAATATTACCGTATCATACTATAGATAAGCTATACCAATCAATGCTGGTGGTCAAACAATATTGCGGGGACGATATTATAGAAGAGTTATGCGATAGGATAACTCGATGCCATAATGGTTATAATCCTCCTTTGCTTGGCCGCCGTCCCTCAAGGGCCCACCCTATCAGCTATAGATGGATATGTCCCCCCTCCCTCAAGGCGCTACCTACCCCCTCCTCCTATAAGAGGAGAGGATGGCCAATC
The DNA here is from genome assembly GCA_026929855.1 of Poa annua. NCBI lineage: Eukaryota > Viridiplantae > Streptophyta > Magnoliopsida > Poales > Poaceae > Poa > Poa annua. Next base: position 8,683,050 of record CM049432.1, read on the forward strand.
CCATCTCCTTATGCATTCAGTTGGAGGTCTAGTCCCTCCTCCTCCCTCTATGGTTCTCCACTATACACCGAAAGGTAGTAATATTTCAGCTTCTCTCGAATCCTGGATGACGAAGCGGTACTGGACTGGGCATCATGTACATGTGGATACCGGTGGAGGGATTGTACCTTCGATCCTAGGAAGGAGTGAGAAAATCTTCACAACTGGGAGGAATACACCTAGCTGCGGGGATCTGCACCAACGGATCTTCACCAACAATCTAGTTCGGCTACATGTTGTCGGTATGGATATGGATCTAACCTTTCACTTGCATCTAGAAAGTTTTCGGGTTGTTCGCATATGACAAATTTTGTTGTTTTTCATATGCGAACCCCTACAAATTATGTTGATGAACGATCAATTGGTGAAAAAAAGAATGTAACTAATGTACGAGGAGCAGCATGGGAGGTGATGGACACAACATGGAGAAAAACACATTCTAACCGGGAGCAGAATGGTACATCTTATTTAGATTTATATAACATACATGACGACTAATTAAGGATCATGCAAATTCTAGAAAATTGTTCTGTACAAATGAAAATATGTTCCACTATTTATCTAATGTGTCCATACTTGTTATTTATTTTGGGTAACTCAAGTTTCTTTTTTGATAACCAAATATGACAAAACCTTATCGTGAGGGAAAATTATATGGATCCGTCCATGTAAGAATTTTTTGAATAACCATTCGAAAATAACCTTGCAAAAACACTCTTTCTAAAATAATCATAATGATCATATACGGTTGAAACACATAAAAGATAAAACTTAAAAGTATAATAGAAGATCCAATTCATAAAAAGAGACAAATTTCCTATGCGTTGCTATGGTTAATACCCCTCTACAACCTCGCAATGCTTTTTAATAACGCATAAGCCTTTCAAAATCAGAGCTGGATTTTTATTGGTAGTGTAATAAAATTAATCTAAATCATGATCAATTGGTGGAAGAACAAATTAATTGTGGTGATTTATTTTCGTGTGAAAAAATAATGTAAATAATTGCGCTGATTGATTACGAGCGAAAAAATGTAATTACCGCGCTTAGCAAAATGGGAGAGGATGGAAATAGGGTGGATCAAAATCGAATACTAGAAAAGGAATGCTACGATTTTTCTGGATATATATATATTAGAGATAGAGATTTACAAATGTTTTTTGATAACATGAATGAAAAAGGCAAAGTTAAAACCAAATAAATAGAAATGAATCTATGGGCCTGCCGGCTTGCCTGGGGTGCGCGGCTCTGGAGCCAGTCCAGAGCCGACGCTCATTTCCGCAGCGACCCCGTAGCAGCTCTGCTGGACCCACATGTCATTGAGATATCTCGAGCTGAGCCGGTCGGAACCCAAGGCCGAGCCGAGCCGAGCCGTTACTTCTGCTGTTCGTCCTTCCTCCCTTTGGCTTCTTCCTTCTCTCTCTCTCTTCCTCCTTCCGCTTCCTTCTCCGCCACCCCAGAAAACCAGAGAAATTTTCGCACCAAAAAAAATATCGAGATAGAAAAAAAATACGAGGGCGAAACCCTAGCGAGGGCGGCGAAATCCGCCGCAGCATTGCCGGTTCGCGCGCGCGCGGCGCGTGCCGGAGCTCGGCCGGCCGTTGGGTCGCCGGCGGCGGTGGCGTTTAGGGCGAGGCACCGTCGGTGTTTGGGCAGCAGGCGGACGCGATCAGGTGGTGGGGTGCCGGACGATAGGCCGCCGGATACGGCGGCGACGGGGAGATGGCGCTGTTCCGGAGGCTGTTCTACCGGAAGCCGCCGGATCGGCTCCTGGAGATCGCAGACCGCGTCTACGGTAATCCCCACCCGCCCCCTCCTCCTGCAAAATGCTGGGGAAATTTGTTGCCGAGAATTCACGGGCCACGTATCGGTAGTGTTTGATGTTTTTTTTTTAGCTCTTTTAGCTTCAGAAAATGCTTTGTAGCTGTTTTTTTAAATGTAATTAACTATACGGGAAGAAATTACTAGCTGAAGGTTTTTCCTTTTCCAACATTCTATCATTAATGTGTGCTCTGTGCATTAGCTAGATTTTTTATACATGCAGTCTACTTAGACCAATGTACAATTGGTGCTCTAACCTACAGAAAAGAAGTAGCCGTATAACTAAGGCAAACCAGGGGCTGATTACTACTATCATGCAGTTATAATTTGAAAACTGGGGACTGAGACAATAACATGAATGCACCGCTCTTTTTTATAATTTGAATTTGTTGAATAAGTAATGCCTGCCAGCGTCGCTGCTCAAATTTGTTGAATAAGGCAAACAAGGGGCTGATTACTACTATCATGCAGTTATAATTTGAAAACTGGGGACTGTGACAATAACATGGATGTGCCGCGCCTTTTTTCTAATGCATGTAGTGTTGCTATCTCGATTTCTTGTTGTGTTGAATAAGTATTGCCTGCCAGCGTCACTGTTAAAATGTTCGTGTATGTATGCTTACAAGTGAAGTTTATGACATGAGGAGAAACTGACTGTCGTGTTGGTGCCTGCAGTATTCGATTGTTGCTTCTCGACAGATACCATGGACCAATTCAAATACAAGAATTACCTGGAGAGCATCGTGTTGCAGCTCCGTGAGCAGTTTGCAGATTCTTCGTTGATGGTATTGAACTTCAGAGATGAAGGGAAAAGTCTGGTTTCAGGCTTGTTCTCCCTGTATAGAATTTCAGTCAAAGATTACCCCTGCCAGTACTTGGGTTGCCCATTGCTTCCTTTGGACATTATTATTCACTTCCTGAGGCTGAGTGAGAGGTGGCTTATGCTCGAAGGGAAGCAAAATATTCTGCTAATGCACTGTGAGAAAGGTGGATGGCCGGTGTTGGCATTTATGCTTGCAGCTCTTCTTCTATACCGGAAACAGTATAACGGGGAGCAAAGAACTCTAGACATGGTCTACAAGCAAGCACCCAAGGAGCTTCTTCAGATGTTAACAACATTAAATCCACAGCCTTCTCATATTCGATATCTGCAGTACATATGCAAAATGGACTATGAGCTGGGGTGTCCCACAGAACCTATTCCTTTCACTCTGGATTGTGTTATTCTCAGAGGAGTACCGAATTTTGATGGAGTAGGTGGTTGTAGGCCAATAGTCCGTGTATATGGGCAGGATATTATTACAGCTGATAGAAGTCACAATGGTCTAACAACACCATTTAAATCCAAGAAACATGTTAGGCGTTACAGACAGGTAACATCGGGCTCAGTTTATATCTTAACTCCTCGTCTGTTTGTTTTAGTTACTTATTGACTATCGTTGCAGGCAGACAACATGCCGGTGAAGTTAAATGTGGGATCCTGCGTCCAAGGTGATGTGGTCCTTGAATGCTTGCATGTGGATGATGGCCTTGAAAATGAAAGGTTAATGTTTAGGGTGATGTTCAATACCTTCTTTATCCAGTCTCACATTTTACAGTTGAACTTTGAGGACATTGATGTCTGTTGGGATGCTGATCAACGGTTCACAAAGAACTTTAAAGCAGAGGTAGGCCGTGCTTTTTTCTTACATATACGGGGCAATATATTATCGAATTGATTAATGTTAATTGTAAGTGCGTGTCTGAACCAGGTACTCTTTTCAGAGTTTGATGCTGAATCCGAGGCGTCTACTGAAATGGCATCCAATGATGATGATGATGATGACTGTGGTGATGAGATAGAAGTGGGCTCTACCGATGAGTTCTTTGAAGCTGAAGAAATCTTCAGTAATCCTGACTCACATGATGGACACAGGGATTCAGAGACTCTTTCAATAGCTTCTACAGATTATACTCCAAGTGCTGAAGCCAGGAATGTCTCACAATTTTTCAGTCTCGAGCTAAACAGTGATATTTATGGGTCACCCGAGAATAAATCTTTGTCATTTGAAATACTAAATGATGAGGAGGCATGCACATCTGTTGGCACCAATATTAAGCATGACGATATTACCAGAGCTGTGTCAGGTTTGGAAACTACAACAGATGGAGGCAGAGAGAGCAGCAATTTGAGTTCTGCTATTTACAGAGATAGAGATGATGGCTGCTCAGTTGAAAACAGCAATTCCAGGCAGGACAGAACAGTTGATCCCAAGCAAGACTCAAGTCATACTGATAATGTGTTGGTCAAAGAGGTGATTATATTAGAAACAAATAGTCCAAAGGACATACAGATGATCAAGGAAGTCATCGTATCCGAAGTCACCACCCCAAAGCAAGTGCTGCAGGGGGATAGAGTGGATATTGAATTAGGAAATTCAGTCCATATTTCTGAAAGCATTACATTGTCAGAGGCTGATAATACTGAAGAACTTGACTTTGCTCTCAAACACGACGAGGGAGACAGTCCAGGGGAAGGACGTATTACTTATGTCAATGACACCAAACAAGAGGACAACAGTAATATGGAACAACCTAGCATCAGTGACACTAACGTCCTAGTGATTGAGCATACAAATGAGGATAACAGGGTGGAGCTTCCATTGTTAGGGAAAGCACCTCTGCAGAGCACAAGTGCGACCCTGATTTTAAGTTCTGCTGATCAAAAGATTGAGCAGCCTGATGCCTCCAATAGTAATGGAACCGCAGAACAAACAGAGGGAACGGGTTCTTCAATATCCAACTTGACAGAGCAACCTTCGAATATTTCTTCTATGAATATGCTGCCTGGTGGATTCAGCTTGGCAGCAAATGGTGCTCTAACTCATCCCAGTGCAAGTGCAGTTATAGCTGACTCATCTCGACTAGTGCTAAAGAGAAAAGCTTTTCTTCCGTTGTCAAGTATTTTTGCTCAATCATCTCCCCGGCGGCGTAATCTGCTTCGTTCAGCATCGACAGATTTGTCCTTCCTATCTCCATTGCAAACAGAATCATATCAGAAGCCTGTTCCTTCTACAAGCGGAAGGGATGTTTTTGCTACACCTTCTGTGTCACTAGGACCCCCATCTGCTACACCTCTTAGATCATCAAAAGTATCATCTCTAGTAAATCCCCCTCTACGACCAATCAAAACTGTTTCATCTTTACCATCATCTTCATTTGAAGCATATATAGAGATGTCAACCTCTTATTCTCCAACATCACATGCTAACCATCAACTGCATGTTGCCCCTTATCCTCCCGCTATACCACCACCTCGACAACTTTACCCAGCAAAGACACAGGGAAAGGATCTACATTCAGGTAGTCTATCTTTTCCTGCTTTGCCTGATCCCAACAGGTATGCATCTCACCCTCCAGCTCCACCCCCACCTCCTCCACGCACGCTTTGTACTCAAAATAATTCAAGCACCTCAATTTCTCATCATGCACAAATAAGAGAAGAAGGGTCTTGTTCCTCTAGTCCTTGTAGACAAACTATTCTCGACTTAGGTGTTTCGTCTCTAACTTTACCATCCAAAAGTAGTATAGTGATGACAGAATTTCTCTTAGGAGCCTCTAATTTTATAGATACAGAAGTAGCAAACAGAACAAACATACAAACAGGAATGGATGTTCCAACTACTTGTGAAGATACAAACTATTTCTTTCATAAGGTTCATTCTATATCTCCCAAAACTTCTCAGCATAGTGCACCACAACCTCCACCTCTGCCTCCTCTACCACCACAACTACGAATACCATGTAGGCATAGTGAATCAGAACAACCCCCCTCTTCATCTCCACCTCTTGGAAGAAATGATCCTTCAAGTTCAAAATTTGAAGAGGAATTGGAAGCATGCAAGGAGTTCTCGCGGTGTGAAATGATCAATGAAATCTCACCCTCCGTGGCTCACAGAGAAGAACATGGAGCCATTCCAACTCCACCACATCCACCAATTTGCGGCTGGCACAGGGGAATTTCACCCGTTCAATTCCTTACCTCTCAACCTCGTCACCCTCCTTCACCACCGCCTGCACCTCCGCCTTTGCCACCACACTTGTCCTTGCTCCCATCTCCACAACCATTTCCCTCACCTTCGTCTCCACCCTTAACCCAATCCTTGCTTATTTCTTCAAAAACAGATGTGCCATCTCCCCATTTACCTCATCCACCAGCTCTTCATATAAACAGTATATCATCGCCATCTCCACCACCACCACCACCACCACCACCTCCGCCTAGAGGACATGAACTGAATCATGCTTTGCCTCCAATTTCACCTAAAAGGCATGTCACTTCGTCACCTCCACCACCTCCTCCTCTTGGACGAATTTCCGAGGATCGTGTAATAGCTCTGCCTCCACCTCTAACAAGGGATGCCATAATTCCTCTGCCACCGCCACCTCCACCTAGAGAGAGTACCGGGGAGTTGCCTCTACCAGAATATCAAGTTGGAACTGCAAATCCGCCACCACCTCCTTTTTTTGAAGGAACGGAAAGGATCCCAACTTCACTCTCTCCTGAAGGAAGTAAAAGAACTCCACCGCCTTCTCTTATTGAAGGACCAGAAGGGACTCAACTACAATGTGGATTACAAAGTGGAGCTCCATTACCGCCACTACCTCTCGGAGGAAATGGAGAGACATCTCCACCTACTCGAGCATGTGGAGTGGCTCCGCCGCCGCCGCCACTTTCCGGAGGATACGAAGGGGTACCTCCACCTCCTCCACAACTTCCTGGAGCACATGGAGGAGCTCCACCGCCGCCGCCACTTCCGGGAGGATACAAAGGGGCACCTCTACCACCGCCGCTACCTCCTGGAGCATATGGAGGGGCTTCATCGCTGCTGTCGCCACCTCCTGGAGGTTATGGAGTGGCACCTACACCTCCTCCTCCACCCGGAGGAATCCCGCCTCCACCACCACCTATTGGTGGACTAGGAGGAACTCCATCCCCTCCACCTCCTGCTGGATTTCGAGGTGGAGCTCCGTCTCCTCCTCCTCCTCCTCCTCCTCCCGGAGGGTATGGAGTGTCTCCACCACCTCCCCCTCCAGGTGGAAGAGTAGGTGGCCCCCCTCCCCCTCCAGGTGCACCCTCTCCTCCAATGCCCCCTGGAATACGTGGTGGCCCACCACCGCCTCCTGGATTACCTGGTGGACCCCCTCCACCTCCTGGAGTACCTGGTGGCCCCCCTCCGCCTCCCGGTGGACGAGGCGGTCCCCCTCCACCTGGTGGAAGAGGCCCTGGGCTTGCTCGTTTCGGCGCAAGCTCAACTGCAGTACGGAAGTCATCTCTAAAACCATTGCACTGGGTCAAAGTAACAAAAGCAATGCAAGGAAGTTTATGGGCAGAACTTCAAAAGCAAGCAGATGCTAATAGGTACTCTCGGTTATTTCAACTGTTTTTTTGCTAAAAGATATAAATTCTCATAAAATGTTCTGATGATAAGATGTTGCTATCAGCTTAACTCTTAGAAAAAACGTTTTTATTATTCTGCTAACTGGTAGCACCATGTGTGCAGCAATTCCAAATTCGATGTGAATGAACTGGCGTCTCTTTTTACTATTGCTCCAAAGACAAAAGGCGGCTCAAAAACCGAAGGGGCTGGAAAATCTCTTGGTTCAAAACCTGATAAAATTCACCTGGTAACTTGCTCCAACATATTAAAATAAAACATTCTACTGAATTTTATAGTGGCATGGAAGGTTATTGTGCATACAATGTCAGCATCATGTATTTCCCAGTACTTCTCCTTTTCTTTACAAAACTGTAATTTTCTAGGAGAGGTCCATTAAGTGTGCAATGCTCTACCCAATTTCATAGTATGTTAGGTACTTTAGGTTTAAAGTTTAAACCACCATTACACGATGATTGCTCTCTTAACACATAACATGTAAAGTCATCCGCAGAAGTAAGGTACATTGCCTCCTCGAAGTTAGTCTGTGAGACCGAAGTCATAGTGAAGTTCAATACACATAAGTTGTGATGGTCTTCTCTTGAACTTAACTTACTGGAGGGCAAGAACATGAGTGCTGTTTCACTCAGTTTTGCATTCTTAGCATGTGTTAATTAATAGCTAACTCAAAGTCTGCTTTTCTAACATGACGTGATTTGCATTGGACCTTTTTAGCGAATTTCCTTTCAAATTTATGCCGTTGTGGTGAAAAAAAAAGAAACCTGAAACTTTGTTGGTCTCCTTGGAAATCCACAGATGGATATAAGACGGGCCAATAACACGGAGATCATGTTGACAAAAATCAAAATGCCACTCTCCGATATGATGGTAAGTATTTCTCCACTAGCTTCTGCCTCTTAGTTTTAGAAAATATGCAAACAACATATGCCATCTTTTGATTGAGTAGGGACCAAACATACATACAAGAAAGGGAGCTTAGTGGCAAGACCCATGCCATAAGCAACCCTAGTAGCAAAGATGGCACATACTGCCACTGGAACGGCAAACCTGTTGATTGCTTAAGTTCTTCTAAATAGTGTAGAAGATCCAACATGATTTGTTTTCACCAGTTCTGTTAAAGTGATAAAGTGAGGATTGTGCATTAACTCAAATATTAATGAGTTATAGGGCGATCTATTTTTGCCTGAAATATTGCTTGGAAGTCCTTGGCATATTTATTGTTCAGAATCACATTTTTCTTATGAAGTCACGTAAATTAACTCAAGAACTCACATAAAGCTGCCTCATTTTTAAAAACCATCTCCCTATTTTGTATGTGTAACTTTCCCAAAATTAATTTTGGTTTGTTAGTGAGTTGAGTCAATAGTGAAGTACGTTAAAGTGCGCTGTTCATTCAGAAAATCGTTGCTCATTTGTAAGTCATGACTGCATATCAGATATTTTTATATAGTAATTATACTTTCTCTACTTACAACAGAGTTCTGCTCTGGCTTTGGACGATTCAGTTTTAGACTATGATCAGGTTGAAAATCTCATAAAGTTTTGCCCAACAAAAGAGGAAATGGAGCTTCTAAAGGTTATTTTCAAATTAACAATTCCTTGAATTTTCCTCATGCCCTTGTTAACCATGAATAATTTTCTTCTCTAAATTTTGCGAAAGTAAGTAAACTGTTTGTAAATTTTGGTTGTCAGAATTACACAGGAGACAAGGACAGCCTTGGAAAGTGTGAGCAGGTAAATCTCTGTCATTGGGCTTACAAGTATACTCTTGTGTTTCATCTAAGTTTTACCTGATTATCTCATAATTAGAGCTTCCTTTTCTGTTATCTACTATTTCTCTTGTCATATGTGATCTCAACTATAAGTTTATATGTTACATTTGTACTTCATTCTACCTTACTATTTATCTTTCTTCTGTATGCAGTTCTTTTTAGAATTGATGAAGGTGCCAAGGGTTGAATCGAAGTTTAGGATATTTGCATTCAAGATTCAGTTTCAGTCACAGGTCATATACTGTTAAAATTTTGAGATTAAGGCCATTTGTGTTGTTCATGGCTTTCTCACTCTCCATTTATTTCTTTCCTGGTTAGATTAGGGATGTTAGAAGGAATTTGCAGACTGTGGCATCTGCTTGTGAGGAGGTAAACATTCTAACAACTCAGAATTTTTTTACATTCAGCATTCATCTTTAGAATGCAAGAACTCATCTCTGATATACCAATCAGCTCAGAGGCTCCGAGAAGCTGAAGGTGATCATGAAGAACATTCTGTTAATTGGGAACACATTAAATGAAGGAACACCAAGAGGTAATAATCTTTGATAATTTCTTACTGTCATATTAGTCTGGAGGAATGCTCGAACTATCATCCTGTCGCACGATACTAGCTTCCTTTCGTTATCAATAAAACAAGTTGTTCTGTAGATGGAACAATGTGAAACTATTTTGGAGAGTAGATTGAAAATGTATTAATATCAATGTATTAGGTTTCTATCTTACCAAATTATTTTGACTTCCTGTGCCTCATATTTTCTTTTTGAAGAAATTAGTTTTGATTTCCCTTTTGCTATTTCCTTGCAGGCCAGGCTGTCGGTTTCCGCTTGGACAGTATCCTAAAACTTGTAGAGACCCGCGCAACCAGCAGTAGAACAACACTAATGCACTTTCTTTGCAAGGTACAGAAATAGCTGCCAGACATTGATTTGATTAAGAAAGAGGAAAAAAAATATTCCATAGGTAGCTAATTCAGTGCAATACCCATAGAATCCTGATCCAGATCACGCAAACCACTTCATTGTTTCGGAGTGATCTGATTTGTGGCAGCTTGCCTTCCTATTCTGTGGGATAATGGGGGACGGGATAATTGATGATAACCCCCCTGGGTGCAATTATGTTGATAATAACCCCCCTACAGGGTCCATGACATGTGGGCCCAAAATGGCCAAGGGGGTTTAAGTTTCTCATTGCTTGATTTAATCTGCTATATGTTAGTCCTTCATATAGGACGACTAACTTGATCCACAAGTCAGACCACAATTCTAACTCAATGATACAGGCATTGTTGTAAACGTCGGCGCAAACATTAGATTCCCATTCGTTATAATAAATTTTAAAGAAAACCATTGACAATATTTTTGTTGGCTCGTGCTGCCTATTTTGCATCCATACAGTATGCTTCAAAACATAATGACTAGTTTAAGTGTTCTTCAGTCCCTTGCAGGGAAGTCACCAGAATTACTGGATTTTCATGAGGATCTTGTTAGCTTGGAAACTGCTTCGAAGGTATTGTGCATGTTGATTAATGTGGATAACTTACATTGATAATATTTATTATATTTTCTTATGTTACTTAAATAGTTGCAACTGAAAGCATTGGCGGAGGAACAACAGGCGGTTGTAAAAGGTCTAGAGAAAGTTGAACAGGAATTAACTGCTTCAGAATCTGATGGACCAGTTTCTGATGTTTTCCGTAAGGTACATTTCCCAACCTTTTTGGGTGTCTTGAGTCCATCAGATTTTAGTAAAGTGTCTTGGTAGCTATTTTGTGTTCTTTTTGTTATGTCATCAAGCAGATGACTTAATGTTTTCTTGTATGGTGCAATGTAGACTTTAAAGGAGTTCCTTGATGCTTCTGGTGCTGATGTACGCTCCCTATCAGCACTCTATGTTGAAGTAGTAAGCCTTTCGTGTCCCTCGCTGCTTTCATTACCAACAGTGTACACTTCAAATCTGCCCCCTTTTGATGTGCAAGTGCTGACAGGGTAGAAGTGCAGATGCACTTTCCCTTTATTTCGGAGAAGACCCTGCAAAATATCCTTTTGAGCAAGGTAATTCATGCCAAGTTATCAATCGAATTGGTCTATGGGGGATATGCTAAAAGAACTTATATTCTATCTCCTCCTTTTTCAATATTCTTGTGAAGTTATAGTGAAAGATAATTTGTGGTGATCATTGATGCACCTGGATCCTAAAGTCTGCTAATTAGATCAGCTGTAGTCTTCTTTCCTACACTTCTAAAAGAAAAATACTATATCAGTGTCGTTCATTCCTTCTTGCATTTCCTCATCTAGGAAATAAAGCAATAATTTGATTGATAACCCTCTTACTCATATTGAATTTTGAAAACTATGCAGTTGCTTCGACCCTTCTGACCTTTGTGGGGTTATTTCGGAAGGCACACGAGGAGAATCTCAAGCAGATTGAGGCTGAGAGGAAGAAAGCACAGAAAGAAGCAGAAAAGGAAGCAAGCCAGGACAGAACTCCTGTAAAATCGAAAGATGGACATGCAGACAGATCACCAAGGTCACCGTTCAAATGATGCCTGTCTGGAAACAATGTGGCCATGAGTTTTTTCCTGAACAGACGCCCCTGCTAGCCATGCAGATCTTGAGGAGGCTCGACTGTCGCCAAATGCATGACTTCCTTGGGGACATCGTATGCTTACAAGACAAGGTAACATACAGTGATGCTTTTTTATTCTAACATGTGAAATATTCTTATCGGTATCACCCGAACCCATGTTCATTTATTTTGTTTCGTACAGATACTTCGGGTTGGACATCCATGTTTGATAGCGCATGACACTGTAAAAAGCTAGCCCAACAGCTACTGTAGGTTTATCTGTATAGATATCTTACTAGATGTCCCCCTTCTGTTTACACTAGCAGTAGCAGCAGGAGTAGGTCAGCTGTTGTAAACTAGGAAAATTAAAGAAATGATTAGAGTTAAGAGGAAATAGAAAAAAATTAGCGTCTCCACAGAAAATATACAAACAGCTGATTCGGCAGTTTTTTAACCATAGGTTGACACCCTGTAATCCAACCCAGTGATCCTCCAAGATGTGATATGTATGCTGATCTTTGGTCGTTTATGCTCTGACTCCACCATCTCTGAAATGTAGAGTCATGATTTTGACTTGTTGGCAAATCTTGCGTCAAAGCGCTTGTGCATGAACTGTCTCAAAAGGACAATCTTTGGTTATATCCCCATATCGATTGAAATGGATGCTTCAGTGTTTTGCGGTGATGACAGCCGAAACAGGAAAAATGACCCTATGTTGCTTATTTCAGTTGCACTCTCTTCTTTTTCGTTATCTCAGCTCTCCCCTTACATTTGTGGTCCATGGCACTGCAGTTTCTGTTGTAGAATTTGAAGTGATGCTGTAATTTTGCAGTGCTCCATACATGGGCCATCTCATGTGAATGATCTCATTATCTGACAGTTCAAAGGCAGACATTGAATTTTAAAACCTGACAGATTTGATGACCAGGGTGCAGGAGCACAACTTAGATATTCTGTACCGTAATGTCTTTTTCCAATTGCCCATGTGGCAAACTTTACTTGGAAGGTTTTACAGGTAATGCAGAATGTTGATCCTACCCTGTTGTTATTCACTTCTTCGCACATTGCAAAATTCCCAGGCTTATTTATTTCGGTTCAACGGAATGTTTCTGCTGTACAAATACAATAGTCCTTTACATGTCATTTCCATGTGAACAGAAAGAAACAAAAAATAAACTATCCAGCAAAGAAAAAAAAGAAACAGAACCATCCCAATTCACTACCGTATATGTTTCTCTGGACCCTTGAAGAGTTCTTCAGAATACAAACCTATGTGGCTATATGTCTACTATGACTTGGATCGGAATGGTGAAGATGATGACATGACAGTTGAGCTGATCAAGCTTGGAGGTCACCCTTCTCCTCCGGCTCCAGCTCTCTGAGATCATCGGCCTCACTCCTCTTGCAGCAGCTCCTGTAGAACATGCAGCTGACAATGATCTCGAGCACGACGCAGAGCGCGTGGATGTAGGCGACGGAGAAGGCCTCGCCGGCGACCCCCGGCGCGAGCCTCCCGGCTTTCCGGCGCTGCGAGACGACCCGCAGCTGGAACAGCGCCTCCGCCGCCGCCATGCCCAGGTTGGTCGGCAGCGCCAGCGCCAGCGCGGTGGGCACGCTGCCCTTGATCAGGACGCACGCCCTGAGCACCGCGCCGTGGCCGGCCATGCCGCGCTCCATCGCGGCCACGACGAGCGCGAGGTTGCACACCACGGTGGCCACGCCGACGGCCACCGAGTAGGCGATGGCGCCCGCGGCGGAGAGCGCGAGCGTGGACGAGGTGGAGGTGAAGCCCAGGAGGTCGGCGGCGCCGAAGGCCAGGAAGAGCAGCGAGAAGACGGCGGCGTTGGCGGAGAGCATGACGAAGGAGCCGAACAGGTGCGTGGCGACGAGCGCCGGGTACGCGCGGGCGACGGCGGCGCAGGGCGGGAGAGAGACGCGCGTCCGCGGCGCGCGCCGCCGCCTCTGCGGGTCCGTGCCGAGCGCCTCTGGGGCCAGCACGCCGGCGACGCAGGCCTTGGCGAGCAGCAGGAAGGTGAGCGCGACGGGCAGCGTGGCGGCGAACGTGAAGACGGTCTGCGAGAGCTTGCCGTTGAGCAGCGCGAAGAAGGAGGACGGCGGGAAGCCCGCGGCGTGGAACACCTCCCGGAGCCGCGACGACACGCCGCGAAGCGCGGGCGACGACGGCGCCATGGCCTGGGACGCGAGCACGGCGGCGGAGAAGGGCAGGGCGAGCAGGGCCGCCACGGGGCTGAAGCAGTGGTAGCCGTCGAAGAATGCAACCACCGCCGCCCTCATCACCCTGCCGGCCCTCCACGCCGTCGTCGTCGACGTCGCACCATACCCGAGCCCGAGCAGCAACCCTCCCCTCCTCACCATGGCGCAGCGCAAATGAATCAAGATTGACGTACGAGTACGAGGCGATCGAGGAGTACGCAGCAATGGAGTGTGAAGCTAGCTAGCTAGAGAGGTAGTACTGCTGGTGGTGGAGTTTTATGGTGGCCAGGTCAGGTTGCGTTGCGTGGTGTGATGGTTGGCAGGTCGAGAAGAGGAAGGAGGAGGAGTGTCTGTCAGTTGATCTCGGCCAGCCCAACCACCGGTCGATCGAACTGACCCCTTAACTGAAACAAAGAACAGGAGAGGAAGCAAGGTACCGAAATTGTATATACTCCCTCCATCCCAAAATACATGGCGTATGAAATTAGTCAAAAAAATCAATGCTTTCTAAGATTGATAAACTAAATACAGAATATGGCTATGTAAGAATGTGGAATATATGGTTGATAGGACAATCTTATCATAGACTTGCCACAATAATTTAGATATGACAATAAAATATTACTAAATTTGTGATGAGACATATTGTGATAAGAGATGATCTTTTAGCTAAGAAAAGACAAACCTTTTTTTTTATTTCACTCTCCTCCATATCAGAAATCATCCTACTGACAATGCTAAGATATAACCATTATAAATGCCCGAAGAACATCTACAATAGCAAATCCATCAATAGATTCACCAGAAGATATATATTCACAATCTATTTATTATGATTCACGACAAGTCAATATACGAAAATACAAAAATTTATAATATACCAAGTCAACATTTATAGATTTACTACAAGATATATTTTCATTATATTTTGGAAGGGACAGATTATTAGCCTAGCAATTATCATCATCTCCACTTCTATTTATGAGATGACGATGAGGTTATCTGGCTTGTTCCATTGGAGGCCTTGGTAACATCATCAAACTCATCGTCTTCCTTGCCTATTATGTACGTACAAAATAGGCGCATTGTAGAGGTGACGTTGGGTGCAATGCAAGGATATATATGCGGCCGGTGTGGTGCGAGTGACGACGAAGAGGTTTCTTGCATCACATCGCACTCGATAATCGGAATCAACGGACGGATATGCAGCTCGATCTCGGACGTACCTAGTACCCTACATACGACAAGCTTAGCTAGCTAGAGAGCCTGACGGTGGAACCGTGGCGGTGACGGTGCTCCGTCGATGGCTCCGACGTGGCGTAAGTTTAAATCGCGTGCCCAAGCAAACACCTCAGCTTTTGTCAGCTATCTTCTTCTCCTCTGTGCTGAGCATTTTGCACGATGTCTCGATGGTATCGCCATCCCTCTTCAGGCCTTGAGGATGAAATGTACATATATACTATTCCGTCGAAAAGAGATTGTGGAAAATGGAGATGCTTCGTCGAATCCTTTGAATATCATTGTGTGATTTACAGGACACATGCCACTACTATATGGCAAAAATAGTATCTGAAATATAATGGATTATGCGCTACTCTTGAATCTTTAAATATGTGGTAGAGATATTATTGCTAACAGATAATATTTTAATTAAAGAAGACATTTTTTAAACATTCTCTCTCCTCAATATCAACATTTGCCGTGATCCTTCACACAACTGCATGTTATGTTTTGATATAATAGCAAAACATTCGACGGAGATGCGGCTATGTGTCATTTGATGGCATGAACACGCCCTGCGTATCAGTGTGTACCAAAAACATATCAAATCTCTACAATATCTAGGCTGACTTCTTTTGAGCTTGTGGAGCAGTTTCTGGGTTTAGAAGCCCAAACGTTTAAAAGAACTCTTCATATTTCCCCCATCGCATAAGTGGCTTCTACCCCAATTACACATAGTTGGGAGAAGCTGCTCCGACCCAGTTTGCTGAGCTTCTCAGCTCGGCTAGCAGCTGTAATTGATGTAAATTTTGTTAAAATTTATTTCGAGCAGTCCACACTTTGATTGCTTCTAAACGGAAAAAGGGCAACGTGGCACGCCAACTACCAACTGAAAGTTTCATGTCGGCATCATGCCTCTTCTCTCGTGACTGTGCTGCCTCCTCTCCCATCGCTTTAGCCTCGAACTGGCCGCTCCGTCACAACTTATGATGTTTTGGCCGTGAATTCACCGCCTTTGATCAAAGGCATAGTAGGGATTTGATCTTGAGGGTTGTCATTGCTCTCCCCCACGCGGCTACCATCGCTTCCTGGTTGTCCATAGATTCAGCCGACGAGCCACCCGAGCAACCCTCCTCTCCTACCCTCCTCACCAGGGGCGAAGCCAGCCTAGAACACCATTGGGGTCATTTCATTACATTGGGATCATTTTGTGCTAATGAACCATAATTTCACTAATTTGTCAAAGGATTTCATTAGGTCACTGGGGTCATTTTACCCCACAAAATGCCCCTAGCTCCGCCCCTGCTCCTCACCGTGCCTCCTTCCCTACAAGCATGCGCACGCGCACAAGCGGTGCATGCAAGATGTACCTCCGACTGTACCTCGAGTAACCCCCGCCTCACTAAGACTCATCGGTCTCTATTCACCAGACGCAGGGCTCACCTCGTTCGAAGATTGAGAAATTCAAAGTTGTTACTTTTGCATTATATGGGTTATATTGCAGATACCTGACCACCTACAATAGCTGCATGTAAAAAGGTTATGTGAAATACAACACGTAAATTGTTGTTATATGGAAAAAGGGCAACATGTGCACGCCAACTGGTAATTGAAAGTTTGATGTTACCCTCCCACCTCTTCTCTCGTGACCGCACTATCTCCTCTCCCATCGCTTTGGCCTCGAACTTGCCGCTCTGTCACAACTCTTATCGATTTGGCCGAATTCTTGGGTTGTCCATAGCTTCAGCCAATGAGCCACTCGATCAACCCTCCTCTCCACCCCTCCTCACCATGCCTCCTCCTTCCCTACAAGCACGCGCATGCAAGCTTTGCCTCTTGCTGCACCTCGACCAACCCCCGCTAAGACTCCTTTGCCTCCATGCATCAGGCGCAGGGCTCACCTCAAGCGGAGATTAAGAAATTAAAAGTTGATACTTGTGCAATATATGTTTATACTGTTGATACCTGCCCACCTACAATAGTTGACTATAAAAAGATTGTGAATTTGTACCTGATCTGAATTACTAATGTTACTCAAATAACATGTCATGTATTGACGTAAAAGTACCTTTGGCCGCAGCAAAGTGCGCCATCCTCTTCTAGTATCCACTAAACCATATAAAATATTATTATTTCTTGGGGGTTTGTGGGCGATTTAGAGTTAACCCCCTACTAGACTCCTCGAAACAGGCTTGCGCCCCGCTTTATAAATAAAACAACCATCCAAAGTTTACAACCACAACCAGACGAGGAAAAAAGTACGAAATACGAGAGAATAAAGGTTTTGCTGGGGCCACAACACAAGAAAGCCCAAGGGTAAAACTGAAGGGGTTACGGTGCAGAAAATAATAATTTTCTAGCGTACGAAACCCTAACTAGCCAGGATCTATCTATCTAGTACATGCGATAACGGTGGCGGAACGGGTTACATTACCTCCATGTAGACCGATAGCGGGGATTACGCTCCCGCACAAGCGTTGACGATGAAGTCGTACGTAGCCGACCTCGAGGTCGCGGAGAACTTGCCGCGATGATGAAGACGATGGCGCCGGGGTGTCGACGATGATCTGCGTCGACGGGCGTCGGGCGGAAGAAGGCAGAGTGCCAGCACCAGAGGTGGTGCGCCGGCGGCAGAGGGGAGAGGGGCGTGGCGGCCGCAGAGGCGAGACGATGTCGCCCAGGCTACTCAAAAGGAGTTGCCTCCGAGCACTCACAAACATACGGAGCTTAGCGACAACCCCCGGTCATTCAGATCCAGCTGAAATCGCAGGGGTAGATCTTATCTGGAATTCCGCAGAGCAACGGTGCTCAGCGGTATAGCTTAGGTGGAGAGAGATTCCCCCTTCCTCAACTCGGCGCGGCTCCAAATTGGGAACCACGAGATCGAGAGAGAAATCGGGAATTAATTGTATTTTCCAATGAATTAATTCAATTAATATGCCTTGCTATATAAAGGGGGGAGGGGGTGTGCAAAATCCCTAGCTCCCCCATGTGGGACTAAACAAAAGGAGAAGGGGGGGGGGGGGGGGGGGGGGTTCGGCCCCCACATGGGCTGGCCGAACCAGCCAATGGGGCCCACCCCCCTTGGTGGTGCGGCTCCCCCTCTTGGGCCCTCTTAGGGCCCATGTAGGTGGGAGCCCCCTTTTTTCTTTATTTAAGTAATATTAAATTAATAAAAATCCCATTAATTCATAATTAATATATTTATATATAATTCAATATCCCGTGACTCCGAAAACTCTTTCGGACCACCCGAACAACTTCCGGACATTCCTGGAACCATTCCAGACCTCTCCGGAACTCCTTCCGGACCACCGGAACTCTTTCCGGATCATTTCTCTCTCTCCAACAAATCCCTATAAAATTCCAGAACCTATCTCCTGGTGTCGCTAAGACCTTAAGTTTGTTACGCTACGGTTCGAGAACACTCCAGACATGGTCGAGACACTCCGCTCACCAATGACCGTCAGGGATACCTGGAAGTATATGACGACCCCTGTGCATTCCACGAATATCGTCGTTGAACCATAAATATGACATTCATTCCCTTTGTCTCTGCGATACTACCTTGTCCGAGATATGATCGTAGACACACCGATGTCTTTGTTGTATCTCGTTACCGACGAAGGTTATTAACTCGTCTGCGATATTACATCTCCATGACCTAGTCATAAGCTGCGCAGCTATATAGATGCAATATCACCGAGTGGGCCCAGAGTATCTTTCCATTACAAGAATGAACAAATTCCGCTCTTGATCCTTACGTCTTGATGCTCTTTTGGAATACCCAAGATGGAAACCGTTATTGTCATGCTATATAAGACACAACGTTTGATGCTCTCAAAGCACCCCTACGAAGCATTAATAAGTACGGTCTCACGGTCTAAGGAATAAGCTATCATATTCTTATCTATTGCAAATGACAAACATCGTAATACGATCTTATTGCAATACTTTGCGTATGTCCATCACCTTATTCAACTAACAAGATGACCCCATTGTCAACCAACGTCATTGTCCTTGATCGGGAATCTCGATCAACTGTTGCCCAATGGACTAGCTCATATAGAGGCTTGCTAGGGACCTGGTTGTCTATGTATCACACGTGTATTAATAATTCCGATTAATACAGTTATAGCATAATACACAAATCTATTATAAACTTATGAGATAATGCAATAAATACTACTTATTTATTTGCCTCTAGGGCATATCTCCTTCAAAAACAACTACTCCTGATACAAACTCTACACAGTAGAGCTCAACGGCTGGGCGGTGAGGATAGAAGGCGCGCCGCCAAGAATGCCGTCTAGCCGCTGCATGTCCCTCTGTCTAGCCAACGGGTGCCGCTCCTGCAGGAAAGCCAAGAATTTGAAAACTGATTCAGCAACCCGTCGTGGGAAGACATGCTCAATGACCATCTTGTTACGAATTGTCCAAAGGGTCCAGGTCATTGCCGCGAACACCAACCAGAAAAGGGACCTCCTCCTCCCGGTATGGTTCGCTTGCACTTCCAGGAACTCCGCCAAGTAAAGGGCCTGCCACTCAGTAGGCCTCAGCGAGGAAGCTCCACAGAAACCGAGCAGCGGGACAGGAGAACAGGATATGGGTCCCCGTCTCGGGGACCGCACAAAGGGGACATGTGCCATCACTAGGTCCCAAACGCTTTGGCACCTCCATGCCCGAAGGGAGGCGGTCGCGGAGAAGCTGCCAAGTAAAGATCTTGATCTTAAGAGGCAAAGGCGCCTTCCAAAGATGCGTAGTCCAAGACAACACGAGCCCTCTAAACAGGGCCCGGTAAGCGGAGACGACGGAGAAGTGCTTTGCCGACGTAAGGCTCCAAGCGACCGTATCCGGGCTGTCAGACAAGGCTAGGGGGAGAGATGCGAGCATGGACCTCCAGCTCGCAATCTCCCCTGGGCCGAACGTGCGGCGGAACCCAATGTTCCACTGTCCCTGCTGGAAGGCAGAGGAAATCGACATAAAAGGTTCCGCACAAATCACAAAAAGATCCGGGAACACAACTCGTAGCGGCCTTCCGCCAAACCAGGAGTCAAGCCAGAATAGGGTATCTCGTCCGTTACCTACGGATGAGACCGTCCCTAGTCTGGTATGCTCCTTAATAGGTTGGATGGTGTGCCAGAACTGGGACCCCTCTTTGCGCTCACACGCCAGCAAGGGGCAACCCCTAAGATACTTGGCTTTCACCAAGTCAAGCCAGAGGCCCCCCTCACCCCGAAGAATCCTCCACACCCAGTGTAACATCAGGGCCTTGTTCATGTGTCGTGACAGAAGTATACCTATGCCCCCAAACTCCTCGGGGGCGCAAATATCGGCCCACTTCACCATGTGGTACTTCTGCTTCCCAGATGACGCTTGCTACAAGAATCTAGCCAGCTCTTTGTCGAAGCTAGCATGCACCCCGTCCGGCAAGATATACATCCCCATCATATACATGGCGAGGCTAGACATGCACGAGTCAATCAAGATCGTTTTGCTACCCTTGAAGGTGAACCTCCCCTGCCAAGGTTCCGATTTTGATTTCACTCGTGCAACAAGGGGCTCGAAATCCTTAGAAAGGATCCGAGTGTCCCTGACCGGCATTCCCATATACGTAACTGAGAATGACGCCAACCTGCAATTCAGGTTGTCCACGGTCCTCTGCTGGTGTACCTCCGAGTACCCTAAAATCACAACCTCGCTCTTGTCGAAGTTGATCTTAAGGCCCGACATGGCCTCAAAGCAGATGAGTAAGAACTTGAGATTAACAAATCTAGTTCCGACCCCTCTACCATGATCATAGTGTCGTCAACATACTGTAAGTGGGTCACCCCCCCCCCCCCCCCCGGGACAAGATGTCCAACCACACCAGTGATGTGGCCGGAGGTCTTAGCACGCTCTAAGACCTCCGTAAGGTCATCTACCCAGGAGTTGAAAAGTAGAGAGGAGATCGGATCCCCCTGCCTACCTCCACAGGTAGACCGAAAATAGGGACCTACTTCCCCATTCACGTTAATGGCTGTGTTGCCGCTCATCACAATCTGCATGATCCACCCAATCATCCTATCATCAACCCCCCTCCGCTCGAGAACCAAGCGGAGGAAGGCCTAGTCTAGGCGGTCGTACGCCTTCTGGAAATCTAGCTTGACGACCACGCCTTTCTAGCGGCGTGTTTCCACCTCGTGAATAATGTCACTAAGAGCTATGATTCCATCATATAAAAACCGGCCTTTTAAAAAGGCGAACTGGTAAGGATGCGTGATCCGCTCCAACACGAGGGCGAGTCTGACAGCGCAAACCTTAGATAGGATCCTATAGATGACATTAAGGACAGTGATGGGACGAAATTGGCGGATGTCCGTGGCTCCCACTACCTTGGGAATCAGGGTCACCATGCCAAAGTTTAGCCGTGATACCACCAGTGTCCCAATATAAAACTCTTGGAACATAGGCATAATCACGGCCTTCGCCACTTCCCAGAAAGTCTGGAAGAAGACCACCGGAAGACCATCCGTCTCCGGGGCCGAATTGGCTTTCATCTCCATCACCGCCTTCTGCACCTCTTCCGACAGGAATGGGAGGGTTAAGTCCGCATTCTCCGTGTATGAGACTCTAGACCGCACCGGCCATAAGTCCACTGCCAGGGATACCCCGGAGCTTGGTCTAGACGAGAAAAGCTCCTTATAAAGGAGTAAATATGGTATGAGATCTCTGCTGGTACCTCCAGCAGGCGATCGTTCTCCCAGAGGCACATAATCGAGCATTTCCTGCGACGGCCATTGGCTATCGCGTGGAAGTATGCAATATTCGCGTCGCCCTTGAGGAGCCAGTTTTGGCGACTCCGCTATCACCAAAACAGCTCCTCACCCTTGAAGATCTCCATAAGGGAGCTCTCCAACGCATACCGCTGGACCCATTGGTCAGCCATCAGACCGACCGAGTCCGACGTACTGTCCAAAAATATTTCCTTAAGTACTTTTCTGAAACAAAAACAACAGAAAACAGAGAACTGGCACTTTGGCATCTTGTTAATAGGTTAGTCACAGAAAATGCATAAAACTATATAAAATGCATATAAAACATATAATAACATGATATAACATAGCATGGAACATAAGAAATTATAGATACGTTGGAGACGTATCAACATCCCCAAGCTTAGTTCTACTCGTTCCGAGTAGGTAAGAACGATAAAAGAATAATAATTTCTGAAGTGATATGCTTAAACACAATCTTGATCACGTAATAATGTAAGGCATGTAAATTGAGATCGAATGAATAAGGGTTGTAGTTTATATTGATATCAAATAAGTAATAAATAAACAAGTAGGTAAAACAAGCAAAACTTTTAATGATATAGTACTAGATAGCAATCAACTGTGCAAAGTAGATATTAAAGATGATTTAAGCTTCAAGCACAACAATATAATCATCTAATGCTTCCAACAAACATGACAACTTAATGAAAGGATCAAGTCAGGCAATATCAATATGCACGTAGAAGATCAATACTTTATTTGTTAAAAAAAACAAGCAAGCGTTCAACGTTGGTTCCTGGCACAAGGAGGTTATGGCTAAGAGAATGTTAAAGGAGGTTTGTAAGCCAACGGAAGAAAGGCTCACAAAGCTGCAAGTGATCATTAGACAAGAAAAAGTCTTATAATCGAAGCTATGCAAGGAGTAGTGATTGCCACACAACGGATGCACATAGAAATATAAGTATATGAAAGCTCTTCTGTCGTGGTGGTGTCACGGCAGATGCCATAGGATGGCTGATTTGTGGGGCCGATGGACGTTGGTGGATCCGGGGAGGGATAGCGAGCTGAAGAGCTCACACGGGGAGGATCCCGGTAAAACCGAGATCTCCCAAGAACAAGGAATAAGATCAAAGTGCAAAGGGGAAGATCTAACAAACACAAACAAATGCACGAAGGCACACAGCACACACACGATATACCCAGGTTCAGGGCCCTCGTGAGGAGGTAACACCCCTACTCCTGCCTTTCCTCTCTATATATTGGTGGTATAAGGACTACAACTTGCTACAAGATCTCTCAAAGGGAGGAGTACAAAGAACTAGATGAACTCAAGGTGAGAAGGAGTAAATGCTCTAAGAGTAAATGGGACTATAGCTTTGGCTCTGAAGTTGGTCTCTCTCCCTCAGGAGCAGTTATGGCGCCTTTTATAGAGCTCCGGCCAGGAGGGCCGGAAACCCTAACTTGGCTTGGCCCCACCGGACAGGCCTAGCCGGCATGCCGTCACCGGCTAGTGCGACCTAGTCGCCGGGCTATCCGGTGTAGCCCCTTCGTCATCATCTCGTTAAGGACGGCAGGCGCCGTCCTGCATCATCATTGTCCCCTTGTCAGAGACAAGACATGTCTTTGCCCATCCCGGATAGCCTTTTCCGGATTGCCGGGCTAGGCATGTCAGGTCTTGTCGTACCACGATCGTACCGGCTGACGCGCTCCCGTGTCAGGCGGGAGGTGACCATGCTTCCGTGTCAGGCGGGAGGTGACCATGCTTCCGTGTCAGGCGGAACGGTACTTCCCCCCGCGACAGACGGGAAAGCCTGCTCTAGACCGTTGACGGCCTACCGGAAGCCCTCACGCCGACTACCTCCTCGCTTGCCATTGTGAGCCTCTTCTGCATAAGATCAAGACCGAGACATACATTCCGGTTAGTACTTACCCGGACTACCTATCCGGTAAAGCCGAGTACACCTCCATCCGGGAGTCTCCTCAGACCGCGAGACTCGGGACCCTTTCCGGATACGTCCGAGCTCGTCTTAGGATGAGTATCTCTAGGCCTAGCCTCCCGAAGATGTCTTAGCCTACCAGCAAAGACATCTTCGAGAAGCTAGTTCTTAGAGGAACCACCCGCTCATGCTTGTGCTGCGATTGTGAGGGCCGGGGGTGTCTATTTATAGCTGCGAGACCTGACCCTTGCGCCTGCCAGGAGGCACTTTGTCCTCTACCAGCGCTCAAGGGTCAAGCTGCCCTTTCAGTACAGCAGAAGGTGTCCCTTGCTCTCGCCAAAGGTCAGATACTGTTGTCACCTTAGTGGATTATACGGGGATCTGCCCCTACCCGGGGGGCAGCCCCCCGACACTAGTCCCCGAAGCTGGTGCTGTACAGCGACCTCGGATGATGTGCGGGATCAGCTTTAAACAACAACTATCTTCCGAGAACACATGACACCAGCCTTTCCCTATCTGCCGAAGTCGGTTCTTCCCGAGATCTTCTTACCGAGACTATTTCTACCGGGAGGCAAAGCCTGCAACCGGATAACACAGCCTCAGTGAATCTTGACCGTTGGCTTCCTGATGAACTCGAGATTGTGTGCTGGGGCCCACCCGACGTCCTGTCTGAGCAGAGATGCACTCGAGTGCCCCTGCGCGAGCACGCCGCTGCTTGGGTTCCCGCGCCGGGAGCCGCAGCCGATCCGGAATCCAACCGTTGGGGCCGTGTGGCCCTCGGTGTGGCCGGATCGGGCGCTCCGGATAGCGCCACGTGGCTAGCTGCACAAAACAGATCCCACCCACGATCGTGGAGATCGTGGGCGGGAAAATCGGAAACCGCTCCGGAATCCCCCCCATAAATAGGGGACCAGAACGGTTTCCCCTCCTTCTTCCTCTCCTTCGCATTTTCCTCCCTCGCTGTCTCGAGCGCCCTGCTGCCGCTGCATTCGTCGCCGTTCGCCGGAGCCCGGGCATCGTCGCCCTCGCCGTTCGCAGGAGCCCGGACACCGTCGCCCTCGCCGACCTTCTCTTCTCCGGTGAGTTCCTCTTCTCCGCTCCGGTGATTTTCTTCGGTAGAGCAACCGCCCGACCCCGGCCGTGCCATAGCACAAGTGCGGTTGAGCCGCCGCCGGTGAGCACAACCTGGGCGGCGCGCACAAGGTGCACGGCGGTGATGTACCGTGGCGGTAGGTTGTAGATCATTCACCCGTACTGCGCCTTGCCCGAGCCTAGCGCGAGCCTTTTCTACTCCCTTTAGTCTTGATTATTTAGCACACGGTAGATCTTGTTTCCCAGGAACCCGGTAGTGCTTAGCAGTTTATGCTCCGGCATCCTAGTTTCCGGTAGACTAACTCCGACTAACCGCCGCTGCGCCTGCAGAGTAGCTCGGATACCCCTGCCTACTTCTCCGACATGGGCGAAGAACGTACCCGGGGATGCTGGGATGGGTCTGAGACCAAGCAGTCAGATCTGGACTGGCTGTATCGGACTCACCGGATTCCTCCGGAAGTCGAGAGCCGTCTCCCGGAGGGGGAGATTGCACCGGAACCCCAACCCGGGGAATACGTGGTATTCCTCGCGCACTTCGAGCGTGGGTTTGGGCTTCCAGTTAGCCCCTTCTTCCGCGACTTCCTCGTCACCTACGACCTCCAATCTCACCATCTTCCCGCCAACGCCATTATGATGCTCTCGGTCTTCACCACCTACGCGGAGGCATATCTCGGCATATGACCATTTTTGTATCTCTGGGCCAAGTATTTCATTCTTCGCCGCCAAGCCATCCCCAATCCGGATAAGAAGATAAAAGACTTAGACGATTGCGGAGCGGCCACCATCATCCCTCGCGCGGACTCCGGATTCCCTATAGTCAAGGGGCTAGAGTCCTGCCGGAAGTGGCAGCGCAGCTTCTTCTACGTGAAGAATCGGGAGCACTCGGGAGACGGTCCGGGATCCTCGAATCCGGACTTCATCAATCTGCCGGAGTTCGTTATTGGTCCTCCGCGCGAATTTCGTCTCTGGAAGCAGCTTCCCGACAACGACGAGGTCAATTGCATGCACGATGTTCTGAACGTGCTAAACGAGAAGATGACCAGCGATGATCTCCTGCGTTGCTTCATCGTTCGCCGGGTCTGCCCCCTTCAAAACCGAGTGCACAAGATGTGCCATATGGCCGGGAACTATGACCCCACTAGAACCAGTATCTTTGGGCTAGATCACGCAGGGGTCGTCCGTCGCGTTCGAGCTATTGCCCGGACGGAGATGACGGAGGACTACTCTTGGGGTGTCATTGGGGGATCCCGGAAAAAACCATGCGACCAGGTGCTCATATCTGTCTTTCGTGCATTCGCCTTCGTGCACGCGTTCACCTGGACACCGACACGGCCTAATTTGTTTACGCAGTTGTTTGAGCGTCAACTCGAAGAAGACGCTGTCCACGCCAACGGGAACTACGCGCCGAACTTCCCAAAACCGGCCGAGATGCCGAGGGAGGACCCCGACGGCGAGGACCATCTCGCCATCCCTTTCGTCAAGGCTGCTGCCCCGGGTAATCCTTCAACCTCAGAGGCAGTTTCCATTTCTTCGGATGACGAGGATGAGATTGACTGCCAGATTCTCGATGTTATTGACGCACTCCCTCTGAATTGGGCCTCAGCAGTGGTTCCGAAACCGACAACCGGGACAAAACGTGCCGAGAGCCGGAAGCGCGCGGCTTCCGACACCGAGGGGGCCGATAACCCCGGCAACCCCCCCAAGAGGAGCAAGCCGAGTAAGCAGACGACCGAGAAGCCTGCTCGGCGTCGGCAAAGGGGTCCTCCCATTGTGGATTCCGGGTACGTTTTCCTTGCCTTATGTTATCTGACTTTGTTTTCTCCACAACTATTATTAAGACACTTCCTTTCAGGGATGCACTCGAGCTCCCGTCACCTGCTGTTCCTCCTCCTCCCGGGACTCGGACTCCCAGCCCGGCTCGGGCTTCTCCTTCACCTCCTCGCCCTTCTACTCGAAGAAGTGAGCCTGCCGCTTCTGGTGCCGCACCGGCTACCGTTGTAACCCCGGATGCACATCCGGTGATCGACGAGACCCCGGTGCAGGCCACGACCACCTCGGGAGAAGTTCTTCTTCCGGAGAGTCCGCGCCGGGTGCCCGGGCTTGAGGCAGAGATCCTTAGCCCTCGCCGGCAACCCGCGGCAAGCGGCCGTTCTCGGCCAGCCGCGACCAAGACCAACTCGGAGAAACAGCCCACAGCCTCCTCCCGGCCAGCTGATCAACCTGCCGGGAAGTCGCGCCCCAAGATTGCCGGACAGAAAATACCTTCTGCCCCGCCTGCAGCTGCCCCGACATCCTCGGCCCGCGACTTGGTGCTGCGCATGGGTACGTTTTCATCGTTACCACCGCCTCCCGCCGAGATTCCTACTGCTGCCTTGCGGATGTTGCGAGCAACCGTCAGTTCCTTTGTACCTTCAGGATCCCGGGACGCTGCTGCTACTCGCGCTGCCGGTGGCTCCCGCATACAGGTTGTTGACGAATACAACCAGGCCTGGCTTGCCGCCGACGCCTCCGAGACTGCCGGAGACTTGCACGCTGCAGGACCAAGCCGCAACGCTCAAGCCCTGCATGCTCTCCAGGTGGCCGCGTTGGATGTCACTCGGGTGACCGAGGTAAGCTTGTTCTCTTTTATCAAAAAATACTTGTTCCTTCCACCACCACTAGTCCCCGAGATTGGTGTTTAGTGCTCTAGATTCCACCGAATAGCAGATCACTAGGTTCCAATCTTAGAGAAAAATCCAGGACTCGGACACCGAGTCCCCGAGATCCTCCCAACCGGGTAGGTTGCTTCAAAATTTGCTCCATCACCACTAGTCCACGAGATTGGTGCTTACTGCTCTAGATTCCACCGAATAGCAGATCACTAGGCTCCAATCTTAGAGAAAATTATAGGGCTCGGGCACCGAGTCCCCGAGATCCTCCCAACCGGGTTCCTTACATCCTTTCCCGACTAACTCCTTCTTTGTCTTGATTTCAGGAGTGCAGCCAGAAACGCCGCAACATCTTCAACCGGGTTCTTGCTGATCTCGGTCAGTCCAAGAAATCCGAAGGACGCCTCCGGGAGGAGCGCGACGCCGCGCGCAAGGTCTCGGTTGACCAGAAGACTGCACTTGCCACCGCGCAAGCCGAGATCGCGCGGCTCAGCGGCGAGCTCGAAAAGGTCAAGGCTGCTACGGCCGACATGAAGACACGCTTCATCGAGGCGACCAAGAAGCAGAAAGAGACCTTGGACCAGTCCGAGGAGCGCGCGCATACTGCCGAGACCGAGCTTGCTCTTCTCCGGTCCCGGTCTGATACTTGGCTCTTGGAGCTCACTGTATTGAACCGGGATCTGAACAGTAAGTGGACCGACATCCCTCTTGTCTTCTCTCTGCTTTCTTTCTTGTTGTTACTCTTATGACTTAGTCATTTGACAGCTCTTCTTTTTAAAGGAGAGTTCGAGCACTCCCGCGAGGCTGCCGCCCTTGCTGTTGCCGCCTCCCGAGAGAAGCGCGCCGGGAAGGGTCCCATTTCGGATGCCTGGGACATCGAGGATAACCTCACTGCCCTGAAGGCCCGGATAGTACCTCTCCGGTCTATCGGGACGGAGCTACTCAGCGCTGCGGTCCACGTTCACGGCGCACTGTGGCCGAGTATCCGCGAGACGCTCTCGATTCCCGAGCTCGCGAGCGCACTTCGGGGTGTCGGGAGGCGCATCCATGCCTGGAAGCGTTTCGGTGCGCGGGCTGGTGCCGACCAGGTCTTGACCCAAGTACTTAGCTGGTACGAAGGTCTTGATCTGGGGGCGATCCTGCGCCTGCGGACGGTTTCTCCGTGGGTCACCGATCCGGAAAAGGTCCAGCGCCGACAAGAGGTGTCGCACCGCATCGCTACGTGGGCAAGCATCCGCGCCTTCACCTCTAGCGTCCTTCCTTCCGACTCGGAATCAGATTACGAGGACGACGGAGAAAGCGGCGCTACCGGCGACGCGGAAAACGAGGCCCCGGAAGAAGATGACGCTGCTTCCGGTGCCGCGCCCGAGAAGGTGATTCCCCGGGACGCAGCGACTTCGCCAAGACCCGAGGCCACTGAGACCGAGGTGCGTCCCGACGCCCCGAGTAGCGCTGCTGGAACTGAAGCCGAAGTAGCTCCCGCTACTGCTCCTGCTGCTTCTGCTGCTGCCGCTCCCGAGGCTGCTGCTCCCGAGGTCTCCGTCGAGAAGCCGACTTCCCCTACCGCTTGAAAAAACTTAAGAGTAGATTCGTCAAATCCCCGGGATGTCGGGTGCCATATGTAATATACACTCATACTATTTTCGTTTCTTAGTGAACTATTTATTCGAACCACTTATGCCAATTTATTCTGCTTTGAGTTCCCAAATTGCCTTTCATGTTTACCGTACTTAGGTAATTTCTGCTCTTGTCTACCATTTCGGCGTTCGACAGTCGAGTCACAAAACTCCTCATACGGCATACATTACTTAAAACAATCCGAGTTCCTACTAACCGAATTCCCGACATAAAAAATAACAGAGTTAGTAAAAAACAGGTATGCCGGATAAGTTCCTTCTCCGAGTCCCCGAGACCATTTTCGTGTTTCCCACCTTCCCTCTCTTTGCTCTTGACTACCATTTCGGCGTTCGTCAGTCGAGTCACAAGATGATTTCACATGACATACATTACTTTGACTTTGAGAATCGAACTCGGAACTTTCCCGGCATACAAAATAAAAGTAGAGAACAGTTATCCGGCAGTCCCCGGGTTCCTTCCCGAGATGCCGGTGAAAAACAGTAAATGAATTTGACAAAAATAACAATAAGACATGCACATAACCAGGCAGTCCCTGGGTTCCTCCCAGGGTGCCTTACTTCCATAACTATTGATAATTGAGATACAACATACACTGAGCCCTTTATGTGTAAAAGGGTCGAAGTAGAGCTACATTCCATGGACGCTTGGTTTCCTCACCGGATTTGTCCATTACACCTTTCCTAGCCTCCTGTGCATCTACAAGGTAATAAGAATCATTGTGTAATGCTCTGCTTATCACAAAAGGTCCCTCCCATGGAGGTGACAACTTATGCATTCCGGCCGTGCGTTGGATGAGCCTCAGCACCAAATCCCCTTCTCGGAACACCCTCGGGTGTACTTTCCGGCTATGATAGCGACGGAGATTTTGTTGATAAATTGTAGACCGAGATAGTGCCAACTCTCTTGCCTCTTCGAGTAAATCTATATCATCTTCCCGGGCCTCCTTTGCCTCGGTCTCGGTGAACATTTTCACTCTCGGAGAATCATACTGTATGTCGGTCGGGAGTACTGCCTCAACACCGTATACCATGAAGAATGGCGTGTAGCCGGTAGATCTGTTCGGTGTAGTCCGGAGACCCCATAACACTGCCGGTAACTCCTCTATCCAGCATCCCGGAGTTCTCAATAGTGGTTCGATCAAACGAGCTTTGATGCCGGCCAAGATTAAGGCATTTGCTCTTTCGACTTGTCCATTTGCTTCCGGGTGTGCAACTGATGCTACATCCAGACGGATTCCCTTCTCAGCACAAAATCGAGCGAATTCCCCCACAGCAAAGTTGGTTCCATTATCTGTGATAATGCTGTGTGGGTATCCGTATCTCAAGATGATGTCTTTCAGGAATTGCACAGCGGTGTGTCCATCGCACTTCCGGATTGGCTTGACCTCTATCCACTTAGTGAACTTGTCCACCATAACCAGTATGTGTGTCATATTGCCTCTCGCCGGCTTGAACTGACCGACCATATCCAAACACCACACTGCGAATGGCCAAGTGATGGGGATTGTTTTCAGTGCCGACGCCGGCATGTGTATCCGGTGAGCAAATCTCTGGCATCCTCCACACTTCCGGACAATATCTTCTGCTTGTTGCAATGCAGTGGGCCAGTAGAACCCATGTCAGAACACCTTTGCCACCAGGGCCCGGGATGATGCATGATGTCCACACTCCCCTTCATGTATTTCCACCAGCATTTCTTGTCCCTCTGCCGGTTCCACACACCTCTGGAGTACCTCAGTGACACTCCTTTTGTACAGTTCTTGATTGATGACAGTGTATGCTTTTGATCTTCGCAGTATTTGCCGGGCTTCCACTTCATTCTCCGGGAGAGTTCTCTCCAAGATGTAAGCCATAATGGGCTGTGCCCATCCCGGGACAGGTCTAACCGGGAACATGGGAGCGTCTATGTCCATTGGCTCTGCCGACATCACCTCTATCATCATCTTTCTTTGCCTCTCCGAGCACTGTGCCGCAGTCCCCGGGTTCGATGTGATGCTTCCGACATCTACTTCCATGGGTATTGCATCTGCACCAGGTTCCTTCGGGATGAAGATAGAATCCGATTCGGGTGAGGGTTGAATAGATGGCTTCCTCAAATGCTCCAGAGCTATTCCGGGTGGGATTGCATCCCGGGATGATCCTAGCTTGGACAAGACATCCGCTGCCTCGTTTTCTCCTCTGGGTATGTGCTTGAACTCGCATCCTTCAAAAAATCCGGAAATTTTCTGCACATGAAACCTGTACAAGGCCATGTTTGCATCAAGGGCATCCCAATTACCCGACACCTGTTGTACTACGAGGTCCGAGTCACCAAAGCACTCTATCCGGCGGATGTCGATCTCCTTGGCGACGTTCAGTCCATGAACCAAGGCCTCATACTCTGCGACGTTGTTGGATGCCCGAAAATGGATCTGCAGCACATACTTCAGTACATCTTGCTTTGGGGAAGTGAGGACCACTCCGGCACCCAATCCGATCTTAGCCTTCGAGCCATCGAAATGCATCCTCCAGAAATTTTAATCCGGCATCGGAGGTTCATACTGCATCTCGGCCCAGTCTACCAAAAAGTCCGGCAACGCCT
The DNA here is from genome assembly GCA_026929855.1 of Poa annua. Taxonomy (NCBI): domain Eukaryota; kingdom Viridiplantae; phylum Streptophyta; class Magnoliopsida; order Poales; family Poaceae; genus Poa; species Poa annua. Next base: position 8,714,776 of record CM049432.1, read on the forward strand.
GCGACTTGATGGCATCTCGTCTCTCGTATGCCGGAGCGTACGGAGACAACTGGATGGCCCATTTGGCTACCCGGCCGCTAGCATCCTTGCAACCGATGATCTCGGCGAGAGGAGCTTCGCATACCACTGTGATCGGGTGTTCCTGAAAGTAGTGCTTGAGCTTGGTCACTGCCATGTACACCCCATATGCCATCTTCTGGTAGTGCGGGTAGTTCTGCTTGGATTCCGAGATCACCTCACTGAGGTAATACACCGGCCTCTGTATCAGCTTGCCCCCTTCTTCCCTTTCTACTACCATCGCCACACTGACTACCCGGTTGGTTGCGGCAATATACAGCAGCATAGGTTCCTTGGGTAACGGGGATGCAGACACAGGTGCTGTTGAGAGCATTCTCTTCAGATCGTTGAACGCCGCATCAGCTTGCGGGGTCCAAACAAATGTCTTGCTCTTCTTCATCATTTGATACAGGGGCAAGGCCTTCTCCCCAAGTCGGCTCACAAACCGACTTAGGGATGCCAGACACCCGGTAAACTTCTGCACATCCTTGAGGCGCACGGGAAACTTCATGCTCTCAATAGCGCGAATTTTTCCCGGGTTGACCTCGATTCCTCGGCTTGAGATGAGGAAACCGAGTAATTTTCCTGCCGGAACACCAAATGTGCACTTATCCGGGTTCAACCTCATCCGGAATCTTCTTAGGTTCTTAAATGTTTCCCTCAGATCATCTATTAATGAGGCTTTTTCTTTTGTTTTTATGACTATGTCATCGACATAGACCTCGGCATTTCGGCCTATCTGGTCATGCAAGCATTTCTGCATGCATCTCTGGTATGTAGCACCAGCATTCCTCAAACCGAAAGTCATGACACGATAGCAATAAGCCCCATAAGGGGTAATGAAAGCAGTTTTCAATTGATCATCCGGATTCAAAGGTATCTGGTGAAAACCAGAATAAGCATCTAGAAAAGTTAAAAGCTCACTCCCGGCAGTGGAGTCTATCACTTGATCTATCCGGGGCAGTGGAAAGGGGTCTTTCGGGCATGCTTTGTTGAGGTTGGTGAAGTCGATGCACATGCGCCACACCTTAAGCAGGAGGGGATCATCCTTCTTCTTCTCCACCAGGACCGGATTCGATATCCAATCCGGGTGTAGCACCTCCATTATGAATCCAGCGGCCAGCAGTATAGCCAGATGCTCCATGACCGCGGCTCTTCTCTCATCCGAGAGGTGCCTAGTCGGTTGCTTCACCGGCTTCGCATCCGGTCGAACAAACAGAGAGTGCTCAGCCAACTCCCTCGGGACGCCTTGCAGATCGTCACTCGACCACGCAAAAGCATCCCGATTCTCACGGAGGAAGTCGACGAGCTCGCCTTCCTATTTGCTGTCCAGGTTGCTGCCAATGATAACTTGGCGCTCCGGGTTGCTGGGGTCCACACACACCTTCTTGGTCTCCTTGGGGGGTTGAAATGACGCACCCTGCTCCGGGTTCACCATCCCGGGCATTCCGAGTTGGGAGGTCTTGGCCATTGCCACCACCTGCTGGATCCTCTTCTTCTCTTCCGCGATCACCAGGGACTCAGCTAAGCACGACCCCGCCGAGGCACACTCCATGGAGCGTTTGTGGTCTCCCGAGATGGTGATTACACCGTTAGGTCCCGGCATCTTCATCTTGAGGTAGCCCACATGAGTCGAGATCATGAACTTGGCGAGGGCCGGTCTGCCGATCAGTGCGTGATACGGGCTCTCGAGGTCCACGACCTCGAACTCCAAGCTCTCGGTTCGGCAGTTCTCCCGAGTTCCGAATAGCACCTCCACCCAGATCTTTCCCATGGGCGAGCAAGAGACTCCGGGCACAATGCCGTGGAAGGTTGTCTCGGTAGGCAGCAGGGTGTTCATGGATATTCCCAGCTTCAGAATCGTGTCCTTGTACATGATGTTAATGGCACTGCCATTGTCAATCAGAACCCGGCTGAAGCGGACGTTGAGGTTGGGTCCGACAAAGGTTGGGTCCACCACCAAGGCATACGCTCCCGACTTAGGCATAACCCGGGGGTGATCCTTCCGGCTCCACGTGATCTCCATCTCGGACCAGTGCAAGAATTTGGGCACCGCCGGGATCACAACATTTACCTCCAGGGCACGCTGCCGCACACTCTTTCGGTCAGTGGGCTCGGTTACGAAAACCACATAGCTTTGATGTGCCTCCCGGTAGTTGCTCTGCTGGTGTCCGGCTTGGTTACTGTTGTCGTTCCGGGTATGCACCACATTCACCGGGCGAGGTGGGGGTCCTCTCGGAGGAGGGGGAAGTCGCACAGCATTGGCCCCCGATGTCGGAGGAGGGGGTCTCGGGATATTGGGCCGAGATGCCGGAGCATGCTGCCGAATAGCTCCCGAGCTGCCCTCCTGCAACGTGCGCTGATACCAGCTGCACTGCCGAGTAGAATGGTTTGCGGGCTTGTTGGCCTCCAGAGTGTGGTAGCAGCATGGCTTGTTCAACATCTCTTCATACGTCAGGGGCTTCTTTTGCTCTACCCAAGTCTTTTGCACCTCCTGACTCTGACCCCAAGCCGGGCCACTTGTCTTTTGACGCTGGCTGTTGCCGGCATCCTCCTGCTCCCGGGTCACTGCTGCGACATGCTGCGCGGCGTGGTGGTACTCCGGCTGATTCCTCTTGTGGCCGAACTCCTGGCGATCATGGCTCCTGCTCGGTCCTGAACGCTGAGGTCCCGCATTCCTCCTGTTGGAGTCTCCGACATCCACCAGGGGTTGCATGGGATCTCCAAGCGTGTAGGTATCGGCGATGCGCATGGTCTCTGCCAAAGTCGTTGGCATCTTTCTCTGCAACTTCTGCCACAGCATAGAGCCATGCCGGCATCCTTGCGCAAACCAGGAGATGGCCTGTGCCTCCACCACCCCTTCGCAAGAATTGCGAATATTGCTCCACCGGGTAAGGTACTCCCGGTCTGTCTCATTGCTCCTCTGCCTACAGATGGCGAGCTGTTGAGACCTGTTGGGCCTTTTGTACGTGCTGGTGAAGTTGTTGATGAATGCTTCCTCAAAGTCTAACCAGCAGTCTATACTGCCAGTTCTCAGATTGTTCAACCAGATCCGGGCTGGTCCTTCCAACATTTGCGGTACATAACGTACCGCCCATCGTCTGTTTCCACCGGCTATGCTTACTGCAGTTACATAGTCGGTTAGCCAGTCCTCCGGCTTCTTGCTACCGTCATAGGTCTTGGCCCCTCTATTGAGCTGAAAGTTCCGAACAGGTGGTTCCCGCATGATCCGAGGTCCGAAGCAGGCAGGTCCCGGAGGTCCTTGCTCTTCCACCAACTCGGATTGATGAATCCGGTCGAGCCGGAATCTGGCATCTGCCGGGTTCAACTGCCTGGTTCCTATCCGAGATCCCAAAGGGTTCTCGTCTGGCTGATATCCGAGCTGCTGCAACCTCGAGTTGCCATTGTTGAGCCTGTCCTATGCAGGGACCAGGGCCTGCTGGGGAACGGAGACGACCTCCCTCTGCGGGTTTCCCTGAACGTGAGGTGGATTCCGGGGTGGATTACCACGACCAACCGGGTTATTGTTTCCTACACCCAGGTTACCATCCCCACGGGTACTTCCCGCCTGTCCCGAGTTACGTTGTCCGGCCTGCCCGGCTTGCTGAATACCGGCAAAGGCCGGATCATAGGCCTGTAGCTGCTTGTTCTTCCCGGAACCTCGACTCCGGCTCCGGCTCTTGCTCTTGCTCTTGCTTCTGCTCGGATGCGGGGAAGATGCCTCCCCATCCGACTTCTGGCTGTTGGGTCTGGCTGAGTGCACCTGGGATCCTGCCCCGGGGTTCTTCTTCTTGAAGGCCAGATTCTGACGATTGGCTTCAATCACCAACTCGTTTACCCTCTCCTGCTGCTTGCGCAGGGCTTCACCGGATAACCCCACCAACTCGGCCATGGCGGCTTCGGCGGCCCTAAGGGTTTTCGCCGGTGAGCTGTACACCGGCTTTCCTGCTGAAATCCGACTTCCAGTGTTACTGGTGGTGGCTCCACCAGCCAGCTCCTCATTCACCATTCTTCCTTTCTTGCGCAGATCTGCAATGCGCTTCTCCCGGGAGTCTATCTTAGGGAATCCGTGAGCTGCATTGTACTCCCGGAGGCTAGCGCTGAGCTCGCGGCGGATCTCGGCGATCTCCTGTGCTTCAGCGAGTAGCAACTTCCGCTGCTCCTCTAACTCAGCCGAAGTGGCCTGGGCATCTGCTCCGGCAGCTACCGGTACAGCCAACTTGGCCACGAGTCCCGAGAGGGGATCCGGACGACGTCGCGGCTGGGATGACTGCGGATCACCATCTCGGGCCGCAGGCCTCTCCTGCGGGGGTTTGGCCAAACGGGGGTGGCCGTCGGTATCGCCGTCAGCGTCTTGATACTCCTCCTCGGTTGCCGCGACCATCATCACTGCGACGGAACTCGGGGGGCGACCGGCACGCAGACCCCGAGCAGCGCAGAGCATGGGAGGGTCCTCAGCTTCCAGGACCACGTCCGGGTAGGTACAGACAACCTCGGTGGCCACGTAGGTGGTGAAACCACCAAAGTCAATGAGACATCCGTTCACCGGAAACGGTCTGTTCCGGAAGCACCCTGCGTTGTCGCAGACGAAGTCCATCTCCCCTAGCCTTACGACTAGGACAGAGAGAACCCGAACGTCGAAATGAACGGGGGAGCCCGTACGGATGTGTACACCAGCCAACGCCTCTGTCAGCCCCACGGTGGGCGCCAACTGTCGTGGTGGTGTCACGGCAGATGCAATAGGATGGCTGATTTGTGGGGCCGATGGACGTTGGTGGATCCGGGGAGGGATAGCGAGCTGAAGAGCTCACACGGGGAGGATCCCGGTAAAACCGAGATCTCCCAAGAACAAGGAATAAGATCAAAGTGCAAAGGGGAAGATCTAACAAACACAAACAAATGCACGAAGGCACACAGCACACACACGATATACCCAGGTTCAGGGCCCTCGTGAGGAGGTAACACCCCTACTCCTGCCTTTCCTCTCTATATATTGGTGGTATAAGGACTACAACTTGCTACAAGATCTCTCAAAGGGAGGAGTACAAAGAACTAGATGAACTCAAGGTGAGAAGGAGTAAATGCTCTAAGAGTAAATGGGACTATAGCTTTGGCTCTGAAGTTGGTCTCTCTCCCTCAGGAGCAGTTATGGCGCCTTTTATAGAGCTCCGGCCAGGAGGGCCGGAAACCCTAACTTGGCTTGGCCCCACCGGACAGGCCTAGCCGGCATGCCGTCACCGGCTAGTGCGACCTAGTCGCCGGGCTATCCGGTGTAGCCCCTTCGTCATCATCTCGTTAAGGACGGCAGGCGCCGTCCTGCATCATCATTGTCCCCTTGTCAGAGACAAGACATGTCTTTGCCCATCCCGGATAGCCTTTTCCGGATTGCCGGGCTAGGCATGTCAGGTCTTGTCGTACCACGATCGTACCGGCTGACGCGCTCCCGTGTCAGGCGGGAGGTGACCATGCTTCCGTGTCAGGCGGGAGGTGACCATGCTTCCGTGTCAGGCGGAACGGTACTTCCCCCCGCGACAGACGGGAAAGCCTGCTCTAGACCGTTGACGGCCTACCGGAAGCCCTCACGCCGACTACCTCCTCGCTTGCCATTGTGAGCCTCTTCTGCATAAGATCAAGACCGAGACATACATTCCGGTTAGTACTTACCCGGACTACCTATCCGGTAAAGCCGAGTACACCTCCATCCGGGAGTCTCCTCAGACCGCGAGACTCGGGACCCTTTCCGGATACGTCCGAGCTCGTCTTAGGATGAGTATCTCTAGGCCTAGCCTCCCGAAGATGTCTTAGCCTACCAGCAAAGACATCTTCGAGAAGCTAGTTCTTAGAGGAACCACCCGCTCATGCTTGTGCTGCGATTGTGAGGGCCGGGGGTGTCTATTTATAGCTGCGAGACCTGACCCTTGCGCCTGCCAGGAGGCACTTTGTCCTCTACCAGCGCTCAAGGGTCAAGCTGCCCTTTCAGTACAGCAGAAGGTGTCCCTTGCTCTCGCCAAAGGTCAGATACTGTTGTCACCTTAGTGGATTATACGGGGATCTGCCCCTACCCGGGGGGCAGCCCCCCGACATCTTCAATGGAATTAGTGGGGTTGCATCCAACTTGCTTGCTCACGAAGAGCTAGAGCACTTTTGAGGAGGCTCATCATTGGAATATTCAAGCCAAGTTCTAAGTGTAAAGTTCCCCACATAGTTATGCAACTAAGACATGAAAACTCTCTCATATGGAGTAAAGGTGCTAAACATGAGCACAAATGATAGTCACAAATGATATGGTACTATAACATGAGCACACGTGATGACTATATATTATATGGTGCTATAACATGAGCACAAGTGTGTGATAAAGAATAGTATAATGCTGCCCCTTTTTTCTTTTTTATTTTTCTTTCTCTTTTTTCTGTTTTTTTCTTTTTCTGTTTCTCTTTTCGATGGTCTCCATGGCTCTTTTCACTTTTAGGGGCAAGCATACTAATATGATACATGATATATGACAACACACTAATGATGATAAAATAACATACTGATGATACAAGTAACTAATATGAATGTGACATAAAATGCATATGACACGGTGCCTCTGCCAGTGTAGCAGGTTATGCAATGATCTAGCGTAACATGGGTAAAACCAAACATATGCTTTATAGAATCACGCAAAGTAATATATAAGTACTGAATGACAACAAGTCATGTAATGTAAGATGGATGTTACATGACAATATATCTCGGAACAGCTATGAAAATGCTGTAGTAGGTAGCTATGGTGGATGTTTTGAGTAAGATATTTGGCTTATGTGTAGGAGAACAAGATGAAGATCTCCCACGAGTTTGGATGTACCCGCGAAAAATGCACCTACTCTCAATATGAGAAAGGGCAAAGCAAAGTACCGAAGATGCTAATAATATGGTGGTGGAAGTGCCATGAAAACCACAGTTTTAGAACTCACAAGTAAAAAGATTCCAAAAAAATATATGATCTTACAAGGCATAATGAAAATCACTCCAAGAGGGATCGTGGCGAATGACACAGTCACCGTTGGCTTCCCCGACCGTAGCGCATAACATAAAGTCATTACGATTGCTTTAGGCAAGTAGAAGTCATATACCATTATGCAATCAACTGGAAATTTAAGTGTGGCACAGCTTCAAGTTTTTCTAGACCAAATCATTAATCATTCCACTTTACTAGACCATAATGTTTACCATTAAGAAAATTAATATCTCAAAACAACATCAATGATTCAAGTGACACAATTTAATGATCTACAAGATTATGTATCATTTATTATACCATCTACCACATTTAACATTTTCTGTTCTCAACCAAACACCAATCAACTTATTTATAAAATAAACTCTTCAAGTAATTAAACAATGAGATATGAGAGTATGATATAACAAAGCTAACAGCTCTAACAAGAGATGCATGAAAAACAAGAGCTAGAAAGCAAACAATAACATGAAAAGAATACTCAACAAATATAACTAAAGAATACGAGTATTCATATGAAAAAGCAGAGTGTCGGGGGGCTGCCCCCTGGGTAGGGACAGATCCCGGAATAATTCAGTAAGATGCTGAAAGAACATTTCTTAATCCCTAAGTGTTTTGTGTGTTAGTTAACAATACCAATGATATACTAATCCTATTGCTAAGTATTTCAGTTTGGGTGAAACTCATATCACAAATCTTAAAGCCAAATTATAGAGAAAAAGAGTTTCTGGAATTCTTCAGGGACTCGGATATTCCGGTTCCCCAACCGGATATTCCGAGTCGACCCCAGAAATTTGGCTAAGTCAAGTTCAGAAGGGGCACTGACTTCAATCGGAAAATCAGCCCGGAAATTTCAAGGACCCGGATATTCCGGTTCATCAACCGGATATTCCGGTTCACCAACCGGATATTCCGAGTCAACCTCAGGAAAATTGGCTAAGTCAAGATTCAGAAGTGGCACTGACTCCAATCGGAAAATCAGCCCGGAAATTTCAAGGACCCGGATATTCCGGTTCACCAACCGGATATTCCGATTCAACCTCAGGAGAATTGGCTAAGTCAAGAATCAGAAGTGGCACTGACTCCAATCGGAAATTCAGCTCGGAAATTTCAAGGACTCAGATATTCCGAGTCAACCGAAGAAAATCGACTAAATCAAGTTCAGAATTGGTTCTGATCTGAACCGGAAATTCAGCTCAGATTTTTTCAAAGGCCCGGATATTCCGGGGCACCGGAATTTCCGGTGGTACTTATACCGGAATTTCCGGGTGACCAAGACAGCCAACGGCCAGATTTTGAGGGGGAGTATAAATACCCCCTCACTCACTCAAGAACATTTGAGCTCTCAGATTTTCTCTCTCCTACTATTCTTGAAAGCTCAATTCATCAAGATCTCCCAATCCCCCCACCCAAATTCATAGATCTTTGGAGGATTGGAGGAGAAGGCCCAGATCTACATCGTCACCGAAGGGATTTACATTTCTCCCCCATTCATTTGGGGATTTCGTGGCTAGGGTTTCCGGTGGGAAAACCTAGTTCAACATTGTTGTACTCTTGGTGTTACCTTGACCTTTTGTGGTCCTTGACCTTTTGTGGTCCTTCTTGGGAGCCCCCAATTCAGTTGTGGGTGTGTGCCTCAAGCGTTTGTAAGGGATTCGATCTCCGCCCTAAAAGGGGATCAATAGTGGAAGGTGGACTCGAAACCTTTGTGGTTGAGTTCATCGGAGAAGAAGGTGAGCCTTTGTGGCGTTGCGGCTAACCTGTTGTGGTAGCGCACACCTCTCCAAACGAGACGTACACCCTTGGGTGGAACTCGGGATTACATCTTCGTCTCCGCGTGCTTCACTTGGTTCCCCTTACCCTTTTACTCCCTTACTTGCTTCTTGTTATTGCTTAGTTTCTCATTTAGGTAAATTCACCGTAGTTGCATATCTAGCGAATTTACCTTTGTGTTGAGCCTAAAATTGAAAAGACCTAAAATTTGTAATAGCACCTATTCACCCCCCCCTCTAGGTGCCGGATTCCCGTTCAATTGGTATCAGAGCCTTGTTCACTTTTAAGGGCTTAACCGCCTAAGTGCAACGATGACGGAATCCGATGCCGAGAGGGCCGCCCGTGAAAAATTAGAGGCGGAGAAGGAGGCGCTAGCCAAAGGGGCAACCATGGCCGATCTTATTGATATGAGATCGTCCTTGGAGGCCCAACTCCTCAAGATGAATGAGATGCTCATGGCACTCTTGAAGTCTAAGGAGCCCGAGGCTACTTCTCCCTCTCCTCCTCCAAAGGAACATGCGGGGAACTCCAAGGAGTCATCTTCGGATGGGTCCAAAGATGTTACCTCAAGTATTCCCGGGATGGCGGAAAAGGATGAACCACCTAGCTCCTCTAACACCCTCAAAGGAGAGGAATTTCATAATGTCAACCATAATTACTCTCCTAACCCTCCTATCCCTCACCCTCATGTAAACTTTAGAAGTGATCCTCCTAAGCTTAAACCTACTCATTTCTCTCAATGGGTGTTTCTAATGAAGTCTCATCTATGTAGTTCCTCCATTGAGCTTTGGCGCATCATTGAAGAAGGATACAAGCCCCATGATCCAACCAACTTGACAAGAAGAGAGGTGGTTGATAGCCAACTCAACGCCACCGCTCTTCATCAACTCCAAATGGCCGTTGGAGAGAAGGACATGGCGCTCATTCAACAATTCTCCACCGCCAAGGAAGTTTGGAATGCTCTTTCCGACATCTTCGTTGGGAATGAGAGCATGAAAAAGAACCGGTATGATGCCTTATGCAATGAGGTGGAAGGGTTCTACAAGTTGGATGGAGAAAGCCACGAGGACATGTACCGGAGGTTGGTGTTGGTCGCCAACTCCTTCAAGAACCTCGGGGCGGAGTACATCAATGATGCTTGGATCAAGAGGAAGTTTGTGACCGCTCTCATGCCCTTTGAGGACACGGATTTGAAGACACTCCAAGGGAGACATGACTTTGCAAAGATGACATCCAATGAAGTTATGTAAGAGATGACCGCATACAAGGTGGCCTCCAAGATTGCACAAGATGTAAGAGCTAGAGCCATAGGGATGCACAAGCATGCCTCAATTGCTTTGAAGGCCACCGTTGAAGAGGAGGATGAAGAGGAGTGTGATGATCAAGTCGAGCTATCTAGTGAAGCTCTCTCAAGCACTCTCACTCAACACATGGGTCTTGCGGCAAGAACCTTTTGGAAGAACCCCGGAAGGGCCAAAGCAAGGATTGACAAGAAGTTTCCCTCCAACGGAGGAAAGCCATTCAACAAAGTGAGACTTTGCTATAACTGCGATGACAAGAGCCACTTTGTTGCCGATTGCCCATGGGAGAGAAGAGAGGATCATGGTGGGAGGCTCGTGGCCAAGACGAAGGGCAAGGGGCCCATGCCCATGAAGAAGCCTTTCTTCAAGAAGAACCAAAATATTGTCTTGGTGACTCAAGAGCAATATCCCACCGATGATGAAGATAGTGACAAGGAGGATACTCCAACGCAAGTGGCCGCACTAGCCATGTCTTCCACAACTCCATCACTCTTCTCCTCGCCAAACGAGAGCCCCATCGTCAAGAATGGAAGATGTCTTATGGCAAAGACATCCGAGGTACAACTATCCCCCAACTCCATATCACATGACATTGATGATGCTATGAGCCTAGAAGTCAAGGAAGAAAACTAACTTGCAAGGAGAAGGAAAGAAACACTTTGGCTCAATCATGAGTCGTATAGGTGAGCTTGAGGATGAGCTTTAACTAAAAGGTGAGATTGAGAGAGAGGATGCACATGCTAAGGTGTCTCTCCAATCCTCTCTCGAAGATGAACAAGAAGCTCATGCTCTCCTTGAGGAGCAACTTGCTAAGATCACTAAGGATCGTGATCTCTACTTTGCTAAATGTAAAATTGTGCAAAATGAAAAGTACGAGCTTGTAGTTGCTCATGCTAGACTTTGCGAAGAATTCGAGTCACTTGACAATGCTCACAAGGTGTTGACAAGTGATCACAAACGTCTTCTCAAGTCTCGTGATCAACTCCAATCTCGGATATCTACTCTTGAGAAACCTAGCACCTCTACTCCTTTGAATGCTAATGCAAATGTTGTGAAGGGTATTGCTAGGGTTTTGTTTGTTCCTTCAATGGCAACCAAGCCCAAGACATCTCTTGATAAAGGTAAGGGGACACTCACTACTCCTCTTCATGAGCGAGTGCCCCACAAAGGTAAGGAAGGTCTAGGCTATGTTGCTAAGGAGAAGAAGGAGATCAAGAAGAAGACCAAGTCCGCACAAGCTAAGAAGGTTGACATTGCGAGTGGAAATGCCACAAGGGGCACTCCCACTCGTAATGACTTTGCGGGCATATCTAACCCCAACTATGCTTTATATGTTGATTATTATGGGGATGTCTATGCTAGATACATTGGTCCTTTTGATGGTTATATTGAATATGCTATTTGGGTACCAAAGACCCTTGTTGCTAACCAAAAGGCACCCATTGCAAAATGGGTACCTAAATCCAATAATTGATTGTGTGTAGGGCCTTGCTTCCGGAGGATCGAAATGGATAATTGATAGTGGGTGCACTAGTCATATGACCGGAAGCAAGGATATTGTAACGGAGTTGAAGCCCAATGATGATCAAATGACCGTTACATATGGTGATAATTCTAAGTCTAAGGTAATAGGGCTCGGCAAGGTGGTAGTGGCACCGGACATCACTCTTGTGAATGTCTTGCTTGTCGAGTCCCTAGGTTTCAACTTGATCTCCGTCAATTCCTTAACTTGTTTGGGTTATACCGTTGTCTTCGAAAAGGAAATGGTCATTCTCTTGCGGAGCAAGTCTCTCAATGTGTCTTTCGTTGGGTACATTGAGAATGGGCTCTACGTGGTTGACTTCTCCGGAGTCACCACTTCCCATGCAATGTGCCTATTCGCAAAGGCGGACTTGGGTTGGCTATGGCATCGCCGACTAGCCCATGTCAACATGAGGACTTTGCAAAGTCTCCAAAAGGGTGGCCATATCCTAGGACTAAAAGACCATGTTTCTTTCTCGAAGGATCGAATGTGTAGGGCGTGTGTTGAAGGAAAAATGCATGACATGTACCATCCAAGCAATACCATCATTTCGTCAAAGAGGGTTTTGGAGCTTCTCCATGTTGACCTCTTTGGTCCCATTCCGGAAGCTAGTCTTGGTGGCAAGGAATATTGCTTGGTGATTGTTGATGACTATTCAAGATACACATGGGTTTTCTTCTTCAAGACGAAGATGGAGACTCAACAAACTATCATCGACTTCTCCAATGAAGCTCAACGTCAACACAATGTCCCTATCTTGGTGATACGAAGTGACAATGGGTCCGAGTTCAAGAACTACACATTAAACGAGTTCCTTAGTGAAGAAGAGATTCGTCATCAGTATTCCGCTGCTTATACTCCCCAACAAAATGGTGTAGCCGAAAGGAAGAACCGCACTCTTATTGAGATGGCAAGATTGATGATGGCCGAGTTCAAGTCCCCTCACAACTTTTGGGCCGAAGCCGTCAACACCGCTTGCCATTCATCCAACCGGCTCTTCTTTCGCAAAGGACTCATGAAGACACCTTATGAAGTACTCACCGGGAACAAGCCCAATATCTCCTACTTCCGAGTATTTGGTTGTAAGTGCTTTTATCTCATCAAAGGTGTTCGTTTGGGCAAGTTTGATTCTAAGTCTCTTGAAGGGACATTTGTGGGCTACGGATCCGAATCCCACACTTATAGAGTCTATGATAAGGCCTCGCGCATAATCATAGAAACTTGTAGTGTGGTATTCGAGGAGAATGACGGCTCCCTCGTGGAGCAAAGTGGTGTTTCCGATGTAGGTGATGATGAACCTCAAGATGCTATCCGAAGAATGGGGTTGGGAGTCCACCGCCCCGTTGAACTCTATTATGAGGTTGATCAACAAGGACCAAGTTCTTCACAAGTGGTGACCACCCCAACACAAGGAACACCCATCGACAACACCGTGCCCAATGCTCCCTGCGAAGAAGAAGAACAAGACTCTACAACTGCTCCTGGAATTTCCGGAGGACCGGAATATCCGGGTCAAGATGGACTCGGAAATTCCGGTGGCCCGGAATTTCCGGTTCCTGAACCCGGAATATCCGGTCCTGCTGACATTCCCGGTGGCAGTTCGCAAGGCCAAGATCAACCCTCTCCCTCACCAATGGACACCACTCCAATGGTTGATCAAGGCCATCAAATCAGTCAAGGCGGAGACATGATTGATCAAGATTATCAAGCGATTCCTCCCACCACTCGGAGGGAAATCGAGATCCGCCGCTTGAATAGGGTTGGCACCTCACAAGAATTAAGAGCCCTATCTCTTGACAAGGTGCTTGGTGATGTGAGAAGCAAGGTCTCTACCCGAAGACAACTTGCAAGCTTTAGTGAACATCAAGCTCACATCTCCATGGTGGAACCCAAGAAGGTCTTTGAAGCTCTTGAAGATAAAGATTGGCTTGATGCCATGCATGAAGAGCTCAACAACTTCGAGCGCAACAAAGTGTGCAAGTTGGTGGAAAGACCCAAAGATTGCCGCAATGTTATCGGCACAAAGTGGATATTCAAGAACAAGCAAGATGAACATGGCATGGTGATAAGGAACAAGGCAAGATTGGTGGCTCAAGGTTACTCACAAATTTAAGGCATTGACTTTGGAGAAACCTACGCGCCCGTGGCTCGACTTGAGTCAATCCGTATTCTTCTTGCCTATGCCTCTCACCATAACTTTAAGTTGCATCAAATGGATGTTAAATCCGCTTTTCTAAATGGTCCACAAAATGAACTTGTTTATGTTAAGCAACCACCGGGGTTCGAGGACCTCAAGTATCCGAACCATGTCTACAAGTTGGATAAGGCACTCTATGGCCTTAAACAAGCCCCACGAGCGTGGTACGAGCACCTTAGAGAACTACTTGTAGTCCGTGGATTCCAAGTTGGGGAAATCGACCCCACACTTTTCACTAAGAAAGTTAATGGGGAGCTTTTCATTTGTCAATTATATGTGGATGACATTATATTTGGATCGACTAACAAAGCATTTAACGAAGAATTCTCTAAGCTTATGACTGACAGGTTTGAGATGTCTATGATGGGTGAGATGAAGTTCTTCCTCGGATTTGAGATCAAACAATTGAGGGAAGGAACGTTCATCAACCAAGCAAAGTACATTCAAGACATGCTCAAGAAATACGAGTTGCTTGATCTCAAGGGTGCCTCTACTCCAATGCAAACCAAATGCCGCCTTGAGCTCAACCCGAAGGGTAAGGATGTGGATCAAAAGGTATACCGCTCCATGATTGGATCTCTCCTCTACCTTTGTGCATCTAGACCGGATATAGTGCTAGCCATAGGAGTGTGTGCAAGATATCAAGCGGCTCCTAAAGAAAGCCATGATGTGGCGGTCAAGAGAATCTTTCGATATTTGGCTTATACCCCAACTTATGGATTGTGGTATCCCAAGGATGCAAATTTCTCATTATGTGGATTCACGGATTCCGATTGGGCGGGAGATCATGATGATAGGAAGTCAACCTCCGGTGCTTGTCAATTTATTGGGAGGTCCTTGGTGAGTTGGTCTTCTAAGAAGCAAAATTGCATATCTCTCTCCACCTCCGAAGCCGAATATGTTGCAGCCGCTAGTTGTTGCACTCAGTTGTTATGGATGAGGCAAACTTTAAAGGAGTACGGAGTCGATTGCGACAAAGTGCCTCTTTTATGTGACAACGAAAGTGCCATCAAGATTGCCTACAACCCGGTGCAACATTCAAGAACCAAGCATATTGAGATCCGCCATCATTTCATAAGAGATCATGTGGCCCGTGGAGACATTGACTTATCATATGTGGGCACAAGGGATCAATTGGAGGATATCTTCACGAAGCCCCTTGAGGAAGGAAGGTTTTGCTTTTTGAGGAGTGAGCTTAATATCATTGATTCGAGGTCCTTGGCTTGATCGCTTGCACACTCACCTAGGGCGTAATTGCATCTTATCTAGTTTAGATGTAGGCATGGAAATAGGGGGAGTGCGGTCCTAATACATTGGACCATCCCTCCCCCCATTATGCCAATAGCAAGTGTTCTTTTATCTCTATATTCATTCTTGTGACTAATGAGCTAAAACGACGAGTATTGGTTATGTACCCAAGATACATCTTCGCGGTAACATGCCATACACTCCTACATGGTGGCCTCGGCCACCGACCTCTTCTCCTTGAAGAGTTGATGTTATTTGGAGCTTTATGTTGCTATTTGCTCTCCTTTTCATGCATGTGGGAAACCTACTCAACTTGGCTCTTTTGGTTCGATTTGGTTGTTGTGAGTTGAGTATGGTATACCAATATCAGTTTGGAAATCTATCCCAAGCCTACTTTCCCCTGAAAACATTTCTCTCTATTGCACACAAGTCATCCATTTGAAAACTGGGGTTTTGGTTCAGCAGGTCGGAATATCCGGTTCATTTTGAACCGGAATATCCGGTGACTCGGAATATCCGGTGTAACTTATACCGGAATATCCGGTCTGGCGGTTTGTCCAGAAATATAAGGGCAGGCTCGGGGTGAAGGGCTCATTAGTGCCTTTCTTCCACCCCCGACCTCCCTCTCCTCCACCCGCCGCCCCTGCTGCTCCCAAGCCCCTCCGGAGCACTCCGTCCGCCGGGGAACCTCTTTCTCGGCCGGATCTGCTCCTCCTCCGTCCCGGGAACTCACTCCTCCAAGCAATGGCCTCAATGGATGAGGGTAACTTCACTTTTCTTCTTCCTTATGTGCTTGCACTTGGATCTTGATGTGGAGTTATTTGTTTCAATTTTGCTTGGTAGAGATTGTTCCTAGGACTATTCCCTGCCTTCTACATACATTAGTTTTGCATTACATTGGATCGATCTAGTTTTAGACCGAGTCAAATCTCAGATCTGTAGTTTCTGTCTGACTCGGAATATCCGGTCCATCGTGACTCGGAATTTCCGGTCCCCCGGAATTTCCGGTCATGACTGACCCGGATATTCCGAGCCAAACAGAGCAGTTTTAAGATTAACTCATGTTTAACTACATATGATCCATCGAATGCCTATCTAATGTGTGTATTATCTCCTGACTTGTGTGCACTTACCTTATGCTACCATCTATGCTCAAATTCACAGGTTCAGGTGGAAGTGAGTCCGCAGGGGGATCAAGGCACACTTCTAGAGCACCTGTCTCCAAGCAATCTGTCAACAAAGGAAAGGGCCTTGCACCTCAGAGGAAGAAGAAAGCTGTTGCCAGCAAGCCCTCATCTAAGAAGAGAAAGAGTGCCTCTAGTTCCGAACGTCCGAACTATTCCAAGATGCATTCTGTTGATTACTCTCAGCTGAGGCAGGGGGACTGGTACCTCAGCGCAAGAGACACATCTCTCGATGATCACAGTTTTTGGTGCCAAGCACAGGAGCATATATTTATGGATCTATACCTCTCTCTGTCGAAGCCAATTCGACCCATGCACCCGTTTGACTTTGCATCCCTACAGAAGAAGACTGCTTTTTCTGAGGCCATCCACATTGTGAAGACCATGGGTTTGGAGAGATTGGCGCTCATCCGTTGTGCCTACAACGCGCAGCTTGTTATGCAGTTCTTCGCCACCCTAGTGATCAAGGGTGACTCGAAGAAGACCATGAAATGGATGACTGGGGAATCTTACTGTGAGTCCAACTTCGAGGAGTTTGGCAAGGTACTGGGCTACAGGTTTGATGGTGATAATCCCCAAGGCACTCGCATGCACCACCCCCACAAGCTCAACAAGAAGGAGACATCTCACTTATATGGTGTGGGAGCCACCCCTGGATTCTCTCGTAACTTGCTGCCTTTGTATGATGTTCTTGTGCGCATCCTGCGTGAGAACATTGCACCGAGTGGAGGCAACAATGACAACGTGGTTACCCCTCTCTGCAACCTGCTCCTTCACGCCAACCGCATTGTGGAGGACTCGGGTTCTGATACTGACTGGCGAGTAGATGTGATGGATTACATCTACAATGAGATGTATGAGGCTATGACCACCAGGGTCTCCATTCCATATGCTCCATACATCATGAAGCTTCTCCTGTTTAAGTTCCCCAACCTCAACGTCAGCAACAGTGATTTGGTGCCACATGACTTCAAGAAGCTCTATGAGAAGAAGACTGTGGTCAAGCCCCCTCCTAGGCCTTCGACTACATCAGCTCCAGGTGGATCTTTCATGGGTGATGCTAGGAGGGCTGCTGCTACCTCTACTCATGTTCCCACCACTCATACGCATGTCAAGAAGCTAAACTGGTTCCAGCGCAACATCCTGTGCATGAATGTGGACATTTGTAAGGAGCAATACAATGCCTACAAGGATCGCCGTCAGCAGAATTACAAGCAAGACTTGATCCTTCACCATGCTTCTGGCTCCCCTGCTCCTGCTGATCTGTCTGAGCCCCTGTCCTTTGCTCAGTGGAACGAGGGTTCCTTGGCTCCATGGACCCTGATTGACCAGGACCTTGGTGGCAGCTCGTACACCACAGGTTATGACTATGATGAGGAGGTTGAAGATGAGGATGAGGAGGCAGCGTCTGAGGAGTATGAGGACGAGGATGATGATGATGAGGAGGCTGATGCTGATGATGATGAGGAGGAGGACCCCTCGGACTGAAGACTTCCATGGGACGTAGCATCGCTCTTCTTCCTTTTTGGCGTTTCGATGCCAAAGGGGGAGAAGTTGCTCTACTAGGACTTCTTCGGTGATTTGCAAGGGTCGGGCACAAGCTTATGCGTTTATCATTTATTTGCGCTTGTGTCCATTTATCGTGTTTTTAGTTTCTTGTGAAACTCTCTTTTTGTCATTTGTGATAACTGTGTATTGAGACAATGGTTGATGCTATCTCTATATTATGGTTGAGACTTCAAATTGATTGTGTTGGTATTCTCTTCATATTCTATATACACAAGGTATGAAAATCTATCTAAGTCTCAACTGCTTCCATAATCTTTCATCTTGTCTAGGTTCTCCTTTGTGATATCTTGTGGTTGTTGTTATATAATTGCTCCTATCCTCTGTTATCTTGTGTTGCATACTTGCATATATTTAGGGGGAGCCATTTTCTGCCAAAAACATGATATTGCTGTTTGTTTCTTTGCAAATCTTGGTATTGTCATCTAACACCAAAAAGGGGGAGATTGAAAGAACATTTCTTAATCCCTAAGTGTTTTGTGTGTTAGTTAACAATACCAATGATATACTAATCCTATTGCTAAGTATTTCAGTTTGGGTGAAACTCATATCACAAATCTTAAAGCCAAATTATAGAGAAAAAGAGTTTCTGGAATTCTTCAGGGACTCGGATATTCCGGTTCCCCAACCGGATATTCCGAGTCGACCCAAGAAATTTGGCTAAGTCATTTTCAGAAGTGGCACTGACTTCAATCGGAAAATCAGCCCGGAAATTTCAAGGACCCGGATATTCCGGTTCATCAACCGGATATTCCGGTTCACCAACCGGATATTCCGAGTCAACCTCAGGAAAATTGGCTAAGTCAAGATTCAGAAGTGGCACTGACTCCAATCGGAAAATCAGCCCGGAAATTTCAAGGACCCGGATATTCCGGTTCACCAACCGGATATTCCGGTTCACCAACCGGATATTCCGATTCAACCTCAGGAGAATTGGCTAAGTCAAGAATCAGAAGTGGCACTGACTCCAATCGGAAATTCAGCTCGGAAATTTCAAGGACTCAGATATTCCGAGTCAACCAAAGAAAATCGACTAAGTCAAGTTCAAAATTGGTTCTGATCTCAACCGGAAATTCAGCTCGGATTTTTTCAAAGGCCCGGATATTCCGGGGCACCGGAATTTCCGGTGGTACTTATACCGGAATTTCCGGGTGACCAAGACAGCCAACGGCCAGATTTTGAGGGGGAGTATAAATACCCCCTCACTCACTCAAGAACATTTGAGCTCTCAGATTTTCTCTCTCCTACTATTCTTGAAAGCTCAATTCATCAAGATCTCCCAATCCCCCCACCCAAATTCATAGATCTTTGGAGGATTGGAGGAGAAGGCCCAGATCTACATCGTCACCGAAGGGATTTACATTTCTCCCCCATTCATTTGGGGATTTCGTGGCTAGGGTTTCCGATGGGAAAACCTAGTTCACCATTGTTGTACTCTTGGTGTTACCTTGACCTTTTGTGGTCCTTGACCTGTTGTGGTCCTTCCTGGGAGCCCCCAATTCAGTTGTGGGTGTGTGCCTCAAGCGTGTAAGGGATTCGATCTCCGCCCTAAAAGGGGATCAATAGTGGAAGGTGGACTCGAAACCTTTGTGGTTGAGTTCATCGGAGAAGAAGGTGAGCCTTTGTGGCGTTGCGGCTAACCTGTTGTGGTAGCGCACACCTCTCCAAACGAGACGTACACCCTTGGGTGGAACTCGGGATTACATCTTCGTCTCCGCGTGCTTCACTTGGTTCCCCTTACCCTTTTACTCCCTTACTTGCTTCTTGTTATTGCTTAGTTTCTCATTTAGGTAAATTCACCGTAGTTGCATATCTAGCGAATTTACCTTTGTGTTGAGCCTAAAATTGAAAAGACCTAAAATTTGTAATAGCACCTATTCGCCCCCCCCCCCCCTCTAGGTGCCGGATTCCCGTTCAGATGCCAACAGTACTTGACCTTTGGCATGCACAAGGGACACCCCCTGGTGTGCTGAAGGGGCAACTTGACTCTTGAGCGCTGCTAGAGTGCAAAGTGCCTCCTGGCAGGCGCAAGGGTCAGCTCTAGCAGCTATAAATAGACACCCCCGGCCTTCACAATGGCAGCACAAGCATCAGCGGGTGGTCCCTCTAAGAACTAGCTTCTCGAAGATGTCTTTGCTGATAGGCTAAGACATCTTCGGGAGGCTAGGCCTAGAGATACTCATACTGAGACGAACTCGGACGCCTCCGGAAAGGATCCCGGATCTCGGGCTCCGAGGAAACTCCCGGAAGGAGGTGTACTCGGCTTTATCGGATAGGTAGTCCGGATAGGTACTAACCGGAGTGTATGTCTTGGTCTTGATCTTATGTAGGAGAGGCTCACAGTGGCAAGCGAGGAGGTAGTCGGCGTGAGGGCTCCCGGTAGGCCGTCAACGGTCTATAGCAGGCTTTCCCGTCTGTTGCGGGGGGAAGTATCATTCCGCCTGACACGGAAGCATGGTCACCTCCCGCCTGACACGGAAGCATGGTCACCTCCCGCCTGACAAGGGAGCGCGTCAGCCGGTACGACCGCGGTACGACAAGACCTGACATACCTAGCCCGGCAATCCGGAAAAGGCTATCCGGGATGGGCCAAGACATGTCTTGTCTCTGGCAGGGGAACAATGATGGTTCAGGACGGCGTCTGCTGTCCTTATCGAGATGATGACGCAGGGGCTATGCCGGATAGCGCGGCGACTAGCTCACACTAGCCGGTGACGACATGCCGGTTAGGCCTGTCCGGTGGGGCCAAGCCGATTTAGGGTTTCCAGCCCTCCTGGCCGGAACCCTATAAAAGGCGCCATAACTGCCTCTGTGAAGAGAGGACCAACTTGGGAGCCAAAGCTATAGTTACATTTACTCCTAGAGCATTTACTTCTTCACACCTTGAGTTCATCTAGTTCTTTGTGCTCGTCCCTTTGAGAGATCTAGCAGCAAGTTGTAGCCCTTGTACCACGGTTATATAGAGAGGAAAGGCAGGAGTAGGGGTGTTACCTCCTCACGAGGGCCCTGAACCTGGGTATATTGTGTGTGTGTGTTGTGTGCCTTCGTGCATTTGTTCGTGTTTGTTAGATCTTCCCCCTTGCACTTTGATCTTGTTTCTCGTTCTTGGGAGATCTCGGTTATACCGGGATCCTCCTCGCGTGGGCTATTCAGCTCGCTATCCCTCCCCGGATCCACCAACGTCCATCGGCCCCACACATTAGCCATCCTATGGCATCTGCCGTGACACCACCACGACACATGGCGCCCACCGTGGGGCAGACGGAGGCGTTGGCTGGTATACACATCCGGACAGGTTCCCCCATTCATTTCGACATTCGGGTTCTCTCTGGCCTGGTCGTAAGGCTAGGGGAGATGGACTTCGTCAGCGACAACGCAGGATGCTTCCGGAACAGGCCCTTTCCGGTGAACGGATGTCTCATTGACTTTGGTGGTTTCACCACCTACGTCGCCACCGAGGTTGTCTGTAGCTACCCGGACATGGTCCTGGAAGCTGAGGACCCTCCCATGCTCTGCGCTGCTTGGGGTCTGCGTGCCGGTCGCCCCCCGAGTTCCGTCACGGTGATGATGGTCGGGGAATACCAGGACGCTGACGGCGATACCGGCAGCTGCCACATCCGGTTGGCCAAGCCTCCCCAGGAAAGGGGTGCGGCCCGGGATGGCGATCCACAACCGTCCCAGCCGCGACGTCGCCCGGATCCCCTCTCGGGGCTGGTGGCCAAGTTGACTGTACCTGTGGCTGCTGAAGCGGATACCCAGGCCACCTCGGCTGACTTGGAGGAGCAGCGGAGGTTGCTACTCGCTGAAGCGCAGGAGATCGCCGAGATCCGTCGCGAGCAAAATGCTAGCCTCCGGGAGTACAATGCAGCTCACAGATTCCTTAAGATAGACTCCCGGGACAAGCGCATCGCGGATCTGCACAAGAAAGGAAGAATGGTGAATGAGGAGCTGGCAGGTGGAGCCACAACCAGTCACACGGGAAGCCGGATTTCAGCGGGGAAGCCGGTGTACAGCTCGCCGGCAAAAACTCTTAGGGCCGCCGAAGCCGCCATGGCCGAGTTGGTGGGGTTATCCGGTGAGGCCCTGCGCAAGCAGCAGGAGCGGGTAAACGAGTTGGTGATTGAGGCCAACCGTCAGAATCAGGCCTTCAAGAAGAAGAACCCCGGGGCAGGGTCCCAAGTGCACTCAGCCAGACCCAATAGCCAGAAGTCGGACGGGGACGCCTCTTCCCCACATCCGAGCAGAAGCAAGAGCAAGAGCAAGAGCTGGAGCCGGAGTCGAGGTTCCGGGAAGAACAAGCAGCTACAGACTTATGATCCGGCCTTCGCCGGTATCCAGCAAGCCGGACAAGCCGGGCAGCGTAACTCGGGGCAGGCGGGAAGTACCCGTGAGGGTGGTAACCTGGGTGTAGGAAACAATAACCCGGTCGGCCGTGGTAATCCACCCCGGAACCCCCCTCATGTTCAGGGAAACCCACAAAGGGAGATCGCTTCAGTTCCCCAGCAGGCCATGATCCCGGCGCAGAACAGGCTCAACGATGGCAACTCGAGACTGCAGCAGCTTGGATATCAGCCAGACGAGAACCCTTTGGGATCTCAGATAGGAACCAGACAGCTGAATCCGGCAGACGCCAGATTCCGGCTCGACCGGATTCATCAATCCGAGATGGTGGAAGAGCAAGGGCCTCCGGGACCTGACTGCTTTGGACCCCGGATCATGCGGGAACCACCTGTTCGGAATTTTCAGCTCAACATGGGTGCCAAGACCTATGACGGCAGCAAGAAGCCGGAGGACTGTCTAACCGATTATGTAACTGCAGTAAGCATAGCCGGTGGAAACAGACGATGGGCGGTACGATACGTACCGCAGATGTTGGAAGGACCTGCCCGAATCTGGTTGAACAACCTGAGAACTGGCAGCATAGACTGCTGGTTAGACTTTGAGGAGGCATTCATCAGCAACTTCACCAGCACGTATAAAAGGCCAAACAGGCCTCAGCAGCTCGCCATCTGTAGGCAAAGGAGTAACGAGACTGACCGGGAGTATCTTACCCGGTGGAGCAATATTCGCAATTCTTGCGAAGGGGTGGTAGAGGCGCAGGCCATCTCCTGGTTTGCATAAGGATGCCGACATGGCTCAATGCTATGGCAGAAGTTGCAGAGAAAGAGGCCGACAACCTTGGCAGAAACCATGCGCATCGCCGATACCTACACGCTTGGAGATCCCATGCAACCCCTAGTGGATGTCGGTGACTCCAGCAGAAGGAATGCGGGACCTCAGCGTTCGGGACCGAGCAGGAGCCATGATCGCCAAGAGTTTGGCCAGAAAAGGAATCACCCCGAGTACCACCATGCAGCACATCACGTCGCAGCGGTGACCCGGGAGCCAGAGGATGCCGGCAACAACCAGCGTCAAAAGACAAGTGGCCCGACTTGGGGTCAGAGTCAGGAGGTACAAAAGACCTGGGTGGAACAAAAGAAGCCCCTGACGTATGAGGAGATGCTGAACAAGCCATGCTGCTACCATACTCTGGAGGCCAACAAGCCTGCAAACCACTCTACTCGGCAATGCAGTTGGTACCAGCGCACATTGCAGGAAGGCAGCTCGGGAGCTGTTCGACCGAGTGCTCCGGCATCTCGGCCCAACATTCCGAGACCCCCTCCTCCGATGTCGGGGGCCAATGCTATCCGAATCAACCCACCGCGAGGACCTCCGCCTCGGCCAGTGAATACGGTGCACACCCGGAATGACAACGGTGCAGACCCCAGTAGCCAAGCCGGACAGCGGCAGGGCAACTACCGGGAGGCACATCAAAGTTATGTGGTTTTCGTAACCAAACCCACTGACCGGAGAAGTGTGCGGCAGCGTGCCCTGGAGGTGAATGCCGTGATCCCAGCAGTGCCCAAGTTCTTGCACTGGTCCGAGATGGAGATCACATGGAACCGGAAGGATCACCCAAGGGTTATGCCCAAGCCGGGAGCGTATGCCTTGGTGGTGGACCCAACCTTTGTCGGACCCAGCCTCAATGTCCGCTTCAGCCGAGTTCTGATCGACAATGGCAGTGCCATTAACATCATGTATAAGGACACGATGCTGAAGCTAGGGGTGTCCATGAACACCTTGCTGCCTACCGAGACGACCTTCCACGACATTGTGCCCGGAGTCTCTTGCTCACCCATGGGAAAAATCTGGGTTGAAGTGCTATTCGGAACTCGGGAGAACTGCCGAACCGAGAGCTTGGAGTTCGAGGTCGTGGACCTCGAGAGCCCGTATCACGCGCTGATCGGTAGACCGGCCCTGGCCAAGTTCATGATCTCAACTCACATGGGCTACCTGAAGATGAAGATGCCGGGACCTAACGGCGTGATCACCATCTCGGGAGACCACAACCGCGCATGTATTAGGGCACGGCTGGAGGCGAGGGGTTATTCTACTAAAGGAGATCATCGGAGCGGAGAAAGCAACTCACCGAAGAAGAGGAGGTCGGTGACGGCGAGGGCGACGGCGTTCGGGCTCCGGCGAACGGCGAGGGCGGCGGCGTTTGGGCGACGAATGCAGCGGCGGCGATGCGCTCGAGACAATGGTGGAGGAGAAGCGAAGGAGAGGAAGGAGGAGAGGAGACCGTTCCGATCCCCTATTTATGGGGGGGATTCCGGAGCGGTTTTCAGTTTTCCCGCCCACGATCTCCACGATCGTGGGTGGGATCTGTTTTGCGCAGCGCGCCACGTGGCGCTAAGCCGGAGCACCCGATCCAGCCACACCGAGGGTCACACGGCCCCAACGGTTGGGCTCCGGATCGGCTGCGGCTCCCGGTGCAGGAACCCAAGCGACAGCGTGCTCGAGCAGAAGCACTCGAGTGCATTTCTGCTCAGACGGGACGTCGGGTGGGGCCTAGCTCGAGTTCTCGAATTCGATACGGAGCCAACGGTCAAGATTCACTGAGACTGCGTTATCCGGTTGCAGGCTTCGCCTCCCGGTTAAAACAGTCTCGGTAAGAAGGTCTCGGGAGAAATCAATCTCGGCAAGAAAACGGAGGATGGTGTCATGTGTTCTCGGAAGATAGTTGTTATTTAAAGCTGCTCCCGCACATCATCCGAGGTCGTTGTGCAGCACCAGCTTCGGGGACTAGTGTCGGGGGGCTGCCCCCCGGGTAGGGACAGATCCCGGAATAATTCAGTAAGATGCCAACAGTACTTGACCTTTGGCATGAACAAGGGACACCCCCTGGTGTGCTGAAGGGGCAACTTGACTCTTGAGCGCTGCTAGAGTGCAAAGTGCCTCCTGGCAGGCGCAAGGGTCAGCTCTAGCAGCTATAAATAGACACCCCCGGCCTTCACAATGGCAGCACAAGCATCAGCGGGTGGTCCCTCTAAGAACTAGCTTCTCGAAGATGTCTTTGCTGATAGGCTAGGACATCTTCGGGAGGCTAGGCCTAGAGATACTCATCCTGAGACGAGCTCGGACGCCTCCGGAAAGGATCCCGGATCTCGGGCTCCGAGGAAACTCCCGGAAGGAGGTGTACTCGGCTTTACCGGATAGGTAGTCCGGATAGGTACTAACCGGAGTGTATGTCTCGGTCTTGATCTTATGTAGGAGAGGCTCACAGTGGCAAGCGAGGAGGTAGCCGGCGTGAGGGCTCCCGGTAGGCCGTCAACGGTCTATAGCAGGCTTTCCCGTCTGTTGCGGGGTGAAGTACCATTCCGCCTGACACGGAAGCATGGTCACCTCCCGCCTGACACAGAAGCATGGTCCCCTCCCGCCTGACACGGGAGCGCGTCAGCCGGTACGACCGCGGTACGACAAGACCTGACATACCTAGCCCGGCAATCCGGAAAAGGCTATCCGGGATGGGCCAAGACATGTCTTGTCTCTGGCAGGGGGACAATGATGGTTCAGGACGGCGCCTGCTGTCCTTATCGAGATGATGACGTAGGGGCTATGCCGGATAGCGCGGCGACTAGCTCACACTAGCCGGTGACGACATGCCGGTTAGGCCTGTCCGGTGGGGCCAAGCCGATTTAGGGTTTCCAGCCCTCCTGGCCGGAAAAGACGCCATAACTGCCTCTGTGAAGAGAGGACCAACTTGGGAGCCAAAGCTATAGTTACATTTACTCCTAGAGCATTTACTTCTTCACACCTTGAGTTCATCTAGTTCTTTGTGCTCGTCCCTTTGAGAGATCTAGCAGCAAGTTGTAGCCCTTGTACCACGGTTATATAGAGAGGAAAGGCAGGAGTAGGGGTGTTACCTCCTCACGAGGGCCCTGAACCTGGGTATATTGTGTGTGTGTTGTGTGCCTTCGTGCATTTGTTCGTGTTTGTTAGATCTTCCCCCTTGCACTTTGATCTTGTTTCTCGTTCTTGGGAGATCTCGGTTATACCGGGATCCTCCTCGCGTGGGCTATTCAGCTCGCTATCCCTCCCCGGATCCACCAACGTCCATCGGCCCCACACATTAGCCATCCTATGGCATCTGCCGTGACACCACCACGACACAGAGCGTGTCTCTCTCCCACACAAAAGAATGCAAGGATCCATTTTATTCAGAGAATGAAAAGAAAAAACAAAAACAAAAACAAATAGATGCTTCAAGAAAAGCACATAAGATGTGACGGAATTAAAATATAGTTTCACTAGAAAGAACCTGATAGTTTGTCGATGAAGAAGGGGATGCCTTGGGCATCCCAAATCTTTGACGCTTGAGTATTCTTGAAATATATTGGGGGTGAACCACCGGGGCATCCCCAAGCTTTGGCGTTACTATCCTCTTGATCACAATATATAATCCTTCTCTCTTGATCCTTGAAAACTTCCTCCACACCAAACTTAGAGTAACTTCATTAGAGGGTTAGTGCACAAACAATTATGATATTCTGTAGGAACACAATTGCTACCAATGCTACTGGACATTAGCTACAGCCACTAATACTTAATAGGATAAAAAGATCCAATCAAATAGCAAAAGAGGCATTGCAAAATAAATGACAGAATCTGTCAAAAATAGAACAGTCCGTAAAGACGAATTTTTTCGAGGCACTTAACCTGCTCAGATCAGAAAACCCAAAACTAATGAAAGTTGCGTATACATTTCAGAATCATGCACCAAAAAAGGCAGATTGCGCAGGAATTGAAATTTAGCATCAACTCTCAACTAGAGGCTTAACTTGACACAACATTGAAATAAAATAAAGATACAAAGGATTTGCTACAGAGGTAGGACAAGTCCTTGACACAAGAAAAATAAAATAAAATAACAGAAATTAAAAGTGGGTGTCTCCCATAAGCGCTTTTGTTTAACGCCTTTGAGCTAGGCACAAAGAGTGAAACTCAAGTATTATCAAGGGATGAAGCATCAACTTTACGAGCACGAGCTGCTCTTCATTTGTTTTTCTTACCAATTTTCTTACCTTTGTTTGTAGGGAACGTTTGCCAACTTTAGTGAAACTCATAGTACCTTGTCCCACATCTATTATTGCTCCCAATAGTTTCAGCAAGGATCTTCCAATAGTAATTTGTCCTGTTCCTACACATTCAATGATATGGTAATCAGTGGGTACAGTTCTTCCTAGGAGTGTTGTAAATAATCCTTCAGCTACCCTAATGGGTTGTATAGCAGTATTATCGGTAAGGGTTATTGTTTCTCCTCCTTCAACAATTCCCCAAATATTTAAAGATGCATGAATATACTTGGGCATAAGACAAAACTCAGACATAATATCTCAACGGGCCAGAAAAATTTCATTACAAAGAGTGATTTTCAAGGTAGGGAGCCGCAATGATGGTTCAGAGTTTACTGAAACATAATCAAGTTTTTCACGATTTTTACCGTATCCATCTTTTAAAAGACAAATGTCTGTCTCAAGGGTATTTAATCTAGTATGAATATTATTGCTTGAATCACATTTATTAGCTGAAGAAGAGGACATAATTAATTAATTTATTGCATTAAAAGCTTGATCTCCATCACATTGAAGGAAATCTCCTCCCACTACAGCATCTAAAGCATACCTATAGCAAAGAACAAGCCCAAAATAAAAACTACTAAGAAGTAAGCTTAAAGTTATTTTAGGTTCGGTTTCACCACAAGTTTCAAAAATTCTAGACCAAGCTTCTCCAAAAGTTTCTTCATTCCCTTGTTTAAAAGTTCCTCGGGTGACACAGTAACAGGGAATATACCAGACATGATGATTAACTAAACTAAATTTTTTATTTTTGATGATGAAGACGATGCAAATAAAAGACAAACCGAAATAACAATATTAAAGAAAATAATACTAAACCGAAATAAGAAAAGCAACAAAATTGAAAATAAATGACTAAACTGAAATAAAGAAAGTAATGCAAGTAGCTAATTTTTTTGTGTTTTTGATATCTAGTAAACAAGACAGTAATAAAAATAAACTAAGCAAGACAATAACAAAATAAAAAGATTGTAAGTGCGAAAACTCCCCTCTTGAAGGAATGCTTATCAACCCGGCAACGGCGCCAGAAATTTACTTTCTGGTGCAAATGTTGACGGGGAAAATAAAATCTTCCAAACTGAGGAACACCAATCTCCCCGGCAACGACGCCAGAAATTTACTTGATGCACACGGTGGGTGTGTCGTTGGGAGACCCCAAGAGGAAGGTGTGAAGTACTGCAGCAACAAATTTCACTCAGTTATGAAACCAAGGTTATCAATCTAGTAAGAGATGAGCGTTCCCCCCGAGGTTGTTGGCGGCGCCGTTTACGATTACCAACATGGAGCCTGCACACAAACAATCAAGAAACTTTGCCCCAACTTAACAGTGAGGTTGTCAATCTCACCGACTTGCTGTAACAAAGGACTAAACGTACATGTGAAAGAAAGATGTTTGTTTGCAGAAAGTAACAGGTTTTCAGTTGTGGTTTTATTAGATTAAAGAGAAGGACCGGGATCCACAATTCACTAGTGGTGTCTCTCCATAAATAATAATAACATTCATTCATGCGTGGTAAACAAATTACATATGGGTAACTGATAGAATAATGCTGAGCAAACCAATGCATATACTAACATTATGATGTCTAGTGTGGCATTCATTCAGGCATTACAACAATATACATAGACCGTTCCAACCGCATCTATGACTAATAATCCAGTTTCCGGTTAGCGTCTGCACCCCTTTCAATATTAAGTTGCATGCAACAGATTATCGCCTTAAGCACTATGTGTACATTAAGTAAGTAACATCATCCAGTTTTTTATCACTGCCCCAGATTAAATAGAGACAAGAACCTACTATCGAACATAAATACCCCCTCTTGGAGTTACGAGCATCTACTTGGCCAAAGCACACACAAGTTACGGAGAGCATGCAAGATCATTAAATAGCACACACATGATATATTATGAAGCAATAACTTTAGTACTCAATATTCATCGGATCCCAACAAACACAACATGGAGAATTACATAACGGTGATCTTGATCATGATAAGCAGCTCACAAGATCTAAACATGATAGCACAAGAGGAGAAGAAAACCATTTAGCTACTGCTATGGACCCGTAGTCCAAGGGTAGACTATTCATGCATCAGTCCAGAGACGGTCATGGCGACGTAGAGACCTCCGGGGACGATTCCCCCTCCCGGCAGGGTGTCGGGGAGTAGTTCCGATCTCTCCCGAATTGGTGTTGATGACGGCGACGGCTTGAGACCCGTGGAGGAAATAATGAACACCGTGCGATTTTTAGGTTTTTGGGGGTACTTATAGGCGAAAGGGCGAGGTTGGTGGAGGCCCGAGACCACGCCACCACGTGCTCGCGACTCAGAAGAGTCAAGAGAGCCACGCCACGAGGTGGTGACGGCCCCTCGGTCATCCACTTAGTCAAGTCTTCGGTCTTCTGGAATCTTCTTTTTCCTAAAATTATTCCAGGATGTTTCTTTTCGAATTCGAGAATATTTTCTTAAGTATTTTTCTGAAACCAAAAACAGCAGAAAACAGGGAACTTGCACTTTGGCATCTTATTAACACGTTAGTCCCAGAAAATGCACTATATAAAATGCATATAAAACATATAATAACATGATATAACATAGCATGAAACATAAGAAATTATAGATACATTGGAGACGTATCAAGGGGTAATGGGTCCTCCACTACAGGAAGCAGGCAATATGCCGATGGCTTTTGGCCATCGGCGTAGCTCAGATTGCCGTTGACATCTTCAAAAAAAATTAAAAAAATATTTTTAATTATTTCTAGTATTTCAAAATTTCTCATTTTGTCACACACTTAATCCTAAATTACACGTTTAATCTAAGAATAAAATTCTCACATTTGGTCGAATTTCCAGTTCGGTCATCCATCATCAAACAGCTACACGCCAAAGCAACGCTTAAATTTCGAATTGGAATGAGAAGTTAGAACTTAATGATATTAGTATTATCCTATCAATCATAGTAACCCCTAAGTCTAATGTTACACTTCTTCATTATATAAATTACAAAAATTTATTTGAATAAACAACAATGATTATATAATAATATTTTAAATAAAATATAATAAAATGAGTTTAACTTAATTTTACCTTTTTCCAATTAGTATGGAATAATTTGTATCTTCAACTCCGTAAGTCGGAATTTAACAAATAAAGAATCTAAACCAAAAGTAAGAAAATTCCTAATATATATGTATTGTCCAGGAAATATGGACCACTCTATATGTGAAAAATTAGATCGACCTCAGGTTCTGACATTAGCATCATTGTCTGGTAAGGGCAATGATTAAAGATTTGGTTTCATGCAATTATGCATAAAATGATGTGATTTTTTAGTTTATAAAACCAAAGAGCTTGCTTTAAACTTAATTATGATTTATATCTTTATTGCAACATCTTAATTATTTAATGACTATTCATTCAACAATAATAAGATATTTTTTTTGATGATAAATAGCTCCATAATTTATTAAAGTTAGTAATCATATACCTCATATTATTAGCTCTTAGAAACTATTTCTATTTCAAAAAATATTATTAATCAATCCACAAAAAGGTTAATTTTAAACCTTGATTTTACCTCAATATGTAAACACTTAACATTATATAAAATAATTTTGAATTACTTAAACAATAACCGTTTTTCTAAGGGATTTTATTTGATTTCTGCTAGAGTACATAAGATTTATTAGGAATTAGATCACTTAACTATTTGCAAGAGTTCATATATAGCTTGCTTAGTATCATCCGTCTGTTTTATATTATATATTATGGTTTGTCTTATACTTATTCATCTATTAAATACAATAAAAAATTGCACATACAAATGTTCAACTATACCAAAAAATGAACCGAATTGACGTCTTTTTCAGTTGAAATGGGGAAGAACACGCATCTACACATCGATCAATGCATATTCAACATGTGATTCGATTATCAAGCCGTTAGCCAACCGTTTGTGTAAATCCCGTGCAAGAGTTTTCATACAGTTGCACCCCAAAGTCAACGTCGGGTGATTCTTACAGATTAGCGAATAATCAAAAGGATGATCCGTAAAAACAAAGTTATTACGAGCGCTCCATTGACCTAAATCATAGCAGAAACATCCACCCAAATTTGTACTTTAACATTTTTATCAACTATTGAGCCAATTTCCCAACCTATGCGAAATAGTGTTTGGTCGCGAGACATATGTACCATGCGCCATATAATTTTAGCTTTGTTAAAAATTTGTTGTAATTATTTAGCTTTGTAAAAAAACGCTTCATCCTACCCTGTCAGCTTCAGAACCTTTGATTTTTGGATGCCTGCAAACGACCGACATGTTTTGCAATGTGTGGGAGGGGTACGCCGAACTGATAAAACGTTAGATGGTCGGTCAAAGTGAGACGACGGAGTCGACGATCTATCACTCTCGCGGTTGGGCGAAATTAGGTCCGCCACAGAATTAACTGGCTATGCTGATTGGCAGTTACCACGGTCGTCGATCACTTTCATATCATCAGTTGGCCGGCCTACTGCTGTGTTTCTGCTTTAGTTTGTTAGTTAGTTAAGATTACGCTGTCAGTCTTCTAACAAGTAAGATTTGATTATCTGGATAGAGGCTATGCTGCTTTGCTTGCATGCGCTTCACCTTGGAACGGAAGCTAATTCAGACTTTAGGCTTTCATGAATTATCACTGCATGTAGTTGACAAATGACAAAGGCAACATGCATGCTTACTTGTTTAGATTAAGGTTTGAGGAACCATGCCTTTCCCTAACATATAACATGCTACCTACCTAAAAATATGTTTTTTTTTCCAACGCATTTCCCTTCCATTATCCACTTGCACGACAAGTGGAGTACTACCTTTTGTTAATCTGTCCATGGCCAACTAGTAGAAATTATCTGCCATGATGTGGAAATCATAGTCGCCTTTAGCTGAAGAATGTTAAATTTTCTACTTCCTATATATGTTTCACATATTGTCTAGATTCAACCTAAAATGAGTAAACATGCATGTACATTAACGTGTCTAGACACATGCGTATATATGTGAATGTGAAAAATGTTTAAAGCATCTATTGTGGAAAGGAGGGAGTAGGAGTTTGGATTACTGTTTAATTGTTGGTCAACGAAAAAGTAAACCTGAAACCTGGGATGAATTGCACGTGTGCACCTAGTGGTAGTACTATCGTTCACGGGTTCTAAGCACGATTGCAACAGTAGAGAACTTGAGATGGACCCTAGATCTTGCCCACATTTATTGTTTCTTGTTGCCTTGTTCTTTTCTCAAGTAATTATTCAGCCAAAGAAAGGGAGCTTAAGCAAACAGCAAGCAATTAGAACCCCAGGTTCTCGTTTTAAAAAAAAAAGAACCCCAAAGGAAAATAAAATCCAAACATCGATAAAAGTCAGTCAGAACATTGTAAGGAAGCCAACAGCCTTTTTCCTCAGTTTGTGCAGCTTCTGTACTCAAAGTCTGTGTATATTTGTAGAGCACTTAATCTGTTTATGCACATGCAGGCACGTATAATGCGTTTGACCTTGTGTAACTTAACCTTTACTGATTTCATCATTAGGAGAGACTAGTTGAGATTGCTGAGCTGGGACTCAAAGAAGGCATACGTGCACTTTCACTCTCTTGTGTTGACCTTATAACTGATGGATGAACCATAATTGACCATCTTGTTTTTTCCTCTCTGGTTTGTATCAACAAGGCCGTACGCCAAGTTTGGTAGGAAAGAGTCCAAAAGGGTAGAGAAGGGAGGCTTGGAGCAATGGACCACCGGTGGCAAGTCAATTCATTTGGTGGGAAAAGCATATTACAAACAACACCCAAACTACCTCTCACTGTTCCCGTCCTCTCATTTCTTTTCCCATTTATTAATCATTTTTCTTTCAGAAATGGAAAATTGTTCTGAAAAAGTCGGTGCCGTCTTGAGCTGGTTGCTAGTGCCTATCAGTAGTTTGTATAGAACTGCAAAAACTAATGCTACGAAATCTTCATAGGTATCAGCAACACAGACTGAAACCAAAATGAAACATGGCTGGCTTCTTAGCAAGCTGACAGTTATCTGAACAAATCATTCCCGATCCGATGGTGCCACTATAATCTTGCTAAAGCACGGATCTGCATCTAAAACTCCCAACCGTTATCCACTATGGCAGTATCCACACAGAAGGACATTTCTGTAATTGTTAGAGCTTCTGGCTTGGAAGAATCATCGGAGATAAGGCACCAGCTAATCCCCCCATCTTCCTACAATAATCAGCGCTGAGGAATTTTTTAGCCCGGAATGCACGCAGCCACAACATCCAGATCAAAGGACCACAGCTCACGTGAGTATATACCAAATAATTCAGATCCAATACAATGCAGATAAAACGGGGTAAATCGTGGTGAAAATATGAGTACCTGTCGTGCCGAATCCCATGTTAGGCGTACGTTGTAGCTGCAACCAGTTCATTACATTTATCTCTTTGATTTGTCGGTCATCTACAAAATCCTGCAAGTTTGATGGCCTCTCTGTATCCTCCTACATAAATACGTACTTATTTGTAACAGTTCAACTGTAATGTAGATACAAAAATATTATTATTCTAGCTTCAGTTTGTTTCCAAGATTGCTACTCGCCAACAATTTGATTTGTTCAATCATCATCATCGACATTGTATCATACCAGGGTGCATGTATAATCATTTTGTCTGCAGTACGAACTGTTTGGAATGGAGACTCCATGGATTTTGACATCTCAATTGCAGGCCACCAATTTTTTTTTTCCTATGGTGATCTTATCTGTAAACTCTGAGAAATTTTTCTCTTGCCTTGCATAATCTAGATCACAAGCTGCATTTCCGCGAAGTTTGGGATACGGGTTTCCGATACGCAAATTTATCATTATCACTTTATTTCCAAGATGGCTACTCCCTAACTGTGTTTGATATGTTCACATCACCATCTTCTAATCATTGTAATCATATCAGGGTGCGCGTATAATAATCACTTCGGCTGCAGCAGCACGAACTGTTTGGGATGGAGACACTATGGGTTTCGACATCTAAATTGCACTCTGCTAACTACTTCCAACAGTCTTTTCTTCAGTGATCTTATCTGTAAACTATCTAAGAATTTTCTCCTGCCATGTAATACAAAGATCACAAACTGCATTTCTGCAAATTTTGCGACACCAGTTTCGGATGCTCGGATCTATCCAAGTAACTCGTTCTCTAGACCCGCTACAGACATTAATTTCATCAAATGTGACGAATATATACGGCGCGCGGCACAGCCAGGCCATGAGACTCCAAGCTCTCAAGTGGACGAAGAGATGACAAAGAATCATGGTGGGGGGGGGGGGGGGGGGGGGGTGCAGATGCGGCACCAGCTGCCAGTGTGTGCACTGGTGTTGTTGGGTGGTCCTAATGACAGCATAACCACCGCATAATTAGGGTTTGGTCCATGAATAATGGGTATCCCTATCCCCTACTGGCTGCTGTGCAAATCTGCTTGCAGTATATATTCCCCTGGTCACCGATCATGCTCTCTTCCAGCACTGTGCATGACTGTTCCGCCAGCTTACTGTTGGTTTGTTGGGCATGTTTGTTGTGCTGGTCGCAGTCAACTTGCTACATGTGCTCAGACCTCGATGTGCCATGATCCAGTTGAATCTTTCTTTTTTTTCTTTCTCCTTATAATTTTCTTTTCTTTTCTACTGGGCATCGAAAAAATGTTTTGTTATGCTAGTTCCCGTGAGTTCCTGTAGTTTTCCTTGGTGAGAGAACTGGTTGCGGTATCCTACAAGTGCAAGGATACAGTAGCATGACAAGGCAATAGTATGTTCTCTGTAGAAAGAAAGAATGTGAACAGCGTCACACGGACAGAGATGCATCTACGAATAATTGTTGCCAAATGACCCAAGAGATCGATCACTCCGGCCCGTGTGTGGTGAAGGTACTAGCATGTCAAGTTAGGTCAATGATAAGGAGCCCCTACCATGATATCCAGCTTCTATCCAACCAACCGACTTATGGATTTGACTAGAATCCTTTAATCGCAGAACCAACTCAGCATGATCCTACATACCACTGGAACATCTTTTCAGAACCAACTCAGCATGATCCTACATAAAGGTAACTTTGACGGCGACTGATTGTATACAAATAACATATTCGTATACTATTAAATATACGACCATACACAAACGTATTAAATCAAGCAACGAATTCTACACTCGAGCACGACAAATCCAAACTTTACAAGCTTGATTACAAACACTAAAGAAGGGGAGGGAGTGGTTTGTGTTGAAGTGTATATGTGGATTGTATTAGCACTTTTCATCAGTTCGGAATTGTAAGATAGTCGTTTAGTAGTGAATGTAACATGACATGGCATTAGACTCCAGGGTCTCGAGTTTGACTTTTTTTTCTTCTAGAATACACCAAAGGTGTATTAAGTACACTAGTAAAATGCCCGTGCGTTGCAACGGGCTATCATTTTAAATTTTAAGACCATAGGGCTCGACAAAGTGCGTGAACTGGCACATTGTAATAAATATCGGTTTTGCTAGTTCTAAGTCGCCTGAGAACTCGCGAGTTCTAAGTCGCATCCACCAACGTTCGATCATACGTCAAGATGCGTGTGTTTTTTATTTCTTTTTCACATTTTTTTTCAGTTATAAGTGGTTTGCAACTGAATTTTTTCCAGTTGTAAGTTGGTTGAAACTATTTTTTTTTTGAATTGCAAGTGGGTTGTAACTGGATTTTTTGGTTGCAAGTGGGTTGCAACCCACTCTTTTCGGACTTATTTTTGAATTTGAATATTTTTTAGCCAAAACTCATGCGTACATTATGTTTACATCACCCGACTGAGAACTCACGAGTTCTAAGTCGACTGAGCTCTAGGCACACCCATTTTAAACGTTGTCTTCTCCAAATTGTAGAGACAACTATTAGAGATTCTAATAAGCTACTTAAAAAAATATAGCTCCACGAAATAGAGCACATATAGAAATCATGTAACAGTATGACGACTTGAAACGGTACAAAATAAGATAAATTGTTTAGATGTTGTTTCTTGAACTGAAGCACATGTAGTTGTTTATAGTCCTATCTCTCTTTAATTTTGTGCCTGAAATCATGTGGTGCCGGATCACCGACTGAATCTCTGAAGAATTTACATTTTGCTCTGAAAATGTTCAATTAAGTTCAGTAACCAGTGCTTTCATTTGTCACTCGGGTTTCTTTTGAATTTCAATCTCAAACTACTGTCAAAATACTATCCTGAGACTTACCGCTTCCCACCAATTACATCTTGTTTTGCTCTGCTACGATGGTCCGTGTGTTACAACCGGCGGTGAAAATAGATAAAGAATTTAGAGTATGCATAACATTTAGACATGTTTACATAACTTTTCATGCTTAGTCATGGATAAATAATTTGGAGAATCGTATAGTTGTAAATTTAAGTATCGACTAATGCAAAATAATTATTGCATTGTATATGTATCACAAATCTTATTCAATTTTTAAGCAAATAATGTTGAGTTCAAATAATTTTCATCTCGTCACCAAATCATACAATGCTTCCAACTATTAAGCAATTACCCGAAACGTTAGTCGGTCTACAAAGTGGGTAGATAGCCTCATAGAACATGAACAAAACAATTCTGCAACACAGCTGGTTAACACGGTACTCACAATATCTATGGTTCTTCTTGGAGAACGGCAAAACTGTATTATCATTATAAATTAAAACATAACCAAGAAGTAGTCTTGTCATCATCTTAGCTCAGCTCCCTAATATATAGCTTGTTTTTCTAAAGACTTAAATCATCAGATGTAACTGAGAGACGAAGTTTCATCCCTCGTAGCATCCAATGCGTTGCTGAACTTGTCGCGACACACTGCGAGCAATCGCGTTTATCTTCCAAGTTGCTGACATGGTGACCGGCCAAGGTGTCCAAGTACTTGTCCAAACACGTGAAGAAACTCCCAGCCTTTCACCTGCCCAAACATCCAAAGTTCAGCAACGCCATTTGATACACTTGACTCTGAACTCTGAACAGTAAATAACAAAGAGACAACCTTCTTGTGTTCACAGCCTAGGGCGTGTCGCTGAAGATTTGGCGGGGTTCAGAGATGTTGATGACTGCTTCAGGATCAAGATTTTGTGCTCACAGCCCGGACATTGAGCCAGAGGGAGCCTCATCCTTTGGCGCACCCTTTGGCGCACGCCGGAGGAGCTTCCCTGCGACATGCGTGGCATGCTGCCATGGTCAGGAACAGATATAAACTGGTTCGCCGCCGCTGCCGCACAGTTCAGGACCTCCGCCTCCACTTCACTGAGAAAGCAAGAGTAAATTCATACGCTATATCAAACACTGCATATATTGTATGACCATTACATTTCCTGAACATGCTTACATCCAGTTGTTTATAAGATACACTCCTAGAGATGAAAAATGCTTCTTTTTTTGAAAGAGAGAGATTAGACGAATTGACAATATATTTACAATTACAATAAACTGAAGACGGTGGCCAAGCTTTAGTACAATCCTCAGTTAGCCCCTTCAAGCATACCGACATAGTACATAGGCAACCTTGCTGGCCTCACAATTGGTTTTTACACGGTCGTAGACCCATTTTAATGCAGCTCTCCAGCCTCTTAGATAATGAAACGATGATCAAAGTGATTGTTCGACAAATAGTTGATGTCAACAAAAACTGGTGCACTGCAAAATCAGACTTTAAGATTATTGTGTCCCTGTGACAAGAACATTCCACAATTTTAATGGAGGTTTACCTAAGATAGTTCTATTAAATCGCAGCAGGGCATCTGAGTCTATTTAAACTATTTTATCCGGAGAAACCACTTTCCCAATTCAGCTTACCTATGAAACCAAAAATGTAGAGTACAAATTCATTAAACTCCCAAGTATAGCCAATGTTAGAATTTATATCTAAATCCAAATCAAGCGTGGCTTCCAGATACATATTACGCCATCGATATGCTTATGAAACCAACTACAATGCTCAACCAAAGAAACCTTTCAATTAATTTTCAGTAATATCATTGACATTGTGTTTGCTCCGTCAAACTTCAAATCTCAGTAATCCATTTAACATGGTCATGGGTTGGTCCTAAAATGTGAGTTCAGGTATTTTCTTGTGTCCACTTAGTTTCAGAATAGCAAAACTAAAATGTATATTGTCCAAGCCATGCTAAACCACAAAAAACAATGCTCCATTTTTCAGTTGGTTGGCAATCAGCAACCGAGCCAGAATGCAATGCACGAAAAGACGGTGATATAATGGAGCTAACCTGCAGTTTAGCCTGTGAATAACAAATCAAGCAGGCATATATCAATATGAAATGAAATCATGTCTAGCACGCATTATGTGACTTAAGTTCACACAGATTATGTGATTTCAGTTTATGGATACATACAGCAAATGCAATAATGTTTACTGAGCTTAGCTACTGCACCTAATAAATCAATGAACAATCTTGTTTGCAACTCAGGTTCCACGTAAACCGGTAAATGATACTGCTAAAGCCAAGAGCACTTTAATTACCTGTCATGTAGTGCGAAGAGTGTGGCATCAGAGGAACAGATGATTGCTGCAATCGACACAAACAATTTATCTCTTCTTTTGTAAAAAAGGAAAAAAAACATAAATTTCACTACTCCCGAATTAATTGAGCTCTCTGCACAATTAGGGAAGGAGGCCAGAGCTGGAAGCAAGGTCTATGCACCGGCATCAAGGAGGGTGCTGCTGATGCGAGGACCTAGCAGCATTTGTCTACAACACTGGCAGCCCCTAAGCACTGAGCACCTCAATGAAAAATAGCGAACAAATCTAGGAAAGGAAGGAGCCCGTTCGTTGAAGATCTGTTGAGGAACGGGTCCAATCTGAAGAAATGGCTCGCCAGGAAATCCATGGGCCGCGCTTCGGGGAATCAGGATGCGCACGGTAGAGGAAGGAGGCAATCTCCATCGGCGCGAGGAGGTCGGAGACGCTCGCACGGAAAGCAGCCAGCGGAGGGGGAGCCGGAAGCGGGCAGGAACCATCCGGCGACGCGTGAATTTTGTGGAGCGCATCCGTGACCTCCGCCGCCATCCGCCACGCCGCTGTTGATTGGGGTGAGAGACGGATCTGGGGCAGCGTCGGGGTTGACATAAAGGACTACAGGTAGAGCTAGTGGAGGAGATGGGAGGGGGAGCGTTGTCTCCGCCGTAGCAACGTCGACATCCATGGGTAAGGAGGAGAAGGAGATAGGAAGGGGGGACACCGTCTCCGGTGGAGCACCGTCGGCTGCCATGGGTGAGGAGGAGCGAGGAGATAGATTGATAGAGGTGAACGGTTGACTGAAGCGTTATTTGGATTGCGGGTTGATTTCCTTAATCTTCAGGGACTAAAGTACAAAAATGCCGCGACGTACGACCGGAGTCCCCAAGACATATTATATAGTAGAGATAGGAGAGGTCAAGTTTACAACGTCGTATGTGCGGCTCACCCGCTGTTAATAGAGGTGACAACTCCCCTATAATGCCTAATCTCCATCTAGCAAACATGTGGGCAATGGTGGTGGAATACCAAATGCCTCTCCATGGAATAGTCCCGCTGTCTTCCAAGACTCGTACTCTAGCCTAATCGTTTGGAGCGTCTATTGAACCCATGGGCTCGCACCCTTAAGACCATGTCATTCCGATGCTTCCAAATGCACCGGTTTATGGTCGTCCATAAGTTTTTGTGCTCCTGTCTACCAGCTCATTTCTCTCACCGCCAGCACATCACTCGAGTTCGAGTTTGACTTTCACAATTTAGCCAAAAAAAATTGTTGCCCCCCCCACCCTCTCTCTCTCTTTGTCCATGTATAATCCTTTGGAGCTATACCTTCAAGATTTGTGCGCCGTCGCTCTCTTCCGGTTGCACGTGTAAGAGTGTAGGCCTCTTTCTTCCTGAGTCACACGTAAAAGAGGTCGTTGAAACATATACGTAAAATGTACTAACCCTTTCCATCAGTCTTACTTTTATGATAGTTGGTTAGGACATGAAACATGACAGTCTGTAAGCAAATTCACTCACAAGTACATGGGAGCTTCTTTTAGTGCAGATTCGTGACTCCCTCACACGGCAGCGTGCCCGCTTTGTGATCAAGCGCCGGAAACGTTGTAGCACCTTCTCATGGGATGTATGGTCGCCCGCGAGGTTTAGGCATGGGCACTTCGGCGATGGAGTAAGCTAGATTGGCTTCCCGCGGTGCATACTGAGATTCTTAGGTGGTGGACGATGAGGCCTTTCCCAAAGAGGTCTCGACGGGACCTGTGGACCGCGATCATCCTCGTCTTCTGGTGCATCTGGCGGCACCACAACGACATGGTCTTCAACCGCGCGACATCGGCTGTGGGCATAATCAAGGAGGAATTCTAGTGGTGGAAGCGCGCTAAGCTTTTCCGGAGCGTGCCTTTGGCTTTCCAGAGCCGGTGATAACGTCGATGTTGTCGGGAGATAAGACTTTCTTCTAGTTTGCGAGGAGTTGTCACCTCATGTTGACATCAACCTTAGCTACTTGCAACGGTGTAATCGCCTTCTTGGTCCTCCTTTTATGTGATTAATGAACCCGCCCGGGTGTATTCTCGAAAAGTGCAAATTTGTGCTCTTATCACTGTACCCAACTCATTATGATCCTACATTGGTGCCACTGGAATGGTTTTTTTAGATTTGTCAATTTTATTCCATTATCATTGCGAAAAATCACCACAACCATACATAAAGATACATTTACAGCGAGATAAATGTATCTTTGATGGCGAAGATCGAGCAATGTGTTATACACACAACCACAACAAATGCGAACTTTACAAGCTTGACTACAAACACAAAAGAAAGGAGGTAGTGTTGTGGTTCGTAAGCATATTCGTTAACAAGAATAGTGGAGCTCCTTTTAGCGCAGATTCCTACACCTGTCACGAGTATTCATCAGTACATTACTCGAGTCAAGCAAAGCAGCAAAGGGTATCATTAAGCAACCAGTAAAATTTGCAGAGGGCGTGTGAAGTTGTGCTGGAGAAGTAGAACAAAAGATAATATGCTTCACTTTTCTTGCCATCTGGTCAATCGGTTGTCTTGATTGGCATACTTTGGATGAGTAAGCATGAGAAAGCAGCGTGAGTCAGCGTCCGAAGTGAAGAGAAGTTTTTCGGCAATTGCTGGTCACTAGACAAAAGACAGTGAGAAAGTACTGGTAGCAATTTTGATGTAGGCACAGACACTTCATTGGTCTCATCAAAAGAAACACCAACAAGTGCATGGTTTGAATGTCAGAAGTGGTCATAAATTCATACAAAAACATGCTCCATAATGTAAGATAGTATCACAAATCATAAACGGGTGAAGAGCGTTCCTCTTGTTTTGTCGGAATAGTGCGAAGATTCATTCAGGAAAGACATGTCTTCTCTGCCACACCCGAAGTGCTACTTCAGTCTGGTCAATATAGGCTTCCTGAGCGACCGAGGTTCGCTCCAGGCCTGATGGGCTCCCCTGTGAAGGGATCAAACTTGTAAGGCTCCCCTGTGAAGGGATCAAACCTCATTTGCTGCTGTTCGGCAGAATATTCGGCAGAGGACCTCGAGTTGAATTCCGGGCCTGTATCTGTGGTGTGCCCTGCAGCGGGTAGCAATCTTCTTTCCCTAGGGAAAGCAGCTTCTCCAGCTGCTGGTCTTTCAGTGTAACTATGGTCTTGTGTGTACCTTTGCTCGAGATGACTCCGAGTGTCCTGTCTCGGTTCATGCGCTGATCTTTCAGTGTAGCTCTGTTCGTGTACATATCTAGTACGATCCAGATGCCTTCCAGCGTCCTGCCTGGGATCATGCACTGATCTTTCATTATAACTCTGTTCTTGTGTGTACCTTCGATCCAGATGCCTTCCCGTGTTCAGCCTTGGTTCATGCGATATTTCTTCCTGGCGCAGTCTTGGCTCTGGGTATCTTGCAATAGCGGGTCTTTCTTCAGCATATCTTCTTGACTGAGACACTATCGGGTTATCAACATAAGACGAGGAAGAATAACCGCCTAGGGAGCTGTATCTACTGCTCCTGCAAATAAAATGGATCTCGGTGATCACGTATTCACATGAAACATTTAGAATAGCATTCCAGTACAAAGATGAAAGCACGACAGCTACAAAGCTCAGACAGATAAATGAAACATGACGATGCTAAATGCCTTTTTGTTCATTTTCGTTGAGGGTGTCTTACCCAGATGCCGTGTAATCATAATCTTGATGTCGATATCGCTTGGTTTGTATTTCAGAATTTCTGGGCAAATAATTAGTGTCCTGCAATATTTGTGCTACGCCAAAAGTCTCAACCTTGCGCTGCAAGCCAAAACTCCGGATGTTAGAAGGAATTGTCGCTCCCCAAGAAAATAAGGCACAAAAAAAGAGGGATGATATTGAATAAGAGAAGTAACAACCTTAGCAATTAATGAAGCAAAATATTCTCCTTTACTGTGTTTATCAGCACCGGTTATCAAAAACTGCGTGAAGAATTAATCAAAATGAGCCAGTTTTTAGTCCAGGTAAGAGGCATTCCAAAAGGTTTAGGTAATAAGCTTTCAAAAAGTTCAGATATCAGATCATTTATGTGAAACAATTACACACCTGATTAAGGACCGCAACAGCACCTGACTCAGGAAGCTCGTTGAGGCTCTTTATGCAATGTATGTCAATCTGAGAAGAAAAATAGACAAGACGATGATGCTCTATCCCAAAATAGAGATAAACAGGAACATTTCTACACAAATTACTTACATCGTGTGAAGTGCCAATTCCAAGCCGCAAAATACGAAGTAAGAGCTCCTTGACGGCTGAAGGTAGTGAATTAACAGCTGCTTCATAGGGGTTTCTGACATCAGACACCTAAGAGATAAAAATGCAGAAAGGTTTGCTATGTTAATAAATACACCACACTTTTCCTTACTGGAGAACGCATTTTACTCAACTCACTATATTCCTACAAACCGAGCTGCGAGTATTGATGTCAAATCTTGACACTTTATATAGATAAAAAGGGGTTGCCCCCCGTTCCATTCATATTTGAACAAAACAGCGCCGAAGCACTGAAGCAGTTAGGTTTAACAGCATTCGAGCCCGGTAGAGGCACAGGGGCTAGAGTTTTTTTTTTTTTGAATGTTAGCAGGATCACTGCTAAATTCAATGAATAGATAGAAAGGTTGGTCCAGTTTATGAGGGAGACCGGACTCAAAAACCATACAAGTGACGCCAATCGGCTGACAACGCCCAACCACACACACAACAACGAAGGCACGCCTTGCCTAACCTCTGCCAGTGATGGCGAGAGGTCGGGACACAGAGCCACAAGACCGCTTCACAGCCGAAGCGAGACAACTCGAAGAACAACCCAAACTCCAGGACAACACGTGTCAACAAACAGCCCACTCTTGACGCCAAGAAGAAGAGAGTGGCGAGCGGACAGGGGCTAGAGTAGAAGCGACACTTTATATAGTCTTGTACGG
The DNA here is from genome assembly GCA_026929855.1 of Poa annua. Classification (NCBI taxonomy): domain Eukaryota; kingdom Viridiplantae; phylum Streptophyta; class Magnoliopsida; order Poales; family Poaceae; genus Poa; species Poa annua. Next base: position 8,758,610 of record CM049432.1, read on the forward strand.
AAAGATAATAAAATAGGTGCTTAGAGACAACAACCATCTGATTCCATTATCAGAGAAATGCACTATATCAGACCACCCAGAGCTAGCAGGTTAATGGCCACTCCAGTTTTGAAGAGACTGTACTATGTGCATCAGCCAAACTTAAGATGTATTGGCACAATTTCAAGTCTTAGACGTGAATCTTTTGACAATTAGATGGATATACCCGTGAGCTAAAACTTTAGCAAGTCAATACCTAACTCAGTTGTGCAAACCAACAAATTAGTAAAAGTATTTGTAAGTTTAAGGAGGTTATATCTTTTCTTGCAGACCAACCTTTTGGCTTTAATGTGTTTGAAATGGAAAGTACAAACTGATTATATTTTTGGTGTACATCACCCATACCAAGTTCGACAATCTTGGAGCTTTCATTTGACGATCAAGCATATCATGTCCATATCTGCCATGAGAATAATCTGGCTTGTCTCTTGATACATTTGACGACCTAATTTTCACCTCTTCACGGCCTCTCTTATTATCGTTCTCCACTGCAGGCCGAGCAACTGAAACCTATTGTGATAAACAGCACCACAGCCAAATTAGGGTAATCAAATTAAGAAGCAAGAAGCTAGGATTAGCCCCAACAAAATAGTACTCCTCTTCATGCCTGGATCTTGAACGATGGTCCTCGGTCAGGTCCGCCGACTGTTTTACCATCCATTTCTTTTATAGCATTGTCAAGCTCCTGCATTAAAAAATTATGTGCATTACTTGGATGGAACTTAAGCTTTACAACTTTAAAAAGATACTACCTCCGATCCATAAAAAGTGTAGCTTAGTACAAAATGAGCGACACTTTTTATGGATCAGAGGGAGTATCAGAATTGACAAAACTACTTACTGAACGACTGCCAAAGTGAATGAATCCAACTGGGTATTGTCCTTTTCTTGAGAGCGCAACCCGCATTACCTAATTAGAAAATACACGTCATTAACATCACACAGAAATTGGTAAATGCAAACAAGTGATACCATGCTGGTCGACAAACCTCTCCAAAACGTCCAAAAAGCTTTTTCAGATAGTCCTCATTAGCATTTGCTGGCAGATTACCAACAAAAGCAGTTTTAATCTGGGTATAACAAACATAGAGAACACAATCAAAACATAATATAGCCATACTGAAATAAAAAGAGCTTTTTATATTGATATAACCTTGGCCATTTCATCAGCGTCCACATTGGACTCCCTCTCAGCCCACTTTATTGCAGGATGCAAAATACCACCAAGCAGAAAATCTGTTCTGGAACCAATGCGGAATACACGAGCTGCCGCCTGTGATCGATAGTTTGAGGAGGAATGGAATCAAATGGAGATGATTATCATGGATTAAAGAGCATCTCCATGATGATATAGATATTTCCCTTTTGCATTCTTATCAGTACAAAACCTCAGATCAGTGACGAACCAAAATATTATGTTGATAAACATGTGTCCTTCATAATTGGGGCTATGATTCATGTCAGAAGTGAGACTCCAGCAGATGTGATACAATGGCAGCTTAACATTGTGAGCACTATAGTTGTGCAGAAACAAAGCTAGGAAAAAGACCAAGGGGATCATGGATCAGCTTGTCATAGCCTTCCCCAAACATAAGGCTGTCTGAGATGGAGGGAGAGGAGACAGCAGTTTTTGGAAAACAGTGAGTGTGCATGATTCAACGTCACTTGCACAGATGAGATAAAATGTTGGTTTCCATATTCCAGTTCCTTATTCCTTTATACTTTCTCTCAGTTTTCTGATCCTAAAACTCGGATTACATTGGAGCTGTACTACCTATCAGTCACTTTGTGTTTTCACACACGTTCTCGTGGTTTCTAGAGAGGGGTGAAACAAAGTAAAATAGCAGCAAGGGCACAGTACACATTTAGCGGGTACTGGAAGTGCCATGAACTGCATATGCTATTAAAAGAAACCTTGATCTGAAGAAAATGAAGAACCAAACAACACAATGAAGTAGATAATTCAGATCAGTCATTGATCGATACAAGGGGAGAACTGAAGGACCTTTTTCTTTCCGGTTGTCAAGGCGATTGAAACTCCATGGATGATAGTCTCACGTTGCTAATTACTAGTGAGACCCAATACAAAAGTGATGCACTCAAAAACTTCAACAAGAGGTATATAATTGTTCTTTGATGTATATCTCATCAATATACCATCCTTCCATGCAATGTCTCGTCAGATGTAGCAATCGCCACAATAGTTCATCTACTTAATCAGAAGGATTAGGGATTAACATAGAACACATGTTCGCTTCATATTTCCGTGCACTCTGTAAATGAACTAGTGCGATGGACGAAAGTTCTTGCGAAGATTGGAGGTGTAATCGAAGATTGAAGGTATATATGAACTCAAAATTATTGAATTTTATGCAACAGCCAGTAGAATCAAAAATCCGAACTGATGAAGCAATTCACATCGTCTCATGTGTGGCTCGATAAGGCCTAAACATGGACAGGAGGCAATCAATTTTCTTTTAGAAACTGCGAAAGCTGAGCTGTGAACCCAAGACCCCTACTCTGGTACCATACCATGTTTTATGCAGCAATCGCTAGAACCAAAAGTCTGAACTGGTGGAGAACATTGGTCAATCCACATATGCTTTAAAAGAAATAATGGCAAATGATATATCTCCAGTTCTTCTATTTATTTCCAAGCTCGAATAAAGGTTTGTAGGAGAAATTAAATATGGGCAACTCGTTGAGAAGTATAATTTTTTTTGTATTGGTGTTGATTTCTTCTGCAGATCCGCAATGCAATGGGAACATTTTCATACGCAAATAGGTGATCACGGAAGATTGTCCTTTGCTTTATTAATCAGTCATATAAGAGAAAAAGATAAGAAGTTCATAACCAACACGAGTTATGAGTCCAAGAGATGGGTCGCTTGTCAGCATAACACAAGGTATGGTGGTAACTTGGTGTCGAACTGTCAAGTCATCGCCTAGCTTCCTAACTTGAGGCGGCAGCACTAAGGATATGCGATTACTTAAGCATGTAAGGACGGAATACCAGATGATTTTCTTTTGCTATTAGATAGATTTATGGCAAGCAATAAAGTGCAGAATCATTCATCGGGCAGCAGCAACAGATAAACAGGAGAATCGTAGAAGCTAGATACATATACTGATATATACAATATGATGGTTTGATCCAATAAGATTGTTATAAAATAAGAGGCAATATTATTGGTCAAGACCTGCAAGATAAATCAATTGACAAGGCTAATGTCAACTATAGATAAACTAGGAACTTGGAAAGATAGAAAAGGTACAAATATTCTCAAGGTAATAAGATATGACAAGAACACATTTATGTTTAATTCAAATTCAAATAACTATAATTATAATTGGGACATAATAAACAAGTTAAGGCAAACTCTAGCAATTATAAGATTTATCAGGTCATGCATGATAAAACTAAATTAGCAGGTTATGACTTACGCAATAGAATGCATTTCATGATGCAGTTAATTGAAAACCAATTTCCTCCCACAGAATGGAGAATAAATAAAGACTTACTCCATGAGAAGAAAATCGCACAAACGCAAAGCCTCGATTTAGACGTCTTTTGCTTGTTGAAGAATCAAGATTTGAAGCCGTTGCAAGATCAACTGATATAACATCTTTGAATGTCTGTACATAAAATATGGGCACTCGTTTATAAAGAAATGTAAGGAAAAAATGATTTCTGTTTACAGAGGGTAGAGGTTTTACCTTATGAATCAACTCTTCAAATTCTTCGACACTCCAGTCTGACACAAGAATAAGATAGTGTAGCGATAAGAATTTAAATGATAATATAAATGTGGTTTATCATAAGAAAGTGTTCATAAACCAAATTTAACATGATACTATGTTAAGAACAACTGTTTGCAGTACAAATTAAAAAAAAACAAAGCCAATATATATCTAAAATTGCTATGAAATCCACAACCATAATATAATGTTATCCACAATTAAAGAAGTTATTGAGGCCTTTACATACATAATGTGCATTCTGCAGCATGAATTGCAAAAGTCAAACCGATAACAGTAAAATGCGCTGAAGGGACAACAGGCACAAAACCGTGTACGAATGAGCAACTTCTCCGAGGGGTCATTTTCTTTAAACAGGTGAAGAATGAAAATTGCACTGTGCTTATAGCAGAGTGGCCAGCTTTGGGTGGTTTAAGAGTTCAGGGATGAAGCTCAAGCTACACTCATAGAATACTCGAGCATAAAAAACAAACTTTTTCCTCCTTTAAAAAATCAGCATGTCAAGTACTAGTCTCGCTTCAACAAATAGTTACATACTTACATGATAAAACCAAAGAAACAATATGTGAACGATAAAAATTATGACGAAAACAACCTACATAAGTCAGAGGTCATATACTACGGATAAAGATGTATCAACATGAAAGTCAATGGTAATTGATATCAAAAATTCAACTTCAACTTTTCCAATATCATGTGATTCTTCTTTTCGTACACAGCTTCTGCATTCTGATTATCAAGGTTTATCATAGCTGAAGTTTACCTTTGCAAAGATTTCCAAAGAAGAGAGTATCTTGATCCAAGGAAAGGTCAACAGCAAGTCTCTTTCCTTGAAGCTGGTCAAGAACAAACAACAGATATATTATGCATGTAAAGATTAATTATGAGGTGCAATAAAGGTATATGATGCAGATAGGTATATAGCGATAGCTTTTTTTCTTCGAACTTTATATAGGGATAGCTTATAACACACATAATGACCAACATAGATGTTAAGAACCAGTAATGCAGGCAGAATAATGAAATAGATACATAGAAGTGTGTAATAACTGGCTGGGATTTTGTTTAGTCATGTAGTTGAAGAAATGACCTTTATTAACCTCAAGACCTTGCCATCTAACGAACAATAAGAAGCAGGTTGGTGGGTGTCACCAATTTATTTACAAGAATGCCCAGTTTGTAGTCTTACAGTGAATTATCAGAAAAATACTCGTACAGTAAACACAAGGGTTGCTTACTTCCTAAGTCCTCTCAAGATCTTACGAAATAGGGGATTAGAAAGTTTTGAAACATGTGTACATATAATGTGTTTGATGGAAATTTCAGCATCATTGTGAAAGAAGATTGTATCCTTACCTCAATGCCATTCTTTTGCCTTTTAGCAATATGAGCATCCTCTCTTTTAGCAAAACGCACAAACCCAAATCCCTGAGGAAGTTCAGGAAAATTAATGTTGATACAGTTTCAGGACAAAGTTACTCGATAAATACATCATATGTTTGAAGGACATAAACATATATTGTAATGTTCTGGGTGCTGCGATAGAACCAGACCTTGGAAACGCCATTCTGGTCCTTCATTATGCGCAAGTCAACAATCTCACCACAAGAAGAAAATACCTGCCGGTGATACGGTCAGTCCAAGGAATGTGAAAGAACACGAAGTCACCAACTTTTTAACATGAACAGGTGAAGGTTACGAAACGAGCTATTGTTCCTCCAGAGACAAGAGCAAAGAGAAGTTGTACAGTGACAAGAATGTGGCTATTACTAATGTACAATCGAGAAAATTATAATAAAAGCTCAACATTCAAATATCACACGATTAAGGAAATATTCTAGCCCTTGTAATATCTCACATATTTCTGTTATCACTAGCTAGAGCACGGCAAAATTGCCTGCGTGGCAAATTACCAAGCCACGTCCAAAAAGTACAGAACAACATGCCAATTAACATTTTGGTAGATACTACCAAACATGGTTTAGGTGTGTGACCACAGTTCAATTGGTCGGCATGCCTTACACAACATTGACAGTTAAAACGGGCGAAAAAGGTGGCATTTTGGTTTTCAGATTAACCTACAAACCAGTCAGCCACTCCCTTTCGGACTGCAGAAAACTAACAAGTGGAGATAACACAGCAGGAAGCAGGGAAATTCATAATGCTGTCCAGCTAAAGCATCTGCTGTCTGCAAATCATCAGGGATGCGGGCAATTCAGGCATTAGTTTGTCCTTATCCAGCTAGCAATTCCAGAATTTCAAAAACATTCTAACAAGCAACACTTGAAATACGAGTGGGGGTGTTCATGGCCATATGACAAACAAACAAACAAACCTCTCGGAGCGTGCCCTCCGTCGCCGACCGTGGCAGCCCACCGACGAACACCTCACTTCCTTTCGCCGGGGGGTCTGCAAGCATACCAGCACGGCGTTCAGGTTCAACCACACGGATCAAGAATCAGATCCCAGAAGAAATCCCAGACAAAATTCGTCCGGCTTCTCAGAGACACAAACAAATACAGTACTCACTCACCTTGCTCGTCGTAGCCCCCCTGCGACGCCGCCCTCCTATCCTGAAAGTCAAAAAACAAGGTCGAAATCAGGGACAGTACTATCTCGGCGAAGTCAGCACCAAATCGAACGCCGCGAATACGGGGCGGGCCGCCGGCGCCGCCCGGAGCTGAATCCGGCGGCGCTCACGCGAATGGAAGAGAGTTACCATCTGGTTCTTCAGCCGAGACGAGACGCGCGACTGAGCTTTCTTCCTCTACTCCGCTTTATATTTTCTTCCAGATTATCGTTTCTCTTTTCTTTAGCAAATCGTTAATCTTTTATCATTAGGCTGTTGATGATGATAATGGTGGCGCTGTAACCTACAGGGCCCGGCCTGTCAGACAGCTCACCTGGACCGGCCCAGTTGTGGGAAGTTTTCACATGGGCTGCCAGTTCGGTTAACATGCAGCTGGAGTCTGGAGATGGTTTAGTAGGGTTTTCCTTTTCCTTTATATTCAGAGGAAGAAACTCTTGGTTTAAAAACTTAGATTTATTCCACAAACTCTCCTAGATGATGTAACTCTATTTGATTTTGAGGCCGCAAGTTTCAGACGCGCTCTTTTCCTTACCAGGGTACCTAAGGGGAATGAAAGATTTTTAATGAGGCAGCTTACGGACCTAATATATGGTGTGGTTAAATTTTATAAAAAAAACTCTTGGTTTAAAAAACAGTAATTTTCCCTCCTGTCAAATAAATGTACCCTGATGTAAGAATAGAACAGATGTAAATCTTTTTTCTAGAAGAATGAGATCTTCGTTACATAAAAAATGTGATGCTAGAAAAAATTCGGTGCTCGTCTGCTCGATGTAAGTATGTAACCAAGCAGTACGTTAAACAACTTGTATCTCGAATAATATTTAGAATCCTTTCTGCTTTGACCGCTTGTATCTCGAACAATCTTCATAACTCAGACAATGCTGAGTAAATAAAAATACTACCTCTTTTAAGTTAGCTAGTTTAGCTTGTTAAAAAGGCTTACATTGCGGAATGGAGGGAGTAACAGGCAAAGTACAGTTTGTTGAACCCTGTCAGTACACTAAACTCGGTAGGGTGAATCATGCTGCTCATCGGATCATGTTGGAAATTGGAAGAGTTTTCCCTCCAGAAATGGACAGGGCAATAAACTGCGTGAGCAAACTCGCCATGTGTGCAGCGTCAGTCCCAGGAGGCCCTTCTTACTAGTTACTACCATCTTCTCAGGATAACATGGTTAATTTGCTGCAGTAACACGTTTCCTCCTTCGGAAGCATATTCCACACATGCCAATTGGCGAGTCGTAAAAGAAGTTATCCACACTTAATAAGGTGGATGAGATCATGCAGTAATCAGAGCCACAAATAGTACTACTCATGTTCAGACAGACACACGAGCGTAAGGTAACAACTAACATCAAAATGCTCCTCAAACAGAGAGATGCTTGATACTACTAGGTACTACCGTACTAGTACTACAAAAGATTGGTCTATCTGTGTGTGTCTTTTCCTTCTTGTCAGAAAGCCATTAGCCAAGCAGCGATCCGCCCAATGGCGGCGACGTTTACTAGTACAGTTATCTTGTGACCAAGTCTTGTGCGCAATGTCCAATGGAAGAAGAAGAAGAAGAAGAAGAAGAAGAAGATGCAACTTTGGTCGGAGGCAGCAGCTATGACCGAGTCTTGGGACTCTGCCTCGTCGGCCTGCTGTGGAATCTTGGCTCCCTTGGGACTGTCTGGGGCTTCACTGACCTGAATTTCCATTTCATCCAAGAACAAAAATTCTTTAGCTGACAATAGCTTGAAATGATCAACCAACCAAGGAAGAACTCTTCTGTTACCTTTTGGGCACAAATGGCCTCGAGAAGTCCGGCATCGGGTGCGCCCTCGGCACCTGCTCCTTCCTCAGCAGTTTTATCTCAATCTCTTCATCCATCTGCACAACAGAATGATTGACATATCTCAGTCAAATTATTGCTACCTACCTGGATTAAGACTAATTCCTAGATTACTTACCTTCCGCAGCCTCTCCTTCTCCTCCTCCAACTTCTCCAGGAAGACGTTGTGCTCTGCCATCTGCGGGATCAGAAGAGCAGCCGTTGCAATTGCGTAAACTCTTTGAGAAACTCGTCGGGGGGACGGAATTGCAGTGCAATGATATTGTAATACTAGGTACTAACCAGATGATCAAACCTGGCGCGACCCACTGCTCGAACGGCGCTATGGAGCACGACATCACACGGTTCAGTGGGCTCTTTCTTCGGAGGCCTCGCTAGAATCTACACCCATATATACAAAGGAAATTGAAGTGACCAACAAAATCGCATAAAAGATCGTTGTTGACAAGGAAACTTGGTGGTGTTACACTGAACATTTCTTAAAAAAACTGCATTTTGTTCAGTTAACCTTCTTCATAGGTGATGGCATGCTCATTGCTCTAGCAAAGTAAAGAATGAACGCAGAACCTGGTGAGTGATAGTGGTTCGCGTACCTCCGGTACATCGGTTGTCCATGGGAGACCTTGCGCGAGCGGGTTGCGCAGCCTCTCCTCCTCCAGCAGCATCCTCCTCATCCTCTCAACAAAGTTGCCTTCCTTCATCTTTCCTCTTTGCTGAACACAACAACAGAAAAAATAAAACAGTTTCTTCAGTCACCAACCATGGCACAACTTCTGAACCCGAACCCACGGTCAAAACATACACAAGATGGATGAACATTTTTGTTTTGTTATTGTTCTCGGTACCTCAGTCCTCAGATTAAACGGTTGCTGCCTCGTCACCTTCCTGCTCCAGCTCCTCTCCGACGATCCGATGCTCTGCGATCCGCCGCGCCGCGCCAATAACAACAACACAGCAATTCAACAAAATAAAAATCATCTCTAGCTAACAATGATTCTGAATTTCACCAAAGTTTAATGGTTCTGACTGAATACGGAGCTTACGTTGCATCTCCTGAGCTGCCGCTCGTCCCTGTTGCGACGGGGGAGGTCGGCGACGCAGTAGGAGATCTCGGACGAGGACGACGCGATGGATGGGTACGACGCCATGTCCATCTCCTCGGCCTTCCGCGGCGACGACGACGCCGAGGCCGCCTTCTTCATCCTCCTCCTCCCCTGCGCCTCGGGGTTGTTGCCGCCCCGTGACAGGGACAGGAGCCGCTCGAACGTGTCCACGAGGTACCGGACGCGGCCCTCGCCGGGCTCCGGGAGGCCGGCCATGGCCTCCTCGAGCGTCACGCCCCACGCCGCGCCCTTCCGCGGCTCCTCCGCGACGTCACAGGGCGACGAGAGCCTCGCCCTGACCTTCTTCTCGGAGAAGTCCCACAGCGGCGCGCGCGGCGCGTCATACGCCGCCGCCGCCGCCGAGACCTTCCTGCACGAAGAGCCGGAAGAACCGGGTCTCTTCTTCCTGCTGCTGGCCGTCCTCGGCGTCCTTGGCGGCGCCGCCGGAACTGGCTTCCTGGAAGAGGGTGTAGTCGCGGAGAGCCTCTTGTTCCTGAGGACCGCAGCCTTGCCGCCGACGGGGAAGGCGGCGGGCTTCGTCGCCGTCGTCTCGCCCGAGAAATTCCTGAACCGGCGGAGGCACTGCTGGAACGACGACGACGTCGCCCCGTCCGAGGGCGGCTCGACGTTCTCCGAGCCCGGGGTGGTCGCCGGCATCACCCGCCTCCTGGCCGCCGACAGCGACGCCACCGCCGCGAACGGCCGGCGCGCCCTGGGCCTCCTCGCCGCCACCGCCGGCGTGGACATCGCTCGCACACACGCACGTCTCCTATCCCAACAAACGATCAGCGACGAACGATGAATGCGGACGGCGGTTGACGGCGAGTAATGCGGAGAATTCGATTCGAAACCAAACGGAGCGAGATTTATAGAGGAAGGGTCGATCGATCAAGAAGCAGAGGAGGATCAGTAACGTTGCGGCGCCAGCTTCGGAGGGGCCAACGGCTAGTGGCGGTTCTCGACCGGCTGCGGGCTCGCTGGGCCGTCGGATCCGGCGACAAGAGGGCACCGCAGCCGTCGATGCGCCGGGATTATACGTTAGTGATAATTATTATCGGATTTCTTGAGCGTAATTAATTTCTGCCAGCGCGTTCGAATATTTTCTCTGGTACGTACTCGTGAGTTATTTTTGTTTTTGAGTGAGTGGACAAAAACGGTGAATCCGTGGTACTTATCGCCTGATGACTGATGTGATCGTTTTTTAGTGGGGAAAAAACGGTAGAATTTGTGTTTTATGGGGTGTGATCGTTGCTGATCTGCTCCTGATTTTGCTTCCTTGCGATCGACTCTGGCTAATGCACCGGGATTTTGGTCCCTTGCGATCAGTGGTCAATTTGTTTCCGGTGCTTTGCTTGGTACTTATCGCCAAATATGTTCTTAACGGTCCTGTCAATTTTGTAACATAGCCATATGGTATTGTTTCGTTGCACTTGGCAACAACACCCAAATTTGAGAGGAATTTTTCAGTGACAGAAAGAGTATGTGGGAGGAAACGCTGAGTTGAAATCTAGCTGCATTGTACTCACTCCGTTCTTAAATATAAGATGCTTTACGTGGTATATATGTTGTCTAGATACATACTAGAAAATTTACTCACTCTGTATTTTGTATGCATGTGAATGCAGATAAAGTCTAAAACATTTTATATTTGACAGCAAAGGGAGTAATTCCTGCCAAGAACATCCATCTACAAAAGGGCATCTATGGCTTAATAACTCATTTTGCAAGGACTAATTTCTTTCACTCAAAGGTAGTCACCAGAATGACGAAAGTTGGTAAGTTTTTAGCTCTATAACACACATAATACATAAATAATAATATGCCATGTGCGACAAAATATAGTAAACACCTAATATATTGGCTAACAATTTTATAGGCCTAACCTTAGGCATGGAAGACAAACCTAGCAGATTATTGGTTCTTCCGCGTAGGGATGAACTCTTCTAGGTTGGATACCGATAGAGAATTCTCTTCTATTCTTCTCCGTAGATCCTGAAACACTAGTACCATGTTGCACTAATGATAAATCAGACGACTAATCACATGTCATATGCCTAGAACTAGTGGGGAGCTTCAGAAAATACTAGAGGGGGGCAAAAACTAATTAATATAGTTTTTATGGGATATTCTACAAAATATCATATATGTATGGTAAAAAATATTGAATGTAAGTAGTAGTATGCAAATTTTCTGTAAGTAGTAGCATGCAAATATCTCATTTACTTCTCATCAATTCAGAGTCAAACCTAAGCTACTGCAAGACTTTTTAGACAATATCTCCCAATTTTTGGTTGATTTTGTTTAAGATGCTTATTGGGTCATGGCTAATTGACCCTTTGTATACCCTCTTTTATTTCTTTCCTTCATGTAAACTTGTGGTTCCTATCTTAATTATATAAAAAAATACACTCTAGGGGCTGCCTCTACCGTAGCTTGGTTAAAACAATCTATAAGTAGGAGGGGCCATGTCCCACTTTGGCCACAACTAAGATCATCTCCACCGGGGGGCCTCTAAATCAGTGTCTGGTACCCGCCCCCCCCCCCCCCCCCCCCCCCCCCCCCCGCCCCTGAAAGAGCATTTCCCGTCTCATGAGTTTTGGATAGTAATGACAACACAAAAAAGATGTTTAACGGTGTGCCTAAATATTTCAGATACTACATCGCCTTGAAGAACAAAAAGGATGAAGAGCAACCGGATTAAAAAGAGAGTTGGCTGGCAGTTTTTCCTGTCCTATCAGGCCGGAAGTTCCGGCCTACTGGACGGAATTTCCGGGCCTGCACCGGACATTTCTGGTTGGCCAGAAAACGGCTAAGTCCTTTAGGATTTCAGCTCTGGCAAAGGCGGAACTTTGGCCGGAGGTTTTGCCGGATCTTTCCGGGCGACCGGAAGTTCCGTCCTAGACAAACGAGAAAATCGGCTAAGTCAAAACTTGCCTGCGCACGGGCAAAGCCGGAACTTTGTCCGGAGATTTGACCGGATCATTCCGGGAAACCGGAAGTTCCGGTGCTGAATAGCAGAGAAATCTGCTAAGTCAGTAATTGCTCGCGCACGGGCAAAGGCGGAACTTTGGCCGAAAGTTTGGCCGGATCTTTTCGGGCGACCGGAATTTTCGGCCAGACAACCGGAAGTTCTGGTGCTGAACATGCGAGGATTTTCTCTAAGTCTGGATTGTCTGCGCCCTGACCAAGACGGAAGGAACTTTGGCCGGAACTTTCCGGGTGACCGGAAGTTCCGGCTTAAGTGACCGGAAGTTCCGGCTTACGCGCAGTGAAAAATGGCTAGTTCTTGTAGGGGCTATAAATACCCCTCTACCTACCTCCAGCCACTTTAGCTCCTACACTCTCTCTCTTCATAAATGTGTTGAAGCTCAAATCTTCAAGATCTCCCAACTCCTCCACCCAAACTCGTTGATCAATGGAGGAGCGAAGGAAAGGCCCTGATCTACTACTTCACCGAAGCGATTTGTAACCTTCCCCCATTCACTTGGGGATTTCGAGTATAGGGTTTCCTCTAGGAAAACCTAGATCTCGCCATTGTTGGTACTTGGTGTAAGCTTGACCTTTTGTGGTCTTGAACTTTTGTGGTCATCTTGAGAGCCCCCAATTAAGTTGTGGGTGTGTGTGTCTCAAGTGTTTGTAAGGGATTCGATCTCCGCCCTAAAAGGGGATCAATAGTGGAAGGTGAACTCGCAACCTTTGTGGTTGAGTTCATCCGAGAAGAAGGTGAGCCTTTGTGGCGTTGCGGCTAATGTGTTGTGGTAGCGCACACCTCTCCAACGAGACGTACACCCTTGGGTGGAACTCGGGATTACCTCTTCTTCTCTGCGTGCTTCACTTGGTTCCCCTTATCCTTTCTCCCTTAATTGCTTTTCTTGCTCTCGTGTTTATCCTGTTATTGCTTAGCTTGTCATTTAGGTAAATTCACCGTAGCTGCATATCTAGAGAATTTACCTTTGTGTTGAGCCTAAATTTAAAAAGACTTAAAATTTGTAATAGCACCTATTCACCCCCCCCCCCCTCTAGGTGCCGGATTCCCATTCAATTGGTATCAGAGTCAGGTTCACTTTTAAGGGCTTAACCGCCTAAGTGCAACGATGTCGGAATCCGATGCCGAGAGGGCCGCCCGTGAGAAATTAGAGGCGGAGACGGAGGCGTTAGCCAAAGGGGCAACCATGGCCGATCTTATAGATATGAGATCGTCCTTGGAGGCCCAACTCCTTAAGATGAGTGAGATGCTCATGGCAATCTTGAAGTGTAAGGAGCCCGAGGCTACCTCTCCCTCTCCTCCTTCTAAGGAGCACGGTGAGAACTCTAAGGAGTCATCTTCGGATGGATCCAAAGATGTTCCTCCGAATGCTTCCCCCGGGAAGGCCGAAAAGGATGAATCACCTAGCTCCTCTAATAACCCCAAAGGAGAGGAATTTCATAATGTTAACCATAATTACTCTCCTAACCCTCCTATCCCTCACCCTCGTGTAAACTTTAGAAGTGATCCTCCTAAGCTCAAGCCTACTCATTTTTCTCAATGGCAATTTCAAATGAAGTCTCATTTATGTAGTGCCTCCATTGAGCAATGGCGCATCATTGAAGAAGGATTCAAGGCCCATGATCCAACCAACTTGACAAGGAGAGAGGTGGTTGATAGTCAACTCAATGCCATCGTTCTTCATCAACTCCAAATGGCCGTTGGAGAGAAGGACATGCCCCTCATTCAACAATTATCCACCGCCAAAGAAGTGTGGAATGCTATTTCCGACATCTTCGTCGGTAATGAGAGCATGAAGAAGAACCAATATGATGCCTTGTGCAATGAGGTGGAAGGGTTCTACAAGTTATATGGAGAAAGCCATGAGGACATGTACCGGAGGTTGGTGTTGATTGCTAACACCTTCAGGAACCTCGGTGCGGCCTACATTGATGACGCTTGGATCAAGAGGAAGTTCGTGACCGTACTCTTGACCTTTGAGGAAACGGACTTGAAGAGACTCCAAGGGAGACATGACTTCGCAAAGATGACATCCAATGAAGTCATGCAAGAGATGAACGCATACAAGGTGGCCTCCAAGATTGCACAAGATGCAATAGCAATAGCCATAGGGATGCACAAGCATGCCTCAATTACGCTAAAGGCAACCGTTGAAGAAGAGGATGAAGATGAGTATGATGATCAAGTCGAGCTATCTAGTGAGACTCTCTCAAGTACTCTCACCCAACACATGGGTCTTGCGGCAAGAACTTTTTGGAAGAACCCCGGAAGGGCCAAAGCTAGGATTGACAAGAATTTCCCCTCCAATGGAGGAAAGTCAAACAACAAGGTGAGGCTTTGCTATAATTGTGATGACAAATGTCACTTTGTTGTAGATTGCCCATGGGAAAGAAGAGAGGACCATGGTGGGAGGCTCGTGGCCAAGACGAAGGGCAAGGGGCCTATGCCCATGAAGAAGCCCTTCTTCAAGAAGAACCAAAAGATTGTCTTGGTGACCCAAGAGCAATATCCCACCGATGATGAAGATAGTGACAAGGAGGACACCCCAACGCAAGTGGCCGCACTAGCCATTTCTTCTACACCTCCGTCACTCTTCTCATCCCCAAATGAGAGCCCCATCATCAAGAATGCAAGATGTCTTATGGCAAAGACATCCGAGGTAAAATTGTCCCCCACCTCCATATCCCATGATATTGATGATTGTATGAGTCTTGAAGTCAAGAAAGAAATTATTGCCTTTGACAAATTCATGACTAACTTACAAGGAGAATGAAAGAAACACTTTGGCTCGATTATGAGTCGTATATGTAAGCTTGAGGATGAGCTCTAGTTGAAAGGTGAGATTGAGAGAGAGGATGCTCACACTAAGGTGTCTCTCCAATCCTACCTTGAAGATGAACAAGAAGCTCATGCTCTCCTTAAAGAGCAACTTGCCAAGATCACTAAGGATCGTGATCTTTACTTTGCTAAATGCAAAATGAAAAGTCCGAGCTTCTAGTTGCTCATGCTAGACTTTGTGAAGACTTCGAGTCACTTGAAAATACTCACAAGGTGTTGACAAGTGATCACAAACGCCTTCTCAAGTAACGTGATCAACTCCAAAGTCGGATATCTTTACCTGACCAACTACCTAATACTACGCAGGCTCATCAAACAACGCTTTTGAGCTTTCTTCAGGATTTGTCCCGAACTGTTCGGCAGATTCCCACGCGTTACGCACCCGTATACTATTGAAAAACCTAGAACTTCTACTCCTTTAAATGCTAATGTGAATGTTGTTAAGGATAATGCTAGGGTGTTGTTTGTTCCTTCCATGGCAACCGCGCCCAAGATCCCTCTTGATAAAGGTAAGGGGACACTCACCACTCCTCTCCATGAGCGAGTACCCCACAAGGGTAAAGAAGGTCTAGGCTATGTTGCCAAGGAGAAGAAGAAGATCAAGAAGAAGGTCAAGCCCGCACAAGCCAAGAAAGACGACATTGCGAGTGGAAAGGCCACAAGGGGCACTACTACTCGTGATGACTTTGCGGGCATATCTAACCCCAGTTATGCCTTATATGTTGATTATTATGGGGATGTTTATGCTAGATACATTGGTCCTTTTGATGGCTATATTGAATATGGTATTTGGGTCCCAAAGACCCTTGTTGCTAACCAAAAGGCACCCATTGCAAAATAGGTACTTAAATCAAAGAATTGATTGTGTGTAGGGCCTTACTTCCGGATGATCAAAATGGATAATTGATAGTGGGTGCACTATTTATATGACCGGAAGCAAGGAGATTGTAACGGAGTTGAAGCCAAATAATGATCAAATGACCGTTACATATGGTGACAATTCAAAGCTAAGGTAATAGGGCTCGGAGAGTTGGTAGTGGCACCGGACATCACACTTGTGAATGTCATGCTTGTCGAGTCCCTAGGTTTGAACTTGATCTCGATTCATTCTCTAACTTGTTTGGGCTATACCGTTATCTTCGAAAAGGAAATGGTTATCCTTATGCGGAGCAAGTCTCTCAAAGTGTGTTTCGTTGGGTACGTTGAGAACGGGCTCTATGTGGTTGACTTCTCCGGAGTCACCACTTCCCATGCAATGTGCCTATTCGTTAAGGCGGACTTGGGTTGGTTATGGCATCGCCGACTAGCTCATGTCAATATGAGAACTTTGCAAAGTCTCCAAAAGGGTGGCCAT
The DNA here is from genome assembly GCA_026929855.1 of Poa annua. Lineage (NCBI taxonomy): Eukaryota > Viridiplantae > Streptophyta > Magnoliopsida > Poales > Poaceae > Poa > Poa annua. The sequence continues at coordinate 8,775,112 of CM049432.1, forward strand.
ATCATAGGACTAAAAGACCATGTTTCTTTCTCGAAGGATCGAATGTGTAGGGCTTGTGTTGAAGGAAAAATGCATGACATCCACCATCCAAGCAAGACCATCATTTCATCAACGAGGGTTTTGGAGCTTCTCCATGTTGACCTCTTTGGTCCCATTCCGGAAGCTAGTTTTGAGATGGCAAGATCGATGATGGCCGAGTTCAAGTCCCCAAACAACTTTTGGGCCGAAGCCGTCAACACCGCTTGCCATTCATTAAACCGGCTCTTCTTTCGCAAAGGACTCATCAAGACACCTTATGAAGTGCTTACCGGGAACAAGCCCAACATCTCTTACTTCCGAGTTTTTGGTTGTAAATGTTTCTATCTCATCAAAGGTGTTCGTTTGGGCAAGTTTGATTCTAAGTCTCTTGAAGGGACGTTTGTGGGCTACGGTTCCGAATCCCATACTTATAGAGTCTATGACAAGGCCTCGCGCATTATCGTAGAAACTTGTAGTGTGGTGTTCGATCAGAATGACGGCTCCCTTGTGGAGCAAAGTGGTGTTTCTGATGTAGGTGATGATCAACCTCAAGAGGCTATCCGAAGGATGGGATTAGGCGTCCACCGCCCCGTCGAACTCTATTATGAGGTTGCACAATAAGGTTCAAGGTCTGTGCAAGCAGTGACTACTACCTCACAAGAAACCCCTGACAACAACACTGTGCCCAACACGCCTCAACAAGAAGGAGTTCAAGAACCTCTGACTGCCCCTGAAGTTTCAGGTGGACCGGAACTTCCAGTCTTCGGTCCGGAACTTCCGGTGTCCACACCGGAACTTCCGGCCCCCATGATCGGAACTTTCGGCGCCACGGATATTCCGGGTGGCAGTCCTCCGCAAGGCCAAGATCAACCTCCTCCTTCATCGCTCACACCTTTCGTTGATCAAGGCAATCAAGACCGTCAAGGAGGAGACATGAATGATCAAGATGATTATGCTATTCCTCCCACCACGAGGGAAATCGAGATCCGCCTCTTGAATAGGGTTGGCACCTCACAAGAATTGAGAGCTCTATCTCTTGACAAGGTGCTTGGTGATGTGAGAAGCAAGGTCTCTACCCGAAGACAACTTGCAAGTCTTAGTGAACATCAAGCTCACATCTCCATGGTGGAACCCAAGAAAGTCTTTGAAGCTCTTGAAGATAAATATTGGCTTGATGCTATGCATGAAGAACTCAACAACTTCGAGCGCAACAAAGTGTGGAAGTTGGTGGAAAGACCCAAAGATTGTTGCAATGTTATCGGCACCAAGTGGATATTCAAGAACTAGCAAGATGAACATGACATGGTGGTGAGGAACAAGGCAAGATTGGTAGCTCAAGGTTACTCCCAAATTGAAGGCATTGACTTTGGATAAACTTACGCGCTCGTGGCTCGTCTTGAGTCAATTCGTATACTTCTTGCCTATGCCTCTCATCATAACTTTAAGTTACAACAAATGGATATCAAATCCGCTTTTCTTAATGGTCCACTAAATGAACTTGTGTATGTTAAGCAACCACCGGGGTTTGAAGAACTCAAGTATCTAAACCATGTCTACAAGTGAATTACTTGTAGACCGTGGGTTCCAAGTTGGGGAAATCGACCCCACCCTTTTTACTAAGAAAGTAAATGGAAAGCTTTTCATTTGTCAATTATATGTGGATGACATTATATTTGGGTCTACTAACAAAGCATTTAACGAAGAATTCTCCAATCTTATGACTGACAGGTTTGAGATGTCTATGATGGGTGAGATGAAGTTCTTCCTAGGATTTGAGATCAAACAATTGAAGGAAGGAACGTTCATCAACCAAGCAAAGTATATTCAAGACATGCTCAAGAAGTATGGGTTGCTTGAGCTCAAGGGTGCCTCTACCCCAATGCAAACAAAATGCCAGCTTGAGCTCAACCCCAAGGGTAAGGATGTGGATCAAAAGGTATATCGCTCCATGATTGGATCTCTTCTTTACCTTTGCGCATCTAGACCGGATATAGTGCTAGCCGTAGGAGTATGTGCAAGATATCAAGCGGCTCCTAAAGAAAGCCATGATATGGCGGTCAAGAGAATCTTTAGATATTTGGCTTATACCCCGACCTATGGATTGTGGTACCCCAAGGATGCACATTTCTATTTATGTGGTTTCACGAATTCCGATTGGGCGGGAGATCAAGATGATAGGAAGTCAACCTCCGGTGCTTGTCAATTTATTGGGAGGTCTTTGGTAAGTTGGTCTTCTAAGAAGCAAAATTGTATATCTCACTCCACCGCCGAAGCCGAGTATGTTGTCGCCGCAAGTTGTTGCACTCAATTGCTATGGATGAGGCAAACTTTAAAGGAGTAATGAGTCGATTGCGACAAAGTGCCTCTTCTATGTGACAATGAAAGTGCCATCAAGATTGCCTACAACCCGGTGCAACACTCAAGAACCAAGCATATTGAGATCCACCACCATTTCATAAGGGATCATGTGACCCGAGGATATATTGATCTATCTTATGTGGGCACAAGGGATCAATTGGCGGATATCTTCACGAAGCACCTTGAGGAAGGAAGGTTTTGCTTTTTGAGGAATGAGCTCAATATCATTGATTCGAGGTCCTTAGCTTGATCGCTTGCACACTCCCCTAGGTTGTAATCACATTTTATCTTGTCTAGATGTAGGCATGGACATAGGGGGAGTGTGGTCCTAATACATTGGACCATCCATCCCCCCATTATGCTGATCGCAAGTGTTCTTTTTGTCTCTATATTCATTCTCATGTCTATTTGAGCTAAAACGACGAGTAGTGGTTTGTACCCAAGATATATCTTCGCGGTGACATGCCTAACACTCCAACATGGTGGCTTCATCCACCGACCTCTTCCTATTTCTAGGATGAATTGGTTTTAATGACTTACTCATGGTTTTCATTTGCATCTTCTTTGTTTTATGGAAAACACACTCAAGTTGGTCTTCTTGAGAGCTTGTTGCATTTGCAATTTGAGTGTGAAGTACCATGATCAGTGTGGACTTCTCACCTAAGCTTTCCCCCTTTTAACCTTGCTATTATATCCCTCATGTCCATTTTGATTTACTTTCCAGAAAATTTGGTTTGGTTTTCCTTAAGTCCGGAAATTCCGGGTCTCAGGAAACTCCAGCACTTCATCTTGTGGCTAAGTCAAAATTTCTCCACTCCCTGGAGAAACCGGAACTTTGCCCGGAAGAAGTGCCGGAAGTTTCCGAGGCACCGAAACTTCCGGCCAGCAGGCCGGAACTTCTGGTGCCAGGAAATTTCCAGCTTTTCTTCCAGCAGCTAAGTCCGGAATTCTCCACCCCCTGGTGAAACCGGAACTTTGCCCGGAAGAAAGGCCGGAAGTTTCCGGGGCACCGGAACTTCCGGTACGGAGGACCGAAACTTCCGGGTTAAGTGGCTCGGGTATATAAATAGGGCCGCGTGGGGTCTGGTTCGTTTCGAACGGTTCTTCCACCCCCGCGCCGCTCAATTCTTCTCTCTCCTCTCCCGAGCCCTATAACTCCACCAAATCACTCCGAGGCCTTCCGACCTTGGATTCCTTCGGTTTAAAGCCGGATTTGCATCTTCTCGACGAGGGGATCCGTTTTCTCCGATCGGTTTTCGCCATGGACTTCGGTAATGTCTTCTATTTTTAAATGTAGGACGAATCTCACTTCGTTTAACCTAGTGGATTTAGAACATATTATTTTGATTCCTTTGGTAGAAACCCTCCCTTAGGCTTGCCCTACAATATCCTAGCAGCGAGTTGAATTTTTGTTGAAATTTCTTGAAGTTACATGGAATTTTCGTTTTTCAGTCTGAAACCCGGAACTTCCGGCCTTCAAGCCGGAACTTCCGGTGCTTGAAATTCCAGTAGTTCCTCCTGCGGCTAAGTCCGGAATTCTCCAACCCCTGGAGAAACCGGAACTCTGCCCGGAAGAATTGCCGGAAGTTTCCGGGGCACCGGAACTTCCGGTCCCATGGACCGGAACTTCCGAGCCCCGTGGACCGGAACTTTCAGACTGAAACCAGAACTTCCGGACTAAAATCAGAAATTTCTGGACTAATTCAATTTGTTGCTAGATCTTGTTTCCTTGGACATGAGTGCTTATCCGCCTTTCCTTCTATCTCTATGTTGTGTTCATGCAGGTGCAGGTAGTCAGGCAGGGAGTCGTCGTGGCCGGGCTAAGAAGCAGGTTGTCAAGAGGAGTGCAAGTCGTGGACCAGCACCCGAAGAAGAAGAGGAGATCATATATGAGGAAGAACATCAGCCAGATCCAGCTTGGGTTCAATGTTCTGCAGCTCCTTCCAGCAAGAAGAGCAAGGGGCCAGCTGTCTCAGTTTTGCGCATGTCTGCCGCAGAATTCTATACCTGAAGGTGCACGTTTGACTATGCCAATCCTTTGGAGCACCGGATATTTCACAGCTTGTACATGAAGCTACTTCATGATGAGCTCTACTGCGGCTTCTCTGAGAAGAAGCGCGTATGTCCCATGTAGACTATTGACTTTGAGTATCTTGAGAAAAAGCGCAGTTACTATGGGGGTGTTGTCACTATTGTGGATGCTCTTGGTCTTCGGTCTCTCATGACCCGTCAGTGCAACTACAGCATTCCCTTGATCCATAAGTTCTTCTCCACTGTCGTGTTTGATGACTCCCCCAACATTGGGATGACATGGATGTCCGGGAAATTCAGACTTCAGGCTTCCTTCAAGGACTTGGCTGCGCTACTTGGTTACCCCTTCAATGGGTTGGATGAGCCTGCTGGTATGAGATTGCACAATGATGATGACCGCTATGACAAGAACGACAGGGTAGACTGCTATGAGACTAATAACACCTTTGGTGGCACCCATGGCTTGAAACCCGTCTATGGCATTGTCCTTTGGATGTTCCGCCACTTCATTGCTCCAAGTGGTGGGAACAGTGATGCTATTCGTCGAGGACTTGTTCATCTCATGGCATTGGCGAGCCAAGCATACCTCTCAGACTCCGTGCCCGAGACCAACTCATTCTCCTTTGATGTCATGGACTTCATTTTCCGCGAGATGCACCATGCTATCTTCCATAGGAAGGTGCCCCCCTATGCACCCTACATCATGCTGCTCATCAAGGACCGTTTTCCTTTCACCCCTGAGGAGAAGTTAGATGTGGACGCTGCCCTTGAGTGCACCCTCCACAAGCATGTTTGCATGCACATGAAGAAATCTCACGTGGCTGCCCCAACTCGCCCCATGGGTACTTATGATGATGAGGAAGCCACCACTAGACGAAATCGTGCTCCCTCCGACCCCAACGTCAAGAAGGCAGCCAAGAAGAAGCGTCCATGGTTTGTGAGGGCTCAAGAGAAGATCATGCCCATGGGCTCGTGTCTGCACAGGGAGGACTATGCTATGTATGAGCAGAACCATGCCATCCTCACAAACCAGTCCGCCATCATGACTCACCTGAAGATGCCCAACCCACCGTATGCTCCTCCTCCTCTCATTGAATACAAGCATTGGAACGCAAGAGGGATTGGATGGAACATTGATGTGCCAGAAGATCTCACAGATGATGATGATGCCATGGAGGAAGATGTGGATGGCTTGGACCATGCGTCCGACTGACTCTTGGGGCGTTAGCATCGATCTTCTCCCTTTTTGGCGTTGCAAGATGCCAAAGGGGGAGAAATTTATCTATTAGGACTTCTCGGGGATTTGCAAGGGTGGAAGCACAAGCTCTTTTTTCTCATTCGGTCTTAACTTGTGCTTCTTGAACTTTTTAGTCGTGTTATTTGCAACTCTATCTTTTAACATGTGGTAAGACATGTGATACATTTGTGTGAAACCTTGTGTTGTAATATTTTTAGTCTTGTCTTACCTTAATTTTATTTCAGCAAGTTATGCTATCGATTCTTCTATGTGATGAACTTGCTAGGATTGTAAAAGATAGGGGGAGCTGTGATCCTAAATAGATGTACACTTGTATTCAGACACAAGATTTAATAGTGCACATATTTAGGGGGAGCCCGTCTATTTTTTGCAAATCCTTTGTCCCGCTTGTGTTGTCATCTCTAACAAAAAAGGGGAGATTGAAAGAGCATTTTCCGTCTCCCGAGTTTTGGATACTAATGACAACACGAAAAGTATGTTTAACGGTGTGCCTAAGTATTTCAGATACTACATCGCCTTGAAGAACAAAAAGGATGAAGAGCAACCGGATTAAAGAGAGAGTTGGCTGGCAGTTTTTCCTGTCCTGTCAGGCCGGAAGTTCCGGTGCTGTGACCGGAAGTTCTGGCCTACGGGACAGAATTTCAGGGCCTGCACCGGACATTTCTGGTTGGCCAGAAAACGGCTAAGTCCTTTAGGATTTCAGCTCTGGCAAAGGCGGAACTTTGGCTGGAGGTTTTGCCAGATCTTTCCGGGCGACCGGAAGTTCCGGCCTGCCACCGGAAGTTCCGTCCTAGACAAACGTGAAAATTGGCTAAGTCAAAACTTGTCTGCGCACGGGCAAAGCCGGAACTTTGTCCGGAGATTTGACCGGATCATTCCGGGAAACCGGAAGTTCCGGTCTACTCACCGGAAGTTCCGGTGCTGAATAGCAGAGAAATCTGCTAAGTCAGGAATTGCTCGCGCACGGGCAAAGCCGGAACTTTGGCCGGATGTTTTGCCGGATCTTTCCGGGCGACCGGAAGTTCCGGCCAGACAACCGGAAGTTCCGGTGCTCAACATGAAGGGAATATGCCCTAGAGGCACTTAATAAACATAATTTATTGGCAATATCCCAATCGTTCATTATATGTTTTATACCATGCTATAACTGTATTAAGCGAAAACATTAATACAGGTGTGGTAGATAAACAACCAGGTCCCTAGTAGCCTCTACTAAGACTAGTTTCATTGCGCGATTGATGATCGAGGTTTTCCGATCATAGGGCATGGCGCCGGTCGGCAATGGAAGTCATATCGCTAGGTGTAACGATGTGATGGACATACCCTGTATTTATAGGACATAGTCATTACGCCTTAAGACCGTGAGATCAACTCTTATTGTTATCCCTGGAAGATACTTTGATCGCACCAAACGTCATATCTTATATAGTGTGACAATGATAGGTGATACTTTTGGGTATCGTAAAGGGGTAGTTGAGACGAGGGATCAACAGCGGGATTTGTCAGTCCGCATAGCCGGATAGATACTCTAGGGCCCACTCGGTGAGATTATGTCAAATGAGTTTGCAAACATGTGACTAGGCCACCAGCTGACATAATATCATAGACGAGTAGAAGATAGTGTTGTCGGTAACGAGATCATGCTAGGTATGGAGATATCTGAGAATGATGCTCGGACACGCTGAGTATCGCCATGACAAAGGGTTTAAGACTAGACATCCAGGTTTGATAGATGAAAGTCATTCGTTATATCACAGAGATTAATTCATGGGGTCCAGGCCTACGAGATAGTCGTTGATCATAGAGGAGTCTTGATCGTACCTGTTATTATATCGAACCGCTAGGGTAACACACTTAAGGGGTTTCGACAAGACAACCGGAAAGGAAAGAGATCACCGGGAACGTCCCGGGAATGGTCCGATGGAGATCGGGCAGCGACGAAAGATTTTTCGGAGCTAGAATAAATTATATAAAATATGTTTGATATTAATTAGTGTAATTAATGTTTAAATATGATTTATTTATTTATTTTCAAATTTTTAAAGGCAGATTTCCCTAAATGGGCCTTCTAGTGGAAAGAAGGCACATGAGGGGGGGGGGGGGGGGGGAAGCTTCCCCCCAAGGGAGGAGGGCTGGTTCGGCCAGCCCCTAGTGGGCCACAAGCGGCCCACTAGGGCCGGCGCACCTCCCAAGGTCGTGGCTGGTGTGGGAATAGTCCCACACTGCCCGGCTGGTGAGGTTGGCAGCCTCCTTGCCCCTTTATATAGAGGGGCACCCCTGGCCTTTTCATTCACCAATAATTCCCTAATTCTCTCTCGATCTCGTGATTCCCTTAGTCGGAGTTGCGCCGAGTAGAGAAGGGGGATCTCTTCCACCATAGCCCGCTGCCGCACTGCTGGTGTTCCGGTCCAAGTTTTCCGTTGCTCGTCCTGGACTGGAGCTTCGGAGGCCGTCGTCTCCACCGTATGTGTGTGACACCCTGCGAGGTGCTGCGCAAGCGGTACTCGGAGGCCTACTTCCTCCACCCGACCTCGAGGTCATCTTCGTCGTCTTCGTCGCGCCGAGTTCTTCGCGACCTAGAGGTAGACTACGTCGTCTTCGTCGTCAACGCTTGTGCGGGAGCGTAATCCCCGCTATTCGGTCTACGAGGGTATGTATTCCGATCTCCGCCGTACTTCTATATCTGCATAGTGTAGATCTTGCCTAGTTTAAGGATATCGTTGCTAGGAATTTTTTTGTTTTCTGCACACGATCCCCTTAGCTTGAGGATACTCCTTGTGTAAACCGTTAGCTCTTTGTGTTACAATATCCGCTAGGAGATAAACCCAGAAATTCCGCTAACAAAAGATAATTTGGATTATCAGATTTTGTGCGGATGATATCATCATAGTCCAGTGCATGCTATGATCTCTGCCATAGAGAACCAACGGTGGGTACGAGTTTTTTGATCGCGAACATATGATATGGTCGCTAAACTCGGGGTACCCCAAACGTTGGGTTGATGAAGTTTATCAGTACGTTGGCTGATTGTCTTCTCAACCAAGATGGAAGAGAATATACACATTGAGGGAGCACGTGGCGGTCATACTTAATGACATATGTTCATACTTAATAAACATTGAGACGCCTCGCTCAGCTCAATCACTGGATGACAGACATCGTTGCCAAGTGTAAATCCTCTGTCATAGACTATGTCATGCAAGGGGAATCGTTCACCTTCATGGTTCTTGATTACGGTGGAAGTATCAAAAAAATGAAACAGATCGTCGGAAGTCATCAATGATGATGGTCTATATATGATATACATGTTATGAATGTTTTAGCTAAGCAAGTACTCGCAGTAGTGACTAAGTTTTGAACTAGTCATGTTTTGTGAAAAACAGGTTTACTGCTTGAGTAGATGAGGCGACATTGCGTGTTGATAATGGCAGTCCAGTTGTTGTGATGGCCATAGACACTCTCCCTCTAGATCTACCATTTGAATAAATTCTTTATGATCGTCTGTTAGTATGATCGTTACAAGTGTGTCTCCTCTAGCGAGACACTTGTTCATACATGATAGTGACAAATTTGGTGTCCTATATTTATGAAGTAATGATCATATGCCGATTTGAATTTAGACGGTAGAAGCTCCCACATTCATAATATTAATGCCAAAGGATACAAACTTAATAAAGACACCACATATGTGTGGCACTACCGTTTAGTCATGTCAATGTTATAGTCAATGCATTAGCTCCATACCGGATGGATCTACAAGTCCTAAGATTTGATCTTTTGACACTTGCAAAATAACTGTGACACCGTTTTCAGAAAGTGCGCATATAACTTATTGATAGTCATACATAGAGATGTATGTGGTTCAATGAAGTAATTGACGGGTAATGGATACCTTTATTTCGTGAACTTCACTGAACGTTTTGAGTATAGCTTGTTGAGAATCATGCATATGGGTGTATGTGAATCAATGAAGTACTTTAACGTGTAGTGGAAGTATTTATTTCAAAAACTTCATGAATATTCCGAGTAGATATATGGATATCCACTCCGGGGAATGTTAGTCTGAAATTTTGATTCGATCAAACAAAGTTCAGAATGAAGTAGGAAATAAACTTAACAAGAAAATCAAATTCCCGCGATGGAGATCGAGGAAATAAAGATTTGAGTTATAATGTTGGCACATCATTGGAAGACTTGTGAGAAGAGTTCCACAAATTACGTCGCATGGAACACCATAGTGTTATGGTGTGTTAGGACGTCATAATTACACCCTATCGGATAGTGTGTGGTAAATAAATCTCTTACCGAATTATTATGATCATTAGAGCCATATGGTAGAAACGTAAACACTCACGTTAGCAAATAGGGAAACCATTTGAATCCATGGAGACAATACCATACGAGTGATGGCATGACTTTTGAGCCTGGATTGTCGTTTCAGCAATTTAGTGTTTCGATGTAATCGAATCTAAAATGGATTAATCTTTGTAGTATACCCTACCTAAAGAGTTAGTTGGGTACATGTCTCACGACATAGGCAAAATCTTTGCTGGGATATACCTTGCGAAAGAAATAGTTTCTTGTCCAAGGGTATAAGTGAGAAAGAAAGTAGAGCGAGACGAAGTTGGTGAACTTCCTCTCCAGACATTAGAGTGGCGCAACCGAAAGTGTGTTCGGTGTCAGGCTCCACAGCTTGAAAAAGCTGATGATTCAAGATCATGATGTTCTGAGCTCATACTAAGAGCGTAGGCATACGAGGTTGTGTTCCACACTGTGTGTTACGACAATCTTGCTATGAAGGTCATATTAATGGAATATGATAGACCTACGAACTACGAAGAAGAGATGGTGGACCTAAGTCCGAGAAATGGCTATGAGTCATTTATGATCCGAAATAAAATCCATATACGATTACCAGGTAATGACTTGGGAGATCTTCTTGATGGCATCTAAGATGTTAATAGTATATGGAATTTTATGAGAGAATAGACATTGAGAAGGATCGATTTGTCGTGAAACAGTTCTGACAGATTCAAAAGTTGATCACATGAGATTTTGTCTCAAGTGGCGAAGCCTAAATCTATTCTGGGTCGTTTAGCAATCACTATAATTTCGAATGAGAAATTGATAGATGGATAAGGAAACCATATTTCTTAATAGTGTCATTAAGAAAGAGTTGGTGATCCTAAGGGTGCTAAACATGTATGCAAACTTCGGTTGTCCATTCATGGGCAGAAGCAAGCATATCGGAGCTGGAATCTTCACTTCGATAATGTGATCAAAGGATTTTGGAGTTGTCCAAAATAGTTGAATAAACCTACATTTGCAAAGAAGTGAGTGGGAGCAAAGTAGGTTTCCTTGATCTTATATGCGGAAGGCATATTTGAGTGGGAGCTAAGTAGCTTTTCCCTGATCTTATATGCGGAAGGTATATTTGAGTGGGTGCTAGGTGTCATTCATGATTTTGTATGTAACGACATCTTGAATGACACAAATCCTCTAGTAGAGTGTAAAGGATTATTTACGTGATTAAATTTTCTATGAAATGAAGTTAGGAGTATTAGGCATCTGATTTATAATTGTATAGATCGTAAGGGGCTTAATAACATTAAGTCGGAATATTTCCTAAGTCAAGATTCTGAAGTGTTTCAGAATAGGACAAGCAAAGAAAGAGGTTCTTGCTTGTATGACTAGGTAAAAATATTATTTTTATCTTGACATTTTCAGTAATAGCAAATGATGTTCGACATTATCTATGTATCAGACATAGATGCTATCAGACTGAAAGCTCGACTTGGTGTGACCCGAGTTCTTGGTTGAAGAACAGGTTCTAGAGTGATCCTTGTGTGGATCAATGAACAAACTTTAAATTTATTCTTCAGTGTCTATGACAACTGAAGATATGTTTTCTAGTAAAGGGTAAGAGTAGAAAGACAACTTGCCGTAAAGAGGTTACGATGATGCAAGTTATAACACTGACCCATACAACTAGAAATCTCATATAGGAGATGTCCTTTATTTGAAGATAGACATGGTTAGTTTGCGAAGTCGCATATGAATGCACTGTCGCATAATCTACATAGCTATAGAAATATATCGCGACTTCAGAAGTAGCAAGTGTGATTGGACTGAGCAGTTTTCCGAGCGTAGGTGGTCCCCTTAATAGATCTCTTAGACTTTTAAGGCCCAAGCTACGCGAATGCTCGAGTCTCACTCCATCCACTAGGATATATTTCTCCGTCATCGTAAGATATGGGATGATGTCAAACTAGGTGACATAGAAGTGTTGCAAAGCACATATAGATCTCAATGTGTGAGTTCTATTGACTGTATTTCTCTTCCACGAGGCGAGCAGGCACCGAGATGCTATGGGTGTTGAGATTTTACCAAGTTGTAAACTTGATTAAGTGTTACTCTAGTGCAAGTGTGAGACTGAAGGGAATATGCCCTAGAGGCACTTAATAAACATAGTTTATTGGCAATATCCCAATCGTTCATTATATGTTTTATACCATGCTATAACTGTATTAAGCGAAAACATTAATACAGGTGTGGTAGATAAACAACCAGGTCCCTAGTAGCCTCTACTAAGACTAGTTTCATTGCGCGATTGATGATCGAGGTTTTTCGATCATAGGGCATGGCGCCGGTCGGCAATGGAAGTCATATCGTTAGGTGTAACGATGTGATGGACATACCCAGTATTTATAGGACATAGTAATTACGCCTTAAGACCGTGAGATCAACTCTTATTGTTATCACTGGAAGATACTTTGATTGCACCAAACGTCATATCTTATATAGTGTGACAATGATAGGTGATACTTTTGGGTATCGGAAAGGGGTAGTTGAGACGAGGTGTCAACAACGGGATTTGTCAGTCCGTATAGCCGGATAGATACTCTAGGGCCCACTCGGTGAGATTATGTCAAATGAGTTTGCAAACATGTGACTAGGTCACCAGCTGACATAATATCATAGACGAGTAGAATATAGTGTTGTCGGTAACGAGATCATGCTAGGTATAGAGATATCTGAGAATGATGCTCGGACGCACTAAGTATCGCCATGACAAAGAGTTTAAGACTAGACATCCAGATTTGATAGATGAAAGTCATTCGTTATATCACAGGGATTAATTCATGGGGTCCGGGCCTACGAGTTAGTCGTTGATCATAGAGGAGTCTTGATCGTACCTGTTATTATATCGAACCGCTAGGGTAGCACACTTAAGGGGTTTCGACAAGACAACCGGAAAGGAAAGAGATCACCGGAAACGTCCCGGGAATGGTCCGATGGAGATCGGGTAGCGACGAAAGAGTTTTCGGAGCTAGAATAAATTATATAAAATATGTTTGATATTAATTAGTGTAATTAATGTTTAAATATGATTTTATATATTTATTTTCGAATTTTTAAAGGCAGATTTCCCTAAATGGGCCTTCTAGTGGAAAGAAGGCCCATGAGGGGGGGAAGCTTCCCCCCAAGGGAGGAGGGCTGGTTTGGCCAGCCCCTAGTGGGCTACAAGGGGCCCACTAGGGCCGGCGCACCTCCCAAGGTCGTGGCTGGTGTGGGAATAGTCCCACACCGCCCGGCTGGTGAGGTTGGCAGCCTCCTTGCCCCTTTATATAGAGGGGCACCCCTGGCCTTTTAATTCACCAATTAATTCCCTAATTCTCTCTCGATCTCGTGATTCCCTTTGTCGGAGTTGCGCCGAGTAGAGAAGGGGGATCTCTTCCACCATAGCCCGCAGCGCTGGTGTTCCGGTCAAAGTCTTCCGCTGCTCGTCCTTGACTGGAGCTTCGGAGGCCGTCGTCTCCACCGTATGTGTGTGACGCCCTGTGAGGTGCTGCGCTAGCGGTACTCGGAGGCCTACTTCCTCCACCCGACCTCGAGGTCATCTTCGTCGTCTTCGTCGCGCCGAGTTCTTCGCGACCTAGAGGTCGGCTACGTCGTCTTCGTCGTCAACGCTGGTGCGGGAGCGTAATCCCCGCTATTCGGACTACGAGGGTATGTATTCCGATCTCCGCCGTACTTCTATATCTGCATAGTGTAGATCTTGGCTAGTTTAAGGATATCGTTGCTAGGAAATTTTTTGTTTTCTGCACACGATCCCCTTCAGAACATGCCAGGATTTTCTCTAAGTCTGGATTGCATGCGCCCTGGCCAAGCCAGAAGTTCCACCGGAACTTTGGCCGGAACTTTCCGGGTGACCGGAAGTTTCGGCCTGCGCATAGTGAAAAACGGCTAGTTCTTGGAGGGGCTATAAATACCCCTCCACCTACCTCCAGCCACTTTAGCTCCTACACTCTCTCTCTTCATAAATGTGCCGAAACTCAAATCTTCAAGATCTCCCAACTCCTCCACCCAAACTCGTTGATCTTTGGAGGAGCGAAGGAGAAGGCCCCGGTCTACTACTTCACCGAAGCGATTTGTAATCTTCCCCCATTCACTTGGGGATTTCGAGTCTAGGGTTTCCTCTAGGAAAACCTAGATCTCACCATTGTTGGTACTTGGTGTAAGCTTGACCTTTTATGGTCTTGAACTTTTGTGGTCATCTTGAGAGCCCCAATTAAGTTGTGGGTGTGTGCCTCAAGTGTTTGTAAAGGATCCGATCTCCGCCCTAAAAGGGGATCAATAGTGGAATGTGAACGCGCAACCTTTGTGGTTGAGTTCATCCGAGAAGAAGGTGAGCCTTTGTGGCGTTGCGGCTAATGTGTTGTGGTAGCGCACACCTCTCCAACGAGACGTACACCCTTGGGTGGAACTCGAGATTACCTCTTCGTCTCTGCGTGCTTCACTTGGTTCCCCTTATCCTTTCTCCCTTACTTTCTTGTGTTGCTCTCGTGTTTATCCTGTTATTACTTAGCTTGTCATTTAGGTAAATTCACTGTAGCTGCATAGCTAGAGAATTTATCTTTGTGTTGAGCCTAAATTTGAAAAGACTTAAAATTTGTAATAGCACCTATTCACCCCCCCCCCCCCTCTAGGTGCCGGATTCCCGTTCACCCCCCAATTGGGCCTCCTTTGGGGGGTGCCCGACATGTGTCTGGTCAATATTTAGAGGCTGTCCACATCGGCACTCCCCAAAGGCCCACCCCCAATCGCGAGCAAACGGCCGAACACCTTACGGACGCACGAACCGCCGCGGATGAGCAACACAAACGGTAAACACAATTTTTTTCAAACATCATTTAAACGAGATTTAACAAACTTACAATTTCGATTAAACAAGATTTAACAAACTAAACCTATAAGGTGCGAGAGAGAAGGCCTATGATATGCAGCTTCTCGCCAATCACTACACGCGCCGCGCCGGCGAGGGGAAGAGATGCCGCTTCATGCCCGACAAGGGGAAGAAGATGTGAAGCAAGTCAGGGAAGCAACGACGCTTCACTTCTGGCCATCGTTCATCATCGTTTCCATCGGCTACAACCTTTAGAAACGGTTCCTTAGCCTCGGCTAAGCCGACTGAGGCTCCTGGCTTCGCCGGCGCCGTATTCGATTCACCACCATGACATGCGGCGGGGCGTTTGATGGGAAGCCTCTTCGGCTTTCGCCGCCCCTTTCTTCGGTGACGGCGACGCTGCTGACCAAGATTTCAAGCTTCAGGTGGGTTGTAGCCGAATTTTTTCTCTAGTAGCAAGTGAATTGCAGCCGAGTTTTTTTTAAGTTTAAAGTGGGTTGCAACTGAGTCTTGTCCAGTTACAAATAGGTTGTAACTGAGACTTTTGTAGTGGTCTGTTCTAACTAAGAGTTTCAGTTGAGCTACAACTGACATTTGGTGGTGTCAGGAATTAATATACTTCTCGATCATACAAGAAAACTCACACCCAATATTCATTTTTTGTTGCAACTAATGCACTAAAGTATTCCATTTGGGAGCACAAAAAAACTCTAATCTCACTTCATAGTATGTTTGAGAACTTGTAGATTTTTAAAATGTTCTCCGTAGAAAAGATACATATATACAACTATAACAAGTACCAAACGAACTAAAGTGGCCAAAGCTCAATGATGGTATGACAAAAAAAAGTGCACAATTATGGCCCGCTTTGCTTAGTTCGTACGTGGGCCGTGTATCTGGGCTGTACATGGAGGTAACAACAATCAAAAACATCAGAGACATCACGTACGAAGCTAGCCAGTCAGCTTACTAATTCTCAGCCGCCTGAGACCTAGGCACACCCATCAAATAAAATGTTTCAAATCACACAAGGATGAGATCAAATGAATAAAAAATAGAATTTTTTACTGCCCATGTAAACTCCGGATGTGATCAATGAGATCTCTCCGAAGCTAGGCGTGGGTCGCGGCATCCTCAATCAGTCAATCTCTCAGTATGTATGAAGGAAGGCGTTGCCATAATCAGGGTCTCTAACTGGTTTCACTCGGCTACCAACATTATCGTATGACAACTTCAACTTCAAGCCCCTCTCATCTTCGATGATCATGTTGTTTAAAATGACACAACATGTCATTATGTTTTTCAGGGTTTTCTTGTCTCATAAATCAAACACCTTCTTCTTAATAAATATAAGACAAAGTTTTTGCCTTCGTTCAAAAAAAAAACAGCTCCTCCAGGCCTATCATATTATAAGTTCCAGCAGACTTGCAAGCCTCAAGCTCAAGCAGCAGGTAACATGTTCAGCAGCTGCAGCAGCATATTTGTTCTTCACGGACCGGCTCTCTCTTCACCCAGAAGATACACTACTCAGCTTGGCGCCCAAGTTCTCCACCAGCACCAGGCCCCGACACACCCTGCACCACGACAAGTACTGCCCCTGTTAATTACCATTATCCCCCAAAGTACCTTCATGCTTCAGGGTGATTCCTACAACAGCATGCATAACATCAGAGGAAATTAAGCCTGCCATTTACTCTAGATACCCTCATATGTTGCAATGGATGGGTTTTGCCTATGCAATCTATACATGTGAAAGAAACCTACTAATAAGGAAGAAAGAATTCAACAACGTACTATTATTGTTACTACAAAAATTTAGAAACAGTCAACTAACTGGCAATTCCACTCTACACGACATCAAGGACACCAGTACTAAACCCGTTATCTTACCAGACTTGCTTCACCAAATGCCCTAGTTGACCGTTGCCGTTTTGGATCATGATCTTCCTCAACACTTACCCACTCCTCCCTTGAATTCCTTCTCCCATCTAAATCCTGGCGAGCAGTGTTGGTGTGAGAACCTGGTTCAGCCAGGAGCTTGCCTGTGCCTGCACGAGAATGAATATTAGTTAAGATTAGAACATACCAATGTTCTCTGACAGTGAATATTTCAAGACCAAAGGTGGACATTTACTTTGATTAGTCCCTGACAAAATCCATTAATTTTTGTCAAGACCAATATAGTGTAAGAGTAAACGCTTGCGGTATGCAAGCTTAGCAGTCCCCGGATGAGATAATGCAATCATTTATTGATCTTATCGTCCCATAAAGTTTATATAACTACACAACCGGTCTCGACATATGAGGACGCACGAGTTCTCGGACAAAAACAAAGTCCAAATAGACATGAGGACCTAAAAAAGCAAAACAACGAAATGAGCTAACAAACACAAGATTCAGAAAAAAGATATCTACCGCGTTATCTATAGGATACATTTGCATAGTGGTAAGAAAGATGGCAGAAAACGGCATGACCAGTTATATAACTGAATGAATGAAACTGTAAGCTGGCAGACAACGTACTACTATCAGGTAATGCATACGGACAACTGACAATGCATTTGATGTTCTCTAGGAAGTAACAATATCAGGGTCTGCCTCTAAGAATTAACTATATCAGAGATTAACCAAGCAGAGCTTAAACTAATTTACCTGCATTTTCCAATGTCCCGGAGGTTTTAGCTACACTGAATGTTTCAAGCATGGGTTGGTATAGTTGAGCACCTGAGTTAGACACAGCGAGTGCAGTTATCAACTAACATGACAAGTTTGGCAGTTTAAACCGGTAGTTAACAGTTATAAGCTATCATGCAAAGATAAAGCTACTTGATGTCCGAAGGCAATAAGAACAAAGACATTTCTACAATACATATTCCAAAGACAACTTACACAAAAGGAGGCCACGATGTGAACCAAAAGCATGGAAACGTATTACCGGCAGATAGCCACAAGGCAGCCATGGCAAGTAAATAGATTTGGTATACTTTTAGCATAGAATTACAACTTTGATCATGAATTTTGGAAACGTATAAATTTTAGCATAGAATTATTACTATTAAATTTAAACAGCACTGTTCGTCATATGAAGATTCAACAGAACACCACATAGTATGATGGCTAATCTTAATCAATGTTATGTTATTCGAAGTAAAATATAAATCAAAACTTTGACCATGAATTTTGTTGCTATAATTTGTAATACAGATTTAGAACTATGAAATTTATACAGCATGGTTTGTCATAAGAAAATTCAACATGACACCCACGTAGCTGTCGTTTCAGTTGCTGTTCAAGTTGACGTTTTTGCTCCTCCCATTCCTTCCTTCTCCCATCTAAATCGTGGTGAGCAGTGTTGGTGTGACAACCTGCTTCAACCACGTGCTGATTTGTGCCTCGAAACAGGCTTGCGCCCCGCTTTATAAATAAAGCAACCACAACCGTGAAACCGCTGGGGCAAACAACACACTCATGCCCAAAAGAAGCAAAAGAGAACAAAAAAGAGAAAACAAAGCCGACAACAGTGGCTAAACGAAAGCAGAAACGACTCGCAACCGTTGCGTCCTCCGGAGAATTACCGCCACGCACCTTGCAATCCGAAGTACCTCATACCAAGCAACACCTTCAAGAAGGAAGCGACGACATCGACGCTGCTGCCTGGACAGTTCCTAGGGTTTCCCCCAGTACGTGTCCTAGGGTTTCCCCCGGTAGCTGAGGGGTGGAGACGAGGTCTCCCGACGCCCTTCAAGAAGGATGGCGACACCCACCAGGCGTCGCCGCGTCAGTGTCGAACGACGAGGATTTCTCCCGACCCTTTCCCCCGGTGCAGGGTGGAAAAGAGGTATCCCGACGCCCTTCAAGAAGGATGGCGACACCCGTAGGCCGTCGACGCGTCAG
Source organism: Poa annua (assembly GCA_026929855.1). Taxonomy (NCBI): domain Eukaryota; kingdom Viridiplantae; phylum Streptophyta; class Magnoliopsida; order Poales; family Poaceae; genus Poa; species Poa annua. The sequence continues at coordinate 8,793,858 of CM049432.1, forward strand.
TGTCGACACGACAAGGATTTCTCCTGACCTCAAACACAAACCCCCAGACGCTCCGTCAAGCTCGACCAATCCCACCACCCACCAACGTGCGCCACCATGGTCTTGTAGTCGTCACCGTCGTCTCACCGTGGACCAAGCCAGACGGCCTAGGAACCAAGAAGAAAGAAGCTAGCTAGGGTTGGCAGCGCAGCGACACGCGAGAGGGAACCGCCTCCACTGCCAGCTAGCAGTAGCCGACCGGATGCAGTAGCCGACCGTGCTGATTTGCAGTAGCCGACCGTGCTGATTTGTGCCTGCGCAAGAATAAATATTAATTGAGTATGATGACGGGATAATGTTTTCTAATACTTTTCAGCTCTCACAAGATCCATGTTTTTTTGTCAATACCAATATAGTGTAGGAATGAACGCTTGCAAGCATCTAATTATCTTATCGCCCCATACGGTATATAAAACTGCACGACCCGATCTCTACATACGAGGATGCACAAGAGTTCTCGGACGAAAATAAAGTGCAAGAACTATGGGAGGCCATAAAAGAAGGAAATGAGCTACAAATGCAAGATTCAGAAAAGGATATCTACCGCATTATTTATAGGATGCATTTCCATAGTGGTAAGAAGACATCAGAAAACAGCATAGCCAGTTACATAAACGAGTGAAGGAAACTGTAAGCTGGAAGAGCACATATAATACTACCAGGTAATGCATACGGTAGTACATTTGGTGGTCTCTAAGAAGTAACAATATCAGGGATCATCTGTCAAATAACAATAGCAGAGATAAACCAAGCAGAGGTTCAGCTAATTACCTGCATTTGCCAATGTCTCGGAGGTTTTAGCTGCTGTGGAAGCACCAAACATGGGTTGGCAGAATTGAGCACCTGCCATGAGCTTGGCAGTTAGAAACAGAGGATGCAGTTATGAACTAACATGACAAGTTCAGCAGTTCGAAATGGCAGTTATAGTTATAAGCTATCATGCAAGGATAAAGCCACTTGACAGAACATGACATTTCCACAATACATCTTCCAAAGACAACTCACACAAAAGTAGGCACAATGTGCATAGGAACCAAAAGCATCGAAACGTATTACCAGCAGATAAGCCAGAAAGCCTCCATGGCATGTACACACATTTGGTATATTTTTAGCAGGTGCTTTAAGATTAGATCAAAAAATTGAGCGTGAATTTTGAAAACGTTTAATATTTAGCATAGAATTATCGCTAGGAAGTTTCTTAGCAGAGGTTCAACTAATTTACCTGCACTTTCCAATGTCCCGGAGGTTTTAGCTTCTGTGGAAGTACCAAACATGGACTGGCAGAATTGAGTACCTGTGACGAGCTTGGCAGTTAGAAACAGCAGCTGCAGTTAAGAACTAACATGACAAGTTTGGCTGTTCGAAACGGAGGTTACAATTATAAGCTATCATGCAAAGATAAAGTCACGTGATGTGAAGCAACCAACACAAAATGAAAAGAAGACCAAGTGCATAAGAAAAGAACATTTCCACAATAGATATTCTAAAAAAACTTGCACAAAAGAGTCCACAATGTGCATAGGAACCAAAAGCATAGAAAACGTATTACCGGCAGATAGCCTACAAGGCATCTGTTGCGTGTACATACATTCCGTACACTTCTACCAAGAGCCTTAAGATTAAATCACAATTTTGGAAACATATAATTTATAGCATAGAATTATGTATACCATATAAACAACACTATTAGAGGAAATTCAACAGGACACCCACATAGTCTGATGGCCAACCTTATTCGATGTTATGTTATTAAAAAGTAAAATATAAACGCTAACCTTGACCTTCAATTTTGTTGCTATCATCTGTAGCATAAATTCAGTACTATGAAATTTAAACAGCAGTGTGTGTTACAAGAGAATTCAACAGCACACCCACATAGTTTGATGGCTAACCTTAATGAATTAATGCTATGCAAGATACAAGAAAGTAAAATATTGTGCATATGTGGCCCAAAAAAACTTTAGATGTTACACAGTCAGTAAAGAGCCTAAGGGTCTGCTTTTAGGAGTATTCCTTGGTAAAGTTTTAGTACTAAATTTAAATTTGACTGCAGTACCAAAATTTACCAAGAAATATCATTTTTCAGTTTGAAACTATTTGAGAGACCCCACTTGCTTATTTCGATTCAGAATTGAGTTAACTCAATAATTAATGTATTTGCAATCCAATCGAGCTAATTACAATTCTATCTTGTAGGCTACAAAAATTAAACAGCACGGCTGCAGTCTTAATCATTGGCTATGTAATGTAAGTTCTCAGAAAGTAAAATATTGTGTGGCCCAAAATAACTAAATAAGTTAGCAGCCAGTAAAGAGCCTAACAGCCAAGGGAAGAGGAGTATTTTTTGTTAAAGTTCGAAGGATAGTTAGGTTAAGATTGGGTGAACAAAACATGTGTGAGGTTTTACCTTCATTTCCACCCGGCTGAAGTAGACGGCATTGACCATAGGTGATCAATTGTACGACCTCTCGTGCAATTTGATCTGGACGTCGCACAAATTCATCAGTTCCCGTAGAGACAAAAAATCATATAGCTGCTTTTTTCGGACAGTGGAACATTATAAGTAGATCAGATCTATACTATTCTGGATGCTTTAGAACTACCAGGTCCTAATGAACAGAAGAACGTGAAGAGACACTAGTTTTTACCAAGGAGATCTGCCAGCAATTCCTGTGCTTCCTCAAGCGACCCTGCCCATTGATTTGAACACATGGTTAATAACTGTAGATTTTTTTATGACTTGTGCTGCTTAATCATATAGGATTTTTTTATGTAGAGGGGATATCATACCAATTTTTGGAACCGTAGGGCGCTGGCTGCAAAAGGCAAGGAATAAGGATATGATCAAATGTCAGCAAAAAGCAGTAAGAGCAGACTGAGGAGATGTCTGATTCGGGCTAGTGAAGATGTACAATTACCTCTTCAAGGCTCTGATGATAGCTTTTGTTCGTCCTGTTTGTTTTTTCTTCACATAGCGCCTCCGACTCCATAAACTAGCGGAAATCAAATACATGACGTCAAAATTAGCTGAGAACTCTTGACAAAAACATAATTAACTGAGTATTACTATTGTTGAAACCGGTAATCATGTGTACACACTGCACTTGATTGACTCCATAAGTAATTGGAAGTCTATGTCTTAACATTTGCTACCTCTATTTTTCAAGAAACACCCTCAGCTACTTGCAGTTCATCATGTATTCCCTCTCATTGGTTCGTAAGACAAATTATAAAGTCCGGCATGCTCTCGGCCAGCTCATGACAAAATCTGAGTGTAACCATGAACATAATTTTCATCCATGAATAAAAACAGAAAATTGTTGCCAGTAGCTCCTCTCGAGTACTAGGAAGAAAGTAGATGATGGAGTTTGGATTAGGTACCCGGAAGCAACGGGAAGCACATGGTGCGGCTTGATGCTGGTGGCCGGCAGCTGGATGCAGCCCCGCAGCTCTGGAGTAGAATGAGCTAACCTGTAGACAACTTGGGATGCCTTGTTCCTTACTATCTGCCAGTCCATGCACTACGGGAAACACAGCGCAGCCCGACGGCCATTTCAACGCCGACGGGGGCCGTCGGCGTCACAACGTGAAACCGACGAAATAAAAAAACCGTCAGCGTCGTTTTACCGTCGGCGTCCTAGTTGTAAGGCCGACGGCCACCGTCGGGCTCACAGTACCGTCGGCGTCTATTAAGTGAACCCGACGGTGGCATGAAGTCTAATCACATTGTAAGCCCGACGGTATTACCGTCGGGCTCACTATACACTTTTTTAGTTTTTCTCAAAAAATTAGATTACATTCAAAAAAATATGAAAAAATACTAAAAAAGGAAACCCTTGGGCATGAAGTCTTTTGACGTGTACTAGTTTTTAGAAAAATGATAAACTTGAGTTTTGGCAACTTTTTAAAACCAAACTTTACAAAAAGTATCAATCATATACAAATATGCAATAGTTTTAACACATATGTGTGACCATTATCATGTCATAGTTTGTGATAAAGTGCCCATATTCAGCACATATGTGTGTCATGGTATGTAAAACAACGTCGCCGAAGCGATTTTCAAAATTCTTTTTAGAAATATCATTTTCCATTTTTTAAGTGTGAAAAATGACTTTTTTTGTGAAGCAAGTACATAAAATATGGTGCAAAATGACATCCATTTAATTTTCACAAAGAGTAGAACAAATTTTATGGATAATATCTGAATATGAGGATTTTGCTTACTTTCTATCTAAATTCGCCTCTTTAATTGACTTTATGTCAATTTTCCGGAAGTAATTCAAATTTGAACTACAACTGTGTGATAGTTTGCTCTGAAGTTCTTACAAAAATAATTTTAAGGTACACAAGTAGTGGTTACAACATAGAACCGTCAATAGTTTTGAAAAATTCGACCAGTTTTGATGAATAGTCATACTCTCCATTTTGACCGTTTTTTGAAAGAAATGGAAAAATATGAAAAAGTACTCAAAAAAAGAAACACTTTGGCATGGAGTCCTTTTACGTGTACTAGTTAATAGGAAAAATGATAAACTTGATTTTTGGCAAACTTTTCAAAACGAAACTTCACAAAAATGTCAAACATCTATAAACATGCATAGGTTTCAAGACAAATGACCAATGTATGACCATTATCATGTCATAGTTTGTGATAAAGTGCCCATATTCAGCACATATGTGTGTCATGGTATGGGAAACAACGTCACCGAAGTGATTCTCAAAATTCTTTTTAGAAATATCATTTTCCATTTTTTAAGTGTCAGAAATGACTTTTTTTGTGAAGCAAGTACATAAATTATGGTCCAAAATGACACCCATTTAATTTTCACAAAGAGTAGAACAAATTTTATGGAAAATATATGAATATGAGGATTTTCCTTACTTTCTATCTAAATTCGCCTCTTTAATTGACTTTATGTTAATTTTTCGGAAGTAATTCAAATTTGAACTATAACTGTGTGATAGTTTGCTCTGAAGTTCCTACAAAAGTAATTTTAAGGTACACAGGTAGTGGTTATAACATAGAACCGTCAATAGTTTTGAAAATTTCGACCACTTTTGATGAATAGCCATGCTCTTCATTTTGACAGTTTTTTGAAAGAAATGGAAAAATATGAAAAAGTACTCATAAAAAGAAACCCTTTGGCATGGAGTCCTTTTACGTGTACTAGTTAATAGGAAAAATGATAAACTTGATTTTTGGCAAACTTTTCAAAACGAAACTTCACAAAAATGTCAAACATATATAAACATGCATAGGTTTTAAGACAAATGACCAATGTATGACCATTATCATGTCATAGTTTGTGATAAAGTGCCCATATTCAGCACATATGTGTGTCATGGTATGGGAAACAACGTCAGCGAAGCGATTTTCAAAATTCTTTTTAGAAATATCTTTTCCATTTTTTAAGTGTCAGAAATGACTTTTTTTGTGAAGCAAGTACATAAATTATGGTCCAAAATCACACCCATTTTCAAAAAGAGTAGAACATATTTTATGGATAATAACTTAATATGAGGATTTTCCTTACTTTCTATTTAAATTCGCCTCTTTAATTTACTTTATGCTGATTTATGTTGGTTCTTGTTTGTTTTAAAAGACATCATTCATTATGAAAATGATGGCATGGATGTCATATTTGGATTCCTCTCATTTTTATGATCGACATAGATATTTTATTTATTAAATTCTGATATATCAATATGAAGATATGAATTATTTCTTATTAAATGGAAAAGACAAAACAAAAATAAAATAATTGATTATTATTATTATTCAAGTATTATTAAACATAGTTATTTTGTTCATTCAAATCTTTTTTTGAAATTTTAAAGATTAAAACGTATAATATCTCAGATAAGGGTTAATATGATTGTTATCATACTAATAGCAACAAGGTATGACATCTCAACCGGAATCTCGTTTGAATAGAACTCAATAGTTAAGCGTGCTTGGCCTGGAGCACTCTAAAGATGGGTGACCGTCTGAGAAGTTTGACTAAGGATGAATAGTTTGAGTTAAGATTATGATTAAGTGTGTGTGGATAGTTTGAGCTAAGATTACGATTAAGTGTGTGAGTGGATAGTTTGAGCTAAAATTATGATTAAGTGTGTGATATGAGATTAAATATATGACTAAATTGGAGTTAAAATAATAATAAAAAAAGTTGAAAAAAAATTTGAAAAAAAAAATTGGTAGAGCCATCTATGAGCCCGACGGCATTGCTGTAAGCATCCTAATTGTAAGGCCGACGGTTATACCGTCGGGCTCACTATGAGCCCGACGGTATTTGCGACGCCGCCGGCAACGACGTGAGCCCGATGGATTACACGCCGACGGCCTTAGCCCGACGGCCACCGTCGGGCTCGTGTACGCCGACGGTTTTTAGCGTGAGCCTGGCTGGCCTGTTAGTCCCGTAGTGATGTTGGTCATGCGTTCGTTCGTACATACGTTTGTTAGGACTCGGCAGGCAGGAATCTATAGATCGTTTTGAGATGCAGAAATTAGTACGTACTGTACCTGACTTCTTCGACGGCGAGTATTGCCATGGAGATGGAGCGGAGCCTGAGTTGGGCGTGGGTGACGGCTCGGGCGTTCCTAATTTGGAGGTAGTTCCTGGGCAGGGACTTGTCCCCGGTGCCGTCGACGGCTTTGGCGAAGCGGTGGTGCGTCAGGAGGTAGTTGTGGAGGACCTGGGCGTGGAAGCTCCTCGGACGGGTGGGCGTGGCCGGCGGCAGGTACCTTTCTAGGTATTCGACGGCATCCTCCCACTGGCCCCGCTCGACGAGGCAGCGCAGGTGGGAGACGCTCATGTGGGCGCGCGTCTTGTCCATGAACCTGCATGGATCGAGCGAGCGGTGCATGCATGCACGTTAGGAAAGAAGCCACCTTGGGAGAGAGAGAGAGAGAGAGAAGCGTATGATTGTATGAATGCGTACTCGTCGTAGGAGTCGTAGAAGCCTTGGTCCTGGAGGTACGCCATGAGGCGCCGGTGACGAAGCCACGTCAGGCGCGGATGCTCGGCGGGCTGGAAAGCTTCTGGGCGGTCTCATCCGAGACGCTCATGTGATCCGCCGCCGGGCCGGAGCGCTCGTCGGCGGTCTCGCCAGAGAACACGACGGAGGCCTCCATCACTGTTGATTAGGATCGATGGGCGCGGTTTGGGCTTTGGGCAGAGAGCAATTGGGGGGAAAACACTTATTAGCGAGAGCGGAGGCACTACGAGAGTGGCAGACCAGCCCGACGGCAATTATAACGCCGACGGCCAAACGTCGGGGCCGTCGGCGTCACAATCTAGCACCGACGGCCAGAGAAACACCGTCGGGCTCAAAACACCGTCGGCGTTCTAATGTGAGCCCGACGGCCACCGTCGGCGTCAAAACACCGTCGGACTTCTCCCCCCGTCTCCCCCGCGTGGGCGTCCTGGACGAAGCGACCTGATCACATTGTAAGCCCGACGGTATAACCGTCGGCCTCACTATACAGTTTTTCAGTTTTTCTCAAAAAATTAGATTACATTAAAAAAAATATGAAAAAATACTAAAAAAAAGGAAACCCTTTGGCATGAAGTCTTTTGACCGTGTACTAGTTTTTAGAAAAATGATAAATTTGAGTTTTGGCAACTTTTTAAAACAAAACTTTACAAAAAATATCAATCATATACAAATATGCAATAGTTTTAACACATATGTGTGACCATTATCATGTCATACTTTGTGATAAAGTACTCATAATCAGCACATATGTGTGTCATGGTATGTAAAACAACGTCGTCGAAGCGATTTTCAAAATTCTTTTTAGAAATATCATTTTCCATTTTTTAAGTGTGAAAAATGACTTTTTTTGTGAAGCAAGTACATAAAATATGGTCCAAAATGACACCCATTTAATTTTCACAAAGAGTAGAACAAATTTTATGGATAATATCTTAATATGAGGATTTTCCTTGCTTTCTATCTAAATTCGCCTCTTTAATTGACTTTATGTCAATTTTCCGGAAGTAATTCAAATTTGAACTACAACTGTGTGATAGTTTGCTCTGAAGTTCTTACAAAAATAATTTTAAGGTACACAAGTAGTGGTTACAACATAGAACCGTCAATAGTTTTGAAAAATTCGACACTTTTGATGAATAGCCATGCTCTCCATTTTGACCGTTTTTTGAAAGAAATGGAAAAATATGAAAAAGTACTCAAAAAAAGAAACCCTTTGGCATGAAGTCCTTTTACGTGTACTAGTTAATAGGAAAAAATATAAACTTGATTTTTGGCAAACTTTTCAAAACGAAACTTCACAAAAATGTCAAACATCTATAAACATGCATAGGTTTCAAGACAAATGACCAATGTATGACCATTATCATGTCATAGTTTGTGATAAAGTGCCCATATTCAGCACATATGTGTGTCATGGTATGGGAAACAACGTCACCGAAACGATTCTCAAAATTCTTTTTAGAAATATCATTTTCCATTTTTTAAGTGTCAGAAATGACTTGTTTTGTGAAGCAAGTACATAAAATATGGTCCAAAATGACACCCATTTAATTTTCACAAAGAGTAGAACAAATTTTATGGATAATATCTGAATATGAGGATTTTCCTTACTTTCTATCTAAATTCGCCTCTTTAATTGACTTTATGTCAATTTTCCGGAAGTAATTCAAATTTGAACTACAACTGTGTGATAGTTTGCTCTGAAGTTCCTACAAAAATAATTTTAAGGTACACAAGTAGTGGTTACAACATAGAACCGTCAATAGTTTTGAAAAATTCGACCACTTTTGATGAATAGCCATGCTCTCCATTTTGACCGTTTTTTGAAAGAAATGGAAAAATATGAAAAAGTACTCAAAAAAAGAAACCCTTTGGCATGAAATCCTTTTACGTGTACTAGTTAATAGGAAAAATGATTAACTTGATTTTTGGCAAACTTTTCAAAACGAAACTTCACAAAAATGTCAAACATCTATAAACATGCATAGGTTTCAAGACAAATGACCAATGTATGACCATTATCATGTCATATTTTGTGATAAAGTGCCCATATTCAGCACATATGTGTGTCATGGTATGGGAAACAACGTCACCGAAACGATTCTCAAAATTCTTTTTAGAAATATCATTTTCCATTTTTTAAGTGTCAGAAATGACTTGTTTTGTGAAGCAAGTACATAAAATATGGTCCAAAATGACACCCGTTTAATTTTCACAAAGAGTAGAACAAATTTTATGGATAATATATGAATATGAGGATTTTCCTTACTTTCTATCTAAATTCGCCTCTTTAATTGACTTTATGTCAATTTTCCGGAAGTAATTCAAATTTGAACTACAACTGTGTGATAGTTTGCTCTGAAGTTCTTACAAAAATAATTTTAAGGTACACAAGTAGTGGTTACAACATAGAACCGTCAATAGTTTTGAAAAATTCGACCACTTTTGATGAATAGCCATACTCTCCATTTTGACCGTTTTTTGAAAGACATGGAAAAATATGAAAAAGTACTCAAAAAAAGAAACCCTTTGGCATGGAGTCCTTTTACGTGTACTAGTTAATAGGAAAAAAGATAAACTTGATTTTTGGCAAACTTTTCAAAACGAAACTTCACAAAAATGTCAAACATCTATAAACATGCATAGGTTTGAAGACAAATGACCAATGTATGACCATTATCATGTCATAGTTTGTGATAAAGTGCCCATATTCAGCACATATGTGTGTCATGGTATGGGAAACAACGTCACCGAAGCGATTCTCAAAATTCTTTTTAGAAATATCATTTTCCATTTTTTAAGTGTCAGAAATGACTTTTTTTGTGAAGCAAGTACATAAATTATGGTCCAAAATGACACCCATTTAATTTTCACAAAGAGTAGAACAAATTTTATGGAAAATATATGAATATGAGGATTTTCCTTACTTTCTATCTAAATTCGCCTCTTTAATTGACTTTATGTTAATTTTTCGGAAGTAATTCAAATTTGAACTATAACTGTGTGATAGTTTGCTCTGAAGTTCCTACAAAAATAATTTTAAGGTACACAAGTAGTGGTTACAACATAGAACCTTCAATAGTTTTGAAAATTTCGACCACTTTTGATGAATAGCCATGCTCTTCATTTTGACCGTTTTTTGAAAGAAATGGAAAAATATGAAAAAGTACTCATAAAAAGAAACCCTTTGGCATGGAGTCCTTTTACGTGTACTAGTTAATAGGAAAAATGATAAACTTGATTTTTGGCAAACTTTTCAAAACGAAACTTCACAAAAATGTCAAACATCTATAAACATGCATAGGTTTCAAGATAAATGACCAATGTATGACCATTATCATGTCATAGTTTGTGATAAAGTGCCCATATTCAGCACATATGTGTGTCATGGTATGGGAAACAACGTCAGCGAAGCGATTTTCAAAATTCTTTTTAGAAATATCTTTTCCATTTTTTAAGTGTCAGAAATGACTTTTTTTGTGAAGCAAGTACATAAATTATGGTCCAAAATGACACCCATTTTCAAAAAGAGTAGAACATATTTTATGGATAATAACTTAATATGAGGATTTTCCTTACTTTCTATGTAAATTCGCCTCTTTAATTTACTTTATGCTGATTTATGTTGGTTCTTGTTTGTTTTAAAAGACATCATTCATTATGAAAATGATGGCATGGATGTCATATTTGGATTCCTCTCATTTTTATGATCGACATAGATATTTTATTTATTAAATTCTGATATATCAATATGAAGATATGAATTATTTCTTATTAAATGGAAAAGACAAAACAAAAATAAAATAATTGATTATTATTATTATTATTCAAGTATTATTAAACATAGTTATTTTGTTCATTCAAATCTTTTTTTGAAATTTTAAAGATTAAAACGTATAATATCTCAGATAAGGGTTAATATGATTGTTATCATACTAATAGCAACAAGGTATGACATCTCAACCGGAATCTCATTTGAATAGAACTCAATAGTTAAGCGTGCTTGGCCTGCAGCACTCTAAAGATGGGTGACCGTCTGGGAAGTTTGACTAAGGATGAATAGTTTGAGCTAAAATTATGATTAAGTGTGTGATATGAGATTAAATATGACTAAATTGGAGTTAAAATAATAATAAAAAAAGTTGGAAAAAAAATGAAATTTTTTTTTGGTAGAGCCATCTATGAGCCCGACGGCATTGCTGTAAGCATCCTAATTGTAAGGCCGACGGTTATACCGTCGGGCTCACTATGAGCCCGACGGTATTTGCGACGCCGACGGCAACGGCGTGAGCCCGATGGATTACACGCCGACGGCCTTAGCCCGACGGCCACCGTCGGGCTCGTGTACGCCGACGGTTTTTAGCGTGAGCCCGACGGCATTTTGCCGTCGGGCTGGCCTGTTAGTCCCGTAGTGATGTTGGTCCTGCGTTCGTTCGTACATACGTTTGTTAGGACTCGGCAGGCAGGAATCTATAGATCGTTTTGAGATGCAGAAATTAGTACGTACTGTACCTGACTTCTTCGACGGCGAGTATTGCCATGGAGATGGAGCGGAGCCTGAGTTGGGCGTGGGTGACGGCTCGGGCGTTCCTAATTTGGAGGTAGTTCCTGGGCAGGGACTTGTCCCCGGTGCCGTCGACGGCTTTGGCGAAGCGGTGGTGCGTCAGGAGGTAGTTGTGGAGGACCTGGGCGTGGAAGCTCCTCGGACGGGTGGGCGTGGCCGGCGGCAGGTACCTTTCTAGGTATTCGACGGCATCCTCCCACTGGCCCCGCTCGACGAGGCAGCGCAGGTGGGAGACGCTCATGTGGGCGCGCGTCTTGTCCATGAACCTGCATGGATCAAGCGAGCGGTGCATGCATGCACGTTAGGAAAGAAGCCACCTTGGGGGAGAGAGAGAGAGAGAGAGAAGCGTATGATTGTATGAATGCGTACTCGTCGTAGGAGTCGTAGAAGCCTTGGTCCTGGAGGTACGCCATGAGGCGCCGGTGACGAAGCCGCGTCAGGCGCGGATGCTCGGCGGGCTGGAAAGCTTCTGGGCGGTCTCGTCCGAGACGCTCATGTGATCCGCCGCCGGGCCGGAGCGCTCGTTGGCGGTCTCGCCAGAGTACACGACGGAGGCATCCATCACTGTTGATTGGGATCGATGGGCGCGGTTTGGGCTTTGGGCAGAGAGCAATTGGGGGGAAAACACTAATTAGCGAGAGCGGAGGGATAGGGCTGCTCTCGCTCTCGCTTTCGTGTTTCTCTCTCTCGCTCTCGCGTCTCTCGCTCCTCGCTCTCGCTTCTCGCTCCTCGCTCTCGCTTCTCGCTCCTCGCTCGTCTCGCTTTCTCTCTCTTGCTTTTACTCCTCGCCTGATGGACACTTGTTTTCTCTTCTTCTCTGGTTCTGAGCCTGAGATGGGCACCGTTGTTGCCTGGTCAGTTGGGCTAGTAGATGGATGGCCGAGAAGTTTGGGCTCGGGCTACACCTCGGTTTATTTCCCTATGCATGTCGTAAATGTTTTAGAAAACAATATAGAAATCATCCCCATATCCACCCACACATATCGCCGTGTACTCAAATTTGGCAATATTTTCACCCTCGACAGAGACTGTAAGATCATCTTGGCAAAAGGAGAAAAGGCTCGGTATGACAGCTGGCTGAATGCCTATATGCCATGGTCGATCCGTCCATAAGGTAGATTCGCGTCTACTCCTCCGATGTGAAAGTAATTATACGGAACAAAGGGAGTGAGAGGCCATTGTTAAACAAGGAAAAAGAGGAGAAGCCAGGGACATGGAGCAAGAAACCGGGTTTAGAAGAGGAAGGAGACGACGTGGACTTAGACCTGAAGCCAGAAAAGATTAAGGTGGGAGTGGAGGGGGAGGACACAACACAATCTTTGAATGTGGGGCTGTCGGTAAAACCTGTGAGTCCCAATGAGACTTGGAGCTTGGAACAGACGGGGTTTGGGGAATGGCCCGGCCGTGGATGGCCTTCTAGATTTGCAGAAGGTGCAGGACCCTGATGTTCTATTTTTGTCGGAGACAAAGATGGACGGGAAGAAGTTGAAGTGGATTCGATGTAAGTTGGGTATGTCGAATATGTTGCTCAAGGATAGTGTGGGTCAGAGTGGTTGTTTGGTTGTTCTGGAAGAGTGTTTTTAATGTCAATCTCACTATGATGCCTATTTTTGTCTCCTCATGTACTACTAGTGCCTTTTTCCCTTGATGTGTTGCAAAATAGTAGGGTTATGATGACTGATGAGCCTAACAAAGATAACATATTCAGCTGTAACGAAGTGTTCAATTATAATTAAGGCCGAACAGTCTGATCGATGTCTATAATTTCCTAGACGTCTCATTGTTGCTGGTTTTGATTCTTTCTATTTATTTTTCTAAATTTTATGCATAAGGGAGTCAAAACTTTTCGTATTATTACAGTTTGGTCTTGACTAAATTTCTTCAGAATCCATCATAGTAAACTGCCTAAGTATAAGGATCACATATCATATTCATAGAAGTGAATAGTTGCCTCCCTTGCATGATTTTCATATTTTGAACTTGATATTTCATAGCATTCTTTACTGTAGGGTTATTGGATTCTTAGGCACGTAAGGAGGTGCCATGCTCCAATGGTGAAGAGAGGGGGAAGACATGGCGGCTTCTAGGATCGGGATTGCACATAAGGGTTTACCCAGCTTCAGACCTTGCAGCGGTGGCAAGATCCTACGTGCTGCTATAATTCACTAGATGCGAATATGTGTACGGGTTACAATGTAGGTTGTAAGGCGTATCCCTTGAGAGGAACAAGAGGCAGGCTTATATAGGCGCCATACCTTCTCCTATAAGGAAAGGCTAACCGACCTATATTAGGAGTCCTAGACTAACACGGGGTAAACCCTAACTTGTTCTCTAAGGCAAACGTCGGTTCGTCTGGATCCTGATCAGCTTGTAGGCCTTCTCTTGCGCTTCAGCCTACTGGGCCGCCCGATAAGCCGAAGACCTTATCACCTCTTGGGCCACCCTGATAAGCTGGCTTAGCCCACGTGGTCGGCATACCTGTTTGGTATATCCTCCACAGTAGTCCCCGGAAAGGTTGGAGCACTCCAGCTTGTTCGTCTTAATCTTCACTAAGAAACTTTCGTCTTCGTCTTCTTGATGAAATGCTGCAGAGGTTGAACCATTCCCTATATAACTAAGGATACGAGTTTCCAATAAGCCGAACCGACCGTTACACTTATGGGCACATAAGCCAAATAATTCGTCAATTGATGGACAGAGAGAAAGATTCCTCGTCAGCCTGAGGTCAAGTCTTGTCAATGTTCAGTCCATGACAGTCTAGACTGTTGACTAGGCCAAATCTACTCATTGCGATTTTCCCGCGCACGACCCGAGACTTACGGGAGAAGGAAAACGGCTCCCTCAACTTCTCCATTCCACGTGGCGCGGATCGAACGGTGTGAAACCAACCGTTGCGGAGATTGTGGGGCAGACCATAAATACCCTTCCGTAATTCGAAATTAAATCACCGATTCACTTTCTCTGTTCATATTCTTCCTCTCGCCCGAGCTCTCTCTCTCTCTTGCATGCGCGCTCGAGCACATCACCCTCCACTTCCACACCCAAAATCATGGAGCAGACCATTGCTTCCGCGGCAGCACGCTCGGCGGCGGAGGAGGACGCGGCGAGGGCGGCAACGGCTACGGCGAGGAGCTCGGCGGAGGGATCTGTGACGGGCGGCGCTTCGTCCTCGGGCACCGCCACGGAGGCGCTGCTCGCGGAGCCCCTTATTAGGCTCTTTCCTGGGGAAAAGATGCCTACTAACTCGGGCGACGCCGGCGCCGAGGAGGAGGATGATTCCTCATCGCGCCACTGGCTCCCCTCGACCGTCACCGAGGACGACCTGATGGAACTGGAGCGTGAATGACTCCTGCCTCCTCGGGCTATCTGAAAGGGCATGTGCCCTCATGTATGGTTTTGCTAATTAATGACAATCCCTAAGGACTAATGTGTGTATTGAACATATTGCAAGTATGGCTTCAAATTGTCAAGGCATCACCTATATGAAGAAAGATGGTATGATACGAGGTTGATCAAGATGTTGATCAACACACAAAGCTACAAGATGTACCAAGTGGATCATGTATCTCTTGGGATGGTTGACAAGTGCAAGACCAAGGGAAGCATGTCGAAGACATGAATCCGAAGCTAAGCGAGACTCTCCCATAATGGAGTATGGGGGAGTATATGGAGGAGTCTTCATCAAGCATGTGCTAGCAAGCGCAATCAAGAAAGGTGGTCCACTTGAAGAGATCAAGATCGTCATCATCTAGCTCAAGTGGAATGCTTAAGGCAAAGGTATGATCTTGATAGGGCTATAGGATAGATAGGCGTACTATCAAGAGGGGCTCTCGAGTGAGTAACTTGATCAAATCTTATTGGAGAGCTCAAACCTTTGCATACTTAGCATATCATCTTTCTTGTTTCTTATTTGGATTTTCTCCTTGTGAGGTTTTGTATCTTGTTGTGATCATCCTAACAAGATCAAGTTCATCAAAAACAAAGTTCGTTTGAAAAGCTTCTTGGATTTTGATGTTGGAGGTTTTACCGGTTGTTCCTTTTTCGAGAAGTTTTATGTTTCCCCATTTGGTTTTAACCTCCAATCTTGGACTATGATGTTTCTCTTCATTATCGTGTAGAGTTCTTCGTTGTGATTACAACGAGCCAAAAATCATCGAAAACGGAGTTCGGATGGTCAAGATATTATCGTTTTCGTGTTGGTATTTCTACAGTTTTCGGGGGTGCTCGGAAATCTCCGAACCGGTCTCGGAGATTTCCGAATCGGGCAGATTTCAGTACTGATTTTGCCTATAAAACTTTGGAGATATTTCCGGAAATCTCCGGTAGTCGGAAATTTCCGGCCCTAGGCCTGAAATCTCCGGTCTAAACTGTTGTAACGGCTAGAATTGTGGGAGGGGTATAAATACCCCTCCCCTTCTTCTTCCTTGGGTAAGCACGACTTTCCCCTCTCTCTCTTGCCATTGTTGACCTTGGGAAAGCTTGGCCCCTCTCAAATCCTCCCATTATTCTTGCATATCTTTAAGGGAAAAGTGAGAGGAGATCTAGATCTACAATTCTACCAATCCATCTCTCCTCTAAGTGAGGGGAACATAGTGGATCTAGATCTTTGAGTTCCTTTGTGGTTCTCCCCCTTTGTTCTTACTCTCTCCTATCCCCCCATAAGCATTAGTTGCTTGTGGTGGGATTTAGGAGTGTAGGATTTGTCTCCTTTGTGGTTTCTTGGTTCTTCCTGTCTTATTCCCCCATAAGCATTTGTTGCTTTGTTGAAATTTGAGAGTGAAGGACTTGATCACTTTGTGTGTTATTACCATTGCATCTTGCATCGGTTTGAGCCCTCCACGAGGATTTGTGGTGGTGAAATTCGTGAGCTTGTTACTCTTGGGTCTTGGACCCTAGACGCCTTAGTGGCATAGGACCTTTTGTGGTCAAGGCCTTTGTTGCTAGTTGGGACCTTTGTGGTCAAGACCTCTTGTGGTCATTTGGGAGCCCCCAATTCGGTTGTGGGTGTGTGCCCCAAGGTTGTTGTACGGGATTGTTCTCCGCCCAAAAGGAGTTCATAGTGGAAGGTGGACTCGGACCTTTGTGGTCGAGTTCATCGGAGAAGAAGGTGAAGCATTTGTGGCGTTGAGCAAACCTGTTGTGGTTGCTCACACCTCTCCAACGAGACGTACACCTTTTGTGGTGGATCTCGGGAATACATCCTCGTCTCCGCGTGCCTCGGTTATCCCTATACCCGAGCTCTTTACTTATGCACTTTACTTTGTGATAGCCATCGTGATTTAAGTCCTTTACCTTGCTATCCCTTTGTTGTTTGTCTTGCATAGCATAAGTTGTTGGTGCACATAGGCGAACCTAGTATATTTAGGTTTTGTCATTGATATGTTAAACACTAAGTTTTATTCCGCATTTATCAAGTCTAAATTGTAAAAAGTGTTCCGCGCCTATTCACCCCCCCCCCCCCCTCTAGGCGACGTCTTTCCTTTCAATTGGTATCAGAGCCAGGTTATCTCATAATTAGGTTTTACCGCCTAGAGATAAAGATGTCGTTTAGAGAATTAGTGCACACTCCCACTTATATATTCGATGGCACTAATTATGATGTTTGGAAAATTCGCATGCTTAATATCTTTAGGTACATGAATCCAAATTTAGAGAGAATTGTAGATATGGGTTTTTCTCCTCCAAAGGATTCCCAAGAATTATCTTTAGAGGATGAGAAAAACTCTCATCTCGATACTCTAGCTTGTAATGGTCTTATCTATGTTTTGAGCGATGTAATTCTTGCGTCAATCATACCTTGTCGGAACGCTCATGAATTATGGACAAAGCTTGAAGATATATATGATATGTCCAACACTACCAAGGATGATTGTCCTCCTTCCACTTCCAGCCGGGATGAGCTCACGTCTTCTTCCACTTCACCAACATGTGGCTTGCCACAAGGTAATGATATGGTGAGTGGTGATAGAGATTGCATTCTTGATCATATTTCTCACCCATCTTATTGCAATGCTCTATCTTTGGACTTAAACTCCTCTAGCACCATAAATGCCTTACATGCTAGTGTCTATAGTCCTTGCATATCATATAGTAGTTGCTTAACTAAATCACATGATGATATGCTTTCCTTGTCTTGTTGCCATGATAAAAATGTTTCTATTTCCTCTAGTACTTGTTTGACTAACAATGTAGAGGAATCCAAACAATTGTTGGAACAAGACATGGACCTCAATGGTGTTTCAAGTAATTCTTCATCTTCCTCATCCATTACTTACTTCTGCCTTATGGCTAAGGATTCTAAGGTATCTCCTACCTTGAATTCCAATATATCTAATGATGATGATATGAATGATGAAAGTGATAATCATGCCTCAACTGAAAAGAACTTTGATATTGTCTCTCATGCTCTTTTAAAGAAAAAACATGCCCATGATAGCTTCTTAGAAATCATGACCATTCTTATTGAGCGCAAGGAGACAACTGAACCTTGGAGACTCGTTGTGATGAAGGATGGGGTCTTGCTCGTGATTGCGCGGGTGAGATCCACAATCTTGAGATCGCTCTTAAGGAAGAGCAAGAAACTCGAGTTTCTCTTGAGGAGAAGCTAGAAACTAGTGAGGAGTGAAATAATGAAATGATTTCTAAACTCGCTAAAAAATGTGACCATGCTCTTACCAAACTAAAAATGGGCAAATCCAAATCTCTTGAGGAGACTCATACTTTAGAATTATCTAAAGTAAAAGAAACCCGTGATAGAGCTCTTGAGGAAGTCATCAACTTCAAAAGAAAGTATAATGAGCTTGTTAAATTGTCCTCTTCTATTCCCAATGATAATGATGCTTGTGCTACTAACTCCATTTCTTGTGAAGCATCTATTTTGAAGGAGAATGTTGAGCTAAGGGCTCAACTTGAGTTGCTATCTAGCAAGTATGGGAAGTTGGAGGAAAATCATGAAAATCTTTCGAGATCTAATGATGATCTTCTAGCATCCCATGCTAGGCTAGAGGTTGCTCTTGAGGCAATCTCTACAAAGGTAAAATCTTGTGAGCCTCTTGTGATCACTAGCACAATTTCTAGTAAAAATACTTTATCGCCATGTGCTAGTTCTAGTAATTCATCCACTCACAACATTGTTACATCTTGTGATAAATTACTCTCCATGCCTTGTTGCTCTAACAATGTATCATCTACTTCCTCTAGTATTTGTGTTGATACTAACCATCTAGAGGAAATCAAAGAGCTCAAGGCACGAGTCACTTCTTTGAAGAAAGATTTGATCGAGGGTCATGAAGGGAAGTCCACCCTCGACAAGATGTTGAGAGCGCGAATACTTCCTCATGACAAGAGTGGACTTGGATTCAACTCCAATATCAAGAACAAGTCCATTGACAATATGAATCACAAGTTCATCAAGAAGAAGGGTCAAGATCAAGATATTGATTCGGCCAAGATTGTGTGCTTCAAGTGCAAGGTCGAAGGGCACCATGTTAGATCTTGCCCCTTGAAGAAGAAGAAGCCTCTTAGTGAGAAGCAACAAGGGAAGCAACCTCAAGTTCAAACTCAAACTTCCCAAGTTAAAGGATCTTCACTGCCAAATAAGAAAAGAAAAGGGCGAGTGTGCTACACATGTCGTGGGAAGGATCACTTAGCCTTTTCATGCACTCATGGTAACTTATCCAACCCCACTATACTTGATCATGCTTATTTGCTTCGGAAGGATAAGGTTGGCAATTTGTTTGCCAAGTATGTTGGTACTCAAAGTGGTGTCAAGAAAAGAACCATTTGGGTTGCCAAGCCTATTGTGACTAACCTCTTAGGACCCAACTTGGTTGGGGACCAACAAGCTAAAACTTGATCAATAGGTGGAGTCGGAGGACATTGGAGACTTGGCTACATCATGAAGAGTTAAGGGATCTTCATCAACCATATTCTCTCAAGCCAAGTCAATTGGATTATATTGCCTCATCTTATATCCAATGTTCCTCCTTGCGGTAACTTGTGTTTAAATTTTATATACATTGAAAGTTGCTTGCACCCTTGCATGTGTTTGGTTTTGTACCTTGCTTGCTTGTAAGTGTTGTGCTCTCTACTAGTAATCTTGAGAGTATGTCTTAAGCTTTGTTTCAACTTGTTTATCTTAATTGACTCTTGTTGGGATATGAATGGATTATCACATTATGGGGGAGTAATAAGCTATGTGCATATTACAAGCCTTGAAAATGTGAACATGTGAGGTAGTGTCATCTAGAGTTGATATTCTTAATTGTCTTGTTCCTAGGTGACACGTTGCTCAAACAAGTTTCTCTTTTGGTCAAATAATTTATGTCTCTCATATTTTGGTTTCTTGTTTGTGAGAGAGTTTCTTGATGCTTAACATGATCATTGATTATTTTAAGCCATCAAAAATCTCTATCTAAGCATGTTTTTCAATTCCCATCTTTTGCCACATGCTTATGTTTTGTGATTATGATCTTGAATATATACTTACCACCGAGAAATATCTCCGTACTTTCCTTGTCTTTGACAAGTGATAATTTTATTTGTGGTATATTTGTTGATCATATCTACTTTGGTCTTTGCTCATCAATCGCCTTATTTGTTGCCAAGGCTTGTTTTGGAATAACTCCCTATGTCTTCCTTGTATCCTTTGGGTCCTTTTTGCTCTACTCAAAATGTGTTTTGTGCTTTCTAGAGTTAAGAAAAGCAAGGATCCCATTGTTGTGCATTTACATTCGAAGTCTTACTTTCAGACAATGCACTATTCTTAGGGGAGCTATCCCACACTGAGTAGAACACCTTCTTTTGTCTTGTTAGTGGATCTTATTGTTTTTCCTTAAACTTGTGTTCAAAAAGATATTTGGAGGGTGATGATCCTGCTTGAGTGCATTTTGTGTTTACATGCAAGATAAAAAACTATGCACTAATCACGGGGAAGCTACTTTATATTCTTGAGAACAACTTTCTTTAAATTAATATTGTATCGTATTCCCATCTTTGAACATGACTAGTGTTTAACGATATACATGGAGAGCAATGACTCCATTTATGTGCATTTTGTATTCTTATACAAGATCATATAATGCACGAATTGTGGGGGAGCAATCCTATATACTTTTGAACATTAGTTGTCTTCAATTGACATTTGGTCTTTCTTATTGGTGTTGGATCCCGATGACGTGTCTCGTTGGAAGACAAACATTGTTCGTCTTGGTACTTTTGTGCCATCACGATATGTGTAGAGGGTCTTGGTTTATTCTATGATACATTTTTCTCCTATGTGGAGTTGGCTACCTCATTCCTTGTCTTTTAGTCTTCTTGAATGAGATAAACTTTTAAGCATGTTTATTGGACGCATTTCTTTTGCTCAGTTGTTTTGGCCTTGACCTATTTTCAATTGATATCTTTTCTCTTTGGTTTCTCCAATCACGTGTTGATTCGATTGTTGGGATATAATGTGGACATTTCTTTTTCTTGTCACATTTTTGTGTAGCTTCTTGATTTAATTGGTATTTTGTCCAAAATTATATCTCTTTTGGTTCTTGAAAGTTTTGTGCATGCATATTTACTATATATATAGATATACATCTTTTGTCATGCTTACTTTCCTTGTTCCAATATATAGTATAAACTCCACCAAATCCTAAAGGTCTAAGATGTGCTTGAAATTCAATTTCATATCAATAGGCACATATTTATGTGGAGTTTGTCCTATGTATTGTAGTTGCTCTAACTACTTTGGACCCAATGAGTTTGGGTACCACTTTGTACTTAAATTTGTTTAGGTACATTGGAGATGCATTGGAAGCTTGTCGCGATTACAAGGAGAAAGTCCTCATCATGTGCCTTTTGAGCCAAGCTTGGATGATCATGAGCACCTACCTTCTACTTCTTCAATGCTATCTCGGTAACAAGTATCTATCTCATGCATACTCTTCTAGCCCTCAACCTTGTGTAGGTTGTTTCTTGGCATGAGTCTCTCGAGTTGCTTTTGATATGGTTTTTGCAAAGTTCCCTTCAAATCGGCGAGGGGAAGAGATGCCGCTTCATGCCCGACAAGGGGAATAAGATGTGAAGCAAGGCAGGGAAGCAACGACGCTTCACTTCTGGCCATCGTTCATCATCGTTTCCATCGGCTACAACCTTTAGAAACGGTTCCTTAGCCTCGGCTAAGCCGACTGAGGCTCCTGGCTTCGCCGGTGCCGTATTCGATTCACCACCATGACATGCGGCGGGGCGTTTGATGGGAAGCCTCTTCGGCTTTCGCCGCCCCTTTCTTCGGTGACGGCGACGCTGCTGACCAAGATTTCAAGCTTCAGGTGGGTTGTAGCCGAATTTTTTCTCTAGTAGCAAGTGAATTGCAGCCGAGTTTTTTTTAAGTTTAAAGTAGGTTGCAACTGAGTCTTGTCCAGTTACAAATAGGTTGTAACTGAGAATTTTGTAGTGGTCTGTTCTAACTAAGAGTTTCAGTTGAGCTGCAACTGACATTTGGTGGTGTCAGGAATTAATATACTTCTCGATCATACAAGAAAACTCACACCCAATATTCATTTTTTGTTGCAACTAATGCACTAAAGTATTCCATTTGGGAGCACAAAAAAACTCTAATCTCACTTCATAGTATGTTTGAGAACTTGTAGATTTTTAAAATGTTCTCCGTAGAAAAGATACATATATACAACTATAACAAGTACCAAACGAACTAAAGTGGCCAAAGCTCAATGATGGTATGACAAAAAAAAGTGCACAATTATGGCCCGCTTTGCTTAGTTCGTACGTGGGCCGTGTATCTGGGCTGTACATGGAGGTAACAACAATCAAAAACATCAGAGACATCACGTACGAAGCTAGCCAGTCAGCTTACTAATTCTCAGCCGCCTGAGACCTAGGCACACCCATCAAATAAAATGTTTCAAATCACACAAGGATGAGATCAAATGAATAAAAAATAGAATTTTTTACTGCCCATGTAAACTCCGGATGTGATCAATGAGATCTCTCTGAAGCTAGGCGTGGGTCGCGGCATCCTCAATTAGTCAATCTCTCAGTATGTATGAAGGAAGGCGTTGCCATAATCAGGGTCTCTAACTGGTTTCACTCGGCTACCAACATTATCGTATGACAACTTCAACTTCAAGCCCCTCTCATCTTCGATGATCATGTTGTTTAAAATGACACAACATGTCATTATGTTTTTCAGGGTTTTCTTGTCTCATAAATCAAACACCTTCTTCTTAATAAATATAAGACAAAGTTTTTGCCTTCGTTCAAAAAAAAAACAGCTCCTCCAGGCCTATCATATTATAAGTTCCAGCAGACTTGCAAGCCTCAAGCTCAAGCAGCAGGTAACA
This sequence comes from Poa annua, assembly GCA_026929855.1. NCBI lineage: Eukaryota > Viridiplantae > Streptophyta > Magnoliopsida > Poales > Poaceae > Poa > Poa annua. The sequence goes on from CM049432.1 coordinate 8,816,811, forward strand.
TGTTCAGCAGCTGCAGCAGCATATTTGTTCTTCACGGACCGGCTCTCTCTTCACCCAGAAGATACACTACTCAGCTTGGCGCCCAAGTTCTCCACCAGCACCAGGCCCCGACACACCCTGCACCACGACAAGTACTGCCCCTGTTAATTACCATTATCCCCCAAAGTACCTTCATGCTTCAGGGTGATTCCTACAACAGCATGCATAACATCAGAGGAAATTAAGCCTGCCATTTACTCTAGATACCCTCATATGTTGCAATGGATGGGTTTTGCCTATGCAATCTATACATGTGAAAGAAACCTACTAATAAGGAAGAAAGAATTCAACAACGTACTATTATTGTTACTACAAAAATTTAGAAACAGTCAACTAACTGGCAATTCCACTCTACACGACATCAAGGACACCAGTACTAAACCCGTTATCTTACCAGACTTGCTTCACCAAATGCCCCAGTTGACCGTTGCCGTTTTGGATCATGATCTTCCTCAACACTTACCCACTCCTCCCTTGAATTCCTTCTCCCATCTAAATCCTGGCGAGCAGTGTTGGTGTGAGAACCTGGTTCAGCCAGGAGCTTGCCTGTGCCTGCACGAGAATGAATATTAGTTAAGATTAGAACATACCAATGTTCTCTGACAGTGAATATTTCAAGACCAAAGGTGGACATTTACTTTGATTAGTCCCTGACAAAATCCATTAATTTTTGTCAAGACCAATATAGTGTAAGAGTAAACGCTTGCGGTATGCAAGCTTAGCAGTCCCCGGATGAGATAATGCAATCATTCATTGATCTTATCGTCCCATAAAGTTTATATAACTACACAACCGGTCTCGACATATGAGGACGCACGAGTTCTCGGACAAAAACAAAGTCCAAATAGACATGAGGACCTAAAAAAGAAAAACAAGGAAATGAGCTAACAAACACAAGATTCAGAAAAAGGATATCTACCGCGTTATCTATAGGATACATTTGCATAGTGGTAAGAAAGATGGCAGAAAACGGCATGACCAGTTATATAACTGAATGAATGAAACTGTAAGCTGGCAGACAACGTACTACTATCAGGTAATGCATACGGACAACTGACAATGCATTTGATGTTCTCTAGGAAGTAACAATATCAGGGTATGCCTCTAAGAATTAACTATATCAGAGATTAACCAAGCAGAGCTTAAACTAATTTACCTGCATTTGCCAATGTCCCGGAGGTTTTAGCTACACTGAATGTTTCAAGCATGGGTTGGTATAGTTGAGCACCTGAGTTAGACACAGCGAGTGCAGTTATCAACTAACATGACAAGTTTGGCAGTTTAAACCGGTAGTTAACAGTTATAAGCTATCATGCAAAGATAAAGCTACTTGATGTCCGAAGGCAATAAGAACAAAGACATTTCTACAATACATATTCCAAAGACAACTTACACAAAAGGAGGCCACGATGTGAACCAAAAGCATGGAAACGTATTACCGGCAGATAGCCACAAGGCAGCCATGGCAAGTAAATAGATTTGGTATACTTTTAGCATAGAATTACAACTTTGATCATGAATTTTGGAAACGTATAAATTTTAGCATAGAATTATTACTATTAAATTTAAACAGCACTGTTCGTCATATGAAGATTCAACAGAACACCACATAGTATGATGGCTAATCTTAATCAATGTTATGTTATTCGAAGTAAAATATAAATCAAAACTTTGACCATGAATTTTGTTGCTATAATTTGTAATACAGATTTAGAACTATGAAATTTATACAGCATGGTTTGTCATAAGAAAATTCAACATGACACCCACGTAGTTGTCGTTTCAGTTGCTGTTCAAGTTGACGTTTTTGCTCCTCCCATTCCTTCCTTCTCCCATCTAAATCGTGGTGAGCAGTGTTGGTGTGACAACCTGCTTCAACCACGTGCTGATTTGTGCCTCGAAACAGGCTTGCGCCCCGCTTTATAAATAAAGCAACCACAACCGTGAAACCGCTGGGGCAAACAACACACTCATGCCCAAAAGAAGCAAAAGAGAACAAAAAAGAGAAAACAAAGCCGACAACAGTGGCTAAACGAAAGCAGAAACGACTCGCAACCGTTGCGCCCTCCGGATTACCGCCACGCACCTTGCAATCCGAAGTACCTCATACCAAGCAACACCTTCAAGAAGGAAGCGACGACATCGACGCTGCTGCCCGGACAGTTCCTAGGGTTTCCCCCAGTACGTGTCCTAGGGTTTCCCCCGGTAGCTGAGGGGTGGAAACGAGGTCTCCCGACGCCCTTCAAGAAGGATGGCGACACCCACCAGGCGTCGCCGCGTCAGTGTCGAACGACGAGGATTTCTCCCGACCCTTTCCCCCGGTGCAGGGTGGAAAAGAGGTATCCCGACGCCCTTCAAGAAGGATGGCGACACCCGTAGGCCGTCGACGCGTCAGTGTCGACACGACAAGGATTTCTCCTGACCTCAAACACAAACCCCCAGACGCTCCGTCAAGCTCGACCAATCCCACCACCCACCAACGTGCGCCACCACGGTCTTGTAGTCGTCACCGTCGTCTCACCGTGGACCAAGCCAGACGGCCTAGGAACCAAGAAGAAAGAAGCTAGCTAGGGTTGGCAGCGCAGCGACACGCGAGAGGGAACCGCCTCCACTGCCAGCTAGCAGTAGCCGACCGGATGCAGCAGTAGCCGACCGTGCTGATTTGCAGTAGCCGACCGTGCTGATTTGTGCCTGCGCAAGAATAAATATTAATTGAGTATGATGACGGGATAATGTTTTCTAATACTTTTCAGCTCTCACAAGATCCATGTTTTTTTGTCAATACCAATATAGTGTAGGAATGAACGCTTGCAAGCATCTAATTATCTTATCGCCCCATACGGTATATAAAACTGCACGACCCGATCTCTACATACGAGGATGCACAAGAGTTCTCGGACGAAAATAAAGTGCAAGAACTATGGGAGGCCATAAAAGAAGGAAATGAGCTACAAATGCAAGATTCAGGAAAGGATATCTACCGCATTATTTATAGGATGCATTTCCATAGTGGTAAGAAGACATCAGAAAACAGCATAGCCAGTTACATAAACGAGTGAAGGAAACTGTAAGCTGGAAGAGCACATATAATACTACCAGGTAATGCATACGGTAGTACATTTGGTGGTCTCTAAGAAGTAACAATATCAGGGATCATCTGTCAAATAACAATAGCAGAGATAAACCAAGCAGAGGTTCAGCTAATTACCTGCATTTGCCAATGTCTCGGAGGTTTTAGCTGCTGTGGAAGCACCAAACATGGGTTGGCAGAATTGAGCACCTGCCATGAGCTTGGCAGTTAGAAACAGAGGATGCAGTTATGAACTAACATGACAAGTTCAGCAGTTCGAAATGGCAGTTATAGTTATAAGCTATCATGCAAGGATAAAGCCACTTGACAGAACATGACATTTCCACAATACATCTTCCAAAGACAACTCACACAAAAGTAGGCACAATGTGCATAGGAACCAAAAGCATCGAAACGTATTACCAGCAGATAAGCCAGAAAGCCTCCATGGCATGTACACACATTTGGTATATTTTTAGCAGGTGCTTTAAGATTAGATCAAAAAATTGAGCGTGAATTTTGAAAACGTTTAATTTTTAGCATAGAATTATCGCGAGGAAGTTTCTTAGCAGAGGTTCAACTAATTTACCTGCACTTTCCAATGTCCCGGAGGTTTTAGCTTCTGTGGAAGTACCAAACATGGACTGGCAGAATTGAGTACCTGTGACGAGCTTGGCAGTTAGAAACAGCAGCTGCAGTTAAGAACTAACATGACAAGTTTGGCTGTTCGAAACGGAGGTTACAATTATAAGCTATCATGCAAAGATAAAGTCACGTGATGTGAAGCAACCAACACAAAATGAAAAGAAGACCAAGTGCATAAGAAAAGAACATTTCCACAATAGATATTCTAAAAAAACTTGCACAAAAGAGTCCACAATGTGCATAGGAACCAAAAGCATAGAAAACGTATTACCGGCAGATAGCCTACAAGGCATCTGTTGCGTGTACATACATTCCGTACACTTCTACCAAGAGCCTTAAGATTAAATCACAATTTTGGAAACATATAATTTATAGCATAGAATTATGTATACCATATAAACAACACTATTAGAGGAAATTCAACAGGACACCCACATAGTCTGATGGCCAACCTTATTCGATGTTATGTTATTAAAAAGTAAAATATAAACGCTAACCTTGACCTTCAATTTTGTTGCTATCATCTGTAGCATAAATTCAGTACTATGAAATTTAAACAGCAGTGTGTGTTACAAGAGAATTCAACAGCACACCCACATAGTTTGATGGCTAACCTTAATGAATTAATGCTATGCAAGATACAAGAAAGTAAAATATTGTGCATATGTGGCCCAAAAAAACTTTAGATGTTACACAGTCAGTAAAGAGCCTAAGGGTCTGCTTTTAGGAGTATTCCTTGGTAAAGTTTTAGTACTAAATTTAAATTTGACTGCAGTACCAAAATTTACCAAGAAATATCATTTTTCAGTTTGAAACTATTTGAGAGACCCCACTTGCTTATTTCGATTCAGAATTGAGTTAACTCAATAATTAATGTATTTGCAATCCAATCGAGCTAATTACAATTCTATCTTGTAGGCTACAAAAATTAAACAGCACGGCTGCAGTCTTAATCATTGGCTATGTAATGTAAGTTCTCAGAAAGTAAAATATTGTGTGGCCCAAAATAACTAAATAAGTTAGCAGCCAGTAAAGAGCCTAACAGCCAAGGGAAGAGGAGTATTTTTTGTTAAAGTTCGAAGGATAGTTAGGTTAAGATTGGGTGAACAAAACATGTGTGAGGTTTTACCTTCATTTCCACCCGGCTGAAGTAGACGGCATTGACCATAGGTGATCAATTGTACGACCTCTCGTGCAATTTGATCTGGACGTCGCACAAATTCATCAGTTCCCGTAGAGACAAAAAATCATATAGCTGCTTTTTTCGGACAGTGGAACATTATAAGTAGATCAGATCTATACTATTCTGGATGCTTTAGAACTACCAGGTCCTAATGAACAGAAGAACGTGAAGAGACACTAGTTTTTACCAAGGAGATCTGCCAGCAATTCCTGTGCTTCCTCAAGCGACCCTGCCCATTGATTTGAACACATGGTTAATAACTGTAGATTTTTTTATGACTTGTGCTGCTTAATCATATAGGATTTTTTTATGTAGAGGGGATATCATACCAATTTTTGGAACCGTAGGGCGCTGGCTGCAAAAGGCAAGGAATAAGGATATGATCAAATGTCAGCAAAAAGCAGTAAGAGCAGACTGAGGAGATGTCTGATTCGGGCTAGTGAAGATGTACAATTACCTCTTCAAGGCTCTGATGATAGCTTTTGTTCGTCCTGTTTGTTTTTTCTTCACATAGCGCCTCCGACTCCATAAACTAGCGGAAATCAAATACATGACGTCAAAATTAGCTGAGAACTCTTGACAAAAACATAATTAACTGAGTATTACTATTGTTGAAACCGGTAATCATGTGTACACACTGCACTTGATTGACTCCATAAGTAATTGGAAGTCTATGTCTTAACATTTGCTACCTCTATTTTTCAAGAAACACCCTCAGCTACTTGCAGTTCATCATGTATTCCCTCTCATTGGTTCGTAAGACAAATTATAAAGTCCGGCATGCTCTCGGCCAGCTCATGACAAAATCTGAGTGTAACCATGAACATAATTTTCATCCATGAATAAAAACAGAAAATTGTTGCCAGTAGCTCCTCTCGAGTACTAGGAAGAAAGTAGATGATGGAGTTTGGATTAGGTACCCGGAAGCAACGGGAAGCACATGGTGCGGCTTGATGCTGGTGGCCGGCAGCTGGATGCAGCCCCGCAGCTCTGGAGTAGAATGAGCTAACCTGTAGACAACTTGGGATGCCTTGTTCCTTACTATCTGCCAGTCCATGCACTACGGGAAACACAGCGCAGCCCGACGGCCATTTCAACGCCGACGGGGGCCGTCGGCGTCACAACGTGAAACCGACGAAATAAAAAAACCGTCAGCGTCGTTTTACCGTCGGCGTCCTAGTTGTAAGGCCGACGGCCACCGTCGGGCTCACAGTACCGTCGGCGTCTATTAAGTGAACCCGACGGTGGCATGAAGTCTAATCACATTGTAAGCCCGACGGTATTACCGTCGGGCTCACTATACACTTTTTTAGTTTTTCTCAAAAAATTAGATTACATTCAAAAAAATATGAAAAAATACTAAAAAAGGAAACCCTTGGGCATGAAGTCTTTTGACGTGTACTAGTTTTTAGAAAAATGATAAACTTGAGTTTTGGCAACTTTTTAAAACCAAACTTTACAAAAAGTATCAATCATATACAAATATGCAATAGTTTTAACACATATGTGTGACGATTATCATGTCATAGTTTGTGATAAAGTGCTCATAATCAGCACATATGTGTGTCATGGTATGTAAAACAACGTCGCCGAAGCGATTTTCAAAATTCTTTTTAGAAATATCATTTTCCATTTTTTAAGTGTGAAAAATGACTTTTTTTGTGAAGCAAGTACATAAAATATGGTGCAAAATGACACCCATTTAATTTTCACAAAGAGTAGAACAAATTTTATGGATAATATCTGAATCTGAGGATTTTGCTTACTTTCTATCTAAATTCGCCTCTTTAATTGACTTTATGTCAATTTTCCGGAAGTAATTCAAATTTGAACTACAACTGTGTGATAGTTTGCTCTGAAGTTCTTACAAAAATAATTTTAAGGTACACAAGTAGTGGTTACAACATAGAACCGTCAATAGTTTTGAAAAATTCGACCAGTTTTGATGAATAGTCATACTCTCCATTTTGACCGTTTTTTTGAAAGAAATGGAAAAATATGAAAAAGTACTCAAAAAAAGAAACACTTTGGCATGGAGTCCTTTTACGTGTACTAGTTAATAGGAAAAATGATAAACTTGATTTTTGGCAAACTTTTCAAAACGAAACTTCACAAAAATGTCAAACATCTATAAACATGCATAGGTTTCAAGACAAATGACCAATGTATGACCATTATCATGTCATAGTTTGTGATAAAGTGCCCATATTCAGCACATATGTGTGTCATGGTATGGGAAACAACGTCACCGAAACGATTCTCAAAATTCTTTTTAGAAATATTATTTTCCATTTTTTAAGTGTCAGAAATGACTTGTTTTGTGAAGCAAGTACATAAAATATGGTCCAAAATGACACCCATTTAATTTTCACAAAGAGTAGAACAAATTTTATGGATAATATCTGAATATGAGGATTTTCCTTACTTTCTATCTAAATTCGCCTCTTTAATTGACTTTATGTCAATTTTTCGGAAGTAATTCAAATTTGAACTACAACTGTGTGATAGTTTGCTCTGAAGTTCTTCCAAAAATAATTTTAAGGTACACAAGTAGTGGTTACAACATAGAACCGTCAATAGTTTTGAAAAATTCGACCACTTTTGATGAATATCCATACTCTCCATTTTGACCGTTTTTTGAAAGAAATGGAAAAATATGAAAAAATACTCAAAAAGAAACACTTTGGCATGGAGTCCTTTTACGTGTACTAGTTAATAGGAAAAATTATAAACTTGATTTTTGGCAAACTTTTCAAAACGAAACTTCACAAAAATGTCAAACATTGTCAAACATCTATAAACATGCATAGGTTTCAAGACAAATGACCAATGTATGACCATTATCATGTCATAGTTTGTGATAAAGTGTCCATATTCAGCACATATGTGTGTCATGGTATGAGAAACAACGTCACCGAAGCGATTCTCAAAATTCTTTTTAGAAATATCATTTTCCATTTTTTAAGTGTCAGAAATGACTTGTTTTGTGAAGCAAGTACATAGAATATGGTCCAAAATGACACCCATTTAATTTTCAAAAAGAGTAGAACAAATTTTATGGATAATATCTGAATATGAGGATTTTCCTTACTTTCTATCTAAATTCGCCTCTTTAATTGACTTTATGTCAATTTTTCAGAAGTAATTCAAATTTGAACTACAACTGTGTGATAGTTTACTCTGAAGTTCTTACAAAAATAATTTTAAGGTACACAAGTAGTGGTTACAACATAGAACCGTCAATAGTTTTGAAAAATTCGACCACTTTTGATGAATAGCCATACTCTCCATTTTGACCGTTTTTTGAAAGACATGGAAAAATATGAAAAAGTACTCAAAAAAAGAAACCCTTTGGCATGGAGTCCTTTTACGTGTACTAGTTAATAGGAAAAATGATAAACTTGATTTTTGGCAAACTTTTCAAAACGAAACTTCACAAAAAAGTCAAACATCTATAAACATGCATAGGTTTCAAGACAAATGACCAATGTATGACCATTATCATGTCATAGTTTGTGATAAAGTGCCCATATTCAGCACATATGTGTGTCATGGTATGGGAAACAACGTCACCGAAGCGATTCTCAAAATTCTTTTTAGAAATATCATTTTCCATTTTTTAAGTGTCAGAAATGACTTTTTTTGTGAAGCAAGTACATAACTTATGGTCCAAAATGACACCCATTTAATTTTCACAAAGAGTAGAACAAATTTTATGGAAAATATATGAATATGAGGATTTTCCTTACTTTCTATCTAAATTCGCCTCTTTAATTGACTTTATCTTAATTTTTCGGAAGTAATGCAAATTTGAACTATAACTGTGTGATAGTTTGCTCTGAAGTTCCTACAAAAATAATTTTAAGGTACACAAGTAGTGGTTATAACATAGAACCGTCAATAGTTTTGAAAATTTCGACCACTTTTGATGAATAGCCATGCTCTTCATTTTGACAGTTTTTTGAAAGAAATGGAAAAATATGAAAAAGTACTCATAAAAAGAAACCCTTTGGCATGGAGTCCTTTTACGTGTACTAGTTAATAGGAAAAATGATAAACTTGATTTTTGGCAAACTTTTCAAAACGAAACTTCACAAAAATGTCAAACATCTATAAACATGCATAGGTTTCAAGACAAATGACCAATGTATGACCATTATCATGTCATAGTTGTGATAAAGTGCCCATATTCAGCACATATGTGTGTCATGGTATGGGAAACAACGTCAGCGAAGCGATTTTCAAAATTCTATTTAGAAATATCTTTTCCATTTTTTAAGTGTCAGAAATGACTTTTTTTGTGAAGCAAGTACATAAATTATGGTCCAAAATCACACCCATTTTCAAAAAGAGTAGAACATATTTTATGGATAATATATGAATATGAGGATTTTCCTTACTTTCTATGTAAATTCGCCTCTTTAATTTACTTTATGCTGATTTATGTTGGTTCTTGTTTGTTTTAAAAGACATCATTCATTATGAAAATGATGGCATGGATGTCATATTTGGATTCCTCTCATTTTTATGATCGACATAGATATTTTATTTATTAAATTCTGATATATCAATATGAAGATATGAATTATTTCTTATTAAATGGAAAAGACAAAACAAAAATAAAATAATTGATTATTATTATTATTCAAGTATTATTAAACATAGTTATTTTGTTCATTCAAATCTTTTTTTGAAATTTTAAAGATTAAAACGTATAATATCTCAGATAAGGTTTAATATGATTGTTATCATACTAATAGCAACAAGGTATGACATCTCAACCGGAATCTCATTTGAATAGAACTCAATAGTTAAGCGTGCTTGGCCTGCAGCACTCTAAAGATGGGTGACCGTCTGGGAAGTTTGACTAAGGATGAATAGTTTGAGCTAAAATTATGATTAAGTGTGTGATATGAGATTAAATATGACTAAATTGGAGTTAAAATAATAATAAAAAAAATTGGAAAAAAATTTGAATTTTTTTTTTGGTAGAGCCATCTATGAGCCCGACGGCATTGCTGTAAGCATCCTAATTGTAAGGCCGACGGTTATACCGTCGGGCTCACTATGAGCCCGACGGTATTTGCGACGCCGACGGCAACGGCGTGAGCCCGATGGATTACACGCCGACGGCCTTAGCCCGACGGCCACCGTCGGGCTCGTGTACGCCGACGGTTTTTAGCGTGAGCCCGACGGCATTTTGCCGTCGGGCTGGCCTGTTAGTCCCGTAGTGATGTTGGTCCTGCGTTCGTTCGTACATACGTTTGTTAGGACTCGGCAGGCAGGAATCTATAGATCGTTTTGAGATGCAGAAATTAGTACGTACTGTACCTGACTTCTTCGACGGCGAGTATTGCCATGGAGATGGAGCGGAGCCTGAGTTGGGCGTGGGTGACGGCTCGGGCGTTCCTAATTTGGAGGTAGTTCCTGGGCAGGGACTTGTCCCCGGTGCCGTCGACGGCTTTGGCGAAGCGGTGGTGCGTCAGGAGGTAGTTGTGGAGGACCTGGGCGTGGAAGCTCCTCGGACGGGTGGGCGTGGCCGGCGGCAGGTACCTTTCTAGGTATTCGACGGCATCCTCCCACTGGCCCCGCTCGACGAGGCAGCGCAGGTGGGAGACGCTCATGTGGGCGCGCGTCTTGTCCATGAACCTGCATGGATCAAGCGAGCGGTGCATGCATGCACGTTAGGAAAGAAGCCACCTTGGGGGAGAGAGAGAGAGAGAGAGAAGCGTATGATTGTATGAATGCGTACTCGTCGTAGGAGTCGTAGAAGCCTTGGTCCTGGAGGTACGCCATGAGGCGCCGGTGACGAAGCCGCGTCAGGCGCGGATGCTCGGCGGGCTGGAAAGCTTCTGGGCGGTCTCGTCCGAGACGCTCATGTGATCCGCCGCCGGGCTGGAGCGCTCGTTGGCGGTCTCGCCAGAGTACACGACGGAGGCATCCATCACTGTTGATTGGGATCGATGGGCGCGGTTTGGGCTTTGGGCAGACAGCAATTGGGGGGGAAACACTAATTAGCGAGAGCGGAGGGATAGGGCTGCTCTCGCTCTCGCTTTCGTGTTTCTCTCTCTCGCTCTCGCGTCTCTCGCTCCTCGCTCTCGCTTCTCGCTCCTCGCTCTCGCTTCTCGCTCCTCGCTCGTCTCGCTTTCTCTCTCTTGCTTTTACTCCTCGCCTGATGGACACTTGTTTTCTCTTCTTCTCTGGTTCTGAGCCTGAGATGGGCACCGTTGTTGCCTGGTCAGTTGGGCTAGTAGATGGATGGCCGAGAAGTTTGGGCTCGGGCTACACCTCGGTTTATTTCCCTATGCATGTCGTAAATGTTTTAGAAAACAATATAGAAATCATCCCCATATCCACCCACACATATCGCCGTGTACTCAAATTTGGCAATATTTTCACCCTCGACAGAGACTGTAAGATCATCTTGGCAAAAGGAGAAAAGGCTCGGTATGACAGCTGGCTGAATGCCTATATGCCATGGTCGATCCGTCCATAAGGTAGATTCGCGTCTACTCCTCCGATGTGAAAGTAATTATACGGAACAAAGGGAGTGAGAGGCATTGTTAAACAAGGAAAAAGAGGAGAAGCCAGGGACATGGCGCAAGAAACCGGGTTTAGAAGAGGAAGGAGACGACGTGGACTTAGACCTGAAGCCAGAAAAGATTAAGGTGGGAGTGGAGGGGGAGGACACAACACAATCTTTGAATGTGGGGCTGTCGGTAAAACCTGTGAGTCCCAATGAGACTTGGAGCTTGGAACAGACGGGGTTTGGGGAATGGCCCGGCCGTGGATGGCCTTCTAGATTTGCAGAAGGTGCAGGACCCTGATGTTCTATTTTTGTCGGAGACAAAGATGGACGGGAAGAAGTTGAAGTGGATTCGATGTAAGTTGGGTATGTCGAATATGTTGCTCAAGGATAGTGTGGGTCAGAGTGGTTGTTTGGTTGTTCTGGAAGAGTGTTTTTAATGTCAATCTCACTATGATGCCTATTTTTGTCTCCTCATGTACTACTAGTGCCTTTTTCCCTTGATGTGTTGCAAAATAGTAGGGTTATGATGACTGATGAGCCTAACAAAGATAACATATTCAGCTGTAACGAAGTGTTCAATTATAATTAAGGCCGAACAGTCTGATCGATGTCTATAATTTCCTAGACGTCTCATTGTTGCTGGTTTTGATTCTTTCTATTTATTTTTCTAAATTTTATGCATAAGGGAGTCAAAACTTTTCGTATTATTACAGTTTGGTCTTGACTAAATTTCTTCAGAATCCATCATAGTAAACTGCCTAAGTATAAGGATCACATATCATATTCATAGAAGTGAATAGTTGCCTCCCTTGCATGATTTTCATATTTTGAACTTGATATTTCATAGCATTCTTTACTGTAGGGTTATTGGATTCTTAGGCACGTAAGGAGGTGCCATGCTCCAATGGTGAAGAGAGGGGGAAGACATGGCGGCTTCTAGGATCGGGATTGCACATAAGGGTTTACCCAGCTTCAGACCTTGCAGCGGTGGCAAGATCCTACGTGCTGCTATAATTCACTAGATGCGAATATGTGTACGGGTTACAATGTAGGTTGTAAGGCGTATCCCTTGAGAGGAACAAGAGGCAGGCTTATATAGGCGCCATACCTTCTCCTATAAGGAAAGGCTAACCGACCTATATTAGGAGTCCTAGACTAACACGGGGTAAACCCTAACTTGTTCTCTAAGGCAAACGTCGGTTCGTCTGGATCCTGATCAGCTTGTAGGCCTTCTCTTGCGCTTCAGCCTACTGGGCCGCCCGATAAGCCGAAGACCTTATCACCTCTTGGGCCACCCTGATAAGCTGGCTTAGCCCACGTGGTCGGCATACCTGTTTGGTATATCCTCCACAGTAGTCCCCGGAAAGGTTGGAGCACTCCAGCTTGTTCGTCTTAATCTTCACTAAGAAACTTTCGTCTTCGTCTTCTTGATGAAATGCTGCAGAGGTTGAACCATTCCCTATATAACTAAGGATACGAGTTTCCAATAAGCCGAACCGACCGTTACACTTATGGGCACATAAGCCAAATAATTCGTCAATTGATGGACAGAGAGAAAGATTCCTCGTCAGCCTGAGGTCAAGTCTTGTCAATGTTCAGTCCATGACAGTCTAGACTGTTGACTAGGCCAAATCTACTCATTGCGATTTTCCCGCGCACGACCCGAGACTTACGGGAGAAGGAAAACGGCTCCCTCAACTTCTCCATTCCACGTGGCGCGGATCGAACGGTGTGAAACCAACCGTTGCGGAGATTGTGGGGCAGACCATAAATACCCTTCCGTAATACGAAATTAAATCACCGATTCACTTTCTCTGTTCATATTCTTCCTCTCGCCCGAGCTCTCTCTCTCTCTCTTGCATGCGCGCTCGAGCACATCACCCTCCACTTCCACACCCAAAATCATGGAGCAGACCATTGCTTCCGCGGCAGCACGCTCGGCGGCGGAGGAGGACGCGGCGAGGGCGGCAACGGCTACGGCGAGGAGCTCGGCGGAGGGATCTGTGACGGGCGGCGCTTCGTCCTCGGGCACCGCCACGGAGGCGCTGCTCGCGGAGCCCCTTATTAGGCTCTTTCCTGGGGAAAAGATGCCTACTAACTCGGGCGACGCCGGCGCCGAGGAGGAGGATGATTCCTCATCGCGCCACTGGCTCCCCTCGACCGTCACCGAGGACGACCTGATGGAACTGGAGCGTGAATGCCTCCTTCCTCCTCGGGCTATCTGAAAGGGCATGTGCCCTCATGTATGGTTTTGCTAATTAATGACAATCCCTAAGGACTAATGTGTGTATTGAACATATTGCAAGTATGGCTTCAAATTGTCAAGGCATCACCTATATGAAGAAAGATGGTATGATACGAGGTTGATCAAGATGTTGATCAACACACAAAGCTACAAGATGTACCAAGTGGATCATGTATCTCTTGGGATGGTTGACAAGTGCAAGACCAAGGGAAGCATGTCGAAGACATGAATCCAAAGCTAAGCGAGACTCTCCCATAATGGAGTATGGGGGAGTATATGGAGGAGTCTTCATCAAGCATGTGCTAGCAAGCGCAATCAAGAAAGGTGGTCCACTTGAAGAGATCAAGATCGTCATCATCTAGCTCAAGTGGAATGCTTAAGGCAAAGGTATGATCTTGATAGGGCTATAGGATAGATAGGCGTACTATCAAGAGGGGCTCTCGAGTGAGTAACTTGATCAAATATTATTGGAGAGCTCAAACCTTTGCATACTTAGCATATCATCTTTCTTGTTTCTTATTTGGATTTTCTCCTTGTGAGGTTTTGTATCTTGTTGTGATCATCCTAACAAGATCAAGTTCATCAAAAACAAAGTTCGTTTGAAAAGCTTCTTGGATTTTGATGTTGGAGGTTTTACCGGTTGTTCCTTTTTCGAGAAGTTTTATGTTTCCCCATTTGGTTTTAACCTCCAATCTTGGACTATGATGTTCCTCTTCATTATCGTGTAGAGTTCTTTGTTGTGATTACAACGAGCCAAAAATCATCGAAAACGGAGTTCGGATGGTCAAGATATTATCGTTTTCGTGTTGGTATTTCTACAGTTTTCGGGGGTGCTCGGAAATCTCCGAACCGGTCTCGGAGATTTCCGAATCGGGCAGATTTCAGTACTGATTTTGCCTATAAAACTTTGGAGATATTTCCGGAAATCTCCGGTAGTCGGAAATTTCCGGCCCTAGGCCTGAAATCTCCGGTCTAAACTGTTGTAACGGCTAGAATTGTGGGAGGGGTATAAATACCCCTCCCCTTCTTCTTCCTTGGGTAAGCACGACTTTCCCCTCTCTCTCTTGCCATTGTTGACCTTGGGAAAGCTTGGCCCCTCTCAAATCCTCCCATTATTCTTGCATATCTTTAAGGGAAAAGTGAGAGGAGATCTAGATCTACAATTCTACCAATCCATCTCTCCTCTAAGTGAGGGGAACATAGTGGATCTAGATCTTTGAGTTCCTTTGTGGTTCTCCCCCTTTGTTCTTACTCTCTCCTATCCCCCCATAAGCATTAGTTGCTTGTCGTGGGATTTAGGAGTGTAGGATTTGTCTCCTTTGTGGTTTCTTGGTTCTTCCTGTCTTATTCCCCCATAAGCATTTGTTGCTTTGTTGAAATTTGAGAGTGAAGGACTTGATCACTTTGTGTGTTATTACCATTGCATCTTGCATCGGTTTGAGCCCTCCACGAGGATTTGTGGTGGTGAAATTCGTGAGCTTGTTACTCTTGGGTCTTGGACCCTAGACGCCTTAGTGGCATAGGACCTTTTGTGGTCAAGGCCTTTGTTGCTAGTTGGGACCTTTGTGGTCAAGACCTCTTGTGGTCATTTGGGAGCCCCCAATTCGGTTGTGGGTGTGTGCCCCAAGGTTGTTGTACGGGATTGTTCTCCGCCCAAAAGGAGTTCATAGTGGAAGGTGGACTCGGACCTTTGTGGTCGAGTTCATCGGAGAAGAAGGTGAAGCATTTGTGGCGTTGAGCAAACCTGTTGTGGTTGCTCACACCTCTCCAACGAGACGTACACCTTTTGTGGTGGATCTCGGGAATACATCCTCGTCTCCGCGTGCCTCGGTTATCCCTATACCCGAGCTCTTTACTTATGCACTTTACTTTGTGATAGCCATCGTGCTTTAAGTCCTTTACCTTGCTATCCCTTTGTTGTTTGTCTTGCATAGCATAAGTTGTTGGTGCACATAGGCGAACCTAGTATATTTAGGTTTTGTCATTGATATGTTAAACACTAAGTTTTATTCCGCATTTATCAATTCTAAATTGTAAAAAGTGTTCCGCGCCTATTCACCCCCCCCCCCTCTAGGCAACGTCTTTCCTTTCAATTGGTATCAGAGCCAGGTTATCTCATAATTAGGTTTTACCGCCTAGAGATAAAGATGTCGTTTAGAGAATTAGTGCACACTCCCACTTATATATTCGATGGCACTAATTATGATGTTTGGAAAATTCGCATGCTTAATATCTTTAGGTACATGAATCCAAATTTAGAGAGAATTGTAGATATGGGTTTTTCTCCTCCAAAGGATTCCCAAGAATTATCTTTAGAGGATGAGAAAAACTCTCATCTCGATACTCTAGCTTGTAATGGTCTTATCTATGTTTTGAGCGATGTAATTCTTGCGTCAATCATACCTTGTCGGAACGCTCATGAATTATGGACAAAGCTTGAAGATATATATGATATGTCCAACACTACCAAGGATGATTGTCCTCCTTCCACTTCCAGCCGGGATGAGCTCACGTCTTCTTCCACTTCACCAACATGTGGCTTGCCACAAGGTAATGATATGGTGAGTGGTGATAGAGATTGCATTCTTGATCATATTTCTCACCCATCTTATTGCAATGCTCTATCTTTGGACTTAAACTCCTCTAGCACCATAAATGCCTTACATGCTAGTGTCTATAGTCCTTGCATATCATATAGTAGTTGCTTAACTAAATCACATGATGATATGCTTTCCTTGTCTTGTTGCCATGATAAAAATGTTTCTATTTCCTCTAGTACTTGTTTGACTAACAATGTAGAGGAATCCAAACAATTGTTGGAACAAGACATGGACCTCAATGGTGTTTCAAGTAATTCTTCATCTTCCTCATCCATTACTTACTTCTGCCTTATGGCTAAGGATTCTAAGGTATCTCCTACCTTGAATTCCAATATATCTAATGATGATGATATGAATGATGAAAGTGATAATCATGCCTCAACTGAAAAGAACTTTGATATTGTCTCTCATGCTCTTTTAAAGAAAAAACATGCCCATGATAGCTTCTTAGAAATCATGACCATTCTTATTGAGCGCAAGGAGACAACTGAACCTTGGAGACTCGTTGTGATGAAGGATGGGGTCTTGCTCGTGATTGCGCGGGTGAGATCCACAATCTTGAGATCGCTCTTAAGGAAGAGCAAGAAACTCGAGTTTCTCTTGAGGAGAAGCTAGAAACTAGTGAGGAGTGAAATAATGAAATGATTTCTAAACTCGCTAAAAAATGTGACCATGCTCTTACCAAACTAAAAATGGGCAAATCCAAATCTCTTGAGGAGACTCATACTTTAGAATTATCTAAAGTAAAAGAAACCCGTGATAGAGCTCTTGAGGAAGTCATCAACTTCAAAAGAAAGTATAATGAGCTTGTTAAATTGTCCTCTTCTATTCCCAATGATAATGATGCTTGTGCTACTAACTCCATTTCTTGTGAAGCATCTATTTTGAAGGAGAATGTTGAGCTAAGGGCTCAACTTGAGTTGCTATCTAGCAAGTATGGGAAGTTGGAGGAAAATCATGAAAATCTTTCGAGATCTAATGATGATCTTCTAGCATCCCATGCTAGGCTAGAGGTTGCTCTTGAGGCAATCTCTACAAAGGTAAAATCTTGTGAGCCTCTTGTGATCACTAGCACAATTTCTAGTAAAAATACTTTATCGCCATGTGCTAGTTCTAGTAATTCATCCACTCACAACATTGTTACATCTTGTGATAAATTACTCTCCATGCCTTGTTGCTCTAACAATGTATCATCTACTTCCTCTAGTATTTGTGTTGATACTAACCATCTAGAGGAAATCAAAGAGCTCAAGGCACGAGTCACTTCTTTGAAGAAAGATTTGATCGAGGGTCATGAAGGGAAGTCCACCCTCGACAAGATGTTGAGAGCGCGAATACTTCCTCATGACAAGAGTGGACTTGGATTCAACTCCAATATCAAGAACAAGTCCATTGACAATATGAATCACAAGTTCATCAAGAAGAAGGGTCAAGATCAAGATATTGATTCGGCCAAGATTGTGTGCTTCAAGTGCAAGGTCGAAGGGCACCATGTTAGATCTTGCCCCTTGAAGAAGAAGAAGCCTCTTAGTAAGAAGCAACAAGGGAAGCAACCTCAAGTTCAAACTCAAACTTCCCAAGTTAAAGGATCTTCACTGCCAAATAAGAAAAGAAAAGGGCGAGTGTGCTACACATGTCGTGGGAAGGATCACTTAGCCTTTTCATGCACTCATGGTAACTTATCCAACCCCACTATACTTGATCATGCTTATTTGCTTCGGAAGGATAAGGTTGGCAATTTGTTTGCCAAGTATGTTGGTACTCAAAGTGGTGTCAAGAAAAGAACCATTTGGGTTGCCAAGCCTATTGTGACTAACCTCTTAGGACCCAACTTGGTTGGGGACCAACAAGCTAAAACTTGATCAATAGGTGGAGTCGGAGGACATTGGAGACTTGGCTACATCATGAAGAGTTAAGGGATCTTCATCAACCATATTCTCTCAAGCCAAGTCAATTGGATTATATTGCCTCATCTTATATCCAATGTTCCTCCTTGCGGTAACTTGTGTTTAAATTTTATATACATTGAAAGTTGCTTGCACCCTTGCATGTGTTTGGTTTTGTACCTTGCTTGCTTGTAAGTGTTGTGCTCTCTACTAGTAATCTTGAGAGTATGTCTTAAGCTTTGTTTCAACTTGTTTATCTTAATTGACTCTTGTTGGGATATGAATGGATTATCACATTATGGGGGAGTAATAAGCTATGTGCATATTACAAGCCTTGAAAATGTGAACATGTGAGGTAGTGTCATCTAGAGTTGATATTCTTAATTGTCTTGTTCCTAGGTGACACGTTGCTCAAACAAGTTTCTCTTTTGGTCAAATAATTTATGTCTCTCATATTTTGGTTTCTTGTTTGTGAGAGAGTTTCTTGATGCTTAACATGATCATTGATTATTTTAAGCCATCAAAAATCTCTATCTAAGCATGTTTTTCAATTCCCATCTTTTGCCACATGCTTATGTTTTGTGATTATGATCTTGAATATATACTTACCACCGAGAAATATCTCCGTACTTTCCTTGTCTTTGACAAGTGATAATTTTATTTGTGGTATATTTGTTGATCATATCTACTTTGGTCTTTGCTCATCAATCGCCTTATTTGTTGCCAAGGCTTGTTTTGGAATAACTCCCTATGTCTTCCTTGTATCCTTTGGGTCCTTTTTGCTCTACTCAAAATGTGTTTTGTGCTTTCTAGAGTTAAGAAAAGCAAGGATCCCATTGTTGTGCATTTACATTCGAAGTCTTACTTCCAGACAATGCACTATTCTTGGGGGAGCTATCCCACACTGAGTAGAACACCTTCTTTTGTCTTGTTAGTGGATCTTATTGTTTTTCCTTAAACTTGTGTTCAAAAAGATATTTGGAGGGTGATGATCCTGCTTGAGTGCATTTTGTGTTTACATGCAAGATAAAAAACTATGCACTAATCACGGGGAAGCTACTTTATATTCTTGAGAACAACTTTCTTTAAATTAATATTGTATCGTATTCCCATCTTTGAACATGACTAGTGTTTAACGATATACATGGAGAGCAATGACTCCATTTATGTGCATTTTGTATTCTTATACAAGATCATATAATGCACGAATTGTGGGGGAGCAATCCTATATACTTTTGAACATTAGTTGTCTTCAATTGACATTTGGTCTTTCTTATTGGTGTTGGATCCCGATGACGTGTCTCGTTGGAAGACAAACATTGTTCGTCTTGGTACTTTTGTGCCATCACGATATGTGTAGAGGGTCTTGGTTTATTCTATGATACATTTTTATCCTATGTGGAGTTGGCTACCTCATTCCTTGTCTTTTAGTCTTCTTGAATGAGATAAACTTTTAAGCATGTTTATTGGACGCATTTCTTTTGCTCAGTTGTTTTGGCCTTGACCTATTTTCAATTGATATCTTTTCTCTTTGGTTTCTCCAATCACGTGTTGATTCGATTGTTGGGATATAATGTGGACATTTCTTTTTCTTGTCACATTTTTGTGTAGCTTCTTGATTTAATTGGTATTTTGTCCAAAATTATATCTCTTTTGGTTCTTGAAAGTTTTGTGCATGCATATTTACTATATATATAGATATACATCTTTTGTCATGCTTACTTTCCTTGTTCCAATATATAGTATAAACTCCACCAAATCCTAAAGGTCTAAGATGTGCTTGAAATTCAATTTCATATCAATAGGCACATATTTATGTGGAGTTTGTCCTATGTATTGTAGTTGCTCTAACTACTTTGGACCCAATGAGTTTGGGTACCACTTTGTACTTAAATTTGTTTAGGTACATTGGAGATGCATTGGAAGCTTGTCGCGATTACAAGGAGAAAGTCCTCATCATGTGCCTTTTGAGCCAAGCTTGGATGATCATGA
Organism: Poa annua; assembly: GCA_026929855.1. NCBI lineage: Eukaryota > Viridiplantae > Streptophyta > Magnoliopsida > Poales > Poaceae > Poa > Poa annua. Next base: position 8,837,000 of record CM049432.1, read on the forward strand.
GCACCTACCTTCTACTTCTTCAATGCTATCTCGGTAACAAGTATCTATCTCATGCATACTCTTCTAGCCCTCAACCTTGTGTAGGTTGTTTCTTGGCATGAGTCTCTCGAGTTGCTTTTGATATGGTTTTTGCAAAGTTCCCTTCAAATCGTCTTTATTACAAATATGAGCAAGCCGGGATGATTACATAGTAAAGGGAGCATACTTGATCATGTTCATGATTCATCAATTCCAACTATGTTAATCTAGCAATTCTTCTTAATTTGTCTCATATGCAATATGGATGAATTTTCAAAATCATTTGCCGCTTGAGAGAGTGTTTACCATTCTCAAAGCATCTCAACTATCACTTATTATTTTGGGTATTTGAGATACTTTGAAGAGTGTGTGTTGGAAGTCTTCCTAAAAATTTAGCTTTGTGGTATGGGTCTAGGCAAAATTCTTATTGGTATATTTAGACTTCCAAGTGAATATCATGTTCTTTACCTAGTACCTATTTTGTGTGTGCATGTTTCTTTGTGGACTTAGTGCCTACTTAGAAACTTATATACATGAGATTAGGTACATATTTAATTGATATTCAAAATCTTTATTGATCACCTTTATTACTCTCTTGATCCTTTTGTGATCTCTAAAAGGCACAACCTTTGCATTTGATTTGGTATCCTCTTGCCTCTTAATAACCCTTGTGAATCTATTTGATGTGTTTTCTTTGGTGTGCTTGTATGCAAAATACATGATATGCACTATGTGCCACATACCTTGAAAGACTATGGGAATGCCTAGGCTCATCCTTCTTAGTTTCCTAACATGTGTTTCCATATTACATCCATCCTTTCTCGTTTGAGCAAGTCTTTAATTGTCACGTTTCTTTCCGTTTTCTCAACATTTGTTTGTTGCAAGTTGCGTTTATTCTTTTTCCGCCTATGCACTCTTGCACTTGTTGTTCAAATTAATCTAGGAAGGAACGAGGATTCCATGTTGCGCACCCTATATTGAAATACAAATTCTTCATTGTGCATATACCTTGGGGAGTTCCATCTTGATTCATTTGAACACTTGATTGCTTTTATCATAACATCTTCTTGTGTCCATTTGGTTTTGGATCCTTTGATTGCATCTTTAGTGTTGCAATTGGTATCTTTCTATTTTATATTCGATTGATATCTTTTCTTTTGCATTCCTTGAATCATCAATATAATTTGATCCCCTCCATGTATTCGTCATTGGATATATGCATTTGATTTCACTCATATCATGAGAAATGCATAATTTATGGTGGAGCTCTTATTATATTGGCCTTCTAGAATTGTCTCCCATTCCGGCAATGGATGCCAATGGGGGAGAGATTTAGAGAGTTTTAAGAGATTTGGTTATTTTCTCTTGCAACCTTGCTTTGCTTAGTGTGTTGCATGGTTGTTTTAATTCCTTATATAAACCCTCGTAAAAGGGATTGTCATCAATTAAGAAAATGGGGTAGATTGAAAGGGCATGTGCCCTCATGTATGGTTTTGCTAATTAATGACAATCCCTAAGGACTAATGTGTGTATTGAACATATTGCAAGTATGGCTTCAAGTTGTCAAGGCATCACCTATATGAAGAAAGATGGTATGATACGAGGTTGCTCAAGATGTTGATCAACACACAAAGCTACAAGATGTACCAAGTGGATCATGTATCTCTTGGTATGGTTGACAAGTGCAAGACCAAGGGAAGCATGTCGGAGACATGAAGACGAAGCTAATCGAGACTCTCCCATAATAGAGTATGGGGGAGTATATGGAGGAGTCTTCATCACAATCAAGAAAGGTGGTCCACTTGAAGAGATCAAGATCGTCATCATCTAGCTCAATTGGAATGCTCAAGGCAAAGGTATGATCTTGATAGGGCTATAGGATAGATAGGCGTACTATGAAGAGAGGCTCTCGAGTGAGTAACTTGATCAAATCTTTGTGGAGAGCTCAAACTTTTGCATACTTAGCATATCATCTTTCTTGTTTCTTATTTGGATTTTATCCTTGTGAGGTTTTTTAGCTTGTTGTGATCTTCCTAACAAGCTCAAGTTCATCAAAAACAAAATTCATTTGAAAAGCTTCTTGGTTTTTGATGTTGGAGGTTTTATCGGTTGTTTCTTTTTCGAGAGGTTTTATGTTTCCCCATTTGGTTTTAACCTCCCATTTTGGACTATGATGTTTCTCTTCATTATCTTGTAGAGTTCTTCTTTGTGATTACAACGAGCCAAAAATCATCGAAAACGGAGTTCGGATGGTCAAGATATTGTCATTTTTATGTTGGAATTTCTGCAGTTTTCGGGTGCTCGGAAATCTCCGAACCGGGCTCGGAGATTTCCGAATCGGGCGGATTTCAGTATTGATTTCACCCAGAAAACTTCGGAGATCTTTCCGAAAATCTCCGGGGGTCGGAATTTCCGGCCCTAGGCCTGAAATCTCCGGTCTAAACTGCTGTAACGGCTAGAATTGTGGGAGGGGTATAAATACCCCTCCCCTTCTTCTTCTTTGGGTAAGCACGACTTTCCCCTCTCTCTCTTGCCATTGTTGACCTTGGGAAAGCTTGCCCCCTCTCAAATCCTCCCATGATTCTTGCATATCTTTAAGGCAAAAGTGAGAGGAGATCTAGATCTACAATTCTACCAATCCATCTCTCCTCTAAGTGAGGGGAACATAGTGGATCTAGATCTTTGAGTTCCTTTGTGGTTCTCCCCCTTTGTTCTTGCTCTCTCTTATCCCCCCATAAGAATTAGTTGCTTGTGGTGGGATTTGGGAGTGTAGGATTTGTCTCCTTTGTGGTTTCTTGGTTCTTCCTCTCTTATTACCCCATAAGCATTTGTTGCTTTGTTGGAATTTGAGAGTGAAGGACTTTATCACTTTGTGTGTTCTTACCATTGCATCTTGCATCGGTTTGAGCCCTCCACGAGGATTTGTGGTGGTGAAATTCGTGAGCTTGTTACTCTTGGGTCTTGGACCCTAGACGCCTTTGTGGCATAGGACCTTTTGTGGTCAAGGCCTTTGTGGCTAAGTGGGACCTTTGTGGTCAAGAACTCTTGTGGTCATTTGGGAGCCCCCAATTCGGTTGTGGGTGTGTGCCCCAAGGTTGTTGTACGGGATTGTTCTCCGCCCAAAAGGAGTTCATAGTGGAAGGTGGACTCGGACCTTTGTGGTCGAGTTCATCGGAGAAGAAGGTGAAGCCTTTGTGGCGTTGAGCTAACCTGTTGTGGTTGCTCACACCTCTCCAACGAGACGTACACCTTTTGTGGTGGAACTCGGGAATACATCCTCATCTCCGCGTGCCTCGGTTATCCCTATACCCGAGCTCTTTACTTATGCACTTTACTTTGTGATAGCCATCGTGCTTGAAGTCCTTTACCTTGCTATCCCTTTGTTTTTTGTCTTGCATAGCATAAGTTGTTGGTGAACATAGGCGAACCTAGTATATTTAGGTTGTGTCATTGGTATGTTAAACACTAAGTTTTATTCCGCATTTATCAAGTCTAAATTGTAAAAAGTGTTCCGCGCCTATTAACCCCCCCCCCCTCTAGGCGACGTCTTTTCTTTCACTACCTGCAAGTGGCGTTCGACTTTCGAGCACGCCACTCCGGCTCCCAAAGGCGACGAGCGGGTAATCCTGATTTCCCACTTGCATCGCGGCATGGCTCTGCCGCCGTCGTCTTTCTTTGTCTCAGTCTTAGATTATTATGGCTTACAGCCGCATAACCTAGGACCCAATAGCATTTTGTACTTAGCCGGCTTCCAAGCCCTGTTTGAAGGCTACTTAGGAATAGCACCTAGCTTAGATTTTTTTAAATATTGCTTTCACTGTAAGACAGAAGGCGACGAGCTGCTCACTTTGGGCACCGTTAGCCTTAACCTGCGTAGAAATAGGGCCTGGTACCCCAAGGTTCCTAAGGTAGACTATGTCTGTAGCTGGGCGAGCACCTTTTTCTACTGTTTAGACATAGCTCCCGCGGGGAAGACGATAGGTCTCCCGCGTTTTGTTAACGCTGCTGCTTCTCCTCGCATCTCGTGGGACGAGAAGCCAGAGAAAGTCTTGCCCGCACACCTCCAGCTCATCCAGAAACGGATCGAGTATATGACGACAGAGGCGACGCCGAAACTCACCGGCACAGATACGATTATGTGCTGGCTTAAAAGGCGGTTGCAACCTCTCAGGGAAAACAAAGACTTGCTGTGTATGTACAGCGGCAATCGGGATGATCCTCTCCGCGTCTCCAAAGACGACCTGACGAATGCCGCCTTCTTGATGCGATTCAAGAAGTTGCTCAAGGAGAGGACTAAATTCACCGAGTCTTTTCCCATGTACACCTCCATCAACAAGCCGCCACATGTGAGTGTCTTTTATGCTTATGTGTCTTTCCTTTGTTTGGCTCAATACCCATCTTACTTGTATTTTTCTTTGTCAGCTTGACTCTTCCCCTTCTTCGGTTGTTGCCACTGGCGCCAAGATGCGCAAACGCAAGGTCGGTGCCGATAAGAAGAAGGAGGACGTCTCCTCCATTCCCAAGGGTGTCGTTGCCCATGACGCCCTTGATGACGATGAAGAATCCGCCTTCGCCATGCCACAAAAAGTGTAAGTGGTTTTAACCTAAGTCTCATATCCTGCTCCTTTGCTTCTTTCTTCTTATGTTGCTAAGCCTGGTTTCTTCGTCTTATCTCAGGGTTAAGCCTTCGGGCAAGCTGAAGGCGAAGACGGTGGCTGGAAGGGGTAAGGCCCCAATCCCTTCGCCAGCTGCTGCTCCTCCCACGCCAACTGTTATGGCAAGCATGCCGGCTCCTGCATCTCAGGAGGTGAGAGCCGACGTGGACATGCCCGACACCATTATGGAGAGGGCGGATGCTGCTGAGAGGACGGCTGCTACTGCAAAGGCAGTCGTTCCTGAAGAAACCAATAAGGCGGAAGCTCCGGCCAATGATGCCTTCGAAGACGTCAAAGAAGAAGTCTTTGATGATGAGGGATTCCTTTTCCCCTCTATCGCAGCGAGGCTTGCTGCTGAGAAGGATGCTGCTGGGCCTTCTTCGCCTAAGCCAATTACTACGGCGGTTGCAGTGCGCAAGCTTGAAGACAATTGCGACGCACTGTACGCCAAGATGAAGACTGGCTATCGGCTTCTGAAGAAGCATGTTAAGGTAAACTTTACTTCGCCTTATCCATATTCCCAGTCCCCGGGCGTCTCTTTGATCTAATGCACTTAGTCGAAGTGACGGCCTTGAATTTGATAATTAGTCTTGACGAGTCCCCAAGTGTTCTTTACTTGATCCCTATTTGCTTGCATTTTTCTGCTATTTTTCCAGGAGGGCGAGGATTTAAACCGCGACTTGTGGAATTCCTGGGTTGTCAGCGCCAAGAGCTCAAGTTTGCCAAGAATAAGGCAAAACCTGATGCTGGTATGTAATACTCTTACCAACTTTGCCTTGGTTGTTGCTGTATTTTGTCTCCTAAGTCTCTCCTTTCTTATGCTTTTGCAGAACTGCTTGCAAAGGCCCAGCAAGCTGCTGAGGAGTCTGGCGACATTGCTGTCGTTAGGTGCAAAAATGAGGCCCTCTTCAAGCAGATCCAGGAAAATCAGAAGCTGGCTGAGGATGGCATGAAGGCACTTCAAGAGAGTGCAGAGGCGGAACAGTTACGTCTTAAAGACGAACTGGCTGCCGCTCACCAAGAAGCCGAAGACGCCAGAAAAGAGATGAAATCTCTTACTGAGAAGGCAGAGCTTCGTATCCAAGAGCTTGACGGCCAGCTGGAGCATCGGAAAGACGAAATCCAAGCCTTGGACGACAAGATCCTTGGTATGTTTTCTGCCTTTCTCGTTTCATCCTTCGTCTTTTTGAACGAGTTTTTTTTTCGCTTTTGCCTTACTTGTTTTTTGATTTAGTTCCTGCTGGTCTTGGTGACATTGATGATGCCACTCGCCTGGAGCTTGTGTTGGAGTTTGGTGAGCTAATTGCTCGCCAAACTGCTGCCGGGAAAGGCTTGTTAAGCCAAATGTTCCCGAAGGAGCTGCCTTTGGAAACCAATATGAGGACTCTGGTGCCTCTGCTTTAGGAATGCGCCAGCAACGCCGAGGAGCGTCTTCGTGTTGCCGCTCGTGGAGGTGCCAAACTTGCCTTAGGCAATGTTACGGGCCACCATCCCGAGATGGATATCAAGAGGGTGGTGAGATGCTTGCCTACCCATGATGCCGACGGCAACAAGATCAACCCTGGTGATGTTTATTACTCTGTAACATGCTATGCTTCCTTCATTGCTGACAAGATCAACCCCAAGGTGGTCTATGCTCGCCAGGACATGCCTGAACTTGTAGGAAGCTCGTCGAAAGATGAAATTTCAGAGCAGACTGGCACCCAAGGCGATGAGCAGGAGGAGACTGCTGCCTCACAAGCCAAAGGCGACGCTGATGCGCACTCTAAGTCCCCTGCACAAGATTGAAGAAAAAACTGTTGTGTTATGAAGTCCTTAGTCTTTAGGCGAACAAACTGTTTTATTCATGAAACCTTGTAATATATTTATGTGAACAAGTTTGTCTTGTGATGCATAGCATGCTCTTTTGGTACTTTAATGAAGTATTGCTGGCACTGAGCTATGCGACTATGTTCCTTGTCCGTCTTTGAATTATCTGGTTAATGTCTTTAGCTTTTTCGTATGTTAGCGAAACCTCAAAGACGGTGACACTTTGTTAGGCAGCATGACCATAGTCAATCTTCTTACACCTAATACTCATGCCGCCTTTGGGCGCGTAGAACATCTAGTGGAGCAACCCAGAACATAAACAATCAGAGAAAAAATCTTAGACGGACGCAAATTTATTTTTGTAAGGCAGTAAGCCGAACTTGTCATGCTTAGTTATTCGTGTTAACAGAATTGACATGTTCAATTTACGAATATGATCATTAGGAAATAAAAGATGGATGAGTAAGTATAACACTATCAAATGTAAATTTTGGCAATCTAAGGCTTTTTATTTCGTGAGCATAGACATATGTTTACAATAGAATTGCTAAGTGTAAAAGGACGTAGCTGCTCAATGTTCCAAGGGCGTTTTGACTCACTGAGCTTTGCTTCTTCGCCTATTTTCCTTTTGCGTCCCTTTTTCTTCTTCTTTTTGAGATCTCTAAGGTCCACAAGATAGTATGCCCCGCTCTTGAGCACTTTGCTAACAACGAAGGGTCCTTCCCATGTAGGGGATAACTTGTGCTCCTTTTTCTGAACTATGCGGAGCACCAAATCACCTTCTCGAAACGATCTTCGCCTTACTCTCCTACTGTGATATCTTCGTAGGTTTTGTTGGTATATGGCGGATCGCTGGAGTGCAATCTCCCTTTCTTCTTCGAGTAGGTCTAAGCCGTCTTGTCGGGCTTCTTCTGCGTCTGCTTCAACGTAGGCTGCAACACGGGGAGAATCATGTATGACGTATGTTGGGAGAACTGCTTCTGCGCAATATACAAGGAAGAAAGGTGTGTAGCCGATTGATCTATTGGGTGTTGTCCTGATGCTCCATAAGACGGCAGGCAATTCTTCTGCCCAAGCTCCAGCTGTCCTGTGTAATGGTACTTCCAAGCGTGGCTTTATGCCTTGCAGAATTATGCCATTGGTTCGTTCGACTTGTCCATTGGACTGTGGGTGTGCCACGGATGCCAGGTCAAGCCGAATGTTGTTTCTGCCGCAGTATTTTTCCAGTTCCCCAATGGCGAAATTCGTCCCGTTGTCGGTGATTATGTTGTGGGGACGCCGAAACGATGTATGATGTCTATGACAAACTTCGTGGTTGTTTCCCCGTCTATTTTTTTGATAGGCTTGGCTTCTACCCACTTTGTGTACTTGTCCACTGCTACGAGTAGGTGCGTTAAGCCGCCTCTGGTTGTCTTGAATGGACCAACCATGTCAAGTCCCCAGACCGCAAAGGGCCATGTGATGGGAATTGTTCTTAGTTCTTGAGCTGGCATCGTTGGTTACCGTGCGTAGCATTGGCATCCCGCACACTTTTTGACTATCACTTCCGCGTCTTGTTTTGCGGTGAGCCAGAAGAAACCATGCCAAAAGGCTTGGACGACTATTGCTTTTGAAGAGGCGTGATGTCCGCAGCATCCAGAGTTTATTTCTTCCAAGATTTCCTGACCCTCTTCTGGGGAGACGCATCTCTGGTATATCCTAGTGGTGCTTCTTTTGTATAGCTCTCCTTTGATGATTGTATAGGCTTTCGCCCTGCGTATCACTTGTCTTTTCAGCACTTCGTCTTCTGGTACTTCGCCGTTGACGAGGAAGTTGATGTAAGGTTGAGTCCAGTCAGGCGTTATCAGTAAGACTGCTACAGGTTTAACCGAATTTGGGTCCTCACCGTCTCCGCCTTTTATTGAAGGCTTGTACAATTGTTCCAGGAATATATCCTTAGGAACTTTGTCTCGTCGTGAGCCCATTCTTGCTAAGGTGTCTGCGGCTCCGTTTTCTTCTCTTTTGATATGCCGGACTTCAAGCCTTGTAAAGCATCTGCCGAATTCGTCAACTCTGCGTCTATATTCCGCCATTGTTGCGCTTTTGGTATCCCAGGTGCCGTCAAGTTGTTGCGCCACTAGATCTGAATCGCCGTAGCAAAGTAACCTTTTCACGCCAATGTCCTTGGCGATGTGGAGGCCGTGCAATAAGGCTTTGTATTCTGCAACATTGTTTGTGGCGTCAAAGTGAATTTGGAGAATGTAGTAGAGCTTGTCTCCTTTTTGTGTGGTTAGCACCACGCCTGCCCCCGAGCCTTTGAGCATTTTTGAGCCGTCAAAATGTAAAACCCAATACTCAGAGTCTGGCAAAGGCGTTTCATCCATACCTCCGTCCAATCAGCAATGAAATCGGCTAATGATTAGGATTTTATGGTTGTTCTTGGTTTATACTGGATATCGAATGCTGCTAGTTCGATTCCCCACTTAGCGACGCATCCTATGGCGTCTGCATTGTTGATGATGTCTGCAAGAGGTGCTTTGCTCACCACTGTTATGGAGTGATCCTGAAAATAGTGTCGTAGTTTTCTTGCGGCGAAAAATACGCCGTATGCTAACTTTTGATAGTGAGGGTACCTTTGCTTGGACTTCGAAAAGACTTCGCTTATGTAATAAACTGGTCTTTGCTCGGAGATTGCTTGTCCCTCCACTTGTCTTTCGACAACTATGACTGCACTAATTACCAAGTCTGTTGCTGCCATATATAGTTTGCTCCTGTGGTCTTAGTGCTGCGAGTATTGGTGCGCTGTTTAGAGCCTCTTTCAGTTGAGCCAGGGCGGTTTCGGCTTCTTCTGTCCACTCAAATTTGTCCGACTTTTTGAGAAGGCGGTAGAGGGGTAAAGCTTTGTCACCAAGCCTGCTTATGAATCGGCTTACAACAGCTACTGATCCTGTTAAGCGCTGGATGTCTTTGAGGCATGTGGGCCGCTTGATATCCATGATTGCTTTTATTTTATCAGGATTGACTTCTATGCCTCTCTCAGAAACTATGAAACCAAGGAGTTTTCCTGCTGAGACGCCAAAAAAGCACTTTCCCTGATTTAACTTCATCTTGTACTTTCGCAAGTTGTCAAAAGTTTCTTTGAGATCGGCTTATAGATCGTCTTCACGCTTAGTCATGTCTACAATGTCGTCGACATACGCGTGTACGTTACAGCCGATTTGGTCGTGTAGGCATCTTTGGATGCACCTTTGGTACGCCGCACCTGTGTTCTTTAGCCCGAAAGGCATTGTTAAGTAGCAGTAGGTACCGAAAGGCGTGATGAAAGAAGTCTTGATTTGATCAGACTTCTTCATCTTAATCTGGTGGTAACCGGAGTAAGCATCCAAAAAGCATAGTAATTTTGCCCCTGCAGTGGCATCTGCAACCTTGTCGATTTGCGGTAAGGCGAAAGGGCATTTCGGACAGGCTTTGTTTAAGCCGGTGAAGTCGATGCACATGCGCAACGCCTTCGTGTCCTTTTTAGGTACTAGTACAGGGTTTGCGGACCATTCTTTATGAATGGCCTCTTCTATGATGTTTGCGATTGTAAGTCGCGCTATCTCTTGTCCTATAGCTCTCTTCTTTTCTTGACCAAAACGCCTAAGGCTTTGCTTGACAGGCTTGGCGTCTTTTGTGACATTGAGGGAGTGCTCGGCAAGTTCTCTAGGGACTCCAGGAATGTCAGATGGAGACCATGCGAAGATGTCTCGGTTCTCACGGAGGAACTTGATGAGCTCGCCTTCCTATTTGTCGCTGAGGGTGGTGCCGATGTTCGTCGTCTTCTCCGCATCCTTGTCATCAATTTTTGCCTTCTTGGAGTGGGAACCTGCTGTGAAGGTGACGTCGTGTGCAGTTGGAGGCTTCTTTATGTCTGGCATATGCTCCTGCTTGACTTCCTTCAGGTATCCTGCAAGTTCGCCTTTGCTGATGACGGATTCTGCGAAGACGGTGTTGCCCAGCTCGCACTCCCGCGCCTTCTTGTAGCTACCGCTTACTGTGATAACGCCGTTAGGTCCAGGGATTTTGAGCTTGCTGTAGACATAGCACGGCCTTGCCATGAAGGTGGCAAGAGCTGGTCTGCCAAAGATGGCATGGTAAGCGCTTTTGAAAGGCACTACCTCGAAAGATACTTCTTCTTGTCGGTAGTTGTCCTCCTCGCCAAAGGTGACTTCCAAAGTAATCTGTCCAACGGAGTTTGCCTGCCGTCCTGGGACTATACCATGGAACTTGACGTCGTTGTGCTTGAGCTGGGTTTCTGATAGGTGCATGCGCTTGAGTGTTTCTAGGTACAGGATGTTGATGCTGCTGCCACCATCCATAAGTACCTTTGAAAGCCGACAATTTGCCTCTATTGGATTGACGACGAGAGCGGAGTACCCTGGGAATTGGGGAATACGATCTGGATGATCATTGCGATCCCAAGTGACCGGTACTTCGGACCAAGTTGCGTATTGGGGGACAACTGGCATAGTGGCATTGAGTTCCTTCCAGATGGCCTTTTCCTTCTTAGCTGAAGGGGTTGCCAGGAAAGTGACGAAGTTTTCTTCGACTCTGGGAAACTTGTCGTTCTTCTTAGCCTTAGCTGGTTCCTCGCCTTGATCCGACGAGCTGCTGTCGTCCGCCTTTGCCTCTTTGGTTGCTTCCTTGCGGATTTTGCGCTTATTGTTCTTGCTTGCCTTATATCCAGCCTCGGGGTCTTTCTTCATGTCGTCATCGATCCTGCACTGCCTGTTGGTGTGGGTGCATTTGCCGAACTTGCTGTGATAGGTACAGGGGAGGTCTTTGATGTCATCATATGTGACCTTGATGTTTTTTCCGCCTTTGCTATCGTTGTTCTGCTTCCACGGGCCTCCTCTTTGATTTTGTTCGCCTTTGTTGTAAGCAAAAGCTACTTCGTTGGAGGGGCCTGCATTGTCATTAGGATGTGATTTTTTCTTTGCCGACTTGGCCCGCTTATCGTTGTTGTTGATGGAGATGTCGAGCTTTGCGTCTCCATTGTCTGCACGAGCGTCGTCTTCTGCAATTGCGAGGTTGTTTGCACCGTCAAGCAGATCTACGATGGTGGTGATCCTCTGGCTTGACAAGATATAACACATCATGTTTCCTTTCTTCAAGCTGTGCATCAAAGCATGGATAGCTTGCGTCTCGGAGACACCTTCGCAACTGTTTTTCATTTCCGTCCATCGTGCGATGAAATTGCGACTGGACTCGTTCGTCTCCTGAGTGCAATGTAAGAGCTCTGGATAAGCCTTTGGACGTTTGTACGTGCAGAAGAAGTGTTGAGTGAAGCAACGATTCATGTCTTGCCAATTGTGGATACTTTTTTCTGGCAGGGTGTCAATCCACATGCGTGTAGTACCTTCTAACATCAGGGGTAAGAAACGGACTGCGACATCATAGCCTCCATTGTAAATTCCCACTGTGTTGAGGTAGTCAGGTAGCCATGTTTCAGGGTTATCCGCGCCATTGTGAAAGAGCATTTTCCCTCATGTGTGGTTTTGGTAATTGAATGACAATCTCTATGGACTAATGTTTGCATTGAGATATCATTATAGATCATGTCCATGGAATTGTGGAGTTCATGTGTTGAACTCTTGAAGCTCATGTGTTGAGTGAAGCTTATTGCAAGTATGTCTTGAAGATTCAAGACATCATCTTAGTGAAGAAAAGATGAGTTGTGCAAGACCAAGAGAAGCTTTCTCGAAAAGATCCTATGCTTGGTGCTTGCAATGGATACATGAAGACGAAGCTTAGCGAGACTCTCCCATTGTGAGCATGGGGGAGTATTTGGAGAAGTCTTCATCAAGCAAGTGTTTGGACGCGCAATCAAGAAATATGATCCACTTGAAGAGATCAAGATAGTCATCATCGAACTCAAGTGGAATGCTCAAGGCAAAGGTATGATCTTGATAGGGCTATAGGATAGATAGGCGTACTATCAAGAGGGGCTCTCAAGTTAGTAACTTGATCGCATTCTTGTGGAGAGCTCAAACCTTTGCATACTTGGCATATCATGTTTCTTGGTTCTTATTTGGCTTTTATGTTGGTGAGGAGTTAGAGCTTGGTTCATCTCCATGTCAAGCTCTTGTTCATCGAAATCGGTTTTACTTTGGACAACTTGTTGCGTTTTCGGTGGCGGAAATATTGCCGGTTCTACCGTGAGGAAAGTCCCACACCTTGCCATGTGTGGTGATTTTACTATATTTATGGGATGCAATATTTCGTCGCTATCTTTCCAACAAATTTGGTCTCACCTCATTTGGAGTTCATTTGCAAAAGTTATAGCAGTTTTCGTTTTGGTGTTTTGCTGATTCGGATTATTGGGGCCGGATATTCCGCTCTACCGGAATTTCCGGTTCCCCAGCTCATCCAAGAAAACGGCTAAGGAAAGGAGAAAAAGGGTTCTGACTCCAGTCGGAAATTGTGCTCGGAAATTTCCGTCTACCGGAATTTCCGAGTGCACCCAGAAAAGTCCTCCAGAAATGGCTAAGGAAAAGTTTGGTTTTGATTCTGACTCCAGCCGGAATTCCAGCTCGGAAATTTCATGGACTCGGAATTTCCGGGTGACCGGAATTTCCGAGTCTCTCTTAGACCGGAATTTCCGGGTGACCGGAATTTCCGAGTCTCACTTATACCGGAATTTCCGAGTGTCGAAACAGCCAACGGCTATATTTCCTGGAGGGGTATTTATACCCCTCCTCTTCTTCTTCCCCAGCCAATCAAAGGCAGCACGACTTTCCCCTCTCTCCTACTCCATTGTTGACCTTGGAAAGCTCACTCCCCTCTCAATCCCTTCATAGAATCTTGCATATTCTTTAGGGCAAGTTGAGAGGAGATCAAGATCTACAATCCTACCAATCCATCTCTTCTCTAAGTGAGGGGAACTTAGTGGATCTAGTTCTTGGAGTTCCTTTGTGGTTTTTCTCTTTGTTCTTTCTCTCTTCTCCCCCCATAAGCATTAGTTGCTTTTGGTGGGATTTGGGAGTGAAGGATTTGACTCCTTTGTGGTTTCCTTTGTTCTTCCTCTCTTATTCCCCTATAAACATTTGTTGTTGTGTTGTAATTTGAGAGTGAAGGACTTGAGCACTTCGTGTGCTCTTGCCATTGCATTTGCATCGGTTTGAGCCCTCCATGAGGATTCGTGGTGGTGATACTTGTGAGCTTGTTACTCTTGGGTCTTTGGACCCTAGACGCCTTTTGTGGCCAAGACCTTTTGTGGTCACTTGAGAGCCTCCAATTAAGTTGTGGGTGTGTGCCTCAAGACTTGGGAGCCCCCAATTAAGTTGTGGGTGTGTGCCTCAAGAGTTGTACGGGATTCGATCTCCGCCCCAAAGGAGATCAATAGTGGAAGGTGAACTCGCAACCTTTTGTGGTTGAGTTCATCAGGAGAAGAAGGCGAGCCTTTGTGGCGTTGCGGCTAACCTGTTGTGGTTGCGCACACCTCTCCAAACGAGACGTACACCCTTTGGGTGGAACTCGGGAATACATCCTCGTCTCCGCGTGCCTCGGTTTTTTCTATACCCGAGCTCTTTACTTATGCACTTTACATTGCGATAGCCTTCGTGCTTGAAGTCATATATCTTGCTATCACCTTGTTATTTGTATTTCTTAGCATAAGTTGTTGGTGCACATAGGTGAGCCTAGTATTTATATCTAGGTTGTATGCTTGTTAAAGTAAACCTCTAGTTTTATTCCGCCTTTATCAATCATACCGGAATTTCCGGTCATTCTTGGACCGGATATTCCGGCTCCTCGGAAAAAGTTTTAAATCGCCTATTCACCCCCCCCCCCCTCTAGGCGACGTCTATCCGTTCACATTGTACTTGTTCACAATTTTCATGACATTGCCAAGCGCCTCTAGGAGCTGCACCTTGCGGATTGTCGGGCCAAAGCACTTGGGACCTAGATAGGTTTCTTCCCTTGCGGCTCTGATCTCATCTAGGCGAGTGCGAGCGTCTGACACTTGGGTTTTTCCAGCGTCGCCTTGTTGATGCCGGCTTCCGTTGTGATGATGTGGTGATCGAGATCTTGAACGCCTGGGTTGGCGACCTTTGTCTGCATTCTCGTTGTCTCTCCTGTTGGGAGGTCGAGGCATGTTAAGCCGGTCACCATTACGTTATGGGGCAGCATCGTTGTCACGATTATTATCGCGATTCTTCTCACGCCTTCTCTCCTTTCTGGCGGCCTTGTCTGCTTTGTCCTTTTGACGTTCCTCCCTATGCCGGTTGGATCTTGTGCCTGATACATCGTCGCGTCGTCACGTCGGCTTTTCAGGTTGTTTGCCTTTGTCGTGACTGCTAGACTCGGATAGATCATTAATGGTCCTGCACCTGCTCCGACTTTGCATAGGACACTGTTGTTAGCAAGGCGACAGCTTGAAGTGGCTACCTCTTGTAGTTCTTCCGCCTTTTTGAGTAGTGCTTTTGAATAAAACACTTTCACATCAGTTGGGATCTCTTCGTCTTTCATGATCTCCCGTGCGGCTTCCATGTTGTTTGCAGGGGTGGAGAAGTATATCAGACCGTCTTTGTCTACGGTATAAGGGTATCTCTGCCACGCCTTCTTTTGAGCCGATGGTCGGTCAAAGTTCTTTGTGAGATCTCTATGGAGGAGAGGGTCGTGAGTGTCCTTCACGCGCCGGAATTTTTCTCTTTCCATGTGGCGGCGAAGATCTTCTTTGTCCTGGGCAGTGGCTTTGAGGGCTTTTTCCCTGTTTTGTAGAACCAAGTTATGGCGAACGCCTAACTCTGACTCACGAAGAAGGTATTGGCGCCTTTCTTCGAGTTCTTCTGGGGTTGCATTGGGACCTAGCGGCGTCTTGAGTATGTCAAGTGCTTTTTTGCGCGCTTCGGGCGTTAGCTCGGCCTCCTGATCTTTGTCAAGGTTTGCTTCAAAGGGGAAGGCACCTTTTGGCTTGCTTCCGGACGCCTTTGTTGTGAAGACGTCAACCTGTGACTCTAAACTAGCAGATTTTGAAGGTGACTTCGACCCATCTGCATGCTTGCCGGGTGCATCTGTTTCCATAGAAGTTGGCCCTGTCATCATGACTTCTTTGGGCCCAGATGCGACTTTTCTCGCGAAGTCGCTATCTGTGCTTTCGGTATCTGAGTTTTCCGCCATTGGGGCTGTGTTCTCAGATCCGGCTTCCAAGTCTGGACCAACTTGTAGAGCTGGTATGATGGACTCAGAATCAGAGCCTGCCGGCTGATCGCCGGTGGTTGCGATTGCTCCTACAAAGTGAAAATCAGACTCCATGTAGCCTTCGGAGAGGCTGGAGCCAGTTTCTCTTTGTGAATCTAGATCGTAAGCCGCAAAGCCCTTAGGCGATGCCGGATGCGATCCGTCTTCTGGGTGGTGGGCGGGGAAGAATTTTCCAGATCCCCTAGGGAATCCGTATGCGGCGGCCGTGAAGCCGGTGATGATGTTGATGTCGCTGATGGGGATGATGAAACTGGAGACGAGTTCGTCGTCTGCCGGAGTCCATGAATATGCTTCGACGAAGCCGACATCGCCATCCAGATTGGCGCGGCCTACCGCCATAGATCTTCCGATCTCGCCTAGAGCTCCCGCCTTGAAGGTGACGCCTAACGCCTTATGCCCCACAGACCACGGTGGGCGCCAACTGTCGGGTTATTGGATTCTTAGGTCCCATGCTCCAATGGTGAAGAGAGGGGGAAGGCATGGCGACTTCTAGGATCAGGATTGCACACAAGGGTTTACCCAGCTTCAGACCTTGCAGCGGTGGCAAGATCCTACGTGCTGCTATAATTCACTAGATGTGAATATGTGTACGGGTTACAATGTAGGTTGTAAGGCGTGTCCCTTGAGAGGAACAAGAGACATGCTTATATAGGCGCCATACCTTCTCCTACAAGGAAAGGATAACCGACCTATATTAGGAGTCCTAGACTAACACGGGGTAAACCCTAACTTGTTCTCTAAGGCGAACGTCGGTTCGTCTGTATCCTGCTCAGCTTGTAGGCCTTCTCTTGCGCTTCAGCCTACTGGGCCGCCTGATAAGCCGAAGATCTTATCACCTCTTGGGCCACCATGGTAAGCTGGCTTATCCCACATGGTCGACATACCTGTTTGGTATATCCTCCACATTTACCTACCATCCTTAACTACTTTTGATGTGATTGAGCCAGACGATGAAATTTTTCTAAAAAATCTCAAGAGTTGTTTTTATTTGTATTGTCAAATTCAGAATTCATATGTAACTTCATGGAAGCTTTCATGTATGCATCGAGGGAGTTTTATGCAAATAAATTTACACCTTATGAAGTGTTTTCCTTGAGACCAAATTTATTGATTGTTCTAGGATGTGACACCACCTCTATAGCGTGAAGATGATTTTAAGAGCTCTCCATTGGAAAATCTACAGGACAAGGAGTGTAGGAAGGCAGTAACTCAATTGTTTATATGGAGGAACCTCTGTTTTTCCTATCAGGATGTTGTTTCATTACAAAGTGTGTGTAGCAGTTCGATCAGAAAACATGTGATGGTCATCTAGCCTATATGAAATTTTGAGTTAAAACATGTGTGCACATCGCTCTTTTTGTCTAACATATTCAGGTCACTTCAAAATATTTAATTCTTTCTCAATATTTTGAAAGTGATTCCTAACTTGTGATAGATATTTTTGTTTTTTCACTTGTATATTATATTATTTTTCCATACTAATGGTATTTTCTCAAATTTATTTCTCAAAACAGATATATAGTATGATTTAATTCCTGGTTTTGTTTACACAATTTCCCATATGAAGGAAACACATTAATCTGTTTAAAAAATATGATGCCAAAGGATGCAATAGTTTTCATATTTTTTTGTAAGTGTGAGGCAAAAGATTTGCTCCAACCGTTTATTCAGAAGAAGGTGTTCGGTTTATTAGTAGATATTTTCATATTTGGGCTCAAGTAGGTTGACGAGTCCTTTGAGTTATCACAGGCTGAGTTTGTTTGTTTGTTTGTTTGTTTCAACACTTATGCCGGACGTACTTAGCTTTGTTCTCATTTTGAAATGAAGTCTGGTTCCATGGCGGATACATATGGAAATAAAGTGTTCAGTTGTTTAGTATCTAAAATGATAGAAAACACTAAAAGTATGATAAGTTCAAAGTTAAATCATAGTTGTTTAGATTCACCCTTATATGTTCAAGTGGAATACGCGGGCACAAATTTTGTCATTTACTACAATATGTATCCTTGCCATTGCTTTTTAACAAGTGCAAAAAAAAAACGAGTTGAAGTAAGGTGGTATTTTTTCTCTCTATTTGTGTTGATAATCTTAGTAGTTTTCTGAGACATTCACGCCTTCTCACGAATGGTGGCAGTATAATTTTCCTTACTTTTAACCTCACTCGCTCCTTTCCAAATCAATTGACGTAAAAATATATACAGACATATTTCAGTTGTAAATACATCCGAATTTAGATAAGTTTACATCATCTAGTAATTCGGTATGGAGGGAATGGTACAACTGTTTATGTTCCAAAGCTGTGGGGCCATAAACCAGTTACACACAGTACCACAAACAAACATCACAACTCGGGTGCGCCTAGCACCCAACAAGCAACGAAAGCTTCCGCTTCCCTTCCCCACGAAGCGTCTCGGCCCTGGCCCCACTACAGGTGGGCCCAACAGATCCCAGTAACCCGCCCGCTAAATTAATCCACCGACTAATCATATTCTCGATCCCCACCGTCGGTCACCCCACCGACGGCGGAGATCGCGCGGGCGTGACGTGGCCCGAGACATCCGACGCCATAAACCGGCGTGATTAACTCGCATTAATTAATTGTTAATTAACCGGCGCGAGATCTTTCGTTATGGTGACAGCGAGGCTCTCTTTCCTTTCCGCAGCATCGACGAAC
The DNA here is from genome assembly GCA_026929855.1 of Poa annua. Lineage (NCBI taxonomy): Eukaryota > Viridiplantae > Streptophyta > Magnoliopsida > Poales > Poaceae > Poa > Poa annua. The sequence continues at coordinate 8,855,375 of CM049432.1, forward strand.
CGGAGGAGGAGGGGAAAGGGCGGAGAGAATCAGAGAAGAGATGGTGCTGGAATCGAGATCGCGGAGGCGCGCCGTCGCAATGTGAGCGAGGAGGGCGGGGCCGGGGAGGAAGAAGAAGGAGCAGGAGCGGGCGTCGCGAGCGATCCCGCGACGAGCCGCCCGTCGCCGATCCCCGCGAGGTACCTATTTTTTCTACTGTTCCCCCTTCTATTTCCTTCCATGGAAGGAAGTGCGAGAACGTTTCGGGGGTTTCGTGGACACGGGATGGCCGGGGAATCGGGGTTCCGGCGAGGGATGGCTGCGGAGGCGCTACTTTTCTGTCTCTAGGGCCGTCGTCGTCGGGTTGTCTGTGGTTGTGCCGTGCGCGCCTGCCTGTGCGGGGAGGGGGAGGGGCTTCCTAATCCTAGGGTTGGTGCGGGCCTGCGGGGGCTGGTTGCTGGTTAATTGGGCGAGTTCTTAACACTAGAGGTAGTGAGGGCCTGCCTGTGCATTTAGTGTATACAATACATTCGATGGATGTGTCCTGAAGCAGATTCTTCCTTCCAGGAAGCACGATCCGCTGGAATAAAACACGCTGTCAAAACCAGCATGGTTATGTATGCGTTCTCTTTCAGAACCGAAGAGTAATTTTTGGGTTTCTACTGGGCTAGGAGAAGGAGATTACCAGTTCCGTGGTCCATACCCTCATTACATTGTCTGCTACTTTGGCAGTAACAATAGCAAGTGGAGTCCCTCGGTCCACATATTATCAGTCATACATTGAGTGGTGTATTTTATTGCTACATAACACTTCACAGCGGCAATGCGCCATGGACACATAATCTAGTTATCTCTGCACATCGCTGTAGGCTGGCCAAAAACCTGGTAACAGCGCCATACAGTTATCCGTTATAAGTATATATATCCCAATTAACTGCCAGGTTAACATGTTGCAGGGATTTACAAGATGCTGCGGCCTAGCTGGAATGACATTTTGGCATACATGTCAGAGTATTTGTCTGCCATAGTTGCTACGGCCATTTTTGCACTGGTAAGTGGCGTGACGATTTACTACACCATCAACCAGCTGAACAAAAACATCAGCTTGAGCTTGATGAAAGCTATCAGAGCTAGGGCAAAGAAGTACAAGAAACACAAAGACAAGGTCCCTGCTGCTTCCCACATTTGGAGAAAAGAACCTGGCTCTCGGAGTAAAGGTCTGAAATGCTGTGTGTGCATGAAGTCTGTTTCGCCTCCTCAGTATTTGGGGGGAACCATCCATCAGTGCGATATTTGTGGTGCCACTGCGCATCCTAGTTGCTCAGGGAATGCGCACAAAGATTGCAAATGCGTTTCTATGGTTGGTCTTGACCATGTCATTCACCAGTGGGCCGTTCAGTGGATTGACACGGCAGATCGCTCTGAGGAGGACTCGTTCTGTTGCTACTGTGATGAATCTTGCAGCGGAGCTTTTCTTGCCGGGTCTCCAATTTGGTACTGTATGTGGTGTCAACGACTAGTGCATGTTGATTGCCACAACAACTTGGCTAAGGAAACTGGTGATATCTGTGACTTGGGCCCATTGAAGCGGCTGATTCTGTCACCTCTCTGTGTGAAGGAGCTTCATAGAACAGGTGCGGCAGGAATTTTCAGTTCTATCACAACTGGTGCTAATGAATTGGCTTCCACTGTCCGGGAGACGATCAGAATTCGTAGTAAAAGGTACAAAAAGGGGATAACTTCTTCTGGGGAGAGCTCTGGTGCTGCTGAGCCACCATCTGATACTGAAGGAGACTCACAAGGACCAAACACTCCCGCTAAGGGGGATGATCATGTCAATGGTAAACTTGATGAACTACATCAAAGCTCTGAATCAGAAAAAGATGAACAGTTCATAGCGGATAACGCCACTAGCAGGCCAAATATACAACATGAGAATTCCCATGTCGAAAATAATCAAAAACATGAAATTGTGGACGTTCCTTCTGATTCGAGGCCATTGCTAGTGTTCGTTAACAAGAGAAGTGGTGCTCAGAGTGGTGATTCATTGAGACAACGTCTGCAGATCCTTCTTAATCCTTTGCAGGTTGGTGTAGCGAATTCTTGTTGCTTCTAACCCTTTACTAGCTTTAAATTGTGAACTGTTGCTTCATTTGCTCTGATCCATGCTGCTTATGTGATTTATTTCTAGCATATTGTTTATTATCTTTCGTAAACTTACACTTCCCCCGTTCCGCAATATAAGATGTTTTAGCCTTTTTCCATATTCACATGTATATAGATGTATCTTGACACATTTTGGTGCATATGTACACTTTAGTGTGATTCTAGACAACACTAGTTGAATGCCCGTGTGTTGCTACGGCATTTTTACATATTTTTTCTTACAAACGTAACGCATCTAAAATTCACGTTTAAAGAAAATGTAGCAAAAATATAATAAGACTATTGTGCTTTAAAATTAAATTTGATGATCGTAAGTAGATGTTTTCATATACTCCACCTTGTCAGAGCTAAATATAAAAGGCATGAACTAAAAGGTGTACTGGATTGTAAATGATATGCACAACATAACCAAACACATTTAAAGAATTGCCGAACTTTTCTCTTGTAGGATTTTCTCCTATAAATTATTATATTATACAGAGAAAATGACGCAGAACCGCTGAAATTGGGGCATATGTGAAGGATTGCCACCGAAATTGGGGCTAGGGATAGAAAGCACCGCACTTTGGGGCAAGGTTGTGACAAAAAACACTGATTTCAAAATTAACCTCTCCTAACAGCCATTCTGACATGGCGGTCCCACTGTCAGGCTGACGTGGCGAGGCGGGACGGACGGGAGGTAACGGCAAAGGCTCAAATCCATCATCCTCTTCCTCTTTAAGGAAACCTACTTCCATTTCATCATCTGAAGGAACCCAATCATTATTTTTTGGTATTTCTACCTGAGAGTGACCGTTAAATGTTGGGCCCTGCCTTTTAACTTTCTTCTTCACTGGCTTTTCAACACAATCTGCATCTTGTGTAACAAAGATGTCTTCTATATCAGTGTAACCCTCACAATGTAGCAGTGGATCATCTCTTTTTCTTTTAATTACTGCTATTTTTTGTTTCATCTCCTCTTCCTCTTTTCTTCTAATCTCCTCTGCATGAACTGGATCAAACTGGATGTCATTCTCCTCACCTATCCCTCTATATTCTTCGTCTTCCGACAATTGATTCTCATCAACTTGTGTGTGCAAGGTCTTGCAGTACACACTGTTTTGTGTCTGATCATATTGTGCAGTGCCTTCCTCTTGCTCAAATTCATCTTGTTGTACTGTCAAATCAATGTGACTTGGTGCTGGTTTGGCTACACGTTTTGTCCACTGTTCCTCTTCACTGGCGACACAAGAACTGCTTGTTTTTTCTTATCCCTCATGACAGTTAGTACTACTTTCTTGCTAGCTTCATACTTCCGAAGCATATCTTCAACCTTAGCAGTGTTGTTAACTTCAGCTAGCCCATCAAGTCCCTCCCCTTCAGCTTGAACATAGTACAGTGAGTCGCAGATTCCATATCCCTCCTCCATCACAGACAGCAAAGACAAATACCTAATGTCACGTCGGCGCATTGATTCGTGCACAAATTTGACACCATCGAACTGAATATACAGATCCCACATCTCTGAATCGAGCCTAATGCAAATTAAAACAAGGAATCTACATTCTTGTCGACAGCACAACGAAATTAAAGCAATAAAGTGCTAACTCTAAATCGACGACAGCACAACGCAATTTAACTTACCCGTCGTCGCAGACGTAGTGGCTAAGATGGTACTCGACCGAGCTTCCGGCCGCCGGCGCGTCGCCAGCATGCGGGTACGGAGGAACCAATGCCAGCGGCGAGGGCTCGTCACGGTCCGAATCCAGATCGATAGGGCTAGGGGAGAGGACGATGCTGGACAGAAAATCCTCCGCCACCAGTATCGGCCGCTCCGCCGCCGTCACGGTCTCCGCCGTCGCAGCCGCCAGGGTCGCCCTCTACTCCACCGCGCCACCTCCGGTCGCCATCTTCTCTCACCAGCACAGGAAACAGAGCTCAAGAGTAGCCCTAACTCCAGAGAGATGTAACGGCCGATTACCTCCCGTCCGTCCCGCCTCGCCACGTCAGCCTGACAGTGGGACCGCCATGTCAGAATGGCTGTTAGGAGAGGTTAATTTTGAAATCAGTGTTTTTTGTCACAACCTTGCCCCAAAGTGTGGTGCTTTCTGTCCCTAACCCCAATTTCGGTGGCAATCCGTCACATATGCCCCAATTCCAGTGGTTCTGCGTCATTTTCTCTATTATACAACATATCACACACCTCAAAATTCGGATGTTGAGCAATTAACAAAGCAGCGGAATAAGATGCATAGTTCAAGACATCATATTCTTTGCTATAGTGAACACTATGTACATCATAGCAGCTGGCAGTAGCTTTTTGGATGCAAACATTCTGAGACTGATCGTAATCCTTTGCATCTCCATGAACTCAAGGATTTAATTTTCTCACCACCAGGCGCAATGTAAAGACACTAACAATTTCCATTCCAACGGCATCCTTTGGGCCTCCAACTGTGCTTGGTTTATTTCGATCAACATTCATGATGGCTGGCCTGTGGGGTCAGCATCTGCATCATCAGTTCAAGTCGGCCATAGTCGAGATAGAAGGACCCCCACAAAACATGCATGCTAGAATAGAAAAATAGCTTACTTTATGATTTATCCATGGCCCTGTCGAGCCGCCAACATTACATATAAATCTGAAACATGTGCTAGCATTCTCTCGCTTAACAGGATGCCGACGAAAGTAGACCTCAAGAATCAAATAAGATGTTATATTTAGCAATACAATAGATCACAATAAGGATTTCATCAAGCTAAATAAGCCAAAGTTTGTATTCATGGGTACAAAAAGATAAGACGATTCAGTAAGCTAGCATAAGCAATACTGAAGTACATGTATCAAAATTAAGGAATGCACACATTAATGAATTCCAGTTGTAGTTTGAAGCAACAATGTCAATACTCATATATTTTTACGGTGCGAATCCACTCTTGTAATTGATAATCACAGCCCTTACATTGCAATACTATAACCAGGACTTCACAATATGAGCTATACCAATTTCAAAGTCTGCGAGTTAATTTCATAACTTGCATTAAGAATATGAAAACACTTTTGACAAAAGTGCATGTTAATGTCCCATAATTTGCTAGCTGGTCGTACGAAGTGAAGAACATACTTATTTTAAAGAAGAAGGAACCTTGTCGGTGGAGACGATCTGGCACAGCAATCCTCCGAGTTCTTGTAAATGGCTGAACACAGGTAAAAAAGTATTATCTTACAAGAACAGTAGTCGGGGTAATCCATGGTGATGCATCATTGGACATGACACCAAACATTAACCTTGATTATGCTCTCTATATCAACAGATCATGCTTGACTGAACAATAGCTGTTGTAACTGCGATATCAACATCCATCTCGCTTCATCTTCCTAAAAAAAGTGAGGCCATATCAATGTCAAAAACCTCTTGAGAAAAAGAATGCTCCTATTTCAATTTTTGTTGTGTACAGAATTAAAAAAAGTTTTAACCCTGGCCACCAAGCCCAAGACTGCCAATTACCAATTAAGTATCAGAGCTGGCAGAACCTGGTTTGGCGTACTAAAGCCTAAATTCCCAGATATGCAATTACTCAAGGTTTGTACTGCATCATCACATGAAACATGGAGTATCATGGGTGTGAGAGAGGGTTCTGCTCCTAACAAAACCATGGTCCACTGTAGTAGTTCTGCAAATTAATTCATATCCTACCAGATGTGCGGTCTATGTGATAACCATGGTGGTAACATTCCACTTACAAAAGCTACAACTACTGTATGAATGAATACAACGGTTGGGAGGAGAGATACCAACGAAGAGAGAACTTCCATCAGCTGGTTCACACCAAGGGAGAGAACCGGCAGCAAATTTTGATGCCTCTCCATCATGTGTTGCTAGACCGCAGTGCAATTGTAAAATCAACCGGTGCTCTAAACCTGCAATGACAAGCATTCAGCTTGTTCCCTCAGAAACAAGGGCTACCCCAGAAACAAAGGCAACAATTCATAAATGCTTAGGTCTAGAATCTCACCACAATATCAACCAATGCAAATACAGGGCGATACCTACAGGAACTTGTCGAGATTTTATGGATTGTGTATTAAATTATATGTCCCAAATAGCACATCATCTACACTTAAATAGATCCGACTGGTATGTGTATTCCTAGCAGCTACACAAGGCATAATACTTCTTACATATTCACATAACTAATGCAACTGCCACACATTTTGCAGGCTAGCATGGGATAGGTGGTACCACAAAAAAAATCATTCAATAAAATATATAAGAATCATCTTCTCACTTCAACTACCAACAGCACAGGTTAGCGCAATCATGTGAACCAGGAATTATTCCAAATTCTCAAGAATGGAACATGTCCCTGGAATCTACTTAAGGCTGTAGATCAGAGCAAGAAAACATGAGCGTACCTTGTGCTCTACGTCGATGGATGGGAGCCCGTGCTGACAGAAGTCAGTGATGATTCAGTCCGACATCCTCCACCAGCCAATGCCCGTCCATGGCCTTCTTAAGGAGGTCGTCCAGTGTTGGTGGCACGTCAGTGGTGGACTCAGCACCCTCCGGCAACCTGTCAACACAGAGCAGCGACATGGAGCCATGGACACAAGTGGAGGCAAGCGGAAAGGCGGGGTGGCACGGGCTGGAGCCTCGGGAGGTTTCCGGCGTGGAGACGAAGGCGACGGCGTGGCCCATCTCATCTTTTTCTATCGGAGGCGGATCCCATCTCAGGAGACTAATTCGATCATGGGGAGGAGGATCCCGTCGCGTTGTGTGATGTCGTGGCTGGTGATGGTTGCGCTGCCCCGCCGCGTGCTAAAGCTTGCCATGCCGCCGCCGTTGTCGCCGAGGTTCCCGGTGGCTGGTTGGCGGCGGAACTGGTAGGTTCTCAAGTCTCATCTGGGCGGCCGTCAGAGATGGGGTGGTGCCAAGGGCGGTGGTGGATCTGCTCATCGGTAGAGAGGTCACAATGGAGAGGAGAAGATGGCAGCGCCGGAGAACTGCGTGTAGGGCATGCGAACTGGTGTAGTGCCGCCGCCACGAAAGAGAGGAGGGGAAGGGAAACGAGGATTGGATGTTTCTGGGGTGAAGTTGACGGGATTTTTTGGGCCTCGGCCCATCTGTGCTTGCGGGCGCGTAGACAAGCGTATCGCGACTCGCGAGTTGGAAGACGAAAAAGAGTAAAGATGTACAATACCTACAACATCTTATATTGTGGAACGTAGGGAGTATGTATCCCGTAAGGTTTGCGACACATAAATAATTCTGTCTCAGCTTTATTCGTTCATAACTATATGCTGCGTATTACTCTGTATTATTTTAAGTTTTAGTGCTGGATTTCAAGGTCCGTACTTAGAATTCGATTAATGATTCTCCTTTCAATTCTTAATGATTTCAATCTTATGGGTTAGGCCTATTTATTTATAATAAAACTCTTGTTTCACATTCTTTTGTGGTATTAATTCTCTTTTGTGGTGCTAACTCTTACATTAGGTATTTGAGTTGGGCAAGGATCAAGGACCAGAAGTTGGTTTAGCTTTATTTCGGAAGGTGCCTCACTTCAAAATTCTTGTTTGTGGTGGTGATGGCACTGCTGGTTGGGTTTTGGATGCCATTGAGAAACAAAAGTTCGAAGCACCTCCCCCTGTAGCCATCCTTCCAGCTGGTACTGGCAACGATCTTGCGAGGGTTTTATCCTGGGGTGGTGGTCTCGGTGTTGTTGAAAAGCGGGGAGGTTTATTCTCAGTTTTGAAAGATGTCGAGCATGCTGCAGTTACTGTTCTTGACAGGTGGAAGATCACTATAATGGACAACCAAGGAAAGCTCATCTCTTCACCAAAATTTATGAACAACTACTTTGGTATGTCCATCCATGTCCTTAGCATACATCGCTGTAATAGTTTGCATTGTAAGGTACCTTAGTAGTTAATGCTGATACTTTTCAGGGGTTGGCTGTGATGCAAAAGTTGCTCTAGATATACATAACCTGAGGGAGGAAAACCCTGAACGATTTTATAGCCAGGTAAAACTGCGCTTGCTCCCACCCTGTTATATGCACAACTGCACATGTTGGAAGGCCGTTTTTTCCTTAAATATTTCAAGTAAACTTGTTGGTGCTCTTGCTTGGTTGACAGAACCAGACATGTGGAAACGTTACATCATGATAAATTGTCATTTTTTTCCAACTTCCCTTTGTAACAGTTTATGCTATACAAAACTACACTGATCTTCTTTTACCATGGAAATGTATATGTTTTGAAGTGTTGAATAGTCTATACTAGTATATGATTTCATGTTTTTGTATAAATCGTAAGATAAGAGATGCTATTATTCTATTTATCAAAACGTTTTAGATTGTTAGAATTAATTCATCCAGCTGCTAATGATAGCATACAATTTGTCTGTCCATGTTCTAGCAGAAACAAAAAAAATCTTTCACTAATATGACACAATGTCTCTGTAGTTCATGAATAAAGTGCTTTATGCAAAGGAAGGCGCAAAGAATATGATGGATAACATGTTCTATTATTTTCCATGGGAAGTCAAGCTTGAGATAGATGGATCCAACATTGATATTCCTCAGGTAAAAGTGGATTGCATTTACTTACATGTCCTCTTTTATGTGTCTTAGTTAGGACACAACCTTGCACTGGCATATCTGCAGTGATGGTGAACATGATTTTTTAAGATTATTACTGTTGTGTGATCCTTCACTTGGTTAAAATTAATTTAGCATATCTGGTATTCCCTTTGGATGTATTGTAGAAACATCTCCTGGTTAGGCGACCCCCACCATGTAGCAAGTGCATTGAAAGAAAAATATTAGACTATGTCATGTTCCTTATTTCTTTCCTCCGTTGCAGGACTCTGAAGGTATCCTTGTCGCCAACATCCGGAGCTACATGGGAGGAGTTGACCTATGGAAGAACGAAGATAGTGTCTCCGACACTTTCCAACCTCAATGCATGCATGACAAGATGCTAGAAGTAGTTAGCTTCACGGGAATGCTGCATCTTGGAAGGCTGCAGGTAGGGCAGAAGAAGAATTCTTGTTTTAGACTCCATGTTTTTGTAATACTATATATTCAATATGGACTATATATTGATAATCTTGCTCCAGGTAGGGCTTTCTCGCGCACAAAGGTTAGCTCAAGGACATCATGTCAAGATTGAGATCACTACTCCGATGCCCATCCAAGTCGATGGAGAGCCATGGTCTCAGGAGCCATGCACCATAGAAGTTTCTCATCATGCCCAGGTTAGCCTCTCTCCCTCATTTGCACATTTAACCATGCTTTTGTCCTCCCCTGCTAATGCACATGTTTCTTTTCCGAAGGCCTTCATGCTGAAGAGAGTCTTTGAAGAACCTATAAGCCACGCTGCGTCCATAATGGCCGACATTCTGGAAAACGCCGAGAACAGTGGCACCATCTCAGCCTCGCAGAAAAGTGCTCTGCTTCAGGAGATAGCGTCTAGACTTTTGTAGGAAGCTCTGCACAACACCATCACGGAGCCATGTAGTGTCCCCGTAGCATTTAACCATCCTAGGCCCCTTTTGTACATACAGTCAGGGCTTTCTTCTTGGATCGCCTTGTGTATAATTTCTGTAAAATTTTGTAGGACTTGAGATGAGCACTACCAGAAATGGTTACTGGTAGCCTAGTTCTTGGTGGTTCTGGCAAATGTTTGCTCAGTCGGCTGTTTGGCTTGTTAGGTGACTGCTGATTCGGTGTGATACTGTGTGCGCAGTTATGAGCAGTGGGTTTACACAAAGTTATTACTTTATCAACAACTTGCACAAGTTTTCAACGGTTTTTTATCTGTTCTCTTTGTTCTTCCTGTTCTTCCTGCTGTTGTTCTTTGAGAATGCATGGAAAAAGAAAACTGCTAGTTGGTTTAGTACATTCCCGTGTATGGTTCTATAAATTAGTTAAATCTATGCTTAGTAATTCAAACCAGCCCGTCTAGCTCAGTTGGTAGAGCGCAAGGCTCTTAACCTTGTGGTCGTGGGTTCGAGCCCCACGGTGGGCGTTTGAAATTTTTTTGTGGTTGATGGTACATTCCATTTTTTCAGTAATGTAATAGAGTAACGGTTTTAGGGATTTTTTTAGCTACACTTTACCATGAATCTCTTGAATAGTCTAAGACTTATATCCGTAGCGCCTAAGTTTCAAGCACCACAGTGGGCGATTGAAAGTTTTTTGTGGTTGATGGTACATTCCATTTTTTCAGTAATATAATAGACTAACGGTTTTAGGGATTTTTATAGCTACACTTTACCATGAATCTCTTGAATAGTCTAAGACGCCTAAGTTTCAAGCCCCACAGTGGGCGATGGCGTTTGAAATTTTTTTGTGGTTGATGGTACATTCCATTTTTTCAGTAATGTAATAGAGTAACGGTTTTAGGGATTTTTTTAGCTACACTTTACCATGAATCTCTTGAATAGTCTAAGACTTATATCCGTAGCGCCTAAGTTTCAAGCACCACAGTGGGCGATTGAAAGTTTTTTGTGGTTGATGGTACATTCCATTTTTTCAGTAATGTAATAGACTAACGGTTTTAGGGATTTTTATAGCTACACTTTACCATGAATCTCTTGAATAGTCTAAGACGCCTAAGTTTCAAGCCCCACAGTGGGCGATTGAAACCTGTTTTTATGGTTGAAGTACATTCCATTTGTTAAGAATGTTATTGGCTTTGCCACTAGGGATTTTCATAGCAGCGCCTAAGTTCAACATGAAACTCTTGAATAGTTTAAAGACCAAATCTATAACAAGACCAAATCTATAACAAGACCACTTTTTAACATGTATTTAGCCTGTATAAATATTGTGTTTGAGTATCACCTATACACCTAGTTTTAAAAACCGGACCAGCGGTTCGACCGGAAAAAACCAGAACCGACACCCTGTCCTGTTTTTTAAGCGCAAAAGACCGGGCATAAAAAAGCCGGGAAAATAAATAAAAATAATTGAATTTCAGCAGGATTCGAACCTGAGTCCTGAAGTTACGTAACAGACACCATCAGCTGTGCTTATTACCACCTGCTGTCTTGCTTGTTTGTGTTATAATTCTGAATTGCACATTTTATATACGATTTGGCAATGATTTTTCCGAAATTAGCTTATTTATTCATTAAATTTGTGGTTTTTTATCGCTATCAAACCGAGTGAACCAACGAACTAGCTACCTCACCGGTTCAATGACCGATCCGGTTTTTAAAACTAGGCCTATACATGGTCTAGAGGGACCATACCCGCACACTCAAGTAGCATTAGGGCCAACTAAGATAATCTCCACCAGCAACCTCAATTTTTTTCTGCACTCAAGTAACCCTATCCATTTTTATCTAAATCAAATAAAACAGGAGTCTAACAATAATTTAATAAAAAATAGTATATACTTATTATAACAATTAAAATAAAATTTCGCCAAGCTCCAGTAAAGAACGTGACACTCAAACTATTCGTGTCCTTTAAGCACCTAGAAGTACACGACTAGATAATTTTATAGTTATTCATGAGTTGTTTCATCACGAATTAGTTAATGTGAGACGAGAGGGGCCTGATTTTAAATTTGGTGTTTGAACACCGTACCACCGTCTCGCTCAATCTCAATGATCATGTTGTACACGATAACACACAATTTTCCATATCAAAATGCTCGCTCCGCAACTTTCGAGACAATCTCTTATATCTTTGTAAAGTGAGTTCGCCCTATGGACAACACTAATGTTTGATTCATCTTCTCATGTTTAGCTACATACTGAATTTAGATTTGAAACACATACATTTCAAAGTGTCATGTTTTTTTTGCTAGGCGTGGACTGCTCTCTCTGCCACTGGGCCAGGCTCCCCTCCCGACTCTCTTCGTCCTCACCGTCGCTCGCCACTCCGCTCTCTCAACCAAAACCCCAACCACCCACCGGCAAGCAAAACCCTACCTCCTCCGTCACCTGCCGCCGGCGCCATGGTCGTCTCCTTCAAGATCTCTCGCCGCGGCCGCCGCTTCTACCCGCCACGGCCGCCTCCCGCCGCGGACCCGCCTACTGCCGCGCCGTCCCCGTACGGGCCGCCGCCGCCGCGTCCGCCGCCGTGGGACGACGTAAGCACCCTCGTCTCCTCCCCCCACTCCCTTCCATATCGATCCTCGTGTTAAACCGAACAATCGAAACCCTACTGCCTACTCACGCTTCCCGCATTGCGAGATTTCGTCGTGCCTGGCTCCTGGCTGCAAGTGTTACGCACACTCCGTCTGAAATCGTGCACTGCAGGCCGCCGGGGCGGGTCCGGGGCTCGGCACCGGCACCGACATCGCCGTCCTTCCGGGCATACGTGGTCGAAACGGAGTCGATCCTTCCGATCTCGGTGAGATTACACGATCGAGCTACCTGCCTGCCCAATTTCGGGACGTGTTAGTTAGTCTGTTCTGTTGTGGCTCGCTCAACAATGTCTCTGTGTGATTTCGTTGGTGCAGACCTCGAGCCGTCATTCGCGCTGAATCTGTTTCCGGATGGATACTCCATTGGTGGGCTCAACAAGGTCTCTGTGTGTGTGAATTCATCGGAAGGGTGTACTGTGTGAGTTAGTTCCTGCTCATGACTGAATCAGTTGGTTTCTCTGTAGGGAATGCTTGTGTTTCTGATTGATGACGATCCAGAGAAGAAGCCCTATACTAGGGAGTCCAGAGCTTTGCTTTCCGTAAGTATGGTGCTTGTTTTATTTCCATATAATGTCAAGGGGGGATATTAATCATTAGTCAGTTTTCAATTACAGAGTTATTATAAGGAGTGAGCACTTGCACTGTAAATTGTTACCTTTTTCTCCTTCTATATGATCGGGCAACGCTCCTGACGATGTTTCGAAAAGAAAAGTACTTGCACTGTGGAGTGGGTGCTAGGATTTGCAGTCCATTTCCGTGCAACATGTTTGTGGGTGCGCGGGTGGCGAACACATCAGACTCCAGACCATAACATGCATTTTGAGTTTCGCAATTTGTTTTCCACATTATTCTCATTTGCTGATGTGATCAGAGTAAAGTAATATTGTGCATACATTTCACATAGAGCCATGTGCACCTTGTTGATATATTCTTTCTGTGAGGAAACCAGATAGCTTTGGTTGAAAATTTAGTCTCAAAAAGGAATGTTTCTATTTAGAGAATCCTTATTAAGGTCTGTTATCGTGATGGTTTGCTCATTCAGAGTATCAGCCAGCCTCATTCAGCCCTTGCTCGACTGGATCTCACAAAAGTTTACCTAATCCCCTCTGACCCTTTACTAAACACTCTCGCACTAAACTCTCTGTAACCCTCCTATACCTGTTTTCTTCTTGTGCCGGCTTGTGGCTATACTTTTGAAGCGCTTGTAAGATTATCCTTTGATCCCCCTTGACTCATCAAAGGACCACGTTGTAAAAACAGGATGTCACCTCTTCGGTGACCCCTGTATGATCTCTCTTAATTGAAAATCAACCGTAGGGGTTTCCCCTACGGTCATGCGCTTAAAAAAAAAAATGGTTTGCTCATTCTGTTACAGTGTTACAGTTGCTGCTAGTGTATGTGTTGATATAATATTTTTTTATAAATTTATATCTACAGGATATTGAGTATGGCTGCTTGCCTCAAGATATCTTGCATGGTACCCCTTGCAAATTTCACAATGGAATTGTTGTTTGCGAGGTTCGCTGACATGGCAGTCTACTTTTGCAGCTTTAGTGCATGTATTTTCTCTGCTTATGTGAAGTTTTCTGTGCATTTTACTGTACCTAGGTGCGGGACTATCGGTCTTTTCTTTGTAATGGGGGCGATTCTTCAGGATATGAATTCCCCAAAATGAACAGAGTTGCTCTTAGATTGGGCACTGAATGTGTTGTCAAAGATCTCTCATTGATTGCGGATCCTTCATGGACATATCACCATCAATTGGTCAGTACTTATGTAAACCTGGAAAAGACAAGATTTAAATGTCATCTAGTGTTTTTGATACCCCACAAGATTAACATTTCTCGTACATATTTCAGATTGCCGAGTCAACCATCATCAATTCCTTGCAACCCTTGCTTAATTTGGATCCTACACCATGCCTTGAAAAGCTTTGCAACTCTGTTAAGAAGGTACCCTCGTTTTCATCCTACTTAATTCTTTTCTTAGTTTTAGAAAGTACTGTCATTTATCTTGTACTTTTGTGCCGAACTGTATACAAATAGATCGATTTAGGTCTAAATAAGGGAAGGCAGCGAACCAAAGATTCATCTCTTCTCAATACTTCTACCGATCCTCCTGAAAAATGCAAGCCCGAGGGATGCAACATATGTGAAGATGCAGCAGTATCCATTGAGAAATCAGCTATAGAAGTTTTCCCAACCACAATATTAAGCAGCCCACCTGTGATCTGTTCATCCTCTGCCCAACTTAATGATTCCAAATCAACCGTTGTTTCCGATCCTGAAGATACTATTGAACGCTCTTCAACCCTTGGGAACAGTTTAGCGAAACAAAGTGCATCAAGTAGTCCTGCTCCTTATGATTTTCTTCAGAATCATGAACATCGGGTGGAGTCAGCAATTGTGCAGGTTGATCATGAAACTGGACAATCGTCAAGGGAGACAGTTCTATCACAAAAGAGAAAGCAGTCCTCGAATCTTCCATCTGGAAGACGGCCTTCCAACAAAAGTGCAAGGTTGAGTTTCCAAAGTCCCAAAGGACAGTGTCAAAAGTCAATTGGGACTTTAAACCAAGAAAGACTTAAACTGGGATCTCCAAAAGAACCACTAGTTGAGGTTCAGGTTGACCAGACAATAGAAAAGAAGGATATTGGAGTAAATCTGGACAATCACGGCGTGTCAGAGTTCGGATACAGTGCAATGACCCATGAGTCCTCCTGCATTGCAAGTTCCGGAAATGTGGCTGACAGACTTTACGAGGATAGAGCTTCTACGAAGCCCCAACCTACTACTTCAAAGAGAGAAGTGTCAGGAACTTCTCCCAGTTCTCTGAACCAGCTAGTCAGTTTCAAAGATAAAAGTCAGAAAGAAGCTGATATTCTGATCAGGCAACCATTTGAGGACGGAAGCTCAGTAGAGCCAGATGTTACTGGTAGTACTAGCAGTCAATTTGGTATTTCTCCAGATACTGAGTTGTTTATTGGACACCCTTTATATAACATTGAACCTGACATAGAAAAGATCCTATCAGAGGTCATCCTGACCACCCAGAGGTGTTACTTTGTTTAACTTATTAATCTGTAGTTTTCCTTTTAAGTTGAGCTTTTTTCCACACAACTGATGTGAGAAATATGAACCTTTTTTTGTCAAAATTTTTACTTGTTCATTATTTTTTATATAGGCATGCACTAAATCGGAATGCTTCTAAAATTGAGGGTGTTGAAACATCGATGCCATTGTCTTCCTGCTCACCATCCCATTTTTCTTGGTGTGGGAGTGCTGAGGGAAGTCCATACATGCATGAAGACACCATTTCGTGCTATCCGACTACAAGGACTATAAATACTCGAAGTATTGGAAGATTTGTTTTTCACCGTGTGCAGTATTTCTGTAGAGGTGGGTTTGTTTCTTCTTGTGTATGTATAATTTATGCTCTTAGTCCTATTCTTCTAAAGAATCACACATGGCAGGTATAATTGATCAATCTCACTACATACTTTACCTTCTCAAGTCTAAATCACCGGATGACCATCAAATCGATGTTCAAATGATACTTGGAGATGAGCATATTCACACCACTACTCTTCCCACTTTTGTGAGTGCTATTTAATTCATTTTACCATGCAAGAAAAATAGTATAATACCTCCTGATCAATGTCTCTCCATGATTGGTTTTGTAGGATCAAGCAAGGAAGCTTGTGGACCAATTATGTATTCTGGTAAGAACACATTTTATTTTCCAAGGCAATCGTTGTTTTGACAATGCATAAAGTGAACCTTTCTGTCTGCTGCCAGTTACCACTTAGGCAGTGACAGGTTGTCGACATGCTTAATTCTTATTTACGCAGGATGCACATTTAATCTAGTTGCCCTAGATGAATTTAAATGTCTTGGACTGTTGTATCGTATATTGAAAGAATATTTGAGTTATACTTCTGAGTTTTCGGCTTGTCTATGCAGATGAAACGGGATGGCTACACACTATGCAATTCTAAGGTCTGCAGTGGATTTTCTGAACTCACACAGGTAAGATAAGGATAACTTGTGATACTGGGAATTTCAGTAGCACTCAGTCCGAGGTATTTTTCGTATTGTCTCACCATCTTTGGCATCACTTACTCTAATGGACAACCATTTTCAGCAATCTGGAGATGTCTCTCAGCTCGGGTATCTGACTGGAGAACATCCACAACACCAGGGGTTCCCGCCTCATGTCGCGAAAAGCGTTGTGGTTAGTGAATGTAAGGAGACAACTTTTGCCTTCCAGAAGAGGCTCCCAGTTGTACATGCAAATGTTGGGCAGGATGTGCATGCAAATGCTCGGCAGCAAGGGAGACAGTGGGAGCTGCCAGATGCACACGCAGTTGTTCGGCAGGAAGGAAACACTCAGAAGCGGAGGCTGCCAGATGCACACACAAATGTTCGGCAGCAAGGGTGTAACCAGCAGTGGGGTCTGTCATATGCACGGGCAAATGTTCTGCGTCAAGGCAGTAACCAGCGGTGGGAGCTGCCATATGCACACGCAAAAGTTCTGTATCAAGGGAGTGTTCAGCAATGGGGGCGTCCAGGTGCACACGCAAATGGTCCGCATCATGGGAGACAGCAGTGGGGGCTGCCAGATGTTCATGCAAATCTTCTGCACCAAGAGAGACAGAAATGGGGGATGCCAGATGTTCATGCCAGTGTCCAGCACCAAGGGAGACAGCAGTGGGTACAGCGAGGGCAGTCCCCAACCAGGGCTAGCGTCGACACATCCCATTTCTTGAACCCCAGTTACCCAGCTGAACAGCAGTATAACAGCCGAGTCCTCCAACAATTTCCAGGTGGAGCGTGCTCAATGGATCAGCACCAGCATCCGTACCTCCAGAGCAGTCATCATATACCAGGGTCCCGTGAGAGATACGCTACAAGCATGGGCACAGACAGCTACGATCAGTGGCGTCAGACTCCTCCGCAGCACCGCAGGACGCACCAACAGGGTTTCGGCAGCCAAAGTAACAAGATACCTCAGATGCATACTTGGAGGAGCGTGCTACTGTCGGCGCCACACCAGGTTGGCAGTGGGCGGATGAGCTTGCCGATGACCGGCTCAGATGGCAGTGTCACAAGCTTCCTGGTACCTCCTAGTAGTTACCCGTACCCACCGCATGGAAATGGAATATGCTGAAGAGTGATTTGCCAGTGTGGTTTTCTTTTTGGCGCGATTTTGGTGCAGGTTACATACCAATTACCAAAACGATACAGGAAGTACTCGCAGCACAGATACTTCGTCTGAAATGAAGCTCCTTCTTTTGTTCAGTACCAATTACCTGGTGATTTTGTCTATAACCGGGTATCTTAGATTTAGTCAAACGTCTCTTGAAAGTGATACGCATACTTGGTAGGTTCACTGATGATCAAGCTCCATTTTGTTTTATGTTGTTGGTTGCAAGCTTTCTAGCATTAGCAAGTTGCTTAGAGCTCCTGGGATAATGTAGGTGTGGAAGTTTTCTGTAACGGGACAAGGCATTCTGTCGTACTCGTACTGCACTCTTAGTCCATCACAACTGTCATTGCTTAGTTGGGTTGCAAGAGAGGAGCATGCGTTTTGGGTTAGAGTTGTGTATGTATTCCTGGTTCTGAAGACAAAATCTGGTTGTGTCGGTTCTCGTTCTTGCTAATGGAGCTGAAAACTGAAAATTCCCTTTCAATCTGCACTGTGTCTTTGCCTCGCATGAATGATAAATGTGCGCTGAATCACCATCCTGAACGTCTGTGCAATTTCCTTGTACTGTTCATCATTCTTTAGGAATTTTCGTACTGTTTGTTGATCTTAAGGTTGTTCTTCAAATAACAAGGTTCAGCCGCTCAATAGCGTGCTATTAGCGACTAAATAGTGCACTATTTTTTTCCATGGTTACGCCCCAACCCTCCGCCGCGATTTTATCTCCTCCGCGGTTATGGTTAGACAGCTGAATAGTGTTACTTTGGCTACCGAAATCCTACGAACCCATGCAAACTGAAGTACATCAGCACGACCTACCTTGTGCATGTACGCTCCGCACAACACAACGTAGCAACTCAAAAAAAGTACAACAACATAGCCAGCATCGTCGAATCCCGTGCTCCATTTTCGCAAAATGAAGAACGTATTCGGCGGTGCTGGCCACGACGATGCGCCTCCCACTGGCGGTGCTGGTCACAATGGTGCGCCCCCTTCGGGTGGTGCCGGCCTCGGCGATGTAGCGGACGGGTCGTCCCGGTGGGCCAAATGGCTAAGCGCCCTTCAGCTTGCGCACGACCTCCAGTTGAGCAACCGCTCCGTTGAAATTGGAATTGGAAGGACGCCGACAGCTCCTTGTCCTGCACGGCCTCCGACGCCAGTCCTACAACAGGGCGGCAGCGCACAACCGCCCTTTTATTATCCCCTTTTAGGTCAGATCTCGATCTAATTGAAATATTTAGCTGTATGTAAACATTGTTTGCATGAACTTTCTGTTTGCTGATCAAAATCGTGACATAAAGTTTTTTTTGGATTTAAATTGTGACATGAAATAGTTTTTCAGAAAGATTGGTACAATTTACAACACTGTTCCGCTGATGGATTTGCAAAGCTTCAGATTAGTTTTGAGTTGTTTTACTGTTTGGCTTTCTGTGTGCAATCGTAAGATGATTGGTAAGGGGAAGTAGAGAGAGAAAAAAGTTGGCTTCTCTTAACTAAAAATGTTCTCTTACCATAAATGTCTCACCACTTAATTAGATAAGACTAAAAAAATACTACTCTACCTCTATTTCGAATAAAGCACGGCCCCTAGATGATCCGCACCCTGAAAATTGAGCCTTTCACATACGTACCACCGTTGGATCAGCAGCAGACCGGAGTAAAACGTGGAGCGGAAGGCAAACGGAGCGATGGAGGCGAAGGCGGCGGCGCTGTCGCAGCTGCAGCTGCAGCTCCTCGCCCTCGTCTCCGAGCTCCGCCTCACCCGCGTGAGTCACCCACCCAGTCGCCCCGCCCCGACCTCTAGAACCTTCCAGAGCCTCCCAGCTCCTAACGCGCCGCCATTCGTCTTCCTTTCCTTCTCTCTCTTCGCAGGAGCGGGAGCGGACCGCGCGCGAGGAGCTCCACGCGTCCAGCCAGGTCTCGGCCCCCTTTCGCTTCGATCGGTGCTGGACCTGTTGGGGTTTCGGGAGGGATGTTTTTCTGACATGGTTTTTTTGTGTGGGAATTAATGGCGCAGAGGTGGAAGGAGGCGGAAGAGGAGCACCGGCGGGAGGCGCGGGAGCTGCGGACGGATGTGGCGGCGCGGGACGACGCGCTGCGGAGGCTCGAGTCCAGGGTTCGTATCGTGTCCCCTTTCCCCTCCACTTTGGTTGGCCTACCCAGTAGCTGTCGCCGCCACCTGCATTGGAATTGCTCTTTCGACCGCCTCTAATCAACAACCGCATAGATTTTGACGATTCATATGTTATTGTATCCTTTGATTAGTTGAGTTAAACATAAGCAACACTGTTTTTTAGTTTAATTCATGATGCAGTTGTAGAGAATTCGTTTGTATTATAGGATTCTGGAAACGCGATTGTAGTGAACACACAAAGTTTCTCCTTGAATGTGCTTACTGTCCGTCGAGCTGAGAGCCGTTGCAATTGTTTTCTACTGTACAGGTCAAGTGCCTTGAAAACGAAAATGAGCTGCTGGAGAGTAACGAAAAGGATATGAAAGAAAACATGGAGAGGCTGCTTGAGTCAAGGGAGGCATTCATGAAACATTACGAGGCATGTGTCACCCTCTATATTTTCCCTTCATTTGGGCTGTTGTCAGTGCCAATCGAATTTGCTCCATTGTCTTATGTTGATAGTCATCGATTTGATAATTTGTGCAAGGCTCCTCTCAGATATATATCTTAAGTTTTCTTGTACCACCATCAGGTATATGGGTAAATTGTATTAGGACAGTAGTACAATAGATTTACGGCCTTCCTTTTGTTAGTGGCTACAATCTACTCTTGTGTGTATCGTCTACCGTCTCTTTCTGAACTTTACATTTGTACCATGCACAGACTTCTGTAGATGTAATACCATTTCAGTTTGTGGATGCCACATTAATTTTGTGTCTATGAAGAGTATAGTCTCAAGTTCTGTACTGTTTAGCGATATAAACTGATAGTTGGCTTTTTGATAGGCAGGACTCTGCTTGTTCTCTGCAATGGACTGTCCAGATGAAGGATAAACAGATTGCTGTAATTTCAGAGAAGCTGAATTCGCATCTGGCTTTATTTAATTCTGTAGGAAAGGAAATTGCTGCGGTAACACAAGTACTAGGTGATATGGAATGTCTAGTTGGCGAGAAGGAAAATGTAGGTATGAACGCAAGTAGATATTTATTATTATTAGTATTTATTAGACAAATCCACTGCAGTACTTATGCATTAATGTCCCTTATGTTACTATTTCAGTCTCAGAGTTGAAGGGTAAGGTCCAAAGGATTTCTGTACTCGAGAAAGATTTTGTTGGTACGGTGGCTTCTTGTAATATGAATCAGTTTCAAATTGTTATCTTGTGATAATTGTTAACATGTATATGGGAGAATCTTTGTGCAATCTTTTCACATTCTCGTATATCATTGTAATGATCATGGTAATCATGTATATGCTGAATCTTTCTGTAATCTGTTTTCACTCTGGTTTATCATTTATGCAGAGAAACTTAATTTCTTGGGAGATAAAATTGCTAGTTACCAGCTTGAACTTCGAAATAGGGCGAGGATGATATATGAATTGAAGGAACAACTTGATGCTGAGAAGCTTAACAACAAATTTCATCCCCAACTAGAAGAAATATCCATTTACTAAGATGAAAGCATTGAGCATATTCATTCTTACTTTCCATTGGTCTCAACAAGTTTGTTACTTTTCCATTAACGTTGTTACCTTAAGAAATCTCTGCTGGTGAAGGATGAGATTATTGAGAGGCTGACTTCAGATAAGCAGGTCGTTCTTTTAAAGATGCTCATAGCTTTCCAATTGTCTCTGGAACTTCGAAAACTTAAATCAATCCTGTCTGTTCTTTATGCAGGAAATTCTTAAGGAGCTTCACAACATGGAAATTGCTCTTGGGAAATTTCAAGCCATATTTAGCAGCATTGGGCATGACGTAAGGCAGAAATGTCATTTACACATTTATGCATCTCTTGTTACCAGTCTTGGGAGTTCTTATCTTCTCTTGATTATATACTAGGAAGTGAAAAGTTCTTCACCAGTTCCGGAATATAAGGATAGACAATATTGTGCAAACAAAGAGCAAGTAGAAAGGTAAGTGTTTATAGTCTGAAGATTGGAATTTATCGTAGCCTTACATGCCATTAATATTGGGTTTTGAAACAAATAGCATTCCAGGTAGTCAATGTGATCCGCCCAATGAGCAGAGGTTGATACTGGTAACTGATGAAGCAGGTAAATCTCCATTCATAGTATCTGTGTGAACTGAAGAAGTTATGTACTTTCTTCCAAAATATCTGAACTTCCTTTGTGCCATGTGGTAGGTTGTATGTATCTATTGTCCGCCAAAGATGTTGACTATGTTGTTTCCAACCACATAATACGTTGGCTTATTATCCTTGGAGAGTAAACATCATAGAAATTTATCAAGTCATTTATCTGCCAGACTGCCACTGCCCATTGACATTTCAGGTGTTCATTGCATGCTTCATTTACAGAATATGAATGCTGCCGAATCACATGTTTTTTTATCTCTTCCGCAGCCAATGCAAATGTAGAATGCAAGTCGAGAATTAACCAAGAACAAAGCCCACAGTCCCTTGAGGCAAGTGACCATCTTATTCTGTTGATGCTCTAGATGTACAATCTTTATGTAGCTCTACACCCACATCGCCAAAATGAACTATTTCTTGTATGCATGCAGCATTCTTCCTCGGCATCTCCAGAGCTTGTAACTGAAACTGCTGAAAACCCCAACTGCTGTCATGAATCCAAAGATATTGAGATGGTATGATGAGCTGTACACTCCACGATTTCTAATGTTATGAACCTATACCCCTATCAAATAACTGTTTATGCTGGTTCACTCCCTTTTGCTGCTTACAGGGCAATTCATCTCCCGAGCAGCAAACAAGTTGTGTGAATCAAGACCTTCAGACAGAAAATCAGTCCTGAGCTACAATCAAGCCCCTCAGAAATCATGAACTCTGGCATGCAAATACGCCAATTGCCTACATGTATTCGGATACAGAAGATGGGGATGGTAGAGCGAGAGAATCCATTATTAATTATCTATCTTACACAATACACGTCGCAGTTCTCTCAGATTGCTCTTGGCGTGCCTCAGTGCCTGATCCGTGTGGCCACTGGCTTGAAGTTTCTTCAGGCCGACCCACATCACCATATTTGTGAAGGAATTGCAGAGAAACACGGGACTGGCGCATTCTTGCTGTAACGGGTCCTTGTCTGTCTATAGTCTGTAGGGGCGAACTGTGTGCTTTCGTCAGCATCCTACGAAGTATCAGGTCGCCAAACGCATTCTGTATCAGGAAGCCATCCTGGGTCAAGTTATCGCGTTACTATGTTGAGTGTACTTTCTTGACCGAAAATTGGGTTCCACCATTTTTGGGCTGGACATTCTCGAGCCGATGGAGAACTCGCGCTTCCTCTCCCTTCCGTATGTGCCCCAGGCGGCCAAACCCCCGTTCTGCCCATGTGCCCAGTCCCTCCCGCCTCTACCATCTCATCCACCCTAGGTCCAGCACGATCTCATGCACCTTTTCCTCCTCTGTCCGGATAGGTGGGACGATGGGTGTTGTGGCCAGGAAGACGGAGGTGCTCGCTCGATTTGTCGGCCCTGTGTAGACAAGAGTCGTGCACACCACCTGTTTGTTGAAATGCCACAAGGTTCCGGCGTCTTGGGTCGCCACCCCGTCGACCAGCTGCCCCGCATTGACGTGTAGATCGTCGCACAGGCACCGTCGCCCATGCTCCACCCTGCCCAACTGATGGGTTCCTTGGTAAAATTCTGCTATGATGCACAACTTCTGGAGATGTATGTACTGCTTAACATTGTAGTACTAAGACATCATTTTCTGTTATTTAAGATGATGGTCTGTGTAGTAGAAAGTCAACTTCTGAGGTCTAGGTCTTTGCAAAATTATTTCCCTTCGTTATTAGCATTGTCAGTATTAATAGATATGAAACTTAATGACCTCATCTGATATGTTTCAGGACCAGATTCTACTAGATTTAACTGAGTCTTTTCGGTGGTTGTTGTCGTGGCAGATTTTCTGTCCGATCAGCTTATCATTTACAGTGGGATTTTCAACATGGGAGAAAGCTGAGAAGAACAAGTGAGTACGAGGCCTCGAGTAGTGATCCTTTGTGGAAAACCTTGTGGTCTCTACAAGTGCCAGCTAAGGTAAAAATACATGTTTGGAGATCGCTTCTGGGAGCTATTCCATGTAATGGGGTTCTGGCAAACCGACACATTCAAAATTCCTCTCAATGTTCTCTGTGTTCTCGGGAGTGCGAAAGCATTAGCCATGTTTTTTTTCGCTGCCCTCGAGTGAAGGAAATTTGGGAAGCTCTTGGTATTGGAACAGAGATCGAAGCGGCGTGCATGGGTGAAGGAATTGGAGATTCGGCTCTTAGTGTGCTTCTCCGAGACCAAGTCACCAAGGCGCCTAAGACACCCACAATTCGACGTATTGATCTTATTGCCACAGCGGTGTGGTATATCTGGTGGGAGAGAAGGAAAGCAACGAGGGGGGAATCGGTCCTTACTCCTTCGAGTTCAGCCCAGGCAATCTCAGCCTTGACAATAAATTACACAAGGGTTTATGGAAAGAAGAAAGCTGGAATTAATCGGCATGGGTGGGAAAAACCACCGGATAATTTTGTTAAACTGAATGTTGATGCAGGTTTTAATGTGGACTCCGGTTCTGGAGGTGTTGGAGCTATTATACGGGACAACTATGGTGCGTTCGTTGCAGCGGGAAGCTGGACTCTTTATTCGGTTGAGGATGCGGCTACAGCTGAAGCGTACGCTCTAAAAGATGGACTCCTATTAGCAGGTAATTTGGGATGCAACCGGTTAATTGTTGAGTCGGATTGCATAGAAGTTGTGCAGACAATGCAAGATGGAGGGAATTCTCTTGGACCAGCCGCGGCAATTTATGAGGAGTGTGCTTTCCTGTGCCGAAATTTCGCCCGAGTTTTATTCAATCACTGTCCGAGAGAGGCAAATAGGTCTGCAGATTGTCTAGCTAAGTATGGGGAAGGGCACCACAATTGTTCGTGGGAGACCGAACCCCCTGATTTTTTGTTTCAGTTTTTGGTCGATGATGTAACATTACTATCTGGTTAAAAGCGGCAAGTTTCAGACGCGCTCTTTTCCTTACCAGGGTACCTAAGGGGACTGGAAGGTTTTTAATGAGGCGGCTCGCTGACTTAATATATGGTGTGTTTTAATTTCAAAAAAAAAAAACTACCGCTCCTGGACATGGATTTTTTTCTGCACTTTTGACTCATTAATTGTGAGGTGTGTTAAATTAAGCCAAAAGTATGAAAAAGATTTTTCCAACCATTAGTGATTTTCTCTATTCATGTATTTTCGTGGGTAATATGTTTTGGTGGCTCCAACTTGAAAGACGCTAATGGAGCATGAACTGATGCATATATATGACGCGCTTGATAATTTGACATAATAGAATAACTATGCATATATATATATATATGCGTAAATTTATATTCTATTCTAACCTTTAACACTTAATAGTCAATTCTAGCTTATAACAATTACGATATGCAGTTTCCTCCCGAGGCTCGTATGTTGTTGGAAGATGCTCACTTAAACCACACATACTTCCACCGTCTTCATCGTTAGGACCAATTTCTATTGGAGGGAAATATTTTTTTTCTTGACAAAAGGAGGGCAATAGTTAATGTGCCCTGCATACACTATTGTAGTTACTTGACTTAAATGTGAGTCAATGCATCATGTGACTTTATTTGGACTCTCAAAATTGAAATGTGTTGAATGATGACTTATTCATACAGAGTTCTGCATAATTGTTTTTAGAGGAACGCACGTGACGATGGAGCGAGGTAGGGGAGAAAGACAACACATTCTCTGCTTGCAAGGAGAATATAAAAAATGAGGCGTGTGCTAAAAGCTAAATGCATTTCTAAAATAAGACACCGGACGATATATTCATATGTATGTGGACACGCACGGGCATTCAACTAGTTGGAGATAAATTAGATAATTGTGTGGTTCAGTTTATATCTTTAGTGTCCACAGTTTCTGTAATAATGACAGATGGGTTATATCTTTACTGTTCCTCCTTACATAAAGGCATGGTCATCTTGAGCTGAATGTTATCCTTACGTTTTTAATCTTTTTGCTTAGTCTCAATTGTTTCAGCTAGTAGCAACTGACCAGCTAGCGTTTGCAGCTAGCAGGAGCATGTCCCTTGTCCGCTGGACGCTGGTGACCGCTGGAGTAGCGGGCACCGGGCAGATGAAACACTGGACGCGGACGCTGCTATCTACCTGCTTATCACTTAGCGGACGGGCCGGCGGCCTCTCCGCCTGCATTCTCGAGCAACAACGCCAGACAGGTTACGTGCTTGCGCGTCTGTCTGTCTAGTATATATATGTATATATCTCTCTCCAAATTTCTTTATCAAAGCTGTATTAGGGTTTCTTCCCAGGTGACTCTATTGTCTCCTTTACTTTGGAGGATGTGGTTTCTTGTGACCCGTTTTATCGTTTTTGTTGGCACAGGTACCCCTTCCCCTATAAGCAGTAGCCAACAACAAAAGAGTACAGAAGGAATTTAGCCAAATCATATAGTATTTCTTAGCAACCGACCAAAACAATGTCTTGGCATGATGTGCGTACATACCAACATGATGCCTCCAAACACGTCCAGGGCACACGCTTCTGGTTAGCTCCTCTTTATCTTCCTTCTCAACAAGCATCAACGAATTATGCTAGAAAAAGAGAAGCCAAACACATTCCAACCTTCATCTCTCGCTTTCCTCTACCTCTCTTCTCGCATAAACCTGGTTTTATGAGCTCAAATACCTAAACATCTTTATCCACGCTGATTTGAGCAGTTGATGGTGTTCATGTTATATGCATCATTGCCGCTTTAGTTGTGAGGTGTGATCGGCAGGCAATCTCTCATGTGCTCACGCATGGGGACAATGAACTACACCGACATGACCTCAGGCACGAAGCTACCACAAGCGCCAACATCGCCCACTGCGTCGTTCTCGGAGTCGAACATCGTTTCTTCTTCCGCCGATCCGGATGCCATCGACGCCTTAGCTGGCTTACAAGCGCTCAGGTTCGAGGGGGACATCGATGGTGAGATCCAGTCACCTGATCTTGCCATGTGGGAGTCTCTCTTTGCAGACCAGTTCGGCACTGAGTCCGGTGCCGACTTCTTAATGTCTTCTCCTAGGAGGGACTTCAGCCCTTTGAGGAACTTTGTGGTCTCCTCTCCCAAGAAAGATTACATGGTGTCCTCACCAAAGAGAGACTACATGCTGTCTTCACCAAAGAGAGACTATATGATGTCCTCACCCAAAAGAGACTACATGATGTCTTCCCCTAAGAGAGAGATGGTCTCTTCCCCGAGGAGGACATCCTTAGCCAATCAGGGCTACGTGCATGGGATGGAGGCCTGGAGCCCCCAAACGCAGTACAACAACCTTGGCAACAAGGGCAAGTCGTCGATGAGCCCACTTCACAAGGTGTACAACCACAACAACATCACCAAGCAGAGCAACGGCCCATCCTCACTCTCCTGCTCCTCGTCCTACGTCGTTCATGGTGAGAATCACCCTCTGCCGTCCATGGACCCCTTTCTTGATGAGCACCAGCTGCCAGAGAAGGCTGCCGGATGTCAGAGCGCCACTGCTCCGACGTCTTCGCAGCTACCAACCCTCTCAGAGTGCCTGGCTATGCCAGAACCGGGATATGGAGGCGGGGATGGGACGGTAGCAGCCGCGGTGATGGCGGGCGGTGCCGGAGGGATGAAGGAGGGGGGAGGCTTGCATCAGCCTGATCACCTCTACTACGAGAGTAAGTTCGGAGCTGCAGAGGGCTTGTCAATGCAGCACCAAATGGCAAAGCCAGACCAATGGTCAGATTCTTACTCCTTACACAGCATGCTGGGGTCTGTGATCCAGTCAGAGGTTCAGCAGGTACGTACACACCGTAAATGCATCAAATAAAGTAGTACTATATATGCAGATGATATGTTTAAACTTCAGAGATCATTTTGCAGTGATGCATCTTATATATTTTTACTTTAGATGTCCATTAATTAATGACGTAGGCTGCTACGATTGGCCAAATGGTCACAGTCCATGCATTCCGTACGAGCGTGGATAAGTAAATTAGCCCAACCGAGACTGCTGTTTTGTCGGAGGTCTTAACCCAACATTCTCATTGGAATTTTGCGTGTCTGGCATAGTCAGAATGAAGCTTTCTTGGCGTAATATATACATAAGAATAGATATTTATCGCCGGAATGAAACTTTCTTGAAGATCCTAAAGATGTTTACAAGCCACAGCCTGTAGCAAGCCCGCGTATATACATACCTCACAATCATCCTAGCACGCTCTACGGTGACATGGACGTGGTATACATATTTAGAGGACAGTAAATCCTATTTACTGCACCAGCAGCCGGTCAGCCTTTGCTTAATTAGTACATAGTACAATTCTCAAAACAATTTCTTTTTGCTTAGAAACATTCTCGAATATTTCTGTTGCATTTCCATGTATATTACCTGAAGCAAGTTTATATTAAGTATGGATAAGTAGCCAGTGAAAGCTTTCTGATGATGAAAATTCAAGGGCAAAACCGTCTTTTGTTTTCGAGAAAATAGATAAAGTTGGCAGCACATATTGTTGCATGTTGCCCGACGATGACTGGATGAGAGGTATTAACTCAAATCCATGTGAGAATGTGTGCTTTTTATTGGTAGAATGTAAAATCTTCATTTTTTTAATCTTGTGTCTAGTTTTTTTTTTAAGTTTTAACGCGGCAAAAGATTTGCCGATTATAATGATATAGGAGGAGCAAAGATAGGCCTATGCCATAAAAAAAACACAAAAGTTGCTACGTTCCTGAAATTTTGGAAAACTTTTTTGCACCAGTGAGGGTCCAATTCCTGCCCTCATTCTTGATCTTCTGTAACAGTGCCCCTGGACTTGTTGAATTGTTGTTAAATACTCGCGCATTCCGCTCCTTCCAAAGTTCCCACGAGATGAGGATGATGGCGGTCTTCAAGCCCTTGGGAGAGTTGCAAGGGGTTTGGGCAATAGCGTGCCAGTACTGCAGGACTGTGGGTCTTCCCGAGCCAAGGCACGCGGGAAGGTCGGGGCAAGACAACCAGTTTGCTGCGCCGGTCCAGATGCGCTTGGAGTATCTGCATTCAAAAAGAATGTGTCTCACAGTTTCAGGGTGGCTGTTGCACAACAGGCAATTTGGCTGATGCGGCCATCCGCGGATAGCCAAGCGGTCTCAGGTCCACAGCCGGTTCTGAACCGTAAGCCAAGTGAAGAAACGGCATTTCGGAGGGGCCCAAGTTTTCCAGATGATCTTCTTGAAGGAGCAATGTGTGGAGCCGACAAATTGAGCCTGGTAGACAGAACCCGTGGAGTAGGTTCCGCTATCCGTGAGCGTCCAGATGATGTTGTCAGGAGTGTCAGGTGAGAGGGTGATGGGTTCCAACACCTCCCATAGCCTGACGAACTGCGAGATGTGTTCCACGGTGAAGAGAGCCATGCTTAGGTCGGTGATCCATTTTTTTTTCCAGTGATAGCGTCGTTGACCGAACAGTTTTTCCGCTTGGAGGCGGAGAAGAGCACCGGGGCCACCGACTTTGGGGAGGCGCCATCCAGCCACGAGGAGGACCAAAAGGAAGTCGTCATACCGTCACCAACAGTGACCCTTGTGGCGGCCGAAAAGAGAGCTCTGTCAGTGTCGTCGTTTGGGGTTTCCAAACCTATCCAGGGCTTATCCGGAGCTTTCCACTCGTACCATAACCAACGTAGCCGCAAGGCCCTGGCAAATTTGTTCAGGTCGAGGATACCGAGGCCACCAAAGCTCTTAGGGCGGCAGACTTTGGACCAGTTGACTTTGCACTTTCCCCCGCTGACCTTGTCCTTGCAGGCCCACAACATACCCCGCCTGAATTTGTCAAAAGCCTTAATGATACCCTTGTCCACCTTGAGCGCGGTCAGGAGAAAAAGAGGCATGGAGGTGAGCACCGACTTGACAATGGCATCGCAGCCAGCGTAGTTGATGAACTTTCCTATCCAAGGAGTGAGACGTGAGGCGACTTTGTCGATGTAAGGTTGCAGGTCAGCCCTCCTGAGCCTGCCTAAGGACAACGGGAGGCCCAGGTACTTGATTGGGAAGTTTGTGACAGTCGCGGGTAACACCGTGAGGATGGCTTGTAGGTCAATGTCGGTGCACCGAATGGGTGTGATGGAAGTCTTGCTCACATTTGTAACCAAGCCTATGACCTCGCCGAAGTTTCGAAGTATAGCTACAAGGTTGGTGACTTCGGCAGCAGTTGGAGTGAGAAAAATGGCGGCATCATCAACATACATGGAGATGCGAGGAACATGGTTGCGTCCAGGCAGCGGACTAAGCAAGTGAGATTTCGTGGCCAACTCCAGGACTTTGGATGTGGACGTAGAGAGGAGGACAGATATCAAGGCACGCCAACGTTGGGGAAAGCCGATGCGCCGCATGACGTCCAGAAGATAATCCCATCTGATGGAGTCAAAAGCTTTGGCAATATCGAGCTTGATTAGCAGGGCTGGGGTGCGTTCACGGTGGAAGCGCTTAGCTGCGCCACGGACGAACATGAAGTTGCCGTGAATGCTCCTCTTCTTAATGAAAGTGCTTTGACTGCGGAAGATAATGTCATCCATCTTAGGGCTTAGCCGGCTAGCCATGGCCTTGGCAATAATCTTCGGAATAATATGAATCAGGTTGATCGGTCGGTCGAAAGTGAGTCAGCGCCATCTTTCTTGGGCAGCAGGGCGATGTTTGCAGTGTTGATAATGTGGAAGTTTGGAGTAGCCAGCTTTCTTGTGTCTAGCTTGATTAATACCTAGCAGCTACTTCTATGATCTGTGTATCTTAGATGAAAACGAGGTTTATATGATTTTCTTGTCGGGTGCTATATTTTCTCTCTCGAAAAGTAGCGTATAACCCCACACTCTCATGGATTGATGCACACAACAAGTTTTATTATGAAGTTCAGCATTCGAGATTAATACAACTCAAGTATCCCATAAGGTCAAAACAAAAATCAACCATCTGAACATAACTAGCATTGGTAAGTAGATACCAGTCGGGCCGAAGGTTGAGCGACCATCATCAGCTGGTTGCATCTAGAAATCATAGGACCTCGTTGGTTCGGCGGGAGAAGGCAAAACAAAAGCTGAATCCTGTGTGAGGTCAAATGAATAACGGAGATTCAGACAACCACACAGCTGGCGCAGTTTGTGGAGCTCTGGCACCTGGTACAAACCGTGGTGCTCACGGATCAGAGAGATGTGATCAGGTGGAAGCTGACGACGAGCAGGATGTATTCCGCTAAGTCAGCATACGAGGTCCAGTTCTTCGTAAGGGTTCCCCGACCTAATCTCGACAGCTGCTGGAGGATTAAGGTGGAGCAAAAAGTCAAGTTCTACATCTGGTTGTTGCTGCAGAACCGAAACTGGACGTCCGACAGACTCGCCGCAAGGGGATGGCCGCACTCCTCAAACTGCTGCCTCTGTGACCAGGTGATCGAGTCGGCGGCGCATCTGCTGCTGCACTGTTCCTTCGCCAAGGAACTCTGGGTTCTGCTAGCGCAAGACTCTCCGTTCCTCTCAGCGATTGCTCTCTCTGCAACTTCGATCAACTCGTGGTGGTGGCGTTCTCGTGTAGGGCCGACGAAGGAGTTGCGCGCCATGAATGTTGCACTCGCCTCATACACAGCTTGGCACCTTTGGAAAGAACGCAACAGGCGCACTTTCCAAAATAAACAACTAACACCGTCTGCGGTGTTGCAGCTGATTAGAGATGATGTTTCCCTCATTAGAGAGGTGTTTTGGGAGTAGTTGTTTTTTTCTTTTTTCCAGCGGCTGATCTTTTCCCGGATCAGACGAACACTGTAACATTGTTTCTTCCCCTACTTTAATGCATTGGCAGAGCTCCTGCCGTTAACCGTAAAAAAATAAAATAACGGAGAAGCCTCACATATGATCCTTCATAAGGTCTTTGTACTTAAATTTCATTTAAATGCCCCAAATTCAGTTAGCCTCCGAACACTTAGGAAAAAAATTAATAAGGCAATTCATATCTTTCTTGTCTGATAAATGGAAACATACGATTCTAACACTTAGGAAAAAATTAATACTAATATTAACTTGAAAGTGCGAAATAATGTCGAAAGTATTAAATTGTAGAAGTATGCTTTTAGCTTAGAAGTTAAATTTATCAACATACACAAATCCATTTGAACGTTTAAATAATTTTGACAATTACGATACCATCAAGTTAAGTTTATCGAGTTGAAATTAAGTCAGCTTCAGATATGACATTTTATACGTCCCCTCAGAGTACTCCAATTCCATGCAGGAGCATGATAGCGGTCTTCAGCTGGTGCACCTGCTACTGGCGTGCGCCGACTTCGTGTCCAAGGGCGACCACCCCTCCGCGCTCCGCCACCTCCATCTTCTCCGCGGCATCGCCTCCCCACTCGGCGACTCCATGCAGCGTGTCGCCTCCTACTTCGCCGACGCTCTCGCCGCCCGCCTCTCCATGGGCTCCTCCGCCGCCGCCACCACCATCTCCCCACACTGGGCGCCGAGCAGTGCCCCCTACCCATTCCCGCCATCGCCGGACACCCTGAAGATCTACCAGATCCTCTACCAGGCGTGCCCTTACATCAAGTTCGCCCACTTCACCGCCAACCAGGCCATTTTCGAGGCCTTCCACGGCGAGGACCGCGTCCACGTCGTCGACCTCGACATCCTCCAGGGCTACCAGTGGCCGGCGTTCCTCCAGGCGCTCGCGGCGCGCCCGGGCGGCCCGCCCACGCTGAGGCTGACGGGTGTGGGCCACCCCGCCGCGGCGGTGAGGGAGACCGGCCGGCACCTCGCCTCCCTCGCCACCTCGCTGCGCGTGCCGTTCGAGTTCCACGCTGCCGTGGCGGACAAGCTGGAGCAGCTGCGCCCCGCCGCTCTGCAGCGCCGCGTCGGCGAGGCGCTGGCGGTGAACTCCGTGAACCGCCTCCATCGCGTCCCCGGGGCGCACCTCGGCCCGTTGCTGTCGCTCATCCGAGACCAGGCGCCCAAGATCATGACGCTCGTCGAACAGGAGGCCGGACACAACGGACCATACTTCTTGGGAAGGTAAAAAATCCTCCTTTTCAGATAATTTAGAAACATGTATAAGTAGTTTCTTAGATGATTGATCATCCCAGAAAGAAATTGTCTACGTACGTACAGGTTCTTGGAGGCGCTGCACTACTACTCGGCGATCTTCGACTCGCTGGACGCGACGTTCCCGGCGGACTCGGCGCCGCGGATGAAGGTGGAGCAGTGCCTGCTGGCGCCGGAGATCCACAACGTGGTGGCGTGCGAGGGCGCTGAGCGGGTCGCGCGACATGAGCGGCTGGAGCGGTGGCGCCGCATCATGGAGGGCCGTGGGTTTGAGCCCGTGCCCCTCAGTCCGGCCGCCGTCGGGCAGAGCCAGGTTCTCTTGGGGCTCTACGGCGCCGGTGATGGGTACCGGCTTAACGAGGATAAAGGGTGCCTCGTTCTTGGATGGCAAGACCGCGCCATCATCGCCGCCTCAGCGTGGCGATGCTGAGTTGCTATCCCACAGGCGGGAGAAGATGGCCGGCCGAGGTGCTATAAGGGCGGTGACCTTCTTATGTAGTGTGTGCGCATTACGTTTATCTTTTGTTATTACTCGTATGCATGTGTGGTTAATTCGTTACGACATGTTTGACAAGCTTAATTCACGGTAAATTACATTGACTTAGTTCTCCTATATCACCGTTCGGTGGCCATTTCTCTGCGATGAGATTGTATACTATTTTTTATGTTCCATAATATAACACGGTTTTGGTACGCTAAAATAGCGTACAAAACATCCTTTTATTTTCGAACAGAAGTAGTAGTATTTGAAACTTCACTCTAGACAATGAGCATCAGATATGTGATGTGTATGTAAGAGTGTTCCTTCTATGTTTTTGCAATAAGCAAACAAGAATGGGGATCCAACTCGCCTCGCGCATGAGTGCCTTGTAAAAAGTAGCTTACACATTAACTAGTTAACAAACTGTGGCCGAAACGGTAAAGTAGTGGATGCATCCCAGCCGCCCAAACAGGAAAACAGAGCAAGACAAGCCAGGATAGCCTAACATCTCGCACAGTGTCAATTCTTCAAAGAACTGCTACATGAGAGCAAGCAAGCAGTCTGACCACAAGGAATATATCTCATATATAACACAATGTGGATTCAACTATCAGGTCATGGCACGGTACACATCTTGTGTATAAACAGGGCTAATTTGTTGCTTCTCAGATGTACAAATGAATAGCTAGTCAAGCTCACACTAATTACTGCAATGACGAATAAAGCCAAGCGGCGAAGATCGATGGTCTGACCAAACTAGTTGCGGAGAGAGCTCTGTGTCATGGATGTAAGCGATGGATGGATCCTAGCGGTTTTCAGAGATCGTGAAACACTTCTTCCTTCTGAATATTCCTCGCCGAGAGGCCATCTTGGACGCAAGTCATACTGTAGCAGACAAGAAACTCATCAACAGACGGCAATTACAAAACCACTCATTATGCATGAGAAGACATTGGCCTGATTCAGATGTTCCTACCATTCCAGTGAAGGAAATTGGAAAGCCAGGTGCTCATATAGTCCCAAAACTAAATGACCAAGCTTCCATAATCTTGCCAAATTCAATTATTTATTTTTCTATGAAACTAATTTAT
Organism: Poa annua; assembly: GCA_026929855.1. NCBI lineage: Eukaryota > Viridiplantae > Streptophyta > Magnoliopsida > Poales > Poaceae > Poa > Poa annua. The sequence continues at coordinate 8,889,694 of CM049432.1, forward strand.
CAACACTATTCAAACAAAGTTTAATAATTTGTTTTATTTCAAATCTAAAACTTTGATGATAATGTGGTTAGCATCGGTTTTATATTTACATTCTTCATTGACATACCAAATCTTTGTATCCAAGTAACTATTTAGCTTTAGAAAGAAGCTGACCATAAGATGTGAAAACTCGGGGAGCTTAAATGAAAAACAAAACAACACAACTAAAATTAAATACATAATGGATCTCCCCATAGTGCAATTTAATGGGTTATTGCGCCCTTAATTATCAGTTATCTGTTACTATTTTTTTTAACTTGTTCAGTGTGCAGTTGATTTTATCAACTGTGCAAACTGTTTAGTTAGGTTACCTGCATATCATCAGGCTCATCAGCAGGAGGTGGATCATCAAATCTACCGGCCACAAAGTGCTCGATTCCAGTCCAAGCAATCATGACACCTATGCAAATAAGGAAACATAGCATGTCTTACTAATCAAGAAGAGCTGAGAGCAAATTTGGCAGAAATGGTCAAGATAATTCATTCACATGCGTCAAAGTAAGAAGGGAATACAGCCTAGATTCAAACTGAAAAGCTAAGAACAGTGTGCTGAGTTATGTTAAAGTTGATTTTGAATATTAGATGCTTATACTGGCAGTATGATTGAATATTACTAACTACAGCTCATAACAACAAACTCATTACCATTGTCAGTACAGAGACTTGGGGGAGGGGATACGAGCTCTAGGCCATTCTTATCAGCAATATGATTCAAGCGGGCCCTAACATACTGGTTTGATGCAACACCACCTGAAACAACCTTTAATAATGGGACCGATTAACGCACTGGATGAATTATGCAAAGTAATTGATTTAACAGCAACAAGATATCTGGATTACAAAGTTTGTAACAGAAGGTTCCATCTTCAATGCCCATTCAACTGCTCGCTGGCATCTGTCCTCCAAATGTAGAACAGCAATCCGCTGCACAAGTTAAAATTATCAGAAACTTATCAGAGTCCCATGGATAATGAGTACAATATCCATGATACTGAACCTGAAAAGAGGCAGCAATGTTCGCCCTTAGTTGTCTGTCTTCCTCCGTTGCAGATGAAATGGGGATATCATCTGTGCACCTACCCATGGTGTAAGAACGCCGTCATGGTTAATAATAATCACAGCATAGCCGCGCACCCACCCAGCTTCAGTAATGCAAATTCTTCTTTCAGCGATTAATACAGTAAGGCATTTTGTACCCTCATTTATATGAAACAAGCTGATGTATTTGATTACTTAGCCTACATCAACTGTATGCACGTTGGAAGGGATTATCAAAGTATAATTTATTCAACAAATTAAGGTGTAAGCTGTCAACCTTTATAAACATCCAAGATGATTTACATGACAAAATATTCAACAATGTTTTAAGCGTCAGTTGCATCACTCTTCTCCCACAGGACACAAGTACTGTTCTTGTTATTTGGCACAAAAGAATACTACCACATCCTTATGGCATTATTCACAGAAAAATTCAAGAAGATTTATAAGTTGAAACAATATACAAACCATGCTTAGCAAACATTTCCACCGCAGATCAAGCGTACATTGTGTAATGTGTATGGATATTCTCTACAAAATTGACTTTGCGTGTTTGACATTGGTTTGTTAACTAAATGGATAGGCTCCCCAGCACAAGTTTCAAGTTAAAACTCCTATATGAAACAAATAAAAGTACATGAATTTTAAACAATACACTATTGATATTCCAAACGAAGCTGTGTTTGTCAAACTGGACAAATAAACTAGGAAAACATCATGCTAAATGGAAACACACGAGGTTTTATTGAAGACATCAGCATGTGTGTTCTATGATGAAGAAGATGAAACAGACAGCGTAACTAAAAGGAATGGCATATTCATACAGATTTCTGGATTCAATAGCCAGTCGAACTTGAGTCTTGAGACCAGCATAAGAGAAATTACAATCTTTGTGTTGTCGCATTGGAACCTGGATGTATACAAACAAAAATGAAGTAACAATATCATGTAAGACTAAGATTCATGGTAAGGAAACACAATTTAGCTCCACAGCAGTTGTGGAAAAAAACCACCTGCAAACTTACTCTGAAATTAATAGAATTTGGATCACCTTCTAGGGCAAGCTCTTCAAGAGCGGGACCACCACCTTTCCGTATATCAAGACCCAGCCATCTTGCTGACTTGTCATATGCTTCGCCGATTGCATCGTCTACTGTAGTCCCCAGTTGAACATACTCACCAAGGTTCTGAGCAAGAACAAGAAGATTGTGTCCTCCTGAACATATTAACTAATTAGCTCAACGTCATAAAAGAATATTCAGCAAACACAATTATGCCAACGTCAGTATCAAAATTAGCATATCTGCTAAGACATCGTGCATGAACTTAAGCTGATGTAGCCTTGCATTAAATTATTTTTTAATAATAAAATACCAGAAATTAGTTGATGGATACTTCATTTTGTATGACTGAAAATATTTATCTCATTACAATAATTGCAATAAGGCATAACATAATAGCTGGCTTTGGACTCTGACAGGCAGGAAAAAAATGAGAGCGTATTTTCTATGGCATTACTGCTACCGTAATTTACAACTGTAAGATAAGCTATATCATGGTATAGAATGTTGAGAAGTACTTGTAACTAGTATATACCTGAAATTAGAAGAGCCAAAAAAGGGTAATCAAGGTCCTTTTTCACTAGCCTGACAAGAATTAAACCATATTAGTCCATAACTCAGTGATGCGATATCACTAGAAGTATGGGAAGGCTCATATACTATTCTTTTTATGTTTATAGAGTAAGACCTTCATCACAAATAAGTTCAACATAATTGAAGTAATTAAACTACGAATTTCACATCTTAAGTTCACAAGGCATGCTCCGAATCGTAACAGATATGACAAATAACCTGAAGACGCAAATATTTTTCTACTCAATGTCAGTATGTATCTTTTCAAGAGTATAATTAGTTCGATCATTGCAGGTCATAGCACTAAAAATAGTTCAATTTTCAGTTTTAGCAGCTTGTGCTAGACCTAGTTCAATGTCTCGATAAGTTTGTAGCTATTATAAGGGGAAAACATAATGTAAGAGCAGCAAGTAGTTTGTATAAGAAGATCCACACAAATAAACACTATTGCGGATCTGGTTTCGAAAGTTACTTGAAGACACCTAATTGTGTGCTCCTCGAACAAAACAAAATTATATATAGCTTATTCTGTGTGATGTTGAAGTCATCAAAAAACTTGTGGATCATTTAAGATGTCAGACTTCCAATTGTTACCTGGAAACTAATGCATGTGCCTCCATATGGTGAACGCCAACTATAGGCAAGCGAAACACTTTTGCTATTTTCCGAGCTTTATGAACACCAACTGCAATTTAGAGAGCTCATTAAACTCCCGTACAAAAGACAGAAAAAGGGCAAACATATTTACAAGCTTTAGCCAAAGTCTTGCACTGACATACAATAGAACGAATAATAAATTGATTTGTCTCCAGGTTCAAGAGTGTCCCACGTGAAACAGAAGACACAATGGTCTACACAGCATTGTTCAAAAAAAACATGATCAATTCTGATTGAGTGAGCAAGTAAACCATATGTGTGATAGAAGAAGTCTTGTTTTGAATTTGGTAACTAATGAACATATATTTCCCTTTTTTATTACAATGTGATGGTAAAGATCAGCCATTCGTATTTATTTTAATCAAGATGAGAACAGCAAAAACAGGAACCTCTAAGGCATAGACTAAGTCCTGGTCCAACGGTCACGGCCACAGCAGAAAGATCACTCTCTGACACATTAGCTTCATCGAGTGCTTTCTGAACAACCTGCAAGACATAGACGTAGAAGACAATTAACAAGACGTATAAGAATAAAACCATCCATGTTCTTAAAGGAAGACGAACCTGATCAATTGCAAGGGCATGAGCTTCTTCAGCCATCTTAGGAGCGACACCGCCCCATTTCACAAGCAAATCTGACTTCAAACACACGACAGTACGATCAGCAGTGCGTAAACGATACTACATTTGACAGCAAACAAAATTCCTGATATGCAATAGAACTAGAAATGAATCATCTGGGAGAGAATGTGAACTGAAACACAAAATACTTACTTGCGAAGCGATCACTTGGCTAAGGATCTCCCCATCACCTCTAACCTGCAAAGACCAGGCATCATAGATCCAGGCAGTAAGCATAAAACCTAGAGGGTTTGACCAGACCACAAATAGAAGCGACTGACAGGAAGGAGTGGGGAAACGAAACATACCACGGCGGCGGCGGTGTCGTCGCAGCTGGTCTCGATGCCGAGCATGAGGATGTCCCGGCGGGCGGGGGTAGCCATGGTGGAGGCCATGGTGACGAGGCAACGGGAAGCAGGGGTGAGAAGGCTGTGGAGAAGTGGGTAGCGAGAGCATAAGGAAGTTGGTGGTGTTCGGAGGAGGAAGGCGGCGGCACGTGAGACCGGCGGCGATAAGAACGGAAGAAGGGTTGACGCCATGTTTCCAGGCTCCGTTCTAGCGGCTGACCCTGCAGCCTCAGAAGGGAGCACAATCAGATACATGGAAGATGTTCATTGCACATACACATATAGCAAGTAAATAATCCTCACTATCCATACACATGGTAAATATTCATTTCAGCACTGCTTTGTGTGTAAAGATGCAGGTGCAGGTCTACTGTAATGTTCCTCTCATAATTATTGCATATGTTCCAGGATTATAATTTTGACAGCTCTGGGAATGTTTATTTCAGATTATGTGTGCACTGTGGACTGATTGAAGATTGATGCACGAGTTCTTACGCTTCGGTAACACTACTTTGGATTAGGCATGAGTAAACCTTGAACGAGCAACGACTCGGTGATTCTATAGAGAATCGCGAAGATCATAGTTACAAATGCATAGGAAGCAAGCAGAGGGGGAATCACGAAAACTTGCTGCTCCTGGTCGTGTTCCTGCAATCAGACGAGAGAAATGTGAGAACAATGCAGAGGAGAAAAGCATGCAGAGCAGGGGAGAGGCGCCGCTGCCCCGTGAGCTCAGGCCGCCGCCGCCCCAAAGCGCCCACGCGCCGCGCAAGCCGCCGCCTCCCCAAAGCGCCGTCGCAAGGGACAGAGAGAGATATCCGAGAGAACAGAGGGGCAGGTACAGAGAGAGAGATGAGGGGAGCTACCTGGGGTCGGGTTTCCGGCGCCTCTGCCCTAGCTCCGGCGGCCGTCGCTGCACTTGGTCCCGCCGCTGCCGCCTGGCTACGAGAGGTACAAGACGGGAAGGACAAGATAGAATTTCTCTCTATATCGCGTGCTCTGTTTTTGGGTACCACTGGTAAAAGGCCGCGAAACACAAATGCTTCGTGTTCGTGTAGCGAGCTCGGCTATGGCCCAACAGCAGCCCGCTGTCACCACCCTTCAGGCCGGCGTCTTCGCGAGCTCCGTCGGCGGCGCGCTCGCCGGCCAGGCCGCGGTCTGTAACATTCGCGGCGAACAGGTGTGACCGTGCCACAGTGGTGACTCTCTCAGTCGCCCACCACCTGTTCGACCAAGGTCCGAGCACGGACGCACTGAACACGTACTAGTTCTTCAGATTCAGACTCGACTGAAACTATTATGCCTATGCTACGGATGGTTCTTGGCCATGCTCATGTGCTGCACCACGGCGGCCAACAGTCGCTGTCGAAGATCGTGAGTGCGGCATGATTTCAGTCGTTGGTTCTGCCAGAATCCAGGCTCGCTTCACGCCACGGTTCTTGCTCCCTAGGTTTTGCCTGATTTTTCTTTTCCTGAAAGCATTAATCTGCTCTAGTACAAGTGGGTATGTCCGTCCATACCAGTACCGTACTGACACTGGCAGAGTCAGTCAACTATTGTGGCATTTTCTTCTAAAAAACTATTCTGATCTTTCTTGAGGACATTTTTCAATCACATCTTGTCTACATGCCTACCTTTGTGATTGGCTATATTTATCTCTGCATCCTTTCCTCCAGTCCTGAACTCCTTGAGCACTCAATTCAGCTGCACTTTCCAAGGAGATCATAAAGTTGCTGTCTTTTCTTGGTACACTAATTTTTCCCATTTCCTGGAGATCGCCAGAAATTACAGGTAAGTGTTGCAGTCTATGTTTCCTTTTTACTTCTTCTTGGGATGCTATCTTAATTAGGACTTGGGAGTTTTTCAGGCTTCTGAAGGAGATGAGACTATGGGTGGTGGCCATATGGTTGGTTGTTTGCGCGGTGGCTCTTCCCGGCGGCGAGCAGCCCCTGTCGAGGATTGCAATCGAGAGCACGACCCTCGCCATCGACGACTCGGTGCATGTCAAGGCGTCCCCTTTGGTTCTTGGGCTCAAGGTTAGCATGCCCCAGCTCAACAGTTGCAGAGTGATGTGATGATTTACTGGTCTGAGAAATTCCTGAAAAATGTCATCCTTCAGGGCGAGAATAGTGGATGGGTAGAGGTGGAGTTCTTCCATCCAAATCCCTCCAATGGTGACTGGATTGGTGTGTTTTCTCCTGCCAATTTTAGGTAAGAATATCGGTATACCTGCATGTAGGCAAATCTACTGTAACATGAAACTCGATCCATCTAGGCATTTGAAGATGCACCTGTTTTTTATATTAAAAGGCTTACCCCCTGCTTCATTAACGAAACATGGAGTTCAACATTACATCGATTTGAATATGCACCTAAAATTGTTAAAGATTTGATTTGTTGTTTCTTGTTTGGAATTCTGAGTGCTGCAGTCTGTTAACCTGAAAATGAGAGTCAGCATCCCCCAATGCTATGCACGGCATAGGATTTGATGTTCTCTATTTTCTTTTTTGAAAAAATCAGTGATGCAATCTGTGAGCCTGACAATAATAGGCAACAACCTCCGGTTCTATGCACAGCACCTATCAAGGTTGGCATTATCTTTCCCTGTTCCATTTGGCTAGTTGAGTTTCAGATATAAGATTTCTATGCCTGGATTTAGACTTTGGGACGTTTTCATCTTAAACATGGACCTTTTTCTTTCACATCTTCATTGCAGTACCAATTTGCAAAGTTCAAGAATGATGGCTATACTAAGTCTGGAAAGGGAAACTTGAAGCTTCAATTGATAAACCAGAGGGAGGATTTCTCATTTGCACTATTTTCCGGAGGCCTCATGAAGGCAAGCTATACTGTATTTTTTTCTACATAATAGCAGCTCTGCTATTATCTGAAAATACACTCTTTATATTCCCAAGACTCAAGAAAGACCACTGTTGTAACAGCCCAAGCTGATTGCTGTATCGAACATGGTCACCTTTGCGAACCAGAAGGCACCTGTCTACCCACGTTTGGCACAAGGAAAGTCTTGGAATGAAGTAAGATTGGCTATAAATCCATCTTTGACTCTTTGGGATGACCTTTTTTTAATTGCGTGACTCTGTCTTTCACGAGAATATGCATCCTATTATTCTTATCAATTCAACATGGAAACTGATTGTAGAAAGGAATAGCTTTCTTCGTAATCTATGGTAACTCTACTAGCACTATTTGTAGATGACAATCACCTGGACAAGTGGATATCATATTAAGGAAGCAGTTCCTTTTGTTGAATGGGGTGCGAAAGACGGGCCTCGGTTACTTTCCCCAGCCGGAACATTAACATTCAACAGAAATAGCATGTGTGGTATGTCAACATTCGCCTATTCTCTGTAGATTTATAAGATTGCCATTAGCTACTTGGGTTCAGAAATTACTGTCAACACAACGAGTGTCTTCTCATATGGTCTCTTATCATTTGTTCAAAATCTCATGAAACACTTACTTCTAACCTGCTCATGTAGGAGCACCTGCTCGAACTGTTGGTTGGCGCCATCCGGGTTACATCCATACTAGTTTCTTGAAGGAACTGTGGCCAGATTCGCAGTTTGTGGTCTATCTTTCTTGTTTGACATGTTTCGAAATTTTGATACATTCAGCTTCTAAGAAATAGACACTTCTATAAAATTACAGGTATACCTACAGGCTTGGGCATAGGTTACCAAACGGTACCAACATCTGGAGCAAGTTATATAGCTTCAAAGCATCACCTTATCCTGGACAGGATTCCTTGCAACAAATTGTCATATTTGGAGACATGGGAAAGGTACTTTTTTTCTTCCTATCTTAATTTCATTTCATTATTTATTTATTTATTTGCGCATTTTTCAGTTACAGTGATTCATCTTTTCTTTTTGTCTTCAGGCAGAAGCTGATGGTTCCAACGAGTTCAATGACTTCCAGCCAGGCTCACTGAACACAACAAACCAGATAATCAGAGACTTAGAAAACATCGACATGGTACTTCACATTGGCGATATATGCTACGCGAATGGCTACTTGTCTCAGTGGGATCAGTTCACCTCCCAGATTGAACCAATTGCATCAACTGTACCATACATGATTGGCAGGTCAGTTTAGTATGTCATCTCAGAACTTCCCCAGTTTTTCCTAATGTACGATTGTTTTATAACTGCGAAGACGGGAATTTGTGCAGTGGTAATCACGAAAGAGACTGGCCAGGAACTGGATCTTTCTACGGAAATCTCGACTCTGGTGGAGAGTGTGGTGTTCCTGCGCAAACTGTATTCTACACTCCTGCTGAGAACCGTGCAAAATTCTGGTAAATGTGGTGGCTAATTAACTCTTCCTTGCAAGATATCCTCTCTGAAATTTGACTGACAGACAGCTATCCTTCTTCAGGTATGCTACAGATTATGGCATGTTCAGGTTCTGCATTGCCAACACAGAGGAAGATTGGAGGCCAGGGACCGAGCAGTACAAGTTCATCGAGCAATGCCTGTCGTCCGTCGACAGGCAGAAGCAGCCATGGCTCATCTTCCTGTCCCACCGTGTTCTTGGGTACTCATCCTGCACTTACTATGAAACGGAGGGCACATTCGAGGAACCAATGGGACGAGAAGCGCTGCAGGAGCTCTGGCAGAAGTACAAGGTCGATCTCGCCTTCTATGGTCATGTCCATAACTATGAAAGAACATGTCCAGTCTACCAGGTACGCCTCTAGTTAGCATTTGCATCAGGCTGAAAATTTTCTTGTAGAGTACTGCTTCTGCATTTGCTTCAGAATGACAAGGTCCAGTTAGTGCTATTGCTGGTAATGTTAAATAGTGTTAGTTTACTAGGGTAAACTTAAATACTCTGTTTTAATCTTTCATTGCTTGCAGAGCCAATGTGTTGTCGATGCATCGGATCACTACAGTGGCCCGTTCAAGGCAACGACACATGTGGTCGTTGGTGGTGCTGGCGCTAGCATTGCAGATTCAGAATTTGCCACTTCAAAAATCCAGTGGAGTCACTTCAGGGACTTCGACTTCGGGTTCGTCAAGCTCACGGCCTTCAACCATTCATCCTTGCTGTTCGAGTACAAGAAGAGCCGCGACGGCAATGTGTACGATCATTTCACGATCTCTCGGGATTACCGAGATGTTCTGTCTTGCTCCATCGACAACTGCCCAAGGAGTACACTGGCTTCTTGATGTACCTCTGTGTGTGTGTGTGTATTCAGGATTACCTGGAATTCCATGTGATCTTGATGTGCCTTTGTTGTTGGGTAAAACAATTTCTAAATTTAGGAATCCATTATTACATATGTAGTAATGTTACCGTCAATTCCAGGAATGTAGGAAACTAGGCGTATGTCTGAGGCTTGTGAAGTGATGGAATCATCAATACACTCATTATCACATTTAACGAGGAGGCGGCATAAAAATCCTAGAAAAAAATAATATTATGATAATTTGTAACATATTTCGGTTCTAAATATGAAATTTAAAGTAAAATAAATAATATAATGTTTGATTTTAGGCTTAGGATATTAAATTTCAAGGATTCAAAATTTTAACTTGAATCTTCAATATTGAATAATGGGTTTAAATTTGGAATATTTCAATATGGGGAGCCTAAGTTTTTGCAAATTTTAGTTCTACATAACAATTCTGGAATTTATGTATTGAGGTTACTGTCACATTGATGATAAGCGTATGCCTATGAGTTAGACCTTCATATCCATGATTGAAGCTCTAACTGATTGTTGCAATCATGCACAACATCATCTTTGATGAGACTAAGAATCATTTCAGTTTACATGCTTTAAACACAAAGTTGAACACGAAGTTGCGGCTCAGTGACTCATATGTTAGAAAAGTGATTCCGCCAGCTTTCAAAATTCAACTCTCTTCAAGGCGATCATGATAGAGAGCAGAATCAAGATGTTTTAATAGCCTGAGATGTCGTACTCAATTAACGCATGGTTGAAGCAGAGGCCCCGGGCTAGTAGACCTATGTTGATTTCAGCATCTCATGTCTTGAAAAGCTGATCCAGTGGTAGGGCTCCTCCTTAGGGAGTGAGTTTAGTATATGTCTTTCTATTTGTCTCTGTACTTGTTGTGCTGTAGCCCCAGCTCTTATGTCTCATTGGGTCATGCACTTAGACCATCCACTATGTGCTCCAAAAGCGATTCATAGATGGCTTTGAACCGATGTTGTACATAGCATGGCATCGCATTGTGGTGTCAGAAAAAAGAAGCGAACCAAACTATTGGTTCGGTTCAAAGAGCAAATGTGTCAGGGTGGCTCCTAGTTTAGGAAGGAAGAGGAGAGAGAGTTTGGTGTTTTCAACAGAAAAGTTGCATGCATGTGTCAGATTGGACCCCGTAGCTACAATTCAATGCGGTTCCATACATAGTAGGTAAACTCAAGCGAATCAAACTCTGTCAACTTTTTGCCTTGAACCGGTACCACATAGTGCATGGCCTTATAACCGATACCGTTGTTACCGTGGTGGTTGCTTTATTTATAAAGCGGGGGCAAAAGCATGTTTCGTGGAAAAAGCTGATTATAACTGCATGATGGTCCACATGAAGACTGTTTGTTTCCCTATGCATGTCATCTGACCGCCGCCGGCCGCCGATATTGATTGAGATTGCATCGTTTGGGATTTCCCTGTTTCATCTCATCTCGCCGCCGGCGCTACCGGCTTGTTCCCTGTTTCCGATTCCACCCACCATCTTCTTCCTCACCCGTCTTCAACTGCTCTGCCTGGCGATCGATCGTCAAGGTCCGTCCGAGAAAATCCAATCCAATACAATACAAACTAGACGCCGATGGATTGGTACAGCGGTTCGCTGCTTCCTCCTGACTACCGCTGCGCTCCGCTATCTACCGCTGCCATCAACGGAGTTGTGCCAACCATCGCCGACCTGCTACCCGTTGAAGCCTCGTGACATCACCGTCAGTGTGTCCAGCTCCGGCGACACCATCTGCTTCAAGATGGCTGAGGTGGTGTATCCTCCCACCTCTGAAGCTTGGTGCACCGACATCTGGGTTGCCACCTCTATGGCTACGAGTCCATGGCGTCAGCTCAAGGGCTGGCACAAGGAATCCTCCACAGATGGCTCCGAGCTCGTGGTGGCTGATCAAGGCCTCAACCTTGATGGACTGCTGGACTGGGGCTATGCCGACGACGCTAAGACTTCTTTGTTAGCGCCGGGGCGGGGGCCCCGGAGCAGGCAGTGTGTGTCGTGTCTGTTGTCGACTTGGGTCATGTGGGCGGCGGGTCGCTTCGCTTGTGTCTTTCTTTTATACAGATTGTATGGTTTTTGGACCCGTTTTCCCTTATAAACTGGGTCAACTCTTTCTATCTATTCGGTCGGTGGATACGACCACCTTATACCTCAAAATTGCTGAAAATGGCCCCAGTATTTTTGATTCACCATTATAAGATTGGATCAACTCCAGACAGTCCGTCTCAACCACAGCAGATAAACCTCCAATATTTTCTAGGAATTCCAAACCCTTCAGTAAAGCCACAGCCTCAGCCGAAGTCGCATCAGAGAGGTGTTGTATTGGACAAAAACAACCACCTAAAACCTCACATTTGTGGTTCCGAAGCACAGCTCCCATCGCACCCGATCTGTCTCCATGAAAGGATGCATCAACGTTTAGCTTCAGAGAACCCACTAATGGTTTCACCCAGGAATTTATCTTTGGAGTTGTATTCTTATTACTCGCACCATAATTAGCAGTTATAGAATGTATAGCAAATGCAGAACTAGTAGGAGATGCAACTTTTTCACCTTTGACTGCTTCTCGTCGCTGCCACCAAATGTACCAACAACCCACTGCCACTGTTTCTTGTAACCCAAGGTGACTCAAAGTGGGCGATATTTTCCGGGAATCACGGAGAATGTTTTCTAAAACAACTGAGCCCGAGCGATCAACAATCATTGCTTCAACTATCATTTCATGTAGCCCTAGCGCTTTCCACACCTCTGTTGCTCTTAAGCATGAAAACAACAGATGATTGATATCCTCCGGACCTGAAAGACAAATAGGACATTGTGGAGACACTTTTATATGTCGATCGACAAGAACACACTTCCCCGGGATAACTCCATGAAGTGCTCGCCACAAAAATATTTTCACTTTACTTGGCACATCTAGCTTCCAGAGAGTATCCCACACAGGGTTTGCCGCCGAAGCGCCTTGCCCATCCTCTCTACTTATCCGATTTCCAAACTGGTGATTCCATTCAAGGTGATACGCTGAGCGCACCGAGAAACTATAATTTTTTGTATGGTTCCAAGCCACAAAATCCTCCTCAAGACGGTTACTCAACGGAATTGAGAGAATTCTTTCCGCATCAACATGTACAAAAATATCCTGTATAAGCACTTCATCCCAAGAGCCAGAATTTGGATCAATTAACTCATCAACGGTCCTAAGGAGGCATTGGCCCTGCCTTGAGATCACTTGCCGTGTAGGGCTATTAGGGATCCAATGGTCCTCCCAAATATTTACCTTTGTTCCCGAACCAATTCTCCATATATGTCCTCTTTTAAACGTATATAAACCTGAAACTATACTTTGCCACGTAAAAGATGAACCTGCCTTTGGTCCTGCCTTCAGCAATTCTCCATGAGGGAAATACTTAGCTCGCGGGACTTGTGCACACAATGATTCGGGAATTGAAATTAGCCTCCAACTTTGTTTAGCTAGCACAGCTAAATTAAATGAGTGTAAGTCTCGGAAGCCCATACCTCCCACCTTCTTCGGGATGCACATCCTCCACCAGGCGAACCAATGCATTCTCTTTTGATCTTCAGTATCACCCCACCAGAACTCTGACATCGCATCATTTAACTCTTTACATAGCTGCTTCGGAATTTTAAAAACAGCCATCGCATAAACCGGGATAGCCTGGATAATGGCTTTAACAAGACCTCCTTCCCTCCTAGCGACAGGAACTTTTCTTTCCAACCTTTTAACCTCTCTACAACTCTTTCCAACAGATAAATGAAGCTTTCAGTTTGGTCCAAACCCACCATAGAAGGTAGACCAAGATAAGTATCCGAGATAGCTTCCGTCATGATATTAAGATGAGTACAGATTTGAGCTTTCACATTTACCTCCACATTAGGACTGAAAAGGATGCTACACTTGGCTTCACTCACTAGTTGTCCTGAATTTGTACCATAGGAATCCATCACTTGTCTCAATGAGGTTGCATTAACTGAATTTGCTTTCATAAGAATTAGGGAATCATCAGCAAAGAGTAAATGAGATATTGACGGTGCATTTCTGCACACCCTAACCCCTTCTATGCCACGAACCTCCTCTCTATGAGCCAACGCACTCGACAACCCCTCCGCACAAATTAAGAATAAATAAGGTGACAACGGGTCACCTTGTCTCAACCCCCTCGTTGGAGTAAATTCATCAGTTTCCTGGTCATTAAATCTAACCTTGTATTTCACCGACCTCACACAAGCCATAAGGATCTCCACAAAATCACCATGGAATCCCAACCGAGAAAGCTTATGCTCCAAAAAGACCCATTCAACTCGATCATATGCTTTGTGCATATCCAATTTAACAGCACAAAAACCCTCCTTCCCCTTCTTATTCTTTATAGCATGCATACTTTCATAAGCTAGAAGGATGTTATCCGTTATTAACATTCCCGAGACAAAAGCACTCTGAACTTGAGAGATCACATCATCCAAGATAACTTCAGCTTGTCGCAAGCATTTTTATATGATTTTGTAAAGTACATTGCATAGGCTTATCGGCCTGTATTGGGAAATTCTTTTCGGACATTCAACTTTAGGAATCATAACTATCACCGTGTCATTCCACCCCTCTGGGATTTCTTTATCATTAATTGCCCCAAGCACTTCATCCGTTAACAGGTCCCCAATAATATTCCAGCATTTTTTTTAAAATAAGGCGTGCAGCCCATCCGAACCAGGAGCTTTAAGATCCCCAATTGAGAATAACGCCTTCTTCACATCCTCCGCTACATAGGGCTTCAACAAATCTTCATTCATCTCATTTGACACTCGTGGGTGAACCATATTAAGAAAAGATGGGTCAGGTTAATCAACTTCCGTAGTAAATAAACCCGCAAAGAAATCAGAAATCATGGGGTTCATATTAACATTACCTTCCTGCCATGTATCATTATTATCCCGCAGCCTTTTAATACGGTTTCGGCTTCTCCTAGCAGTAGAAAATTTATGGTAAAAACCGATGTTCTTGTCTCCAAATTGGAGCCAATTTACCATGTTGCGTTGTGACCAATGTATCTCCTCTTCTTCTAGGAGCTTTTCAACTTCCCATGCAAGCTCCTTTTCCTTCCGGAGGTTATCATCAGTGATTTCCGATCTAGTCACTTCTTCCAGCTCCTTTCTAACAGTGCTCAGTCTTCGCTTCGAACTCTTCAGCTCAAATCAATCCCAACAATGCAAGCGATCATGAACGAGTGCTAATCTTCCCGCCAGACTATTATTTTGAACTTGATGGGCTGACAGATCCCAAGCTCCTTGGACCACCTCATTAAACCCAGCTTCTTTCAACCATCGGGCCTCAAACTGGATTAACGCCAGCCCACGACTCTCCTCTTCTGAAGTGTCACCGAACTGCATCAGAATTGGACGATGATCCAAACGACTGTAGTCACAATTTTGTAGGGTAGCCTCTGGAAATTTATCCCGCCAGGAAATACTAGCAAGACCCTTGTCCAGTCTCTCACGGATACCACCACGATGCCAAGTGAATTTGTCTCCCGAAGTACACTGGCTTCTTGATGTGACTATGTGTGTGTCTATTCAGAATCCCCTAAGATATCTAATCGGGCTGGGATTCTTGGCTTGTGGAGGCATACACATGTTGAAACGTGCTTGGTTGTGTAGCGTACCTGCACTTAAAATATGGCAGGTACCTGTGTATAGTGAAAACCCCTGGATCGATTCGTTTGCACACACAGTTTACGATGTAATATCACAACAAAGTATCAATTTTATTACATCGATGATCCAGACTTACAAAATATTCTTTACAAATTACATAGCATAAAGCTAGCTTTGAAAGAGTAAACATCGGAAATAAGATAGCAATGAGTCTCCATCATTTTCATGTTGCTACGGGCGAAAACATGTTGGTTGCAGACTCGAAATCACTTAACGAAACCTCACTCGTCAACTAAATAACCTGTAACAAATAAAATTTTGCAACAGAGTGGGTCAGATTCCATTAAAAATGGAGTCTGACAAGTGACACTATGGTGGATACTTAATGGAATAACTCTATAACCTGTATGCATATTTGGCTGGTGGAGTTTCAAGCTTATTTTGCGTAAAGCCAGTTTTATCCTATCACTTTATAAAACAGTTTCAACATCATAGTTGGCAACACTGGTAGGTTCCAGAGAACCAAAAGATGGCCCATCCCTGAGTGCACCCTCAGGTAAAAACTCTCACATACTATGGTTCTAAGTATAGTGAAAACTATCTTAGGTGAAAAACCCCATAGACATGGTCCTGAGTAGCTCACCCATCTAAGTGTACCCTCAGGTAAAAACCCCCACATAACATGGTCCTAAGTATAGTAGAAACTATCTTAGGTGAAAACCCCCATGAACATGGTCCTGAGTAGTTCACCATTATTCACCTATCAAAATTTTATTTAATAGAATATTGGGAATCCTCCGTTGTCGTCATTGATCAGCTGAAGTCTTCACTTGGAGTTTCTTCTCTTCGAGTTCTTCACTTCTTTCCATTCCCTTTGTTCCTGGGTGGCCATCCTCAAGTGTGCTCTCAGGTGAAAACCCCCACGTACATGATCCTAAGTATAGTGGAAACTACCTTAGGTAAAAACCCTCATGGACATGGTCCTAAGTAGCCACTCAACATAAACCAAACAAGCATTCCACCCAGGTGATTCATTAACTTAGTGATGTGTACTCTCAGGTGAAAACCCCCACATACTATGATCCTAAGTATAGTAAAATTATCTTAGGTGAAAACCCTCATAGACATGGCCCTGAGTAGACACTTAGCAATTTGTAAAACTTTTCATCAATATCATAGCATCAATATTTCTACTAAGTATTTCATAGGTACCTAGACACATAGATATAAGGAGATTCTAAACATGTCTTGCATAGCAGTATTACTAAGTCCTTCCCATGCTCAAGAAAATAAACTACTCATGCATATAGAAAATACTTAGGAGATTTATGAATGTGCCACTTGCCTTGGCAACAATAAGAATAGCAACAACAGCTGCAACAATTGTCGTTTCCCACCGAAATTTCTAACACATCAAACAAAACACACATAAACATACAAACAATATAACAATACAAAAATATGTTATGCATGATGTGCAAAAATATTTCTAATGACTAGAGATGCATGCCATGCCATGAAAATCTTTTAAGTTTACGCAAGGCAATTAGGTTGGTCAAAAATGACTAAGGACTAAGTTCATAAGTTGGATAAAATACTTTGCTATAAATCATCTTGAATAAACACTCTAATGGGTTAGTAATGATGTGCAAAATACTTAGAGAAAATACTAAGTCTATTCTTCAAGGTGATCAACAATTATTAACAACTCTTTGTAAATTGGATATTCACTATAGTGAGAGAGACAGACACCCGGCCAGCCACTTAAATTGTGGAATAGGTCTCATGTACGTGGACATGTAAGGTTAGTCTCTAGGCCGCTAGGATCCAATATACTTTAAGATGGAAATAATTTGATCAAAAGTTTGTTTATGTCTAAAGTAAAAGACAAGGTTTGGAAAGAGGAAAAATATAGAAAGAAAGATGTAGAATCTTATCCTTGCTTCCTTTTCTTCTTGATGTGATGACTTCATTGCAATTTTGTAAACTTGATGGCTCTGAAGACTTGATGGTGTTGATAGCATCAAAGTTGGTCTTGAATATAACTTAGTCATCAAAAGGCTAAGAGGAGAAGGAAGAAGAGAGAGAGAGAGAGAGAGAGAGAGAGAGAGAGAGAGAGAGAGAGGAAGCAAGACTTAGAAAATATTGCTGGTTGGTCTTCATGAACTTCTTCTTGATTTTCTTCTAAGTGCTTCTACTCCTTGAAGATACTTCTGAAGTCTTGTTTTGACTAAGTCCTTCATTGGACTTCTAGCTCCATGTTGAAAATCCTAAGTGTCTAAGTGCATAGCACTTTTACCAAAATACTAAGTTGGAGACAATCTTAACTTAGAGAAAATAATGAAGAGGTTTTTCCTATGAGAAGTAT
Organism: Poa annua; assembly: GCA_026929855.1. Classification (NCBI taxonomy): domain Eukaryota; kingdom Viridiplantae; phylum Streptophyta; class Magnoliopsida; order Poales; family Poaceae; genus Poa; species Poa annua. Next base: position 8,907,302 of record CM049432.1, read on the forward strand.
ATCTACAAAATAAAATATGCCATGCATGAAATGCAATTTTTAATCACAAGAAAGCATTATAACAACTTTATGATTTTTATAAATATACATGAAGTTATAATTGTAATTTAATTAATTTCTATTATTGCAAAAAATAATAAAAGGGATAAATATAAGATTAAAGTTTTCTGTGATTAATTTTTTTAACAAAATTATAAATAGTGTTAATAGAAAGAGGGGATTTAAATAAATTTTTAGAAATTGGATTTACTCAAAAAATGATTTTTCTATCAAGAGTTATGTCAAAATTATTCAAACTATTCAATTAAAATATATAACTATGAAATCATTCAAATTCTACTCAAAAATATTTTATAACAGCGGCATCATATTAATGTTCCAAAGTTTCTAAAATAATTTTATTTGCAATTTTTGGATTTATAGATTTAAAGTTATGACAAATATTCTCAAATCATCCATTTGAAATTTGAATATTTTAAACTAAGTCAAATTTCAATTCTAACAGATCTAAAATATTCTACATGTCAAGGGCTTTCCAAATATATAAAATTTATCTAATTTGGATGTGTGAGTAAAAAGTTATGAATGTTTCAATAACAGGGACTAATCTGCAGAATTGCTAGATTAAATTTAAATTAGAAAAATAAATTCCACGCGGGCGCTGACTGGCTGCTGACGCGGGACTCGGCGCTGACGGGGCATCGACGTGGCATCTCCTGATTCGCTGGTACCGGTTCGGTAATTAAAATAAAAAGGTTCCGTTGGATCTAGATCCAACAGTCCAGATCTAATCGATCGGGGCTAGCGGCGCTAGGTCACCGGAGAACCTCACCGGCGATGCGCCCGCGTCGGCGACGCGGCGTTCCGGACGTTCTACGGCTTCCCGGGATGAACGGAACTCACCAGAGCGAAGAGGAGATCGTGGAGACATCGATGACGAGGTGGCGGAGGCCGGAGCGTCACGGTTCCTCTCCTACTGCTCGCCGGAGTTGCGCACGGCGTCGGCTTGCTCCGGGCGTGGACGGACTCGTTGTTCTGGCGTTCGGGAAGATTTTTAATCGTGTCAAAAACGTGCGCAAGACCAAAGGAAGGAGACATGAGAGGTAGGGGAGCTCAGGGTCGATGGTGCTCACCGGAACTTGAAGAAACGGGCGGCGGTAATGGCGGAGATGCGGCGGATGATTCCGAGCAGCCTGAGGGCGATTAGCGTTAGGGTTTGTGGGGGGAAAGGAGGCGGCGGAGTTGAGCTTTATATAGGGGCAGACGGGGGCATGATTCGCGGTCTTCACGGCGCGAATCGAAGGAAAGAAATCGCCGGTGGTTTCGGCGTGATTTGCGAGCGGAGGTTGAAGACGACATGAGGTTATCGCTGACGTCAGCATTTTTCTTTTTCTTTTTCTTATTTTCCATTTAAATCATATCTTTTGATTTAAGACTCCAAATCAAGTCAAATAAATTTCTAAAAAATTGTAAAAGCATTATCTTTGTGTTAAACCAGTTGTGGTTATGTTTTGAACATTTTTGAAAAATAATATTTGAAATATTCATAAAATACAATTTTGCCTATTTTAGGTTAACTTTGAAATTAGGGATTTAGTAATTCATTTGGAGTTAAATAAAATTTATAAAATTACCCACACTCAAATATGTTTGAATTAAAATTATTTAAACTTATTTTGCTGTAATCATTCACCTTTATTTTGGCATAATAGTAGAATAATAGAATATAAATATTTTTTAGGTAATAGGAAATATATAATGGATTCAATTTTGATTTAAAACATAACCAAAACTTTTCAGACAATTTCATAAAGCTGATTTAATTTAGAACTTTTTTGGTAGTATTCTTGTCCAAAAATAAAATTAATAAATTGGAAAATTATAAAAGATACAATTAATAAATTTATGGAAATAAATCCTATTTAAACATATAATGAATTTTTAATTTAAACCCTTTGTGATTTAATAAGATGATGAATGATGAAATGCATAAATGCAATGCTTGAATTTTCTTTTCAAAGCAAAATACATAAATGTTTTTAAAAGTTTTAAATTTTTCTGATTTTTTTTAATTTTAAATCCCAGGATGTTACAGGTTGCCTAGACTCTGTTGTAGCTTTGTCTCCTCGCATGTGTTTTTGGCTTTGACCACTCCATTGCTCCTCGCCCAATCCCCAGTCAAGCCCGCGTTCTCCATCCTCACTCCAACGGGCCTGCTCTTCCTTCTCCTCCTTCCCTCTAGGCTCCAGCTCATTGTCCCAATGCCGCGCAGTAGCCGGTCGTCACCCTCCAGCAACGGCAGCAGGTCGGCCTCTTCGATGCGGTGGCACATCTGGAGAAAAACCGATCCCCCTTTTCCAAATGGGCACCAGAGCTGGAACTGGGTGGCAGCCGTGCTCCCTGATGGCGCACAGCTGCCCGGTCGTCTCCCTGCACCGGCGGCAGCAGGTTGGCCTCTTTGACCAGGGGGCGCCGCATCTCGAGGAACCGGTCGGTAGACGGAGCTGATCAGATCGAGTGCGAGATGGATGAGAAGACTGTGCTGGAGCCGAAGCGGGCTGCTGGTGCAGGCACGAAGCCGACGTGTTGTTGCCGGCCGATTCCTCAACTTGCTGATATGGGTGAGATCTCTCTCCTCCTCTTTCATGTATTATTCTCACATGTAGGTTGTCGATCACTATCCCTTTCTTGATTTCTTCTAATTCGGCTAGATTCTGTTTTAGCCTTAGATCTGATTCACCGGTAGCACGGCCGCCGGCTGCTGATGCATAATCAGCAAGGCTAAGGGAAGCAGTCCCCAGAATTGTTGGTTCAGTATTTGGGCCTTATTTCACATCCTGCCACGAGGGAAACAGAAGAAAAATGTAAGGCATGTCTTATTCCTTCCACTAATCACTCAAACTGACGGGAAGAAACCACTCGAAACAGAACATGCTAACTCGTTAGGGGATGATTTGCAATTGTTCGGGATAGTTTTTCTGGTGTTTAGGTCTACTTCTTTGTTCTGAAAAATAATATCGCAAAGCTTTACGGCCTGTTAGCTGTTCCTCTTTTGTATTTAAGTTAATGTTTACCTATTTTATAGAATATGAGTATGCATATGTTACGACCCATTCATTTCCCATAGTTTTTTTGGGAATTCATTCTCCATTGTATTTATAGTGGATTAAGTAATGTCAAAGGTGAGATGCTATGAGCATGCAACCACCTACTGTTCTATATCTTAATTTGTTACCTTCAATACTCTGTTGTTCATTTGGCAGTATTCTTACTATTGTACTAAATATTGTGTACTGAATCAGAACAAATGTAGGGGACTACTCACATACGACTTTTTTCCTGCTATAACCGAAGATAGGACCTCTCCAACTGCAACAACTTCATCACCAAGATGGTCACCTCCTGAACGCTCCAGCTGTAACCGACCAATCTCATCTTCTTTTATAATACATCTTATTTCGTTAATGCCTAGAGTTGCATCTTTGCTCCCTCAATAAAAAGAAGTTTGTTTTCTGCCCATGTTATGGTTGCTAAGGTTTGAGGGGGAAGGGAGAGAGAGCTGCGAGGGCGCCCTGGATCGCCGGCCGCAGGGATCCTGTCCCACGGCCGGGCAAGAGGGAGGGTTTTCCTCTGAATTCTTGCTTGATTAGATTGATACATCTCCCCTCCTTATATAGAGGGGTTTCCTTGACTCCCAAGTAAGGCTTACTTGACCCCTAAGTAAACCCTTAATACTAATGGGCCCAGGCCCATTACTTACTCTAACACTACACCCTACCTGGACACGCAGCTCGTCCTCGAGCTGCAACCTAACAATACTCCGACTCTTATATCGACCTAAGCCTTTTACATCTCGGCTTAGTGGATGGACCTGAAATAAGCTAACCCGAATGAGACTCCGACTCTTTATTTTTGACTCCGAACGATGTGGCAAGAATCCTCCACGCGCCGAAATTGTGCGTGTGCAGCCCCCTGGATCCCAAGGACGCCATCGGGACCAAGGGAGCTCTCGCGGCGGCCGGCGGCGGAATGCCGTGGCACTACGCGGTGCGCTCCCGTCTGTGACACCATGTCTTCTCCCCGCTGGCTGGCTGTCGATGTCGTAGACGTGGAGGTCGCTGCCCACGGAGAAAACAACGTGCCCGCCGCCCGTGGGGAAAATCGAGTGCCCAAGATCTCCCACACAGCGGACGAGAACGAGGTCCCGTGCGCCGTGAAGCGCAACTTGGAGGCGCTGCAGCTGGAAATCACGCATCTCCCGCACATGCCGACGCGCTAGGAGGCCGCGCGCAGCAGTCTGCAGTTTCACCGCCGCTGACACGTGGTGGGCAGCAGTCGAGGACGGCGGCGCCGTGGTGACCGACGTCGTGGTCGCGGCCAAGCGCGGCAGCGATGGCTGTGCGGGGGTCGGCGCCGGCGGCGACCGCTTGTGTTGCGACGCCCAAGCCGCCATCGCATCGATCTTCTCCCAGACTGGATGTCGAGGTGGGGCAAACGGAGCGGGCGGCCCGATCGGCGGGCGCGGGCGCTGGCCCGCTCTCATCTCGGCGAAGTTGAGGCGGAGGGCGCGGAGGCTGTCGGCGATGTCCGTCAGCGCCGCGGGCAGGAGGGCGAGGACCGCGACAGGGGTGGCGGCGGCGGCGGCCTGGATGGCTGCGGCGGCTCCCTGGGCGCCGGTGACGGCGACGGTTTCCAGCGGCGCGGATGCGCCGAGCATGGCGGTGGTGTCGGCGGCGGAGGTGGTGTCGATGTTGGGCCCGTTGGAACCCATGAGACCTAGGCAATCTGATACCAGATGTTATGGTTGCTAAGGTTTGAGGGGGAAGGGAGAGAGAGCTGCGAGGGCGCGCTGGATCGCCGGCCGCGGGGATCCTGTCCCACGGCCGGCTAAGAGGGAGGGTTTTCCTCTGAATTCTTTCTTGATTAGATTGATACATCTCCCCTCCTTATATAGAGGGGTTTCCTTGACTCCCAAGCAAGGCTTACTTGACCCCTAAGTAAACCCTTAAAACTAATGGACCCAGGCCCATTACTTACTCTAACAGCCCATCTCTATAAATAGCATATGTGTTCTTTCTGTCTAACTAATACTGTGATTACTACTGGTTTGGTGATGATTCAGTATGCTTGGTGAGTAGTGGGTTCTCCAAAAGGAACATAATATAGATGGGCTTGTAAGTTAAAGATGATACCCATTGACCTGAGACTCACTTACCGACTCAATCTAGTTCACAATGTTTTTTCTTGCGATGGTCCTAATTCTCAGTAAACATTTTTATGTAATGACTAGAAATACAAGTTAATGTCCGACATTACAAGCTGCTATTTTTTATTTGTATAATGTGTCTACTCATGTTCAACATTATGTTGTTTCCTATCAAGTGACTTCAAAAGGATTGAAAATCTTGATAGAAAACCAAGGATGACAAATATCGTGTATGATGGGCCTCTGAAGATATGCCTCTGACCGACAATGAATTGTAGTTGCTATTACAACAATATGAAAGTACATAACTTACATTATCTAATTATTATTTGCATTAACATTTGATTTCTTTTGCAAGGACAATGGTTTATCACTTTGCTTTGCAAGAAAAATATTTCTTCACAGTTATTCTACATTGCAGACCGGTAAGTTTGTATAAATTTGCATAATTGTCTCACAAGTGTTGGTCAGCTATTTTACGGAGTGCTCTATCTGATATTGGGATATGTTTATTGATTATGCATTTTTTAGAATAAGGAAAACTATATCTCCAGAAAAGAGAAGATATTACCCCTAATCTTGTTGCCAGTGCATGTGCTTAGGTGCTTGCTGTGACATGGAAATTATATTTAACCTTACATCCTATATTTTCTACCTATTAACTATAATTTATTAGTAACAAATATTCTATCTTGAAAAGCATTTTAGTCACATATTTATATAAATGGTGGTATTCTGGGAAGTTGACCTCCTATACATTATGTCGTTACTTAAACTATATATGTATGTCATTATATCCAGCAGTGGCCATGTACATTAGCTCCAAAGGGTCAATTGTAATTTGCTGCCTGTTTTTGATACCATCTAATCCAATTCTTTTATGGCAATATTTCAAAAAGATATTCTTACATTAATACCAAGGCTTTATGGTCTAGCTTATACTAATTATTTTCCAATATGAATATTTTGAATGAAGACAGTGAAGTAGGAACCATGCGCTAATTCCTGGCTCTCAACAAGTTTCATGCCCTACCTCTTTATGAGAGCTTAATAACTTTTTTTATCTTTCCTCTTTAGAACTATTTTTTTGGTTGAGTTAAGTGATAGTAGCTATAATTTGGTGTGCCGTAGCCACTGCACTTTGTGTGGTTCTTTCAAGTAATGTATTGCTCGTGCAAATCGAACACATACGATCAATTCATTTCATGTATCTTTAATTTGGGATGGACAAATCTAACTTAGAAGTCTTCTCCAGTATAAACGTACAAATCTTTATAATCTATAATGACAAGGTTTACCTGGATAAGAAGTTCCTCTGAGACGTTATCAAGAATTTCTGATTTGATCACTCTGTTTTCTCCTTTGAACTAACGTTTTCTTCTTATCACTTGTTAGTTGTTTGAGTGGTACCACATCAGTTGGATATTATCCACGCATCCTGAGGCATGAACATCGACTAATCCATTGCATAAATAGAACAACAATATGTAGCTTTTGTATGTATTATAATGCTAAGGGCTTGTTTGATTCATAGGATTGGAAAGTTATAGGAATAGGAAAAGTATAGGATTGTTATGTCATGTACACTCCAATCCTATAGGGTTTGGTTTGTACCAAAGTTTGTTTGATTCCACCAACGGAATTGTAAAAAGAGCTTGGAGTGGATGTTAGAATTCCTATGTGAAGTAGTATAAAAATTCCTATGGGAAAAATTCCTATAGGAACCAATCCTATGAATGAAACCACTAGGAAAGGTCTTATGGGATAAAATCCTACAAAAATCTTACAAGATTCCTATGAATCAAACAAGCCCTTGATTGCATTCGTGTAATTGTATGTTGTTATTGTTCACTGGTAATGTGTGACCAGACAATCTGTTGAAGATGACATTGTCGTCGGTTTGCTTTTTGTTCCAGTTCACACTTCAATGAATTTCTTGGTTGGATAGAAAATGGTGTCACTTCCTTACGCACATTCCATTTTTATTAAGGAATTGCATTACTATCTGAGATCATATGCCTTCCTTCTGTAAGTGTTTGACACGAAAAATAATAAACTACACGTTACGGCAGTTTATCATCTTTCTACACGCCGGGGAAAATAAAATATGCGGGCGTGCCAGTGTACAAAGTACACAAAGAAAACAACACATAAGATATGGGAACAGTATTTTATTAATCATATTGATAACAAATACAATTCCCGAACATTGCGCTCCATGGCCTTCTAGCGGCCAACCTGACCTGGGCGATTGCGGTCTCCTAGTTCACGGGGCCTCGGAAGGCTCCCGCTTAATTACTCTCACGGGCTACACCGTGAGACACCTCTGATTAAGCCCTCTGATTAAGCTGTGTGGTCGTCGTCGTCGTCTTCGCTTCACGTCATGCATGCAAAATTATATGAAGTGTGTGGGCAGCGGCAAAAACTCGTGTCCTCGTCGGTACACGTGCCGCCAAAAGCGTGGCCTTTGTTTCGGCCTCGCCCGCCCTCGCCGTCACGCCTCGTCGGTCTTGAGAGGCGTAGATGATTGTTGTGGAAGAAACATGATGCAGTCCGTCTGACTTGAACTTCTAAACGACTAACAACTTTGTCGGGGTGTGCAAGGGGTAGGCCTCGTGAGAGTATGTAGTAAGGAGACTGACGTCGGTATAAAACCAACCGTCGCTCAAATTGGCGTGGCCGATATGGTCGATGCCTCGTCTTCGTCCTAACGTCGAGTTCACGGCAGTCGGCGTAGCCGGAGACGCCGTCACATAGACCTGTGAAAGGATGAACTAATAATATGACTGGATAATGACGATGACGCACCGCTGCGGACGCTGTCCTGTACACCGAAATGTATTCCGTTGCTGCTGTGGGTCATAACAAGGAACACTGCTGCAAGGGATGTCGAGGTGCAATTCCTACCTGTCGCTTGTTGAGCTGTAAAAGAGATAATATAATCTAACGTGTGCATGGGCCATGGACGGTGTCGTGAGCACGTATAGCATGCATGCACGTATAGTCTTGGCCAATATATGTGTTGATGAGCTCCACCACGCCGTACGAGCTTAGTGGCTCGCCACAGCCAGTCACCCGGGCGTCGACAATGGCGACACACCATCGTGGGGTGACGATGGTGACAACACGATTCGTCATCGCCATTGGTCCTAAGTCGGGGACCTGTGCGTCGAGTTGAGCAATTCACCATCCGGGACTTGAACCTGTACGTCGGCCGCCAAGCTACACCGGCATGCCAAGATACGCCAAGTTGCACCTGAATATGCTGGATTTGTTGTCGAGATAGAGATTCCACCGGGTTGTCGCGCGGCGATAATGCGAGTGACGCCGGATTCATCACGGTCGCAAGCCTTGACTCTGTCATGGTAGATGAAGATGTTGGCAGGCTGCATGCCAGCAGCGCCACCATTGTCGTCATTCGTTCTCCATGGCGGACTGCGTGCCGATTGCTCTGACACCTGCATCATATCGTTTTCCGAAGGAGTCGTTGTCCAACCAATCATGTCGCCATGCCCCCGGCTCGAAGCGTCGTGGAACCAGATGCATGTGCACGTGTGTATACCTCCATGGACTCCCCTCGAAACTCCTACTTCGTGTTGTCCCTGTACGCCAAATTGGATATTGACGCCGTCGCTGCCTTGGTCGACTCCATGCCTTCCGGCGAACGGCTACATGCTGGAGGACAACGGCGCCATCCCTAGAGGTTGGCAGCCTTGGCGATGGGACATGGTCTTCGTCTTCTCTTTCTTCCTGCGTGCGAGACATGGACTATGCCATGACGACACCTTCCTCGCCGGCAAGTCTCCGGTGACGATGCCATGACTCCACATACGAGTGAACACCGTCGTTCCACCTGCTACCTGTGAAGAAAAAGAAGAAACAATCAAGCGTGCTCCTCATTAGCAACCTCATTGTTGTCGCGAAGAGGTGGATGACGTCGTGCTCATCATAGTCTCGGTGATGTAGAAGACGCCATGCTAAACGCCGGCAGCCCCGCTGATGTCCGTCGTGGTGATATAGATGGTGCCGTGCTCGTCGTCGTCGCGGTGATGTAGAAGACGCCGTGCTAAATCGGCAGCCCCGCCAACTTCCGTCGTGGTGATGTAGATGGCGTCGTGCGCGTCACGTCGGCAGCCTCGGTGTCGTTGCGGTGATGCAGATGGCGCCGTGCTCGTCGGCAGCCTCGGCGTCGCCATTGTGGTGATGTAGATGACGCCGCGCTCGTCGGCAGCCTCGGCGTCACTGTCATGATGATGTAGATGGCGCCGTGCTCCTTGCCGGCAGCCCCACCTTCGTCACGGTGATGTAGATGGCGCCATGCTTTACACCGACAGCCTGGTCGTGGAGATTTAGACGATGCGGTGCTCGTCGCGCCGATAACCCCGCCGACGTCGTGGTGATGTAGATGGCGCCGTGCTCCTTGCCGGCAGACCCGCCTTCGTCACGGTGATGTAGATGCCTGTGTATAAGAGAGAGAAAAGGGAGAGGAGAGAGATTCAACCATAGTTCTCACCCTTAACGATCACCGACGTCTCCTCCATGACTCCTCACGCCTTGCAGGATTCTACTGCTTGTATGTGGAAATCGTGAGTGTATTTGGCTGTGGATGGATCATGGATGGCTGTGTTCTGATCCTTCGGATGAGCTAGCTCTGATATCCTCTAGGTTTGGCACGAGCGGCGCCTCCGGGTCCTTCGGCTGCCCTTCTCTCCGCGCCCTAGCTCTTCTTGTGCCGTGCTCCGGCTGCCCTTATTTCTTCTTTTCGTCCTCCTTTTTCCTCTGCGTCCGGGTAAGTGTTTATATAGGCAGGAGGGTGATCAGATCACGACGCTGGCTGTTTGAGCTGCGTTATCTTCGGCGTATCTTCTCTCTCAGGTTTGGCGGCTCGTGCGTATATATCTCTTCTCTCGACCGGCCGGCCACCTGATCTTCTGGTTAAAGAATCCTCACCGTTTGAATCTCCTATCGCTAGCGAGTCGTCGCCTGACCTTTATACTGCTGGCCTCACATACGAGCGCTAGAGCATGTACTAGCTGCCCTGCCTCGTGCATAAAGCCGATCGACTGATTCAGCTTCATGCATCATGCATGCACACGTGAATCGATCAAAGCAACAACTGCTGATCAAGAGAATAGCTACCTGATGTGTGCGTAGTTGATCAACTCTTATATATACTAGGTGAATTTGGCGCGGCGACACGCCCTTGACGAAAAATTTTCGGGATAACATACTTTTAGTATTGATTTCTAAAACGGATCTAGAATTGCAACAAATGTGAATTACAATAAAAACAAAATGTAAGACTTTTTTTGAATAATCGCATAAAGTATTGTTTCTAATAGGAGCTATGGTTATATATATATATATAATTATGCGTGGAAAATCAATAAGAACATCCATTAGTACGTGATAATTAAATTAGGAGGATCACATGCTATTATTTAGCTCAATATTCAACAGTGATAAACTACCGCAGTTCGGAGTTTGTTTCGGCACAAACAAAAACTGAACTTCATATATTTTCGATCATGTTAACGGATCATAAAATTTAGAACCATGAGCCCACTCCTCTTCTGCTCTCGTGCACGGCGAAGAAGGGTGGGAGTGAAGGCTTTTGCTGCTCTGCTCCCAAGCTTGTTGACATTTACTTCTCCAATGATTTTCATAAACTTGGCTACCATCTGTTTCCATTTATAGCAGGACTGCAATTAGTGCCCTTCATTGAGCTCAGCTTAGTCTTCAGATACACCATACCTAATTATTTCAATCACTCCAGGCAACACACAGATTTCTTGCATGGAAAAAAGAAATAATAGGAAACGAAAAACAATTTAGAAACATGAAAAGTTGTTATCACAGAAACATAATGTATGTAGTTCTAAGGAGAAATTAAAATATTACTTTACTTGATGCATGGTCTAGTAAAACAGAAACTGCACATTTTATATTTTCTGACGACCTGTTAAAACAACCAACCAGGAAATGAAGTATCTGAAATCGTCCCCTGACAAAACTAATCATTAGGTGAGCACAGAAAATAGTAACAACATGGATTTATAAGTAATGTACATGAAGACAAACCATAAGCTCTCATGAATCTGACTACATCTCAAGGCTAAAGCAATAGCCCCAAGACTACAGCCATTAAGAATAATGGAGATCAGGACAAAGATAAAACTATCTTTAGACAATTGACACACACTCCACAACCTTTTCTAGCACATGGATGAGATAGTCACCACCCATCCCAGCAAAACACACTCCATCCTAATTATAGTGTACTGCCATGCTCTTGTAAAGTAAGCCAGTAATTGATACTTTCCAACTTTACTTGTCACCAAAAAGATCTAAGCATGGAGCTATGCTGCTACAGACCAATGATTGCTAGTGAGAATTCAATGCTAGATGTAAGCTAATTTACACTTGGCAATCAATATTTAGAGCAAAGAAGTTGTTATTTCCCGTAGATAGCAGACAATACCCGATGTAACAAATTGTTGAATACATCAAGAAACATAGCATGTCCACATATAGATAGCAGACAGTACCCGACGTAACAAATTCCATATTTTTAAAAGAAAAATGAACATTATGGTGCATAATATCAATTTCCAATGCTAATATTCATTTCACAAATATAGGGGAAGGTCAATGTCATTATATAACTATGCTATGAATTCCGTAGAAACTTTTGCACAAAAGTAGAATAAAATCATGTGTACAACAGTTAATATATCCATATGAAAGTTGATTAAATATTGGTTTGAACCAACCTGCAATCACATGTATGTTACATAGCTAACCTATAAACCTTAATCTATACAGATTGAAAATGATGCACAAATGCAATGAAACATGGCCATTATGTCTTACGTAAAAACGATGGTCGTGTGATCCGCAAATGCACATGCTGGGAGGCATAGCCTTGTATTTTCGAACATAAATTTTAATGTAAAAAACAAATTGTTATTAGTACGTGAACTGACAGAGCTAATGATGAGGCACTTTCAATGTTACTTTTTTGGCTTGCAGTCAGTGCAATATTACAGCAGTGAAACAACGATCTTCCCCCTGAAGATTACAAACCTTTTGTGTTCCCAAATTTAAAGAGCAAACTGGCCCCAACTGAATATAAAATAAATCATAACTTAGGGCTTACCATGCATATAAAAGGAGAATCATAAATCCAGAAGAAATTTGCACTATATATAGGCGGTCAATGCCCTGTAGTTTGATATTTTGAAGTCTTTTAGTCAAGACCAATGTAAAAATATATGAGCATTACGATCACTGTATAGCGTTCAGTATTATAAAGGAACCATCTTTTGTCTACTTACACAAATACAAAAGACCAGTCTTGTATGAAATAAGCCAGGAAGACATACTCCCCCCCCCCCCCCCCCCCCACGCAAGTACACGGAACAAAAAAGACTAAGAACTTCCTTGTATCTGAATATTCAGGTAAAAAATTGTAAATGCAAAGAAGGAGTTTAGTTCGAGTACCTGAGTATCAATGGGTGTGACAAAGTCAGTCACATTCTATGATGCCATGCTCCCAATAGCATTAACCTACAGAACTTAATACTCTCATCATGTTTTTTGATAGATTAGTGGCTCTGAACTGAACATGAACAGATGAAGCGCACATATAAACTCAATGGAAACTTAACTTTCTAAGTTTCTAATAATGTGAAATACTACAAATCCATGATAAAATGTATTCACGCTGAGCAGTATAAGAAATACCTAGAGTTGGAGGGAACCAGCAAATAGGCGCTTTTAGGTTGTTGATCTGTGAATGGAACGTCGCCGCTGACCATTGCAATACTGCACCTGCGAGCACCATCATGTTTGCCGCTGCCAGGCATGATACGCTGATGTAGGCACACAAAGCTTCACACTTTCAGCTCACACTTATTGCATATGGATTGTTACAGAAATAATGGAGATATATAGATAGGGAAGATCTAGATCTCCTTAAGTACATGGATAGCAAAACTGCGAGTAGCTAAACTAACAACTTGACCGTTATCAAATTGGCTGCCTAAATTTCAGAAGAAGAAAATTACCTCAATTTCAGAGATTAATCCTCTGATGTGAATCTCCTTGGATTTTAATGGAACACCTTTTATGGTCGCGAGTAGCTAAACTAACAACTTGACCGTTATCAATTTGGCTGCCTAAATTTCAGAAGAAGAAAATTACCTTAATTTTAGAGATTAATCCTCTGGTGTGAATCTCCTTAGATTTTAATGGAACACCTTTGATGGTAGATCAAATAATATAATCAAATCTGCACTCGTTGATGATCTCGTCCATACTAAGCAACGGATTCTCGCCGTCCTCCCGCACGCCAGCCTGCAGCATGAGCCCGAGTAGGTCGTTCCCGTAGACCATGTTGTCTCTGGTTGCGAGTTGGCTCTTCATGATATTCGTGAGCATGGTCCTCACCTCCCTGTCTAGCTTCCATGTCTTGCAGTTCTTTCTGGTCGGAAGGTACCTGGTCAATTTCAAGAGTACACAATTATGAATAATCTGATGTTTGAAACTTTCTTATGTATAGTGGAGAAGGCAGTAGCGGGTTGATCTAAAATGACAAAGGGGAAACCGTACCTGTGGTTTATCTAAATGCATGGATCTAGACATTCAGTATATCACAGAATGCAGGAAACTGGAGCTCTCTGCATCGGGAACACTTTTTTCCCTTCAGTGTAGCTACTCCTGATTGCGGTCTGACAAATCACATCCGTGGTTAGCTCCTCAAACTTCCTTCCCAGATCAATCTCCACATGGCCACTTTTGTCCATTTTGGATGGTATCAAGGTTTCTTTAAATTTAACTGCAAGATTATCTCACATTTTGAAAGTACATAATACACCTTTACCGTATAGCGGCAAAAAGATTCAGTGAGCGGAAATACATAACCATCCATAAAGAAAGCTCAAATACTGATCTTTGCAACAAATTCATATCTTAATGACAACTGCATGACCGGCCACCTCCATGTCCTCTATATCTATGACGATAACCACCTGCAAATTGTGATCATAATCAGATCCAACTGAATAAGATGGCTTTAAAAATATTTTGGGACAAACTGATAGAGTGTGCAGGCTGAAAAAATCAGCAAATCAATGTATAATGAAAAAGAGTAATTCATCAGGAATCTTACCCAGAGAAGGGGTGGTGCACGACGACCCATATTAGCTAATTTAGGACTGACCGTTTGCCCAGCTTCAACTAAAATGCTGATAAGATCCATGGCAAATCTGGCATTAGCAGCCATGAAAAAGGTGTAAGCTGTTCATGGTGTTCCATCTTTGCCTGTTCGACCAACGCGATGAACATAATCCTCCAGTGATCCCAGAAAGTCATAGTCAATGACATACACATACTTCACATCCTTAACATCTGTTTCGAGGTAGACAGAACACATATCAGTTTCCATGTGGTACATAATTAATACATATTGTATCTGAAAGATGTGATAAATATATTAGGAAAAATCGTAATAAGATCACTTTCGATCAAGATTGGGCAAATATCTTTAAAAATATTGATACGATGCTACATCATTTCAGTCTAGTGTAGACCTAAATATGCTTAATCATCTAGTAACTTCAGAACTTAAAACAGCAGGTAAGGTGGCTTAATCTTCTCATACAAAACCAAGCAGAACAAAGATTCAATTTTAATGACAGAATTGAGCATGAGAGCATCTACATGTGAAATATTTAGCTGCAGTTTCTAGCAAAGGTGAACAATGGCGCAAGACTAAATTTAAAAGGCTAAAACTTGCTTAAAACATGTACATTCAAAGAATTCTGAGAAAAGGGTGAAAAATAAGAAATGCTTAAGCTACTGGATATCTTATAGGCATATGAACTTGGTTATCATCAAACATTCCTTTCTTAGGGACAAATGAACATGTGAGATCAGAAATAGAGAAATTGCTACGTCAGGCCAGCAAAACTTTGTAGCAATGACCATAAATAAATCTGTTCTTTAACGATCTAAAATGAGCATGGTGTATGTAAATATGTCACCATATGACAGTTGTCACACTGATTGAACATGAAATGCCTGTAAAGAAGTGTTTTTTTATGGAAAACGGTGAAGCACTAACAAATACATCTCATATATGTCAGGAAAGAAATGAAGTTAAAATCATTAGAAAAAACAGTATAAATACATATCTGGAAGTGGAGAGAAAAAATTTAAAATGTAAAGGATTGGAACCGGAACAAACTGCATCAAATGTTTAATTGTCGTCGATTCTTAAAATTTACGACGGACCTATGTAAAACCATCCTGAAGCAAAAGAAAAGAGCAACAACACCTAGATATATATGAGAGAAGGTATAGACAACCTTAAGAACAAAATGGCAGAGCACGAACGTCACCTCCATTGCGCCTAGACATGATGTGCCGTGAAATATTGATGATCTGGGCCAAGTTAGATACATTAGTAAAGATGAAAGGCAGGCAAACATTCTCCTATAGCTTACTAAATCATTACGCCCTTCAACCTTCAATTATCCCGTGATAAAATTCAGTTCAGCTATATAAAGTGTTGACAATGAGAGCAATTGCATATAAAGAAAGCAACAATGAACTCTGATAAGCAGCTTGCATAAGATGTAAACAGAAATACTTTAGTGTCCAATAAGGTGAAACTACCACTGAGGCAAAATTCTTGCAGGCCAAATACAAATATGAGATTATAGTCTAATTTGATCGATATAGAACCTCTAATTGCAGAACTGAATTTGTCTGTGTCTCTCTGAGCATTCTAGACCGAAAACGAAAATACATAGAAAATATAAGAACTTGCAGAAATTGACAGGCTGTAACTTAGACCACAATTTAGGAAATATCCATAGACAGATTTAGAAACCCTAGCCAGGCCGGGTGCTGAGAGAGGGGTGGGGTTGTTAGGGTTAGGCTATGGACTGACCATGCTTGTGCATCTTGAGGAACGCGAGGAGTTGTGCAGCAGCGAGTCGTTCCCCGGCTGCCCCATCCCACCGGAGCCGAAGATTCTTCAGCCACTCGTCCGCTCCATGGCTTCTCCTCGGATGGCTCCTCCTACTTTGCTCAGATTGTCGCGGTGGGCCACCTTAAGCGAAGCAGAGGAGCACGATGCGACGTCCTTGTTGTTGTCCCCGCCGCAGGGGTGGTGAAGAACGGGGAGGAGATGGACGCGAGCGCGGCCTCCCCGTCACGCTTGCCGGGCGAGATGGAGGCTCGAGGTGGCAGGAGAGCTCGGGGTAGCAGCAGCGGCGGCGAGGTGGCTCGAGCGCATCGAGCGGGGGCGTGGAAGAGATGAGGGGAAAGCGGCGGAAGCAATTGGAAGACGCGAGAGGAGAAAGGAAAGAAACGAGGCGACGGCACGTGCGTACGTACGGGAGGAAACATGACGCCGATGGAAGGAAACCAAACAGACGAAGGACTATTCATTACTGTTCATAATGAACAGTAAATCGGAGCATGTGAGCGGGAGGATAACTCGCCCCTTAATATATAGGGTAATACCTTGTACGTACATGAGCTTCATAATTTTACACAAAAATGCGTCGAACAAATGCCCCTCGCCAAGTCGAGGTCATGTGCGAAGCAAAGAGAACTTGTCTTGGCGATGTTCCGACGCAACGGGTGCTGCACATGAGAAGATAGAAAACAAAACAAAGAAAGGTGTACATCTACAGGTCAAGTTAGATAGATACGGTAATGCAAAAGCATTAGGGAGTGTCGATGTGGGCGTGATGATTAACCACCACGACGGGCTAGCGTGATTGGTTATTTGTTGTATGTGGTGCAGGAATATCCATCCACACTTGTATTATCTCAAGAGCTCGTCCAAATTATAGCATGAAGAATGCTGGTTGACAAGAGGGACTTGATCTGTCTTCATTCCATAGCGAAATAACATGTCTTTTCCTGAAAACAAAAAATAAAAAGATATATATCTTGCTGTGACCGCCAAATTAATGTGGTATCCGCTGACTTGATTGAAGGATTTCTCGGTTCATGTTGGCGGCATTAGTACTCGCATTGTTCCTGAAATTTTAAGGTACTAATATAGACAGCCAAGTGGAAGAAAACATCCATTATATTGGCCGTGTAAGGTTATGCTTAAACTTGTATTTTTCCCAAAAACATTATTGAGTGTACATGCTCAAAATTGCCGACCAAAACCAATAAAAGCAAGCATGCAACAAAAGCAAAGGAACAAATTGTTTTGGGTGGTGTTTTTAAAAATGTTGACTTTCTTGTGAATACCCGCTAACTGTGTGATATCCGAAAAGGCCGTCGAAGAACTTGCCATCGGAAACCGTCGAAAGACCATGACGGTGATAACCTGTTTTCTGTGTACGTGTGTGAAGACGCCGTCTTCGGAGATGCTTCCAAAGGCAGTAGAAAGTCATACTCTAGCCCATCATGGTGCCAAGGAGACTCACGGCTCCACCATGCCCCCTACACAATGCCCCCACGAACCCAGAACCTTGGGTATAGTAAGCGAGGGTAAATGGCTTTGGGATAACAGCCTGGGAATTTGCATGCCTTATTGAGGGGTCGTGAATAGCTACCTCCCGCCTTCTTTCCAATGGATCACATGATGATAGAGTCTATTGGACTTGATGCTTGAACCTTTTGATGTTTGGCCTTTTGTGATACCTGCTTGTACGAGCCACTTTGGACGGCCTCGTCTTTGATGAACTTGCTTGAACTGTTGACTTGAATTTTGTCTTTGATTGATTGAACTTCTTGATGATGCTTCTTCGTCTCCTTGGGGGACCCACCTTAAGAACTTGGAAGGCAGACATTCACCTTGGTGGACTAAGGAACCCTCTGGCACTTTATCTGGAGCTTTTGGTGGCACACCCTAGGGTTGTCACGCGGCTACACACCAAGTTGGGCAGCCCTTTCGTGATCTTTTCCTATGGTCTCCCCCTGGGGTGAGGCTCTGTGAGCGAGTGGCCCGCCAGAAAACATGATGGGCGCGGAGCCTCGGCACAATGAAGTGCCCAAGTAATCATCTCCACTGCCTCCGGAAGCATGCACCTAGGACGTGTCGTGCTTGATGGGTGTAGAATCCGATCTGCCTGCAACTTGGCACCTAGTGCCGCCTTCTGACAAGCTCGACGATAACCTAATTTTCCATCACTAGCGTGGCATGTTGAGGGAAAGCCGTTTGTTTTGAATAGGGGAAAAAACATCCACGTTATGCAAAGGAAAATGCACCATGGATCCGAGCCGACAGAAAAAACTTCTTTATTCGTAGGAAAATCCAAAGAAAAGCAAAAAGGGCAATAGAAGAGCCAACATTTTAGCAAAAGTTTTTTTTTTGAGAAATCTTTCGTTTATTGGTGGCATAGGCGGGGATCCAGGATCGACCAGCTGATACGCACCTCCATCATATACCTGCTCGATGGCGTAGGGACCTTCCCGCTTTGGTTTGAACTTCCCTCTCGTCTTATGTGTGACGATGATGGAACGCCTTAGCACCAGGACCAGCTCGCCTTTCCGGACGACGCGCAGCTTGACAAGCTTGCCGTAAGCTCTCACCATATTCTGGCGATAAAGCTTCAGGTTCTGCAGGGCATGAAGGCGCTCTTCTTCAAGTGCGTCAAGCTCCTGAAATCGAAGATGTACCTGTTCATCTTTGGTGAGCTCTTCTTGAATGGCCACACGTAGCGAGGGAAGCTGAACCTCTAGTGGAAGTACCGCCTCACTCCCATAGACGAGGGAGTAAGAGTAGCTTGATTTGGGGTAGGTTTGTCGTCTCGGCAATGCTTAGCACATCCCCCGGCTTGTCGATGTCCAAGGATGAAGTTGTCTAGCTTTGTAAGCTCAGGTAGGTAGGCGGCCTTCGCCTCGTCGGTGCCTGGCCTAGTGGTGTCCGCCTCGTCGGTCGGACTTGATGGTTTGCCTTTGCCTCGTCGGTGCCCGGCAAGAAATTGTTTGCTTCATCAGAGAAAAAAAAGACACGCCAAGTCTTTTGCTTGGTGTAGATGATGGCGATGCGATGGTGAAGTGAAGGCGGAGTGGTACGTCCGTCACTCCAGTGATGCTTAGTCGCACCCCTCCGACTTGTCAATCTCCGATGATGAAGATGTCTGGCTTCGTCAGCTTAGACAAGTAGGCGGCCTTCGCCTCGTCGCTGCCCGGCCTGGTGATGTCCGCCCGCAGCTCTTCATTTTGTTGCCTTCTTCTCTCGCCTTGACGTGCCACCACCAATGTTGACGGGTGATGCATCATGTTGGCATAGATGTAAGACGATGCCCTCAATCTGCTCGCGGATGCCCTTGCTGGTTCGGATGAAGAGAGGATCGCCGGTCTTGCGCACTGTCATCGTCATGCATTACATGTCCGGGGCGCTGCAGCCGTGAAACGTTCCTCATCTCCCGAGAATCTGCTAGACATATGAGGGAGAGAGCACATACATATCGATAGAATGAGAAATAGATGTGTTAAATGATCTAGCATTTCACAATCATGGTGCCTCCATAGATTGTTCTAGTGAGAAAGATATGGCGTTCTCGGTCACATGGGGCGCGTCATCCCTTGTCGGGATGTCCGGGAACGTCGCTGCCTGCAACATGGTGTGCCTGTCGTCGACAACCACAATAGGGCGCAAGCATCCACAGCCCTTGGGCGTATCATCAGCTGCCTCTTCTAGGTGATCGCTCCGTCTTCCTGATATCATGACCACCGGTTCCAACGTGGGGCATGCTTGGAAAATGCCCCGTTTGGTGGGGTCGAGTTGGTGAATTTTGGCGTCAAGGCGCCAAAGTCTGACACTCATGTTGGAGGCGATGGTTAGGAGCTTGGCGCCTCATCCTACTCCTATCTTGCAATGATGATGTACTTGGGGCTCCATGCGCCTGGAGCCACCGTTGGATGTGATTCATCTAGTCCTGAAGCCGGTGAAACTCCAGTTGGAGGTCTTCTCCGCGCGGTGCAGGTGCTTCATTCCAAAGAACGGCAAACCCATTTTCGTTTTGCCTGTCAATGGTAAAAGTATAGAGACATGGTGCCCCAAGCCACGCTAAGCGTCTTCAAGGTGATGGAGAACATAGGGCACGGATGGACAGGCTCCTTGGTTGACCGCCGTTTCCGGAACTTCTTCACCATGGTTCGCTTCAGCACGTTGCGGTTCATCCACCTGTAAAAACAAAGAGAGTGCAAGCTTTCCGACAAACGAGTGTTCGTCATTAGACTCCACAAGAGGTTATCTCCAAGAACTCAATGAAACTCGACTTCCCGGCGCCTAGTGGTTGGTGTCGGTGGCGCAGAGGGAAAATTCGTGGCAGGGGTATGAAGAGGCGCCACACATGTGTGTGAGTTGGCAGCCTTGGCGTGGAGTCATTGGGCTGAGCCTTAAACAAGGCGTGAGCCTTAAACATTTAGGTCACGATACTTGTTCTTCGCAACCACCTGTCACTGCGACTTCTTGAAGTATGGCCTTGCCATGCAGAATGTTATGCAAATGATCAACACGTGAAGAAGACTCCAATGACCACAGCGAAGCAAAGATGGGAGGAGAACCATGTCCCACCGGGCGTGCCATTTTGTTTGACACGAAAAATAATAAACTACACGTTACGGCAGTTTATCATCTTTTTACGCGCCGGGGAAAATAAAATATGCGGGCGTGCCAGTGTACAAATTACACAAAGAAAACAACACATAAGGTATGGGAACAGTATTTTATTAATCATATTGATAACAAATACAATTCCCGAACATTGCGCTCCATGGCCTTCTAGCGGCCAGCCTGACCTGGACGATTGCGGTCTCCTGGTTCACGGGGCCTCGGAAGGCTCCCGCTTAATTACTCTCACGGGCTACACCGCGAGACACCTCTGATTAAGCTGTGTGGTCGTCGTCGTCTTCGCTTCACGTCCTGCATGCAAAATTATATGAAGTGTGTGGGCAGCGGCAAAAACTCGTGTCCTCGTCGGTACACGTGCCGCCAAAAGCGTGGCCTTTGTTTTGGCCTCGCCCGCCCTCGCCGTCACGCCTCGTCGGTCTTGAGCGGCGTAGATGATTTTTGTGGAAGAAACATGATGCAGTCCGTCTGACTTGAACTTCTAAACGACTAACAACTTTGTCGGGGTGTGCAAGGGGTAGGCCTCGTGAGAGTATGTAGTTAGGAGACCGACGTCGGTATAAAACCAACTGTCGCTCAAATTGGCGTGGCCGATAACGTCGAGTTCACGGCAGTCTGAACGGATAGACGTCGCCTAGAGGTGGGGGGGTGAATAGGCGATTTAAAACTTTTTCGAGGAGCCGGAATATCCGGTCCAAGAGTGACCCGGAAATTCCGAGTAGCCGGAATATCCGGTCCATGAACGACCCGGAAATTCCGGTATGCTGATAAAGGCGGAATAAAACTAGAGGTTTACTTTAACAAGCATACAACCTAGATATATAAACTAGGCTCACCTATGTGCACCAACAACTTAAGCTAAGCAATACAAGTAACAAGATGATAGCAAGATATATGACTTCAAGCACGAAGGCTATCACAATGTAAAGTGCATAAGTGAAGAGCTCGGGTATAGAAATAACCCAGGCACGCGGAGACGAGGATGTATTCCCGAGTTCCACCCAAAGGTGTACGTCTCGTTTGGAGAGGTGTGCGCAACCACAACAGGTTAGCCGCAACGCCACAAAGGCTCACCTTCTTCTCCTGATGAACTCAACCACAAAAGGTTCGAGTTCACCTTCCACTATTGATCTCCTTTGGGGCGGAGATCGAATCCCGTACAACTCTTGAGGCACACACCCACAACTTAATTGGGGGCTCCCAAGTCTTGAGGCACACACCCACAACTTAATTGGGGGCTCTCAAGTGACCACAAAAGGTCTTGACCATAAAAGGTCTTGGCCACAAAAGGCTGGCCACAAAAGGCGTCTAGGGTCCAAAGACCCAAGAGTAACAAGCTCACAAGTAATACCACCACGAATCCTCGTGGAGGGCTCAAACCGATGCAAATGCAATGCCAAGAGCACACGAAGTGCTCAAGTCCTTCACTCTCAAATTCCAACACAACAACAAATATTTATGGGGGAATAAGAGAGGAAGAACAAAGGAAACCACAAAGGAGTCAAATCCTTCACTCCCAAATCCCACCAAAAGCAACTAATGCTTATGGGGGGAGAAGAGAGGAAGAACAAAGAGAAGAACCACAAAGGAACTCCAAGAACTAGATCCACTAGGTTCCGAGGAGAGAAGGATTGGTAGGATTGTAGATCTAGATCTCCTCTCAACTTGCCCTAAAGAATATGGAAGATTCAATGGAGGGATTGAGAGGGAAGTGAGCTTTCCAAGGTCAACAATGGAGTAGGAGAGAGGGGAAAGTCGTGCTGCCTTTTTTTTAACTGGGGAGAAGAAGGGGAGGGGTATTTATACCCCTCCAGGAAATATAGCCGTTGGCTGTTTCGACACTCGGAAATTCCGGTATAAGTGAGACTCAGAAATTCCGGTCATCCGGAAATTCCGGTCTAGAGAGACTCGGAAATTCCGGTCACCCGGAAATTCCGGTCTAAGAGAGCTCGGAAATTCCGGCTGGAGTCAGAAGCAAAACCAAACTTTTCCTTAGCCATTTCTGGAGGACTTTTCTGGGGGCACTCGGAAATTCCGGTATATGGAAATTTCCGAGCACAATTTCCGACTGGAGTCAGAACCCTTTTTCTCCTTTCCTTAGCCGTTTTCTTGGATGAGCTGGGGAACCGGAAATTCCGGTAGGGCGGAATATCCGGCCCCAATAATCCGAATCAGCAGAACACCGAAACGAAAATTGTTATAACTTTTGCAAATGAACTCCAAAAGAGGTGAGACCAATTCTATTGCATCCCATAAATAGAGTAAAATCTACACACATGGCAAGGTGTGGGACTTTCCTCAAGGTAGAACCGGCAATATTTCCGCCACAAAAAACGCAACGAGTTGTCCAAAGTAAAACCGATTTCGATGAACTAGAGCTTGACATGGAGATGAACCAAGCTCTAATTCCTCACCAACATAAAAGCCAAATAAGAACCAAGAAACAAGATATGCCAAGTATGCAAAGCTTTGAGCTCTCCACAAGAATGCGATCAAGTTACTAACTTGAGAGCCCCTCTTGATAGTACGCCTATCTATCCTATAGCCCTATCAAGATCATACCTTTGCCTTGAGAATTCCACTTGAGTTAGATGATGACTATCTTGATCTCTTCAAGTGGGTCATCTTTCTTGATTGCGCGTCCAATCACTTGCTTGATGAAGACTTCTCCAAATACTCCCCCATGCTCACAATGGGAGAGTCTCGCTTAGCTTCATCTTCATGTATCCATTGCAAGCAGCAAGCATAAGATCTTTTCGAGAAAGCTTCTCTTGGTCTTGCACAACTCATCTTTTCTTCACTAAGATGATGTCTTGAATCTTCAAGACATTCTTGCAATAAGCTTCATCAACACATAAGCTTCAAGAGTCCAACACATAAACTCCACAATTCCATGGACATGATCTATAATGATATCTCAATGCAAACATTAGTCCATAGAGATTGTCATTCAATTACCAAAACCACACATGAGGGAAAATGCTCTTTCACAGTCGGCGTAGCCGGAGACGCCGTCGCATAGACCTGTGAAAGGATGAACTAATAATATGACTGGATAATGACGATGACGCACCGCTGCGGACGCTGTCCTGTACACCGAAATGTATTCCGTTGCTGCTGTGGGTCATAACAAGGAACACTGCTGCAAGGGATGTCGAGGTGCAATTCCTACCTGTCGCTTGTTGAGCTGTAAAAGAGATAATATAATCTAACGTGTGCATGGGCCATGGACGGTGTCGTGAGCACGTATAGCATGCATGCACGTATAGTCTTGGCCAATATATGTGTTGATGAGCTCCACCACGCCGTACGAGCTTAGTGGCTCGCCACAGCCAGTCACCCGGGCGTCGACAATGGCGACACACCATCGTGGGGTGACGATGGTGACAACACGATTCGTCATCGCCATTGGTCCTAAGTCGGGGACCTGTGCGTCGAGTTGAGCAATTCACCATCCGGGACTTGAACCTGTACGTCGGCCGCCAAGCTACACCGGCATGCCAAGATACGCCAAGTTGCACCTGAATATGCTGGATTTGTTGTCGAGATAGAGATTCCACCGGGTTGTCGCGCGGCGATAATGCGAGTGACGCCGGATTCATCACGGTCGCAAGCCTTGACTCTGTCATGGTAGATGAAGATGTTGGCAGGCTGCATGCCAGCAGCGCCACCATTGTCGTCATTCGTTCTCCATGGCGGACTGCGTGCCGATTGCTCTGACACCTGCATCATATCGTTTTCCGAAGGAGTCGTTGTCCAACCAATCATGTCGCCATGCCCCCGGCTCGAAGCGTCGTGGAACCAGATGCATGTGCACGTGTGTATACCTCCATGGACTCCCCTCGAAACTCCTACTTCGTGTTGTCCCTGTACGCCAAATTGGATATTGACGCCGTCGCTGCCTTGGTCGACTCCATGCCTTCCGGCGAACGGCTACATGCTGGAGGACAACGGCGCCATCCCTAGAGGTTGGCAGCCTTGGCGATGGGACATGGTCTTCGTCTTCTCTTTCTTCCTGCGTGCGAGACATGGACTATGCCATGACGACACCTTCCTCGCCGGCAAGTCTCCGGTGACGATGCCATGACTCCACATACGAGTGAACACCGTCGTTCCACCTGCTACCTGTGAAGAAAAAGAAGAAACAATCAAGCGTGCTCCTCATTAGCAACCTCATTGTTGTCGCGAAGAGGTGGATGACGTCGTGCTCATCATAGTCTCGGTGATGTAGAAGACGCCATGCTAAACGCCGGCAGCCCCGCTGATGTCCGTCGTGGTGATATAGATGGTGCCGTGCTCGTCGTCGTCGCGGTGATGTAGAAGACGCCGTGCTAAATCGGCAGCCCCGCCAACTTCCGTCGTGGTGATGTAGATGGCGTCGTGCGCGTCACGTCGGCAGCCTCGGTGTCGTTGCGGTGATGCAGATGGCGCCGTGCTCGTCGGCAGCCTCGGCGTCGCCATTGTGGTGATGTAGATGACGCCGCGCTCGTCGGCAGCCTCGGCGTCACTGTCATGATGATGTAGATGGCGCCGTGCTCCTTGCCGGCAGCCCCACCTTCGTCACGGTGATGTAGATGGCGCCATGCTTTACACCGACAGCCTGGTCGTGGAGATTTAGACGATGCGGTGCTCGTCGCGCCGATAACCCCGCCGACGTCGTGGTGATGTAGATGGCGCCGTGCTCCTTGCCGGCAGACCCGCCTTCGTCACGGTGATGTAGATGCCTGTGTATAAGAGAGAGAAAAGGGAGAGGAGAGAGATTCAACCATAGTTCTCACCCTTAACGATCACCGACGTCTCCTCCATGACTCCTCACGCCTTGCAGGATTCTACTGCTTGTATGTGGAAATCGTGAGTGTATTTGGCTGTGGATGGATCATGGATGGCTGTGTTCTGATCCTTCGGATGAGCTAGCTCTGATATCCTCTAGGTTTGGCACGAGCGGCGCCTCCGGGTCCTTCGGCTGCCCTTCTCTCCGCGCCCTAGCTCTTCTTGTGCCGTGCTCCGGCTGCCCTTATTTCTTCTTTTCGTCCTCCTTTTTCCTCTGCGTCCGGGTAAGTGTTTATATAGGCAGGAGGGTGATCAGATCACGACGCTGGCTGTTTGAGCTGCGTTATCTTCGGCGTATCTTCTCTCTCAGGTTTGGCGGCTCGTGCGTATATATCTCTTCTCTCGACCGGCCGGCCACCTGATCTTCTGGTTAAAGAATCCTCACCGTTTGAATCTCCTATCGCTAGCGAGTCGTCGCCTGACCTTTATACTGCTGGCCTCACATACGAGCGCTAGAGCATGTACTAGCTGCCCTGCCTCGTGCATAAAGCCGATCGACTGATTCAGCTTCATGCATCATGCATGCACACGTGAATCGATCAAAGCAACAACTGCTGATCAAGAGAATAGCTACCTGATGTGTGCGTAGTTGATCAACTCTTATATATACTAGGTGAATTTGGCGCGGCGACACGCCCTTGACGAAAAATTTTCGGGATAACATACTTTTAGTATTGATTTCTAAAACGGATCTAGAATTGCAACAAATGTGAATTACAATAAAAACAAAATGTAAGACTTTTTTTGAATAATCGCATAAAGTATTGTTTCTAATAGGAGCTATGGTTATATATATATATATAATTATGCGTGGAAAATCAATAAGAACATCCATTAGTACGTGATAATTAAATTAGGAGGATCACATGCTATTATTTAGCTCAATATTCAACAGTGATAAACTACCGCAGTTCGGAGTTTGTTTCGGCACAAACAAAAACTGAACTTCATATATTTTCGATCATGTTAACGGATCATAAAATTTAGAACCATGAGCCCACTCCTCTTCTGCTCTCGTGCACGGCGAAGAAGGGTGGGAGTGAAGGCTTTTGCTGCTCTGCTCCCAAGCTTGTTGACATTTACTTCTCCAATGATTTTCATAAACTTGGCTACCATCTGTTTCCATTTATAGCAGGACTGCAATTAGTGCCCTTCATTGAGCTCAGCTTAGTCTTCAGATACACCATACCTAATTATTTCAATCACTCCAGGCAACACACAGATTTCTTGCATGGAAAAAAGAAATAATAGGAAACGAAAAACAATTTAGAAACATGAAAAGTTGTTATCACAGAAACATAATGTATGTAGTTCTAAGGAGAAATTAAAATATTACTTTACTTGATGCATGGTCTAGTAAAACAGAAACTGCACATTTTATATTTTCTGACGACCTGTTAAAACAACCAACCAGGAAATGAAGTATCTGAAATCGTCCCCTGACAAAACTAATCATTAGGTGAGCACAGAAAATAGTAACAACATGGATTTATAAGTAATGTACATGAAGACAAACCATAAGCTCTCATGAATCTGACTACATCTCAAGGCTAAAGCAATAGCCCCAAGACTACAGCCATTAAGAATAATGGAGATCAGGACAAAGATAAAACTATCTTTAGACAATTGACACACACTCCACAACCTTTTCTAGCACATGGATGAGATAGTCACCACCCATCCCAGCAAAACACACTCCATCCTAATTATAGTGTACTGCCATGCTCTTGTAAAGTAAGCCAGTAATTGATACTTTCCAACTTTACTTGTCACCAAAAAGATCTAAGCATGGAGCTATGCTGCTACAGACCAATGATTGCTAGTGAGAATTCAATGCTAGATGTAAGCTAATTTACACTTGGCAATCAATATTTAGAGCAAAGAAGTTGTTATTTCCCGTAGATAGCAGACAATACCCGATGTAACAAATTGTTGAATACATCAAGAAACATAGCATGTCCACATATAGATAGCAGACAGTACCCGACGTAACAAATTCCATATTTTTAAAAGAAAAATGAACATTATGGTGCATAATATCAATTTCCAATGCTAATATTCATTTCACAAATATAGGGGAAGGTCAATGTCATTATATAACTATGCTATGAATTCCGTAGAAACTTTTGCACAAAAGTAGAATAAAATCATGTGTACAACAGTTAATATATCCATATGAAAGTTGATTAAATATTGGTTTGAACCAACCTGCAATCACATGTATGTTACATAGCTAACCTATAAACCTTAATCTATACAGATTGAAAATGATGCACAAATGCAATGAAACATGGCCATTATGTCTTACGTAAAAACGATGGTCGTGTGATCCGCAAATGCACATGCTGGGAGGCATAGCCTTGTATTTTCGAACATAAATTTTAATGTAAAAAACAAATTGTTATTAGTACGTGAACTGACAGAGCTAATGATGAGGCACTTTCAATGTTACTTTTTTGGCTTGCAGTCAGTGCAATATTACAGCAGTGAAACAACGATCTTCCCCCTGAAGATTACAAACCTTTTGTGTTCCCAAATTTAAAGAGCAAACTGGCCCCAACTGAATATAAAATAAATCATAACTTAGGGCTTACCATGCATATAAAAGGAGAATCATAAATCCAGAAGAAATTTGCACTATATATAGGCGGTCAATGCCCTGTAGTTTGATATTTTGAAGTCTTTTAGTCAAGACCAATGTAAAAATATATGAGCATTACGATCACTGTATAGCGTTCAGTATTATAAAGGAACCATCTTTTGTCTACTTACACAAATACAAAAGACCAGTCTTGTATGAAATAAGCCAGGAAGACATACTCCCCCCCCCCCCCCCCCCCCACGCAAGTACACGGAACAAAAAAGACTAAGAACTTCCTTGTATCTGAATATTCAGGTAAAAAATTGTAAATGCAAAGAAGGAGTTTAGTTCGAGTACCTGAGTATCAATGGGTGTGACAAAGTCAGTCACATTCTATGATGCCATGCTCCCAATAGCATTAACCTACAGAACTTAATACTCTCATCATGTTTTTTGATAGATTAGTGGCTCTGAACTGAACATGAACAGATGAAGCGCACATATAAACTCAATGGAAACTTAACTTTCTAAGTTTCTAATAATGTGAAATACTACAAATCCATGATAAAATGTATTCACGCTGAGCAGTATAAGAAATACCTAGAGTTGGAGGGAACCAGCAAATAGGCGCTTTTAGGTTGTTGATCTGTGAATGGAACGTCGCCGCTGACCATTGCAATACTGCACCTGCGAGCACCATCATGTTTGCCGCTGCCAGGCATGATACGCTGATGTAGGCACACAAAGCTTCACACTTTCAGCTCACACTTATTGCATATGGATTGTTACAGAAATAATGGAGATATATAGATAGGGAAGATCTAGATCTCCTTAAGTACATGGATAGCAAAACTGCGAGTAGCTAAACTAACAACTTGACCGTTATCAAATTGGCTGCCTAAATTTCAGAAGAAGAAAATTACCTCAATTTCAGAGATTAATCCTCTGATGTGAATCTCCTTGGATTTTAATGGAACACCTTTTATGGTCGCGAGTAGCTAAACTAACAACTTGACCGTTATCAATTTGGCTGCCTAAATTTCAGAAGAAGAAAATTACCTTAATTTTAGAGATTAATCCTCTGGTGTGAATCTCCTTAGATTTTAATGGAACACCTTTGATGGTAGATCAAATAATATAATCAAATCTGCACTCGTTGATGATCTCGTCCATACTAAGCAACGGATTCTCGCCGTCCTCCCGCACGCCAGCCTGCAGCATGAGCCCGAGTAGGTCGTTCCCGTAGACCATGTTGTCTCTGGTTGCGAGTTGGCTCTTCATGATATTCGTGAGCATGGTCCTCACCTCCCTGTCTAGCTTCCATGTCTTGCAGTTCTTTCTGGTCGGAAGGTACCTGGTCAATTTCAAGAGTACACAATTATGAATAATCTGATGTTTGAAACTTTCTTATGTATAGTGGAGAAGGCAGTAGCGGGTTGATCTAAAATGACAAAGGGGAAACCGTACCTGTGGTTTATCTAAATGCATGGATCTAGACATTCAGTATATCACAGAATGCAGGAAACTGGAGCTCTCTGCATCGGGAACACTTTTTTCCCTTCAGTGTAGCTACTCCTGATTGCGGTCTGACAAATCACATCCGTGGTTAGCTCCTCAAACTTCCTTCCCAGATCAATCTCCACATGGCCACTTTTGTCCATTTTGGATGGTATCAAGGTTTCTTTAAATTTAACTGCAAGATTATCTCACATTTTGAAAGTACATAATACACCTTTACCGTATAGCGGCAAAAAGATTCAGTGAGCGGAAATACATAACCATCCATAAAGAAAGCTCAAATACTGATCTTTGCAACAAATTCATATCTTAATGACAACTGCATGACCGGCCACCTCCATGTCCTCTATATCTATGACGATAACCACCTGCAAATTGTGATCATAATCAGATCCAACTGAATAAGATGGCTTTAAAAATATTTTGGGACAAACTGATAGAGTGTGCAGGCTGAAAAAATCAGCAAATCAATGTATAATGAAAAAGAGTAATTCATCAGGAATCTTACCCAGAGAAGGGGTGGTGCACGACGACCCATATTAGCTAATTTAGGACTGACCGTTTGCCCAGCTTCAACTAAAATGCTGATAAGATCCATGGCAAATCTGGCATTAGCAGCCATGAAAAAGGTGTAAGCTGTTCATGGTGTTCCATCTTTGCCTGTTCGACCAACGCGATGAACATAATCCTCCAGTGATCCCAGAAAGTCATAGTCAATGACATACACATACTTCACATCCTTAACATCTGTTTCGAGGTAGACAGAACACATATCAGTTTCCATGTGGTACATAATTAATACATATTGTATCTGAAAGATGTGATAAATATATTAGGAAAAATCGTAATAAGATCACTTTCGATCAAGATTGGGCAAATATCTTTAAAAATATTGATACGATGCTACATCATTTCAGTCTAGTGTAGACCTAAATATGCTTAATCATCTAGTAACTTCAGAACTTAAAACAGCAGGTAAGGTGGCTTAATCTTCTCATACAAAACCAAGCAGAACAAAGATTCAATTTTAATGACAGAATTGAGCATGAGAGCATCTACATGTGAAATATTTAGCTGCAGTTTCTAGCAAAGGTGAACAATGGCGCAAGACTAAATTTAAAAGGCTAAAACTTGCTTAAAACATGTACATTCAAAGAATTCTGAGAAAAGGGTGAAAAATAAGAAATGCTTAAGCTACTGGATATCTTATAGGCATATGAACTTGGTTATCATCAAACATTCCTTTCTTAGGGACAAATGAACATGTGAGATCAGAAATAGAGAAATTGCTACGTCAGGCCAGCAAAACTTTGTAGCAATGACCATAAATAAATCTGTTCTTTAACGATCTAAAATGAGCATGGTGTATGTAAATATGTCACCATATGACAGTTGTCACACTGATTGAACATGAAATGCCTGTAAAGAAGTGTTTTTTTATGGAAAACGGTGAAGCACTAACAAATACATCTCATATATGTCAGGAAAGAAATGAAGTTAAAATCATTAGAAAAAACAGTATAAATACATATCTGGAAGTGGAGAGAAAAAATTTAAAATGTAAAGGATTGGAACCGGAACAAACTGCATCAAATGTTTAATTGTCGTCGATTCTTAAAATTTACGACGGACCTATGTAAAACCATCCTGAAGCAAAAGAAAAGAGCAACAACACCTAGATATATATGAGAGAAGGTATAGACAACCTTAAGAACAAAATGGCAGAGCACGAACGTCACCTCCATTGCGCCTAGACATGATGTGCCGTGAAATATTGATGATCTGGGCCAAGTTAGATACATTAGTAAAGATGAAAGGCAGGCAAACATTCTCCTATAGCTTACTAAATCATTACGCCCTTCAACCTTCAATTATCCCGTGATAAAATTCAGTTCAGCTATATAAAGTGTTGACAATGAGAGCAATTGCATATAAAGAAAGCAACAATGAACTCTGATAAGCAGCTTGCATAAGATGTAAACAGAAATACTTTAGTGTCCAATAAGGTGAAACTACCACTGAGGCAAAATTCTTGCAGGCCAAATACAAATATGAGATTATAGTCTAATTTGATCGATATAGAACCTCTAATTGCAGAACTGAATTTGTCTGTGTCTCTCTGAGCATTCTAGACCGAAAACGAAAATACATAGAAAATATAAGAACTTGCAGAAATTGACAGGCTGTAACTTAGACCACAATTTAGGAAATATCCATAGACAGATTTAGAAACCCTAGCCAGGCCGGGTGCTGAGAGAGGGGTGGGGTTGTTAGGGTTAGGCTATGGACTGACCATGCTTGTGCATCTTGAGGAACGCGAGGAGTTGTGCAGCAGCGAGTCGTTCCCCGGCTGCCCCATCCCACCGGAGCCGAAGATTCTTCAGCCACTCGTCCGCTCCATGGCTTCTCCTCGGATGGCTCCTCCTACTTTGCTCAGATTGTCGCGGTGGGCCACCTTAAGCGAAGCAGAGGAGCACGATGCGACGTCCTTGTTGTTGTCCCCGCCGCAGGGGTGGTGAAGAACGGGGAGGAGATGGACGCGAGCGCGGCCTCCCCGTCACGCTTGCCGGGCGAGATGGAGGCTCGAGGTGGCAGGAGAGCTCGGGGTAGCAGCAGCGGCGGCGAGGTGGCTCGAGCGCATCGAGCGGGGGCGTGGAAGAGATGAGGGGAAAGCGGCGGAAGCAATTGGAAGACGCGAGAGGAGAAAGGAAAGAAACGAGGCGACGGCACGTGCGTACGTACGGGAGGAAACATGACGCCGATGGAAGGAAACCAAACAGACGAAGGACTATTCATTACTGTTCATAATGAACAGTAAATCGGAGCATGTGAGCGGGAGGATAACTCGCCCCTTAATATATAGGGTAATACCTTGTACGTACATGAGCTTCATAATTTTACACAAAAATGCGTCGAACAAATGCCCCTCGCCAAGTCGAGGTCATGTGCGAAGCAAAGAGAACTTGTCTTGGCGATGTTCCGACGCAACGGGTGCTGCACATGAGAAGATAGAAAACAAAACAAAGAAAGGTGTACATCTACAGGTCAAGTTAGATAGATACGGTAATGCAAAAGCATTAGGGAGTGTCGATGTGGGCGTGATGATTAACCACCACGACGGGCTAGCGTGATTGGTTATTTGTTGTATGTGGTGCAGGAATATCCATCCACACTTGTATTATCTCAAGAGCTCGTCCAAATTATAGCATGAAGAATGCTGGTTGACAAGAGGGACTTGATCTGTCTTCATTCCATAGCGAAATAACATGTCTTTTCCTGAAAACAAAAAATAAAAAGATATATATCTTGCTGTGACCGCCAAATTAATGTGGTATCCGCTGACTTGATTGAAGGATTTCTCGGTTCATGTTGGCGGCATTAGTACTCGCATTGTTCCTGAAATTTTAAGGTACTAATATAGACAGCCAAGTGGAAGAAAACATCCATTATATTGGCCGTGTAAGGTTATGCTTAAACTTGTATTTTTCCCAAAAACATTATTGAGTGTACATGCTCAAAATTGCCGACCAAAACCAATAAAAGCAAGCATGCAACAAAAGCAAAGGAACAAATTGTTTTGGGTGGTGTTTTTAAAAATGTTGACTTTCTTGTGAATACCCGCTAACTGTGTGATATCCGAAAAGGCCGTCGAAGAACTTGCCATCGGAAACCGTCGAAAGACCATGACGGTGATAACCTGTTTTCTGTGTACGTGTGTGAAGACGCCGTCTTCGGAGATGCTTCCAAAGGCAGTAGAAAGTCATACTCTAGCCCATCATGGTGCCAAGGAGACTCACGGCTCCACCATGCCCCCTACACAATGCCCCCACGAACCCAGAACCTTGGGTATAGTAAGCGAGGGTAAATGGCTTTGGGATAACAGCCTGGGAATTTGCATGCCTTATTGAGGGGTCGTGAATAGCTACCTCCCGCCTTCTTTCCAATGGATCACATGATGATAGAGTCTATTGGACTTGATGCTTGAACCTTTTGATGTTTGGCCTTTTGTGATACCTGCTTGTACGAGCCACTTTGGACGGCCTCGTCTTTGATGAACTTGCTTGAACTGTTGACTTGAATTTTGTCTTTGATTGATTGAACTTCTTGATGATGCTTCTTCGTCTCCTTGGGGGACCCACCTTAAGAACTTGGAAGGCAGACATTCACCTTGGTGGACTAAGGAACCCTCTGGCACTTTATCTGGAGCTTTTGGTGGCACACCCTAGGGTTGTCACGCGGCTACACACCAAGTTGGGCAGCCCTTTCGTGATCTTTTCCTATGGTCTCCCCCTGGGGTGAGGCTCTGTGAGCGAGTGGCCCGCCAGAAAACATGATGGGCGCGGAGCCTCGGCACAATGAAGTGCCCAAGTAATCATCTCCACTGCCTCCGGAAGCATGCACCTAGGACGTGTCGTGCTTGATGGGTGTAGAATCCGATCTGCCTGCAACTTGGCACCTAGTGCCGCCTTCTGACAAGCTCGACGATAACCTAATTTTCCATCACTAGCGTGGCATGTTGAGGGAAAGCCGTTTGTTTTGAATAGGGGAAAAAACATCCACGTTATGCAAAGGAAAATGCACCATGGATCCGAGCCGACAGAAAAAACTTCTTTATTCGTAGGAAAATCCAAAGAAAAGCAAAAAGGGCAATAGAAGAGCCAACATTTTAGCAAAAGTTTTTTTTTTGAGAAATCTTTCGTTTATTGGTGGCATAGGCGGGGATCCAGGATCGACCAGCTGATACGCACCTCCATCATATACCTGCTCGATGGCGTAGGGACCTTCCCGCTTTGGTTTGAACTTCCCTCTCGTCTTATGTGTGACGATGATGGAACGCCTTAGCACCAGGACCAGCTCGCCTTTCCGGACGACGCGCAGCTTGACAAGCTTGCCGTAAGCTCTCACCATATTCTGGCGATAAAGCTTCAGGTTCTGCAGGGCATGAAGGCGCTCTTCTTCAAGTGCGTCAAGCTCCTGAAATCGAAGATGTACCTGTTCATCTTTGGTGAGCTCTTCTTGAATGGCCACACGTAGCGAGGGAAGCTGAACCTCTAGTGGAAGTACCGCCTCACTCCCATAGACGAGGGAGTAAGAGTAGCTTGATTTGGGGTAGGTTTGTCGTCTCGGCAATGCTTAGCACATCCCCCGGCTTGTCGATGTCCAAGGATGAAGTTGTCTAGCTTTGTAAGCTCAGGTAGGTAGGCGGCCTTCGCCTCGTCGGTGCCTGGCCTAGTGGTGTCCGCCTCGTCGGTCGGACTTGATGGTTTGCCTTTGCCTCGTCGGTGCCCGGCAAGAAATTGTTTGCTTCATCAGAGAAAAAAAAGACACGCCAAGTCTTTTGCTTGGTGTAGATGATGGCGATGCGATGGTGAAGTGAAGGCGGAGTGGTACGTCCGTCACTCCAGTGATGCTTAGTCGCACCCCTCCGACTTGTCAATCTCCGATGATGAAGATGTCTGGCTTCGTCAGCTTAGACAAGTAGGCGGCCTTCGCCTCGTCGCTGCCCGGCCTGGTGATGTCCGCCCGCAGCTCTTCATTTTGTTGCCTTCTTCTCTCGCCTTGACGTGCCACCACCAATGTTGACGGGTGATGCATCATGTTGGCATAGATGTAAGACGATGCCCTCAATCTGCTCGCGGATGCCCTTGCTGGTTCGGATGAAGAGAGGATCGCCGGTCTTGCGCACTGTCATCGTCATGCATTACATGTCCGGGGCGCTGCAGCCGTGAAACGTTCCTCATCTCCCGAGAATCTGCTAGACATATGAGGGAGAGAGCACATACATATCGATAGAATGAGAAATAGATGTGTTAAATGATCTAGCATTTCACAATCATGGTGCCTCCATAGATTGTTCTAGTGAGAAAGATATGGCGTTCTCGGTCACATGGGGCGCGTCATCCCTTGTCGGGATGTCCGGGAACGTCGCTGCCTGCAACATGGTGTGCCTGTCGTCGACAACCACAATAGGGCGCAAGCATCCACAGCCCTTGGGCGTATCATCAGCTGCCTCTTCTAGGTGATCGCTCCGTCTTCCTGATATCATGACCACCGGTTCCAACGTGGGGCATGCTTGGAAAATGCCCCGTTTGGTGGGGTCGAGTTGGTGAATTTTGGCGTCAAGGCGCCAAAGTCTGACACTCATGTTGGAGGCGATGGTTAGGAGCTTGGCGCCTCATCCTACTCCT
Source organism: Poa annua (assembly GCA_026929855.1). Classification (NCBI taxonomy): domain Eukaryota; kingdom Viridiplantae; phylum Streptophyta; class Magnoliopsida; order Poales; family Poaceae; genus Poa; species Poa annua. Next base: position 8,943,241 of record CM049432.1, read on the forward strand.
ATCTTGCAATGATGATGTACTTGGGGCTCCATGCGCCTGGAGCCACCGTTGGATGTGATTCATCTAGTCCTGAAGCCGGTGAAACTCCAGTTGGAGGTCTTCTCCGCGCGGTGCAGGTGCTTCATTCCAAAGAACGGCAAACCCATTTTCGTTTTGCCTGTCAATGGTAAAAGTATAGAGACATGGTGCCCCAAGCCACGCTAAGCGTCTTCAAGGTGATGGAGAACATAGGGCACGGATGGACAGGCTCCTTGGTTGACCGCCGTTTCCGGAACTTCTTCACCATGGTTCGCTTCAGCACGTTGCGGTTCATCCACCTGTAAAAACAAAGAGAGTGCAAGCTTTCCGACAAACGAGTGTTCGTCATTAGACTCCACAAGAGGTTATCTCCAAGAACTCAATGAAACTCGACTTCCCGGCGCCTAGTGGTTGGTGTCGGTGGCGCAGAGGGAAAATTCGTGGCAGGGGTATGAAGAGGCGCCACACATGTGTGTGAGTTGGCAGCCTTGGCGTGGAGTCATTGGGCTGAGCCTTAAACAAGGCGTGAGCCTTAAACATTTAGGTCACGATACTTGTTCTTCGCAACCACCTGTCACTGCGACTTCTTGAAGTATGGCCTTGCCATGCAGAATGTTATGCAAATGATCAACACGTGAAGAAGACTCCAATGACCACAGCGAAGCAAAGATGGGAGGAGAACCATGTCCCACCGGGCGTGCCATTTTGTTTGACACGAAAAATAATAAACTACACGTTACGGCAGTTTATCATCTTTTTACGCGCCGGGGAAAATAAAATATGCGGGCGTGCCAGTGTACAAATTACACAAAGAAAACAACACATAAGGTATGGGAACAGTATTTTATTAATCATATTGATAACAAATACAATTCCCGAACATTGCGCTCCATGGCCTTCTAGCGGCCAGCCTGACCTGGACGATTGCGGTCTCCTGGTTCACGGGGCCTCGGAAGGCTCCCGCTTAATTACTCTCACGGGCTACACCGCGAGACACCTCTGATTAAGCTGTGTGGTCGTCGTCGTCTTCGCTTCACGTCCTGCATGCAAAATTATATGAAGTGTGTGGGCAGCGGCAAAAACTCGTGTCCTCGTCGGTACACGTGCCGCCAAAAGCGTGGCCTTTGTTTTGGCCTCGCCCGCCCTCGCCGTCACGCCTCGTCGGTCTTGAGCGGCGTAGATGATTTTTGTGGAAGAAACATGATGCAGTCCGTCTGACTTGAACTTCTAAACGACTAACAACTTTGTCGGGGTGTGCAAGGGGTAGGCCTCGTGAGAGTATGTAGTTAGGAGACCGACGTCGGTATAAAACCAACTGTCGCTCAAATTGGCGTGGCCGATAACGTCGAGTTCACGGCAGTCTGAACGGATAGACGTCGCCTAGAGGTGGGGGGGTGAATAGGCGATTTAAAACTTTTTCGAGGAGCCGGAATATCCGGTCCAAGAGTGACCCGGAAATTCCGAGTAGCCGGAATATCCGGTCCATGAACGACCCGGAAATTCCGGTATGCTGATAAAGGCGGAATAAAACTAGAGGTTTACTTTAACAAGCATACAACCTAGATATATAAACTAGGCTCACCTATGTGCACCAACAACTTAAGCTAAGCAATACAAGTAACAAGATGATAGCAAGATATATGACTTCAAGCACGAAGGCTATCACAATGTAAAGTGCATAAGTGAAGAGCTCGGGTATAGAAATAACCCAGGCACGCGGAGACGAGGATGTATTCCCGAGTTCCACCCAAAGGTGTACGTCTCGTTTGGAGAGGTGTGCGCAACCACAACAGGTTAGCCGCAACGCCACAAAGGCTCACCTTCTTCTCCTGATGAACTCAACCACAAAAGGTTCGAGTTCACCTTCCACTATTGATCTCCTTTGGGGCGGAGATCGAATCCCGTACAACTCTTGAGGCACACACCCACAACTTAATTGGGGGCTCCCAAGTCTTGAGGCACACACCCACAACTTAATTGGGGGCTCTCAAGTGACCACAAAAGGTCTTGACCATAAAAGGTCTTGGCCACAAAAGGCTGGCCACAAAAGGCGTCTAGGGTCCAAAGACCCAAGAGTAACAAGCTCACAAGTAATACCACCACGAATCCTCGTGGAGGGCTCAAACCGATGCAAATGCAATGCCAAGAGCACACGAAGTGCTCAAGTCCTTCACTCTCAAATTCCAACACAACAACAAATATTTATGGGGGAATAAGAGAGGAAGAACAAAGGAAACCACAAAGGAGTCAAATCCTTCACTCCCAAATCCCACCAAAAGCAACTAATGCTTATGGGGGGAGAAGAGAGGAAGAACAAAGAGAAGAACCACAAAGGAACTCCAAGAACTAGATCCACTAGGTTCCGAGGAGAGAAGGATTGGTAGGATTGTAGATCTAGATCTCCTCTCAACTTGCCCTAAAGAATATGGAAGATTCAATGGAGGGATTGAGAGGGAAGTGAGCTTTCCAAGGTCAACAATGGAGTAGGAGAGAGGGGAAAGTCGTGCTGCCTTTTTTTTAACTGGGGAGAAGAAGGGGAGGGGTATTTATACCCCTCCAGGAAATATAGCCGTTGGCTGTTTCGACACTCGGAAATTCCGGTATAAGTGAGACTCAGAAATTCCGGTCATCCGGAAATTCCGGTCTAGAGAGACTCGGAAATTCCGGTCACCCGGAAATTCCGGTCTAAGAGAGCTCGGAAATTCCGGCTGGAGTCAGAAGCAAAACCAAACTTTTCCTTAGCCATTTCTGGAGGACTTTTCTGGGGGCACTCGGAAATTCCGGTATATGGAAATTTCCGAGCACAATTTCCGACTGGAGTCAGAACCCTTTTTCTCCTTTCCTTAGCCGTTTTCTTGGATGAGCTGGGGAACCGGAAATTCCGGTAGGGCGGAATATCCGGCCCCAATAATCCGAATCAGCAGAACACCGAAACGAAAATTGTTATAACTTTTGCAAATGAACTCCAAAAGAGGTGAGACCAATTCTATTGCATCCCATAAATAGAGTAAAATCTACACACATGGCAAGGTGTGGGACTTTCCTCAAGGTAGAACCGGCAATATTTCCGCCACAAAAAACGCAACGAGTTGTCCAAAGTAAAACCGATTTCGATGAACTAGAGCTTGACATGGAGATGAACCAAGCTCTAATTCCTCACCAACATAAAAGCCAAATAAGAACCAAGAAACAAGATATGCCAAGTATGCAAAGCTTTGAGCTCTCCACAAGAATGCGATCAAGTTACTAACTTGAGAGCCCCTCTTGATAGTACGCCTATCTATCCTATAGCCCTATCAAGATCATACCTTTGCCTTGAGAATTCCACTTGAGTTAGATGATGACTATCTTGATCTCTTCAAGTGGGTCATCTTTCTTGATTGCGCGTCCAATCACTTGCTTGATGAAGACTTCTCCAAATACTCCCCCATGCTCACAATGGGAGAGTCTCGCTTAGCTTCATCTTCATGTATCCATTGCAAGCAGCAAGCATAAGATCTTTTCGAGAAAGCTTCTCTTGGTCTTGCACAACTCATCTTTTCTTCACTAAGATGATGTCTTGAATCTTCAAGACATTCTTGCAATAAGCTTCACTCAACACATAAGCTTCAAGAGTCCAACACATAAACTCCACAATTCCATGGACATGATCTATAATGATATCTCAATGCAAACATTAGTCCATAGAGATTGTCATTCAATTACCAAAACCACACATGAGGGAAAATGCTCTTTCACAGTCGGCGTAGCCGGAGACGCCGTCGCATAGACCTGTGAAAGGATGAACTAATAATATGACTGGATAATGCCGATGATGCGCCGCTGCGGACGCTGTCCTGTACACCGAAATGTATTCCGTTGCTGATGTGCGTCATAACAAGGAACACTGCTGCAAGGGACGCCGAGGTGCAATCCCTACCTGCACTTGTTGAGCTGTAAAAGAGATAATATAATCTAACGTGTGCATGGGCCATGGACGGTGTCGTGAGCACGTATAGCATGCATGCACGTATAGTCTTGGCCAATATATGTGTTGATGAGCTCCACCACGCCGTACGAGCTTAGTGGCTCGCCACAACCAGTCACCCGGGCGTCGACAATGGCGACACACCATCGTGGGGTGACGATGGTGACAACACGATTCGTCATCGCCATTGGTCCTAAGTCGGGGACCTGTGCGTCGAGTTGAGCTATTCGCCATCCGGGACTTGAACCTGTACGTCGGCCGCCTAGCTACACCAGCATGCCAAGATACGCCAAGTTGCACCTGAATATGCTGGATTTGTTGTCGAGATAGAGATTCTGCCGGGTTGTCGCGCGGCGATAATGCGAGTGACGCCGGATTCATCACGGTCGCAAGCCTTGACTCTGTCATGGTAGATGAAGATGACGGCAGGCTGCATGCCAGCAGCGCCACCATTGCCGTCATTCGTTCTCCATGGCGGACTGCGTGCCAATTGCTCTGACACCTGCATCATATCGTTTTCCGAAGGAGTCGTTGTCCAACCAATCATGTCGCCATGCCCCCGGCTCGAAGCGTCGTGGAACCAGATGCATGTGCACGTGTGTATACCTCCATGGACTCCCCTCGAAACTCCTACTTCGTGTTGTCCCTGTACGCCAAATTGGATATTGACGCCGTCGCTGCCTTGGTCGACTCCATGCCTTCCGGCGAACGGCTACATGCTGGAGGACAACGGCGCCATCCCTAGAGGTTGGCAGCCTTGGCGATGGGACATGGTCTTCGTCTTCTCTTTCTTCCTGCGAGCGAGACATGGACTATGCCATGACGACACCTTCCTCGCCGGCAAGTCTCCGGTGACGATGCCATGACTCCACATACGAGTGAACACCGTCGTTCCACCTGCTAACTGTGAAGAAAAAGAAGAAACAATCAAGCGTGCTCCTCATTAGCAACCTCATTGTTGTCGCGAAGAGGTGGATGACGTCGTGCTCATCATCGTCTCGGTGATGTAGAAGACGCCATGCTAAACGCCGGCAGCCCCGCTGATGTCCGTCGTGGTGATATAGATGGTGCCGTGCTCGTCGTCGTCGCGGTGATGTAGAAGACGCCGTGCTAAATCGGCAGCCCCGCCAACTTCCGTCGTGGTGATGTAGATGGCGTCGTGCGCGTCACGTCGGCAGCCTCGGTGTCGTTGCGGTGATGCATATGGCGCTGTGCTCGTCGGCAGCCTCGGCGTCGCCGTTGTGGTGATGTAGATGACGCCGCGCTCGTCGGCAGCCTCGGCGTCACTGTCATGATGATGTAGATGGCGCCGTGCTCCTTGCCGGCAGCCCCACCTTCGTCACGGTGATGTAGATGGCGCCATGCTTTACACCGACAGCCTGGTCGTGGAGATTTAGACGATGCGGTGCTCATCGCGCCGATAACCCCGCCGACGTCGTGGTGATGTAGATGGCGCCGTGCTCCTTGCCGGCAGACCCGCCTTCATCACGGTGATGTAGATGCCTGTGTATAAGAGAGAGAAAAGGGAGAGGAGAGAGATTCAACCATAGTTCTCACCCTTAACGATCACCGACGTCTCCTCCATGACTCCTCACGCCTTGCAGGATTCTACTGCTTGTATGTGGAAATCGTGAGTGTATTTGGTTGTGGATGGATCATGGATGGCTGTGTTCTGATCCTTCGGATGAGCTAGCTCTGATCTCCTCTAGGTTCGGCACGAGCGGCGCCTCCGGGTCCTTCGGCTGCCCTTCTCTCCGCGCCCTAGCTCTTCTTGGTACCGTGCTCCGGCTGCCCTTATTTCTTCTTTTCGTCCTCCTTTTTCCTCTGTGTCCGGGTAAGTGTTTATATAGGCAGGAGGGTGATCAGATCACGACGCTGGCTGTTTGAGCTGCGTTATCTTCGGCGTATCTTCTCTCTCAGGTTTGGCGGCTCGTGCGTATATATCTCTTCTCTCGACCGGCCGGCCACCTGATCTTCTGGTTAAAGAATCCTCACCGTTTGAATCTCCTATCGCTAGCGGGTCGCCGCCTGACCTTTATACGGCTGGCCTCACATACGGGCGCTAGAGTACATGTACTAGCTGCCCTGCCCTCGTGCATAAAGCCGATCGACTGATTCAGCTTCATGCATCATGCATGCACACGTGAATCGATCAAAGCAACAACTGCTGATCAAGAGAATAGCTACCTTATGTGTGCGTAGTTGATCAACTCTTATATATATACCTTGTACGTACATGAGCTTCGTACACAAAAATACTAAGTTGATGTAGTTTGCTAGCTAATACCGTTTCAAGTACATTCTCTCCATATGGTTAGCTTATTGTGTGCTCCTTTGAATGCTAGGGAACTATATTTATTGTTTCAAAGTTCCTGCCACAGTTAAAGGTTACCATTCAGTGGGTTTGTTGGTTGGATATACGAGAAGAGATGACTTTCGTGCATACATTTCATCTTTTATTGAAGATTCACATAATTTTCTATAATAATTATCTATATGAATACAACTTTTATAATATTCTTAAAAGTTAATAAAACTTCTGTAATATTCTCAAAGGTTACCATTTTCTACAATCCATAGACAGTTTGTCGAACAAACATGGACAAATAACCTGATATGGGAAAAGAAAAATAAGATTGTTCTAACGGCACAACAAAGCGCGCCGTTTCCTTCTAGTAACCTAGAATCCTCATGTGATCTTGATGTGACTATGTTGTTTGGTAAAACAATTTCTAATTTTGGAATCCATTATTACATGCGTATTCATGTTACTGCCGATTCTAGGAATATAGGACTCTAGGTGTGCTGAGGCTTGTGAGGTGGAGGAATCATGTTGGTGCACTCATTATCAAATTTTACGAGGAGGCAAACTGAAAATATTAGAAAATAAAAATCATATTTTGGTACATTTTTAGATATTTCGATTCTCAATATGAAATTAAAGTAAAATAAAAATATTATGATTTTAGGCTTGCGATATTAAATTTCAAGATTTCAAAATTTAACTTGAATCTTAAATATTAAAATAATGGGTTTAAATTTGGATAATTTCAATCTTGGGAGCTTAAATTTTGGAAATTTATGTCTACACAACATTTTGGAATTTAGGTGTTGAGGTTCATGTCACATGATGATAACCTTATTCCTAGGAGTTAGACTTTAGCCATGATTGAAGCTCCAATCGACCATTGCAAATATGCACAACATCATCTTCGATGAGACTTCGAATCACTTCACTTTACATGCCTTAGACATAGAGTTGAACTCGAAATTGTGGCCTCGTAGACTCGTATGAAAGTGATTCCGCTAGCATTCAAGATTCAAGTCTCTTCAAGACTTGGTAGACTTGTGTTGAGCTCAATGACTTGTATGAAAGTGATGCAGAATCAATCCATTCCACCAACCCAAATGATGATGGAAGCACAATCAACTACATTAATTACATATTACAACTTAATTTTGTTAAAAAACATGGTACATAATGAATCGTTAAATTTACAAAAGTCCTATTTCATACCATGTTAGAACACCCAAAAAACCTTGTGCCACTATTTTTTCATCTTCAAAGTAGATAAATTTCTCAAGTTTCTTCCAGTGCATACACAACCACTTGCCTTTGAATTGAACTTCGCATCTTCCATTCCATTGAAATCCGGATCCTAGCTAACCCCAACCATCCGTTGCTACAAGGGGAAATAGAAAATCACACGGGAATATAAATACTGCCCATGTTTGTGGCTACGCAGTTGTACACATGTTTATAATAAAAATGAAATTACCTAATGAAAGAAGCCATTGATATTTATGCAAAATTATGCTACCCAATTTTTACCGATCCAATCCATACTATATCTATATTAATGCTAAAGATCTTACAAACATGCTATTGTTCCATAGCAAATCCAAATCAAATAGACAAATTTCGATTCACCCCTAACATGAACAAAGTGGCATAATGTAATACATTTATTGGATGAAAAAAGGGATCAGATGACATACCTGCGGATCCCCTCACCTTTTCTTCCCAATCGAAGAGGAATAAGTGGAGGATTAGAGAGGGGAAGAGAGAATCACCTTCGACGCCATGTTCTGTCTGTACGGGTTTGAGTATTAGGATAGCGAGAGAGAGAGAGCCGCATGAACTGTATCAGGGACTACGCCTTGTGTTTAGATGCTACATAGCTGCACCGTAGCGCCTTGTGCTTAGGTGAAGATGGTCTCGAAGATCGTCTTGACAACAATATTGTTTCTTTTGATCATCAGCTAATGATGTTTGATTGCACATTTTTTCGACATGATTGGTTGCTGCTTATTGTATAGCGCATACTTTTGGATGTAGATTATTATCGATTTATTAGTCTAAAAAGAATGTTTGTGCACGCCATATATTATATTTTATCATATATATCTTAAAATTAATTCCCTTTGTTTTACAATATAAACTTTTAACTAGCTAATTTAGCTTGATAAATAGGCTTAGATTTTTGAATTAAACTGATATTATGGTATCTGGTTGGAATTTTAGTACCATAACGAGTCTACATAATCTGTCATTTGGGTTTTTGTTTGTAAAACACAGTTCAACGCAAGCACTCAAATAGATGAGCATACACTCATCCATATGAACACACACATACATCCTACACCTATGAGCAAATCTGAGAGACTGAACCGGTGGGTCAGGTATTGAGATTGACGAAGTCAGCATAGTCTAACGGGTATCATAGAAAAAAGTTAGCCTTCATGAAGATCTATTTCCGCTGGCAGCATGCAACGTGGTCTCGCCCCGTGGACACGTAAATCTGAACCAACAATTCTCACGCGTAAAATTTGATCTGGTTGTACAGATCAGATGTACAACTATACAGATCTGATTGTACAAATCTGATTAAACGTACAAATATAGAGAACTGGTTGTACATATTATGTCGTACAACTACCGATCAGGTTGTACAGATCAGTCAAAACATACAACTATACAAATCAGGTTGTACAGATTATGTCGTACAACTACACACATCATATTATACATATCATGCTGAACCTATAACTAAACATATCAGTTTGTATAGATCAGATTGTAATACAACTACATTCAGATTTATTTGGATATACAAGTACACATATCAGGTTGTACGAACTATACACAATCCAAAGTATAAAAAATAGTTTGTCGAAACCTATCAACAATAGATCTAGTTTGAAAGATCTCGACGCGAGGAGTTCAAAAGTGAAAACGGTTCGTAACTCGAATAAACGGTTCTCAAGATATTTTATTTTATAAAAATGAATCTCAAAATAAATGCGCAAACAACCCACTGCGCACCAACAGCAGCCGCCATTTGTCACGCACAGAGAGGAGATGAGAGCGAGAATGAACGAAATTTCAACACGTGTTAGCTGAGCGCGTGAACCTTCGTGAATGGAGGGATTTCGTAGTCCATAGTCCGACTCGTTTTGACGAAAACGTCATCCGTACTGAATAATAATATTCCGCCTGAAACATCAATGTTACACCTGAGTTTGAACGTTGCTGGGCTGGGTACAACCACCACCTCGTACTTGGGCTTATAGAACACGAAATTATTATTTCGCTTGCTTTCCTCCGTTCGTCTGATTTCCCCCAAAAAAAAATCCACCGTCGCCGCGGAACTGCGCAACAAATCCTCATGCCCTCGGTTGCGCCCGCCGCCCCAGAGAGCTCCCCAGCCCTCCCTCCGGCTGCGGGGGAGGCCCGTCCTGACACGGCGGAGGCTGGTGTTAGGGTTATGGAGGTCGGCAGCGGGGCGGTGGAGGATCGCGCTGAAGCCACCGGGGCGGAGTCCGTTGAGGAGGCGGAGGAGGAGGATCCCGAGGAAACGGAGGAGGAGGATCCTGAGGACGGAGCCGAGGAAGGCGAGGGTGATGAGGTAGAGACTGTGCTGGCGATGGCCCAGGAGGACGGCCCGGCTGCGGCGGCTGAGTCAGAAAAGACGGTGACTGCGGAGGAAGGTGGTGAGGAGAGAGCGGCGGTGGCGGCATTGGGAGACGGCGGCGGTGAAGATACAGGGTTGGAGTCTGCGGTGGTAGAGGAGCCTGCTGAGGAGGATGAGGCACAGGAACAGGCAGAGGAGGAGTTGGAGACTCAAGAGGAGGAGAATCTGGGGGATGATGTGATGGAAGAGGATGCGAAAGTAGATGGTAAGTACACGTCCACTACGCAGTTCAATGGTAGTAACTTTTCGGACTGGACCTGCGATAAATGCTATTGCTTACAGTTTGAGGCGTAACTTTGAGATATTAACTAGTTTTGCACGGAAAACTGAGATTTCGTTTAAGCTTTTGTCATTAGATTTCATGCCCTCACTTGCTTATTGGTGAGAACCTATGATTCAAGTACACCGACTGCATGAAACTGGCAATTAACCGTGTCAGCTATATATGCCCAATTTTGCCAGTCTCTTACGTGAAGTAAGGTTGCCCACAGAGACTGAGTGTTATCTATATCAGCTAAACCATGTCCCCGGATGGTTGGAGTGTTCAGCGTAGTTTATCTGCCTATTTTCTTCTAACATGCATCTGTGAGAAAAAACTTCAATTGACCTATAAGCATAAAGATAAATCCTTGTGCACTTTTCGTTCGGATAACACGGTCTTATGCTGAGCACTATACACAACTATATTTCCTGTTGGATTAAAAGTATAGTTTCCATGCAATAGTGATGTTTCTCATGCCCTATATTCTGTGTCCAACTAGTCAATGATCTCAAAGCGGTCACCTTTTCCATATATACTTCAAACATGAACGAACTACCCGAAGAACATGAAAATTCTGGGGATGAAGGTTCACACGGGGATAGCGGGAAGAATGGCGTTGCCTGCCAGTTCAATGTCCATCGTGAGGCGCAGAATGGTGAACTTGACCCCTCAGTTTCTATGCTGGGTTCAGTTTCAGTGGGGAATGCTAAAGACCTTGAAATATTTATCAGTGGATTGCCTAAGGATTGTACCGATGAAGACATCACAGCTGTCTTCTCTCAGTTCGGGGAGATTGTATCTGTTAACATAATTAAATCCTCTGCGAGAAGAAAGAACAAAAGCATTGCATTCATTCGTTATATGAGCACTGAAGCTGCAAAGAAGGCTCTCGCTGAATTTAAGGATGGTGTTGAGGTTTTGATGCTATAAACCCTTCTGTCCTTCAAATTGTTCTTCTTTCCAATACATCTTAGTTTATTGAATAATGATCATTATCTCCTTGCATATTTTTTCTCAGGTGACAGGGAAAAGGGTCAAAGTATCAACTTCTCAAGCTAATAATACCCTTTACCTTATAAATATTTGCAAGAGCTGGACAAAAGAACAGGTGAGATATAACGACCTTTACCTTTACCTGATCTTTAGGAAATCTGTCATGGCGACAACGGTGTCATAGTTTGAACTATATGTTGAGTATGAGAGTATTCTCATATCAACAAGTACTTACTGAGGCTACTGAGCTTTTCTGAAGATATCAATTTTTAAGAAGCAATCCTTATGTGTACAAAAGGTTCTTTTTTGTTTGACGTCATCATGCTGTAAATGAAATGTTGCCGATCTTTCTAGCAGATAAACATTCCAGATAACGAAGATGTGTTTAACTGTTCATTCACTAAGTTCAAGGGATATGAGAGGAGGCATGATCTACCTGGGCAGTTGAATATTTAATCAACCATTAGCTCTATAACCAAATAGGTTTGATAATTGGCGTTGTGGAGTCATAAAATGCTATAACCCACTATAGTTTTTTCTGTTTTTGTCTTATTCAAACAAATTAATATCGTAAGGGACTAAGGGTCATGGACTTCATGGAAAGCAAACAATGAAACCTGAGATAGTTATCTATAAGAATGAAAGGGTTAAATTCAAATTATTTCAAGCTACACTGTATATGTTGCAAACACTTCAATGTGTTGCCGAAAAATCACAATTCACCAATATATATCATAAATGTAGCTGTAGCAGACATTTAAAAAGTAATATCAGTCTGTTATATCTGAAAGGGCAAAATGGCATTAATTCATTAATCTTATTTGAGGGCCTCTTTGGATCACAAGATTGAGAAACACATGAATCTGTTAGGTTATCCTGTGCAAAATAGAGGATTCTAAACACAGGAAAACTGCCGAATTAGTCTGTTGGAGGGAACACGTGAAAAGCAGCTGAAAAGTGCCTCGAGCCCTCGATCCTACTCGATTGAGTCTAAGCAAGAGGTTGGCGTGGATTTTCAGTTTCATGTGGAATTGAGGCATAGGATCCAGTCCATAGGAATTTGGGTAGTACCATTCCTTTGATCCATAGGCAATCCATAGGAAAGTATTCTAAAGGTTGGGATCCTACAAAAATCTTATGAGCCTGCACAAAATCAATGGTGTTGAATGTTTGAATCCAGAAGTTTATTAAAACATTAATAATCTGAGCTAGGTTGTCTAGCCTCATTTGTAAAAAATGTATCATGAAAGGAATAGTATTTTATGCAAATTCATTTCTATCTGAATCATGTATTTACTTAGTAACGACTGAAGGAATTAATCCTCTATGCAAACAAAATGACTGCATACATCACTATTCATTCTTATTTAATTTTTGTATTGGTGGTAGAATAGAAAACAATAATTCCACCAGCGTACAAATATTTCTGAAGATGCGACATCATCTACTCCATTTAGTTAATTTGTTATCCCAACTATAATTTGCAGATGACACTCGCGTTGAAAAGTATTGGAATCGAAGAATTTGAAATGAGTTTACCTGATGATCCTAATACTGGAGGACAAAACAGAGGTATTAGCTTTCTCAAATTTGCCGCGCCTGGCACTGCCAAAGGTGCATTTCAGCAGCTACAACAAGCAGATGTACTTATTGACATTGGTAGAAATGTGAAAGAATATACTCAAATCCCTACAGAATCAAGCCAAGAGCTCGCTATGAAGGTAAAGCAGCTATTGCCAGTTTGATTGTAAGATATTAAGATGTCTTTGTATTTTTTGAGTTGATTTGTTGTTCCATGTCATAAATTTTTGCTGTTAAGAGTTAATTGAACCAGGTAATGAACTTATCTTCTGAATGGTGTCTTGAGTCAGAAATAACAGTTCATAATATGCAGTTCGTGTCCATGAGTCAGCTAGTTTATTTGGTCAAACTTTTGGAACGTGTAACACATATTTTGGCTGCACTTTTTTGGAGACTGAACTTACCATAGCAAACATCAATCATAACAAAACAGATAAGAAACTTTCGATGGTTAGTTGGCTATATCTATCTTTGTTTTTTATTGAACTTCACCTTTGGGACTTCTGTTCTTTCCCATGGGCCTCAGTTGTTTTGGATCTGATTTGTCAGGTTTGTGATTTATCTGCACATTCAGGGTCCAGCCCGATTTGCTTATACTCCTATGATCACAGACAATCCATTTTGTTCCTTCCTGCTATCACAACTTCCTTTTTCTTCTTTACATTAACACTGCAAGGTTTTGTAGCACATGAAAACCTTGCACCAATGCCTCACTCAGGGGGTTTGATTATGCACATTGGTAACTAGGGGTTGCAAAATTGAGCTATTATGGTCTTTCCGGTTCCAGTGCTCAGATTGGCAGTGGTAGGGTGGCATCTTGCAGATGAAGAGTAAGACCACCAATTTTAATGATCCACGTCTGGTACCAATTCAAAATTCTGCGACGCCTTGGTCCCATGCCTGTATCTGTGGCCTGTGTAGCATCAATCCTCTCAATTGTGTGTTGGGCCAGTTATGGAAATAGAGAGTTGATTTATTTTCAGATTTAGAAGGCAAGTTTGTTCCTAAGCTCCTTGCTAGCAATTAGCAAATGACCATAAGCTATCTTAAATCACAACTAAGTTCAGTACTATGTTTTGTATTCAGGTGTATACTTGGCTTAACCACGTGTATATACCAATATTTTTGTACCTTGCACATGAAGTTCATCTATCCACATGGAAATACTATCATTGTTTTGTATTTACTGTTACTTTGTATGTAGGTTAAATCAGTATACCTCGACCATGTTCCTCTTTCTTGGGATGAGGAGAGCATTGAAGAATGTTGCAAATCATATGGGGAGATTCAGGAAATTCGACTTATAAAGAAGTCAAAAAAGAATATTTCTTTTGTTGACTTCTCATTCAGGAAGAATGCATTAGCTTGCGTGGAAGGAATAAACAGTGCCAAGATTGGTGGTGAAGTTAAGGTATTCCAAAATCCTGCTTGTGTTCGATTCATCTAGACGTCTATTGGTTTTGTTAACTTGCCTGCACGACTGTTCTCTTTCTTTACCTAGTTAGCTGCGAGTCTTGCTCGACCACGTCGGGAAATACATCTGAACAAGAGTGCTAAAGGTGGGTTCAAGGTCAATAGTGGTGCAACTTCTAAAGACACTAATAGTTCTATAAAGAAAAAGGAGCAGAAGAAAGAGGTCATGGTGAAGAAGAGTTCACATAAATTGCCAAAAGGTGATGCAAGTAAGCTCGCGTCACAAGTTGACGTGGAAGTACCACAAGCATCCAACCTGTATAAAGGCAAACGAAAAGCTGGGAAGACTGAAAATACTGATGTAAATGAAAGACTACTGAAGAAAGCACGGAAGAATCGTATGTTCTCTGCATTTTTGTTAACTTTGTTAACTGGTGCTCTTTCTTATACTTGTAACTATGCAGGTAATGTCCTGACAAATCCTTCCAACAGAGCACGTCATGGTGGTCATGCTAGAGCTGCCTATGCAGGAGAATCTTCTGGAAATATGAAACGTTCTGTGGGACCTCGATATGTAACTAGCAATGAATCTTACCCCAGCGCGGTTGCATCATCCAGATCAAAACCAAATGCTCGTGACCTGGTATACATCAAATTCTTAGCATTCACATTCTCATTGTTTTATGTCATATGTTTCATGTATACATTATACTAATGCATTCATGCCTTCAGGAACCTCATGCTGGATACATCCCTCCTGTAAATCATGTCCATGCACCTTCAGATCGTGTTCAAATCACTTATGTGTATGATCAGCCGAGGTTTTGTTTCTATTTTGGCTTGCTGCTTATTTGGTACTGATAAGATTCTCCATCGAACATGTAACTTATATGGGGTTTTCCATGGTTTTGCAGAGCTGCACCGACAAATTACCGTTATATTGATGATCTTCCTTATGCTAGAGGTATGGTCTTTAGAGCTGTTTAGTCCATGCACATGTGCATCTTTTAATATCTGTTACAACTGCTCATAATAGACAGCATAATTTGGTTTGTATAAGTTGTACATACATCTCATAGATTGGGAGTCATATTCTTGGTTTCTCTTGGAATAAGTGCATACCCCGCTCAACTATTGCCCGAGTCCAGATACTTACCGTCCAGTTACAAAGGCACGTTGCAATTCTTAATCACAAATACACCTAAGGCTTGTCTCATAGGCGTTTTTTAAATCTGTAGGCCACATAGCTGTTGTTTCCATGTTACCGGACAAACCCAGAGTGATTCCTTATGACAACCTCTACCGCTTAGATTTACCTTGTATACTTAGGAACCAACAAGAATATTGACTACGCCTCCTGCTTTCCCCGGCCGTCTATGATGCACTGATACTTTGTCAAGGTGGTGCACCTGTACCAATACGTGTATCTGATGCTGATACACACCCTGTAACTCTCAGATATGTAATTGACCCGAAAATTTGAATACTGAAATTCCCAACATAGACTGGCCGATACAGCCCTTTAAACATGTGCCTCGGGATAACTGTAGTACACTCTGGGAGGGAGTGAGTAAGGCTTGTACTAGCCTTCGCTCTGGAGTTGTATACAGAATTAACTCCCATATCTCCAGAGTTAAAAAAAAAAGTTCAGCGTCGTCTCCAGCCAACAAACTACAAGCCGCCTCTGCTCGTGCTCTTTTTTTTTTTGGAGAAAAGACTTTTGGCCTGGCCTTTAATGAAAGCCAACGAGCAATGTTCAGTACATCCAGGGATTACCTGGTTACATAAAAGAGCACTGAAAGATCTCCCTAAACAAAGACGCGTCTCCAAGACGAACACAAAACAGTAAGAGCAATTTACCTAATCAGCAGCTACTAAACCCAACCGGACAACCGAAACAGAAAACAACTTCCCATGCTCCATTCCTCCCCATCACGTGATGCTTATCTCATCCTTTCGAGCCACAGGATCATAGCTTGTGTCGGATGGGTCTTATGTTTGATCTACTCATCCTTTCCAGCATGGCATACTACTTCTGGCTGATACAGCAATATGTGCTGACTGTTGCAGTTTTATTAATTATCTATGTAAAGAAGATGCAACAGACCATAAAACCTAATAGTTCAAAATATCATAAAACCAACAGTTGGAATGCAATTTTTATACATATGCTACAAGTAGTGGAATTGTGTGATGATTTGACTAGATTGGTGTTGGATACATTTTACATGGTGCTATTAAATTGATCTTGTTTGAAGTCTTTCACTACTGTTGTCGTCACTTGTCGATATCCTGTTCGTTGCTTTCAGGCAGGCAAAGCCAGTTCAATCTGTAATACATTTTTTGTTGTTGCATTTGACAGAAATAGCAGCTCCGCCACCAGCCTATTCTGGTTACACAAGCAACCCTCACTACCAGGTCTATATACTTCCTTACTCATTAACTACATCGTCTTCATTTAATTTTGTCTATATTTTCAATCTGACTTGCTTGTTGGAAAATTAAACTGATATAATTTGTTATGTCTAAATTGTATTTATTCTGTTACTTTCAGTGATAAACCTGTTCACTTTATTTTAATCTGGTCAAAACTACGTATATTAGTGGTGGAACCGTGGAAGTGTTAGAAAGTTAGCGTGGTCGATCAGATTCCATGTCAACTTAGAATATTTATGAAGGATATGATCCAAGAAGCTTTTTTTTAGAGTACGCCTCAGCGTACCATATTTATTTGAGAGGCCTTTTGAGACTAATGTTTGTAAACCTTCAATCAGTCTTTCTGAAATTCTGTGGCCAGGGGTCTGTATCTGAGCTGTTTTTAATCCTTTTCAGGGTGAATATGCATACACACACCTTCCCCCTCCCCGGCGAAGTGGATATGACTATCCAAGAGGTGGTGCATACAGCCCTCCGAGGAGATATTACTGACTAGAATCCCGCCGACTCGGTTCTTTCATCATGAGTGCTATAGAAACAGAACGTTGACAGTTTTCAGGAACTCTTATGGTGTCGTTGCAGTCTTGTAGATACAAATGCTGGAAAGGTCAAGTTCGTTTAGGTTTATGTTTAGGTCTTGGTTTATGTTTTGTTGATATTCTGTTTTGATCAAAGAAGTTTGTTCTAAGAATTGAACCTTAACGCTCCTCCCGCGGGGTTTGCTGAAAAAAACATGATAAGAGAGTTGTGTAAAATCTAAAATGTTGAGTTTCTAAAGCTATATCGTCCTGAATCCGAAAGGTGAAGTATATGCCTTAGAAGCTGTGCTGAGGGTCCGACGGTAAAATAAGTTGTATTTTTTGCTCTCTAATTTTGTCACGCATGTCCAATTAGTTGTTCATATCAGACACTAAATATTGACAAATTACCGGCACAAATTTTACTCTTTTCACTGGGTATCTTTTGCATGGAAAGATTATCCACGGGTGACTGTTTCCTAGTTCAACCAGAATGTTGCCTTGTTGGATCCTTGAATCATGTACTAAGTTAAACTCCAGTTAAATGGTTAATCATAAAGACCTGTTAATGTGCTGACGGTACTTTTGGATCTAGTGATCCCTTACTATATAAAAAATAAAAAAAATAAAAACAGGTTTACAAGTTCTAAAAAAATATTGAAAAAAGGTCTAGACGTACACAACGCCTTCAATTTGAAATAGTCTGTATTTTGAGCTACATTAAAAGCATGGAGATTTGAGTATAGTGAACAATGCATATTTTCAAACTCTACATTTTTTCAGATTTTTGAGCTTTCAAATACGATTTTCCATTTTTTAAATAAATGAATCACTTGAACTCTGGAGGTAAAATGATTTTTTCGTAGACATGCCGATTTGTAACAGTCAAACGCTAGCGTGCTAACTTCCAGTCTACGCTCCCGGCGCCACATTTCACTCGCGAATCTTGTTTCTTGGGAATATTCTCGTGCATGTACTATCAGCCCATCTCATTCTCAGTCAATGATTGGAGATACAAACCCGAGTCGTATTCTCGGCTCATTCGATCGCACACTCCCGGGAGGAGACCCTGAAGCTGCCGCCTTCTCCCGGATCTTTCCTCGTCGAATTTCTTAGTAGTTTTTGTGAAGAGGATAGCATCATGAGACTGTGGGTGTGGGCGGTGGTCGCATGGATCATGGCTGTTTGCACCGCCGCGGCGGCGCACCCCGGCGCCGGCGAACAGCCGCTGTCGAGGATCGCCCTCGAGAGGACGACCTTCGCCGTCGACGGCGCGGCGCGTGTCACGGCGTCCCCTACTGTTCTCGGACTGGCCGGCCAGGACAACGAATGGGTCGAGGTGGAGTTCTCCCATCCCAACCCCTCCGGCGACGATTGGATTGGGGTCTTCTCTCCTGCCAATTTCAGGTAACCAATATACAGACGTTTAGGCCTTGCATTATCAGTTTATCACCCACGTCTACATGTACTCAATAAATTCAGGCATTTTCTTGATTTCTTCTGTAAATGTATCCAGACAAAAAAAAAGGTTTTTCACGAGAGACAAACTCAACCATTTTCAGTTTGTTCTGAATCTTTTTCTCATCAGTTTATCACCCACGTTTATATGTACTCGATAAATTCAGACATTTTCTTGATTTCTTCTGTCAATGTATCCAGACAAAAAAAAATCAATATGTTTTTCCTCTAGAGAAAAACTATCATTTTCAGTTCAGTTGTGCTACTTGGAATGGCAAAAGCATTGGGTTTGATGCTGCTCTACGTTTCTTGTTTGTGCTTTTTCAGTGCAGCAATTTGCGAGCCTGAGAATAAGAGGGAATACCCTCCTGTGCTATGCACATCACCCATAAAGGTTGGCAATTTCTGTTCCTTTTCCGTTCAATTGGGATCCAGGTACTACATGCCGGAATTCGGTCTATCTGAAAATGTTTGTTCTGAACCTTGAATTCTTGTGTTCTTTTATCGCAGTACCAGTTTGCAAAATTCAAAAATGATGGATATAGTAAGTCCGGAAAGGGCTACCTGAAGCTCCAACTGATCAACCAGAGGGAAGATTACTCGTTTGCACTTTTTTCTGGGGGTCTCCTGAAGGTAAATATAATCACTCTAGTTTATGAACTTCTGTGTATAACAACAACTCCATCCCTACTCTGAATAGACATTTCTCGATGTTTCTGAAGTCTGAACCTTTTTAAACAATTTGGTCCAGCCGAAGCTGATTGCCGTCTCAAACAAGGTGACATTTGCGAATCCAAAGGCGCCCGTCTACCCACGTTTGGCCCAAGGGAAGTCTTGGAATGAAGTAAGCTTGCCTACCAATCTACAATTGGGACTGAATTAGCATGTGCAACTTCTCAAACCAAACCTGCAACATCTTTTTTTTGTTGAAAAGAACATACATCCTAAATAATTTACAAATCTCAAAATGTGGCTGCATTATAGATGACAGTGACTTGGACAAGTGGATACGACATCAAAGAAGCAGTTCCTTTTGTCGAATGGAGTGAAAAGGCAGGGCGCCAGTTTCTTTCTCCAGCTGGAACATTGACATTCGACCGAAACAGCATGTGTGGTACGTCGTATGCCACTAGTTCCCTGTTTTTCTCTAAGATGAACCTAAGCTTGCTAATATTGAGATTCTTACAACATCGATAGAGACGATGGTCTGCTCATGTTGTGCTACAGGCGCCATTTGGTTTCCTCTGAATCTCCTCAACTAAGCATGCAGTTCAAATATGCAAATGCAGGTGCACCAGCGCGTACTGTTGGTTGGCGCCATCCTGGTTACATTCATACTAGTTACCTAAAGGATCTGTGGCCAGACTCAGTGTATGTGATCTTGTTTTCCTGTGTGACCCCTTCTGACATTAGGATCCATCGAGTTACTAAGCAAAACATGGTTGCTGCAACGTTGCAGGTACACCTATAGACTTGGCCATAGGTTACCGAATAATACCCGCATCTGGAGCAAGTCATACAGCTTTAAAGCATCGCCTTACCCTGGACAAGATTCTTTGCAACAGGTTGTCATATTTGGGGACATGGGGAAGGTGATACGTTCTTCCATCTCTATATGAGTTTGGGTCATAAAGAGGCATTATGCAAGTGCACCGATTCTTCTTTCTGACAACTTTCTTCAGGCAGAGGCAGATGGTTCCAATGAGTATAATAACTTCCAGCCAGGCTCACTGAACACTACAAACCAGATCATCAGAGACCTTGACAACATCGACATGGTGGTCCACATTGGAGACATTTGCTACGCGAATGGCTATTTGTCACAGTGGGATCAGTTCACTGCACAGATCGAACCGATTGCTTCAACTGTGCCATACATGATTGGCAGGTCTGTTCAGTATAAAGTTTCAGAACTTCAATATGCCATTGCCATGAGTTTTTTATAATCTACAAATTCTCATGTTTGCAGCGGTAATCATGAGAGAGACTGGCCTGGAACTGGTTCTTTCTATGGAAATCTCGACTCCGGTGGAGAATGCGGTGTTCCTGCACAAACTGTGTTCTACACCCCTGCTGAGAACCGTGCAAAATTTTGGTAATCGTGGTAGCTAAATAAGGGCATAACGATTCCTTCATATATCATTCTGAAATTTGCTTGTCTTAGGAAAAACAATTACTGACACAACATCTATCCTTCTTTAGGTACGCGACCGACTATGGCATGTTCAGGTTTTGCATTGCTCACACAGAAGAAGATTGGAGGCCAGGCACTGAGCAGTACAAGTTCATCGAGCACTGCCTGTCGTCTGTTGACAGGCAGAAGCAGCCATGGCTCATCTTCCTTGCACACCGTGTTCTCGGATACTCATCCAACTCTTACTATGGATTCGAAGGCACGTTTGAGGAACCAATGGGGCGAGAAGCACTGCAAGAGCTCTGGCAGAAGTACAAGGTTGATCTCGCCTTCTACGGTCACGTCCACAATTATGAAAGGACATGTCCAGTATACCAGGTGTGTGAGTGTGTCCCTAATCAGCATTTGCATCAGACCAAAACGTGCAATATTGAAGATAGAAAAGTAAAGTTCATCTATTCACTGTAGATAACATCTGATATGTACCGTTACCGCTAATGCTACAGTGCAAAATTACAGTTTGCACACTGAGGCTTACATTCTTATTACTTACAAGCGATTGGAATCTGTGATTTCTTGCAGAGTCAATGTGTCGTTAACGCATCGAATCACTACAGCGGCCCATTCCAGGCAACGACGCATGTGGTTGTCGGTGGCGCTGGTGCCAGCCTTTCAGACTTCACCAGTTCAAAGATCCAATGGAGTCACTTCAGGGACTTCGACCACGGTTTCGCCAAGCTCACGGCTTTCAATCACTCATCCTTGTTGTTCGAGTACAAGAAGAGCCGTGACGGCAATGTGTACGACCACTTCACGATCTCGCGTGACTACCGAGATGTCCTTGCTTGCTCGATCGACAACTGCCCAAGGACTTCACTGGCTTCCTGAATGCCCAGTACTTTAGATGTGGGAGTCGCTTGATGGGGGACTCTTAGATAAAGTACTTACTGTACATATTTTTTTTGTTGCATTAATAAAATATTTTTTCTCCATCGACAATTACAGGAATACACTGATTGGTTTTGTTGTCTACTTACAGCTGTGTGGTGCAAAAGTACATTTTGTGTGGGTCAAAACAACAGGCAAACCCAATCTTGTTGTGTGAGCCTGGACAAGGAAAATTCCAGCTAGAAAAAGGTCCACAAGAGTTAAAACCTAGGAGAAAAGGGACATACTAATTGGAATTTTTCGAAGGATTCTTTCCTAAGCAAAATGCCACGGGCAATGGATTGATCACCAATCAACATCCTATGTACCTCTCTGTTTTATTAGAGAGTCTTTCCCCACCATTCGTTCATTCTTCAGTTCTCTGCATATCTGAGTTATTTTATTGCTTTTCCAAAACCTTACACACACCTGTTACACATATTATTAAAAAATTCTAAACCCTCGAGTTCTCGACACCTGTCCACACAAGTTTAGTCAGTGTTTCAAAACCACAGGTGTTCACTCAAGTATTGAAAAATCTAGCACCATGCTGTCCACCCATCCTGGACTATTGGAAAATTACTAGGTATGTGTGGACAGGTGGTCCTGATGAGTAGTAAAAACTATGGTCCATGCATAAGAAAATTGGGTACTTCCACACCATGATAAGGTTATTAATAGCCATCAAGGTGCAAGGTGCAGATGACCAGACCCGAATTGAGCTTAAGCAAATGTGGGCCTGCTTCTGTGAGGGGATCTAGGCGTTTTAATTATAGATCAAGACAGATTAGACGGCTGAGATTTGATGCAGAGTCGGAGACGATCTTCTACTCTAGGTATGGTGTAAAGGCCAAGCATCCTTTCGCCTATGCCCCAGATAAAAAGTTCAGTTCTTGGACACTGTACACGGCGGACCAGTTTTTTAAAGCCCCTTGTAAACCCGAAAGGAGGGTGTGCTTATCATGGTATAAAATAGTTATAGGATGAAACAAAACGTGATATTTTCAGGTACTCATATAGAAAAATTTAGGTGATAGTTGATGGAATTAGATAATATTTACTCGCGATGAACAAGTTATTTGAAGGTCACTCAACATCTTGAATCACATCATAGGACTACACTTCTTTTGCAAAGCCATACCTTGTAGTACTTGATAGTTTTGCAAAGGACATTCAAACCTATGAAAGGTACATTTTTGTAGATGTAAGTGTAGTTTCATGAATTGTTGTTCGAAGCATGAACGACGCCGAAACACGTACACACATTACCCATGCACTTACACAATGTGCACCAAAGATTTGAGTGTCAGAGTAGTACTGAAATCACAGTTGGCACTCGCTATTGACAGGCATTGTCGCTTATCATTGAATGGACAACAGGTTAGAGCATCTCCAACAGCTCATCCAAATTTGATCATCTATATCTTCATATAGAAGATCATCTAAAAAGATTCCCTTATAGATGTTTTCAGTTTTCCAGTAGAACATCTGTATTTAGGGCATCTATATTCTCTCTCATATATTTTAGTACTATCATTCAACACTTTACTTTCCACGTATTCAAATCCGGCCAATAAAAGTGAGCAGTTTTGTTTGGATGATCCTCCAAACGTCCTACATATGTGGATGATGTATACAAGGTTTGGGGGATCATCTATCGATAGATTACGCTATAGATGAGCTGCTGGGGACTTTTTTAGCCTGAGTCATCTATATTTGTTTTAGATGTCCATTTGGATGAGCTGCTGGAGATGCTCTTAAGAGTTAAGACACATGATGTCATCATGTCAACCCTGAGTACATCCCCTCAGCTAACCGCTCAAGCCGCTTGGTCCTGTGACATTTTGATAGGCTGAACATAAAAGTGTAGTTTTAGAACATTTAATCCTATTCTCTTGAACAATTGTTTTGGGACGACAGCTTGAACTGAAAGATGTGAATGACATAAAACTGAGAAAGCATAGAGCAATATAATAAGTGAATATGAAATGCAACAATATGACACTAGCGTGGAGCAAATTACTAAATGCATCACTAATGCTCAGGGAAGCGAATTAGCAAGCAGTTAATGACGTTAACTCAGAATATTTTGACCTTTTAATGTTGACTCAGTAAGCATTAATGAAGATGATTTTGACCCTTTCAAAAAATATTATTAAAGAATGAGCAATTGATTTACTATTACATCCCTAAGATCATGCCCCTTTTTTATTTTTCCTGAGTAAAAGAAAATATATTACCTCATGCTACTTTCTGCCAATATATGTCTTCAATTTTTTCACAAGAGTCTTGTAAGGCTGTAAGTAGATATTTTTGTTGAAATCTATGTAATCTATCACTTAATCCGTCTACTACCAAGAATTTGTGGCTTGGTCAAAGTCTATGGATCCCGACGAAAATCACACATCAGTTTGACATGGATCAATGAATTCAAGAACCACAAAGTAGCAAATTCAAAAAATTAAAAACGACGTATTAATACTATATCCTGGTCCTGAGAAATAAATTTTTGATGAAAGTAAATTAAGAAACTGATGTATTCATCATGACAATTCCAACTCCATCCTTGAGGTGAGCTGTGAGCTGAGCTGTAAAAGTAAAATAAACCAGAGCAAAATAAATAAACATTTTTCCATTTAAGAGTAGTTTTTTCTCCTGTCTCGTCTCCCGTGTGGTTTGGCTTTCTTGGGATGTTCTTCTTGCCTCTTTCGGACCAACCCAAACCCAAACCCCAAATCCCCCATCCCAAATCCCAAATGCCTCCTGTCCAGTGATGCTCTCTCTCTCCTCCCGCTAGCTCGCACTTCACCAGCCGTCTCGCTCCCCTGCCGCGGCATTGCCGTTCCGCTCCGCTCGGCGCCGGCGGCCGCCTTATCCTCCTCCCCCCTTTCTTGGCGAGAAAAGCCTCCGACCCCGGCGATTCTTGGCCGTCTCTTCTGAAGATCTCTTGTCCCACTGTTTACGAGCTCTCTTTTAGGGGAGGAAAGGCCGGGTCTTGGGGCCTGCCGCCAGGTGAATCTAGGTAACTATGTGGTGTATTCGTTTATGGGATAGGGAAATTTGAACCAAGATTCGGGTCTTGTTGCGCGCGCACGACCTTGCCGCTGTTTGATTCCGGGTGAACGGTTTGGGATTTGATTCGGTGGGTGGGCGTTTGCTCCTGGGATGCGTCGACTTATCCATGGAGGGTTAGCCTTTGCTTAAGATTGCGATGGAGGAATTGGAAATTGCATAAGTGCTCAGTGGTTTACTCGTCGTTTGTTTCAGATTATTCAGGTTCATATGCTAATCTGGTTGTCCATCATGTAGGATTGCTCAGGCTTGAGCGCTGGAGATGAGGAGGTGCCCGTGCTTTCGCTGAAGAACTAGTGCCTGGTTGCAGGATCTCCAATGGATAAGCAAAAGAAACACAAGAATGCAGAAATGGGGAACAACGTGTTTCAGAGAATAGTTCTTAACCAGATTGCTGGGAACATCGGTTTTGAGGAGGAGAACGTGCCTTGCAACACTCCGAGGCACTCGGATCGTTCACGGTTTGGTGGTTCGTCTGGCAAATTTGCTACGTCGACCAGTGGAAGTATCGGTGCCGAGTCTGTCAGCCCAGGCGAGTATGTCAGAGATCCTGGATCCATACTGAGCTTGCAGCCCTGGATTTTTAAGAGAAGCAGCGCTCAGAACAATGAAGAAATGGTGCTTCCAAGTGGCAGAGGCAAGAATCTGGTGGATGGCTTTCGAGATGGTTCAGCTGTTGAGGTCTCTGCAAGAAGCCCTGGTTTTGGTTCTGGGTCTGGAAGAGGTCGAGGTGCTCTTAGGAGCAGACGGCCACAGAGGCAATTTATTAAGCCACTTGTGGCAATGGAGGACTCCTACATTCCCCAACTTTACGACGAGAACTTTGAGTTTGAAGAGTATACATTTGCTCCAGTTCCATCCCCAGCTTCTGCTAGGCCATTCATTGTGACAGATGGGAGAAGAATCATTAGTAAATCACGCCATGGGCCAGTGGCCGTACCCTTTGATATGGGGCTTGACAAGGACTGTCGAAATGGCTCGAAAGTGCCAGAAAGTATCGTCGGGATTGCTCATCTACCTGAGCTGAACAAATCCAGAATTGATAGAAGGGTATCTCAAGATACAAGTTTGAGTTTGCCTAGCTCCCAAAGAGGTAATAAATCATCACAATTAGCAGCTAATTTCAGCATCATACTACAACTTCTGCAATATAATGTAAGCAAGTTCCACATGTTTTCTCTACCACCTCGATGCTATTCACTGAAATAATGCAAGTCAAGAATCATGTATGTTGGACATGCCTATGAATTTGTCATTTGCATTGTTGAAATAAAACCTTTTTTTTCAAATGAAACCATGATTTTCTTTATAGTTTTGGCATTGTTAGTTGCATTGTTAAATATGGTCATCTGATCATCCAGTTCCCGGACCTGGCTTCCTTGTTCTGTCACATGCATGTGTTTCTCCAAATCATCCGAACTGCAGTTCTTAAGCCTCATTTCAGGACAAAATGTGCTAGAATAAGAAATGGTCATTTTGTCCATAGGGTCTAACACGCAGTTTGTGTGCCTCTTTCGCTGATCTCCTGGTAATGGTTAGAAATGTTGTAACACCTACTCCCTCCGTTCCATAATATAAGATGTTATAGGTATTTCACATATTGTTTAGATTCAGACTAAATTGAGTAGACATATCCGCTAAAAAATGTCTAGATAATACATGTGAATGTGGAAAAAAGCTAAAACATCTTATATTGTGGAACGGAGGAAGTATTAAGTAAGCTATATTGGATGCTAACATTTTGCTACATATGATTATGATATGCTTCATATTGAGTTGTTGTTTTTGGTTTTCTCCCCATTTGAAGAATTCAAATCCTAAATTACATATATTTGATCTGCAGGTTTAGTTGAACAATTGCTTATGTTCTCGAGTGGGGTTGGTATTGGTATTATATCAGCTTCTCTATCAAGCAAAAAAGACGTTGATTCATTGAAGGGCACACTGAAGCGAATGGAGCACTTGGTTCAAGATTTGCAAGATGAGCTGGACATGAAAGAGGGGTTAACCGTAAAGGAATTGCCTAATGAAATTTCCGGTGAACAAAATGGTAAAACAAAAACTGTCAAAACAAAAACATCTTTTACGTACTCAAACTAAAAGCGTGTGCTATTTTCCCCCCTGCTGATAATAGATGACAATATGAAAGCTCAAACTGCTGATTCGGAGCCGATGAGCAAAATTGAAGCTGAACTTGAAGCCGAGCTTGCAAGGTTAGAATTAAATATCACTTCAAGCCACTTGGAAGAACAACCGTTTGACTTCAGTGAGGTAACAATCTCGTATGAAAATGTTATGTCTGACATCTTAATTAGATCACATTCTACCAGCCCACTTAATAGAATTCCATATTTCTAGATCGACCAGGACATTGGAGATATCGTTCAGGGGGAACTGAAGATCGACATGATTCGTCGTGACGTCGCTGATTACAGCAGTGAGAGTGATCATGGCAGGGACAGCAGACAAAGTACCCCAGATTGCACACGTGATGCAAACTATCCTGTCTCACCTAGGGATCTCAGTATCCGTCTCCACAAGGTGATCCAGCGTAGGCTCGAAGACCGAATCAAGGAGCTTGAGACTGCACTTGCGCAAAGCCAGAAGCAGGCGCAAATTCAGATAATGGCGAGAGAGCGGGTCTTCTCTGAACGAACCTGCTCAAACAGTGATTCAGGTTCCTCTTCGAACCAGGATAGTCCATTGTTTATACAAGAAACTAGCTCCTCGGCAGAACCGTTCTGTCTAAATCTAGCTGGAGACGCACTAGAAGCATACGATGAAGCCTATGAAGAATTCATGAGAATTGCTGACTCCCCCTGCACCACAAGTACTAACGGGAAGCCTCAGGTAAATGAAGATTACTCAGTGGAGCATAATTTGATCTGGGGCTTCGAAGATGACAGCGCTACGGAGCTTAAAAACATGCCCACTTGGGAGCGGGATGCGAAGAGCGGAGAGCCTAACAGAGCTCAAGAGAGGGCCGGAGATGATGAAGACGAGTCCGGTGACGATGATGACGATGTTAGTAAGATGCTCATCCAACAGATTGTAGAGAGAACTAAGCAAGGCTCACCTGTACTCATAAACGCTCAAAGAATGTTGTTTTCTGTAGATGATTAGGTTGCTGGATTATACTGAATACCATTGAAATTTTGCGGTAGCATGTAGTGTCGATTGATTGCTCGAGTAAAAGGGAAAGCAAAGTATTAATTTGTTAACATCTCCTGGTGACGCCTCTTTTGACATGTGATCTGTTACATATTTTATCTTGTTTATCCCCACT
Organism: Poa annua; assembly: GCA_026929855.1. NCBI lineage: Eukaryota > Viridiplantae > Streptophyta > Magnoliopsida > Poales > Poaceae > Poa > Poa annua. The sequence continues at coordinate 8,971,281 of CM049432.1, forward strand.
GGTTGTCAGCATAGGGGTCTTGTGGCAACATTGTCATTATACTTGGAAAGAGTGAAACTGAAAGGTTTCAGGGATGACACTGGGCTAGATACTATTGTGCACATCCAAAAATTTAATAGCTGTTTGATGGTCACTCAGAATTAGTTGAATGTGGTTATGGTCATGAGTGACAGTGACTCATTCTAGAGCCGTGGGCTTGCCATTTTGTTATGCGGTAAGTGTGATTATGCTCAGTACGGTAGCTCAAAGATCATGTTCAAACTTTTGGTCCAGATGATGGTTAGCATCTCTGTATCGGTTGCAGTGCACATTCCATGGAGTGTGCCCATGTTGGATGTTAAATTTAAGTTTTCTGAGAGAACGTTATTAAAAACTTTACTATCTTCTTCTCGGAGAAATAAAGTACAACAGTGGATAATGCTCTGCATTTCACTGGGTACCAGTTGATGGTTCAGAACTGGTTTTTTTAGCATGTCTTTGGCAGGTGTTAGAAACTATTATCAGCTCACCCGTTGTTTTCCATAATCTACATCAGAATGAACATATTGCGCGCACGACGAAAGTATGACGTAGCGCTCCCATGCCCATTAACCAATGCCGTGACTCATCGCCATCTCGAGTGAGAAGAACTATGAGGGCTAGGAAGCAGTAAACGAGTACATAGTCTTGCAGCCGGCTACTATCCCTCCTAATCCTAACGCTGTTGCTGCAAAAATGGCACCATCTGTCCGATTCTGTCATGGGGAAGCTGCTGCCGACTAACTGCTTACTTCAATCACTCGCCTATGCTAAAATAAAATTTGAGCACGTATAGATTCAAAGAAATTTGAATCGAGATACAAGTAAAACGTTTGGACAGCATAGACGAGACGAAAGCTCTTTACTGCACTGTTTGTTTTGCTCCATTATCTCAAAGATATCTTAGGTAGCTACCTTGAGATTGGCAAGGAAACAATGACCTTGCACACATATTTCCATTGAAGGAGTAATTCCTTAGCACTCTCCACAAATAGCTCCAGAAGGAATGAAAGAGCTATATATTATTGGAACCGGGTTCCTCCCCTCTCACGAAAGAGCCATGTGTATTCATGTGGTTGCAATGCTGGGATTTGTTTTGCACATTTTTATTGAGTGAAGAAGCATGACGTCCCTGTACAATTTCCTTGATGCTTAAGATTTTAATTTTTTTGTATTGCAAATATATATCTTCTAACATACATTAGGTAGACTCCAACGGCGCCCCCATTTCCTAACGGATTGTGTCCCTTTTTCGTCCGTTTAGGAGATGTCGGACACTTGTCTGTGGCCTGTCCACCCGATGCATCCAACGGTGCCCCCATTTTGGGGACGGGCATGTGTGATATGGGCAGTTTTTCATCATTTCGGTCATTTATGTACGGATTTCTTACTCTATAGCAAAGTTTACCACTCAGATAAACTATACAATAATGAAAATAATTCATTTTATAATTCAAATTTAAAATTAGATTACATTAATCCAGAAAATCGATAAAAAATCAACACAAGAGAGGACTACTAATTTCCTTTGTGGATCCGCTCATCCACATATGCTACCGAATTATTTTGAAACCGAACATGAACAACCCGAAAACGAATTCCATGAGGCGTCTAAAGGTAGCTTCCAACTCAGTGAGTGCAAGCTTGGGCCCAGTCACAAGGCTATGAAATCCCACCCGCTAGACATTACGTATCATCATGCTCATCGACCATCGTACATAATCATGTTGTGCATGATCACATGCAGTCATTACCTCCCACATTGTGTCGACATCCCATGTTCTAGTAGGGTGTTGAATAATAACTCATCGTGTTTGAAGCACACCAAATACTTTCATCACATCCTTCTTACAATTGTCTCGTTCTCTTGTAAAGCAAGATCTTTTGTTAACTTAAGGACTGGTGATTGTCTTCATAAATGTAGACCACTGAGGATAGATATCGATAGTACCCTTGTTGTATTTATTATCACCGGTCTAACAGTTGCATTCCGATGCATTGCGTTCCACAAGTCCCGAAAACACTCAAGAGCGTTGAAACACCAAGGGCATCTTACTTCAAAGTATAGTCATCCCGCATCCCCACTTTTTTCAGAAGACACATGAACACATGGCTAGACAGTCGGAAGCGTCATCTTGAGGAGAAAAGAACATACCGACCTCTTGCTTGAGGACGAAAGAACGTACACTCCTCTTGGTCAGCTTGAGGCCTAGATGGCGACATTGACGACGAGATGAACGTATGTTTCCTCTTCGCTGGCCGAGCTTGTCCGGTGCAAGGACGAGGCAGACACAATGACACTGACAGTGACGGAAGGAGAGAGAAAAGGGGCAGTGAGGTGGTGGAAGTGACAAAAAATAGAGAGGTGGGGATGACCTGACAGGCGGGCCACAAACGGACAAAGGCCGAACACGGACGGACCGACATGCCCGTTTGGCCCTCTTTATCTCTATTTAGACAATGTTTATGTTCATGAGATCAGATATATGTTTTAACGAATGTTTGTCAACCTCTTCACTCAAGTGTCACAGCGGATCTTCTATGTGAGTTTATAAGATTATTTTTCTTATAGATTAGACACATGTCTCATATTTTAAATCAAATTTAAAATGGCATGCATTAGACATAACTGGAAGTTTTCATGTTCGAATAACTTATCTATTTAACTTACTTGCATCAGCTAAACTGACGATAACATGACTAGATAAAATATAACTTCTGCGCAACAAGAGTGTTTCAGCTCCCATGCGTCAGAATGATTGAAGGCTGAAAGCCAGGCCAGTGCGAGCTTCCTGGGAGGATATAGACTTCGGGGTTTCGCTTTTCTTCCGGTGAATGGGACAAGGGGAGGAGTGTTAGTGCTTTGGGATGAGAACCTTGTTCAGGCCTCCGATATCGTGGTGGGCGAGTTTTGCATCTCCTTGACACTCACGAGCATAAGAGATGACTCCGCCTCTCTTCGTCTAACCTCGGTCTATGGACCTATGGCAAGCAACCGCAAGGAGCTCTTCTTTGGCGAGCTAATCGCGCATAAGCCTACCGCCGGGACCAAATGGATGGTGAATGAGGATTTCAACGAAATCCAAAGGGCAAGTGAAAAAAACAAGACCACTTTCAATCGAAGACGGATGGCTAGATTCCGGGTGACCCTTCAAACTTGTGAGCTCAACGAGATACCTCTCCAAAACTGACGCTTTACTTGGAGCAATGAGAGGCACAATCCGACGCTTAGTAAGCTCGACGACGTCTTTTCCAACCACAAGTGTGATATTGCTCTTAGCGACCACATCCTACCTGCTCTCTCATCCTCGCTCTCCGATCATTGCCCCCTCCTCCTTGCAAGGGCGATAGGTCCCAAGAAGCCACGGTCCTTCAAGTTCAAGAACTATTGGACCAAGATGCCCGGTTTCAAGGAGGTGGTGGCCAAGGCTTGGGCGGTGCCCTCCTCACACCGTGATCCATGCCAACTCCTTTTCAACAAGCTCTCGAATGTGGCAAAGGCTCTTTCAAGCGGTGGAGCCGGGGATTTGCTTCCAATGCCAAGTTGCACCTTCACATGGCCCTTGCAGTGATTCTCAAGCTTGACGAGGCGCATGATGTGCGCCATCTCTCTCCCGAGGAGGCCGACTTGAGAAAGAGGCTAAAGAAAAGAGTTGTGAGTTTGGCGGTCCTTGAGAGGTCGCGGAATAAGCAATGTGCGCATATGGTTAACTTAAAGGAAGGGGATGCCAACACAAAATACTTTCACATGAAGATAAATGCATGTTGGAGAAGGAACTTCATACTAGGTCTTAAAGTGGGAGTCGGTTGGGTCACCAAACATGATGACGTGGAGCAACAAGTGCACTCACACTTCTCCTCCACCTTAAAGAAGGGACCATGCACACACCCGCTTGTGACCTTTCCTCTCTTTCGGAGGACATCACGGAGGGAGAGGTCCATGACGCCATCAAGGCATTGCCTTCCGACAAAGCGCCGGGGCCGGATGGGTTCACCGGTCTCTTCTTCAAGTCTTGTTGGGGTATCATTAAGCATGATATCATGAAAGCCATCCGTTTGTTCTCCAACGTCCATGCGGAGAACTTCCATTGGCTCAACTCCGCCAACATCATCTTGATTCCAAAGAAAGAGGGGGCCGAAACCGTACTTGATTATCGGCCTATTAGCCTCATTCATGGGGTGTCAAAGATCATCTCCAAAATCATGGCATCTAGGTTGGCCCCTTTCATGAACCAACTTGTATCAAGAGCTCAAAGCGCCTTCATGAAGTCTCGTAGCATCCACGACAACTACACCTATGTGCGGAACTATGCTAGACGCCTACACAAAGCAAGAACGGCGGTGCTCCTTCTAAAGCTTGATATTAAAAAGGCCTTCGATTCGGTGCGGTGGGATTATCTCCTTGACTTGCTTCAACGATATGGCTTCCCTCAAGGTTTAGGAATTGGGTGGCGGGGCTACTTTTATCCGCCACATCTAGGGTGCTTATTAACGGTGTTCCGGGGATGCCGATCTCCCATGGGAGAGGGTTGCGGAAGGGGACCCCCTCTCCCCCTACTATTTGTCCTCGCGATTGACCCCCTCCAACACATACTTGAGAAGGCAACGGAGACCTACACCGGCTTAGGGGAAGAGCAACTTGCATCCACACCTCCCTTTATGCGGCGGCCGCCGCCATTTTTGTGGCGCCTCTCAAAGCGGACTTGGACATGCTCTCTTCTATCCTCCAAGACTTCGGAGAGGTCACCGGGCTTGTCACCAATGTACAAAAGAGTCTTGTTGTCGTGGTATCGGCATAATTGATAGGAGACGGGGGTCCTCTAGCCTACGTATGGATTGTGGGGAAGAAGGTTGGTGTCGTCGAGGACGGGATTGGACACGGCGAGTTTACCCAGCTTCGGATCCCACAGCGGTGGCGAGATCCTACGTGCTGCTATAATTCACTATGAGGCAATAGCCGTGAACATGTTACAATGTGTATGATGCCTATTGAAGCGTCTGCCCTAAAGGCTCCCTGGTGCCGACTTATATAGGTGACCAGACCCCAGGGTACAAGGTAAGTACTTGTCCGGCAAGTAAACAGAGTCCTAGACCTAGCCGGCTTAGTTGCCGCCTTCCATCTTGGGCTTGGTGGCTTGATGGGCTTCGGCCTTTCGCCTTCCTTGGACCGTCCGCCTACTTCCTTGTACGTCAGCTATCTGGGCCGCCCGGCAGGCTTTGGCCTTACCACCCTTGGGCCACCCTGGACTAGCCGGATTGATCCATGTTGGTTATACCCCTAGTTGACATATCCCCAACATTAGCCCCCAGAAAGGTTGAAGTTCTCCAGGCGCCGGCTTCTTCTTGATTCTTTATCTACCAAAGTTGGCGACTGCAGGACTTGAACCATTCTGAAAATCAACGAGGCATGCGTGTCTTGATATTGACATGCGGCCGCCTTTATCCATCATGGGAAAAGACGGCTACTCTGCAATCTTTGCCGAGCATTCTCCTTGACGGTTTCCACCTAGCCGGCTCACGACAGTTTGAAAACAGCCTAGGCGGGAATCTCGCCATGATCACAAATTGCGGGAAAAGAGGAGGTGTAGAGATCGTGCAATCGTGTGCTGCAGCGGATGCTGGACACGTGTCCGACTAAAAGCACCGTTGCACAGGGAGCAACGTCTGGCCCTATAAATAGGTAGCCAAACGGTCCATTTTCACCACCCTGCCTTTGCTCTCAGTGCCCTCTTGCCCTTTCCACTTCTCCGCTTCTTGCTTCCGAGCGAACTCCGGCGAGCTCCTCTCCTCCGACGACCTCTCCGCGCGGCGATGTCCACCGGCCAGAACCTTTCCACGGCATCGAGCGGTCCGGCGACCGAAACCGCGCCCGCGACGGTGATGGGCTGCGCGGTAACTCGTACCGCGACGGCGGCGACGGGCAATGTCGCCACCGTCGCCCCCCGGACTTCCACCGCGCGCGTGCCAGCGGCGGGTCCCTCGGCTCCTCCACCGACCACCGCGGCGATGAAGACGGCGGGCGCCCCCGTCGACGAGGAAGAGGAAGCGGCAGACCTCGGGTCCCGCTACTGGCTACCTTCCATAGTCGACGAAGACGCCCTCCAAGATTTGGAGGCCGTCGGCTACCTCCCCACTCGGGAAGATTGCCGATGGAGGGCCGCCTATGGAGACGTCATCCCGGCCCCGAGAGTCGGGGAGCGGGTAATCCTCACCTCCCATTTAGTTAGGGGAATGGCGCTTCCGCCTTCCGCCTTCTTTAGCGAGGTTCTAGATCACTATGGGCTCCAGCCACACAACATAGCACCCAATAGCATATTAGTCCTAGCCGACTTCACAACTCTGTTCGAAGGCTACCTAGGTATTAGGCCTAGTTTAGACTTCTTCAGATATTGCTTCCGTTGCCGGCGACAGACGGTGCCGGACGGCGGGCTGGCAACCTGCGGCAGCGTCACCTTCAACTGCCGCCAGGGCCGCCAATGGTATCCTAAGATACCATACCTTGAGTCCGTCAAGGGCTGGACCTCTACATTCTTCTACTGCCAAGATATGGCAGCTCCGGGCCGCCAAGTTGGCATCCCGGAATTCGTCAACGCGCCACCTATGCCCCGGCCATGCTGGGACGAGGCGGTGCCCAAGCTGACGGAGGAACTCCGCCTTATTCAAAGGCGGATTGAATTCCTCACGCGGACGATGGCTCCCCCTCTACTGGATGGGGTCGACACCGTCATCTGCTGGCTCGGCCGGCAGATCCTCCCCCTGCGGTACAGCCCGCACAAAATGTGTCAGTATTCGCCTACTGACACGGCCTCTCTCCGCGTGAGCGAAGAGATGTTGTCGGTTGCCGACCTGGCGTTCCGGCTCCGCAGCCTCGTCAAGGCGGGGCTGGTGAAGGCGGTGGAGGGCGTGCCCATGCACACCCACGACAACCCTCCCCTCGAGGTAAATATCTTCTTCCTTGCCCCTTGTTTGATAGCTTTGCCGGCTAAAATTGAGCTCCATTAAACTTGTCTTCTTTTTCAGCTCTCCGACTTGGGGGATGATGACCTGGCCCCCGACTTCTACGAGTCGGAAGCCGGGAAGACGAAGAAGCGCAAGGCATCCGGCGCCGCTTCCTCTACGGTGAATGCCGAGAGGAAGAAACGGATCACATCGGCTACCGAGGTGGCTCTCGCCAACCTTGGCGAGAACGCGGGGATTAATATCCCCCGAAGGTACTCAATTCTGCCTTTAATAGACGACAAACTTCTTCAATACTGGCACCCAATTGACTGTGCTTGCTTTTTATTGATAGGGAAAGGGTCGCAACTTCCCGGTTGACGACCAGGCTTCTTGGCAAGGGTAAGCGGCCTCAAGGCAGCTCGCCGGCTACCGTGCCGCCAACTCCTCAGCTCCAAGCCGGCAGCTTTATGGGCGACGCTCGACGTCAGCCCCCGGCTCCGGCTTCTGGCGCTCCGCCAAGGGCCTCTTCCACCGACCGCGCGCCCAAGACTCCCCTACTGCTGGCTGAGGCTACGGCCGATGAAGCCGCTCAATCGTGCGCCGCCAATGAAGGGTTGCTGGAGTCGACTGCCGGCGGGTCTCGGAGGGCAGCCCCGACCGCGGGAGGCGGCAAGGTCAGGGACCCTTGGTCCACTTTTAAGGAGGCCAAGGAGTCAACTTTGGCTTTCGCCAACTTTGCCTCGCAGGCCTTCGCCGACTTGGAGGGCGACCTGTCTGTAAGTTTTTACCACTTCGGCATATACATAGTCTTTCCCCCGAGCACTTAGATGGTGAGTCAAAAATAAAAGAATTTTTGACTGCCGGCTTAGTGGTTATTCGACAATATGTTTTATGCCTTTGTTTTGTCCTGTAGGGCCTTGTGTCCACCAACGTCGAGCTTGTCTCCTCCCGAGTCGAGATAAACCGGCGCTGCCGCGACCTGAAGAAGGAGTGCGAGGCTAAGGACCTGCGGATTGCCGAGTTGGAGGCGGCCCGCAAAAAAGATGAAGGTAGGGTTAATCCTCTTCGCCTTCAGCTATACTTTCGACTTATGTTGCCGTCAATCATTTAGTTAGCGAATCCATATTTGTAGAACTGCTAGACCACGCCCAGGATATTCTGAAGGCGTCCACTGATATGCAAGCTCTTATGAATGAAGCTTCTGATTTGGCGGCCGCCAACTTGGAGTTGAAGGAGGCTCACCAGAAGGAGATGGAGGCCCAACAACTCAAATTTGCGCAGGAATCTAGCCAGCTCACTGGTGAGCTGGAAAGCCTGCGCAATAAGTTGGCGGAGGCGGAGAAGACGGCTGCCGAGGAAATCTCCAAGCAGACTTCTCGCGCCCAAACTGCTGAGGATGCGCTGGAAACTCATATGATTGAGCTGTCCGCTTTCCATAACTCGGCCCTTGGTAATTTCTTACTCCTTATTTGATGTTGCCATTTTGCTTTAGCCTGAGACAAACTAATGGCTTCATTTTTGATACAGTTCCCGCCGGTTTAGGCGATGACAAGGTTGTCAGCCCCTGCCTGGATCGCCTTGCGCGTCTAGGCGAACCGATCACCGAGACTTTGGCGGCGTCCAAGCGGTTTGCCGCCAAGTTCTTCACCTCCTCCGGCAGCCAGGAACCGACCGAGTTCAGCGACGTGCCCGCTATCTTGGAGCAGGCGACCAAACTGCACAAGAGCTCGCTGAAGTCGGCGGCGCGGGGTGGTGCCAAGACCGCACTTGGGTTATTCATGGCGCACTACCCCGAGGCGGAGATAGAAGCCGTCACCGAAGGCATGCCGTCAACATATGAAGACGGCAGCGAGGTTGAGCCGGCCGCTGTTCTGGACAGCGTTGCCGGCTACGCCACGCATGTTGCCGATATGGTTGACACTTCAATCTTCTATCGGCGACATCCTGTTCCTGGCGGAGAGGGAGCTGGAGCTGCCGGCGCGGCCGAGGCGGAGGGGAGTGATAGTTTCGGGGCTGAAGTTGTCAGCCCCCAAGCCTGATGTAGATGCTCCCCCGAGCCATATCTTTTTGTCCTTGCCTCCTATTAGGCTTATTTGTCGGGCCGTGAAACAATGCAACATTGACTTGTAATATTTGTATATACTTTTGTTGCTGCTTTGTTAGGCGGAAACTAGCTGACAAGTTTTATTTTGTCTTTATTTATATGGCTCGCCTTAATTTTACCCCGACTTATATGTTTGACTTTTTGTATGTTGACAAAACCTCAGCCGGTAACTTTAGCTGAAACAACCAGGGCTAAATCATGCGTTTAGAATCAGAGACCAAAGCCAACATGTTGGTGTCAAAGACATACTACTAGGCGAACCACATATAAATAATCAGAGGTAAAGGAATTAGGCGGCGCAAAAAAGTTTATTTTTGCTTTGGGTTGGCTCGAAAGCTGCAAGTATCTACCAGTTTGAACCTTTGCACGGAGCTAGAAAATAGGTAACTTAGATACATAGGGGAAATATGATTGCAAGAAAGGACAAAAGATGGCATGCTTCTCAACACAGATGAGGAACCATAGACTTTTATTTCATAATAATATTTAACTTATTTACAATTATAAATTGCTAAGTGTAGAAAGGACGTAGCTGCTCAATATTCCAAGGCCGTCTTGTTTGCTCGAACGGATCGTCAATGCCTTTTTTGCGCTTGGTTCCCCTTTTTCCTGCCGCCTTCTTGCACATTTTCTTTTCGTCTTCGTCGCGGATGTCGGCCAGGTAGTAGGAACCATTGAGCAGCGCCTTTGTGACTATAAACGGTCCTTCCCATGGCGGGGATAACTTGTGCAAGCCTTTTCTGTCTTGAATTAGGCGGAGAACCAGGTCACCTGTTCTGAAGCTTCGCTTCCGCACTCTCCGGCTATGATAGCGGCGAAGTTGTTGCTGGTACAAGGCGGAGCGATGGAGAGCGACGTCTCTTTCTTCGTCTAGCAGGTCTAGGCTATCCTGTCTTGCACCTTCTACGTCTTGCTCGATGTAGGCTTGAACTCTTGGGGAATCGTACTTCATGTCGGTAGGTAGCACTGCCTCAGCGCCATATACTAAGAAGAAAGGAGTGTAGCCGGTAGACCTGTTTGGCGTTGTGCGCAAACTCCATAGTACCGACTGTAACTCATCTGCCCAAGCGCCGGCTGCCCTGTGTAATGGAGCTTCGAGACGAGGTTTAAGTCCTGATAAGACTAGGCCGTTTGTACGCTCTACTTGTCCATTGGATTGAGGGTGTGACACGGATGCCAAATCAAGCCGGATACCCAGATCGCTGCAGTATTCTTCTATGTCGCCTTGAGACAGGTTGCTGCCATTATCAGTGATAATGCTGTGTGGAACTCCAAACCGAGAGATAATTCCCCAGAGGAAATTGGTGGCTGTTCGTGCGTCAAGTTTGCTGATCGGTCTAGCCTCTACCCATTTGGTGAACTTGTCGACAGCGACCAATAGGTGGGTGTACCCACCGTGCGCCTTCTTGAAGGGACCCACCATGTCTAAGCCCCAGACCGCGAACGGCCAGGTGATTGGAATCGTCCTCAGTTCCTGTGTCGGCAAGTGAGGTTGACGAGCGTACAACTGGCAGCCTTTGCATGTCTTTACGATGTTCTCGGCGTCTTCTTTGGCGGTAAGCCAGTAGAAACCTTGGCGGAAAGCTTTGGATACAATGGACCTAGCGGAAGCATGATGCCCGCATGTGCCAATATGTATGTCCTTCAGAATTTCCCGGCCTTCTTCCGGCTGTATGCACCGCTGATAGATGCCGCACGTGCTTCGCTTGTATAGCTCGCCTTTTATTATCGTGAATGCCTTGGCTCGCCTTATGATCTGCCTTTTTAGCACCTCGTCGTCCTCCGGCAACTTTCTGTCGATTAGAAAATCGAGGTATGGGACTGTCCAATCCGGCTGTGTCAAGTAGACAGCGAGACTTGCCGCTTCTACCGGTTCTTCTACATCGGGGTCCATCAAATCGGCGCCTTTAATGGACGGCTTGTGCAAATGTTCCAGGAAAATATCTTTTGGTACCTTTTTGCGTTCCGATCCCAGTCTTGCAAGTGTGTCTGCCGCCTCGTTCTCAGCTCTTGGAACATGCCGGACTTCGTAGCCCGCGAAGTTTTTTGCGAATTCGTCAACTTTGGCTCTGTAAGCCGCCATTGTTGCGCTTTTCGCATCCCATGTTCCGCTTACTTGCTGCGCGACCAAATCTGAGTCGCCATAACAGAGGATTCTTTTGACGCCTAGGTCGTTTGCCACGTGTAACCCATCAAGCAAAGCTTTGTACTCGGCAACGTTGTTGGTTGTTGTGAAGTGGATTTGTAACACGTAGCTAAGCTTGTCACCTTTAGGCGTGCGTAGAACGACTCCAGCCCCCGAGCCTTTGAGCATCTTTGATCCGTCAAAGTGCATGACCCAATATTCTGATTCGGGGAGTGTCGTTTCCTCCATGGCCTCTGTCCAGTCGGCGACAAAATCTGCAAGCGCTTGAGACTTAATGGCGGTTCGTGGTTTATAGACTATATCAAAGGCGGCAAGTTCGATGCCCCATTTGGCAACTCGACCTGTTGCCTCTGCATTGTTGATTATGTCTCCCAACGGTGCCTTGCTGACTACTGTCACTGTGTGTTCCTGGAAGTAATGCCTAAGCTTTCTGGCGGCAAAGAATACACCATACGCCAGCTTTTGGTAATGCGGATACCTCTGCTTGGAGGCGGAGAATACTTCACTGATGAAGTAGACCGGTCACTGCTCACACGTCGCGGCTTCGTTCTCCTTTCTTTCCATAGCCAAGACAACACTAACAACAGCTCCTGTTGCCACGATGTACATCAGCATTGGTTCCTGTGATCGAGGTGTTGCCAATATCGAAGCGGATATGAGGGCCTCCTTAAGTTGTTGTAAGGCGGCATCTGCCTCTGCTGTCCACTCGAAGTTGTCGGATTTCTTCAATAGCCGGTAGAGAGGCATTGCCTTTTCCCCTAGGCGGCTTATAAAACGACTGACGGCTGCCGCCGATCCGGCTAGGCGCTGCACGTCCTTCAGACAAGTAGGTCTGGATATGTTTTGGATGGCCTTGATCTTCTCCGGATTAACCTCGATCCCTCGTTCTGAGACGATAAACCCTAGCAGTTTGCCGGCTGGAACACCGAAAACGCACTTGGCGGGATTGAGTTTCATCTCATACCTCCGGAGATTCTGAAATGTTTCTTCCAAATCCTCTAGGAGATCTGCCTTCTTTTTCGACATTACCGCGATGTCGTCTACATAGACGTGAACATTGCGGCCGATCTGTTCGTGCAGGCAATTTTGCATACAGCGCTGGTATGTTGCCCCTGCATTCTTCAGGCCAAAAGGCATTGAATGTAGCAGAAAGTCCCGTATGGAGTGGTGAAAGATGTTTTGAGCTGATCCGACTCTCTCATCTTGATTTGGTGGTATCCTGAGTAGGCGTCCAAAAAACAAAGCAGCTCGGAGCCTGCTGTGGAGTCTACGACCTGGTCAATTCTAGGCAGCGCAAAGGGATCCTTTGGGCAGCACTTGTTAACACCGGTATAGTCAATACACATCCTCAGCTCTTTATTCTTCTTTGGAACAAGTACAAGATTTGCCACCCAATCGGTGTGTACAACTTCTTTTATGAAATTGGCGGCCTTCAGCCTATTTATCTCCTTTCCTATAGCCTTGCGTCTCTCATCTCCAAAGCGTCTTGTTGCTTGCTTCACCGGCTTGGATCCTTTTTTGACGTTGAGCGAGTGCTCGGCAAGTTCCCTCGGTACACCAGGCATGTCGGAAGGCGACCATGCAAAGATGTCACGATTCTCACGGAGGAACTCGACGAGCGCGCCTTCCTATTTGCTGTCAAGGTTGGAGCCCATGACAACTTGCTTAGACTTGTCACCTGGGATGAGGTCCGCCTTTTTGGTGTCTTCTGAAGCTTCGAAGGTCTTCTTGACATCAATCTTTGGCCTTGGCATGGATTTGTCTGAAACCGCCCCGAGCAGCGCGAGTTCTTCCCTGTGGATGACGGCTTCTGCGAAGGCGGCCATGCCACGCTCGCACTCCTTGGCTTTCTTGAAGTTGCCGGAAATCGTGATGGTTCCGTTTTCCCCCGGCATTTTAAGCTTGCTGTATATGTAGCACGTCCTTGCCATGAACTTGGCGAAAGCCGGTCGTTCGAAGCTTGTTGTATATGTTTCCAGTACTTTATTGGTGAACATCCATAGTCCCGTTGTCTTGTGGTCGTCTTCTTTATCCTGATACAAGTGTAATTCTACCCACCAGTATTCTTGGTCTTCATCCATTACAGGGAATCCTTTGTAAACTGCTTCTCCATTCAATCCCATGGTCTTCATACTCTCCTTAAGTACCTTTGGGAACTCAGTTTCACATTCCAAAGTCATGGTAAACACTGGTCCTTTCTTGAGTGAGTCTATGAGGCTGGACATCTACAAAAAGAGAAGACATTTTGAAGGATGTGTAATAGATTAGAGTATGAGGAAATATGTATATATGTCATTATTATTATTTTTAAAGAAGGAATAAAAATATATTTTTTTGTATTCCTAAGGTCTTTTCCTACTTCTATTCCAAACCTAGGGTCACGAACCTACAGGCAACACAGTGCTCTGATACCATCTGTAAAGGTCCTCCTTATTATAAGGTAGCGACCTCCTGTGTATAGTGCTAGTCCCTGGATCGACTTGCTAGCACACACAGTTTAAGATGAAATACCATAACATTGCATCAATATTCATTACACGATGATCCAGAAATAAAAGGGGTTCGACACAAGGTGCATAGCTCATGGCTAGCTCAAACCGAAATAAACACACAGCGGAAAGCAAATGGATAAGTGAGCTCCATCTTCATCATGTGCCACAGGAAAGGCATGTTGGTTGGAGACTCGCGACCCTAACAATCCTTACTCCTCGTCTGAGGGTCCTGCAATGGTGAGTTGCAGCCCAAACTATATTGGGTCAGCACAATTGAATTGTGGTGGCAAGATGACACTTTGTAATTGAAATTACTAAGACTATATCTACATGCATATTTGGCTCGGTGGAGTTTCAGGCTGATTTGCATAAAGCCAGTTTTGTCCTATCATTTATAAAACAACTTTTCATCTTAGACAAAGAGTACCACTGATATAAAACAGTGAACACCTTTGACAACAAAGAGTACCACCGATAGAAAACGGTGAACAACTTTGAAAACTACTCACAACGAGCACCACCGATAGAAAGCGGTGAGCTCTCCCAAACCCTTGTTCACCCATCAAATTTTATTATAGAAATTGGGATGAGGAGATCTTCAACATCTGCCCTGTCTAGTTGCTCAAATGTCCATAACCGGGGACACGGCTAAGTATACTTAGTTTTTAACTCTCGAGAGGGTGTGCACTTTCACCACAAGACCCAATCATTCCCTCGTCCATGTCAACCAATTATGAAATGGAAAAGAGAAGACCGAGATGAGACCTTTCCGAAGTAATTCCCCGAGTCACAACGCGTGACCCGAACCAACCTATCATCCCCCTACATCTGCTGGTCACGACGGATCGGGGTCTCACAACATGTATGGTCAAGACATGGCCCATTTGACAAGTGGTTGCACTAGAAGCTACTAAACAAGGTGCATCTACAATCTCTTTAAGCCTGGGTGACTTTCCACATTTGTGCGCTTCCACCAAGGGTAATTACCATAGACATGAACCATATACATGGACCCCCTGAGTAGCCACACACCATGGTTCTCCAACCAGCACCCAGGTAGTTCATTAATTAACTTCATTAATTTTTCACTATCCAACTAGTCAAACCATTTTTCATTGCTTGGCTAAGCATCCTACTAAGTGTTCTTGCTACTAAGCTCGGGGTGGGGGGTAGCTAAACACTACATAGGAGCATAGCATAAAATTATAATTGCACACAATTCCTGACATGCATACTACAGAAAAACACTACTATGCATATAGTAAAAATTAGTAGGTGATTTATGAGCGTCACTTCCCTTTTGGAAGTTGTCGGTTCTCACACTCTTTTCAATGAATACCGTTTCACTTCGTTCAATCTAAACGATGAAAGTGAAATACAATAAACAACAATTCAACAAACACATAACACAAAAATCAAACATCACAATAATGTGTTCAACATTAGTTGTTTTAGTTCATTTATTTTGTTGTCAGGTCTTATCACATAATTCAATTTACAAAAAGAATCAATGTGATAGGACTTAGGGTTTGCTGGTTGTGGTCAGGAGATGGTCCAGAATTTAACTTGTACATTTCAATTTTGAATAGGTATGAATATTATTTCAATATTGTAATGTTTGGTCATGTTCAAAATAATTGCACTACACTTTTATCATAGGAAAATAATAACAGTTCCAAACTATGGTTGTGATTTAAGTAAGACACAAGATTTTAATCAACTTCACATGTTTATGAATGATATGGATCTAATGAAGTTTAGCATTGGCTCCTTAAAGACTATAGTTATTTTAGTGACATTTTGCAGAAGATTTCACATTAAAAATGATTTGTGGAATTTAGGTTATATCTAATTTACACAAGTTATATCTCTGATTTATAAAACAGTGGCATGACGTTTGGTCTGTAAGATCTTACTTTGGTAAGTGGGATTAACCTATTATTTAAGGATTCCAAGATTTACAGGTATATTGAAATAATTCAGAAACCAAACGTGAAACATGATTAGTTCAACTTAATGAAATTGCATATGCCATTTGGTTAAGTGAGATGATACTGATTATGAGAATGATTTCATGGTTTTCTAAGAAAGTTTTGATTTAGGTAATACTTGAATGGATACTATTTCTTAATATATGGTCATGTGGACATTCGTCTTATTTTAGTGTTTTCTATGAGGGGGTTTACTTTGGTAATCCTTTCAATATCATGTATGTGATTTAAAGATTTGACCTGAGACTTAAATGTACTCAAATTGTCATTCATGAATTTGAATACTCTCACTAAAGTTCAAATATTTTGGGTAGTGGGTTTACCGAATATTTTCATTTTTCTAAAGTTCGAAGTATAACCATATTAGAGATTTTAGATAAGGCATAAACCTCATAAGGATTGTACTTCAAGATTTTTGTTCTGCGAAAATCATGTTTTGACACCAATGGATAGAGATCTGTAAAACAGAGTTAACCCAAATTGGATCAACCCAAACTTTTTTTTTATATATAGAAATTGAATTAAAGCCATAATAGTGCTTTGCATAGATTTAATCCTAGCAAGTTAGTGCACGATTCAAATTTTAACATCTCTGGTTCCAAAGTGTTCTAAAAGTTCTACGGGTTCCAGAGACTACAAAATCAATAATTTTGGCTCAGTAGATTTCAAATTAAAATGTATTTGGTGAATATAATCTATTTTACCAATTCAACTAATGCTCCCAAAGTTTCAACAGAACCTATAGAATATTTTTACATATATGCGTAGAGAATTTGAATATCTTTCCAATGGTATAAAGTTTGTCAAATTTGGCAAAACCAATAAAAAGTTATGATGATTCTAAGATAAGGGGCTTTTCTGTAAATCTTCCTATTTGATTTAATTCGGAATATAATCCAGAAAAGGCTGGGTGACGTGGCGTGATAGGATTGGCTGATACCGGTTCAGATAGACTCATTTAATCTCATCCGTAGGAGAAGGATTAGATGGCTCACCTCTTTCTGACCAAATCGTGGCGGCGGAATTCGCCGGAGACGGAGAGGGCGGCGGCGCCGGCGTCGGGTGTCGTCGGGGTTTGCGCTCCGGCGGTTCCCCCGACTTGGGACGATGTCGTAGGGGTGCAGCGCGTCGAGGCGGAGTCGATGGACACCACGGCGTCGTCTCGCGGGTCCCTGAACGGCGACACGGCAAGGGCCGAGGGTGCGGGCGCCGGCGAGCTCCGACGTGGACGTGCTCGACACTGCGGTGGTCCCCGGGCTCAACGGAGGAGACGAGGAGGCGCGGGGCAAAGTTGTGGAGAGGTTTTGGTTGTCGGGGGCGCGCTTGGTTGGCCGGAAATGGCGAAGTGCGGCGGCGGCGACGGCTACTCCGGCGAGCAAGTTCTTCGTCTCAGACTCACGATTTGAAGAAGGGGCAGAGGGAAAAAGGAGCCGGGGTTGCGGGGGCTTAAAAGAGGCCTTGTGCGCATCTTGGGGGGGCTCGAGGGAGTGGGGAGTGGGGCGGGATCGTGGGGAGCTTTGCTCCGGTCGTGGGCACGGTTAGAGGTAGGGGATGAACTCGGGCTGACAGGTGGTCCCCACCTGTCGGTGAGAGAGAGGGAAGAGAGGGCCGCTGCTGGGCTGGTTCTGGGCTCGGCCCAGTTACTCTTTTTTTTTGTTCTAGTTCTTTTATTTTCTCTTTTCTGTTTCTTATATAGCTTTTATTTTATTCACCCAAATAAAGTCAAATCAGTTTCTAAAATTGTGTGAAGATAATATCTATTCTTTAAAATATTTATGAAACCTTTTCCAAAACATTTGAAACTTGAAATTTACAAATATTGCCTCATGGTTTATTTGACACTTTTTGCAAAATTTAAAATAGAGTCTCAATTATGAAATTTATATCTCAACAAAATTTAGTAAAATTTCACAAATGCACATGGTTAAAATAAATCTTTCCAAACCCATTTTCAAAATCAAACACTAGAATCAAAACTATATTTTAACGATAGAGGATGTTCTAAATAGTTTTATGACTTTAAACATGGACTAGGGTTTATTAGGAATTCCAAATATAATGTTTTTGAATTAAATAACTTATACAAACATTTTGAAATATGCATACCAAAAATAAGTGATGGTACTTTTACAAATATGGTGTTAGGATTAAATAAGTATTTAGGATATCTATTTATAGTTCAACACTTAAGTTTGAAAATAAAGTTACTTGATTCAATTAATATTATAAAACTTTGAATAAGTCATAATGAATCCTTTTTAGTTGCCCTTCTTGGATATTGATGATTTTTATTTTAATATAAAGTAAAAGTTTTAAATTTTAGTGATTTTTACACATTCCAAAATTTTGGGATGTCACATGATCGTTGCTTCCGACCAGATCAAGTACTGAGGGGCGTCCGGCATTGTCGCGTTGAGTTCGCGCATTTCCGCCTTATCCGCCTTAGGCGAAGGCGTGCCGACAAAGCACACGAGAGATTCTTTGACCTTCGGATACGGCTTCTTTTTCTTGGCGGCTGCGTCGTCTTCGCTTGAGATAGACATGTCGTCGTCATCCTCATCATCCTTGTTGTCTTTCTTGTCGTTCTTCTTTGACTTCCAGCCAACTGTGGGGTCCTTTTTGAAGTCGTCCATGAAGCGGCACTCGCCAAGCATATGGTTGACCTTGCCCAGTGAGGCGTGGATGGGACATGGCAATAGCTTTGCCTGTTCATAAGTGATTCGCGCCGCCTTAGGCCCTGAGCCGGCTTCGCGACTATCTTTCTTATTCTTCCACTTCTTTTTGTCGGCGTTCCCTTGGAATGCTACGGCTACCTCATTGGAAGGTCCGGCTTTGTCATCTGCCGCCTGCTTGCGCTTGTTGTTCCGCTTTGGTATGATGTTGACGTCTGGGTCATCGTCCCGGGCGTCGTCATCCGCCGCCGCGTATTGGGCGGCCAGGTCGAGCATCTCACCAAGGTCCGTGATTTGCTCGCGGACGAGCCTATGACGGATCAAGGACTTCTTCTGTAGGCCCGTGTAGAAGGCGTGGATAGCCTGTGCGTCCGAAACACCATGACAGTTGGCTTTTTCGGATATCCAACGGCTGACAAAATCTGTCATGGTTTCGTCCGGCTTTTGGATATAGCGTTGCAAATCCGTGTAGGTATTTGGACGCTTGTATGTTCCTTGGAAGTGCTGGGAGAAAACCTTTTCCATGTCGTACCAGCTATGGATGGACTTTTCAGGAAGGTTGTCGATCCAAGCTCTTGCCGTGCCTTCCAACATGAGAGGTAGGTAGCGGACGACAATATAGCAGCTCCCGCAGGCAATTTCTATGGCCATGGCATAATCGGATAGCCATGAGTCCGGCTTAACGAGGCCGTTGTGAAGGGGATCGTGTGCAGAAAACAAAATTTTTCCTACCGACGATATCCTAAAAGCATGCCAAGATCTATTCTATGCAGATATAGTAGTACGAACGGAGATCGGAATACGTACCCTTGTAGACCGAAAGCGGGGATTACGTTCCCGCACAAATGTTGTCGATGAAGACCGACGAAGCCGACCTCAAGGTCGTGTAGAGGAAGCAGGCCTCCGAGTACCGCTAGCACAGCACCTCGCAGGGAGTCGCACACGTACGGTGGAGACGACGACCTCCGAAGCTCCAGTCCAGGACGAGCAGCGGAAGACTTGGACCGGAACACCAGCAGCGCGGCAGCGGGCTATGGTGGAGGAGATCCCCTTGCTCTGCTCGGCGCGGCTCCAACTTGGGAACCACGAGATCGAGAGAGAAATCGGGAATTAATTGGTGAATTAAAAGGCCAGGGGTGCCCCTTCTTATATAGGCTCCCAGGGGGAGCCAACCTTGCCAGCCAGGCAATGTGGGACTATCCCACAGCCTGGTTCGGCCAAGGAGGGTGCGCCGGCCCCCTGGTGGGCCCCATCTGGCCCACCTAGGCCGGCCTCCATGCCCCCACCGAATCCCCAAGGGGGTTCCCCCCCTCTTGGGCCTTCTTTCGTCCGGAAGGCCCATTTAGGGAAATCTGCCTAAATAAATTCGAAAATAAATATATATAATCATATTTGCATATTAATAACACTAATTAATATCAAACATAATATATATAATTTTTCCTAGCTCCGAAAACTCTTTCGGCGCTGCCCGATCTCCATCGGACCCCTCCCGGGACGCTCCCGGTGATCTCCTTCCTTTCCGGTTGTCTTGTCGAAATCCCTTAACTGTGTTACCCTAGCGGTTCGATATAATATCAGGTATGATCAAGACTCCTCAATGATCAACGACTAACTCGTAGGCCTGGACCCCATGAATTAATCCCTGAGATATAACGAATGACTTTCATCTATCAAACCTGAACGTAAAATCTTAGACCTTTTGCCATAGCGATACTTAGCACGTCCGAGCGTCGTTCCATAGATATCTCCATACCTAATCCTGACCTCGACGACGCTATCTTCTACTCGTTCATGATCTCATGTCTCCGTGACCTAGTCACATGCTTGCAAGCTCATTAGACATGATCTCACCGAGTGGGCCCGAGAGTATCTATCCTGCTATGCGGACTGGCAAATCCCGCTCTTGACCCCTCGTCTCAACTACTCCTTTCCGACACCCAAAAGTATCACCGTTATTGTCATACTAAATAAGATACGACGTTTGGTGCAATCAAAGTATCTTCCGGGAATAACAATAAGAGTTGATCTCACGGTCAAAGGCGTAACGACTATGTTCTCCAAATCTGGGTATGTCCATCACATCGTTCTCTAGCGATATGACTCTCATTGCCGACCGGTGCCATGCCCCATGACCGGGAAACCTCGATCATCAATCGCGCAACGAAACTAGTCTTAATAGAGGCTACTAGGGACCTGGTTGTTTACGTATCACACCCACATTAATGTCTCCGCTTAATACGGTTCTAGCAAGACACAAAAACCTATTATGAACAAACGAGATATGATAAAGAATACACTTTATTAATTGCCTCTAGGGCATATCTCCTTCACGTTGTACCTAGAACCGTTTTTTGACACTGATGTCATGTCCTTAGGGAACGGCTCTCTGCGGATGGCGTCACCGAAGCACTTTGGTCCAGAGTATAGCGGCTCTTTTCCTCTTGCTATGTCTTGTAGGCGGTGTCGTGCGTCTTTTGGATCGAGCTGTCGTGCGCCTCTGTTTGCGTCCGGCTCGTCCTGCGCTGCCCGGCTTATGCTGCGCCTGGGTCCTTCTGCCTCCTCTTTCTTCTTGATGCCGGTGCTACGCTGCGGAGACCGGCTTCGACCTCTCCTGGGAGGGTCGTTGCCGACATCTTTTCTAGGCGGCGGCCTGTTGTTCCGGCTACCGCCGTTGTCGCGTCTTGGCTGGGATGGAGGTGGCAGGTCCCATCTGCTTCCTGTCCTTGAATTCTCGTCCCGCCTTGGCTTTGGCGGTGGCGTCTTCTTTGGAGGTGGCGTTGCCTTCCTTTTGTCGCCATGGCTACTGGAGCCAGACGGGCCTTCGGGGTCGGCGCCGGGTGCAACTTTGCACTTTCCCGACTTAGACTCTAGGTCTCCCCCGCGAGCATCCGCCATGTGGCCGTAGGAATCAGCGCGAGCTTGTTGTTCTAGGGCCTTGCTCACGAAGTGTCTTGCATTGGCCAGATTTTCTTCCGCCGTGTAAGTGTTGTCGTCCAGGGTATCTAGCGCGGCGGCCGCGTTGAGGACAGGGGTGCAGAAGACAACATCTCCCCTTTTGTCCACGCGTTGTGGTGTCGTACGCCAGTCGAACCCTAGATCTTGAGCCGCTGTCGTCGCTTGCGTTGGCGGCTCTTTTCCACGGCGGTTTTTTGATGACCTTTTCTCCTCGAAGAGTTGCCGGCTTGTTTTGGCCGACATCTTCTCCTGTTCTTTCTCGATCTTCTTCGCAAGGCTCTCAACGTGCTCCTCTCTTTTTCGCAGGAAGTCAGAGTGCTTAAGCATGTTAAGCCTAAGCTCTTCCACTTCGTCAAGTGGGGTGTCTTTATTCACCGGAGTATTCATGATCTCGTCTACTTCTTTGATGACGGAGAGCAAATCCGTGGGTTTGCTGATGCCGCCTTTCTCGAGGCCAGTTTTCTTCTTTGCGTGCACCTTGTCGGAACTTTCAATGAGTTGGCCGGCAGTGGTGTCGCCGGCATCTTCCGCCGGCTTGTTTTGCGCCTCCGAAGTAACTGGGGTTGTCTCATGACCGACAACAACCATCATAGCCAGCTTGTCAGGCATGTCAGTATCCGCTGTGCCCTCTGAAGGAGCCGGATTACCACTGGAAAAGCGGGTTTTGATCTTCTCTTCGAAGAGACTAGCATCATCATCAGCGTCAGAGTCTACGTTGACTTGAACGGTAGATCTGGATCCGGCATCTGACATCGCATCCTCCTGTAGAGCGGGGAGGATTGACTCAGGATCGTTGTTTTCCGGCTGGGAGTCTGATCCCAGTCCGACAACTCCGACGAAGTGGAAATCAGATTCGGCCGACTCCTGGGAGAAGGCGGATTCAGATCCATCTTGTCGGTCGACTGCTTGGTCGAAGGGTTGGTGGGTGGGGTTGTAGAAACGCGGTAGGCCGTACGCCTCTGGCGTGTACCCGATGAAGACGTCGATCCCTCCGATCGGTACGATTGCGCATCCGATAAGGTAGTCGTCCGCCGGGAGCCAGGACTCATCCGAGTTGACGTAGCTATGGCCGCCATACCTTGTGACGCGACCGACGGCGATCTGCTTGCCCACGCCGCCAAGTGTTCCCGCCTGGAACGTGACGCCAGGAACCTTATGCCCCACGGTGGGCGCCAACTGTCGTGGTATCGGCATAATTGATAGGAGACGGGGGTCCTCTAGCCTACGTATGGATTGTGGGGAAGAAGGTTGGTGTCGTCGAGGACGGGATTGGACACGGCGAGTTTACCCAGCTTCGGATCCCACAGCGGTGGCGAGATCCTACGTGCTGCTATAATTCACTATGAGGCAATAGCCGTGAACAGGTTACAATGTGTATGATGCCTATTGAAGCGTCTGCCCTAAAGGCTCCCTGGTGCCGGCTTATATAGGCGGCCAGACCCCAGGGTACAAGGTAAGTACTTGTCCGGCAAGTAAACAGAGTCCTAGACCTAGCCGGCTTAGTTGTCGCCTTCCGTCTTGGGCTTGGTGGCTTGATGGGCTTCGGTCTTTCGCCTTCCTTGGACCGTCCGCCTACTTCCTTGTACGTCAGCTATCTGGGCCGCCCGGCAGGCTTCGGCCTTACCACCCTTGGGCCACCCTGTACTAGCCGAATTGATCCATGTTGGTTATACCCCTAGTTGACATATCCCCAACACTTGTCGCCCCCATTAGGTGGCTCGGTGTGGATCTTGACGACATCCAAAGTGAGTTCCCCATGGTGCGTTCCAACTTTCCAATTGAACGGGAATCCGGCACCTAGAGGGGGGGGGGGGGGGTGAATAGGTGCTACTACAAATTTTAGGTCTTTTCAAGTTTAGACTCAACACAAAGGTAAATTCTCTAGATATGCAACTACGGTGAATTTACCTAAATGACAAGCTAAGCAGAAGCAAGATAAACAAGACATGCGAGTAAGGGAGAAAGGATAAGGGGAACCAAGTGAAGCACGCGGAGACGAAGATGTAATGCCGAGTTTCACCAGAGGGTGTACGTCTCGTTGGAGAGGTGTGCACTACCACAACAGGTTAGCCGCAACGCCACAAAGGCTCACATTCTTCTCTGATGAACTCAACCACAAAGGTTGCGAGTTCACCTTCCACTATTGATCCCCTTTTAGGGCGGAGATCGAATCCCTTACAAACGCTTGAGGCACACACCCACAACTTAATTGGGGGCTCTCAAGATGACCACAAAAGGTCAAGACCACAACAAGTCAAGCTTACACCAAGTACCAACAATGGTGAGATCTAGGTTTTCCTAGAGGAAACCCTAGACTCGAAATCTCCAAGTGAATGGGGAAAGATTACAAATCGCTTCGGTGAAGTAGTAGATCGGGGCCTTCTCCTTTACTCCTCCAAAGATCAACGAGTTTGAGTGGAGGAGTTGGGAGATCTTGAAGATTTCAGATTCAACGCATTTATGATGAGAGAAAGTGTAAGAGCTGGAATGGCTGGAGGTAGGTGGAGGGGTATTTATAGCCCCCTCCAAGAACTAGCCGTTTTTCACTGCGCAGGCCGGAACTTCCGGTCACTAAATCCGGAACGTCCGGTCACCCCGGAAAGTTCTGGAGGAACTTCCGGCCTGGCCAGGGCGCAGGCAGTTCCAGACTTACAGAAAAGCCAGCATGTTCAGCACCGGAACTTCCGGTCGCCCGGAAAGATCCCGCCAAAGTTCCGGCCAAAGTTCCGGTTTTGCCCGTGCGCGAGGAATTCCTGACTTAGCAGATTTCTCTGCTAGCCAGCACCGGAACTTCCGGTGAGTAGGCCGGAACTTCCGGTTGCCCGGAATGTTCCGGTCAAATCTCCGGACAAAGTTTGTCTGAAACGGAACTTCCGGTGGCTGGCCGGAACTTCCGGTCGTCCGGAAAGATCCGACCAAACCTCCGGCCAAAGTTCCGCCTTTGCCATATCTTAAATCCCAAAAGGACGTAGTCGTTTTCTGGCCAGCTAGAAATGTCCGGTGCTGGCCCGGAAGTTCCGTCCCGAAGGCCGGAACTTCCGGTCGCAGCACCGGAACTTCCGGCCTGACAGAACAGGAAAAACTGCCATAGGATCGATCATGTATGCAATGTTGAGTACTAGACCGGATGTGGCATTAGCTCTAAGTTTGACAAGCCGGTTCCAGAGTAATCCTGGAATGCCGCATTGGATAGCTGTTAAGAGCATTCTTAAGTATCTCAATAAGACAAAGGAAATGTTCCTTGTGTATGGTGGCTGCGATGAGGAACTTGGCGTAACGGGTTACGTAGATGCAAGTTTCTGCTCAGACCCCGATGACTGTAAGTCACAGACAGGTTACGTGTTCAAGGTGAATGGAGGCGCCGTGTGCTGGAGAAGTGGGAAGCAACCCATCGTCGCACAATCTACAATGGAGTCGGAGTACATTGCTGCCTGCGAGGCCGCGAATGAAGCTGTGTGGCTGAGGAAGTTCGTCATCGAACTTGGAGTGTTCCCAAGCGTGCAAGACCCCGTGGTCCTCTTCTGCGACAATACAGGTGCCATTGCGAACGCCAAGGAGCCAAGGACTCACTCCACCGCCAAACACATTCTCCGACGCTTCCACGTGATACGTCAGTACGTACAAGAAGGCGATGTGAAGATTTGCAAAGTGCATACGGATCTGAATGTGGCAGATCCGCTGACGAAGCCTCTTCCGCTTGATAAGCATGAACAACACCAGTTAGCTATGGGTGTTAGGCTTTTACCAAGTTGTAATCTAGATTAAATTGTACTCTAGTGCAAGTGGGAGACTGAAGGAGATATGCCCTAGAGGCAATTAATAAAGTGTATTCTTTATCATATCTCGTTTGTTCATAATAGGTTTTTGTGTCATGCTAGAACCGTATTAAGCGGAAACATTAATGCGGGTGTGATACGCAAACAACCAGGTCCCTAGTAGCCTCTACTAAGACTAGTTTCGTTGCGCGATTGATGATCGAGGTTTCCCGGTCATGGGGCATGGCGCCGGTCGGCAATGAGAGTCATATCACTGGAGAGTGATGTGATGGACATACCCAGTTTTGGAGAACATAGTCATTACACCTTTGACCGTGAGATCAACTCTTATTGATATTCCCCGAAGATACTTTGATTGCACCAAATGTCGTATCTTATTTAGTATGACAATAACGGTGATACTTTTGGGTATTGGAAAGGAGTATTGAGACGAGGGGTCAAGAGCGGGATTTGCCAGTCCGCGTAGCAGGATAGATACTCTCGGGCCCACTCGGTGAGATCTTGTCTAATGAGGTTGCAAGCATGTGACTAGGTCACGGAGACATGAGATCATGAACGAGTAGAAGATGGCATTGTCGGTAACGAGGTCGGGATTAGGTATGGAGATATCTATGGAACGACACTCGGACGTGCTAAGTATCGCTATGGCAAAAGGTCTAAGACTTCACGTTCAGGTTTGATAGATGAAAGTCATTCGTTATATCTCAGGGATTAATTCAGGGGGTCCAGGCCTACGAGTTAGTCATTGATCATTGAGGAGTCTTGATCATACCTGATATTATATCGAACCGCTAGGGTAACACACTTAAGGGGTTTCGACAAGACAACCGGAAAGGAAGGAGATCACCGGGAGCGTCCCGGGAGAGGTCCGATGGAGATCGGGCAGCGCCGAAAGAGTTTTCGGAGCTAGGAAATATTATATATATTATGTTTGATATTAATTAGTGTTATTAATATGCAAATATGATTTTATATATTTATTTTCGAATTTATTAAGGCAGATTTCCCTAAATGGGCCTTCCGGACGAAAGAAGGCCCAAGAGGGGAAAATTCCCTAGGGGAATTCGGTGGGGGCCAGGAGGGCCGGCCTAGGTGGGCCACAAGGGGCCCACCAGGGGGCCGGCGCACTCCCTTGGCCGAACCAGGCTGTGGGGGGTTAGTCCCACATTGCCTGGCTGGCAAGGTTGGCTCCCCTTGGGAGCCTATATAAGAAAGGGCAACCCCAGCCTTTTAATTCACCAATTAATTCCTGATTTCTCTCTCGATCTCGTGGTTCCCAAGTTGGAGCCGCGCCGAGCAAGAGGAGTCGGGAATCTCCTCCACCATAGCCCGCTGCCGCGCTGCTGGTGTTCCGGTCCAAGTCTTCCGCTGCTCGTCCTGGACTGGAGCTTCGGAGGCGTCGTCTCCACCGTACGTGTGCGACTCCCTGCGAGGTGCTGCGCTAGCGGTACTCGGAGGCCTGCTTCCTCTACACGACCTTGAGGTCGGCTTCGTCGCTCTTCATCGACAACGTTTGTGCGGGAACGTAATCCCCGCTTTCGGTCTACAAGGGTACATATTCCGATCTCCGTTCGTACTACTATATCTGCATAGAATAGATCTTGGCTAGTTTAAGGATATCGTTGCTAGGAAAATTATTGTTTTCTGCCCACGATCCCCTTGAGTGGTATCAGAGCCGATCTATCGTAAGATATAGCTGTACGCTGTTAGAACCCGTGCTCTGCACGGGGGCACCGTTCCTGTTATTTGCTACCCTCTAGCGTGCACTTGTGTATTCCAGCGGCATTGAGTTGATGAAGCGGCCCGGACCGACTTTACGCGTACGCTTACGCGAGACTGGTTCCACTACTGACATACGGCTTATACCGTATCTGTGGCTGGCGGGTGACAGTTTCTCTCTCTTTAGTTGGTCTTCGCATTTTCAATGGAGGGCCCGAAAGGGATGCTTAAACATGCAATTATTGGATCGTTGTTGTGGTCATAAGATTCGTAGGTATGAAGCGGTTCTATTTACGAAAGCCCCAAGCCACGTAAAATATGCAAAAGATAAAGTAGAAGCGTCTAACTTTATTTTGCAGGGGCTATGTGATATGGTCAAGGTAGGTTTATTAAATTGTTTATAAACTGCGGGCGCCAAGAAGACCATGGCGCGATGGACTATATCACATTGCATTACATTTGATGTTTTGTGTGCATCTTATTTTGTGTGATTGTGTGTGTTACACGGCGGTAGCTGAATAAGATGATCCCTTCAAAATACCACTAGTGTTCTCCCTCCAACGCGCACCACCAATAAAGTTCTACGTTATGAGGCAGGCCGTGATGATCGGGTGTCAGACATATCTTCGTTCGCATACGGTGGGTGTAAGCCATGTTGCACAAGCGTCAGCGTGGAGGTCTTTGGTGGCGAGCCTAGCATACTCAGAAGTATGGCCTCGGAACAGGAAGGCCGAAAGGCCAAGCACGAGTAACAAAATTGGTGTGACGGACGATTTTGTCTACTCTTGAAGTTGTGCCGCCGGCTTTGATGATGAGGGGTGGTGCAATGGATGGGGGTCGTGTAATCTCTTAAACGACCATGAGGGATGTTCGTTTGAGTGGGAGTTATGTTAGTTATTTTCTAAAATACTATAACTCAAAATTATTATGAACAAAGTCTTATGTTGTTGCAAATTCCATTGTAGATGTCTCGCCCCTCGTTTAACCTAGGTCTGTTCCCTTTTAAGAAAAGCTTAAGACCAATGGGTCAAACTTCATGGCCTGGTTCCGCAACCTGAGGATCCTCCTCACTCCCCATAGGGTGGCCTACTTCATTGAGGCCGCCATAGGTGACCCTCCTGCAGATGAAGCCTCTGAGGATGAGAAGAAGGTCTTCCAGACCCGATCGGAGGATTCTGCCTTTGTCCAGAGTGGCATGCTCTACGCCATGGAAGCCGACCTGCAGAAGCGCTTTGAGAAGATGAGCGCCTTTGAGATCATCTCGGATCTTAAGGCTGTCTTTGCGCCGCAGGCTAAGGCTGAGAGATATGAGGCTTCTGAGCTTTTCTTCTCAGCCAAGATGGAAGAGCATAGCAGTGTGAGCGAGCATGTAGTCAAGATGTCTGGCTACGTTCAACGCCTGAATGCTCTGGAGTGCAAGATTCCCGATGAGCTGGCGATTGACAGGGTGTTGCAATCGTTGCCGCCAAGCTACAAAGGCTTCGTCATGAACTACAACATGCAGGGCATGGCTAAGTCCCTGGGTGAAGTGTTCGTGATGCTCAAGACTGCTGAGGTAGAGATTAAGAAGGAGCACACGCTGTTGATGGTCAACAAGACCGTTGATTTCAAGAAGTCCGGTGGCAAGGGAAAGCAGAGCTGGAAGTCCCGGAGGGAGGCAAAGTTGGCTGCCAAGCCCAGGACTAACAAATCTGGTCCCAGAGCTAGCGTGGAGTGTTTCTACTGCAAGGCGAAGGGTCACTGGAAGCGCAACTGCCCCAAGTATCTGGAGGATAGGAAGTCTGGCAAGACGGTCGACAAAGAGAAAGGTATATTTGATATACATGTTATAGATGTGTACCTTACATCCGCCCGGAGCAATACGTGGGTATTTGATACTGGTTCTGTTGCTCATATATGTAACTCTCAGGAGGAGTTACGGAATAGGAGGCGGCTGGCGAAGGATGAGGTGACGATGCGCGTCGGCAACGGATCGAGAGTCGACGTGGTGGCTGTCGGCACGCTCCCTCTGCATCTACCATCGGGATTAGTTTTGGTTTTAAATAAATGTTATTTTGTGCCATCCTTGAGTGTAAACATTATAAGTGGGTCTTACCTGTTACAAGATGGTTATTCATTTAAATCAGTGTCAAGCAATTGTGCTATTTATATGAATGATATCTTTTATGTTGATGCTCCCGAGAGTAATGGTTTATTCTTGTTGAATCTCGATCGTAGTACTCACATTCATAACATAGAAGCCAAACGAATTAAGTGTAGTGACGATACCGCCATGTTTTTGTGGCATTGCCGTCTTGGTCATATTGGTATAAAGCGCATGAAGCGACTCCACTCCGATGGACTCTTGGACTCGTTGGATTTCGGATCCCTCGATACATGTGAACCATGCCTCATGGGCAAAATGACCAGGACACCGTTCAAAGGTTTCGTTGAACGGGCGTCGGATTTATTGGGGATCATACATACAGACGTATGTGGACCAATGAGCGTTTCGACACGCAATGGTTATCGTTACTTCGTCACCTTCACTGATGACTTGAGTAGATACGGTTATATCTATTTGATGAAACACAAGTCTGAAACGTTTGAAAAGTTCAAAGAATTCCAGAGTGAAGTTGAGAATCAGCTTAATAGGAAAATCAAGCATCTTCGGTCCGATCGCGGTGGAGAGTACTTGAGTTTTGAGTTTGGCACACATCTGAAGAGTTGTGGCATTGTGCCCCAACTTACGCCCGCCGGAACGCCGCAGCGTAACGGTGTGTCCGAGCGACGTAATCGTACTCTACTGGATAGTGTCCGATCTATGATGTCTCTTACCGATCTGCCAGTGTCCTTCTGGGGTTATGCGTTAGAAACAGCCGCATTCATTTTAAATAGGTCTCCGTCCAAGTCCGTTGAAACGACGCCGTATGAATTATGGTATGGCCATAAGCCTAAGTTATCGTTTCTGAAGGTTTGGGGTTGTGAGGCGTACGTTAAGAAACTACAGCCCGACAAACTCGAACCGAAGTCGGAGAAAGTCGTCTTTGTAGGATATCCGCGGGAAACCGTTGGGTACACCTTCTACAACCAAGCTGAGGGCAAAACTTTTGTCGCGAAGACCGGTGCCTTTCTAGAGAAGGAGTTTCTCGCGAAAGGAGTAAGTGGGAGGAAGGTAAACCTCGATGAAATCATTGATCCTGAACTCGAGATTCCGAGTGGCGCAACGGAAGCAATTCCGGAAACGTCCTCCGTGGAAGGAGTGGGAGAAACTGTCGAGGAAGATGTTCTACCTCGTAGGTCTGGTAGATCTCGGATCCCACCAGAATGGTATGGCAACATGGTTTGCACCGTCATGCTAGTCGAGCAAGACGAACCTACGAACTACAAGGAGGCGATGGAGAGTCTAGAGTCCGAGAAATGGCTTGAAGCCATGAAATCCGAAATAGGATCCATGTATGATAACCAAGTGTGGACTTTGGTGGATATTCCCGAAGGGCGCAAGGCCGTCGAGAATAAGTGGATCTTTAAGAAGAAGACTGATGCTGATGGTAATGTGACCGTCTATAAAGCTCGGCTTGTCGCAAAGGGTTTCCGACAAGTTCATGGAATTGACTACGATGAAACCTTTTCACCGGTAGCGATGCTTAAGTCTATTCGGATTTTGTTAGCGGTAGCTGCCTACTATGATTATGAAATCTGGCAGATGGACGTCAAAACGGCCTTCCTGAATGGAAACATTGAGGAAGAGTTGTACATGGTACAGCCGGAAGGTTTTGTCGATCCAGGAAGTGCTAACAAGGTGTGTAAGCTTCAGCGATCCATCTATGGATTGAAGCAGGCATCTCGGAGCTGGAATCTTCGCTTTGATGAGGTAATCAAAGGTTTTGGATTTATCCAAAATGTGGAAGAGACCTGTATTTACAAGAAAATGAGTGGGAGCTCAGTTGTGTTCTTAGCACTGTATGTTGACGACATATTGCTGATAGGGAATGATGTGGAACTTCTGAATAGCGTGAAGGAATATTTAAACAGTAAGTTTTCCATGAAGGACTTAGGAGAAGCTGCGTATGTTTTAGGCATAAAGATCTACCGTGATAGATCAAGGCGCCTATTAGCACTAAGTCAGAGTACTTATCTTGATAAAATATTGAAGCGTTTTCATATGGAGAAGGCAAAGAAGGGTTCTCTGCCGGTTATCAAGAATAAGATATTGCGTAAGGCACAGTGTCCGGTAACGGAACTGGGTAAGGCCGAAATGACGAAACATCCTTATGCTTCAGCCATAGGATCGATCATGTATGCAATGTTGAGTACTAGACCGGATGTGGCATTAGCTCTAAGTTTGACAAGCCGGTTCCAGAGTAATCCTGGAATGCCGCATTGGATAGCTGTTAAGAGCATTCTTAAGTATCTCAATAAGACAAAGGAAATGTTCCTTGTGTATGGTGGCTGCGATGAGGAACTTGGCGTAACGGGTTACGTAGATGCAAGTTTCTGCTCAGACCCCGATGACTGTAAGTCACAGACAGGTTACGTGTTCAAGGTGAATGGAGGCGCCGTGTGCTGGAGAAGTGGGAAGCAACCCATCGTCGCACAATCTACAATGGAGTCGGAGTACATTGCTGCCTGCGAGGCCGCGAATGAAGCTGTGTGGCTGAGGAAGTTCGTCATCGAACTTGGAGTGTTCCCAAGCGTGCAAGACCCCGTGGTCCTCTTCTGCGACAATACAGGTGCCATTGCGAACGCCAAGGAGCCAAGGACTCACTCCACCGCCAAACACATTCTCCGACGCTTCCACGTGATACGTCAGTACGTACAAGAAGGCGATGTGAAGATTTGCAAAGTGCATACGGATCTGAATGTGGCAGATCCGCTGACGAAGCCTCTTCCGCTTGATAAGCATGAACAACACCAGTTAGCTATGGGTGTTAGGCTTTTACCAAGTTGTAATCTAGATTAAATTGTACTCTAGTGCAAGTGGGAGACTGAAGGAGATATGCCCTAGAGGCAATTAATAAAGTGTATTCTTTATCATATCTCGTTTGTTCATAATAGGTTTTTGTGTCATGCTAGAACCGTATTAAGCGGAAACATTAATGCGGGTGTGATACGCAAACAACCAGGTCCCTAGTAGCCTCTACTAAGACTAGTTTCGTTGCGCGATTGATGATCGAGGTTTCCCGGTCATGGGGCATGGCGCCGGTCGGCAATGAGAGTCATATCACTGGAGAGTGATGTGATGGACATACCCAGTTTTGGAGAACATAGTCATTACACCTTTGACCGTGAGATCAACTCTTATTGATATTCCCCGAAGATACTTTGATTGCACCAAATGTCGTATCTTATTTAGTATGACAATAACGGTGATACTTTTGGGTATTGGAAAGGAGTATTGAGACGAGGGGTCAAGAGCGGGATTTGCCAGTCCGCGTAGCAGGATAGATACTCTCGGGCCCACTCGGTGAGATCTTGTCTAATGAGGTTGCAAGCATGTGACTAGGTCACGGAGACATGAGATCATGAACGAGTAGAAGATGGCATTGTCGGTAACGAGGTCGGGATTAGGTATAGAGATATCTATGGAACGACACTCGGACGTGCTAAGTATCGCTATGGCAAAAGGTCTAAGACTTCACGTTCAGGTTTGATAGATGAAAGTCATTCGTTATATCTCAGGGATTAATTCAGGGGGTCCAGGCCTACGAGTTAGTCATTGATCATTGAGGAGTCTTGATCATACCTGATATTATATCGAACCGCTAGGGTAACACACTTAAGGGGTTTCGACAAGACAACCGGAAAGGAAGGAGATCACCGGGAGCGTCCCGGGAGAGGTCCGATGGAGATCGGGCAGCGCCGAAAGATTTTTCGGAGCTAGGAAATATTATATATATTATGTTTGATATTAATTAGTGTTATTAATATGCAAATATGATTTTATATATTTATTTTCGAATTTATTAAGGCAGATTTCCCTAAATGGGCCTTCCGGACGAAAGAAGGCCCAAGAGGGGAAAATTCCCTAGGGGAATTCGGTGGGGGCCAGGAGGGCCGGCCTAGGTGGGCCACAAGGGGCCCACCAGGGGGCCGGCGCACTCCCTTGGCCGAACCAGGCTGGGGGGGGGGGGGGGTTAGTCCCACATTGCCTGGCTGGCAAGGTTGGCTCCCCTTGGGAGCCTATATAAGAAAGGGCAACCCCAGCCTTTTAATTCACCAATTAATTCCTGATTTCTCTCTCGATCTCGTGGTTCCCAAGTTGGAGCCGCGCCGAGCAAGAGGAGTCGGGAATCTCCTCCACCATAGCCCGCTGCCGCGCTGCTGGTGTTCCGGTCCAAGTCTTCCGCTGCTCGTCCTGGACTGGAGCTTCGGAGGCGTCGTCTCCACCGTACGTGTGCGACTCCCTGCGAGGTGCTGCGCTAGCGGTACTCGGAGGCCTGCTTCCTCTACACGACCTTGAGGTCGGCTTTGTCGGTCTTCATCGACAACGTTTGTGCGGGAACGTAATCCCCGCTTTCGGTCTACAAGGGTACATATTCCGATCTCCGTTCGTACTACTATATCTGCATAGAATAGATCTTGGCTAGTTTAAGGATATCGTTGCTAGGAAAATTATTGTTTTCTGCCCACGATCCCCTTCATGGAAGAACTATATATTGTTGGAACCGGGTCTTTCCTCATTATGATAGAGTTGTATATCATGTGGTTGTAATCTTCGGAAGTTTGGCGCACATTTTTATTGCATGAGTATCATCAGAAGTATGATGTCCATGTGACCATGTGCAGTTACCTTGATGCTTTTAAGATTTGTATGATCTGCCATATGTAAATGTTCTTAGGTGCCTTCAATCATGCTAATCTTTTCTTCATATAATGTGTTTGTTTTCATTGTTTCCGGAACAACATGGATAATCAGACTGAAACTTTGCTACAAGAAATGTATATTGAAAGCTTATTTCTGTTCCCATTGATGTTAAATATGTCTTTCTTTTTTAGGAGTGAAACAGAAACCAAATGATTTTCCTCTCGGAAAAAGTAAAACACAAAATCAATAGTTAAATACTTTTGACTTTGACGACGGAGTTAATGGATCATAACAGAAAAAATGTTATTTTTTAGAATCTCATTTGTGATGCCTAATTGGCAATTTGTCTTATTATTGTTAGAGCATCTCCAAGAGCTTATCCACATCTAGCCTCAGTATCCAAAAACTGTTTTTGGGTATTGGGACTCAAAACTTGCTCCAAAAACATACCCATAAGTGGTCCCCAACTAAAACTTTTTGGTCACTACCCACATTGTAGCTCAAACTACTTATATTTGGCTATCCAAAGCCAAATACCCATATGCATTGCCATAAGCGCCATGTTAGCCAAAAACATGACGTGATGAGGAAAAACCACTTCTCGCTATTTTTTTTGGCCCTCCCTCCCTGACCACCCGCCGCTCCGCCGCCATCACCGTTGCCTCCGGTCACAGGCACGCCGCCCACACCCACCCCTCTTCAACCCCTGCTACCCTCATAGGTCCAGGATAGCAACGAAAGAGACCCAACACAATTGGGTAGGCAGCCATATGGAAAAAAGTAAATAAAAAGGACGACGAACTAGATGACGTGCGGCTAAGATATGACCCACTTAGAAGTGACATACATAAATAAGTTCAAAGTCAATTGAAATGGTTGCAGGTACATGTCACCTTTTGTTTTAGAAAAGGAGGGTGCGATTCCCCAGCCTCTACATCGAGTGATGCACACAGCCATACGCACTTGCTAATTCCAACCAGATTTACAAAGTACAATGTTGAAAATAAACTGAAATCAACCTCTCGATAACAAGGGTCACTACCACTATGATGGGGGTGACTAATGAAGGGGTTCCAGTGCAGAAAACAATAATTTTTCTAGCGTAAGAACGCCCGAACTAGCCAGGATCTATCTATCTAGTACATGCGATAACGGTGGCGGAACGGGTCACATTACCTCCATGTAGACCGATAGCGGGGATTACGCTCCCGCACAAGCGTTGGCGATGAAGTCGTACGTAGCCGACCTCGAGGTCACGGAGAACTTGCCGCGACGATGTAGACGATCACGCCGGGATGTCGACGATGACCTGAGTCGATGGGCGTCAGGCGGAAAGTGGCGTGGCGTCCGCAACTGGGGGGTGCGCCGGCGGCAGGGGCAGAGGCAGGGCTGCTGGGTGGGCGAGACGACGTCGCCCAAGCTCCTCAAATGTGGCGCCTCCGAGCACTCGCAAACATACGGAGCTTAACAACAACCCCCGGTCACTCAGATCCAACTGAGATCGCAGGGGTAGAACTTTTCTGGAATCCCGCACGGCAACGACGCCCGGCGGTATAGCTTTGGTGGAGAGAGGAGGCAAAACGGGCGGAGAAACAGCTCGACCGGCTTGCTACAAATTTAATTGTATATCCCATGAATTAATCCAATTAATATGACTTGCTATATAAAGGGGGGAGGGGGTGTGCGAACTCCCTAGCTCCCTCATGTGGGACTAAACAAAGGAGGAGGTGGGGGGGTTCGGCCGAACACACCATGGGCTCCATTGCCTCATTGGTGCGGCTCCCCCCACATGGGCCTCTCTTGGCCCATTTAGGTGAGCTGCTCCTTTTTTCCTTTATTTAATTAATATCAAATTAATATAAAAATAATTAATTCATAATCAATATATTTATATATTATTTAATCTCCCGTGACTCCGAAACATTTTCTGAACCACCCGAACATCTTTCGGACATTCCCGGAACCATATCAGACCTTCCCGGAACTCCTTCCGGACCACCGGAACTCTTTCCAGATCATTTCTCTCTCTCTCCAATAAAATCCTATAATATTCCAGAACCTTCTCCAGGTGTCGTTAAGACCTTAAGCTTGTTACGCTACGGTTCGAGAACACTCTAGACATGGTCGAGACCCTACGCTCGCCAATGACCGCCAGGGATACCTGGACGCATATGACGGTCCCTGTGCATTCTACGAATATCGTCGCTGAACCATAAACATGATATTCATTCCCTTTGTTTCTACGATACTACCTTGTCCGAGATATGATCAAAGACATCCGATGCCCTGTTGTATCTTGTTACTCACAAAGGTAATTAACTCGTTTGTGATATTACATCTCCATGACCTAGTCATAAGTTGCGCGGCTATATAGATGCAATCTCACCGAGTGGGCCCAACGTATCTTTCCATTACAAGAATGAACAAATCCCGCTCTTGATCCTTACCTCTCAACATACTCTTTCGGGATACACAAGATGGACACCGTTATTGTTATGCTATATAAGACACAACGTTTGATACTCTCCAAGTACCCCTACGAAGTAGCAATAAGTATGGTCTCACGGTTTAAGGAATAAGCTATCATATTACTTATCTATTGCAAATGACAAACATCGTAATACGATCTTATTGCAATACTTTGCGTATGTCCATCACCTTATTTAACCAATAAGATGACCCCACTGTCAACCGACGCCATTGTCCATGATCGGGAATCTCGATCATCTGTTGCCCAATGGACTAGTTTATATAGAGGCTCACTAGGGACTCTGGTTGTCTACGTATCACACGTGTACCAATAATTCCGATTAATACAGTTATAGCATAATACAAAAACCTATTATAAACTTATGAGATAATGCAATAAATACTACTTATTTATTTGCCTCTAGGTCATATCTCCTTCAACTAACACCAACGCACATCATCTACAACTGGAGTACCGGTTCAGCTAAACACTCAACACACACCGACATGTACACTTTAATCGCTGCCGCCGTCTTCCACAAACCCATCTTCATAAAGGATCAATACCATGACCTCGCAAATCCGGTCTGCCGTCGGCATCGCCACGATGCCAGACAACGCCACCATGTGTGAGTCCATCACCAGCTTTTGCTCAAAAAAACAATCACCCAAGAGGGAGAACGACACCGCAAGCGTCGCTATTGTCCGATCCAGGAATCCCAGGATCTTGGGTTTCCCCAGGAGCATCGCGGGCGGGTTGACAGTAGCTACAACAACGATGCCTTCAACAAGGTAACGACGCATAAGCGCCGCCATCGCGTGTCGTGACCGTAGTCAGAACTCGGCTTTCACCGGCAGCTACGAATCCCCACCTCGCCGCCAGAACTAGTCGTGGGATCAAGAATCCGGCACACCTAGCCGGCCGACCCCCTCCGGCGAAGAAGGAGGCCACCACCACCATGCCCAAGGCGGAGCCCCCGACGTCCTCATGTTGCAGGTCTAGCCCAGGAGCTGTTGACGAAGATGGAGAGGACAGGTCCAATGGTCAGACCACCGGAACCCATCTTGGTCCAGATCGGATGCCACCGTCGGCCATATCCCGTCCACTTCCGCCTCCTGCATCCTGGTCGCCGCCACGCCGATCCAGATCTTGTGCCGAGGAAAACTGCCGCCGCCGCCACCGACCAGCCACACGAGGAGCAGCGGCGACGACACGAGGTACATGTCACTTAATAGGAGGAAGAAAAGAAGTGATCGCAGAGAGACCTTTATTATAGTTGGTATAGCAGTTATGTGTAAATAAGTTGGTATAGCAGGAACCAAATACTAATGGAGAAAGTCTCATAAAAATCTGGACTTGAAACGATTAAGAGAAAACCCAATATATTGACTTGTTTTCTAAATCTTTGCTCATTTTGAAGTTATCACGGCTTGCTGGTAGACTCAATAACATAATGTCTAATCTGATACCATGTCTTGACTTTTCAGGGGCAGGAATCAACTATGATTTTTCCGTTAGCCAAAAAATCGGGGAAACTAGGCGGTCTGATATAACTGTTTTTTCGTGGAGCTGGCCGGACTGAATAGGAAAGGAACGCCAGACTAGTGAGAGGAATGAAAAATGCCTGAAGAAAAAATGACTTATGGCAAATTGCATTTCAGCTTTTTTTAGAGACAGTTCCTAAACTTTTGTATCCTGTAAAATCCAGCATTATCTGTTTTGGGCTTGGCCCACAGCCCAGTGCCATGGGCCCCCAAAAGCACAACAACTACTACTGAACAAACCCTAGCTCACTTCCGCACCAACGAGCAGCAGCCGCCGCCGCGCACTCTGTTTCCGGCGAGTGGAGCGGCGTCTCCGAGCGGACACCAGGTTCAAGCAGATCGGCGCCGACGAGAATCTCCAGCAGCCCGAGCACGACCTCCATCCACCGATCTCGACGCCCTGCTTCCGCCGCCGCCTTCAGCCCGAGCACGCCCTCCAGGAGTTCCACCGAGCTCCAGGATTTCTGCCCAGGCCTGCCACCGACTCCCTCTCCTCCGGTGATCTTGGTGACATTCTCTGTACGTTTAGGAACTAGATTAACAATGCTAGTAC
This sequence comes from Poa annua, assembly GCA_026929855.1. Classification (NCBI taxonomy): domain Eukaryota; kingdom Viridiplantae; phylum Streptophyta; class Magnoliopsida; order Poales; family Poaceae; genus Poa; species Poa annua. The sequence continues at coordinate 9,009,450 of CM049432.1, forward strand.
ATTCTTGGTGACACCTCAAGTTAGCTAACTCAAGTCACTGTCTGCCTGTAGAAGCTAGCTATCTCAAGTTACCTAAGCTTGTGTCTGTAGCCCGTTTTGGTAGATTACCAATCTAGTAATAGTAGTATGATTGTTAACAGTGTGCATGAATTATAGCTTCACGAATCAAGGTAATATTTTTTGTTAGCTGAAACAGATGCAACACTGCAATCTTGGAATGTGAATGGTGACTGGATCTTTGATCCTCCTGCAGATTTTTTGTCATGTCGTCGTTCACCGGTGTATCCCTGGTTATCGATGGCGCTGTGCACACCACACCGGCCTTCGATGCCGACACGGAGAGCGGGTACCACCTGCTTGTGGTAAAAAACTACGCACGGACCGTGCTAGCGACACCCAGCGGCAAGAGCATCAGGTCTGTGCCTTTCATGGTAGGAGGTCATAAATGGTTCATCCGGTTCTATCCCAATGGTGATCACCTGAGTTCTGCCGACTTCATTTCTCTCGATCTTTGCTTTGACGACGACGATGATGTTGAAAATCATGTTGAGTGTGAGGCGCGATTCGTGTTTAGCTTTGTTAACCAGGTTGAGATGCAAAAACCAACTTTTATTCGTTCAACCAAAACACGCTGCTTCTCTGTCCAACAGCGTATTTGGGGCTGCAAGGAATATCTGAAAAAGGATATGCTTGAACGATCATCTCATCTAAAGGACAATTGTTTGACCATCCGGTGTGACATTATGGTTTGTAATGATCTCACCCCCCAGCAGGATGCCGTTGGCACCCTATCTGGCATAGGCCGGCATTTTAAAATTCTACTTCAAGATCAGGTGGGTTCGGATGTCACATTTGAGGTTAACAGCCAGACGTTCCCTGCACATCGTTGCGTGCTAGCTGCCCGATCTAAAGTTTTCAAGGCACAGCTCTTTGGCCCCATGACAGAAGGCATTACGTCCGGTGTCATACAGATCAAAGACATGGATGCAAAAGTTTTTGCAGCTTTGCTTAGCTTCATCTACTCAGATTCTTTCCCTGAGATGGAGGAGGAAGAAGGACAAGATGAGGAGGAGGAAGAGGAAGAGGAGGAAGGACAAGGACAAGATGAGGAGCAGGAGGAGGAAGAGGAAGCACCAGAGTCTGTTACATGGCTGCAAAACTTGTTTGTAGCGGCAGACAGATATGATATCCAAGATCTCAAATTTTTATGTGAAAAGAAGTTGTCCAAGCACATGAGTGTGAGCTCGGTGGCGTCCACTCTAGCTCTTGCTGAGCAGCATCACTGCCATAGATTAAAGGAGGCGTGCTTGAAGTTTATCCAAGTCCAGTCCCTCCCATGTTTGAATAAAGTAATGGAGACTGATGACTGGAAGCAAATAACTGGGACCTATGGCTCTGTTTTGAACGGGCTCATCATCAAGCTCGCAGCCAATCAGAAGACGGACAATAAGAGGACGCGGTAATGCAAGCCCTGAAGTAACACTTTTGTTTTATCATTTCGTTTGACTGTATGTTGGATTTATGTTGACTAGAAAGCTATAGTTGTTTAACCCTGCTACTTTGTGCCTTGTCATATAAAAAAACCTTGTCTAGTGCTTATCAAGAACTATGCTGATGGTATCTTGGGGGGGAAGAATTTGTAATACTTGATCCTGGGTGCTTGCTTTTCTGGTCGGGTGGAGATTTTATGAAGTCCGATGAATGTGGTTCATCTTAGTGGTGTAGTTTCAAGAACATAAAATGATTGCTGTCAATTTCGCTGTGAAATGAGGGATTTCAGCCCACTGACAGATTCTATCTTCAACAGTGTCAAGTAATTCCTGTATGTTGCAGTTTGTTGCCCCCAGGTGCTGGTGTCCCCAAAAGGGAAATCATAGATGTCATTAAGAAGCTTGACATCCAAGTCAACAATTTGACTCGAGTGATCTGCTGATGTATCTCATGTTTTCCTTTCTCCAATCATGGAAGCCACTGTAAATCACGGTGCAGACTAAGGCGTGGCCTAGTGGTGGGGAGGGGCTGATGTCTTCTTACTCACCCGAGTTCGAGTGCTCTTACTCGCATTTCGGTGATGTTGCACCTCTCTTCTATCAAAATGCGACCCCGTAGGAATCACTATAAATCTATCAAACTGCCACCCTATAGGAATCACTATAAATCATGATTGCGAGTTTGCAGGGCTGACTACATGATCGATCTCCTGTAAACTGTAAAGCAAAAGGAGCACACCTTGACCAATCAGGGCATATCCAACGCTACAGCGTGGACGCCTCCCCAGCTCTCCATGTTGGCTCGGATGGTCCATCTTCCAAACGTGTGTGGCTTGCAGAGCCAAGCGTGATCTTGCAGAAGAGGCTTCGTCCAAAAAGTGAGGCAAAGAGGAAAAGAGACGAGAGTGAAAGAAAGGAACCGGCGGTTGCTTTCTATGGGGTGACGATGGTAGGATCTGCCTCAGCTCTTGGCCTTGGATGGGAAAAAACCGAGCTCATACCTCACCATATACCATACATACGTGTAATCGTGTATGGTTCGGGATAAGGATGGCAATTTTACCCATGGGTACGGGTATTCACGGGTACCGTACCCATATGGGTAGGGTATGGGTACAGTTTTATACCCTTGGGTAGTAACCGTACCCTACCCATTACTCACGGGTAGGACATGGGTATAATCTCGTACCCATGGATATACCCGTACCCTACCCATTTATATATCTTACCCATGGAGATATAATATTCATTCTCGTGAGCTTCTAAACGTATGATTTTTTTCATCAATTATCAATTTGAGTTGAGATAATTATTATGTACTTAAATATATATAATTAGTTGAGATAAATTTTTTTTTTTATCGATATGTTATTGATGAATGTAAAATTATATACAACATGTGCACTATTTGATCTACCGTTGGGTACCTAACTGGTATGGGTATCCGCCGGGTATGGGTACGGGTAAAGTTTTATACCCGTGGATATGGGTATGGGTAGAGTTTTGTACCCATTGATTACGCAGGTATGGGTATGGTATTACTCTACCCGCACCATACCCTGCCCGTTGCCATCCTTAGTTCGGGAGCAGTAGCTAGTACTACTACTCAATGTTGGAAAAAGCGCTAGGCTTCGGTTGGCATTCGTCTAGCACCTAGGCGATGGCTTAAGCGCACCTAGACGATGATCCATCTGATTTATAAGTGTAATAAGGAATGAATTTCTTGCTGGAAAAGATAATTTATTAGTTGTGTTGCCCAGAGTTTACCTAGGCGAGGCGTTTGTCCATCGCCTAGTACCTAAGCGTGTTTAAGCGCTGCCTAGGCGCCACCTAATCCAACACCGCTACTACCACTGCTCGTGCCCTCAAAGGACCTCAATGCTAAACAAGAAAAAGATGCCCAACTTTTTTTTTTAAAGGTGCCCAACTTGTCCAGTAAAGAGACAAGCTCCAAAAAAAGGTACTCCGATGATTGGAGAAAAAGAAAGGGATGCCTAACGTGTCTAACATGTTCATAGAAGGAGTAGATACATACAAATTTAGATAAAATTGAGACATACTTTTATGGATTGAGGGAGTATGTTCTCTCTTTGTGTCATAAATGTTATGTACAGTAGCTTCTAACGATATTGATGTGTAGGCAGATTGTTCCCTAGGCCGAGCTAATGAAGAAACTACCATGGCTCAAATAGGACATGAAGAAGCTAGAGTTTGTAAAGGTACAAGACGAGGAGAAAAGCTTTGAGAGGAAAATGGAGGAAACAACCAAAATCTGGCAAGACTCAGAAGCCCCTATCTGACGATGAGTAGTAGTAGGTGGCAGTTCATGTGTTGATATTTTGTGTAAATTAGCTCGTTCGGAGTACGGTGTTAGATCATTTTACTTTGCAAGACGATGTTCTTGATCGTTATGTTCATCTCTGTGTGTGCAATGTTTTGTTCATCTCTGTCTTTCTGTTCATCCATTAGTAACAAGGTTCGATTTTAGACAAATAGAGATTTCAGGTAGTATAATGTAAAAGTCGCAGGAGTTATGTGCAAAAATCACAATACCCGCAATGGAAAACAGAGTAACAGGTGGGGTATTTGACTTGCGTGCACACTAGTGTCAAGTTGTGAGATCAAAAAACTATGTTTTCCGATAGTGTGACTTAAGTACACATGAACTCCCAAAGTCTTTCACTCTTTCCTCGTGACTCGGTACTGAATGTTTTTCTTTTTGGCGGTAACTCGGTACTGAATGCAGCACAACGGCGATCTTAGATGAGCGAGGCGATTCAATCAGTTCAAGCATCTTCTTCATATTTCCACTATCTTAATGTGATGACATGCAATCTTTGCATGAGTGCCAGCACCGTTGCAATCGCCTGGGATGGGCTACGGCCTACGAGTCGAAAGACTCAGGCAATCTCAGCGATCCTCTAAAGAAAGGTAGAGCGATATTTCATCATAGCAAAGAGGCGAGCCTTGTGTAGTGGGAGTCAACTATGTCAGCGCCTACCTCACCAACAATACATTAGAAAGGACCCTACAAAACATAGTTGAGATTCGAAGCTGAGAAAAAAATCATCGAGGGAAATTCCCAGTATCCTTCTCGGCCTGGTTTGGTTTCCTCCATTATCTAACAACTAGTTGAGTGCCCGTGCGCTGCAACGGGATAGCGAAGAAAAAAGTTGTCTTTTTATGACATTATGTTTAGACACATATCTACTTTTAATAAAATCCAAACATATAGTTTAAACGTCATGTTTACAAAAAAAAGCAACAATTTAAACCACCTCCTATCAAATATGGTATCTATTAACGCGCTTAAGATAACCTCGTACAACATCCGGAATGTTGTGTTTGACTTCATCTACATGATACTTGAGCAGATATAACAAAAAAAATCCTCATCTCATAACCATCCTGCATGAGGAATATATAAAAATATATGTTAATTACATCAAAATTTTCATGTTTAATTTGTAATAATATATAATAGAGAATATTCACGGTATAAACTGGATGGACCAACTTTTTACCATCATATGAGAGCATCAAACTAAAAACTATGTAACCCGATAAGTTTCTTCCGATCAATTCACTTTCATTATCCTAGAGCACCACCAGGATTAAAATAAAATAAATTATCATAATTATGATTTTAAATAAATCACCTGTCATGGCACCTTGTAATACCATCTGAATAACTACGTGGCTAGAACCATATATCTGAATTCCATCCAGGTTGTGCTATGTGAAGTTCTTCATTTAGGTAGATTGCATACCTCAGAAATTTCAATTCATACCTCTCTTTTGGTAGACATGGCATTTATGTTTGTCGATGAAGAACAACATGAAATCGCCTAGGAATGCATATGGCAACAAAATCTGCTAGTGGCAAGTGAACGGGAATCCGGCACCTAGAGGGGGGGGGGGGGGGGTGAATAGGTGCTATTACAAATTTTAGGTCTTTTAAAATTTTAGGCTCAACACAAAGGTAAATTCGCTAGATATGCAACTACGGTGAATTTACTTAAATGAGAAACTAAGCAATAAGAAGATAAGCAAGTAAGGGAGCAAAGGGTAAAGGGAACCAAGTGAAGCACGCGGAGACGAAGATGTAATCCCGAGTTCCACCCAAGGGTGTACGTCTCGTTTGGAGAGGTGTGCGCTACCACAACAGGTTAGCCGCAACGCCACAAAGGCTCACCTTCTTCTCCGATGAACTCAACCACAAAGGTTTCGAGTCCACCTTCCACTATTGATCCCCTTTTAGGGCGGAGATCGAATCCCTTACAAACGCTTGAGGCACACACCCACAACTGAATTGGGGGCTCCCAAGAAGACCATAACAGGTCAAGGACCACAAAAGGTCAAGGTAACACCAAGAGTACAACAATGGTGAACTAGGTTTTCCCACCGGAAACCCTAGCCACGAAATCCCCAAATGAATGGGGGAGAAATGTAAATCCCTTCGGTGACGATGTAGATCTGGGCCTTCTCCTCCAATCCTCCAAAGATCTATGAATTTGGGTGGGGGGTTGGGAGATCTTGATGAATTGAGCTTTCAAGAAAGGTAGGAGAGAGAAAATCCGAGAGCTCAAAGTTCTTGAGTGAGTGAGGGGGTATTTATACTCCCCCCTCAAAAACTGGCCGTTGGCTGTCTTGGGCACCCGGAAATTCCGGTTTAAGTAACACCGGAAATTCCGGTCACCCGGAATATCCGGGTCTTTGAAAATATCCGAGCTGAATTTCCGGTTGAGATCAGAACCAATTCCGAACTTGACTTAGTCGATTTTCTGAGGTTGACTCGGAATATCCGAGTCCTTGAAATTTCCGAGCTGAATTTCCGATTGGAGTCAGTGCCACTTCTGAATCTTGACTTAGCCAATTCTCCTGAGGTTGACTCGGAATATCCGGTTGGTGAACCGGAATATCCGGTTGGTGAACCGGAATATCCGGGTCCTTGAAATTTCCGGGCTGATTTTTCGATTGGAGTCAGTGCCACTTCTGAATCTTGACTTAGCCAATTTCTGGGGTCGACTCGGAATATCCAGTTGGGGAACCGGAATATCCGAGTCCCTGAAGAATTCCAGAAACTCTTTTTCTCTACAATTTGGCTTTAAGATTTGTGATATGAGTTTCACCCAAACTGAAATACTTAGCAATAGGATTAGTATATCATTGGTATTGTTAACTAACACACAAAACACTAGGGATTAAGAAATGTTCTTTCAATCTCCCCCTCTTTGGTGTTAGATGACAATACCAAGATTTGCAAAGAAACAAACAGCAATATCATGTTTTTGGCAGAAAATGGCTCCCCCTAAATAAATGCAAGTATGCAACACAAAATAACAGAGGATAGGAGCAATTTTATAACAATAACCACAAGATATCACAAAGGAGAAACGAGACAAAATGAAAGATTATGGAAGCAGTTGAGACTAGATAGATTTTCATACCTTGTGTATATAGAATATGAAGAGAATACCAACACAATCAATTTGAAGTCTCAACCATAATATAGAGATAGCATCAACCATTGTCTCAATACACAGTTATCACAAATGACAAAAAAGAGAGTTTCACAAGAAACTAAAAACACGATAAATGGACACAAGCGCAAATAAATGATAAACACATAAGCTTGTGCCCGACCCTTGCAAATCCCCGAAGAAGTCCTAGTAGAGCAACTTCTCCCCCTTTGGCATCGAAACGCCAAAAAGGAAGAAGAGCGATGCTACGTCCCATGGAAGTCTTCAGTCCGAGGGGTCCTTCTCATCATCATCAGCAGCATCAGCCTCCTCATCATCATCATCCTCGTCCTCATACTCCTCAGATGCTGCCTCCTCATCCTCATCTTCAGCCTCCTCATCATAGTCATAACCTGTGGTGTACGAGCTGCCACCAAGGTCCTGGTCAATCAGGGTCCATGGAGCCAAGGAACCCTCGTTCCACTGAGCAAAGGACAGGGGCTCAGACAGATCAGCAGGAGCAGGAGAGCCAGAAGCATGGTGAAGGATCAAGTCTTGCTTGTAGTCCTGCTGACGGCGATCCTTGTAGGCATTGTATTGCTCCTTACGGATGTCCACATTCATGCAAAGGATGTTGCGCTGGAACCAGTTTAGCTTCTTGACATGCGTATGAGTGGTGGGAACATGACTAGAGGTAGCAGCAGCCCTCCTAGCATCACCCATGAAAGATCCACCTGGAGCTGATGTAGTCGAAGGCCTAGGAGGGGGCTTGACCACAGTCTTCTTCACATAGAGCTTCTTGAAGTCATGTGGCACCAAATCACTGTTGCTGACGTTGAGGTTAGGGAACTTAAACAGGAGAAGCTTCATGATGTATGGAGCATATGGAATGGAGACCCTGGTGGTCATAGCCTCATACATCTCATTGTAGATGTAATCCATCACATCTACTCTCCAGTCAGTATTAGAACCCGAGTCCTCCACAATGCGGTTGGCGTGAAGGAGCAGGTTGCAGAGAGGGGTAACCACGTTGTCATTGTTGCCACCACTCGGTGCAATGTTCTCACGCAGGATGCGCACAAGAACATCATACAAAGGCAGCAAGTCACGAGAGAATCCAGGGGTGGCTCCCACACCATATAAGTGAGCTGTCTCCTTCTTGTTGAGCTTGTAGGGGTGGTGCATGCGAGTGCCTTGGGGATTATCACCATCAAACCTGTAGCCCAGTACCTTGCCAAACTCCTCGAAGTTGGACTCACAGTAAGATTCCCAGTCATCCATTTCATGGTCTTCTTCGAGTCACCCTTGATCACTAGGGTGGCGAAGAACTGCATAACAAGCTGCGCGTTGTAGGCACAACAGATGAGCGCCAATCTCTCCAAACCCATGGTATTCACAATGTGGATGGCCTCAGAAAATGCTGTTTTCTTCTGCAGTGATGCAAAGTCAAACGGGTGCATGGGTCGAATTGGCTTCGACAGTGAGAGATATAGATCCACAAATATATGCTCTTGTGCTTGGCACCAAAAACTGCGATCCTCGAGAGAGGTGTCTCTTGCGCTGAGGTACCAGTCCCCCTGCCTCAGCTGAGAGTAATCAACAGAATGCATCTTGGAATAGTTCGGACGTTCGGAACTAGAGGCACTCTTTCTCTTCTTAGATGAGGGCTTGCTGGCAACAACTTTCTTCTTCCTCTGAGGTGCAAGGCCCTTTCCTTTGTTGATAGATTGCTTGGAGACAGGTGCTCTAGCAGTGTGCCTTGATCCCCTGCGGACTCACTTCCACCTGAACCTGTGAATTTGAGCATAGATGGTAGCATAAGGTAAGTGCACACAAGTCAGGAGATAATACACACATTATATAGGCATTCGATGAATCATATGTAGTTAAACATGAGTTAATCTTAAAACTGCTCTGTTTGGCTCGGAATATCCGGGTCAGTCATGACCGGAAATTCCGGGGGACCGGAAATTCCGAGTCACGATGGACCGGATATTCCGAGTCAGACAGAAACTACAGATCTGAGATTTGACTCGGTCTAAAACTAGATCGATCCAATGTAATGCAAAACTAATGTATGTAGAAGGCAGGGAGTAGTCCTAGGAACAATCTCTACCAAGCAACATTGAAACAAATAACTCCACATCAAGATCCAAGTGCAAGCACATAAGGAAGAAGAAAAATGAAGTTACCCTCATCCATTGAGGCCATTGCTTGGAGGAGTGAGTTCCCGGGGCGGAGGAGGAGCAGATCCGGCCGAGAAAGAGGTTCCCCGGCGGACGGAGTGCTCCGGAGGGGCTTGGGAACAGCAGGGGCGGCGGGTGGAGGAGAGGGAGGTCGGGGGTGGAAGAAAGGCACTAATGAGCCCTTCACCCCGAGCATGCCCTTATATTTCTGGACAAACTGCCAGACCGGATATTCCGGTATAAGTTACACCGGATATTCCGAGTCACCGGATATTCCGGTTCAAAATGAACCGGATATTCCGACCTGCTGAACCAAAATCCCAGTTTTCAAAAGGATGACTTGTGTGCAATAGAGAGAAATGTTTTCAGGGGAAAGTAGGCTTGGGATAGATTTCCAAACTGATATTGGTACACCATACTCAACTCACAACAACCAAATCGAACCAAAAGAGTCAAGATGAGTAGGTTTCCCACATGCATGAAAAGGAGGGCAAATAGCAACATAAAGCTCCAAATAACATCAACTCTTCAAGGAGAAGAGGTCGGTGGCCGAGGCCACCATGTAGGAGTGTATGGCATGTTACCGCGAAGATGTATCTTGGGTACATAACCAATACTCGTCGTTTTAGCTCATTAGTCACAAGAATGAATATAGAGATAAAAAAACACTTGCTATCGGCATAATGGGGGGAGGGATGGTCCAATGTATTAGGACCGCACTCCCCCTATTTCCATGCCTACATCTAAACTAGATAAGATGCAATTACGCCCTAGGTGAGTGTGCAAGCGATCAAGCCAAGGACCTCGAATCAATGATATTAAGCTCATTCCTCAAAAAGCAAAACCTTCCTTCCTCAAGGGGCTTCGTGAAGATATCCGCCAATTGATCCCTTGTGCCCACATATGATAAGTCAATGTCTCCACGGGCCACATGATCTCTTATGAAATGATGGCGGATCTCAATATGCTTGGTTCTTGAATGTTGCACCGGGTTGTAGGCAATCTTGATGGCACTTTCGTTGTCACATAAAAGAGGCACTTTGTCGTAATTGACACCGTACTCCTTTAAAGTTTGCCTCATCCATAGCAACTGAGTGCAACAACTAGCGGCTGCAACATATTCGGCTTCGGCGGTGGAGAGAGATATGCAATTTTGCTTCTTAGAAGACCAACTCACCAAGGACCTCCCAATAAATTGACAAGCACCGGAGGTTGACTTCCTATCATCATGATCTCCCGCCCAATCGGAATCCGTGAATCCACATAATGAGAAATTTGCATCCTTGGGATACCACAATCCATAAGTTGGGGTATAAGCCAAATATCGAAAGATTCTCTTGACCGCCACATCATGGCTTTCTTTAGGAGCCGCTTGATATCTTGCACACACTCCTACGGCTAGCACTATATCCGGTCTAGATGCACAAAGGTAGAGGAGAGATCCAATCATGGAGCGGTATACCTTTTGATCCACATCCTTACCCTTCGGGTTGAGCTCAAGGTGGCATTTGGTTTGCATTGGAGTAGAGGCACCCTTGAGATCAAGCAACTCATACTTCTTGAGCATGTCTTGAATGTACTTTCCTTGGTTGATGAACGTTCCTTCCCTCAATTGTTTGATCTCAAATCCGAGGAAGAACTTCATCTCGCCCATCATAGACATCTCAAACCTGTCAGTCATAAGCTTAGAGAATTCTTCGTTAAATGCTTTGTTAGTCGATCCAAATATAATGTCATCCACATATAATTGACAAATGAAAAGCTCCCCATTAACTTTCTTAGTGAAAAGAGTGGGGTCGATTTCCCCAACTTGGAATCCACGGTCTACAAGTAGTTCTCTAAGGTGCTCGTACCACGCTCGTGGGGCTTGTTTAAGGCCATAGAGTGCCTTATCCAACTTGTAGACATGGTTCGGATACTTGAGGTCCTCGAACCCCGGTGGTTGCTTAACATAAACAAGTTCATTTAGTGGACCATTTAGAAAAGCGGATTTAACATCCATTTTTTGCAACTTAAAGTTATGGGGAGAGGCATAGGCAAGAAGAATACGGATTGACTCAAGTCGAGCCACGGGCGCGTAGGTTTCTCAAAAGTCAATGCCTTCAATTTGTGAGTAACCTTGAGCCACCAATCTTGCCTTGTTCCTTATCACCATGCCATGCTCATCTTGCTTGTTCTTGAATATCCACTTGGTGCCGATAACATTGCAGAAATCTTTGGGTCTTTCCACCAACTTCCACACTTTGTTGCGCTCAAAGTTGTTGAGCTCTTCATGCATGGCATCAAGCCAATCTTTATCTTCAAGAGCTTCAAAGACCTTCTTGGGTTCCACCATGGAGATGTGAGCTTGATGTTCACTAAAGCTTGCGAGTTGTCTTCGGGTAGAGACCTTGCTTCTCACATCACCAAGCACCTTGTCAAGAGATAGAGCTCTTAATTCTTGTGAGGTGCCAACCCTATTCAAGCGGCGGATCTCGATTTCCCTCCGAGTGGTGGGAGGAATCGCTTGATCATCTTGATCATTCATGTCTCCGCCTTGACTGATTTGATGGCCTTGATCAACCATTGGAGTGGTGTCCATTGGTGAGGGAGAGGGTTGATCTTGGCCTTGCGAACTGCCACCGGGAATGTCAGCAGGACCGGATATTCCGGGTTCAGGAACCGGAAATTCCGGGCCACCGGAATTTCCGAGTCCATCTTGACCCGGATATTCCGGTCCTCCGGAAATTCCAGGAGCAGCTGTAGAATCTTGTTCTTCTTCTTGACAGGGGGCATTGGGCACGGTGTTGTCGATGGGTGTTTCTTGTGTTGGGGTGGTCACCACTGGTCCTTGTTGATCATCCTCATAATAGAGTTCAACGGGGCGGTGGACTCCCAACCCTATTCTTCGGATAGCATCTTGAGGTTCATCATCACCTACACCGGAAACACCACTTTGCACCACGAGGGAGCCGTCATTCTCCTCGAATACCACACTACAAGTTTCTATGATTATGCGCGAGGCCTTATCATAGACTCTATAAGTGTGGGATTCGGATCCGTAGCCCACAAATGTCCCTTCAAGAGACTTAGAATCAAACTTGCCCAAACGAACACCTTTGATGAGATAAAAGCACTTACAACCAAATACTCGGAAGTAGGAGATATTGGGCTTGTTCCCGGTGAGCACTTCATAAGGTGTCTTCATGAGTCCTTTGCGAAAGAAGAGCCGGTTGGATGAATGGCAAGCGGTGTTGACGGCTTCGGCCCAAAAGTTGTGAGGGGACTTGAACTCGGCCATCATCGACCTTGCCATTTCAATAAGAGTGCGGTCCTTCCTTTCGGCTACACCATTTTGTTGGGGAGTATAAGCAGCGGAATACTGATGACGAATCCCTTCTTCACTAAGGAACTCGTTTAAGGTGTAGTTCTTGAACTCGGACCCATTGTCACTTCGTATCACCAAGATAGGGACATTGTGTTGACGTTGAGCTTCATTGGAGAAGTCGATGATAGTTTGTTGAGTCTCCATCTTCGTCTTGAAGAAGAAAACCCATGTGTATCTTGAATAGTCATCAACAATCACCAAGCAATATTTCTTGCCACCAAGACTAGCTTCCGGAATGGGACCAAAGAGGTCAACATGGAGAAGCTCCAAAACCCTCTTTGACGAAATGATGGTCTTGCTTGGATGGTAGATGTCATGCATTTTTCCTTCAACACACGCCCTACACATTCGATCCTTCGAGAAAGAAACATGGTCTTTTAGTCCTAGGATATGGCCACCCTTGTGGAGACTTTGCAAAGTCCTCATGTTGACATGGGCTAGTCGGCGATGCCATAGCCAACCCAAGTCCGCCTTTGCGAATAGGCACATTGTATGGGAAGTGGTGACTCCGGAGAAGTCAACCACATAGAGCCCATTCTCAATGTACCCAACGAAAGACACATTGAGAGACTTGCTCCGCAAGAGAATGACCATTTCCTTTTCGAAGACAACGGTATAACCCAAACAAGTTAAGGAATGGACGGAGATCAAGTTGAAACCTAGGGACTCGACAAGCAAGACATTCACAAGTGTGATGTCCGGTGCCACTACCACCTTGCCGAGCCCTATTACCTTAGACTTAGAATTATCACCATATGTAACGGTCATTTGATCATCATTGGGCTTCAACTCCGTTACAATATCCTTGCTTCCGGTCATATGACTAGTGCACCCACTATCAATTATCCATTTCGATCCTCCGGAAGCAAGGCCCTACACACAATCAATTCTTGGATTTAGGTACCCATTTTGCAATGGGTGCCTTTTGGTTAGCAACAAGGGTCTTTGGTACCCAAATAGCATATTCAATGTAACCATCAAAAGGACCAATGTATCTAGCATAGACATCCCCATAATAATCAACATATAAAGCATAGTTGGGGTTAGATATGCCCGCAAAGTCATTACGAGTGGGAGTGCCCCTTGTGGCATTTCCACTCGCAATGTCAACCTTCTTGGCTTGTGCGGACTTGGTCTTCTTCTTGATCTCCTTCTTCTCCTTAGCAACATAGTCTAGACCTTCCTTACCTTTGTGGGGCACTCGCTCATGAAGAGGAGTAGTGAGTGTCCCCTTACCTTTATCAAGAGATGTCTTGGGCTTGGTTGCCATAGAAGGAACAAACAAAACCCTAGCAATACCCTTCACAACATTTGCATTAGCATTCAAAGGAGTAGAGGTGCTAGGTTTCTCAAGAGTAGATATCCGAGATTGGAGTTGATCACGAGACTTGAGAAGACGTTCGTGATCACTTGTCAACACCTTGTGAGCATTGTCAAGTGACTCGAAGTCTTCGCAAAGTCTAGCATGAGCAACTACAAGCTCGGACTTTTCTTTTTGCACAATTTTACATTTAGCAAAGTAGAGATCACGATCCTTAGTGATCTTAGCAAGTTGCTCCTCGAGGAGAGCATGAGCTTCTTGTTCATCTTCGAGAGAGGATTGGAGAGACACCTTAGCGTGTGCATCCTCTCTCTCAATCTCACCTTTTAGTTCAAGCTCATCCTCAAGCTCACCTATACGACTCATGATTGAGCCAAAGTGTTTCTCTCCTTCTCCTTGCAAGTTAGTCATGAATTTATCAAAAGCAATGATTTCTTCCTTGACTTCTAGACTCATAGCATCATCAATGTCATGTGATATGGAGTTGGGGGATAGTTGTACCTCGGATGTCTTTGCCATAAGACATCTTCCATTCTTGACGATGAGGCTCTCGTTTGGCGAGGAGAAGAGTGATGGAGTTGTGGAAGACATGGCTAGTGCGGCCACTTGCGTTGGAGCATCCTCCTTGTCACTATCTTCATCATCGGTGGGATATTGCTTTTGAGTCACCAAGACAATCTTTTGGTTCTTCTTGAAGAAAGGCTTCTTCATGGGCATGGGCCCCTTGCCCTTCGTCTTGGCCACGAGCCTCCCACCATGATCCTCTCTTCTCTCCCATGGGCAATCGGCAACAAAGTGGCTCTTGTCATCGCAGTTATAGCAAAGTCTCACTTTGTTGAATGGCTTTCCTCCGTTGGGGGGAAACTTCTTGTCAATCCTTGCTTTGGCCCTTCCGGGGTTCTTCCAAAAGGTTCTTGCCGCAAGACCCATGTGTTGAGTGAGAGTGCTTGAGAGAGCATCACTAGATAGCTCGACTTGATCATCACACTCCTCTTCATCCTCCTCTTCAACGGTGGCCTTCAAAGCAATTGAGGCATGCTTGTGCATCCCTATGGCTCTAGCTATTACATCTTGTGCAATCTTGGAGGCCACCTTGTATGCGGTCATCTCTTGCATAACTTCATTGGATGTCATCTTTGCAAAGTCATGTCTCCCTTGGAGTGTCTTCAAATCCGTGTCCTCAAAGGGCATGAGAGCGGTCACAAACTTCCTCTTGATCCAAGCATCATTGATGTACTCCGCCCCGAGGTTCTTGAAAGAGTTGGCAACCAACACCAACCTCCGGTACATGTCCTCGTGGCTTTCTCCATCCAACTTGTAGAACCCTTCCACCTCATTGCATAAGGCATCATACCGGTTCTTCTTCATGCTCTCATTCCCAACGAAGATGTCGGAAAGAGCATTCCAAACTTCCTTGGCGGTGGAGAATTGTTGAATGAGCGCCATGTCCTTCTCTCCAACGGACATTTGGAGTTGATGAAGAGCGGTGGCGTTGAGTTGGCTATCAACCACCTCTCTTCTTGTCTAGTTGGTTGGATCATGGGGCTTGTATCCTTCTTCAATGATGCGCCAAAGCTCAATGGAGGCACTACATAGATGAGACTTCATTAGAAACACCCATTGAGAGAAATGAGTAGGTTTAAGCTTAGGAGGATCACTTCTAAAGTTTACATGAGGGTGAGGGATAGGAGGGTTAGGAGAGTAATTATGGTTGACATTATGAAATTCCTCTCCTTTGAGGGTGTTAGAGGAGCAAGGTGGTTCATCCTTTTCCGCCATCCCGGGAACACTTGAGGTAACATCTTTGGACCCATTCGAAGATGACTCCTTAGAGTTCCCCGCATGTTCCTTAGGAGGAGGAGAGGGAGAAGTAGCCTCGGGCTCCTTAGACTTCAAGAGTGCCATGAGCATCTCATTCATCTTGAGGAGTTGGGCCTCCAAGGACGATCTCATATCAATAAGATCGGCCATGGTTGCCCCTTTGGCTAACGCCTCCTTCTCCGCCTCTAATTTTTCACGGGCGGCCCTCTCGGCATCGGATTCCGTCATCGTTGCACTTAGGCGGTTAAGCCCTTAAAAATGAATGTCAGACCCTGAATTCAAGTTACACAAACAAAACGTATCGGTTGGGCCACACAACCAAGAACATACTGGGGTTACCAATCCCAGGAAGAATCAGGCCATGCTCAGAATGGATCATCGGCCGACAGTTCTTGGCGACCCCAACGTCACATACGTTTCCAGATTGTGCACGCAAGAACCCAAAAAGTCTTCCAACTCGTATACTTCAACCATACACACATGGTATACGAGTCGGATTTTTAACAAGTCGAAACCACAGAATAAACCTAAGACACAAAGAAAGGAAATAATATCCAAAAGCTCTCACTGAGCAAAATATATCAAATGGCACCAATCAGAGGACACATGTCCCAACATTACATCATGCAGCGGAAACACACCGGTCTGAGTACAGACAAGAAGCAAAGGGCTCAAGGCCGAAACGAAAAAGAAGGCCCATCCACGCAGTCCACCAGGAAGTAGCCCAGGGGAACTCTAACTACTCGTCGTAGCTCTCGTCGTCGAACTCCACGTAGTATCCACCCAACTGGTCGAGCGAAGGATCCTCAACTGCAGAAAAACCACAGCCCGCGAACGGGTCAATACACCGAAGCGTATCGAACAAGCTTAAGCTAACAGGTTACAAAACTGTAAGATTCCCAAAATATGGGGGTAAGTGTACGTAGCGGCAGCAGCACTAGCAAACTAAAGAGACACGCTAAACTTCCGTCTAATCAGAGAGGGATAAGAGAGCGTTTTAAATATCCACCTACAACTGACACCAGTCATAACCCATTCTCGAATTAACCCCCTCAACCAAGTATGAGGAAGCAATCCGGGAAAAACTCACACTTAACACTTTTAGTTACCATTTAGGGTGTAATTAATACTATATTACTAGTCACATTAATTAACAATGATTAGGTGTAAGTTGTCTAGATCTTGTTAGCCAACATCATCACCAAAGTCGTCCATAACCGTGGACACGGCTCATCGATAAGATTATACCCTGCAGGGGTGCACTACAGTACCCATACTCGCATGATCAACCCGTGCGGATCTCTCAACATGACTCATTCCTTCTCTACAGCAAGTCCAAATGCCACCCATATGAGTTGTTACCCGCGTCAGGAGTCCGACCGAATCTCAGTTGCGGACTCATTAGTTTGGGACTACGCCACCATGCGGCTCAAACCACAGTAGGAACTGTCCGCTACGCGACGTACCACCCCTGTATGACCCCCCGTATCAAGTAACCTCTCATCGAACATCATCATCATGCACATGCATATGAGCGAATGGAAAACCCGAACTACTTGCGGCACATGGACGAGCTGCGGATCCGTTCAAAGTCGAGGGGGGCTCCATTGCACCCACAAGTGGTTAGTGCGCTCAAAATTGGATCCGAGGACAAAATCTCAGTTCCTAGGTCGACACTGAGCAGAACAATGCACCTCGCAAGGCCTTCCGCCTGGTGCCTTATCTTTTAATTATAGAACCCCAAAATAAGACAGCAGTTTATTATAGTAGAACAATATATTATACTAAGCATATGAGATAAAGACAAAGGAACGACTCGCTCAACCAATCCTAAGCATGCACTACGACTCGCAAAGGCCAACAGATAAACATGCAAGGGGTTATGGGTTGTGGGGATATAGCTTTATAGGCTGCAGGATAAACATGTGATGGGATCGCAATTCAAGAATCGATAGCTAGGATAGCATAGATCAAAAAGGCAGGAATGAAAACCCGACAATCGTGTAACCGGTTAGCAAAAGCTTGCCTGGCAGCTCGTAGCCTGGCACGATAGCTGGAACCTCAGTGTCGTAGGTACTCGCAGCAGACACGTCGTCGTCTACCCAAAGAGAGCCAAACACAAACAATAGGAAACAATAATCAATACAGAGAAATGCGCAAACAAATGATGATGCGACATGGTATGCGATGATTAGGTCATATTAAAGCGGGGATGAAATCCCGGCA
The DNA here is from genome assembly GCA_026929855.1 of Poa annua. Taxonomy (NCBI): domain Eukaryota; kingdom Viridiplantae; phylum Streptophyta; class Magnoliopsida; order Poales; family Poaceae; genus Poa; species Poa annua. Next base: position 9,027,323 of record CM049432.1, read on the forward strand.
AAAGATTAGGGTGCAAGTTATTTGTGTAGCCATTAATTTAAATGTTACTTAATATAGCAGAAGTGGTGATCCAATTAATTTAAAAATGGAAAAGACATTAATTACTTAATTGCCCAATACATTCCACATTTAGGAATTAATTGCAATTGATTTATTTTTAACTCAAATTAAATATTTTAGCATGGCAAGGTATGGTATAAAAGGTATGAGCATATTAAATGGAATTAGGGTATTATATAATTATTACCCCTCCTACTCCAGATTTAAATAATTAATTGCATTTGTTAATTCAAAATAAGAATTTAAAATAAATGATGCAAAATGACAAAAGAATGTGATATTAATGTTTATTACATTTTTCTGATATAAAAACATATAAAGTTTATTTAATTTTAAGTTATAAATTAAAAGTTATGCATTTTATAAGTGTAGGGGTGTTTCTGTAAAACCCGAGGACTTATCCGTGATAGAAAACTAGCAGAGGAGGTCCTCTGTGCAAAATTCGAGAGGAAGGGGCTTCGGTGCAAAAATGACAATGCCCCGGAACTTTTCTCACCGCAGCGGGGGCGCACACAACGATTGACATGCGGGCCCAGGTCGCGCTGGCGCTGCGCTGGCTCCACGGTCACTGACCGGTGGGGCCAGGCTGTCAGCGAGCGGCGAAAAAAATGGGGCATTTTCCACTGCGCCCGGGGTTCGAACTCGCGACGCGCTGCGGACGGATCGGCGCGCTTAGCCAGTAGGTCCAGTGTGTGTTAGTGATAGGGTTAGGATCGTTTTAATTTTAACAGGAAAGGGGCGGTGTTGACTGACGAAACTGAATGTGTCAAGTCTTCTGACGAAACTGAAAACGGCTCGCGTCCGAGCGCCGCGACGGAGGAATCACGCCGGCGGTGACCTTGTTTGGGCGGCGCGGGGAGCGTGTGTGTGTCTGCGTGCGTGCTGGAGGGTGGGGGAACACATTCCCGTGCTCAGCTCTGAAGGGGAAGGCTCGGCCACCACCTGTTCTTGCTCGACAGGGCAGGGGCCGCACGGTCCGCGACGGAACACTCCGGCGCCGGCCAAAATACGGCGAACGGAGGCGAGAAAGAAGGGGGAAATAAGGGGAAACGGCGGCGCAGCTCACCAGGAGGCGGATGGCGAACGGAAGGGAGTCAAGGTGGTCGGAGACGAGCAGACGGTGCTCGGGGAGGCGAGGCGGAGCTTGGGGGCCGCGCAGTCGTCGTGGAAGAAGAAGAAGAAGTGGTGCCTCCCGTCCGTCCTGCGCGCGTCGATGGTGAAGAGGAGGCCGGGGAGGCGCTGCTGGCGTGCGGGGGAAGGAGATGGCGGCCGGAGTCACCAGGGGCCCGAGCTCGTCTCGTCGGTGTTCATGGCGTTGGCGTGCGCGAGGAGAGAGCGAGCGGCGGCGGGGGAGGAGAAGATTAGGGGCTAGGGTTAGGTTTTCGGCGCTAGATATAGGGGAGAGGAGAGGATGTGGCAGTGGGGGAGCTGTGAGGCGAGCTTGGCAGAGGGAGAGAGCTCCATGCCGCTGGAAAGGGAGTCTCCTCTGCGCGTCCGTATGAGGACGAAGGAGAGGGGAGTGGGCCGTGGACCGGCAGCTGGGCTGAGATGGGCCGAGCTGGCCCAGCTCGGCCAGGGGGTTATTTTTCTTCTCCTGTTTTTATTTTTCTTTTACAAAACTTTCTGATTTTTGTATTTGTGAAATAAATAAGAGAAAGAGACAAAAGAACTTTTGAATAATTTTTACAAGTTTCAATTTAGTCATATTAATATCTAGTTTGGTTATTTATAAATAATTTGAAACTTCAAATGAATTTATTTGAAAGCATTTGAATTCAAAATAAGAATTTAAAATTTGGGAAACATTTGGGAGACATATTTAATTAAATGCAACCAATTATGGAATGATGACATGATTCAACAATTTTATTGCACACCAAAAGGAAAGTTACAGTTGGGCTGTTACAACACTCCCCCCCTCAAAGGAATCACGCCCCGAGATTCTTCATGGAGCAACAAAGAGGTTGGGGTACTCGGCACGGAGATGGTCTTCACGTTCCCATGTAGCTTCCTTGTCAGAATGATGAGACCATTGGACCTTGTAGAACTTGACAGTGTTGTTACGGGTGCGACGTTCAGCTTCGTCAAGAATGCGAATCGGTTGTTCCACATAAGAGAGATCTTCTCGAAGTTCAATTGATCCATGATCAACTGCACGACCTGGATCTTGGAAGCACTTCTTGAGTTGTGACACGTGGAAGACATCATGCACTTTGGAGAGGTTTGGAGGAAGTTCCAGACGGTAAGCCAATTCACCACGCCTTGAAAGAACGTTGAAAGGCCCAACATAACGTGGAGCGAGTTTGCCTTTGATGCCAAAGCGTTGCGTGCCTCTCAGAGGAGTGACACGAAGGTAAGCTTGATCACCAGGTGCATAGACCATGTCACTGTGCTTGCTATCATAATAGCTTTTCTGCCGAGACTGGGCAATCTTCAGATTATCACGAATGATGCGAACCTTTTCTTCAGCCTCCTGGATAATATCCGGCCCAAAGAATGGACGTTCACCAGCTTGAGACCAATTGAGAGGAGTTCTACATTTGCGGCCATAGAGAGCTTCAAATGGAGCCATGCCTAAACTTGCTTGGAAGCTGTTGTTGTAGGAAAACTCAGCATACGGAAGGCAATCCTCCCATTTCATGCCAAAGGAGATAACACAAGCTCTGAGCATATCTTCCAGAATTTGGTTTACTCTTTCAACCTGTCCACTTGTCTGCGGATGGTAAGCTGTGCTGAACAGAAGTTTAGTACCCAAGGCTTTCTGAAAGCTATCCCAAAATCGAGAAGTGAAGATACTTCCACGATCTGAGCTTATTGCCAAAGGAACACCATGTAAAGGAACCAGTCTTGTCATATAGAGTTCTGCCAACTGACTAGCTGATACTGTCTCTTTGACTGGAAAGAAGTGAGCCACTTTGGAGAGACGATCAATGACAACAAAGATTGCATCGTTGCCTTTCTTGGACTTTGGAAACCCAGTAACGAAGTCCATCTCGATTTTGTCCCATTTCCAATCAGGAATTTGCAGTGGTTGAAGAAGTCCAGGTGGTCTCTGATGAACTGCCTTGACACGACAGCAAACATCACAATGAGACACATAGCGAGCAATTTCACGCTTCATCCTGGTCCACCAATAGATTGACTTGAGATCCTGGTACATCTTTGTGCTGCCAGGGTGAATAGAAAGCGGAGTATCATGAGCCTCCTTGAGAATGAGTTCTCTTAAGCTGTCAAGTTTGGGCACTACAATGCGTTCTTCAAACAGCAAGGTACCCTTGTCATCGAGAGAGAAACTCTTGTACTTATCCTTGCCAATGTTGTCTTTGATATTCTTAACACCAGAATCACGCAACTGTGCGGCACGGATCTTATCCTCAAGTGTGGGAGTGGCAATCAAGTTTGCAAGATAACCAGAGGGAACCACTTGAAGATTGAGTTTCTTGAATTCTTCATGAATAGGAGTTTGGATGTCCTCAACCATGAGGTTGTTGCAATAGGACTTGCGACTGAGAGCATCAGCCATTACATTAGCTTTGCCTGGAGTGTAAGAGATGGTAAGATCGTAATCTGAGAGTTTCTCAAGCCACCTTGTTTGCCTGAGGTTCAAGTCCGGTTGAGTGAAGAGATATTTGAGACTCTTGTGATCAGTGAAGATCTCACAGCTGTGCCCCAACAAATAAGGTCTCCAAGCCTTGAGGGCATACATGATTGCTGCAAGTTCAAGATCATGTGTAGGATAGTTGAGCTCATGAGGCTGCAACTGGCGAGATGCATAAGCCACAACTTTGCGTTCTTGCATGAGGACTGCGCCTAGTCCTTGAAGTGATGCATCGCAGAATATTTGGAAAGGTTTGGAAGTGTCTGGGCCAACTAGAACAGGAGTAGAAGTGAGTTTAGCTTTCAGGAGATTGAAACTCTCATCACACTTTGGAGTCCAAAGAAACTTTCTATCCTTCCTTGTAAGATCGGTGAGAGGCTTAGCGATTTTCGAGAAGTTCTCAACAAATCGACGGCAATAGCTAGCCATGCCAAGGAAACTCCTGACTTGTTTCACCGATGTAGGAGGCAACCATTCAACAATGGCCTTCACTTTTTCTGGATCCACAGAAATGCCCTCAGAAGAGATGACATGACCAAGGTAGGATACTTTAGGAAGCCAGAATTCACACTTGGAGAACTTGGCGTAGAGACGGTGTTCTCAGAGTTTCAACAAGATAAGACGTAGATGTTCTCCGTGTTCTTCTTCGGTTTTGGAATAGATAAGAATGTCATCGAGATAGACTACCACGAACTTATCGAGGTATTCCATGAAAACGAAGTTCATGAGACGTGAGAAAGTCGCCGGAGCATTTGTGAGACCAAAAGACATGACAGTGTATTCGTAGAGACCATAACGAGTGGTGAAAGCTGTCTTTGGAATGTCTTCTTTGCGGATCTTGATCTGGTGATAACCTGACCTCAAGTCCAACTTGGAGAAAACCTTAGCACCAGCCAGTTGATCGAACAGATCGTTGATGCGAGGGAGAGGATACTTGTTCTTGATGGTTTTCTTGTTCAGAGGACGGTAGTCAACAACTAGTCGCTCAGTCGTGTCCCTCTTTTTGACAAACAGAGTAGGACAACCCCAAGGAGAAGTACTAGGTTGAATATGACCTTTCCTTTCCAACTCCTCTAGCTGTCTCTTAAGCTCAGCCAGTTCTTTGGGGCCCATCTTGTAAGGACGTTTGGAGATAGGAGCAGTGCCCGGTTCTAGTTCAATAACGAACTCGACGGCTCTGTCAGGTGGCATACCTGGTAATTCTTCAGGAAAGACGTCAGGAAAGTCTCGGACCACCGGAATAGCTTCTATGGAAGGAAGAGGATCAACATTGAGAGCGAAAAGGCGAGCCGAAGATGTTTGGTTTGGAGAATAGACTATCTGTCCAGAAGGATGAGAAAGAGTTACAGTCTTTGTGGAACAGTCTATCTTAGCTTGATTGGCCTTCAACCAATCCATGCCCAGAATGACATCAATATCAGAATTGCCGAGAATTATTAGAGATGCCAAGAAGATATGGCCTCCAATTTGGATTTCATTGTCGTGGCTTATCTTGGAAGAAGTCATTTGCACGCCGGGGGAAGTGACAGTGAGATTGCTCGAGAGGGGTTCGTGAGGTAAACTATGAGTTACAGCAAACTTAGTTGAAACGAAAGAATGAGATGCTCCTGTATCGAACAACACCCTAGAAGAGATAGAGTTGACGGGTAGTGTACCAAGAACAACTTCTGGAGCTTCTTCTGCTTCCTCAGCCGTGATGTGGTTCACCCGCGCAGCACGTGCCGGAGGCCTGGTGTTGGGGACGAAAGGCCTAGCCGGGGCAGGTGCGCGGACCATCGCCTGAGTTGGAGAAGGGCGAGGTGGTGGAGGAAGTGTACGGGTCTCCGGGCAGTTGTTGGAGTAGTGGCCCGGTTTCCCGCACTGGTAGCAGGTCACGTTGGGGCGAGCGCCTGTTGGCCTTGGCGGTCCTCCGAAACCCCTCATAGCAAGAGCCGGGTTCGGTGGGCGAGGCGCAAGTCCTGGAGGTCCTGGCACGTAGGTAGCTCGTGCGAAGGCGCTGTTAGGCACCCAGAGCCGACGCTTCTGAGCAGGAGTGGCGGCGATTGACGATGAAGAAGAGTTGGTCTCACGAGAGTGCTTGCGCGACTTCTTGAAGACCTTGCGCCCATGCTCCTCATTGAGCGCGATGTTGACGAGGTCCTCGAAGTTGTCGGCCTTGACGAGGTTCAGCTTGTACTTGAGCGCGGGGTTGAAACCCTTGCGGAACTTGGCCATCTTCTTGGTCTCAGTGTTCACCTCATCTCCAGCGTAACGAGCAAGGCGATTGAACTCGCCATTGTACTCCATCACGTCCATCTTGCATTGCGTCAGCGAGTTAAACTGCTCGCGCATCCTGTCCATGAGACCTTCTGGGATGTGGTGGCGCAGGAAGGCTGCCCTGAAATCCCCCCAAGTGGTAACCACCCCGGGAGCTCTCATAGCCTGGAAGTTTTCCCACCATGAGGCAGACTTGCCCCTAAGCAGGTAGGACACGTAAGGCACCTTGTCATGCTCAGCCACGTGGGCGATAGCAAGGGTCCTTTCCATCTCGCGAAGCCAATCATCAGCTTCCAGCGGCTCAGTGGGGGAAGCGAAGTTCCTTGGACCCAGACCGAGGAAGTCCTTGATGGTTACACGTGCATTGCCTTCATTGCGATGCCCGTTGTTGTTCTGGTAGAATTGGTTCTCGGCCATTTGAGCCAGAACTTGGGTCATCTGACCAAGCAACTCCGTGATTGGAGGCGGTGGTGGTGCGTCTTCCGCATTGCGGTTGTTCCTGGTGTTCGTCATCCTGAAGACATTGGATATTAGAACAGCGACAAGATACACAAAGCCAGGGAAAACTTGGAAAGTCGAATTCTTGCTCAGAAAAACAGTTGCAAACTGTAGGATAACAAGGATAAGCTTCTCATAACAAAGGTTCATAACCATACACTTAGTTAGCCATCAGTACAACCACCAAGGTTTCAGTACTACAAGGACAGCTACTAGTACAAAGTTAACCATCCGTACAACCAACACGGTTTCGGTACAAAGGATAGCTACTACAACAAGGAAAAGATACAACTCGAAGACTAGCTCTCGCTTCCCTCAGAAGACGAAACTATGTTGCTGCGATGGGTGTAGCGATGATCGCAGTACAAGCGGTGGTCTCGCACAATGCGTCGCAACTGAACGGAGTAGGCATCTGGCGTCTGTGTCCCGTACAGTAGTGGTCCAACGTGGTCTGGATCAGTAGTGATCAGAGGACCCCGCTCTGGAGTGTATCCACCCACAGCAGACAGACGACTCGGAAAAGCGAGCTGGAACCTCGGGAAAGCGTCTGGTGGGACGTTCCCCCTGTCATACTGCCCCAGGTGAGAGAGTGCCCGGTGCAGCTGCTGACGGACTGCTGCTAGCTCCAAGCGTAGAGTCCCAGCAACTGAGTCTGAAGACTGGCCAAACTGAGCGGTCATGTCCAGAACCACGAGCTCGTACTGAGAGTCCGTGTAGGGGTAGTATGGAACATAGCAGAATGGATGGTTGTTGAAGCAGTAGTATTCCCTGCGCAGAGCCAGAGCTGCATCGTAAGCTGCCAAGTGTACTGCCATGTCCACAGTGGAAGCCTCAGCAACGTGCTTGTGCACAGTATCACCATCATCTCCACTGATCCAAACAGTAGCTCTGTAGAAGGTCAGTCCGTAATCCCTGGGGATCTCGGACACCTGGTACTCCGGGAGGTAGCTGAAACCGACATAGTCAACCATGTTTCTGAGAAACTTCGGGTAACCAGTAGTCTGCTCACAGTGGGTCTTACGCACCACCTGATAGTGCGCCATCTACATAGCAGTTTGAAGTAGAAGTTAGCCTCCGGAAACAAAAGGATTGATTGCACAGAACGAATTGTACAATGACAATGAGATGAAAGCCAGAGAAAGATAGAACAACAACTGATTGATTCGAGATTGAAACTGAACACAACCGAAGAAGTTGATAACCACCAAAACGACAAAAACCACCTGCAACTATGGTACTACGGAAAACCCAGAACACGTGATGTCCTAAATTTTAAAATTAAGGTGAGAAGGGAAATATCGTAACACTTCCTTACCAGAAGAACAGGGAGGGTGGGTGGGGAAAGAAGTAAAAGAACAGAATTCCTACTCTCACGTTTAAGATTTCCTGATAACTACAAAAATCTTTTTTTAGACTCAAACAACGACCAGTAGAAGGGAACCTGAGGGCGTTTAAGCTCTGATACCAACTGTCAGACCCTGAATTCAAGTTACACAAACAAAACGTATCGGTTGGGCCACACAACCAAGAACATACTGGGGTTACCAATCCCAGGAAGAATCAGGCCATGCTCGGAATGGATCATCGGCCGACAGTTCTTGGCGACCCCAACGTCACATACGTTTCCAGATTGTGCACGCAAGAACCCAAAAAGTCTTCCAACTCGTATACTTCAACCATACACACATGGTATACGAGTCGGATTTTTAACAAGTCGAAACCACAGAATAAACCTAAGACACAAAGAAAGGAAATAATATCCAAAAGCTCTCACTGAGCAAAATATATCAAATGGCACCAATCAGAGGACACATGTCCCAACATTACATCATGCAGCGGAAACACACCGGTCTGAGTACAGACAAGAAGCAAAGGGCTCAAGGCCGAAACGAAAAAGAAGGCCCATCCACGCAGTCCACCAGGAAGTAGCCCAGGGGAACTCTAACTACTCGTCGTAGCTCTCGTCGTCGAACTCCACGTAGTATCCACCCAACTGGTCGAGCGAAGGATCCTCAACTGCAGAAAAACCACAGCCCGCGAACGGGTCAATACACCGAAGCGTATCGAACAAGCTTAAGCTAACAGGTTACAAAACTGTAAGATTCCCAAAATATGGGGGTAAGTGTACGTAGCGGCAGCAGCACTAGCAAACTAAAGAGACACGCTAAACTTCCGTCTAATTAGAGAGGGATAAGAGAGCGTTTTAAATATCCACCTACAACTGACACCAGTCATAACCCATTCTCGAATTAACCCCCTCAACCAAGTATGAGGAAGCAATCCGGGAAAAACTCACACTTAACACTTTTAGTTACCATTTAGGGTGTAATTAATACTATATTACTAGTCACATTAATTAACAATGATTAGGTGTAAGTTGTCTAGATCTTGTTAGCCAACATCATCACCAAAGTCGTCCATAACCGTGGACACGGCTCATCGATAAGATTATACCCTGCAGGGATGCACTACAGTACCCATACTCGCATGATCAACCCGTGCGGATCTCTCAACACGACTCATTCCTTCTCTACAGCAAGTCCAAATGCCACCCATATGAGTTGTTACCCGCGTCAGGAGTCCGGCCGAATCTCAATTGCGGACTCATTAGTTTGTGACTACGCCACCATGCGGCTCAAAACACAGTAGGAACTGTCTGCTACGCGACGTACCACCCCGGTATGACCCCCCGTATCAAGTAACCTCTCATCGAACATCATCATCATGCACATGCATATGAGCGAATGGAAAACCCGAACTACTTGCGGCACATGGACGAGCTGCGGATCCGTTCAAAGTCGAGGGGGGCTCCATTGGTCCACCCACAAGTGGTTAGTGCGCTCAGAATTGGATCCGAGGACAAAATCTCAGTTCCTAGGTCGACACTGAGCACAACAAAGCACCTCGCAAGGCCTTCCGCCTGGTGCCTTATCTTTTAATTATAGAACCCCAAAATAAGACAGCAGTTTATTATAGTAGAACAATATATTATACTAAGCATATGAGATAAAGACAAAGGAACGACTCGCTCAACCAATCCTAAGCATGCACTACGACTCGCAAAGGCCAACAGATAAACATGCAAGGGGTTATGGGTTGTGGGGATATAGCTTTATAGGCTGCAGGATAAACATATGATGGGATCGCAATTCAAGAATCGATAGCTAGGATAACATAGATCAAAAAGGCAGGAATGAAAACCCGATAATCGTGTAACCGGTTAGCAAAAGCTTGCCTGGCAGCTCGTAGCCTGGCACGATAGCTGGAACCTCAGTGTCGTAGGTACTCGCAGCAGACACGTCGTCGTCTACCCAAAGAGAGCCAAACACAAACAATAGGAAACAAAAATCAATACAGAGAAATGCGCAAACAAATGATGATGCGACATGGTATGCGATGATTAGGTCATATTAAAGCGGGGATGAAATCCCGGCAAAAGATTAGGGTGCAAGTTATTTGTGTAGCCATTAATTTAAATGTTACTTAATATAGCAGAAGTGGTGATCCAATTAATTTAAAAATGGAAAAGACATTAATTACTTAATTGCCCAATACATTCCACATTTAGGAATTAATTGCAATTGATTTATTTTTAACTCAAATTAAATATTTTAGCATGGCAAGGTATGGTATAAAAGGTATGAGCATATTAAATGGAATTAGGGTATTATATAATTATTACCCCTCCTACTCCAGATTTAAATAATTAATTGCATTTGTTAATTTAAAATAAGAATTTAAAATAAATGATGCAAAATGACAAAAGAATGTGATATTAATGTTTATTACATTTTTCTGATATAAAAACATATAAAGTTTATTTAATTTGAAGTTATAAATTAAAAGTTATGCATTTTATAAGTGTAGGGGTGTTTCTGTAAAACCCGAGGACTTATCCGTGATAGAAAACTAGCAGAGGAGGTCCTCTGTGCAAAATTCGAGAGGAAGGGGCTTCGGTGCAAAAATGACAATGCCCCGGAACTTTTCTCACCGCAGCGGGGGCGCACACAACGATTGACATGCGGGCCTAGGTCGCGCTGGCGCTGCGCTGGCTCCACGGTCACTGACCGGTGGGGCCAGGCTGTCAGCGAGCGGCGAAAAAAATGGGGCATTTTCCACTGCGCCCGGGGTTCGAACTCGCGACGCACTGCGGACGGATCGGCGCGCTTAGCCAGTAGGTCCAGTGCGTGTTAGTGATAGGGTTAGGATCGTTTTAATTTTAACAGGAAAGGGGCGGTGTTGACTGACGAAACTGAATGTGTCAAGTCTTCTGACGAAACTGAAAACGGCTCGCGTCCGAGCGCCGCGACGGAGGAATCACGCCGGCGGTGACCTTGTTTGGGCGGCGCGGGGAGCGTGTGTGTGTCTGCGTGCGTGCTAGAGGGTGGGGGAACACATTCCCGTGCTCAGCTCTGAAGTGGAAGGCTCGGCCACCACCTGTTCTTGCTCGACAGGGCAGGGGCCGCACGGTCCGCGACGGAACACTTCGGCGCCGGCCAAAATACGGCGAACGGAGGCGAGAAAGAAGGGGGAAAGAAGGGGAAACGGAGGCGCAGCTCACCAGGAGGCGGATGGCGAACGGAGGGGAGTCGAGGTGGTCGGAGACGAGCAGACGGTGCTCGGGGAGGCGAGGCGGAGCTTGGGGGCCGCGCGGTCGTCGTGGAAGAAGAAGAAGAAGTGGTGCCTCCCGTCCGTCCTGCGCGCGTCGAGGGTGAAGAGGAGGTCGGGGAGGCGCTGCTGGCGTGCGGGGGAAGGAGATGGCGGCCGGAGTCACCAGGGGCCCGAGCTCGTCTCGTCGGCGTTCATGGCGTTGGCGTGCGCGAGGAGAGAGCGAGCGGCGGCGGGGGAGGAGAAGATTAGGGGCTAGGGTTAGGTTTTCGGCGCTAGATATAGGGGAGAGGAGAGGAGGTGGCAGTGGGGGAGCTGTGGGGCGAGCTTGGCAGAGGGAGAGAGCTCCATGCCGCGCTGGAAAGGGAGTCTCCTCTGCGCGTCCGTACGAGGACGAAGGAGAGGGGAGTGGGCCGTGGACCGGCAGCTGGGCTGAGATGGGCCGAGCTGGCCCAACTCGGCCAGGGGGTTATTTTTCTTCTCCTGTTTTTATTTTTCTTTTACAAAACTTTCTGATTTTTGTATTTGTGAAACAAATAAGAGAAAGAGACAAAAGAACTTTTGAATAATTTTTACAAGTTTCAATTTAGTCATATTAATATCTAGTTTGGTTATTTATTAATAATTTGAAACTTCAAATGAATTTATTTGAAAGCATTTGAATTCAAAATAAGAATTTAAAATTTGGGAAACATTTGGGAGACATATTTAATTAAATGCAACCAATTATGGAATGATGACATGATTCAACAATTTTATTGCACACCAAAAGGAAAGTTACAGTTGGGCTGTTAGAGTGAACAAGGCTCTGATACCAATTGAACGGGAATCCGGCACCTAGAGGGGGGGGGGGTGAATAGGTGCTATTACAAATTTTAGGTCTTTTCAAATTTTAGGCTCAACACAAAGGTAAATTCGCTAGATATGCAACTACGGTGAATTTACCTAAATGAGAAACTAAGCAATAAGAAGATAAGCAAGTAAGGGAGCAAAGGGTAAAGGGAACCTGAAAGAGCATCTTCTAATTGACCCTTGTTTTGGTGCTAATGACAACACAATATGTGTTCTAACATGGCTATTAAAGTTGCAGGTTGTATCTAAGATCCTAGCAAAAAGGAAACGATCGAAACGGGCGCTGCGAAAGCTCTCCAGCAAGCCTTGCTCCAGGCAGCGGTAGTACCGCTGGCATCAGCGGTAGTACCGCTGCACTGGACTTGCCCGGGCCTTGGCTACCGCTGGCGGTACCGCCCGAGCTACCGCCGTTTTCGGCGCTCTGTTGCGCGGTGCGGTACCCCCAGCGGTACCAGAGCGGTACTACCGTCGCACAGCGGTACTACCGGCCCTTCCAGCGGTAGTACCGCTGCGTGTTTTTTGCAGGTTCGCAGGACCAGCGCGAAGTCAAGGTACCGCTGGCGGTACCGCCGGAGGTACCGCCGATTTCACCCGTCTGTTTCTCAGAGCGGTACCTCCAGCGGTACCGGAGCGGTACTACCGGGCTCCTCAGCGGTACTACCGGTATAGGCAGCGGTAGTACCGCTGCGTGTTTTTTGCAGGTTCGCAGGACCAGCGTGAAGTCAAGGTACCGCTGGCGGTACCGCCGGAGGTACCGCCGATTTCACCCGTCTGTTTCTCAGAGCGGTACCTCCAGCGGTACCGGAGCGGTACTACCGGGCTCCACAGCGGTACTACCGGTACCGCCAGCGGTAGTACCGCTGCGTGAAGTTGGAGTCGCAGTAATGCGCAAGAAGCGGGCGACTTCTGGATTCAAAGGTCCAGCGGTACTACCGCCGGGTCCAGCGGTAGTACCGCTGCGGGAGTTATTGCTCCAAACGGCCAGATTTGGAAGAGGCTATAAAAGGACCCCTTCACCTACCTTTGAAGATTGGAGCTTCTACACTCTCTCACCTCCATTGATGCAAAGCTAAAAGCTCCAAGCTCTCCCAATCCTCCCACCCAAACTCGTTGATCTTTGGAGGATTGAAGGAGGAAGCCCCGATCTACATCTTCACCGAGCCGTTCTTCATTTCCCCCTCATTCATTTGAGGGAATACTTGCTAGGGCTTCCACTAGGAAACCTAGCCCATTGTTGTACTTACCTATTGTCTTTGTGACAGATTGTAGCTGTTCGGGAGCCCCCAAGCCCTTTGTGGGTCGTGCCCCGAATCGTTGTTGTAAAGGCTCCGGATTCCGCCTCGAAGGATTCCGATAGTGGAAAGTGGACCAAACCTTTGTGGTGCGGTTCACCGGAGATTAGGGTGAGGCCTTTGTGGCCGTTGAACCATTGTGTTGGTTCACACCTCTCCAACGAGACGTACTCCCATTCAAGGGAGGAACTCGGGAATACATCCTTGTCGTCTCGTGTCTTCACTTCGGTTTCTTCTATCCTTATTTATTGCCTTATTATATCTTGCTTAGTTGCTAGCTTGTCATATAGGAAATTCACCTTAGTTGCATATCTAGTGAATTTACCTTTTGTGTCAAGCCTAATTTGAAAAAGAACTAAAATTTGAATTAGCACCTATTCACCCCCCCTCTAGGTGTCATACCGATCCTTTCAATTGGTATCAGAGCTAAGGCTCTCTTTTCGGGTTTAACCGCCTAAGAGAAGTATGACACAAAGTGAGGATGAGACCGCAAGGCTTGCCGAGGCTAATGAGTCCCTTAAAAAGGACCAAGCCACCGCGGCATCCATGGCCGATATCAAAGCTTTGGAATCAACTTTGACATCTTCCATGGATGCTAGGTTTAATGAGTTTCGTGACTTGCTCAATAAACTCATTAACAACAAGCCCTCGGATATCATCCCGCTTGAAAAAGCTTCTAACTCCGATGAGGGTGGACCCAAGGAGGATAAAGAGCAAAAAGAGAAGGAGGTGAAAGCAAATGATAAGCCTAAGTCATCTCCCAACTCGCATGAGGAAAATGAAGAGTATCATGCCGTTCGGGGATGGTACTCTCCCGATCCAATTATCACTACCCGCATAAACCCTTTAGGTCCCCCACCTAAGCTTAATGCTTTAGCTTTTGCTAGTTGGCAACGCTCAATGAAATCTCATGTCAACAGTGCCTCCATCGAGCTTTGGAGGATTATTGAAGAAGGATACATAGTGGAGGATCCAAGCAACATGACCAAGAGAGAGTTCGCCGAAAAGCAACTAAACGCTTCCGCTCTCCATATGATTGAACTCTCCTTGAGCGACAACGACAAGCATCATGTTCTACATGCCACCACCGCCAAAGAAGCTTGGGATTGTCTTGAGCGTGCCTTCCTTGGAAATGAAAGCATGAAGAGAAATAGATATGAATCTTTGAGCAATGCCGCCGAAGGTTTCTACATGCTTGACAACGAGACCCATGAAGAGATGTATGGTAGACTCAAGACTCTTGCCAAAGCCTTTTATGATGTGGGAGCAACATATGTTGATGATGCTTGGGTCAAGAGGAAGTATGAGAATGCTCTCTTGCCCTCGGAGCCAATGGAGTTGAAGTCTATTCAAGGAAGATACAACTACCTTCAATTGTCTTCCCATGAAGTTATGCAAGAAGTCCAAGCCTCCAAGGTTGCCACCAAGAATGCCGAAGATAACCGTGCTAGGGCCATGGGAATGAGACAAGGTCCCTCTCTTGCCTTGAAGGCCAAGGTGACTTGCCTAGATGCCAATGATGAAGTTGAAGCTTGTCCCGACAACATTGCCCCACATGATCTTGAGCAAGCCCTCAATGGTCACATTGCACTTGCCACAAGAGTGTTTTGGAATGACCCGGCTAGTGCTAAAGCTCGTGTTGATCGAGATAACAACACAAGTGGCAAGAAAGAGCTTGCCTCAAGGACAAAGACATGCTACAATTTTCATGACAAGAACCACTACATAAGAGAGTGCCCTTATGAGAACCGTGAACAAAATGGTGGGAAGCTTATCCCAAAGGATCACTCCAAGTTGATTCAAAAGAAGTCCGCAAGACCAAGAAAGCCTTTCTTCAAGAAGGCACCGAGAATTGTGTTGGTGGCACAAGAGGAATATGCCACAAGTGATTCCGAAGATGAAGATGCACCTAACAAAGAGGTATCCGCATTGGCTATTGTCTCCACTTCATCATCATCTCTCTTTGAATCCCCCAATGAGAACCTCTCCATCAACACCGCTCGTTGCCTCATGGCTCATGCCACCGAGGTATCATCCCCTTCTCCTAAGACTATACATGATCAATCTAGTCTTGAGATTAAGAAGGAACTAGTAGCCTTCGATACTTTTGTGACTAACTTGCAAGGTGAGGCCAAGGAACATGTTGAGTCTCTCATGAGACAACTATGTGCGGCCGAAGAACTTCTTCAAGAAAAGAGTAAGATTGAGAGAGAGGATTCTCTCACCATTGCTTCCTTGAATGCTTCTATCGCATCTTTAAATAGCTCTCTTGATGAAGAAAGTGAATATAGAACCACTCTAGAGGAAAGACTTGAATCTCTTGATGTTAAAAATGATGAAATCATTAGTAAAATCATTAAGGATAGAGATCATGTTTTTGCCAAATATAAAGTGATTAAAAAGGAGAAAGTTGAACTTGGGGTTGCAAATACTATACTCCTTGAGGATATGGAGAAGCTTGATAAAGCTCACAAGGTCTTGAAATAGACCCACTCCATCCTTGTTAAGTCTCATGAGCAACTCCAAACTCAACTCTCTAAAACTTGCTCAACTAGCATAACCATTCTTCCTCGTGTTCATGAAAATGTCATTGAAGAAAATGCTAGGTTAAAGGTGGGTCATGCTAAGACCTCTATTCCTAAAGGTAACGATAAGGGTTTTGCTTATTTGTTTGAGTTAAAACCACACAAAGGAAAGGAAGGTCTTGGGTATGTGGCCGAGGCAAAGAAGAAGGTGAGCAACACCAAGGAGAACAAGACCAAGCCCGCACAGGCTAAGACTAACATTGCGAGTGGTAATGCCACTAGGGGCAAGACCACTCGTAGTGACTTTGCGGGGCATAACAATCCCAAATACATTCTTTATGTTGATTATTATGGTGATGTTTATGCAAAATATGTTGGTCCTTATGATGGTTACATTGACTATTCTATTTGGGTTCCTAAGACCCTTGTTGCTAACCGAAAGGGACCCATTGAGAAATGGGTACCTAAATGCAAGAAATGAATTCTTGTAGGACTATGCTTCCGGTGGATATAAATGGGTGATTGATAGTGGATGCACTAGTCATATGACCGGAAGCAAGGAGATCATGACGGAGTTGAGACCAAATTTAAATCACTCAACCGTCTCTTATGGTGACAAGTCCAAAGCCGAGGTAAAGAGTCTTGGCAAGGTGGTAGTTGCAAGGGATATCACCCTTGTAAATGTCATGCTTGTTGAGTCTCTAGGTTACAATCTTATGTCCGTTCGTGCTCTTAATAAGATGAACTTTGATGTCTATTTTACTCTTGATATGGTGGTACTCTTGAGGAGCAAGACTCTAAAGGTCATGTTCGTTGGGCATGTTGAAAATGAGTTGTTTGTGGTAGACTTTTCGGGGTCAACCAACACTCAAGCAATATGCCTATTCGGAAAGGCCGACGTGGGGTGGTTGTGGCATCGCCGCTTGTCCCACGTTAATATGAGAACTTTGCAAAGTCTCCACAAGGGTGGCCACATTCTTGGACTAAATGAGAATGTTTCTTTTTCTAGAGATCGTCTTTGTAGGGCTTGTGTTGAAGGAAAGATGCATGATTCTCCCCACCCAAGCAAGACCATCATCTCATCATCAAGGGTATTGGAACTTCTTCATGTTGATCTTTTTGGTGCCGTACCTCAACCTAGCCTTGGTGGGAAGAAATATTGTTTGGTGATTGTCGATGACTATTCAAGATTCACTTGGGTTTTCTTCTTCAAGACGAAGGATGAAACTCAACAAACCATCATCGATTTCTCCAATGAAGTTCAACGTCAACACAATCTTCCCATATTGGCCATTAGAAGTGACAATGGCTCCGAGTTCAAGAACTACACCCTAAATGAGTTTCTTAGCGACGAGGGAATTCGACATCAATACTCCGCCGCATATACTCCTCAACAAAACGGTGTAGCCGAGAGGAAGAACCGGACTCTTATGGATATGGCTAGGTCCATGTTGGCGGAGTTTAAGTCTCCACTCTTCTTGTGGGCCGAAGCTATCTCCACGGCGTGTCACTCCTCCAACCGGTTATTCTTTCGCAAAGGGAAGAAGGAAACTCCATATGAAATGCTTACCGGCAACAAGCCCAACATCTCCTACTATCGAGTCTTCGGTTGTAAGTGTTTCTACAAAATCAAAGGTGTACATCTTTCTAAGTTTGAAGTTAAAGCCTTAGAAGGTGTTCTTGTTGGGTATGGTGCAAACTCTCACACTTATAGAGTCTATGACAAATCCTTAGGGAGAGTTGTAGAATCTTGTAGTGTGAGGTTTGATGAGAATGACGGCTCCCAAGTGGCGCAATTTCATGTTTGTGATGTAGATAACGAGGAACCTCAAGATGCAATACAAAGAATGGGTGTTGGATTTCATCGCCCCATCGAGATTCATCATGAGCCTCCTCAAGGAAGTACAAGCTCCACTCAAGTGGAGATTCCATCATCACAAGTTGAAATGGCACCCTCTATGGAAGCAAATGAGACACCTATCCAAGAACAAGATCAAGATCCTCCTCAAGTTGACCAAGAGATCTCACAAGATTCAAGAACTCCTATTCTCAACCCTAGTCAAGATCAAGAGCACGAGCATCCATCTTCTCCCATCATCGAAAATGTGCAACAAGATGGCAATGCTCATCACGACCGTCAAGACGGGGACTCAAATGATCTAGATGATCAAGCCGAAATCCCACGCAACAATGGGGATATCGAAACCCGTCGTCAAGAAAGAGTCAAGAGAAACTTGGAAATCAAGTGTCACAAGCTTGAAGCCATTATTGGTGATGTATCTCGCAAGGTCTCCACAAGAAGTCAATTGGCAAGCTTTAGTGAACATCAAGCTCATATCTCTATGATTGAACCAAAGAAGGTGTTTGAAGCACTTGAAGATCCGGATTGGTTGGAAGCCATGCATGAAGAACTCAACAACTTCAAGCGCAACAAAGTATGGAATCTAGTAGAAAAACCAAAGGATTGCCGCAATGTTATTGGCACCAAGTGGATATTCAAGAACAAGCAAGATGAGCATGGATTGGTTGTAAGGAACAAGGCGAGATTGGTAGCTCAAGGGTACTCTCAAGTTGAAGGCATTGATTTTGGAGAGACCTATGCTCCCGTGGCTCGTCTTGAGTCCATCCGTATCCTACTTGCCTATGCATCTCATTTTAATTTTAAGTTGCAACAAATGGATGTGAAGAGTGCATTTCTTAATGGTCCCTTAAAGGAGTTGGTATATGTAAAGCAACCTCCGGGATTTGAGGACCCACACTTCCCAAACCATGTCTACAAGCTTGATAAGGCCCTCTATGGTCTCAAACAAGCACCTCGAGCTTGGTATGAGCACCTAAGAGAGCTATTGCTAGACCGTGGCTTTGAAGTGGGGCAAATCGATCCCACTCTCTTCACAAAGAGGGTAAAAGGGGAACTTTTCATATGTCAACTTTATGTTGATGATATTATCTTTGGCTCATCTAACAAAGCTTTTAATGATGAATTTTCAAAGCTTATGACCGATAGGTTCGAGATGTCCATGATGGGAGAGTTGAAATTCTTTCTTGGTTTTGAAATCAAGCAATTAAGTGGAGGGACTTTCATCTCTCAAGCCAAATACATCCAAGATATGCTCAAGAGGTTCAAGATGCAAGATGCAAAAGAAAAGAGGTTTCCTATGGACACCAAATGCCATCTTGAACTTAGTCCAAAGGGTAAAGATGTCGATCAAAAACTCTATCGCTCTATGATTGGTTCTTTGCTTTATCTTTGTGCATCTAGACCCGATATTGTGTTGAGTGTAGGAGTGTGTGCAAGGTATCAAGCGGCCCCTAAAGAAAGTCACTTGATAGCGGTGAATCGAATCTTCCGATATTTGGTTCATACCCCAAGGTTTGGTTTGTGGTATCCTAGGGGGTCCAACTTCTCTCTTGCCGGTTACACGGATTCGGATTGGGCCGGTTGCAAGGATGATAGGAAGTCTACTTCCGGTGCATGTCAATTCCTTGGGAAATCTTTGGTGAGTTGGTCCTCCAAGAAGCAAAATTGCATATCCTTATCTACCACCGAAGCCGAGTATGTGGCGGCCGCTAGTGCTTGCACTCAATTACTTTGGATGAGGCAAACTTTAAAGGAATACGGTGTCCTTTGTGACAAAGTGCCTCTTTTATGTGACAATGAAAGTGCTATCAAGATTGGTCACAACCCGGTGGAGCACTCAAGAACGAAGCATATTGAGATTCGCTATCATTTTATTCGAGATCACATCAACCGGGGTGACATTGAGCTTGGTTATATTCCCACGAAGATTCAACTCGCCGACATGTTCACGAAGCCACTTGATGAAGCGAGGTTCACATTTTTTAGGCATGAGCTAAATATCGTGGATTCTAGGAGCGTTGGTTGACTACCTTGCATGCACACCTCTATCTTAGCTATATATATTTGTTCTAGGTGTAGGCATGGATATAGGGGGAGTGCGGTCCTAATCCATTGGACTATCCCTCCCCCCATTATGCCGATAGCAAGTGTTCTTTTACCTCTATATTCATTCTTATGTCTAAATGAGCTAAAATGACGAGTATTGGTTATGTACCCAAGATATATCTTCGCGGTGACATGCCATACACTCCAACATGGTGGCCTCGGCCACCGCCCTCTTCTCCTTGTAAGAAGAGTTGGTTTTTCCTGACCTTTTCGTGGATTTCTTTTGCCTCATCTTGGTCTTGTGGGAAACACACTCATTTTGGTCTTCTTGACTTTCATGCGTTTTGCAAAGTGCGTGTGAAGTACCACTCTCAGTTTGAGTTTCTATCCTAAGCCCTCACTTACTTCCCTAAAGCCCTTCTACCTCTAAATGCTTTGTTTCATGATCTTGGTTGTGTGGATGGTCGGAACCGGCGTGAAAAACGCGTTGTGGGCATCGTTTTGAGCCACAACAATTTTTCCCCAGGCGCCGGTACTACCGGTCCCCCAAGCGGTACTACCGCTGCGTCGCACCAAGCGGTACTACCGCTGTATACAGCGGTACTACCGGGCGCAGCGGCAGTTGCGCTCGGGCGCCCGACAGAACCGGGGCGGTACTACCACTGGACCGAGCGGTACTACCGCCGCGGGAGATCTGGACTCAAGGGCACGGGGCTGGGCGGTTTGAGAGTGCATTCTCTCACTCTCCCCCAGCCCCATCTCCTTCTCCTCCACATCCCCGCCGCCGCCAGCCACTCCACCGCCGGGAAGAGCCCTTCCCCGGCCTAGGACCTTGTGCTCCTCGCTCCGGGAGGCCTCTAGCTTCTCTCCTCCTCCTCGATCCTTCACCATGAGCTCCGGTAAGCCAAATCCCTCTCTCTCATCTAGTAGATGGATAGAGATGATATTAGTGCTTTTCTCTTCGGATGTGTGGTGAATGAGTTGGTAGAGATGCTTCTTTATGGATTAAGAACCTTGTGTAGAAGTTTCATGGAAAGTTATAGGCTAGATTTAAAGTTCCCATCTTAGATTTGTTCGAGCAACCCTAGTTAGGTCTAATGCTTGTCTTAAGCCTTACATCTACTCATTGTTGCACCTTCAAACCCAAATGTGGTACTTTACCTCTAGATTTACTCTTCCTAGAATTTTGAACACTCGTGTTCTTCGTTCATAATTCATGAAATTTGTGCATTCTCATCTATATGCTTTCCATCTCTTGCTATTCACAGGTAGTGGTCGTACCAAGTCCGTTGCGAGTAGGAAGAAGCAAAGGACCGCTTCCACTGATGAACAAGATGCCCTTGATGGATTGCAGCGCCGAAGGTTCCCGGCATCATCAAAGTCCCTTCCCAAGCGCCCGAAACAGCTAGTCAACTCAGTGAGCCCGAGTTTGTGGCAAAGAGAGCTGTGGATTTCTATGTGATTGATCGTATGGATCAAATACCCTCCGTTCGCGGCAACAATCCTTTCTTCCACAACACCTTCCAAGAAGAGTGCTACCGGGAAATCCTTTTGAAAAAACCAAAGGACAACACCGTGATCCAACACCACATCAACGTTGAGTTCATGAGGTCCAAGCCCAACTACTTTGGTGAAGCTTTGGAAATCTGTGAGGAATTTGACCTCTTTCACATCATGGAGCTTGAGCAAGACTATGATGAGGAGATTGTGGCTCAGTTCTTAGCCACCGTGCACATGGGCAATGAGACAACAAGAAGAATCAAGTGGATGACTAAAGAGAAAGTGTTTGAAGCCACTTGGGAAGATATTGCCGAGTCCCTCAACTATCAAGAGTTCGGCCCTTTTCCTCCGGAAGAGTTTGATGAGACTCACTTCCGTGTTCACTTCCAAGGAGGAAGTGCATTTGGTGTTGAGAAGCTTGCTCCCCTCTACAACCCGGATAGTGCGGATAAGTGGAGGTATGGAGATTCCAAAGGCCTATACCCCACTTGGGACATCATGCACCGCATCTACCGTGAGACAATCAATCCAAAAGTAGGCAACATTGATGAAATCCATGGCTACTTGAAGAACTTGATGGTTCTCACTATGCAAATGAAGGGACAAGGCAAGAAGCTTGATGTGATGGACTTCATTTGGCATGAGCTATGGCATGTGATTAGCAAGAAGAAGAACATCTCCTTTGCTCCTTTGATCATGAGGATCGTGGTGTGGAAGTGGCTTGAGCACAATGACATTGATGATCTCGGTGACACCGAGAAGTGGACCCCTCACAAGGGCAAGAGGCTCCTTATCAAGCCCCACAAGCTCAAACCTAGGAAGGAGAAGGAAGTGGTGGATGAAGCCGAGTCCTCCAAACCCTCCAAAGGTGGTTCTTTTGCTTGGATGGCTCGTGCTATGAAGAAAATCTTCCAAGTATCCAAGAAAGTTGAGAGGCATCAATATGATGACCATAAGGAGAAGATGAAGGCTCGCCAAGTTGAGGTTGCTTGCCGCCGTGCCGCGGGGGAAGATGTGCCTTCCGGGTCCGAGCAACACATCCCCACGTGGGATGAATGGCAAGCCAAGGATGACGAGGGCGAGATCATCACGTGGTCGAGCCCGGAACATGATGGTGCTTCTTCCTCTTACACGGATTGGGACCCTTGGGGCGTGTAGGTCCGATCTTTTCCCTTTTTGGTGCTTTGGTGCCAAAGGGGGAGAGATAACTATTAAGGTTGCTCTCGGGAATTTGCATGGGTGGGTGTCACGAGCTCGTTTTCACTTATTTCGACCTTTTTAGCTTGTGAACACCTAAATTTATTAGTTCTTGTGGAACTCCTTTATGTATGCATGGTGTAAGACATGTGAAACTAGTTTTTCTATCTATGTGTTGCTTATCTGTCTTATGGTTAATATTGCATTTGTGATTGCTATCTTTGTGGCTTGGCTTGTAAAATTTAGGGGGAGTGTTGATTCTAGATGTTGTGTATTCGTGTATTCAAAGCACTCTAAGAATATGCACACATCTAGGGGGAGCTCCGTCGAAATTTTATGAACCCTCGCGTGTTATGTTGTGTTGTCACCAAACACCAAAAAGGGGGAGATTGAAAGAGCATCTTCTAATTGACCCTTGTTTTGGTGCTAATGACAACACAATATGTGTTCTAACATGGCTATTAAAGTTGCAGGTTGTATCTAAGATCCTAGCAAAAAGGAAACGATCGAAACGGGCGCTGCGAAAGCTCTCCAGCAAGCCTTGCTCCAGGCAGCGGTAGTACCGCTGGCATCAGCGGTAGTACCGCTGCACTGGACTTGCCCGGGCCTTGGCTACCGCTGGCGGTACCGCCCGAGCTACCGCCGTTTTCGGCGCTCTGTTGCGCGGTGCGGTACCCCCAGCGGTACCAGAGCGGTACTACCGTCGCACAGCGGTACTACCGGCCCTTCCAGCGGTAGTACCGCTGCGTGTTTTTTGCAGGTTCGCAGGACCAGCGCGAAGTCAAGGTACCACTGGCGGTACCGCCGGAGGTACCGCCGATTTCACCCGTCTGTTTCTCAGAGCGGTACCTCCAGCGGTACCGGAGCGGTACTACCGGGCTCCTCAGCGGTACTACCGGTATAGGCAGCGGTAGTACCGCTGCGTGTTTTTTGCAGGTTCGCAGGACCAGCGCGAAGTCAAGGTACCGCTGGCGGTACCGCCGGAGGTACCGCCGATTTCACCCGTCTGTTTCTCAGAGCGGTACCTCCAGCGGTACCGGAGCGGTACTACCGGGCTCCACAGCTGTACTACCGGTACCGCCAGCGGTAGTACCGCTGCGTGAAGTTGGAGTCGCAGTAATGCGCAAGAAGCGGGCGACGGCTGGATTCAAAGGCCCAGCGGTACTACCGCCGGGTCCAGCGGTAGTACCGCTGCGGGAGTTATTGCTCCAAACGGCCAGATTTGGAAGAGGCTATAAAAGGACCCCTTCACCTACCTTTGAAGATTGGAGCTTCTACACTCTCTCACCTCCATTGATGCAAAGCTAAAAGCTCCAAGCTCTCCCAATCCTCCCACCCAAACTCGTTGATCTTTGGAGGATTGAAGGAGGAAGCCCCGATCTACATCTTCACCGAGCCGTTCTTCATTTCCCCCTCATTCATTTGAGGGAATACTTGCTAGGGCTTCCACTAGGAAACCTAGCCCATTGTTGTACTTACCTATTGTCTTTGTGACAGATTGTAGCTGTTCGGGAGCCCCCAAGCCCTTTGTGGGTCGTGCCCCGAATCGTTGTTGTAAAGGCTCCGGATTCCGCCTCGAAGGATTCCGATAGTGGAAAGTGGACCAAACCTTTGTGGTGCGGTTCACCGGAGATTAGGGTGAGGCCTTTGTGGCCGTTGAACCATTGTGTTGGTTCACACCTCTCCAACGAGACGTACTCCCATTCAAGGGAGGAACTCGGGAATACATCCTTGTCGTCTCGTGTCTTCACTTCGGTTTCTTCTATCCTTATTTATTGCCTTATTATATCTTGCTTAGTTGCTAGCTTGTCATATAGGAAATTCACCTTAGTTGCATATCTAGTGAATTTACCTTTTGTGTCAAGCCTAATTTGAAAAAGAACTAAAATTTGAATTAGCACCTATTCACCCCCCCTCTAGGTGTCATACCGATCCTTTCAGAACCAAGTGAAGCACGCGGAGACGAAGATGTAATCCCGAGTTCCACCCAAGGGTGTACGTCTCGTTTGGAGAGGTGTGCGCTACCACAACAGGTTAGCCGCAACGCCACAAAGGCTCACCTTCTTCTCCGATGAACTCAACCACAAAGGTTTCGAGTCCACCTTCCACTATTGATCCCCTTTTAGGGCGGAGATCGAATCCCTTACAAACGCTTGAGGCACACACCCACAACTGAATTGGGGGCTCCCAAGAAGACCACAACAGGTCAAGGACCACAAAAGGTCAAGGTAACACCAAGAGTACAACAATGGTGAACTAGGTTTTCCCACCGGAAACCCTAGCCACGAAATCCCCAAATGAATGGGGGAGAAATGTAAATCCCTTCGGTGACGATGTAGATCTGGGCCTTCTCCTCCAATCCTCCAAAGATCTATGAATTTGGGTGGGGGGATTGGGAGATCTTGATGAATTGAGCTTTCAAGAAAGGTAGGAGAGAGAAAATCTGAGAGCTCAAAGTTCTTGAGTGAGTGAGGGGGTATTTATACTCCCCCTCAAAAACTGGCCGTTGGCTGTCTTGGGCACCCGGAAATTCCGGTTTAAGTAACACCGGAAATTCCGGTCACCCGGAATATCCGGGTCTTTGAAAATATCCGAGCTGAATTTCCGGTTGAGATCAGAACCAATTCTGAACTTGACTTAGTCGATTTTCTGAGGTTGACTCGGAATATCCGAGTCCTTGAAATTTCCGAGCTGAATTTCCGATTGGAGTCAGTGCCACTTCTGAATCTTGACTTAGCCAATTCTCCTGAGGTTGACTCGGAATATCCGGTTGGTGAACCGGAATATCCGGTTGGTGAACCGGAATATCCGGGTCCTTGAAATTTCCGGGCTGATTTTCCGATTGGAGTCAGTGCCACTTCTGAATCTTGACTTAGCCAATTTCTGGGGTCGACTCGGAATATCCGGTTGGGGAACCGGAATATCCGAGTCCCTGAAGAATTCCAGAAACTCTTTTTCTCTACAATTTGGCTTTAAGATTTGTGATATGAGTTTCACCCAAACTGAAATACTTAGCAATCGGATTAGTATATCATTGGTATTGTTAACTAACACACAAAACACTAGGGATTAAGAAATGTTCTTTCAGCAAGCGTTAGAAAAAAATAGATCATAACAATGATAACCAAGAAGCAAAGCAAACTTACTATATGACATAACGAGATATCATTGTTCATCTCAGGCCAACCGTTAAAAGATGTCGTCAAAGTCTTAATGTCTGGCATTACACGCCACTTAGGATGTTTTATGCCATTCGAGAATGTCGACTGCGTCAATACACAAGGTTAGAAACATGAGGATGACAATAATTACATGTGAATATAGCAACTTACACAAAATCTTAAGTCCATATTGTGCACGCGAGGATCTATACATAATTGTATATCTTCGCATGCCAATATATGCACAGCCATGTTGAAGCAGTCCTTGTCCATAAGCTGGTCTGATGTGAGAATGCCCTGAATTTGTTTCAGACTCAACCCCAATGGATATGGTTTTGAGCTTCGCACCCATTCTTTCCTATGAAACAGTCGACATGCATCACGATATCATCATAATATATTAACACTTAATGATTTTTATAATAAATGTTACTTACTCCAAACACTTTGCATCCTTAATGGACATGATGTATTTAACGATCTCGTCCAAATCAGGTGGGGCGGCCGACACCATGGAGGCTGGAAGGGTACATCTTTCTTTGTCTGCAACCGCTGAGTCTTGTTGGTTTGGATTCAATAACTCTTCAATATCAGAATCATATGCCTTTTCTTTTTCTTTATCGTCTGGTTATTTGTAGATCGGGCTACCTCTTATCTTATTTAGTTCCGACTCGTACAAAATGGCAACTAATTTTTTTCGGAATTCTTTCATATCCTTCTGCAAAGTAGCAAGAAGGAATACTCTCGTAATAATAATTTAAAGATGAAACCTACCAATTGAATCTTGAAAATCAAATACCTGGGTGACATGGTCAGAAATAATATCTCCTGTCCAATATTCCATAAAGTTCAGCATAAAAAATCTGCACGATGAACTACAAGATTATCAAATGGTGCGTAAGCATTTCATCCCCAAAAAATCAACATAATGAAACTATCTGCAATCTCGAGTGAAAATGTTTAATATTGTTGGCTATTAAATATGTATTTTGATCAAAGTAGTTTCGTAATTGAAAATGCTTATTAAGACCCCTGTGGCTCATGATGCATTTACCTCTGATGTGCAGAAGAAGTGATGTCTAGTTGAATGATATCATAAATTTGAGTCCAAGAAAATAAGTTACAATCATTCAACTATTTGTACACTCATAAATATATCGAATTTAGAAATGATTTGAGATTCTGATTCAACATACCCATCAGTTTGCACTTCTGTTTGAAAATGTTCTACTATCGGCCATGTTGTGACGTCAAGATCCTGCCACTTTTCACCTTTATTAAAGTTCTTCATTTGGGATACGATTTTCAAATGCCTCTCAAATCCCTGGAGATGTTATATGTGAAGAAAAAATTGATAATGAGGCAAAGACAATGTCAAGGGGAAAATCACAATCATCAATTACTTGCCATAAGAGCGAGATCACTCTGACTCATGCCAACCCCAAGGGAGTCCAGTACTTGTATCAACTGTTTTTTCGCATTGATGACCGCTAAATACCAGTGGGTCTTACTAATATTTACTGGAATAAAGATCTGAAAGAAAAATATATTAAGCTGAATTCAAATGTAAAAAATATATATTGAACCCGATGCATATATATAGTTAATTCTAACCATGTCATGCTTTAGATAAAGATGCATATGTTCTATGATGTGATGATGTTCCTTCTTGTCCTTTTTCAGCAAGGCAGAGACAAATGTGTTGGCCATGAATACCTTACCACCCTCTCTATCCAAAAGATGATCGCATGAGCGCATACAATATATGTACGCATTTAAAACCTGTAATTGGACATATAAAATGCAAATGAATTCAATACATTTCAGACACTAATGTGTAAATAGTGGTCTCAAACTATGTTGACTTACATCGTCGGGTAAGAAACCATCATCACGTGTAAGACATGTCAAGTCGTCATTCGATAATAAGGCATCATAGATATCCACGAACTTTGTCGCCGGCCGCACGAGCGTCGCCCTCTCCTCTGCCCCTCCCCTTCCCAGCACCGCCCCGAGTTCCCTCACCGGCCACCACGACGTCCGCCCTCTCCTTTCTATCAATGCTAACATCTCCATGACCTCTACTTGGGATGGACACCCCATCAGCAATTCATTTTCCATAAAGCTAGCAGTGTCCAGTTTCTAGAAACTGAAACATCACAACATGAAGCTAGCAGTGTGGCAGTCAGCCCTCCTAAATTTAATATCTCGGGCTCTCCATGTTCTACTCTTTCTAAATTTGATTTATTTTCTAGACAGTTGGGATTAGAATATGATGCACTTACTTTCATTCCCTCTGTAGCAGAACGAGAACTTGGTGCGTGCCGCTGGCCGGTCGATGAGCTAGGCGATGAAAGAGGCAACGATGTGTCAACGCACTCCACGGCAAGGCAAGGTAAGGCGAGCAACAACGGCGTCGGACGGAGGCAAGCGGCAGCGGTGCCGGCGGACTGAGGCGAGCGAGGCAATGGCGAGCGGCGTCGGACAGAGGCAAGCGGCAGCGATGCCGGCGGACTGAGGCGAGCGAGGCAATGGTGTCGACGAGCTGTATTGGAATAGGCGAGGCGAGTAAACTTGGGCGCTCGTTGTGAGCAAGTTTGAATAGTTTGTTAGAGGGAGCAACATCTGGTCCGGTTGAGGTGTGTTGTTTTTCGGTTAGGATGTGTAGTCCGGTGGCAGAGTTTGTTGTGCATGCGATGTATTTGAATTTTGAAATAAGTTTGTTGCGCATGCTACTCTGGAGGCAGAGTTTGTTGCGCATGCTACTCAACGTGCGTTTTTTTTTTGAAATTGACTCAACATGCGTCCAAGTCTAATCCTTCCTTTTTCCATTCTTTTTTCCTTCCTTTTTGTTTCTTTTCCTTTGAACCGGTATCCACTTATATGTGGCATGGCATGTAATTAATTCGAAGTGTGTGGGTATTTTAAGTGTGACACCATTTGAATTGTGACATCATACCACGCATTCTGCTTTAATAGTAAAGATTGTTCAGTTAACTAGTTTGGATAGAAATGGCATGCATCTGCATGAAAATTCTACACCGAAGAGTTATTCAGATCTTAGAGCGTGAAAGAGCTATATATGCATGTGGTTGCACTGCTGGGAAGTTCGGTAGTCTGGTACCCATTTTTATTGTGTGATGTGACGTTATGGTGTCCATGAGTGCAGTTACTTTGATGTTTAAGATTTTTCTGTTTTGCCGTTGAAAAATGTAAATGTTCTTATGTGTGCATTAAAGCCTTGCATATATCATGTGTTTGCTCCGTTGATTCCCAGCAGATCACGAGTTTGTTGTCTCTCTACAAGAGTAGAGTTTTGGCCTAATTCAAGGTAGCGAACTCGACAAAACAGCAAACTGATGTCTAAACATAGTTGTGTGACTAGTAGGAACTAGGAAATTCATTGATAATCTCTTATACTCTCCGGGCTTGATCTCATGTTCAATATTTCTTGCTTGTGTCAGGGCCATGAGGAAAGATGAAAAAATCATAAGCATGTAGTGTTTTAAAATTTATTTTTCTAGCATACAATAGGTGTACTATGAAGAAACAAGTAATACGCATGAACCATAAAAAACAACATTGTTTGTCCAAGGAATAGTACCCTGCAAACAGTTCTTTTCAGTTTAGCCCAAGGAAGTTAGAGCATCACAACCAGTGCCACCTAAATTTGGTCCAACACCACCCAAATCAAGAAGTCATATTTGATCGACTTTTGCAAATTACGAAGGGAAAACACGATTTTCATTGAAATTAGATGCATTACAAACGAAATTTAAACTAAAAATTAAACTATAGGTAAGCTAGACTTAAACTACAATTAACTAAAACTAATCTAGACGCCAGGAGCAGGGCCAGCACGGTCCTCATCCATCGCCGCGTGAGACGGGCCCGGCTTGTCATTGTTTGTCATGTCCATCTCCACATCCTCCCGGTGGTCCTCGTCATTGTCGGGTGGTGGAGGGTTTGCCCTCTCTGTGTGTGGCCTGGGTGAGGGTGGACTAGGAGGTGGCTAGGCGGCGCGCATGCTGTCGACGTCAGCGTGAGGGTTGTGTTTGTCTACGATGATAGAGTGCATGACGGGGTTTCTTTATGAGAGAATTCCTTCTATGACACCACTCCTAAATTTGATGTCTTATATGATACTCTTAACTTTTTCCTTCCTTCTATGGTCATTTGTGTAAAATTTATGCCTCACATGACACTCTAGTGTATTTTTAGAGCTAGCGGTGTCAACTTTTCACATATAAAGTCACTTTTACCCCTGGTTCAACTATACTGATAATAACTTAAAAACTAATTCAAAAACTTAAAAACTAATTCAAAAAATGTATTCTTGTATGAAAATGTTATTTAGCGATAAAACTGAAAAATCACTTTTGCCTTGGTTCGTATTTAGCGATAACCAACCAGTTATTTGTATGAAACTGGTTATCATTTCTGTAAAATTGTATTCTTGTATAAAAATATTTACAGTTGAAAAGGTTCTTTTGGAGTCCTATGATATGATGGTTCTTTTGGAAGTCCTTTAGCCTGATATATGTGAACTATTGGTGATTTATGTGTGAATATGGTTTCTTATGCCACTTGTTCAAAATTGGTCAAGCAATTATATACATATAAACTGTGTGTAGGGGATATGACATAGAAATACAGTGAATCAGGGGCAAAATTGACTTTGTATGTGAAAAGTTGATACTGTTAGCTCTAAAAATACATTAGGGTGTCATGTAAGGCATAAATTTTACACAAGTGGGCATAGAAGGAAGAAAAAAGTTGAGAGTGTCACATAAGGCATCATATTTGAATACTAGTGTCATATAAGGAATTCTCTCTTTCTTTATAGTCGGTCATGTGCGGGTAAACAAGGCGGGAAAATGGTGCCACACGTGGGAGTCGATAGGTGCGTGGTGATGCGACATGCCAGTTTAATGTCGTTGAGGCGTCTCTGTCGCACTGGTGTGGCATGCACCTCTGGGAAGGCTGCTCCGCCATTAAACCGACGAAATGACCGATGTGCGGATGACATGCAGGACCCATCTGTCTGTGATCTGAGCAGGCTACTAAGAGCGTGTGCAGCGTTGTAAAAATGTTGAGTCTAAGGGTGACTTTTTCCTGCTTAGCTCGAATCTAAACGGTGGAGAGGTCGAGTCTAGCAAAAAAGATTCCCAGGTTGAGTCTAGCACTAGACACAAGTCTAAGGAAATAAAGCATACATCGGGTCCACTAGACGGAGTAACAACTAGTACTTCATGTGCATGCATGGTGGGCCAATTGCTCAGACTTTTTTTCCTTAGACCCAACCCACATGCATAGCAAACAGTGGAGTGGTTTTGTTTCCTTAGACCCGAGTCAGATTTTTTCTTAGACTCGACACACATGCTGTACACGCTCTAAGTTTGGAGTCCCTCTCGAGGGTGTGAGATGGAATTTCGGTCAGGCGGGACACTTGTGCTGGTGCAGCAGATTTTCTTGTCCAATGAGCCTTGGGGTTGCTTTGGGTGGTGCCTGTCAAGATGCTCTTATTTCAGCCTGTTGCAGACTGGCAGTCATTCAATAATTGTGTCTCAACATTTTTGTACACTAATCAAAAAATGTAGAACGATCTATCTGCTTGCAAATTTTGATGCATTATGTATGACAGATACACATGATTTTTTTTGACTGAAAAGGCAGCCTGGCCTGCTTTTCATTTATAAAAGGGAGGAGGGGTACAAGGTGTACAGAGTTTAGGTAGCAAAAGAAAAAAACTGAAGAGAAATAAAACAACAACAGCTAAGCATCGTAAGATACACGATATGCGAAACAGAGAATCAATCTGGTTCGCGGGGTCTGCAGATCAAGTCTGCCGCCCCAGTTTTCCCTGCCTCTTTCCAAAGCTTGGCCTCCTCCACAATCTTGACATGAATACCGGGTAGAGGTGTAGCCAGGTTTTGAAAGATTCTGGCGTTCCGCTCTTTCCAAATGGACCACCAGGTAAGATGGACTAGCGACGACCAGGGCTTTCAACGGCTCGATGACACATGAATTTTTGGTGATCAGATGCACCACTACAAGACTTATGAGTATATGCTGATAATTGTTGTGCCATGTAGTCAAACTTCCAGCAGGTGAGCTGTGTTCCAGAAGAGAGTATAGCATTCACAGATGTTACCATAACAACAGCAACACAAAAACACTGAACAGAAAGATAGAAGATTCACACCCTTCACAGCAATAGCATCATCTGCTTAATTCATGCACAAGTTGGAGGGTACAGAGTTCAATAAGATGTACCGAAAGGTGATCCACACAAATTTTTAACCTGATGATAGCGAACATCTAATAAGATAATACTAACTTCAGCCTCCATTATTACAAGGAAAGGCCTAAGAACAGTTGCACTCCTTCATCTACATTTAGGACATGTGCGATGACCATGCTGATAAAACAATGGAAAAAGGACAAGCAACCAGCTCAGGATGTCCATTGCTATCCTACAAAGTTTTGTTTAGATGACCATATTGTCACCCTGGGTGCGCATCAGGAAGATGGATCCAGCAAACAAACCAGCAGCCTTTAGCACCTTCTGCAAATGATAAAAACCAACAACATGGTTAGTAATAGTTTGATGTAGGGACATAAGAAATTATCCTAAACAAGAAGGATAGGATATCGCTATATAGACTATAATGACTTGATCTAACATTCTTTAACCAAATGACGGTCCAGCAGAGTTGCCAAGGTAATATTTAGCAGCAACTCAAAATCCTTTTGCGTCTCAATAAAAATGAGGATTTTGTTTTGTGGCCAAAAACAACAATGGCCATATAAAAACTAAATGTTAAATTGCCGGACATGATTTAAATTTCAGGGTTAGGATCGCACACCACTAAATTTAATGTCTACGCACAACTAAGTTTAGGATTCAGCAGCAACAAACAGTCACCACCAAGCAGAAGTTTGGCAGACCTTAAGCAGAAATTTATATACATGGATCACTGCCGTACATAGCTAAACCAGCTGTTTTCTGAGGGTAAGTAAGCAATTTATCAGCGGATCACCCAAGGCTGTCGTCCTAAATTGACTGACCAACCCTATCAATTCTAAACAATCCTATGACTCAGAATCCTAGATTCTACATCGATCCAATGAAATCAATCATAGTACCGAACCACCAGTTTGATTCAGCATCACGATTCGTACAACTTTGAGAGGAACACACAGCAAAAAAGGATGTGAACACAACAGAAGATGAGATGTGGAGCTGTCAGATAGGATGTGAACCCGCCTAGCTGCTAAGCTGCCTAAGTAACAGAACTAGTTGAAGTCATCGCCACAAGACACTATCTGCAACCATGGCCACACACATAGTAGCAATCTACCTAAAACTCTGAAACGATATCAAGCGCTTATTTTTAAGACACAGAGATTACCAAAAAAACTAAACAAATCGGTCAGGACGACTGATAACTCGATCACTAATTTGACGAAAAACCAGCAAAGCTGGTTGAGGCAACGATCGATCGGTTTAGCTACCAAGTTCAGAGACCATACAATCCAAAGGGCGGTGAACATCCTAACCATCCGAACCCAATATTACTCTTCCATCCGCAACAGGTCGCAAGAATCTAGGATCCTAGTAGGTAATCTTCTCAAGTCAACAACGCAAGAACAAGGTAGACTAATCAAGCAGGCGATGCACAGATAACTAGATCGATAGGGCAATAATATTCAGAGAAGAGAGAAAAGAGAGAGAGAGAGGCTTACGTAGTTGACCGCCCAGTTCTCCTCGTTGTGGTACTGCGAGTCCCAGAACGCCTTGATCTTCTCCAGCACCGCCGCCATGTCCGCTCTCTCCCGAATCTGCTTTCTTCCGGCGACGAGTTGTGTTAGCTTAGCTAGGGTTTCTTTCGCGAGACGGCGGCTGGGTGAGTGATATGAGCTTCGACGTGAGCCCAGTTCTTATTAACTTGGTTCATTGGGCTTTCCCGGGAGACCCGTGGACTCTTGCTTGGGCCCAAAGAAGGGCAAAAATATAGATAGTAAAAACAAAATAAAAATTCGACTCCGCTGGGGATCGAACCCAGAATCTCTGGTTTCGTAGACCAGCGCCTTATCCATTGGGCCACGGAGTCACTTGCTGTCACATTTCGAAATTTAATCTATATATAAACATACATTAGTGTATCATATCTTGTGTGTAAATCGGTGAGCGCTGGAGGAATCGCCACGTCACGCAGAATGGCAGAGGCCACACATCATCTCTTCCACCTTCTCCTTGCACGTCGCCAAGTTCAGAACCATCAGTAGGTTTTAGGTAGCAGAGAAGAAGAGGGGATCATCTATCGACGCGAGGAGAGCTAGCTAGGAGCGGCAATGGCTTCGCTACTGACGCCAAACACCACCGTCAGCAGAGGCCGCGTCACAGCCATGGCCACCAAGGGCCCGAAGCCCACCTCAGGCACAAGAAGGTCATCGGTAAGCTCCGACCGCCCGCCCTTCATTTCCATGTCAATTCCATGCGTACTGCGTGCGGCTGACCGAGACCGACGCGCGCGTGTGCAGGGCACGATGACGGTGTTCCCGGTGTCGGTGGGGACGCCCGCGGGCCCGCCGCGGCCGGGCACGACGAAAGGGTCGGCGCCGGTGAAGCTGCTGACGAACGTGCAGAAGCTGCGGCTGCTCACCAAGGCGGAGAAGGCGGGCCTGCTGTCGGCGGCGGAGCGCGCGGGGCTGTCGTTGTCGGCGGTGGAGCGGCTCGGCCTGCTGTCCAAGGCGGAGGAGCTCGGGGTGCTGTCGGCCGCCACCGACCCGGCCACCCCCGGCACGCTGCAGAGCCTCGCGCTCCTGCTGCTCATCGCCGGCCCCGCCGTCGTCTTCCTCGTCCCCGAGCAGTACCCCTGGGAGGTCGCGCTACAGGCCGTCGCCGCGCTCGTCTGCGTCGCCGGAGGGTCCGCCGCCTTCGCTGCATCCAGCTTCGTGTCCAGGCTCCAGGGCTCATCCGCCTGATCCTTCTCCGCTCTGCTTGTGCGTTTCTAGCATCAGTAATCGATCTTGCGTAGAGTTAATCTATTTGTGTAAACATTGGTTGATACACACTTAGTGCGATGCACCATTGCACTTCACTGTGAGACTTGCAGGCTAATGAGTGAGCACTTTGTATTAAGAGATGTCGTCATACAGCTAATTTATGCAGCCATTTCTACTCGTTTTTGCTGATCTGCCAATGTATGGAGTACTAGAAGAAGCAGTCTTCAGATATTCTTAAGAAAAGCAAATGAAGGATCAAATTCAGGAGATGCCTGAGATGGTGTTTGGTCATTGCACGGAATAATATTTCGTGTCTGTATGGTCCAAGATGGTGAAAATTATCAGTGTTAAACCAGGTCCACAGAAGTCCAAACAACTGGTTGCGGCCAACAAGTCAAATATAAAAAAGACATCTCTATGTCATTTTTTTTCTGTTCGAGGTTTTATTTCCCTATTTTAGCTAATTTATGGGACCATGGTCAAAATCTTGGCTATCCAGGTAGTCGGTATGAACACTTGAGTTCAAACCAAATAAGCTCTGATAAAACAAAAATAAGTTTGCATTTTCTTCTACTAATTACGTATTAATAACACTTGCAGGCTAATGAGTGAGCACAATAAGTTTTTGTATTAAGAACTGTCGTCATACAGCTGATTTATGCAGCCATTTCTACTTGGTTTTGTACTACAAGAAGCAGTCTTCAGATGTTCTTAAGAAAAGCAAATGAAGGATCAGATTCAGGAGATGCTTGAAATGGTGTTTGGTCATTTCGTGTATGGGGCCTATCTAGTCCAAGATGGTGAAAATTATCAGTGTTAAACCAGGTCCATAGAAGTCCAAACAATTAGTTGCGGCCAACAAGTCAAACGTAAGAGAGACATCTTGGCTAATATTATTTATGTTCGAGGTTTTATTTCCCAATTTTAGCTAATTTATGAGATTTTGGTCAAAATCTTGGCTAGCCAAGATAGTTGATATATATGAACACTGTAAAATATGCACACAGATGAAAAAAATGCAATTACACGCTATAAAAATGCATGTGAAATTGTAAAAGTACCGGTCTCCGAGAGCCTCACCGCCTTCCTCCCTCGGCCCCTCAGCCGAGTAGGCAGAATCCGCAGCACCCCATTATGACGATGCGAGAGTATGATTCACCGCTTGTATGTCGTCATGATCACATTGTGTGGAACTCCGGATGGCCACGTGATCGACTCTCTTACTCCCATACTTTATTTCCAACAAAGTAATGAAACGGTCAACATGTTAACTTGTTTAAAGTAGAACCAATGATGGCTAGGACCCTTGACTGTAAAACTAAAAAATAAGAGAAAATGACCCCTTGTCACTAGGGGAGAGGATATTAACTTCGATCAAATTTTATCAATCCATGAATAAAACTAAGTCACCTAGGAGGTTCACAATGTAAAGGCTACATATTCGACAATGTGTCTTCCTCCCACAAAAGAAAATATCATGAAATCCTTTACCATGGAATTTATTATAGATGAAAAATCATGGCTTCCTAGGAATCAAAATTACACTTGATCAAGACTACCACTAGTTATGACGTTCTTTTGTTTGCTCTCCACACTATTGTGGTTATGCCACAAATGTGGCAAGCTACATCCTTTTTTGGCTGCTCAAATGGTTGCCACATGTGTGAAAAAATTCCATGTATATTTGGATTATTCCAATTCACCAGTCATGCTCACGAATTTAGTTCCTGAGTAAAGTATACCATGCCAAAGTACCAAGTAATTTTGTTAGCCAAATTTCCGTCAAGTCCAACTTTTTTCTTGAACCCCGTCAAAAAAAAAAAACTTTTTCTTGAACAACCGGCAAGTCGAACCAAGCGGCGACGGAGAACCAAACGTGCTGCAGCCGTCTCTCCACTGACAAGCGGGACCCGGAAGTCAGCGATGTGCGGCATAGCCCTCGTCCTCTCCGGCGACCGCCGCCTAGTCGTCGCCCCCACCGCCGCCGGCCCCGCCGCTGCATCTGGACCCCGGTTCCCCGACGAGGTACTACTGTCTCTAGCATCAACCCGTCGCAACCTCCCAAAGCAGAGCTAAACCCCTCCTGGTTGCTTGCGGTCTCCCAAACCCTAAACCCTAACCGAGCCAAGCTGCAGGGGAAGGGCGTGTCGGTGGGCGAGCTCGAGGAGGCCCTGCGGCGTCGAGGCCCGGACAGCCTCGGACGCCATAGGCTCCACCTTCCCGCGGACGTCACGATCCTTCGTGGTACGGTTAATCTGATGGCTCCCTCACTAATACGCTTTGCAGTATTGGTCGACTTTTTGGCCATTTCTTATGGATGCACTGTCGTGTGTTGCAGATGGGGTAGGCTGTGACGGTGGAGACGGGGTTGGAGGTGGTGTGGGTGCCACGGAGTTGTGCTTCATTGGTGCCACGCTGCAGCTCAGGGGAGCTGAGCCGGTTTCGCAGCCCCTCGTGGCGCAATCAGGAAGTGTTCTAGTGTATAATGGTAATGCTGTCGAGCTAAGAAAACAGTACCGTTTGTCCATTTTTTTCATCACACTTTGATGTCTTCTGATATGTGGCCAATCGCTGATGTATACTACTAGGACTTCCATATTTTGCTAGTGGTTATAACTGAGATATGCCTTATTCAGTCGTATATTTAGTTTGTTCCTTAACTGATCTATTTCTGAAGACTTGTGTTCAGTACTCAGCAACTGTATTCCCTTTTGAATGATGCATACATAAGTGGCTTCAGTATGCAGGAAATGCTTCTGATGGTTCAGTAAAAACCACATATTGATATATCAATGGCGGACTGTTGTTGTGTTTCCTTTCTTCTAAGTATCTAAGTACTGATCTTGTTATTTCACTTTGAACTTTACACTGAACTTGTTACTTTTATGATAAGGTGAGATATATGGAGGAATTCACATCGCCAGTGATCAGAATGACACTCGATCACTTCTGTCTTCACTTGAATCTTGCTGTTCCTCTGACCTCCATGTTGTTGATGGAGATGAAGCATACCCTTGCCATGAGACTGTAGGGAAATCGGTTCCACAAATCCTCTCAACCATCAAAGGACCTTGGGCTTTGATTTACTGGCAGGCAGGTAATTGTGATGTTTGGCTTGTTTGCATCTTTCTGTAGATCCTGTTTCCTAACACCTAGGTCGCCTTGAATTTTCAGGCAGACTCAAAAACATTGTGGTTTGGTCGGGATGCATTTGGAAGAAGGAGCCTCTTGGTCCATTGGCCCACTCCTGATGATTCACGTTTTATATTATCATCGGTATCACCCCCGTCGTTATCAAGGAATAACTCTGGTAAGATAAGCGTAATTTGATGTATCTGTCTTAGTATGTTATCAATGGTTTGTTCATCTTGCTTTTTCGGAACTTGAAACAATTATGAATATAAAATAAGATGTGATGCTGCGCTTGATGTTTCCGATTCCGTACATGCTTTGAATGCTGCAGCATATACCTAATTCTGCATGTCCATTATCATGTATACACTCTTCTTCACTCCTACAGAAACAGAAGTAAATGGTTTGGAGTCAGAGGCAGACCCTGATTTTTCTGGTTGTACCAAAGTTAGCTACTGGGAAGAGCTTCCTTGTGGGATATACAGCATTCACCTGAAAGACCTTGAGAATAATGTCCCATGCATGAAGGAAGGATGTGTCATCAAAGTTAGAACACACGATTGGACAGATTCTTCTTTGCACACATTAATACAATGGGAGAGAAAGTTGACAGTTCCTATTATGGATGGCTTGATTCCGGGCAAGAGTTCTGTTGACAAAGGCAACCATCACTTATCTCCAAGTTCCGGTAACTCAAGAGAAGCTGAAGACAGTACAGGTAATGAGCTTGACAAAAGAGATCTCCCATGAGATTTTTGTTTATCTCCAGCAAACTGCACAACATAGTTAACTGCATGCGATGTTTGTTACTCCATCTTTCGGGTTATAAGCCCCCCACGCATATTTAGGTCTTCCATTTGACCAAAGAAATATGTGTATATGCCACAAAAAAGTATATCATTGAATAACTATTCGAAAGAAGCTTCTGATGGTATTTTTGCGTGGCATGTAACTCATATCTCATTGATGAAATTGATGACCTCAAAAAGCATGATGACCTTATAAACCCGGAAGAAGGTAATTCGCGAAGTAATTTAACTTTAGAAAGTAGCTAATGATGACACTTGTTTATCTTGTCTCAGCACATAGAGTACTGATTGCACTGAGGGAATCCGTAATGCTGCGAACTAATATGAACAGACTGTATCAGGTATGCAGACAACTCCCAAGCTCTAAATTCTGCCTTTTGTAATATTGCTTTTTAACACCTTTACCAGCCTAAGAACGATTCAAGACTTTTCATTGAAATGGTTTTATACTTGTATCTTCTCTTCTGTAAGGAAAAATGCCTATACCTTTCTTCATGTTCCATGTCTTGTTAGCTAGTCTATCAGGCTAACTTTACAGGGTCCTTACATGTGGACAGGGTGATCTGAATATACTCAAGGATGAGGAGTTGGCCCCGATAGCAGTCCTTTTTTCTGGTGGCTTGGACTCCATGATACTTGCAGCATTACTCGACCAGTGCCTTGATTCCAAATGTATGATCAACTGTGTTTGCTTTTGCTACATTTTGTTCATAATTATATTTTTGTAACATATTTGCGGGGAAGTTAGCTGCTTCAGGGTTCTCCACAACCTTTGTTTTTTTAGGGAAACTAACAAAGTGTTTGGGCAGGGACAATTGATTTGTTGAATGTCAGTTTTGATGGGCAGCTTGCTCCAGATAGGGTTACTTCGCTAGCAGGACTGAAGGAGCTTCAGAGAATCTCCCCTCTGCGGAGGTGATTTGACTGGAACATTTCATTGTCTTTGCCTTAAGGGCCTGTATCTGGTGCTGAAGATAGATGATTCTATATTGATGCTGGTTTGCAGATATCAATAGAGAGACATGTACATCCATCATTTTTTTTGTGCAAAATTAAATCTAGACTCAGTTTCGGGCTTCCGTGTTATAACCTAATGAAATCTTCATACATGATGAACTTATGATATTTCCTTTGCAAGCCTTCTACCTAGCAGATGATCAATATGCTTTAATGAACATAATCTGTCATCTGTGTCCTGCATTATTTCACTCTTGTACTAAGTTACTCACTCATGTTCCATTAACTAGGTGGTAGACTTCGCGAAAGCATGCACCTAAATAGATGAATGGGAGATCAAAAGAAATTTTGGTTTTCATGTTCGTTTTAATGTCATGCTGCTTTAATTGGAGCGATTGGTTATGTTATCCTTGTGATGCATCGTTCAAATCATTGTCTTGTTTCGTCCTGCAGTTTTTTTTACCATGCTAGCAAACATAATTCCATGAATTGGTCTATCCCATGTCCAGAGTGTCTTAGTAATAGACTAATAGTAATACTCTTTGAAGTGTTCGATATCATCTTCATTTCACTGTCTTATTTCCAGATGGCGTCTTGTTGAGATTGACACTGATTTGGCCAACTTGAAAGGGGAAAGTGAACACGTGATGTCACTGATACGCCCTTCAAATACCTATATGGTGTGTATCTTCATAAATCCTCGTTGATTTGGATTTTGGAATGGTTTTGTAAGCTTCGAATCATGCAAAAAAAATTGCATTTGACAATGCAAAACAAAAATAATATGTCCAGTCAATCTTTGGGATCGAGAAATAATAAAAGGCGGATTTTAGTACTGGTATAATGGACTGTTCTCGTTTGG
The DNA here is from genome assembly GCA_026929855.1 of Poa annua. Taxonomy (NCBI): domain Eukaryota; kingdom Viridiplantae; phylum Streptophyta; class Magnoliopsida; order Poales; family Poaceae; genus Poa; species Poa annua. The sequence continues at coordinate 9,067,549 of CM049432.1, forward strand.
TAATAATTGGGAGAGGGTGTGACACATTAAAGAGGAGGTTTAAGGTAGGATTTGACATGGGAATTTGCTATTAGTCATCACCCTTTGTTCTGCAAGAGACACGAAACTCTTGAGGAATTCGATTTGTAGCTTTAAGAGATCCTATAATTTATGAAAAAAACACTTATATTTATATATCTTCCTCTGCAGAATGATGCACATCCAATTCCAAACCCACTTCAGTGATTTATATTGATGAAAGTTGGACCTTCAAACTCTCAGTACACATCCTGCTTACATTCGCATGCCCATCAACCACCAACCCCCAATTCCCTATTCCTTCTAACCATGTTTATTTGCTTACAAAAATACCCGTGTGTTCATTATGGTGGTGGCGTCTTCCTAAGGCTTATGTGGGAGATTATGTTTTAAGAGGATACAGTAAGATTAGTTGTGGACTGGTGAGAGTAGAATTCTGAACACCCTTTTGGCATCCTTGAGACCACAGTTCACTATAGTTGCATCATAAGACATAATCGTCTTCATGTGCCTGCACTACCTACTGGATAATATAGATAATATTCAGCATTGCGTCTCTATTTAGTTTCTGGCATCCACACATATCTGTTTAATTTGAAATGGCTGTTGGTAAGTGCTCCTGGTACATTCATTAGAGTTAAAATGCTGGATCTTCTGCACAGGATTTGAACATTGGCATAGCCTTATGGTTAGCTGCTGGTGGGGATGGTTGGGTCAATGGGCAAGATGGTCACCGCTACAAGTACAAGTCAACATCTAGAGTCCTTTTAGTTGGTTCTGGAGCTGATGAGCAGTGTGCTGGTTATGGTAGACATCGTACTAAATATAGACTTGGAGGGTATGTATGCATCGATTTGATCTACTGCATGTTAAATAATGTGAATACAGTCTGAGATGTTTTTGCACTGGCATTGCAAGAATTATATTAATAGTTTTTTGTACACCTATTTAGTTGGGTTTCACTGGATGAGGAAATGAGACTAGATGTGCAAAGAATTTGGAAAAGAAATATGGGAAGAGATGACAGGTGCATTTCTGACCATGGCAAGGAGGTAAATCATTGTCAAGCTTTATGAATCAGAATGATCAGCATTCTACAGCAAAGCTTTGGTTTTAGGCTTTTAGCGGCTGCCCATGTTCGCAATGCAGGCCCGTTTTCCATTTCTTGATGAGAGTGTGATAGAAGCTTTGTTGGAAATTCCACTGTGGGAGATCGCTAATCTTAACGAACCTGTGGGGAAGGGTGACAAGAAGATTCTGAGAGAGGTTTGCATTTCGTTTGTCATTACTACTACATGGGAGCTGTCACATTAAATTCTTATTTCTGCCCGCTTTCGCTGATTCAGTATCTGTATCATCAATGTTGAAGGTTGCAAAGCTGCTGGGCCTACAAGAAGCTGCTTTACTGCCAAAGCGAGCAATCCAGGTGTACATATTTATAAGCCTTCTCTTCAATAGAATAATTGTAGTACTGCGTGGTGAAGATGACACTACTTAGTCTTTACTCCCTGCCTCACATAATATAAATATGGTTGTAAGTATTACATCTTTATTATGGGATGGAGGGAGTTGGTAATAACAAGAGAGCACTCTTGTGCTGGCAACTTATGTGTTCGATCTGATGCTCACTCGCATTCCATCCGATGTTGTATGCAGTTTGGTTCAAGAATAGCAAGGGAGTCGAACCGCAAGAACTTCGGCAGCAACCGAGCAGCGAACCAGGCGTCAGCAGGAAGCGTGGAGGTTCACAAGCTTACCCGCTGACCGATGGATCAGCGTCCCCATCGTCGCTGCAAACAGCGTACAACAAAGATCGAACTCCACACGTGCGTGCCTGATGCTGCACCGCGCCGCGACGTGCGCTCGTCGCCATGGTTGGGGTTTTGCTGGTCAGTTTCACCCCATGCGGCCTGTAATGTAGTCGGCATGAAGCACGCCGTGCTGGAAAATTTTGCTCTTTTTCATGATGAAGTCTCATTCATTGAACTGAACCATGTGAATGAAACAACAGAAGAGATGAAACTTTTTTCTGTAGCGTCCGGCCTCTTGGTACAGATTATTTCACTTGTTATTACTGGGCCAGGTGGGCCTTGGTTGGTTTGGGGAGGCCCCATAGGCAGAGAACCTCGTGGCGTCCACGCTGGAAAGAACCCAGGACGGGGAGGACCAAACGTCCACCGACATGTGGAGCCGTGTCCGCTGCTCCGCGCACCCGGCTGGTGCACCCGTGGATCCCCACGCCCTCGTCTATAAAGTCAAGAGGACCTCGCTCGTCCCTTCTCCCCAAAGCCTTCGTCTCCCTCCACCCCCGCGTGCTCCCCTCCCTCGGATCAGAGAGAGCCCACCCAAATCTTCGCTCTCTCCCCCCAAACCCTAAATCTCCAACGGTCTCCTCCTCCCAAACCCGACCCCTCCTCTCGATTTCCCGCCCAAATCCCCGGCTCCCCGCCACCGCGCGGATTCCGCCGCACCGACCGAATACGAATCCCGCCGGGGGTGCTCGACCTCGAGGCCGCGCGGCCGGGGCTAGGGCGGTCAGGCGCGCGGTTCTTGGCAAGCGGCTGCGTCTACTCGCCCTGGATGCCGGCGCGGACCTGGCTCCCGGAGGAGAGATCTAACCCTAGCTCCGGATCTGGGACCACCACCGCCACCACCACGCCCGCCAGGTGCTCGACGGCATGACCTGTCGCTGTCGGACAAGCGAACTAGCATGAGCGGCCGCGCGGGAAGCACCAGCAGCAGCGGCAACGGGGACGAGTTCGGGCGGGCCATGGCGCGCGCGGCGGTGGCGCAGGCGCTGGAGGCGGCGGGCTTCGACTGCACGCACCGCTCGGCGGTCGACGCCCTCGTCGACGTCCTCCTCCGCTACGTCACCCACCTCGGCAGGTCGGCCGCCTTCCACGCCAACCTCGCCGGCCGCACCCTCGCCAACGAGTACGACGTCATCAGTTCCCTCGAGGAGATCGGCGCCGACTTCGACGGCTTCGCGGGCGCGGGCACCGCCGCCTCGGGACGCTGCCTCGTCGGCTCCGGTGTCGTTAGGGACCTCATGGCCTTTGTCGACTCCTCCTCCAAGGACGACGAGGCGCCATTCGCGCGCCCCGCGCCCAGGTTCCCCGTGCCCTGTGCCCCGCGGCCCGCGCCCAGCTTCGCGGCGGCTGGCAGGGAGTCCGGGATGAGGCACGTGCCTGAGTGGCTGCCGGTGTTCCCGGACCCGCACACCTACGTCAGGACGGAGGTGTGGAGCGAGCAGAGCGAGCAGGCGGCTAAGGACAGGGTGGACTTGGTGGAGCAGGTGCGGCAGCGCAGGAAGGCTGAGAAGTCACTGCTCAGCTTGCAGCAGCGGCTGGCCCTCGCTGGCGCCGATGGGTTTAGGCCAGCGGTTTCTGAGGATGCTACTACTAGTACTACAGCAAAAGGGAAGGAGGTGCAGCAGCCGGCTGGGAGCAAGAGGAACCCGTTTCTCGAGCCCGCTTTGCCGCACGGGGAGAAGGACGTGTCGGAGGTTGATATGCTGCCACCAGAGCGGCGAAATAAACTCTCTATCCTTGAGGCGTTTGCGCCCGCGATTCAGGGAGCACATGCGCCTATGGAGATTGATGCTGGGACTGGTTGGGACCAGAATAATAATAAGAACTCTCAAAAGAGCTTTCTTCCAAAGGAGAGGGCACCTGTGCAATTAAAGATCGGTGTAGTCAAGAAGCCGCTGGCAGCGGCCCTGAGTTCACAGCCTATGGATATCAGGGAGGATCCGTCGTTTTTGAGGGAGGAATCAAAGGATGACAAGAAGCGGAGGGCTGGGATGATATTGAGGGCATCAATGGAGAACCCACAGGAACTTCCCCAGCTTTGATGTTGGGGAAACAAATGCAGTTGCATTATGGCGAGATGGAATGTGGGGGGAGTAGGGGATCTATTATCATTTCAGTTTATGGTGGATCTTCAGTTTGTCAAAATATTGAGGTATGTTGTTGAACTGTTTCACTTGTGGTAATTGTGCTGTCTATCAGTTGCTTTGGACTTCCACTTTAAACTGAACCTAAATGAATTGAGTTTGGGCACATATCAGTTTGTTAAAAGAACAACACTGAACAGAGAAATGATTATAGAATCGTATCTACTATCTAGGCAATGTAGTGTACATATGTATTAATCACTCACTGAATCGTATCTAGACACTTAAGACCGAGAGTTTGTTGTGCAGATGTGTCAGAATCACGTTTCAGGTAGGGTTTCACATGTTTTGCACATGGTTAACACATTTTTATGAATGAGATGCATGTTGAGCAATACCAAGGATTATTCTGCCATCCTGTTACTGTTATGTGCCATATGAAGAGATAGTAAGTTAATAACTCTATTTGATGAAGAGAGATGAGCATGTTGGTGGCCTAGATATGTTGTAGCAGTATAATCTACGTAGATTCCCCCCTTGGTTGTAGACACTTGCATATTATGCGATAGACACTTAAGACTGAGAGTTTGTTGTGCCGACGTGTCAGAATCAACTTTCAGGTAGGGCTTCGTGTGTTTTGTGCATGCTTAACTTTTTTTTATCAGCAAGATAAAATTTTGAGCAACACCATGGATTATTCTGCCATCGTTACTATGTGGCATTTGAAGGATGCTAAGTAAATAACTCTATTTGATGAAGAGTTAGGAGCATGTTGGTGGCCTAGATTAGTACATCATCTTACCTATCAAATGATAGGTAGGATTGTCCTGATCAGTCTCTCTTTTTACTACTAGGAGAACATTTTTGTGGTTTTACACTGAAAATGATAATACTTTGATTGGTTAAACCACTCAGAAGTTGATAGATATACTAGTGTTGAAGAGAAGGAATTCTCTATGATGACGCCATCAGCAAAACTGCATGATAGTGTTATGATGGCAATTGGGTCCTTTATAATGTAGAAAGGGCCGTGATACACACTAGAGAATTGGTCTCTATAGAATATAGAAAGTGTTTATATGTTCCTATTGCTATTACCTCCTTATTACAATCCAAAGGATCACACTGTTCTGCAACTTAGACTTCAATAAAACAGTTAACAGTAATGTTCACATTCGATGGAGTAGGTCTGTTCTCAGGTACAAAATATAAGGTGTTTTAGCCTTATATTTTTGGAACAGAGGTAATAGCATTTACAATTATTCTTAGGTAGCTAGGTAACGATATGGTAAATTCTTACCTTCAGTTCTACTCCCTCCGTTCCATATTAGATGACTTCCTTTTGTCAAAAAGTGGATGTATCTAGATATATAGCATATCTAGATACATCTACTTTTGTCCAAATAGAAGTCATCTAATTTAGAACGGAGGGAGTACATGTAGCAGGGTACCACTACAGGGCTGTTTGCAGCGAGTGCTGATGTTGCTTGTACTAAGAACTCGGTAGGCTAGTACTCCCTCCGTCTATAAAAAGATTTCTCAACTTTGTCTAAACTTGATGTCCTTTTATGGATGGAGGGAGTACAAAATTCTGATCTTAGTTGCTCTTTAGATTATTCTTAGGTAGTTAGGTAAACATGGTAAATCTTGACCTTTAGTACTACAACTATAATACATTTGCAGGGTACCACTGCACCCTGTTTGTAGCTGAGTGCTGGTGCTGCTTGTACTAAAAACTGGGTACTCTAGCATGTTCTCTTTATGCCACAAGTGGTGTTTCCGCAGTATATTTACCAGACGTGCTTCTGTCTTATGTATTCGTGAGTCTGTCTGTCTTGAGCATTTCAGCCTTGATGCCGAGTCTGTGACTTGGAACTAGCTTGTCAGTTTTTTCTGAATTCCTACATGGATTGTAAAACTATTGGGTACACAGCTAAAGCAGAGATAGACATATGGAGCTGGTACAAGATTTAACACTTCTATGTGATGAAGTAACAGAAAAACACCAAACTGAACAAGTCCAATAGTTGTTTATGATCAATGGGCTAGTTGGAGAGTATTTCTACTGTTTCAGAACTCCGTTATTGGATTATAAATGGAACTGCTATGTGAAATAAGTTACTCCCTCCGATCCTAATTAATGATCGCATGAAGTACACCCATTTCTGTATGTTCAACTCATTTCCCACGTCCATTAAAACGGGTCAGAGGGAGTAGTAATTTCTGACCAGATCTTTGGTGATTTGTGCAGGCCTGGCATCCAAATGATGCAACCTTTTACTGGAACATCAACCTTGGTAGCCTGCACCCAGTCTCTCCTGTCAGCATCAGCTTTGGGATCCCCAGACATTGATAGGTCCTGCTTGTCCTGACACTCCCCCGGAATGAAGCGAGCCTTTCTCGCAAGGAGCTGATTTTGGAGACATCCAGAGCATGATGCTCCTCCGTTGTGTAGCTAGAAAGATTGGAGAGGAGATGTTTCTGTACAAAAACTGACACAATTTTCCTGACTGACCCCTCCTCGCAACAAGATGGATGGATGTACTTGGTTGATTTGATTGATTTCTCTCTCGGTCCGGTTAATCCAGCTCCCTGCCGTGATTGAGAGCTAGTAGCTTCTTGTAATTGGAGTATGTCGATTAGTGTGCGTCTGCTGAGGCTGTAACGGCACTGTACAAATACCATCCATTCTTTTGGCCTGTTTTCAGCTGTGCAATGAATCTGAGCTGGGCATCCCCATTATTTGTAATACACTGCATCTCTGTGACTTCTGTCCATGTGTGTGCTGTTTTTAGATGGTTGGTGTAGGTACTGAGAATCTTTACTCTACAGAGCTTAGATAAAATTCTGTTAATGTCTGGATTTGGTGCTGTTTTGTTGTTTGATGTGGATTTTGTTTCTTAGGGAGGAAATTTAGCGATACCACTCTATCGTTTCCTCCATTCAGCGATGTCACCAGTTGGTCCAACATACCCATGCAAAGTTTGCTGGTTTGTATGGCCCAGTGCGTAGTCATGCTGCTGCCCATGCGGAGGAACTCATGGTATGCTGGTTAATTAACGTCTAAACCCGAGGAGTGCCAGTCATCACCGTCCAGCCAAAGGAAAAAAAATTCAGCATTCGGTAGGTCGGAAGGCACTGAGCCGAGTAGATGATATTAGTTCAGTTCTCCACGTGATCTCGAGAGGTTTCTGGTTTATATGGTTCATGGCAAAAAAGACAGAAAACATAGGAATACATTTTCTTTGTTTGATGGTAGAGGAGCCTCTTTGTTTCCCATGTCTACGAAACACGTTTTTTTTCCTCCTCCTTCGGACTGGTTGAAAATTACATATCTCTTTTCTATGAATGTGGAGTTTGAAAATGAGAACAAACATTAATCCTCGTTTTTTGACTAGCTTTTCAACTAATTAACCGGCCAACTATGTTCTTAACTAATGAAATGACAACTTTTACCCAATTTCAACAGAAAAAAACATATGGAGTCCTCCACATCATAGGTTGGAGAAAGATGATGCCCAAGGGTCTACGAAACTGGTTGGTACTCTTGATTCGTTGTTGTGTGGCTTGGTGAGGCCGCCGATTTAGATTGCGTGTTTGTGTGAGATCAGTTCGATTCTGGATCACCCCCGTTACTTTTTCTCGGTGTTGTGAGAGAGGTCGAACCAAGAGGGTGGCTTTGCATCGATTAATATTTTCGTTTTGACATACTTTGTTGAATAATATAACAAAACAAGAGATGTGCATCATTTTTATGGAGAGGTAAAAGGGGTTTCAACCTCTCTTTCTCAAAAATAGAATTGCTACCCTAAAAGTTTGGTCCGAATTTTAGTTTTTCAAAATTTTCGGCTGTATTCGTTTGGATTTTCGCTGTTTTTTTTCCCAACCAATTCCCTTTGTTTTCCGCGGACGCAATTCGTGTGTTTTGCTTGCTTACGTCGGCCGGTTGCTGTCGCCGACATTCCGGCTCATCTCACCCCTGAAGCGAGTCAGAGTCGACGAGAAAACGCCGCCAGTAGGATGAGCACCAGACAATCGAGTCATCGACACCAGAGTGCTCACAGGCAGCGGCGGGCACGATGGGGTGGGGTTTTGTGGCCAGATGTTCGAGACGGTTTTGTTGACCGGGTCAGCCCCTTTCGTTGACCACTCTTGCAACTTGCTACAACTAGAAGCCATGCACAGCGTGCGATTGCGATGGACGGGCCACCGGCCACGCAGCTCAACTTGGTTTCATCAAGAATTTTTGCCAGAAAAACGGTCGGCTCCAACGACCCAATGTTGGGTACGAGGATCACGGACGCACACGGCCGCAAAAGACCAACACATCCTGAGCAACAAGGATAATGACACTATAATCTCCTCCATTCACTTTTACTTCCTTCGGTTTTTAAATACTATAAATGTTGCAGGTTTTTTATATATTATCTAGATGCATATTAAAATATGTGAAATATAAATTAAAATACATATCGATACATTGGGAAACCCTATTCTGCAACCCAGGTGCATGATAATTTATTTTACACCCAAGATTTTTTACATTATTTTTATAAATGGATATATGTTCATCATCCAAATAATTACATTTATTTGGTCTCATAATTAAAAATCTATATAAGAAATGCAATATATAAGTCATAACAGTGTAAAATAGGCAAAAAATGTGTATTTTACATAATATTTTTTATATGCCACATAAATAAAGTTTTACGTCATGTTAATATTTCTTACGTTCCTATTAACTTACGAAGTACGGTAAAATTTACGTGAAATTCTTTACGGTTCAAAAGATACGGGGTGGTGTAGAATAACTATTCTACAACCAGGGAGTCAAATAGCGCTACCCACATTTATGTATAGATGAATGTAAACAAAGACAAAAACATCTTATATTGTAAAACAAAGGGAGTATAAGACAATGGAGTACCCAAAATTTGATGATGAAGTGGCCGGCGAAGGATGAACCAGCTAGTTTGGGGGCATGTCGGCTCAGGTGAGAAAGAGCGAATTGACGTCGGTTCCTGGTGCTGCGAACATAACTTATAAAGAGTGGACCTACCGGGTGTAGTGGGTGGGCCATGACATATCCTCATAGGAGGGAAATATTATGACACAACAAATGATGCAATCAACGAGTGATAAAGAAAATCGTTTTCTCTACTGGATCCCATGAGTCCATGTCATTGTTTTGGTCCATCTAAACTAAATGCTTACCAATGTGTGGCAGCCATCGGCAATGTCCACCTGGTTAGGTCCCGATGTTCGGGAGCGAGGGTGATCCGTCGATTAACACTTTGTGACTGGACAGTACCGGTCATGCCACCCTAGTTTGGTTGATTATATCACATGAAAACAAAGGATTCTAAAAAGTAGTCTTGAGTTGATGTGAATTTTCTTATGAAAACTAATGAAAAGGGTTTTTATTTTAGGAACAAATTCCTATGGATTCAATCCTACGATTCAAATAACCAACATTGGAAAAAATCCTAAGGATTTAAAACATACAAAATTCCAAGTTGGAAAAGATTAGAGGTGAACAAATGTTGTTTTACTTTCGTTTGTGGTTGGCCCACCACAATAATCTCCTCCATTCACTTTTACTTCCTTCGTTTTTAAATACTATAAAATATTGCAGGTGTTTTATATATTATCTAGATACATATTAAAATATGTGAAATATAAATTAAAATACATATCAAGGGTAACGCTATTTGACTCAGAATAGCTATTCTACACCCACCCCGTATCTTTTGAACCGTAAATAATTTTTACGTCGCGTAAAATTTACCGTATTTCGTAAGTTAATAGGAACGTAAGAAAATATTAACATGACGTAAAACTTTATTTATGTTTCATATAAAAAATATTATGTAAAATACGCATTTTTGCCTATTTTTACACTGTTATGACTTATATATTGTATTTCTTATGTAGATTTTTAATTATGAGACCAAATAAATGTAATTATTTGGATGATAACCATATTTTTATTTATAAAAATAATATAAAAAAATCTCGGGTGCAAAATAATTTATCTTGCACCTGCGTGCAAAATAGGGTTTCCCATATGTATATATGAATGTAAACAAAGACTAAAACATTTTATATTATAAAATAGAGAGAGTATAAGACAATGGATCACCCAAAATTTGATGATGAAGTGGTCGACGAAGGATGAACCGATTGGTTTGGGGCATGTCGGCTTAGGTGGGAAAGAGCGAACTAACATCGGTTCCTGGTGCTGTGAATATAACTTATAAGAGTGGACCTACCGGGTGTAGTGGGTGGGCCATGACATATCCTCGTAGGTCGGAAATAGTATGGCACAACAAATGATGCAATCAACGAGTGATAAAGGAAATCGTTTTCTCTACTCGATCCCATGAGTCCATGTCATTGTTTCGGTCCATCTAAACTCGATGCCTACCAATGCGTGACTGCCATCGGCAATGTCCACCTGGTTAGGTCCCGCTGTTCGGGAGCGAGAGTGATCCGTTGATCAACACTTTGTGACCGGACACCACCCTAGTTTGGTTGATTATATCGCATGAAAGCAAAGGATTCTGAAAAGTAGTCTTGAGATGTGAATTTCTTATGAAAACCAGTGAAAAGGGTTTTTATTTTAGGAACAAATTCCTATGGAATTCAATCCTACGATTCAAATAACCAACATTGGAAAAAATCCTAAGGATTTAAAACATACAAAATTCCAAGTTGAAAGAAATTAGAGGTGAACAAATGTTGTTTTACTTTCGTTTGTGGTTGGCCCACCACAATCGGATTCTCGTGTGGAAATCTAGAAGGCGGGTTGGCCACACATTAGTAGTCAACCGCATCTCATTTTAAGTTGTCCTTTCAGCTAGGGGTTTTAGACTCCAGTTTAGGGCCACTAGCTAGAACGACACTCTCTCCTTTGTCCCATGCCACTCTGACTTTGTGCTTCGTGGATAATTGCTAGACTATCTCCTCTTAAATCAATGAAGGAGCTCCTGATTTTTTTCTCAAAGAAAATGAAAACGCAGCTGAGAGAATCTGCTACTACTACAAGACTACAAATTTTGCACAGCAACGGTTTGGTGGTAATCCGCACTCTATTCTCGTCGCTTTACGACTTCAGCGTCAACCACAATTGACTAATGCACCATGCCCATGGAACGAGGTATGCATCCCAGCTGTCCTTAAGCCAATTTTTTTTGTCTCCAAAATGTTTTTAACTTTCTAGTGTCAACGTCAAAAAGATAAGGAAGAAAAACAAAAAGATCTTCATTTAATAGAGTGCAAATATTGTATGCTCGTTCTGCAGAGCAGATTCACCGAGAACTTTCAGCGAGCTTGGTTTCACTTTTCCGAAGGCCAGTTCTCATTATTTCCTTGAAACTACTTCAACCTCCATTTCAGGAAAAAAATACTGTGAAACTACTCATGTTTAAAGATGGTTGAATTGGTTTCACGTAACAATGGTTAAAAGAGGTCTAATCTGCTGGGATCCACACATCATTAGCGTAGGTGGAGTTCGATCTAATCACAGGATCCATTTGCGGCCTTTGAGTGTAGCGTAATTTCTTGACCAAGTCGATCGGATGTTCAAGATCGCGATACTCCTTGCTTTAGTTACTGTTCAGTCAGCGGAAGCCTCTCGAATATTGCCGTTTTCTGGGAACAATGATGATGATGGGAGCAGATGAGCATCTAGAATGTTTTTTGTTGTTGCTCAAAGATATAAATTTAAGGTTGAATTTTTACCATTAAAATTAACTAGTAAATGACCAAAAAATTGATAGTACCATTTAAGTTGACTTGTGGCAAAACAAATAACCAATGGATGACACAAAATTGATACTATCATTCATTCATATTAATACTTAGCATTCTACTCCCTCTATTTCTAAATACTCTATAAGACTTTCTAACCTTTCTGGTTTTGACCTGATTCATTTCTAAATGAGTGCACCAGTACATTAAAACATGACTCCATACATATGAAACTTTAATGGAGGAAGTATATGATTGTAGTATTTAATTACTGGTTTTTGCTGTTTCACAAGGGTATGAGAAATAACCGTTTCGATGCAAGAATATTCAATCTAAACATGTAATTTCTTGTCATAATAAATTGTAAACATTTCGTCTGAATATTGATAAAAATAACTATTTCTAAGCATTTAACTATTAAAATTTATTGGGTAGTTATCTCTTTGTCTTGCTAAACCTTCACAGGCCTTCCCACACTCACTAATTGTAATGTGAAACCTTTCACCTTGCTTCTAGGACGAGCTATCGCCTGCATCACCTTTTAGTGTACTACATATGTTTTCATATCCAACAAGTAAAATATTCATGACCTATTTGGAACATTCCAATGTGAGCATTCGCGTCGGTCGTGCATCACGCAAGAATGTACTCCATGATCAAGGTTCTTCTAGGAACACAATGTAAGACTATTTTTGATTCACGAGGAATTTCGTAAAACACACGAACAACAACGAGAACACAAGATTGGAGTTGAGATGTTCACTGGAACTGTATAGGATTAGCAAACCACGTGATTTTGAACTACATCCCTTAAAAGAACTAAGCTCCCTAGAATAGGCTTCCCTTGTTGATCCAAGTGTCAACATCCTATTGGTTTAAACCATGGTTAAAATAATATTTATTGTCTATCCAGATTAATACAAAAAGTATCCCAAAAAATAAAGCTCATCCACGTCTCAACCTTCTAATAGTTTAGACAAAGATTTAAAAAAAAAGATGTGTCCACTGAAATTAATACAAAACTTTTTTTTCTATCTACTACATACAAAACTACGGTATTACCCCTCTCTTATAGCATCTTCATAGCTTCCCTATTTTAGGGCATAACTCTTTCTAGATAATTTGATGCTGAAATCTTGCTCCAACAGCTACTATACAAATTTTATTGTCATTTATAATAAAAAACACCAAGTGCTGCAAATATAAAACATTCAGACTGATCCTAAATAAAAAGACGAACATGCACAACACTAACTACCAATCAGAAGTTGTATATTGCCCGCACACCTCCTACAACCATGTCTATTCAAACATGGACTTTGCCTCGATTCTAACAGTGCCGTCACAACTCAGACCGATTTGACGAATCCACCACCATTGTACAAACACTACACATCGGGAGGGTTTCAACGTTGAGGGACGCCAACCTTGAGGGACCACCAATCAGAATTTTCATGTTGCCATCACGTCTCACCTCCGGTGACCACAACTACCTCTTCTCCCATCGATTTGGCCTCGAATCCGGCGACTCCGCCGTAACTCGACCGACTCGACCGCAAATTCACCACCACTGCTCCAGGGCACCACCAATCGAGAGGGATTCAACATGAGTGTTGTTCTTACTCTCCTCCCGTGCACGACTACCCGTGACTCCCTTTTGTGACTCTGGCTAACGAGTCACCCTAGCAGCCCTCCTACCCTCCCATTTTCATTGTGCCTCATTCTTCCCTGCAAGCACGAGCACAATCAATATACAATAACTGCTGCACCTCTATTAGCCCTTCCTAGCATGACTACTCTGTCTTTACAAACCACTTGCCGGGATCGTCTCGTTAAGAGATTAACAAATTTAAAGTTGTTACTTTTATATTATATATAGTTTATAAGTTGCTAGAAACAATACGTACAATATTTTCCTAAATTGGCATGAATATCTAGCTGGTCATGTATGAGACACTAATATTTACTCAGCCCAACATATTATTTATTGGGCAGCCGCGCAGCAAAGCGCGCATTTCCCTTCTAGTAGTGTCTCATGCCACAAGAAAACAAAGAAAATGTAAAAGGAGGTTGGAGTGTGTTGATTTATATAAAATGTACCCCCTCCGTCTAAAAGTAAGTGTATTTGGTTTGTACAAATATAAATATATCTAAATGTATTTCATGTCTAGATACATTTGTATTTAGATAGATCTATACACTTGTTTTGAGACGGAGCGATTAGTACAAATGATATTTTTGACAAATACAAGAAGCTCCTTTGACCGAAAGGAGACCAAAAATACCGGCCTTGTCGAATTATCTAAATTTTTGGAAAAACTTTTGTTATTCTATCTATCTAAATTCACTGAATCTTATAAAATTTAGACTGATTTAAAACTGTTCAAAACTAGCCGGAATGTTGTACCCCTATATGAATTTCGAGGATACCAAACTTAACAAAAATTTGGAAATTTGGTCCATGTTTCGAAGAAACTGCTAGACCTCAAGAGTCAAGAGTCGTCCTCCTGCCGGATCAGTAGGCGTGTGTTTGGTACGTGGATTGAGAAGGTGAACGGATAGACGTCGCCTACAGGGGGGGTGAATAGGCGATTTAAAACTTTTTCGAGGAGCCGGAATATCCGGTCCAATAGTGACCGGAAATTCCGAGTAGCCGGAATATCCGGTACACGAGTGACCCGGAAATTCCGGTATGCTTGATAAAGGCGGAATAAAACTAGAGGTTTACTTAAACAAGCATACAACCTAGATATATAAACTAGGCTCACCTATGTGCACCAACAACTTAAGCTAAGCAATACTAGTAACAAGATGATAGCAAGATATATGACTTCAAGCACGAAGGCTATCACAATGTAAAGTGCATAAGTAAAGTGCTCGGGTATAGAAATAACCGAGGCACGCGGAGACGAGGATGTATTCCCGAGTTCCACCCAAAGGTGTACGTCTCGTTTGGAGAGGTGTGCGCAACCACAACAGGTTAGCCGCAACGCCACAAAGGCTCACCTTCTTCTCCTGATGAACTCAACCACAAAAGGTTCGAGTTCACCTTCCACTATTGATCTCCTTTGGGGGAGATCGAATCCCGTACAACTCTTGAGGCATACACCCACAACTTAATTGGGGGCTCCCAAGTCTTGAGGCACACACCCACAACTTAATTGGGGGCTCTCAAGTGACCACAAAAGGTCTTGACCACAAAAGGTCTTGGCCACAAAAGGCCGGCCACAAAAGGCGTCTAGGGTCCAAAGACCCAAGAGTAACAAGCTCACAAGTATCACCACCACGAATCCTCGTGGAGGGCTCAAACCGATGCAAATGCAATGGCAAGAGCACACGAAGTGCTCAAGTCCTTCACTCTCGAATTCCAATACAACAACAAATGTTTATGGGGAATAAGAGAGGAAGAACAAAGGAAACCACAAAGGAGTCAAATCCTTCACTCCCAAATCCCACCAAAAGCAACTAATGCTTATGGGGGAGAAGAGAGGAAGAACAAAGAAGAAGAACCACAAAAGAACTCCAAGAACTAGACCCACTAAGTTCCCCTCACTTAGAGGAGAGATGGATTGGTAGGATTGTAGATCTAGATCTCCTCTCAACTTTCCCTAAAGAATATGGAAGATTCAATGGAGGGATTGAGAGGGAAGTGAGCTTTCCAAGGTCAAAAATGGAGTAGGAGAGAGGGGAAAGTCGTGCTGCCTTGGATTAGCTGGGGAAGAAGAAGGGGAGAGGTATTTATACCCCTCCAGGAAATATAGCCGTTGGCTGTTTCGACACTCGGAAATTCCGGTATAAGTGAGACTCGGAATTTCCGGTCATCCGGAAATTCCGGTCTAGAGAGACTCGGAAATTCCAGTCACCCGAAAATTCCGGTCTAAGAGAGCTCGGAAATTCCGGCTGGAGTCAGAAGCAAAACCAAACTTGTCCTTAGCAATTTCTGGAGGACTTTTCTGGGGGCACTCGGAAATTCCGGTATATGGAAATTTCCGAGCACAATTTCCGACTGGAGTCAGAACCCTTTTTCTCCTTTCCTTAGCCGTTTTCTTGGATGAGCTGGGGAACCGGAAATTCCGGTAGGGCGGAATATCCGGCCCCAATAATCCGAATCAGCAGAACACCGAAACGAAAACTGCTATAACTTTTGCAAATGAACTCCAAATGAGGTGAGACCAATTTTGTTGGAAATATTGCATCCCATAAATAGAGTAAAATCACCACACATGGCAAGGTGTGGGACTTTCCTCATGGTTGAACCGGCAATATTTCCGCCACCGAAAACGCAACAAGTTGTCCAAAGTAAAACCGATTTCGATGAACTAGAGCTTGACATGGAGATGAACCAAGCTCTAATTTCTCACCAACATAAAAGCCAAATAAGAACCAAGAAACATGATATGCCAAGTATGCAAAGGTTTGAGCTCTCCACAAGAATGCGATCAAGTTACTAACTTGAGAGCCCCTCTTGATAGTACGCCTATCTATCCTATAGCCCTATCAAGATCATACCTTTGCCTTGAGCATTCCACTTGAGTTGGATGATGACTATCTTGATCTCTTCAAGTGGACCATCTTTCTTGATTGCGCGTCCAAACACTTGCTTGATGAAGACTTCTCCAAATACTCCCCCATGCTCACAATGGGAGAGTCTCGCTAAGCTTCGTCTTCATGTATCCATTGCAGGCACCAAGCATAGGATCTTTTCGAGAAAGCTTCTCTTGGTCTTGCACAACTCATCTTTTCTTCACTAAGATGATGTCTTGAATCTTTAAGACATACTTGTAATAAGCTTCACTCAACACATGAGCTTCAAGAGTTCAACACATGAACTACACAATTCCATGGACATGATCTATAGAGATATCTCAATGCAAACATTAGTCCATAGAGATTGTCATTCAATTACCAAAACCACACATGAGGGAAAATGCTCTTTCAGAAGGGTGGAATGGGTCGGCCCACATTTTTGGGGTGGGATGGTTCCAAATTCACTTTTGATGTTTTGTTTGGTTGAGGATGAATGGTCCAGATTTCAGACGCTAATACCAACCGGTTAACAGACCATTAATTGCTAGCTTAAAAATGGGGAAGAGAAGAGAAGAGCGTAGATTCAACATGGAGGCGGAGGCATCTGGGACGACACACTGGTGTAGTGGGGAACGAAAGTCTCAGGCAACATGGAAAGGCAAGCGGACCCTCGCGAGCAGCTGTGCCGGCGCGCCGGTACTAGGCCCAGGGAAGAGGATGGAGAGGAAAACGGCGGTAGGGCTTCCGGGCTCGACGACGGAAAAGCATACTGTGCTGGCGAGCAGTGGCGCCACCACATCATATACCAAGGCCAAGGAGGAGGTTGGAGACGGGGAACGACTTCTTCGGGAGTGCGCTGTCGCTCGCGAGTAGCGGCGCCGCCAGGGCAGATACCAGGTTCAGGAGGAGGAGGACGGCGGCGCGGGAGGCTTTTCGGACTCGACGACGCCTCCGAGGAAGATTGTGCCGGCTCCAGCGAGCAGCGGTTGGCGCCGCAGTGGAGACCAATGCCATGTAGGTTGGAGAGGACGATTATGTGAGCGGGCGGAGCCGCGGCAAACATGGCGTCGAGGGCGAAACCAACTGGTTGCTTTCCATGGCTGGTGGCGTGATCTGGCCGTGAGGCAGCGTGCTCCAGCGGTGGGGCGCCGGCGAGCTTCGACGACGTGCTATGGCGGAGCGCTCGCGGTCGCCGTCCTCCATGCTAGCGAGGTTGGGAATTAACGACACCACACGCGATAATCATGTGGACCAAAAGACCCGGCCGATTTTGTGAAACCGATTGGCTCAGCATCTTCACGGTATATTCTGTGCTCGTCGGCGGTTCCATCCCCCTGCTGTATAACCAAACACTCGTAAAAAGTGAACCATCCGACCCCATCCCTTTTAACTCGTAGAACCAAACACACGCCTAGTAGTGTAGTACCACGAGCAATTGATTATCTGAGTCAGGCAGATCAAATAAACTGTAATTAACTGCGGGAATGCCATCCTGATCGAATTGTCTCAATCGCTGTCCCGTTGACTAGGTGACTCCTCTCCCTTTCTTCTTCCTCGCTACAAAACCCGGAAGGCAATCTTGCGGCCAGCCATTAATTAACTCCCTCCACCAACTGAAAGAAGCCACATGCTCACTGCTCTCAGTTCCATCCCCGTCTCCACTGCGATGCATCTCCAGCTCATCATCCCTGTCTTCTTCTTCTTCTTCCTCGCCAGCCTCGCCGCCTCCCAAGAATTCACCTATGCCGGCTTCGGCAAGGGCGGCGCTCCGAACCTCACCCTGAACGGCGTCACGGAGCTCCAGCCCGACGGCATCCTGCGCCTCACGAACGAGACCTCCAGGCTCCTTGGCCACGCCTTCTACCCGCCCCCGCTCCGCCTCCTCGGCGGGAGCAAGAGCAACGGCACCGCCGCGGCGGCGGTGTCCTTCTCCACGGCGTTCGCGTTCGCCATCGTGCCGGAGTACCCAAGGCTGGGCGGCCACGGCCTCGCCTTCGTGGCCGCGCCCGACCCGCGCCTCCCGGGCGCGCTGCCCAGCCAGTACCTCGGTCTGCTCAGCGCCGCCGACCTCGGCAACGCCACCAACCACGTCTTCGCCGTCGAGTTCGACACCGTGCAGGACTTCGAGTTCGGGGACATCAACGACAACCACGTCGGCGTCAACCTCAACAGCCTCGTGTCCAACGCCTCCGCATCCGCGGCGCCCGTGAACCTCAAGTCCGGGGACACCGTCGTCGCATGGGTCGACTACGACGGTGACCGGAGGCTCCTCAACGTGTCTATAGCGACTACCTCTGACAAGCCGGCGGCGCCGCTCATTTCCTTCCACGTCGACCTGTCCAGCGTGTTCCAGGAGCAGATGTACGTTGGCTTCTCGGCGTCCACGGGGCTCCTGGCGAGCTCACACTACCTCATGGGATGGAGCTTCAGGCTGGGCGGCGGCGAGGCTCCGCCGTTGGGCCTTTCGTCCCTCCCGTCGCTTCCGCGTCCCAAGCCGGACAAGAGGAGCCGGACGACGCGGATCCTGGCGTCGGTGTTCTCGGCGTTCGTGGCGCTCGTGCTGCTCGCCTGCGCCGCCGCCTACGGGGCGTACCGCTACAAGAACCGAGACGTGGTGGAGCCGTGGGAGCTGGACTACGGCCCGCACAGGTTCAAGTACCCGGAGCTGAAGCGCGCCACGCGGGGCTTCCGCGACCGCGAGCTCCTCGGCTGCGGCGGCTTCGGCAAGGTGTACCGCGGCGTGCTCCCGGGCACGCCGCCCACCGTCGTCGCCGTGAAGCGCGTCTCCCACGACTCCCGGCAGGGGCTCCGCGAGTTCGTGGCCGAGATCGCGTCCATCGGCAGGCTCCGCCACCGCAACCTCGTGCAGCTCCAGGGATGGTGCCGCCGCCGCGGCGACCTGCTCCTGGTGTACGACTTCATGCCGAACGGCAGCCTGGACATGCACCTGTTCGGCGACGGCCTCCGCGCGGCGCGGCTGACGTGGGAGATCCGGTACAAGATCCTCCGCAACGTGGCGTCGGCGCTGCTGTACCTGCACGAGCAGTGGGAGCACGTGGTGCTGCACCGCGACGTGAAGGCCAGCAACGTGCTGCTGGACGGCGACATGGCGGGGCGGCTGGGCGACTTCGGGCTGGCGAAGCTGTACGAGCACGGCGCGAACCCGGGCACGACGCGGGTGGTGGGCACGCTGGGGTACCTGGCGCCGGAGCTGACGCGGACGGGGAAGGCGACGACGGCGGCGGACGTGTTCGCGTTCGGGGCGCTGGTGCTGGAGACGGTGGCCGGGCGGCGGCCGATCGAGCAGCGGGCGGCACCGGAGGAGCTGGTGCTGGCGGAGTGGGCGTGGGAGCGGTACGCGGCGGGGGAGGCGGAGAAGGTCGTGGACGCGAGGCTGGGCGGGGCGTTCGACGCCGAGCAGGCGGCCGCGGCGGTGAAGGTGGGGCTGTGGTGCTCTCACCCGGTGCCGGTGGCGCGGCCGACGATGAGGGAGGTGGCGAGGTACCTCGACGGCGGGGACGCCGCGGAGGTGCCCCCGCCGCCACCGCCGCCGCCGCCGCCGCCGGTATGCTCCGGCGAGGTTGGGTACGACGACTTCGTGCACTCGTTCCCGTCGTCGTCGTTCGGGAGGGCCGGCGGAGGAGGGGAGCCGCAGTCGCAGACGTCGGTTGCCACGTTCCCATTCTCGTCGCTGTCGAATCGGTCATCCTACGTCAGCGTATGACCCCACACTACTGGTCAGTGGATCCAACGGTGGGACCCGGTCGTTGGCTGCTTTGGTCCAATCGGAGGCGTGGAATCGATTGATCGTTTTGTCTGGATAACAATTATTCATCTGCAATGTGATTGTGTCCACTGCACAATGTGACGTGGCCAATACACATTCTGATCGTGTCCACTGCACAATGCACAATCTAGGGGATTTAAAGAGAACTTGTCATTCTCAGCCAACACCAGATTTGACGATGGTGTTTCTCATTTAGTCGGAATATTTTTTAGTGGGAGGCGACGTTCCCGTCGATAGCGAGGCGCCTGTGGTGACTTCATCAATCTCAAGACCTCACCCGCTGGCTCAGTCTCTCGGAGGTGCTCATAGGGGTAGGGTGTGCGTGCGTGCGTTCATAGGGGTAAATGTGTGCGCGTGTATATGAGCGCTTGCGTTGTACTGTGTTTTTTTTTAAAATCTAGGGGATTTAAAAAAAACACTAGCATTGGTTTTTTTAAGGGTAACAATATATTAAGTCAGCAAGCCGTCTCATTAAAAACTTTCCAGTCCCGTTAGGTACCCTAATAATGAAAAGAACGCGTCTGAAACTTGCGGCCCACTGGGTACAATTACAATCTACTAAAAAAACACTAGCATTGATTTGAAATCAACTAAAATCTACTGACCATCGACCACTATCAATCTACATCAATATACTACTTGTACTAGCAACAATATATATAATGTGAAAAACCTAATCACCTTATGAGTGTTTGCAATCTTACCATGGCCTACGTCGTGGATTCCTTGCCCTTCCTCTTTCGTGACTTGGCCGTTGCCAATGCGGAAGCCGGGGTTGGAGATGACGATGTCAAAGTGGTTGCTGCAGAAACTGGAGTTGGAGATGTGAACGGGAATCCGACACCTAGAGGAAGGGGGGGGGGGGGGTGAATAGGTGCTACTAATTTTAGGTCTTTTCAAATTTAGGCTCAACACAAAGTTAAATTCTCTAGATATACAACTACGGTGAATTTACCTAAATGACAAGCTAAGTAGAAACTAGATAAACAGGACAAGCGAGTAAGGAAGAAAGGATAAAGGGAACCAAGTGAAGCACGCGGAGATGAAGAAGTAATCCCGAGTTCCACCCAAGGGTGTACGTCTCGTTGGAGAGGTGTGCGCTACCACAACAGGTTAGCCGCAATGCCACAAAGGTTCACCTTCTTCTCCGATGAACTCAACCACAAAGGTTGCGAGTTCACCTCCCACTATTGATCCCCTTACAAACGCTTGAGTCACACACCCACAACTTAATTGGGGGCTCCCAAGATGATCACAAAAGGTCAAGACCACAACAGGTCAAGCTTACACCAAGTACCAACAAAGATGAGATCTAGGTTTTCCTCGAGGAAACCCTAGACTCGAAATCGCCAAGTGAATGGGGGAAGATTACAAATCGCTTCGGTGAAGTAGTAGATCGGGGCCTTCTCCTTCACTCCTCCAAAGATCAACGAGTTTGGGTGGAGGAGTTGGGAGATCTTGAAGATTTGAGCTTCAACACATTTATGATGAGAGAGAGTGTAAAAGCTGAAATGGCTGGAGGTAGGTGGACGGGTATTTATAGTCCCCTCCAAGAACTAGCCGTTTTTCACTGCGCGGGCCGGAACTTCCGGTCACTTAGGCCGGAACTTCCGGTCACCCCGGAAAGTTCCGGCCAAAGTTTCGGAGGAACTTCCGGCCTGGCTAGGGCGCAGGTAGTTCCAAACTTGGAGAAAAACCAGCATGTTCAGCACCGGAACTTCCGGTGGTCTGGCCGGAACTTCCTGTCGCCCGGAAAGATCCGGCCAAAGTTCTGGCCAAAGTTCCGGTTT
The DNA here is from genome assembly GCA_026929855.1 of Poa annua. Taxonomy (NCBI): domain Eukaryota; kingdom Viridiplantae; phylum Streptophyta; class Magnoliopsida; order Poales; family Poaceae; genus Poa; species Poa annua. The sequence continues at coordinate 9,089,321 of CM049432.1, forward strand.
TGCCCGTGCGCGAGCAATTTCTGACTTAGCAGATTTCTCTGCTAGTCAGCACCGGAACTTCCGGTGAGTAGACCGGAACTTCCGGTCGCCCGGAATGTTCTGGTCAAATTTCCGGACGAAGTTCCGGTTTTGCCCGTGCGCAGGCAAGTTTTAACTTAGCCGATTTTCTCGTTTGTCTAGAACGGAACTTCCGGTGGCGGGCCGGAACTTCCGGTGGCCCGGAAAGATCCGGCCAAACTTCCGCCTTTGCCAGAGCATAAATTATAAAAGGACTTAGCCGTTTTCTGGCCAGCTAGAAATGTCCGGTGCAGGCCCGGAAGTTCCGTCCCGTAGGCCGGAACTTCTGGTCACAGCACCGGAACTTCCGGCCTGACAGGACAGGAAAAACTGCCAACCAATTCTTTCTTTAAGCCTGCTGATCTTCATCCTTTTTGTTCTTTAGGGTTATGTAATATCTGAAATACTTAGGAACACCGTTAAACATCCTTTTCGTGTTGTCATTCCTATCCAAAACTTAGGAGACAGAAAATGCTCTTTCAATCTCCCCCTTTTTGGTTAGAGATGACAACACAAACGGGACAAAGGATTTGCAAAACATAGACGGGCTCCCCCTAAATATGTGCACTATTAAATCTTGTGTTTGAATACAAGTGCACATCTATTTAGGATCACAGCTCCCCCTATCTTTTACAATCCTAGCAAGTTCATCATACGAGGAATAGATAGCATAACTTGCTGAAATAAAAAATAAGATAAGACACGACTAAACTGATTACATCACAAAGTTCCACACGTCTTACCACATGCTCAAAGATAGAGTTCCAAAAAACACGACTAAAAAGTTCAAGAAGCACAAGTTAAGACCGAAAGAGAAATAAAGGCTTGTGCTTCCACCCTTGCAAATCCCCGAGAAGTCCTAATAGATAAATTCTCCCCCTTTGGCATCTTGCAATACCAAAAAGGGAGAAGATCGATGCTAACGCCCCAAGAGTCAGTCGGAGGCGTGGTGTAAGCCATCATCATCTTCATCCATGGCATCTTCATCATCTGTGAGATCTTCTGGCACATCAATGTCCCAACTAATCCCTTTTGCGTTCCAGTGCTTGTATTAATGAGAGGAGGAGGAGCAGACGGTGGGTTGGGCATCTTCATGTGGGCCATCATGGCGGACTGGTTGGTGAGGATGGCATGATTCTGCTCGTACATGGCATAGTCCTCCCGGTGCAGACAAGAGCCCATGTGCATGATCTTCTCAAGAGCCCTCACAAACCACGAACGCTTCTTCTTGGCTGCCTTCTTGACAGTGGGGTCAGAGGGAGCACAGTTTCGCCCAGTGGTGGCTTCCTCATCATCATAGGTACCCATGGGGCGAGATAGAGCTTCCAAGTGGGATTTCTTCATGTGGAGACGAACATGCTTGTGAATGGTGCACTCAAGGGCAGCGTCCACATCAATACGCTACTCAGGGGTGAAAGGAAACCTGTCCTTAATGAGCATCATGATGTAGGGTGCATAGGGAGGCACCTTCCTATGGAAAATGGCATAGTGCATCTCGCGGAAAATGAAGTCCATGACATCAAAGGAGAATGAGTTGGGCTCGGGCACGGAGTCTGAGAGGTACGCTTGGCTCGCTAACGCCATGAGATGGACAAGTCCTCGACGAATGGCATCGTTGTTCCCTACGCTTGGAGCAATGGAGTGGCGGAACATCTGAAGGACAATGTCATAGACGGCCTTCAAACCATGGGTGCCGCCAATGGTGCCATTAGTCTCATAGCACTCGACCATGTCATTTTTGTCGTAGCGGTCATCATCATTGTGCAGTCTCATACCAGCAGGCTCATCTAACCCTTGGAAGGGGTAACCAAGAAGTGTAGCCAAATCCTTGAAGGAAGCCTGAAGTCTGAATCTTCCTGACATCCATGTCATCCCAATGTTGGGGGAGTCATCAAACACGACAGTGGCGAAGAACTGATGGATCAAGGGAATGCTGTAGTGGCATTGAAGGGACATAAGAGGTCGAAGACCAAGAGCATCCACAATAGTGACAGCACCCCCATAGTAGCTTCGCTTCTTCTCAAGTTATTCGAAGTCAATACACTGCATCGGGCACACTCGCTTCTTCTCAGAGAAGCCGCAATAGAGCTCATCATGAAGGAGCTTCATGTCCAAGCTGTGAAAATCTGGTGCTCCTTCGGATTGGCGTAGTCAAACGAGCACCTCCAGTTATAGAAGTCCGAGGCAGGCATGCGCAGAACTGAGACAGCGGGCCCCTTGTTTTTCTTGTTGGGGCGAGCTGTAGAAGACTGAACCCAAGCTGGATATGGCTGATGTTCTTCCTCAGACATGAGCTCCTCTTCTTCTTCTTGAGCTGGTCCACGACTTGCACTTCTCTTCACAACCTGCTTCTTAGTTCGACCACGGCGACTACCAGCCTGACTCCCTGCCCCTGCAAGAACACAACATAGAGATAGAGGGAAGCACGGGGGTAAACACTCATGTCCAAGGAAACAAAGTCCAGTAGTAAGTAGAATTAGTCCAGAATTTTCTGATTTTAGGCCGGAAGTTCCGGTTTCAGTCTGAAAGTTCCGGTCAACGCGACCGGAAGTTCCGGTGCCCCGGAAACTTCCGGCAATTCTTCCGGGGAAGTTCCGGTTTCTCCAGAGACTGGAGAATTCCGGACTTAGCCGCAGGAGGAATTGATGGAATTTTGCAGGCACCGGAAGTTCCGGCCTGTAGGCCGGAAGTTCCGTTTTTCAGACTAAAACCGAAAATTCCATGTAACTTCAAGAAATTTCAACAAAAATTCAAATCACTGCTAGGAGATTGTAGGGCAAGCCTAAGAGTGGGGTTCTACCAAAGGATTCTACATAATATGTTCTAAATCCACTAGGTTAAACGAAATGAGATTCGTCCTATATTTGAAAATAGAAGACATTACCGAAGTCCATGGCGAAAACCGATCGGAGAAAACGGATCCCCTCGTCGAGGAGATGCAGATCCGGCTTTGAACCGAAGGAATCCGAGGTCGGAAGGCCTCGGATTGATTTGGTGGAGTTCTAGGGCTCGGGAGAGGAGAGAGATTGAATCTGGGCGGCGCGGGGGTGGAAGAACCGTTCGAAACGAACCAGTTCACCCCGCGCAGCCTATTAATAGACCCGAGCCACTTAAGCCGGAAGTTCCGGTCCTCACACCGGAAGTTCCGGTGCACCGAAAACTTCCGGTCTTTCTTCCGAGCAAAGTTCCGGTTTCTCCAGGGAATGGAGAATTTCGGACTTAGCCGCTGGAAGAAAGACTGGAAATTTCCTGGCACCGGAAGTTCCGGCCTGCTGACCGGAAGTTCCGATGCACCGGAAACTTCCGGTCTTTCTTCCGGGCAAAGTTCCGGTTTCTCCAGGGGATGGAGAATTCCAGACTTAGCCCCTGGAAGAAAGGCTGGAAATTTCCTGGCACCGGAAGTTCCGGCCAGCTGACCAAAAGTTCCGGTGCACCGGAAACTTCCGGCACTATATCCGGGCAAAGTTCCGGTTTCTCCAGGGAGTGGAGAAATCTGGACTTAGCCACAGGATGAAGTGCTGGAGTTTCCTGAGCACCGGAAGTTCCGGTCTGAGACCCGGAATTTCCGGACTTAAGGAAAACCAAACCAAATTTTCTGGAAATGAGAAACAAAATGGACATGAGTGATGGAATAGCAAGGTTCAAGGGGGGAAAGCTTAGGTGAGAAATCCAAACTGATGATGGTACTTCACACTCAAATTGCAAAAAAGCAATAAGTTCTCAACAAGACCAACTTGAGTGTGTTTTCCATAGAACCAAGAAGATGCAAAAGAGAAACAAGAGTAAGTCACTGAAACCAACTCGTCCTACAAAATAGGAGGAGGTAGGTGGCCGAAGCCACCATGTTGGAGCGTCGGGCATGTCACCGCGAAGATATATCTTGGGTACACACCACTACTCGTCGTTTTAGCTCAAAATAGTCATGAAAATGAATATAGAGATAAAAGAACACTTGCTATCGGCATAATGGGGGGAGGGATGGTCCAATGTATTAGGACCGCACTCCCCCTATGTCCATGCCTACATCCAGGCAAAATAGAGTGCAATTACGTCCTAGGGGAGTGTGCAAGCGATCAAGCTAAGGACCTCGAATCAATGATATTGAGCTCATTCCTCAAAAAGCAAAACCTTCCTTCCTCAAGGGGTTGAAGATATCCGCCAATTGATCTCTTGTGCCCACATAAGATAAGTCAACATCTCCTCGGGCCACGTGATCTCTAATGAAATGATGGCGGATCTCAATATGCTTGGTTCTTGAATGTTGCACCGGGTTGTAAGCAATCTTGATGGCACTTTCATTGTCACATAGAAGAGACACTTTGTCGCAATCGACACCGTACTCCTTTAAAGTTTGCCTCATCCATAGCGATTGAGTGCAGCAACTTGCGGCGGCAACATACTCGGCTTCAGCGGTGGAGAGAGATATACAATTTTGCTTCTTAGAAGACCAACTTACCAAGGACCTCCCAATGAATTGACAAGCACCGGAGGTTGACTTCCTATCATCTTGATCTCCTGCCCAATCGGAATGCGTGTACCCACATAATGAGAAATGTGCATCCTTGGGGTACCACAATCCAAAGGTTGGGGTATAAGCCAAATATCTAAAGATTCTCTTGACCGCCATATCATGGCTTTCTTTAGGAGCCGTTTGATATCTTGCACAAACTCCTACGGCTAGCACTATATCCGGTTTAGATGCACAGAGGTAAAGAAGAGATCCAATCATGGAGCGATATACCTTTTGATCCACATCATTACTCTTGGGGTTGAGCTCAAGGTGACATTTCGTTTGCATTGGGGTAGAGGCACCCTTGAGCTCAAGCAACCTATACTTCTTGAGCATGTCTTGAATGTACTTTGCTTGGTTGATGAAGTTTCCTTCCTTTAATTGTTTGATCTCAAATCGTAGGAAGAACTTCATCTCACCCATCATAGACATCTCAAACCTGTCAGTCATAAGCTTGGAGAATTCTTCGTTAAATGCTTTGTTAGTAGACCCAAATATAATGTCATCCACATATAATTGACAAATGAAAAGCTCTCCTTTTACTTTCTTGGTAAAAAGGGTGGGGTCGATTTCCCCAACTTGGAACCCACGGTATACAAGTAGTTCTCTAAGGTGCTCGTACCACGCGTGTGGGGCTTGTTTAAGGCCCTAGAGTGCCTTATCCAACTTGTAGACATGGTTCTGATACTTGAGGTCCTCAAACCCCGGTGGTTGCTTAACATAAAAAAGTTCATTTAGTGGACCATTAAGAAAAGCGCAACTTAAAGTTATGATGAGAAGCATAGGCAAGAAGAATACGAATTGACTCAAGTCGAGCCACGGGCGCGTAGGTTTCTCCAAAGTCAATGCCTTCAATTTGGGAGTAACCTTGAGCCACCAATATTGCCTTGTTCCTCACCACCATGCCATGTTCATCTTGCTTGTTCTTAAATATCCACTTGGTGCTGATAACATTGCGGCAATCTTTGGGTCTTTCCACTAACACTCACACCTTGTTGCGCTCGAAGTTGTTGAGCTCTTCATGCATATCATCAAGCCAATCTTTATCTTCAAGAGCTTCAAAGACTTTCTTGGGTTCAATCATGGAGATGTGAGCTTGATGTTCACTAAAGCTTGCAAGTTGTCTCCGGGTAGAGACCTTGCTTCTCACATCACCAAGCACCTTGTCAAGAGATAGAGCTCTTAATTCTTGAGAGGTGCCAACCCTATTCAAGCGGTGGATCTCGATTTCCCTCCTAGTGTTGGGAGGAATCGCTTGATCATCTTGATCATTCATGTCTCCGCCTTGACAGTTTTGATTGCCTTGATCAACGAAAGGTGAGACCGATGAGGGAGGAGGTTGATCTTGGCCTTGGGGAGAACTGCCCCTCGGAATATCCTTGGTGCTGGAAGTTCCGGCCTAGGGGGCCGGAAGTTCCGGTCTTGGCACCGGAAATTCCGGACCGGACACCGGAAGTTCCGGACCAAACACCGGAAGTTTCGGTGTACCGGAAACTTCAGGGGCAGTTGGAGTTTCTTGAACTTCCTCTCGTTGAGACGTGTTGGGCACGGCGTTGTTGTCGGGGTTTCTTGTGAGGTAGAACATTGTTGTGCAACCTCATAGTATAGTTCGACGGGGCGGTGAACGCCTAACCCCATCCTTCGGATAGCCTCTTGAGGTTGATATCACCTACATCGGAAACACCACATTGCTCCACAAGGGAGCCGTCATTCTCCTCGAACACCACACTACACGTTTCTATGATAATGCGCGAGGCTTTGTCATAGACTCTATAAGTGTGTGATTCGGAACCGTAGCCCACAAACGTCCCTTCAAGAGACTTAGAATCAAACTTGCCCAAACGGACACCTTTAATGAGATAGAAACACTTACAACCAAAAACTCGGAAGTAAGAGATATTGGGCTTGTTCCCGGTAAGCACTTCATAAGGTGTCTTCATGAGTCCTTTGCGAAAGAACAGCCGGTTGGATGAATGGCAAGCGGTGTTGACGGCTTCGGCCCAAAAGTTGTAAGGAGACTTGAACTCGGCCATCATCGATCTTGCCATCTCAATAAGCGTGCGGACCATTTTGTTGGGGAGTATAAGCGGCGGAATATTGATGACAAATCCCTTCTTCACTAAGGAACTCGTTCAAGGTGTAGTTCTTGAACTCGGAACCATTGTCACTTCTTATCACCAAGATAGGGACATTGTGTTGTCGTTGAGCTTCATTGGAGAAGTCGATGATAGTTTGTTGAGTCTCCACCTTCGACTTGAAGAAGAAAACCCATGTGTATCTTGAATAGTCATCAACAATCACCAAGCAATATTTCTTGCCACCAAGACTAGCTTCCGGAATGGGACCAAAGAGGTCAACATGGAGAAGCTCCAAGACCCTTGTTGATGAAATGATGGTCTTGCTTGGATGGTGAATGTCATGCATTTTTCCTTCAACACAAACCCTACACATTCGATCCTTCGAGAAAGAAACATGATCTTTTAGTCCTAGGATATGGCCACCCTTGTGGAGACTTTGCAAAGTCCTCATGTTGACATGGGCTAGTCGGCGATGCCATAGCCAACCCAAGTCCGACTTAGCGAATAGACACATTGTATGGGAAGTGGTGACTCCGGAGAAGTCAACCACATAGAGCTCATTCTCAATGTACCCAACGAAAGACACATTGAGAGACTTGCTCCTCATGAGGATGACCATTTCCTCTTCGAAGACAACGGTATAACCCAAACAAGTTAACGAATGGACCGAGATCAAGTTGAAACCTAGGGACTCGACAAACAAGACATTCACAAGTGTGATGTCCGGTGCCACTACCACCTTGCCGAGCCCTATTACCTTAGACTTTGAATTGTCACCATATGTAACGGTCATTTGATCATCATTAGGCTTCAACTCTATTACAATCTCCTTGCTTCCGGTCATATGACTAGTGCACCCACTATCAATTATCCATTTCGATCCTCCGGAAGCAAGGCCCTACACACAATCAATTTTTTGATTTAGGTACCCATTTTGCAATGGGTGCCTTTTGGTTAGCAACAAAGGTCTTTGGGACCCAAATAGCATATTCAATATAGCCATCGAAAAGACCAATGTATCCAGCATAGACGCCCCATAATAATCAACATATAAAGCATAATTGGGGTTATATATGCCTGCAAAGTCATTACGAGTGGGAGTACCCCTTGTGGCATTTCCACTCGCAATGTCATCTTTCTTGGCTTGTGCGGGATTGGCCTTCTTCTTGATCTTCTTCTTTTCCTTAGCAACATAGCCACGACCTTCTTTACCCTTGTGGGGCACTCGCTCATGAAGAGGAGTAGTGATTGTCCCCTTACCTTTTTCAAGAGAGGTCTTGCGCTCGGTTGCCATGGAGGGAACAAATAAAACCCTAGTCTTATCCTTGACAACATTTGCATTAGTATTCAAAGGAGTAGAAGTACTAGGTTTCTCAAGAGTAGATATCCGAGTTTAGAGTTGATCACGAGACTTGAGGAGACGTTCGTGATCACGTGTCGATACCTTGTGAGTATTTTCAAGTGACTCGAAGTCTTCACAAAGTCTAGCATGAGCAACTACAAGCTCGGACTTTTCATTTTGCACAATTTTACATTTAGCAAAGTAGAGGTCACGATCCTTAGTGATCTTTGCAAGTTGCTCCTTGAGGAGAGCATGAGCTTCTTGTTCATCTTCAAGGGAGGATTGGAGAGACACCTTGGTGTGTGCATCCTCTCTCTCAATCTCACCTTTTAGCTCAAGCTCATCCTCAAGCTCACCTATACGACTCATAATTAAGCCAAAGTGTTTCTTTCCTTCTCCTTGCAAGTTAGTCATGAATTTATCAAAAGCAATAATTTCTTTCTTGACTTCTAGGCTCATACCATCATCAACTTCATAGGATATGGAGGTAGGAGACAATTTTACCTCGGATGTCTTTGCCATAAGACATCTTGCATTCTTGATGATGGGGCTCTCATTTGGTGAGGAGAAGAGTGACGGAGATGTAGACGAGATGGCTAGAGCGGCCACTTGCGTTGGGGTATCCTCCTTGTCACTATCTTCATAATCGGTGGGATATTGCTCTTGAGTTACCAAGACAATATTTTGGTTCTTCTTTAAGAAGGGCTTCTTCATAGGCATGGGCCCCTTGCCCTTTGTCTTGGCCACGAGCCTCCCACCATGATCCTCTCTTCTTTCCCATGGGCAATCTACAACAAAGTGGCTTTTGTCATCACAATTGTAGCAAAGCCTCACCTTGTTGATTGGCTTTCCTCCATTGGAGGGGAACTTCTTGTCAATCCTTGCTTTGGTCCTTCCGGGGTTCTTCCAAAATGTTCTTGCCGCAAGACCCATATATTGGGTGAGAGTGCTTGAGAGAGTCTCACTAGATAGCTCGACTTGATCATCATACTCATCTTCATCCTCTTCTTCAACGGTGGCCTTCAATGCAATTGAGGCATGCTTGTGCATCCCTATGGCTCTTGCTCTTGCATCTTGAGCAATCTTGGGCGCCACCTTGTAAGCGGTCATCTCTTGCATGACTTCAGTGGATTTCATCTTCGCGAAGTCATGTCTCCCTTGGAGTGTCTTCAAGTCTGTTTTCTCAAAGGGTAAGAGAGCGGCCACGAACTTCCTCTTGATCCAAGCGTCATTGATGTAGACCGCACCGAGGTTCTTGAAGGTGTTAGCAATCAACACCAACCTCCGGTACATGTCCTCATGGCTCTCTCCATCCAACTTGTAGAACCCTTCCACCTCATTGCATAAGGCATCATACTGGTTCTTCTTCATGCTCTCATTGTCGACGAAGATGTCGGAAATAGTATTCCAAACTTCTTTGGCGGTGGAGAATTGTTGAATGAGAGGCATGTCCTTCTCTCCAACGGCCATTTGTAGTTGGTGAAGAGCGGTGGCGTTGAGTTGGCTATCGACCACCTCTCTTCTTGTCAAGTTGGTTGGATCATGGGCCTTGAATCCTTCTTCAGTGATGCGCCATAGCTCAATGGAGGCACTTCATTCTTTGAAATTGTCATTGAGAGAAATGATCAGGTTTGAGCTTAGGAGGATCACTTCTAAAGTTTACATTAGGGTGGGGGATAGGCGGGTTAGGAGAGTAATTATGGTTAACATTATGAAATTCCTCTCCTTTGAGGGTATTAGAGGAGCTAGGTGATTCATCCTTTTCCGCCTTCTCAGGGGAAGCACTTGGAGGAACATCTTTGGACCCATCCGAGGATGATTCCTTAGAGTTCTCACCATGCTCCTTAGAAGGAGGAGAGGGAGAAGTATCCTCGGGCTCCTTAGACTTCAAGAGTGCCATGAGCATCTCATTCATCTTGAGGAGTTGGGCCTCCAAGGACGATTTCATTTCTATGAGATCGGCCATGGTTGCCCCTTTGGCTAACGCCTCCTTCTCCGCCTCTAATTTTTCACGGGCGGCCCTCTCGGCATCGGATTCCGTCATCGTTGCACTTAGGCGGTTAAACCCTTAAAAGTGAATCTGGCTCTGATACCAATTGAACGGAAATCCGGCACCTAGAGGGGGGGGGGGGGGAATAGGTGCTACTACAAATTTTAGGTCTTTTCAAATTTAGGCTCAACACAAAGGTAAATTCTCTAGATATGCAACTACGGTGAATTTACCTAAATGACAAGCTAAGTAGAAACTAGATAAACAAGACAAGCGAGTAAGGACGAAAGGATAAAGGAAACCAAGTGAAGCACGTGGAGACGAAGAAGTAATCTCGAGTTCCACCCAAGGGTGTACGTCTCGTTGGAGAGGTGTGCGCTACCACAACAGGTTAGCCGCAACGCCACAAAGGCTCACCTTCTTCTCCGATGAACTCAACCACAAAGGTTGCGAGTTCACCTTCCACTATTGATACCCTTTTAGGGCAGAGATCGAATCCCTTACAAACGCTTGTGGCACACACCCACAACTTAATTGGGGGCTCCCAAGATGACCACAAAAGGTCAAGACCACAACAGGTCAAGCTTACACCAAGTACCAACAAAGATGAGATCTAGGTTTTCCTCGAGGAAACCCTAGACTCGAAATCCCCAAGTGAATGGGGGAAGATTACAAATTGCTTCGGTGAAGTAGTAGATCGGGTCCTTCTCCTTCACTCCTCCAAAGATCAACGAGTTTGGGTGGAGGAGTTGGGAGATCTTGAAGATTTGAGCTTCAACATATTTATGATGAGAGAGAGTGTAAGAGCTGAAATGGCTGGAGGTAGGTGGAGGGGTATTTATAGTCCCCTCCAAGAACTAGCCGTTTTTCACTGCGCGGGCCGGAACTTCCGGTCTTTTAGGCCGGAACTTCCGGTCACCCCGGAAAGTCTCGGCCAAAGTTCCGGAGGAACTTCCGGTCTGGCCAGGGCGCAGGTAGTTCCAGACTTGGAGAAAAACCAGCATGTTCAGCACCGGAACTTCCGGTGGTCTGGCCGGAACTTCCGGTCGCCCGGAAAGATCCGGCCAAAGTTCCGGTTTTGCCCGTGCGCGAGGAATTCCTGACTTAGCAGATTTCTCTGCTAGTCAGCCCCGGAACTTCCGGCGAGTAGACCGGAACTTCTGGTCGCCCGGAATGTTCCGGTCAAATTTCCGGACGAAGTTCCGGTTTTGCCCGTGCGCAGGCAAGTTTTAACTTAGCCGATTTTCTCATTTGTCTAGAACGGAACTTCCGGTGGCCCGGAAAGATCCGGCCAAACTTCCGGCTTTGCCAGAGCATAAATTCTAAAAGGACTTAGCCGTTTTCTGGCCAACTAGAAATGTCCGGTGCAGGCCCGGAAGTTCCGTCCCGTAGGCCGGAACTTCCGGTCACAGCACCGGAACTTCCGGCCTGACAGGACAGGAAAAACTGCCAACCAATTCTCTCTTTAACCCTGTTGATCTTCATCCTTTTTGTTCTTTAGGGTTATGTAGTATCTGAAATACTTAGGAACACCGTTAAACATCCTTTTCGTGTTGTCATTCCTATCCAAAACTTAGGAGACAGAAAATGCCCTTTCAAGATGTCAATCATGGACCAACCGGCTGAGCATCCATCATGATCGCATGCACTCCAGATCCAGCCAGGAAGTAGGATTAGGGGACGACCGAACTGGGGCAATCGTAGACCCCAGTGGGGGCTGAAGAGGCTTGTGCTTTACGGTTGCCTCTGCCGCCATTTACGCTGCCATCCGAATGCATACCCTCCCCGTGAATCAAACACGCCCGACTGTTAGATCCCCGCCAATGAGTTTGAAGGTGCCGCCGCCCTAGCGGTGGTGCTTGTGTGTTGTGCTACCGGCGACAAACAGTTGGGACGCCACACTAACCAGTCCCCGCCTCGAACTCGTGGATGCCACACATGGCCGTCACAAATGGTCGGCGAGAAATCGTGGCGGCAGTGGCGGAGGAGCACTAACCATCGGTCTCCTCGGTTTCTTAGGTGACTTGATGAGAAGTGAGTGAGTGAGTGAGTGAGAGAGAGAGAGAGAGACGGGGTGAGCAATTATATTAGCCGGTGTGAGAAGAGAGGGGGTGAGCACAGGAGCTGATGCTATAGGCCACTAAACGCGCCCGTAGAGCTTATTCTCGATCGACCGAGAACTAGCAAAATTGTAGAAATTATGTAGACATATGACACTGGCAAACAAAAATTAAATATCGGGCCTAACTAAAGATAAATAGTGAAATTAAGCTTTGAAATTTTTAAAAATTAGAGGCATGTTTGTCACTCACACGGATCACTGGTCTCTAGGTTAATCTCTATGACGCAGTTGTGAACGTTATATGGCTCTCTTTAGAACTCAATGATTATATGAATTGCAATGTATATCTAATGGTTAAGAAATTGCAACCCATCAATACTAAAAGATGTAAGTTTTCATGAATCACAATGCAAATATAGTAATTTGGGGAGCGACTTAAATTTAATTAATTCTCATATGCGATGCATGCTCCATGCTCCTTAGCAATTTCTTTTTTACATGGCAATTGGAGGTATTATTTGAGAAGGACAAGTGTTTTATCTGTGAAAAATGGGAAAGAGACGATGACCTGGCGAGGGTGGGGTTATGGCGTTGAACAAGAGCTCCATCGACAAGGCAACCATTTTTTAAGGTAACAACAATAAAAGACAATCATTTCTTCCCGTGACGGTGACCGCGGAAAGGAAACAGCGGCCGGCCACCGACGCCATGGAGATCGATGAGGGAGAAGGCAGAGATGAGTCGACGATGACCCCTCGCTCACTCCTTGCAAACAAGAGGCCGGCTTCGCCCTCAACTCTACCGAGGGGTGAGGATTCATCTGCCAGCGGTGAGGGAGGACAACCCATGGGCACTTACCGACGACAAAGAGGTGGATGAAACCAAGGAAAATCACCTAGTACAACTTAACTTGCTTCCTCCGTGGTTGATTCGACGCCTCTGGTGTGTGCTTGCTCGTCATGTAATTGGCTCATTTCGTCAAAAACGATGTTTTCTTGCGAATTTTAGTCTCATTCACATACATTGCCATCACTAGTTATTTTATGGGTACACAGTGACCTGGAAAATGTCCGAGTGACTTAAATATTATACTTGCTCTGACCTAAAATTATTGTCACACAGCCTATACAGATTTTGTACTACCCTAGTACACTTTTTGCGACAGTTAAAGTGGATCGAGGGAGTATCTATAGTATCTAAATGAGAGCAACCCAATAAGGATAATTCTCTCAACATGTAGCCTACACACATCAGCGATCGTCTAATTGATCCACATCATCCATCCAGTATGCCATATCACCAACCCTGTCAGTTATTTTCTGTTTTGGTTTGCCTTCAGATACATGAATCGCATCGTCCTCTGAGCTCCCCATGATTTACTACCACACCCGGTTCACCTTCCTGTTGCACACGTTTGGTTGTTTAATGCTAACCAAATGGATCACATAAGGCCCAAGAATAATTTTCTCCTCAATTCATTGCTGGACTGTGTGACGCCCGAAAATCGGTACTATGTAGATTTAAGCGCTCCCGCCGAAATCCGCATAATAACGATTTTTGGTCGCCCACCAGATATAATGTGCACGCCGAAACATGCACATTATGTGGGTGGAATTGTGATAGCATTACAACAGTTCCGATACATCCACAAATACAACAGAAGATATAATTACAACAACGACTCGAACGAGTCAAGATACAAATAATACAATACAAAGATACAAATGACAGCGGAAGCAAAATAGTATCCGACTACGGATAAGAAGCAAATTGGGCTAAGAGTTCCGAAGATAAGCAATGGCGCCATATCCCTGTCCAGCCAAGCCGGAGGGATTCCCAAGCTAACGTCGTCAGACTTCAAACCTGTTAACTGCACATAAAGCACAACCCAAAAGAGGGTCAGGGCACTCCCTGGCAAGCAAAACCGACTTGCCTACTTTCTACACCATCTCCCAAAATATAGGGGAGGTGGACTTAGCGGCAGCAGCACTAGCAACCTAAAGAGACACGCTACAACTTCCGTCTAATTAGAGAGGGATAAGAGAGCGCATAATATAACCAACTACTACTAACACCAAACATAAACCATTCTCGAATTAACCCCCTCAACCAAATATGAGGAAGCAATTCGGGAAACTCACACGTTGAACAATTTTAGTTACCATTTATTGTGAAAGTAATTCTATATTACTAATCAGGTTAATTAACAATGATTAGGTGTAAGTTGTCTAGATCTTGTTAGCCAGCATCATCACCAAAACGTCCATAACCGTGGACACGGCTCATCGATAAGATTATACCCTGCAGGGGTGCACTACTAGACCCATACTCGCATGATCAACCCAGTCAAAAACATTAGGGCCTTTCAACCCAACTATTTTCCTTCACCGCAACAAGTCCAGGAGCCACGGGAGCTATGCTGGTCCCGGCCAAAAGGGTGCGGACTCCCGCAGGACACACCCCTCCGCACCAACAGGCCGCGCCCTATATGCATGTAACAAGGCACACCGCCAAAGTAAAATACTACACTAGTATCGATGCATATGAGACAAATGGAAAACCCGAACTAGGTGCAGCTCCCGGACAAGTCGAAGTTCCAGTCAAAGTCGAGGGGGGCTCCATTGGGCCTCCCACAAGTGGTTAGTGCGCTCAAAATTGGATCCGAGGACAAAATCTCAGTTCCTAGGTCGACACTTAGCAGAACAAAGCACCTCGCAAGGCCTTCCGCCGGTGCCTTATCTTTTAATTATAATACCCAATATAATATAACATTTAATTAAGGTAGAATAATCTGTCAAGCTAAGCATATTAAATAAAAGACCCACAGACGACTCGCACAACCAACTCTAAGCATGCGCTACGACTCGCAAGGCCAACAGATAAACATGCAACAGGTATTAGGTTGTGGGGACAAAACTGTATGGGCTGCAGGATAAACATGTGATGGGATCGCAATAAAGAATCGTAAACTAGGGTAGCAGAGATCAACGGCAGGAATGAAAGACAATGTATATGTAAACAAGCAAACTTTGCTTGCCTGGAATCCCGCATGGAAGCAGATCTTGTCGTTGCTCACACATCTCAACGTCTTATCCGCGAAAAAGCACCAAACACTGGAAAGCGTAAGAGATGCATTTTACAACTATGGCAAAAGATTCAGCATGATCATACGAGAATGATGCATGGCATGGCAAGATGCAATACAAAGCAGGTAATTCCAAATTAAGCGAGAAAGCAACCCCGACAACTAATATTTGGGTGCAAGTTATTTATCTACTCATCAAATTAAATGTTTATTAACATGGCAAGACATGGCATGGATGATTTAGTCAAATTAAATGGAATAGGGCAATAATTAAATAAAACCCAACACATTCCATAATTTAATTATTTAGGTGCAATTAAATTACACTAAGCAATTGAAATAAAAGATGCAAAATGACATACAAATGACATATTAATGTTCCTTGCATTTTTTCTGATAATAATACATATAAAGATTATTTTATTTGGAGTTATAAAATAATAGTTATTAGCAAATTAAGATTAGGGGTTTTCTGTAAAAAAACAGGACCTGCTCGTGATAGAAATCTTGCTGGTGGGGGCTAAAGCACTAAATCCGAGAAGGCAGGGTCCTCTGCGCAAAACTGCAGGCGCATGAACTCTCCTCGTGCTTTTCTCACCGCGTGTCGTGGTATCGGCATAATTGACAGGAGACGGGGGTCCTCTAGCCTACGTATGGATTGTGGGGAAGAAGGTTGGTGTCGTCGAGGTCGGGATTGAACACGGCGAGTTTACCCAGCTTCGGATCCCACAGCGGTGGCGGGATCCTACGTGCTGCTATAATTCACTATGAGGCAAATAGCCGTGAACAGGTTACAATGGGTATGATGCCTATGAGATTGTCTCTGCCCTAAAGGCTCCCTGGTGGCCGGCTTATATAGGCGGCCAGACCCCAGGGTACAAGGTAAGTACTTGTCCGGCAAGTAAAAAGAGTCCTAGATCTAGCCGGCTTAGTTGCCGCCTTCCGTCTTGGGCTCGGTGGCTTGATGGGCTTACGCCTTCCGCCTTCCTTGGACCGTCCGCCTACTTCCTTGCACGTCAGCTTATCTGGGCCGCCCGGCAGGCCTTGGCCTTACCACCCTTGGGCCACCCTGGACTAGCCGGATTGATCCATGTTGGTTATACCCCTAGTTGATATATCCCCAACATTAGCCCCCAGAAAGGTTGAAGTTCTCCAGGCGCCGGCTTCTTCTTGATTCTTCATCTGCCAAAGTTGGCGGCTGCAGGACTTGAACCATTCTTAAAATCAACGAGGCACGCGTGTCTTGATGTTGACATGCGGCCGCCTTTATCCATCATGGGAAAAGACGACTACTCGGCAATCTTTGCCGAGTATTCTTCTTGACGGTTACCACCTAGCCGGCTTCACGACAGTTTGAAAACAGACTAGGCGGGAATCTCGCCACGATCACAAATTGCGGGAAAAGAGGAGGCGTGGAGATCGTGCAATCATGGGCAGCAACGGATGTTGGACACGTGTCCGACTAAAAACGCCGTTGCACAGGGAGCAACGCCTGGCCCTATAAATAGGTAGCCCAAACGGTCCATTTTCTTTACCCAGCCTCTGCTCTCCTCGCGCCCTTGCCTCTTCCACTTCTTCGCTCCCTGCCCCCGAACGAGCTCCGGCGAACTCTTTTCCTCCGGCGACCTTTTCTGACGGCGATGTCCACCGGTCCATCTCATTCGACGGCGTCGAGCGGTCCTGCGACCGACGCCGCACTCGCAGCGTCGATGGGCGGCGCCATTACTCGTCCCGCGCCGGCGGCGGCGGCGGGCAATGTCTCCGTCGTCCCCCCTCGGGCTTCTGCCACGCGCGTCCCAGCGGCGGGCCTTTTCTCTCCTCCACCAAACACCGCGGCGACGGCGGCGACGAGCGCCCCCGGCGACGAGGAAGAAGAAGCGCCGGACCTCGGGTCCCGCTATTGGCTGCCTTCCATTGTCGACGAGGACGCCCTCCAAGATTTGGAGGCAGTCGGCTACCTTCCCACTCGGGAGGATTGCCGGTGGAGGGCCGCCTTGGGAGACATCATTCCGGCTCCAGAAGCCGGAGAACGGGTAATCCTCACCTCCCACCTGGTCAGGGGGAGGGCGCTTCCGCCTTCCGCCTTCTTTAGTGAGGTCTTAGATCACTACGGGCTCCAGCCCCATAACATCGCACCCAATAGTATACTAGTCTTAGCCGGCTTCACAGCTCTTTTCGAAGTCTATCTAGGTATTAGGCCTAGTTTAGACTTCTTTAGATACTGTTTCCGTTGCCGGCGACAGACGGTGCCGGACGGCGGGCTGGCGACCTGCGGCAGCGTCACCTTCAACTGCCGCCAGGGCCGCCAATGGTATCCTAAGATACCATACCTCGAGTCCGTCAAGGGCTGGACCTCCACATTCTTCTACTGCCAAGACATGGCAGCGCCGGGCCGCCAAATCGGCATTCCGGCATTCGTCAACGCGCCACCCATGCCTCGCCCATGCTGGGACGAGGCGGTGCCCAAGTTGACGGAGGAACTCCGCCTTATTCAAAGGCGGATCGAATTCCTCACGAGGACGATGGCTCCCCCCCAGCTGGATGGGGTCGACACCGTCATTTGCTGGCTCGGCCGGCAAATCCTCCCCCTGCGGTACAGCCCGCACAAGATGTGTCAGTATTCGCCTACTGACACAGCCTCTCTTCGCGTGAGCGAAGAGATATTGCCGGTCGCCGACCTGGCGTTCCGGCTCCGCAGCCTCGTCAAGGCGGGGTCGGTGAAGGCGGTCGAGGGCGTGCCCATGCACACCCACGACAATCCTCCCCTCGAGGTAAATATCTTCTTCCTTTGCCCCTTGTTTGACAGCTTCGCCGGCTAGGGTTGAGTTCCTTTAACGTGTCTTCTCTTTCAGCTCTCCGAGTTGGGGGAGAATGACCTGGCTCCCGACTTTTACGAGTCGGAAGCCGGGAAGATGAAGAAGCGCAAGGCGTCCGACGCTGCTTCCTCTACGGCGAACGCCGAGAGGAAGAAACGGATCGCGTCGGCTACCGAGCCGGCTCTTGCCAACATTGGCGAGAATGCGGGGATTAACATCCCCCGAAGGTACTCAACTTTGCCTTTTCCAGATGGCGATCTTTCTGAACATTGGCTGACTTATTGTGCTTGCTTTTTGTTTGACAGGGAAAGGGTCGCGACTTCCCGGTTGCCGACCAGGCTCCTTGGCAAAGGAAAGCGGCCGCAAGGCGGCTCGCCGGCCACCGTGCCGCCAACTCCCCCGCCCCACGCCGGCAGCTTCATGGCTGACGCTCTGCGCCAACCTCCAGCCCCGGCTTCAGGTGCTCCGCTAAAGATCCCCTCCACCGATCGCGCACCGACAACTCCTCTACTACTGGCTGAGGCTACGGCCGATGATGCCGCTCAATCGCGCGCCGCCAATGAGGGGTTGCTGGCGACGTCTGCCGGCGGGTCTCGGAGGGCAGCTCCGACTACGGGAGGCGGCAAAGTCAGAGACCCTTGGTCTACCTTTAAGGAGGCCAAGGAGTCAACTTTGGCTTTTGCCGCCTTTGCCTCGCAGGCCTTCGACGACTTGGAGGGCGACCTATCTGTAAGTTCCTACCCCTCCGGCATATACATAGTCTTTCCCCCCGAGCACTTAGATGGCCTAGTCAAAAGAAACTTTGACTGCCGGCTTAGTGGTTATTCGACAATATGTTATATGCTTTTGGTTTTTGTTGTAGGGCCTTGTGTCCGCCAACGTCGAGCTCGTCTCCTCACGAGTCGAGATAAATCGGCGCCATCGCGACCTGAAGAAGGAGTGCGAGGCCAAGGACAGGCGGATCGCCGAGCTGGAGGCGGCCCGCCAAAAAGATGAAGGTAGGGTTGATCCCTTTCTCCAACTATGCTTTTGACTTATGTTTCCGTCAATCATTTAGCTTAGCGAATCCATATTTGTAGAACTGCTAGACCACGCCCAGGATATCCTGAAGGCGTCCACTGATATGCAATCTCTTATGAATGAAGCTTCAGACTTGGCGGCCGCCAATTTGGAGATGAAGGCGGCTCATCAAAAAGAGATGGAGGCCCAGCAACTCAAGTTTGCGCAGGAATCCAGCCAGCTCACTGGTGAGCTGGAAAGCCTGCGCAACAAGTTGGCGGAGGCGGAGAAGATGGCTGCGGAAGAGATATCCAAGCAGACTTCTCGCGCCCAAACTGCAGAGGACGCGCTGGCAACTCACATGATTGAGTTGTCGGCTTTCCATAACTCGGTCCTTGGTAATTTCTCGCTCCTTTTTTGATGCTGCCATGTTGCTTTAGCCTGAGCCAGACTAATGGCTTTATTTTTGATGCAGTTCCTACCGGTTTAGGTGATGACAAGGTTGCCAGCCTCCGCCAGGATCGCCTTGCGCGTCTGGGCGAGCTGATCGCCGAGACTTTGGCGGCGTCCAAACGGTTTGCCGCCAAGTTCTTCACTTCGTCCGGCAGTCAGGAGCCGACCGAATTCAGCGACGTGCCCGCCATCCTGGAGCAGGCGACCAAATTGCACAAGAGCTCGCTGAAGTCGGCGGCGCGGGGTGGAGCCAAGACTGCCCTTGGGTTGTTCATGGCGCACTACCCCGAGGCGGAGATAGAAGCCGTCACCGAAGGCATGCCGTCAACGTATGAAGACGGCAGCGAGGTTGAGCCGGCCTCTATTCTGGACAGCGTTGCCGGCTACGCGAGTCGCCGACATGGTGGACACTTCAATCTTCTACCGGCGCCATCCTGTGCCTGGCGGAGAGGGAGCTGGAGCTGCCGGCGCGGCTGAGGCGGAGGGGAGTGATAGTTCTGGGGCTGAAGTTGTCAGCCCCCAAGTCTGATGTAGACGCTCCCCCGAGCCATATCTTTTCTTGTCCTTGCCTCCACCAGCCTTATTTTGTCGGCCCCTGAAACAATGCAACATTTGTAATATTTTTATATACTTTTGATGTTGCCTTGTTAGGCGGAAACTGGCTGACAAGTTTTATTTTGTCTTTATTTATATGGCCCGCCTTAATTTTACCCTGACTTATATGCTTGACTTTTTGTATGTTGACGAAACCTCAGCCGGTAACTTTAGCTGAAACAACCAGGGCTAGACCATTTATTTAGAATCAGAGACCAAAGCCAACATGTTGGTGTCAAAGGCATACTACTAAGCGAACCACATATAAGTAATCAGAGGCAAAGGAATTAGGCGGCGCAAAAAGTTTGTTTTTGCTTTGGGTTGGCTCGAAAGCTGCAAGTATCTACCAGTTTGAACCCTTGCACGGAGCTAGAAAATAGGTAACTTAGATACATAGGGGAATATGATTGCAAGAAAGGACAAAAGATGGCATGCATCTCAACACAGATGAGGAACCATAGACTTTTATTTCATAACCATATTTAACTTATTACAATTATAAATTGCTAAGTGTAGAAAGGACGTAGCTGCTCAATATTCCAAGGCCGTTTTGTTTGCTCGAACGGGTCGTCAATGCCTCTCTTGCGCTTGGTTCCCTTTTTTCCTGCCGCCTTCTTGCGCATTTTCTTTTCGTCTTCGTCGCGGATGTCGGCTAGGTAGTAGGAACCATTGAGCAGCGCCTTTGTGACTATAAACGGTCCTTCCCATGGCGGGGATAACTTGTGCAAGCCTTTTCTGTCTTGAATTAGGCGGAGAACCAGGTCACCTGTTCTGAAGCTTCGCTTCCGCACTCTCCGGCTATGATAGTGGCGAAGTTGTTGCTGGTACAAGGCGGAGCGATGGAGAGCTACGTCTCTTTCTTCGTCTAGCAGGTCTAGGCTATCCTGTCTTGCACCTTCTACGTCTTGCTCGATGTAGGCTTGAACTCTTGGGGAGTCGTATTTCATGTCGGTAGGTAGCACTGCCTCTGCGCCATATACTAAGAAGAAAGGAGTGTAGCCGGTAGATCTGTTTGGCGTTGTGCGCAAACTCCACAATACCGACTGTAACTCATCTGCCCAAGCGCCGGCTGCCCTGTGTAATGGAGCTTCGAGACGAGGCTTAAGTCCTGATAAGACTAGGCCGTTTGTACGCTCTACTTGTCCATTGGATTGAGGGTGTGACACGGATGCCAAATCAAGCCGGATGCCTAGATCGCTGCAGTATTCTTCTATGTCGCCTTGGGACAGATTGCTGCCATTATCGGTGATAATGCTGTGTGGAACTCCAAACCGAGAGATAATTCCCCAGAGAAAATTGGTGGTTGTTCGTGCGTCAAGTTTGCTGATCGGTTTGGCCTCGACCCATTTGGTGAACTTGTGGACAGCGACCAACAGGTGAGTGTACCCACCGCACGCCTTTTTGAAGGGACCCACCATGTCTAAGCCCCAGACCGTGAACGGACAGGTGATTGGGATCATCCTTAGCTCCTGTGCCGGCAAGTGAGGTTGACGGGCGTACAACTGGCAACCTTTGCATGTTTTGACGATGTTCTCGGCATCTTCTTTGGCGGTGGGCCAGTAGAAACCTTGGCGGAAAGCTTTGGATACAATGGACCTAGCGGAAGCATGATGCCCGCAGGCGCCAATATGTATGTCCTTCAGAATTTCCCGGCCTTCCTCCGGCTGTATGCACCGCTGATAGATGCCGCAAGTGCTTCGCTTATATAGCTCGCCTTTATTATCGTGAATGCCTTGGCTCGCCTTATGATCTGCCTTTTTAGCACCTCATCGTCCTCCGGCAACTTTTGGTCGATTAGAAAATCGAGATATGGGACTGTCCAATCCGGCAGTGTTAAGTAGACAGCGAGACTTGCCGCTTCTACCGGTTCTTCTGCGTCGGGGTCCATCAAATCGGCGCCTTTAATGGATGGCTTGTGCAATTGCTCCAGGAAGATATCTTTTGGTACCTTTTTGCGTTCCGATCCCAGTCTTGCAAGTGTGTCTGCCGCCTCATTCTCAGCTCTTGGAACATGTCGGACTTCGTAGCCTACGAAGTTTTTTGCAAATTCGTCAACTTTGGCTCTGTAAGCCGCCATTGTTGCGCTTTTCGCATCCCATGTTCCGCTTACTTGCCGTGCGACCAAATCTGAGTCGCCGTAACAGAGGATTCTTTTGACGCCTAGGTCGTTTGCCACGTGTAACCCATGAAGCAGAGCTTCGTACTCGGCAACATTGTTGGTTGCTGTGAAGTGGATTTGTAACACGTAGCTAAGCTTGTCACCTTTAGGCGTACGTAGAACGACTCCAGCCCCCGAGCCTTTGAGCATCTTTGAT
This sequence comes from Poa annua, assembly GCA_026929855.1. Lineage (NCBI taxonomy): Eukaryota > Viridiplantae > Streptophyta > Magnoliopsida > Poales > Poaceae > Poa > Poa annua. Next base: position 9,111,622 of record CM049432.1, read on the forward strand.
CCGTCAAAGTGCATGACCCAATATTCTGACTCGGGGAGTGCTGTTTCCTCCATAGCCTCTGTCCAGTCGGCGACAAAGTCTGCAAGTGCTTGAGATTTGATGACGGTCCGTGGTTTATAGACTATATCGAAAGCGGCAAGTTCGATGCCCCATTTGGCGACTCGACCTGTTGCCTCTGCATTGTTGATTATGTCTCCCAACGGTGCCTTGCTGACTACTGTCACTGTGTGTTCCTGGAAGTAATGCCTAAGCTTTCTGGCGGCGAAGAATACACCATAAGCCAGCTTTTGGTAATGCGGATACCTCTGCTTGGAGGCGGAGAACACTTCACTGATGAAGTAGACCGGTCGTTGCTCACACGTCGCGGCTTCGCTCTCCTTTCTTTCCACAGCCAAGACAACGCTGACAACAGCTCCTGTTGCCGCGATGTACAGCAGCATTGGTTCCTGTGATCGAGGTGCTGCCAATATCGGAGCGGATAAGAGGGCCTCCTTAAGTTGTTGCAAGGCGGCGTCTGCCTCTGCTGTCCACTCGAAGTTGTCGGATTTCTTCAGTAGCCGGTAGAGGGGCATTGCCTTTTCCCATAGGCGGCTTATGAAACGACTGACGGCTGCCGCCTACATAGACGTGAACATTGCGACCGATCTGTTCGTGCAGGCAATTTTGCATACAGCGCTGGTATGTTGCCCCTGCATTCTTCAGGCCAAAAGGCATGGTAATGTAGCAGAAAGTCCCATATGGAGTTGTGAAAGATGTTTTCAGTTGATCTGACTCTCTCATCTTGATTTGGTGGTATCCTGAGTAGGCGTCTAGAAAACAAAGCAGCTCGGAGCCTGCTGTGGAGTCTACGACTTGGTCAATCCTAGGCAGCGCAAAGGGATCCTTTGGGCAGCACTTGTTAACACCAGTATAGTCGATACACATCCTCAGCTCTTTATTCTTCTTTGGGACAAGTACAGGATTTGCCACCCAATCGGTGTGTACAACTTCTTTTATGAAATTGGCGGCCTTCAGCCTATTTATCTCCTTCCCTATAGCCTTGCGTCTTTCATCTCCAAAGCGTCTTGTTGCTTGCTTCACCGGCTTGGATCCTTTTATGACGTTGAGCGAGTGCTCGGCAAGTTCCCTCGGTACACCAGGCATGTCGGAAGGCGACCATGCAAAGATGTCACGATTCTCACGGAGGAACTCGACGAGCGCGCCTTCCTATTTGCTGTCAAGGTTGGAGCCGATGACAACTTGCTTAGACTTGTCACCTGGGATGAGGTCCGCCTTTTTGGTGTCTTCTGAAGCTTCGAAAGTCTTCTTGACATCCATCTTTGGCTTTGGCATGGAGTTGTCTGAATCCGCCCCGAGCAGCGCGAGTTCTTCCTTGTGGATGACGGCTTCTGCGAAGGCGGCCATGCCACGCTCGCACTCCTTGGCTTTCTTGAAGTTGCCGGAAATCGTGATGGTTCCGTTTTCCCCCGGCATTTTAAGCTTGCTGTATATGTAGCACGGCCTTGCCATGAACTTGGCGAAAGCCGGTCGTCCGAAGATTGCATGATAGGCGCTTTCGAAGGGGACAACCTCAAACCTAAGGAACTCTGAGCGGTAGTTCTCTTTTGGTCCGAAAGTTACCTTCAGCCTGATGCTTCCCATTGACTTTGCTAGCCTGCCGGGCACTATGCCGTGAAATGTGAGGTTGCTGTGATCCAGCTGATCCTCTGACAGGTTCATACGGCTTAGCGTGTCGTAGTACAGGATGTTGAGGCTGCTGCCGTCATCCATGAGTACCTTTGTGAGTCTGAAGTTGTCGACAATGGGGTCGACGACAAGGGCGTACTTGCCTGGGTGAGGGACGTGATCAGGGTGGTCGGACCGGTCCCAAGTGATTGTTGCCTCAGACCAGTTCAAGTACTAAGGGACGTCTGGCATTGTCGCGTTGAGTTCGCGCATTTCCGCCTTATCCGCCTTAGCCGAAGGCGTGCCGACAAAGCACACAAGAGATTCTTTGACCTTCGGATATGGCTTCTTTTTCTTGGCGGCTGCGTCATCTTCGCTTGAGATAGACATGTCGTCGTCATCCTCATCCTCCTTGCTGTCTTTCTTGTCGTTCTTCTTTGACTTCTTTGACTTCCAGCCGACTGTGGGATCCTTTTTGAAGTTGTCCATGAAACGACACTCGCCAAGCATATGGTTGACCTTGCCCAATGAGGCGTGGATGGGACATGGCAAAAGTTTTGCCTGTTCATAAGTGATTCGTGCCGCCTTAGGCCCGGAGCCGGCTTCGCGACTATCTTTCTTATTCTTCCACTTCTTTCTGCCGGCGTTTCCTTGGAAAGCTGCGGCTACCTCATTGGAAGGCCCGGCTTTGTCATCCGCCGCCTGCTTGCGCTTGTTGTTCCGCTTTGGGATGATGTTGACGTCTGGGTCATCGTCCCGGGCGTCGTCATCCGCGGCCGCGTACTGGGCGGCTAGGTTGAGCATCTCACCAAGGTCCGTGATTTGCTCGCGGACGAGCCTATGACGGAGCAAGGACTTCTTCTGTAGGCCCGTGTAGAAGGCATGGATGGCCTGTGCATCCGAAACACCATGACAGTTGGCCTTTTCGGATATCCAACGGCTGACAAAATCTGTCATGGTTTCGTCCGGCTTTTGGATACAGCGCTGCAAATCCGTGTAGGTATTTGGACGCTTGTATGTTCCTTGGAAGTGCTGGGAGAAAACCTTTTCCATGTCGTACCAGCTATGGATGGACTTTTCAGGAAGGTTGTCGATCCAAGCTCTTGTCGTGCCTTCCAACATGAGAGGTAGGTAGCGGACGGCAATATGGCTGCTCCCGCCGGCAATCTCTATGGCCATGGCGTAGTCGGATAGCCATGAGTCCGGCTTAACGAGGCCGTTGTACCTAGAACAGTTTTTTGACACTGATGTCATGTCCTTGGGGAACGGCTCTCTGCGGATGGCGTCACCGAAGCACTTTGGTCCAGAGTATAGCGGCTCCTTTCCTCTTGCTATGTCTTGTAGGCGGTGTCGTGCGTCTTTTGGATCGAGCTGCCGTGCGCCTCTGTTTGCGTCCGGCTCGTCCTGCGCTGCCCGGCTTATGCTGCGCCTGGGCCCTTCTACCTCCTCTCTCCTCTTGCTGCCAGTGCTGCGCTGCGGAGACCGGCTGCGGCCTCTCCTCGGAGGGTCGTTGCCGGCATCTTTCCTAGGCGGCTGCCTGTTGTTCCGGCTACCGCCATTGTCGCGTCTTGGCTGGGGTGGAGGTGGCAGGTCTCCTCTGCTTCCTGGCTTTGGCGGTGGCGTCTTCTTTGGAGGTGGCGTTGCCTTCCTTTTGTCGCCATGGCTACTGGAGCCAGACGGGCCCTCGGGGTCGGCGCCGGGTGCAAATTTGCACTTTCCCGACTTAGACTCTAGGTCTCCCCCGCGAGCATCCGCCATATGGCCGTAGGAATCAGCGCGAGCTTGTTGTTCCAGGGCCTTGCTTACGAAGTGTCTTGCGTTGGCCAGCTTTTCTTCCGCCGTGTAATTGTTGTCGTCTAGGGTATCTAGTGCGGCGGCCGCGTTGAGGACCGGGGTGCAGAAAACAACATCCCCCCTTCTGTCCACGCGTTGTGGTGCCGTGCGCCAGTCGAACCCTAGATCTTGAGCTGCTGTTGTTGCTTGCGCAGGCGGCTCTTTTCCACGGCGGTTTTTTGATGACCTTTTCTCCTCGAAGAGTTGCCGGCTTGTTTTGGCCGACATCTTCTCCTGCTCTTTCTCAATCTTCTTCGCAAGGCTCTCAACGTGCTCCTCTCTTTTTCTCAGGAAGTCAGAGTGCTTAAGCATGTTAAGCCTAAGCTCTTCCACTGCGTCGAGTGGGGTATCTTTGTTCACCGGAGTGTTCATGATCTCGTCTACTTCTTTGATGACGGAGAGCAAATCCGTGGGTTTGCTGCTGCCGCCTTTCTCGAGGCCAACTTTCTTCTTCGCGCGCACCTTGTCGGAACCTTCAATGAGTTGGCCGGCAGTGGTGTCGCCGGCTTCTTCCGCCGGCTTGTTTTGCGCCTCCGAAGTAACTGGGGTTGTTTCGTGACCGACAACAACCATCATAGCCAGCTTGTCAGGCATGTCTGTATCCGCTGTGCCCTCTGAGGGAGCCGGATTACCACTGGAAAAGCGGGTTTTGATCTTCTCTTCGAAGAGACTAGCATCATCATCGGAGTCAGAATCTACGTTGACTTGAACGGTAGATCTGGATCCGGCATCTGACATCGCATCCTCCTGTAGAGCAGGAAGGATTGATTCAGGATCGTTGTTTTCCGGTTGGGAGTCGGATCCCAGTCCGACAACTCCGACGAAGTGGAAATCAGATTCCGCCGACTCCTGGGAGTAGGCGGATTCAGATCCATCTTGCCGGTCGACTGCTTGGTCGAAGGGTTGGTGGGTGGGGTTGTAGAAACGCGGTAGGCCGTACGCCTCTGGCGTGTACCCGATGAAGACGTCGATCCCTCCGATCGGCACGATTTCGCATCCGATAAGGTAGTCGTCCGCCGGGAGCCAGGACTCATCTGAGTTGACGTAGCTATGGCCGCCATACCTTGTGACGCGACCGACGGCGATCTGCTTGCCCACGCCGCCAAGTGTTCCCGCCTGGAACGTGACGCCAGGAACCTTATGCCCCACGGTGGGCGCCAACTGTCGTGGTATCGGCATAATTGACAGGAGACGGGGGTCCTCTAGCCTACGTATGGATTGTGGGGAAGAAGGTTGGTGTCGTCGAGGTCGGGATTGAACACGGCGAGTTTACCCAGCTTCGGATCCCACAGCGGTGGCGGGATCCTACGTGCTGCTATAATTCACTATGAGGCAAATAGCCGTGAACAGGTTACAATGGGTATGATGCCTATGAGATTGTCTCTGCCCTAAAGGCTCCCTGGTGGCCGGCTTATATAGGCGGCCAGACCCCAGGGTACAAGGTAAGTACTTGTCCGGCAAGTAAACAGAGTCCTAGATCTAGCCGGCTTAGTTGCCGCCTTCCGTCTTGGGCTCGGTGGCTTGATGGGCTTAGGCCTTCCGCCTTCCTTGGACCGTCCGCCTACTTCCTTGCACGTCAGCTTATCTGGGCCGCCCGGCAGGCCTTGGCCTTACCACCCTTGGGCCACCCTGGACTAGCCGGATTGATCCATGTTGGTTATACCCCTAGTTGATATATCCCCAACACCGCGCGGGGTTCCACCTGTGAGGCTGACCGGCGGCACCCAGGCGCCACGCGGGCGTGTGTGGGATGCGCTGGCCTCCGCGGTCACTGACCAGCGGGGCCCGCGTGTCAGTGACGCTACGAAAATAAAAAGAGGGCCTTTTTCAACTGCCCGAAGGAGACTCGAACTCGCGAGCGCAGGCGAGCGGCGCACTGTGCTGTTAGCCAGTAGGGCGGGTTCGTGTTAGTGATAGGATTAGTGTATGTTTCGTTTTAAGAAGCTAAACGCGCTCGGTTTTGTTTCTGAAGAAACTGACGGGGCCAAAACAGTGCGGCGCAGCGGCAAGAATCGGTCGCCGGCGACCATCGTAGAGCGGTGAGTCGCGTGCGTGCGTGTGGCGTGGGTGCGGGAAGGTGCGCCTTTTCGTTCCCGTGCTTGACTGTGAAGGGGAAGCGCGGAGTGCTCGCCCCCGTGGTCGACACCGTGCGGTGCGGCGCGGCCGTGGCGTTGCCGGTGGCATGTAGGGGCGAGCGGCGGCGGGGAGAGGGGAGAACTTCTAGGGTTAGGGTTCTGGGGGAGGCGCGGCTCGGCTAAGTAGGAGGGGAAAAGGGGAGCAGGGAGCAGGAGCACATGGTGGGGGCGCGCTGCAGCGAGCCATGGCTCCTCCTGCCTCGCTGTAAAGAGGAGCCATGGCTTTGAGCTTGGCGAGCAGGCCTCGTCGGCATTTAGGAAGCCGATCAGGCCCTGTCGGCCCCGGGAAAAGCGACCAGGGCCGTCGGCCGCATCTGCGCGCGTGCAGGCGCCTGCCACGGACTGCATGGCTCTAGTCGGCTGGGAGGAGACCGAGCTGTCCCTGTCGGCCGAAGGAAAGCCGACGTTTGCATGGGCCGTTTTTCGTCCCCGTTTCGTCCCCGTTTCGCGTCCCCGTTTGCAGAAAAGAAAGTAGCATACATATGTCTCATACATAGGTCTTACGGTACATGGAAAATAGCAAACATACGTTTGTGATACATAAGTAGAGTCTCAATCATCGCCTCTGCCACGACGTGGCGGGTGTGGCTGAGGAGTGCTCCATCCTAACCGATGGGGTGGGCGGGTGACTCGTGGAGGAAGAAAAGACCCGTCATATGCCTGCTGTGTATCCTGTGTGGGGGGTGGAGGAGGAGTGTTGTTGTATATGTTGAGCCACTGGGTGTCCGCATCCACATCGGGAAACACGTCCTGAGACTCGCCCAACCCGACGCACCCGAGTAATGCTCGGAGATAATAGGCCCCAAGTTGAAGTCGAATTGTGCTAGAATCAAGAAATTTTATGTAACATGTTATTTTGTAAATAGTCTGAATACATGAGAATGTAGTAGTTTGAATCGACATACCTTGTGGTGGACGAGGCTGGAAGCCGGTCCTGGGGCTCTGGTGGTAATCCGAAGAGGGTCGCTGCTGGTAGCCCCCAGTGGGGCTCTGCTGGTATGCCCCCTGCTGGTAGCCCCCATCGGAGCTCTGCTGATAGCCCCCCGGGTGGTAACTCTGCTGCTGCCAGCCCGAACCTCCAGGCTGGTCAGGTGGAGGTGGTGCGACACGTGGACGCGGGTGGTGTCGGTGTGCCTCTGGAGGTGGCTGCACGTTACGCCGTGCCCGCCGTTGAGGCAGCTGCGTGGACGGATGCGGTGGCCGTCGTGCAGCATGTGGGAGAACGTCAGACGAGCGGACACACGTGATAGCCTCGTAGATCCGTCGCACTCTCTAGGCAGCGGACTGCAACCAAGACCGATGCTCTTTGCGTGTAAGCAAAGGCCCGGTCGAAAGTGAACGGTCTAACTGGTCTATATCATTCCCAAGATCCCACGTCAACTCAGCCTGAAAGAGATATAGACATTTAGGAAATGAAGGACAATATAAAAAAAGGTAAATGATTGTAGAGAAGTTAATTATTTGTACCGCGTGTTGCCGTGAGCCGGACATAGACTGGCTGGGGTACATATCCCACGTAGCAGGGGCCGGCATCACATCCGGCCGGGCGTGATGAACGAGAGAAACCCGTGTGGACCTGACGTACCACTGTAGGTACTCGTCGTACTGCGCCTGATCGAAGGGTTGCGCCTCGACCCAGAGACGAGTCAGCGCATGAACCCACTCGGCCACGTAAGGTTGCACTCTTTGCAACCATTGTGTCGCAGTCCTGTTAGTTCCCTTCCTGCTCCATCTACAAGAAAAGAAACATGTGCATAATTGTGGATGACAAGTGTTCAAACAAAACTGTGTGGATAAGAAATGAACGTACCGGTGAACGATGTCTGGTAGAGGGGCATCCATAGGCGGGGGAACCGACATCTGGCGCAGACCGAACTGCCGCATAACACGATGCTGGGCCATCTCCTCAACGCTGACGTCGAAGATAATCTTCGACTTTGTCATCCAGTACGCTTCATCTTGCGTGCACATGATAGAAATTCCTCCAGGGAATTTCGACGCGATCACGTCAGGCGAGTATGCCTCCCAAATAACTGAAGCCGCGGAGAGAACGTCGAACTGCTCGTTGAATGCCGGGTAGCAGTTCCTAACCTGATCTCGAGCGAATCGTCTCTGCAAAACACAGACGTAAATTGTATAAGTAAACATGAAGATACTCATTGACAAGCAACATTAGTAATCTATTATTGAACATACCTTGTGATGTGTCCAAAGTGTGCTGAAAGTAGGGTCGTCTATGTGCTCCGCGTCGAAATAAAGGTAGAGCGGCCACGGGTCGGCAGCCGAAATATCAGGTCGTCCAATGGGGAACCTCTCCCACGACCACAGCTATAACAGAATAGGGCATCCAAGAATTGCTGACTTTGTCGCCGTAAGAGAGCACGCGTTGCACATACCTCGATACGTGGCAGCTAAGACTGCAGAACCCCAGCTACGACTAGTGATGTGGTACGGCTGTGTCGCACTTGCAATCTCCAATGCGATGGGGATGTATCGCGCACTGATAGTGGTGACATGGTTCTCCGTAAACATCACCTTTCCTAGCAGCCACATAAGGTACGCCTCGAGGCTCCGAGTAATCTGGGACTCGGACATCTGGATCGTGTCAAACTTCTGTATCTGCACCGAAAATTATAATTGTACAAGTTAGATAAAGGTTAGCTGAAGCGATGGATGAAACAAGACAATGACGTAGTACTAACCTGGAACTTAAGCAACCAATCAAGTTTGGGTCCGTGATCCTCATGGGCAAACACAGTTGCATTTGGATTTATATGTTGGAACCGGTCTGCCATATCCTCAGACCACGTATCAGGTGCCTGCAACGGACCTATGGCCTCACCAGCTATAGGAAGGCCCAATAGGTAGGAGACATCCTGTAGAGTAGGAGCCATCTCGCCCCAGCGAAAGTGAAGCGTGTGCGTCTCCGGTCTCCATCGGTCCACCATGCAGGTGAGCAAACAGTGGTCCATCACAAGCCGACCACTCACATCTGACGCCTCAACAAGGCGAGCAAAGGGTAGGAGCCCAGCCCACGTCAAACTGCATGTATCAGAAAATTGTTAACTATTTGACAAGTACATATTATGAGCAAAATAAATATAACACTTACCGATCGATCCAAGCTGGGTGTATCGGCCAATCATCCTTCTGACCACGAGTGATAAGAGGTTGGAGGACATTATCCTGCATTAGCTTAGCACGATGCTTGTTGTCCACCACCGGGTTAAGCAACGCCATCCCCGCCATCTCTGTAAGCACAGATCGAAGATGATAATAGAATAACACAAATTACAAATTACAAATTTGACTTTGTAGCTAAACGAGTACAAATCCAAACATAATGGTTCCACGATTACAGAGTAATACATAGAGGCAGATACGTAGTCTGCATTTATTATAAATGTAAAGGTACTCTAGTTTCTTCCTCTCCGGCCTCGGTTGCCTCTTCCACGCACCGTAGCTCCACCAGGTCCAAACTCCGGACAGTTCGTATCCCTATGGACAAATTGGTTGCATAGAAAATATTGCCTGGTAGGTCCTCCTGCTTCCGATTCATCCATATCATTACGTATGCGTCTACACTAACGTCTACCTCTACCCGGACGAAGTAACCTTGGGTCAGGAATGTATCTCCTCTCACTAGGCTCAACGGTGTTGAAATTACCCATGGCTCGGAATCCTTGCATCTCACCTGTCCATGTGTTCAAGACAGCTTCACGACTGAAGTACGGTGAGACAAACGAGATTGCTTCCAAACCAAGCTGCCCACAAGCAGCAAGTACATGCGAGCATGGAAGGTGAAACAATTTCAGTTTGTTGCATGTGCATTCACAGGTTGGTCATGCTTCATTTCCAATCTTCACCTCACGCGTTCTCAACACAATACCACAACCAAACTTGTCGGTAGGTAAGCGAACCTCGAACCTCCTTTCCTGATTTCCGATGGCAACCACTTGGAAAGTTCGTGCCTTCTCCATCTTAGCATCCATGTACTTCGTAATCTTTTCACACCAGGGGGAGTTTGGAGTGCGAAGTATATGCATTTCGGCTTGCTGGCGTTTGACTCTGAAGTAATTAACCGTGCCTTGGAAAATTCCCTCCACAAGGGCAGTTAAAGGCAAGGCTCTGTTCCCTCGGAGGACAAAATTGTATGTTTCGGCAAGGTTTGTAGTCATTACGCCATATCTGGCTCCGTATGAGTCGTGCAACAATGAACACCTCTCCACGGGCTCATGCTCAATCCACTGCTGGAAATTCTTAATCAACCGTCCACCCTTTCTCCTCGTGCCAGGTGGGTCAAAGCCTGGCAAATCACACAGACCGATCGGTTCTTCTTCAGGTGGTGCAGGCTCTGTAGCTGCTTGTGCCGCTACTTGGGCTACATGAAACGCCACTGCCGCAGTACGTGCAGCTTTCCTCTCCCGAACATGTTTGTTCGTGAACTCATCAAGCTTGCCACGGATAAAATTGTACTGACTAACAGACCAATTTTTAGGGGCAGTCACATCCAACTCGATGTGCTGAAACTGACTCAGGTCCATCCCATCTCATTTTGTTGTACTGAACCGTCACCATAGTAGAAAACAAATTTTACTACATCTGACATTTTTCTCACCTAGTAATATTTTAAAATGTATCAAATATTAATACGTCCCATTAATTATACTGAAACAACTAAATGATCTAATCAAAACTTGCCGTAAAGTTATTGCAAACGGGAATCATAAACTAATACAATACCAACTACAAATACTAACATACTACGAATCCATCTGGGCTAACTAAAAATCCTACCATACTAACAACACACTAACCCTAATCTAAATAACACAAACCCTAACCCTAATGTATGAGTAGTCACGTACCCTTGAAGCGTGACAACAGCACCACCGCAGCAGCCCGACCCTCCACCACCGGAGCACCCCGAGCCTCCACCACCGGAGCACCACCACGAGCACGAACACCTTCGAAACCGAGTCTCCCACCGTCACCAACTCGCCTCCACAGCCTACCCCATGATAGATCGGGCACCCCACAACCTTAGTAACTGAAGGGGTTACGGGGCAGAAAACAATAATTTTCTATCGTACGAAACCCTAACTAGCCAGGATCTATCTATCTAGTACATGTGATAACGGTGGCGGAACGGGTTACATTACCTCCATGTAGACCGATAGCGGGGATTACGCTCCCGCACAAGCGTTGACGATGAAGTCGTACGTAGCCGACCTCGAGGTCGCGGAGATCTTGCCTCGATGTCGAAGTCGATGACGCCGGGGTGTCGACGATGATCTGCGTCGACGGGCGTCGGGCGGAAGAAGGCAGAGCGCCAGCACCGGGGCTGGTGCGCCGGCAGCAGAGGGGGGAGGCGCGGCGGCTGCAGGGGGCGAGACGACGTCGCCCAAGCTCCTCAGTAGAGTAGCCTCCGAGCACTCGCAAACATACGGAGCCTAGCGACGACTCCCGGTCATTCAGATCCAGCTGAAATCGCGGGAGTAGATCTTATCTGGAATCCCGCAGAGCAACGGCGCTCTGTGGTATGGCTTAGGTGGAGAGAGACCCTCTTCCTCAGCTCGGCGCGGCTCCGACTTGGGAACCACGAGATCGAGAGAGAAATCAGGAATTAATTGGATTTTCCTATGAATTAAATCAATTAATATGCCTTGCTATATAAAGGGGGAAGGGGGTGTGCAAACCCCTTGGCTCCCCCATGTGGGACTAAAGGTTGGGGGGGGGGGGGGGGGGGGGGTTGGTGCGCCCCACCATGGGCCGGCCGAACCCCCATGGGGCCCACCCCCCCTTGTGGGGTGCGGCTCCCCCCCTCTTGGGCCCTCTTAGGGCCCATGTAGGTGGGAGCCCCCTTTTTCCTTTATTTAATTAATATTAAATTAATATAAAAATCCCATTAATTCATAATTAATATATTTATATATAATTCAATATCCCATGACTCCGAAACTATTTCGGAACCACCCGAACAACTTTCGGACATTCTCGGAACCATTCCATAGCTCACCGGAACTCCTTCCGGACCACCGGAACTCTTTCCGGATCATTTCTCTCTCTCCAATAAAAACCTATAAAATTCCAAAACCTATCTCCTAGCGTCGCTAAGACCTTAAGTTTGTTACGCTACGGTTCGGGAACACTCCAGACATGGTCGAGACACTCCGCTCACCAATGATCGTCAGGGATACCTGGAAATATATGACGACCCCTGTGCATTCCACGAATATCGTCGTTGAACCATAAGTATGATATTTATTCCCTTTGTCTCTCCGATACTACCTTGTCCGAGATATGATCGTAGACACACCGATGCCTTTGCTGTATCTCGTTACCGACAAAGGTTATTAACTCGTCTGCGATATTACATCTTCATGACCTAGTCATAAGCTGCGCAGCTATATAGATGCAATATCACCGAGTGGGCCCAGAGTATCTTTCCATTACAAGAATGAACAAATCCCGCTCTTGATCCTTACGTCTTGATGCTCTTTCGGAATACCCAAGATGGACACCGTTATTGTCATGCTATATAAGACACAACGTTTGATGCTCTCAAAGCACTCCTACGAAGCATCAATAAGTACGGTCTCACGGTCTAAGGAATAAGCTATCACACTCTTAACTATTGCAAATGACAAACATCGTAATACGATCTTATTGCAATACTTTGCGTATGTCCACCACCTTATTCTACTAACAAGATGACCCCATTGTCAACCGACGTCTGTGTCCTTGATCGGGAATCTCGATCAACTGTTGCCCAATGGACTAGCTCATATAGAGGCTTGCTAGGGACCTGGTTGTCTGTGTATCACACGTGTATTAATAATTCCGATTAATACAGTTATAGCATAATACACAAACCTATTATAAACTCATGAGATAATGCAATAAATAATACTTATTTATTTGCCTCTAGGGCATATCTCCTTCAGTCTCCCACTTGTACTAGAGTACAAATAAACTAGCTGCATTTTACTTTATCAGAATCCCTTATCAAATAAGAATCATTTGATAATGGCTGCTTGTGGAAAAGTGTTACTGCACAATCCATGATTGTACACGCTTTTGCGATTCACTGGTATCAACTCGCTTGATATCATCACGTCGTCTAACAACATATATGCTAATACCGTAACTAAGTGAGACTTCTGCTTTCCAGCGCTTACTCTGATTATACTAACCAGATAACTGCTCTGGAAAAACACACTCAGCCATACAGAGCCCCTTGTAACAGTTACAAACTCGCGATATCCACATACTTTCACACCAATGTAGAAAACTTGACATTCAAATGTCAATCCCTTAACTAACGCACTTCTACTTCCAGCAAATTCTAAATTCACGTTCATAACTGCTCTTTGTTTCAAGAACATCGGTTATAATTCATCGAGCAGATAATAAGGTTTCTGTATGATGTCTAATATTACATAATAGACTCACATGTCATACAACCATTACTTTCACGCATCATTACTCTTAATGATCGATTGGACTCCAAAAGACCATCCTTTTGATTCTATTCTGACTCCTCAGAAATAATCCAAAAACAACTCGACTAACTATTTAAAATTTCCGTTCTATTTCCAAATAGACACTAACTTTCAAATGGTTTCACAACTTCATCCTATTCTATTGGTACAGTTTCACAATGTGTCATTTACACAAGATGAATTCGGCTCCCACTCAAATTATGTCTCCACATATTTGAGAACACACGCTCCCACTCAAAAACGTGTCATCCACATATTTGAGTTCCTGAGCTCCCACTCAAAAATATGTTCTTCACATATTTCACCTGAGTGAACTAACTATGACTCCCACTTAAATCGACATTTTGGTCAAACCAAAATCATTGATATGCTATCAATTCGAATTTAATACAAACTACAGTATTACATTAATACAAATCCCTCAGACTTCAAGCATGTCTACACAATTGTAGTCAACAAATTTGATCTTGTCCAAGACACATTTCTTGACAAGACATGCTACCGCGTCTTTCTTATAGTCACATTTATCATATAACACCTTATATGACGATTAAACAATCTTATTCCTCTAATAAGAATTGCAGCAACAATTACTCTCTTAATCCTTTAAAATGTAACTTTGGATTTCCAGACTCAAAAAAGCCTTTGTTCGTATTCCGATATTTTCTCAACTTTCTTTGTATTCATAAAGTGCACCTTGATCTGTCAACAAGATCTGTAATACTTAATACAGTGCTGTGACCTGACAGCAATATTAAATATAACAGCACTTCATTTAGAAGTTTCTTTCATGAAAATATTATGATCTTTATGAAGAGGATTGCAAGCAGAAAACAATTTTCTAGTCTCCCTCACTCTTAATCACTAAATTTTCATTAGCAGACATATACTCTTTGGAACACCTTCCAACATAAGCCTGACACTTTATTCCAAACTTCTAATTCCAGTTCATAAACCATAATTCGAAAAGCCATCTTTTCTCGGAATTACATAGACAACAAACTGAACTTTGTTTCTAATTGGTTCTGGAATACACTCTCGTCCAATGCGAGCAATCTACAAAGAACCACTCATGTATATTCCGAATTATCGCATAATCATATACATGTCGACACTACTGTCGATCCTACGAATTCTCGTTGAGAAAAATATCTATTTTCTAAAGTGGACATCGACTATAATGTTTCGAACATATTAGGAGATTCTAAGACTGATTCTGACAGACCACACTTTATTCCAAATAGAGCATGATTATAATTCCCCACATGTCTCCACATATGACATTATAATATTGTGAAACGAATTTCCACAAGTCTTTTGTGTTGAAACCATAATTCAAAAATATTGTCCTTTGATCGAATTTTGTGAATACAATATTCACTAATCTTTCTTCTGAAAAACCCCATTTGATCTATTATCAAATCAATTTCAGACTCCATAATTTATCGGGCAAATACTCCTATTTACCAAAATCATGGAAGAATTCGGAGCATGCAATAACACCATTGATTAATCATTAAAAATGACTCTCAATCAATTTCCTCTAGTATTGCAACTTCAATACTGCATTTCAAACTTTAATCAATTTTGGCACTCGAAATACTTAAATGGACCAAAAATATCCATTACTTCTTTCATTGCCTTTATGACTAAATTCGATGGTGTTTGTTCTTTGGACACATAATTTTATCATTCCTGCTATTATAAATGTATATCATACGCATGATGTAATTGAGATGTGATGCAAATTACTCATAACATGAAACAACTGCTTTGTTCCATAACATAAAACAACTGATGTGTTCTATATGAATAATTATGTCTTGTAACATTCAAGACACCAAACCAGATCACATTCTCACTATTACAAAATGTCTTATCAAAAACTATTGATGATAACTAATATGATATCTCGAGGGCGTGAGCACTACTGGCCATTAACTTGCCATCACTTGTGCACTGTCACGTCACCCTTCGCCACATACTTGTGATAATCAGGGGCTGTTTCACAAACAGAACAATTATCAAACACTTTTCATCAAGTATGAGAAGAATACATTTATATCTTCGTATATCAAATATACCCATAGCGTCGAAGAACTCTTCTTCGATGAATCAACTTTTTAGAGATTTGAACTTGTTCACGAACGTGAAGAAGCTCACCGTGTCTCTATAGCATATTCACGCACATGCTATTCACAGCTAGGAGGTAAAGCGCAATCTCTATTGCACTGTAGTTCGCTATCTAGAAATCGTAGATATTCGTAAGCCTGAAGTAGATGTCACACAACTTCTTCAACTGAGTCTCCAGACAAGTATGCTCCCCATGTGAATGGTCCGGAACTTTCTAAGCTGTCTGAACTGCTCAAGACTCAATTCATCTTTGAAGTGAACTCTGATCGTATCAATCACGACATATGGCTCCATGTGTTGAAACAACTTTCAACTCAGGTGCTAGGCATACGCTCATGACGATCGTCACTTCCATGAACATGTCATGATGCTTACGAAACTCATCATCTTGCTCCTTGCTATCAGAATCATCTGGTCTAACTCCTAACTAATGTTCTAGCACATATAGGATGTTTGTTGTGTTTGGAGAATGTTTCTAAAACCAATGCACCAGCTGATGAAGTTGGACCCGTCGGCTTCCAAGGTAGAATCCGAGCTCTTGAGGAAGCAACCGAAGTGTAGTTCCGTAGTCTCCAGGTGTGATCGCAAAAGAGGTAAGATAAGTTTATAATATATAGGTGAGTTTTAGTTCTATAATCTCATTATCAAAAACACACCACACCAAGATTATTATCCCTAAAAATAATAATGGCGATTACACGACCCTCATCCACCACACTACCCCCGATCATCACGGCCGGCAGCACAGCTTCAAAGGTGGACATAACATGTCGATCACAACAACTCTGTGACTCGTGCTCGATCTTTCGATCTTCCCGTGTTCCGAGGCCATACCTCTGAGTATGCTAGGCTCGCCAATCAAACCTCGAAGACCCTGCGCGTGCAACATGGCTTACACCCACTGTATGCGAACGACGAGATGTGTGACACCCGATCATCACGGCCTGCCTCATAACGTAGAACTTTCTTGGTGGTGCGCAACGAGGGAGAACACAATTTTGGTATTGGTTAGGGATCATCCTATTTATGATGCTACCGTTGTATATCTAGCATATAAGCAATCAATAGGATGCACACACAACAGCACACAATAATGATGCAATGAAGTGCGATGTGACATGGTCGATGCGCCTGGACCTTCATGGCGCCATGTGCCTGGCCCCCGGCGCCCCGGCATGGCTCCGAGTCTACAGAGCCCTCCATTGCCTCCGACAGTACGAGTAATATCAAAAACTTACCGTAACCATGTCACATGAAATAACGCCTCTGCAAAACAAAGTTAGACGCCTCTAGCTTTATTTAGTTTTGCAAGTTTTACGTGGCATATAGGCTTATTCGTAAGAGAATCTCTTCCCTACCTACGAACTTTGTACCACAACGTCGATCGTATAATTGCATGTTTAAGCATCCCTTTCGGGCCCTCCATTGAAAATGCTTTGCCGACTAGAGAGAGAGAAACAGACACCCGCCAGCCACAGATACGGTGCAAGCCGTATGTCAGTAGTGGAACCAGTCTCGCGTAAGCGCACGCGTAAAGTCGGTCCGGGCCGCTTCATCAACTCAATACCGAAGGCATCGCAAGTGCACGCTAGAGGGTAGCAAATATAAGAAAGACGCCCTCATTCAACATGAGTTCTAACCGTACCAGCAGTACTACGCATAGATCGGCTCTAATACCACTGAAGGGGTTACGGGGCAGAAAACAATAATTTTCTATCGTACGAAACCCTAACTAGCCAGGATCTATCTATCTAGTACATGTGATAACGGTGGCGGAACGGGTTACATTACCTCCATGTAGACCGATAGCGGGGATTACGCTCCCGCACAAGCGTTGACGATGAAGTCGTACGTAGCCGACCTCGAGGTCGCGGAGATCTTGCCTCGATGTCGAAGTCGATGACGCCGGGGTGTCGACGATGATCTGCGTCGACGGGCGTCGGGCGGAAGAAGGCAGAGCGCCAGCACCGGGGCTGGTGCGCCGGCAGCAGAGGGGGGAGGCGCGGCGGCTGCAGGGGGCGAGACGACATCGCCCAAGCTCCTCAGTAGAGTAGCCTCCGAGCACTCACAAACATACGGAGCCTAGCGACGACTCCCGGTCATTCAGATCCAGCTGAAATCGCAGGAGTAGATCTTATCTGGAATCCCGCAGAGCAACGGCGCTCTGCGGTATGTCTTAGGTGGAGAGAGACCCTCTTCCTCAGCTCGGCGCGGCTCCGACTTGGGAACCACGAGATCGAGAGAGAAATCGGGAATTAATTGGATTTTCCTATGAATTAAATCAATTAATATGCCTTGCTATATAAAGGGGGAAGGGGGTGTGCAAACCCCTTGGCTCCCCCATGTGGGACTAAAGGTTGGGGGGGGGGGGGGGGGGGGGGTTGGTGCGCCCCACCATGGGCCGGCCGAACCCCCATGGGGCCCACCCCCCCTTGTGGGGTGCGGCTCCCCCCCTCTTGGGCCCTCTTAGGGCCCATGTAGGTGGGAGCCCCCTTTTTCCTTTATTTAATTAATATTAAATTAATATAAAAATCACATTAATTCATAATTAATATATTTATATATAATTCAATATCCCATGACTCCGAAACTATTTCGGAACCACCCGAACAACTTTCGGACATTCTCGGAACCATTCCATAGCTCACCGGAACTCCTTCCGGACCACCGGAACTCTTTCCGGATCATTTCTCTCTCTCCAATAAAAACCTATAAAATTCCAGAAACTATCTCCTAGCGTCGCTAAGACCTTAAGTTTGTTACGCTACGGTTCGGGAACACTCCAGACATGGTCGAGAGACTCCGCTCACCAATGATCGTCAGGGATACCTGGAAATATATGACGACCCCTGTGCATTCCACGAATATCGTCGTTGAACCATAAGTATGATATTTATTCCCTTTGTCTCTGCGATACTACCTTGTCCGAGATATGATCGTAGACACACCGATGCCTTTGCTGTATCTCGTTACCGACGAAGGTTATTAACTCGTATGCGATATTACATCTTCATGACCTAGTCATAAGCTGCGCAGCTATATAGATGTAATATCACCGAGTGGGCCCAGAGTATCTTTCCATTACAAGAATGAACAAATCCCGCTCTTGATCCTTACGTCTTGATGCTCTTTCGGAATACCCAAGATGGACACCGTTATTGTCATGCTATATAAGACACAACGTTTGATGCTCTCAAAGCACTCCTACGAAGCATCAATAAGTACGGTCTCACGGTCTAAGGAATAAGCTATCACACTCTTAACTATTGCAAATGACAAACATCGTAATACGATCTTATTGCAATACTTTGCGTATGTCCACCACCTTATTCTACTAACAAGATGACCCCATTGTCAACCGACGTCATTGTCCTTGATCGGGAATCTCGATCAACTGTTGCCCAATGGACTAGCTCATATAGAGGCTTGCTAGGGACCTGGTTGTCTGTGTATCACACGTGTATTAATAATTCCGATTAATACAGTTATAGCATAATACACAAACCTATTATAAACTCATGAGATAATGCAATAAATAATACTTATTTATTTGCCTTTAGGGCATATCTCCTTCAGTAACAACCTCAGACTAATTTCTAGTGGCTAGACGGTGTAAAAACAGTGCTGTTTTTTTGTTTGGGACGAACAGGAGAGAGAGAGGAGAGAGGAGCCGCGACAGGAGGAAGAAGAAGAGGCCGCACGGGGCTTCTTAATCCGATCTCGTCGGCTCGGAGGAGGCCGACCAGCTATTCGGTCCTGACGTGGCCGAACCGCCTCCACTCGACGCCGATCAGGGAATCTGCCCAAAGCCCGTGCCTGGCACACCACCTGCTCGGCCTTCTCGTGGCCGACGAGGGCTGCTCGGGCTCCTGCTGGCCGACAGGGCCTGCTCGGCTTCCTGTGGACCGACGAGGCCTGCTCGGCCTACTCAAGGCCGAGGCCGCAATATTTTTG
The DNA here is from genome assembly GCA_026929855.1 of Poa annua. Lineage (NCBI taxonomy): Eukaryota > Viridiplantae > Streptophyta > Magnoliopsida > Poales > Poaceae > Poa > Poa annua. The sequence continues at coordinate 9,130,847 of CM049432.1, forward strand.
AAAAATGCAAGATTTGCGCAATATTTTCCGAATTTCCAATAAAAACGTATTATTTAAAAAAAAATGAGCCTAGAAACTGATGGAGGCATATGCGACCTTTGAGCAGATTTTCTCATGCTTAAAGCGCCATAGTCACAAGAATAGGTACGTGCCGGCAAGGTTGGATCCATGCCGTCTTCTCATAGCTCCAGCCAATTATGTGCTTGCCCCTTTTACTTATCCCAATTGTTCTCAGCTATGCTATTTGTTTTCCCCTATTTTGCTTGTAGTTCTTTTACAGCAGAGTCCGAAATTTTTCTCATCTAAAGGTACGTGCGCTGCTACTCCATGTACATGATAAGTTTAGATGGACTCTGTTGAGTGATTTCTTCCTCTTCTATTGCCTCTCACTATCTACGTGTGTGCTGCAAGATTTTAGATGGACTCCGTTGAGTGATTTCTTCCTTTTGTATTGCCTCTCTTCACTTTCGGTGTGGTATTCATTTTCGATTGCTTCCTATTAAGTTTTCAGATTCAGGAATATCTGTATGTCTGAAAGACGAAGCGGAATAAGGATCTCCCCTTGCGTCGTCCCCCCCCCCCCCCCCCCCCCACCCCCAGGCGGCGCTAGGGGCGACTCTGCCGGCGCCCGCGAGCCCCATCCCGCTGTTTCCCTCCCTGCCGCTGCCGTCGCCGGCCCCGTCCGCGATGGTGGCGGCACCCCTCCTCCGCTAGAAAGGCGGTCGGGGGGAGGTCCTCTTCTCAGCTCGTGGTGACCGGCCCGTGGGGGCGGCGGCGGTCGGGGCGGTGGATGCCGAGCCGGCGGGCTCGGGTGGAGGTGGCCTTCGACGTTCTGGTCGCGGGAGGTAGCGTGAGGTGGCGGGGGCGCCGTCGCCAGGAGTGGAGTCGCGCACGATGGGCTTGGCGGGCCCGATCTGGGCCCGTCCGGCCTGGACTTGGGCGTGCGTCGTTCGAGCTGGGGGCGCGGCGTGAGGGGCATGGTCGGCAGTGCGAGGGGCTGCGCGCGGCGCGGTCGATGGCTCGGGGTGCGGCCGGGCCGCAGGTCGCTGCAGGAGTTGCCGAGCGCGGTGCTGCGCGGGGCGCGGCCAGGAGGTGCGTGCGGCCTGGTGCAGGCCGGCGTCTGTTGCTGCGCGTGTGGAGGAGAAGGTGAAGAAGGGAGGCTGGGGCGACGGCACGGGTCAAGGTCGACTCGCCGCGGCGTCCGCTGTGGCTTGAAGACCTGCTTTTCTCGATGGGAGGAAAAGTTCCGGTGAAAGCTTTGCCCAACCTTGGTTGGTGCCGGCAGCGGCGGCGCCTTCGTGCGTCGTTTACCTTCTTGAAGGCGTTGTTGTGGAGCTCTCCTCTCCATTCGAGGGGCTTCGCCATCCGGGTGAAAGCCATGCTCCTTTCGGAGCGGGCGACGGCGACAGCTATGTCGTGACCTTCTTGGAGGCGTCGCTTTGGAGGGCGAGTCTAGTGTTGTCGCTTGCTGGATCGTGGATGTTGGGGCAGCGGCCTCAAGAGGGTGGATGTGTGCCGAGGCGGCGGCCTCGGAGGGCGGTGCGATGGCAGCTCCATGAGGCAGGGTTGCGGCTTGGCACAGTTTTGGGTGGTGACCTTGAGCTGCAGGGGCAGCAGGGTTATCGGCTCGGTCGGCGCATCCAAGCGGGGATGGTTGCACATTATGTCGGGGCGGCGGCCCTGGGCATGGTGTGACGACCGTGGTCTGCGGGCAGTGGTCCTGTGTAGCTCGGGCTACAGGCTTCTGGGTCGTGCGGCGTTGCAGCTCGAGTGCGAGCGGTGTTATGTCGGGGCGGCGGCCCCGGAAGGTGGTGCTGGCTGTGTATGTAGGGCATGCTGGAGCGGTGGATGTCGGGACGGCGGCCCCGAGAGTTTCGCATCTTCTGTGGAGGCGAGGTTGGTGTTGGCAGCTCTACTCCGACAGGGTCGGTGGGTTTGCTTTGCTTGTTTGTTGCTGCGAAGTCGAAACTGCGGTGTACGATGATGGGCAACAGGCAGTGAGCGGATTCAAGGGTTGGTCTCCTCATCTGCGTCGGAGTGTCCGTACCTGCTCCTCCCATAGCAGTTGCGGCTTCTTCTCTTCGGCAAGGATGGTCGGTTGGCTGGTCTTTGTGGAGTGGTCATGTGTCGAGAGGTTGGCTCTGCTGTTCTCGAGCTTGTGTGGGCTTTGCCCCGTGGATTTGTGTTGTTGTATGGTTTTCACCCGGTTTCTTCCTAATAAACCGGGCACCTTCTTCTTAATAGAAGGAAAAGGCAAAGCTTTTGCCTTAAGTTTCAAAAAAAAATGTATGTCTGAAACGTGCTAATGTTTTCTTCTTCCGATTGGAACAGACTTGATGAAGTTTTAAGTTTAGAGTACGTATTGTATAAGAGGGTAGAGAATCACTACTGGTAAGTTTTACATGACGTTCCTCGATCATTGCCATGTACTCTATATTCGAGGATTTACTATGTGTTTATATGATTCAATATTTGTTTAGTTTTCATCTCATGGCTGTCGTTGCTGATAGGTCCTTGCTTCCACAGTTTCGACAATCCAAGTATATATGTTCTATTGGCTGAGGAATTGAAAAATATCAAATCAGTTCATTTGTAATATCTGGTACTACATATACCACATTTTAGATGATATTCTCATCCACTAATGTACATTTATAACTACCAATTAGCCACATTGTTCCGGTGAATATTTATGTATGCGGCAATATTTGAGCTCCACAAAGTATTCCTAGATCATTATCATAGTTCATAGTTGTATGCATACTCGCGTCCAAAGTATATTGATCAATAAATATCTAAAATCACATGTTGTATTTTCAAAGTTATAATACAAATCCCGCAGCAACGCGCGCGGAATTCTCTAGTTATATTTAAGTTCGGACCGTTATTCTTATCTAATCGGGACAAATCTTGCTGAATTTAACCATAATGAAGATACTACCTGATCATACATGCTGTGTACACTAAGAGCACCCCCTCAAACTTTGTCTGGTATAATCTTGTTTTCACTCCAAACCCATAGGACTACTATTGTGGACTGTGATTACTCCAAAGTTAAGATTTCTCAATGTATTCTTCTAGGTATTTTGAACCAATTCTATCATCCATATCAAGGTTTCATGTTGCTTGATTAATGATTTTGCATGTAGTGAAATACGGCCCCTTTATACTGTTGATGATTTCCCAAGGGTCAGCACTTATAAGCATCAAGATGCATTATGGCCGGAAGGCTGGAAAACAAAGTACAGTTGAAAAGACGCCAACTCTTCGACAACGCCTCAACGAGACAATTTTAATTTTGGGAGCTACACATCAAAGGGGCCAGAGGGTTCAGTATGAGCATGCTCCGAAATTTTAGATCACCAGTAAATGCATCATATCCTAGAGCAATTTTTTGGCTTTTGGTACCGAATAAATAAAGAAATTTAAAATACGATGCCTATCTTCGGCTCTATGAAAAGAAAAGGCTGGGAAACGACGAAGTGAATTTCTAGAGTACTTGCGAAAAAAACTTACGCGGTGCCGAATCGGCACCTAGCCCTCGCCCCTTTTCTCTGTCGAACCCACCAGCCAAACTCGTGCCTTTGCTTTCCTCTTCCTCCAGGCGGCGGCGCGATGGAGGTCGACGGAGGCGGAGATGAAACGGCACCATCCCCTCGCCCCGTGCGTGGGAAGAAGAGGCCGCCTTCCCCCTCAACTCCACCGAGCGCCAGAGAGGACTCACCCACCAGCGACGAGGACGACAACCCATGGGCGGTATCTGACGACGGAGAGGAAGAGGAGGATGGCTACCGAGGTAAAACACCTACAACTTAGCTTGCTTCCTCCGTGGTTGATTCTACGCCTCAGGTGGGTGCTTTCTCAGTTTCGACCCCACGTGTATCGTCATGTAATTGGCTCCCTGAATTAGAAATCGGTGGTTCCTGCTCCAGGAAATTTCATTAACAAACGATGTTTTCTTGGCAAGTTTCAATCGGATACATTGCGTTTCTGCCTTGCGACCTACTCCCTCAGTTCCAAATTAGATGACTTCTATTTGGACAAAAATGGATGTATCTAGATATGCTATAAGTCTACATACATCCACTTTTTGATAAAAGGAAGTCGAACGGAGGGGAGTAATTTGCATTTGAGTAGCACCATGTTACCCGCTGAAAAAAATTCATCACTATTTATTTTGTGGGTACACAGTGACCTGGAAAATGTTCGGAGTGACTTAAATATTATACTCGCTCTGACCCAGAATTAGTGTCGCGAGCCTGTACAGATTTTGTACTACCCTAGTACACTTTTTGCGACAGTTAAAGTGGATCAGAGGGTTGAGTTCGGACCGTTGTTCTTATCTGATCGGGACAAATCTTGCTGAATTTAGCCGTAAAGACACTACCTGATCATACATGCTGTGGACACTAAGCACCGCCTCACACTTTGTCTGGTTTGAATCTTGTTTTCACTTCAAACACATAGGACTATTATTGTGGACTGCAATTGATTCCAAAGTTAAGATTTCTCAATGTATTCTTCAACGTATTTTGAACCATCTAATTCTATCATCCATATCAAGGTTTGATGTTGCTTGATTAATGATTTTGCATGTAGGGAAATACCGCCCCTTTACTGTTGATGATTTCCCAAGGGTCAGCACTTATCAGCAGCAAGATGCATTGTTCAGAAATCCAGAGATTGATCTCCGAGGTCCACAACTTCTCTATACCTTACACGCATTCAAGCCAGGAAATGACAGCCATTCATGTGGTACCACCTATCGGCTCAGCGATGAATCTGAAAGTAAGTATTTTTCTTCTTTTGCAGAATTGACATGTATCATCTTATCATCTAAGAAAAGTCGATAGCTTCTCGGTTTAGAAAAAGACCATAATTTTATTGTATCAGCTATATACAGCATTACATTCTGCCATTAAGTTATCCCACTTCTGTCCAACTAGCTTAACCTGAAGTTAGTGTCTGGCTATGCCTTTTGTTTGGATTGGCATCACCTTTGCCATCCAGTGAGAGAAACTTGAGCAATTCCCTTTTCCTGCTCCGCCAAAATCGAAACTATTTTCCCGATCCTTCCGCTGCTCACACAGTTTTTCCACTCCTTGGCTCTTCTTTTCTCAAACTTTTATGATAAACCCAAGGTTATTAAGCATTCGCCCGAGCACTCTTATGTGAATGTGTTAGAGTAAGTAATGGGCCTGGGCCCATTAGTCTTAAGGGTTTACTTAGGGGTCAAGTAAGCCTTGCTTGGGAGTCAAGGAAACCCCTCTATCTAAGGAGGGGAGATGTATCAATCTAATCAAGCAAGAATTCAGAGGAAACCCTCCCTCTTGCCCGGCCGTGGGACAGGATCCCCGCGGCCGGCGATCCAGCGCGCCCTCAGCTCTCTCTCCCTTCCCCCTCAAACCCTAGCAACCATAACATCTGGTATCAGAGCGCTTTGGTTCGATGACTTCCCTCGGCCTCCCCACCACCGCCCCCACCACCACCGCCGCCGCCTATACTGGCGCGGCCACCATCACCTCCCAGCAGCTGCCGCAGGGGCAGCAGCCGCCGGCGTGGGACGCCGCCGCCTACGCACCACTGGCGGCCGTTACGCCGCTCGACCTCTCTCTGATCGAGGCGCTGCAGGCCCTCCGCCTGGATATCGCGGAGCTGCGAGCGGCCCTGCACCCACCGTCCCCGCCACCGACGGCCGCGCCGTTTGCCCCACCTCGACATCCAGTCTGGGAGAAGATCGATGCGGTGGCGGCTTGGGCGTCACAGCACAAGCGGTCGCCGCCGGCGCCGACCCCCGCACAGCCATCGCTGTCGCGCTCGGCCGCGACCACGGCGCCGGTCACCACGGCGCCGCTGTCCTCGACTGCTGCCCACCACGTGTCAGCGGCGGTGAGACTGCAGGCTGCTGCGCGCGGCCTCCTAGCGCGTCGGCATGTGCGGGAGATGCGTGATTTCCAGCTGCAGCGCCTCCAAGTTGCGCTTCATGGCGCACGGGACCTCGTTCTCGTCCGCTGTGTGGGAGATCTTGGGCACTCGATTTTCCCCACGGGCGGCGGGCACGCTGTTTTCTCCGCGGGCAGCGACCTCCACGTCTACGACTTCGACAGTCAGCCAGCGGGGAGAAGACATGGTGTCACAGACGGGAGCGCACCGCGTAGTGCCACGGCATTCCGCCGCAGGCCGCCGCGAGGGCTCCCTTGGTCCCGATGGCGTCCTTGGGATCCAGGGGGCTGCACACGCACAATTTCGGCGCGTGGAGGATTCTTGAAAGAGTCAGAGTCTCATTCGGGTTAGCTTATTTCAGGTCCATCCACTAAGCCGAGATGTAAAAGGCTTAGGTCAATATAAGAGTCGGAGTCTTGTTAGGTTGCAGCTCGAGGACGAGCTGCGTGTCCAGGTGGGGTGTAGTGTTAGAGTAAGTAATGGGCCTGGGCCCCATTAGTCTTAAGGGTTTACTTAGGGGTCAAGTAAGCCTTACTTGGGAGTCAACGAAACCCCTCTATATAAGGAGGGGAGATGTATCAATCTAATCAAGCAAGAATTCAGAGGAAACCCTCCCTCTTGCCCGGCCGTGGGACAGGATCCCCGCGGCCGGCGATCCAGTGCGCCCTCAGCTCTCTCTCCCTTCCCCCTCAAACCCTAGCAACCATAACAGAATGACTGGGAGCGACTCCCAAGATTTCTTTGTTAGATGGGTGCCCAGAAGAAAAATGGCATCGTCGCGGCTAACTGTGTCCTTCGACCAGGGGAAATCGGCGGCATAAGCTGCAAAAACTTCATATCTCGGGGCACCAAGTCAACAGGAGAGGGAAAACACAGTTGGTGTGGCTGATTTGCTCGTGCACAGAGATGAAGTTGCATAAGCATGAGGCTGCTGGAAATCGCCTTGCTCCCGGCGGTTGGCTGCTGGTGCTCGCCATGGTTCCCCTGCCTGAGCTGCTGAAGCAGCAGTAGAGGTGGGTTAGAGGTTTGGGAAGTAGGGGTGGCGGTAGAAGGGAGTGGCTGAGAGCATTGGGGAGCTGTTAGGCTTGCTGTTCTCTTATATCCTCCAGACTGTTGGGCCTAGTTGGCCTCCTCAAGTTTACCTTTTGGGAGAAATTGCCACATATGGTGGGAATTTTTACCTTATGTGTATAATTCCATAATTTTTACTCTATCGTATATTATTTATTTTCACTCGACGCCTTATCGTCGACATGGCAGGCACCATGTCGACTCAGCTCCACGAACTCGTCTCAGTGACATAATAACCTTGGATTAACTAGTTCCTGAAAATGATGTTGTCATGTGGGGATATACGTATCAGAGGAAACACCAGTACAAGGAGTCCTAGTACTAGTAGGTTTCAATCTGTTGGCAGGTCTTAGTCCGTGTCCTGCAAGGAGTCTTAATTAGATGTGCGTCAGTTTAGGGAAGAGTCCTAGTCCAAGTTGGCTTCTGAGTCCTATGTGTAAGGAAAACCTCTATATAATGAGGCAGCCACGGGTGTTATGAGTCAAGCTATGAAGTCTAATCTCCAATTCTCTGTTTCTGCCTCCTCTAATTCCGGTGCCCTGCCCCTTGCGCCACTTCTGCTATCACGGCTCCGCCGACAGGGCTCCGCAAGGGTCCTGGTTCCCGGCCTCCGACGTATCACAATTATCGCCTGCGCTCAATCCGTGCTCGTGACAGATGCAAAAATGAAATGGCTTGTGCAAATTTTAAATTGCAACCATCATGCAGCAAAACGATGGGGAGGAGGAGCTCTTGCCTGCAGCGATTCTGCCTGGGACAATTATGCCAGAGATGTATGACCTATAGCAGTGAAGGCTGTCTTGTTGGGGTAATATGATGTGCGACTTGGCCAAATTAGTGTCAGCTATCGTGGTGCTCAAACTAAAGATGAAGATGGACATTGTTAGGCTTAACCTTGAAAACAATTTACATGGGGTGACTCTGAACAAAAAACAATACTCAATAACCTTGAACATTTTTGTGGTAATAAATTGAATTGAAAGCATTTGGTAGTATATTTTGATGGAACCAGCTCGTTGTTTTTCATCATCTATTACTGATGACTGTAAATCTCTGTATACAACTGATGCCTTGTTTGCTGATTTTGCAGCTAGTGCGAACAATGTTAAGACCATTGATTGTTCAAATGATTGTCGTTGCTATCCCATGAACTTGCTGCAGTTCATTGATCTTAAGATAGCTGGTTATCGCCATGCTCAACCTGGACCTGCCAAAATATTTGGGTTTTTCGCGACACGAGATCGTGTCGAACCTTTGCGCAATTATGTCTACAGGCGGGAGATTGACAGTTGTGAAGCTGTAACTGTGAAGCCAAATACGGTAATTTTGTTTTCAATCTTGCAAGTTGCTACATGTATGTTTGTTTTATTGTTCTGACTGCTGCGGTCTACTGTTAGTAACTGATACTAATCTGCGGTGTGCTGATACTTCATTCTTGTTGTAGGGTATGGCACGTTTAACATTGTGCAGCCCTACTCGAGGTATTGGCATTACAAGCTATGTGCTGTTTGAATTCAGACTTTGTGTATGTACTGAAGTCCCATCTGAAGATGGGCCCAGAGACGACCTTCTGATTGAAGGATGTGCTGAATTCTGCAGTATATTGGAACCAAAATCATTTGTTGGGAATCGACGTATTTATGGGGAGAAGTGTGGACTGGATGTGAAGTTCCTGTTTCTGATTAACGCGGTACAGGCATTTGTTGATGTTGAGATACTCCGCGCTCCTGCTTGTGGCCTTAATCTGAATCTCTATGCCAAGACCAGTGGTTTCAGTGATGTCATTCGTGTCCACCAAGCAACTGTGGAAGCTGGCTGCAAAATGAGTTCAGTTGTAGCAGTGGAGATATACAGTTACCTTGACCTTTGTATCGAAGGGACCCTGAATGACGACATAGGAGTTTCTAAGAATCTTCTGCCTTGTGTGTGGGAGGACAGCTTCGATTCCTGCTATCATGGAACGGTAGTTAAAGTTGTGAATCTGGACGAATCCACCATGATTTCAGTGAAGATCAATTGGAGAACCCTTGATTGACACATAGCTTATTTGCCCCGCTTTGAGCCGTTGAACGCTAATATAGCTACCTGTAGTGCTTAACTGCTAAGTAATGCTGGTGTTTGTATGAACCTATTTGTGTACTGCCTAGTAATGTCTGTGTTCACTAGCAGTTGTCTCGGTTTAGAGGGACCGGAGAGAAACGAGCCATTTGAGTTAGAGAAACGACAAGATCTTTAACAATATTCAGCATTCAGTTCTATCCTGGAGAATTCAACTGAAAAGCGATCTCATTATAGTGGGTCATCATATCAAACCCAAATTTTCAGAGCTTCTCAAGAGTTGGATGGATTCAGCTCTTTCTTAGTTGTCTTTTCTAGGTTATATTTACCAATTATGTTAAGAAAAACTGGTGTGGGTTAGACCTGTTTGGTCCTTGCTGTACTTGTATATATGTGGAAAATTGAAAATTTACCGTAGAACTTTTTTGCCTAAAAAAATGAGCCATCTATGGTTTTTGCCTAAAAAACGTAGATCAGATAGGCCAGCTGGTCTGAGAGTGGTCTGTAATCGTCTTTACAAATTATCCCTGCCGATTTTGGTCGGTCTGCATCTCCTCCATATGCGCTCTTCCTCATCTTTAAAATGTGCTAAACTGAAGCGGGCCGACGCAAACGGACCGTGGACGTATGTTTCTCTCCGAAAATGTCCGTGGCTTCATAAAATCCAGCCCAACAGTCTGATACAAAACGTATGAAATGTCCGCGTCGACGCAAACCACACCAAATTGGTCCGATACAAAATGTCCGAACTGTCCACGTCGACACAAACCACGCCCAAATTTGGGCTGGTTTGGGTCGTCGCGGACTGTCCACGTGCTGACCGCCCCTTATATGTCTGGACCGCTTGGCAGTAGCTCGAACACCACTCCCTACTCCTGTCATTTGTCAAATTTTCCCATGCCCCAACCCCAAAACCCTCCTCGCTGTCGTGGTATCGGCATAATTGATAGGAGACGGGGTCCTCTAGCCTACGTATGGATTATGGGGAAGAAGGTTGGTGTCGTCGAGGTCGGGATTGAACACGGCGAGTTTACCCAGCTTCGGATCCCACAGCGGTGGCGGGATCCTATGTGCTGCTATAATTCACTATGAGGCAATAGCCGTGAACAGATTACAATGTGTTTGATGCGTATTCGAGCGTCTGCCCTAAAGGCTCCCTGGTGGCCGGCTTATATAGGCGGCCAGACCCCAGGGTACAAGGTAAGTACTTGTCCGGCAAGTAAACAGAGTCCTAGACCTAGCCGGCTTAGTTGCCGCCTTCCGTCTTGGTCTCGGTGGCTTGATGGGCTTAGGCCTTCCGCCTTCCTTGGACCGTCCGCCTACTTCCTTGCACGTCAGCTATCTGGGCCGCCCGGCAGGCCTTGGCCTTACCACCCTTGGGCCACACTGGACTAGCCGGATTGATCCATGCTGGTTATACCCCTAGTTGATATATCCCCAACATTAGCCCCCAGAAAGGTTGAAGTTCTCCAGGCGCCGGCTTCTCCTTGATTCTTCATCTGCCAATGTTGGCGGCTGCAGGACTTGAACCATTCTGAAAATCAACGAGGCATGCGTGTCTTGAGGTTGACATGCGGCCGCCTTTGTCCATCATGGGAAAAGACGGCTACTCGGCAGTCTTTGCCGAGCATTCTTCTTGACGGTTTCCACCTATCCGGCTTCTCGACAGTTTGAAAACAGACTAGGCGGGAATCTCGCCACGATCACAAATTGCGGGAAAAGAGGAGGCGTGGAGATCGTGCAATCATGGGCTGCAACGGATGTTGGACACGTGTCCGACTAAAAACGCCGTTGTACAGGGAGCAACGCCTGGCCCTATAAATAGGTAGCCAAACGGTCCATTTCTTTACCCTGCCTTTGCTCTCCGTGCGCTCTTGTCTCTTCCACTTCCTCGCTCCTTGTCTCCGAACGAACTCCGGCGAACTCTTCTCCCCCGGCGACCTTTCCTCGCGGCGATGTCCACCGGTCCCGCTCCTTCGACGGCGTCGAGCGGCCCAGCGATCGAGGCCGCGCTTGCGACGCCGATGGGCGGCGCCATTACTCGTCCCGCGACGGCGGCGACGGCGGGCAATGTCTCCGTCGTCGCCCCTCAGGCTTCCTCCGCGCGCGCACCTGCGGCGGGCTCCTTGGCTCCTCCACCGTCCACCACAGCAACGGCGACGGCGAACGCCCCCGGCGACGAGGAAGAAGAAGCGGCGGACCTCGGGTCCCGCTACTGGCTGCCTTCTATCGTCGACGAAGACGCCCTCCAAGATTTGGAGGCTGTCGGCTACCTCCCCACTCGGGAGGATTGCCGGTGGAGGGCCGCCTTGGGAGACATCATCCCGGCTCCGGAAGCCGGAGAACGGGTAATCCTTACCTCCCACCTGGTCAGGGGAATGGCGCTTCCGCCTTCCGCCTTCTTTAGTGAGGTCTTAGATCACTACGGGCTCCAGCCCCATAATATCGCACCCAATAGTATATTAGTCTTAGCCGGCTTCACAGCTCTTTTCGAGGGCTATCTAGGTATTAGGCCTAGTTTAGATTTCTTTAGATACTGTTTCCGTTGCCGGCGACAGACGGTGCCGGACGGCGGGCTGGCGACCTGCGGCAGTATCACCTTCAACTGCCGCCAGGGCCGCCAATGGTATCCTAAGATACCATACCTTGAGTCCGTCAAGGGCTGGACCTCCACATTCTTCTACTGCCAAGACATGGCAGCGCCGGGCCGTCAAGTCGGCATTCCGGCATTCGTCAACGCGCCACCCATGCCTCGCCCATGCTGGGACGAGGCGGTGCCCAAGTTGACGGAGGAACTCCGCCTTATTCAAAGGCGGATCGAGTTCCTCACGAGGACGATGGCTCCCCCCCAGCTGGATGGGGTCGACACCGTCATTTGCTGGCTCGGCCGGCAAATCCTCCCCCTGCGGTACAGCCCGCACAAGATGTGTCAGTATTCGCCTACTGACACAGCCTCTCTTCGCGTGAGCGAAGAGATATTGCCGGTCGCCGACCTGGCATTCCGGCTCCGCAGCCTCGTCAAGGCGGGGTCGGTGAAGGCGGCCGAGGGCGTGCCCATGCACACCCACGACAATCCTCCCCTCGAGGTAAATATTTTCTTCCTTTGCCCCTTGTTTGACAGCTTTGCCGGCTAGGGTTGAGTTCCTTTAACATATCTTCTTTTTCAGCTCTCCGAGTTGAGGGAGGATGACCTGGCTCCCGACTTCTACGAGTCGGAAGCCGGGAAGACGAAGAAGAGCAAGGCGTCCGGCGCTGCTTCCTCCACGGCGAACGCCGAGAGGAAGAAACGGATCGCGTCGGCTACCGAGCCGACTCTCGCCAACATTGGCGAGAATGCGGGGATTAACATCCCCCGAAGGTACTCAACTTTGCCTTTTCCAGATGGCGAACCTCTTGAACATTGGCTGACTTATTGTGCTTGCTTTTTGTTTGATAGGGAAAGGGTCGCAACCTCCCGGTTGACGGCCAGGCTCCTTGGCAAAGGAAAGCGGCCGCAAGGCGGCTCGCCGGCCACCGTGCCGCCAACTCCCCCGCTCCCCGCCGGCAGCTTCATGGCTGACGCTCGGCGCCAACCTCCAGCTCCGGCTTCAGGTGCTCCGCCAAAGATCCCCTCCACCGATCGCGCGCCGACAACTCCTCTACTACTGGCTGAGGCTACGGCCGATGATGCCGCTCAATCGCGCGCCGCCAACGAAGGGTTGCTGGAGTCGACTGCCGGCGGGTCCCGGAGGGCAGCCCCGACTGCGGGGGGCGGCAAAGTCAGGGACCCTTGGTCTACCTTTAAGGAGGCCAAGGAGTCAACTTTGGCTTTTGCCGCCTTTGCCTCGCAGGCCTTCGCCGACTTGGAGGGCGACTTATCTGTAAGTTTCTACCACTCCGGCATATACATAGTCTTTCCCCCGAGCACTTAGATGGCTAGTTAAAAGAAACTTTGACTGCCGGCTTAGTGGTTATTCGACAATATGTTATATGCTTTTGGTTTTTGTTGCAGGGCCTTGTGTCTGCCAACGTCGAGCTCGTCTCCTCCCGAGTCGAGATAAACCGACGCCACCGCGACCTGAAGAAGGAGTGCGAGGCCAAAGACAGGCAGATCGCCGAATTGGAGGCGGCCCGCAAAAAAGATGAAGGTAGGGTTGATCCCTTTCTCCAACTATGCTTTTGACTTATGTTTCCGTCAATCATTTAGCTTAGCGAATCCATATTTGTAGAACTGCTAGACCACGCCCAGGATATCCTGAAGGCGTCCACTGATATGCAAGCTCTTATGAATGAAGCTTCAGACTTGGCGGCCGCCAACTTGGAGTTGAAGGCGGCTCATCAAAAGGAGATGGAGGCCCAGCAACTCAAGTTTGCGCAGGAATCCAGCCAGCTCACTGGTGAGCTGGAAAGCCTGCGCAACAAGTTGGCGGAGGCGGAGAAGATGGCTGCGGAAGAGATATCCAAGCAGACTTCTCGCGCCCAAACTGCAGAGGACGCGCTGGCAACTCATATGATTGAGTTGTCGGCTTTCCATAACTCGGTCCTTGGTAATTTCTCGCTCCTTTTTTGATACTGCCATGTTGTTTTTAGCCTGAGCCAAACTTATGGCTTTATTTTTGATGCAGTTCCCGCCGGTTTAGGCGATGACAAGGTTGTCAGCCCCCGCCTGGATCGCCTTGCGCGTCTGGGCGAGCTGATCGCCGAGACTTTGGCGGCGTCCAAACGGTTTGCCGCCAAGTTCTTCACTTCGTCTGGCAGTCAGGAGCCGACCGAATTCAGCGACGTGCCCGCCATCCTGGAGCAGGCGACCAAATTGCACAAGAGCTCGCTGAAGTCGGCGGCGCGGGGTGGAGCCAAGACTGCCCTTGGGTTGTTCATGGCGCACTACCCCGAGGCGGAGATAGAAGCCGTCACCGAAGGCATGCCGTCAACGTATGAAGACGGTAGCGAGGTCGAGCCGGCCGCTATTCTGGACAGCGTTGCCGGCTACGCCACGCGAGTCGCCGACATGGTGGACACTTCAATCTTCTACCGGCGCCATCATGTGCCTGGCGGAGAGGGAGCTGAAGCTGCCGGCGCGGCCGAGGCGGAGGGGAGTGATAGTTCCGGGGCTGAAGTTGTCAGCCCCCAAGCCTGATGTAGACGCTCCCCCGAGCCATATCTTTTTTTCTGTCCTTGCCTTCCACCAGCCTTATTTTGTCGGCCCCTGAAACAATGCAACATTTGTAATATTTGTATATACTTTTGCTGTTGCCTTGTTAGGCGGAAACTAGCTGACAAGTTTTACTTTGTCCTTATTTATATGGCCCGCCTTAATTTTACCCTGACTTATATGCTTGACTTTTTGTATGTTGACGAAACCTCAGCCGGTAACTTTAGCTGAAACAACCAGGGCTAGACCATTTGTTTAGAATCAGAGACCAAAGCCAACATGTTGGTGTCAAAGACATACTACTAGGCGAACCACATATAAGTAATCAGAGGCAAAGGAATTAGGCGGCGCAAAAAGTTTGTTTTTGCTTTGGGTTGGCTCGAAAGCTGCAAGTATCTACCAGTTTGAACCTTTGCACGGAGCTAGAAAATAGGTAACTTAGATACATATGGGAAATATGATTGCAAGAAAAGACAAAAGATGGCATGCATCTTAACACAGATGAGGAACCATAGACTTTTATTTCATAATCTTATTTAATTTATTACAATTATAAATTGCTAAGTGTAGAAAGGACGTAGCTGCTCAATGTTCCAAGGTCGTTTTGTTTGCTCGAACGGGTCGTTAATGCCTCTCTTGCGTTTGGTTCCCCTTTTTCCTGCCGCCTTCTTGCGCATTTTCTTTTCTTCTTCGTCGCGGATGTCGGCTAGGTAGTAGGAACCATTGAGCAGCGCCTTTGTGACTATAAACGGTCCTTCCCATGGCGGGGATAACTTGTGCAAGCCTTTTCTATCTTGAATTAGGCGGAGAACCAGGTCACCTGTTCTGAAGCTTCGCTTCCGCACTCTCCGGCTATGATAGCGGCGGAGTTGTTGCTGGTACAAGGCGGAGCGATGGAGAGCTACGTCTCTTTCTTCGTCTAGCAGGTCTAGGCTATCCTGTCTTGCACCTTCTACGTCTTGCTCGATGTAGGCTTGAACTCTTGGGGAGTCATATTTCATGTCGGTAGGTAGCACTGCCTCTGCGCCATATACTAAGAAGAAAGGAGTGTAGCCGGTAGATCTGTTTGGCGTTGTGCGCAAACTCCACAATACCGACTGTAACTCATCTGCCCAAGCGCCGGCTGCCCTGTGTAATGGAGCTTCGAGACGAGGCTTAAGTCCTGATAAGACTAGGCCATTTGTACGCTCTACTTGTCCATTGGATTGAGGGTGTGACACGGATGCCAAATCAAGCCGGATGCCTAGATCGCTGCAGTATTCTTCTATGTCGCCTTGGGACAGATTGCTGCCATTATCGGTGATAATGCTGTGTGGAACTCCAAACCGAGAGATAATTCCCCAGAGAAAAGTGGTGGCTGTTCGTGCGTCAAGTTTGCTGATCGGTTTGGCCTCGACCCATTTGGTGAACTTGTGGACAGCGACCAACAGGTGAGTGTACCCACCGCACGCCTTTTTGAAGGGACCCACCATGTCTAAGCCCCAGACCGCGAACGGACAGGTGATTGGGATCATCCTTAGCTCCTGTGCCGGCAAGTGAGGTTGACGGGCGTACAACTGGCAACCTTTGCATGTTTTGACGATGTTCTCGGCATCTTCTTTGGCGGTGGGCCAGTAGAAACCTTGGCGGAAAGCTTTGGATACAATGGACCTAGCGGAAGCATGATGCCCGCAGGCGCCAATATGTATGTCCTTCAGAATTTCCCGGCCTTCCTCCGGCTGTATGCACCGCTGATAGATGCCGCAAGTGCTTCGCTTATATAGCTCGCCTTTTATTATCGTGAATGCCTTGGCTCGCCTTATGATCTTCCTTTTTAGCACCTCATCGTCCTCCGGCAACTTTTGGTCGATTAGAAAATCGAGATATGGGACTGTCCAATCCGGCAGTGTTAAGTAGACAGCGAGACTTGCCGCTTCTACCGGTTCTTCTGCGTCGGGGTCCATCAAATCGGCGCCTTTAATGGATGGCTTGTGCAATTGCTCCAGGAAGATATCTTTTGGTACCTTTTTGCGTTCCGATCCCAGTCTTGCAAGTGTGTCTGCCGCCTCATTCTCAGCTCTTGGAACATGTCGGACTTCGTAGCCTACGAAGTTTTTTGCAAATTCGTCAACTTTGGCTCTGTAAGCCGCCATTGTTGCGCTTTTCGCATCCCATGTTCCGCTTACTTGCTGTGCGACCAAATCTGAGTCGCCGTAACAGAGGATTCTTTTGACGCCTAGGTCGTTTGCCACATGTAACCCATGAAGCAGAGCTTCGTACTCGGCAACATTGTTGGTTGCTGTGAAGTGGATTTGTAACACGTAGCTAAGCTTGTCACCTTTAGGCGTACGTAGAACGACTCCAGCCCCCGAGCCTTTGAGCATCTTTGATCCGTCAAAGTGCATGACCCAATATTCTGACTCGGGGAGTGCTGTTTCCTCCATAGCCTCTGTCCAGTCGGCGACAAAGTCTGCAAGTGCTTGAGATTTGATGACGGTCCGTGGTTTATAGACTATATCGAAAGCGGCAAGTTCGATGCCCCATTTGGCGACTCGACCTGTTGCCTCTGCATTGTTGATTATGTCTCCCAACGGTGCCTTGATGACTACTGTCACTGTGTGTTCCTGGAAGTAATGCCTAAGCTTTCTGGCGGCGAAGAATACACCATAAGCCAGCTTTTGGTAATGCGGATACCTCTGCTTGGAGGCGGAGAACACTTCACTGATGAAGTAGACCGGTCGTTGCTCACACGTCGCGGCTTCGCTCTCCTTTCTTTCCACAGCCAAGACAACGCTGACAACAGCTCCTGTTGCCGCGATGTACAGCAGCATTGGTTCCTGTGATCGAGGTGCTGCCAATATCGGAGCGGATAAGAGGGCCTCCTTAAGTTGTTGCAAGGCGGCGTCTGCCTCTGCTGTCCACTCGAAGTTGTCGGATTTCTTCAGTAGCCGGTAGAGGGGCATTGCCTTTTCCCCTAGGCGGCTTATGAAACGACTGACGGCTGCCGCCGATCCGGCTAGGCGCTGCACGTCCTTCAGACAAGTAGGTCTGGATATGTTTTGTATGGCCTTGATCTTCTCCGGGTTAACCTCAATCCCTCGTTCTGAGACGATGAACCCGAGGAGTTTGCCGGCTGGGACGCCGAAAACGCACTTGGCGGGATTGAGCTTCATCTGATACCTCCGGAGGTTCTGAAAAGTTTCTTCCAGGTCCTCTAGGAGATCTGCCTTCTTTTTTGACATTACCGCGATGTCATCTACATAGACGTGAACATTGCGACCGATCTGTTCGTGCAGGCAATTTTGCATACAGCGCTGGTATGTTGCCCCTGCATTCATTAGGCCAAAAGGCATGGTAATGTAGCAGAAAGTCCCATATGGAGTTGTGAAAGATGTTTTCAGTTGATCTGACTCTCTCATCTTGATTTGGTGGTATCCTGAGTAGGCGTCCAGAAAACAAAGCAGCTCGGAGCCTGCTGTGGAGTCTACGACTTGGTCAATCCTAGGCAGCGCAAAGGGATTCTTTGGGCAGCACTTGTTAACACCAGTATAGTCGATACACATCCTCAGCTCTTTATTCTTCTTTGGGACAAGTACAGGATTTGCCACCCAATCGGTGTGTACAACTTCTTTTATGAAATTGGCGGCCTTCAGCCTATTTATCTCCTTCCCTATAGCCTTGCGTCTTTCATCTCCAAAGCGTCTTGTTGCTTGCTTCACCGGCTTGGATCCTTTTATGACGTTGAGCGAGTGCTCGGCAAGTTCCCTCGGTACACCAGGCATGTCGGAAGGCGACCATGCAAAGATGTCACGATTCTCACGGAGGAACTCGACGAGCGCGCCTTCCTATTTGCTGTCAAGGTTGGAGCCGATGACAACTTGCTTAGACTTGTCACCTGGGATGAGGTCCGCCTTTTTGGTGTCTTCTGAAGCTTCGAAAGTCTTCTTGACATCCATCTTTGGCTTTGGCATGGAGTTGTCTGAATCCGCCCCGAGCAGCGCGAGTTCTTCCTTGTGGATGACGGCTTCTGCGAAGGCGGCCATGCCACGCTCGCACTCCTTGGCTTTCTTGAAGTTGCCGGAAACCGTGATGGTTCCGTTTTCCCCCGGCATTTTAAGCTTGCTGTATATGTAGCACGGCCTTGCCATGAACTTGGAGAAAGCCGGTCGTCCGAAGATTGCATGATAGGCGCTTTTGAAGGGGACAACTTCGAACCGGAGGAACTCTGAGCGGTAGTTCTCTTTTGGTCCGAAAGTTACCTTCAGCCTGATGCTTCCCATTGACTTTGCTTGCCTGCCGGGCACTATGCCATGAAATGTGAGGTTGCTATGATCCAGCTGATCCTCTGACAGGTTCATGCGGCTTAGCGTGTCGTAGTACAGGATGTTGAGGCTGCTACCGCCATCCATGAGTACCTTTGTGAGTCTGAAGTTGTCGACAATGGGGTCGACGACAAGGGCGTACTTGCCTGGGTGAGGGACGTGATCAGGGTGGTCGGACCGGTCCTAAGTGATTGTTGCCTCCGACCAGTTCAAGTACTGAGGGACGTCCGGCATTGTCGCGTTGAGTTCGCGCATCTCCGCCTTGTCCGCTTTAGCCGAAGGCGTGCCGACAAAGCACACAAGAGATTCTTTGACCTTCGGAAACAACTTCTTTTTCTTGGCGGTTGCGTCCTCTTCGCTTGAGATAGACATGTCGTCGTCATCCTCGTCCTCCTTGCTGTCTTTCTTGTCGTTCTTCTTTGACTTCTTTGACTTCCAGCCGACTGTGGGATCCTTTTTGAAGTCGTCCATGAAACGGCACTCTCCAAGCATGTGGTTGACCTTGCCCAATGAGGCGTGGATGGGACACGGCAAGAGCTTTGCCTGTTCGTAAGTGATTCGCGCCGCCTTAGGCCCTGAGCCGGCTTCGCGATTATCTTTCTTATTTTTCCACTTCTTTTTGCCGGTGTTTCCTTGGAACGCTACGGCTACCTCATTGGAAGGACCGGCTTTGTCATCCGCCGCCTGTTTGCGCTTGTTGTTCCGCTTTGGTATGATGTTGACGTCTGGGTCATCGTCCCGGGCATCGTCATCCGCCGCCGCGTATTGGGCGGCTAGGTTGAGCATCTCACCATGGTCCGTGATTTGCTCGCGGACGAGCCTATGGCGGAGCAAGGACTTCTTCTGTAGGCCCGTGTAGAAGGCATGGATAGCCTGTGCGTCCGAAACACCATGACAGTTGGCCTTTTCGGATATCCAGCGGCTGACAAAATCTGTCATGGTTTCGTCCGGCTTTTGGATACAGCGCTGCAAATCCGTGTAGGTATTTGGACGCTTGTATGTTCCTTGGAAGTGCTGGGAGAAAACCTTTTCCATGTCGTACCAGCTATGGATGGACTTTTCAGGGAGGTTGTCGATCCAAGCTCTTGCCGTGCCTTCCAACATGAGAGGTAGGTAGCGGACGGCAATATGGCTGCTCCCGCCGGCAATCTCTATGTCCATGGCGTAGTCGGATAGCCATGAGTCCGGCTTAACGAGGCCGTTGTACCTAGAACAGTTTTTTGACACTGATGTCATGTCCTTGGGGAACGGCTCTCTGCGGATGGCGTCACCGAAACACTTTGGTCCAGAGTATAGCGGCTCCTTTCCTCTTGCTATGTCTTGTAGGCGGTGTCGTACGTCTTTTGGATCGAGCTGCCGTGCGCCTCTGTTTGCGTCCGGCTCGTCCTGCGCTGCCCGGCTTATGCTGCGCCTGGGCCCTTCTACCTCCTCTCTCCTCTTGCTGCCAGTGCTATGCCGCGGAGACCGGCTGCGGCCTCTCCTTGGAGGGTCGTTGCCGGCATCTTTTCTAGGCGGCTGCCTGTTGTTCCGGCTACCGCCATTGTCGCGTCTTGGCTGAGGTGGAGGTGGTAGGTCTCCTCTGCTCCCCGACCTTGAATTCTCGTCCCGCCTTTGTTTTGGCGGCGGTGCCTTCTTTGGAGGTGGCGTTGCCTTCTTTTTGTCGCCATGGCTACTGGAGCCGGACGGGCCTTCGGGGTCGGCACCTGGTGCAGCTTTGCACTTGCCTGACTTAGACTCTAGGTCTCCCCCGCGGGCATCCGCCATGTGGCCGTAGGAATCAGCGCGAGCTTGTTGTTCTAGGGCCTTGCTTACGAAGTGTCTTGCGTTGGCCAACTTCTCTTCCGCCGTGTAAGTGTTGTCATCCAGGGTATCTAGCGCGGCAGCCGCGTTGAGGATAGGGGTGCAGAAGACAACATCCCCCCTTCTATCCACTCGCTGTGGTGCCGTACGCCAATCGAACCCTAGGTCTTGAGCCGCTGTTGTTGCTTGCGCAGGCGGCTCTTTTCCACGACGGTTTTTTGATGACCTTTTCTCCTCGAAGAGTTGCCGGCTTGTTTTGGCCGACATCTTCTCCTGTTCTTTCTCGATCTTCTTCGCAATGCTCTCAACGTGCTCCTCTCTTTTTCTCAGGAAGTCAGAGTGCTTAAGCATGTTAAGCCTAAGCTCTTCCACTGCGTCGAGTGGGGTGTCTTTGTTCACCGGAGTATTCATGATCTCGTCTACTTCTTTGATGACGGAGAGCAAATCCGTGGGTTTGCTGCTGCCGCCTTTTTCGAGGCCAGCTTTCTTCTTCGCGCGCACCTTGTCGGAACTTTCAATGAGTTGGCCGGCAGTGGTGTCTCCGGCTTCTTCCGCCGGCTTGATTTGCGCCTCCGAAGTAACTGGGGTTGTCTCGTGACCGACAACAACCATCATAGCCAGCTTGTCAGGCATGTCTGTATCCGCTGTATCCTCTGAGGGAGCCGGATTACCACTGGAAAAGCGGGTTTTGATCTTCTCTTCGAAGAGACTAGCATCATCATCGGAGTCAGAGTCTACGTTGACTTGAACGGTAGATCTGGATCCGGCATCTGACATCGCATCCTCCTGTAGAGCAGGGAGGATTGATTCAGGATCGTTGTTTTCCGGCTGGGAGTCGGATCCCAGTCCGACAACTCCGACGAAGTGGAAATCAGATTCCGCCGACTCCTGGGAGAAGGCGGATTCAGATCCATCTTGCCGGTCGACTGCTTGGTCGAAGGGTTGGTGGGTGGGGTTGTAGAAACGCGGTAGACCGTACGCCTCTGGCGTGTACCCGATGAAGACGTCGATCCCTCCGATCGGTACGATTGCGCATCCGATAAGGTAGTCGTCCGCCGGGAGCCATGACTCATCCGAGTTGACGTAGCTATGGCCGCCATATCTTGTGACGCGACCGACGGCGATCTGCTTGCCCACGCCGCCAAGTGTTCCCGCCTGGAACGTGACGCCAGGAACCTTATGCCCCACGGTGGGCGCCAACTGTCGTGGTATCGGCATAATTGATAGGAGACGGGGGTCCTCTAGCCTACGTATGGATTGTGGGGAAGAAGGTTGGTGTCGTCGAGGTCGGGATTGAACACGGCGAGTTTACCCAGCTTCGGATCCCACAGCGGTGGCGGGATCCTACGTGCTGCTATAATTCACTATGAGGCAATAGCCGTGAACAGGTTACAATGTGTTTGATGCGTATTCGAGCGTCTGCCCTAAAGGCTCCCTGGTGGCCGGCTTATATAGGCGGCCAGACCCCAGGGTACAAGGTAAGTACTTGTCCGGCAAGTAAACAGAGTCCTAGACCTAGCCGGCTTAGTTGCCGCCTTCCGTCTTGGGCTCGGTGGCTTGATGGGCTTAGGCCTTCCGCCTTCCTTGGACCGTCCGCCTACTTCCTTGCACGTCAGCTATCTGGGCCGCCCGGCAGGCCTTGGCCTTACCACCCTTGGGCCACCCTGAACTAGCCGGATTGATCCATGCTGGTTATACCCCTAGTTGATATATCCCCAACACTCGCGCCTTGCGGCAGCACGGCAACCGCCGCCATTGGGTGGCAGACGCGTCGGACGGCCGAGAAGGCAAAGAACGCCGAGAAGGTGAACGCGGCCATGGAGGAAGAAAGGCGATTCCGGCTGGCCGTCACGACGGCGCGGGTCCAAGAAAACGCGAAGCTGCTCGTTGGCGAGGGCAAGATAGACGTTGTCGCCTGCGCGGCCTCATGCAGTTCCGTGATGTCGCACGCTCTCCTTCCTCCCGTGGTGCCATGCTCCCCGCGACGCTGACGGCGACAACACCGACTCAGCAAGTCCACGCGATGTCCCGATTCTGAGGCATGTCGTCGACGTCGCCGGAGTTGCCGCTAACCATGATGGTTGGGGCATCACCGTCGTGAATCGATCTCAACCACACGCTTGTGCCCGTGGACTCTGCCCCGTCGACGCGCAAACGAAGTCAGGATGGTCCTCCGGCGAGCTCCATGAATTTTGCGCCAGTTTACACTTATTTGTAATGCATGATGAATTCTTTTGCTGGTGGAGACAATGCAACAAATAGAAAAGACGCACCGGGCCGTTGGGCTGAGACGCGACCCAAACAAACAAGGTGGACGGACATCACCCATTTCTTATCTGCATGCAAACGGAATAAAATGTATATGATTTGATCCCATAATACGTCGAACGGGCCGATGCTCTAACAACGTGAAGTAGGCCTAACTCAGCTGGTTGGTTCCTTGTGTTGGAATTAGTCCACCCAGGTTCAAGTCTTAGACTTGACATGGGTGCTCACACTTTTCTGGATTTTCTATGATTTATCTGGCGCTATGCTTTTAGTGGTAGTCGACGTGCCCGCCAACAACGAGACCTTGTGTTGACTTCGTCAACCTCAAGATCTGTCGGACCAGTCTATAGAAGGTGCTCATAGAGATAGGATTTGCATGCGTACGTTAATAGAGGTGTCTATACGTATATGTTTGTTAGCGTCTGCGTCTGTGTTTCTGAAAAAAAATACCCTAACATCAAATTTTTGGATTTGGCCGCATCTTTGTCAATTTTGGCAGTTTCTCGTCCCTTGCGTTGCCCAAAATATCAATATCAAAAGGAAAATGCTTCGCTTAGGACGACCTAACGTGCCCGCGCTTAGGTCGCTCCTGTCTCGCGCGCTCGCGTCACTATATGGGCCGCATGTCCCGTACGCCCGCACTATATGGGCCGCACTACTCGCGCGCGTAGGCGGGCGCTGTTCCTACCGATCGCAACGCTATCTAGAATAGGTAGCATGCATGCATGAGCTAGGGGCTAGGCGTCTTGTGCGCTACTGTCTGCTTGCTCCGGGCATACATACACGGCTAGCTGCCGGGTAGTATGTTTATGTGGATCGACGTCAGTTTTTCAGGACGGTGTCAAAAGTTTTTGTGTTTCTCAGATTTGTTTTCATGTTGTTTACCTAAATGTTGTAAGCACGTCTATGTTTTTTCTGGCCCATATAGTGTGCCTTGACTTTTTCATATGCGAAACATACTTTCGCTACAAATATTTTGCTAAGTTTTATACCGGCGCTTGTTTTTTTGTTGCAATATGTGGGGATTTTTGTTACAAATAAATTTGTGGCAATAATTTATTGTGCTTACAAATATTTAATTGCTATAAACACATATTTTTTGTTGTAATAGCCTGTAAGTTTTGTTAAAATAGTTGGTGGTTTTTGTTGTAAGTAAATCTTCAACAACAGTTGTCCACTTTTTTTAATTGCTGTAAACAAATGAGTTTTTGTTGTAATATGTTGTAAATTTTGTTAAAATTTCTAACAATTTATGTTGTCATTACAGATGACTTTTGTTGCGAAACATATTGTACTAAAAATATTGCTATTTACCATTTTTACGTAACATTTTTTTTAGAAAAAGTTTACATTGATTTGTTGTGATAATATTTTTTTTTGTATTTGAGGTGATATTTTATTGTTGTACTCCGCGGGATTTTGTTGCGGTACGGGGGAATCACCAGGATGGCATTTTGTGTTTAAATATTAGGAAGATGAGGTGCAACAAAATATACTGCTTCGTTTTAAGTGGAGTCTGGGTGGAGTGCGGGTTGATGTTTCAATTTATTAGGGGTTAAAATGCAAAAATTGGTCCGACTAATCCTGGACGCAGGATGGCCATCCGACGGTGCGGGAGGGGACCTAAGATGGGGCGCGCTAGGGCGACCTACGCCTAGCGTTCGCCATATCAAAAACTGTTTCGAGTGACCTGTTTTACGGAGAAGCTATACCGACCAGACAAGTAGACAACCAGACAAGACAACCCTCTTTTCCTTCTGGCGGTGACGGGCTGACGGCGGCCGGAAATAACGGCCGGCGCCATGGAGGTTGAAAACGGACGGGGCCTAGAGGAACGGAAGACGCCCCCTCGCTCCGTACTTGGAAAGAAAAGACCGGCTTCCCCCTCAACTCTACCGAGCGACGGCGAGGACTCATCCACTAGCGACGAGGACGACAACCCCTGGACGGTTACTGACGACGAAGAGGAAGAGGAGGATGAATACCAAGGTAAAACACCTGCAATACAACTTAAGTTCCTTCCTTTGTGGTTGATTCAACGCGTCTGGTGGGTGCTTGATCAGTTTCAATCCTACGTGTATCTCGTCATGTAATTGGCTCCCTGAATTTCAAATTGGTGGTTCCTGATCTACAATACTCCTTCCGATCTATATTAATGGACTCAACTTTGTCTAGATTCGTATGCAGGGCCGGCCCTGGGGAGGGTCTGGAGGGGCGGCCGCCCCGGGCCCATGAATTTTGGGGGTCCATCAGGTATATACATGTATGTATAGTAGACTGTGGACATAATCCGTACAGAAAACATAAGGCAAACTAACGATTGGGCCAGCTCTGGTGTATGGCAGCGCGCGCTGAGCCGCTTGCCGACCTGCTAGCTGCTGGTCACATGGGTCCTATATTAGCGAAAAGTGAAAACCAGGTGTACTCGTATTAGATTAGGAGACCGACGGGTGACTATATTTTGTCGCTCGACGGGACAGTTTGTCTCATCAAATAAATCTTCCGAGTTCCATCGCGCCGCCGAATCCAGTGGCTCGATACTAATTCTCCCGTTCTACGTTTCGTCCCGGCGGCTGGCTCCCACCCTGATTTCTGATCGTCAATCGTCTCACCCACCGACGAAGTCAGGTATAGTAATCGATCCCGTGATCTTATCTAATTTTTAGTATAGATTGTTTATGCCCTAATCTTGAGCATTAATTCCTTTTTATTATTTTCAGAATTACTATGAAACATTTATCTGGTGCTGCAAAACGGAAAAAGAGAAAAGATGATCAAAAATTGGTAAATTCACGGAGAGGGTCTATTCACAAATATTTGAAGAGTAACACGAACACTCCAAGAAATCCAGACGACTCGGCGCTAGTTCTTGTGGGCGAACAAAGTGATGCAAACTTGGAAGATGAGACTCATATAGAAGACTCTCTATCATAATGAAATAACGCCTTCGCGCATCGTGTTGTCTCGCGTAAATTTTTTTTAGGGGCCCAAAATTTTAATTTCGCCCCGGGTCCTCAAAAGCTCAGGACCGGCCCTGTTCGTATGTATCTAGTTAAGTGTTTAGACTAGATGCATTCGTATCTAGACAAAGTTGAGTCCAAATCAGAAGAAGAAGCAGTCAGTAATGCAATGCGAGACAAGTGTCATGTAGCAAGGTGAATGAGATATAAAAGTTGCCTATATGAAGATCAATTATTGGGTGAATAGAAAATTGATCCAGGGGGCTATCCCAAGTTCTTCCCCTGTTTATGAATTCAATTAATATGTATCGGAGGGAGTAAAAATTTCATTGAAACCGATGTTTTCTTGGCAATTTTAGTTTCAATCGAATACATTGCCTTGCTGACTTGCGACCTAATTGGCATTTGGGTATTACCATGTTTCCCGCTGAAAAAAAGATCATCACTAATTATTTTATTTGCACAGCGACCAGAGACTTAAATATTATATTATGTTTGAGTTTGGACAGTTGTTCTCATCTAATCGGGATGAATTATACTGAATTAAACCATAATAACGATACTACCTGATCATACCGCCTACGGTCGCCCCCGTGAGGCGATGGAGAGCGCAAAACCTACCGCCGCCGGCCCGCCGCCAGCCCTCCCCCGATCTCCTCCCGCCGCGACAACGGGCGCGGCCATGCAAAGCTCGGCTGCTGCCGGCGGCGGGGGGATCTCTCGTCTCCTCGCTCGCATGGAGGGCGGCGCGGGACGCCATCCTCGGGCCAGGACTTGGTGCGCGTCGGGCACCTCGGCGGCGCGGTTCTCTGGCGTTCGGAGAAGCTCCGAACCGGCGACGCGGCGAACGGCGTTCGGACCCTCTCCAGGCAGTTCGGCGCCATGGTGTGGATCTCGTTTTTCAGATCTCGACCATCTTGGTTTCGGATCTTGGAGGCGCGGAAGGCGGCCGGTAAAAGCCGGGTTTTGGTCGGTGGCTGCGGCGCCCGTGGGTGTCGTCACCTTGTTGAAGGAGCTGTCGCCGCTACACATCCGCCTCAGACTGGGAGGTGAGGTTGCAACCGGTGAAAGCCGGGCTCTGGCCGGCGACTGCGGCACCCGTGGGTGTCGCCACCTTGTTGAAGGAGTTGCCGTTGCTAATCCCCTCCCGCAGTGTGTTCTGGGGAAAACCTTAGATCTGGTATACCCAGATCGGATGATGGCGTCACCTTCGGTGTCGTGTACCCTCTTGAGGGCATCGTTTTAGAACACGAACTACCTGTATGGTCAGCTGGCGGAGTGGTTGTCATCTACCACATCGATGTCGGTGTGTCTCGGCGGCGTGGCGCTGCGGGGTCTCGATTTCGGGTCGATGGACTCACGCATGGTGGCGCTGTCTGGCATCGTGGCGATGCCAACGGCAGACCGGATTTGCGAGGTCATGGTGTTGATACTTTCTGAAAATGGGTTCGTGGAAGACTGCGACAACAACTTAAGCGTACCTGTCGGTGTGCGTTGATAGCTAAACTGGTACTCTAGTTTTAGATGATGTGCGTTGGTATTAGTCACCCTCATCATAGTGGTAGCGACTCTTGTTATCGAGAGGTTGATTTCAGTTTGTGTTCAATATTATACTTTGTAAATCTGGTTGGAATTAATAAGTGCGTATGACTGTGTGCATCACTCGAAGCAGAGGCCGGGGAATCACACCCTCCTTTTCTAATAAAAAAAAACCCGATCATACATGCTGTGGACACAAAGCAGCCACACACTTTGCTTGGTATGAATCATGTTTTCACTTCAAACACTTAGGACTACTATTGTGGACTGCGATTGATTCCAAAGTTAAGATTTCTCAATGTATTCTTCTTGGTATTTTGGACCATCTAATTATACCATCCATGTCAAGGTTTGATGTTGCTTGATTAATTATTTTGCATGTAGGGAAATGCCGTCCCTTTACTGTTGATGATTTCCCAAGGGTCAGCACTTATGAGCAGCAAGATGCATTGTTCAGAGATCCAGAGATTACACTCCGAGGCCCAGCATTTCTCTATGCCTTACGCGCATTCAAGCCAGGAAATGACAGGCATTCATGTGGTACCCTGTATCGGCTCAGCGATGAATCTGAACGTAAATATTTTCTTCTTTTGCAGAACTGCCATGTATCATCTTATCATCTAAGGAAAAGTTGATAGCTTCTCAGTTTAGAAAAATACCTTAATTTTTATTGTATCAGCTATATACACCATTAACATTTTCTGCCGTTAAGTTATCCCAGTTCTTGCCGTTAAGTTATCCCAGTTCTGTCCAACTAGCTTAACCTGAAGTTAGTGTCGGGCTATGCCTTTTATTTGGATTGGCATCACCTTTGCCATCAAGTGAAAGAAACTTGAGCAATTCCCTTTTCCTGCTCCGCCAAAATCCAAACTATTTTCCCGATCCTTCCGCTGCTCACGCAGTTCTTCAAGTCATTGGCTTTTCTTTTCTCAAACTTTTATGATAAATCCGAGATTATTAAGAATTTCGCCCGAGCACTCTTATGTGAATGACTGGGAGCGACTCCCAAGATTTCTTAGTTAGGTGGGTGCCCAGAAAAAATGGCGTCTCCATGCTCGCCTGGGCGTTGTCACGCTAATTGTTTCACTCAACCAAGGGGAAGTCGGCGGCACAAGCTTGAATTTTTGCATAAGCAAGGGCAAAAACTTCATATCTGGTCTCTCCATCCCTCCCGCTCGCGAGTCCCCCGAACCCTAGCTCCTCGCGCCTGCGCCGCCGGCCGGCCGACGCCGCCTCTCCCCCCTTTTCTCCTCTCCCGCGCCCCCCGCCCCCCGTGGCGGCGGCGCGCGCCCCACGCCCCGTACCTCGTCCTCCCTCACCTTCCCTTCCCCTCGTGGCCACCGTCGGCAGAGGCCGCCGGGCGCGGCCCGGTTGGCGCCGGCGGCGGCGGTCTGTTCTTACCCGCGTCCTGCAGGGGTGGAGACGGGGCTTCCCTCTCCTGGCGGCGGTGCTCTTCGGGCGGCGGAGCTCCGGCCTCGGCCGGGAAGCGGCGTGGCGGCGGCGGCGCTCGCAGCGCTGTGGGGCGGCGCAGCGTGGCGGGCGGCGGTGCACTGGAGGCGTGGCATGGCTCGAGTGCCCCAGTCTAGGCCCTGGCTGCCCGGGGCCCTGTTTGCCCCTAGTGGCCCAGGCGGGGCCCGACGGGCCCATCTGATTCGGCACGAGCAGGCCAACCTCTCAGCGTGCTCGGCAACGGACGGCGAGGTAGACAGTGCAGGGACAACATGACGGCGGCCGGCCTGTTGCAACGTGGCTGCGGGCTTCACGGGCCCGAAAGGGCCTGGCCGGACCCTAGTAGGATTGGTGTGCCCCGGCGGGGGCTTCACGGGTCAGGTGGGCTCGGCCAAACCTATCGGGGACTGGTGTGCTTGGTGGCTGCGTCCGGTCGACTACCGTTCTCGACGGTGGAGGTAGTTCCCTCCCGCGCGGCTGCTGTTATCCTGCTTCCGGTACAAGCTCTTCTTCGCCTTCGTCTGGCCGTCCTCGCGGCGGTTGCTTCAGTGCGACGACGATGGTGGTCCTGTGTCCGTGGTGGCGCTTGTTGGTGGGGGGTGAGTCTGGTGGTGGCGAGGCCTCGTCCTTGCGGACTCCTGTGCTTCAGACGTTCGGGTATGCGGACAAGGTTTTTGCGGGAGAAATCCCTGTCGGCTTGACCGACACTGGCGCGGTGCTGTCTCTGGATGACACCATTCCTTCCTGAAGGGCGTTAGAGCTACCTTCGTCTGATTCCATAAGTGCTGGGGGAAACCCTAGGACTAGTGCGCTGGTCCGGGCAGCAGCAGACGCTTTCCTTCTTCAAGGAGCTGCTTGGTACTCGATGCTTTCGACGCTAGGAGTGTGGTGGTACTTTTTCGGAGGGCGCAGTGGCTACGGGTCACCGGAGTTTAGTTGCTCTGTCTTTGTCATCATTTTGCTTCTTTTTCTTTTGTTTGGGTGAGTTTGCTGCTGCCTCGGCTTGTGGCGTGTTGCGTTTGTATGCTGGTTGTACGTTGGTCGGTGCTTTATTTATAAAGCGGGGCGAAAGTCTATTTCGAGAGAAAACTTCATATCTGGGGGCACCAAGTCAACGCGAGAGGGAAAGCGCAGTTGGTGTGGCTGATTTCCTCGTGCACAGAGATGAAGTTGCATAAGCATGATGCTGCTGGAATTCACCATTGCTCCCGGAGGTTGGCTGCTGGAGCTCGCCATGGTTCCCCTGCCAGAGCTGCTGAAGCAGCAGTAGAGGTGGAGTTAGAGGTTTGCTGCCATGACAAGGTCCCCAGCTGCAACATCCACCCAGCCGGCCCCTGCTTCGCCCCGCCTTGCAGAATCTCCGGCCACAGACGCTGCCGCCGGGAAGAGCTCCAGCGTTGCCGTCCCTAGCCCATCCGGCTCCGGCAGCTCAAGGAGGCATTTGTTGTGGTCCTCCCTGACCGACAAAGACGATGACAATGAAAATGAGGACGAGTTGGCTCCATTGACGCCCGTTGGCTGTCAAAAGCATGTCCCGAGATGTTCAACAGGCGAGCGTGGCTGACACGGCGGGGGCTGGCAAGAAGTGATGCCCCGGCGTGGTACTCGCCAGTCGTCGTCACCGGTCCCGGCGTTGCCCCCTCGCAAGCTCTCGTTCATGGGCATGGGCGTCATGCGACTATTTACAGAGATCCTTTTCGGTGCTCCCGTTGCTTGGAGAACGGTCACCGTATGCGCGAGTGTCGCAACCCTTGGCGTCCTCTCAGCTCTTTGGCCTACCTTGCCGCGCCACCAAGGTCCGACACCAATCATCGGCATGCTTCAGCTTTATGTGAGAGTCTGAGAGGATCTACGCTCCCCGCTAAGGCGCTTCGTCGTGAGTCCTGGGCATCGGTTGTTTGTGCTATCACAGGCACGGTAGTCCAGTCCGATGTCATATTGCAGTCCGATGTCGTATTGTAGTCCTCTCTGGCAGCCTAGTCTAAGCAGCTGCAGGCCTGCCTGGCGCAGGTCGAGAGCTTTCTGGAGCGAGCGGAGATTGCTCTCTGCAAGCTCTCTCTTGTGATGGCTATGTTGATGACCATTCCAACGCTGTGTCCTCTTGGTAAGGTTGGTTTTGGCTCCACGGAGGATGCAGGAGAAGAGCTCTATGGTTATTTCTCTCCTCGTGTTTGGGATGGTTCGACGTCGTTGTCCGCCTTGCCCTCTGTCTCCTCTACCGCTGATGGTGAGGCCAACACCGTGGTCGGGGCTCAGGTTATGCCCGAGCTTCAAGAGGTTTGTGTGAGTCATGCTTTGCCTCCATTAGTGGAGCATATTGCTGTGGACTCGTCGGCCTCGCCTGAGCGAACAGAGGTAGATGTCATGCCCATTCCGCCCCTGCCGACACACAATGCTGATGTTCTCTTCGCAAAAGAGCTTTGCATCCTCCTGAGCAATGCGGAGGTTGCTATTCCTGGATGTGGAAGGGCCATTGCTTGCCTCCTAACTGGGTCAACAATCAAGGGCAAAAACAAGACGGTGAGCGACCCCTCGGTCGAGCATCTCAAAGCAGATGTTGCTCAGGTGTAAAGGCAAGATAGGTGGCACCATCGGAAAGGCGCCCACGGCTACTTGATGGATGATCTTCGATTTCTCGGCTCGTTCTCTTGGTTCGGGTATTCTAGAGCATTGGTGTTGCTCATTGCCTCTAGTTTAGTTGTTCTCGTCAAGACTTCCATTGTACTATTGTTTTGTGTTTGCTGGGGTTAGAAGAACTTGTCGGGCGGGCTGCTTATGTGTTTGTGGGGTTTTCTTTATTTGTGAGTAGTTATCTTTGAGATGTTGTATTGGTTTTTTCCCGGTTTCCGTAAATTAACTGGGAAATTCTCTCCTTCTTAATTAATATATTGAGGCAAATCTATTGCCTCCGTTTAAAAAAAAAACGTTTGGGAAGTAGGGGTGGTGGTAGAAGGGAGTGGCTGAGAGCATTGGGAAGCTGTTAGGTTTGATGTTGTATTATATCCTCTAGACTGTTGGGCCAAGTGGGCCTCCTCAAGTATAACTTTTGGGATAAATTGTCACATATGGTGGGAATTTTAACCATACTAGCAAAATACCCGTGCGTTGCTACGGGCAAAAAAATATTATTGAATACGGGTAAACAAATGAACATTGAGTTCTTATCTTTCCCCCCCAAATATATAAAAAGCACTTCCCAAAGCCTGTCAAAATGACTACTTGACATGCTGCTAGTCGTATAAATAAATTTGTTAATTGGTTCCAAGCAGTTCGAATGTCGTGTATGTTTTGTCTTCTCCCTTAATTGTCCGCATTCTATGTTTTATAACAGCTAGACTCTATTAGTCTATTCTCTAAAAATAAATTAATTTATTCCTTCTACCTCCACCGTTTCACCGGCTAGTGAACTTGGCGATCTTCTCAAGGTTGTTGCTCAGGAAGGAAGGATGGCTATGATCTTGTGAGGAACCAAAGAAGGGATTGAGAAGTCAAGCTTCATGGCGACGCCGTAGGACACAAAAGTACGGAGGATATGAGCAACCTCGGGCACGACAGTCAGGCTACGGAGAAAAGGATGATGCAAATTTCACACACAAAAATAACCACAATTGTTTCCGTCGGGAGTCGGAGAACAAGACTAAAGGAGGCTGGAACTTGTTTTGCACCGGTACGGAGGAGGGGCAAGATCCCCCCACTTGGCATAGAAGTTAAACAACGACGACATGAGATCTAGTTCAGATTGGAAACCACTCTTGATTCTGAAAGACATAAAGAGCATAATATTAGCACAAGTGAGATGTACGCTTGCAATTGATAAACTTGCACGCGGCTTTGAAGTTGTAGGTTTCTAGCAGAACATGTGGACCAAGATTTGGCCTGGTAGTAAATAGTGGTCAATTAAGAGACATCACCATGATTCGCCCACACAAATAATTTTGTGTAACCGCTGGTCTCCTCTCATTGGGCAAATTAGATGTTGTGTTGAGTGTACACATAAATTTTATTATGTTTTGAAGGAAAACGATAGGGAGGGAACCTGATGTCCTTGTTCAAAATGTCCGTTTTACTGCTTTGTTTTTGTACCATGCATGTTTTTATTGAAGCAATTTGTGAGCATTTTGCAACTCAGAAATGTCTGCTCCTTTCCCGCCCACTGAAAAGGTACTAATAATGTGGTTTAAATTTCCATGAACAAACATAATGCCTCAAGAACTTTTTCACATCCAATTCAAGCGCCTCTGGAATCCATGAACTCTAGCTCTGCAGTACATAATTCCTTGCACTCCCCACACGGAGATTCGGTAGTAATAAACTAATACTCAACACATGCGGACTTAGATGGATCATCCATATATAAATTTTGCGAAGAAATTTAATCATAATTCCAGCAAAGCACCGCTTCTAACTCAATACTAAAATGCTACATTGGTTTGACTACAGTGTTCAAAATATAACCACACAATACTTCTGCAAATTATGAAGACGGACAAATTGTAAACTACTATCACCAGGTGCACTGCTTCCAAGAACAAGCTAACTTTCAGACGTATCTAATTAGTATCGCTCTGTACAAATAAACCTCATTTAACTTACCTCACGAACATGAACACTACTGCAGCACCAGTAGCGAAAAAATACACCATAGCTGCTCTCCGCCTAGGAGTCACGTCTCGCGCAGGTATCTTCACCTCCTTGGAGCTTGCCCGCATCCACGAGGGTTCAGCTCGCCGAGTTGTCACCAAGGAGCCTGTGAAGTGGCTCTTAAAGGATTGACAAGGACACAACATGTGCGACCCTGCCCCGTGTGGCCGGACACAAGGAAACAGAGGAGCGAAAATCCATCGCGAAAGCTGGACCAAAATCAGCAAAAAAATCACGAATTGGAGAGCGGGGCTGTGAGGAATCGCCAGACAGAGAGCGAGCTGCCAGCGGCAATAAACTGCGACGCCAATCGAACATCAGGGACATAGGGCGAGCTGCCGGTGGCAAGAAACGGCAGCAACAGTGGGGAGAGGGCGGTCACATACGTCGTGGTCGTTGAGGTCATGGTCGCCGGGCCTGAGGCGTAGCCCCGCCTCCCGTTGTTGGACCTCCGCCTCTGGATTCGCCGTAGGCAACCATCCGGCTCGTGAGTAACCTGTGGCGGCGGCTGGGTTCGAACGGGATGAAGGAAGCGAGGGGAACTGAACGAGAGGAAATTTTGTGAAAACAACGAGAGGAAATTTTGTGAAAACGGTTCAGGAGTCAAGTAAGGACTGCGGGTTGATTTCCCACTTTTCAAGGGACTAAAATGCAAAAAGACCACGACGTACGACGCCCCACCGTAAGGAATATTATATAGTAGATAGAAGATGTGTATAATTTAATAATTTTTACCCTATCGTATATTATTTATTTTTATTTTCACCCGTCGCCTTATCGTCGACATGGCGGGCGTCATGTCGACTCAGCTCCACGAACTTGACTCAGCGACATTTTAACCTTGGATTAACTAGTCTCCACTACTATTAAACAAGCAAACTTGGGCAGGAAAATAAATCTTGACCGTTCATGCAAACTCATCAAACGGTTCACATACATTCGTTCTCCCCACCCCTTTTTAATTCCCTCCACACCTACCATATACGCACATAATAAGTGCCCTCACATCACGCCATACACAAAACAATTACCCTCACACACCTGCCATATATGTGTCATGGGAATAATTACGATTTGAGTTACCTGACGGTCATCTCGTCCATTACCAACACAACACCAAGCCTGGTCAGCCACATCGGGGCAGGAACGCTTACTGCATATGCCGCTCTGCCTTCTGCCGGTACCAGGGGAGGCGCTATCATCCTCTGGGACGAGGATATCGTCGAGGTCACACACAGTGACATTAGAACTTACTCAGTCACCGTAAGCATCAAGATCAAGCTGTCCCAGAAGGCCAGAAGTCCTTCATCCTCACGACAGTCTACGGACCGATGGATGCCGCCCTCAAAGCTCTGTTCCTAGAGGAGATGTGCGCTCTTGCCAGGCCGCCAGTACCTCGGCTGATACTTGGTGATTTCAATCTGATCTATGAGACGAGAGACGAAAACAACCTCAACGTCAACCGCCGCCTCATGAGCCAATTCAGAGCTGAGATTGACCGGGCTGGTTTGCGTGAGATCAAGTGCCAGAACAGAAAATATACTTGGAGTAACGAGCAGCGGGATCCAACCCTGGTCGCACTTGACAGAGTTCTTTGCAATTCTGATTGGGACAACCTTTTCCCCAACTTCCTTCTCCAAGCGACATCGACAACCTATTCTGATCACTGCCCGCTCATCCTGGCAAATGTTGCGGCGCCACCCCGGCAATCGAGGTTCAGATTTGAGAATTTCTGGCCGAAATTCCCGGGATTCCAACAGGTCATTATTGATACCTAGAACACAGAGGGTCTAGGGCTCTGAAGAAATGGAGCACGTCCATCTTCAGCAATGCTAAGGTCCAATTCCACATGGCCCAAGAGCTTATCTTAAGTTTCGATGTGGCCCAAGAGAAAAGAAGACTCACTGATGTTGAGTTCAATATGAGAAAGAAGCTGAAGCTGCGTGTCCTCGGCCTCGCGGCAATCGAGCGTGTGAGGAAACGTCAAGCTTCGCGGTCACATGGATAAAGGCTGGGGACGCCAACACTTCGTTCTTCCATGCGAAGATCAACTCGCGGCGACGAAGAAACTTCATCCTATCCCTAAAGAGGGGAGGAATCGTTGTCACCTCACACGCCGAAAAGGAGAAGGTCATTCACTCTCACTTCTCCGAGATCTTGGGCTCTAGAACAACGAGACAAAACACCATAAACTAGAGCAACATCAACCTACCTGTCGTCGACAACCATGGCCTTGATAACCCTTTTACCGAGGCCGAGGTTTGGCAGGCAGTCAAGGACTCTCCGGCCGAAAAGGCACCAGGTCCGGATGGTTTCTCCGGAACCTTCTTCAGATCCTGGTGGCCTGTGATCAAGGGCAACGTAATGGCTGCATTCCATCAGTTCTATGCCATCCGCTCAAAAAAATTCGAAGATCTCAACGGTGCCCTGGTTGCACTGCTACCAAAGAAGCATGAGCCGGACGAGATAACCCAATTTAGGCCTATTAGCTTAATCCACTCGATTGCAAAGCTAATCTCCAAAACTCTAGCCAACAGACTCACAGGGCAGATGGCAGCGCTTGTGTCTCATGCACAAATCGGCCTTCCTCAAAACAAGATGTATCCATGACAACTATCTCTACGTGAGAAATGCGGTCCGAAGCCTACATAGAAAAAAGAAGCATGCACTTCTTCTCAAACTGGATATCGCCCGCGCCTTCGACTCGGTTTTCTGGGAGTACATCCTCGAGCTTCTGCAGCACATGGGCTTTAGCGCCAGATGGAGGGACTAGATAGCACTCCTCCTATCATCCTCATCGTCTCGCTTTCTTCTCAACGAAACAAGAGGGCCGCAGATAATGCATCGGTGAGGATGGCGAGGATTACGACAGGGAGGAGACCCCCTGTCCCCTTTCCTCTTCATCCTCGCAATTGATCCACTGCATCTGATCCTGGAAGAGGCAACACGGTCAGGCATCCTCGAACCACTGCCGATCCGTGAAGCAAAAATGAGAACAAGCCTCTATGC
This sequence comes from Poa annua, assembly GCA_026929855.1. Lineage (NCBI taxonomy): Eukaryota > Viridiplantae > Streptophyta > Magnoliopsida > Poales > Poaceae > Poa > Poa annua. The sequence continues at coordinate 9,167,017 of CM049432.1, forward strand.
CGATGATGCAATCATGTTCGCTAATCCTAACCGGGATGAGGTTGCAGCGCTCTTACAGATTCTGGAGAATTTTGGGGGTGCAACAGGGCTACACATAAACCCTGCAAAATCCATCACACCAATCTGCTGTCACGAGGTGGATCTCCAGGCTGTGCTTCAAGGTTTTGGGGGACAGATAACGGAATTCCCTGTCTATCTCGGCCTCCCGATCACGATCAACCGGCTTCCCAGAGTTCACCTGCAGTTCATCATCAACCGAATCAAGAGTCGTCTTGCTGGATGGAAGGGCAAGCTCATGACCGCCATAGGCCGCCGCACTCTCATCCGATCGGTTCTGAGTGCGATGCCAACCTTCGCACTCTCTGTCATCAAAGCCCCAAAGCAATTCCGCAAGGAGGTGGAGAAGATCGAGCGGCGGTTCCTTTGGACACAAGAAGAAGAGCTAACCGGAGGCAAATGCAAAGTAGCTTGGAGTAAGATTTGTGCTCCGATTGATAGAGGTGGCATGGGCATTCACAACCTAGAACGCTTCGGCCGCGCCTTACGCCTGTGATGGCTGTGGTACTCATGGACCTGTCCTAACCGGCCGTGGGTCGGATCGGAGCTCCCCTGTGACCAGATTGACAAGGACCTGTTGCGGCTGCTGCCACAACGGTCTCCATCGGCGACGGGAAAACAACCTCCTTCTGGGAATCCACTTGGCTACTGTCAACACCACTTCGGCAATCCATGCCTCTCCTCTTCACTCATTCCAGGAGAAAGAAGCGGACAGTGCATGATGCTATGTCCGAGGGCAAATGGATAACCGACCTTAGGCACAACATCACGACGCCCATCGCGAGAGAATTCCTTCAACTATGGCGCCTAATCGAAACAAGACAGCTGCAGCTCACACCGGGAGCGGCTGATTCCATCAGATGGAATCTCACCACGACGGGGAAATACTCGACTGCATCGGCTTATCGTCTGCAATTTGAGGGACTCCCGGTCTCAGCTCTAAAGAACGTGGTCTGGAAGCCATGGGCGCCTCCAAGACACAAGTTCTTCTCGTGGCTTCTTCTCCAAGACAGAATGTGGTGCAATGATCGGCTGATGTGGCGGGGATGACCGAACTCCTACTTCTGCGACCTCTGCATGCGCGAGCTTGAATCCTCGACCCACATGTTTTGTAGCTACCCGGTGACAAAGCAGATTTGGGCGCGAGACATGGCAGCCTGACACCACCATTGCACAAACATGGCAAAGCATTGTCCAAAATCAGCCGGCAGACACAAGAAAGGGAATCAACACAATGCTCATCCTAATCTCATACGAGATTTGGCTGGAGCAAAACCAGCGAGTATTCAGGGATAAAATACGCCCTGTCAAGGACATCGTTCTAGGAATCAGACGAACGATCGAGCAATGGCGTCTCGCTGGTGCAAAATGCATCGTTGCACCCTTCGGGGAAGTTTTGCGAGACATAGGTTAATTAGAATATGAGTTCTCTAACACCTTTTTTTACCTCTTTCTTACGCCTTTTTCTTTTTTATCCACTAGTTGGATGTAACCACCTGCTTTCCTGCTAATAACACGAAAAGCCAACAATTGCTGGATCTTAAAAAAAATCGGCGACGAGCAACATGATACATGAGCACGCACACGGGCTGATGAGCAGGACGGCCACGACCACACACACGACGCATGTTGTAGCGGGGGCGATGGGAGGTATAGGCAAGATGATTGGATGAGAGTTCGATTCTTTTTCCTTTTTTATCTTATGTATTTGATTTGGGTACATGAGTAGGATCATTTTACCTTCTTGTTTTAAAAAATAACACGTCATGATGATTGTGAGTCTTTTTATAAGAACTAGAAGATACCCCGCGCTGCTGCGGCATATCTTTACTATTAAAGCAGAATGCGTGGTATGGTGTCACAATCCAAATGGTGTCACACTTCAAATACCCTCATAATTCGAATTAATTACATGCCATACCACCTATAAGTGGATACCGGTTCACAAAAGGAAAAGAAAAAAAAAGAAAAAAAAAGGAGGAGGCATATGGCGCACAACAAACTTTCAAACCGGACGCATGCACGGCAAACATTCAAACCGGACTCCCTAACAAACTTTGCGCATGCAACTAACAATCATTATCCATCTACTTAAAAAAAACATTATCCATCTTAAGTAACCTCAATCATGCATCGTGCATGCTCTCCCACCCCTTGGAACGGTCACGCACAGAAAACGCATGAGGGAAAACTAACGCGAGAAACCAGCGAGGAGAAGGAAACAGATCGGCACGATACCATCTAAAAAAAGATCGGCACGATACACCCTTAGTTCTTGTCCCCGCCTAGGGTTTTCATGCCGCGACCACCGGCTGCGGCTCCCAATCACCCTCGCATACCTGCTTCCCCCGTCTTCTACTGCGGGCTAGAAGGTGACCGTCCGGAGAGGCGAAGAGGTAGGGCAGCCCGACGCCAACAACGATGTTAGGTGGCCGTCCACGTCGCGATCCACCAAAAGATCGGCGCCGACAGCATGAGTTGAGGCAAGAACGGTGGAAGATGTACATGCACGACCATGTTTGTCGCTATGCTGCTGGGCTCGACATGGAGTGCCTGTACAGCCGCCCGCCGGCTCTCATCGTCTTGGACTTCAAAGGATGCCCGGCCGCTGCTCCCTTGACAAGGTAACAAACGAATTGCTGCTTGCATCTTTGGTTGTCTCTTTGGATGCATTTGAAACCTGTACCGAAAGGAAACTGAAAAGAAAGATGATGCTCAAAATGCTAATGGGAAAAGCCATAACATCCTCTATAATACGTACAGCAAACAGCTGATTTAATACTCTATATGGACAGGGAGTAACAATTTCTCATCGCAGCAGACATGCAACAAGTGCAAGCGTGGTAATCCATTTCATATAATACAGCAAGCGGACATGGATAGGAAATAACGATTTATCAACGCAGCTCACATGGATAGGGAGTAACGATTTCTCATCTTATACAATACGTACTTAGCTTTATTAAGCAAACAACTGATTTAATGCTTTATATGCTGTCGAGTTCATTTGGCTCAGTAATCAGTTATTGGTAATTAATATCATGTAGTACTGCTTTGGATACTTCTATTCGTTTTTCTATGGTGGATACAAACTTGCTTTATGTTCTATATATGATCTGTAGGATATCAAACTACTTCTCCTTTATCGGATTTTGTTTCTGCAAAAGTTGTTTTCGTTGCTTCATTTTTGTATGTTAGACATAAGTATAGAACTTATAACAATTCTCCTCTCAAGTACAGATTTCTTGTTTTCCTAATATGAATAAGAAAGAAGAGGACACAACATGTCCACAATCTGACAGCCACGTTGTTCGCTTCACAGGAAAGCAACAAGGCTTGCGGCCACTCTTCGGAGCACGACGACGACAACTGTTCTTTGTCGATATTTGGCGACCCATGAACTAGCAAGAAACCAGCCAAAGACGTCAACAAGAACACAGGTTTTTTTTCTGACTGGAAGTGTTCGAGATCCTTTACCGATTTCTTACTAAGGTTGGATAAAATTTTCATTTACGTCTTAGTTGTGTGTTGACTAACTGGTGTTATTGTCTTACTCTGAATACTTATTGTCGGTACTAGCCCATCACATTCCTCCTGGTTGTTTAGTCAGCTGCTAAAAACTTATCAGAAGGCATGTCTTAGAGTAATGGTAATGTTGGTACTTGGATGTGATCAAATCACATGTTTTGGGTTGTAACATGTTAATTAACTATTTCATGCAACTTAATCTTAGTTTGTGTTTGCCCGATGCCGAAAAAGCTTTGCATGAAACATGGCCTGAAGTTAAAAATATTATTCCTCCTGATTTTGCAGTAAATATACCTGTTATGCATGAAAAATTCCCTTCGGATTTGTCAGCAGTATATGTTGTTTCAGAATGTCCAATTCAGAATAAAAATACTTGTTCTTCTATTTGCATACTCACCGGAATTAATTTTCCTAAAATAATGGTGTGTAAAATACACTCTTTGCGGTTACCCCATCTATATGTTGGTTGATTTGATGGGTTTGATAGGAATTGTAATCTTCAACAAAGTTCAGTAGCATAGTTATTGCAATATGAAACGATCAACTTATATGAAAGCCGCTTCATGAAAGAATACATGTTCAGTAATAGTTTAAGGTGTGTAGCATTGTTCTTGAAAACTGCATTGTACCGTGTACAACAGTTGGGTCCTCTTGGTAGGATTACATTTTCTGATTTCTTTGTAGTTTTGTAATGCGAATAAGAAATTCAATATGTTTATCGTTCTCGACTATGGTGATACGGGCTTGGAGATGAGGTCGTCTAATTCTTTGCTCCCTGCCAGCGCTTCCCTGGCTCATCCGCCGGGCGCTGCAGCTCCTCGGCACCACGCTGCACAACTCATCTGCCTGCTTCCCAGCGTTCGTCAAGGAGATTTACGATGGTAGAACTATGTGTACAGTTCACACTTGGCTGAGCGAACCCTTTCTTTACTATTAAATGGGAGTAAGTACGTATGGTTCGACCGAAAAGTGAAAAATTCTGCACGCACCCGCACGCGATTAGCTGGGCTGGCCCATGTACGCATTACGCTGCTCTTCCATACGCATGACCTATTCGCTCGCTCGTCTCCCTCCTCCATAACAGCCGCCCTCCGCTCCTCCGACCTCTCCGCTCGTGACGTCACCCTGCGCCGCATCCAGTCATGGCGCCGCCCTCCGCTCCTCCGACCTCGCCGCCACCCAACGCTTCTCCAGCGCTGTCAGAGTCGGAACCGACGAGAAGAATGAATCATCTGGTTCTTCTTGAACGAGCGGGAGTTCGGCCCGCGCCACGACCACCATCTTCTAACTCCTCTGCCGCCCTCATCGTAGCCGTCGTCGAGGCTGTCGGTGCTCCTCTTATCGCCGAGGAGTTCCACACGGCGGTGAAGGCATGCAACTCGGGTCTCGGGGAGACCCACGACGCGTACGAGGCGTTGCTACAGGGAACGGAGAGGACGATGTGGTGTACCTAATCGAACAACATGTGCCCTCTTCTCCCACAACCGCCTCCGTCGCTGCTACGCTGTCGACGAGGAGCAGATGTAGCATGTCGGTGTGTCACCTCTTCTCTTTCTTCTAGGACGAGGAAGAGGAGGAGCACCCGGAGATCGAGGGTTCTGATGAGGAGGAGGCGGTCATCGACGCACCAGCGGCTAGGGCGTCCCTAGCTCCGGTGGCCGTGGGAAGGAGCGGGAGGAAATTTTCGTCAACCTCAACAAGGCGTGCAAGGTACTACCGGCCGACCGGTGGCTGGAAGCTTCACCTAATTTGTCTCCAACCTTTTGTCCCCTTTTCTGAAATTAGAACTACATACCACTTAAACCAATCGCAGGCGAGCAAAACGTTTACAAAGTCAGGGGCGATGTCCATCCATCTCGAGGACGATGTGTCGTCCTGGTACCCAAATTGAGCCAGACTATGGGCTACTTTGTTACAATCTCGGCGGCAAGAGATAAACTCAGCAGTGTCAAAGTGCAGGTAACGTAAACTATTAGCTTCGCACATCAGAATTCCCGTATCAGCCAAATCATATTCTCCATTTTTTATCGCAGTGACCAGAGTCTTGCTATCTGCCTCTATCTGTACCCTGTAGATGCTACTGTGCTGTCAATTCCGTCCATGAAGAAATAACATTTATTTCTGGTTTACTTCTGCTGCTGCCTGAACATTTGCAGTGTGTGGTCTCTGATGTCCTGCATCTTGCATTCATATTAGTTTTGTACTGAATTCATATATGTGGTCTTCCTACTTAATTCATGTTATATTCTCATGTTTTGGCACATATATGTAATTTTGAGTAATATTGTGTAGGGAACAATTTTGAATTTTGATTAATGATGTCCTGCTAATTCTTTGTGAATACCATTTTAGAGGAGAAAGTTTAAGTAGGAAGACCTTCTTGAAGATGATGAAATAATCTAGGGGTGCAGACAACTTAACACCAGACTAATTAAGTTTTATTATTTTTCTTATTGAACACCTGTACAAGATATCTAGAGTGGTCGGGATATGTGGCGAGGCTTACCGACAGAAGTTGAGGCCAGTGACATATGGCTGATATAACGTAAGTTTGTTTTCCAATCTTAGATTCTTATGTTCAAATTTGTCTTAGTACTAGCCCTTTCACTGACGTCCTGATAGACCGTAGCCAGTGACACATCACCGTAATTGCTTAAACATCTGCATATTCTAAGCTACTTCTTATTATTTTTTTAGATTATTGATTAATTTGATGACTCATTGTTTTGTATTGTACGTACAGTTGTGCGATGGGATTACAAAATATTATGATCTATGTAGGATGTAATCTCTCCGTGAGCCATCCGCATGTTTCCCTCTCTCCCACGTTGGACAACGAACCTTCAAGGGCTGACCTCAAATGCCACCAGCTCATAACTACATGTGCACATCAGGAGTTAGTATAGTATTTCTCGCGTATTGCTGCCTCTCTCTGAATGTGCTGACTACAGCATGCCACCACCTGATTCAGCTGCCCGTAGATGCTAACCTGATATTAAACTAATATTGCAGTGTTTGATGAAAGTCCCAGCCACATTGGACACACACAAATTTAACCATCCAGGCAACCAATGGCATCAATGAGGCTGCATTTACTTAAAGTATTTCACCAGTTCAATCACATTCATATTTAAATTCAGCTATGTGTAGTAGCAATGAATAAATTTCAAATGTAACAGTTCAATTGCGCAACCATAGGTTTTTTCGAAAAGTTAAGCTTTGCCACCTTCATTTTTGTTGGTGCTGCGATCCAGTGGTGGTTGTTCAATATTTTCATTAGAGACCCCTCTCACTATTGTTTTGGTGGGGTAAAAGTATTAAGGGGATCAATTTATTGGGGTGTGATTTGTGAGGCTACATAACATTTCTATGGTGTTGAATACGGCTCTTCAGTTAATTTTTTTTTGAGGTTCAGTGATCGTTCAGGATGCAACCCACCATCGGCGGTGGGCGTGGCATGGGTCAAGCCGTGCTCCACCAAGTTGACTGCTGTCTGAGAAGAAAGCCATGCTTCTAGGCAGTCTACGGCCTCGGCCATGCTGCGGTCAACAACAATGCCAAGCAGCCACTTGACAGCAAGCAGGGTATACACCAGCAGCAAGCAGAGCACTTATGTTTCCTATTTACTATAGTAAGATATAGGCAGTTAGGCACCTACCACATGTTTGCCTCAATCTCTTACTTCCATTCGTCAACTAAATTATGATTGTACTTTCATGATGCAGCGAATACATTTTAAAACAACCTTAAATGTAGGATCGAGTTTGTTCATTTGAAAACAACCTTAAATATATGACCATGCTCATTGTAATTTGTATTTTGAATGTAGTTATGGTCTCACACAATTTTTTTTTCTATAGAGAGATCGAGTTTGCCTGATAAGAAGTTGACCCAGAACGATGATCCAGTTGAGAACAAAGGTTTATGCCACTAACGTGTAACTGTTATTCTTGTTTGTGGTGACTGATTCTTGATCTTGGTATGCATTTGTCTTCCACACCTGGAAGATCACATCGGGAGGAATACCGCCAATGAGCATGGTCTGAGAGGCTGAAGATGCAGTGTAGTTTCCATTGTCTGTCTGTTAAACTGAGAGGGTGTAGGTGATAAAGAAGTTACTGAAGAAGTAGGTAATATTTTAGAACTTGCTTATACATAATAAAAATGGGCTCCTCGGAGGAAGTTGAGTTAGATTTTGCTTGCATAATAAAAACAGTAAAATCAAATGTCACATTATGCTAATATGGCCGCTTTCTACTTATTCTTGTATTTTTACGAAGATCCTATTAATCATATTCTTGTTGCCCATATCTTAAGTATGTATGTAAGATAACAATTTTTGAACTATCCACAATTATCATTATGTTCACAGAAACACCTCATATGTGTTTAAAACAGATCTTATTTTACCTCTTAAGTGCACATACTTTCAGTGTTTACAGTCTAGCGTTTCGAATTTTCACCTGAGATATAAGCAACTAAGTAAACAATATGTCCAACAAGTTCGAAATCTGCACCACACTCGGTTTTAGTCACTTAATTGGGACATGGATGTATAATTTGTTTCTGCACTAATGTATGGTTGTGCAAAATGAAAACGAGAAAATAGAAATACGAAGGAGACATGACGTGACAAGCGATGTTCAGTTGGCATGTGAAGAATAACAAAGCAAACTAAGGCGAACCCTAACATCATGACAACTTATGCATTGCAGGGGGAGCCTAAGGATAAATATTAGTTTTCTATGTCTCTTCTATACACATTTTTTCACATGTAATAAAAAAATTAAGACCCGTAGCAACGCACGGGCATTCAACTAGTGTATAATAAAATAAATTAATACTTCCTCCATTTCTGAATGTAGGGTGTATAAGTTTTCTGCACAAATATTAAGACAAACAATTTTGTACATAGTGTATTAATTTTTTTTGAAAAAAATAGCGAGAGATGACTTCTTAATTGGTATAAAATGAATACAATCCATTAAATCGCTCTTTTGAGATTATATTTCATTTTTTGATGAGTCAAATTGTCTATAAATAGCAAATACACCTTATATTTTGGATGTTTCTTTAAAAAACTATACACCTTATATCATGGAACGGAGGGAGTATATGTTTATAATTATCTGAAGATGAGTAGAAAAAAGTGCACGCTGGAAAAGATCTCACGTGTTTATGCTGTAGAAGGAAGCACCCAACTAATGTTGCCAAAATTTGAGGATGATTCTATCCAGAGAAAAGATGTGTCAAGGCCCCATGGTTAACTTTCTATTATATAATTTTTATTCCATGTGTCTTGCAAATGGGTCATATGGATAAACAAAAAGATGATGGTATCGTTCTTTCATTGTCTATCCATAATTTTTTGAACTACAATCTACAACATATATGAAACAAATATCAAAGGGTTATCCATGAAACTGAGATACCCAGGGACTTAGAGTCCCATGACTGAGGGGATCCAATTCCTCTTTGATGTTATGCTGCCATAAGCCTGCACATTATAATATAGAAACACGGAGTAAAATGGATCTTTAAAAGGCCTAAATAAAAAGGCCTAAATTCTGAGCTAATTAGATCGAGTTAATACAAAATTGCTTACAAACATGGTGGCATGGCTTTCCCATCCAAAGAACACCGCAGATAAGTAAAAGAACTGGTCATAAGAGTGAGGATGAGTTTAGACAGAGAGTTGCGTAAAGACGGACATTTAGACAGAGGCTGCCGACCAAGGATGAAGGTTCCACTTTCCTCTGGCCGTTGGCCTCTATGCCAGCTTGTGTTGTTCGTATGCCCCGGGATCGCTGAAGGCGTCTAGAGGAGCAACCCCGCTGTCGTGTGCTCGCCATTAGTGGGAGGAGCCTGTAAAGAATTAAGGTAGCAAGAAAAGGCAGATATATTTGGTGAAAAGTGGGTGCTAATGAACACCAATATGTCCTACTCCAGATCGGAGGTTAATTTTAGCGGAGGTGAGTACCATGCCCTGGATGACGACTTGAGCTACATGAGGGATTACTGGTATATAAAGGCCAAGAGGATGGCTACTCAGTTGCCTCCATCACGGAGGATGTAAAGTGATCAGTTGCTTCTTCGGTTTCATTTTGATTAAATCGTGTGCGTTAATTGTGGAGGGGTCATAAAGGAGGCGAAGAATCTGGTGAAGGGCAGGAGGCGAACAATCAGTTATCAAAAAAGGAGTAGTAATCTATAAAGGTGGCAACGATTCATGCTATATTTGTCTTCAATGTTGTGACGGTTTGAGGAGAGCAAATGGCCTAATTACTCATAGGGTACAACCGTGGAGGGGAAACTTGCTGACTATTTTTAGGTGACGTTCTATAGTGCCATTTTAAAAGAAAAAAATACGTTCCATAGGGTGACATGGCAGGTTTCTGATGTGGAAGGTTGGGATTGCTCCAAGATGATTGATGAGGTGGATAGCTTGCATGTTGAGAGAATTGCTTGTAGTGGGTCATTCCTATTTAGATATAGAAGATTAAAAATTTCTGCATAAATGTTTTTTATTGAGTATAAATTGTAATTATGCAAGGTCATCCTATGGTCATTAAATGTTAAAATGTTCGCACATCCTCACTCATGAAATTTATTATTTTGTTAACAAAAAACTCACTACATTAGAAATAAGATTTATATTTTGAAGATGTGCGTTGCACGTGCAGAGCTACTAGTTCCTGAAAATGATGTAAAAATGAAATGGCTTGTGCAAATTTTAAATTGCAACCATCATGCAGCAAAACGATGGGGAGGAGGACCTCTTGCCTGCAGAAGACTCTGCCTGGGATAATTATGCCAGAGATGTATGACCTATAGCAGTGAAGGCCGTATTGTTGGGGTAATATGAAGTGCAACTTGGCCAAAATTAGTGTCAGCTATCGTGGTGCTCAAACTAAAGACGAAGATGGACATGGTTAGGCTTAACCTTGAAAACAATTTGCATGGAGTGACTCTGTGAATTCTTAATTTATCCTTTTCCCTATAGATCTTTTTGTGCAACAAAAAACAGTACTCAATAACCTTGAACATTTTTGTGGTAATAAATTGAATCGGAAGCATTTGGTATTATATTTTGATGGAACCAGCTCATTGTTTTTCATCACCTATTACTGACAGACTATAAATCTCTGTATACACCTGATGCCTTGTTTGATGATTATGCAGCCAGTGCGAACAATGTTAAGACCATTGATTGTTCAAATGAATGTCGTTGCCGCCCCATGAAGTTGCTGCAGTTCATTGATCTTAAGATAGCTGGCTATCGCCATGCTCAACCTGGACCTGCCCAAATATTTGGGTTTTTCGCGACACGAGATCGTGTCGAACCTTTGCGCAATTATGTCTACAGGCGGGAGATTGACGGTTGTGAAGCTGTATCTGTGAAGCCGAATACGGTATCTTTATTTTCAAACTTGCAAGTTGCTACATGTTTGTTTCTTTTATTGTCCTGACTGCAGCATCATATGAAAGCTCTGTAGCTAGAATGTGTTCATACGTCTGAGATATTCTCTTCAATCCATTTGATGTGGGCGGTCTACTGTTAGTAATTGATACTAGTCTGTGGTGTGCTGATACTTGATTCTTGTTGTAGGGTATGGCACGTTTAACATTGTGTAGCCCTGCTCGAGGTATTGGCATTACAAGCCATGTGTTGTTTGAATTCAGACTTTGTGTATGTCATGAAGTCCCATCAGAAGATGGGCCCAAAGACGCCCTTCTGATTGAAGGATGTGCTGAATTCATCAGTATGATGGAAACAAAATCATTCGTTGGAAATCGACGTATTTATGGGGAAAAGTGTGGACTGGATGTGAAGTTCCTGTTGCTGGTTAACGCGGTACAAGCATTTGTTGATGTTGAGATACTCCGTGCTCCTGCTTGTGGCTTTAATCTGAATCTCTATGCCAAGACCAGTGGTTTCAGTGATGTCATTCGTGTCCACCAAGCAACTGTGGAAGCTGGCTGCAAAATGAGTTCAGTTGTAGCAGTGGAGATATACAGTTACCTTGACCTTTGTATCGAAGGGACCCTGAATGACGACATAGGAGTTTCTAAGAATCATCTGCCTTATGTGTGGGAGGACAGCTTCGATTCCTGCTATCATGGAACGGTGGTTAAAGTTGTGAATCTGGACGAATCCACCATGATTTCAGTGAAGATCACCTGGAGAACCCTTGATTGACACACAGGTTACTTGCCCTGCTTTGAGCCGTTGAAGTGCTAAGTAATGCTGGTGTTTATATGAACCTATTTGTGTACTGCTAAGTACTATTGATGTTTGCACGAACCTATTTGTGTCAAAGTTTTAAATCTCCCGCTATAGCCTCGCTATAGCCTGCTGGAGGCATTCCCGTTACAGCTACATGCTTTTAACGCTAAATTGAAAACGACACTAATATCCCGCTAAATCCCGCTATAGCATTAAATTTAAATTCTTTTAGCCCGCTAAACCGCTGCACTCATAGAAATGGCATGAGTTAATACCATAAAATTATCCATCTAGTTTATTATTTCTTCATATTTTTACTGTATGTATGGTGCATTGATGCAGAACTTAGTGATTTAGCTGGAATTTCTAACCAATGCTTGGTTTTAACATATTTGTGAATGTGTAGATCAACTATATGTGATATATAATATATAATATGCTTATTTTTTATAATAATTATTCATTATATTAAGAAACACCAAATGAGATTTAGCTTCGCTATAGCTTTTATGGCTTCCGTCGAAGCTGCCGCTAAATGGAATAGCCCGCTATTTATAACTTTGATTTGTGTACTGGAGTTATATATTGTCAGTGACTTTGTATACATTGTTACTTTGTCTGGTGTTGTTTGAACCTAAGATGAATCACAATTCACAAGTAACTGTGTTAGAAAGTATGCACATACTAAGGAGAAGAAAAGGCAGACTGAGTATTGGCCGTGCCGGTAGCAGTATGTGAAGATGAAAGGAATATGCAGATATGATCAATATTCAAGTGGATGGAGTTCTGCTCAAATGGACAGTACAAGTAGCTAACTAACACGTTCTCAAACGGAAGTAACTGGTTGTTCTACTACAAAGGATGAACTCCACCAGTGGTGGAGCTTGGGCCAAAATGGACAACGCATGCCTTTTTTCCCTAAATCGGGGGGGGGGGGGGGGGGGGGGGGGGGGGGTCTGGCTTGCCTGTAGCTCCGCATTCCAACGAAGAGAGACTTCAATGTTCTAACACGGTGAGCACTACTGGTCTAGTGTTTCCAGTTAACACATAACAGACAATTGCTGCCTTGTTACTTGTGACCGACACATGATCCTAAACTTCTGGGCAATTCTCTTCACAGCTTCTGATGTCATCTCTGAGATGGTAATTTGCACCACACCCCCATCTCCACGTAGAAGTTTCTGATTTGGTCCTGGTTGTCCTTCCCAAGCTCAATGCCTTCTTGGGCGAATAATATACTCCTCCGGATCCATTTAAACTATCGTTGGGAAGGCTAAGCTAGTACAACTCCGTAGTATATCTGCCGACACTTTTTCTAAATCGGATGGAGCAGAAAAGATTTTTTCTTTTTTTAGGCACTACGGCGGGCCAAAGTCCAACCTGAACAACTTTATTGATTGAAAAACTTTACATCGGGAGGATTACACACGTGTGAGAGGGGGTGGGAAAGAGAAAGAGTAAGCAACCAAACAAATCACGGGTGTTCGAAGGAGTTACACCATAGGGCAATGCAAGCAGCGGTGGGTGCCGAGTGACAACGGTTCGTCCATAACCGAATGTCTTCAATGCATCTACGGGTGGTGACGAGAAGAGGTTCGTCGACATTGTTGAAGATGAGGTTGTTGCGGCGTATCCATATGTTCCAAAAGAGCACGGTGAAGATCGTCGCCTTCGCGTAGTCGGTGCAGTATGTCTGCCAAAGGGTGGCAACATCCATGATGGCAAGCGTAGCATCGCTTTGGAAGAAGTGTTGCCACACCTTGCGTGTGTGTGTGAGGGTTGTAGTTTATACTGATATCAAATGAGTAATAAATAAACAAGTAGGTAAAACAAGGCAAAGCTTTCAATGATATAGTACTAGATAGCAATCAACTGTGCAAAGTAGATATTAGAGATGATTTAAGCTTCAAGGACAACAATATAATCATCTAATGCTTCCAACGAACATGACAACTTAATGAAAGGATCAAGTCAAGCAATATCAATATGCACGTAGAAGATCAATACTTTATTTGTTCAAAATAAACAAGCAAGTGTTCAACGTTGGTTCCTGGCACCAGGAGGTTATGGCTAAGAGAATGTTAACAGAGGTTTGGAAGGCCAACGGAAGAAAGGCTCACAAAGCTGCAAGTGATCATTAGACAAGAGAAAGTCTTACAATCGAAGCTATGTAAGGAGTAGTGATTGGCACACAACGGATGCACATAGAGTTATAAGTATATGAAAGCTCTCCAATGGAATTAGTGGGGGTGCATCCAACTTGCTTTCTCACGAAGACCTAGAGCACTTTTGAGGAGACTCATCATTCGAATATACAAGCCAAGTTCTATAGTGTAAAGTTCCCCACATAGTTATGCAACTAATGCATGAAAACTTTCTCATATGGAGTAAAGGTGCTAAACATGAGCACAAATGATGATCATAAATGATACGGTGCTATAACATGAGCACAAGTGATGACTATAAAGGATATGGTGCTATAACATGAGCACAAGTGTGTGATAAAGAATAGTAATGTTGTCCCCTTTTTTATTTTATTTCTTTCTTTTTTTGCTTCTCTTTTTTCTATTTTATTTCCTTTTTTGTTTCTCTTTTCGATGGCCTCCATGGCTCTTTTTCACTTTTACGGGTAAGCATCCTAATATGATATATGACAACACAGTAATGATGATATGATAACATACTGATGATACAAGTAACTAATATGAATGTGACATAATATGCATATGACAATGGTGCCTCTGCTAGCGAACAAGATGAAGATCTCCCACGAGTTTGGATGTACCCGCGAAAAATGCACCAACTCTCAGTGTGCGAAAGGGCAATGCAAAGTACCGAAGAGGCTAGCAATATGGTGGTGGAAGTGCCATGAAAACCGCAGTTTTATAACTCACAAGTAAAAAGATTCCAAATAAAAAATATGATCTCACAAGGCATAATAAAAATTACTCCTAGAAGGATCGTGGCGAATGACAAAGTCACCATTGGCTTCCCTAAACGTAGCGCATAACATAAAGTCATTACTGTTGCTTTAGGCAAATAGAAGTCATATACCATTATGCAATCAACTGAAAATTTAAGTGTGGCACAACTTCAAGTTTTTCTAAACCAACCATTAATCATTCCACTTTACTAGACCATCATGTTTACCATTAAGAAAATTAATATCTCAAAACAACATCAATGATTCAAGTGATACAATTTAATGATCTACAAGATTATGTATCATTTAGTTATATCATCTACCACTTTTAGCATTTTCAGTTCTCAACCAAACACCAATCAACTTATTTAAAAGATAAAGTCTCCAAGTAATTAAACAATGAGATATGAGAGTATAATATAACAAAGCTAACATCTCTAACAAGAGATGCATGAAAACAAGAGCTAGAAAGCAAACAATAACATGAAAAGAATACTCAACGAATATAAGTGAAGAATACAAGTATTCATAAGAAAAAGCGGAACGTGTCTCTCTCCCACACAAAAGAATGCAAGGATCCAATTTATTCAGTGAATGAAAATAACAAAAGAAAAAAAAAACAAACAGACGCTTCAAGAAAAACACATAAGATGTGACGGAATTAAAATATAGTTTCACTAGAAAGGACCTGATAGTTTGTCGATGAAGAAGGGGATGCCTTGGGCATCCCCAAGCTTTGACGCTTGAGTCTTCTTGAAATATATTGGGGGTGAACCAACGGGGCATCCCCAAGCTTTGGCGTTACTATCCTATTGATCACATAATATCATTCTTCTCTCTTGATCCTTGAAAACTTCCTCCACACCAAAATTAGAGTAACTTAATTAGAGGTTTAGTGCACAAAAAACTATGATATTCTGTAGGAACACAATTGCTACCAATGCTACTGGACATTAGCTAAAGCCACTGATACTTTACAGGATAAAAAGATCCAATCAAAATAGCAAAAGAGACATTGCAAAATAAATGACAGAATCTGTCAAAAACAGAACAATCCGTAAAGACGAATTTTTCGAGGCACTTAACTTGATCAGATCAGAAAACTCAAAACTGATGAAAGTTGCATATACATCTGTGGATTATGCACAAGAAAGGGCAGATTTTTCTGACGTTCCAGTGAAGAGTTATGAATTTAACGATGAACAACAGAAATCTGTTTATGCTCAGGAATTGAAATTTAGCATCAACTTTCAACTAGAGGCATAACTTGACACAACAATGCAATAAAATAAAGATACAAAGGAATTGCTACAGAGGTAGGACAAGTCCTTGACTCAACAAAATAAAATAATAGGAAATAAAATAGTGGGTTGTCTCCCAAAAGCTATTTCTTTATAGCCATTAAGATAGGCATAGTGATTTTTATGATTCTCTCATAGAAATGAGAGTTGAAAGACAAAAGAGAGCATCAAGAGGAAAATATCAAACACATTTAAGTCTAACCCTCTTCCTATGAAAAATAATCTTGTAAAGAAACAAGTCATGAAAGCACAAAGCAACAAACATAGGAGAGCAAAACAAGTGCAACTTTAAAAATTTCAACACAATTACTAAGATCAATATCAAGTTTAAGATCATGGTTGCAACAAAGGTTTGGAACTAGAAATAATTGCAAACCATATAAGTATTTCTCAACATAAGCATTTTTTTTGCTCCATGGTGTAATTAGGAGAATTCAAGAACAAAGTAGGACTCTCATGAGTAAGAGTACCATCACAAGAAGCAATTATATCATTTTTATCCTCAACATTTAAACATAGAGGATTATCAATAAGAATAGGACCATCATCTAAAGCATTATCATATAGATTATTTAGGTAACATTCCTCATTATCATTAATAAGTTCATTAGTAGCATCATGAATAAAGTTAACAATATAACTATCACTTAAAACATTGTTATCATGAGCCACATGCTGTAACATCCCAAAATTTTGCAAAAATTTAAAACTTCGCATCCATGCATCATTCATCATTTAGGCAGAACATTACATCACATAAATACTGAAATAAAATTTAATTATAAGTTTAATTAATTTATAATTCCATAGAGAGGTTTATTTAACACTTATTTGATAAATATATTTTTCCAAATTATTTATGGGGCAAGAATAATACTAAAAATTTCTAAATTTAATAATCTCTCCAAAACCTATTTTTATGATTTTTTCTAGAATGTTTTGACTGAGTTTAAAATCATTTGATAATTAATTGTGAAAACAAAATTTAATTCGAGTAAACGAAATAGAAAAAGAAACGGGCCGGACCCCGCTATCTGCCGCGCGCGCGAGGAAGCGGCCCAGCAACCAGCCCGCGTAGCCCTTCTCCCGCTTCTTCTCGCTGACGGATGGGGACAGCCCGTCAGATTCTTCAACCTCCGGTCGCAAAAATCCCGGCGGAGTCCGATCCAAACACGATCAATCTCCGCGTTTTTCTCGCGATTGGTTCCCCGGGAGTGCCGTATATATAATCCGCATCGATGCCGCCGTTTTCCACAGAAAAACCCTAACCACTACTCGCCGAAATCGCCTAAACTCGAGCTCCGATTTCCGACGTTGCCGCCGCCGCGAAACGTCTCGTCCCGGTGAGTACAGCGCCCCGAGCGTCTCCGAAAACCCCCTTTGCGACTCCCTGCTCTCGTGCGCACCTAACGGGCTTGCCCTTGTCTCGTTTTGTGCACCAGGGCAACACATTCGCCCACGACCCGACGCCGCCGTCCACCGTTCTTCTCCGACGAGCAAACAGAGGGAGGAACGGACCACCGCGACAGCCCCTGCCGCGCCATCGAGATCGCCTCGTCGTCCGCATCGATCGGTGAGCAAGCGCTGAACGGGGATCCGGCACCTAGAGGGGGGGGGGGGGGTGAATAGGTGCTATTACAAATTTTAGGTCTTTTCAAGTTTAGGCTCAACACAAAGGTAAATTCTCTAGATATGCAACTACGGTGAATTTACCTAAATGACAATCTAAGCAATAACAAGATAAACAAGCTAAAAAGACAAGCAAGTAAGGGGGCAAAGATAAGGGGAACCAAGTGAAGCACGCGGAGACGAAGATGTAATCCTGAGTTCCACCCAAGGGTGTACGTCTCGTTTGGAGAGGTGTGCGCTACCACAACAGGTTAGCCGCAACGCCACAGAGGCTCACCTTCTTCTCCGATGAACTCAACCACAAAGGTTGCGAGTCCACCTTCCACTATTGATCCCTTTTTAGGACGGAGATCGAATCCCTTACAAACGCTTGAGGCACGCACCCACAACTTAATTGGGGGCTCTCAAGATGACCACAAAAGGTCAAGGACCACAAAAGGTCAAGGCACCACCAAGATTACAACAATGGTGAGCTAGGTTTTCCCACCGGAAACCCTAGCCACAAAATCCCCAAGTGAATGGGGAGGAAATGCAAATCCCTTCGGTGAAGATGTAGATCCGGGCATTCTCCTCGAATCCTCCAAAGATCAACGAATTTGGGTGGAGGGATTGGAAGATCTTGATGATTTGAGCTTTCAAGAATAGTAGGAGAGAGAAAATCTGAGAGCTAACTGTTCTTGAGTGAGTGAGGGGGTATTTATACCCCCTCCCAAAATCTGGCCGTTGGCTGCCTCGAGGACCCGGAAATTCCGGTATAAGTGACACCCGGAAATTCCGGGTCACTCGGAATATCCGAGTCAGTGAAATATCCGAGTTGAATTTCCGGTTGAGATCAGAACGTCTTCGACATCTTGACTTAGCCAAATTTCTGAGGGTGACTCAGAAATTCCGAGTCAGTGAAATTTCCGAGCTGAATTTCCGGTTGAAGTCAGAACCACTTTGACATCTTGACTTAGCCAAATTTCTGAGGGTGACTCGGAAATTCCGAGTCAGTGAAATTTCCGATCTGAATTTCCGGTTGAAGTCAGAACCACTTTGACATCTTGACTTAGCCAAATTTCTGAGGGTGACTCAGAAATTCCGAGTCAGTGAAATTTCCGAGCTGAATTTCCGGTTGAAGTCAGAACCACTTCCTGACTTTTCCTTAGCCATTTTTCTGTTAGGTATAGGAGACCCGGAATTTCCGATCCTGGAAATTTCCGGTTCCAATAATCCGATTCTGGGAAGAATTCCAGAAACTCTTTTTCTCTACATTTTGGCTTTGGGATATGTGATATGCAATTCACCCAAACTGAAATACTTAGCAATAGGATTAGTATATCATTGGTATTGTTAACTAACACTCAAAACACTAGGGATTAAGAAATGTTCTTTCAATCTCCCCCTTTTTGGTGTTAGATGACAATACCAAGATTTGCAAAGAAACAAAATGCAATATCATATTTTTGACAGAAAATGGCTCCCCCTAAACAAGTGCATGTAAGCAACACAATATGGCAAAGGATAGTAGCAATTTTATAACAACAAACACAAGATATCACATAGGAGAAAGGAGACAAAATGTAAGGTGATGGTAGCATTTGAAACTAGATAGATTTTCATACCTTGTGTATATAGGATATGAAGAGAATACCAACACAATAAATTTGAAGTCTCAACCATAGGATAATGATAGCATAACATTGTCTCAAAACACATAGTCATCACTCATAGAAAATAAAAGAGTTCAACAAATAATAATCTCAAACAAGATAAATTGACACAAGCGCAAATAAATGGTAAACGCATATGCTTGTGCCCGAACCCTTGCAAATCCCCGAAGTCCTACTAGAGCAACTTCTCCCCCTTTGGCATCTAAACGCCAAAAAGGAAGAGGAGCGATGCTACGTCCCATGAGGGTCTTCAGTCCGAGGGGGTCTCCTCATCATCATCATCATCATCATCATCATCAGCATCATCATCATCATCATCATCCTCATCATCCTCCTCATACTCTGCCTCCTCATCATCATCTTTGTCCTCATCATCATAATCATGTCTAGTGGTGTACGAGCTGCCGCCAAGGTCATGGTCAATCTGAGTCCACGGAGCCAAAGAACCCTGGTTCCACTGAGCAAAGGTCAGGGGATCAGAGAGTTCTGCAGGAGCAGGAGAGCCAGACGCATGATGAATGATCAAGTCTTGCTTGTAGGCCAGCTGACGGCGATCCTTGTAGGCAGTGTATTGCTCCTTGCGGATGTCCACATTCATGCACAGGATGTTGCGTTGGAACCAATTCAGCTTCTTTACCTTCGCATGAGTGGCTGGGACATAAGTAGGAGTAGCAGCCCTCCTAGCATCACCCATAAAAGATCCACCCTGAGCTGAGCTAGAAGAAGGCCTAGGAGGGGGCTTGACCACTGTCTTCTTCTCATAAAGTTTCTTGAAGTCATGCGGCTCCATCTCATCATTGCTGAAGTTATAGTCAGGAAACTTGAACTTGATGAGTTTCATGATGTAAGGAGCATAGGGAATAGTGACCCTGGTGGTCATGGCTTCATACATCTCATTGTAGATGTAATCCATAACATCCACAATCCAGTCTTCATCAGAACCAGGGTCCTCCACAATGCGGTTGGCATGAAGGAGCAAGTTGCATAGAGGGGTCACCACATTGTCGTTGTTGCCACCACTTGGTGCAATGTTCTCACGAAGGATGCGCACAAGAACATCATAAAGTGGAAGCAAGTCTCGAGAATTGCCAGGGGTGGCTCCCTCACCATATAAGTGCACGGTCTGCTTCTTGTTGAACTTGTAAGGGTGGTGCATGCGATAGCCTTGACGATTGTCACCATCAAACCTGTAGCCCAAAACCTTGGCAAACTCCTCAAAGTTGGACTCACAGAAAGATTCACCAGTCATCCACTTCATTGTCTTCTTCGAGTCACCCTTGATCACTAGAGTGGCAAAGAACTGCATCACAAGCTGAGAATTGTAAGGACAACGAGTGAGCACCAGCCTCTCCAAGCCCATAGTCTTGACAATATGAATAGCTTCAACAAAGGAGGCTTTCTTCTGCAAAGTTGCAAGATCAAACGGATGCATAGGCCGAATGGGCTTCGACAGAGAGAGGTAGAGGTCCACGAGTATGTGCTCTTGCTCTTGGCACCAATAGCTGCGATCATCCAGGGTGTTTTCCCTTGGCCTAAGGTACCAATCCCCTTGTCTGAGCTGAGAGTATTTAACAGAGTTCATCTTTGATTAGTTCTGACGTTGAGGAATAGGGGCATTCTTCCTTTTCTTGGATGGTGGCTTGCTAGCAACAGCTTTCTTCTGCCTTTGAATAGGTGGATTGCTGGAGGAGGCAGGACCCTTACCCTTGTTGACAGGGTTCTTGTGAACAGGTGCCCTTGAGGTGTTCCTTGATGCCCCGGCGGACGGACTCCCACTAGAACCTGTGAATTTGAGCATAGTGGGTAGCATAAGGTAAGTGCACACAAGTCAGGGGATTATACACACATTAGGTAGGCATTTGATGAATCAAATGTAGTTAAACATGAGTTAATCTTAAAACTGCAGTGTTTGGCTCGGAAATTCTGATTCAAACATAACCGGAAATTCCGGGGGACCGGTAATTCCGAGTCAAACTGAGTCGGAAATTCCGACCCAAACAGAAACAGTGCAGATCTGAGATTGACTCGGTCTAAAACTAGATCGATCCAACACAATGCAAAACTAATGTATGTAGATGGCAGGGAGAGGTGCTAGGAACAATCTCTACCAAGCAATATTGAAAACAAATAACTCCACATCAAGATCCTAGTGCAAGCACACAAGGAAGAGGAAAATTGAAGTTACCCTCATCCATTGAGGCCATTGCTTGGAGGAGTGAGTTCCCGGGGCAGAGGAGGAGCAGATCCGGCCGAGAAAGAGGTTCCCCGACGGTCGGAGTGCTCCGGAGGGATCTTGGAGCAGCAGGGGCGGCGGTTGGAGGAGAGAGAGGTCGGGGGTGGAAGAAGGGCACGAATAAGCCCTTCACCCCGAGCCTGCCCTTATATTTTTGGACAAACCGCCCGATCGGAATTTCCGGGTGTAACTTACACCGAAAATTCCGAGTCACCGGATATTCCGATTCATAAATGAACCGGATATTCCGACCTGCTGAACTAAAATCCCAGTTTTCAAATGGACGACTTGTGTGCAATAGAGAGAAATGTTTTCAGGGGGAAGTAGGCTTGGGATAGATTTCCAAACTGTCATTGGTACACCATACTCAACTCACAACTATCAAAACAAAACATAAAGCGCCAAGTTGAGTAGGTTTCCCACATGCATGAAAAGAAGGGCAAATAGCAACAATAAGCTCCAAATAAAATCAACTCTTCAAAGATAAGAGGTCGGTGGCCGAGGCCACCATGTAGGAGTGTATGGCATGTTACCGCGAAGATGTATCTTGGGTACATAACCAATACTCGTCGTTTTAGCTCATTAGTCATAAGAATGAATATAGAGATAAAAGAACACTTGCTATCGGAATAATGGGGGGAGGGATGGTCCAATGTATTAGGACCGCACTCCCCCTATTTCCATGCCTACATCTAAACAAGATAAGATGCAATTACGCCCTAGGTGAGTGTGCAAGCGATCAAGCTAAGGACCTTGAATCAATGATATTTAGCTCATTCCTCAAAAAGCAAAACCTTCCTTCCTCAAGGGGCTTCGTGAAGATATCCGCCAATTGATCCCTTGTGCCCACATATGATAAGTCAATGTCTCCTCGGGCCACATGATCTCTTATGAAATGATGGCGGATCTCAATATGCTTGGTTCTTGAATGTTGCACTGGGTTGTAAGCAATCTTGATGGCACTTTCGTTGTCACATAGAAGAGGCACTTTGTCGCAATCGACTCCGTACTCCTTTAAAGTTTGCCTCATCCATAGCAACTGAGTGCAACAACTTGCGGCGGCAACATACTCGGCTTCGGCGGTGGAGAGAGATATACAATTTTGCTTCTTAGAAGACCAACTTACCAAGGACCTCCCAATAAATTGACAAGCGCCGGAGGTTGACTTCCTATCATCTTGATCTCCCGCCCAATCGGAATCCGTGTACCCACATAATGAGAAATTTGCATCCTTGGGATACCACAATCCAAAGGTTGGGTATAAGCCAAATATCTAAAGATCCTCTTGACCGCCATATCATGGCTTTCTTTAGGAGCCGCCTGATATCTTGCACACACTCATACGGCTAGCACTATATCCGGTCTAGATGCACAAAGGTAGAGGAGAGATCCAATCATGGAGCGGTATACCTTTTGATCCACATCCTTACCCTTAGGATTGAGCTCAAGGTGGCATTTGGTTTCCATTGGTGTAGAGGCACCCTTGAGCTCAAGCAACTCGTACTTCTTGAGCATGTCTTGAATGTACTTTGCTTGGTTGATGAACGTTCCTTCCCTCAATTGTTTGATCTCAAATCCGAGGAAGAACTTCATCTCACCCATCATAGACATCTCAAACCTGTCAGTCATAAGCTTATAGAATTCTTCGTTAAATGCTTTGTTAGTCGATCCAAATATAATGTCATCCACATATAATTGACAAATGAAAAGCTCTCCATTAACTTTCTTAGTGAAAAGTGTGGGGTCGATTTCCCCAACTTGGAATCCACGGTCTACAAGTAGTTCTCTAAGGTGCTCGTACCACGCTCTTGGGGCTTGTTTAAGGCCATAGAGTGCCTTATCCAACTTGTAGACATGGTTCAGATACTTGAGGTCTTCAAACCCCGGTGGTTGCTTAACATAAACAAGTTCATTTAGTGGACCATTTAGAAAAGCGGATTTGACATCCATTTGTTGCAACTTAAAGTTATGATGAGAGGCATAAGCAAGAAGAATACGAATTGACTCAAGTCGAGCCACGGGCGCATAGGTTTCTCCAAAGTCAATGCCTTCAATTTGGGAGTAACCTTGAGCCACCAATCTTGCCTTGTTCCTCACCACCATGCCATGTTCATCTTGCTTGTTCTTGAAAATCCACTTGGTGCCGATAACATTGCGGCAATCTTTGGGTCTTTCCACCAACTTTCACACCTTGTTGCGCTCGAAGTTGTTGAGCTCTTCATGCATAGCATCAAGCCAATCTTTATCTTCAAGAGCTTCAAAGACCTTCTTGGGTTCCACCATGGAGATGTGAGCTTGATGTTCACTAAAGCTTGCAAGTTGTCTTCGGGTAGAGACCTTGCTTCTCACATCACCAAGCACCCTGTCAAGAGATAGAGCTCTTAATTCTTGTGAGGTGCCAACCCTATTCAAACGGCGGATCTCGATTTCCCTCCGAGTGGTGGGAGGAATCGCTTGATCATCTTGATCATTCATGTCTCCGCCTTGACTGAGTTGATGGCCTTGATCAACCATTGGAGTGATGTCCATCGGTGAAGGAGAGGGTTGATCTTGGCCTTGCTGCGAGCTGCCACCGGGAATGTCAGCAGGACCTGATATTCCGGGTTCATGGACCGGAAATTCCGAATCACCGGAATTTCCGACTCCGGTTTGAACCAGATTTTCCGGCCATCCGGAAATTCCAGGAGCAACTGGAGAATCTTGTGCTTCATCTTGGCTAGGCGTATTGGGCACGGTGTTGTCGATGGGTGTTTCTTGTGTTGGGGTGGCCAACACTTGAGAAGAACTTGATCCTTGTTGAGCAACCTCATACTAGAGTTCAACGGGGCGGTGGACTCCCAACCCCATTCTTCAGATAGCATCTTGAGATTGATCGTCACCTACAACGGAAACACCACTTTGCTCCACAAGGGAGCCGTCATTCTCCTCGAACACTACACTACAAGTTTCTATGATTATGCGCGAGGCCTTTGAAGGAGATATGCCCTAGAGGCAAATAAATAAGTATTATTTATTGCATTATCTCATGAGTTTATAATAGGTTTGTGTATTATGCTATAACTGTATTAATCGGAATTATTAATACACGTGTGATACACAGACAACCAGGTCCCTAGCAAGCCTCTATATGAGCTAGTCCATTGGGCAACAGTTGATCGAGATTCCCGATCAAGGACAATGACGTCGGTTGACAATGGGGTCATCTTGTTAGTAGAATAAGGTGGTGGACATACGCAAAGTATTGCAATAAGATCGTATTACGATGTTTGTCATTTGCAATAGTTAAGAGTGTGATAGCTTATTCCTTAGACCGTGAGACCGTACTTATTGATGCTTCGTAGGAGTGCTTTGAGAGCATCAAACGTTGTGTCTTATATAGCATGACAATAACGGTGTCCATCTTGGGTATTCCGAAAGAGCATCAAGACGTAAGGATCAAGAGCGGGATTTGTTCATTCTTGTAATGTAAAGATACTCTGGGCCCACTCGGTGATATTGCATCTATATAGCTGCGCAGCTTATGACTAGGTCATGAAGATGTAATATCGCAGACGAGTTAATAGCCTTCGTCGGTAACGAGATACAGCAAAGGCATCGGTGTGTCTACGATCATATCTCGGACAAGGTAGTATCGCAGAGACAAAGGGAATAAATATCATACTTATGGTTCAACGACGATATTCGTGGAATGCACAGGGGTCGTCATATATTTCCAGGTATCCCTGACGATCATTGGTGAGCGGAGTGTCTCGACCATGTCTGGAGTGTTCCCGAACCGTAGCGTAACAAACTTAAGGTCTTAGCGACGCTAGGAGATAGGTTCTGGAATTTTATAGGTTTTTATTGGAGAGAGAGAAATGATCCGGAAAGAGTTCCGGTGGTCCGGAAGGAGTTCTGGTGAGCTATGGAAGGGTTCCGAGAATGTCCGAAAGTTGTTCGGGTGGTTCCGAAGTTGTTTCGGAGTCATGGGATATTAATTAGTATTTAAATATATTAATGATTAATTAATTATATTTTATATTAATTTAATATTAATTAAATAAAGGAGAAAAAGGGGCTACCACCCATATGGGCCCAAAGAGGGCCCATGAGGGGGTGGCGCACCAAGCAAGGGGGCCTCAAGCCCCCCTAGTCCGAATTGGACTAGAAGAGGGAGAGGCCCAAGGGGGTTCGGCCGAACCCCCTCTCCCCTCTCCTCCTTTAGTCCCACATGGGGGAGCCAAGGGGGTTGGCACACCCCCTTCCCCCTTTATATAGCAAGGCATATTAATTGATTTAATTCATAGGAAAATCCAATTATTTCCCGATTTCTCTCTCGATCTCGTGGTTCCCAAGTCGGAGCCGCGCCGAGCTGAGGAAGAGGGTCTCTCTCCACCTAAGCCATACCGCAGAGCGCCGTTGCTCTGCGGGATTCCAGATAAGATCTACTCCTGCGATTTCAGCTGGATCTGAATGACCGGGAGTCGTCGCTAGGCTCCGTATGTTTGCGAGTGCTCGGAGGCTACTCTACTGAGGAACTTGGGCGACGTCGTCTCGCCCCTGCAGCCGCCGCGCCTCCTCCCTCTGCTGCCGGCGCACCAGCCCCGGTGCTGGCGCTCTGCCTTCTTCCGCCCGACGCCCGTCGACGCAGATCATCGTCGACACCCCGGCGTCATCGACTTCGACATCGAGGCAAGATCTCCGCGACCTCGAGGTCGGCTACGTACGACTTCATCGTCAACGCTTGTGCGGGAGCGTAATCCCCGCTATCGGTCTACATGGAGGTAATGTAACCCGTTTCGCCACCGTTATCACATGTACTAGATAGATAGATCCTGGCTAGTTAGGGTTTCGTACGCTAGAAAATTATTGTTTTCTGCCCCGTAACCCCTTCAGTGGTATCAGAGCCGATCTATGCGTAGTACTGCTGGTACGGTTAGAACTCATGTTGAATGAGGGCGTCTTTCTTATATTTGCTACCCTCTAGCGTGCACTTGCGATGCCTTCGGTATTGAGTTGATGAAGCGGCCCGGACCGACTTTACGCGTACGCTTACGCGAGACTGGTTCCACTACTGACATACGGCTTGCACCGTATCTGTGGCTGGCGGGTGTCTGTTTCTCTCTCTCTAGTCGGCAAAGCATTTTCAATGGAGGGCCCGAAAGGGATGCTTAAACATGCAATTATACGATCGACGTTGTGGTACAAAGTTCGTAGGTAGGGAAGCGATTCTCTTACGAATAAGCCTATTTGCCACGTAAAACTTGCAAAACTAAATAAAGCTAGAGGCGTCTAACTTTGTTTTGCAGAGGCGTTATTTCATGTGACATGGTTACGGTAAGTTTTTGATATTACTCGTACTGTCGGAGGCAATGGAGGGCTCTGTAGACTCGGAGCCATGCCGGGGCGCCGGGGGCCAGGCACATGGCGCCATGAAGGTCCAGGCGCATCGACCATGTCACATCGCACTTCATTGCATCATTATTGTGTGCTGTTGTGTGTGCATCCTATTGATTGCTTATATGCTAGATATACAACGGTAGCATCATAAATAGGATGATCCCTAACCAATACCAAAATTGTGTTCTCCCTCGTTGCGCACCACCAAGAAAGTTCTACGTTATGAGGCAGGCCGTGATGATCGGGTGTCACACATCTCGTCGTTCGCATACAGTGGGTGTAAGCCATGTTGCACGCGCAGGGTCTTCGAGGTTTGATTGGCGAGCCTAGCATACTCAGAGGTATGGCCTCGGAACACAGGAAGATCGAAAGATCGAGCACGAGTCACAGAGTTGTTGTGATCAACATGTTATGTCCACCTTTGAAGCTGTGCTGCCGGCCGTGATGATCGGGGGTAGTGTGGTGGATGAGGGTCGTGTAATCGCCATTATTATTTTTAGGGATAATAATCTTGGTGTGGTGTGTTTTTGATAATGAGATTATAGAACTAAAACTCACCTATATATTATAAACTTATCTTACCTCTTTTGCGATCACACCTGGAGACTACGGAACTACACTTCGGTTGCTTCCTCAAGAGCTCGGATTCTACCTTGGAAGCCGACGGGTCCAACTTCATCAGCTGGTGCATTGGTTTTAGAAACATTCTCCAAACACAACAAACATCCTATATGTGCTAGAACATTAGTTAGGAGTTAGACCAGATGATTCTGATAGCAAGGAGCAAGATGATGAGTTCCGTAAGCATCATGACATGTTCATGGAAGTGACGATCGTCATGAGCGTATGCCTAGCACCTGAGTTGAAAGTTGTTTCAACACATGGAGCCATATGTCGTGATTGATACGATCAGAGTTCACTTCAAAGATGAATTGAGTCTTGAGCAGTTCAGACAGCTTAGAAAGTTCCGGACCATTCACATGGGGAGCATACCTGTCTGGAGACTCAGTTGAAGAAGTTGTGTGACATCTACTTCAGGCTTACGAATATCTATGATTTCTAGATAGCGAACTCCAGTGCAATAGAGATTGCGCTTTACCTCCTAGCTGTGAATAGCATGTGCGTGAATATGCTATAGAGACACGGTGAGCTTCTTCACGTTCGTGAACAAGTTCAAATCTCTAAAAAGTTGATTCATCGAAGAAGAGTTCTTCGACGCTATGGGTATATTTGATATACGAAGATATAAATGTATTCTTCTCATACTTGATGAAAAGTGTTTGATAATTGTTCTGTTTGTGAAACAGTCCCTGATTATCACAAGTATGTGGCGAAGGGTGACGTGACAGTGCACAAGTGATGGCAAGTTAATGGCCAGTAGTGCTCACGCCCTCGAGATATCATATTAGTTATCATCAATAGTTTTTGATAAGACATTTTGTAATAGTGAGAATGTGATCTGGTTTGGTGTCTTGAATGTTACAAGACATAATTATTCATATAGAACACATCAGTTGTTTTATGTTATGGAACAAAGCAGTTGTTTCATGTTATGAGTAATTTGCATCACATCTCAATTACATCATGCGTATGATATACATTTATAATAGCAGGAATGATAAAATTATGTGTCCAAAGAACAAACACCATCGAATTTAGTCATAAAGGCAATGAAAGAAGTAATGGATATTTTTGGTCCATTTAAGTATTTCGAGTGCCAAAATTGATTAAAGTTTGAAATGCAGTATTGAAGTTGCAATACTAGAGGAAATTGATTGAGAGTCATTTTTAATGATTAATCAATGGTGTTATTGCATGATCCGAATTCTTCCATGATTTTGGTAAATAGGAGTATTTGCCCGATAAATTATGGAGTCTGAAATTGATTTGATAATAGATCAAATGGGGTTTTTCAGAAGAAAGATTAGTGAATATTGTATTCACAAAATTCGATCAAAGGACAATATTTTTGAATTATGGTTTCAACACAAAAGACTTGTGGAAATTCGTTTCACAATATTATAATGTCATATGTGGAGACATGTGGGGAATTATAATCATGCTCTATTTGGAATAAAGTGTGGTCTGTCAGAATCAGTGTTAGAATCTCCTAATATGTTCGAAACATTATAGTCGATGTCCACTTTAGAAAATAGATATTTTTCTCAACGAGAATTCGTAGGATCGACAGTAGTGTCGACATGTATATGATTATGCGATAATTCGGAATATACATGAGTGGTTCTTTGTAGATTGCTCGCATTGGACGAGAGTGTATTCCAGAACCAATTAGAAACAAAGTTCAGTTTGTTGTCTATGTAATTCCGAGAAAAGATGGCTTTTCGAATTATGGTTTATGAACTGGAATTAGAAGTTTGGAATAAAGTGCCAGGCTTATGTTGGAAGGTGTTCCAAAGAGTATATGTCTGCTAATGAAAATTTAGTGATTAAGAGTGAGGGAGACTAGAAAATTGTTTTCTGCTTGCAATCCTCTTCATAAAGATCATAATATTTTCATGAAAGAAACTTCTAAATGAAGTGCTGTTATATTTAATATTGCTGTCAGGTCACAGCACTGTATTAAGTATTACAGATCTTGTTGACAGATCAAGGTGCACTTTATGAATACAAAGAAAGTTGAGAAAATATCGGAATACGAACAAAGGCTTTTTTGAG
Source organism: Poa annua (assembly GCA_026929855.1). NCBI lineage: Eukaryota > Viridiplantae > Streptophyta > Magnoliopsida > Poales > Poaceae > Poa > Poa annua. The sequence continues at coordinate 9,196,622 of CM049432.1, forward strand.
TCTGGAAATCCAAAGTTACATTTTAAAGGATTAAGAGAGTAATTGTTGCTGCAATTCTTTGTAACATCCCAAATTTTCCAAAAAAATTAAAACTTTCATTTTTGCATCCATAGCATGCATCATAAAATTGCATTGTTCATTTGCATCATTGTGTTAAATATTGGACAAATCAAAAACTAAGATTTATAAAAATGTTACAAAATGCTTTCAAAGTATTTAGTTTGGTAAAGTTTAGTCCTACAAATTTTTACAAATTTTTTTTGAATCCATTTGGAGTTATGAATCAAAGTCTATGAAATTCCAGAAAAGAAAAAGAACAAAAAAAAAAGGGGAGAGAGGAGGCCTGCTCGGCCCGCTTAATTTTTTTTTATCTTTCCTTCCCTCGCGCGCGCGGCACGGCCCATTCCCTTCTCTCCATCACGCGCGCGGCGGCCCAGCCCACCTCTCCTTCCGCTGACGAACCGTGCCATCGTCAACCTCCGAACGAATTCAGTTAGAATCCTCCTCGATCCGGAGTTTGATTTCGCGACGTTTTCGGAAGGATTTCTATCTCTTACCCGCCCCTATTTATATCCCAACCCCGTCCCCGTTTCTCCGCGCCCGAACCCTAGCTAAACCCGCCTCCACGTGCCCGGGAGTGAGCTCGAACTCCGGCGACTGCCGCCGGCAAAAATCCCCGCGATTGGTAAGCTTCCGCGACCACCGAGCCCCCTATCCCTCCAAACCTCCTTGCTTTGGTCCCGCGCATCTTTTTGACATGCTCCCGCGATCGATTTCGTGGCAGAACGAGCTAACGATCGACGACCGACGACGGCCGCCGCAAGCCCTAACTCCGGCGAGCAACTGGGAGCCGAGGGAGCAACGCCAGGATCTTCGGTCACGCCACCAGGATCGCCACGACCCCATCTTTCTCCGGGTATGATTCCCCTGTCCAATCTCTCTCTGTAGCGCGTAGGACGTTTTTCCGATCATGCCGCCGCCGCAAATTGCCCCTCTCCGGTGGAGTTCCGGCGGAAGCGTCGCCATCGTTCTGGTCTTGCAAGTCTGCGCCGTCAGATCGATCTCCAATGCTCCCGATTAAATCACTTCGCGAAGGGGTATGCACGAACCAGAAGCCGCCACGTCACCGAGGGCCTCTGCGCGAAGATTTCCTTGCTGTTTATCACAGATCAGTCCCTGCAAATTGTTTCTATCATTAATTTTTACTCCTTAATCCAAAAATTATAACAAAAATTGTTTTGGAAAGCTTATGAAGTATAGAAACTTTTGGCATCATTACATTTGTATTTTATCGAATAAATTTTATTTAAAAACAGAAGTGGCATTAAGGGTAAATTAAGCATAACTACAAATATAAAATTTATTTAGCATCAAACTATTTTGCTATGGATTTGTAAGGCCAAGTACTACTACAGGAAATTTTCCAATAATTTTTTTTTGTTGGAATATTTTATGAGCTTTTGTGTAAATATGGTGATTAAAAGCTTTTAGTTATAACATAATAAATAAAATTAAATATAAAAATTGTTTTCTTCATGTTTTCGAATTATAAAGTTATATATTGTATTATAGAACCTTTACCACCTAAAATTTATTTAGGAAATAATTGAGAGTTTCTTTGGTAAAAGATACTAAATTTTCTAAGTGGTAAAATAATAATAATAATAATAATAATAATAATAATAATAATAATAATAATAATAATAATAATATTTGGGAACTCCTAAGTCCTTAGTAAAAAGTAGACCACAAAACTTGCCTCAACTCATATAGCTCATCGCATGGCATGCACTTAGTCCTTAGAAATATTTTCCTCATCATACATGGCATATCTTCCTTAGTGTTTTAAGAAAACTTGTTTGTTTATGTTGTGTTGTTTGTTGTGTTAGAATCTTCGGAGAGGAACGAGGACTGCAGTTGTTGTTGCTGTTCTGCTTGTTGCCAAGGCAAGTGGCACACCCCATAAATTTCCTAAGTATTTTCTATGCATTACCTAGAGTATTTTCTTTATGCATGTGTGGGACTTAGTAGTTGCTATGCAAAAACCTTAGAACTCTCCACCCCCTTAAGTCTAGGAACCTATATAATGACTTGGTAGAATTATTGAAGCTATGCACAAGTGGTTTTATGGAAAAGTAAATTTTACTAAGTTAATGTAACACCTGGGTGGATTTTGGTGTTGATTGGTTTGTGTTGAGTGTTATTCCTTAGGGGTGACCTCTAAGGAATAGTCACTTGTGGATGGCCACCCAGGGTAATAAAGGGACCAAAGTTTCTCTAAGTGAAGATGCTTCTCGTGCAACCATTAGTCAATGGGCTCTGGCTAGATGGAGTAAGCTGCGTGGACTCGGCCCGACTTGACAGGTGGTGGTAGATGGTTAGTTTGGAGCGCGTCAAGTCTGCAAGGGACGGGAAAATGCTTCTGAAAAGTCTCGTCTCAACTCTCTCCTTTTCCTTAGCACAAATGGTGTGCATGAGGATAGTTTGGGTTTGTTGGGTCTAATGGTGAAAGTGCACAACCTCTGCAGAGTTAAAACTAAGTACTTAGCCGTGTCCTCGGTTACGGACAATTTTGAGCAGCTGATCAAGGATTTAACGGAGGCTCCCAACATTCCAATTTCCAAGTTAAAAGTTGATGGGTGAACAAGGGAAGATGAGGTTTTGGTTTTCATGCCATACTTGTCTTGAAATCAATAAAATGCTTTCAAAAGAGTAGGAAAAATTGGCTTTATGCAAATTAGCCTTAAACTCCACCAGCCAAATATGCATATAGGGTATAGAGTTATTCCCAAAGTGTCCACCATAGTGTCACTTGCCAGACTCCATTTTATATGGAATCTGACCCACTCTGTCGCAAATTATTATTTATTGCAGAAGTTTCTGACGAAGAGTAAGGATTCCGTTTTGGGTTCGAGTCTGCACCAACATGTTATCGCCTGTGGCGTGTCATGAAGATGGAGGCTCATTGAAGTTTATTTCCGCTGCTTTACTGTTTGAGCTAGCTTTATGCTATGCAAAGATGTATCAAACTATTTATTTTACTAAGTCTGGATTATTCGTGTAATATTGATACAAGGTTGTGATATTCATCGTAAACTGTGTGTGCAAATGTTTCGATCCAGGGGTTTGCACTATACACAGGTACCTGCCATTTTTGTTAAGTGCAGGTACATTACAGATGGTATCAGAGCTTTGTGTTGCCTGTAGGATCGAACCCTAGGTTTGGTTAGAATTAGGTTGGCCAAAAAACTTAATTTTACCAAGTATAAAACCTCTATAAAATATTCGTGCTTTTCTCCTGGTATTTTCTGTTCCCTTATCTTTTTCTCTAATCTCATATCTTTCCTTCATAACTTAAGGATGAAGAGATTCGAGTACACCTGCGAGGAAGACTACCCGGTGACTCGTTTTGGCAGCATCTTGTTCGACATACTCAAGCATCTGAAGCTACCAACACCCAGGATCAAGGGATGCATACTAAAGAAGTTCAAGAGAGAAGACCTTTGGGGAATCAGCATTTGTCAACAAGGACGTGAAGGCGAAGTGCCCATTGACACAAGAATAATGGGAGTCTCCATAGAGAGAGGAATAGACGTCGTCATGCAATACACAATAGGTCGCCTTTGTGGACGCTACTTCAAGGAACTGGAAGGACACTACTCCCTCCCTTTTGGAAGACGTAATGAAGATGGATACCCTTGCTGCTATGGCACTGAGGACATGGGCAAGGATGAGTTCGTGAGTGATTACCTCCAAGGCTTAGAACTCTTAGTCTATGAACTCTATTTTGATTCCTTTGAAGAGCTCTACAAAAATGATGAGATGTGCGCCCAAGTCAAAGAGAATGAAGAAAAGATGAAGGAACAAGAAGAGAAGGCCAAGGAACTAGAGGAGAAATTCCAGCTACAGGAGAAGAAATTTTTGAGTCAAGAAAAGAGAGTCAAGCAAAGAAACAAGCAAATAAGGGAGTTGAAGGTAGAACTTTCCACCAATGAGGTTGAGCTTGAAGCTGATAGCGACTTGATCAAGCGTCTTCGTGCTGAGAAGAAGTACCTCCAAGATCAGAACCTAGAGCTGGAAAAGGAAGTGGCAGACCTCAGAAACATGCTAACCCGAGAAGGCTATGAGATTGAAGACGTTGAAGAGGAAGTGGATGAAGAAACTTTCATGATTGAAGGCTAGGATAGTTAGAGAGACTACCATTTTCCTTTACACGCAGTTAGAATTTCGATTTTTTTTTTTAATTTACCAATGGTTTAGTGAGAGAACTATCTCGTTTTGTTTCTTGTTTTTGGATCAAGAGTAGTAAAAGTTTGAATTATTTGACATTGTTGCTTGATTGTTGTGTTTGCATGGGTAGAATTATTTCCCTTAGATCTTTCTATCTTTACTCATCTATGCTTAAACAACAGATGCCTCCCCGTCGAGCGCCCGAAAACAACAACAACAATGATGCTATGCAGCAGTTGATGGCCGCCCAAGCCCAACTGATGACCATGATGACTCAATTCATTGCAGCAACCAACAACAACAATAACAACAACAATCCACCACCACCCCCTCCTCCAGTGGATAGACTTGCCAGGTTCCTTAGACTTAGGCCAAATAAGTTTTCAAGTTCAACTGAGCCACTGGTGGCTGATGACTGGCTGCGTTCTGTGCAAAAGGATCTGGTGACATCTGAATGTAATGATGCTGAGAAGGTGAGGTTCACCGCACATCTGTTAGAAGGACCGGCTGCACAATGGTGGGAGACTTATCAGGTTACTCACCCCCTAGATACCTTAACCTGGGAGGATTTCAAAGAGGGCTTTCGTAATGCTCATATTTCCACGGGCATTATGAATCTGAAGCAGGAAGAGTTTCGCAATCTGCGTCAGGGAAACAGAAGCCTTAAGGAGTATATGGATGACTTTCATGCCTTGTCACGATATGCTCCTGAGGACATTGACACAGATGCAAAGAGGAAGGCAAAATTTCTCAAAGGACTTTGTGACGAACTGAAGATACCTCTGACTGTTGCTTATGCCCCAAACTATCAGATACTCCTTGATCAAGCTATCACCCTTGAGGATAGCATAAAGAAAGCTGAAAACAGAAAAAGGAAGATGAATAAGCATTCCTCCGAACCTTCATTCAAGAAACACTTTCATGATGGGAACCAGGGTTTCAAACATGGAAACCACACTGGGGGTAATTTCCACAAACATGGACACAATCATAATGGAGGATTCAAGGGAAACAATGGAGGATCCAATGGAGGGCACAAAGGGAATGGAAATTCTGGAAATAATCAAAACAACGGTCAGCCACGCCCAAATTTTGAAAAGAAGGATCTCAGTCAAGTGCTATGCTACAAGTGCAACAACAAGGGACATTATGCTAATGAATGTCCTGAGAAGAGAGTGGACACTCCTACCAAGCCCAACCCTTTCAACAAGGGACATGTGAACCACATTAATGTTGAAGAAGTCCTTGATGAACCTGATGCTGTGATTGGTACGTTCCTAATCAATTCTTTTCCAGCATTAGTTTTATTTGATACTGGAGCATCTCATTCATTCATATCAAGAGCTTTCGTTAACAAACATGGGCTAGCAACCGAAAATTTGGGGTGTCCCATTAGAGTCAGTTCCCCGGGAGGAGAAATGTTAGTATCATCTGGGTGTAGACAACTTAGCCTTGAGATTGGAAAACATGAGTTTCCAGCGGACTTAATCATCCTGGAAACCCAAGGTCTGGATGTCATTTTAGGAATGGATTGGATGACTCAATTTGAAGGGATCATAGACTGTGCAAACAGAGCAATCACCCTCACCACTCCAGAAAACAAGAAGATCAGATTCAAGTCAAAGTTTGAACTGAAGAAAGTTAGGCTTAATTCTCTTAAGGGGGTTAGCCTCGGCGATGTACTCATAGTAAGAGAATATCCGGATGTGTTTCCTGAAGAACTACCGGGAATGCCACCCGATAGAGATGTTGAGTTTCTTATTGAGCTTAAACCGGGTACAGGTCCCATAGCTAAGAGGCCATACCCCATGGCAACGGATGAGCTGAAGGAACTCAAGAAACAATTAGAAGAACAGTTGGAGAAAGGATTCATCCGTCCAAGTTCTTCACCTTGGGGAGCACCAATCTTGTTTGTTCAGAAGAAAGATAGTACTCAGAGGCTAGTCACAGACTATAGAGCTTTGAACGAAGTAACTATCAAGAATAAATACCCACTTCCTAGAATCAATGACCTCTTCGACCAATTGAAGGGAGCATGTGTGTTCTCAAAGATTGATCTCAGATCTGGATACTTTCAGATGAAGGTTAGGGAGTTGGACATACCAAAAACTGCTTTCACCACCCGTTACGGCCTTTACGAGTACACAGTTTTGCCCTTTGGCTTAACCAATGCGCCAGCATACTTCATGAATATGATGAATAAAGTGTTCATGGATTTCTTAGATAAGTTTGTCGTTGTATTCATCGATGACATCTTAATCTACTCCAAAAGCCATGACGAACACAAGGAGCATCTACATCAAATTTTGCAAAGGCTTAGAGAGCACAAGTTATATGGCAAGTTCAGCAAATGTGAGTTTTGGTTGGATCAAGTGGGATTCTTAGGACACATCGTATCTAAGGATGGAATAGCAGTAGACCCAGAAAAGGTTTCAGCTGTCACCAACTGGGAGTCACCCAAGAATGTGGGAGAAATTCGTAGTTTTTTGGGACTAGCAGGATATTACAGGAGATTCATTGAAAATTTCTCCAAGATTGCTAAGGCCTTAACAGAATTGCTACAAAAGGATAAGAAGTTTGTGTGGACTGAAGAGTGTGAAACTAGTTTTCAAGAGTTGAAGAAACGCCTAGTATCAGCACCTGTTTTACGATTGCCTGATCTAGAGAAGGATTTCCAGGTTTACTGCGATGCCTCGCATCGGGGACTCGGAGGTGTGTTGATGCAAGAAGGCAAAGTGGTGTCATATGCCTCAAGGCAACTTAAGAAGCATGAAATGAACTACCCCACACATGACTTAGAATTAGCAGCTGTAGTACATGCACTGAAGACATGGAGACCATATCTCTGGGGAAAACGTTGTGAAGTTTTCACAGATCACAAAAGCCTTAAATACTTTTTCACGCAGAAGGAAATGAACATGCGTCAAAGGAGATGGCTGGAATTGATTAAGGACTACGACTTAAGTTTGCAGTATCATCCAGGAAAGGCTAATGTGGTAGCAGACGCTCTGAGCCGTAAAGCTTATGTTAACGGACTTACGGCAGGGGAATTGCCAGAAGACCTATGCAAAGGACTCAAGGATCTAAGACTAGAGATAGTACCGGAAGGTTTTGTGGCCTCTCTTGAAGTGCAACCTCTTTTGATGGACAAAATCAAAGAAGGTCAGAAGAAAGACAAAGCGATGGAAGAAATCAGGAAGAACTTAAGAGAAGGCAAAGCCAAAGGTTTTCGATTGGATGAAAGAGGCACAGTGTGGTTCAAGGAACGACTTTGCGTTCCAGAAGATGCTGATCTCAGAAAGTTGATACTCCAGGAGGCTCATGACTCACCCTACTCCATACACCCGGGAAATACTAAGATGTATATGGATGTGAAGGAAAGGTTCTGGTGGAACTATTTGAAAAAGGATATCGCAGAGTATATTGCTAAGTGTGATGTGTGTAGCCGTGTGAAGGCTGAACATCAGAAACCAGCAGGTTTACTTCAACCTCTACCAGTACCCGACTGGAAATGGGATCAGATTGGGATGGACTTCATCACAGGTCTACCTAGAACCAAGTCTGGTTATGATTCCATATGGGTTATTGTTGATCGTTTGACCAAGGTAGCCCATTTCGTGCCGGTAAAGACGACTTACACCAGTGCCAAGCTAGCGGATATTTACATGAAGAAAATAGTATGTTTGCATGGAGTCCCTAAGAAGATTGTGTCAGATAGGGGCACTCAATTCACTTCTCATTTCTGGAAGCAGCTACATGAAGTCCTGGGAACTAGGCTCGAGTTCAGCACAGCTTTTCACCCACAAACGGATGGGCAGACTGAAAGAGTAAATCAAATTTTGGAGGACATGTTGAGAGCATGTGCCTTAGACTATAAGTCTAGTTGGGATGACAATCTTCCCTATGCTGAGTTCTCCTATAATAATAGTTATCAAGCCAGCATAGAAATGGCACCATTTGAAGCATTGTATGGAAGAAAGTGTACTACCCCACTTTTGTGGAGTGGAGTAGGGGAGAGGAGTCTGTTTGGTCCAGATATAATTGAAGAAGCTGAAGAAAAGGTCAGGTTGATTAAAGACAGACTGAAGACAGCTCAATCCCGACAGAAAAGTTATGCCGATTCCAAACGGAGAGAAGTCACCTTCGATATTGAAGATAGAGCCTATCTTAGAGTCTCACCCCTGCGTGGAGTGAAGAGGTTTGGAATCAAGGGTAAACTGTCACCAAGATTTATTGGACCCTATAAAGTTTTGTCACGTAAAGGAGAAGTGGCATATGAGTTGGAACTACCAGAAGCCCTTTCCGCAGTTCACAATGTTTTTCACGTTAGTCAGCTGAAAAAGTGTCATCCGGGAATGGCAGAAACTCCGCTGAGGGATACAGTGCCACTAGAAGAAGTTCAGCTTGAAAGCGATCTCACCTATGAGGAAAAACCCATAAAAATTTTGGAGACAGCAGAGAGAGTTACTAGAACTAAGACCATCAAGTTTTGCAAAGTACAATGGAATCTCCATTCAGAAGAAGAGGCGACTTGGGAAAGACAAGATGATCTCAAGGAAGAACATCCTCACCTATTTGCTAGCCAATCCGAATCTCGAGGGCGAGATTCATCTTAAGGGGGTTAGTCTGTAACATCCCAAATTTTCCAAAAAAATTAAAACTTTCATTTTTGCATCCATAGCATGCATCATAAAATTGCATTGTTCATTTGCATCATTGTGTTAAATATTGGACAAATCAAAAACTAAGATTTATAAAAATGTTACAAAATGCTTTAAAAGTATTTAGTTTGGTAAAGTTTAGTCCTACAAATTTTTACAAATTTTTTTTGAATCCATTTGGAGTTATGAATCAAAGTCTATGAAATTCCAGAAAAGAAAAAGAACAAAAAAAAAAGGGGAGAGAGGAGGCCTGCTCGGCCCGCTTAATTTTTTTTTTATCTTTCCTTCCCTCGCGCGCGCGGCACGGCCCATTCCCTTCTCTCCATCGCGCGCGCGGCGGCCCAGCCCACCTCTCCTTCCGCTGACGAACCGTGCCATCGTCAACCTCCGAACGAATTCAGTTAGAATCCTCCTCGATCCGGAGTTTGATTTCGCGACGTTTTCGGAAGGATTTCTATCTCTTACCCACCCCTATTTATATCCCAACCCCGTCCCCGTTTCTCCGCGCCCGAACCCTAGCTAAACCCGCCTCCACGTGCCCGGGAGTGAGCTCGAACTCCGGCGACTGCCGCCGGCAAAAATCCCCGCGATTGGTAAGCTTCCGCGACCACCGAGCCCCCTATCCCTCCAAACCTCCTTGCTTTGGTCCCGCGCATCTTTTTGACATGCTCCCGCGATCGATTTCGTGGCAGAACGAGCTAACGATCGACGACCGACGACGGCCGCCGCAAGCCCTAACTCCGGCGAGCAACTGGGAGCCGAGGGAGCAACGCCAGGATCTTCGGTCACGCCACCAGGATCGCCACGACCCCATCTTTCTCCGGGTATGATTCCCCTGTCCAATCTCTCTCTGTAGCGCGTAGGACGTTTTTCCGATCATGCCGCCGCCGCAAATTGCCCCTCTCCGGTGGAGTTCCGGCGGAAGCGTCGCCATCGTTCTGGTCTTGCAAGTCTGCGCCGTCAGATCGATCTCCAATGCTCCCGATTAAATCACTTCGCGAAGGGGTACGCACGAACCAGAAGCCGCCACGTCACCGAGGGCCTCTGCGCGAAGATTTCCTTGCTGTTTATCACAGATCAGTCCCTGCAAATTGTTTCTATCATTAATTTTTACTCCTTAATCCAAAAATTATAACAAAAATTGTTTTGGAAAGCTTATGAAGTATAGAAACTTTTGGCATCATTACATTTGTATTTTATCGAATAAATTTTATTTAAAAACAGAAGTGGCATTAAGGGTAAATTAAGCATAACTACAAATATAAAATTTATTTAGCATCAAACTATTTTGCTATGGATTTGTAAGGCCAAGTACTACTACAGGAAATTTTCCAATAATTTTTTTTTGTTGGAATATTTTATGAGCTTTTGTGTAAATATGGTGATTAAAAGCTTTTAGTTATAACATAATAAATAAAATTAAATATAAAAATTGTTTTCTTCATGTTTTCGAATTATAAAGTTATATATTGTATTATAGAACCTTTACCACCTAAAATTTATTTAGGAAATAATTGAGAGTTTCTTTGGTAAAAGATACTAAATTTTCTAAGTGGTAAAATAATAATAATAATAATAATAATAATAATAATAATAATAATATTTGGGAACTCCTAAGTCCTTAGTAAAAAGTAGACCACAAAACTTGCCTCAACTCATATAGCTCATCGCATGGCATGCACTTAGTCCTTAGAAATATTTTCCTCATCATACATGGCATATCTTCCTTAGTGTTTTAAGAAAACTTGTTTGTTTATGTTGTGTTGTTTGTTGTGTTAGAATCTTCGGAGAGGAACGAGGACTGCAGTTGTTGTTGCTGTTCTGCTTGTTGCCAAGGCAAGTGGCACACCCCATAAATTTCCTAAGTATTTTCTATGCATTACCTAGAGTATTTTCTTTATGCATGTGTGGGACTTAGTAGTTGCTATGCAAAAACCTTAGAACTCTCCACCCCCTTAAGTCTAGGAACCTATATAATGACTTGGTAGAATTATTGAAGCTATGCACAAGTGGTTTTATGGAAAAGTAAATTTTACTAAGTTAATGTAACACCTGGGTGGATTTTGGTGTTGATTGGTTTGTGTTGAGTGTTATTCCTTAGGGGTGACCTCTAAGGAATAGTCACTTGTGGATGGCCACCCAGGGTAATAAAGGGACCAAAGTTTCTCTAAGTGAAGATGCTTCTCGTGCAACCATTAGTCAATGGGCTCTGGCTAGATGGAGTAAGCTGCGTGGACTCGGCCCGACTTGACAGGTGGTGGTAGATGGTTAGTTTGGAGCGCGTCAAGTCTGCAAGGGACGGGAAAATGCTTCTGAAAAGTCTCGTCTCAACTCTCTCCTTTTCCTTAGCACAAATGGTGTGCATGAGGATAGTTTGGGTTTGTTGGGTCTAATGGTGAAAGTGCACAACCTCTGCAGAGTTAAAACTAAGTACTTAGCCGTGTCCTCGGTTACGGACAATTTTGAGCAGCTGATCAAGGATTTAACGGAGGCTCCCAACATTCCAATTTCCAAGTTAAAAGTTGATGGGTGAACAAGGGAAGATGAGGTTTTGGTTTTCATGCCATACTTGTCTTGAAATCAATAAAATGCTTTCAAAAGAGTAGGAAAAATTGGCTTTATGCAAATTAGCCTTAAACTCCACCAGCCAAATATGCATATAGGGTATAGAGTTATTCCCAAAGTGTCCACCATAGTGTCACTTGCCAGACTCCATTTTATATGGAATCTGACCCACTCTGTCGCAAATTATTATTTATTGCAGAAGTTTCTGACGAAGAGTAAGGATTCCGTTTTGGGTTCGAGTCTGCACCAACATGTTATCGCCTGTGGCGTGTCATGAAGATGGAGGCTCATTGAAGTTTATTTCCGCTGCTTTACTGTTTGAGCTAGCTTTATGCTATGCAAAGATGTATCGAACTATTTATTTTACTAAGTCTGGATTATTCGTGTAATATTGATACAAGGTTGTGATATTCATCGTAAACTGTGTGTGCAAATGTTTCGATCCAGGGGTTTGCACTATACACAGGTACCTGCCATTTTTGTTAAGTGCAGGTACATTACATTCTTATTAGAGGAATAAGATTGTTTAATCGTCATATAAGGTGTTATATGATAAATGTGACTATAAGAAAGACGCGGTAGCATGTCTTGTCAAGAAATGTGTCTTGGACAAGATCAAATTTGTTGACTACAATTGTGTAGACATGCTTGAAGTCTGAGGGATTTGTATTAATGTAATACTGTAGTTTGTATTAAATTCGAATTGATAGCATATCAATGATTTTGGTTTGACCAAAATGTCGATTTAAGTGGGAGTCATAGTTAGTTCACTCAGGTGAAATATGTGAAGAACATATTTTTGAGTGGGAGCTCAGGAACTCAAATATGTGGATGACACGTTTTTGAGTGGGAGCGTGTGTTCTCAAATATGTGGAGACATAATTTGAGTGGGAGCCGAATTCATCTTGTGTAAATGACACATTGTGAAACTGTACCAATAGAATAGGATGAAGTTGTGAAACCATTTGAAAGTTAGTGTCTATTTGGAAATAGAACGGAAATTTTAAATAGTTAGTCGAGTTGTTTTTGGATTATTTCTGAGGAGTCAGAATAGAATCAAAAGGATGGTCTTTTGGAGTCCAATCGATCATTAAGAGTAATGATGCGTGAAAGTAATGGTTGTATGACATGTGAGTCTATTATGTAATATTAGACATCATTCAGAAACCTTATTATCTGCTCGATGAATTATAACCGATGTTCTTGAAACAAAGAGCAGTTATGAACGTGAATTTAGAATTTGCTGGAAGTAGAAGTGCGTTAGTTAAGGGATTGACATTTGAATGTCAAGTTTTCTACATTGGTGTGAAAGTATGTGGATATCGCGAGTTTGTAACTGTTACAAGGGGCTCTGTATGGCTGAGTGTGTTTTTCCAGAGCAGTTATCTGGTTAGTATAATCAGAGTAAGCGTTGGAAAGCAGAAGTCTCACTTAGTTACGGTATTATCATATATGTTGTTAGACGACGTGATGATATCAAGCGAGTTGATACCAGTGAATCGCAAAAGCGTGTACAATCATGGATTGTGCAGTAACACTTTTCCACAAGCAAGCATTATCAAATGATTCTTATTTGATAAGGGATTCTGATAAAGTAAAATGCAGCTAGTTTATTTGTACTCTAGTGCAAGTGGGAGACTGAAGGAGATATGCCCTAGAGGCAAATAAATAAGTATTATTTATTGCATTATCTCATGAGTTTATAATAGGTTTGTGTATTATGCTATAACTGTATTAATCGGAATTATTAATACACGTGTGATACACAGACAACCAGGTCCCTAGCAAGCCTCTATATGAGCTAGTCCATTGGGCAACAGTTGATCGAGATTCCCGATCAAGGACAATGACGTCGGTTGACAATGGGGTCATCTTGTTAGTAGAATAAGGTGGTGGACATACGCAAAGTATTGCAATAAGATCGTATTACGATGTTTGTCATTTGCAATGGTTAAGAGTGTGATAGTTTATTCCTTAGACCGTGAGACCGTACTTATTGATGCTTCGTAGGAGTGCTTTGAGAGCATCAAACGTTGTGTCTTATATAGCATGACAATAACGGTGTCCATCTTGGGTATTCCGAAAGAGCATCAAGACGTAAGGATCAAGAGCGGGATTTGTTCATTCTTGTAATGGAAAGATACTCTGGCCCACTCGGTGATATTGCATCTATATAGCTGCGCAGCTTATGACTAGGTCATGAAGATGTAATATCGCAGACGAGTTAATAGCCTTCGTCGGTAACGAGATACAGCAAAGGCATCGGTGTGTCTACGATCATATCTCGGACAAGGTAGTATCGCAGAGACAAAGGGAATAAATATCATACTTCTGGTTCAACGACGATATTCATGGAATGCACAGGGGTCGTCATATATTTCCAGGTATCCCTGACGATCATTGGTGAGCGGAGTGTCTCGACCATGTCTGGAGTGTTCCCGAACCGTAGCGTAACAAACTTAAGGTCTTAGCGACGCTAGGAGATAGGTTCTGGAATTTTATAGGTTTTTATTGGAGAGAGAGAAATGATCCGGAAAGAGTTCCGGTGGTCCGGAAGGAGTTCCGATGAGCTATGGAAGGGTTCCGAGAATGTCCGAAAGTTGTTCGGGTGGTTCCGAAGTTGTTTCGGAGTCATGGGATATTAATTAGTATTTAAATATATTAATGATTAATTAATTATATTTTATATTAATTTAATATTAATTAAATAAAGGAGAAAAAGGGGCTACCACCCATATGGGCCCAAAGAGGGCCCATGAGGGGGTGGCGCACCAAGCAAGGGGGCCTCAAGCCCCCCTAGTCCGAATTGGACTAGAAGAGGGAGAGGCCCAAGGGGGTTCGGCCGAACCCCCCCTCCCCTCTCCTCCTTTAGTCCCACATGGGGGAGCCAAGGGGGTTGGCACACCCCCTTCCCCCTTTATATAGCAAGGCATATTAATTGATTTAATTCATAGGAAAATCCAATTAATTCCCGATTTCTCTCTCGATCTCGTGGTTCCCAAGTCGGAGCCGCGCCGAGCTGAGGAAGAGGGTCTCTCTCCACCTAAGCCATACCGCAGAGCGCCGTTGCTCTGCGGGATTCCAGATAAGATCTACTCCTGCGATTTCAGCTGGATCTAAATGACCGGGAGTCGTCGCTAGGCTCCGTATGTTTGCGAGTGCTCGGAGGCTACTCTACTGAGGAGCTTGGGCGACGTCGTCTCGCCCCTTGCAGCCGCCGCGCCTCCCTCCTCTGCTGCCGGCGCACCAGCCCCGGTGCTGGCGCTCTGCCTTCTTCCGCCCGACGCCCGTCGACGCAGATCATCGTCGACACCCCGGCGTCATCGACTTCGACATCGAGGCAAGATCTCCGCGACCTCGAGGTCGGCTACGTACGACTTCATCGTCAACGCTTGTGCGGGAGCGTAATCCCCGCTATCGGTCTACATGGAGGTAATGTAACCCGTTCCGCCACCGTTATCACATGTACTAGATAGATAGATCCTGGCTAGTTAGGGTTTCGTACGCTAGAAAATTATTGTTTTCTGCCCCGTAACCCCTTCAGCCTTATCATAGACTCTATAAGTGTGGGATTCGGATCCGTAGCCCACAAATGTCCCTTCAAGAGACTTAGATTCAAACTTGCCTAAACGAACACCTTTGATGAGATAAAAACACTTACAACCAAAAACTCGGAAGTAAGAGATATTGGGCTTGTTCCCGGTGAGCACTTCATAGGGGGTCTTCATGAGTCCTTTGCGGAAGAAGAGTCGGTTGGATGAATGGCAAGCGGTGTTGACGGCTTCGGCCCAAAAGTTGTGAGGGGACTTGAACTCGGCCATCATCGAACTTGCCATCTCAATAAGAGTGCGATTCTTCCTTTCGGCTACACCATTTTGTTGGGGAGTATAACCAGCGGAATATTGATGACGAATCCCTTCTTCACTAAGGAACTCGTTTAAGGTGTAGTTCTTGAACTCGGACCCGTTGTCACTTCTTATCACCAAGATAGGGACATTGTGTTGGCGTTGAGCTTCATTGGAGAAGTCGATGATAGTCTGTTGAGTCTCCATCTTCGACTTGAAGAAGAAAACCCATGTGTATCTTGAATAGTCATCAACAATCACCAAGCAATATTTCTTGCCACCAAGACTAGTTTCCGGAATGGGACCAAAGAGGTCAACATGGAGAAGCTCCAAAACCCTTTTTGAAGAAATGATCGTCTTGCTTGGATGGTGAATGTCATGTATTTTTCTTTCAACACAAGCCCTACACATTTGATCCTTCGAGAAAGAAACATGGTCTTTTAGTCCTAGGATATGGCCACCCTTGTGGAGACTTTGCAAAGTCCTCATGTTGACATGGGCTAGTCGGCGATGCCATAGCCAACCCAAGTCCGCCTTCGCGAATAGGCACATTCACTAGTGGAAATTGGGGCTCTAGTCCCGGTTCCAGAGGGCCTGTAGTCCCGGTGTAGCAACCGGGACTACCAAGGCGGGACTAGAGCCCCCCCCGCTTTGGTTCCGGCTCAGCACAAACCGGGACCGGAGCCCCCCCACCAATTAGAGCTCCGCACGTGGAGGGGGCAGGGGCGCGCAGGGGCGAACCCTTTAGTCCCGGTCCGTGTTACGAACCGGGACTAGGGTTTTGTTTTTTTTACATTTCAGGGTTTTGTTTTTATTTTCATTTCAGTGCTTTGCTTTTTTTTATTACGACCGATTTTCTGGGTAGGGGTTTCGGATGGTACCATGTCGATGCGTCGGGGGTAGGGGTTTCGGATGCTACGGCTTCGAGGGCGAAAAACACGTATAAATTATTATACGAACCTAGATAAAATTGCATCATGCATATATACAATTACATGAAGATCATATGTTGATAACACATACACATTTAAGTACGTGTGGTACATGAAGATCACGTTTCCCAGTTCCAGATACTTAGAAGTACTTTGTTACATGGAGATCACTATATATTACATGTCCGCACTAGTCAAAATAGTGGTACTCTCCGGTCTCCAGTATGACATGGGTGAGGTAAAATCCCGTCAACTCCTCTGCAATTGCCCTGAAGCGGGTCTTTATTGGTAACTCGTTGCGCTTTCTTGCCAACTTAAAAAAATGATATCAAATGAATACATGAGATATGAAATGAATAAAACTCATCACGATTGATGATACAAAAATAATGTTGTGACTAGAGCTTTACGTACTTCGATACTTCTTTTGCTCTTCAAACTCTCGTTGACCACAGTATGCATGTACTCGCAAACGTAGAATCCACATAGATCAGTCCCTATTGGTTGTTTAAGGCAAGTCTATAGAAGAATAGAATTTAATCAAATAATAATAAAGTACGATAATGGTGCATGGGACTAGTTATAGTACTACTTACATCGTTACTACGCCAGCGCAGTTTCTCTGGCCATCCACTGTTCGGATGTTCCGCGAGGAACATTTTCCAAACGCTGCATGACTAGAAAATGAATGAATGAGTCATAAATTCTTTGATACTAGGAAATGAACGAAAGAGATGATAAGAAAAGAAAGTACCTTGCCACCAAATCAAAACAGGTCTTGTATTGTTTAGGGCATCTTCTTAACGAGTCAAGGACAACAATTTCTCCTTTCCGCAAGTCAATAACGATAAGAATGTAGTGGAAGCTACGCACGTTTATAAATAGTCATGCATAACTCATCAATTAAACTTAACATCGGGTGAGAAAAATAGAATGTGTAATAAGCAGTAACACTCACTTGAAGTTGTAAGGCCATAATATATATTTTTTGTAAGCTTGTCGCTTGAAAAACATTAGCAAATTCCCCGGTGTATCCTTGTTAACTAGTGAATCAATTATGTTTTCTTCATGCATTATAGAGGGGTCAATGAACCCAATGTGGTTGATTTTCTGCTTCTTGCATTCGAGCATCTTCATTCTGTGTAATAAAGCACACAAATATTATAGATATGATTATCACAGACAATGAACGAGTAAAGCTAATTAAAACATTAAATTACAGGAATAGATCACTTACAGACAATAGGAACTCATGATAGCTTTGTCGAGTGCCCGGAGATTCTATAACTGAAAGATTTCGGCGAAGTAAAGGATAACGGAGTATTCTTGGAAATAATGCTCTTCCTTAACTGCCATCATGAGAGCGTCTTTATTCGTCTCCTTTACGATATTCTTGTACCAGGCTTGAAATTGACGCATTCCTGTGGGTAAGTCGCCGTCGACAAAATTCTCCCCGTGAACATAAGTACGAACAACATCCGCGAAGGGGATATCATCTCCCGAATATACCAGCTCCCGCACATTGATGTTTTTGAGAACTCTGTCATCAAGCACCTTGAGCGGGGGGGCCGACTGTGCGTCTTGTTCTCCGAGTTGGGCAACTTGTTTCCCTTTTTTCGATCGATCATCCATCTCTTCGTCATATGACTTACCAATGTTGCGATCATAGTCTGTTGGCGGCGATGGTGGGGGGTTGTATAGGGCATCGATGCAACGGTCAATTTTCTCCTGAGGAATTCCGGCAGTAAATTTTGCAGGAGGAAATTGTTTCGCTAACGCTTTCTGTTTCACGCCAGCAAGCCAGGCATCCGTATGTTCTTTGCAGGCGATATCGTTTTCCTCAACGGTTCTCTCCCAAGGTAACTTTGGAGTAGGCGGCGGTGTTTTCTGCTTTCTAGGTTTCTTCGTAACAGGAGAACCAGACTGGCGCCTACTCGAGAGCGACTTAACATTCTGGCCGACTGGCATAGACTGCGATGGCCTCGCGCTAGGAACCCTCTCGGGGGGCGGTTGGCTTTGCTGTTGAGCTGGAGATGGACTCGGGCTGGGGTCCCTATCGGGGAGGTGTGGGCTTTGCTGATGGGGTGGAGATGGACTCCGTCTTTGATGCCTCTCGAGGAAGAGTGGACTTTGCTGGTGAGCTGGACTCCTAGAACAAGGAGTGGACTTTGCTTGTTCTGAAAGGACGATGTATTTCTTGGGCCATAGGGCGAAGGCATGCTTGACGTCTGCCAACGTCTTCTCCTCGTCACCTCCAGGTAACTCAAGTTCCAAGGTTTCAAATCCCGGCATAATTTCGTCCACCCCGACACGAGCGTAGCCATCTGGAATTTGACCACAATGGTAGAGTACTCCAGGTTGAATTACTAAAGCTTGCCCCACCGCCACCTTCAAAGTTATGTTTCTCATTGCTATATGTAGCTCACAACCTGTAGGCTCAGTGATGTCATCCACTGGGTAGGGACCATCGACTTGACGCGTGGAACCAACGCTGCTTCTACGCTGAGATGGGGCGGCATCTGCTTCATGATCTAATTGGTGCCGCTCCTGAGGTTTCGTTCTTTGCTCCTTCAATGCTTTTATTTTCGCCCGTTGCTCCTTCATTTCACGTTCCAATTGTAATATCCGGTCGGCCTCCTTCTTCTTACCTCTGCTACGGCTTCTATAAGTGTGAGCGGATTCCGGCCACGCAGTCTTAAACGTAGCACCATTGCGAACATGTTCCGGAAAGCCTCAAGCTCGTCCAACATGTTCAGGATTCCCCAGGGCTCGTGTCAGCTCGTCATCCTCTCTATCGGGTTTGAACACACCATTGCGAACATCATTAATTGCTTCTTCAAGCTTCTTTTTTATTTTCTCAACGAGAACCTTCCATTTTCCCCTTCCAACAATCTCTCCGGTTTTAGGGTCCAACATTGCCCCATGCGCGAACAACCAGAATTTTGACCTCTCGGGCCAGTCAAGTGTCTTTGGACGGACCCCCGATCGAAGCAGTTTTTCTTCATAGGCTAACCACTTAGGAATGGCGCTCTTGTAGCCACCTGTCCCCAATGTATGGTGGTGTACCTTCATCCCAGCATTCAATTTATTTATCTCCGATCGGGCCACAGCCATAGGTGATTTCCTATACGCCTTAAACGCCGCCCATTCAGATTCTAACTTCTTCCCTTGTGCTCCACTGAAATCTGACTCTTTTTTTGTTTCTTCATATTGATTCCATAACTTTTTCTTCCAGTTCCGGAATTGTTCCGCCATCTTAATAAGAGTCCACTTCTTGAGGTTGTCCTTCTTCACTTTAGAGAGATCTGGCGGGAGGGTGAAATGTGACAAAAGCGTGTTACAGACCAAATCCTTAAGAACTTAGTGGACATAACATGGGTCCTCCACATCTGCGGCCGCCGGCTTATTCCATTCGCGTATGCTGATTGGGATCATGTCCCTAACAATAACTCCAGCTTGACTTATAAATTTGTTGCGGTTCTATTTTGGTTCGAGCGGTTCGCCGGAATCAGCAATTTCCTCAATCGGTAACTTTGGATCCTCGCTCGTCATTCTTTTTGCCTTGCCTCGAGGAGCACATGGTGGCTGCTTTTTGGCAGATTTGCTCGATCCGGATGGCTAAAAGAAAAATAAGTCGTTAATAAATGCAACATAAATCAATTAATGCATGTAGTTAACAACAACATATCGCCATATTTATTATAAACACATATACACCTCTCCGCCGGAGTTTGTTATCACCACATCTCGTGACTCCATTCCATCACCAAAGTCGTTCAAAAATTGTTCGAAATCATAATCATCTACATCTGCTCCAGCTCGGGCATCGTTAAAAATAAGTTGTTCCATTTGGTCTTCCATCTCCTCGTCTCGTTGAAATTGTGCTTCTTCTATCTGCTCGTCTCGCAAGTGCTCCATAGCTCTACCTGCAATCCATAGCTCGGGCATTATAATCAAGTTTACATTTATTCATCTGAAAAACATATACAAGTACAATAATTGCAACAAGTAAGGATCATATAGCACAACAAGGTGGCAGCGAAGAAAACAGTGTGTGCTCATCTTGCATACCTAAAACAAAACTATATATATGGATCATATTTTAGAATTGTGCATATCTAACACAAAATCATCTTTTTTCGTACACATTTACAATCATCTCAATTTGCATATCCAACACACCATAATATATATATACGGATCATATATTACAATTTCATATCTAACACATTTACAATATATATATATATATATATATATATGGATCATATATTACAACGTTCGTCTTGGCAGCGAGAAGCAAGACCTCCTGCAAGCCGTGGACACACCCGAGCAGCAAGGACCTCCTGCAAGTTGTATAATGAATTGTATATCAATCAAAACAACTGTATAATGAATTGTATATCAGCTCTAGCAAAAAACAGTAGACAATGTATTGCAAACACCTAGCCCTCGACACCTAGCCCTAGATCAGTTAGCAAGGTATGGCATTTGATTACTTATTTGACAACCTAAATGCTACAGCCATATGTGAGAAAATAACATGCTGATTAATTCATGTGAATAACTCAAACATGTCTGCTAATTAGATCACGGTAGCGTACTAGTTTGCTGTTTTGATATTACATATTTCAGCAATAATGTGAATTGGTATCCTAGAATATAATTATAAGCTATAGAGGCTCGAATTGTTGTCGAAAACTTAATACATATGCTACTGTCCAGTGCCACTAAGTTGTGTATAGAGAGCAAGATTTTGTTCATAATTATTGAACAGCAAGATTTACTTCCAAATTAAATTTGCAAACAATATTCAGCATACATGTACATAGCAAGCTAAAGTTTTCAATTCAGTGAATACCACTTATGTATGCACTAATGGCCTAGTCAGAACCCATAAACCATCAGATTTTGACCTGCCATAAGCCACTGCATTTTTCAGAAATAAATGTGTAGATTTCCTCTTGTTAGTTCATCACTCATATGCACATACTCTTTTGAGAGGGGAATAACACCGCGACAGGGGATAACAAATGCTGGCTTTGCTGGCTGATAGCATCTTGCATACCCGCTGATCAAAGAGTTATGGAACTTAAAGACGCTTTATATCGATGCCATGTTCATGTATACATAATTAAGGGAACAAACTAACTCCTTGGACTGATAGTTACCATGTTATTTCCCCTGGTTGTTCTTAGCTACCATGATATTTCCTCTTAGCTACCATGTTATTTACACATAGCTATCGGTTATTTAATACTACTGGTTAACATGTTCTATACTCATGAAAAGATAGTAGTCAGTTAATTCAATCCTAGCAACTAGTTTATTTGTTGGTAGTTACCAAGTTAGTTCAATATTGGTTAAAATGGAAGGCATTATTACACTAACTAATCTACTATCTTATTTTTCTAACCAAGTTAGTTCAAGGTAGTTCAATATTTTTAGTTTAATATTTTTAGCCCTAGATCACTTAGTTCAATAATTAGTAATATTTCTAGCCCTAGATCAGTTAGTTCAATATTTTTAACCAAGTTAGTTACCAAGTTAGTTCACTGCTAATTAATTACCAAATTAAAAAACACAAATGCAAGCCCGAGGGAGGTAGGGGACGAGGATTACCGGCGGTGGTGCGCAGAGGCACTAGACGGCGGGGTGGTGGGCGGCGTTGTAGGGGCCGTGGGCGACGTGCCCTCCTTGTCTGTGCGGAGAGGTAGGGGCAAAGCGGCAGGGGCGATGCGGGCCGGCGGCGGCGGGTCTGATCGATGGCGAGGCCGAGCAGCGCGGCGCGTCGGTGCGGAGAGGCAGGGGCGGAGCGGCAGGGGCGGTGCGGGCCGGCGGTGGCGCGTCAGATCGATGGCGAGGCGGAGCAGCGCGTCGCGTCAGAGCGGTAGGGATTCGCGGCGACCTCGAGGCGGAGCGGCAGGGCGGCGACGGCTTTGGTCGATTTGGGGAAGACTGTGAAAAATTTCAGCCGCGACCACCCTAAACGCCGCGAAACTGGCCTTTAGTCCCGGTTCGTGTTACGAACCGAGACTAAAGGGTCATTAGTCGCGGTTCGTAACACCAACCGCGACTAAAGGGTTCTGGCTGGGCCGCGAAAAATGGGCGCGAAGCCCAGCGGCCCTTTAGTCTCGGTTGGTTTTACCAACCGAGACTAATGATTTTTTTTCATTTTTCCTTTTTACTGGTTTTTGTTTTTGTTTTCTTTTAAATTGTTTGAATTGTTTACCTGTTTCTTATTTTGGTTTACTTATTTTTTGAATTTTTTACCTGTTTCTTCTTTTGGTTTACTTATTTTTTGAATTGTTTTGGTTTCTAATTTATTTTTCTGTTTTGTTTTATATTCTTTCATTTTAAGATGGCAAGGTGATTTCTTTAAAAAAAAATCTTAAATATCATTTTATATTTTTTAAGATTTTTGTGAAGTAAGTACAAAAAATATGATTCCAAATGGCACCCAACTATTTTTCACTAAGAGTGGTGCACATATGATGGATGATCACCAAGTTTGAGTTTTTTCTTTGAATTCTAACTAATTTCCCCAAGTTAATTGAGTTTATGTTGATTTTTCGAAAGTAATTCAAATTTGAACTACACCTATTTGATATTTTGGTCTGAAACTTTTGGAAAAATCATTTTAAGGTACACAACTAGTGGTTATATCACGGAAACATTGATAGTTCTAGAAAATATCACCTCTTCCGATGATTAGTCGTAGCGACCGTTTTGATCGGTTTTAAGAAAAAATGTAATAAAGTGATAAACACCTCAAAAAATCAAATCCTTTGGCATGGGCTCCTTATTTGTTTACTAGTTGCTATGAAAAATGATAAACTTGATTTTTGCCAACTTTTGCAAAAAAGTCTTCACAAAAAGGTCTATCATGTATGAACATCTAGAAGTTTCAAGCCAAATGACCAAGTTATGGTCATTTCGACGACATAGTTTGTGATAAAGATCTCATACTCCACACATAGTTGCATATTGGTATATTAAACAATCTTGCCAAAGGGATTCTTCAAATTATTTTCATAAATATCATTTTCCTTTTTTAAGTGCAAAAAATGAGGTTTTTTGAAGTGAGTACAGAAAATATGATTCCAAATGGCACCCAACTATTTTTCACTAAGAGTGGTGCACATATGATGGATGATCCCCAAGTATGAGTTTTTTCTTTGAATTCTAACTAATTTCCCCTAGTTAATTGAGTTTATGTTGATTTATCGAAAGCAATTCAAATTTGAACTACAACTATTTGATAGTTTGGTCTGAAACTTTTGGAAAAATCATTTTAAGGTACACAACTAGTGGTTATATCATAGAAACATTGATAGTTCTAGAAAATATCAGCTCTTCCGATGATTAGTCGTAGCGACCGTTTTGATCGGTTTTAAGAAAAAATGTAATAAAGTGATAAACACCTCAAAAAATCAAATCCTTTGGCATGGCCTCCTTATTTGTGTACTAGTTTCTATGAAAAATGATAAACTTGATTTTTGCCAACTTTTGCAAAAAAAGTCTTCACAAAAAGGTCTATCATGTATTAACATATAGAAGTTTCAAGCCAAATGACCAAGTTATGGTCATTTCGACGACATAGTTTGTGATAAATGACCGTGGCAAACATCTCTGTTGATCTACAACCGTCCGACAAAACATCTCTGATGATATGCAACCGTTTGGAACGGTCACAGATCATCAGAGACGTCTTGCCGCTGGTTGCCCAAAGATGCCTCTGCCGAGGGGAGGGTTCACCTTCAGCCTTCACTGAGTGCTCTCTGCTACCCGTGTGCTGCCAAAATAAACTACAATGAGTAGACACTGAGTGCTGAACATGTCCGGGAGGGGGGCTATATATAAGGTACGTGTGCTTCTTTAGTCCCGGTTGGTAACGAAGTGGTCGTGATACTGCTGATCCAACAGCTCAGAATCTCTCAAAAGAAACACACCTCAGATCCAACGTCTCAGAAGCGCTAGAAAGAAACACACGATCAATGTGCTTCTTTAGTCTCGGTTGGGAACACCAACCGGGACTAAAGAAGCACATGGATCGTGTGTTTCTTTAAAGCACTTGTGAGCCGTTGGATGAAGATGTGTTTCTTGTGAGGGATTCTGAGCTGTTGGATGGGAACTATCATGACCAGTTCGTGAGTCACATGACCCTATATATAGCCCCTCTTGAACATGTTCGGCGGTCATTGTCTCCTCATTCTACTTCATCGACAGAATACAAAGCATTTGGATTCCCTGCATACGCCCAACGGTGCATTTCATATGCAGGCACTCACGAGCCACCGTTGGGCTGTATGCAGGTGAAATCGTGTGTTTTTTTCCATGCATCTACAAAATACTTCAGTTCACTTGTTCTTCTGATACAAAGCATTCGGATATTACACATCAACAATAATATCCCTATCTAGTGTTTACTTGTTCTTCTGATTGCGCCGTAACCATGGACAATCTTCTTCATTTAACTTGATACTTGGATCAGTGTTGACTTTGAAGGGCGGAATGTCATGAAACTTATCGTAATCTTCTCACATGTCTGTCTTGTCCTCCACTCCCACAATGACTCTTTTCCCTGAAAGAACTATGTGGCGCTTTGGCTCACCGTATGATGTACTCGCTTGCTTATCTTTTCTTTTTTCGGTAGGGTAGACATGTCTTTCACATAGAAAACATGAGCAACTTCACTGGCTAGGACGAATGGTTCGTTCTCGTACGAAAGATTGTTGAGATCCACTGTAGTCATTCCGTATCGTGGGTCTACCTCTACCCCACCTCGTAGGTTGAACCATTTGCACTTGAACAAAGGGACCTTAAAAGTAGGTCCATAGTCAAGTTCCCATATCTCCTCTATGTAACCATAATATGTGTCCTTTGTCCCGTTGCAGTTTGTTGCATCAAAGCGTACTCCACTGTTTTGGTTGGTGCTCTTTTTATCTTGGTTGGCTGTGTAGAATATATTTCCATTTATCTCGTACCCTTGAAAAGTCAATATAGTTGAATCTGGTGATGTGGCCAACAAGTATAGCTGTTCTTCAACAGTGGTGTCATTAATGAGACGTCTTTTTAACCAACTGCTGAAAGTCTTCATGTGTTCTCCATCAATACAATCTTCAGATTTCTCCGGTATTTGGAGCGTAAAACATTCTTGTGTTCCTCGACATACGGACCCACCAAACTGGAATTATGTAGAACGGTGTCGTGTGCTTGAGTGAAAGAATCCCCGTCTTGACATATTGTTGCTTTCTTTCCTAGGGTGCCTTTTCCACGCAGTCTCCCCTCATGACGTGATTCAGAACAACGATCGGCTTCAGATCAGGAATAAAATCTACACAAAACTCAATGACCTCCTCTGTTCCATAACCCTTGACGATGCTTCCTTCTGGCCTAGCCTGGTTATGCACATATTTTTTTAAGACTCCCATGAACCTCTCAAAGGGGAACATGTTGTGTAGAAATACAGGACCGAGAACAGAAATCTCTTCGACTAGGTGGACTACAAGGTGTGTCATAATATTGAAGAAGGTTGGTGGGAACACCAACTCGAAGCTGACAAGACATTGGACCACATCCTTCTCTAAATTTTTTAGAGTTAGTGGATTGATGACCTTCTGAGAAATTGCATTGAGAAATGCACATAGCTTCACAATGGGTTCTCGAACATTTTCTGGTAGAAGCCCTCTCAATGCAACCGGAAGTAATTGTGTCATAATCACGTGACAGTCATGAGACGTTAGATTCTGAAATTTTTGCTCTGCCATGTTTATTATTCCTTTTATATTTGATGAGAAGCCAGATGGAACCTTCATACTGCGAAGGCACTCAAAAAATATTTTCTTCTCTTCTTTAGTAAGAGCGTAGCTTGCAGGACCTGGCTGATTCTCTGAATGAGTATCGTCTCGATGCATCTCTTCGCTCATACGTTGATGGGTCTGCCTTCCTTTCGGTGTACCTTTTTTTGACTTCCCTTTTTTTGACTTCCCATCTTTTGACTTCCCATACACGCCCAAGAAGTTTAGCAAGTTGCAGCAAATGTTCTTTGTCACGTGCATCACGTCGATTGCAGAGTGAATCTCTAGCATTATCCAATATGGCAGCTCCCAAAATATAGATTTCTTCTTCCACATGGGTACGTGGTTGTTTGCGTCATTCGGAACAGTGAGTCCGCCAGGACCCTTTCCAAAGATTACATTTAAATCCTTGACCATATCATGTATAGCAGAACTAGAAGGGCGGGTAGGCCTCGGCCGATGATCTGCCTCACATTTGTAATGCTTGCCTTTCTCCCTTAACGGATGCTTGGGTACAAGAAACCGACGATGACCTAGGTACACATTCTTGTTACCTGAATGTATACTATCAGTCTCAGCTAAACAGTGCGTGCATGCATTGTATCCCTTGTTTGACTGTCCTGAAATGTTGCCTAGAGCAGGCCAATCATTGATGGTTACAAAAAGCAAAGCTCGTAGATCAAATTCTTCCAGTTTGTGCTCATCCCACACACGTACACCTTCTTCACGCCACAACTGCAAAAGTTCTTCAACTAATGGCCTGAGGTACACATCAATGTCGTTGCCCGGTTGCTTTGTGCCTTGAATGAGCACTGGCATCATAATGTACTTCCGCTTCATGCACAACCAAGGAGGAAGGTTATAGATACATAGAGTCACGGGCCAAGTGTTGTGGCTGGAGCTCTGCTCTCCAAAAGTATTAAAGCCATCTGTACTTAGACCAAATCTTAAGTTCCTTGCGTCATCTGAAAATGTCGGGAACTCTCTGTCAATTTTTCTCCACTGGGACCCATCCGCGGGGTGTCTCAACATCAAGTCTTTTTTACGATCTTCTTTGTGCCAACGCAACAACTTGGCATGCTCTCTATTGCTGAACAAACGTTTCAACCGTGGTATTATAGGAGCATACCACATCACCTTTGCAGGAATCCTCTTCCTGGGGCGCGGCTCGCCCTCAACATCACCAGGGTCATCTCGCCCGATCTTATACCGCAAAGCACCGCATACAGGACATGCATTCAATTTTTCGTGCTCACCGCGGTAGAGGATGCAGTCATTAATACAAGCGTGTATCTTATGCACCTCTAATCCTAGAGGGCATACCACCTTCTTTGCTTCATACGTACTAGACGGCAATTCGTTATCCTTTGGAATCATCTTCATAACTATTTTTCACAAATTTTCAAATCCCTTGTCAGAAGTACCATTCTCTGCCTTCCATTGCAGCAATTCAAGTGTGGTACCTAGCTTTTTCTGGTCATTTTGACAAGTTGGGTACAACAATTTGGCGTGATCAGCTAACATACGCTCCAACTTCAACCTTTTGTTTTCACTTCCACAGTCCATTTGTGCATCACGAATGGCCCGACGAAGATCATCGTCGGGCTCATCAATAATGGGATCTTCTTCAGTTTCTTCTTCTCCCATTGTAGTATCACTGAACCAAGGATACTTGTCATTATCCTCCTCTTCTTCATTTTCTTCCATGATAACCCCTGTTTCTCCGTGCTTGGTCCAACAATAATAACCAGGCATAAAACCATTATGCAAGAGGTGTGAGTGAATGACTTTTGAGGTAGAGTGATCACTCATATTCTTGCAGGCACTACATGGACAACGAATAAAACCGTTCTTCGGCTTGTTTGCCTCAGCCACATGGAGAAAATTATGCATGCCATCAATGAACTCAAGACAACATCGGTCACCGTACATCCATTGTCGGTTCATCTGTATTACATAAAAGTATATCGAACCCCATTATTACACTACTGTCATTAATAATATGTAAGAGCAAATTAATTAATACAATGTCATCCATTAAAATAAGAGTAGAGTAGTGACAACTGGTAATACATAGTTCTCATAAAACATACATTAACTGAAACAAATATAAAAATTATCTAAAGAATTTAAATCCAACAACAAATGCGATCAAAATCGCAACTAAGGTAAATACTGAACCCACAGCATAATGATACCAAGCCTCCCGATTAATGGCATATTTTCTAATCCTTTTTATCTTCAAGCGCATTGCATCCATCTTGATCTCGTTACCATCGACCACGTCGGCAATTTTGAGCTCTAATTTCATCTTATCTTCTAAGCATTGAAGATAAAGATATTCACTTCTTTTCAGTTTTGCTTTCAAATCATTGTTTTCTTTATCCAAAAACTCGACAATAGGGTCAGGTTCAATTTCTAGTTCAACTACCTCCTAGATAAAAATAATTCTATATCAAGTTGGTCACCATAATTGCCAGAAACATAGAATGAAATAAATAGTTTTGAAAATATACCACATCCGAATCATAAACCGGACGAGGACCGACGGGGACGGATATGATAACCATGACTCTATACATATAATACAAGTTAGAAAATTATACAAGTAATAACTATGCATCTAAAACAATAAAGCTATGTTTTTAAAAATCAAATAAAATAAAAGATAGAGGCTCACCGAGGTGGTGCCGGTGACGGGACATCGCGGGCGATCGACGTCGATAAGGCTCCTCACGACACTAAAACACATAAATCATTATTTAGTTTGAGCATAAATTGCATATGAAACAAATAAAATCCTAACTTAGGCATTTCATCAAACACCTTGTTTGCACAAAAAATTTGAAATGGGCAAAATGAGCTAAATAAGCAATGCCGGAAAGAGGATGAAGAGGCTAACCGCGGGGTGCCTTCAATCTTGCCAAATGGTGTAAAATATTATGGATTATTTAGTCTTGGGGAGAGGAAATGGAGAAGAAATGGAGAGGAAATCGTTTTGAGCTCGGGCTCGGTGGAAAAAATGGAGTGAGCAGGGGTGGAAGAAGCTGATAAAGTCAGGACCTTTAGTCCCGGTTCGTTTCACGAACCGAGACTTAAGGGTTCTGACGCTGGGACCCGGGACTAAAGGTCCCTCGCAAAATCGCTGCGCGGGGTTGCACCCCTTTAGTCTCGGTCCAAATTTAATTTGGGACTAAAGGGGTGAACCTAAGCCCCGATTTCCACTAGTGATTGTATGGGAAGTGGTGACTCCGGAGAAGTCAACCACATAGAGCCCATTCTCAATGTACCCAACGAAAGACACATTGAGAGACTTGCTCCGCATGAGGATAACCATCTCCTTTTCGAAGACAACGGTATAACCCAAACAAGTTAAAGAATGGACGGAGATCAAGTTGAAACCTAGGGACTCGACAAGCAAAACATTCACAAGTGTGATGTCCGGTGCCACTACCACCTTGCCGAGCCCTATTACCTTAGACTTTGAATTGTCACCATATGTAACGGTCATTTGATCATCATTAGGCTTCAACTCCGTTACAATTTCCTTGCTTCCGGTCATATGACTAGTGCACCCACTATCAATTATCCATTTCGATCCTCCGGAAGCAAGTCCCTCGGATGTCTTTGCCATGAGACATCTTGAATTCTTGATGATGGGGCTCTCGTTTGGTGAGGAGAAGAGTGACAGAGGTGTGGAAGAAATGGCTAGTGCGGCCACTTGCGTTGGAGTATCCTCCTTATCACTATCTTCATCATTGGTGGGATATTGCTCTTGAGTTACCAAGACAATATTTTGGTTCTTCTTGAAGTAGGGCTTCTTCATGGGCATGGGCCCTTTGCCCTTCGTCTTGGCCACGAGCCTCCCACCATGATCCTCTCTTCTCTCCCATGGGCAATCTGCAACAAAGTGGCTTTTGTCATCACAATTATAGCAAAGCCTCACCTTGTTGAATGGCTGTCCTCCATTGGAGGGAAACTTCTTGTCAATCCTCGCTTTGGCCCTTCCGGGGTTCTTCCAAAACGTTCTTGCCGCAAGACCCATGTGTTGAGTAAGAGTACTTGAGAGGGTCTCACTAGATAGCTCGACTTGATCATCATACTCCTCTTCATCTTCTTCTTCAACGGTGGCCTTCAAGGAAATTGAGGCATGCTTGTGCATCCCTATGGCTCTAGCTCTTGCATCTTGTGCAATCTTGGAGGCCACCTTGTATGCGGTCATCTCTTGCATGACTTCATTGGATGTCATCTTTGCGAAGTCATGTCTCCCTTGGAGTGTCTTCAAATCCGTTTCCTCAAAGGGCAAGAGAGCGGTCACAAACTTCCTCTTGATCCAAGCATCATCAATGTAGACCGCCCCGAGGTTCTTGAAGGAGTTGGCAACCAACACCAACCTCCGGTACATGTCCTCGTGGCTTTCTCCATCCAACTTGTAGAACCCTTCCACCTCATTGCATAAGGCATCATACCGGTTCTTCTTCATGCTCTCATTCCCGATGAAGATGTCGGAAAGAGCATTCCAAACTTCTTTGGCGGTGGAGAATTGTTGAATGATCGCCATGTCCTTCTCTCCAACGGCCATTTGGAGTTGATGAAGAGCGGTGGCGTTGAGTTGGCTATCAACCACCTCTCTTCTTGTCAAGTTGGTTGGATCATGGGGCTTGTATCATTCTTCAATGATGCGCCATAGCTCAATGGAGGCACTACATAGATGAGACTTCATTAGAAATTGCCATTGAGAGAAATGAGTAGGTTTAAGCTTAGGAGGATCACTTCTAAAGTTTACATGAGGGTGAGGGATAGGAGGGTTAGGAGAGTAATTATGGTTGACATTATTAAATTCCTCTCCTTTGGGGGTGTTAGAGGAGCTAGGTGATTCATCATTTTCCGCCTTCCCGAGGGAAACACTTGGAGTTACATCTTTAGACCCATCCGAAGATGAATCCTTAGAGTTCTCAGCATGCTCCTTAGGAGGAGGAGAGGGAGAAGTAGCCTCGGGCTCCTTAGACTTCAAGAGTGCCATGAGCATCTCATTCATCTTGAGGAGTTGGGCCTCCAAGGACGATCTCATATCAATAAGATCGGCCATGGTTGCCCCTTTGGCTAACGCCTCCTTCTCCGCCTCTCATTTCTCACGGGCGGCCCTCTCGGTATCGGATTCCGTCATCGTTGCACTTAGGCGGTTAAGCCCTTAAAAGTGAACCTGGCTCTGATACCAATTGAACGGGAATCTGGCACCTAGAGGGGGGGGGGGTGAATAGGTGCTATTACAAATTTTAGGTCTTTTCAAGTTTAGGCTCAACACAAAGGTAAATTCTCTAGATATGCAACTACGGTGAATTTACCTAAATGACAATCTAAGAAATAACAAGATAAACAAACTAACAAGACAAGCAAGTAAGGGGGCAAAGATAAGGGGATCCAAGTGAAGCACGCGGAGACGAAGATGTAATCCCGAGTTCCACCCAAGGGTGTACGTCTCGTTTTGAGAGGTGTGCGCTACCACAACAGGTTAGCCGCAACGCCACAGAGGCTCACCTTCTTCTCCGATGAACTCAACCACAAAGGTTGCGAGTCCACCTTCCACTATTGATCCGCTTTTAGGGCGGAGATCGAATACCTTACAAATGCTTGAGGCACGCACCCACAACTTAATTGGGGGCTCTCAAGATGACCACAAAAGGTCAAGGACCACAAAAGGTCAAGGACCACAAAAGGTCAAGGCAACACCAAGATTACAACAATGGTGAGCTAGGTTTTCCCACCGGAAACCCTAGCCACGAAATCCCCAAGTGAATGAGGAGGAAATGCAAATCCCTTCGGTGAAGATGTAGATCCGGGCCTTCTCCTCCAATCCTCCAAAGATCAACGAATTTGGGTGGAGGGATTGGGAGATCTTGATGATTTGAGCTTTCAAGAATAGTAGGAGAGAGAAAAACTGAGAGCTAACTGTTCTTGAGTGAGTGAGACCCCCTCCCAATATCTGGCCGTTGGCTGCCTCGAGGACCCGGAAATTCCGGTATAAGTGACACCCGGAAATTCCGGGTCACTCGGAATATCCGAGTCAGTGAAATATCCGAGTTGAATTTCCGGTTGAGATCAGAACGTCTTCGACATCTTGACTTAGCCAAATTTCTGAGGGTGACTTGGAAATTCCGAGTCAGTGAAATTTCCGAGCTGAATTTCCGGTTGAAGTCAGAACCACATTGACATCTTGACTTAGCCAAATTTCTGAGGGTGACTCGGAAATTCCGAGTCAGTTAAATTTCCGAGTTGAATTTCCGGTTGAAGTCAGAACCACTTTGACATCTTGACTTAGCCAATTTTCTGAGGGTGACACGGAAATTCCGAGTCAGTGAAATTTCCGAGCTGAATTTCCGGTTGAAGTCAGAACCACTTCCTGACTTTTCCTTAGCCATTTTTCTGTTAGGTATAGGAGACCCGGAATTTCCGATCCTGGAAATTTCCGGTTCCAATAATCCGATTCTGGGAAGAATTCCAGAAACTCTTTTTCTCTACATTTTGGCTTTGGGATATGTGATATGGAATTCACCCAAACTGAAATACTTAGCAATAGGATTAGTATATCATTGGTATTGTTAACTAACACTCAAAATACTAGGGATTAAGAAATGTTCTTTCAAGCGCCCCCCTCCGTTCTTCTTCCCGTTAGCAGTAGAACAACTCCGGCGATGGCGCCGCCGCAATCGGGAGCTTTCCGGCGAACCGCGCCGCCCGTCTCTGACACGTTGCTTCTTAGATCGGACGGCTCGCGCTGCCGATCCGCGTCGAAACGGTACCCTCCAATGGGATTGCGCCACGTAGCCTGTCCATTATTCTTTTTCGCAGGATTTCTTATAAATAAAACAGAAAATAAGTAAAACTTAGAAAATTCATAACTTTTGATCTGTAAGTCCAAATTGGATAAACTTTATATCTACGGATAGCCCTGCTAGTGTAGATTATTTCTACATCATTTGTTTTTCCTTTTGATAAATTATAATTTGTGTAATTATCCGAGGTGTATTTCGGTTATTAAATCTATAACTTAAATAATAAAAATGCTTTTCTAATAAATTCAATTGTTATAGTGTTGTATTATTGTCCTCTGTACAGAAATATTAACATGGGTTTTATTTGAAGAATTACATAAAACAATAAACGTTGTAATTGTAGAATTCAAATTTGTGCTATATGTTTTAAATTATTTAATTGATAAATAAAATAAGAAAAACCTAGAAATTATAATTCATTCATTTAATAACAGAGGAAAAATTATTAATAAGTGTGTCCAAGTATCATTGCATATCATGCATGCATACATGTTTTTGTTTTTGGATATTTTAAGTGTTGTGTTTGAGTGGTTATTTATTTTTATGAATTGTTTGTTGCTAGATTGTGAAGAGGAGGAAGGATTATCTTGTGATTGTTATTCTTGTTGTGCTTGTTCCCTCTTGTTACCAAGGCAAGTGACATTCATAATCTACCCAATATTTTTCTATATGCATTAGTAGTATATTTTGAGTAGTATGCATGATAGGGATTTTTGAACTATCTTATAATGCTAAGTTAGTTTACACTTTAAAAATATCCTAATAGTGTGTAGCCATCTCTTCCCATGCAGCCATCAAAAGTTTTATTAGATACTTAGCTATGCTATAAAAAGTGTTTCCATACCATGCTATAGAAATATTGCTAAGTGTTAAACTTTCAATGCACACCTGGGTGGAATTGGTTGTATGGTTTATGTTGAGTGGCTTTTGGGACTATGCTTGTGGTTGTCGTTGCCTAGGATGAATGTATATTCTACTTAGGGCCATGAGCATGGTGGTTGTCACCCAGAAGCGCACTTTTGGACGGCCACCCAGGAACAAAGAGATTTCTAAGTCCCTCCAAGTTTAGAAGCTCCCCGTGCAGCCTTTTGACAATGGGCTCTGTCTAGAATGATTAAGTTGTGGGAGTGCAACCTGTCAGCTTGACAAGCAGATGTAGAGTTGGTAGGTGGAACGGGTCTTGCTAGTATGGTTGCATTCTTCTTCTGAAAGTTCTTGTCTCAATTCTCTCCTTTCCTTAATGCACTCCGCGTGTATAGGATGTTTGGGTTAATTGAGTCTGAAGGTGAAAGTGCACAACCTCTGCAGAGTCGACAATCTGAGTACTTAGCCGTGTCCCCGGTGATGGACTACTTCGAGCAACTGGATAAGGATGGACGGAAGAATCTCATCATAGTTTTCATAAAGTAAAATTTGACTAAGGAAAGATTTACTGGTGCACTTGGGCTTCATCCCTTGGTGCCAATCCTTTGAGAAACAAAATTGTTTTACAAAAGATAGGAGAAAACTTGCTTTCTGCTAAATAGCCTACAACTCCACCAAGCCAAATATGCATATAGAATTAGACTTGCCATAAATTATCCA
Organism: Poa annua; assembly: GCA_026929855.1. Classification (NCBI taxonomy): domain Eukaryota; kingdom Viridiplantae; phylum Streptophyta; class Magnoliopsida; order Poales; family Poaceae; genus Poa; species Poa annua. The sequence continues at coordinate 9,231,072 of CM049432.1, forward strand.
CCATAGTCACTTGCCAATACTTCATTGTATTGACCTCCTTCGGGGGCTGCATATTCAAATGTGCAGGTAATTCTGATGAGGAATGAGATTGGACTCGAGTCTATACCCAACATGTCTGCCTGTGGCGCATGCTTGAAGATGAGGCTCATTGTTATTTGTTTTCGTTGTGAACTCTGAATTTTAGCTAGCCTTCATGGCTATGCAATTTGTAATAAAGCCATACTTGGCTATTATTTTTGGATCGCGTTGTAGCAATTTAATACTTATGCAATGATACTTTATATTTTGTACTGTGGTGCTAGCAGTGATCCAGGGACTAGCACATAACACAGGTGTTCCAACTTTAATAAGAGTTGGGGCGCTACACATGCATACAAGAATTAATACTCTCCACATAAGCATAGTCATTCTTATTAATTGTAGTGGGAGCAAATTTAACAAAATAGCTATCATTATTATTCTCATCACCATAATCATCAAATATATGAGGCATATTGTAATCATAATTAATTTTCTCCTCAATAGTAGGTGGACCAAAAATATCTCAATGATTATAATTATCATATATTGGAGGCAAGGTATCATCAAAGAAAAGTTTCTCCTCCGTGCTTGGGGGACTAAAAATATGTAACATCCCAAATTTTGCAAAAATTTAAAACTTTGCATTCATGCATCATTCATCATTAGGCATAAAACTACATCACAAAAAATATTAAATAAAAACTTCAAATTATATATTTAATTATTTAAATAATCTATAATTCCATAAAGTGTTTACTTGAAACTCCTTAAATAAATAAAATGTTATCAATTTATTTATGGGCAAGTATAATGTCAAAAGGTCCCATTTTTAATAACCTTTCCAAAACATATTTTTATGAATTTTTCTGAAAAGTTTTGAATAGGTTTAAAAATCATATTTGAAATCAGTATTTAAAAACAGATATTATCTTCATTTAAAAAGAAAAGGAAAACGGGCCGGCCCGTTGGCTATCTGCAGCGCACGCGTAGCGCAACGGCCTGCCAGCGGCCCAACGCCCCGCGCTCTCGCTCACAGTCGCTGACAGGTGGGACCCACCTGTCATCTTCCCCGCGGAGTCGTTCATCCCCAAATCACGCCTACGTCTCCGACCGAAAACGCCCGATTTGATTTCGTTTGAATGCGGCGATTTACTACTCCATTTACCTCGCCATTTTCCCCTACTAAAAGCCCCCGAGCTCCTCTGTGTTTTGCCCTAAACACCTCCTCCAAAGAGCCCCTGGGCTGGCCGCTAGAGACCCCGCTCTTCCGCCGTCGCCTTCGGTGAGAACCTCGCCGTGCGCGCAAACCTAGCCACCCCGTGCCGTCTCGTTGCTCCCTCTCGCTTTAACTTTTCCTTGCGAAGCTTTTTGACACGGTTTTGATCTTGTTTCCGCAGCGCAACACCGTGTCCGTGCTCGCCCGAGGAGAACCGCCGCCTCGTGCTACTCCGGCGAGCGATTACGCGAGGAGGAGTTCACGCCGGAGACCGCCACCTCGCCACCGTCCCCGCATCGATCTTCTCCACGTCTCGGTAAGACCCATCCATCCCGTAGGTCCCTAGCGAGCGAGCGCGTGCATTCCCGGCCGTGGCGCCGCCGCGGTCGGAAGTTTTTCCGGCGAACCGCGCCGCCCGCGCGTGGCCTCCGTTTTCGGACCGTTGGATCTAGATCCAACACATCTATATCCATTTAATCCCGAGCACTCGTTATTAAGGAGATCGGACGGCCCACGCTGCCGATCCGCGTCGAATCGGTACGGACGAATCAGATCGCGCCGCGTGGCCGATTCTTTTTCTATTTCGAATAAAATTTAGAAATTAAAACAGAAAACTATTAAAACTTGCAAAATTCATAACTTTTAATCTGTAAGTCCAAAATTGATAAACTTTATGTCATTGGAAGGCCCTGCTCATGTAGTTTATTTCTACATCATTTTTTTTCCCTTTGACAAATTATAAATTGTATAATTATCAGAGGAGTATTTCGGCCATTAAAATAATAACTTAAATAATAAAAATGATTTAGAAATAAATTTAATTGTTTTAGGATTGTATTATCTCCCTCTGTCCAGCAATATTAATAAATGGCTTAATTGAAGATTTCATAAAACAATAAAAGTTGTAATTATAGAAATCAAAGTTTTACTATATTATTTTAGAATTATTTAATTGATAAATAAAATAAGAAATACCTAGAAATTATATTTCATTCATTTAATGACAGAAAATAAAAATTATTAATAAGTGTGTCCTATTATCATAGCATATCATTCATGCATACATATTTATGCTTGGAGTTTTAAGTGTTGCATATTGTATTCAATTATTTTGTATTGCTTGTTGTTAGATTGTGAAGAGGAGGAAGGACTTGCTTGTGATTGTTATTCTTGCTGTGCTTGTGCCTCCTGTTACCAAGGCAAGTGACCTTCATATTTTATCCCATCTTTTCTGTATGCATAAGTAGTATATTTTGAGTAGTATGCATGATAGAAATTTTTGGATTTATTTTATAATGCTAAGATTGGTTATATTTTTACAAATATCCTAGTAGTGTGTAGCCACCCCCTTATCCTAATCAGCCATGAAAAGTTTTTAGTTGTTGCTTAGCTATGCTATGAAAATGTATACCATGTTATAGACATGCTTCTAAGTGTTGAAAATTAAGATACACTTTTGGGTGGAATTGGTTGTTTGGTTTATGTTGAGTGGCTTTTGGGACTATGCTTGTGGTTGTCGTCGCCTAGGATGAATGTCTATTCTACTTAGGGCCATGAGTATGGTGTTTGTTACCCAGAAGTGCACTTGTGGACGGCCACCCAGGAACGAAGAGATTACCAAGTCCCTCTAAGTTTAGAAGCTTCCCGTGCAGCCTTTTGACAATGGGCTCTGTCTAGAATAATTAAGTTGTGAGGGTGCAACCTGTCAGCTTGACAAGCAGATGTAGAGATGGTAGGTGGAACGGGTCTTGCTAGTATGGTTGCATCCTTCTTCTGAAAGTTCTTGTCTCAATTCTCTCCTTTCCTCAATACACTCCGTGTGTATAGGATTTTCGGGCTAATTGAGTCTAAAGGTGAAAGTGCACAACCTCTGCAGAGTCGACAAACTGAGTACTCAGCCGTGTCCCCGGAAATGGACTACTTCGAGCAACTGGACAAGGATGGGCAGAAGAATCTCAACACTGTTTTCGTAAAGTAAAATTTTGACTAAGGAAAGAATTGATGGTGCACTTGGGTTTTATCCCTTGGTGCCAAGTCTTGAGAAATAAAAGTGTTTTTACAAAATGATAGGAGAAAACTTGCTTTCTGCAAATAGCCTCCAACCCCACCAAGCCAAATATGCATATAGATTTTAGACTTGTCATTATACATCCCCCATAGTCACTTGCCAATACATCATTGTATTGACCTCCTTCGGGGGCTGCATATTCAAATGTGCAGGTAATTCTGATGCTGAATGAGTTTGGCTCGAGTCTACTCCCAACATGACTGCCTGTGGCGCATGCTTGAAGATGAGGCTCAATGTTATTTTCGCTTTCGTGTGAACTCTGAACTTTAGCTTGCCTTCATGGTTATGCAACTTGTAATAAAAGCCATACTTGGTTATTATTTTTGGATCTCGTTGTAGTAATTTTAATACTTATGCAATGGTACTTTATATTTTGTACTGTGGTGCTGGCAGTGATCCAGGGACTAGCACATAACATAGGTGTTCCAACTTTAATAAAAGTTGGGGTGCTACAAAATGGTATCAGAGCAAAGTGTTGCCTGTAGGTTCGAGCCCTAGGATTGGTTAAGCCCCTTTTTGGTCATAATGTTACCATCTTTGAAGTATGTTGGATTCTAACGGCATAGTGGGATGAAGCGGCCCGGGACAAACTTTACATGTCCGCGTACATGAGACTTGTTCCACAATATAAGTGGTTGGCCGGGTGTCTGTCTCTCTCACTATAGTGAAAAATCCAATTTACGAAGAGTTGTTAATATCTGTTGATCACCTTAGGATTTTGACTTAGTATTCTTCTAAATTAATAATACACACCATGACTAGTACTTCCTTATCTTATAAAATTCTTGTTTTAATTCCTTTCTTTCTACCTAAAGGATGACGAGCATTCACTTCACCACCGCGAAGGACTTCGAGAACACCCGTTTTGGCTGTTACCTTCTCGACATCAGCGAGAAGATAGGGTTACCACTACCCCAAGTCAAGGGCTTCATCCTGAAGAAATTTAACAAAGAGGGTTACTGGGGATTAAAAGCAACTCAGCCAGGACGTGGAGAGGAGCCCCCACTGGAGATCAAAATGGTTAGCGACTCCAAAGACAAAGGACTCAATCTAGTCATGCAAGATTTGATTGGGCACCTCTGCGGACGCTACAGCACAGAGTTGAGGGGCCACTACTCCATTTTATTTGGATGGAGAAACGAGGATGGAGAACCTTACCTGTTTGATGTCGGAGAAAGAGGCAAGGCAAAACCCCTTAGTCTTTATTTCCAGGAGCTGGAAATCCTTGTCACTGAACTGAATGAAGATCGACGCACGGAGCTCCTGAAGAACGATGAGTTATGTGCCCTACTTAAGGAGAACGAAGAGAAGGTGAAGGCTCAAGAGGAAGTGACTAAGGCGCAAGAAGAGAGGTTCGCTGCACAAGAGGAGAACAACAGGAGGCAGGAGAAAAGAGTTCAAGAGAAGAACAAGACTATCAGGGAACAAAAGGCAGAACTCGAGAGCAATGAAGTCGAGTTCGAGGCTGATAGTCATTTGATCAAAAGGCTTCGTACTGAGAAGAGAGAGCTGCAAGAAAAGAACCTTGCCCTGGAGAAAGAAGTGAAGGAACTCAAGGATGTACTCGCCAATGAAGGAATCGAGATTCAGGAAATTGAAGAGGAGGAAGAGGACATGGTCGAGTAATTAGTTAGTGAGACTACCATTTATCATACACCTCATTATCTTAGTCTTGTATTGACCTACCAACTTGTGGTAAGACAGTACTTTCCTTTGTATCCTCGGAACCTAGCGAGTTTATTTTCTAAACTTTTATATCGCTTTTCTTAAACCAAAGGTTTTGATTTGTTTGCTGATTGTTTTTATGAGTGGTGTGTTGATTGATGGTGTGCTTGACTGGATTGTTTTGTGCATGGGTAGGATTCCTCCTTATAGTTCTATCTATCCTTTACTCATCCATGCTAAAACCCCACAGATGCCTCCACGTCGTGATACCGACAACAACGAAGCTATGCAACAACTGATGGCAGCTCAAGCCCAACTGATGACTATGATGACCCAGTTCATTGCCGCAACCAACAACAACAATAATAGCAACAATAACAACCACCCACCACCACCACCTCCAATGGACAGACTTGCAAGATTTCTCTGGCTTAGACCTAATAAGTTCTCCTCTGCTACTGAACCAATAGTGGCGGATGACTGGCTCCGTTCGGTCAACAAGGACTTAGTAACCTGTGAGTGTTCTGAGGCAGAAAAGGTGAGGTTCACTGCTCACCTATTGGAAGGACCTGCTGCCATGTGGTGGGAGACCTATCAAGTGACCCATCCCTTGGATGGCATGACTTGGGATGCGTTCAAGGATGGTTTCCGCAATGCTCACATTTCCTCTGGCATAATGAACCTGAAGAAAGAGGAATTTCGTAGCTTGAGGCAGGGAGGTAGAACTCTGAAGGAGTATATGGATGACTTATGTATGCTATCAAGGTATGCACCAGAGGACATCGACACTGATGCTAAAAGGAAGGACAAATTCCTTAATGGACTTAGGGGGGAACTAAAGATACCCTTGTCTGTGGCATATGCTCCTAACTATCAAATTCTGCTGGATCAAGCAATCACTCTGGACAATAACATAAGAAAGGAAGAGAATAGGAAGAGGAAGTTCGGTGCAAGTAAGGGTAACTCTGAAGGAACTCACAAGAAACCACACACCTCTGAAGTCAGTGGCCATAAACCCTGGAACTACTCCAACAGTGGTAGTGGCCAAAAGCATCATGGTCATAACCACAATGGAGGATACAAAGGAAACAATGGAGGGTACAAAGGAAATAATGGTGGGTTCAAGGGAAACCATCACCATGGCCAAAATCATGGGAATGGTAATCCCCGTCCTAACTATGAAGGGAAGAAAGGCTTGTCTAATGTGACTTGCTTCAAGTGCAAGAAGACAGGACACTATGCAACTGAATGCCCAGAGAGGAAGGCTGGTGAAAATTCCAAGCCCAATCATTTCCAGAAGGGGCAAGTAAATCACATCAATGTGGAAGAAGTTCATGATGAACCTGATGCTGTGATTGGTAAGTTCCTGCTCAATTCCTTTCCAGCATTAGTCTTATTTGATACTGGAGCATTGCATTCATTCATATCAAGAGCTTTTGTAAACAAACATGGGCTAGCTGAGAAAAGCTTAGGAAAACCTATTAGAGTGAGTTCACCTGGGGGTGAGATGATAGTAAATTCGGGCTGTAGACAGTTAGATTTAAGGATTGGAAAATATCTTTTCCCAGCAGACTTAGTCATCCTAGAAACCCAAGGTTTGGATGTTATCATCGGAATGGATAGGATGACCCGTTTTGAAGGGATCATAGACTGTGCAAATAGAGCTATCACCCTCACCACCCCCGAAAAACAAAAGATTAAATTCAGATCAACTTTCGAACTTAAGAAAGTTAGGCTAAATTCTCTTAAGGGGGTTAGCCTTGGTGATGTGCTGATTGTCCAAGAGTACCCAGATGTATTCCCAGAAGAATTACCAGGAATGCCACCCGATAGAGATGTGGAATTTTTCATTGAACTGAAACCGGGTACCGGACCAATAGCTAAGAGACCTTACCCTATGGCTGTCGATGAACTAAAAGAACTCAAGAAGCAACTGGAAGAACACCTTCTGAAAGGATTTAGCCGTCCAAGTTCTTCGCCCTGGAGAGCACCAGTTCTTTTTGTCAAAAAGAAAGATCAAACTCAGAGACTAGTCACGGACTACACAGATATAAATGAACACACCATCAAGAACAAGTATCCGTTACCCAATAAAAATGAATTATTTGATCAACTGAAAGGTGCATGTGTCTTCTCCAAGATTGATCTTCGATCAGGTTATCTTCAAATGAAGGTTAGAGAGATGGATATACCAAAGACATCGTTTGTTACAAGATATGGCTCATATGAGTATACAGTAATGCCATTTGGATTAACCAATGCTCCAGCTTATTTCATGAATATGATGAATAAAGTGTTCATGGATTTTCTGGACAAGTTTGTGGTGGTGTTCATAGATGACATTCTGATCTACTCCGAGAGTCACAAAGAACATGAAGAGCATTTGCGCCTAGTATTGCAAAGACTACGTGAACATAAGTTATATGCCAAATTCAGCAAGTGTGAATTTTGGTTGGAACAAGTCGCATTTTTAGGACACATAGTATCCAAGGAGGGTATAGCAGTGGATCCTGAAAAGGTTTCAGCTGTAACCAATTGGGAGCCACCAAAGAATGTGGGAGAATTACAGAGTTTTCTTGGTCTAGCAGGATACTACCGAAGATTTATAGAAAACTTTTCCAAAATCGCCAAGGCACTGACGGAATTATTAAAGAAGGAGAAGAAATTTGAGTGGACTGACGCATGCGAAGCCAGTTTTCAGGAGTTGAAGAAACGACTAGTTTCAGCCCCAGTTCTATGCTTACCTGATTTAGAGAAAGAATTCCAAGTTTATTGTGATGCTTCACGCCAAGGCCTAGGAAGTGTGCTGATGCAAGAAGGCAGAGTGGCATCTTATGCCTCTAGACAGCTCAAGAAACATGAAACAAATTATCCCACTCATCTCGAGTTAGCCTTCGTAGTACATGCCCTGAAAACTTGGAGACCCTACCTAATGGGAAAAAGATGCGAAGTGTTACCACAAAAGTTTGAAGTATATTTTTACTCAGAAAGAATTGAACATGAGGCAGAGAAGATGGTTAGAACTTATCAAGGATTATGATTTAAGCCTTCAATACCATCATGGAAAGGCTAATGTAGTAGCTGATGCCCTGAGTCGAAAGGTTTATGTGAATGGCCTCACGGCAGGAGAAATACCTGAGGATTTATGCAAGGCATTCAAGGACCCCGATTAGAGGTGGTACCAGAGGGTTTTGTAGCCTCGTTAGTAGTACAACCAAATTTGATGGACCAGATACGTGAACCTCAGAAGGGAGACAAAGATATTGATGAAATCAAAGTCAACCTGAGAGCAGGAAAAGCCAAGGGATTTCATGAAGATGAGCAAGGAACCTTGTGGTTTGAAAAACGTATATGCGTGGCAAATGATCCTGATCTTAGGAAGTTAATTCTGCAAGAAGCCCATGAAACACCTTATTCCATTCATCCAGGAAATACCAAAATGTATATGGATGTGAAGGAGAGATTTTGGTGGAACAATCTAAAAACAGAAATAGCAGAATATATCGCTTAGTGCGATGTATGCAGTCGAGTAAAGGCTGAGCATCAGAAACCAGCAGGACTTTTGCAACCCTTGAAGGTACCGGATTGGAAGTGGGATTCTATTGGGATGGATTTCATCACCGGGTTACCAAGGACCAGATCAGGGTATGATTCTATTTGGGTTATTGTTTGTCGCTTAACCAAAATAGCTCACTTTATACCCGTGAAGACAACCTATACCAGCGCAAAGCTAGCCGGTATTTACATGAAGAGAATTGTGTGCCTACACGGCGTCCCCAAGAGTATCTTGTCCGATAGAGGGACCCAGTTCACATCTCATTTTTGGAAGCAGTTGCATGAATCACTGGGAACCAGATTGGAATTCAGTACAGCATTTCACCCGCAAACAGATGGCCAGACTGAAAGAGTAAATCAGATTTTAGAAGATATGTTAAGATCTTGTGCGCTTGATTATGGGTCTAGTTGGGATGACAATCTACCCTATGCCGAGTTCTCCTACAATAACAGTTACCAAGCTAGTATTGAGATGGCACCATTTGAGGCTTTATATGGAAAGAAATGCACAACCCCATTGTTGTGGAGTGGTGTAGGAGAACGAAGTTTCTTTGGACCTGATATAATCCAAGAAGCAGAAGAGAAGGTCAGATTAATTAAAGATAGATTGAAGATAGAACAGTCACGCTAGAAAAGCTATGCGGATTCTAAACGTAGAGAAGTCGCCTACGAGGTGGGTGATAGAACCTATCTTAGAGTGTTGCCACTCCGGGGTGTAAAGAGGTTTGGAATTAAAGGAAAGCTAGCACCGCTATTCATCAGACCATTCAAAATTCTTTCTCGCAAGGGTGAAGTGGCATATGAGTTAGAACTACCAGAAGCCCTGTATGCGGTTCATAATGTGTTCCATGTCAGTCAATTGAAGAAATGTCACCCCGAAATGATGGGAGTTTCCTTAAAGGATACTGTACCCCTCGAAGAAGTACAATTGGAAAGTGACCTGACCTACGAAGAGAAACCCATCAAGATATTGCAGACCGCAGAAAGAGTCACCCGTACCAAAACCACCAAGTTTTGTAAAGTCCAATGGAATCATCATACCGAGGAAGAAGCCACCTGGGAACGAGAGGATGACCTCAGATAATACCACCCACACCTATTTGCTGACCTTTCCGAAGCTCGAGGGCGAGCTTCCTCTTAAGGGGGTTAGTCTGTAACATCCCAAATTTTGCAAAAATTTAAAACTTTGCATTCATGCATCATTCATCATTAGGCATAAAATTACATCACAAAAAATATTAAATATAAACTTCAACTTATATATTTAATTATTTAAATAATCTATAATTCCATAAAGTGTTTACTTGAAACTCCTTAAATAAATAAAATGTTATAAATTTACTTATGGGCAAGTATAATGTCAAAAAGTCTCATTTTTAATAACCTTTCCAAAACATATTTTTATGATTTTTTCTGAAAAGGTTTGAATAGGTTTAAAAATCAGATTTGAAATCAGTATTTAAAAACAGATATTATCTTCATTTAAAAAGAAAAGGAAAACGGGCCGGCCCGTTGACTATGCCTGCCAGCGGCCCAACGCCCCGCGCTCTCGCTCGCAGTCGCTGACAGGTGGGACCCACCTGTCATCTCCCCCGCGGAGCCGTTCGTCCCCAAATCACGACCACGTCTCCGACCGAAAACGCCCGATTTGATTTCGTTTGAATGCGGCGATTTACTACTCCATTTACCTCGCCGTTTTCCCCTAATAAAAGCCCCCGAGCTCCTCCGTGTTTTGCCCCAAACACCTCCTCCAAAGAGCCCCTGGGTTGGCCGCTAGAGACCCCGCTCTTCCGCCGTCGCCGTCGGTGAGAACCTCGCCGTGCGCGCAAACCTAGCCACCCTGTGCCGTCTCGTTGCTCCCTCTCGCTTTAACTTTTCCTTGTGAAGCTTTTTGACACGGTTTTGAACTTGTTTCCGCAGCGCAACGCCGTGTCCGTGCCCGCCCGAGGAGAACCGCCGCCTCGTGCTACTCCGGCGAGCGATTACGCGAGGAGGAGTTCACGCCGGAGACCGCCACCTCGCCACCGTCCCCGCATCGATCTTCTCCACGTCTCGGTAAGACTCATCCATCCCGTAGGTCCCTAGGACGCGAGCGCGTGCATTGCCGGCCGTGGCGCCGCCGCGGTCGGAAGTTTTTCCAGCGAACCGCGCCGCCCGCGCGTGGCCTCCGTTTTCGGACCGTTGGATCTAGATCCAACGGATCTAGATCCATTTAATCCTGAGCGCTCGTTATTAAGGAGATCGGACGACCCACGCTGCCGATCAACGTCGAATCGGCACGGACGAATCAGATCGCGCCGCGTGGCCGATTCTTTTTCTATTTCGAATAAAATTTAGAATTTAAAACAGAAAACTATTAAAACTTGCAAAATTCATAACTTTTAATCTGTAAGTCCAAAATTGATAAACTTTATGTCATTGGAAAGCCCTGCTCATGTAGTTTATTTCTACATCATTTGTTTTTCCCTTTGAAAAATTATAAATTGTCTAATTATCAGAGGAGTATTTCGGCCATTAAAATAATAACTTAAATAATAAAAATGATTTAGAAATAAATTTAATTGTTTTAGGATTGTATTATCTCCCTCTGCCCAGCAATATTAATAAAATGGCTTAATTGTATTATCTCCCTCTGCCCAGCAATAATTGTTTTATAGAAATCAAAGTTTTACTATATTATTTTAAAATTATTTAATTGATAAATAAAATAAGAAATACCTAGAAATTATATTTCATTCATTTAATGACAGAAAATAAAAATTATTAATAAGTGTGTCCTATTATCATAGCATATCATTCATGCATACATATTTATGCTTGGAGTTTTAAGTGTTGCATATTGTATTCAATTATTTTGTATTTCTTGTTGTTAGATTGTGAAGAGGAGGAAGGACTTGCTTGTGATTGTTATTCTTGCTGTGCTTGTGCCTCCTGTTACCAAGGCAAGTGACCTTCATATTTTATCTCATCTTTTCTATATGCATAAGTAGTATATTTTGAGTAGTATGCATGATAGGAATTTTTGGATTTATTTTATAATGCTAAGATTGGCTATATTTTTACAAATATCCTAGTAGTGTGTAGCCACCCCCTTATCCTAAGCAGCCATGAAAAGTTTTTAGTAGTTGCTTAGCTATGCTATGAAAATGTATACCATGTTATAGACATGCTTCTAAGTGTTGAAAATTAAAATACACTTCTGGGTGGAATTGGTTGTTTGGTTTATGTTGAGTGGCTTTTGGGACTATGCTTGTGGTTGCCGTCGCCTAGGATGAATGTCTATTCTACTTAGGGCCATGAGTATGGTGTTTGTTACCCAGAAGTGCACTTGTGGACGGCCACCCAGGAACGAAGAGATTACCAAGTCCCTCTAAGTTTAGAAGCTTCCCGTGCAGCCTTTTGACAATGGGCTCTGTCTAGAATAATTAAGTTGTGAGGGTGCAACCTGTCAGCTTGACAAGCAGATGTAGAGATGGTAGGATGAACGGGTCTTGCTAGTATGGTTGCATCCTTCTTCTGAAAGTTCTTGTCTCAATTCTCTCCTTTCCTCAATACACTCCGTGTGTATAGGATTTTCGGGCTAATTGAGTCTAAAGGTGAAAGTGCACAACCTCTGCAGAGTCGACAAACTGAGTACTCAGCCGTGTCCCCGGAAATGGACTACTTCAAGCAACTGGACAAGGATGGGCAGAAGAATCTCAACACTGTTTTCGTAAAGTAAAATTTTGACTAAGGAAAGAATTGATGGTGCACTTGGGTTTTATCCCTTGGTGCCAAGTCTTGAGAAATAAAAGTGTTTTTACAAAATGATAGGAGAAAACTTGCTTTCTGCAAATAGCCTCCAACCCCACCAAGCCAAATATGCATATAGATTTTAGACTTGTCATTATACATCCCCCATAGTCACTTGCCAATACATCATTGTATTGACCTCCTTCGGGGGCTGCATATTCAAATGTGCAGGTAATTCTGATGCTGAATGAGTTTGGCTCGAGTCTACTCCCAACATGACAGCCTGTGACGCATGCTTGAAGATGAGGCTCAATGTTATTTTCGCTTTCGTGTGAACTCTGAACTTTAGCTAGCCTTCATGGCTATGCAACTTGTAATAAAGCCACACTTGGCGATTATTTTTGGATCTCGTTGTAGTAATTTTAATACTTATGCAATGGTACTTTATATTTTGTACTGTGGTGCTGGCAGTGATCCAGGGACTAGCACATAACACAGGTGTTCCAACTTTAATAAAAGTTGGGGTGCTACAAAATATCATGCTCATGAAAACCAACTTCCCCAAACTTAGACTTTTCCATATCCTTAGCAATAATGGCGTTCAAAGAATTTATACTAATAACATTACTACCATTAGTATACAAACAAATTCCATAGGTTTTTTAATTTTCTCTTCAAAAGTATCATGTCCTAATGCAATATAAATTTCGTAAAGATCTCTAGTTTTGTTGTTGTTTTCCATTAGCCTAACTAGTGAAAATAAAAACAAGAAACAAAAAGTAATAACTGCATAATCTAAAGGAGATGCCTTCAAGCGCTCACCTCCCCGCCAACGGCGCCAGAAAATAGCTTGATGTCTACGCACACTTCTATTCTCGTAGACAGTGTTGGGCCTCCAAGAGCAGAGGTTTGTAGAACAACAGCAAGTTTCCCTTAAGTGAATCACCCAAGGTATATCGAACTCAAGGAGATAGAGTTCAAATATATTCCTCTCAAGCAACCCTGCAATTAAGATACGAGAAGTCTCTTGTGTCCCCAACACACCCAATACACTTGTCAGATGTATAGGTGCACTAGTTATGCGAAGAGATAGTGAAATATAAGTAATATGGATGATTACAAGATTGCCATCTGTAATAAAAATGGTAGCAAACAAACATGTAGCAGAACTTGTTGGAAACGGTGTTTCAATGCTTAGAAACAAGGCTTAGGGATCCTACTTTCACAAGTGTACATTCTTAACAATGACATCAAAGTTAAATAAATAAACACTACTCTCAAACACTCTCATGTTGGATAACAAACACCATTCATTGTGTAGGGCTACAAGAGCACCCTCAAAGTCAGAGTAAACTAACACCAACAACTTCATAAAGAAATCACACACGGTGCACACACTGTCACCGTTACACACGTGAATAATCCCAGAGTTCATATTTAAGTAACCTCTAGAGTGCATACATATAAAGAGTAGCATCACATATTCAACTAGATTACAAATCTCATGATCACATAAAAGATCATATCATGGGAGAGAGAGAGATAAACCACATGGCTACGGTAGATCCCGCAGCCCCGGAGGAGAACTACTCACTCCTCATCATAGGAGTCAGCAACGGCGAGTGAGATGGCGGTGGAGTCGATGGAGATGGCTCCGGGGGCAATCCCCGTCCCGGCAGGGTGCCGGAACAGAGACTTTTGTCCCCTGAATCTTGTCTTTGATGGTGGCGCCGCTCTGGTCCCGTGGAGGAAAAAATGGACATCGTGCAATTTTTAGGTTTTTGGGGTACTTATAGGCGAAAGGGTGAAGGCGGTGGAGGGCCGAGGCCACGTCACCACCTGCTCGCGCGGCCCAGAAGGGAGCCGCGCCACGGGGTGGTGATGGCCCCTTGATACGTCTCCAACGTATACATAATTTCGTGTGTTCCATGCTATGTTATATCATATTATTACATGTTTTATATGCATTTTATATAGTTTTATGCATTTTCTGGGACTAACCTACTAACAAGATGTCACAGTGCCAGTTCCCTGTTTTCTGCTATTTTTTGTTTCAGAAAAGTACTTAAGGAAATATCCGCCAAATTGGAAATAAATCAACCAGGAATTATTTTTGGAATATTTGCGTTCTAGGAAGCCGAAGAGGAGACGAAGACGATGCTCGAGGGGCCCACATCATGTCTTGGCGCTACTCCCTTTCTAGCCGCGCCGGGAGGTGACGTGGGGCCCACGGAGGTCCACCGCCTTCGCCCTTTCGCCTACATATACCCCTTCGGCCAAAAACCCTAGGACGTTAGACGATTTTTCCTCCACGGGTCCCGAACGCCGCCACCATCGCCGACAAGATTCGAGGGACATAAGTCTCTGTTCCAGCACCCTGCCGGGACGGGGAATTGCCCCCGGAGCCATCTCCATCGACTCCACCGCCATCTCCACCGCCGTTGCTGACTCCTATGATGAGGAGTGAGTAGTTCTCCCCCGGGGCTGCGGGATCTTTGTAAGCCATGTGGTGTATCTCTCTCTCCCATGATATGATCTTTTATGTGATCATGAGCTTTGTAATCTAGTTGAATATGTGATGCTACTCTTTATCTATTATGCACTCTAGAGGTTACTTAAATATGAACTCCGGGATTATTCACGTGTGTAACGGTAACAGTGTGTGCACCGTGTGTGATTCCGTTTATGACATTGTTGGTGTTAGTTTACTCCGACTTTGAGGGTGCTCTTGTAGCCCTACACAATGAATGGAGTTTGTTATCCAACATGAGAGTGTTTGAGAGTAGTGTTTATTTATTTAACTTTGATGTCATTGTTGAGAATGTCCATTGGTGATAGTAGGATCCGTAGGCCTTGTTTCTAAGCATTAAAACACCGTTTCCAACAAGTTCTGCTACATGTTTGCTTGCTGTCATTTTTATTACAGATTGCAATTGCTACTTATAATCATCCATATTACTTGTATTTCACTATCTCTTCGCATAGCTAGTGCGCATATACATCTGACAAGTGTATTGGGTGTGTTGGGGACACAAGAGACTTCTCGTATCTTAATTGCAGGGTTGTTCGAGAGGGTTATCTTTGACCTCTACCTCCCTGAGTGAAGGGGTTCCGGTGTAGAAAACAATAATTTTTCTAGCGAATGAAACCCTAACTAGTCATGTGATAACGGTGGTGGAACGGGTTACATTACCTCCATGTAGACCGATAGCGGGGATTACGCTCCCGCATAAGCGTTGACGATGAAGTCGTACGTAGCCGACCTCGAGGTCGCGGAGAACTTGCCGCGACGATGTAGACGATGACACCGGGGGTGTCGACGATGACCTGCGTCGACAGGCGTCGGGTGGAAGATGGCGAGGCGCCGGCGGCAGGGGAGCGGCATGGCTGCTCGGTGGGCGAGACGACGTCGCCCAGGCTTCTTAAATGTGGCGCCTCCGAGCACTCGCAAACATACGGAGCTTAACAACAACACCCGGTCATTCAGATCCAGCTGAAATCGCAGGGGTAGAACTTTTCTTGAATCCCGCAAGGCAACGGCGCCCGGCGGTATAGCTTTGGTGGAGAAGGAGAGCAAAACGGGCGGAGAAGCAACTCGGCCGGCCTGCTATACAATTAACTGTATTTTTCTGTAATTAATCCAATTAATATGTCTTGCTATATAAAAGGGGGAAGGGGTGTGCAAACACCTTGCCTCCCCCATGTGGGACTAAAGGAGAGGGAGGGGGAGGCCGGCCGCACCAAGCATGGTGCGTGGTGGCCATAGGCCCCACCCCATGTTGGTTCGGCCCCCACATGGGCCCTTCTTGGCCCATTAAGTGGGCTTCCCCCTTTTTCTCCTTTTTAATTAATAATTAAATTAATATAAAATATATTTAATTCATAATTAATATATTTACATATAATTTAATCTCCCGTGACTCCGAAACATTTTCCGGACCACCCGAACATCTTTCGGACATTCCCGGAACCATTCCAGACCTTCCCGGAACTCCTTCCGGACCACCGGAACTCTTTCCGGATCATTTCTCTCTCTCCAATAAAATCCTATATTATTCCAGAACCTTTCTCCAGGTGTCGTTAAGACCTTAAGTTTGTTACGCTACGGTTCGAGAACACTCCAGACATGGTCGAGACACTCCGCTCACCAATGACCGCCAGGGATACCTGGACGGATATGACATCCCCTGTGCATTCTATGAATATCGTCGTTGAACCATAAACATGATATTCATTCCCTTTGTTTCTGCGATACTACCTTGTCCGAGATATGATCGTGAACATCCGATGTCCTTGTTGTATCCCGTTACCGACAAGGATTATTAACTCGTTTGTGATATTACATCTCCATGACCTAGTCATAAGCTGCGCAGCTATACAGATGCAATCTCACCGAGTGGGCCCAGAGTATCTTTCCATTACAAGAATGAACAAATCCCGCTCTTGATCCTTACGTCTCAACATACTCTCTCGGGATACCCAAGATGGACACCGTTATTGTCATGCTATGTAAGACACAACGTTTGATGCTCTCAAAGAACCCCAATGAAGTAGCAATAAGTACGGTCTCACGATCTAAGGAATAAGCTATCATATTACTCATCTATTGCAAATGACAAACATCGTAATACGATCTTATTGCAATACTTTGCGTATGTCCATCACCTTATTCAACTAATAAGATGACCCCATTGTCAACCGACGTTATTGTCCTTGATCGGGAATCTCGATCAACTGTTGCCCAATGGACTAGTTCATATAGAGGCTTACTAGGGACTCTGGTTGTCTATGTATCACACGTGTATTAAAAATTCTGATTAATACAGTTATAGCATAATACACAAACCTATTATAAACTTATGAGATAATGCAATAAATACTACTTATTTATTTGCCTCTAGGGCATATCTCCTTTACTGAGTTCGATATACCTTGGGTGATCCACTTAAGGGAAACTTGTTGATGTCCTACAAACCTCTGCTCTTGGAGGCCCAACACTGTCTAAAAGAATAGAAGCGTGCATAGACATCAAGCTATTTTCTGATATCGTTGCCATTTAAAATACCTATGAAAATTATTAAACGTGTTATGAATAACCGCTATGTAGGGGATGGAACTGTCCATCCAGGTGATCATTTGCTATTTTTACATGAATTATGCGAGTTGTTCAAGTGTGCATGTATTTCAATGGACAAAGTTAAGAAGAAATTATTACCTATATCACTTGGTGGAAGAGTTGCGGATTGGTTTAAATTGTTGAAGAATCAGCACTCTCTTGAATGGGAGGAGTTTGTATCTCTCTTTTATTTTAAATTTTATCCTCCAAGTGAGATTCACAAAGATCGTAATTCTATATATAATTTTTGGCCTCTTGAAGGAGAAAGCATTGCTCAAGCCTGGGGAAGGATGAAAACATTAATACTCAAATGTCCTAACCATGAGCTTCCTAATAATATAATTGTTAATAATTTTTATGCAAGACTTTCAGGACATTGCAAGTATTATCTAGATGCTTGTTCGGAGGGCTCTTTCACAAGTAAGAAGGTTGAAGCTAGATGTGATATCCTGAAACAATTCGAAGCAATGCTGAAAATTGGGAGATTGACAAGATCTTAGTACTAAATATGTATTGATTCTCATATTATTGTTGATTATTTTAGAACCTATGCTTCTGATATTAATGTTCCTAAAGAAAATTGGGACGTGTATCATGAACCTTTCAAAGACACTTGCATGGAAAATGAAATTGTTGTTAATGATTGCAATAAACATGCTCAAACTTCTGAAAATACTATTTCTTATAAGCATGTTAATTTTTGTGGAATCCATAGACCTTGTGGAATTAATCAAATTGAAGATGAATATTGTATCCATCATAGGAATGAAAATACTAGAGGTTGGTATAAAGTTTTAAGTGATCTTGGTAAAACGATTTGTGCCACCTATCCTTTTATTTGCGAACTTTGCTATGAAGACGGGCATTTCGAATTTCAATACTCAGGTTCTCATGAAGATATTGCAGGAGATTTTAGTGATAACATGATCACCTCTAATCCACATGATGAACTTACCTTATTTTTGGGGTGTGAAGAGATATCAAGAAAAACTTATTTGTTAATATGAGTGATATTGATATGAATGATTTGTTGCATGGATGTTATCTCTATTGTGTTAATAATTGCCATGCTAACACCTACATACAAAATATTATAAAAGATGAGACTTTACCAAAGTATGATAGGACTAATATGTGTTTTCATCTTATTAATGAAAGAGAGGAATCCTCCCAAATTTCTTCCATTGTTTCTAATACTAAACCAGATTATGTGGAGAAGCTTCCTTTCAAGCCTCTCCCTCCTAAAGAGGAAAAGAAGAAGAAAAAGGGAAAGAGGAAGAAGAAGAAGAGGAGTAAAAGGAGGGAGAGGAAACGGTATCTTCTTCCAAACTTGTTGCTCATGTTACAATTTATACTTATAATTCTGAATTTGATGATTCTGAACTTGATGATGTACCTATGCATGTTATTTATATTAGTGATCATGATTGGGATAAGCACACTTCTTTTGATATTGAAGATCTTTGGGATAATAATTCTGAAAATAATGATGTTAATAATTGCTGCACTATTAGTACTATTCATGTTCCTTACCATGATGATATAGAGAGCTCTGAGCTCGGGGATGAGGTGTTTGAAAATCTTTTTGCTACTAATGATTATATATTTGATACATCCTCTTCTAATAAAAATGATGACATGTTTGCAAATAAACACACTTTAGAGTATAACTATTCTATTGCTTATGATGATACTATGCCTCCGGTCTTTGATAATTATAAAGAATACTATGACATGGGTTATAATTACAATTTTACTTTTGAAACTTGTCATAATTATAGAGGAATCACTCAAACCAATCCTTCGCGTAGTCGGTGCAGTATGTCTGCCAAAGGGTGGCAACATCCATGATGGCAAGCATAGCATCGCTTTGGAAGAAGTGTTGCCACACCTTGCGTGTGTGTGTGTGAGGGTTGTAGTTTATATTGATATCAAATGAGTAATAAATAAACAAGTAGGTAAAACAAGGCAAAGCTTTCAATGATATAGTACTAGATAGCAATCAACTGTGCAAAGTAGATATTAGAGATGATTTAAGCTTCAAGCACAACAATATAATCATCTAATGCTTCCAACGAACATGACAACTTAATGAAAGGATCAAGTCAAGCAATATCAATATGCACGTAGAAGATCAATACTTTATTTGTTCAAAATAAACAAGCAAGTGTTCAACGTTGGTTCCTAGCACCAGGAGGTTATGGCTAAGAGAATGTTAACAGAGTTTTGGAAGGCCAACGGAAGAAAGGCTCACAAAGCTGCAAGTGATCATTAGACAAGAGAAAGTCTTACAATCGAAGCTATGCAAGGAGTACTGATTGGCACACAATGGATGCACATAGAGTTATAAGTATATGAAAGCTCTCCAATGGAACTAGTGGGGGTGCATCCAACTTGCTTTCTCACGAAAACCTAGAGCACTTTTGAGGAGGCTCATCATTCGAATATACAAGCCAAGTTCTATAGTGTAAAGTTCCCCACATAGTTATGCAACTAAGGCATGAAAACTCTCTCATATGGAGTAAAGGTGCTAAACATGAGCACAAATGATGATCATAAATGATACGGTGCTATAACATGAGCACAAGTGTGTGATAAAGAATAGTAATGTTGTCCCCTTATTTTATTTTAATTCTTTCTTTTTTCGCTTCTCTTTTTTCTATTTTTTTTCTTTTTTGTTTCTCCTTTTGATGGCCTCCATGGCTCTTTTCACTTTTACGGGTAAGCATCCTAATATGATATATGACAACACAGTAATGATGATATGACAACATACTGATGATACAAGTAACTAATATGAATGTGACATAATACGCATATGACAACGGTGCCTCTGCTAGCGAACAAGATGAAGATCTCCCACGAGTTTGGATGTACCCGCGAAAAATGCACCAACTGTCAATGTGAGAAAGGGCAATGCAAAGTACCGAAGAGGCTAGCAATATGGTGGTGGAAATGCCATGAAAACCGCAGTTTTATAACTCACAAGTAAAAAGATTCCAAATAAAAAATATGATCTCACAAGGCATAATAAAAATTACTCCTAGAAGGATTGTGGCGAATGACAAAGTCACCATTGGCTTCCCCAACCGTAGCGCATAACATAAAGTCATTACGGTTGCTTTAGGCAAATATAAGTCATATACCATTATGCAATCAACTGAAAATTTAAGTGTGGCACAACTTCAAGTTTTTCTAAACCAACCATTAATCATTCCACTTTACTAGACCATCATGTTCACCATTAAGCAAATTAATATCTCAAAACAACATAAATGATTCAAGTGATACAATTTAATGATCTACAAGATTATGTATCATTTAGTTATACCATCTACCACTTTTAGCATTTTCAGTTCTCAACCAAACACCAATCAACTTATTTAAAAGATAAAGTCTCCAAGTAATTAAACAATGAGATATAAGAGTATAATATAACAAAGCTAACATCTCTAACAAGAGATGCATGAAAACAAGAGCTAGAAAACAAACAATAACATGAAAAGAATACTCAACGAATATAAGTGAAGAATACAAGTATTCATAAGAAAAAGCGGAACGTGTCTCTCTCCCACACAAAAGAATGCAAGGATCCAATTTATTCAGAGAATGAAAATAACAAAAGAAAAAACAAAAACAAACAGACGCTTCAAGAAAAACACATAAGATGTGATGGAATTAAAATATAGTTTCACTAGAAAGGACCTGATAGTTTGTCGATGAAGAAGGGGATGTCTTGGGCATCCCCAAGCTTTGACGCTTGAGTCTTCTTGAAATATATTGGGGGTGAACCACCGGGGCATCCCCAAGCTTTGACGTTACTATCCTATTGATCACATAATATCATCCTTCTCTCTTGATCCTTGAAAACTTCCTCCACACCAAAATTAGAGTAACTTCATTAGAGGGTTAGTGCACAAAAAACTATGATATTATGTAGGAACACAATTGCTACCAATGCTACTGGACATTAGCTAAAGCCACTGATACTTTATAGGATAAAAAGATCCAATCAAAATAGAAAAAAGAGACATTGCAAAATAAATGACAGAATCTGTCAAAAACAGAACAATCCGTAAAGATGAATTTTTCGAGGCACTTAACTTGATCAGATCAGAAAACTCAAAACTGATGAAAGTTGCATATACATATGTGGATTATGTACAAGAAAGGGCAGATTTTTCTGACGTTCCAGTGAAGAGTTATGAATTTAACGATGAACAACAGAAATCTGTTTATGCTCAGGAATTGAAATTTAGCATCAACTTTCAACTAGAGGCATAACTTGACACAAGAATGCAATAAAATAAAGATACAAAGGAATTTCTACAGAGGTAGGACAAGTCCTTGACTCAACAAAATAAAATAACAGGAAATAAAATAGTGGGTTGTCTCCCAAAAGCTCTTTCTTTATAGCCATTAAGATAGGCATAGTGATTTTTATGATTCTCTCAAAAAAATGAGAGTTGAAAGACAAAAGAGAGCATCAAGAGGAAAATATCAAACACATTTAAGTCTAACCCTCTTCCTATGAAAAATAATCTTGTAAAGAAACAAGTCATGAAAGCACAAAGCAACAAACATAGGAGAGCAAAACAAGTGCAACTTTAAAAATTTCAACACAAAGAGGGGAAACTTAATATTGTTGAGATACATAAAACCATGTTTACCTCTCTCATAATAACTTTCAGTAGTAGAAATAAATTCAACCATATAAACACAAGAATCATTCCACTTAGATAATATAGGCACATAAAGAGGATCATTAAATTTATTTTCGAATTCATTAGCATGCTTCCCTCTTTCAAAATAGTTACTAAGATCAATATCAAGTTTAAGATCATGGTTGCAACAAAGGTTTGGAACTAGAAATAATTGCAAACCATATAAGTATTTCTCAACATAAGCATTTTTTTTGCTCCATGGTGTAATTAGGAGAATTCAAGAACAAAGTAGGACTCTCATGAGTAAGAGTACCATCACAAGAAGCAATTATATCATTTTTATCCTCAACATTTAAACATAGAGGATTATCAATAAGAATAGGACCATCATCTAAAGCATTATCATATAGATTATTTAGGTAACATTCCTCATTATCATTAATAAGTTCATTAGTAGCATCATGAATAAAGTTAACAATATAACTATCACTTAAAACATTGTTATCATGAGCCACATGCATACAAGAATTAATATTCTCCACAAAAGCATAGTCATTCTTATTAATTGTAGTGGGAGCAAATTTAACAAAATAGCTATCATTATTATTCTCATCACCATAATCATCAAATATATGAGGCATATTGTAATCATAATTAATTTTCTCCTCACTAGTAGGTGGACCGAAAATATCTCAATGATTATAATTATCATATATTGGAGGCAAGGTATCATCAAAGAAAAGTTTCTCCTCCGTGCTTGGGGGACTAAAAATATCATGCTCATCAAAACCAACTTCCCCAAACTTAGACTTTTCCATAGCCTTAGCAATAATGGTGTTCAAAGAATTTATACTTATAACATTACTTCCATTATTATGCAAACAAATTCCATAGGTTTTTAAATTTTCTCTTCAAAAGTATCATGTCCTAATGCAATATAAATTTCATAAAGATCTCTAATTTTGTTGTTGTTTTCCATTAGCCTAACTAGTGAAAATAAAAACAAGAAACAAAAAGTAATAACTGCATAATCTAAAGGAGATGCCTTCAAGCGCTCACCTCCCCGCCAACGGCGCCAGAAAATAGCTTGATGTCTATGCACACTTCTATTCTCGTAGACAGTGTTGGGCCTCCAAGAGCAGAGGTTTGTAGAACAACAACAAGTTTCCCTTAAGTGAATCACCCAAGGTATATCGAACTCAGGGAGGTAGAGTTCAAATATATTCCTCTCAAGCAACCATGCAATTAAGATACGAGAAGTCTCTTGTGTCCCCAACACACCCAATACACTTGTCAGATGTATAGGTGCACTAGTTATGCGAAGAGATAGTGAAATATAAGTAATATGGATGATTACAAGATTGCCATCTGTAATAAAAATGGTAGCAAACAAACATGTAGCAGAACTTGTTGGAAACGGTGTTTCAATGCTTAGAAACAAGGCTTAGGGATCCTACTTTCACAAGTGTACATTCTTAACAATGACATCAAAGTTAAATAAATAAACACTACTCTCAAACACTCTCATGTTGGATAACAAACACCATTCATTGTGTAGGGCTACAAGAGCACCCTCAAAGTCAGAGTAAACTAACACCAACAACTTCATAAAGAAATCACACACGGTGCACACACTGTCACCGTTACACACGTGAATAATCCCGGAGTTCATATTTAAGTAACCTCTAGAGTGCATACTAGATAAAGAGTAGCATCACATATTCAACTAGATTACAAAGCTCATGATCACATAAAAGATCATATCATGGGAGAGAGAGATAAACCACATGGCTACCGTAGATCCCGCAGCCCCGGAGGAGAACTACTCACTCCTCATCATAGGAGTCAGCAACGGCGATGGAGATGGCGGTGGAGTCGATGGAGATGGCTCCGGGGGCAATTCCCCGTCCTGGCAGGGTGCCGGAACAGAGACTTTTGTCCCCCGAATCTTGTCTTTGATGGTGGCGCCGCTCTGGTCCCGTGGAGGAAAAAATGAACATCGTGCAATTTTTAGGTTTTTGGGGGTACTTATAGGCGAAAGGGCGAAGGCGGTGGAGGGCCGAGGCCATGTCACCACCTGCTCGCGCGGCCCAGAAGGGAGCCGCGCCACGGGGTGGTGATGGCCCCTTGATACGTCTCCAACGTATACATAATTTCGTGTGTTACATGCTATATTATATCATATTATTACATGTTTTATATGCATTTTATATAGTTTTATGCATTTTCTGGGATTAACCTAGTAACAAGATGTCACAGTGCCAGTTCCCTGTTTTCTGCTATTTTTGGTTTCAGAAAAGTACTTAAGGAAATATCCGCCAAATTGGAAATAAATCAACCAGGAATTATTTTTGGAATATTTGAGTTCCAGGAAGCCGAAGAGGAGACGAAGACGATGCCCGAGGGGCCCACATCATGTCCTGGCGCGGCTCCCTTTCTAGCCGCGACGGGAGGTGGCGTGGGGCCCACGGAGGTCCACCGCCTTCGCCCTTACTCCTACATATACCCCTTCGGCCAAAAACCCTAGGACGTTAGACGATTTTTCCTCCACGGGTCCCGAACGCCGCCGCCATCGCCGACAAGATTCGAGGGACATAAGTCTCTGCTCCAGCACCCTGCCGGGACGGGGAATTGCCCCCGGAGCCATCTCCATCGACTCCACCGTCATCTCCATCACCGTTGCTGACTCCTATGATGAGGAGTGAGTAGTTCTCCCCCGGGCTGCGGGATCTACGGTAGCCATGTGGTTTATCTCTCTCTCCCAAGATGTGATCTTGTATGTGATCTTGAGCTTTGTAATCTAGTTGAATATGTGATGCTACTCTTTATCTATTATGCACTCTAGAGGTTACTTTAATATGAACTCCGGGGTTATTCACGTATGTAATGGTGACAGTGTGTGCACCGTGTGTGATTCCCTTTAAGACATTGTTGGTGTTGGTTTACTCCGACTTTGAGGGTGCTCTTGTAGCCCTACACATTGAATGGTGTTTGTAATCCAACATGAGAGTGTTTAAGAGTAGTGTTTATTTATTTAACTTTGATGTCATTGTTGAGAATGTCCACTGGTGATAGTAGGATCCCTAGGCCTTGTTTCTAAGCATTAAAACACCGTTTCCAACAAGTTATGCTACATGTTTGCTTACTGCCATTTTTATGACAGATTGCAATTGCTACTTATAATCATCCATATTACTTGTATTTCACTATCTCTTCGCATAGCTAGTGCACCTATACATCTGACAAGTGTATTGGGTGTGTTGGGGACACAAGAGATTCTCGTATCTTAATTGCAGGGTTGTTCGAGAGGGTTATCTTTGACCTCTACCTCCCTGAGTTCGATATACCTTGGGCGATTCACTTAAGGGAAACTTGTTGCTGTCCTTCAAACCTTTTCTCTTGGAGGCCCAACACTGTGTATAAGAATAGAAGTGTGCGTAGACATCACCCCTCGGTCGTCCACTTCGTCAATTCTTCGGTTTTTTCTGGAACGTTCCTTTTCCAAAAATAATTCCAGGATCTTTTATTTCCAATTACGAGAATATTTTCTGAAGTACTTTTCTGAAACCAAAAAAGCAGAAAACAGGGAATTGGCACTTTGGTACGTTAGTCCCAGAAAATGCATAAAACTATATAAAATGCATCTAAAACATGTAATAACATGATATAACATAGCATGAAACATAAGAAATTATAGATACATTGGAGACGTATCAACAGGCACCCAAAAGCGCAAGCAAGATACGCCGAGTTGCAGAAGAGGATGTAGACCTTGCTCTAGAAAGCCACAACCAATGATGCATCACCTCCGGTGAGCAATACTTCATGAGTTCCAAGGCGGCGTCTTCAAGAAAACCATGACACCAACGGCCGCCACCGCGTAATCCGAAGATCTTACATATCTCCCATAGCACAAAGGAGGACCCTAGAGAGATACGCCTCCAAGCAGGGGGGCGGGGGGCGTCGCTGTCGCGGTTTGGCAAGACTTCGGACAATACTTTCCTCTCGACACGATCTCTCTACCTCCCACATATGGTGGGAATCGCCGTAGAAACGACATCCACAACCCACATAGTGCCACTTGCCAATCACCACACCACCCTAATGACCGTGGTCACCAGCCAGCTCATGAACCACTAGCACCCTCGCCAACCATCGTGGTTTCCACTTTCCCGGGCCGCTTCCCTAGCGTCCAAACTCATCGAGCTGAATAGAAAACTGGGAGCCACCACAACAAGCTCCAACAAGACAAGTCTCGCTAGCAACATCATTCGTACTCAAGTTTGATCAAAGGTTCATTTTTTACATTAGTTTTTAGAAAAGGCCACATATGTCATTAGTTCGATCAAAGAGCCATTTTTGATTAAAAAAATACTCAAGTTGAAGAGAGGTTAATCCAAAGAAAAATCAAGTTCATATTTACCAAGTCAAGAAATCAGAAAAGAAAAGTAAGGGAAATACTCGGTGAGGCTCTGCACTTTTTTTTATTGATTGATTTAGTAATTTAGAGTTGATTGCTTTAGTGATTATAAGGAGTATAGGTTTAGAGTAAATGATTTAATGTGTAGATAATGAAATGTGTAGTGTCTAGTGTGTAGCTAGTCAACTTTCTTTGTTGAATTTATTAGGTTAATTATATTTAAGCTAGAATATATCCTGCGCGTTGCCACCGGATTATTTGTATTTGAAGATAGTGTTGAAAATATGTCGAGTAATAGAAAGAAAATGGATATGAAGTATAGCTAGAGATCATAATAAAGTTACAACATGTAGGCTTTTAAATAAGTGTGTTTTTATAGTACTATAACATTACACCGTGAAAGTGCACTCAACTAATTTTAAATGTGCACTCAGATATCAGAAAATGCTTTATCGTCTTCTTATATTACACACAGAGGGAGCACTCTGGTAATCCCATAGCACCACGATGCGAGTGATTTTTTTTAATTTTCCATATATATTAAACTAACAAAGAGTATATGATTACATCGATTACGTAAATAAAACTAAAAGAGACGAGCAAATCTATGATATTTTCAATCCCTTTCTTTCTCCATAACACAATCTTGTACTTTTCTGAAGACCCGTAGAAAAACGTCAAGAAACCCAAACCACATACCTGTGAATACCATCTGAATACCATCGATGATTCTCTCCATTCAATTTTGGGCCGCAATGCCAAAGCTTTGTGCATGCACGCAACCATTAAATTAATCAAGCAACATCGACAAGAGCACCACCACTGATATTTTAGGGACAAATAAATGAGCCACTTTGTCGATGAAGTTGGGAGCCGAGAGCGAATCACCATTGTCGAAGACGTAATAGTC
Source organism: Poa annua (assembly GCA_026929855.1). Lineage (NCBI taxonomy): Eukaryota > Viridiplantae > Streptophyta > Magnoliopsida > Poales > Poaceae > Poa > Poa annua. The sequence continues at coordinate 9,258,439 of CM049432.1, forward strand.
GGGATAGATAATAGATAATGCAAGGACAAACCTCCTTACGGCAACCATGAGAAACAATCCAAGGTTGATCTGGCAAAGCAAAATCTGAAGAACCATATCTAGACAAACTTAATCTTCCAAAGCTACCATTGACGTCGAGAAGGAGATCTCGCCGACGACCGAAGCGCAGAAGGTCACTTATTGCAGACGATGCCATCTCCATTAACGAAGAAGACAACAACTAAAACTAAGATCTATATTAAGGACCCTTATATAGGGCCCTGCACAGGTCCGAGGTCCCCACCTCTCCTAGTGCCAACGACACCTAGAGGAGGTGAGTACCCATCAGTTTTAGACGAAGACGACGATGAAGTTGCAGATGGTGCCGACGGCGATGGCTAGGGTTGAAACCCTAGGCCGCCGCCTTTTATTTCTGTACCAGTCTCTGACAAGTGAAAACGACACCATCGGGTGAAACCATTTGCACCAAGGCACTTATTGTTCTGACCGAAGTTGGCAAAAGCAAGTGTCGTGCACCATATAGAACGAGGCAGTTGAGGGTTTGTTACACCCAGGCTAAACGGAGGGTTCTGAAATCTTGTATGGATCGCTTGCTTCATCCTTGCCCCCGATCGCTTGCTTTTTTGGGTTTCGAGCAAACGTTATTTTGTTGATCAGTAACCTTTAGCTACTACGGTACAACCAGAGCCGTCTCTAGAAATTGGAGGCACCCTTGGAGAGTTCTGGTATGAGGCGCTAAAATTTTATTTTTTGAAATAATAAAACCAGTCCATAATTAACAGCAATACGTCTTTACATCAACCTAACCGAGTTCTTGAAAGTAGGATGGAGATTTTTATGTGACTGGTAGCTTTCTTAAATCATTGTCTGAGGGGAAAATTAAGGGAATTTTTTCTTAGATCATGTCAAATTTCATGAAAAAATTATCAAACTTGGGGGGGGGGGGGGGGGGGGGGCGGTGCCCCCCCCCCCTAAACTCAACATAGCTACGCATCTATTACTACCTCTAGGTACTGAAACTTAATAAATATTTTATCATCATTATTTTGTATTTATACACAAATTAACGTTATTTTGTCTATATAGGCTATTCCTACTCCAGGTTCCCGCTTTACCAGATGGGATGTGCAGAAGCTTGAGACAAACTATGACAAGTGAGTCAATGAAATAATAGCCGCAATGGATAGCAACACCGATGTAAAGTTCAGTTGAAAGTGGACGGAAGAGGCATAACAATCCCTCTTACTCCAGGCAAGAACAACACAAGCAGTGGGACATATGTGGTTGAAATCACAAATGGAAAACATAGGCTCTGTCTGGTGGGAACAAAGTACCAGCGCTGGTTCAGGGGGTTTGTTACAAAGAACAGCCGTAGGTACGAGGTTGACGAGGTGCCATCCAAGGTGATGAAGGGATCTAAATCCCTTCACACCAACAGAGTGTACCCGCAATTGATCACCGGTGGTGTCGCAACAATCAAGCTGGGATATCAACGACTACTACAAGCTTGCTACACCTTGGCTACTCCCAAGGAGGATGGCAACGAAGAGGTCACGCCAGAGATAAAGGGGCTATAGATGTGCTAGTGGGCTGGTAGTTATGCTTTTTGAAAGACCTTGCTTCCCTGATGTTCACAACTTCGTGAATGGTCTACCGAGACAAATGATAGACGATGTGGTCGGAGGAAAAGAGGAAAGCTGATACATAGTTGGTGCAGCACCAACAAATTATTTTATCTTGCGAATACAAATGATAGAAGGATTGTTATCTCGAAGATAGGATGCAGATAATAAATTCTAGCTTTGTCCTTAATGCAGGTTCAACTTTGTGCATTGACTAATAGCTGGTCGAAGTGATTTTAGGTACACAAGTGTCAAGCATGTGGTAGTGCGGGTCTTTATACAAACAAAGTTATAATTGACTCGATATAATATGCCAAATCAAAGGAACTAACACAAAAAAGAAAGATCTTGATAAAAGTAATAGTTACATTAAAGGTTTTGATGTCGTTTCCTCTAACTTCACCTTATGCATGTCGACAAACTATATATCTGGGAAGAAACTGAGAATAACAAGACATGCACAGGTTGGAATAACCTCGATGTTTTTGAGTGTTGTGCGAAACACTCCACCATAAGAAGGTGGGAACAAAAGATCGTGAATGCATGCACTACGGCTCTTTATTTATTAAATATATTGCACACTCTAGAAATTGCTATAAACCAAAACATCACCACCAAAATTGCACTTCAAAATGTTGTTCTGTTTTAAATGAATAGTAAGGGTGTCAAAACAAATTCAGGTGAACACGATTCGGATGTACAGAAAAGACTGTCCTTCTACACCAGCATCATATACCACTAGACTATTTGCTCACACAGCTCAAAAGTAGCAGAATAATTAACACCAAAAGTTACCGAAACATGAATGGTTGTCTTGACAGCAACAACTCTGTTTTTATGCCATCCAATAGAAATTCAGAAAAAAAATCTTAGAATTACAAGGACGCTCTGAGTACATCATCACATACACATCTCCTATTTGTACTGAGTACTGACACTATGACACACCACCTCTCTACCATCTATCACTCAAGGATGGCCATAGAGAAAACAGACAAAATAATTTCCTGTCATTGGGTCAGGCGGGCCGCAGACTTGAGCGCCCAACCAAGCGACAAGCCCAATTGCAATCTCGGGCCTGTGTTATCTAGTCGCGCCAGCAGACCAGCATGGTGACGCACCACCGCATGATGTAGAACCGGGCTCTCTGCTCTCTGGCCAAGCTTGCCAGCCGGCCCGACACTGAGCGACCAGAAGCCCTCGACGTTCGGCCCTTGAGTCCCACCGGACTGCTGGTGGCCTCCCCCGGCGCCACCGCTGCTGCCCGCCGAATGCCATTCTTGGACAACTTCAACTTGGCATCCATACCCAGATCCATCTCTCTTCTTTTGGTAGTTTATCACCCCTCTCTAAGTGTGTGCTAATGGCAAGAAAATCTCTATGCGGGGGTTAGTCTCTGCCTCTTGGAGCTATGCAGTGTGTAGCTCTATTTTCTTTGGCTGTGGTTTGAACTTGAGTGTGGCTGTGACTTATGAGGCTTGGGTGTGGTGCTATTTATAGTGCCCAAATGGCAAATGGTAATCTAAGCATGAGCTTAATCAGTTGGTTAGATTTGAGAGGAGGAAGCCTTGTCTTTTAGGTGGGGCATCTCTTAATTTCCATGTCGATGATAATTTATTGGACCATATACCCTAGGGGCAATGGACGTCTCTCTTTCTGCATGTGGTGTAAAATGTAGTAACTAGCACCTTTGCGATGGCGCAAACTTGAAGCATGAAGGAACACAAAAATTGTCCTGAACGACTTGACCATCTTGACAATCAAAACGAAGTATTGACAACTTGGTTTTAGATTCCATGGTCTAAGTGGATCTATAAACCATTTGTGAGGAGCTACCTCAATCCACCTACTACCATATATGAGGCTATATCATCTTTAAGGATCGAGCACGACCGGCCACCAAAATTCGGATCAAATCAATCACGACAAGACACAGTCCGATTGTGACCGTCCACATCTTTTTAAAGCCAAATATAATTAAGCACGATACATGATTACACCATCAACGATCTAACTAGCCGCTACATGCAACCGACCATCCTAGCATGGAAGACCACATGCATGGCTCCTACCACACATGCACACGCGCATGCACACAACGGCAATGGACCAAGGAGGATGGACTTGATTGCACTTGCACCTTCATACAGAGCCAAATTAAATCACCACCATACATAACAAACTGCATCTATTCATTTATCTTTGGGACATTAGTGCCTGCATTTGTTTTGGAGCGGGTGACCTGAAAACAAACAAGGAACCAAATTGTTAGACAGAGATACCAATTACTCCCTCCATTTCTAAATATAAGATTTTCTAGGTGTTACGCATGGTGTTTAGATCCATACTAAAATGTGTGAATCTAGGTACTACAACATGTCTAGATATATTTATACACATGTGAATATAGTGGACAAAGTCCAAAATATCTTATATTAAAAAACAGAATGAGTAGTAGTTAAGATGAGATAAACCCGATTAAATTTTGCTAGTACCTAGCTACACGGCTAGAGTTGATAAACATATCCAAAACCACTTTTCACGTGAAGGGGCGAATGAACATATCGGGATCGTGCACCGACCACACATTCGTGCAATGATATGGCTAGACAAATGCATATCGGTTGAACACATGTCCTGATCCCGACACAACCCCATCATGTCAATCATGCAGAGACGGTTAAATATGTGCCGACATGTAGCCGAAGAATATGCTAAAAAAGAATGGCCTTTACATTTTCCATTTTTAACATTAGAATTGTGAAGCCATGTGCATATGGGATTCAAACCTATGGAGTTAGCATCAACAAGACATGAGACTGATAGCACATGGTGTTGTGTTGTTGGGAAACCACAAAAGCAAGGTGTGCACTAGTGCAAACAACAAATTTTGCTCAGTTATGAAACCAAGGTTTATCCATCCAGTAGGAAATGAGAATTCCCTCGAGGTTGTTAGTGACGCCGTTTACGATTACCAACGTGGAGCCTGCACACAACACAATCAAGATACTTTGCTCCAACTTAACAGTGAGGTTGTCAATCTCACTGGCTTGCTGTAACAAAGGGTTAAACATATGTGTGGAGAATGATATGTGTGGAGAATGATGTTTGTTTACAGAGAATTGAAGTAACAGGTTTGCAGTAGGTTGTTTATCAGATTAAAGAAAAGAACCGGGGTCCACAGTTCACTAGTGGTGTCTCTCCATAAATAATAATAACATTCATGCATGTAAACAAATTACAGCTGGGCAATTGATTGAATAATCAAATGCATAACAATGCATATACTAATGTCATGATGTCTAGTGTGAGATTCATTTGAGCATTACAACAATATACATAGACCATTCCAACCGCATCTATGACTAATAATACACCTTCCGATTAGCGTATGCATCCCTTTCAGTATTAAGTTGTAAGTAACAGACTATCACCTTAAACAATGCGTGTAAAGTAAGTAACATCATCCTTAGACAAAGTACTACTATTTATCCCTAATAGCAACAGTGCATCTACAATCTTAGAGCTTTCTATCACTACCCCAGATTAAATAGAGACATGAACCTACTATCGAGCATAAATACCCCCTCTTGGAGTCACAAGCATGTACTTGGCCAGAGCATCTACTAGCAACAGAGAGCATGCAAGATCATAAATAGCACACACATGATATATTATGAAGCAAATGACTTAGTACTCAATATTCATCGGATCCTAACAAATACAACATGAAGTATTACATAACGATAATCTTGATCATGATAGGCAGCTCACAAGATCTATAGCCCTCCGGTGATGATTCCCCCTCCCGACAGGGTGCCGGGGAGAGCTTCTGATCTCCCTCAAAGTCTGTTGATGAAGGCGGCGGCTCGGATATCTGTGGAGGAATAATTTTCTTCGTGTAGGTCTTAGGTTTTCGGGGGGTATTTGTAGGCGAAAGGGCGAAGGCGGTGGAGGACCGAGGCGCCATAACCACGTGCTCGCGTGGCCAGGGGCCCTGCCGCACCTGGACATGGTGTGGGCCCCTCGGTCCGCGTCTTCGTTTCTCCTTCGGACTTCTGTAACATGTCGGGCAAAATAGGAGCTATGGAAATGAAACCGTCCAATTCCGAGAATATTTCCTGGAACGAAAAACAACAAGAACTAACACTATGGCATCTTGTTAATAGGTTATTTTCAGAAAATACATAAAACCATATAAAATGCATAGAAAACATGTAATAAGTGGTATAATATAAGTATGGAACATAAGAAATTATAGATACGTTTAAAACGTATCTGCGATATAGCTAGATACGGTGGGGGCAGATCAGTACAAATTGGGATTCAATCTCTCACTTGGATCCCAGCTGACTAAGGCACATAATAATGGCCAGAAGGGGGACAAAGTGCATGACACCTCAATCCTTTGTTTTTCCTATTCATACATTTTAAAAATCCTGCAATCCAAAGATACTCTTAAATTTTTACAAAGATCAACCACTAAAACATGAAAACACAATGATGCCTACACATCCTTTGTTCTCCTAGATGATACCGATTGAATATAGCCCGAATGACCGCCATCGGTCGAGTGCATCCAGACTCTCCTAATTTATCCATCATTATGTTTTCCTTGATAATTGGTTATATATCCTTCTGTCAACCATGTACTAAACATATTTGTAATATCAGACGGTGGTGGAACATTAAAAGTGAATTCGAACACTCTCCGTTTCCAATAGAAATATGACAACATAAATGTTCAGTTGATTCATACGAATCTCAAAAAAGGCCTCTCGGCAAGATTTAGTTAGAATTTTCGATTCAGAAACCACACCTAATTTTTTTTATCTTAAGACGAATTTTTTATTCCACATGTATAGAAATTTCATCCTACCTCTATATGTATTCTTAACCCAGACAAGATCATGTGGACTGCGGTATAAACATCGATTATTAACAAGCATTATAATTCAACACCGGTATAGGCATGTATCCTACTTCATCTAAATGATATACTGCTGACAAGCAGTCACGCCACCGATTTAAAGTTAAAAGGATGTGTTATACAGTACCTGAGCGAGACAAGCGTGAAGTTCTAGAAAGGCTCTCAAAAATATATCATTCACTGATAAAATGGTTAGTTCTTGCTCGCCTTGCTGTCGCGCTTAAACCAGAACCAGAATCAATTGTGGAAACGACATGTGCGCTTATTGGATCTTTACCAAAAAATGCTGCTGTGCATAGTGTGCGCGTTCAGATAGCACAAGAGACGCTAATCTGCAACTTGAAGTTGTGAATACCTGAAACGGACATGGGGATGCCATTTCAGTCGGAAGGTAATTACAAAATCAGCATACCGTACCCGTACTACTAAAGTTTTAAGACAAGTGGGGTTTCCTCAGAGCCGCCTAGCTGCTGCAGCTAACCATAATCACACGTGCTCAGAATGGGTGCAACTTATAAAAACAGCCACTCCAGGCAGACATACAAAATTGTCGAAAATTCATCACCAGACGGACATGATTAGAGAGACGGGAGAAAATGAATTGATCATGCACTCATGCAACAGACCGTCACTGGATCATGAATATACACCAGGCCCAGTGGTTTGGGTTGCGTTGAGGCGCCCCAACGATCTGAGTTCGATTCTCATTGGGGACGAATTTTCTGAAATTCTCACAAGGGAGCATTTCTTCTATAAAAGGACGCAAGTGCACATGGGTCTCATTATATGAATATACACCATACTTGAAGACAATTATGCTGGCTACAAAAAAACATGAGAGGACTATGAGTGATCACCATGCATGCAAAAGATGATGTTTACTGGGAATTGAGTAATGAATTAATGTGAACATGTCTAGAAGTGATATATAAACTGCACTTGCGACAAGTGCTATTGTGGCTTTACCAGAAGCTTTTTTTGTATGAATTTTATAGCAGTCAATGGCTGTGATTAGGGGTGGAGATAGGGGTGCTAATCCCTTCTAGTTAGTACTCCTCTTACATCACTTTTAGACCCTACATGAATTTAATCACAATTGTCGATATGCTTTAAAATTCGTGCAAAAAAACTTTCGGGAACGCGTAGAAGCATTTCGCGTGAGAAATCTATGGAAGATAAAACAGAAAATCCAGGATATAAAGATGGGAGAATCTGTTCTCCAAATATATGTGGACAAGGGCAATCACAATGAAGAATAAAAAAGAAGCATGGAATCAACCAGGGCAAAGCGGTCTAGCAGTACAGCATCCAAGTTTACCCATCCGGTTAGGGAGATGCAAATATCCAGCCACCAGACCGTCCGTTCATCATCGTACGGCAGAGCGAACTGCAGTGCAAACCCTGAGCATCCGCACAGCTGGCTCCCGCCGCCACCGCCGCCTCTCCGGCCGCAGACGCTCGCCGTCGAATTCCTCCTCCTCACCAGCGGCCCTCCCCTTCCACTTCCCCTTCTCCTCCTCCCTTCCGCCTGCCACCCACCGGAGCCTCCTTTTCATTTCACCCCGCCTCCGTTCCTGTCTAGTCCGCAGCCGGTGCCGGCGTGCCGCGTGGCCGGCGCCCGACGTTTGGAACCTCTCGTCCATCAACTCTACGAGTCCAGCTCTAGAGCCTAAAACACAACCGGCGTGAGGGCTCGGGAGCCTTCAGCGGCGGCATCCGACATGCCGTCCTCCGCCGGCGCTCCCCAGCACAACCAGCAGCACAACGCGCGGTCCGCCAACACCTAGTATTTCGTTGCTACCTTGTTCGGTCTGTAGTCTGTGGGCTTGGGAACTGAGCCCTTGTTTTGGTTCGTTTGAGCAGGCGGAAGCAGCTGATTCGTCAGCAGAGGAAGTCGCTCCCCATCGCCTCAGGTTACTACTTTGCCTGTCTCTCACCCGAACCTATTGGATTTCGTTAGGGGATTCGGAGATAAAATACGTTTTTGTATTTGTTGGTTATGCTGCGTAAGTGCAGTGGAGAAAAAGCTTGTTGAGGAGGTGAGGAAGAACGGCACTCTGATCGTGGTCGGCGAGACTGGCAGTGGCAAAACCACACGTAAGTCTGTTGCTGTGTCTCTTTTCCCTCCAGTGCTGTGCTCATTATTGTTTGGGTGTGGTAGTCGATGAAAAAAAATATAGCTTTGTCATGTTTGTCTCTGCAATCTATGCAAGTTCTGTTGTTACCAACTCGTTAGTCTAGTGACATCTTGATTATTCATGCGACTGCACCGTATACAAGAGTAAGAGCGACAGGTTTTTGTATAGCTGACCATACAAGCATTTCAGAAATACATAACTGAGGCCCAGTTTTCTCCAAAATCTCATTTATTTATGCGCCCTATTGTTTGTGATCTTATGAAAATCCTTCTTATGGATGGTTCGAATTACACCAATTACATTTGTCTGTCTGGTTTCTTGTAAGGGACATAGTTCTTTATCAGTTAATGAAGAACAACATGCTGGTGTCATTTAATTTGTTTCAAATATCATTAAGCTCATTCTTTCTGTATAACATAGGTTTTATTTTATTGTGCAGAACTTCCACAATTTTTGTATGATGCTGGGTTTTGTCAGGATGGAAAAGTCATTGGCATCACTCAGCCTCGAAGAGTTGCAGCCACTACAGTAGCAAAGCGTGTTGCTGAGGAATGCAATGATCAATTAGGCAAAAAGGTTGGGTACTCTATTAGGTTTGATGATTCCACATCTAGTGCAACAAGGATCAAGTACATGACAGATGGTTTGCTTCTAAGGTAATTTTGTGTTTAACAAACCGAATGGTCATTGCTTGGTTGTTTTCTGGTCATTGTGTTTATTTAGCTCCTTGATTCCAAATACTTCACCCTATCCTGTTACTTTCAATTTGAAAATACAAATTTTCCATTTTTATTTTATTTTGCTTGACTTTGTGCTATATGTTCCTATTGACAATTTTTTTTTATTTTCTGAATCTTAAATCATCAAATTTTGTTACCAGCATTGTGGTTATGCCTTTAGAAGGCTTTTCAAGTGATATTAATAAAGTCATTAATGAGTTATAATTGGACCAAGTTAAGAACATAATGCATAAAAGGGACACTTGCATTTTATCTATCTTACAGATAGGTGGTATTTAAGATCACCTTTTATTATGTATTCATGCTTTTCTCTCCTATTACAATATTTCTGAAAGTGGCCAACATGGTCATGAACCTGGGCCTGATTACAACATTCAGCTATCATTCTGTTAGCGATTTGGAGTTTTGCAATCATTTTGTTTGGCTTCTCCACCAATGTAACATTTACAAATGCATTATTTTCTTGTTTGTAGATTCTTTTTGTTCAAAATTCGTAACTAAGATTTCTGTTTCAACTGTATCTTACCACTGTGATGGAGAAATGTGCTATTTATGTATGGGCTAATCTCTCGGTTTAATGTGTGATTCTTCACTCGTAATAGAAACGTTGCTTTGGATTTTCAGGGAAGCACTTCTGGATCCACTTTTGTCTAAGTACAATGTTATAATTGTTGACGAGGCACACGAAAGAACTGTCCATACAGATGTCTTGCTGGGTTTGTTGAAAAAGGTGCAACATTCACGAGCTATTCATGCCAATAAGGATGGAAATACTTTGTCTGACAAACAAGATCACTCTCAAAGTTTTACTCTGAAGGCATGCCAGGGAATGAAATTTGCACCTCTAAAGCTCATAATTATGTCTGCTAGTTTGGACGCCAAATGTTTTTCTGATTACTTTGGTGGTGCTAAAGCTGTGCATATACAAGGACGGCAATACCCTGTTGACACAATGTATACTTATCAGCCCGAGTCAGATTATCTAGATGCTACACTAGTTACGATCTTTCAGGTGAGCATCATCCTATTTTCTTGCAGGGGGTCGATGAGTTAAGGAGGATAAAATGGAATTGGAATCCATATTAAATAGCATTTCGGAAAGAAAACTAGCTTCAGAAACCATGATAAGAGAATATGTAATTTTTATCTCAGACTAAGTTATAGTATTTCCTAATTACCATATATTGTGTCTACTGTGACTTAATGTAGTCAGCTGCTTGTGTACAAACTTCATGTTTTCAAATTTGGATGTTTACTTTTCTAGATCCATTTGGAGGAAGGACCTGGAGATATTCTTGCATTTTTAACTGGTCAGGAGGAGATTGAATCACTAGAGAGACTCATTCAGGAGCGTCTTTGTCAACTTCCACAAGATAATAGGAAGATATGGACTACACCTATCTACTCATCTCTTCCATCGGAGCAGCAAATGAATGCTTTTAAGCCAGCTCCAGCTGGAACCCGCAAGGTGAATCTTTACATTCTTTGGATGTATGATTTTACTTTGTTCCAACCTACTGATTTAAGGGGTTTAGATTCCTAATTGATGAGCACTTTACTTGCTGCTTTTCATATCGGATGTACTGATGCTCTACTTATGTTTGGCTGGGCGTACACTTCTGGACGTAACTGCTGTAGGAGTCAATGTGTTGGCTAAGAAAGAACCACATTCTGTCAGTATATGCAGTTAAAAGGTGGGATGCGGGGGCAGTTAGTTAGTTGTTAGCTAATTATGCCCATTGATAAGAGGGCACATGAATTATTAATCCCAAATATACATCATTCTAGAAATTAGTAATGTTGTTGGGTGTTGGTGATCTATTTTAAATGGAATTATCTGCTCAGAACAATTCTAAGAATACTTCATCAATTGAAGAAGCATAGTTGCACTTAGTGAAAATACGTAAGGAAAATGGTTGCATAAGCAGTCATTTGCTCACCTCACTTATTGCTTAAAGAAAAATACACTCTTTGACCAGATGACACAAGCTCATATTATTATTTTTATTTACACACATATGTTTTCCTTCTGCATCATATCTCATAGGTGATTGTTCTATGATATTACATGTTCCTGGCAAAAAATCTTTTGAAGATGGAATATTGGAATAACTCCTTGTTGCATGTGCCCCCCAGCCTCAACTATCGCCTATTTTTTTCTTATTTCAAAATAAACAAAACATACCCGAGATATGGTGGAGGTACAGTAGCTTAGTAGCATCTCAACGTAAAGCCAAACTTGATGGAACCATGTCATTGCTGTACAGAACAGAGAGTAGCTTTCAATAGGTTTTTTGGGAGAGTAGTGGCATATTCAAGACCCTGGCAGTGCAATATACTAATATACTTCCAAGTCCACGTTTCAACCCTGGTGGAGGCTATAAGTGAGTGCCAGTGTTGAAGTATATTGTCCACCTTTCGTCGTCAGCTTACACTTTGTATGAACCGCTTGGTGCATGAAACTCAATACTCGTCATATGTTTCAGCCACCCATCTTGCTTCTACTTGCCCCTGTGTGGCCTCCATATAGACGAGCTTCACCACCACCACCTTGTAACCACCTCCTGGAGCTGCTAGTTCTTTTTTGAGTGGACCCTCTCTGCTGTTACCTTTTTTCATGCTTCCCCTCTCATCTCTGCGATTCTACTTTGAGCTACTGTTTTGTGACGCGCCTGCTTCCCCTCCTATCTACAACCGGTTTTGTAAACTTGGTATTGGTGCATCGCATCTGTGTAACAGTGTAAGTATGGATTATGCAGCCTATTGTTTTTCCATCCTCCAAAATGTTGTACTCATGACACTTTTTAGTTAAATACAGATACATGCACTTTATTCTTGTAACGTGGTTTTTTAAATTTATTGTATCCCATATCCCCATGTCAGTATCCACAAAAGATAGGTTGCATCTCCAAATTCCATTTTTTCCAAGGTTCTTCAAGCAGTGGAGTTTCCTTTTGTCTTGTTCGGTAGTTTACTTACCCTATAAGGACATGATTTGTGTGATATGTTAGGTTTGCAACATTTATTGATGTCTAGTTTATCTGTCAGATAGTTCTAGCAACAAATATTGCAGAGACTTCTGTAACAATACCTGGTATTAAATATGTTATTGATCCTGGGATGGTCAAAGCACGCGCCTACAATCCTGTAACTGGAATGGAGTCTCTAATCATCATTCCAGTCTCTAAAGCACAGGCTCTTCAAAGGAGGTAAAAACTTGAGTCTTATTTAGTTCCCGTGCCCTTTCTCTTACCTTATTTATCATTCTACGCTCAGTGGCCGTGCTGGACGGGAGGGGCCAGGGAAGTGCTTTCGATTGTTCCAAGAATGTGAGTTTGATAAACTGGCGGAATCTACCGTTCCTGAGATTAAACGGTGTAACCTCTCGAATGTGGTACTACAGCTCAAAGCTCTTGGAATTGATGATATCATAGGTTTCGATTTTATGGAGAAACCATCGAGGTGAAATTCGCCCTTGTGCTTTTTCATTCCTGCTCATGTGTAGAAGAATTTTTTTCATATATCGGATCAGAACATAGTGAAGCGTCCCATAGAGTACAAATGGCATGGAAAAAGAAAAAATTGAAAATTAATCATATCAAGCAAAACTTTTTTCCTAGGTGAGTTTGTCTGGCAATGTGGAAACTTGGTGTTTTGTTCATGCATGCTGTTGTGCGTAGTGATATATTATAGATATAGTAGATGCCAAACTTAAGAATATCATGGCAATGAGAAGATGCATGCCCGTCATTTTGTTTATAACACTGCATTGAAGTATTTTATTACTTCTCAGAATGACCGTTGCATAAATGTTGCTTGTAATACAAAAGTAATGTCCTGGGCTTGTCAAGCTGTAACAAACCTTGCTAAGCACTGGACACTTCAAAGAGAAAATTCGACTATAAGCTTAATACCAAGTTGCTTTACATGGACACCAAGTTTTGCTAATTGGGCGAAACCTACTGCAGGACTTCTATTTTAAAATCATTGGAGCAGCTAATTTTGCTAGGAGCTTTGACTGATGATTATAAGCTGTCAGATCCAGTTGGCAAACAGATGGCTAGGCTGCCTTTGGATCCAATTTACTCCAAGGCATTGATAGTATCAACGAGTTCAAGTGCTTGGAAGAAATGTTGATTGTTGTTTCTATGCTTTCAGTGGAATCGATTTTTTTCACCCCGCGTGAGAAGTTAGAAGAGGTATTCTCGTGAATTCCTGGCAGCTGATTTGTTATATGTTCGCCAGTAGGTTTTTGTCTTATCTTATGGAGTAATATCGTGATGGTGCTATTAAATTCATTCTACCATTAGGAACTGTCTGGATGAACAATGGCATATGGCTGTTTTGGGTTATTTTATATTGATTTAAGCACTTTTTATTTCATGTTGTTGGAAGTTGAAAACTATAGAAACTTTTGAATAAAGCTGGGAGAACTAAATTTGGGTCCAGGACTGGGTAAGTAGTTACTCTCCCCTAGAGGGGTCATGGACTTCGTTTTATCATAGGCAGGTTTGTATGCCCTGATATCACGCATTACATGTTCTTCAGATCGTAGTGAACTTGTGATAATATGATATTCAGAAACACAACTCAATTGCATCCAATTGTTATAGTATCTGTATTCAAGCTGTTTATGTACTCTTTTCCTTAATTCTGTCCTGAAGTGAGTTTTCCCTTGTTTCTAGAAATATTTTGGCAGCCATTGATCCTATTATTAAGCTCCAGAAGTCCAAAGTTGTTGGTGCTGCAGAAATTTGCAATAGTTAATTTTTTTGATAGTTGGTGGTGGATTTTATTGAGGTCTACATAAGAGTACTTTTAGGCTACCACTAAAATGGCACCTTTAGCGTGGAACTTCCATTTGCACACTGGAGGAATTCTAAGGTTCAACTTGTATTTGGCTGGGCTCATCTACTGTTGAGCCTGAGATAAACAAATCTAGTTTCTTGCCAACAACTGGTGCACTTTTTCTTCTTGAGGAACTACAATTGCACCTATTGATCCTTTTCCTTTTATTCTCTGTTTAGGCAAGAGCTGCTAGGAAGAATTTTGAAAGCTCAGAAGGAGACCATATAACCTTGGTGAATGTATACCGAGCTGCTGTAGAATGCTTGGAGAAGAGAAAAAATGCAAATGCCAAAGAAAAAACAATGGAGAAGGCTTTGAACAGATGGTGCTGGGAGAACTTCATCAATTACCGCTCTCTAAGGCATGCCCGTGATGTTCACAGGTTAGTTATCATATTATTTATTATTTTTGCACAAGGCTTGAATCTATTGGATCAGATTAAGATGGAATATGATGATAAGCAGTTACACATCTTAAATGGAATGAAAATAACTGCTCGAGCCTTTGGGCGAGCTGGTTAATGCATGAAACTCGATGTCGTAGCATAACCAGAACGATGCTTAAAACAATGTGCAATGGTCTCAACTCTCAAACATGACATAGATTTGTAGCATTAGCACTTAAAAGATATTTTGGTTGCCAATTATTTTAGGGCCATCACCAAAGATTCTAAATTCCCAATGCGCTCAACAATCTCTAAAAAAAGTATTGGGAAGTATGCTCGGTTTAGGAATATGAGAATATACAAATTAAGCTGACATAGGGCTTTCTGCCTGCTGCAGTCAAATTCAGGGCCATGTCCAACAAATGGGGCTTAACCTGTCGTCGTGTGGAGATGACATGGTGCAGTTTCGGAGATGCCTCACTGCTGCTTTCTTCCTGAATGCAGCAATGCGGCAGCCAGATGGATCGTTCAGGTACTGCCCCATTTTTCTTTGTTTCTGATTTCTTCGACCCAATAACTTGGTCGCCACTATCATTTCCTCCATTACATATGCCTCAAAGTTAAAATGCATTTGGCTATAACAGCCAGAATAGTCAATAGTGTTGTATCATGTACGTTCTGTAGTTCATCATCTGTACATTTGAGAGTTATACCTGTAGCTCATAGTTCCATCGATTGATTGGTAGGGCTCTTGCAACAAGTCAGAGCGTGCAGATGCATCCTTCGTCAGTGCTCTTCAGGACCAAGCCAGACTGCGTCATCTTCAACGAGCTTGTGCGGACGACCCAAAATTACATCAAGAATCTAACCCGGATCGATCCCTTGTGGCTTGCTGAACTCGCCCCACAGTATTACGCTACGGAGGACTAATTCCTAACCTTGTTCATTTGTCGCTGTAGATCATCATGTAACAGTCTGCTCGTTATGAAATGCTCCTGATGCCACCAAGGGTTGCTATATTGTTCTCGATCACATTTTAGATGATTTTAAAAATAATCCTGCTTCCTTAAGTGATTATTTGTCTTCTTGTGTCAGCAAAATACAATAGAAGTTCACATGCTCTTCCAATTTTCAAAACGCAAAGCACATTTTCTACTAAAAAATATCTGAATTGCCAACTACTATCCCCTGACATCCATTCTGAAGAAATCCAACAGATATTACAGTAAAAGAAAAAAAGGAATATATCTCTTACAGCTGCTCTGAGCAAGGGAAAAAAAACACTTACAACAAATGGGAAAATTGGGGACTTTAATTTCGTGAAATTCCAAAAAGAAAAGGAACTCTGCAACAACTACACAAAAGTCCAGTGCACTGCATCACTACTAGCTGCCGCCTATCATCTGCTTAATCGAGGTGTAAGATCCGATACACGCACAAACCATGCCAATCAGTATGATTGTTATGCTTAAAACCACCTGAAAATGGAAATAAAAAGGAGAGGTTACAACGACCATAAACAAAATTGTGTTTCGCATCTTCATTTTCAGTTAGCTTACCTCCCACAACGGTACCGAGTTCCGCTTGATAGAGAGGTAGCATGCACATGGGAGGATCAGGGCCTGTAAATGCACATTGTCAGGGAAAATGGTCTGCAAAGTTTAATAGATAATTGGTTCAGTTAGTAGCTTCCTAATTTCAGGTCAAGCAGACACTCACCACGAGCATTGTAAAGACAGATCCCAGCAATGCCATCACCAAGGCTGCAAATCAAATGGCAAAGGCCACAACATTAGCATGCATGACGCTTTGCGTGAGGGATGGGAGGCGGTAAATTCAGTTAAATTACTATTGTAAAGGAAAAGATTAGTAAGTGATAAGTACCAAAGTACGGAAATGACAGAGCCACGGCGACAGTTGAGAGGACAAGTACAGTCCTGACACACATCCCGGCTAGGTAGTTCTGCATCTTTTTAGGCAGTGCCTCCTCTATCGACAAGGCGACCGGTGTCATCGTCAGGGCATACTTGGTGTATGGATTCACAATCTGAAACCAAAGGGATAAAATGTGGAAATGAGCACCGGTAGGTATGTTAGTATTTGATGCAAGTGGTATAACTGTCGGTGGGTTTGGGCTTCCTCGTACCGTCATCCAAATGGCAATTTTCGAGGGAATGTACTGCTGAGGCATGTTCAGTGTGAACTGCGACATCGTGGACTCGCCGAACATCAGAAATCCTGCAGCTGCGACTCCCGCATACACAACTGTGACTACTATGAAACTGAAAGAGTAGAGATTAGCAGGTGTTAGCATGTAGCACAATCGACCAAAGTAGTGTCAGTACAATACTGTAGCATTTCATTTGCCAAGTTCAGAATCTTACCAGAATAGGATAACAAAAGGAAACTGCGAGCGTTCTTTCATTGACGAATATATATTTGGGAAAACTGAGTGTCCTGAGAAGCAGTACCCATATAAACCAAGTGCCACTGGAAGGCGGGTCAGATTCAATGCAGTACCAGAAGGGTGGAACCCAACACCATCCCCAATACCAACCCAAAACAGGCAGATGATGACTGTTACCGTTGCAACCACGCCTCCGGCTGTGAAATTTCAGTTAAAAGATGGTAATCAAGGATTTACCGTACTTCCAAAGATCAAGAGTAGGAGACAATGCAGGTATAATATTGTTCATAGTTCAAACTTGTAAACATCTACTCCCTCCGTACAAAAATAAGTGTCTCAAGTTTGCTCAAAAGTGGATGTATCTATATATGAAACATGTCTAGATACATTCACTTTTGGATAAATTTGAGACACTTATTGGGACGGAGGGAGTAACATTATTTGCAACACTTTAGGGGAATGAGAGACAATGCTATTCATATACTTCAGGAAAAAAGAATGGTCATGAACAGAGAACTCTGTTCTAAACATTCAAAATAGAATACAACAAAACTGTTATTGTACTTACCAGAAAGATATGAGAGGAGGCTGAGGTTCCTGAGCCAGACTGATGGGAGGATTGCCAAAGCCATGGTAATGGCGAATAAATTATGAGAATTCAAGTAGATGCCTGTAAAAGCTAAATGCGCAGAAGGAAACACTGAAGACAAGCTGTCTCCTAGCAGTGTGATGTACTCCACGCAGCACGCCTGTAAAATTTGCAGCATGTTATGTCAAATGTGCAAGAACCACATGTTTTCAAAACATAGTAGTATCAGAATTCAGAGAACACTTACATAGAGTTCAAGATAAAGGACAACCTGAAAAGAAAATGTGAGTGGTAATGAGTGATTTGAAATTCACTAATACTGATCAATCTAGTGGATAGTATGTAAATTACATAGTCACATACCGATACAAATATTCGACCAGAGATACCGAAGGCGGCCTGTCCAATATCGGGATATGTCTCGATGGTTGGCGAACTGTCTATGCATCTCTTGAGAAGCAAACCGGTGTAGCATGAACAGGCACCCAACAAGGGAAGCAGGAGGAGGCTTAACCACCCCGCTTCTTTGATTCCGAAACACGTAGTGAGAATTCCAACACCGCACAGGACATTTAGGCCTGGAAATTGAGAAGGAAACATTAGGACAGAGAAGCTGAGGAACCAAACTTGAGTCTGAAACTAATTTACAACAGTTGGTGCTATTCAGGCTTTGGACACCAATCACAATGTCTGTTCTCTTTTCTGGACAGAAAATAAAATAAACCTGGCATAGTGGCATTGCTACTTAATTCATAGTTTGAGTTGATATGTAGATTTACATGCAGCATCTGAAGTACATCAAATTAGTGTTAAGCAGGGTGAACACAATCTGATCTATCTGCAAAATATAACTACTATTACTGGCAAGAAGGTATATCGAGTGAATATATTATATATGTACCGTTGATGATAGACTGGCTACTGCTGCACTTGGAAGACGGCGGCGGGAGCTCGATGTAAGTTGATTTCAGGCACGCCGCGGAGGGCCTCTGCAGCATGCCAGGTGCCTCAAGAGCAGGCGCCGGTGGCCGCGGTGGCAGGCTGTCCGTGGATTGCTGCGCGGAGGGCTGCTGTTGCTGCGACAGCTGCGAGAGCGAGGGCGGCAGCAACGGCCTGGTGAGCGGCAGCGAGCCCTCGGCGGCGGCCTTCTTGTTGAGGAAAAAGGAGCTGCCGGCCTTGAGGAAGGAGTTCCCAAACTGTGTGAGGCTCGGGCTGGCCGCCATGATGTTGCTCACCGTCGGCGACTGCACGGCGCTCAACATGTCGATCGACTGCCTGCAAGGTTAATTCAAGCGCATGCAATTGATTATTAGTATAATTGCTCAGGCGGCCGTACCGTAACATCATCTACGTACATGGATGCATCCAAAAGTTGGATGGACGGACCGACCTGTAACTCTGCGGCCACGCGCCCTGCTGCCTAGCGACGTTGGGCGCGCGGCCTTGTTTGGCAGCACCGTCGGCGTCGGTGTCGACGTCGTCATCGCTGCCGCTGCCACGGGCAGGGTCTTCGTCGACGCCGTCGTCGCTCCGGTCGGAGAAGGACGATCCCGCGTCGGACGAGGGTGGCGAGCCGCCGTCCCGGTCCGCCACGAGGTCGTCGTCCTCGTCGCCTATGAAGAGCAGCGACCTGTCGCCGTGGCCCTTCTCCTCGTCGCGATCCATGCCTCTCGGCGCGCGGCGATCCGGTTGATCGAGAACCAGGGCGGCCGATGACGATCGATCGAGGGGATTGATCAACGAGATTCCTTGCGTAGATCGATCGATCGGCGCCTGGGGAAGGAACTACCTTATGAACCCGGCCGCGACGTTTGTGGTGTGGTCTGTGGTGTGGAGTAGGTTTCTAACTAGGAAGGAGAGCGAGAGAGAGGGAGACGAACACGGGGCGAAGGGGGAGAGAGATGAGGCGGGGAAGGAGCCGGATTCCGGGACCTGCTGTTGCCTCTCAGTCGATCGCGGACGACGTCCATGATTATATACGCGATCGAGTACGTGCTGGATACGAAACACACCTCTCTCACGTACATTAGCCCTACGCCCATGGGAGGAGATGGAAGGAACAATAGCCAAATCTTGTATACTCCCTCCATCCTCAAATATAATATGTCACTACAGCAAAAAATCTCTACACCGACGGCTTTTTATCGAGGTCGTCGGCATAGCATCTAGCTGGATGGCCCAGCAAACAAGCTGTCGGGGCAAATTTAGTCGTCGTCGTATCAGGCTATGTGGACGGCAAAACCCTCGGGTTAGCCATGGCTACGTTAACGACAAAGCCGTCGGATTAACTATTTTTTATTTTATTTTTCATTAAAAACATTTTTTCATTCGTGAATCAAAATTTAACAAATAAATATGTAAATTGATTAAAAAAAATGAGAGTAATCCAAGCATGACAACTATATCATCTTTTATATCATATTTTTGTACTTCGTTCATAAGAAAGTAATCTTTGGCACTTCAAAAAAATGAAAAATCATATTAGTAAAAATAATTTCAAAAATACCTTTGGCATCGATTGTTTCCTATACCAATATGCACCTATTTGTGGAATATAACAACTTTATCACAAACTATATTGGGGAACGGACATAACATGATCATTTGGGTTTAAGCTTGTATACATTTATACATGATACAACTTTTTGTGAAGATATTTCTTAAACAATTTGTTATAAATCAAGTTTATCATTTTTCTGAAGAGATTTATTAAACATAAAAAGACTCCGTGCCAGAGGATATCTTGTTTTGAGATTTATTTCACTTTATTTGATCTATTTGAAAAACTGATCAAAATGACCATCATGACTATTCATGCAAATAGGTTGAATTTTCTAAATATATCTATGCTTCTGTGATATAACCACTAGGATTGTACCTTAAAATGATTTTTATAAAAAAAATCAGACCAAACTATTAAACACTTATAGTTCAAATTTGGATTACTTTCACAAAATCAGAATATTCAAGGGAATATTCAAGCTTTTCACATAGTTGGCATAGATATATAGCATATCCTTCATATAATTTTGAGACTTACTAGAAGACTCCAATACATTTTTTTAGTTTTATATTTATGTGCTAGTATGCAATGCAAACAAGAACAAAAGCATATCACAACGCTCCTCGGCAACGCCACCAAAAAAAGTATTTGATAATTCCCAAGAGCAAGGAATCACTATAATACAATTCGAGAAATATTTGAGTGTCGAACCCACAAGGAGTTGAAGCTAAACTATCTATTCTCTAAATCCCTATAAACCCTCATATATGTCCTTTTATGCAAAGTAATAAATCTAAATATGAAAGGAAGTTTTTACTATTAACTAGAAAATTGTAAATTAGTAAAACTACAAGTAAACTAATATAATCAAGTTAGAAAGGTTGAGTGATGTGGGGACAAGTTTCTCAAATGTCACGTTTCTTAAGAAAGTTTCTCACAACAGTTTTCTCAAGCAAGTTTCTCGCACAACGGGTTTCTTAAAGTAGCAAGTATCTCAAAGTACAAAATATTGAAGGCGATCGCAGGCAGAAAACAAAAAAAAATCCTAGCAACGATATCCTTAAACTAGCCATGATCTATACTATGCAGATATAGAAGTACGGCGGAGATTGGAATACATACCCTCGTATACCGAATAGAGGGGATTACGCTCTCGCACAAGCGTTGACGACGAAGACGACGTAGCCGACCTCTAGGTCGCGAAGAACTCGGCGCGACGAAGACGAAGAAGATGACCTCGAGGTCGGGGGGAGGAAGTAGGCCTGCGAGTACCGCTAGCATAACACCTCGTAGGGCGTTACACACATACGGTGGAGACGACGGCCTCCGAAGCTCCTGTCCAGGACGAGCAGCGGAAGAGTTGGACCGGAACACCAGCAACACGGCAGCGGGCTATGGTGGAGAGATCCCCTTCTCTACTCGGCGCAACTCCGACAAAGGTAATCACGAGATTGAGAGAGAATTAGGGAATTAACTGGTTGAATTAAAAGGCCAGGGGAGCCCCTTCTTATATAGGCTCCGGGGGGAGCCAACCTCCCTAGCCAGGCAATGTGGGACTATCCCACATGCCTTGGTGCGGCTAGGGCTGTTGTGCCGGCCCTAGGTGGGCCCCATTTGGCCCATCTAGGCCAGCCAAGCCTCCCCACCAAATTCCCTTGAGGGTCCCCCCCATGGGCCTTCTTTCCACGAGAAGTACGATTTAGGGAAATCAGACTAACTAATTTGAAAATAAATATATAAAATCATAATTAAACATTAATTACACTAATTAATATCAAACATACTATATATAATTTATTCTAGCTCCGAAAACTATTTCGTCGCTGCCCGATCTCCATCGGACCATTCCCGGGACGTTCCTGGTGATCTCTTTCCTTTCCGGTTGTCTTGTCGAAACCCCTTAAGTGTGTTACCCTAGCGGTTCGATATAATAACAGACATGATCGATACTCCTCTCCGATCAATGACTAACTCGTAGGCCTGGACCCCATGAATTAATCCATGTGATATAACGAATGACTTTCATCTATCAAATCTGGACGTCTAGTCTTAAACCTTTTGTCATAGCGGTACTTGCGTGTCCGAGCATCATTCTCAGATATCTCCATACCTACCATGATCTCGTTACTGGCTCCGCTATCTTCTACTCGTATATGATATTATGGCAGCTGGTGACCTAGTCACATGTTTGTAAACTCATTTGTCATAATCTCACCGAGTGGGCCCTAGAGTATCTATCCGGCTATACGGACTGACAAATCCCGCTGTTGACCCCTCGTCTCAGCTACCCCCTTTCGGTACCCAAAAGTATCACCGTTATTATCATATTAAATAAGATACGACGTTTGGTGCAATCACAGTATCTTTCAGGAATAACAATAAGAGTTGGTCTCACGGTCAAAGGCGTAATGACTACGTCCTACAATATGGTTATGTCCATCACATCGTTACACCAACGATATGACTTTCATTGCCGACCGGCGCCATGCCCTATGATCGGAAAACCTCGATCATCAATCACGCAACGAAACTAGTCTTAGTAGAGGCTACTAGGGACCTGCTTGTTTATCTACCACAACTGTATTAATGTTTCCGCTTAATACAGTTATAGCATGGTATAAAACATATAATGAACAATTGGAATATTACCAATAAACTATGTTTATTAAGTGCCTTTAGGGCATATTCCCTTCAAATATCTCAAGTAGCAAGTTTCTCCAAGGGAGTAATTGTTTTAACAATTTTTATTTCATTCATGTGTTTGGTTGTTTATTGTTTCTTTCAGGTTGGAGCCATAAATAGGTGCAGCCATGATCAGATTACACATCTCTTACGATGGGTCCTAAGGCCAAATTCATGAGAAATCAAAGGATTCATTAAGAAATAAATGTCCCACCATAGCCTTTAGTTCTAGGGTCCCCTATATATCCTCCCTAAAGTAACTTCAAGTTTAAGACACTATTTTCTATCGACTCCGTCTCGTGCTCCTCAATTCATTACAGGTGATCATCTTACATGCATTTCTCAACATATGCGTGAACTCATACATTGTACATCAAGACAATCGTAGATAAACAACACTTGTATGCAACCGATCAATGAACTATTTGACTTTTTCCATGAACAAATCACTACTCAAACATAAACGAGGAGACCCAATAAATCATAGGAAAAGAGTATATTGTGTCATATGTCATGTCTGTCAAGAGATTACAGTGGAGAGATGGAGAGGGTCTTGTTGTAGATGTTGATGACGAACACGCCGGAGGGGGAGTATAGAACCCTCTGACGGTGTTCCCCCCTCCGATCTTCTCCGACGGCAGCCTTTTGAATCATGTTTTCGTGTTTCTGTGACGCTATCCTCCGAGACTCGTCGGGGACTATTTTTATAGCCAGTTTTAGGTCAAAACCTATGCGTGGCAGGAAAAATCGACGATATCCGAGAACCGAGGGGGAAATGGGCATACCTCACGCGACCGAGGGGTGGTCGCGGGAGCTATGCTCAAATCCTCCTCAACCTTCTTTTTTCACGAATCCTTGAATCATACGTCTTGTTATTTCCAAATAATAGCTCTCGTAAAATGTGGGGTCAATTGAACGTCGTTTGAGTCCCTGAAACTTAAAAATATAGAAAAGGGGTTTCCTGATCTGCAGGGTTAATTCTAAAAAAAGGAAAACTGTGAATTGTTGCGAATTTTTTTATTATAGAACATGAATGTAACTCATATGTAATGCAAATAAGTTAGAATATCAAGTAATAAAGTACTTAGTTCATGCATTTTACATGCACCATCGACTAAACAACATGATTCGAAGCACTAGTGACGAAGAGAACACAACTCATAAATCTACAACTTGCTACGCTAAGCTAACAACAAGTCATGAATCTACATGGTCAAAATTCATTGGGTCTTAAAGATCTAATCGGTACACACATATCTAAACAACAAGATGTAGGGTTTGATTGTGCTTACCGGCATCGTAGCGTGCACAATCAGTCTCTGTTCGGACAGATCGACGAAGAAGCTCTCTGCCGCGCACCCTTGACCACGCACGGTTGGAGTAGAAGGTGTCGACCGTCGTAGATGACTTGAGCGGTGAGAGCTAATAGGTGAGATAGGGGAGGCAAACATATGAGCAGTGAGCAAAATTTCTCCTGCCCTTTTCCGCGAGCGCGTGACCGGCCACCATCTCTAGAGACTGCACGAGCCCGACTCCGCGTATGCGATTTTTTCCTTGAGGGAGGGCGGCTCAATGAAAACGGTCAAATTAGGCGTTTCTGCTTGGGTTGACCCTGTTTACTTAAAGTTCATGCTCATGCAGTTGGTTGTAGGCCAAAAAACTAAACAAGTCCAAATCTCATCTTTGAAAGATGTATGGGCTCTCCGTGGGCAACCAAACACGCCCTTAACGGCTGAGCTACTCATGTTACCGACTTTCTAAGATTTTGTTTGCCAATGACTTTGTAATATTATATACCGTTTTTTTCTGAATTTTTCTTAAGTCTCAGTCACAAAAAAAATGCACGAGTTGCACTTTTCTTATAGGCCAGAAAATTGCAACTCGTTTGAGTTGCACTTTTGTAAAAATTGCAGTTGTATTTTTCTGAGTCAACTGAGAGTTAAGAAAAAATCTGTCAACCGACATAAACACTCCTATATATATGTTGTTATTTATTTGTTTATCTAAGATTACATAGCATATAATATATAATTAGGCGCCGTACATATCCCGTGATTGTGTAGACGCAACTGCAAGCTGCAGGTTTACCACTCATCGCTAATCCGTACTTTCTTTAATTTTGGTAGCTAGGGAAATCTCGTGAATGCAATTACGGGGCCTTTTTACTAGTATATAAATTATAATCACTAGCCAACGAGTACATAAAATATGGTGTGTAAGCGCAT
Source organism: Poa annua (assembly GCA_026929855.1). Classification (NCBI taxonomy): domain Eukaryota; kingdom Viridiplantae; phylum Streptophyta; class Magnoliopsida; order Poales; family Poaceae; genus Poa; species Poa annua. The sequence continues at coordinate 9,283,508 of CM049432.1, forward strand.
GCACACATGCACGGTAAGTAATAGAAGCACCATGAAATTAATAGTTCAAATCATGCACTTCCGGGTACGTACCAATTTGTCCGTTGCAGCCTAATTTGAAATTCAATCTTCTACTAGTAAAGGCTACAATTCTTTTTGAGTAAAGTAGAAGAGTAGCATAGCCAGACGCGTCAGGCGCCAGCCATGCTCCCGCAGCACCCAGCAGCAAAAGAGTGCGCTGCGTATTTGTCTTTCCGAACTGCCGTCTCATGACCAGGGTCCGTTTTTTGCTGGCCGGTCACAGTGTCTACTGAAAAGAATCCATCCCAGCGCAGCACACCAGCAGTCGTACTTACGTACGTCCTCGCAACACATATAGCAATGTGTAAGCCAAAACCTGTGGCCGTTTTCCATTGCAAAATGTACGAGATTTGGTTGAATGATTTACATATTTCGAGCAAACACAAGAGGGTGGGTGATGTGCTAGACAACTCCTGACTTGTTTTTTTTAGAAAGGAACTCCCGACTTGTGAGTTGAAAGTTGAAACCCAAAGCCAAACCCAAACCTCTGCAAGAATCTTCTGTGTTGGTGGTGATCTCCCCTCGTCCCTTCCCTTCCCACACCCACTTCAATCGAGAGAGCCAGCGGCGGGGACCCAGCGAAGCGAGAGGGCCAGGGTTTGGAACCAAGCACAACACCCGACGGCGGCGCCGCCGTGCGGCTAACCCGGCTTGCCCCGGGAGACGTGCTGCAGCGGCGACCCCGAGCACGTACGTACGGAGTCTTCGTTCTGATCGAGACGTGCTGCTGCGGCGACCCCGAGCGCGCGCGGACAGCTTCATCGACCGAGCCCGGAGGCTTCTTATTCTCTTCGCCCGCCACCGGACGCGCTGCTACGTCGACCCCGCACGGCCGCACCCTCCTGTCGCCAGCGGAGGCTTCTCTCTTCGTCCGATAGGTGAGCTGATCGATCCCATTCCCCTCCCTTGTGCGTCTGCTTCCGGATTCAGGCCAAGGAACGATGTGCTCCGGCCCGGCCGGCGGTGTGTAACTTTTATGAGGGCCGTGGGAGGAGGGGTAGAGACTGGTGGATTGGTGGTGTGCTCAGACGGTCGATTGCTTGGGCGAGGCGCCGATTAGCGAGGTGCTGGCTTCTTCTGAGGTGCGCGCGTGGTTCAGCCGTGCGGCCGGGCATGTTTGTGTGAATGTGTGGTACAACGAGGGGTGCTGATTGACCGAATGAAGAAGGATCGCTCATAACCAATTTGGATCAGCCTATGCTTTCTATGCTCGTTTCTATTTGCTTCTGATTTAGTCCATATCCTAGCTAGCTACTACATTATAAGAGAGACTTTCCACACTTGCCAAATCCACGGAGTCTCCATCTTGGAGATCCTTAATTATCAAGTTTCTACATTATTGCTCTCGCTGTGACCTTGGCACGGGAGAAGTAAATTACCTTCTTGTTTGTTCACTTCAGTTAACAACTGCTACTTTTTATGCACTGAATACCTACAGTTAACAACTTCCTTCTTGTTTGTTCAGTTAATCACCTCTTGGCAAATTACACTTGAGATATCCCACGCTGCTTACCTACATTTATTGAAAATAATCAGTGGCTCTCAGTGGCCTCACGACCTTGATATTTGTACCCCAAAATTTGTCACAAGCAGCTGTCAGCCTGACACTGAAGTTGATGATCATCTAAGTCAGCTAGTAGCAGACATGCCTGACCGTCGCCTTGTACAACAACTGCTTATTGTTATGCACTGAATACCTACAGTGGCACCATTTGGGAACCATATCTAACATGCTCTCCCTATTTTTAGAAAAGATGAATAACCTTAAAGATGAGGAACTGAACTGGAAGAACAAGCCATACAATAATAAGAAGCTGATCCCAGCTGTTCGTGATCAGGAAGACCAATGTAAAACAAGTTCATTTTTCTATTCTCTGCATTTGTATTTATTTTCTTATACTCATAATTAACTTTCCTTCTGTTCCATCTTCAAGGCACATGTTTCATCCATAGTTCTTGCACATGCTCGGAGTCGAATCGAGTGCGCGCTGCTGCTTTAGAAGAACCACCTCAAGATTTTGAGGTGACATTTTCAGACGAGCAGTTGAGAGCGTTGTATGAAAAGGTGAGTTACATAACTGAGATTAGTGTGCAACTTAGCTAGGACCAAGAGAAATAAAACTTAGTGGAGTGCAGCAACTATAGTATAGGTAGAAAGTGTCCAATTCGTTGTGTTCAACTATGTTTGGAGCAATACCTCTATAGTATGTTTAGTTTATGTAATGGAATAGTACTTTTTACCTAGTTGTCAATAGTACATATATATTTAGAGTTGAACAATTAATTGTGTACATTTTTTCACAGCCTTTTGTCTCACCTTTGCCCATAAAAGTCCCTAATCTGTGGTACCAATTTGACGAATATAGAAGTTGCGTACCAAAATGATTTTTGGGATGAAAAAAGTATTAGACAATATCGTTTTTTTCTCAACCATTGTTTTTTGATTATTTTTCATTGATGGTTTCCAAACAGAAACATGGTATAATTGGCCACGAAAATGGAAAAGGGTTCATTCGATTGGTCAGAATAGGTCAGATACTAAAGCAAGAAGGGGCTATTGGGGTTGTTGTCTTTTGGGGAAATTTCTGGAACCTTGCACCACTCTTCATTCCTTCACACAGAGATATACAGGGGAGGAGTTTTACATTTTGACCCACATAACACACCCCTTTCTATAATTCTAACCCTCACAACACTCCCCCTCAAGATGGGGCGAAGATATCAATAAGCCCTATCTTGCCACAAGTTTCACTAAATGGTACAACACTAACACCTTTTGTAAAAATATCAGCTAACTGTTCTATAGATTTTACATAAGACACATGAAGTGTTTCCTCATCTAGTTTTTCTTTTATAAAATGTCTATCAATCTCAACGTGCTTAGTCCTATCATGTTGGACTGGATTATGCACTAAATTAATGGCTGCTTGATTATCACAATAGAGCTTTAGAGGTCCACCACCAAATAACTGAAGCTCAGATAATAAAATCCTCAGCCACATTAGCTCACATAGACAAGAAGCCATAGCTCTAAATTCAGCTTCAGCGGTGGATCTAGCAACCACACTTTGTTTTTTACTTCTCCAACTGACAAGGTTACCACCCACAAATGCACAATATCCAGATGTTGATTTCCTATCGTCCAAGCACCCTGCCCAGTCCGCATCAGTATATCCCTCTATTCTTAGATGTCCATGATTTGAAAACAAGATACCTTTCCCTGGACAACTCTTAAGATAACTCAAGATCCTATGAACCGCATCCATATGACCAGAATTGGGATCATGCATGTATCTACTTACAATGCTGACAGCATAAGCAATATCCGGCCTTGTATGTGACAGATAAATCAAACGACCAACTAACCTTTGGTATTGATGCTTGTCTACTGGATCACCTGATTCTTCTAGGATACGATGGTTCTGCTCAATTGGAGTGTTCGCTGGTCTACAATTTAGCATGCCAGTTTCAACAAGTAAATCGAGTATATATTTCCTTTGTGACAAGTAAATACCTTGTGATCCATATACAACCTCAATTCCCAGGAAATAATGAAGAAATCCCAGATCCTTGACTTCAAATAACTTGGCCAACATCTTCTTTAGGCATGCTATCTCATCATCATCATTTCCTGTGATCACAATGTCATCAACATAAACACTAAGGATAACAATTTTGCCACTTTGGCGTTTAAAGAAAAGGGTGTGATCTGCATTACTTTGTCGATAACCCAGAGAGCATATCTCCTTCCTAAACCCTCCAAACCATGCTCTCGGTGACTGTTTCAAACCATAAAGAGCTTTTTTTAGCCTACACACTTTACCCTTTGTCTCATGTGTAGCAAACCTAGGGGGAATTTCCATATAAATTTCTTCCTGCAAATCTCCATGAAGAAAGGCATTTTTACGTCCATTTGAAACAATTTCCACTTGTTATTTGCTGCTATAGATATAAGTGTCCGAATCGTGTTCATCTTTGCCACTGGTGCAAAAGTCTCATCATAATCCACCCCATAAGTTTGGCTATAACCCTTTGCCACTAATCTGGCTTTATATCTTTCTATCCTTCCCTCTGAATTTTGTTTCACGGTAAATACCCACTTACAACCAACAACCCTTTTATCAGGAGGAAGAGTAGTGAGGACCCAAGTGATATTTGTATCAAGTGATGTCATCTCCTCTATCATAGCAGCCCTCCACTTCGGATATTGTTTCGCCTCTTGCCAATCATGCGGTATTGGTACAGCGGAATCGAGTGCAGCTATAAATGACTTATACTGGGAGCCCAGTGATGCATATGAAACGTAATTTGCAATATCATATGGAGATAGATTTGATGGTAGTTTCCCAGCAGTAATGCGAGGCTGCTTCCTAATAGCAATAGGAACATTTAGATCATCATGGTTATAAATAGGCATACCATCATAAGAGTCTGAAGTGTGTGGGTCTGGACCATGTGTGTCTTCATGCTCTTGCTGCTCTTCCATTCTTCGTCTCCGTGCATATACTTGAACTTCTCGTTCCTCATTTGGTTTTGGCCACTGAACAATATCATTTGATACCTCTTGTTGCTCCCTTGGGACTACTTCTGGCCCTGCATCTATCACACCCACATCGTCATGTACATCATTTATTGGTATAACTCCAACTATCATCTTCTGTGATGTTGCATCACTATCTTCTCCTTTATCTCCCCCTGTCTGGTTGTCCAAGTCTGTAACATCATTAACATACACATCAGGGAAGACATCAGTTAAATCTACTGGTTCACCATAAAATGGCTCATATTCCCTGAATACCACATCCATACTCACAAACATCCTCCTCTCCGACGGACACCAACACTTATACCCTTTCTGTTTTCCCGAGTACCCTACAAACACGCACTTTAGGGCCCTTGGGTCTAGTTTGCCAACAGATGGCCTATAATCTTTCACAAAACATACACACCCAAACACCTTAGGTGGAACCACATATGTTGTTTCGCCAGTGAGACACTCCATAGGTGTCTTGTAACCAAGTACCCTGGATGGCATTCTGTTTATCAAATATGCAGCTGTCTGAAGGAGATATGCCCTAGAGGCAATTAATAAAGTGTATTCTTTATCATATCTCGTTTGTTCATAATAGGTTTTTGTGTCATGCTGGAACCGTATTAAGCGGAAACATTAATGCGGGTGTGATACGTAAACAACCAGGTCCCTAGTAGCCTCTACTAAGACTAGTTTCGTTGCGCGATTGATGATCGAGGTTTCCCGGTCATGGGGCATGGCGCCGGTCGGCAATGAGAGTCATATCGCTGGAGAGCGATGTGATGGACATACCCAGATTTGGAGAACGTAGTCGTTACGCCTTTGACCGTGAGATCAACTCTTATTGATATTCCCGGAAGATACTTTGATTGCACCAAACGTCGTATCTTATTTAGTATGACAATAACGGTGATACTTTTGGGTATCGGAAAGGAGTAGTTGAGACGAGGGGTCAAGAGCGGGATTTGCCAGTCCGCGTAGCAGGATAGATACTCTCGGGCCCACTCGGTGAGATCATGTCTAATGAGCTTGCAAGCATGTGACTAGGTCACGGAGACATGAGATCATGAACGAGTAGAAGATAGCGTCGTCGGTAACGAGGTCGGAATTAGGTATGGAGATATCTATGCAACGACGCTCGGACGTGCTAAGTATCGCTATGGCAAAAGGTCTAAGACTTTACGTTCAGGTTTGATAGATGAAAGTCATTCGTTATATCTCAGGGATTAATTCATGGGGTCCAGGCCTACGAGTTAGTCGTTGATCATTGAGGAGTCTTGATCATACCTGATATTATATCGAACCGCTAGGGTAACACACTTAAGAGGTTTCGACAAGACAACCGGAAAGGAAGGAGATCACCGGGAGCGTCCCGGGAGAGGTCCGATGGAGATCGGGCAGCGCCGAAAGAGTTTTCGAAGCTAGAAAAAATTATATATATTATGTTTGATATTAATTAGTGTTATTAATATGTAAATATGATTTTATATATTTATTTTCGAATTTATTAAGGCAGATTTCCCTAAATGGGCCTTCTGGTCGAAAGAAGGCCCAAGAGGGGAAAATTCCCAAGGGGAATTCGGTGGGGGCCAGGAGGGGCTGCCCCAAGTGGGCCAAGGGCCCACCAAGGGGGCCGGCGCACCTCCCTAGCCGCACCAGGCTATGTGGGGATAGTCCCACATTGCCTGGCTGGCAAGGTAGGCTCCCCCTGGGAGCCTATATAAGAAGGGGCACCCCCAGCCTTTTAATTCACCAATTAATTCCCGATTTCTCTCTCGATCTCGTGGTTCCCAAGTCGGAGCCGCGCCAAGCTGAGGAAGAGGGGATCTCCTCCACCATAGCCCGCTGCCGCGCTGCTGGTGTTCCGGTCCAAGTCTTCCGCTGCTCGTCCTGGACTGGAGCTTCGGAGGCGTCGTCTCCACCGTACGTGTGCGACTCCCTGCGAGGTGCTGCGCTAGCGGTACTCGGAGGCCTGCTTCCTCTACACGACCTTGAGGTCGGCTTCGTCGGTCTGCATCGACAACGTTTGTGCGGGAACGTAATCCCCGCTTTCGGTCTACAAGGGTACGTATTCCGATCTCCGTTCGTACTACTATATCTGCATAGAATAAATCTTGGCTAGTTTAAGGATATCGTTGCTAGGAATTTTTTTTTCCTGCACACGATCCCCTTCAGTGGTATCAGAGCCGATCTATCGTAGATATAGCTGTACGATGTTAGAACCCGTGCTCTGCACGGGGGCACCGTTCCTGTTATTTGCTACCCTCTAGCGTGCACTTGTGTATACCAGCGGCATTGAGTTGATGAAGCGGCCCGGACCGACTTTACGCGTACGCTTACGCGAGACTGGTTCCACTACTGACATACGGCTTGTACCGTATATGTGGCTGGCGGGTGACAGTTTCTCTCTCTTTAGTTGGTCTTCGCATTTTCAATGGAGCGCCCGAAAGGGATGCTTAAACATGCAATTATTGGATCGTTGTTGTGCTCATAAGATTCGTAGGTATGAAGCGGTTCTATTTACGAAAGCTCCAAGCCACGTAAAATATGCAAAAGATAAAGTAGAAGCGTCTAACTTTATTTTGCAGGGGCTATGTGATATGGTCAAGGTAGGTTTATTAAATTGTTTATAAACTGCGGGCGCCAAGAAGACCATGGCGCGATGGACTATATCACATTGCATTACATTTGATGTTTTGTGTGCATCTTATTTTTGTGTGATTGTGTGTTACACGGCGGTAGCTGAATAAAGTGATCCCTTCAAAATACCACTAGTGTTCTCCCTCCAACGCGCACCACCAAGAAAGTTCTACGTTATGAGGCAGGCCGTGATGATCGGGTGTCATACATCTCGTCGTTCGCATACAGTGGGTGTAAGCCATGTTGCACAAGCGTCAGCGTGGAGGTCTTTGGTGGCGAGCCTAGCATACTCAGAGGTATGGCCTCGGAACAGGAAGACCGAAAGGTCGAGCACGAGTCACAAAATTGGTGTGGCGGACGATTTTATCTACTCTTGAAGTTGTGCCACCGGCTTTGATGATGAGGGGTGGTGCAATGGATGGGGGTCGTGTAATCGCTTAAACGAACAGGAGGGATGTTCGTTTGAGTGGGAGTTATGTTAGTTATTTTCTAAAATACTATAACTCAAAATTATTATGAACAAAGTCTTATGTTGTTGCAAATTCCATTGTAGATGTCTCGCCCCTCGTTTAACCTAGGTCTGTTCCTTGAGAAAGAAAAGCTTAAGACCAATGGGTCAAACTTCATGGCCTGGTTCCGCAACCTGAGGATCCTCCTCACTCCCCATAGGGTGGCCTATGTCATTGAGGCCGCCATAGGTGACCCTCCTGCAGATGATGCCTCTGAGGATGAGAAGAAGGTCTTCCAGACCCGATCGGAGGATTCTGCCTTTGTCCATAGTGGCATGCTCTACGCCATGGAAGCCGACCTGCAGAAGCGCTTTGAAAAGATGAGCGCCTTTGAGATCATTTCGGATCTTAAGGCTATCTTTGCGCCGCAGGCTAAGGCTGAGAGATATGAGGCTTCTGAGCTTTTCTTCTCAGCCAAGATGGAAGAGCATAGCAGTGTGAGCGAGCATGTAGTCAAGATGTCTGGCTACGTTCAACGCCTGAATGCTCTGGAGTGCAAGATTCCCGATGAGCTGGCGATTGACAGGGTGTTGCAATCGTTGTCACCAAGCTACAAAGGCTTCGTCATGAATTACAACATGCAGGGCATGGCTAAGTCCCTGGGTGAAGTGTTCGCGATGCTCAAGACTGCTGAGGTAGAGATTAAGAAGGAGCACACGCTGTTGATGGTCAACAAGACCGTTGATTTCAAGAAGTCCGGTGGCAAGGGAAAGCAGAGCTGGAAGTCCCGGAGGGAGGCAAAGTTGGCTGCCAAGCCCAGGACTAACAGGTCTGGTCCCAGAGCTAGTGTGGAGTGTTTCTACTGCAAGGGGAAGGGTCACTGGAAGCTCAACTGCCCCAAGTATCTGGAGGATAAGAAGTCTGGCAAGACGGTCGACAAAGAGCAAGGTATATTTGATATACATGTTATAGATGTGTACCTTACATCCGCCCGGAGCAATACGTGGGTATTTTATACTGGTTCTGTTGCTCATATATGTAACTCTCAGGAGGAGTTACGGAATAGAAGGCGGCTGGCGAAGAATGAGGTGACGATGCGCGTCGGCAACGGATCGAGAGTCGACGTGGTGGCTGTCGGCACGCTCCCTGTGCATCTACCATCGGGATTAGTTTTGGTTTTAAATAAATGTTATTTTGTGCCATCCTTGAGTGTAAACATTATAAGTGGGTCTTGCCTGTTATAAGACGGTTATTCATTTAAATCAGTGTCAAGCAATTGTGCTATTTATATGAATGATATCTTTTATGTTGATGCTCCCGAGAATAACGGTTTATTCTTGTTGAATCTCGATCGTAGTACTCACATCCATAACATAGAAGCCAAACGAATTAAGTGTAGTGACGATACCGCCATGTTTTTGTGGCATTGTCGTCTTGGTCATATTGGTATAAAGCGCATGAAGCGACTCCACTCCGATGGACTCTTGGACTCGTTGGATTTCGGATCCCTCGATACATGCGAACCATGCCTCATGGGCAAAATGACCAGGACACCGTTTAAAGGTTTCGTTGAACGGGCGTCGGATTTGTTGGGGATCATACATACAGATGTGTGTGGACCGATGAGCGTTTCGACACGTAATGGTTATCGTTACTTCCTCACCTTCACTGATGACTTGAGTAGATACGGTTATATCTATTTGATGAAACACAAGTCTGAAACGTTTGAAAAGTTCAAAGAATTCCAGAGTGAAGTTGAGAATCAGCTTAATAGGAAAATCAACCATCTCCGGTCCGATCGCGGTGGAGAGTACTTGAGTTTTGAGTTTGGCACACATCTGAAGAGTTATGGCATAGTGCCCCAACTTACGCCCGCCGGAACGCCGCAGCATAACGGCGTGTCCGAGCGACGTAATCGTACTCTACTGGATAGTGTCCGATCCATGATGTCTCTTACCGATCTGCCAGTGTCCTTCTGGGGTTATCCATTAGAAACAGCCGCATTCATTTTAAATAGGGCTCCGTCCAAATCCGTTGAAACGACGCCGTATGAATTATCGTATGGCCAAAAGCCTAAGTTATCGTTTCTGAAGGTTTGGGGTTGTGAGGCGTACGTTAAGAAACTACAGCCTGACAAACTCGAACCGAAGTCGGAGAAAGTCGTCTTTGTAGGATATCCGCGGGAAACCGTTGGGTACACCTTCTACAACCAAGCTGAGGGCAAAACTTTTGTCGCGAAGACCGGTACCTTTCTAGAGAAGGAGTTTCTCGCGAAAGGAGTAAGTGGGAGGAAGGTAGACCTCGATGAAATCGTTGATCCTGAACTCGAGATTCCGAGTGGCGCAACGGAAGCAATTCCGGAAACGTCCTCCGTGGAAGGAGTGGGAGAAACTGTCGAGGAAGATGTTCTACCTCGTAGGTCTGGTAGATCTCGGATCCCACTAGAATGGTATGGCAACATGGTTTGCACCGTCATGCTAGTCGAGCAAGACGAACCTACGAACTACAAGGAGGCGATGGAGAGTCTAGAGTCCGAGAAATGGCTTGACGCCATGAAATCCGAAATAGGATCCATGTATGATAACAAAGTGTGGACTTTGGTGGATATTCCCGAAGGGCGCAAGGCCGTCGAGAATAAGTGGATCTTTAAGAAGAAGACTGATGCTGATGGTAATGTGACCGTCTATAAAGCTCGGCTTGTCGCAAAGGGTTTCCGACAAGTTCATGGAATTGACTACGATGAAACTTTTTCACCGGTAGCGATGCTTAAGTCTATTCGGATTTTGTTAGCGGTAGCTGCCTACTATGATTATGAAATCTGGCAGATGGACGTCAAAACAGCCTTCCTGAATGGAAGCATTGAGGAAGAGTTGTACATGGTACAGCCGGAAGGTTTTGTCGATCCAGGAAATGCTAACAAGGTGTGCAAGCTTCAGCGATCCATCTATGGATTGAAGCAGGCATCTCGGAGCTGGAATCTTCGCTTTGATGAGATAATCAAAGGTTTTGGATTTATCCAGAATGTGGAAGAGACCTGTATTTACAAGAAAATGAGTGGGAGATCGGTTGTGTTCTTAGCACTGTATGTTGACGACATATTGCTAATAGGGAATGATGTGGAACTTCTGAATAGCGTGAAGGAATATTTAAACAGTAAGTTTTCCATGAAGGACTTAGGAGAAGCTGTGTATGTTTTAGGCATAAAAATCTATCGTGATAGATCAAGGCGCCTATTAGCACTGAGTCAGAGTACTTATCTTGATAAAATACTGAAGCGTTTTCATATGGAGAAGGCAAAGAAGGGTTCTCTGCCGGTTATCAAGAATAAGATATTGCGTAAGGCGCAGTGTCCGGTGACGGAACTGGGTAAGGCCGAAATGACGAAACATCCTTATGCCTCAGCCATAGGATCGATCATGTATGCAATGTTGAGTACTAGACCGGATGTGGCATTAGCTCTAAGTTTGACAAGCCGGTTCCAGAGTAATCCTGGAATGCCGCATTGGATAGCTGTTAAGAGCATTCTTAAATATCTCAATAAGACAAAGGAAATGTTCCTTGTGTATGGTGGCTGCGATGAAGAACTTGGCGTAACGGGTTACGTAGATGCAAGTTTCTGCTCAGACCCCGATGACTGTAAGTCACAGACAGGTTACGTGTTCAAGGTGAATGGAGGCGCCGTGTGCTGGAGAAGTGGGAAGCAACCCATAGTCGCACAATCTACAATGGAGTCGGAGTACATTGCTGCCTGCGAGGCCGTGAATGAAACTGTGTGGCTGAGGAAGTTCGTCATCGAACTTGGAGTGTTCCCGAGCGTGCAAGACCCCGTGATCCTCTTCTGCGACAATACAGGTGCCATTGCAAACGCCAAGGAGCCAAGGTCTCACTCCACCGCCAAACACATTCTCCGACGCTTCCATGTGATACGTCAGTACGTACAAGGAGGCGATGTGAAGATTTGCAAAGTGCATACGGATCTGAATGTGGCAGATCCGCTAACGAAGCCTCTCCCGCTTGATAAGCATGAACAGCACCGGTTAGCTATGGGTGTTAAGCTTTTACCAAGTTGTAATCTAGATTAAGTTGTACTCTAGTGCATGCCCTAGAGGCAATTAATAAAGTGTATTCTTTATCATATCTCGTTTGTTCATAATAGGTTTTTGTGTCATGCTGGAACCGTATTAAGCAGAAACATTAATGCGGGTGTGATACGTAAACAACCATGTCCCTACTAGCCTCTACTAAGACTAGTTTCGTTGCGCGATTGATGATCGAGGTTTCCCGGTCATGGGGCATGGCGCCGGTCGGCAATGAGAGTTATATCGCTGGAGAGCGATGTGATGGACATACCCAGACTTGGAGAATGTAGTCGTTACGCCTTTGACCGTGAGATCAACTCTTATTGATATTCCCGGAAGATACTTTGATTGCACCAAACGTCGTATCTTATTTAGTATGACAATAACGGTGATACTTTTGGGTATCGAAAAGGAGTAGTTGAGACGAGGGGTCAAGAGCGGGATTTGCCAGTCCGCATAGCAGGATATATACTCTCGGTCCCACTCGGTGAGATCATGTCTAATGAGCTTGCAAGCATGTGACTAGGTCACGGAGACATGAGATCATGAACGAGTAGAAGATAGCGTCGTCGGTAACGAGGTCGGGATTAGGTATGGAGATATCTATGGAACGACGCTCGGACGTGCTAAGTATCGCTATGGCAAAAGGTCTAAGACTTTACGTTCAGGTTTGATAGATGAAAGTCATTCGTTATATCTCAGGGATTAATTCATGGGGTCCAGGCCTACGAGTTAGTCGTTGATCATTGAGGAGTCTTGATCATCCCTGATATTATATCGAACCGCTAGGGTAACACACTTAAGGGGTTTCGACAAGACAACCGGAAAGGAAGGAGATCACCGGGAGCGTCCCGGGAGAGGTCCGATGGAGATCGGGCAGCGCCGAAAGAGTTTTCGGAGTTAGGAAAAATTATATATATTATGTTTGATATTAATTAGTGTTATTAATATGCAAATATGATTTTATATATTTATTTTTGAATTTATTAAGGCAGATTTCCCTAAATGGGCCTTCTGGTCGAAAGAAGGCCCAAGAGGGGAAAATTCCCAAGGGGAATTCGGTGGGGGGCAGGAGGGGCTGCCCCAAGTGGGCCAAGGGCCCACCAAGGGGGCCGGCGCACCTCCCTAGCCGCACCAGGCTATGTGGGGATAGTCCCACATTGCCTGGCTGGCAAGGTAGGCTCCCCTTGGGAGCCTATATAAGAAGGGGCACCCCCAGCCTTTTAATTCACCAATTAATTCCCGATTTCTCTCTCGATCTCGTGGTTCCCAAGTCGGAGCCGCGCCGAGCTGAGGAAGAGGGGATCTCCTCCACCATAGCCCGCTGTCGCGCTGCTGGTGTTCCGGTCCAAGTCTTCCGCTGCTCGTCCTGGACTGGAGCTTCGGAGGCGTCGTCTCCACCGTACGTGTGCGACTCCCTGCGAGGTGCTGCGCTAGCGGTACTCGGAGGCCTGCTTCCTCTACACGACCTTGAGGTCGGCTTCGTCGGTCTTCATCGACAACGTTTGTGCGGGAACGTAATCCCTGCTTTCGGTCTACAAGGGTACGTATTCCGATCTCCGTTCGTACTACTATATATGCATAGAATAGATCTTGGCTAGTTTAAGGATATCGTTGCTAGGAAATTTTTTGTTTTCTGCACACGATCCCCTTCACTGTCATCACAACTTCACTCCACAGAAAGTTTGGCACATTCATAGCTGTCATTATACAACGAGTGATTTCTAGTATATGTCGGTTCTTCCTTTCTGCCAAGCCATTCTGCCGAGAAGTACCTGGACAGGTTGGCTGATGAATAATCCCAAAATTAGACAAGTAATTATCGAATTCCTTATTCACGTACTCTGTGCCATTGTCAGTACAGAATATTTTCATGCATGCATTATATTGCGTCTTGATCATATTATGAAAGTCAACAAAGCATTCGAACACATCATCCTTGTTCCTCAACACATACACCCAAGTGACTCTAGTGCAACAGTCAATGAATGTAACAAAAGAGCGGTAACCATGTAAAGATGAAACTCCACTAGGACCCCACACATCCGAATGTATAACTTCAAGTGGCATTTTACTTCGGTTATCAGATGGCATATAAGAACTCCTAGTTTGTTTCCCAAATTGACATGCGTCACAAGACATATTTTCCTTTCTAACGTTATTGAACAGATCAGGATAGAGCTGACCCAAAATAGCAAATGACATATGACCTAACCTGCGATGTTGTAGTAGAAACTCTTTTAATGGTGAAGAAGATAACACAGCTGCAACAGAAGGTGATACTTCTCTGTCCAAGTAATATAAATCATCATGCATGCTCCCTGTTCCAAGTTGTTTCCCACTTCCAAGCTCCTGAAATATGCACCCATTTGGAAGAAAGATGGCAGCACAATTAAGCTCGCGAGTAATACAACTGATGGATAATAGATTAATAGGAAAGGAGGGAACATGTAGCACAGAACGTAAAGAAATATCAGGTCTGCACATAACTGTCCCTGAACCCATGATACGTTGTGAGGAACCATCAGCAAGCTTAACACTTTCTCCTTTTGAATAAGGGAGATATGTCATGAAATCATTGTATGAACCAGCCATGTGTCGAGACGCACCCGAATCAAGCAGCCATGGTGTCCCTTTGCATCTAGGTTTAACAGAAGTTGAAGTATTACCACATTGACCAGTCGATGAAGCAGTTGCTCCGCATGGTTTCTTGTTACCTTGTTTCATTCCCTTGAACCGGTACCATTCTTCTAATTCAGTTGCAGTCATCTGGACTGTAATAATATCAGATTTTTCACCAATTTCAGTTGTCCCCGTTCTACCAGCACCATGGACGCGTGCAACCCCACACCAATTACAGAATTTACGAAATGCAAAATTCACATTTTTACAGCCTGAGTTTTGGCACAACCAATCCCCATCTCTTCGCCAAGATTTTACAGCACCATCACCATGTCCTTTACCTCTGCCTGGTCTATTATCGAATACCATCCCATGCTTTCGAGACCCACCAAACACAACTCGGCATACTCCAGTCATAGCTCGCAATATAGTTGCAAATTCTCCAATCAGGATGTTACTCGCACTAGTTCCTTTGTCGAACCACCTGCGACCTTCCTCACAGCACAAATACACTCTGATTTACCCTTGCAATTATTCAGCTCCACGAATCAATTATGTCTCCAATCCTCCCAATGTTACGCCTTCCTCGGACAGCAATGTACACTACAGCGCAGTTATGGGCAGATTTCAGGGCTTGACCTCCTTTTCTTCTAGATTGGTGCTCCTCCTTCCAGCCTGCTCCAGACGCCGCCGCTGCCTTTGTGTCTCGCAGCTCCTAGTACAACTGCTGATGCAAATCCAATCCGTTGCTGCCTGGCTGTAGCCACAACCACGACTCCTTCCTCTCCAGCACGCAGTTCCCTCCAGGACCTGCCGCTGCTTCCTCACCTGCAGCTTGTCGCACTTGCACCTCCGGCCGCCGGCAGCTGTGTCTCCTCCTCCAGGTTCTTGCCGCTCCTAACCTACGGATTGGACGCCCTCTTCTCCACTCCTTGCTCGCTGCTCCTCCCTACGGATATGGGACGCCCTCTTGGCCAGTCGCCACTCCTTGCTCCCGGAGCTCCACCTCCACGCCTCCACAACCAGAGATTCGGCGGATTTCACCGCCGGCAGCCACTCACCGTCACCTGCTCTGATACCATGTTGTCTTTTGGGGAAATTTCTGGAACCTTGCACCACTCTTCATTCCTTCACACAGAGATATACAGGGGAGGAGTTTTACATTTTGACCCACATAACACACCCCTTTCTATAATTCTAACCCTCACAACAGGGGTGGACAAGAATGGCAAAACATCTGGACCCTACAAGATAAGTAGCTTTGAAGAGCTGAGTCCACGCCACTTACCGAAGTCCACAAAGGCTCGCCCCAAACCTCAAGCTAAGATGCCCAGTCGCGTGCAAGATCTTCTCCGCAAAGGAATTTGCATGGTTGGGACCTTCAAGCTTTCTGCGAACTATCTCCAACTGAAGCCCGGGGATATCTACAGCTATATTCGTGAGGGTCGTGTAATGACTGGAGTTGGCGGAGCATCGCATGCCGTGGCAATCATAGGATACGGTATTAGGGATGGCGAGTGGTATTATGTTTTTCAGAACAGTCACGGACCGAACTGGGGCGAGGAAGGAGTTGGGAGAGTGAGCATGAATAGCCTCACACGACTTGTGCAGCTTAAGATCTGAGTACAAGTAAGTCCATCACTTTGATTGTGATCTGGCAGTTTAATTTTGTTCACGTTCATAGATGGTCTACTCAATTCGTTCATTATCGGATTTGCTATGTTCAGATTCTATAGATGAGCATGCTAATTACTTTCAGAAATCAGATTGATAGTGTTTCTGTTTTTACATTATAATATATAAGCTAGCAATAGTAATATACTTACTTTGGTTTATGGATGCTATCAGGTGCCAGAGTGAAGGTACTGAATCATATGTTAAGCAATTCCCATGCGTCACAGAGGGGATGCGTCCATGAGTAAGAGTCATACATGTTATACCAGTTCTTGGTATATGTTCGGCTTATACCTGTAGAGCAGAGGAATTTTGATGTGGTAGCTTAAATATCTACATTGACAGTTAGGTGAAATAAATGTTGCAGTATGTTAGCTGTAGTCATAAGTAGCCCATGGTTATGTGAGTTTGAAATAATGATCATGTAACGATCGGTCAGCTGTGTTCATGTTTGCGTTTGTGATTACTGGGACTGAGATAAACGGAAGCTTTTTATCATCTCAGTTCAGATATCATTCAGATCATCTACAATGAGCGACTATTAGACCTTCAGTCATGCGGGGGAGAATTAAAGTATGTTCACTTCTATGCCTGTGACCTGTGCGGCTGTGCCTGTTTGGATGTGCTTGCAGCAAGATTACTAAACATATTGATCGAACCCTGCAGATCATGTCTGATGCTCAACATTGATATAACGAATTCTCGAGACCTTTCAGATGTCCTCGGCAGTGATATGATGTAGATACCAAAGAAAAAACGACGCGCCTGGAGCTTAGTGATCATAGCATATATTGGAGTGTGTCTGGTTAGCCAGGATCAGGAAAGTGTTTGACGATGAAACGTGGAGATGGTTGCAAGTTAGTGTATTGGCTCTCATTCGATTGGATTCAGTCCAATTGTCGGGAGAAAATTGCAGATAACATCAACCTTTGGTGTAAAAGTTGCACATAACACAGAAATCAAACATCTTTTGCGGCTAGCCCCAGTTTTTCGCTTAATAAGTTGCATCTAGCCCAAAACATTGATTTAGGGGCTTAACATTTACTAACATGAGTATTATTGTACCATAAATCATAACTATACGAGAATCTCCATCATTTATATTATTTGATGGTTGGATCTAAAATTGATGGCTAATAATTAACAAGATAATTATAGATATCTTACCAGATAATCTAGGTTGACATGATTAAGTTAAAATACTCTCAACATGAAAAATCATTTCGTATATAATAATAATGTACATGTACATTTTTTTCTTCGGCGGTCCATTTTAGACTCTCATATTTTTCACTACAAAAACAATTCTCATGTTTGATCAGACGTTGAAAACTGAAACTCGTGTGTCAAGATAATATACTAGCTAGTCCGTTAAGAAAAAACTCAAACATGAAGAGATGTATATGCGCGGGATATTCAAGCTAATTAGTTTGTGTGTGAGTGTATGTCATGACATGGTGATGGTGGTATATTGTAAAAACAAAATCTAGTCAGAAAACATAAACGACGCAGTAACATAATCGACTACCTTTGTTATAATATATATCATAATATCATATAATTATGATATATAGTGTAAATATACAATATAATGATCATGTACCCACACGTCAGAATCTTGTTAAGCCCCTAAATTAATGTTTTGGGCTAGATGCAACTTATTAGACGAATAACCGGTGCTAGCTGCAAAAGATGTTTGATTTCTGTGTTTTGTGCAACTCTTACCCCAAAGGTTGGTGTTATCTGCAATTTTCTCAATTGTCGGATGTCCATATATATTTTAATGGATCAATTTTATTTGTTGCAGTGATAATAGAAACCGCAATTTCTTTGAAGTGAGCGGTCTCGTTCCGACGAAACGCGTGCTCACTCGATCTGGCCACGTGATCTCCATCGGACGGCTCGCGCGCCGATCGGTCCCGACCAGGGCGACGTCTCTGCGTGCGCGTAGTGTTTAGTTGGTCAGGGGCGGCGTGTGTGAGAGAAACCCAACTGGTCGGGAACATGGGCACAGCAGGATTATTGCCGACGTTAGACAGAGCCAAGTGTCGAACACCTTGAGGACATGACGGGAGTGACGATTGCGTTAGTGGGTAAAGCACCAGCAACCACGACTAAATACATGGCGATGAACGAGGATGAAGAAGGCTTGGACTCGGGCTTCTCACGCATTGGATCCGACGTGAGCAACGACATGATCATGGTGGCCTCCTGCCGTTCCTGTTCCTTAATGTCGAGACGCCGCCCACCAGTAAGTGACTCCACTCGAGAACTTGCCTGTGACAAGATAGTTATGAGGATTGTTATATCCCAGCCCACCAGAGTTCAAACCCCAGGTTTGACGCTGGTGTTTTTCATTTAGACGGAATATTCTTTCAGTGGGAGGCGACGTTCCCGTCGACAGCGACCGTTTGTGGTGACTTCGTCAATCTCAAGACCTGACCCGCCGGCACAGTCTCTCGGAGGTGCTTGTAGGGGTAGGGTGTGCGTGCGTGCGTTCATAGAGATGAGTGTGTGCGCGTGTATATGAGCGCTTACGTTGTAATGTGTTTCTCAAAAAAAAAGTAATTGACCCGACTCGTTGAGGCTCGCCGTGATTGCCGCTAGTCTCGCCTCCATCGCAGCACCCGTCTCCCCGTCGCCTCCACAACCTCACTGAAAACCAACTCGATGGGAAAAAATTGGGATTTTTTTTGGGGTCTTGGAGTGGAATCAGTAGTGGAGGCAGCGACAGAGTGGAACCCAGTCCGTCTCGCGCCTCGCTGCTCGATCGCCTCTCGCGCGACGACCGTTTGACCCTCTCAGGAAAGTCGGCGCCCATCGTGGGGCCTGCAGCCAAGAGCATCACTTTTTCAGAAGAAGTGCGGCGTGGTATGGAAAACCTACCTATCGGCCAGATTTACACGCTCCTAGGAGGGGAGCGGATCGTGGACGACTTTGGTTGGAAAGAAGAGGAGGATTACCTGGAAACCGGATCTATGTTCATCTTTGGTCAAATCGATGTCTTCGTCGGCGTGATCCGGTCCACCGGAGCCGGCAAAGATCGCCGGGCTAAACGGGCTAAATGGTCGTCGCGTGAGAGGCGATCGAGCAGCGACGCACGAGGCAGATCGTCTCTTCTCCGGCGACCTCGCGATGACGACGTGGAGCAGCCGGTGGGCATGGTGGTCGCGACGCAGAACAGCTCCACCTCTACCGCCGTAGAGGAACTCGTTGGCGGCGGAGACAGTCATGGAGACGCCGCGCCTTGCAGCGCGACACTGCCTCCTGCATGTCCTTCCTCGATTGGAAGAACCCTCACCGCAGGCCAGCCAACGGAGCAGTACCTTATCCTCTCTTCGTGGGTGTTTGTTGCAACGCGGTTTTTCCACACCATGGTATTCCCGTGCCACTTATCTGAGACGTCCATTTTCCATCGGACGATCGTAACATTTTTTTGCAAATGAGACCCTGTATTTGTAGAAATTACGGAGACACAACGACACCTCTATTTATTGACCCTAATTGCAACAGCACCGGTTCCTATTAAGCTTCCCCAACCCTAATCCCCAGCGCATCCACCTCCCCAGCGCCTCCATCTCCACCTCTCGAGCCATGGAAGAAGAGCTCCGGCCGTGGAGGGCGACAGGATGCGCGACGGCGAGCTGCGCGGCAGCGGGATGCGCGTGGGGAAGCGCGGCGGGATTCGCGCGGCTCCTCCGAATTTTTGTTCCTCCGATTTTTCCCCTTTTTTATGAGAAAACCACCAGATCTAAATCCGCTCCAGATCTGTTTATTTTTTGTATACGGTTGTTTTTCTGTTAATTCGTGGATCCGAAATTCATGTGAATCCAAAGTTCTTGTTATTTTTCAGTTAATGTGTTCATGTATGTGCATAAATCCATTTTGGATCTGGATCCGTATGTACATATTAGGAAATATTTGAGATTTGCTTTTTAATGCAAGATCTGAATTCCTTAATGGAAAGGGGAAGAAAAGATCCAGCATGATCTTTTTTGCATGAATTTGTCCATGCATAATTCCGAATTAGCTCATACATGTTTATCTATTTGTTCATGTATGTTCATAAAATCTGAACATTTCTCGATGTATCTTAATGAATAAAATTGTTCTTGTTCACGTATGTTGATAAATCCGAACATTCTGAAAATTTATACATGAAAAATGTAAATGCATGGAATATTTCCTTCCGAAAATGGATTTTTTCCCGAAATTTATGCACTGTTATCATATGATGTTTGTTTCTTAATGAGAAGAAATTTGTTTCCTATTTTTTTGTTCCCAGAAAATGCACGTGCTCTCCTCGTCTCCATCCAACACATGAATTTCTGTTAACAAAGTATTATCTTAAATTTATGGATCATACTCAAGCAAGAACAAAATGTTAATCTGTATTTCTTCTGAATATATTGTATAATCCGTTTTTACAATATATGGATCCGTTTTTTTACCAAAAAATCTCTCGGTCTGTACATATTCTCCTATTAATGTTAATTAAATGCTCCACTAAACTTAGGGAAGAATCAGATAAAAATCCTTCTAAAGCAAGTTACAAATCAGTCCTAGAAAACTTTATAGAAGGTCGTTTTTTCAAAAACGCAGCACGAATCTCCAAGTAGTGAGTGGCTGTGATAAGTGGCACGGGTATACAGGGTTGTGGCTATGCATTTTCGGTGTTTGTTGAGATAAATAAAGGTTTGTTAGCCTCCGATACAAAAGATGTTTTTTTTACTTGAAGAAAGCTGCATGTTAGCAAGATAAATTTTGTTGAGATCTGCATGTGCGTTATCCTCCAAAGGAATGGGCGGTGGCATTTCATCTGTACAATATGTTGACGAGTGTGACACCATAGTGAACTGGTATCCATTTATATGTGACATGGCATAAAATTAATTCAAAATGTGAGGACAATTAAAATGTGACACCATGAAGTGTGACACCATACCACACATTATGCTTTAATAGTAAAGATTGGTAAAAGTTTCACTCCGCCAAGGAATGGTGGACCGAAAGCCATCCACAAGAATGGCCCCTACCGAAAGGCGCTGGCCTCACTCGCAATGCTTGGCACTTGGAAGGTTTCGGAGGAAAGAAACGCTTGCATCCTTTAAAATAAGTCTTCAGCCGCTATCATGCTTCTCGCCAAGGTGAAAGAAGGGGCACCACTTTGCTGCCTTGCCGGGGCAAAAAAACTAAGTAATGTAACGTCGTGAGAGTTGTACATTTTTCTTGGTGTGACAAGTCATGCTATATGAAAGAGCAAGAGATTTGCTTCCCACCAGACTGTCCACATCACGTGCAACAGTGGACCGTCGGATCGCCACGACGGAGGGCGCAGATTAGCCCATGTCAACAAATCTCACCTCGTAGCACTGTTCACCACTGAATTTTATCTAATCACTGAATGCCATGTATCCTGGTAATGTTCCGGAGTCCAAAAAAATGTTTCGGAGTCCAACAAAATTGTATTCCCAAAAAGAAAATGAAAAATGAAGAAAATAAAAAGGAAAATGAGAAAAAATTAGTAAGGAAAAAAGAAGCAAGAAAAACAGAGAAAAAAAGAAAAGAAAAAAGAGGATTAGTTTTTGTTTTTACAAAAACGGGAAATCTATACTTAGAACGGTCGGTAGATAGCAATTCCTGGCGGACTCGCATGCATCGTCCGATCTAATGACCGATCCATTAGCGCGTGCATTCTAGGCTAAACAGAAAAGGACAAAAAATTAAGAGAACATGCATGGGAAGCTGGTGCGATATCTAGGCTCTAATCACAAAACGATAAAAGAGTTGATATTGTCCGCATTAAATGCCAAATCTGAAAATTTAAAATATTTTATAGTTTAAACGTTATTCGTATTTATGATCTGTTTTCACCACTAGGCTAGTCACGACGAGATTTTCAAAACTAGCTCCCATGTTAATGTGTTCCGACGAAAAAAAATTGAATCGAAAAGTTATCCACCTATAACATGTGACTTATCCGTCTCTGGTATGTAAGTTATCCACCATGTAGCACGTACATTATCCATTATATGATAGACTGTGCAAATATATTTTTTGCATGCATGTGAGTATGTGTAACTTCAACATATTTTTTTTGGAGTAATGTAATGTTCACTAGTGGGTAAATAGTACACAATATATGATAAGTACATATATGACAAGTGGATAATTATAATGTTATATACCACGTTCAAGTATCACCATAATTGATTTGGTACCCAGCCAAATTTAATCATTCATATGGTAGAGACCTTATATACAAAAGACTGGATAATTCACATGTTACAAATAAATCACTTTTATGTCATATAAAGAAGTCATCGGAATATTGTAACACAATATCTAGCTAGTTTCTTAGTCCAACAGTGAAAAACGATTTTAAATTCGAAATACAGTTTGAGTTATATAACTTTTTGAATTTTGGATTTCGTATTCAATATGGATAACATCAACAATTTTGTTTTTTTCTCCATGTATTTGAAAATGACCCAGCCCGTTTATATGGTTGCGTATAAGGTGGGTAACTTGATTTGTACTGTATGGATAACTCATGTGGTAGGGGTAAGCAACTTTTGGGTAAAAAAGAGTTATCGAAACATATCAATATGAGATTTAGTTTTTCGCCGTGACTAGTCCAATGGTGAAAACGCATCCTAAATCGGATCGATTTGAGTTAGAAAACTTATTCAATTTTTAGATTTCATATTTAATATGGATAACGTCAATAGTTTTATCTTTTTAGCATGTATGCGACGACTCGACCAAGTCCATTTATGTAGGTGGGTAACTTAAAGTGCTACATTGTGGGTAACTTATGCGCTACATGATAGGTAACTTTAGTGATATAGACTGGGTAACTTAAGTATTACAACCTGGATAACACACGTGTTGTAGATCACAAACTATATTTAATATTTATTTCACACTTGTTCGTAACCCTAATAAAACACATTTCTCATCACACCCTATCGGGTCACGCTGCTAGCGAAACATACCAGGAATTGCAATCGGCGAACGCTTCCACCCCCTCTTGCCCTTGTTACGCAACACGCCAACAAAGAACCTTGGTTCCGTTGCTGCGTAGTTCACAATCGTTTTAAAAAAATATGACGATCAATTTTGGGCATATTCATTGTTCTATCCTATAAGCATGCAAAATCGATGTACTTTCCTATGTGTCACATGTAAAATCGATGGGCATTTTCGCATGTGTCACACGCACACTGGGCAACTCTTGGAGTTCGTCATGTGGCGGATTGGATGGGAGAAAAGACAGTCTGAGGAGAAGACCGTGAGATTGAAATTCTTGACACACTAAATATACTCTTATGTCATGCAAAACCGCATCGCACAACCTGTTTATAGTGCGGGTAACTTACGGTTTACAACATGGATAACTTATATACTATAGCGGGATAACTCAGGTGTTATGCGCGGGTAACTTTTAGGTTAAAAAAAATCGTCAAAAACATACCAACATGGATCTAGTTTTAAAGATCTCATCGCAATTAGTCCAACAGTGAAAATAAATTTTTAATCGGATAAACGAGTCGAGCTACGAAACATTTTAAATTTGTGGATGCTTGCATTAAATGCGCTGACATGAGCAACTAATTACATGAATGAATTCTATAGAACCAGCCCACCTAGTTTGCTATTGTTTTTGTCTTTTTGTGTTTATTCATGATCTAAACATATTTAATTAGCCATTGGGGCTTTTGCTTAGACGTAAATGTGTGGGCAGTTTGGAAATATGCCGGGTCAGATGTTCTACATATTTTCTTAAGCGTAGAACGTTCTAAACCTAGTCGCATCCTACAAAAATCGTCAAAAGAAGATTAATTTGTGAAAACATAAAAAATGGAGTACTGACAACTCTTTGTTTTGGTTACTGATGTGATACATTGGAAAAGTTTGTGAGAAAATAAGTAGCGAGGATGTGCAGTAAAGCAGTAGCAATCGATCGGAAAGAATAAGGAAGGAAAAAACCGTAAAAAAAAGAATAAGGAAGGAAAAGAAGCTGCAGTATTCGGCAAAGAAGAAAATTTCGGAAGACACAGAAAATGGGCCAAGCCCATAAGCCAAGGGGTGTACGCGGAAAATAAGATTGCACCGGTGGGAAATCTTAGAAAAAGGGTTCCCCTCGCAAAGGTCCACGCACGTGCGCTCCGGTGCTGACAAGTGTCGCAATTTCGTTCGTTTCTGCTCCCACATTTTCTCCATGCAGTGACAAGTGGCAGCTCCTGGTGGTGGGCAAAGGGTTGTATATGTATTTATTTTGAGATTCATTTTTTAAAAACAAAATATCTTGAGAATCGTTTATCCAATTTACGAACCGTTTTCACTTTTGAACTCCTCGCGTCGAGATCTTTAAAACTAGATCCCATATTGATAGGTTTCGGCAAACTTTTTTTTTTGTATTTCGGATTGTCTATGTTTTGTACACCCTAAGTGTAGTCGTACGTACAAACTGAATTTTGTAGTTGTACGTACAACTTGCTACGTGTAGTTGTTTGTATAACCCGAATGTATTTCTACGTACAACCCGGTCTGTATTGCTGTACACCCCGTTCTGTGTTGCTGTACAAACCGGTCTGTGTTGCTGTACAACCCGGTCTACGTTGCTGTATAACACGGTGTCCGTTGCTGTACAACGCGGTCTGTGTTGCTGTACAACCCGGTCGGGGTTGTTGTACGTACAAACTGGTATATGTTGCTGTACAACCTAGTTTGTGTTGCTGTACAAGTCGATCTGCGTTGCTGTACATCATGTTCTTATGTATAGTTGTACGTCGGTGTTTGTCTAGTTGTACGCAGGGCCGTCGAAGGCCATGTGCGAAGTGATCAACCGAACAGGGCCCCCAAATTCCTGGGCCCCCGAACTTCTGTTATCTAATACGTATGTATCAGAGTTTACAACTAGTTTGATATTTCCTCGTGTACTGGCTAGTTTTCACAAGGCAGCCAAGGCAACAACCCATTTAACATTTCCTTTAATTTTACGGCCCAGAGGTCAGCATATGCGAGGGTAGGGGAAATCCTTAGAAAAAGTGTTCCCTCGCAAAGGTCCACGCGCGTGCGCTCCGGTGCTGATAAGTGTCGCAATTTCATTCGTTTCTGCTCCCACCTTTTCTCCACGCGGTGACAAGTGGCAGCTCCCTGGTGGTGGGCAGAGGGTTGTACATGCATTTATTTTGATATTCGTTTTTTAAAAACGAAATATCTTGAGAACCGTTTATCCGATTTACGAACCGTTTTCACTTTTGAACTCCTCGTGTCGAGATCTTCAAAACTAGATCTCCTATTCATAAGTTTTGACAAACTTTTTTTTTGTACTTCGAATTGTGTATGTTTTGTACACCCTAAGTGTAGTCGTATGTACAAACTGGATTTTGTAGTTGTACGTACAAGTTGCTACGTGTAGTTGTTTGTACAACCCGAATGTATTTCTACGTACAATATGTCCTGTGTTGCTGTACAACCCGGTCTATGTTGCTGTACAACCCGGTCTGTGTGTTGTTGTACAACTCGGTTTTTGTTGCTGTACAACACGGTCTCCGTTGCTGTACAACGCGGTCTCCGTTGCTGTACAACCCGGTCGGGGTTGCTGTACGTACAAACTGATATGTGTTGATGTACAACCCGTTCTGCGTTGCTGTACAACCGGGTCTGTGTTGCTGTACTACCCGGTCTGCGTTGCTATACTATCTAATTTTATGTTTTGTACAAAGATAATAATCTAGATCGTACGAGTCAGCCTGCCCGCGGGTGTGCGTCTACGTTCGTACGAGCAGGCGAGCAGCAACTCCGCGTATGATCAGCGCGGCCTCGTTCCGCATCACGCAGGACCAGTGTGTGGAAGCCAAATTCGTTTTTGCTACTTGGATGTCTGCCCGGCAACCACGTGGTGTACTGCTACGCTCTGTATTTGCCCTTCACGAAGGAAAGGTGGGTGGCGCCTTCTGAAGAGCCCTTCATTCTGCGACTCAGATAGGCTAGGATTCGTGTCTCAGCCGGAAGGGGTCGTAGGACTGACTCAGACAAAGCGTTAGAAGTACGATCTCCGAATCTATAAGCTTTGGCCTGCCTTCTTCCCTTATCTAATCTATTAGGTAATAATAAAGTGGTGTTAATTGTCACGCTAAGGAGCTGACCAGTGACATTTCTGTCTCAATTGAAGTCAACCTTACTATACTCGCTTGTAGGAGATCATCGCTCAGAAGGGCGTTCTTTCGCTAGAAAAACGAATCCTTTTCCTAATCGCACCCGAGAGTAGGAGGCTATGATCCATGTAGTTATCATTCCACGTTTGTATCCCAATCGTCAATAGGTACCTGACGCTAGATGTGAGGAAAAGCAATCACAATCTTCAATCTTGTTGTCTGCCGTCTGTGTCTCCAAATCGCCAGATCGACGCTCGCACGCCGTCACATCCAGATCGCCGGATCGTCCAACGAAAATTTACCTGGCTTCGACGTTCGTTCGTCGAGACGTCCTCTCCAATCATAGATAATCAAGCAAACACGAAATACCAGCCGGAGGATGCTTTTTACTAGAACACGAGGTCAGTTTGTTGTTTTAGTGATTCCTTTAGTAGAATTAAGATTATAATGTTTCCTTATAAAAATAACACGTATTGAAGTTACATAATAAAGTGAAGATATTTTTAGTTGATATATCATGTAATGTTTTTAAAATTCCGAGCCCCTATTTTATGTTTCGCACAGGGGCCCCCAATTTCTGGAGACGGCCCTGGTTGTACGAGTCTGTTTAGGTGTAAGTTTGAGTCTATGTATTCCATATTCTGTGTAGTTGTACGCTGGCTCGCGGCCTGTAGGTGACTTCGACGTACGCATGGACTTCGGCTCGTACGCCGCCAGGATTTTTTCTCTGATCTGTATATGGCCACGTGGGGGCAGCGCATGAATGCGGAACGGGCAGAAACGACCTTCCGAGACGACCTTCCGAGAGGCCTCCCTTTTTCTATGGACACCCTGCACCGGTTCGTATCGCATTGAGCGGGCCTCGTGGTGTTTGTGGTATTTCGATTCAACCTCCGATCCAGCTGCCTGCAGTATCTTGGGCCAATAAACGAAATGCAGTCAGACTAGAACTCTATCCAGTATCCGAGAAGGTTTGTGTGTCGGTAGCTACGGGCGATGTCTTTGCCTCTTCTACTATCGATCGTACTAGCTACCATCTCTCTCCTTGGAAACAGAGAGCAATCGAATTTATCGATTGTTATGGCTGACGAAGAGCGAGACCCGAGGTAAGCTGATCTTTGCTTTCTTATTTCTCCCATGACGTATTAATGTTGTGCAGTCAACTTTTCTTTCAAGGAATCATGTGTGACTTAAACATGGTTCTAGAATTTAGTAAAACAAAAACATGACGGGATATTGTTAATTACCGGTGCCTCTAAATTAGATGGAGCTGATTTTTTTTCCGCCTTTCATATTCATAGCATACGCAAAACATGGTACCATATTTCTTTATGCATGCTTATACATTGACATATGGCGGAAGGAGACATTTATGTAAAATATCGAGTGAGCTCGACAACGACGAAACTAATGAAAGGCGGCGGTAGCACTAGTCGTGCATATTATGCCCCTGCGCAAGGCGACAACCGTGGCAAACATCAATGCTCCTTCCAACACTTGCACGAATTCGACATCCATGATGATCGAGGCTCTAGGACGTCGAATCTGGTCACGTGCGAGATCCGGAAGAAAATAAGATAAGACCACAACGGGCTCGCTAGAGAACGGTAGTCGTCATGGCGGCGGGAAGGGTGTTACTTGTGAGGTCCAGTAAGTGACCAGATCTAACCCGGGTGGTAGTATGGAGTCAAGGTGGCATGACCAAAAATGATGGGAGAAAACCAAGCAATAGAATGAAGACAAGGGTGGCGCTCGTCACTTCTGCTGACGAAGGACTAGTTTCGTAGCAAAGTAGTATTTTTTAAATATTTCTACAATACTATAGTTTCTAAAAAACATACTTTTAAAAAGCAGCTGAAAGGCGGCTTCCTTTCTATACGCTAACTCTTGCTTTGAAGAGATGTTCCACACAAGACATTCTTAAGTCCCACCTCACCTATATCCAACTTGAGGTATTTCATTGTTTATAGTATAATAAGCAGGTTTAAGACATGAGTTCGCTTCATTGTTTCTTCCTATTTTGAGGTAGATCATGACGTGTGACTACCGATCTATTGGCGTCTGTATGCTTGCAAAAATAACAGCCGTCGAACCGGACCGCTGTTGAGGATGATGATGCTCAGGAGGCTCTAACTGAACCTGATCTAGTCGATATCGTAGAAGGGCCTCCTTCTTCTTCTTCTTGTGCTGAGCAGCCTCTGCCTGATTGCGCTCTAGTCGATATCGTAGAAGGGCCTCCTTCTTCTGCTGAGCAGCCTCTGCCTGATTGCGCTCTAGTCGATCTCGCAGAAGCACATCCTTCTTCTCCTCCTATGCAGGCTCAGCCTGATTGCGTTGTAGTCAGTCTCGCAGAACCATATCCTTCTTCTCCTCCTCAGCAAGCTCAGCTTGATTGCGTCGATCTCGAAGAAGCATACACTTTTTCTCCTCCTCAGCAGGCTCAGCCTGATTGCTTTGAACTCGATCTCGCAGGAGCAGCTCTTCCATCACCTCCTCCTTCTTCTCCTCCTCAGCAGGCTCAGCCTGATTGCTTTGAACTCGACCCCGCAGGAGCATCTCTTCCATCACCTCCTCTTTCTTCTACTCCTCAGCCTGACTCATCTGTTCTTCATCCTCCTCCAGTCCTTGTTGACCAATCAAGATTCAAGTCACTATCGCTACTTGATTGCCACGAGGAATTACCTTCTGCTTCTGACTCATCTGGCGGGTATGGCTCATTATTACGTTCTTCAGTGTGACCGTTATTTATCATCATTATTTTTGGCTCGGTGTCTTCATTCATTGCCCATAACCTCGTTTTTGCATCACTTTCTTCATCGGTCCCTTGCGCTATTTATTTAACATAGCTGGCTCATTTCAGGCACGGTGCTGATAACCATGATGCACGAAAGAGTGGTGAAGGTGCTGTTGTTCGTCAGCACAGGTAATTCTTTGACGGATAGGCTTCCCCTTGCCTTTGGTAGGACAAGCACGATCCTTTATATCAAGTCACTCACTTTAGTATATCTTGGTGTGTCAAATGAAAACGTATTCTTGATCAATCACTTGATTGTACAGCATTGTCCGGCGATCTGTATTACCTTGGATCTATTGTATCCATGGAAGGTGATATGAATTGATCAAGTGGACAATTCACGTTCATATTTCTGTCAACAGTTCAGCACAGAGTAGTATATTTTTTACTATGTCACCATAGATCACAAACTACAGCCAGGCATGGTAATAGTAATACGCAACAAGCAAAAAATAAGAATAGAGGATTCTCCATTCCATCCAGGCATGATGTTTTTTTTGAACGGGATAATTCAGGTTTGGGTCACAGAGGATTCAGTCCACTGGTTGATTACAGATGATCATAAAGTAGCTTATGAAATCATTCTCTCTGGAAGTACAATTTCTGTACAGTTTGCGAAAAGATTTATGACCACTAGACTGGACATACAGTTTTTGTACAGTTTACATCAATATCCATATCTGCAAAGTAATCATTCTCTGTTGGTATTCCAATTTTTTACATTTTGTAACTTTGCATAAAGATTTCATGACCACAAGTATTTCTCTGGAAGTACAGTTTACATAAAGATTCATGACCGCAAAATGATCATTCTTCTCCGAAAGTCCAGTTTATATAGTTTGTATACAGATTCATGACCACAAAATTAACCAATCTTGTCTGCAAGTACAGTTTGTATAAAGATTCGTGACCACACAATAAACATTCATAACTGGAAGTATACCTTTTCTACGTTTTGCATATGTTCTTGACAACAAAAGAACCATCATTCTCTGGCAGTTTAGATACAGATTCATGACCCACACAATTTCATAATATGATGTAGCAAATAGATTGACATGAGATGAACGCCACTACTAAGGGGTTTCCTACTTCCTATTATTCCTCTGTTGTAAGAGGCATCTCATTCATCAAATTCTTCTACTTCCTGCCATCCATCACCAAACGACCCTTCTATTCTGGCGAAAAAATGCACTGGCCAGCCTCCAAGAGGAACAGTCTCAAACGAATAACATGCACAGGGCATGCTTAGTCCCCAGCTTTATAGTTTCTTCGATGGTGCTCGGGTAGACGATGATAGGATATCCGGGAGCCTTGCGCCTCCTGCTCTCTGATCCTAGCTCTCCATCTCAGGGAAAACCAAGTAGCACCACCAGGGCATGGCAAGCGGAGATGAGAAGCATACTGGCGGTAAAGAGGACAATGAAGGGAAGCTGCCAACAAGATATTGGGTGGGGGACAGCTCTGGGGTGTCGTCTGCTTCTGTCATGGACATGAGCATCGTGAGAGGGCTTGAGGGAATGTTAGGGGCAAATGCGTGGCAAGAATCGGTTGTTTTTGTTTTCTTAGTGGTGTAGTGCATAATTTTGCAGTCAACTTAAGGGTCAGATTTTGCGTAGCTGTGCAGGGGCGATGTTTTTTTATGCCCATTAAAATAAAACAATGAATTAGGTGACACTTTACTCCACCTCAACATCATTCCACTAAAACAGTTGTCTAGTATAGCTCCAGTGAATCGACATGTGAATGTGGAGTGGCCCAAACACCCTCTAGAGTAACACCCAGGAATTTCCTATCGATCTGTATCTCCATCAAACTGCCAATCATTAATAGTTGTTGCGTGTTATATTTACTAGTTGTTGAATCTTGTTAGCGGCTTGTTTGGAGTCGCTTCAGGTTTCCTTATTTTTTTCATTAGTTAGTTTTTCTTATATGGTTAATTATGTTTCCTAATTTTTGTTTCAGTACAAAAGATGATAGTGATGACGATGAGGATCCTTTTCTTACCGATAGATTTGGAAATTTAACAACTTCGAGGTTGAGTGATATGGAGGCCGCATTCGAAAAACATCTTGAAGATGAAGCAAGTAAACCAAAGGTCAAACAAAAAAAATATTCCAAGGAAGAAAAAGTGAAGCAGAATGAAGGCCGTAAGAAAAAGTTCCTGGAATATGCTTTACAAAAGTATAACAATGAAGAGGATCTTGCTGGGGTTTGTTGCTATTCTCCTTTTAGTTTGTATGTGTTTTTTTTTACTACATTCCAATGTTATAATCTGAGAAATGTTTTCAGGAGATGCGCTTTGTGTTCGATGAATTAAAAAAAGAAGTTTACATTGTTGAAAAAGGCATGGACTTCTATGAGCATTTCAACTTCACAGCTAAGCAGGCTGGTTCCCTGGTTTTATTTTTTGCTGAAGTGATCCCAAATGTAGACACTTGTGATGTTCTCTGCTGCAAGCCTTTGGATTTTAATGACAATGGTATGTTTCTAAATTGTAATATTACTAGCAGTAGTATGGTAGTGATATACAGTGACTTGTTTCATGAACGGGGCAATGCTTTACCTTGATTATGTTTGAAACTTTAATCTGTTCATCTGCCCACTTGCCATGCTTAGAGGGGATTGTTAATCTTAAATACGTAATACCTTACAAAGTCAGTAGGAATTCTGCTCATATCAACAGTTTTAAAAGTTTTTGTGTGTAAATTTACTACTCTAAGCTGATGTTTTGTCATGTTGGAATTAACCTTGTAAACTGATCTTGTCATGTGTGGATTAACCTACAGCTGTGTGGCGTACTTGGTTAGGTCCCCCTAGGTCCATCATATTGCCCAGTCATTGTGTTCATATGTTAGTCATGATTTGTACCTAATTGCTACTCGGCCTGATCTGTTCTTAAGCAAGAGTCCTAGATAACATTGAATTCGTATTAAACTTTAGGCATAGTTCTGTTTGTATTCTGATAGTCTTTACCTAGCGACATCCTTCGTATAACTTTGGGTCAAGCAATCAATAAAATTAATGTTCTATATCTTATCCCTCCTGGTTCTGTTTGATGGGGAAGACACTTACCTGCCAGTGTCTTGTTGGTTCTCAAGCTTCTAGTGGCTTGGGCTACAACCTCAAATAAAGGAGCCACAACACCTTTGTATTGGAGACAATTATTGGCTTCGTTTTGCTACGATCATTGCACTTGGCGATATCTGGCATGTAGCTCTGGAGGAGACAATAGGAGGACCGCACTCTCCGTCACCAGCACGTGCAGGATCCATGTAGTGCATCGGCTATTTGGGCCACGTAGATGGTACCCCTTGAGTCCATTGCTGGATGTTCTGGCTCACCCCGCAGCGGGCCTGCTCGTGTGTTGCTGCTGCCAGATGAAAACAGCCGCCTGCTGCTCTCTGCCAGCATTTCCACTAGCTCATCCATCCCTCCTCTCCTATACCCACAGACGTCACCACCACCAGTCAATTTCCACCACCACGACACCAGCACCGCCATGCTCCCAATCACCGCTGGCCACACAGTTTTTTTTTGTGCATTTGCTCCCACTTGCTCTACCAAAACCCAAATCAGCCTGCTGCTCCTTACCAATTCCCCCAATCGGCCACCCAACGCCCACCTTGCCCAATCAGATCATGTACCCACCATGGCCATTGCAAACCTGTTTGTAGTCACACCAGCGTTGGCTTGTCCGTTATCACACATCAGAGCTGGGAAACACAACCAATGGATCTGTTATGTAGCTTATCCAATTGGACCTATTTAAATAGGGTTCCGTTACTAACATGTTTATTTCCATTGTGGGTAATGTACCTAGTGGATATGATCTCCCCCACATCGAGTAGACCCTGTTAACAGATGTCTAATTAATTTGTTTACTGAAGCACCATAATAGTTTTTTTATAGTGGTTGTGACATGTTAATCTCTGAAATTTCTAATTGTTCAGTTATCACACATATGGCATGTGCTAAATGACTTGGTCCCCATATATTTTGGATATTCATTAGAAGCATGTATTTGTACTTTCATTATTTTAATCACTTGCTGAGCTGGTGAGACCGGCTAAATCAGGACTTCAGTTCTAGTATTTTGGTCGTACTAGAGAAGCCAGAGCTTTATCCTGTTATTTCAAAGATCAGTCTGATAATATGCATACACATGCATCTCATACTTTTTGGGAAATGGTACCTATCAGGAAGTTTAGAATTTAGAAGTCAAAAGCATAAGCATCCATTATATAAGGATGCCATGTACATATCTAATATCTCCTTTTCAGTTTATAAGGCAAACATATATAGTTTGTCTTAAGTCGAAGTCTCAAAGCCTTGTAAATTTGTCAAAATATGTAGAGAAATAATATCAACAGGTACAATACCAAATAAATATCAGTACATTCATCATGGAATATCTATTCATTGTGTATTTATTTGATATTGTAGATGTTGACATATATTTTTCTATAAACTTGAACTTAAAAGAGTTAGACTTCAAACAAACTAGGTATGCCTTATAAACTTAAAAGAAAGGGTGTAAGTTCGAGCCAAGCAACAATAATCATTCTATTTTCTCTAATTAACCTTCATTTCAAAATATGGCTACCCAATTGTCCAACCATGCTGCCTGACTATATGCTCAGCACGGTAGTTATGACTTTGTAGATCAAAGTTTGTTACATATTAGTTATTCATAAAGTAAGTCCAACGTTTTTTGTTTCTGTTTTGAAGGACACTGCTTTGGTTGTAAGAATCAAGGTTCTCTGAACTTGAGGCATCCAGCTGATGAAGCTCTGTATGTTGGAGGTCATGAGGATTGCCAGTTCCCATTTATGTGGGATAGTATTAGTGACAGTGAGGTACTTTAAATCAAGCTGTCATCTTTTTGTGCTTTTTTTTCCTTCAATATTTTCCATAATATGCATTATATATTGCACATTTTCAGGATGACTCCGATTGAGTGGAAGATATGACTGGGGAGAAGGCCTTCATTTGCTTCTCATTTTTCTGTATATTGTGATGCATCTTTTATTTGGAGGGCATGTATAATACGTTACACTCCGGAATCACTATAAATACTTCTAGTATTAATACGATGCTTGTATGTGCAATGATGGTACATCATGCATACAATCGACCATATGCAGCCATTTATATAGTCTCTTATTTACTCTCGTCTTGTGGTCTTATATTATATATGCACCTTCATCAAGGACGAAAAATATTTGAGGTAAGGTGACTAAAAATACTGCAAAGACTGAAATGGTGAAGAGATTAACACTATATGATTCATATTGACTTAGTAGAATAAAAATATAAACACATTTGAATAAAAGTAAAAACTAAAATATATCAATGCCAAATCACTACTTTTTAAAAACATAGTTCATAGTTCTATCGATAAAGACTTTTGGATATAGCGCATTCGATTAAGCACATCATCAATTCAAAATCTTTCATGAACATTATTCACATTGAAATCTAAGACAATTACTCTTTGGAGTCAACACAGTCCAAATAGTTTTGAAGATAGCTCATTTGGTCAATAGTCAGAATTGGTGCTAATAGAGTCCATAACAATATAGAATGTTTCCACACAGGAATTCATCTTCGGCTCTGTAGATTGCGAGTGACCACTATCCAAAAATGGCTATTTTTTAAGCACAAAACAGTAGGGAAAACCCATAATGTTACATTTTCCATTTTCAATAAAATGCCAGTATGCCAATATTTACATTATTACAGGCTTAAAGCAAAGAACTCATAAAGTATCAAGCCGTTGCTGCATCCCCTCTCTAAGACTAGGCTTAGCTCTATGCATAATAAAACTAAAAGTTTCCTTAATTATGTCTATACACCTAGATTAAGAACCTCATAATCAAAAATGATGTTGTTCATGTGATTCCATATGCTCCGGCACCCAACCACAGGGCCTCCTTACAACAAACATTATTTTGTCTCTATTTCCCCTCGATCAACATGTCAACCAACTCCAATCTGGTATCCCATGCATAATTTAGTTTGTCCTATAGTGACTGAAATCACAGTCAAAAAACAGATGGATCAATTCCTCTCTCTCATCATCAGAGCAGAGTACACAGCTAGTACTTTCCACATAGAAATTCTTCCTGGCAATGAGATCTTTTGTGTTTAAACTTATGTTTAGATTGACAGCATGATTTCTAAATCCTCTTGAAAGGCATTGGAGCTTCTGGTGGATCTAGAATAGCTTCATACATCCTTTTAGCCGAATTAAATCCCCCATTTAAATGTCCACTCATCATTAGCAACTTCCCGATGATTGATTTATAAAATCATATCCATTTCAGTGCACTGTTGCAATGCAATTTGGGACAGTGGTAAATGAAAAGGCTCCACGATATCACTGTGACTTTGCTGTGTTGCTTTAAAAATTGAAATATCGAGATTTTTTGCAAATGAATGAAGTTGTGGGAACTGAGCTTGCAGTGATAATTGATCATCTTCGTGCCACTTATCCTTCCACATCAACGTTGAATTTCCCTTATTTGCTTTGCATATAGCATGATGCTTAAAGGTATCAATCATCTTTGTACAATCAAGCCACCATAATGAGCCTTTAGTTGATTTTCCTGTAGGTAATTTCCCATCAGTATAGTGTGGCTCCCAAATTGACTGAACCCAAAGAATATCCTTACAATTATAAAACTTCGGTAGGAATTTTATAATTCAAGCCTTGTTCTGTGTTCTGAGACTGAGTACTCCAAGACCACCACTTTTCTTGGGCAAGCACATTGTTTCCCATTGATCAAGACACTTGCCACTCTTCTGAATATCTCTATTGTTTCATAAGAGATCTTGCATGACTTTTCAATATGATCTAGAATAGTCACCTGGACCATCAGTGTACACATGGCAAAATAGGCATTGCTGAAATAATGGATTTGATAACCATAATTCATACATGAACTTTGGACTTTATTACTTGATATTACCACATATTTACAACTTATCTAGGGTTATGTTTATGAATTATGATGATTTTGGGGTTAATCCAATTGTCCCCCTTATTTTGGTTTTAATCCTGCAGACCAAGAAAACCTTGTTTTGTGTATTTTGACTTTCAGGGACTTAAACGACGTCAAAAAGACTTGGGAAGTTTTGGCGATTTATTTTTGGAAGAAAGAAGGCTTATGGGCTTTGGATCCTTGGGAGGGGACACCTGAGGCTTGAAAGAGCATGCTCGGCGCGACCAGGAAGGGGGGCCGCGTGAGCCATGCCAGTTCCTCCCACGGGCACATCCAGTCGTTGATCTTTTGCCCTAAAATCACTCTTGACCTAAAAACGTCATGACCATAGGGAGGAATGTCGCGGAAACACAGAAATATCGAAACAAAGACAAAAAGCTGCCGGATTGGAGGGGGGGGGGGGGGGGACTCCGACGGGGTGCTTTCGGTGTGATCTCTTCCTTCTCCAACGTCTCCACCATCGTCAGCATGATGAAGGGGGAGTAGTCCACCTCTGAACTATGGTTTTGTGGTAGTAGCTTATTTTATCTCTCTCTCATTCTTCATTGTCTTAGCACCAAATGAGCTGCCTAATCCATGCATCATTCATGGTGGAAATTTACTTACATGCCATAATGGACCTTCAGTGATGCACTTGACAATAAAAAGCTATACCCATGGTAAATAAAAGAGTGCTGAGATTGTCCATTTTGTTTGTTTGTCTTGTCATTTTGACATGGCCTTGTTCCATGTCTAGAGACAAGAGGTACCCCAGTTGATGCTCTTGATGCCGCTATTATTACTTGCAATCACTTTACCTTGAACTTGCTTTGTGGCCCGAGTTGAGTAGCCAGTTGGAGGGGTATTTGTAGTCACGGGGCATGAGGCATTCAACCCTTCCTTTGTCAAGCACATTAATCATATATTTTTTTCACTTTCAACTTAACCATTCATATATGATAGGGGTAATGGGAGCTCCACACCAATGAATACCACATTGCAAACATTAACTTAAGTGGAAGCATTTGGAAGCTAGATGAAACTTATTCATGCTTTACCTCTACTAATTTATCTATCTTTTCAAAGTGTCCACCTTTTATATTAAGATTTTACAAGAATACTCTATGACTATTGTTGGATGTTTTAACTTTTTATTATGCATACATTTGGTCCATAGTGATTTCTTCTATGTTACACTTTGTGAATTATCATTAAACATCCTTTCATTGAATATTTGATATCACTTTATAATGTATCTTGTCTATTTCTACTCCTTTTGAGAATGAATCATTTTATGTAGCAATAGTAATAATCTTTTCTATATTTTTTTGAGAATCGTAATCTTTTCTATCTATTGATAGTTAAAATGCAAAGTCCATGTTAGATTTATCACCTTCATACTCGAGGACGCGTATAGGTTAAGCTTGGGGATGTTGATGTATGTAAAATACATACATGAACTTTGCATTGTATTACATGTTATTTCAATCATATTTACATCATATAAGGGTTATATCATTGGTTCATATTGATTTTGGGAATATTTCACATGTTTCCCTATTTTTCTGAAATTAACATTGCACTGTCAGAAACCCTATTTTGCTAGATTTTGATGTTTTCGGGACCCAAACGACGTCCAATTGACCTAAGATTTCACGAGTATTGATACGTTTCCAACATATCTATAATTTCTTACATTCCGTGCTTATAGTATACCAATTGCTACATGTTTTAAATACACTTTATATGGTTTTTATCCATTTTCTGGGACTAACCTATTAACAAGATGTCACAGTGCCAGTTCCCAGTTTTCTGCTGTTTTTGGTTTCAGAAAAGCTGCTAAGGAAATATTTTTGGAATTGGACGAATGAAATACCAAAGTCCCTATTTTTTATGGGAGCTTCTAGAACACCAAAGACGAGACGAAGGAGGGGACTGAGCCGCCCTCATCAGGTGCTGGCACGGTCCCACCCCTGCCGCGCCAGCACGTGGTGACGGGGCCTCGGCCATCCACCGCCTTCGCCCTTTCGCTTACAAATACCCTCCGACGAAGCAAGACCTAAGAACCCGAACACTTTTCCACGATACAATCCAGAACCGCCGCCGCCGCCATCAACCCTAGTTCGGGAGGGTTCAGAAGCTCTTCCCGGCACCCTGCCGGAGAGGGGAATCATCACCGGAGGGCTCTATATCACCATGCCCGCCTCCGGAATGATGCGTGAGTAGTTCATCCTTGGACTACGGGTCCATAGCAGTACCATGTTTAAATCTTGTGAGTTGCCTATCATGATCAAGATCATCTCTATGTAATGCTACATGTTGTGTTTGCTGGGATCCGATGAATGCCTCATGCAGTGGCGGAGCCAAGGCCTGGCATGCCCGGGCGGCTGCCCGGGCTAAGTTGGCAAGCTCCCTTGTAATACTAGTGCAAAAGAGTGATTAGGAAGGTCGTTCAGGTGGAAAAATACTTCACCAAGCAAGTCCAGCTAAATTTTGCCCAGGCTAAAACGGCAAGCTGGCTCCGCCACTGGCCTCATGCATCCAAGTAACAAATTCTGAGGTATGTAAGGGCAACTTGGCCGCCTCCGCCCCAAACTGGACACCAACTGTGTTCGTTTTGATCCTTTTGGGGCGGTCCGTGGACAAAAAAGTCCCTGTTACGTTTGGGGGGTTCTGAACCCAACGGCCCCCAACATATTTTGCCCCAAATTCAGGCATGACCATTGGTTTTCTATTTTTCCTCAGTTTCAAATAAATTTAAAAAGAAATATTAAATGGTAGCAAATAAATTGTACACAAAAAGATAAACAACATGGTTCATAATTTTAAAACATAGTTTGCACAATACAAATAGAATAAAATGTCGGTATCATCGTCGTATTACTCATCTGAAGTATCGATTAAATGAGAGTCAAAGAACTAGTCCCCACTACCCATCTACACAATATTAGCATTTGCCGACATTGTTTGATTTTTTTGTATAAATAGTGAATGTGTTCATTTTGATTTAGAGCCTAGTAGATTACCCTATGTTTGCTTCATCAGGTGTATTTTAATGATTCCAGTTTTGGAATAACCAACATCCAGTGAGCTTATGAGAAAATAAGCATGATAACTTTGTTTTTAGTTTCATGCACATATCAGAATCTGGTTCATCTCAAGAAATGACATTGTTTGATCGATGACTGAAATCTTGAATTCCCTGGATGCCCAATAACATGTATTATGACTTTTTTATCATTCCGCAAACATATTGTTCATATTGGTATTTTATGTTCACACAAAACATTTCGTTAAAAAAGGCATTTTTTGGTCTGGGTAAAAAGACAAATAAATATTTCGTAAATATTCATTTTGGAGCACTACCGGGATTTGTCTTTCTTACAAGGGCCACAAAAATACCTTTGTTTCATGGAACTTTTTGTGCGAACATAGAATATGCAGGCGTAGATCCAAAAAATTGTTTAGAACCTTTTAAAATTTTGAAGTGCCCTTTTTGGATAGTGGCCAGTGGGTGCATCTACACTATGAGCCGAAGATGAATTCATGTATGTAAACCTTCTATATTGTTATGGACGCTATTATCATCAATTCTGACTAGTGATTAAATGAGCTGTCTTCAAAACTATTTGGATTGCGTTGACTCCAACTTTTTTAGATTTCAATGTGAATAATGTTCATGAAAGATTTTGAATTGATGATATACTTAATCTGGATGCGCTTTATGCAAAAGTCTTTATCGATAGAACTATTAAATTCGTTGACTCCAACTTTTTTAGATTTCAATGTGAATAATGTTCATGAAAGATTTTGAATTGATGATGTACTTAATCTAGATGCGCTTTATGCAAAAGTCTTTATCGATAGAACTATTAAATTCTAAGTTTTAAGAAATTAGTGATTTGGGGTCTACTATATTCAAATGTGTTTATATTTTTATTCTACTAAGCGATTACGAATCATATAGTGTTAATGTCCTCTCCACCATTTCAGTCTTCGCATTATTTTTTAGTCACCTTACCTCAAATATTTTTTGCATTGATGAAGATGCAGATAATGTAATACCGTAAGACGAGAGTAAACAAGAGATTATATAAATGGTTGCATATGGTCGATTGTATGCATGGTGTACCATCATTGCACATACAAGCAACATATTAACACTAGAAGTATTTATAGCAATTCCAGAGTGTAACATATTATCCATGATCTCCAAATAAAAGATGCATCACAATAGACAAAAAAATGAGAAGCAAATGAAGGCCTTCTCCCCAGTCATATCTTCCACTCAATCGGAGTCATCCTATAAAAGGGCGATATAAATGCATATTATGGTAAATATTGAAGGAAAAAAAGCACAAAAAGATGACAACTTGATTTACAGTACCTCACTGTCACTAATGCTATCCCACATAAATGGGAACTGGCAATCCTCATGACC
Source organism: Poa annua (assembly GCA_026929855.1). Lineage (NCBI taxonomy): Eukaryota > Viridiplantae > Streptophyta > Magnoliopsida > Poales > Poaceae > Poa > Poa annua. The sequence goes on from CM049432.1 coordinate 9,323,950, forward strand.
TCCAACATACAGAGCTTCATCAGCTGGATGCCTCAAGTGCACAGAACCTTTATTCTTACAACCAAAGCAGTGTCCTTCAAGAACAAAAAAAAAACGTTACACTTACTTTATGAATAACTAACATGTATTCCGCAACAAACTTTGATCTATAACGTCATAACTACCATGCTGAACATAGTCAGGCAGCATGGCTGGACAATTGGGTAGCCATATTTTGAAATGAAGGTAATCTGGAGACAATAGAATGATTATTGTTGCTTGGTTCGAACTTACACACTTTCTTTTAAGTTTATAAGGCATACCTACCTAGTTTGTTTGAAGTCAAACTCTTTAAAGTTCAAGTTTATAGAAAAATAGATGTCAACATCTACAGTAACAAATAAATACACAATAAATAGATATTCCATGATGAATTTACTGATAATTATTTGGTATTGTAGCTGATGATATTATTTTTCTACAATTTTTTGTCAAAACTACAAGGGTTTTGACACTTCGACTTAAGACAAACTATATATGTTTGCCTTATAAACTGAAAAGGAGAGATTAGATATGTACATGGCATCCTTATAACGTGGATGCTTATGCTTTTGACTTCTAAATTATAGACTTCCTGATAGGTATCATTTCCCAAACGGTATGAGATGTGTATGCATATTATCAGACTGATCTCCGAAATAACAGGATAAAGCTCTGGCTTCTCTAGTATGACCAAAATACTAGAACTGAAGTCCTGATTTAGTCGTTCTCACCAGCTCAGCAAGTGATTAAAATAATGAAAGTAAAAATGCATGCTTCTAATGAATATGAAAAATATAAGGGACCAAGTCATTTAGCACATGCAATATGTGTGATAACTGAACAATTAGAAATTTCAGAGATTAACATGTCACAGCCACTATAAAAAAATATTGCGGTGCTTCAGTAAACAAAATTAATTAGACATCTGTTAATGGGGTCTACTCGATGAGGGGGAGATCATATCCACTAGGTACATTACCCACAGTGGAAGTAAACATGTTAGTACGGAACCCTCTTCAAATAGGTCTAATGGATAAGCTACATAACAGATTCATTGGTTGTGTTCCCCAGCTCTGATGTGTGATAACGGACAAGACAACCCTGGTGTGATTACAAACAGGTTTGCAATGACCATGGTGGGTAAGTGATCTGATTAAGCAAGGTGGGCGTTGGGTGGCTGATTGTGGGAATTGGTAAAGAGCAGCAGGCAAATTGGGGTTTTGGTAGAGCAGGTGGGAGCAAATGCAAAACAAACTCTGTGTGGCCAGCGGTGATTGGGAGCATGGCGGTGCTGGTGTCGTGGTGGGTGGAAATTGGCTGGTGGTGGTGACGTCTATGGGTAGAGGAGAGGAGGGATGGATGAGCTAGTGGAAATGCTGGCAGAGAGCAGCAGCCAGCAGGTGGTTGTTTTCATCTGCCAGCAGCAACATCTGGCAGAGAGCAAGCCCGCTACGGGTTGAGCCAGAACATCTAGCAATGGACTCCAAGGGTACCATCTAGGTGGCCCAAATAGCCGATGCACTACATGGTTCCTGCACCTGCTGACTCCTATTGCCTCCTCCAGAGCTATATGCCAGACATCACCAAGTGCATGGATCGTAGCAAAACGAAGCCAATAAAGGTCTCCAATACAAAAGTGTTATGGCTCCTTGATGAGGTTGTAGCCCAAGCCCCAAGCCGCTAGAAGCTTGAGAACCAACAAGACACTGGGAGGTAAGTATCTTCCCCAGCAAACAGAACCAGGTGGGAGAAGATATAGAACATTAAATTTGTTGATTGCTTGACTAAAACCTTATACCAAGGATGTTTCTAGGTAAAGACTATCAGAATAGAAACAGAACTGTGCCTATAGTTTAATACAGATTCAATCTTATCTAGGACTCTTGCATAAGAACAGATCAAGCCGCAATACAAATCGTGACTAAGATATGAACACTACGACTGGGCAATATGATGGACCTAGGGGGACCTAACCAAGTAAGCCACATAGCTGTAGGTTAATCCACACATGACAAGATCAGTTTAGAAGGTTAATTCAACATGACAGAACATAAGCTTAGAGTAGTAAATTTACACACAAAAACTTTTAAAACAATTCATATGAGCAGAATTCCTACTTAAGAAATGACTTTGTAAGGTATTACGTATTTAAGATTAACAATTTCCTCTAAGCATGGCAAGTGGGCAGATGAACAGATTAACTACAAAAACTAGCCTGCCATTAGTCAAATAAAGTTCCAAACATATTCAAGGTAAAGCATTGCCCCGTTCATAAAACAAGCCACTGTATATCACTGCCATACTACTGATAGTCATAGTACAATTTAGAAACATACCATTGTCATTACAATCCAAAGGCTTGCAGCAGAGAACATCACAAGTGTCTGCATCTGGGATCACCTCGGCAAAAAATAAAACCAGGGAACCAGCCTGCTTAGCTGTGAAGTTGAAATGCTCATAGAAGTCCATGCCTTTTTGAACAATGAAAACTTCTTTTTTTAATTCATCAAACACAAAACGCAACTCCTGAAAATATTTGTCCGATTATAACATTGGAATGTACTAAAAATATATATAACAAATACATACAAACTAAAAGGAGAAGAGCAACAAACCCCAGCAAGATCCTCTTCATTGTTATACTTCTGTAAAGCATATTCCATGAACTTTTTCTTACGGCCATTTTCATACTTTAATATTTCTTCCTTGGAATATTTTTTTCGTTTGACCTTTGGTTTACTTGCTTCATCTTCAAGATGTTTTTCGAATGCAGCCTCCATATCACTCAACCTCGAAGTTGTTAAATTTCCAAATCTATCGGTAAGAAAAGGATCCTCATCGTCATCACTATCATCTTTAGTGCTGAAACAACAAATTAGGAAACATAATTAAACAATAAGAAACGGTAATGAAAAAAATAAGGAAACTTGAAGTGACTCCAAACAAGCCGCTAAAAAGATTCAACAACAAGTAAATATAACATGCGACAACTATTAATGATTGGCACTTTGATGGAGATAGAAATCTATAGGAGATTCCTGGTTGTTATCCTCTAGTGGGTGTTTGGGCCACTCCACATTCACTGGTCGATTCAGTGGAGCTACACTGGACAACTGTTTTAGTGGAATGATGTTGAGGTGGAGTAAAGTGTCACCTAATTCATTGTTTTATTTTAATGGAGCTTAAAAAACATCGCCCCTCCACAGTTACGCAAGATCTGACCCTTACGTTGACTGCAAAATTACGCCACTACACCACTAAGAAAACAAAAACAACCGATCCTTGCCACGCATTTGCCCCTAACATTCCCTCAAGCCCTCTCATGATGCTCATGTCTATGACAGAAGCAGACAACACCCCAGACTGTCCCCCACCCAATATCTTGTCAGCAGTTTCCCTTCATTGTCCTCTTTACCGTCAGTCCGCTTCTCATCTCCACTTGCCATGCCCTGGTGGTCCTACTTGGTTTTCCCTGAGATGGAGAGAGCAGGAGGCGCAAGGCTCCCAAAACCTATCATCGTCTACCCGAGCAACATCGAAGAAACTACAAAACTGGTGACTAAGCATGCTCTGCGCATGTTATTCGTTTGATTGGGTTCCTCTTGGAGGCTGGCCGGTGCATTTTTACGTCAGAATATCTGGGGTGATGGATGGCAGGAAGTAAAAGATTTTGATGAATGGGACGCCTTTTATAACAGAGGAATAGGAAGTAGGAAACCCCTTAGTAGTGGTGTTCATCTCATTTCAACCTATTTGCTACATCATATTCTGAAATTGTGTGGGTCATGAATCTTTATCTAAACTGCCAAAGAATGACGGTTCTTTTGTTGTCAAGAACATATATGCAAAACATAGAAAAGGTATACTTCCAGTTAAGAATGGTTATTTTGTGGCCATGAATCTTTATACAAACTGTACTTGCAGACAAGATTGGTTAATTTTATGGTCATGAAACTGTATAGAAACTATATAAATTGGATTTCCGGAGAAGAATGATAATTTTGTGGTCATGAATCTTTATGTAAACTGTACTTCCAGAGAAAAATGGTTGAACTTGTGGTCATGAAATCTTATGCAAAGTTGCAAAATGTAAAAAAAATGAATACCAAAAGAGAATGATTGTTTTGCAGATATGGATATTTGATGTAAGAGAAGTGCTCCGGTGCTTTCCCAAAAAATAAGTTGCACGAATTTTAAAGCGCATCGACGGCTATGATTAGGTTCATAAAGTGATCAAAGAGAGTACTAATCATGTGGGATTAACACCTTTAATCCCACCCCTAATCACAACCATCGATTTGCTTTAAAATTCGTGCAACATGTTTTTTGGAAAAACACCGGAGCATTTCTCTTGATGTAAACTGTACAAAAACTGTATGTCCAGTCTAGTGTAGTGGTCATAAATCTTTTTGCAAACTGTACAGAAATTGTACTTCCAGAGAAGAATGGTTTGATAAGCTACTTTATGATCATCTGTAATCAACCAGTGGACTGAATCATCTGTGATCCAAACCTGAATTATCCCGTTCAAAAAAAAACTGAATTATCATGCCTGGATGGAGTGTAGAATCTTTTGTTCTTATATTTTGCTAGTTGCGTATTACTATTACCATGCCTGGCTGTAATTTGTGATCTATGGTGACATGGTAAAAAAGATACTACTATGTGCTGAACTGTTCACAGAAATATGAGTGTGAATTGTCCACTTGACCAATTCATATCACCTTCCATGCATACAAAGTGAGTGACTTGATATAAAGGATCGTGCTTGTCCTACCAAAGGCAAGAAGAGGCCTGTCCGTGAAAGAATTACCTGTGCTGACGAACAACAGCGCCTTCACCACTCTGTCGTGCATCATTGTTATCAGCACGGTGCCTGAAATGAGCCAGCAATGTTAACAAATAGCGCAATGGCCGATGAAGAAAGTGATGCAAAACGAGGTTATGGGCAATGAATGAAGACACCGATACAAAAAACAATGATGATAAATAACGCTCACACTGTAGCGTCTCAGTAAACTAAATATCGGTCATACCCGCCAGATGAGTCAGAAGCAGAAGGTAATTCCTCGCCGCAATCTAGCAGCGATAGTGACTTGAATCTTGATTGGTCAACAAGAAGTGGATGAGGATGTAGAACAGTTGAAGGAGGAGGTGATGGAGGAGGTGCTCCTGCTGGGTCAGGCTGAGGAGTAGATGGAGGAGGTGATGGAAGAGATGCTCCTGCGGGGTCGAGTTCAAAGCAATCAGGCTGAGCCTGCTGAGGAGGAGAAGAAGGAGGAGGTGATGGAAGAGATGCACCTGCGAGATCGAGTTCAAAGCAATCAGGCTGAGCCTGCATAGGAGGAGAAGAAGGATGTGCTTCTGCGAGATCGACTAGAGCGCAATCAGGCAGAGGCTGCTCAGCAGAAGAAGGAGGCCCTTCTACGATATCGACTAGATGAGGTTCAGTTAGAGCCTCCTGAGCATCATCATCCTCAACAGCGGTCCGGTTCGACGGCTCCATCGGAGCAGCGCCGGAGGAGAGGGGTTGGGAGGAATGTCAAGGTGGCCGCGCCACGGCACGACAGGTCACGGCGGCAGCAAGGGTGAGGCGGCGGCGTCAGCTGGTTTTCCACCATGTTTCACACATAAGAAAAGTTGACTGCACAACATTAATACGTCATGGGAGAAATAAGAAAGCAAAGATCAGCTTACCTCGGGTCTCGCTCTTCGTCAGCCATAACAATCGATAAATTCGATTGCTCTCTGTTTCCAAGGAGAGAGATAGTAGCTAGTACGATCGATAGTAGAAGAGGCAAAGACATCGCCCGTAGCTACCGACACACAAACCTTCTCGGATACTGGATAGAGTTCTAGTCTGACTGCATTTCGTTTATTGGCCCAAGATACTGCAGGCAGCTGGATCGGAGGTTGAATCGAAATACCACAAACACCACGAGGCCCGCTCAATGCGATACGAACCGGTGCAGGGTGTCCATAGAAAAAGGGAGGCCTCTCGGAAGGTCGTTTCTGCCCGTTCCGCATTCATGCGCTGCACCGGTAATTAACAATATCCCGTCATGTTTTTGTTTTACTAAATTCTAGAACCATGTTTAAATCACACATGATTCCTTGAAAGAAAAGTTGACTGCACAACATTAATACGTCATGGGAGAAATAAGAAAGCAAATATCAGCTTACCTCGGGTCTCGCTCTTCGTCAGCCATAACAATCGATAAATTCGATTGCTCTCTGTTTCCAAGGAGAGAGATAGTAGCTAGTACGATCGATAGTAGAAGAGGCAAAGACATCGCCCGTAGCTACCGACACACAAACCTTCTCGGATACTGGATAGAGTTCTAGTCTGACTGCATTTCGTTTATTGGCCCAAGATACTGCAGGCAGCTGGATCGGAGGTTGAATCGAAATACCACAAACACCACGAGGCCCGCTCAATGCGATACGAACCGGTGCAGGGTGTCCATAGAAAAAGGGAGGCCTCTCGGAAGGTCGTCTCGGAAGGTCGTTTCTGCCCGTTCCGCATTCATGCGCTGCACCGGTAATTAACAATATCCCGTCATGTTTTTGTTTTACTAAATTCTAGAACCATGTTTAAGTCACACATGATTCCTTGAAAGAAAAGTTGACTGCACAACATTAATACGTCATGGGAGAAATAAGAAAGCAAAGATCAGCTTACCTCGGGTCTCGCTCTTCGTCAGCCATAACAATCGATAAATTCGATTGCTCTCTGTTTCCAAGGAGAGAGATAGTAGCTAGTACGATCGATAGTAGAAGAGGCAAAGACATCGCCCGTAGCTACCGACACACAAACCTTCTCGGATACTGGATAGAGTTCTAGTCTGACTGCATTTCGTTTATTGGCCCAAGATACTGCAGGCAGCTGGATCGGAGGTTGAATCGAAATACCACAAACACCACGAGGCCCGCTCAATGCGATACGAACCGGTGCAGGGTGTCCATAGAAAAAGGGAGGCCTCTCGGAAGGTCGTCTCGGAAGGTCGTTTCTGCCCGTTCCGCATTCATGCGCTGCACCGGTAATTAACAATATCCCGTCATGTTTTTGTTTTACTAAATTCTAGAACCATGTTTAAGTCACACATGATTCCTTGAAAGAAAAGTTGACTGCACAACATTAATACGTCATGGGAGAAATAAGAAAGCAAAGATCAGCTTACCTCGGGTCTCGCTCTTCGTCAGCCATAACAATCGATAAATTCGATTGCTCTCTGTTTCCAAGGAGAGAGATAGTAGCTAGTACGATCGATAGTAGAAGAGGCAAAGACATCGCCCGTAGCTACCGACACACAAACCTTCTCGGATACTGGATAGAGTTCTAGTCTGACTGCATTTCGTTTATTGGCCCAAGATACTGCAGGCAGCTGGATCGGAGGTTGAATCGAAATACCACAAACACCACGAGGCCCGCTCAATGCGATACGAACCGGTGCAATCTTATTTTCCGCGTACACCCCTTGGCTTATGGGCTTGGCCCATTTTCTGTGTCTTCCGAAATTTTCTTCTTTGCCGAATACTGCAGCTTCTTTTCCTTCCTTATTCTTTTTGTTTTACGGTTTTTCCTTCCTTATTCTTTCCGATCGATTGCTACTGCTTTACTGCACATCCTCGCTACTGATTTTCTCACAAACTTTTCCAATGTATCAGATCAGTAACCAAAACAAAGAGTTGTCAGTACTCCATTTTTTTTGTTTTCACAAATTAATCTTCTTTTGACGATTTTTGTAAAAACAAAAACTAATCCTCCTTTTTCTTTTCTTTTTTTCTCTTTTTTTCTTACTTCTTTTTTCCTTACTAATTTTTTCTCATTTTCCTTTTTATTTTCTTCATTTTTCATTTTCTTTTTGGGAATACAATTTTGTTGGACTCCGGAACATTACCAGGATACATGACATTCTGCAATTAGATAAAAATCGGTGGTGAACAGTGCTACTCGAGATTTGCTGACATGGGCTAATATGCGCCCTCCGTCGTGGCGATCTAACGGTCCACAGTTGCGCGTGATGTGGACAGTCTGGTGGGAAACAAATCTCTTGCTCTTTCATATAGCATGACTTGTCACGCCAAGAAAAATGCACTACTCTCACGACATTACATTATATTATCTTCTCTATCTAAATAGGAGAAGCCCACTACTAGATTTTCCAGCCTCACCGTGCCTCCACGTCACCTTATATCGCTTGCGCGTTGTCGCCCATCGTGTTCGCTCTCTCTCTCTCGTGCGCAATTCTACCACATGTCTGAACGTCAAGCGTCACTTATCCGTACGTGGCCTTGCCAGGTGCTCTCCGCTACACACAGACGCAGACCATACATGCTGGGTCTTGATCGTCACTTGGCCCAGACGAGAAGCCCATAGTTGCGCTCGACCTAGGCGCTATTCGTCTTCCCTGTGGTGTTCTTCGATGCCGCCACGAATCGCGACCAAAGATTTCATAGCCACAAATTCTTCAGATGCGACCTATCCCCTCCCGTTAGTCGCCACTAATTCTTGTGAAACCGCCCCATATTGCGCAGCTTTTCATTACCCTGTAAATACAGATACAGTAACCGTTGTTTTGAACTGAACCGGCGATGCCCCTATCTATAAGAAGCTCCCATGGTGCAATGGATTTCCAGTGTGCCCGCCTGCTCGCATCAATCACTGGCACTGTTCTCCACACTTAGTTGTTCGCTCCAGAATATTCTCCCTCTCCCTCTTCCATTTCCTTTTTTATCTCCTCACTCATGTTTGTCATTCTGTTAGGTTGTTCTCGCGCACGAAATCTGCTTGACGTTTTGCCTCCCCCAATTTGATTGAATTTTATTGGATTTGGTATGTTTCTCACTCAAGTCCCCACCGACTATGATTGGATTCTAAGTGTTGGCCGCTTAATCAAGGAGGAATCAGCCACGCTAGACAACCTGCTTACATTGGTACACAATATCTCATCTCTTACAAATAATTGTTTTGTTACACTGAATCATCACATGCGTCTTCTACTTTCTTACTCTTGCCAGTTACATGTTTCGGCTGACTAGATAAAACCGAATGTTAGTTGAGCTATTTTTTCTACTTGGTTTTAATAGATTACGTCACATGGAGCTGGAGCTGGGAACTAGCTTCTGCAACACCGCTCGGTGTCATTTTATTTCCATTTATGTGTTATGTTATAATTTCTGACATTATGCCTCACGGTTTCTTTGTAGTGTTCCAAACCAGAGATTAGATAAAAACAGGGACAAGAATCCATTTTCAACCAAAGCTTGACATTGAAGTCCCAGTTCGAAAGACCTGAATAGATGCAGGTTGTGATTCAGGAGAATTTGTTTGATTTTCACTTCGTAGAATGTCCTCAGAAGTTTGTAGGAAATATGTAGTGAACTCTGTAAACAAAGAGCTATGCTTTCTACATCCCCTCATTTTATACCAACGGAGGATCTCCTCAGAACTTTGCGGAGAATGTGTAGATCTTCCAGTTAAAGAACATGAACTTCCTATGTCACAGACACTTAATTTCCAATCTTTTTACATTACTGACTTAATTTTTAATCAGTGAAGATTAACATTTTGGTACCTTTTTGCAGGAGAGTTTCACAGGGTAAAATAAGGTTCTGATTTTTTCAGGAACATGCTTTCAATTCTTCTGAAGATCTCTCAAATATAGGAGAGCCCAAATGCTCCTTTTAAACACTAGATTTTCATATGCAAGCTCTGCAACCGCCTCATGGATAGTGGTTAGATTCTTGATACAATGATTTCAGACTGGTTGTTTGCTCTTCTGTCATGTTCGACAAAAGGAACAAATCCAATGTGTAGTATCATTGTAGTAAGTTTTGGAATCATTGATCTTTGGTGTGTGTGTATAGCAAAGGTATGTTTGTTGTTCTTGCAGGCAACAAACTCGCTGACAATTAAAACATCAATAAATTAACAACACTAATTCAGGTCCCAGGCTGTCATATTTATATCTTTCGTCCAACCAGGTTCATTATGTGTTTAACTGCTGAGTTTCTGAATATGTGCTGCAATCGAATGGTGCTTTGGTATGTCTGACATGGACATGCTTCCTAACTGATCATCTTCAGTAGACTCACTGATGAAATCTTTCACGCTGCACTTTATCATGTAATAAATGGCCACATTTTCCCACTTTGTAAGTGCTTTCTGGATGAGTGTTTTGACCATGAGCTTTTGTGACTTTTGTAAGCCGACGTATGATTTTGTTTGCGTAAAATCATAAATGGTCCCCTCAATATTTAGAAATGCACTAAATATTTAGCAATGCACTCATCAAGTACTCAGATCATTTCATACACAATTTTATCGACTTTTTAGTAAGGATATGTGCTTTACATCAAAGTTTTCATATAATTATTACTAATAGGTATATTTGCAAAAATAGACTTTTCATCACAAAAAAATACCGCAGCAACGCGCGGGTATCATCTAGTATTACTTAGATGTTTTGCCCCGGCAAGGCAACAAAGTGTTGCCCCTTCTTAAATGGGCTGGCCCAATAAATCGTTTTCCCTTTTCTTCTCTGTTTTTACAGAAAATAATAGCCTGATGAAAAAAGAAAAATAATTTGAATAAATCAATTTCGAATGTGAACAATTTTGAATCTAGCTTTTTATAATGTGAACATGAAAATTTGAACATTTTTTGCATGTGAACAATTTTTTAATTTGAATAAATTTGACAGTGAACAATTTTTTAATACGAACATTTTTTAAATGCTCAAACATTTTCAAAATTTGAATTTTTTTCAAAAATACGAACATAATTTTGAATGTGAACAATTTTATTGAATGTCTACAAAAAATCCTATAAACAAAAAAATATAGGGTCATTTAATGGATTGCCCCTATCAGCCTTGTCAGACTCAATTTTGCCCCTAGTTGCGAATCGTTCTCAGTTTTGCCCCTAGTTCGTTCACATGTACTAAGGTTTGCCCTCAACGTCAAGTTTGAAGTATGTTCCGTATGATGGCATTACTGACAGTGGGTCCGCAACATAGAGTTGAGACCGACTTGGTGCAGTTCTTTCAAATTCGAATTTATTCGAATTTCAAGTTTGAAAATATTGAAAATGTGAAAAAAAAATCAGGTGTTGCTAATGATATAGGAAACAACTTTGCCAAAGAGATTTCTCAAATTCTTATGTCGTTTGGCCTGTGTAAAAAAAAAAATTTCTAAATCTGACATCTAGATCGGAGATGAACAGTGTAGAATAAAAAAAAATCAACTTTCGAATTTAAGTGTGAAAAAAATCTCCGATGTTGACAATGATATAGGAAACAACTTTGGCAAAGAAATTTTTCAAATTCTTGTATCGTTTGGCCTGTGTAAAAAAGTTAAATTTCTAGATCGGTATCTAGATCTACGACACTATAGAATTCGAAAAAAGTCAACTTTAGAATTTCATTGTGAAAAACATCTCCGATGTTGCCAATGATATAGTCAACAACTTTGTCAAAGCGATTTTTCAAATTCTTATGTCGTTTGGCTTGTGTAAAAATGAAAAATTTCTATATCGCATATCTAGATCTACAATCCTGCAGAATTCAAAAAATGTCAGCTTTCAAATTTAAATATAAAAAAATCTACGATGTTGCCAATGATATAGTAAACAACTTTGCAAAAGAAAATTTTCAAATTCTTGTATCGTTTGGCCTGTATAAAAAAGACAAATTTCTAGATCTGACATCGTATAGATCTAGATCAGTGCATAATTCGATAAAAGTCAAATTTCGAATTTAAATATGAAAAAAATATCCGATGTTGCCAATGATATAGTAAGCACCTTTGCCAAAGCGATTTTCCTAATTCTTATGTCGTTTGGCCAGTGTAAAATGATCGGCCAGTGTAAAATGATCGTAAAAAATTCTGCTATACGTGAGTTGATGGGTCGCTGGCTAGCTCGTATACGTGAACGCCGCAATGCTCGATTTACCTTCGTCCGACCTCACTTTCCACTCTATCGTGCTCATGATGAACCGAGTGTCCTAATGGGCAAAGTGTTACGCGAGAGAGTGGGTTTCTCGGCGATCACAATCGGGCGACGCTGTTGAATTATCGTCGAACAGCTTGAGTGCGCGATCTGAGCATGTCAATGTTGGCATCAGCATGATCCCACCGATTCCCAACTAATTGGGAAGAAATCTTTATATTTTTTGTGTGCATAGCTAGATTTTCACAACTTTTCAGTTATACGTATTTGCTAGTTTTGAACTTGCTCTATCGTTTTTTTGTGAAAAACTGATGACCTTCCAGTCCACTTTATCGTGCTCAGTGTGAGCGGAGTGTCCTAATGGGTATGTTCTGACGCACGAGAGAGTGCTTCTTCGACTACCACGAGCGAGTGGAGCCGTCAAACTACTATCGAACACCTTGAGGGCGCGATCTTAACATGGTCATGTCGGCATCAGTATGGCCATTATCATGTCATAGTTTGTGATAAAGTTCTCATATTCAGCACATATATGTGCCATGGTATAGGAAACAACGTCACCAAAGCGATTTTCAAAATTGTTTTTAGAAATATCATTTTTCATTTTTTAGATGCTAAAAATGACATTGTTTGTGAAACAAGTACATAAAATATGGTCCAAAATGACAGTCATTTAATTTTTATAAAGAGTAGTACATATTTGTTGGATAATCCCTAAATATGAGAATTTTCCTTACTTTCTATCTAAATTTTCCTCTTTATTTGACTTTATTTCAATTTTCCAAAATTAATTCAAATTTTAACTACATTTGCGTGATAGTTTGCTCTGAAATTGTTACAAAATCAATTTTAAGCTACACAAGTAGTGGTTACAACATAGAACCATCGATAGTTTTCAAAAATTCAACCACCTTAGATGAATAGTCATGCTCTCTATTTTGACCATTTTTTGAAAGAAATGAGAAAAAGTGAAAAAATACTCGAAAAAAGAAACCCTTTGGCATGGAGTCCTTTTTTGTGTCCTAGTTTGTAGCAAAAATGATAAACTTGAATTTTGACAAACTTTTCAAAATAATACTTCACAAAAATGTCAATCATCTACAAACATATATAAGTTTCAAGCCAAATGACCAATGTATGGCCATTATCGTGTCATAGTTTGTGATAAAGTTCTCATATTCAGCACATATGTGTGCCATGGTATAGGAAACAACATCACCGAAGCGATTTTCAAAATTGTTTTTAGAAATATCATTTTTCGTTTTTTAGGTGCAAAAAATGACATTTTTATGAAGCAAGTACATAAAATATGGTCCAAAATGACACCCATTTAATTTTCACAAAGAGTAGTATATATTTGTTTGATAATCCCTAAATATGAGAATTTTCCTTACTTTCTATCTAAATTTCCCTCTTTAATTAACTTTATGTCAATTTTCCGAAGCTAATTCAAATTTGAACTACAACTACGTGATAGTTTGCTCTGAAATTGTTACAAAAATAATTTTAAGATACACAAGTAGTGATTACAACATAGAACCGTCGGTAGTTTTTAAAAATTTGACCACTTTTGATGAATAACCATGCTCTCCATTTTGACATAAAGCCAATTAAAGATGGGAATTTAGATAGAAAGTAAGAAAAATTATCATATTGAAGGATTATCCATCAAATATGTACTACTCTTTTTGAAAATTAAATGGGTGTCATTTTGAACCATATTTTATGTAGTTGCTTCACAAAAAATGTCATTTTTAGCACTTAAAAAGTGAAAAATGATATTTGTTTAAAGAATTTGGAAATTGTTTCGGCGACGTTATTTCCCATACCATGGCACACATATGTGCTGAATATAAGAACTTTATCACAAACTATGACATGATAATGACCATACTGATGCCGACATGACCATGTCAAGATCACGCTCTTAAGGTGTTCGACAGTAGTTTGACGGCTCCACTCGCTCGTGGTAGTCGAAGAAGCACTCTCTCGTGCATCAAAACATACCCATTAGGACGTTCGGCTCACACTGAGCACGATAAAGTGGACTGGAAGGTCAGACTAGATCAGTTTTTCACGAAAACACGATAGAGCAAGTTCAAAACTAGCCAACACGTATAACTCTAAAGTTGTAGAAAATCTAGTTCTATACACAAACATAAAAACATTTATTCTCAATTAGTTGGGAATCGGTGGGAACATGCTGATGCCAACATTGACATGCTCAGATCGCGAACTCAACCTGTTCGACGATAGTCCAACGGCGCTACCCGCTTGTGATCGTGGAAAAACCATCTCTCGCGTAACACCTTGCAAATTAGGACGCTCATTTCATCCTGAGCACGATAGAGTGGAAAGTCATGTCCGACGCAGGTGAATCGAGCATTGCGGCGGTCTTGTATACGAGCTAGCCAGCGACCCATCAACTCATGTATAGCATAATGTTTTACTATTCGTTTCATTTTACACCGGCCAAACGACATAATAATTTGGAAAATCGATTTGGCAAAGTTGCTTACTATATCGTTGGCAACATCAGAGATTTTTTTCATATTTAAATTCGAAATTTAATTTTTTTTCAAATTATGCACTGATCTAGATCTAGGTTGATGTCGTCTTTTTTATACAGACCAAACGATAAAATAATTTGGAAAATCTATTTCCAAAGTTGTTTCCTATATCATTGGCAACATCGGAGATTTTTTTCACATTTAAATTCGAAAGTTAACTTTTTCCGAATTCTCCACCGTTGTATATCTAGATTTCCGATCTGGATGTCAGATTTTGAAATTTGTCTTTTTTATAAAGGCCAAACGATACAATAATTTAGAAAATCTCTTTGCCAAAGTTGTTTCCTATATCATTGGCAACATCGGAGATTTTTTTCACATTTAAATTTGAATGTTGGCTTTTTTCGAATTCTACATCGTTCTAGATCTAGATTTTTGATATGTATGTCAGATCTAAAAATTTGTCCTTTTTACACAGACCAAACGAAATAAGAATTTTGAAAATCGTTTTGGTAAAGTTGTTTCCTACTTCATTAGCAACACTTGGATTTTTTTTCACATTTTCGAGTTTTTCAAACTTAAAATTTGAATTTGCACCGTTTGAATCTCTTCCGGGTCCCACAGCCAACGATTGTCTTCTGGGTCCCACATGTAAGAAAGGATAACGGAGACGGCTGGAGTGACGGAATGAATCCTTGTGCACGGAGTAGGGGCAAAACTGAGCACGATTTGCGACTAGGGGCAAAACTGAGGTCTATGCCACAACTGAGGGCAGCCTGATAAATAACCCAAAAATATACGAACAAAAAAAGAGAAAAAATCATATAAATACTAATAATAATTGAAAATTAAAAAAATAGAAATATTATAAATATAAAAACAGAAAAGAAAACGAAAAAGAAACATACAAAAAATAAAACGAAAAAAGAAATATAAACAGAAAAAAGAAAAAGAAATAGGGAAAAAGGAAAATCGAAGAAAAAGCCAGGCTGCGCGCTATTGGGCCGACCCACTCACCCCGGAGGGGATCAAATAGCGCAAGGCATGGTCGTCAAATAGGATTTGCCGTCTGTGGGCATAAGTTAGCCACAACTAATACGCGTACACATCACAACACTAATTCACGTAAGAGGGCCGGCCCAGTAGAGGATCTCTGCCTCTCTGGTTTATGTTATGTGTTTAAAATAGTTTGGACGGTTTTTTTGGTCTATGTTTTTTTTTTGTTTCGGTCGTTTATTCTGTTCATTTTTTGCTTTCTTTGTCTTTAAAAAAATCATGAACATTTTCAAAAAAAAATTGATAACTATTCAAATTCTTGAACCTTTTTTAATTCATTTTTTTTTTGCAAATCCACGATTATTTTGATTACCATTTTCAAACTCGTGAACATTTTTTATAAACTTTTCTGAAATTGTGATATCTTTAAAACCTATGCAATGGAATAATCTCTTTCCGACCAAAAGATTTTACGTACTGCCTTAAGATCGATTCCCTCGGCTTACTCACTAGCGAGCAGAGATACATATTCATAATTTAATATATAGTTGGATCTTTCTTCTCGCGTTTTTGACAAAATTATGTGCTTTTACTCGTCGGTGTTTTGAGTAGGGTTTTTTACCTGTCACTTTATTGATGCATGCATGAGTGCATTTGCAGATTCTGAGTATTTTTCTTGACGAGCAGATTGCTGGTTCTTTGCGCTCACATCTCTATCTACTGCTCGTGTTACTACCGGCTGACTTTTCACAAACAGATCGTCTGCGGTACTACATCACAGGTAAATAATTTCGTTTTTCATCAATCGAACCGAGTTCAAGAAACTAGCAATGGAGAATTTTCGGTCACCACTAGTAGTTTTGTTTCTTGTGGATGCACCCACCAGATTACATACTTTTCACAAACAGGTCGTCTACCTACTCGGTACTGCTACATTCGAACTTTAAACAAATGGGTTAGAAGGCCTTTTGAGCCAGATTGGGCGGACATATGGAGCAAAATTAGGGATTTTGAGCCAAAATTTATCAAATTTCAGTGACAAATTCTCAAACTAAGGGGGGCGGTGCCCCCCCCCCCTAAACTCAACATAGCTCCGCCTCTATTACTACATCTAGCTTTCAAAAACTAAATACATGGTTTATTTTCATTATTTGGGATTTATACAAAAATTAATGTATGTTATCTATATAGACTACTCCTACTCTAGTTGCCCGCTTTACCATATGGGATGAGCAGAAGCTTGAGGCAAACTACGACAAGTGTGTCAATGACATAATAGCCGCAATGGACAGCAGCACCTATGTGAAGTTCAGTTGAAAGTGGACGGAAGAGGCATAACAATCCCTGTTACTCCAGGCGAGAACAACACAATTAGTGGGACATATGTGGTTGAAATCTCAAATGGCAAACATAGCCTCTGTCTGGTGGGAACAAAGTACCAGCGCTGGTTCAAGGGGTTTGTTACAAACAACGACCGTAGGTACGAGGTTGACGAGGCGCCATCCAAGGTGATGAAGAGGTCTAAATCCCTTCATTCCAACGGAATGTACACGCAATTGATCACCGGTGGTGTCGCAACACTCAAGCTGGGATATCAATGACTGCTACAAGCTTTCTATGCCTTGGCTACTCACGGGGAGGATGGCTACGAAGAGGTCACGCCAGAGATAACGGAGGCTATAGATGTGCTAGTAGTTATGCTTTTTGAAAGACATTGCTTCCCTGATGTTCGCAAATTCATGAAAAACTGATAAATAGTTGGTGCAACACCAACAGATAATTTTACCTTGCGAATACAAATGATAGAAAGATTGTTATCTCGAAGGATAGCATGCAGATAATGAATTCTAGCTTTGTCCTTGATGCAGGCTCAACTTTGTGCATTTACTAATAGCTGGTCGAAGTCACGTGATTTTAAGGTACACAAGTGTCAAGCATATGGTAGTGTGGGTCTTTACACAAACAAAGTTATAATTGACTCGATATAACATGCCAAATCAATGGAACTAACACAAAAAGGAAAGATCTTGATAAAACTATTAGTCACATTAAAGTTTTTGATGTAGTTTCCTCTAACTTCATCTTATGCATGTCGACAGACAATATATGTGGGAAGAAACTGAGAATAACAAGACATGCACAAGTTCGAATAACCTCGATGGTTTTGAAGAGTTTTGCAAAACACTTCACCATAAAAGGTGGGAACAAAAGATTGTGAATGCATGCACTACGGCAGGGGACACACCATATTGTTATGGAAGAGGGGGATGTTGTGGCTATCATCAAGGAAAACAGTTTTCTTTGTTACAAACGGTGGTGTAATTACATTGTTTGAAACACAAATTATGTAATCAACCTAAAAATTATATAACTTAAAGTGTAGGAAACTCAAAGTACTTTAAAACTTCACTATGTCGATTTGAAACCAATGCTAATAACACGTGCACTTGTGATGAATGGTACCTAAACACCAAAACAAAACTGTGAGTTAAGTGTGAGATGGGATGAGGTGGCAGTTAGTCCTGCGAGAAATCTCTATATTTATAAAAAATATTGCACACTCTAGAAATTGCTATATGCCAAAACATCACCCCTAGATTGCACTTCAAAATGTTTTTCTTTTTTAAATGAACAGTAAGGGTGTAAAAACAAAATCAGGTACCAGCCCAGCCCTGCAGAGTATCTCATAGATTTTCCTAACACACTTCGGATGTGAAGAGAAGACTTTCCTCTACACCAGCATCATGCACCAACAACATATTTGCTCATACAGGTCAAAAGTAGCAGAACAATTGACACCAAAAGTGACCAAAACATGAATGGTTGTCTTGGCAGCAACAATTCTGTTTTTATGCCATCCAATAGAAATTGAAAAAAAATTATAATTACAAGGACGCTACTGATCATCACGTACACATCTCCTGTTTGTACTGAGTACTTACACTATGACACACCACCTCTCTACTTTCTATCACTCAAGGATTGCCATAGAAACAAGCACATCTCATCCAGCTCAAAAGTAGCAGAACAATTGACACCAAAAGTGACCGAAACATGAATGGTTGTCTTGGCAGCAACAACTCTGTTTTTATGCCATCCAATAGAAATTCAAAAAAAAACTTATAATTACAAGGACGCTACTGATCATCACGTACACATCTCCTGTTTGTACTGAGTACTTACACTATGACACACCACCTCTCTACTATCTATCACTCAAGGATGGCCATAGAAACAAGCACATCTCTATTCTCTCTAAAGTGAAAAAATAAAGTAAATAATTTCTAGTCACTAGGCCGGGCCGCAGACTTGAATGCCCAACCAGCTGGACAATCCCAATTGTAATGCGGTCTTGGTTCTGTGTTATCTATTCGCGCCAGCAGACGAGTATGGTGACGCACCGCCACATGATGTTGAACCTAGCCCTCTGTTCTCTTGCAAGCTCGCCAGCCGGCTCGACACTAAGCGACCCAAAGCCCTCGACGTCTAGCCCTTGAGTCCCACCAGACTGCTGCTGGCCTCCCTCGGCGTGACTGCCGCCGACCGTCGGCTGCCCTTCTTGGACAACTTCAACTTGGCATCCATACCCAACTCCATCTCTCTTCTTTTGGTGGTTTATCACCTCTCTCTAAGTGTGAGCTAATGGCAAGAAAATCTCTATGCGGTGGTTAGTCTCTGACTCTTGGAGCTATGTTTTGTGTGGCTCTCTTTGTTTTGGCTGTGATTTGAACCTAGAAGTTGAGTGTGGTTATGACTTATGAGGCTTGGGTGTGGTGCTATTTATAGTGGACAAATGAAAAATGGTAATCGAAGCATGAGCTTAACCTGTTGGTTAGATTTGAGGGGGATGAAGCCTTGTCCTTTAGGTGGGGCATCTCTTTCTATGACGATGATACTATATTGGACCATGTCCCCCATGGGGCAATGACCATCTCTCTTTCTACATGTGGTGCAAAATGTAGTAGTTAGCACCTATGTTTTTCTAACTATTAGGAAATCCCCAGTGGCACAAACGTTGAAGGAACACAAAAATTGTCCCAAAAGACTTGATCATCTTGAAAACCAAAACGAAGTATTGACAGCTTGGTTTTAGATTCCATTGTCTAAGTGGATCTAAAAACCATTTCTGAGAAACTACCTCAATCCACGACACTAGCATATATGAGGCTATATCATCGTTAAGGGCTTGTTTGGATCACAGGATTAGAAAACAGAGTAACTAAAAAACACAGGAATTTAATAGGATTGCAGGTGAAAAACAGAGGAAAACTACATGAATGATCATTTGGATGATACACAGGAAAAACACATGAAAAGTGCCTCGATCCTACGTTAATGAGTGTAAAAAAGAGATTAGTGTGGATGTTAAAAGTCCTATAGAATTGGGGTGTAGGAATATAATCCATAAGAAATTTGGAGGTGTCATTCCTTTAAACCAAAGGCAATAGATACAAAAAAAAATCTAAAGATTGGAATCGTATTAAATTCCTTTGGAAATCCAACAATCCAAAGAGGCTCTAAGGATTGAGCACGACCGGCCACAAAGTCTGGATCAAGTCAATCACGACAAGACACGGTCCGATTGTGACACTCAACATCTTCCATAAGCCAAGTGTAATTAAGGACGATACATGATTACACCATCAGCGACCTAACTAGCTGCTGCATGCACCCGACCATCCTAGCACGGAAGCCCACATGCATGGCTCCTACCACACATGTACACGCGCATGCAAACAACGGCAATGGACTAAGGAGGATGGACTTGGTTGCACTTGCACCTTCATACAGAGCCAATTAAATCACCACCATACATAACAAATTGCATCTATTCATATATCTTTGGGACATTAGTGCATGCATTTGTTTTAGGAGCGGGTGACCAGAAAACAAACAAGGAACCAAACAGTTAGAGAGATACCAGTTACTCCTTCCATCATAAATATAAGATTTTCTAGGTGTTACACATGGTGTTTAGATGCATACTAAAATGAGTGAATCTACCTACTACAACATGCCTACATATATTTATACACATGTGAATGTGGACAAAGTCCGAAATATCTCTACCTAATACTAAAAGAAGGATGGCTTCCTTCCTTTGGTTGGTCCTGGGCCCTACCTGTCATCCTCGTGTGTCGATCGTTTTGCAGAAAACCCCCTGACACATAGGGAAGTCAACCCGCAGTCCATCATTTTTGAAGGAGATATGCCCTAGAGGCAAATAAATAAGTAGTATTTATTGCATTATCTTATAAGTTTATAATAGGTTTGTGTATTATGCTATAACTGTATTAATCGGAATTATTAATACACGTGTGATACATAGACAACCAGGTCCCTAGCAAGCCTCTATATGAGCTAGTCCATTGGGCAACAGTTGATCGAGATTCCCGATCAAGGACAATGACGTCGGTTGACAATGGGGTCATCTTGTTAGTTGAATAAGGTGGTGGACATACGCAAAGTATTGCAATAAGATCGTATTACGATGTTTGTCATTTGCAATAGATAAGAGTATGATAGCTTATTACTTAGACCGTGAGACCATACTTATTGTTGCTTCGTAGGAGTGCTTTGAGAGCATCAAACGTTGTGTCTTATATAGCATGACAATAACGGTGTCCATCTTGGATATTCCGAAAGAGCATCGAGACGTAAGGATCAAGAGCGGGATTTGTTCATTCTTGTAATGGAAAGATACTCTGGGCCCACTCGGTGAAATTGCATCTATATAGCTGCGCAGCTTATGACTAGGTCATGGAGATGTAATATCGCAGACGAGTTAATAACCTTCGTCGGTAACGAGATACAGCAAAGGCATCGGTGTGTCTAAGATCATATCTCGGACAAGGTAGCATCGCAGAGACAAAGGGAATGAATATCATACTTATGGTTCAACGACGATATTCGTGGAATGCACAGGGGTCGTCATATATTTCCAGGTATCCCTGACGATCATTGGTGAGCGGAGTGTCTCGACCATGTCTGGAGTGTTCCCGAACCGTAGCGTAACAAACTTAAGGTCTTAGCGACGCTAGGAGATAGGTTCTGGAATTTTATAGGTTTTTATTGGAGAGAGAAAATTGATCCGGAAAGAGTTCCGGTGGTCCGGAAGGAGTTCCGGGGAGCTATGGAAAGGTTCCGGGAATGTCTGAAAGTTGTTCGGGTGGATCCGAAATAGTTTCGGAGTCATGGGATATTGAATTATATATAAATATATTAATTATGAATTAATGGGATTTTATATTAATTTAATATTAATTAAATAAAAGAAAAAAGGGGCTCCCACCTAAATGGGCCCAAAGAGGGCCCATGAGGGGGTGGCGCACCAAGCAAGGGGGCCTTCCCCCCCTAGTCCGAATTGGACTAGAAGAGGGAGAGGCCCAAGGGGGTTCGGCCGAACCCCCCTCCCCTCTCTTCCTTTAGTCCCACATGGGGGAGCCAAGGGGGTTGGCACACCCCTTCCCCCTTTATATAGCAAGGCATATTAATTGATTTAATTCATAGGAAATTCAATTAATTCCCGATTTCTCTCTCGATCTCGTGGTTCCCAAGTCGGAGCCGCGCCGAGCTGAGGAAAGGGGAATCTCTCCACCTAAGCCATACCGCAGAGCGCCGTTGCTCTGCGGGATTCCAGATAAGATCTACTCCTGCGATTTCAGCTGGATCTGAATGACCGGGAGTCGTCGCTAGGCTCCGTATGTTTGCGAGTGCTCGGAGGCTACTCTATTGAGGAGCTTGGGCGACGTCGTCTCGCCCCCTGCAGCCGCCGCGCCTTCCCCCTCTGCTGCCGGCGCGCCAGCCCCGGTGCTGGCGCTCTGCCTTCTTCCGCCCGACGCCCGTCGACGCAGATCATCGTCGACACCCCGGCGTCATCGACTCCGACATCGCGGCAAGTTCTCCGCGACCTCGAGGTCGGCTACGTACGACTTCATCGTCAACGCTTGTGCGGGAGCGTAATCCCCGCTATCGGTCTACATGGAGGTAATGTAACCCGTTCCGCCACCGTTATCGCATGTACTAGATAGATAGATCCTGGCTAGTTAGGGTTTCGCTCGTTAGAAAATTATTGTTTTCTGCACCGTAACCCCTTCAGTGGTATCAGAGCCGATCTATGCGTAGTACTGCTGGTACGGTTAGAACTCATGTTGAATGAGGACGTCTTTCTTATATTTGCTACCCTCTAGCGTGCACTTGCGATGCCTTCGGTATTGAGTTGATGAAGCGGCCCGGACCGACTTTACGCGTACGCTTACGCGAGACTGGTTCCACTACTGACATACGGCTTGCACCGTATCTGTGGCTGGGGGGTGTCTGTTTCTCTCTCTCTAGTCGGCAAAGCATTTTCAATGGAGGGCCCGAAAGGGATGCTTAAACATGCAATTATACGATCGACGTTGTGGTACAAAGTTCGTAGGTAGGGAAGCGGTTCTCTTACGAATAAGCCTATTTGCCACGTAAAACTTGCAAAACTAAATAAAGCTAGAGGCGTCTAACTTTGTTTTGCAGAGGCGTTATTTTATGTGACATGGTTACGGTAAGTTTTGATATTACTCGTACTGTCGGAGGCAATGGAGGGCTCTGTAGACTCGGAGCCATGCCGGGGCGCCGGGGGCCAGGCACATGGCGCCATGAAGGTCCGGGCGCATCGACCATGTCACATCGCACTTCATTGCATCATTATTGTGTGCTGTTGTGTGTGCATCCTATTGATTGCTTATATGCTAGATATACAACGGTAGCATCATAAATAGGATGATCCCTAACAAAATACCAAAATTGTGTTCTCCCTCGTTGCGCACCACCAAGAAAGTTCTACGTTATGAGTCAGGCTGTGATGATCGGGTGTCACACATCTCGTCGTTCGCATACAGTGGGTGTAAGCCATGTTGCACGCGCAGGGTCTTCGGGGTTTGATTGGCGAGCCTAGCATACTCAGAGGTATGGCCTCGGAACACGGGAAGATCGAAAGATCGAGCACGAGTCATAGAGTTGTTATGATCGACATTTTATGTCCACCTTTGAAGCTGTGCTGCCGGCCGTGATGATCGGGGGTAGTGTGGTGGATGAGGGTCGTGTTATCGCCATTATTATTTTAGGGATAATAATCTTGGTGTGGTGTGTTTTTGATAATGAGATTATAGAACTAAAACTCACCTATATATTATAAATTTATCTTACCTCTTTTGCGATCACATCTGGAGACTACGGAACTACGCTTGGGTTACTTCTTCAAGAGCTCGGATTCTACCTTGGAAGCCGACGGGTCCAACTTCATCAGCTGGTGCATTGGTTTTAGAAACATTCTCCAAACACAACAAACATCCTATATGTGCTAGAACATTAGTTAGGAGTTAGACCAGATGATTCTGATAGCAAGGAGCAAGATGATGAGTTCCGTAAGCATCATGACATGTTCATGGAAGTGACGATCGTCATGAGCGTATGCCTAGCACCTGAGTTGAAAGTTGTTTCAACACATGGAGCCATATGTCGTGATTGATGCGATCAGAGGTCACTTCAAAGATGAATTGAGTCTTGAGCAGTTCAGACAGCTTAGAAAGTTCCGGACCATTCACATGGGGAGCATACCTGTCTGGAGACTCAGTTGAAAAAGTTGTGTGACATCTACTTCAGGCTTACGAATATCTACGATTTCTAGATAGCGAACTCGAGTGCAATAGAGATTGCGCTTTACCTCCTAGCTGCGAATAGCATGTGCGTGAATATACTATAGAGACACGGTGACCTTCTTCACGTTCGTGGACAAGTTCAAATCTCTAAAAGTTGATTCATCGAAGAAGAGTTCTTCGACGCTATGATGAAAAGTGTTTGATAATTGTTCTGTTTGTGAAACAGTCCCTGATTATCACAAGTATGTGGCGAAGGGTGACGTGACAATGCACAAGTGATGGCAAGTTAATGGCCAGTAGTGCTCACACCCTCGAGATATCATATTAGTTATCATCAATAGTTTTTGATAAGACATTTTGTAATAGTGAGAGTGTGATCTAGTTTGGTGTCTTGAATGTTGCAAGACATAATTATTCATATAGAACACATCAGTTGTTTTGTGTTATGAAGCAAAGCAGTTGTTTCATATTATGAGTAATTTGCATCACATCTCAATTACATTATGCGTATGATATACATTTATAGCGGGAATGATAAAATGATGTGTCCAAAGAACAAACACCATCGAATTTAGTCATAAAGGCAGTGAAAGAAGTAATGGATATTTGTGGTCCATTTAAGTATTTCGAGTGCCAAAATTGATTAAGTTTGAAATACAGTATTGAAGTTGCAATACTAGAGGAAATTGATTGAGAGTATTTTTTAATCAATGGTGTTTTGCTTGATCCGAATTCTTCCATGACTTTGGTAAATAGGAGTATTTACCCGATAAATTATGGAGTCTGAAATTAATTTGATAATAGATCAAATGGGGTTTTTCAGAAGAAAGATTAGTGAATATTGTATTCACAAAATTCGATCAAAGGACAATATTTTTGAATTATGGTTTCAACACAGAAGACTTGTGGAAATTCGTTTCACAATATTATAATGTCATATATGGTGATATGTGGGGAGTTATAATCATGCTCTATTTTAAATAAAGTGTGGTCTGTCAGAATCAGTCTTAGAATCTCCTAATATGTTCGAAACATTATAGTCGATGTCCACTTTAGAAAATAGATATTTTTCTCAACGAGAATTCGTAGGATCGACAGTGGTGTCGACATGTATATGATTATTCGATAATTTGGAATATACATGAATGGTTCTTTGTAGATTGCTCGCTTTGGACGAGAGTGTATTCCAGAATCAATTAGAAACAAAGTTCGGTTTGTTGTCTATGTAATTCCGAGAAAAGATGACTTTTCGAATTATGATTTATGGATTGAAATTAGAAGTTTGGAATAAAGTGTCAGACTTATGTTGGAAGATGTTCCAAAGAGTATATGTCGGCTAATGAAAGTTTGGTGATTAAGAATGAGGGAGACTAGAAAATTGTTTTCTGCTTGCAATCCTCTTCATAAAGATCATAATATTTTCATAAAAGAAACTTCTAAATAAAGTGTTGTTATATTTAATATTGCTGTCAGGTCACAGCACTGTATTAAGTATTTCAGATCTTGTTGACAGATCAAGGTGCACTTTATGAATACAAAGAAAGTTGAGAAAATATCGGAATACGAACAAAGGCTTTTCAGCCTGGAAATCCAAAGTTGCATTTGAAAGGATTAAGAGAGTAATTGTTGCTGCAATTCTTATTAGAGGAATAAGATTGTTTAATCATCATATAAGGTGTTATATGAGAAATGTGACTATAATAAAGACGCGGTAGCATGTCTTGTCGAGAAATGTGTCTTGGACAAGATCAAATTTGTTGACTACATTTATGTAGACATGCTTGAAGTCTGAGGGATTTGTATTAATGTAATACTGTAGTTTGTATTAAATTCGAATTGATAGTAGATCAATGATTTTGGTTTAACCAAGATGTCGATTTAAGTGGGAGTCATAGTTAGTTCACTCAGGAGAAATATGTGAAGAACATATTTTTGAGTGGGAGCTTGGGAACTCAAATATGTGGATAACATGTTTTTGAGTGGGAGCTCGTGTTGTCAAATATGTGGAGACATAATTTGAGTGGGAGTTAAATTCATCTTGTGTAGTTAACACATTGTGAAACTGTACCAATAGAATAGGATGAAGTTGTAAAACTATTTAAAAGTTAGTGTCTATTTTGAAATAGAACGGGAATTTTAAATAGTTAGTCGAGTTGTGTTGGATTATATCTGAGGAGTCAGAATAGAATCAAAAGGATAGTCCTTTGGAATCCAATTGATCATTAAGAGTAATGATGCGTGAAAGTAATGGTTGTATGACATGTGGGTCTATTATGTAATATTAGACATCATACAGAAACCATATTATCTGCTCGATAAAATATAACCGATGTTCTTGGAGTAAAGAACAGTTATGAAAGTAAATTTGGAATTTACTGGAAGTAGAAGTACGTTAGTTGAGGGATTGACATTTGAATGTCAAGTTTTCTACATTGGTGTGAAAGTATGTAGATATCGCGAGTTTGTAATTGTTACAAGGGGCTCTGCATGGCTGAGTGTGTTTTTCAGGGCAGTTATCTGGTTAGTATAATCAGAGTAAGCGCTGGGAAGCAGAAGTCTCACTTAGTTACGGTATTTGCATATATGTTGTTAGACAACATGGTGATATCAAGCAAGTTGATGCCAGTGAATCGCAAAAGCATGTACAATCATGGATTGTGCAGTAACACTTTTCCACGAGCAAGCATTATCAAATGATTCTTATTTGATAAGGGATTCTGATAAAGTAAAATGCAGCTAGTTTATTTGTACTCTAGTGCAAGTGGGAGACTGAAGGAGATATGCCCTAGAGGCAAATAAATAAGTAGTATTTATTGCATTATCTCATAAGTTCATAATAGGTTTGTGTATTATGCTATAACTGTATTAATCGGAATTATTAATACACGTGTGATACATAGACAACCAGGTCCCTAGCAAGCCTCTATATGAGCTAGTCCATTGGGCAACAGTTGATCGAGATTCCCGATCAAGGACAATGACGTCGGTTGACAATGGGGTCATCTTGTTAGTTGAATAAGGTGGTGGACATACGCAAAGTATTGCAATAAGATCGTATTACGATGTTTGTCATTTGCAATAGATAAAAGTATGATAGATTATTCCTTAGACCGTGAGACCGTACTTATTGTTGCTTCGTAGGAGTGCTTTGAGAGCATCAAACGTTGTGTCTTATATAGCATGACAATAACGGTGTCCATCTTGGGTATTCCGAAAGAGCATCGAGACGTAAGGATCAAGAGCGGGATTTGTTCATTCTTGTAATGGAAAGATACTCTGGGCCCACTCGGTGAAATTGCATCTATATAGCTGCGTAGCTTATGACTAGGTCATGGAGATGTAATATCGCAGACGAGTTAATAACCTTCGTCGGTAACGAGATACAGCAAAGGCATCGGTGTGTCTACGATCATATCTCGGACAAGATAGTATCGCAGAGACAAAGGGAATGAATATCATACTTATGGTTCAACGACGATATTCGTGGAATGCACAGGGGTCGTCATATATTTCCAGGTATCCCTGACGATCATTGGTGAGCGGAGTGTCTCGACCATGTCTGGAGTGTTCCCGAACCGTAGCGTAACAAACTTAAGGTCTTAGCGACGCTAGGAGATAGGTTCTGGAATTTTATAGGTTTTTATTGGAGAGAGAAAATTGATCCGGAAAGAGTTCTGGTGGTCCGGAAGGAGTTCCGGGGAGCTATGGAAAGGTTCCGGGAATGTCCGAAAGTTGTTCGGGTGGATCCGAAATAGTTTCGGAGTCATGGGATATTGAATTATACATAAATATATTAATTATGAATTAATGGGATTTTATATTAATTTAATATTAATTAAATAAAAGAAAAAAGGGGCTCCCACCTAAATGGGCCCAAAGAGGGCCCATGAGGGGGTGGCGCACCAAGCAAGGGGGCCTTCCCCCCCCTAGTCCGAATTGGACTAGAAGAGGGAGAGGCCCAAGGGGGTTCGGCCGAACCCCCCTCCCCTCTCTTCCTTTAGTCCCACATGGGGGAGCCAAGGGGGTTGGCACACCCCTTCCCCCTTTATATAGCAAGGCATATTAATTGATTTAATTCATAGGAAATTCAATTAATTCCTGATTTCTCTCTCGATCTCGTGGTTCCCAAGTCGGAGCCGCGCCGAGCTGAGGAAAGGGGAATCTCTCCACCTAAGCCATACCGTAGAGCGCCGTTGCTCTGCGGGATTCCAGATAAGATCTACTCCTGCGGTTTCAGCTGGATCTGAATGACCGGGAGTCGTCGCTAGGCTCCGTATGTTTGCGAGTGCTCGGAGGCTACTCTATTGAGGAGCTTGGGCGACGTCGTCTCGCCCCCTGCAGCCGCCGCGCCTTCCCCCTCTGCTGCCGGCGCGCCAGCCCCGGTGCTGGCGCTCTGCCTTCTTCCGCCCGACGCCCGTCGACGCAGATCATCGTCGACACCCCGGCGTCATCGACTCCGACATCGCGGCAAGTTCTCCGCGACCTCGAGGTCGGCTACGTACGACTTCATCGTCAACGCTTGTGCGGGAGCGTAATCCCCGTTATCGGTCTACATGGAGGTAATGTAACCCGTTCCGCCACCGTTATCGCATGTACTAGATAGATAGATCCTGGCTAGTTAGGGTTTCGCTCGTTAGAAAATTATTGTTTTCTGCACCGTAACCCCTTCAATTTTTACAATTTAGTCACTGGATAACTAGCACTGAAAATCGTCTTTACATCGGATGGTTCGGTGTTTTGCTCAGAAAGTAGGGAGTAAACCCACAGTACAACATGTGTAACTGGATAATTTTGCACTTTAGTCCGTTGCAACTTGCAAGGAAGAAGTCCAATGCTTTATCCTTGTGGTGGGGCCCATGATGCGGTAAAATGCGGCCATATTTTATTTTTTAAGATTATGCAGCCAGATACTGGTAACGCTTATTAGACACTTTTCTTGGATTTAAAATTTCAGAAAGGTCTAAAAATAAAAATTACATATCAGTCTAAAATTTCACGGAACAATTTTGAACAGACAAAAAGAAGCAATCAGGTCCTTTGGCGAGCCGGTGACCAAACGGTCACCAGCGCCACCCGTTCCACCCCCTATGCTCTTCCAGCAAACACGCTTTGCCTCATGCGTGCTAGCTTGATCGACCCAGGGCTCGGTAGAGCCTGCCGCCAGGTGGGTGACGCCATCCGCTGAGGAGGAAGTAATTCCGGCGACGACGAAGCAAGAACTCCAAATTTCGACCGGTGCAAGGGGAGGAGGATGACGGCCGCCGCTGCCGACCATCCCCGTAGCAAGGGGAGGAGTATTTTTCCTAGTCTTATATTAAAAACATAATGAGTTGAAGTTAAGATGAGATAAACCCGATTAGATTTTGCTAGTACCTAGCTACACGGCCAGAGTTGATTAACATATCCTAACACCACTTGTCAAGTGAAGGAGCCAATGAACATCTCAGGATCGTGCACTGATCACACATTTGTGCAATGATATGGCTGGACAAATGCATACCGGTTGAGCACGTGTCCTGATCCTGACACAACCCCATCACGTCAATCATGCATCAACGGTTAAATATGTGCCGACGTTGTAGCCAGGGCCGGCCCTGTGGGGGGTCAGGGTGTGCGGCCGCCCGGGCCCCCAAAATCTAGGGGCCCCCATCTGGATATGCTGGTATACGTATTGTCGAGCAAGAATTTTTTTACTTTGGGCTAATGGGTTGTGTTGTGCGTTGTCAGGAAGGTAAGGCGTCAAACGCTAAGAAAAGGCTGGAATTTAGCGTGATCCCTGCTTGCCTACTTCGGTGCTTCCGTCGACGACCGATCGATCCATTATTCGATCCAATCAGCGGACTGCTTGCAGGAACAAGAGTCAGGATGCCGGCGGCGACCGTCGAAGCCATGAGATTGTCCCAGGGCCTGCGACGTGCCAGGGCCGGCCGCCGTCCAAGCGAAGTGAGCATCCCAGGTATTGAACTATTGATCAATACACCGGCACCGCCATGTTCATCAGTCCATGTTTCTCTGATTCTCTCGATTCTCCTCAGCGCTCTGCCCACTCTCAATCGTCCTGACTCAATCACATACTGGAGCTATTCATACGTTTTTAATGATTATACCGGTGTTTTAGTAAACCCAAATAATGAGTTGGTGGTAGTTGTCGTGCAGGAAGAAAAATAAACAAATGCGAATTTTGAATCCGAGCAGGAGCATCATGAAAAAATGAAGAAAATATCGACACCAATTTTTAAGGTAATGCGTATAGATTATTTGATACTCATACGGCTTATATAGATGCATTTACAAGTATTTTTTATGAGTATATTTATTATTGTTGTTACAATGTCTTTATTAGGACCACAAATTTTAGGTTCGCACCGGGTCTCTAAAATCTCAGGACCGGCCCTGCGTGTAGCCAAAGAATACGCTTGAAAGATTGCCTTTACATTTGCAATTTTTAACATTAAAACTTTGAAGCCATGTGCATATGGGATACAAACCTAAGGAGTTAGCATCAACAAGACATGAGACGTAGCTAGATACGGTGGGGGCAGATGAGTACAAATTAGGATTCAATCTCTCACTTGGATCCCAGCTAATTAAGGCACAAAATAATGGCTGGAAGGGGGACAAAGTGCATGACATCTCAATACTTTGTTTTCCTATTCATACATTTTAATCCCGCAATCCAAATAGACCCTTAAAGATTCTACAAAGATCAGTCACTGGAACATGAAAACACAATGATGCTTCACATCCTTTGTTCTTCTAAGATGTTGTCGACCAGTCTGGCTGAAGATAGCCCGAATGACTGCCATCGGCCCCGAGTGCATCCAGACTCTCCCAATTAATCCATCATTATGTTTTCCTTGATAGTTGGTTACACATCATTCTGTTAACCATGTACTAAACATATTAGTAATATCAGACGGTGGTGGAACATTAAAAGTGAACTCGAACACTCTCCAATAGAAATATGACAAGATACATGTCCAGTTGATTCATACGAATCACAAAAAAGGCCTCTCGGCAAGATTTAGTTAGACTTTTCGATTCATAAACCACACACAATTTTTTTATCTTAAGACAATTTTTTATTTCCACATGTATATAAATTTCATCCTAGCTCTATATATATTCTTATCCCAGACAAGATCATGTGGACTGCGGTACAAACATCGATTATTAACAAGCATTATAATTCAACACCGGTATAGGCATGTATCCTACTTCATCTAAAGGATATACTGCTGACAAGCAGTCATGCCACCGATTTAAATTTAAAAGGACGGATTATACAGTACATGAGCGAGACAAGCGTGAAGTTCTAGAAAGGCTTAAAAAAATATCATTCACTGATAAAATGGTTAGTTCTTGCCCGCCTTGCTGTTGCGCTTAAAACAGTAGTGACAGATTTATCGCCTAAAATGCACCAGAAGTTCATGAATAATATAAATTTTTGAACCAGAATCAACAGTGGAAATAACATGTGCGCTTATAGGATCTTTACCAAAAATGCTGCTGTGCATAGTGTGCGTGTTCAGATAGTACAAGAGACGCTAATCTGCAACATGAAGTTGTGAATACCTGAAACGGACATGGGAATGCCACTTCAGTCGGAAGGTAATTACAAAATCAGCATACCGTACGTACCCGTACTACCAAAATTTAAAGACAAGTAGGGCTTCCTCAGAATCGCCTAGCTACTGCAGCAAACCATAATCACACGTGCTCAGAATGGGTGCAACTTATAAAAACAGCCACTTCAGGCGGACATACAATTGTCGTAAATTCATCACCCGACTGACAGGATTAGAGAGACAGGAGAAATGAATTGATCATGCACTCATGCAACAGACTGTTAGTACTCCTCTTACATCACTTTTAGACCATATATGAACTTAATCACGGTTGTTGATATGCTTTAAAATTCATGCAAACAAACTTTCGGGAAAGTGTAGGAGCATTTCACGTGAGAAATCTATGGAGGAAAACACTCCTCCGCCAATCTGAGAAAAACAGAAATCCAGGATAGATAGAAGAATCTGTTATCCAAATATATGTGGACAAGGACAATCACAATGAAGAATCAAAAAGAAGCATGGATATGTAGTGAATCAACCAAGGCAAAGCGGTCTAGCAGTACAGCATCCAAGTTTATTACAGCACACAAGTGAACGTATACAAGGATAGGAGTGAATCACAGCTACCCTACGTCCATTGCTAGAACCTAGAGGCTAGAGGACTGTCAGATCTGTAACCTTGCTAAATCCTCACGGGCCGCCGCCGCGTCGGAATCGGATGCCTCCATGACCACGCCGGCAGAGGACGATGCTAACGGCATGTCAAACACCCTCTTGATCGCCCGCGTCGACAACGCCTCGACGTTCATGACGACCCTCCTCCCTTGGAGCGGGACGGCGCGCTGAGGCCTAGCTACCCAGCCCGTCCTGGCGTAGGAGCTCGTCCAACCGGCCGGGAAGCATCTGCTCCATGAACGAGAGGTCTCCTAGCCTGAGGCCGCGGAGGACGGCACAGAGCTCGGAGATCTCGTCGATGATCGCTTTGGAGCATGAACAGGTCCGCCAGGCGCTGCTCGGGGTGTGCTGTCCGCCAGTCAGCGATCTGCGTAGATATGTTCAGACCAGCTCCCGCTTGATCTCGGATGCGCCGCCGTCTCCTGCCTGCCATCGAATTCTTGTTTTCTTTCTCTCCTCGTGAAGGGAAGGGGATGCATGCATATGTTTTTTCGGAGCCAAACGGTTAGGCTTAGGGAGATGCCAATTAGTATTAGTTTAGGACGATATAGATGTGTGTTGTGCTCTTGCTCTGTCTGACTGTCTACAAGATAAACTTGATTAGGTTTGTCTACCGGCCTATACTAGACGGCCATAGTCCATTAGTTTATGAGTTAATTGCAGAAGATCACCACAATTGTACCTATGGTTTTAAAAACCCACCATGTATTCATTTTTTATCAAAAAACACCACTATTCAGTAATAGTGTAGCAAAAACCACTGATTGTCCAATTAAAGCGTACTAAGTGAGTTTCTGACCGGTGGGTCCCGATTTCAGGGCCTACGTGGCAGGACAAAAACAGTAAATATATACCTGGGTTTATTTGCAAATTCGCCGTATTCCTCTGCGCCCCAAAAGCATTCGCCGCCACCGACGAATACGACGGCGCCGCCGTGAACCCAAAGCCACTCGCAGAGGTGATCACCGAGGTGGTGGCGCGAGCGGCGTCGATGGTGCGCGCGGCCGCGTCCAACATCACGTCCTACCTGTCCCGCCCGCAGCGGCTGCGCGTGCGGGGCCGGCTTGCGCTGGCCGACTGCCTGGAGCTGTTCGGGCACACGCTGGAGCAGCTGGACACGGCAGCCGCCGAGCTCAACTCAACGTCGAGCACACGCACCTCGGAGGAGTCCGTCGTGGGCTCGCGGTCACGGCTGAGCCACTCCTGCAGGCTGCCGCAGAGCTTCTCTAGTCGCGGCGCGCCGCTCTGGTGCATCACGGACACCTTTCCCGTAGAACGCTCCCGCACGGGAACATTGTCCACATCTCGAGCGGCTGGCGGGCGCGGCGTCGGTTGAGCACGGCGGCGACGAAGAAGAGGAGGTTGCCAAGGAGGACGAGGACCTGGAAGCCGGACTGCAGCAGCTGCGCGCGGCCGTCGATGCGCTGGTACACCTAGCACGCGTTGAGCGCGGAGCCCAGCAGCCACAACAACTCTCCCGCGTCCCCAAATCCATCAGCGCAAGCACTACGGATACAGAGAGCAGTCACGAACTTGGGCGAGCAGAAACGCCAGGCCAACGCCGGCGAGGACGCAGTCGGCCGTGTTGAGGGCGGGCACGAGGAGCTCGGCGAGGCCGAGTTGGGGGTCGAACCGGAAGAGCCTTAAGCGACACGCCGGCGAGGTGCGCCCCCAGATCGTGCGCATTCACGGCCGCCACGAGCACGAGCGACGCGGCGGCCACCACAAGCCCGGTTGCACCTGCGCTGCCGCCGAGGAATGAAGATGCGCACAACGCCACGACCGCCGCGGAGAGGCGCAGGGTCGCGAACACGTGCACTCCGGCGCTGATGTACTTACTCCCACCTCGAGAAAATTGCAAAAATCGCGTCATCACAGCCGCGGCGAGCTTGGGGCGCAGTGAGCACATGGCGCGAGCGCGCTCCGGCGAGCGAGCAGGCGGTGGGGACTTCACGGCGAACTGCTGCTGCCGGGAGCGTGGTGGCGTGCTCTCCGGCGAGAGGGGAAGCTCAATGGGGAATTGTTCGTTTTTACAAAATAACCCAGATTTGAAATTTCTATACCGTGAGTGTCCTTTGACTGTGCCACGTCAGTCTTATAGTAGGGTCCATCAGTCAGATTTGTTATTACAACGAGCTCCCAGACATATTAGTGTTCCTTGCGACTGTCAAACCGAAAAAGAGTGTTTCTTGATAAAAATTGAAGACATGGTGGTTTTTTGAACCCTAGGCACAATTGTGGTGGCTTTTTGCAATTTTCTCTTAGTTTATCCCAAAACTGACTTAGTGAATGAACATCAGGATCGTGCACCGATGACGAGACATGCGTGTAATGATATGACCAGTGAAATGCGCGATGTTCAGACACATGTCCCAAACACGACACGACCCCATCATAACGGCCATGCGGCGGCGGTTAAATAGGTGTCGACATGTAGCCGAAAGATACGTGCGAGGGAGGCATTCTTACATTTTACCATCTTTAAACATGTGAAGCCATGTGCATTGTTGGTCGTTCTTCGGTGAACTCAGAGACTCGCTTGAGAACGATGAAACGACGACACAAGTGGGTCTTGATAATGGGCAGCACTTCAACGGGTCGTGTTTGGTAGGCAGGCTAATTGAGGTGCCATCATGCGTTGGTGTTTCATGATGGTTGGCGAGGTCTTTTGTATCTGTTTTGGTCACACAAAATTCTTCTTAATTACTTAAAACAGGGCAAAAATAATACTTACGTTTTTTTGAAAAAGCAACAAGACATCAGAGGAGGAAATATCTAGTGCTAACAATGAGGGGCGAAGCCAGACTAGAAAAGCATTGGGGTCATTTTTTGCTAATGAACCATAAAGTCACTAATTTGTCAAAAGATTTTATTAGGTCATGGGGTCATTTGACCCCACAAAATGCACCTAGCTCCGCCCCTGGCTAACATGTCTCACATATTATCATGCTATTCACTTAAAAATATTATATGTTTAAAAAATAAAAAAATAAAAATATATTTAGAAGGAATAGTCTCAACCTTCAAAACTGGATCCCTAAAATAACCTTCAAAATTGATATACACATTAAGAAACAAAAATACATATTTAGTACAAATAGTTTCGTAAAAAGACAAAAGCAAAATTCAAATTATCCACAGTGTGGTTTTTTTTCTATGTGCCTATCGATGTGCAACGTGGTTTTTCCACACATATGAGGATGTCCTCCCGCCTATCTTGATCGTTCATTTTGCATCCAACGACCAATATTATTTCTACTATTTGATGTGATGATAAAATAAAAAATATGTGAATACACGTTTTTTTGTCAATGCATGCACATAAATTTCATGTTAGTACATGAATCTAAAATTTAAATTATATCAATCTAAAAATTAATAATAATGCGAGTACGTAAGTCACTCATTCACTAGCTAGGCACCATATATGTTACTGCTTGCTGTATGAACTCTAGTATAACGAGTAGTAAAGCATAAAAGCATGAATACCAGCAGCAGATGCAACAAGTGAAGAAGGGGTACTATGTCACTAATTAGCCACTATCTACGGAACTCGTAACTATCCTTTGTACAGATTGCAGTGTAACTACTACTCTAATTCCACTCGGTTGGTCTGTATCGTTAAGACTAATATTGTGCAATTGGTTTGTGTGTTTACCTGATGTTTCTGGTTTGCGCAGCCAATTGGTACACATGGTTTATCTAGGATCTTTTGTTCTGTCTGTGTTTTTCTTCTTCACACAATGCACAAAATGTTGACTGTTCATAGGGCATAAGAGAAAATATCCTAAACAGATCTCGGTTGCAAATAACACCAGGACATTCTAACAAAATGGCAGTAGCTTCCTCGTAAAAAAAAATGGCAGTAGCTTATAAAGTAAAAGTTGCAGCCCAGCATGACAAAATTCTTCCGGTTCTCAAAGTTCTAAGGGTGCCACTGCCAACTCTCAAGTGCCTTCCAGGTAACCTTGACAGAATTTTTTGTGGAATCATAGAGATACACCACTTCATTTACTGTTCCATGATATTGTGAATCAAATCGACCCTCCCACCTGTAACACGGTAGCTCTTGCAAGAAAACACCATCTTTCGGGGACCCTTCAATGTAAAAGTTAAGATAACTACATGTCATCACTCCTACCACCGAACTCATTCTGCAACCCGCTTCTGCAGCTCCATGAAAGAGGCGGATCACATCTCTGAAGCCACTGGTCTTGGCATAAAGATTCAGATTAAGGCCATCAGTAGTACAAAGTATCTCAACATCAACCTTTGCTTCAACTGCGTTCTTCAACACTAGAAACTTCATATCCAATCCACACTTTTCCCCATACAGACGCCGAGTTTCGACGAATGATCCTGTTTTATACATGTTCATAAATTCAGAGAACTCGGTACATCCTTCGATCAAAAGGTCATGTTTTGACCCATCTTCAGGTTGGTCTTCAGTCCATACACAAAGTTTGAATTCGAGCAACACACGGCTTATCATGCAAATACATCGACCAGGGCTAGTCAGTGATAAATGTGCAGTACCCTGCATTAAGGATCGACAAGAATCATATATGTATTTCATACTGACTAGTTACTAGGAATCGGTTGAGTAACATCACAATATCTGCATGAATAGATGAAGACAAGTGTTCTCTTTAGTGCTCCCTCCTTTCCATATTAGATGGCTTCATTTTGTCAAAAAGTGGATGTATCTAGACCTATAATATATCTAGATACATCCATTTTTGTCCAAATAGAAGTCATCTAATTTGGAACAGAGGGAGTAGTAATTATCCAGCTTTGAACGTTGCCCTCTTAATTAAATGGCGAGGTTGAGTTTACACATTAAAAGAGGACTTTGGATGATGTCCATAGGATATATATTACTATTAATGTATTGCCGCATGGATTGACATGGTTTGGATAGAGTCTCACACCCCTGGGGGCATGATAGAAGAACTAATCCTCTATATCATTCTTACTTTATTCCTTACAGAGGATGCTCTCTCTAACTTGGCACTCAGTGAGCCATGTGTACATAACAGGATATATTCAAAACTTTCAATGTTAGTGAAAAAATCTGGGGCTTTCACATGATGTTGGCCTCTCATGTACAACTACTTCAGTATGATAAAAATATCGTGCGGATAGAAAGATGCAAGTTTGCAAGTTACCGTATCCTGCTTAACATTTACAGATTCATACTTGTCGATTCCACGCCTGTAGACATAGTTGCGCAAACGTTCCATTTCATCACGTATTGCAAAAAAACCAAATATCTTGGCACATCCAGGTTGAGCTTGGCGATAGCCAGCAATTTTTAGATCAATGAACTGCAGCACACCGGATGATATGCAACGGCAGCCATGTGAGCAATCAATCATCCTAACATTGTTTAGATTGACTGAAAAATAATAAAGGAAGCATGAGTAGAATATGCTATATATATAGATATATGTATATTAAAAATGATAAACAGGTATATATACTTCACGTATGTGGTATGTCTATCATACCGGGGAGTATGTAACATGTAGTAGGAAGTATAGAGAACTATTTTAGTACTATAGATACTTCTTTTTATGTAGTATGTAACATGAAAATTTGAGTATATAGTGCAAAATATGAGTACACTTGCAATATTTTCATGAAATTGGTGTTGGATATCTTAGATATAGTATATGAACATACTCAAACCGATAAAGTATTACAAATACTTCCGTAGTATATGAGACATGGGTGTAGTTACTCCCGGGAGTAGAAACCATTTATCCTATATATATATACATATATATATATATATATACTATTCTACACACAGGTGCAGAGTACGTTATTTTACATCCAAGTTTTTTTACATTGTTTTTTCTAAAGAAATATGTTTATCATCCAAATAATTACATTCATGTTGTACCATAATAAAAAAATCTACATAAGAAATGCAATATATGAGTCATAACAGTGTAAAAATATCTAAAAACACGTATTTTACATCATAATTTTTGAACGCCACATAAATAAATTTGTATGTCATGTTAATACTTTTTTATATTCCTATTAACTTACAAAGTATGGCAAAATTTGCGTGACATAAAAGTTCTTTATAGTTCAAAAGATACGGGGTGGTGTAGAATAACTATTCTACTCACACAATGTCAGATAGACTATTCTACTCACACGGAGTCCATAACCATATATATACACGCGCGCACGCGCGCACACATATATACATATACTTTGTTTAAGAGAAACACATACTTTCAGACTCATCATAGAGTTTATATTGGCTACCAAACACATGGTTATGTTCCTCAACAAGAGGATCCTTGAATGCACGGAAAAGACACATCGGTTCAGGGCCTCGAAGTTTAATATCTGGATTTTTGTACATATTATAAGTCTGCTCCGCAAGGTCACTGCAAACCCTTGGGAAATCATCAACTGTAAAAGGGCGGTATTTCCCTACATGCAAAATAATCGAAATAATCAAATCAGCAGAATAAATTCAAGGTCTCAAGTTTAATCCAAGCATAAGATATTTGGGAGATAACATGTTCACAGCAATGTATAATACGACACAAAGAGCCCTCCGGTTCAATTCATACAAATGTGTGTGCGCTTACTAGAAACATGTTCACAGCCTGTATAATCCGACAGGAGGAGGCCACCGGTTCATTTCAGGAAACTTAAACGAAATTAGGTGGGGATAACAGCATAACAGGTCTAATGAAATACGGAGTAGCTACAAAAGTTTAGGTAACTCGAACATTTTTGTAGACTCTACCCGTACAATAATTAATGATATTCATTAGAGAAATCAATTGACAATTAGCTAGCATATATATGTTCCCCCAGAAGAAAAACAGAGATGGAATTATCCGGTTGAAATCCGATAAGATTCTCGATCTTGTCTGGAAAATTGTGCATTTCTTGATGAAATTCATAGATCAAGGAGGAATAATTTGCAATTCAGGGATCAAATGCATCAGGATTCACATGAAGCCTTACCTTGGTCTTCCTCATCGCTGACAGCCGAATGGTCGTCGTGCTCGATGCTGCTGGTAGTCGAGTCCGGACCGTCGCTTGGAGGAGTTGAGGGGCAAGGCGGCCTCTGCATCTCCTGCTCCGATTCGTCTCCGCCTCCATGGACATCCATGGGCGCGACGCCGCCGCCGGCGAGAGGAAGAGCAAGCAAAGGCACGACAGTTCAGCTGGTGGGTCAGACTTCAGAGACGCATACGACGTCTGCGTTTTCCTCTCGAAAATTCTAGGCGGCTCGCTCGTGTTTTCCTTTTTGTACAGCTCGCTCGTGTCTAATCGCGTAAATTACAAAAAAAAACATCACAATTGTCTCAGTACAATTGTCGTTGTTAATCGTGTAAACTATTCTCTAAAACGAAGTTTGACAGCAACACTGACTGATGGGGCCTATATCTATAAGTGCTGAGTAGGCAACATACATGGAAAAATCGCTGATGTGAACATAGGGCCCACTTGTCAGTCCACGTCTATTCCCTCTCTCTCCTTCCACCGGCCCAGGTCAACGCACACGAGATGCTAGGCGGCGCGGAGTGCCCACCGACCCCAGAAGGCGCAGCGGACCATTCTAACGTCGAAGCAGACGCAACTGAGCACCATCGAGATGGCTAGGCCAAGGAGCGGGAGCTGGGGTCGAGGTGGAGCACGGACGCCTTTGAGCGCCCCGACCTCGATCCGGCCATGGCGGGTCTACGTGGAGCAGCCACAGTGGGACTGTAAAGCTCAAACAGAACGTCTTCGTTGGATTCTTAGGTGGCTGCGATGTTCCTAGCACAAAGAATCAGACGCGGGGGACCTGGTTAGCTATAACCGCCGACGATTTTTCCTAGGCTGGGAGAAAGAAGCCTCCACGTTTCAATTGCTTGGGAAGGGCTAATCCAGAAGGACAGACCATGAGCTTGGCACCATTAGAGGGCCTCGAGGTGGTCTATAAATTGGGTGGGGGGGGGGGGGGATCGCTAGGAATTCATCAAGGAGGCTGCGAATGGGCATTGGGAAGAAGTCGAGGGGAGACGAGGTGGTCCCTAGCTGCTCGACGTCGACTACCGCAAGCGAAAGGAGGGATGGCATGTCGGCGTGGCGATGAGTTGGGAGCTTGCCTAGTTGGGTGGCGTCGGTGCAAGCGTCGCGGCCGTCATAGACATGAAACAGAGGTACGTCTCGGAGGACGCGGTTGTCTCTGGCGTGGAGGCGAAGTTGGGACAGAGGAGAGGTGACCATGTGGCATGAACGCAGAGCTCTCTGCTGTAGGGAGCCGGCCATCAGGTGGCACGAACCAAGCTTGGTCGGTGCAGGCCAGGGGCTTGAGAGTGGCCACCACCGTCGTTGGAGAAAGACAAGAAGCAGAGATATCAAATATGGCAACGTGGTGGAAAAGTCTTTTTTTTAGGAAAGCGGTGGGGGAAGCCCCCATAGCGAGTTTTTCTTTTCAAATAATAAGAACCCAAATTCGTGTCCCTGAGGACTTGAATCTGGGTGGCGTACACTACTCCAATAGCTAAGTGAGTTAGGCTCACTTCTTTTCGTGAAAAAGTCTTGCCACATCAACCTGGTAAATAGGTCCCACTTATCAGATTCGTGATTAATCCTATGTCAAACAACTATTTGTGTGATTTGTGACACCATGCCTCAGGATTTGTACAGACACACAAAAATCACCAATCTTGTTAATGAGTAATGACTCATCATTTGACTCCAAATTGTGGTATTTCCTATGACCATTCTATCACCAATCTTGATATTGTCCCGTCATTTGACTCCTAATAGGTGAATATAGGAATTTGTTATGTGCCCGTGTCTTTCCAAGTCTAGCTAAGGTGTTGTACTAGATAAATAAGTTTTTTTCTACGACATTTTTAATGGATCGGATGAAGTATGAGAAATGTATTACAAGGAATACTCCTTTTCTTTAGCCGTTTACACAAACGCCTATACGGAAAAAATTCCATACTCACTTTGTTAGCTTACTTCGTGCAATTTCCCTAGAAAAACTTAGGTTCCGCAATTATTTCATCTAACAACACATTTAGGAGATAAAATAGGCAATCCAATACTCACAGAGAAATGCTCCGGTGCTTTTCGGAAAAACATACTACACAAATTTTAAAGCAAATTAATGGTTGTGATTAGAGAAACACGGTACAGACGCAGACGCTCACAAATACACACGTACAGACACCCCTTGTGAACGTACGCACGCAAACCCTATCCCCTATGAGCACCTCTGAGAGACTGGTCCGGCAGATCTTGAGATTGACGAAGTCATCACAGGCGTCTCGCTGTTGACGGGCACGTCACGTACCACTGAAGGCATAGCGCCGGAAAAATTCTGAAAAATACAGAAAAGTGTGAGCACACATGGCAAGTTTAGAACTTGAATCTAGGTGGGCTAGTTCCATCACAAGGAACCAACCAGTTGAGCTAGGCCCACTTCACATGGTTGTGATTAGGGGTGGCGATTAATGATACTAATCTCATGTGATTAGTACTCATGTTAGATCACTTTGTGAACCTAATAATAGACGTCGATGAGATTTAAAACTGGTGCAACATGTTTTTCCTGCACCAGAGAAGTGCTCGTACTAACATTATGAGAAGTTTTATAAGGTTCAGATATAAAAGTTAAATAACCCTCATTTTAAGTTTCACACCAAATTTTAAACAAACCCGTATTTTAATATTTTTTGAATCATACAAAACCCGGATATACAGTTTCAATTTTACTATTTGGTAATATGATATCACTTCTATAGATCACACTCCATCATGTCTCTTTTATAGCTTTGTCCTTTACCAAGCTCTACTTTGTGCATTGACTACGAGCTGGTCGGAGTCACGTGATCTTAAGGTACAGAAGTGTCAAGCATGTGGTATTGTGAGTCTTTAGGCAAACCAACTTATAATTGGCTGGATAACACAAAGCAGAAAGATTTTGATACAACTAAAAGTCGTATTAAGTTTTTATGTTGTTTCCTCTAACTCCACCTTATGCAAGTCTACAAATTATATACGTGGGAAGAAACTGAGAATAACAAGACATACACAAGTTGTAATAACCTCGAATGTTTTGAAAAATTGTGCGGAACGCTCCACCATAAAAAGGTGGGAACCTAAGATCGTGAATGCATGCACCAAGGCACGGGGCACATTCATTACACCTCAAGCTACGCATTGTGTTTTCTCGCCATATTGTTATGGAAAAGGGGATGTGGCGGCTATAAACCTGGAAAACAATTTTCTTTGTTACAAAGGGTGGTTATATGATATTAGAGGAGGAAATATCTAGTGCTCACATGTGTCACATACTACCATATGCTATTCATTAAAAAATAGTATATGTTTAAAAAATTTTAAAAATGTAAATGTTTACAAGGAATTATTCTCAACCTTCAAAACTGGATCCCTCGAAAAAAAACTTCAAAATTGGAAATACACATTAAGAAACAAAAAACATACTCCCTCCGTACCTTAGTATAAGGTGTATAAGATTTTAAGGAAAAAATCAAAATATAAACTGTATGACGATTTATAGATAATTTTATTCATCAAAACACGAGTCACGATCTCGAATTTTTTCATGAGAAATGTGTTCATCGCATATAAAATACTGGCGTAAAATTCATGTCAAAACCTTAGAAACCTTGTATTAAGGAATGGAGGGAGTATTTAGTACAAATAGTGTCATAAAAAGACAGATGTAAAGTTCAAACTACCCACGTGTGGTTTTGTCTTTTCTCAATGTGCGTCCCGATGTGGACCTAATAGTTTTACGGAATTGCTTCACGTACAACACTTCATGTACGATTCCTGTCCGACACTTCTTCCACGGTGTGCTAATTACGGCCAGTTTAGGCCCGTAGGTCCTAAGTCCAGCCCAAAATGCATCACTGTCGAATCAGTAAAAAAATCTGTACACTTCTTCTAACAAATCTAATCAATTCTAATTCGTGTTAAATACTTTGATCTATCCAAAACTGATGGCTGTGGCTACTGAATTCTTATAGAACTCAACAATTTGCATATGCACATGCATATCAGCCAACCTTTCACTACTGGGATTCATGGAATCTAGGCTGCTATCGGGTATACAAAATACCAGGCGAACCCCATTTTAAACTCGACAAATATGCACCTGCATATTAGCCAACCTTTCACTACTGGGATTCATGGAATTCACGGTGCTGCCAGGTATATAAAATACCCGACGAACCCCATTTTCAACTCGACAACAGTGTTGATGAGTGCGGAGCTAGGCGAAGGATACTCGGCATAATTTGCGTTGGCGACATGGGTTCGCCGAGTGTTTTTTATCGGGACACTCGGTAAAATCTTTGTCGAGTCTAAATTGTGGCGCTCAGCAAACTATACCTGGCAACACCCCGGTCGGGTGTCTTTTTCTTATGTCATAGACCGTAGACGCTTCACCGAGTGCTAAATTAAGGCGCACTCGATAAATCGTATGTTTGTCGGGTATTTGCGAGTTTGCCGAGTGTATTTTTGCTCGCTCGGCATACCCTTCTGTTGTCGGGCGTCCCATGTTTTTGTAGTCGGCGAGCTTTCTACCACATCCGAC
The DNA here is from genome assembly GCA_026929855.1 of Poa annua. NCBI lineage: Eukaryota > Viridiplantae > Streptophyta > Magnoliopsida > Poales > Poaceae > Poa > Poa annua. The sequence continues at coordinate 9,367,917 of CM049432.1, forward strand.
GTCGATGTGGATTCTAATAGTATTTATAACCTTTGTTTGTAAAAAAATTGTCAGAGGAATGGTCCCTCCCTTGCTCTAAGTTGTTATTTTTTTCTTATTTTCAATATCAGTTTTACGGTGTTTGTTCTGACATGACTTGACACGTTGCAAAAAACGTTTTTGGAGTATAAATTTTAGAGATCTATTAATACTCTAAAACACTTGTAAGGGTAAATGAAGTGAACTGAGCTTGATCTCCTATCCAACTTTCATGTCCAGCCAATGCTTAGAAGACTCCGTCCGAGCATGAGAAAAAATGCTAAGGTAAAATAAATTAAAGTATTTGAAATGTGGGACTTACCAACAGCTGGTGCGATCCTAAATCCATGTCCAGCCCAAAGCCCAGCACGCTCCGCGCTGAGTAGTATCGGACAGAGATCGGACGCAAAACGTCGTACGTATAGCAGCCCCGATAGTTTTGAGGTTGCAGACATGTTCCTTGTGACATCAAGTTTTTGCTATTTTTTTTGAAACGTATAAAATTGAATCCCTTTTAAAGGGTAGCATGGTGGTATCGAGGACATGATAGCATTAGATACTCTGTGGATACGGTAGGCGAATGAGTACAAATTAGGGTTCAAACTCTCGTTTGGATCCGAGCTGATTAAGGCACGGGATAGTGGTCAGAGGGGGACAAAGTGACCAATTATCTGATTGCCCTCACCGCCAGCTGCATACGTGGCGAATCATGTGCACACCCACCGCTGTTGTTTCATGGTACGTGATAGATTCTGCTCAGAAGAAGCTTGGTGCTGCACTAATCTCAACGTATCTCCTGTGCACTTGAACTGTACGTCCCCATTATTTTTAATATCGAGAAACAATTATAGTGTGTACGTGAGGTGAAACTGCAAACAAAGAACCTTTACATCACGTCTACAAGTTGTGAATCTATCGACACTTTGGTCTGCCGATAAGCTCAATGTACATGAACATTCTGTATCGTATAAAAAAAGCAACTTGAAGGGTGGTAGAAAAAAATTCAGTGAGATTTATCAACACCTCGAACTCTACCTCACGTGCCTGGAGGTATCAACACTTGCTAGCCATCCTCAGTTCTATATCATATAGCTCTCTTTATTTTGACCAAACTGAATGGTGTGATTGTGAGATTTAAATTATATATACCGGTATACTGAAATACAAATGGCTATCATTTCCATGTGAGAAACACAAACATAAACATCTGAACTGGAATATTTTAGAGCCAAACTAAAATTCTGTTAAAACATGATATGGAAACGCCAAACAGGTTGTTTAAGTGTGCTCTGCTTCCGCGTTCACAACTTGAAAAATAGTACTGTACTAGTAAAAGTATTCCGTTGTACTTTTTGTCGATGACCGAATGCTTGAACTGCCAGCTTGAACCTCCGGGGCACGTCGGATGCCCGTCGATGGAGCAGTGTAGTAGCCCGCAGAATAGAATCCAGATTGGAGTACGTACTAGCTGATTTACAGCCTAACTGAACAACGAACCGGGTGAGTCTCACCCTCTGAACCCGAATAACATGTTCAACACTTGCAGAGCAGAGATATTGGGAGGACTCTTGCCGCAATCCATTTTGATGTATATGCTGGAATTTTAGTATACTTGGGCTAAGGCCCAACTAAAATTCGAAATTCTCATAACCCATTCTGGTTGCCTGGTTGTGCATGTACGTGACTAATGTTTAGTCTCATACTGCTAGTAGAGAGTGAGCTGCACCACTTTATATAGTGGGGTGTTCTAGTACTAGTATGAGCTAGTGAGAATAAGAGAAGATGAAGAGTGCCACACGCGCGCTCCTCCATCGCCACGCCACGCCTCGCCTCGTCACGACACGTCACGACGCGCCGCGCCGCGGGTTGCGGGAATCTCGCCGAGTCGAGCTTATATTTTTGCAGTCCGGAAAAATTAATGAGTCATTGATTAGTAATTAACGGACGCGTTAATTATCTTACCGTTTCCGATTCCTATGAGATCGTGGGGCGTTACCGACTCGATCGTGGCTTACAGCCCACGTTCTACCCGACTCGCACTATATATACAGCCCGGGGCAAACCCTAGCCTCCACCACGAGATACATGGTCTCACACCGTTCCAGAGCATTGCGCCGCCGTCTACCAAGTCTTCTCCATCCCGTCTTCCGGCGTGCACCGGTTGAATGGACAGTAGGCCTCCGGAACCCCGCCTCTTGTGATCCTGTACGGGAGAGGGGCGATCAGGTTTTTGGGGAGCGCACTCGCCCGACTACTGGCTTCGAGTTCTTCCCCAACGACGACTTCTTCCCCGACATCGCCAGCCTCTTCATCGACGACATGAGCGACAACACGGGGAACTCCAGTGGTGCGACTGCCGCTGCACCGTATGTGTTCTTGATCTTCCTATATGATATTTTGGTAGAGTTCTTACTTATAGTATGTGCTCTAGATTGCATCTGTTTATCTACTATTTACGTAGATCACATGATTAGTATAATTTATATTATTCTATTCATGAATTGTTCACTATTATTAGGAATTAAATCATATGCTAAATCGCCTAATTATTCAACAGTATATTTTGTCGTTGATGAAATTGCACATAGTTAACAAACTAATAGTGAAAAGCAAATGAAATATATTCATATATTCCTGTTTGGATCAGTGCTACAGCCTACATAGTGGCTGTGACTGTACATACACACGTAGTAATATGGATCAGAGCGCTATGAACTTGACCCAAGCAGCACATTATCTACCCTATCTATGATCTATCCACTAAATTAAGGATGGCCATGGAAATTAAGGCACATCTCTTAGTTGATCTCTACCTCTGTCTCCCGAAACAGAGGACAGATCAAACGAGACTAGTCTCGCCAGCAGACGAGCATGGTGACGCACCGGCGCATGATGTAGAACCTGGCCCTCTGCTCCCTGGCCAGGCTCGCCAGCCGCCGCGGCACCGATCTACTACCAGAGCTCCTCGACGTCCGGCCCTTGAAGCCCACAGGACTGCCGGTGGCCGCCGCCGGCGCCACTGCCGCCGACCTCCGGCTGCCCTTCTTGGACATCTTCAACTTGTTGTCCATGCACATCTCCATCTTCTTCCCTCTATGAGATTTCTTCTGATCTCTCTCTGGAGCTTGATTCGCAATGTGTTATCTCTCCGATTGGTTTCTTGCTTTGGTCGCTGAGGATGGCTGTGAGGCTTCGGGTGCTATTTATAGTGCCAAACCCAATCCAGGTTTGAGCTTACCATACTGTGATGTGTGTGAGGGGATTGGATCTGATTGGATGGAGGTTGATTAGATTAGCTTAACCAAGACTAGATTATGTCTGTTTGGTAGGGCATCTCTTTCCACGTAGTCCCTAATAATTTATGGGACTGTGTCCCCTTGGGGCAATGGCCGTCTCTTTCGGCGTGTCCATGCTCAAGTAGTTGTGAGGTGCACATTTCTTAGGACCTCTGAATTGGAGCGACATGCTGAACCGCCAAAACTTAAACGTGAATGCTTGAGCAGGACAGGACCATCGTCCCTGGGGAGGGTAATGTCGCCCTACCCAGCTAAACAAACTGAAAATGCCTCCCAAAGATTAGAAGCGAGAACACCTTCAACATTGATCATTCTGCATGTCAATGAAGCTGGTGTTGTACCTTTGATTTGGCCTCGGAATCATATAATACTTGGAGCTCAACAAGATTTTTGTACGGTCGCAGTAGGTTTTTCATGACAATTAAACAAGATCAGAAGGGAGTAGCTTAATTTGCTTGGTTGCCGCTCTATTGCTAGAGCATGCAAAAAACATCAGCTCTGGCTGAAACGTTCGTGGAAACTAACGAATCCACGTATCATGGGACTGTATCATCTTGGGACTGTATCCTTTGAGCACGACCGGCCACCGAGTGGCAGATCGAGTGAAGCAAAGGTCATTCTCGCGCACCACGCTGCACGTATCACGACAAGTCACCGTCCGTCCGATCGATCACGACGGGGCGTGATTAATTAATCAACGACACGGACACATTGCTATCTGTTGGAGCAGCAGCTAGTAAAGGCTCCAGCAGATCATGTGCGCACACAGCAATCTTAACGCACAAACCTCTGCTTGCCGCTGCAAATTAAGGCATTAGACACTGACCACACACGGTGTGCACAGTCTATGCATGGTTGGATAATATACATTTAAGCCAGGGACAAAGCTATAATGAAAACTTACTGGGGTAGTGGGCACTGGCGGAGCTATGGCAAAGCTAACCTGGGTTATGGCCCGTCCAAGAATTTGGAAAAAAAACGTAATTATACCCACAAATTGACATCCTAATCCAATAACATTAGCACACCAGCAGCATGTAGCATAGGATTTCTATGTTCCCTTCTATCCTGGCCCGCCCAATCTTTTGCTTTAAGCTCCACCACTAGTAATGGGGTCGTCTTTGTTCACGATGGGGCAAGCTTATATAGATGAACAATAATTAGAAGTGGTTAGTGAAAGTTTTGCACTTTACCACTGGTGTCAGCTGACACCAGCGTCTATGTACCAGCTCCGTCCTTGTTTTAAGCTGATGTATCCATCGACGTGCTTGCCGAGCGGAAATGGATGGAACTGGTTTTCATACCGGTTTAAGCAATTAGAAACGAATACAAAAGAAAATCAAAAATAAAATAAAATAAGTATGCTAGAAACATAAAAAGGATGAAATGTAGTGTCGACACGGATACGAAAGAGGAGGATGTGTACATGATGAATTGGAGATACAACGACAATGGTGTCACTAACCTTACTTTGTGTCGGTGCTTTGTTCAATTATGGCACAAGGACACAACACCACGTGATTACCTAGTATAATAGATTGGGTTGAGCCCTTTCCCCAAGAATGACAAGGGTCTATTAGGTTAGGTTACAACATAGCCATGACAGTCACTCAAAATAAGAGAGTTTCATATTGTCAGGAATGAATTTCCATTTAAGTAATTATTTTATTTCCGCTTAAATTTCTATTTTTTCATTTAGTAAAAGTATGTTTCCGTATATTCACAGAATATTTCAAAATTTGTTCCATTTACTTACCTAGACTTGATGTGGAAATAGGCACATCTAACTTTCGAGATTGGAGACCCGGTAATATACTGCATGGTACGTAGACCGGTAGCTATGCACTTGGCGCAACAAACAAACAAAGAAATCAAACGGTTAGGAAGATGCCATTTAAGGATAAATCAAACAATTGCGCTCCTGCTCCACTGTCTGCCATGTGATCAATCCTAAGAGGACCTCAGATTTGGTTAATTAAATAACTAATTAGTTTAACAATGAATCACTTACCACTAACTTTCCGCCACATGAAACGACAGAGGGCACACACACATCTGGGTAGTGATTTTGACCGGTCAGACCCGTGAGCGGCTGACACGCGTCCCGATTGCAAAGTGGGCGCATGACGCCGGCCAAGCCGAAAGATATGCAGATGCATGCATGATGGTATAATTAAGGTTAATTAACAGACGCAAACTGAATCTGATACAGAAGCAAACAGAGTGAAGCCATGTGCAGTGATTTGTCGATTCTAACTACCATCTGTTAGCTAAGCAACAAGACATGAGCCTTGGATACGGCGGACGGATACAAACTAAGGTTCAAACGACACTGATGAGCACATTGTAATCAGGTCAAGTGCAGGGAATAATTAGCATCGGAAGAATTGTCGTTCTGATTGCTCTTTCTTCAGGGAAATTAAACGATGCGGCCGGCTAGATTATCTAGCCCATGTCATATCAAGAGAGGAGACAAAGTGACCACATGTCTACTTGCCCATATCCTCTTATAAATTTTGCAACACACATAAGCACGACCACCGATAGGTGACATTAATGCGCGACCAGATTCTGCCCAAGGATCCAATGCTTAACGGATCTAACCAAAATTAGGAATGAAGAGAGAGAGGTAGAATATGAGCGCATTGGACTTCATAAAGGAAAAGTAAAATGAGATTTGAGCTCACGTTGAGATTCCTACGGAGGTCATAGGAATGAAATTTTTAGGAATTTGGTGGGCTCAATCCTATGATTCAAAGACAATTCTTAGAAAAAAAATCCTATAGAATGAAATCCTCTCAAATTCTTATGAATTTTCTTCAATCCGCCCTTAAAATGTGTTATAATTAATTGAAGTTTAAAATTTTCTTACAACAACTGTATTGGAGTAAACCTACATGCTTATATATGTTGACAAAAACTTCTCTCGTGCGACTGACTATACGATGTAGTCAGATTAACCGCCCTTCCCACTTGGCACCGAATTGTACACATCTCTCTTATCACTATCTCATGCATCTCCCTCACACTGGTCGCTGAGTTCTATGCATTCCCAAAGTAAATCATAGAATACAAACAAACTCAACTTCAAGCGTGGCGTGGGATTGCGCTTCAAAAACAAGCGTGGTGTGGGTATGTTTGTGCCAGAAAAAACACCATGTGCTCCAAGGTTTGGCGCATATAGAAGGCGTGCTAACCATGAGTGTATATGAGTCACTGACATGTGGGACCATCATAAATGGAGATACACATGCCATGTGACTCAAAGTCACACAGAGTTAGCAGATCCAAAGTGACAGAATCTCAATCAGGTAGTGAGGTGTTTAGGTAATAAACATCAAATACAGATCAAGAAGGCAAGACAGAAAGCAGTATGTCCGATAAAAGGATTCAAGTTCTACTATCTCTTGTTGATAGGGGGAAGGATGTTGGGTACTCTTGGTAGTCCTATAAGGTCCTTCCGCCTTTTCGGGGATAGCAGGTACATCACAATATCACATCAACTATGTTCTTTTTAGATTGGGCAAAATGGTGGCGAAAGAAGGCATTTAGTGAAGGGGTTACGGTGCAGAAAATAATAATTTTTCTAGCGAGCGAAACCCTAACTAGACAGGATCTATCTATCTAGTATATGTGATAACGGTGGCGGAACGGGTTACATTACCTCCATGTAGACCGATAGCGGGGATTACGCTCCCGCACAAGCGTTGACGATGAAATCGTACGTAGCCGACCTCGAGGTCGCGGAGAACTTGCCGCGATGACGAAGACGATGACGCCGGGGTGTCGACGATGATCTGCGTCGACGGGCGTTGGGCGGAAGAAGGCGGGGCACCGGCACCAGGGGTGGTGCGCCGGCAGCAGAGAGGGGGAGGCGGCGCGGCGGCTGCAGGGGCGAGACGACGTCGCCCAGGCTCCTCAAAAAGAGTTACCTCCGAGCACTCACAAACATACGGAGCTTAGCGACAACCCCCGGTCATTCAGATCCAGCTTAAATCGCAGGGGTAGATCTTATCTGGAATCCCGCAGGGCAACGGTGCCCGGCGGTATAGCTTAGGTGGAGAGAGGGGACAAAACGGGCGGAGAAACAGCTCGGCCGGCCTGCAATACAATTAATTGTATTTTTCAATGAATTAATCCAATTAATATGCCTTGCTATATAAAGGGGGAAGGGGGTGTGCAAACCCCCTGGCTCCCCCATGTGGGACTAAAGGAGGAGAGGGGAGGGGGGTTCGGCCGAACCCCCCATGGGCCTTGCCCTCTCCTAGTCCAACTCGGACTAGGGGGGGTTCAAGCCCCCCTTGCTTGGTGCGGCTCCCCCTCTTGGGCCCTCTTAGGGCCATGTAGGTGGAAGCCCCCTTTTTCCTTTATTTAATTAATATTAAATTAATATACAAATCCTATTAATTCATAATTAATATATTTATATATAATTCAATGTCCCATGACTCCGAAACAATTTCGGAACCACCCGAACAACTTTCGGACATCCCTGGAAACATTTCAGACCTTACCGGAACTCCTTCCGGACCACCGGAACTCTTTCCGGATCATTTCTCTCTCTCCAACAAACACCTATATTATTCCAGAACTTATCTCCTAGTGTCGCTAAGACCTTAAGTTTGTTACGCTACGGTTCGAGAACACTCCAGATATGGTTGAGACACTTCGCTCACCAATGACCGTCAGGGATACCTGGAAGTATATGACGTCCCCTGTGCATTCTACGAATATCGTCGTTGAACCATAAACATGATATTCATTCCCTTTGTTTCTGTGATACTACCTTGTCCGAGATATGATTGTAGACATACCGATGTCTTTGTTGTATCTTGTTACCGACGAAGGTTATTAACTCGTCTGTGATATTACATCTCCATGACCTAGTCACAAGCTGCGCAGCTATATAGATGTAACCTCACCGAGTGGGCCCAGAGTATCTTTCCATTACAAGAATGAACAAATCCCGCTCTTAATCCTTACGTCTCGATGCTCTTTCGGAATACCCAAGATGGACACCGTTATTGTCATGCTATATAAGACACAACGTTTGATGCTCTCAAAGTACCCCTACGAAGCATATCAATAAGTACGGTCTCACGGTCTAAGGAATAATCTATCATATTCTTATCTATTGCAAATGACAAACATCGTAATACGATCTTATTGCAATACTTTGCGTATGTCCATCACCTTATTCAACTAACAAGATGACCCCATTGTCAACCGACATCATTGTCCTTGATCGGGAATCTCGATCAACTGTTGACCAATGGACTAGATCATATAGAGCCTTGCTAGGGACCTGGTTGTCTACGTATCACACATGTATCAATAATTCCGATTAATACAGTTATAGCATGATACACAAACCTATTATAAACTTATGAGATAACGCAATAAATACTACTTATTTATTTGCCTCTAGGGCATATCTCCTTCATTTAGGCCAGTGGGGATGAGCGGTTCATCGAGTAACATGACGAGATCGAGTGGTTTTGTCAATCCAGCGACCGCAACTTGGACATCCTCGATATCGGTTATTCTATCAGTTGTTGTTCTTTTCGTTATCCATATGGAAATCGATGGGTCGACCGTGGGAGAGCTACGTTCGATGTTGATACATTTTCTTTAAATTTGACCAAACCTAAGACGATGAGTTATGAAAAACAAGAACTTTAATATTAGCATTACTATTAAAGGTGATCATTTTATGTTAATTGAAAAATCCCATAATTTTTTTTATGATAAAATTGTATTCATTAAACTCAAACATTCGCATCAAATGATAGGAGTCGTAAGAGTTTATACTTTTTTTTACTGAAACAGGAGTCGTAAGAGTTTATACTTTTTTTTACTGAAACCCAGTCGTTGTTGTTTTTCATATATAAGTAGAAGAAATGCCGATAGTCAATGGCTCGGTTTATGAGGGAAACAAGGCCGCAAACCGAACAAACCCTAGCAGCGCTAGGCAGCAGCACATGTCGAAGCATGGCACAACAACAACAACAACAACAACAACAACAACAACAACACAACATACAACACCACAACAACAACAACAGTACAACAACACAAAGGTCTGCACGAAACCAACAACCACGGAGGAGGACCTCGGCTTCCATCTTGTCTGACCAAGCAAGCAGGATGTTATGAACTTGGCCGTCTGGCTGCCACCCGCCAACACCCCCAAAGAGAGGGAGGGGTGCCGAACGAGAACGAGATGTTCCAGAAAGGATCAACTCGCTAACCCGGCTTCCGATGAGAGCGTCGACTTCTTCCGCTAACATGTTGACCGGCGAGACCAAACAGCACAGCTGAGCCCGGCCGACCACCTCCATCCGTCGCCTCAAACCCATCCACAGTTCTCGTACTGGCCATCAGCCCAGGACAGGAGACACAAAGCAAATCACCAAGTATTGGTGGCTCCAAGATGACGCCTCCAAGGAGGTAACGACGTCAAAGACGCCGCCGTCATCCAATCTAACAAGACATGTGGCTTTCGCCCACAAACTGATTTTAATTCACAAAGTCATAACTGGCTAATTGTACAACTCATTTACTGGTGCCCCTAAATTTCTAGTAAGTCCTAGTTGAAGAACTAAGAGACTTGGCTGTTTAAGGAACCGAAATGACATCTTTGAATTCACTTGTAGACTGAGAGGTTATGAGAGTTGATCCCCTTCGATTTATTTGTTCAGTGTTGTACAGCTTGTCAATCGATCTGAAGACTTAATGGCCTTGAGAATTTCTTTAGCAGTGATTAATTTGCGAGGGCGTCAGAACGTCTCCTGCAGCTCACTTCGTCCGTCACTTGATGCACTGGACTGCCGCTTAGGATGCGATGATATTTGCATATTCTGTCGATGATGAACTTGCACATACAGTTAACAAAATATATCCTTTTAGCGAGCAAAAAACTAAACTTTTTAAACGGACAGGACTAGTTTGCGTATGTGACAGTACATGTATTCCCGTATGATCAGAGCAAGCAACAAATGAGTGGCAGCTCTTCTGTTGTGACACACCGTATTATCTACCTATCTACCAAATTGAACTAAGGATGGCCATGGAAATTCAGGCACATCTCTGAATTTCTACCGCCGTCTCTGAAAGCAGAGAACAGATCAAGCGACACTGGCCTGGGCTAGCTAGTCGCGCCAGCACACGAGCATGGTGACACACCGGCGCATGATGTAGAACCTGGCCCTCTGCTCCCTGGCCAGGCTCGCCAGCCGCCCTGGCGCCGACCGGCTCGAGCCCCTCGACGTCCGGCCCTTGAGGCTGACCGTCGCCGCCGGCACTCCGCTGCCCTTCTTCGACAGCTTCCACTTGTCATCCAGGCACATCTCCATGATTTCTTCGCTGCTTCTTTCTGATCGCTCAAGCTTAACCTGCAATGTTTTATCTCTCTTTTGGTTTGATTGCTTAAAGTGAAGATGGATGTGAGGCTTCTGGTGCTATTTGTAGCGCCCAAACGCAAATCCTGTAGGGAGCTTAATGGTGATGTCTGTGAGGGGGAATGGATACGATTGGTGGCGAGGTTGATTAAGTAAGCTTAACCAAAGACTAATTTATGTCTGTTTGGTGGGGCATCTCTTTCCATGTCGAGGACAACTTATGGCACTGTGTTCCCTGCGGGCAGCGGCCATCTCTTTCGGTGTCCATGCCCATGCTCAAGTAGTTGTGATGCAGATTTTTCGGGACCTCCGAATTCGAGCAACATGCTGAAACTACAAAGCTCTAATGACAGAAATGCTTTGCTTGAAAGAACCGCCACTCGTTCTAATCCGTAGCATGATGATTTGGTTCATTCAAAAGATGATATCTTTGCTTAGGTGCAGCTCTGTTTGTCAGAGCGTGTAATTAACACTATCTGCTCCGCCAAACAAACAAGAAATCAAACAGTTAGGGAGATGTAGATGCCAATTAAGGATAAATCAGACATGCTGCTCCCGCTCTCGACTGTCTGCCATGTGATGAATCGCCATATGACCTTAGATTTGGTTAGTTAATCAATTAGTTTGACACAACCACTTGGCCTTTAACTGTTCTTCACATGGATGATGAAAGAGGAGCGGTTTAACATTGGGATACGGGCACATACGAATGTGGGTGATGATTTGACTGCGAAGTGGATGCATGTCGATCGAGAGTGCCGACAAGTAGCCGAAAGATATACAACTGCGTGCAACCATGATGGAGACGACGATTTACGAAATAAAGAGATTCCGACAACGACGAGTTACCAACAGGAACGAGTGAAGCCATGTGACGTGATTTTTCGATTATAGTTTGCCACTTTTTTAACATATTTTTTCTTTTTCTTACATATAATTTGCCGAGTGTTCTCGCGTGCATGAACGGCCATGTCGTAATGACCCATGGGAATATGAGATGCAATCAACGCATGAAGGCTACTACTCTACTAGTTTTCAAAAAAACAAATCGCATGAAGCCTACTACAGTCCACTGGGCCAAATCATCATCAGCACACCACTAATCAGTGGGCTATACAAGCGAATGAACAACGGCAGGGCCTTGAAACCGGCGCGCGGCAGAACATCTAGAGCCTAAGGCCAAAAGTACGTGGGCAAGCCCATTTTGGAGCATTAATAACCCGCAACTCGATCGATGATTCTACGCAATATGGCCCATAGCATGGAAGGAATTCACAGTTTTCTTTTAGATGGAAACTAGAGGATATCTCGCGCGTTGTAGCGGGCATCGAATTATTGACTATATGGAGATGAAAAGTTCTATTTATGTTTACAAATGTGATGTTATATTTTACGTGAAATGTTTGTGTAACAAATTTCAAATGTTGCATGCAAATTAGTTAAAACCGTAGATAAGATAAAATTAACAGGTCGGAGAAACCGATACCGTTGATAAATTGCTTGATGATATGATATACGTTGTCTATGTAATGTTTTTGGAAATTACTTATTGCATTTAAAAGGGCACATAATAGTTATGTGTGTTCTCATAATTGAAAACAATATGTAGAAAAATTATTTTGTCGGTTCAGTCGATTAAGAACTAAAATAATTGTGGTGTTAAAAAACGTGATGTGAATAGTCAGATTTGTAAAATAACAGATGATGTTCATAGGTTCCATGGAGAGATAGTCAAATGATGATGTGGAAAATTAGATGGCTAAATTTGGTAAGATGGATTATGTGGACAATTGGTTTGATGAAAAGATGATGATGTGGATAGCTTGTATATTGAGATAGAAAAATATTTAATGTAGTTAGTACGGTTTTGCTTTATAATAAGTATAGGTGCACATAAATGGCCATGCAAGCCAAGATGATCATCGATTTTTTTTTCCTGAGAAAAAGGTCCGGCAGTTAGATCTGGACTTCGTCAGCTAAGTTTACCTTGATACCTATGTGTCCGAGGGATTCTTAACATGGGATCATGTGCAGGTATTATAGTGATGGCAGTTGGGGTTGGATGTCGCAAGCACTGACCTAGCATACATGTGCACTGAGAAATGTAAAATCAAATCAGTGTGTTGATATAAAAATTGCCCTGGAGGCAAACCGAAAGCTTTCTTAGAGGGAGGGTTTGAAAACTAAACCATGATTTGCACTAAAATGTAAAACGGAATTGGTTATTGGAGGTACGTGATATTATCATCCATTGGTTTTATCGACAATACTAACACATAGCAGATCTAACCAAATGACAGAACATGTAAAAACGTTTCAAGCAAAAGGGAACAATAAAAATTCACAATGGTGACAACTGTGGAAGACTGTAGGTCAACATTTCTTGTACCTCTTTTTTCTAGTTAAAAAACTAAATCATGTTTTGCGCAAAAACATAATATGGAAACAGTAGCAGGTTACACGCTAGAGGCCAGGTGTATGTGATATCGTCTATTGCCCTTTATCCAAAATACCACATACTAGCCGATACAACCAAATGACATAACATATAGAACGAAGGTGTCAACAGAAATTCACGATGATGTCAACAGTTCAGGCTACACCGGAGGTCAACTTCTAGAATCAGGATACTTCCCATTCTTGCACAAGAAGCCTGTCAAATTCTTGGGCACGACTCCATCTGCTCATACTGAATAAAGCATTGCATATTGTCATCCATTTTAATACCTTCAGATCATGGTCACCTCATATGGTGTCCAATTACAGTAATCTCCTACGGAACCTTATTCGCTTTGATATCCAAATCACAACCGGACCAATATCAAAACAGGATCGAGCTCCCACTAGTTTATCTCTGGATTACCCAGAGAATCTGTAGATGCATGCACACCGGTCGGTCTCACACTCTGAGCTTTGTTTTCCTCAGATTGTCATGTGGCCCAGCTATTCTCCAGGAACAGCAACAGGTAGGTAACTAGGTACTCTGCATGTCTCGTGCACCCTAGGCGCACCTCTTTTGAGCTTATACTTATTCATAAGCCTGCTTATAGATTCTGATGGGAAAAAACTGTGGTGGGAAGAAACTCCTAAAAACTGGTGAGAGTCTTTTAGGCTTGTACAATTTTGGCTTATTTGATCTACGGAGTATGAAATGTCCGTAGCGCCCCCAGTTTAATATATGCACTAAATAAAACGATTAATCTTACGTATACTAGTTTTTAGAAATAAAATAAGAAGTGTGAAAAGGTAGATGGTAATGAAAACATACGTATACGTACTTAGTAGCAGACCCAAGAATATATCAAAGCCTGAGCAAACCCATTGATTAAGGTCAAAAATGCTATTTTCTGCTCTAATTTTGATGAACATTAGGCCTGCCTTTGTAATTTTGATGAACATTAGTTGTGTATGCGGAATGGCACTCCTTCGTAAATAGAGATGGAACAGAGGGGTGGATCCATATACCGTTTCAGCTCAGAAGCTCAGGAAACTGCTCCGATGCAGTTTCTCCCCACTGCATGTAAGTTGGCTTCTAGGCAGTTTCTCGGTGGGTAGCCGGTTAATTCGTAGGAAATCCAGAAAAGTGTGACCACCCATGTCAAGTTTAGTACTTAAATCTGGGTGGGCTGGTTCCACCACAAGGAACCAACCAGTTGAGTTAGGCCCACTTCACGCCCTATGTTGTTTTCAGTACCACATGATCTTCACTTGGATTGGCTGCTTCAGGTCCATGTGCCAGCAGATTCTCACAATCTTCTTAAACAATTTTTTGGAGATTTGGTTCAGGTGGCGACACACTCGCACTTGTCTGTGTTCTATGGTGAAGGAACCCATAGACCAGTTCTACCTCGGCATTGAAATGTGATGATATACTTGAAAGATCATGTAACCCTAGATCGGTGCAATTACATTATAGATGCATGGGATCGTCACAAATCAAACCACAATCATGGATATAAATGCGCATATCTTTCACAATTATTGGGGTATCAATGTATATCCAGACAAAGTAGATCATTCAGTGTCCATTTTCAGTAGGGTAAAGAGTGAGGGCTTGAGAGTTGCACAAAAATGATAAAAGTGCACTGTTTTAGCTGAAATCATAATACGTCAGAGCCATGCTAATTGAAAGGATGAATTTACAAGGTAACTTGTCTTGAAAACAGATAAGAACATTTTGATGTTTCCTTCACATCAACTCTGGCACAACCGGTCGAGCTTTGGTTACTGGACAGTTCCAAAGAATCTCATATTAAGCTGTGCAAGAACTTCATATATCTAGGCAAAATATTTGGTTTCCTGACACGGCATGAACGAATCATGAAAATGACAATTCTCCTGGTACAAAACATAAACGTGGATTCATGAAGTTTTTCCATACAATGTTACTGCCTGCCAAGGTACAGTAAGCACCTAGAACACAGTGACTGGTGTCAATTACAACCTGGTCAACTGACTGGATTGATCACAGGCACATATCATACCTTCAGCAAACACCATCCAGATCAGGACACCAAAGTCTAAACCCTACATAGCTAGACATTAGGCAGCAACATGACTACATAGACATCTAATTCACATCACATTACACCATGGATGTACATCATGCATGATATCTTTCACATCGACATCTTAAGCTACGCATCGCCTCATGACCTGCATTGCATAAATTGGTACAATGAGCAGAATCACCTGCACGGCGGCAAATGCACACTGGATTTTGGATAGGCGTACCTCAAGGTGACACTGAGCAGAGGGCTACTGACTAGAGCATGGGTTCATACAGAACACACAAACACTATGTTGACATAACTAGAACTATATCTGTAGCCAGATGAAAACAACGACAACATAAAATTAGGAGCTAGCATCGTTTGCCACCCATGTCGAGAGGGCATAAAGAATGCGCCCTTTCCATCCTTGCAAGAGCCAGTTGTGATCTACATCAATCACGAAGTCCTTGTGGTAGCAGTTCTTGACCTTGTTTCTCACCGTCTCAATTACCTCAGGATTCAGTGGCAGCTGCTTCAAACCTGCACGTTGATTCCTTACCTGCCATTGCTTATACGTCTCAGGACGCTCCACCCTATCTGCACCCTCACAGGCAATGACATTCAGGACAGCACGCCCAAAGATGTTCTGCTCAATCAGCACCCTTTGTTCGTTATCCCTTGGGGTGGTTGTATCCAGAACATCAAACAGGGCCGAGTAGTAGAACAAAGCCTCCCGAAACCGTGTTACAAAGAATGGTGCACTGAATGAGCCATTCACAATTGCATGGATGAATGTGTGGGGACGCATCTTCCGGATGTTATTGAGCACAATATCCCTTGGACTCTCAATCACAACGCTCTCATCCATCAATTTGTTGAATTGTAACAAGCAGTTCACGATGAGTACCTCTTCAGGATCAATGTCCAGATCCTCTTTACTGAGCGACTCCATCTTCGCCCGCGCGATGGCATGGTACTTGAAGGGCACATTAAACTCCTTGGCATACTTTTCGAGCCTGCGGCCTGTCTCCTCAATGCGCTCTGTTGGCCTGAACCCAGGCTGAGGGAGGTCAATACCGGTGATCCTCACCTCTGGCGGCCCTCCTTCCCTCCGTGATATGTGTCGCAGAAAGCACGGCCACTGGAAGCCATATTGTATGCCATAATCGATGATATGTATCTTCTTCTTCCCCAAGGAGGCATTATAGATTGTAGTATTTGAGAATATGAAGGCCACCTTCTTGAAACAGATGGCTGCCATGTACAGCTGGTAAGCTTTGAGCATGCCCACAGCTGAGATGCGTGTCGCCATGAGCGACTGGTGTACCGTGCCACCAGTGCCCGCCAACCGCGCCTCCAGGCCTTCCGCAAAGCAATGAGCGAGACGCTGCGTGCCATCGCCGTCCTTGTGAGCGTGCAGCTTGATCTGCTTCAGCAGCTCTGTAGCACCGCGACGGTCATCCGAGGCAACAGCCTGCGCGCAATGGATGAGCAGCGTACGCAGGTCGACCACGTCAGAGCCACCGCGCCTGCCCTTGGCTTTCCCGTTGGCCCCCTTCCCGCCGGCGCTGGCGCCGGCGTCATTCTTGGCTACCGCCTCCTGCATGGCGATCCGCAGGTTCTGCATCTGCTCGACGCACATCTCGTCCGAGGGCATGAGCATCCTGTCGAACATCTCCCGTGCAGTGACGTCGTACTCCGGTATCGCGCTCTGCTTGCTGCTCCTGCCGCCCTCCGGCTCCCGCTCGTCGTCGTCACGGTACGGGTTCTTGCGACCTCGGCCGCCACCGGAGCCGGAGTTGGAGTTGGCGGAGAGCGCATCCACCGGCTCCTCCTTTTTCACGGTCAGCGCCGCCGGACGCGCGGCTCGGCCGTTTAATCCAGCAGCGACGTCGAGCTTGTTGTCCTGGGTGGGCCTGTAGAAGTTGCCGGAGGAGGGGGCGTCGAGGTCGATGACGAGGTTTCCCTGTGCGGGCAGGAACTTGTTGGCCTCCTCCATGCCCTTGAGGAAGGCGGAGCTCATGAGATCGGCGTTGGCCCCCGCGCTGAAGAAGGCGGCCGGGTCGAGGTCGACGGGGTTGTAGCTGAATCGTTCGTAGGAGTCGACTGAGGAGGCGGGCGGGGCGGAGGTGCAGCCGGATCCGTCGGAGGGGGAGCACGGGGAGGCGGCGCGGTTGGTGGTGGTGTCGTCGGAGGTGGAGTTGGAGTTGGAGTTGGAGGAGGGGTCGGAGAGGATGTCAAGGAAGGGCTGCTGCGCCTCGAGGAGCGCGGCGGCGTTGTCGGGGTAGTCGTAGAAGAACTTGTCGTCGATGTCCTCCTCCATGAGCATGCGGGAGATGAAGGGGAGGACGAGGTCCTCGGGCGTGGAGGAGGGGGAGTCCTGCTGCTGATTTTCGTGGTGCGGGGTCGGTGGGAGGTCGAGGTAGGAGGATGGCGAGTCGGGGATGAGGTCGGAGAGGTAGAGGTAGGAGTCGTCGGGGCTGGGGGAGTCCATGGAGGCGGGGAGGTAGGAGGAGGAGCCCATGGCGGCGGCGGTGGGGAGTAGGCAAGTGGTGGCGGGGGTTTAGCGGTTTTGTAGAGGTGGGGAGCGGAAGGTTCCGGGAAGGACGGACGCCGCCGGAGACGGCGGAGAGAGGAGAGGAGAGAGAGAATGGGGAATGGGAATTTGGGGAAGGGGATGAGGAGAGGGAGACGCTGGTGGACGGAATATTCTCGAGTTTCTGCGGCCGACTGACGCGTGGGCCGGGCCGGTGTGGGCTGGTTGGGTTCGGCCCTAGATTCGTGGATGAAGGGCTGCGGGCTGAAAACAAATCAAAACTGTAACAAAGGTTTACGTAAAATATAGCCACAAATCATCCGACAAATTTAACATAGATCATTCAAACTGATTTTGAAAATACTCAATCGTATTTAGAATATGGTAATAGATCACCGGAGACTCGATGTCGACCTCCTTGGCTGCGACTGGTGGTCGAGGTTGGTGGGGACGATGCGACCTGGTCCTTGACCACCGGCGGGGTGGGGGGCAGCCAACAGGTACAAGCTCGACGCGGCGAGGCCAGAGAGAGTGGGGGCATGGAGATCAGCCGCGGCGGGAATGGGGAGGCGGGAGGACAGAGAGCTGAAACTTCATTCGCGCGAAAGCAAAGGTGGGGATGTTGTTCGCACGGAGGAGGGCTGCCGAAATTGGGTAATTGGTGTCTCGGCAGCGCGGAATCGTATGGCCTTTATAAAATGTTGGGTTTGGGAGTTTCGATATGAGATCTGATTTATGCGTTTTCGCGTCTAAAATCACAATTTAACGATCATTATGTGAATGCGGGTCGGATGAGCATCTTCATGCTCTTAATTCAGTCGGTCTGTTAACCTTGATTCTCCTCAACAACAAAAAAGGAGAGCTCGGTGTGTGGGACGGAAAAATGAATAACTTATTTTTGCTCCGAGTGATGGTGTAGATGAATCACCATGTGGTTAATTTTATACCTCAAAACAAAAGTATGATTAACTTTTTTGGTTATGTTACATTGAAAATATACACATATATTTTACCTCTCCTAAAGTAAAGACTAACCGGACATTCTTATTCAACTACATGAACATTTCTCCAACTCCATCTAGGGAATCCGAAGCTATGCTTTTCACGATGCAATCTCGGTTCTTCCAATAAATATGTGCTAAAATTAGCGAAAATACATTTTAAAAAATCTTTTTTTCTGAATATTGTCAAAATACATATTCAGGGGATTACATGTTTACAATAATTCACATGAGTTGAACATACTCAATATTACATTCTTATCTACGAATTTAGAAATTATGTAGGCTATAACCAGGGGTGCAAATAGTGATGGCTTTATTTTACCCACATTTGCAGGATTCCAAAAACTTCATAAATATTGCTTGATCTCGTATGCATCAAAGTTTGTACTTCATCATCCCAACAAACTAGCATAATACCTTGCTCGTTGCAGCGGGAATCTGTTTACGAACTTTAATGTGTAGATAAAGTTATATGACATGTGAAATATGAAATTAGCAACGAAAGTATGATAAAAGAATGATATTTGAGTGGCTATATTTGTTTGACGTGAAGTTGTTGTGTATTTGAAAACTGACTACCCCAAATATAGTACCTCTATTGGTTGATGATGTAATTTTTGTTATGAAGAGGTATGATGCGTTCGAAAAAAATGACAACATGGACAATTGTATTGCTTAAACCAATTGACGACGATTTGTTGCGTGTAAATATATATATATAATCACTAATAAATGTTAGAGGAAATGATATGGATAATTGATTGGCTAAAATAGTCGGTGATGTAGATAGCTTGCATGTCAAGATAAACAATTCAAATGGCGTTTTAATGAGGTTTTTCTTTATACTAAGAGGAATATATATGACGCACTTGATTGCTGAATGACACAAAAATTTAATTATGGTTTCTACTTATAATATGTTCACAGAAAATAATAAAAAGTTATACTCCTATGAAGTGAAAGATTTTGTAAGACGAATAAAGCGATATCATTTACACATATGAATCTATATAATTTAGTATGTATGGGTGTTCAAAATTGTGCATCTAATATCAGAAAAAAATGGAAAAGGTAAAGATTGAATGGATGTTAAATTTTCTGTACAAAATTCTACAAGATATAATTCTACAAACAAATTAAACGACCACCTAAGGGAATACTAGTCCTAAATTTAGTTGACTGAAAGAGACTTGGAAACACACGAGGGCAACGTGATAATTAGGGGTGTAAACGGATCGGATCGGATCGGATTTTGACTTTATCATATCTTACACCATAAATTTTTATCGGAGCGGATCGGATAATGACCGGATGTGGATTCGGATGCGGATATCCGTGATGACGGATTCGGAGGCGGAAACGGAACGGATTTGGACCGATAACAAAATTAATCGGATAGATACGTGTACAATTAAATTTTCAAACCATACATACAAAAATAATTATTTGATAACTTAATAACTAACCAACTTGTAATTTATAGTCTTTACAATGACTATTTAAGTGAGATGTTGTTCGACTAACAAACTCGACAACTTACTAGCTTCAAATTATGCTATATTAGACTAGACAATTCGGTAGAAAATCGGATTATTCGGATTCAAATAATCAGATAATCCTATTTAAAATTCGGATAATCCATATTTTATGCTATTTTGTATACCATATCCTATACCATATCCGGGTGTTAACTTCGGAACCGGATATCCTTATCCGGCGGATTTCTTAAAACCGGATATGGATTGTTGAAAACGGTTTTAGAATCGGATATGGTGCAGAAATTATCCTATCCGTTTACACCCTAGTGATAATTAATGCCTTGTTAGATTTTCACGCGCGAAATACTAGCTTTCGTTTGTGTTCTAGCGCCACACGGGATTTCTGTGCACCGGGAAACCCACGACGACGAGCCCCGATTCGGCCGATTTCCGTATGTACCGTGCTACTACGACCCAACACGCATTGTTCAGAGCTTTTGCTCGCCGTCTGCGTCAAGATGGACCTCGATGACTCTCTAGGATTAGGAAGCCGATAATTTGCATCCATAATGGCCAGCACGAAGAAGCTGCGGACTGCTGAGCAACCCTATCACTCTCTAGGAAAACGACTTCTTTGTTGGAGACTGTCGTACACGTACTCGTAGCGGGCATATGTGGAAGACTAACCATTCGTAGAGTGGTCTCTGCGATTTTTTTGACCATATTTGGCTGGCTGCACGTGTATGATATTTTTTCTTTCCTCCCTAATATACAATTCCAAACTGAAACATGTTTTTCTGTACGTGCCATCATCTGTTATTTTGGGTAACTTGGCAAGAGTTTTGCCTATTCATAGTACATAGAAATAATGTTTAGATATAAGGCTGGTATGGATATGTATAGGTATGGGTATTTAACAAGAGATGTGATTTCGTATTGGTTCTCAATAGATGGTGATTTAAACATCGATGTGCTTTTCAGTACTCCCTCTTAATATTCGCTCGCCAACAACTTACATTCTTACAATACTATCATTTAGCAATTGTATTAATTTATAAAATTAGTAAAAGTATATGAAATGTAAGAATTTTGCAACACAAATACAATGATGCCATTTATACATTCTCATATTTTATTTCATAATTTTTTTTCTATATATATATGTGTCAACATCATATATGAAAAACCGCGGAAAATAAATTGCGCCTTATAGTTTTCGGACAAAGAGAGTATGCATATCTTAATTTTTATGCCCACATCTTAGAAAGGAATTATCAATCAATATTGTGAAACATGCACTGGAAATGTAATGGCAGTACTATTTTCATCTTACGTACAAATGTATATACTTTATATAGCAATAGCATGATTGTAGAAAACTGATTGGATTCTTTTGGAGACACAATTAATTAACAATGTACCATACAACGTCGAAAATTGGTCAATGTGATCACGAGGAATGTAAAAGATAATCAATGAACTATGTTATCAAAATTTCAAATCAAAATTTTCCCTTATATTGAGAAAGAAAAGAAAGGGACGAAATCTGTACATGAAAAATGTGAAATAAGAAATAGCTTATTTGCAGGAAAGTTATTTTTGCTAGCGAGCTCCAGTGTTCTCGCTTTTTTCAAAAAAATAAAATATATATATTTAAAATTATCAAAAAAATACGAAACTAATATGCACTTTCTTAATGATAGATCCTACAAGAGTATAAAATCTCAATACAAAATACAATATTTTTTAACAAAAGTTGAAAATTTGAAACAATATGTTATTCACTATATTTATATGGGAAATAACTTCCTCACATGGTGGCTCGCTGTGCATGGCCCGGCTGCCGTCGGATCACCCTATAGAGATACAGAGAGTATGCACCCCTATAGATCACATTTAACAGAAGCATTGATGTTGTTCTCAACTTGGCTATATCTCGTATAAGTTACAAAACGCCTTTTATTTAAATTCTAGGCAGCTTACACCACAATTTTAGCACTAGTACTATTCGAATGTGCTAACCTTTTTTAGCACTAGAACTATGTGAATGAGACGCGTCCTTTTAACATAAAAAACTCAGGAAAAAAGCCTCTTTTTTGTCCACAACGGCTACTATCGTGTCCACAATCCAAAACCTAGCATGCATGTAACAGTGTTAACCCATGCAAAACACTATCTAGTACCACCAAAACCATAGGGATCAAGTACTCTTCATACCCAACGGCTCACAGGGTATGCATAGCTAGCCACCATGGTAGAAAAACCGCGTCGATATTTATATATGCACATTTGGCATCTTTATGTAGCTTAAAGTGTAAAGTATTTTAAAGGTTTTTTCACGCTTGAAGTATATATCATTTAGAACATGCTTGATTGTTTTTAGATTGTTTTGAAAATTTTAGAAAATATATTTTATATTTAAAAGTGAGTTGACTGGAGCTCGGGAGCAGCAAATCTACACTCCTTAGTTTCTGAAAGTTATCATTTCTTAATGATGCTAATTTTATCATTCTGGTTGATTTGAGTAAGCTTAGCCCTTGGGTTGCACTCTTTGCATCATTGTCGAAAATTTTACTGTGTGGGAGTATATACTTATTAGCTCTCCTTTTCATTTCCTTATGCCAGGTGGATATTTAATATGTCAACCTCACAGCTGGAGACGCTTGTCTTGAATAAGAATATTCAGGTGGGAATCCTCTGAAGTTTAATAATTTGTGATTACCTGAATATGCACTAGTAGGATCCAAACTCCATAGGTAGGATCCAAACTCCATAGGTAAACGAAGAGTACTGGTAACATTTTCCGCAAGAGAAAGGTTTTGTGATTGATGGCTGCTCTTCTTTGTCCCTAGTAAACTTTCTCGTGTAGCTGTCGACCGTGGATTTGGCTGCCGACCACAGGCACCTAATAATTTCTTATGAAAAGATCACTGAAAAGTGAGAATCAGCGGGTATGTTTTTTTTTGCTAAACTAACTTCCAGACAACATAATCAATATGCCGAGCACCACAACTTAACAATCGCACTTGCCGTTGATGGAAAACCACATATTTCTACGATCTTACTATATTATATACGTATTATAAGAAAATACACTGTATATATCGAATAAACAGAAGTGATCTTCACGAACCAATCGACAAACTTGCTGCCGTAGCGCGCTCTTTCTCTCTACCTTATCGCTTCAGGGCTCAGGCGCCGAACGCCGTTGAATTCAAAGGTTGCACACGCATGGGATCTCGATCATCGGGACCATATAAGCTCCAATATCCAGAGCCAAGTAATGAGCCACTTACAGTGGGTTGGGGCGATTCCGCCGCGCCCATCACAAAGGTCAAGTCAAACGGTTACCTGGAGTTGTAGACCACTGCTCTAGTTCGTCGAGGTTCCAGAGAAGACATGGATGTTGCTATCCGTGACCTAAATAATAATGGGGGCGGCCTGGCAGGGGCGGGGCAGCTTTGCGTGCACGGCGGGCGCGGTGCTGCAGGAGTCGGCGGGCGTGGGAGCGCGAGGATTGTGGGCAGGCGGCTCTCGCGTGGGGCTGGCGGCGCGGCGATGGGCTTGGCGGGCCTGATCTGGGCCCGTCGGGCCCGAGCTCGGGAGCACGCCTGCTGGCTGCTCGGGGGCGTCTCTGCTCGCTCGGGCGTGCGCCAGTTCGCGCGGTGGCGGTCGCTCTGGTGCGGGGCATCGGGAGCGGATGGCTGCGAGGAAGCGGCGGCGCCCTCTGTGGCTTTGGGTGCCGTGCGAGGACCTCGGCGTTGGTGGAGCTCGGTGGACGGCAACAGGGCCCCTGCCGGCTTGATACTCCCAGCTTTCATGGTCGAGTCAAGATCCGGGGGAAATCCCTGCACATCCTTCGGTGTGTGCCGACGACGGCGGCGCCTTTGCGGCGTCGTTCTCCTTCTTGTTGGCGTCGTCGAGGAGATTGATTCGTTCCGACGCGTTTGGTGTCAAGATCTTCGGGTGAAAACCCAAGCTCCTTTGGAGTGGGCGGCGGTGACGCACATGTCACTACCTTCTTGGAGGCGTCGCCTTGAAGCTCTTGGTCCTCGCGGTGCGCTGGCTTCGCGACGGCTGGGCGGGCAGTGCTGTTGTCAGCGGAGCGGATGACCGGGGTGGCGGCCCCGGACGGTGGCGCTACGTCGAGACGGCGGTCTCGGGTCTCCTCGCTACGATGGTTCCATGAGGCGGAGCCGTTGTCTAGCGAGGGTCAGGTGGCGACCTGGATGAAGACTGCATGGGCGGAGGGTTCGTCGACCTGACTGGATCACCTTCGGGCAATGCGAAGGCCGATCTGGTTGCTTCTCCGGGGCGGCGGCCCCGGACCATGGTGGTTTTGGTGGCAACCTAGATGAAGACTGCGAGGGCAGAGGGTTTGTCGACCATGACTGGATCGCTTTCGGGCAATGCGAAGGTTGATCTGGTTGTTACGTCGGGGCGGCGGCCGCGGAGCGGGTGGTGTGTGTTGTGGCGTTTGTCGACTTGGGTCGTGTGAGCGACGGGTCGCTTCGCTTGTGTTATTCTTTTGTATAGTTTGTATGGTTTTTGGACCCGGTTTTCCTTATAAACTGGGTCAACTCTTTCTATCTATTCGGGCGGTGGATACGACCACCTTATACCTCAAAAAAAAAAAAAATGGGCCCATAACAATGGATACGGCTAAAAGCCATGCGCTAATTAATGTCTCAAAATAGAAAAAATAACTATCATGTAGATGGACAAAATCAAATTCTCCGGTCTGGAAACTAGGAGAGAAGTCTGCCTACTCCATGTTAAAATCAGAGAGAGATACACGTGGCAGAAAAAGGAGAAATGTGACAGAATAAGTTACCGGAGTCCATGTACACCAGCTTTGCCTGCCAATCACAATCAGCAGCAAACAAAAAGAGCATGTGGCCAATTCAGATCAGGTGATATACCCAAACGAAACGAATAATGCAAGGACTGGAGTGGTAGTTGGTCAAAACTGAAACACTAGTGTATATGTGCGCTTTCTCCAGCCCAATTCAGATCGTGTAGAAACATCTGAATTGTTTTTTCCTTTTTCTGAAAAGATAGAAGCATCTGGACTGGACTATTATCTATATATCAGTCTTCTCTGTTACTTGGAGAGCAATTATGACCAACTCATACGAAGCGGTCAACATGCAAGATGATTAACTAAGGCTGGATATTTAGATCGGAACGACATGCATGCTGGCTACATGCCAACATTGTTCCAATATTTTTTCCGAGCGACGAACCAGCAGTACATGTCACTGCATGTCTGCATGATCCAGTCAATGTCTACAGTACACTACCTGCATGATAGCTCAATAGAAATGGGAAAGACATATCACATAACTCTTGTCATGATCTATGGCACAAAACTTAAGTGTGTAACAACAGCTAAGCAAGCAAACCTAAAACTTGGCTTGCTGTATTTCAATATACAGGGGTCAAATTATCAAAAAGTTATTCAAGGATACGCAACAACTCAAACTAGGTCGCCTTGCCAAGCCAGTCTTCAGGCTATATGAACAAAGTAGTTAACGTGTTGGTAAGACCAGATGCAACGATAAGTAACTTTGGGCAGACAAACAAAAGATGCCAGATGCAAATTATGTCTCATCTCGGTAGCTGATAATATATACACAAAGTGGTATCAGGTGTCATGTCAAAAAAGAAGAATATACATCGAAAACGGAGGAAAAGACAGAAAACGACTTCTGAAGTTTTGTAGTAAAAATGATTTAAAAATAAAAGTAGGCATGTTCCTCGGTAACAAAACTATCATATCAATAGCCAAGATGGTAACTATTGCTCTTATTCAAGCTATATCTCACATAGCAGACCACTTCCTGTTTATAAATTTCGAATAATGTTGCTTTCAACTCGAACTTTACGTGTGGAAAATGAGAGCAGGATTACAAAATAAAACCTACGCAATAGCATGCCATCACCAATTCACCATCTATTATTTGATGCAACGATACGTACTAGTTACCTAGCATTGACACCTCGAGCGAAGTTTCCACTTGCCACCACATGACATTTTTTCTGCTGTAGACAGATAGCAACCACGATCATGATGCTGATAGCCACAACGACAAGGGCACCAGTCATATCTCCTGTTAAATCCTAAAATATCCAGATAAACAGGAAGGAAACTTTATCGCTGTCTGCTCCTCGTAATCCAAGTTACGCGGGTAAGTTCATGAGAGCGATCGTGTGAGGCCCCGAGGACCGTTTGATCATGCACGACAGGCCCAGATAATGCTGTAAAGGCACTAGTGGCTGCTATGGGCTGGGGAATTGTTTAGTGTTGCCTTAATCATTGTGCTATATGATGGAGAGCAAACTTCCAAAAGGCAACATAATACATGGCCACTATGTGCTTAAACTAGAATATGCAGGACATAATCACATAAAGCAATGCAGCCATAGTAACCACCATAGGAATAAACTAGGTTAGGGCAGGTGCATTTCTCCTCATACAGCAGAGATGGGGACACCCAGATTGCAGATTATTGGCATGGCAAGATTTGATCTGATACAGCCAGGAGATTAATGCTAACTTTTGATTAGGGTTTCAGTGCTAGTATTTGGCAATGAAAAAATAGCGCGCTACAAAATATAGCGTGACCCTTTTTAAAATGCTACAAATGCTATAGCGTGTTATAGCGTGCTATTTTTGAAATAGCGTTTGAAAAAAAAATATAATATATAGTCTAAATAAATGAATATTAAAGATTTTTTCAACAGAAATAATCAGTAATACTTAAACAAACATTTTTTGGCACAAACCAGATCCTTACAGAAACATAAAATAGGAGATATAAATTCATGAACAAAATAACAAGGTCTAAAAGACTAAAACCGAACCATCAGATTGCAGTTTACAACATTAATCAGAATGATTGGCCTCATCTTACTTTTGTTTTGGTTAGGTTTTCTCTCGAGCTGGAGAAGGAGTTTGGGAGCTGGAGTTTTCTTGTTTTTGTTTCGTGTTTGGGCCGTTGGAGCTGGGCTTTTGTTTGGGCTAATGGGTTTCAGATCCAGTTTTCCAGTAATTTTTGTAGCGCGCTATACGCTATATTATTTAGCACGGTATAGCGCGGTATAGCGTGTATATAGC
The DNA here is from genome assembly GCA_026929855.1 of Poa annua. Taxonomy (NCBI): domain Eukaryota; kingdom Viridiplantae; phylum Streptophyta; class Magnoliopsida; order Poales; family Poaceae; genus Poa; species Poa annua. Next base: position 9,395,262 of record CM049432.1, read on the forward strand.
GTGAATAGCGCCGTAGCGAGCATTTTAGGCTAAATATAGCGTAGCCTCCCAAAAACGCTATAACGCGCTATTTTTTACATTGGTATTTGGGAGAGAGAAAAGCGAAAACTACATCCCACAACTAGGTGTGGCTGCCTGGCCTATCTCCCACCGTCCAGCTGGGGTGATTTGCATCAAGATTCGCGTTGTACTTTTACACAAAAATCTCTCCACTTTCTGAAATTCCTACGAATGAGTCCCCCGTGGCGGAGCTCCCGCCGACGCGAGGGAGCGGGGGTGGCGAGCTGCGGCGCGGCGGCGAGCGGCGACGCGGAGGAGCGGGGCCGAGCTCGCGGGGGAGCGCGGCGTTGGCAAGCTCCGGGCTCCGTGAGTTGAGCCGGCTCGGAGGAGCGGGGCGGCGAGCGCGGCACGGCAAGCTGCGGCGCGGCAGAGCGGGGCGGCGGTGGGCGGCCGGGGGCGAGGGCGACGGCGAGGGCGAGCAGCAGGCGCGGAGCAGCGAGGGCGAGTGGCGGCGGCACGCGAGCAGCAGCGCGGCGAGGGCGCGGGCGAGCGGCGGTGGGTGGCCGGGAGGCGAGGACGAGCAGCAGGCGTCCGGGCGGCGAGGGCGAGCAGCGGAGCGCGGAGCGCGGCGCGGCGAGCAGCAGCGCGGCGGAGCGGCGCGGCGGTGGGCTCCGACGAGTTGAGCCGAGAACGGAAACGTAATTACGTAAAAGATGAGGATTTTTTTATAATTTTTTAATAGCGACCGTGCGATGCTGGATGAATGGCTCAGATAAGCCCGGGCGGCCACACCGATTTGTGGGAAAACCGCTCTCGAGAGAAAAGAGTATGAAAATACAGGGTGGTGTGAACGAGTGATGGAGAAGAAGCAAGAATAGTCAAGCAGTCAGCCTTGACTGCTAGCGGTTGCTGATAATATCTTCTGTAAGTATAAAAGAAATGTTCTCCGGCCTTCCCAAGGTTACAAGAAGTGACCAGATGCTTAAGGTTCAATGAACCACATGCTGGAATTGAACTTCATAGGATTGACATACTGAATCCAGGGGAAAATCCTTACTACCACATATATATACCCACTGAAATAGTTCTTCAACCTTTCCAAGAAGAAACAGTCCACTCTAGCAACAGGCCAGTCGATCGTGACTCGTGAGCATCTTTGAAAATGGCCTCATCATACGTATTATGCTGCCTATAAAAGTTATAACAGTAAAGTGTAAACGGCCTATCTTTCCTTTCTTTTTGTTGCGTCAGATACTTCTGAAAAAATGGTACAAGATCATTTTTTTATTTAGTGCGAGTGAGGGAGCTCCAGAATTCTCCCGTGAGCCGAGAGATTTGCTTACTGGAGCCGGAGCTTGGTAACAGGTTTTGAGCTGACTACCATGGATTCGCACACATTTTGTACTGTAAACTTGATTATATCTATCTATAGGATGAACACCATACAATCATATAACTCATCTTTTGAATGATTCTACTACTGACACTACAGGAGTAACAGCATAGCCCGACGGCATTTGCCAAATGCCGTCGGACTCAGCACAGAAACCCTCGGTCTAAGTGAGCCCGACGGCCACCGTCGGCCTAAAGCCGTCGGGCTGTGATCCATTGGGCTCACGCCGTGGCCGTCGGCGACGCAAATACCGTCGGGCTCACTAACCGTCGGCCTTATAACTACCAATTTAGTCAGCAATGCCGTCGGGCTCATAGATGGCTCTACCAATTTTTTTTAGAATTATTTTTTTCAACTTTTTTATTATTATTTTAACTCCAATTTAGTCATATATTTAATCTCATGTCACACACTTAATCATAATCTTAGCTCAAACTATCCACTCACACACTTAATCATAATCTTAGCTCAAACTATCCACTGACACACTTAATCATAATCTTAGCTCAAACTATTCACCCTTAGTCAAACTTCCCAGACGGTCACCCATCTTTATAGTGCTCCAGGCCAAGCACGCTTAACTATTGAGTTCTATTCAAATGAGATTTCAGTTGAGATGTCATACCTTGTTGCTATTAGTCATATTAACCCTCATCTCAGATATTATATTTTTTAATCTTTAAAATTTCAAAAATAAGATTTGAATAAACAAAATAACTATGTTTAATAATACTTGAATAATAATAATAATCAATTATTTTATTTTTATTTTGTCTTTTCCATTTAATAAGAAATAATTCATATCTTCATATTGATATATCAGAATTTAATAAATAAAATGTCTATATCGATCATAAAAATGAGAGGAATCCAAATATGACATCCATGCCATCATTTTCATAATGAATAATGTCTTTCAAGAACCAACATAAATCAGTATAAAGACAATTAAAGAGGCAAATTTAGATAGAAAACAAGTAAAATCCTCATATTAAGTTATTATCCATAAAATATGTTCTACTCTTTGTGAAAATTAAATGGGTGTCATTTTAGACCATATTTTATGTACTTGCTTCACAAAAAAAGTCATTTTTGACACTTAAAAAATGGAAAATGATATTTCTAAAAAGAATTTTGAAAATCGCTTCGACGACGTTGTTTCCCATACCATGACACACATATGTGCTGAATATGGGCACTTTATCACAAACTATGACATGATAATGGTCATACATTGGTCATTTGTCTTGAAACCTATGCATGTTTATAGATGTTTGACATTTTTGTGAAGTTTCGTTTTGAAAAGTTTGCCAAAAATCAAGTTTATCATTTTTCCTATTAACTAGTACACGTAAAAGAACTTCATGCCAAAGGGTTTCTTTTTTTGAGTATTTTTTCATATTTTTCTATTTCTTTCAAAAAACGGTCAAAATGGAGAGCATGGCTATTCATCAAAAGTGGTCGAATTTTCAAAACTATTGACGGTTCTATGTTGTAACCACTACTTGTGTACCTTAAAATTATTCTTGTAAGAACTTCAGAGCAAACTATCACACAGTTGTAGTTCAAATTTGAATTACTTCCGGAAAATTGACATAAAGTCAATTAAAGAGGAGAATTTAGATAGAAAGTAAGGAAAATCCTCATATTAAGTTATTATCCATAAAATATGTTCTACTCTTTGTGACAATTAAATGGGTGTCATTTTGGACCATATTTTATGTACTTGCTTCACAAAAAAAGTCATTTCTGACACTTAAAAAATAGAAAATGATATTTCTAAAAAGAATTTTGAAAATCGCTTCGACGACGTTGTTTCCCATACCATGACACACATATGTGCTGAATATGGACACTTTATCACAAACTATGACATGATAATGGTCATACATTGGTCATTTGTCTTGAAACCTATGCATGTTTATGGATGTTTGACATTTTTGTGAAGTTTCGTTTTGAAAAGTTTGCCAAAAATCAAGTTTATCATTTTTCCTATTAACTAGTACACGTAAAAGGACTTCATGCCAAAGGGTTTCTTTTTTTGAGTACTTTTTCATATTTTTCCATTTCTTTCAGAAAACGGTCAAAATGGAGAGCATGGCTATTCATCAAAAGTGGTCGAATTTCTCAAAACTATTGACTGTTCTATGTTGTAACCACTACTTGTGTACCTTAAAATTATTTTTGTAAGAACTCCAGAGCAAACTATCACACAGTTGTAGTTCAAATTTGAATTACTTTCGGAAAATTGACATAAAGTCAATTAAAGAGGCGAATTTAGATAGAAAGCAAGGAAAATCCTCATTTTAAGTTATTATCCATAAAATTTGTTCTACTCTTTGTGAAAATTAAATGGGTGTCATTTTGGACCATATTTTATGTAGTTGCTTCACAAAAAAAGTCATTTCTGACACTTAAAAAATAGAAAATGATATTTCTAAAAAGAATTTTGAAAATCGCTTCGACGACGTTGTTTCCCATACCATGACACACATATGTGCTGAATATGGGCACTTTATCACAAATTATGACATGATAATGGTCATACATTGGTCATTTGTCTTGAAACCTATGCATGTTTATAGATGTTTGACATTTTTGTGAAGTTTCATTTTGAAGACGGGGGAGAAGTCCGACGGTGTTTTGACGCCGACGGTGGCCGTCGGGCTCACATTAGAACGCCGACGGTGTTTTGACCCCGACGGTGTTTCTCTGACCGTCGGTGCTAGATTGTGACGCCGACGGCCCCGACGTTTGGCCGTCGGCGTTATAATTGCCGTCGGGCTGGTCTGCAACTCCCGTAGTGTGGGTTGCGACAAGTATTGTACAGGAAACCACGACAATGACCATCTTTGAAACAGGATACATGGTACGCACATCGTGGAGGTCGATTGCCATTGCTTACTTCTTTTTTTTAAGTAGATTGCCATTGCTTACTTGACAGAGACGAATTCTACTATCTCTGTGCTAGCCTGCTAGGGATCTCTCGAGTCTCGTTCTAACAGTCCAGTGGTTGAGAGAAGCGCGATCAGCGGCAGTGGGGATGATGGGACACGCAAGTGGCACTAAATCAGGATAGTCAAATTAGTTCAGTACTGTTTCACAGGACAACGAAAGTAGGGAAGAAACTGTATAGGGAATCTTTGATACCTGTCAAGAATATTCAAGTCAACTGGGTGCTGTCTTCATGTCTTTTTTTTTGCCTGCATTTTATGTTTCCCATGAAAATTAATCTTATAAGATCAACCAGTAAAATTACTAGAGCAAAAGGTCGCATTTAACATAGGCACGAGTAGAAAATAAAAAGAACACAAGTTAAAAAGGGCAAAGCCTGGACATGGCCAGTGGCGGGGGTATCTGTCGCCCTCGAGATTAATGGGCCGGCACAGGTGGGCAGCATGGCAGACGACGTGGGAGGCGCAGAGCGCCGACTTCCGGCGGTCTGGTTCTTGTGAGCAGGGTGTGGGACGGATCTGACCGACGGGTGATATTTTGGGTGTGCTGCTCACTCTGGTGGCATGTCATGCACATATGATGGCCGCGCCCGCGGGCGTCGTTACCTTGTTGAAGGTGTCGTCGCTGTGATTCTTCTGCCTTTCTGCCTGACGTTCCGGGGGAAACCCTAAATCTGGTGCTACCGGATCAGACGATGGCGGCACTTTCGGTGTTGTTTCTCCCTCTCGTGGGCATCGTTTTGGAACATGTGTTGCCTGTAGTGGTCTACTGGTGATGTGGTGCTTCACCTACCATGACGAAGACGGCCTGTCTTGGCGGCGTGGTGTAGCGGGGACTCAACGACGGTCATATTTGGCGGACTTGCACAGGGTGGGGGCATTGCCTGGTGTCATGGTGGCATCGACGGCAGGGCTGGTGAGAGTATTTGCTCTGATCGGCATGCTGAAGTTGGGTTAGAGGAAGATGATGGAGGCGATTTCCGAAGCGTGTGCACAAGGCGCTATCCTGTGGGCGGGGTACAAGGTCCCGTTCCCTCTGTTGTTTGTGCTAGTTGTGGTGTTTCACTGTTTGTGGGTTCAGCTTGTATTCGCTCGTTGTAACGCTTTTGCCAGCTATGTTGAATAAAAATAATAAAACGGTCATATGCATCCTTTTGATGTAGAGGCTGGGTGGCCCTTTTCTAAAGAAAAAAACTTTTGTCAGCTAATTTGAACATGGGCTAAATCGTGGTAGAAGTACATGAGTTTAGGCCAAGTGTTACTGGGCTTTCGAAGGGGAGAGACATTTTGGCTCCGACCTCATATCCTCCCGCCTAAATATAAAAAAAAATAAAAATTATTAAAACCTTTCAGAAATTTCGGACACATTTGGAGACAAACATATACAAGTGTCCTACCTATGCGTAAAGTTTTATGATGAAATGCCATTTCTGTTGCTTTGTGCGAAAAAAACAAAATGAGTGCTCTGAAAATTACATTTTAAACTTTCATTTTGGTCACTGAAAGTTTCTGAAGCTTATGCAGTTGTCAGCTTCCAAGAGATCTCGACTTCATCAAGCTTGTCTAGTACCAAATCTAAATGACCTGAAAGTTTGATGTATATGCTTAAAAATAAATAAAGAACATGGTAAGTTACAACAAGCTTTTAAAGTAGTTTATGAACAACAAAACCGTAACTTAGTGTGAAGAGAAATACAAAGTTAATATATTCAGTCCGGGCATCTTGTTAGAAGAAACAGTACATGAACACTAAATGGATCCCAAGTCCTAATCTTTCACCAAGTCGAATCTCCGAAGTATCTTGTTAGAAGAAACATGACATGAACACTAAGATGCATCCCAAGTCCTAATCTGTCACCAACTCGAATCTCTGAAGACAAAATACAGCTACCTAGCCGTCAGCCCGTCACATAAGAAACTTAAACTATTTGCCCTTTCATTGCCGAAAATTTTCGTAGCACTTTTCTCTTTTCACCACAAACATCCTCAGATTTCAGTAGTTACAAAATGAATAAAACTAAGAACAGAAGTGAACTGGTAAACATAATATTTTCAAAATTTGTTCCATCAAGGTTTTCAAATGTTAAAACTGTAGACTCAGTGGTTTCTACTGAATAGACATAAGATTTGATCATTTGCATGGTTGCTAAATGGCAAATTAAGAATACATTTGTGAGAGTTACAAGTACACGTTTTTTAAGCACTGTAATTACAAGAGAAATGCTTTTATACAGTTCTGCTTGTTTTGATAAACCTGTATGTCATAGCTATAACAAGGAACTGCACAGTTCAGTGTATTTTTTTTGAAACAAGGCAAAATCTTTACCTTTTATATTGATAAAGTAGAAGCAAACACGTAGGACAAGGCCTAAAAAAGAAAAAAAAATACAACTCGATCCACGCCGGCCCCGAGGCCACGCCCCCACACAGGTCGACGACCAGGTTGCCCAAGCAACCATGTCCTACACCAAAACCCCTAACGCAACACGTCGGAGGGGAGAATCTGGAGCCGCCGCTCCGACATCCATGCCGGCCCCAAAGCCGCGCTCCACCCGGGTCGACGACCAAGACGCCCTAGCGACACAAGCCGACACCAAACGACCTCGACGCAACAAGGCGGAGGTGACCTCGACGCAACACAGTGGAGGCAAAGCATCCGGAGCCGCCGCTCCGGCATCCACACCGGCCCCAGGACCACGCACCCCCAAGCCAAAGACGAGAACTCGCCGCCGCCAACCACTAGCTCTCCACAGGTCCCACTACCCGGTGGAACATCCAAGGCGAGGCCCCAAGAGGCAAGCGACGCAGGAGCGCCGCCCTCGCCCGATCCCGCGAGGGATCTAGGGGTTACCCCGGAGAACCCGACATGGGGACGCGACACCACCACCTCGACGACGCCTACAAGAAGGACGCGGCGTCCGAGGACGTCGCCGTCGTCGGCCCGGCCGACAACCAGGGCAGGACTTTCGCCCGACGATGGGTCGCACACCCACAAGCCACCCGACGAGGACCGGCCAGACCATCCACACACGAGCCGCAAAACACCGCAGCACCTCACGCCACGGCCGGCGGCACGCCGACATCGACCCAGTCGAGCCGCAAACTCCTCCCCGTCCACGCCCCTGCCGAAGCCAGGGACGAGGCGCCGTGGACGCCTCGCAACCGCAACGCCGTCGCAGCCGCGCCAAGCGCCAGCTCGCGAGCACGCACGGGCCGAGCCAGACGGGCGCCGTCGCCGTTGCGCGCCCCCCAGCAACGTCCTGCGCGAGCCACCGCAGGAGCACGCCGGGCCCGACGGACGCCGAAGCCCGCGCCGCCGCGACGCCGGCGACCTCGACCCACCGTCCTAGGGCCGCCCCCGCCGGATCCGGGCGCGAGGGCCCCGGATCCTCCATCCCGCCGTACTCCTACGGGCCCGGAGCCGCCGCTCCGGCCTGCCATCGCCGGTAACCAGCACCGCCCGCGCGAGACCGGCCGCCGTCGCTCACCACCGACCCGGGGCCGCCGCCCCGACGTCCGTCCTCTGCTGCGTGCGTAGCACCAGCCCGAGGCTCCCTGCCGCCCTTTGGGAAGCAGGGCCCGCCGCCACCGTGGACTCCGGCGGCAGCGGCGGCACGAGGCTCCCGTCTAGGATTCCGAGCGCCGAGCTTGCTCCCCCGGGCCGCCCCAAAGGACGACACGAGGTCGGGGTCGCTGGGGCGGCGAGGGACAGGGAGGCGTGGGGGAAGGAGAGAGGACGGCGGCGGGGAGAGCCTGGGGGCGGCGCTGGAGCTGGGAGAGGAAACCTAGTTCGAGACGTCCTGCTCTTAGTTCAGTGTTAAAAGGTGTCACCAAAGTGATATAATAGAACTGAAGGCATACCAAAGCACCAGTTATTAGAATGAATCTCTCTGGAGATATAAGCCATCGAAGCTATCCTAATCAAACCCAGGTTCCCCCAAAAAAGGGGGAATCTATGTTTAGAACGGTCTGAGAATAGTCTTACGCGTAGATCATGGTCGCGTCCGTTCGATCAACCTCCTGAGACCCATGCATGCTCAGCTTCACGCACAAGATGACAAAAAAACTCAGCTAGCGATCTCCCGTATGAGAGAAATAGCAATGTTTTACATGCATGCACCAAAATCCGAAATTGCTGACATCATCCCACATTTAATGCAAAAATCCAAAATGTTTTTTTAGCTCAAATCGTTTATCGGATTTATGATCTGTTTTCACCGTGGACTAGTCGTGCCAAGATCTTTGAAAGTAGATCCCATGTTGATATGTTTCGACGATATTTTTTTATGACCCAAAAGTTACCCACCCATTAACATGTAAGTTATCAGGCTATGTTTATGTAAGTTACCCACCCATGTAATGATTAATTTTCAGTTTTAAAGTATATCTCACTTTACTTGGTGTGTAATACTCACTTCATCCCAAAATAAGTGTCTCAAATTTGTCCAAAGGTGAATGCATCTAGACATGTTTCATATATAGATACATCCACTTGTGAGCAAACTTGAGACACTTATTTTTGTACGGAGGGAGTAATTAGAGGACATGGTAACTATATCGATTTTACGGTGGATAACTATCTCATGAATACATGTTTAACTTTACCGATGGGTAATTTTTATCGTGAGAATCACTTTTGTGGTGAATAACTATATCATGAACATATGGTTGACTCCATCAATATATTGTGGGTAACTTCATGAGTACATGGTGGTTAACTGTTTAGTACTGGATTGGTAACTATTAGCGTTCGAGTCTATTAATTAGGTCGATTATGTGGTGGATAACTATATCATAATCACATGGGTAACTTCATGGTGGATAACTCCATCTGTACCGTGTGAGTAACTCTATCAATATTTGGTGGGTAAGTTTTATCGAGAGAGTAGGGTAACTGCATCAATTTCGTTGTGGATAACACATGGAGCAGTACTGGATGGGTAACTTTATGAGTGCTACGTGGATAAGTTTATCAGTACAATATGGGTACTCTGTTAATACTAGGTGGATAACTTTATCAGTGATATGTAGTTAACTTTATCAGTACAGAGTGGGTAACTTTATCAATACAAAGTGAGTGACTCCATCGGTACTAGAAGGGTAACTCCATCGATACTAGGAGGGTAACTCGATTGGTACTAGGTTGGTAACTCAATCAGTACTAGGTTGGTAGGATTGAGATCGGGAGCCTGAGTCGTGTGCGGAATCAGAGGCGTGACTCTGCGCTGCGTCATCAAGAACGGATGCGCGGAAAAAAGAGATGGACGGTTCGCGTTGATGCATCGACTTATGTCAATTAGAAGGCGCCAGCTGATTACATACACAATGTCCATCTTTTTTATGTGTAGTTTCACTATGAAATTGAATAATTATCATACTAATACTTATGCATGTATAATAAATTAACATCTTAAAGTAATGTGGTAACTTAAAAGCTCGTAAAGATCTAAAATAACAAGAAAACATGGTTTATTTCCGGATGGCAATGGGTACCCGATACCCGCAAACCCGACGGGTACCCGCCTTAAATGGGGAGGGTTTGGGTTAGAAAAATACCCATGGGTATACTTAGCAGGAAAATGTTATACCCATCGGGTATGCGGGTGCGGGTATGGGGATGCCATACCCATACCCATTTACCCGCATACCCGGAAGACCCCACATGTCAGTGGGTATGCCCCACATGTCATATGGTAAAACACATACCCCACATCAAAGTCAAACCCTAACCTCCTGCGCTGCCGCTCCTCGGAGACATGTCCTAAGACGACATGGAGGTGAGTGAGTCCGGCGAGAGCCCGACAATCCAGCCGGAGAACCTGCGATTTTGCTATTTACACGACTTTGGCGGGTACCCGACGGGTATCAGATACCCGGCGGGTGTCGGGTATGGGGAAATTCTATACCCGCAGGCGGGTACGGGTACGGGTAACAGGGAACGGGTAGAGGTGCGGGTACGGGTATGGGGATGCCATACCCGCACCCGAACCCGGCGGGTGCCATCCGTAGTTTATTTCAACCCGTAGTTTATTTCAACCCGAAAGCGTATCGGTAATATGGTGGGTAACTTACGTGTACAAGACCGGGTAACTTATATGTTACGGGGTGGTAACTTCTGGACGAAAAGAAAAGTTGTCGGAACATATCGATATGTGATCTAGTTTCAAAGATCTCGTCGCGACTAGTCTAACGGTGAAACCGGATTCTCAATCGGATAAACAGTTTGGGTTACAAAACTTTTTAAATTTCCGAGTCCCACATTTAATGCAGGATGATATCAGCTTTTCTGTTTGTTTGTGCATGCATGCAAAAGGAGACATTTCTCTCACTGCGCTCGCCGAGGGAGACGCACAAGTTGGTGATTGAAACCATGTGGGTTGTTGAGACCACGTTCTATGGATTTTGTTAAACGTAGAACTTCTAGAAAGAATAATACTCGGGTGTCTAATTCAAGATTGTGAAGCATGTAAAGGTTAAAATCACACCATTTTCTGTGTGAAGGAAGGGGAAGAAGGCCAAGGGCAAGTAAGAATCCAATCGATTCGTGAGATGCAATTGATGGTGCGTCGAGCCGTCAACCCATGACCTTTTCGATGTTCCAAGCAGGTTAGCGGTGAAGAGCAATGGAGCGGAGAAGCCAAGACCCAATGTCCTTTACGATGTTACACACGGGCTGGCGGTGATGAGCATCGCAAAGGAAAAGTCAGAATATGAGCCAAATACTGATGTTCATGTGCAGTGCAGATAGGAGGATCTGTTGTCCAAATTTATGTGCACAAACACAAACAAGAAAGAATCAAAACAGAAATACCAAGCATGCACATATGTAGTGGATCAGCTAAGGCAAAGCGGACTAGCAGTACAACAAACTATAGCATCCAAGAAGTTTATTACACCAGGTGACGTCAATACAGTTTCTAATTGGTAGAAGGATAGGAGTGAATCACAGCCGTACGTCCATTGCTGGAACCCTAGCTAGGGCTGTCTCCCGATCTGTAACCTTGCCAAGTCCTCACGGGCCGCCGTCGCCGCCGCGTCGGATGCCTTCATGGCCGCGCCGGCAGAGATCTCAAACGCCATCTCGACCGCCCGCGACGCCGCCTCCATCCTTGGAGCCTGGTTACCCAGTGCTGCTGGCGTTGATGAGCTCGTCCAACCGGCCCGGCGGCATCTCCTTGAGGAACGAGACGTCTCCTAGGTCGAGGCCGTCGAGGACGACAAAGAGCTCGGAGATGTCGTCGATGAAGACGCGCTGGAGCATGCGCAGATCCGCCAGGCGCTGCTCGGGGAGAGGGTGTGGCCCGGCAGCCATCGTTGTAGATATCTGCATCCTAGCCCGGTAACGATCTGATATGGCAGCCATGACCTGCTCCTGCATCATCTCGGATGCGCCGTTTCCTGCCATCAAGCCTGCCTTGGATCTCATGCCCTCTTTTTTTGCCGGCCTTGCTTGGTTAACAAAACGATCGACATATAACCATCAAATAGAAAACACGAATGGACAGATATACCTTGAGTTAAAACATATATGTGTAGTCCCAGACAACATGTTCAACTATGTTTCAAACAAAAAAAGGTGGTATAGTTCGGCTGTAAATCAAACATTCAGCCCGGATGTTCACAATAATTTGATCATAGCATAGAGAATAAGTTCAACAAGAGTGCATTGATTAAAAATAAAAGTGAGTCTCCACCTCAGGTCACTGCAAACAAGTAGATATCAAAAGAAGTAGAGTTTCTACCTCACATACATAACATAAACAACCACAAACATAAAACATGATCACAGTTCGTTCAACTTGTTCCTCTTTGGAGTCATTTTCTTCTTCTTCCCTTTCGCCGGAGACATTGGCGGTTGAGTAGCACCTTGAGATGAAGTTGGCTCCTTGTAACAGGCCCGGGACTAGCTTCAGATGCAGCTTGGCTCCTTGTGACAACTCCAGGACTACTACAAGTGGCAACATTCTTGCTCCTAGTCGGTGTAGATGGGACTACATTGTTAACGGAAACATCAAACCAAGGCGATGATTTTTTTTTTACCCCTGCTTTTTCTGCAAAAAGTAGCAATTAGAACTAGTTTATGTAAAGAATCATAGTGTCATAGAAAAAAAAACAAGTATTAGTTTGTACCTTTTCTTTGTCTCATTTTTAGGACAGTCAGCTTCTCTATGTCCTACCGCCCCACATTTTGTTCGACTCGCCACGACCTGCCGCCACCACTTCTGTATGACTCAGACCACCTCCTCCCACAAGCTCGTTTCCTCACGCGCGCAAGCGCGTGACACTGCCCCATCTGTCTGCCAAGAGAGTTCGTCGACACCTGCTCCAACCTCGCGCCGCCCTCCCCCCATCTGCTCCTGCTGCTCGCCGTGGCGACGAGGCCGGTTGCGACAGCTAGGTACTGAGATCGCCCCACATTTGTCGGTCGTCGGGAGAGGCATCAAGCTTCTCGAGCATGTTTGAGAGCAACTTTCTCTTCTTTTTTTGCTACAGTGCAAATTTTTGTAAGGTTTGTAGCATTTTGTTTCTGGTTTTGAATCCACAAACTGATTTTGGCCATTTCGAGCTGCCCGTGCATGTTTCAGAGCAACTTTCTTCTATATATTTTTTGCTTTTTGCTACAGTACAGATTTTTGTAAGTTTTCTAGCATTTTTTCCTCCCTTTGACGCAAATCCAAAAATTGATTGTAGCAATTTTTTTGTTCTCTGTTTTGCTACATGGGGTGCAAATTTTTGTAATATTTATAGCAATATTTTCTCCTTTTGATGCAAATCCACAAAATGATTTTAGCAATTTCTTTCTTCATGGAATGCAATTTTTCTTCTCTACTTTGCTACATGCTAACATGCGGCGCAACTATTTCTAATATTTGTAGCATTTTTCTCCTTTTGAAGCAAATCAACAAATTTATTGTATTAATTTTTCTTCACTGTTTTGCTGCATACGGTTCAAAGTTTTGTAAAATTTATATCAGCTTCTAAGAGGTATGTAGCAATTGAGGAGGGTCACAAGCAGCTCCACCTGAGGATCTACTATCTCTTCCAATTGTGCTGCAACTGGCCGTTCGTTCGAGCTGCATGTGGCGCTGCCGTAGATGCTACTAAGCGGAGGTGGCGTCGGTGCCACGAAGGACCGTGGTGCTCCATGGATTCTGGCGGTGCCGCTGCCGCCGATGGTCGACAAGGATGCTCCCCTGAGCTTTGAGAGACGGGGTGATGGTGCACGACATCAAAGCTGCGCGGTGCAAAGTTTTGTAAAATTTGTATCAGTTTTTTAAGAGGTATGTGACAATTGAGGAGGGTCACAAGCAACTCCACCTGAGGATCTACTAGCTCTTCCAATTGTGCTGCAATTGGCCGTCGTTCCAGCTGCATGTGGCATTGCCGTAGATGCTACTAAGGGGCGGTGGCGTCGGTGCCACGGAGGACCGTGGTGCTCCATGGATTCTGGCGGTGCCGCTGCCGCCGATGGTCGACAAGGGCGCTCGCTTGAGCTTTGAGAGACGGGGTGATGGTGCGCGACATCAAAGCTGCGCCGACGTATTCTCTGCCGACGGCGAGTTTTTGGGTGACGGTGAGCGGAGTGATGAGGAAGAGAGATTTTCTATACCGACTACCTTTTCAGTACGGTGCCATGATTGAGTGGGTGTTTTTAATGGTTTTTGCCTACAAGGAAAAGATAGGTTGAAGCGACCAGTCGAGTCGCGCCCCTCGTTGAGTAAAGTGACACGTGCTGTCGGTGTTTGAACCCAGGGATTGGGGAAATTATCCCCGGGGACGCTCAACATGACCCATAAAATTCATGAAACATAGCAGTAACTCAAACTCGGTATATGCAAAAGTACTGTGTACGTAGGTAAAGGGCTTGATCGAACAACTTTCACAGAACGTTACCGGCCCGAGCGCGCGATAGAAATGATTTTTGTGTGATGCACCAGAGGTTGATTTTTGTGCGTCGACCCATGACCTTTTCGATATCACACGCGGGTTGGCGGTGATGAGCATCAGGAAAAGTCAGAGTATGAAGAGCTCGCCCTCTTCCTCTACAGGTGAGATGAGATACTCCACGTTTTTTCAGATTGTTGTTCAGTTTTTTTGCTTTCTTGTACGTTGCTGATTTATCATGATTTGGTTAGGGACGACTTCTATACGGAGAACTTCAAAAGCGTCTATGACAAGGAGTCCTTCGATGCTGTCAGTTCAATGCCTTCCTAGTCCTTAGAGCATCTCTAACTGTTTCCCTATCCTATATGATGTTTTTACACTTATGGGGCACCCGTTTTAGCACATATAAGGCACCGAGTAGTTTTTCACTTTTTCAGCAGCCCTATTTTAGGGCACTACCTCTCCAACCCTATCACATGTCTTATTTTAGACCTATTTCATGAACATTCAAACACATTTTATACTACAAACTCGAATTTAGTGATCAGTTTGACTGATTCGAGTTATGAATCACAAATTGAGGCTACGAAAAGTTAGAGCATACAGAGAGAAGCTATTGGTGGCCGTGCTGAGACCAAATGGTCAGCAAAACGTCACCGGCGGCTGGAGTTGACGAACACGGCAAAATTCCCCACCTCTCGTGCTTCCCCTCGTCACCGGCGACGCCGTGAAAAAGAAAACCAACTGGCCGCCGGCAGCTGCGCCCTCCGCTGCTGCAGCGTCTGCGGAGGCGGCTCCACCTTTGCCATCTGAGCCGCCAATCGCTCAAGCTCGCCGACCGTGGGATCCATCCGTGGGGAGTTGGAGAAGCAGAGCACGACCGCAAGAGTGCAGAGCACGACTGCACGAGCTAAAACGGATCACTAGGACGTGCTGAATCGAAACGGCAACGCACCTGCTCTCAAGCTTCCAATCGTTTCCAAACGAATCCACACGGCCGCGCCTCCGTCCCGCACCATGACCGCACCTCCGTCCTGCACCATGACCGCGCCTCGGCCTGCGCCTCGGCCGGTGCCGCCGACTTCCGCGCCGGAGTGCCCGCGGTGCCACCCACGAACGCCTCCGCCTTCGACCCGGACGACCTCCCCTCCATCCCGCTCCTACTCCTTGTCCACCCCACGCACGACGCAGGCGCGCCCCCGCCCGACGCTGCCTTCCTCGCATGCTGGCTCGCCGAGTCCGCCGCCGACTTCCACGCCGGGGCGCTCCTCCTCTCCATCCTCCGCTTCGCCACCTTCGGGGAGACCTACAACGCCGCCGCCATGAGCTTCTCGCGGTGGCTGCACGGCAGCTGGGCGAGCCCAGCAGAACTTGTCGGATCCGGCGCGGCCGTCGGCGAGCCGGAGTCAGAGGCTAGCGGGGCCGATGGGTGGGCGGAATTGGGGCCGGAATCGGCGCCGGGGAAGGAGTGGCGGCGGCGGTCAGGGTGAAAAGGATTTCAGCGTGACGGTTGGTAGTGTGCGGGCTGAAAAAGAAAGGATAGGGCACGTCTCCGCGCGGCCCTCTATGCCCCAAATATGGGACAGAGAGGACCAAAATATAGGTCTGCCCCAAAATAAGGCACGTGATAGGGCAGCTGTTGGAAGTCGATTTTTGCCCTCTCGTGCCCTAAAAACCGTTTTTTAGGGCACGGAGGTTAAAATAGGGCAGCTGCCAGAGATGCTCTTACGACCTTACCTCTATCGGCAGTAGGCATGATGATTTGTTTCCATTGTTTCGATGATGACTTGATAATGTGTTTCTCGTGAAAAACTTTCAGATTTTTAAGAAAGCCGATGAAAACTCGAAATTCCTTAATGATTCCGTAAGACAGCTTCTAATCTTCTGTAACTTTGGCCGTGCTGATTTGTTTTTTTTGATGATTTGTTGTTGATACATACATGAATGTATCTGTGTTGCAGGACAAGGCCCCTTATCTAGCAGAGCACCTGTGACCAAAGTACTCTTTGCTCAGACAAAGACCTAGCTATTTTAACGATTCTTAGATGACTTTATATCGTGATTAGCTAAGCATCCTCTGCAGATATATTCCTCTTCATCACATCTACTTTATTTTTCATTTAAAGCATAATTAAACATTTTTGTTTGCACATTTAATTTTCTTATTTGTTGATCCAGCTTCCCCTTAACTTTTATGTATTATTTTCCCTTTTAGACACTGCAGTTGACGCATGCGATGATGAATCTGAAAATGTGCACACGCAAGATCTCTCAGATGTGTTTGAATAGGTGATTTGCATTTTCCTTTTACTATTTGTAAATCCTTTTGAATTGTTACTCAATTAGCAGGTAATGCATGTTCTCTTGTTTAAAATTTTAAGGTGCCTGTTGTATACAGGTGATTAATTTCTGAAGCTAGTTATTAGATTTGTACAATTGACTATGTGTTAGATACCACATGCTCCTGCTTTCTACTCTGTGAGCCTCTGAGATGCATGTTAATACAAAGTCAGGCTCACATGACTAGATTATCTTGAACGTTCAGTATTTGCCTCCGATGGAGGAACCGATGGTATCATATGTTGAGAATGACGGAAGAACATTAGTCAGCAATAGAATTAGAACATGGGCTGACGTTTAACTTAATACAAGTTTTAGAGTGGTTGACATTTTTAATAACCGTTAATCCATTAGATCTAACGATTTTACATTAGACGGAACCAGATTGACGGTACTGAATGGTTCTGCGGTACCGAATTTATGTGGGACCGGTACCAAAAAAATTACGTGGGACCGATAACAAAACTATGTGGGACCGGTACCAATATTAATTATTCTTTAATTAAAATTGCCCTAATTTCTCCTCCCTCACTCCCTAATTTGCCACCGGCCGCCGGCCCGTCCTCACTTCTGCCCTCCGTAGATGTCCTCGAGATAACCGAGAGAAAATCCGGCCAAGCCGCCGCCGACGCGCTCTTCTCGCGCCCTACGGCAACCTCTCCTGCCCAGGCTGGGGGCTGCCATCCCGGCGCCGCTCGCCTGGTGCGCCATTGAGAGCCCCTCTCTGCTGCTCCCGCTCCTCGTCTGCCCCCTCCCACTCCTCCTCCTCTCCTCCGCCACCACCCCGCTCGCCCTCTCTTCCTCCCTCACGTGTCTACTCCATCGTCTGGCGCATCCGCCCGCCCTGGCACGCTGCAGCCGCCGCCAGCCTCTTGGTAGAGCATAGCAGCTTTGTCTGCACCCTCGCCGCTCAACCGCCCCTGCTCCTCCTTGCGCCGGTGTCCGGAGGCCGCGCTCCTTCAGCAGCACCTGGCCTCCTCCACCTCACCGTCAACGCGTTCCCCTCCTCCTTGAGCAGCATGAGGCGGCCTCAACTGCGGATGTCGTCACCGTCCGCTGGCTCGGGTGTCCCTCCTCCACCTCCCTCTTTAGAAGCAGATGCCGGCCACAGTCGCCGGCGCGGGTGCCCGTCCTCCACCTCCCCATTCAGCAGCAGAAGCAGGTCGTGGTCACGGTCGCTATGAGTTCTGCTCCCCCTCCGTCCAGCGGATGGAGCTGCTGGTTTCGACCACTGTCGACTGGCGCATGGCAGCCAAGCCCATGACAGCGATGACATGACTACATCCCCTGCTTCTCTTGGCTCAAGCCATCTTTGATCCAGAAAACCTGTACGCAAGGAGTACGATCCGATCTTTGATCCAGAAAACCTACGTTTGTTAGCCGCCGCCTCATCGCTTATTCCTTCTGCCGCCTGTCTCCGATCTCCTCTCTACAGGAGGCCCGAGGTATTTGTGAAGGTTCTACCACCGTCCCATCTCTGATTTCTCATCTGGTAGTCACTTTTTACCGAGCAGTTGTTTTGTAATATCAGGGATCATGGACTGGAAGGCATGGCAGAAGCGAGAGGACGATGATTGCTATGTGCATGAATCGCGCACGAAGTTCGACAATAGAGTTTGTGCGGAGCGTCAAAAGATTACCGAGCAGTTGCAGCAACACCGTGCAGCTGTTGTCAATATCATAAGCTTCACAGCAAGAAGATTTGTGTTTAGCAAATTGTACCATCGACAAAAATTGTACCTGTCAAACATTACAGCCACCATTATCCATTTATCTTCCCAATGTATTAAGACAAAACCAGATTCATGAAGAACTAATAGAGAGGCACACAGCTACATGCCCAACCTGATAACTCCCCTTTCGAAAAAGACAATACTTGAGCGCTTAAGAAAACTAGCAAGATACCTAGCCTCCCATGTACCCTTAGCAATTTTAGTTGCAAACTGTTGCATATTATAATCAGTTTATCTACTTATAAATAGCCCAATAAATAGGTGGGCTACCAATTCAGCTCTAATACTTAACTACCATGGATAGGCCGATGTGCTTTTGGATATATAGCATCTCGTAACATTCTACTGTAGAGCCTAAAAGATCAATCAACACGATGCACAGGAAATTTCACTGGTCAGTTGGTTTAGGTTTACAGACCAAGCAGATGGGAAGGAAACATTCTTTTAGTTGCTCAAGAAGAGCTTACCTCCGATCCAGACCCATCAATTTTTTTGCTATACCAACGCTTGTAAAGTGATCTTGCCTCATGAATATGTCCCATTTATGTTTCCATTGAAATATAGTGCTGCCAGACCTCCAAAACAGACCCACTGGAAGAATAACAGATTCAAAACTGAGTGTAAGTAAGGAGAAAATTGTATGAACCCAGCACAAAATAATGTTTGTAATTAAATTGTATGACCCAACAATTTTTTGCTATAGCAAGTTAGCAACCCTTGTAAGTAAGGAGAAAATTGTATTAGAGCAACTGATATGTTATTAGAACAAGTATTAGAACAAGTATATTGTTGAATAATAAGATTCTGCTGACATGGTACAATCAAGTATATAATAGATAGACATCTTGGCAATCATCAATCACTAAAAAATCTAACAATGAGCAATCACTTTTAACTTACCATCACCTTCCAACTAGATGCCCAATGTAGACAAAGATACTTATGAGTCCCGCTGGCTAACAATTATGCTGGCAGCTTGCATAGCTCAGTTGTCTTAGCTATTGTGACTATTGTTTTATCTCCTCCTGCTATCCCAGATTGAATGCTACAAGCCTAAAAATACATGGTCAGCATCACAGTTACTCGAACTGAAAATTCCACGTGAATCCGCCATGCCTTCCTGCATATCACATAGAAATCGATAATTGAATGTGTTATCAAAAGGGGTCTGACATAAAGATGAACTATCCTCCAATTTAAAAAAGTTGATTCTCTTCTCTCAGATAACAAAACAATACTATTACATTGCAAAATCTACTGTCCCTTCTCTGAAGCTACAAAGGTACCAACTTTACTTCTTTAGGCAGGTATAAAATAACTTCTGCGACTATGTGTAAAAGTTATTATCTGAACCCAATAGCTCTAACTTTAGTGAAATGGATGTGAACCCAATAGCTATGGAAGTTTAGTGAATCTCGAATACCATACCCTTTAACCAAGCCTTTGACAGAAGATGGAAGTCTAGTGAGATGGAGGCAAACACACTCATCTATGTGGAACCCATACTCTTCTAGGCACACATCAAAAGCTATGCGAATCAATTTAATTCAATCTGTGCAAAAGTTAATTCAATTTATACGTTCATAATCATGGAATTGGAAGCACGGAAGCAGGGAAGCTGCTCACCTAGCTTAGAGTCCAAAATCGAAGCAGGGATGCAGATAGGCGCAACCCGCCGCCGCGCGACCACGCCAACGAGCCGCCTCCCCTGTTACCTATGGTGACCAGGCGGCTGCGTGCCCCCACCGCTCACCTCCGGCGACTGGGCGCCCCGCTCCCCACTCCACCTCTCACCTCCGGTGACCAGGCGGCTCTGTGCCCCGCGCCTCACTCCGCTGCTCACCTCCGGCGACCAGGCGGCTGCGCGCCCCGCGCCCCACTCCACCGACCCGCTGGAGAACGCTCGCAGAGCTCCTCTGCCCACGTCCGAGCTCCTCTGCCCACGCCCGAGCTCCTCTGCCATTGCTCGTGAACCGCCCGCCCGAGAAGAATCAATCAGCGAACGGCGGCGGCAAACCTAATGGGGAAGGAGCCGCAGCCCTGCACGAAACGGGGAATTGGAAGCAGGGAAGGAGCGCACGGCGGCCGGTGTACTCGTTCCGAAAAAAAAACTTCATCAACATTTAATCAATGGCTCAAATAAATCGTATGCTAATGAACGGTTCAGAAAAATATTAGGCAACGGTACCGACCAGCCGGTACCGTGCCAATCACCGTAAAAGAGCTCTTAACTTAGTTATATTCTTGTTCATTCAATGGTTCTATTCTTTGTTTTTTCTAGTAATTCTGAAACAATTCAGCTTTGGGTAATTTTTTTGTTATAATTTTTACAATTTCTAAGTGAACTTGTGCTCTTCAAGTCATACAAAAATTGTGAGATATAACTTTGTCAGCTTTTCCATGAATGGGCAGCAGAAGTTTGTTGTTGTTATTTTCACTAAATGTTTATGAGCTATCATTTTTTACATTCCAGCATAATTTATTAATGTGTGAGCAGCGGAGCATAGATCATGATGTCAGGCTAAACGCAACTTTGTTTGCTTGCAGATATGTGTTTGTAGAGAGCACAATTACTGCATCAAACTCAACAACCTCATTCTGTCTGGGTTGCCAGTGTGTTCAGATACTGGTGCAGTTCAAGCTGCCATATAGACAATACTATTGTTAAATATGTTTGATACAGGTGCAGTTAAAGCTACAGTACCAGTGTTCTTTTGCTATTGCTTACATCTTGTGTCGATACTATCAGCCTTCAAACATCGCACACATCACTTATATGGCAGTTTTATTTGCTTTGGTATTTATTTCTTGATAACTGCCATGTTATTAGACTGCATATGAGAAAGGCAGACAATTTTAAAATGTAACTGACCGTTAGTTAGAAACTGTACATGTTCCATTGTTCCAGCAGAAATATTCATGTGTGAGCACCGGAGTATGGAATTATGCCAGGCTCAACGCAAATTTGTTTCGTTGTAGATATGTCTTTGTAGATCACACAATTACTGCAACGAACTCCACAACCTGACACATGAGGATTCAACTGCCGGAGCTTGCGAGAGGGTGTGAAGCCTAGTGGTGGTGGACTGGTGGTGCTGCTGTTGTTCATGGTGCTCCAGAGGGCGGACCGCCAGATGGGCGGTGGTGCCTCTTGTACACCCCCTTCAAATAAGCTTAACGGCAGACTATTTGTGGTGGTCTACCTTTGGTTGTTTGTATGTATGGTACTGTTTTTTTTTTGAACAACATAAGGGCGCAAGAGGCGCCAATTCATTTCAGCTTAGCTGCATATAGCAGCAAAAGATACAATGTCCTGGAGATGTACATCTTTTAAAGTGGAAATCACAGGACAAAGCACCTGTAGTATGAGCTGAATTTGTACATTGAAAGATAGGCTGGTTTAGGCTAGGCCTAAGAACCTGTGATGCACATTTATGAGCTTCTTGATTTAGGTCTCTTGATATATGGAACACCTGTGGTGAGCAGCCTGCTGTATCTCTGAAAAATTCTGCTAGATGGTTCCTTGCATTCCAGTTTAGAAGTGGATGGTCTATTTTCCTTGCCGCTGCCGTTTTCGCCAGCACCTGGTTATCTGTAATAAAAGTCGGAATGTCCACCTGCAATATCTTAGCAATTTTTGCTGCTAGCGAGAGGGCTTTCGCCTCTGCTTGAAAGACTGTGGCCTCCTGTTGTGATGTTGCATGTATTTTGATTCGCCAGTTCTTCTGGTCAGCATCGTCTCGGATGAATATTCCTAGACCTGTTAATTGCCCCTGTATCACATCCTTGTTATTCCTGTAAGATGCATCTGTATAGATAATCACTCCTTGTAGCAGTCTGTCATTCATTAGTGTTGATCCTTGCGTTGGAGTTGCCATCCTGGAGTTGGCTGCCTTTAGTCTTTCCTGTTTATGCCCTTGCTCATGAGAAGGAACGGAATTATAGAGTTCAAGGTTATTTGCAAGGGCCTGAGCATTAATGAAAATCTGATAGGGTTGGCTACATTTTCTTTGAAAAAGAATGTCATTTCTGGACTTCCAAATGCACCACATAAAAGTGAAAATATTTGCTAGGGTGGCATAAGGATGGTTCATTGAGAGCAAGGTTACAATTATATCTGTTAGATTTTTGCAATTGTTTGTAATAAGCTCAGTTCTTATATACCAGGGAGCAATGAACCATGCAGATTTAACAAAAGGACATGTAAAGAAGAGGTGTATTTCATCTTCTTGCACACCACATCTACAACAAACCTTATTGATGTGCTTGGAATAACGCCCTGCTCTTGCTCCTGTTGGAAGCGCTTTGCGAAGGAAGCGCCATGCAAACGTTTGGACTCTTGGAGTGATATCCTTGCACTTCCATACCTGTTTGAGTAATTGGATTGTTTGTGGTGATGGTTTCCTCGGCCGATCTTCTTGTTTATGTTCGTAGAGTACCTGCAAACAAGCATAATATGCAGATTTTGCATTGCACTTACCATCTTGAGTTAGCTTCCAGCACAGCAGATCCTGTTCTTTTGTGTCAATAATGGTGTGGTTAATAGAGAGGGCTGCAGAGGGGGAAAACAAAGAATTAACAAGATTTTCATTCCATCGCTTTTGATTTGGTAGCCAAAGGTCTTTGACTAGCGCTGGATAAGTAAAATCCGGAGATTGAATGATTAAATCATCATAAATAGAAACCCATGAGGAGTACCAGGGTGTGTTCCAGATAGAAATGTTGCCTTTGGTTAATTGGTATGAAGTATGAGTTTTCAGGATAGGGAGAACTTTGAGGATGGAGGTCCAAAAAGCCGATTTTGGAGTATTGGACTTGGGCCGCCATATGGAAGCACCGGGGAAATATTTAGATTGTAAAACCAGATGGAGGTGATCAATGGGGTTTTGGGCTATTCGCCAGGCAGCTGTGAGAATGAGGCTTTGATTTATAGCTTGCAAGTTCCTAATTCCCAGTCCTCCTTCTTTTTTCGGTGCACAAAGGTGTTTCCAAGGTTTTAAACAGAGTGTTTTCTTCTGTAATTCTTCTTTTACTCCAGTCCACCAGAAAGTTCTTATAATAGTTGTGAGTTTGGATATGAACTTTTTAGGAAAGAGGATGTTAGACATGTAATAATCTGGTATCGAGGAAAAGACTGATTTAATGAGTTCTAGACGAGCTGCGTGGGAGAGTTTGTCTGCTTTATATGTGCCTAATTTTGCTTTAAATTTGTCGACAACAAAGTTGTAGGCTGAGGATCTATTTTTTGCCGGAAGGATGAGAGGGTGCCCAAGGTGTATGAACGACGCATCAATATTTTGCACCGGAAAAATAGTTTTAATGGCAACAACTTCTTTAGGTGGGACATGCTTACTAAAAAGGATCCTAGATTTGGACCAGTTTGGTGTTTGTCCGGATATAAAACAAAAAGATTCTAGAATCTCCTTTATGGCTGTTGCTTCCTGCAAAGTAGCCTCACCACAAATGAGAAGGTCATCAGCAAATAGAAGAGAGTGAATGCGGGGGCAGTTTGGACCTAAAACCACACCTTTAAGAGAGTCATTGGCCATAGCATCCTGTAGCAAAAGCGACAACTAATTTATACCGAATACAAAGAGGTACGGTGAAAGGGGACATCCTTGTCGTATTCCTCTAGAGCTACGAAACCTAGCAAATGGTTGACCATTTATGACAACTGAAAAGGTGGGTGAAGAAATGCAAGCAAAGATCAAATTGATGAAGTGAGCATGCAGCCTTACGTGCGAGTGCCGCGACGATGAAGTTCCATTCCAGTCGATCAAAGGCTTTAGCAAGATCAATTTTTAACATGAAAGCATGATGAGGCCAAGAAGCTAGGGCAAATGAATGAGTAATTTCTTGGGCAAAAATGATATTGTTGCTAATACGACGTGTAACGCCCCGGGATTTTCTCAAATAGAAAATTGTTTGTTTTTATTTTTGCATCAAGATGACATCATCATGCATCATTTGCATTTGTCAATGTTAATTTAAAATTATTGCATTTAAATTTAACTCCATTTAAATTCTTTTCCACTTTTAATTTCAAAGGCAAACCAAATCAATTTAAATGTGATATTTAAATTCTTTTCAAATATTCAAATTAATATATTAAATTGTGTATTGGAAACAATAATTAAATTGCCTATTTAAAACAAAAACTATTTTGTAAAAGTTTATCTATACAAATTCTTTTTCTATTTTTGTTTTGAAATATAAAAACATAAAAGAATTAAATAAAAGAAATAAAACATCCAGAAGAAAAACTAACTTGGGTCTATTTCTCTCCCTTGGCCCATCTCTCTTCCCAAAGCCCAAGCCCACCTCCTGTTGTCTTCTTCCCCTGTACGGAGAAGCTTTACACGGTGGAGGGCATGGCTGCCCCACCTCAACCACTCCCCTCTCTCCCTTTTAGCTAGCCCTACCCCTCTCCCGAATCCTAACTCCTTCCTCCCCTTCCTCTCGCGCCGCCACCCCTCCTTCTTCCTCTGTTTCTTCTCCACCCTCTCACACCGGAGACCACCACGCCGTTCCCCCACCGCTCCGGCGCCGTCGAAGCACCGAGGAGGAGCACCGGAGCAGCGCGACCCCCTCGTCGATCTCCTCCACCGGATTAATTGGACGCGGAGCCGCGGTGCCCGTCGGCCTCGTCCTCGTCTCCACCGCGGCCGGCGGAGCGCCGCCGCCAAATTCCCCGCCTCCGGTCTTCCCCGGCAAGAACCTCCCCCGACCACCTCCCTGTGAGCTCCCGGTTCCATTTCCCCTCTCCCTCGGCTCATTTTCTTTCCCCACGTAGTCGAATCCGTCGTCGCCTAGGTCCGGTTCCGCCATGACAGCGAGAAGCTCCGCACGATATGCTCCCGGTGCTGCGCACCGTGCCTCCTCTGCCCTCGGAGAACACACACGCACGAACCTCCACCCGCACGCACACCGCAACTGCACTGCACCCTCTCCTGGACGCGCATCCGAGATCGATCCGTCCTTCGTTCGCTGCCGGCGCTGAAAACTCTGAACTTTTGCTCAGAATTCAGTTTCGTCAGAGGGTTGTCTTTCAACTTCGTGTAAAAAACAAACTTGTGCTCGGTGTATCAACATCAACCGATCAGCCCAGTGGCCAGCGCATCGATCCGAACCACGCGCGCAGTCGCGGGTTCGATTCCCCAGCTCTACGGAATAAAAGACACTCCTTTTATTTTTCCGCAGCCCCTGACAGGTGGGTCCCTCTAGTCAGTGACAGAGCCCCTGTATTTATTGCACCGAGCCCTCTGTTTGTCTGTTCTTTGCACAGGAGCACTCACTAATACTTTTCCCTCACAGATAGGTCCCTGTAATTTACAGAAAGAACCCTAAAACTAAAATGTTAATAACTTTATTTCTATAACTCCAAATTTAATAATCTTTATATGTCTATTTATTAGAAAAATGCAATGAATATTAATATGCCATTCTTATGCCATTTTGCATTTGTTATTTTAATTGCTTAGTATAATTTGTTAGTTGCAACTAAATAATTAAATATGGAATGTGTGGGGTAATAAATATATAATGCCCTATTCCATTTAATTTGGTTATATCACCCATGCCATGTCTTGCCATGCTAATGAACATTTAATTTGATGGGTAGATAAATAACTTGCACCTAAATATTAATTGTCGGAATCCCGGTTCCGCTTAATTCAGATTAAGTGCATCTCGCAATGCATATTGCCATGTCATGCATCATTCTCGCATGATCATGCTGGATCTTTGCCGTAGTTGTAAAATGCATCTTTTACGCTTTCCAGTGTTTGTTGCTTCTTCGCGGATACGACGTTGAGATGTGTGAGCAATGACAAGATCTGCTTCCATGCGAGATTCCAGGCAAGCAAAATTTGCTTGTTTACCTATACATTGTCTTTCATTCCTGCCGTTGATCTCTGCTACCCTAGTTATCGATTCTTGAACTGCGATCCCATCACATGTTTATCCTGCAGCCCACAGCTTTATCCCCACAACCTAATACCCGTTGCATGTTTATCTGTTGGCCTTGCGAGTCGTAGTGCATGCTTAGAGTTGTTTGTGCGAGTCGTCTGTTGGTCTTATGTTTCATCTGCTTAGTTTGATAGATTATTCTACCTTATTAAAATGTTGTCTTATATTTGGGTTATTATAATTAAAAGATAAGGCACCAGGCGGAAGGCCTTGCAAGGTGCTTTGTTCTGCTCAGTGTCGACCTAGGAACTGAGATTTTGTCCTCGGATCCAATTTCGAGCGCACTAACCACTTGTGGGAGGCCCTATGGAGCCCCCCTCGACTTTGAACGGATCTACAGCTTGTCCATGTGCCGCAACTAGTTCGGGTTTTCCATTTGCTCATATGCATGTGCATGTTGATGATGATGATGATGATGAGAGGGTATGTGATACGGGGGGTCATATAGGGGTGGTGCGCGCGTAGCCGACAGTTCCTACTGTGGTTTGAGCCGCATGGCGCGTAGGCACAAACTAATGAGTCCGCAATTGAGATTCGACCGGACTCCTGACGCGGGTAACAACTCATATGGGTGGCACTTGGACTTGCTGTAGTGAAGGAATAAGTCGTGTTGAGAAGCCCTGATGCTTGCTTGGGTTGATCATGCGAGTATGGATACAGTAGTGCACCCCTACAGGGTATAATCTTATCGATGAGCCGTGTCCACGGTTATGGACGACTTTGGTGATGATGCTGGCTAACAAGATCTAGACAACTTACACTTAATTAATGTTAATTAAATTGACTAGTAATATAGAATTACTTTCACCATAAATTATAACTAAAACTGTTCAATGTGTGAGTTTCCCGAATTGCTTCCTCATATTTGGTTGAGGGGGTTAATTCGAGAATGGGTTATGTTTGGTGTTAGTTGTAGATGTTTATCTTATGCGCTCTCTTATCCCTCTCTGATTAGACGGAAGTTGTAGCGTGTCTCTTTAGGTTGCTAGTGCTGCTGCCGCTAAGTCCACCTCCCCTATATTTTGGGAGATGGTGTAGAAAGTAGGCAAGTCGGTTTTGCTTGTCAGGGAGTGCCCTGACCCTCTTTTGGGTTATGCTTTATGTGCAGTAAACAGGTTTGAAGTTCGACGACGTTAGCTTGGGAATCCCTCCGGCTTGGCTGGGCAGGGATATGGCACCATTGCTTATCTTCAGGACTCTTAGTCCAATTTACATCTTATCTGTAGTCGGATACTATTTCTGCTTCCGCTGTCATTTGTATCTTTGTATTGTATCATTTGTATCTTGACTCGTTCGAGTCGTTGTTGTATTTATCTCTTTTATTGTATTTGTGGATGTATCGGAACTGTTGTAATGTTATCACAATTCCACCCACATAATGCGCATGTTTCGGCGTGCACATTATGTTTGGTGGGCGACCTAAAATCGTTATCATGCGGATTTTGGCGGGAACGCTTAAATCTACATAGTACCGATTTTAGGGCGTCACACGACGCCCTTCAATAAAAGCCTGCTGAGTTGGACTAATATAATCAGGAAGATGGGGTTTGAGTCTGTTGGCTAGAGTTTTAGCAATGAGCTTATAGACTACATTACAAAGGCTAATGGGTCTATAATCCGCACGCACAAGAGCGAAAAGTTTTTTGGAAATCAACACAATGTGTGTATCATTAATATGCTGTGGCATGACACCTGAGTGATAGAAAGAGTTTACCAGATTTGTTACGTCGTCTCCTATCCAGCTCCAAGTTGCAAGATAAAACTCCACGTTGAATCCATCCGGTCCTGGCGACGCATTCTTTTTCATGTCCTGCAATGTATCCCATAAGTCCTGCTTGTTTGGCACCATGTTAGTATGGTATGTATTGTTTGTTCGGATCGATGTGTGCATGAAGGTCCTGCCATTGTTGGTATTAGTAGAAGCGAAGATATGTCTAAAGTAGTTGACAAAGGTATTGCTTATTTGTTTTGGCATATGATGTATATCATCATTTTCATTCTTGATGGAAACGATCATATTTCTGCTCCTTCTCTTGAGGATTGCCCTATGAAAATAAGATGTGTTCCTGTCTCCATCCTTCATCCAATTCTTCTTTGCTCTCTGCATATAAGAATCAGTGAGTTTTGTGAGGTTTTGTTCATACCTTGTTATTAGAGAGTTTTCCACTGCTTGGTCTTGAGCTGACAATGGCCTGGCCTGTATTTGCTTTAGTTTCTCTTCTAATTCACGGAGCTCCTGTTGAATTGGCTTCTTTTTCCTGCACCAAATTCTTAAAGCTTGCGCCAAGTGGTTAGTTCTTTGGTTAAAAGGTTTTTTGCTAGACCTTGACCAAGTTTCTTTCGCATGAGTATTGAAGTCATTCTCCTTCAACCACCAGTTTTCAAATTTGAAGGTACGTTTTTGTCGATGAACCGTACCCTCAGTGGACAGGAGAATAGGGGCATGATCACTGATTACATGTATGAGAGGTAGATTGTAAACATTTGAAACAGGAAATTGAGCACACCAATCAGCATTTACAAGACATCGATCAAGTCTTTCATAAATAGGTTTCGAAGAAAAACGTTTGTTTGTCCAAGTGTATGCAGGACCACTGTAACCCAAGTCGAACAAGCCACATGATTTCACAAGAGATTGAAAAGCAGTCAAACGAGAACGATTTATAACAGGGGTGTTTGTATCGATGATCTTTTGTATGATCATGATGTATGGTACTGTTGTTATCTACCATCAAAGATCTGATGTACTCCCTCCGTCCAAAAATGTCTAGATACATCTTCTTTTTGATAAACTTGAGACACTTATTTTTGGACGGAGGGAGTATGAAACTTAATCCTAAGAAGAGTAATGTGCTTTGCTCTATACCTTAAGTCCTTAACATCCAGTATTATGTGTAATATCACTCCTAAACCTAAACTCCCTGGATATAGAGGCCTGTGGTGCATTGCTGGTTTGGGCCCGTCTGTCAGTGGTGTTGTGCGTGTTTCCGGTGTGTCTTCGCGACATGTTCGCTCTGACCCGCCCGTCCGGTTATGTGTTAGCGTTCTGTTTGGTGTTTGTTTAACAAGATCGGTTCCGTGGAGGTCGGTTCCCTGCTCCTGTTGACCATCTGCGAGATGCGTTCTTCGACTACCGCAGTGCCGCCTCACGGTGGGCATATTTCCCGACTCCCGTTCCCGAAACCCGAACTTCCCGATCCCCATCCCGAATTTCCCGATCCCGAATTGCCCGAGTGTCTTCTCGGGAATCAGTTTTGAATTCCCGAAATTTGTTAGGGAATTTCGGGAGTGGTGGGCTGAATCCCGAACATCCCGATTATCCCGACAAAGTAAAAGGCCAAAGGCCCAACTGTAGAGGCCCAACTCCTTTCCAGTATTCCACTGCGGAGTCAGCGCACGACTAGGTCAGGACTCCATTCCTCTCCTATCCCCATTCCTCCCACTCCCACCGCGGCGGCGACGGCGCGCCCAACGTCGCTCTGTGCGCCACGCCGCCACGGCGACTCGTCCCCGACTCCCCGCCCCGCCTCCGTGTGCGTGAGCTCGCCGTACGCCCCGGACTCCTACAGGATCCTGCTCGACGTCCTCACCTGACGCGAACTCGCTAGCCGCCGTGCTCGTCTCCGCCTCTCCGGCCATCCTCGTGAGTCCATCACAGCTTCACTCCCCTGGGTCGCTTCCATTCTCCTGTCTGTTCATCTAGGATTCAGATCCTCCTCGTTTGATTGTCACCTGTTAGTGATTGATCCACGGCCACGGCCAATCTACACTACTGTTAGCTGTTAGTGATTGATGGTTGAGGTACTGAACAGTGAGTAGTAGCTAGATGTTAATTAATGATTGATCCATGGCCACGGCCAATCTGTTGTATCTGTACTGTTAGCTGTTAGCTGTTAGTGATTGATCCACGACCACAACCAATATGTTGTATCTGTACTGTATAGTGTATATGCTATTTGTTAAATTAGTTGCTGCCTTGCAGATGTTAATTAAATTAGTTTCTGCCTTAAATTAGTTGTTGTATTTGTGTATATGTATTGCTGAATCAATATAAATGCTATTTGACAAGTTTTTGTGTACTTTGTCTTGTAGATGGCTGACCCTAATGTAACGGATATGGAGGTTCTGGGCAGAGATGAAACGAGTATGGAAGTGGATGCTACTTCTTCACAACCATCACAACCATCACAATCTTCACAGGCAGGATTGGCAGGCCCAGTCATTGATGTCGAGAAGGAATCTGTGAAAGATAAGGGTAGGAAGGTGATGGCTTCAAGGTCAGAGTGGTGGGAGCATTTTACCAAGATCAAGGATGACAATGATGTGGTGCAGGCTGCTCAATGCAAATATTGCACTCGTCAAGTGAAGGCTGAATCAAAGTCAGATGGTACATCAGGCATGAAGAGGCACTTCTTTGCTTGCAAGCGCAATCCTAACAAGTTCAACAAAGATCCCAAGCAGGGAACTCTTCAAGCAACTTATGGAGAAGGAGTTGGCACATGGAAATTTGATGCTGAAGCTCTAAGGGTGGCTTTTGTTGAGATGGTCATTGAAGATGAGTTGCCATTTGCTTTTGGTGAGAAACCAGGGTTTAGAAAATTTATGTCTAAAGCTTGCCCACGTTTCATTTGTCCATCTAGAAGAACGACAACTCGAGATGCTGTGCGCCGGTACTTCCAAGAAAAGGCCAAGCTGAAGAAATTTTGCAAAGATTCTTGTCAAATGGTTTGCCTAACAACAGATTGTTGGACGTCTCAACAGCAAGATGGTTATATGACTGTAACAGCAAGCTTTATTGATGATAATTGGGATATGCACAAGAAAGTCATCAATTTTTTCTTGATTAAGGGACACAAGGGTGAGGATATTGGGAAAAACTTGTTGAGATGCATGGCTGAATGGGGTATGTAGAGGGTGATGACTGTTACTGTTGATAATGCAAGTAACAATGACAGCGGTATTGGGTTCATGAGGAAGCAGCTGAACAAAACACCCTACAACATTGCGGAGGGCAAGTATTTGCACATGAGGTGTGCTGCTCATATTGTTAACCTGATTGTGCAAGATGGTCTAAAGGAGGTGGACACCTCGATAAAGCGAGTTAGAACTGCAGTCCGTTATATTAGGAATGGTGGCTCTAGATTAGTGAAGTTCAAGGAGATTGTTGTTGAAGAAAATGTAGACAGCAAGTCATTTTTGAGGATTGATGTGCCAACCAGATGGAATTCTACTTATCTCATGTTGAAACATGCTAATGTCTATGAAAAGGTGTTCATAAAGCTAGCCGAAGATGACTTGACCTACAAGTGGGATCTATCGGAGGAGAATGATGGGTTTGGTTGCCCAGAAGAAGAGGATTGGGAGAACGCAAAGAAGATGGAAGAGTTTCTTGAACATTTCTATGATCTCACAAAACGCGTCTCTTCAACTTTACATGTTACTTCAAACACTTTCTTCCATGAGATTGCTGAAGTTCATTTGTTGATTCAGTCTTGGTTGGCTAGTTCAGATCCTTTGCAAAAAGCTATGGGTAAAAGGATGAAAGATAAATTTGACAAATATTGGGGTGTTTGGCACACCAATGACAAGGAGAGCATGAATGAGAAGGCGAAGGGAAAAGGAAAGGAGAAGGAAAACATAAACTTGTTGATCTTTGTTGCAGCAGTTGTTGATCCAAGATACAAGTTATCTTTGTACACACATGCTGTCATTGAAGAGATTTTTGGGACCGAAAAGGGCCAGCTTGTTTGGACAGCGATTATCGCTTGTGTCAATGATCTGTTTGTGGAATATACAAAATTGTATGCTCCCATTGAAGTAACAGAGGAGGTAGATGATTC
This sequence comes from Poa annua, assembly GCA_026929855.1. Classification (NCBI taxonomy): domain Eukaryota; kingdom Viridiplantae; phylum Streptophyta; class Magnoliopsida; order Poales; family Poaceae; genus Poa; species Poa annua. Next base: position 9,427,375 of record CM049432.1, read on the forward strand.
ATCAACATCAAAGGGAGGTCGTGGAAGCATGTTGAGAGAAGCTATTGCGAAGAAGTTGAAGATGACCACTGGTTTAAATAGCAATGCCAAGTCGGAACTTGATAAGTATCTTGCTGAAGATACAGAAGATCAAGAAATGAAGTTTGACATTCTTGCTTGGTGGAGGTCAAATGCATGCAGATTTCCAATATTGGCTCGCTTAGCACGTGATGTGCTTGCCATTCCCATCTCAACAGTAGCTTCAGAGTCGGCTTTCAGCACAAGTGGACGTATCTTAGATGATTTTCGTACCTCCCTTACTCCTTTCATGTTGGAAGCTCTAGTTTGTGCACAAGATTGGCTTAGAAGAGGTACTCCTATTGACATCCAGGAGAGTATGGAGGAACTTGCTGTGATTGAAAAGGGTAATTTTTTTGTCTCATTTCTATGTATTTGCACTTCTGTTCTCAAATCATGTCATTATATTTACTTTACATTGCTCACTGTATTTATTATAGAACTGATTGAAGAATTTGGTGGCCTACACATCGCAAAAGGAAAAGGTGTTGCATCCACTTCCACAACTGGTCCACGAAGCACAACAAACTCCAGCGCTGGAACATCGTCTTAGCTGCTGATTTGTACCTGTCAAGTTGTTGAAAGTACTTCTAATTATGTACATGCAATGTGCATGTGCACTGTAAGCTAGCTTATGTTGAAGACGTTGAAGACTTATGTTGTGCATGTCGCTGGTTCCTAAGTTGTGCATCTTTATGTCAGTAGTACTTTTATCATGTTTCTTGTGATAGTTGTTAAATGGATATTATTATTATCTTGTTTGCTGCTGAAATTTAGCTGAAATGCTGTCGAAATCTGAAAGATTTGCTGTCGAAATCTGTCGTTTTTTGCTTTGTTCTGAACTTTGGGTAATTCGGGAATTCCCGATCCCGATCCCGAATTGTCGGGATCCCGAAATGTCGGGTATCAGTTTTTCTGATGAAAACTCGGGAGTCATTTTCTGAATCCCGAAATTTTCATTTCCCGAATTTCCCGTCCCGAATTTTCGGGAATTCCCGAACGCCCGGCCTGCCGCCTCCTCTTCCTTCTCCTCCTCCGCCGTAGCCATCCGCGAGTCTTCTCCCTGCCACGAGCTCCTCATCCCATCTCCCTCCCGCCCCTCACCTGCTGACGCTCGTTGTCGGCGTTTTCCCCACTCGCCTCCTCCCCGATGTGCTCGCATCTCCACGCCGCGGTCGACTCGAGCTCCATTAACATCTCCGGCCAGAGCCACCACTCCTCCGGCAGAGGGGGAGGGCACAGATCCTGCTCCTGCCGCAGCGGATGGGGGCGGCGCTAACACGTGCAGCGGAGGCCAGCAGCGTGGGAAGCCGTTCGCAAGTCAAGCTGCAGCGGGAGCCGCCGGCGACGACGCCGTCCAGCAGCTCGCCGGCCTCCGGGACCAAGGTACGCTAGCGTCACCGATACTCTGTCTCCTCTCCTTCTACATAGTCTGTTGTCTGTCGGTCTCTAAAAATTCTGTTTGTTTCTTCTTTCTAGGCCTCCTGAGAGCTGCCCTAATATAAATTTGCACATTCATGCAGACCATCAAGTGGATCTGCCTGCAGCTCTGGACATGGATTTTATCCGTAAGGGAAGGATTTTAAAGTTAAACTCTCATCTTTGTTTTCTTTTCAGTGTGTGGTTCCCTTCCATAGTATCTACACCTGAACTCTCAGATTCTCAAATGAAAAGATACACATTCAGGTGCTTCCATTGAAGAGAACTCGTCATTTTTCCTAATGCATCCTCTTGGTAAATTAAACTAGACTATTACCATCTCCATATGTAAAAGTAAGTGTGTGCTAATGAATCTATTATGATTAATCCTGTTGTAATTCAAGCATCATAATTACAGTCTGATGTACATACTCTTAGATGAATATGGATGGAATTTGGAAACCTATTTCTCATTACTAATTTGTTGTTCGTGTAGATTATCTATAGGCCTTATTAGAATTAGACTCAGTGCAGGTTTATTTATGTTCCAGCAAAAACTATTCTTCCAACTATGTCATGCCATTTTTTATTTTCATACATGAACGACTATTGTTCATCTAGCTGTTTGCAACATGTTCAGAAATATGGCTTATGCTTATGTCGCCCACATGTTTTGATTGGACAAGGATACCATGATACATTTCCAAACAGGCCTTTATATCCATTTTTTCTCATCTTTTGTTGCTTTATTTTCCAAGCAGCTCTTGCGTCGGAGCGGTCATATTATGAATTTCCTATCTCTGTATACACATATGGTAATGCATTTTATTGGTAAGTTGAACGAATCATCATTTCCTAATTGCCTTTTGCGTATTCTGACACCATACTCGGTAATCTAATATCTTTCTCCATGGGTGGATTTCTAATCTGTCGCCATTGATGGGAGCGGTGAGCTCAGCGAGGACGTCCTGCAGCAGCGCCTGCAGAGCATCGCGTGACAGCGTGAGGAGCTGCAGCAGGTTGAGATCGACCTCCGTGCACAGGCCATCGCTCATCCGCAAATCATTGAGGTGCAGTGCAGATTCGTGTGGAGGTTGCCAAGGATCATGCTGTAGCAGCTAAAGAGCTCAAGGTCATGTTGTTTCCCTTTTATGGGCATTGCTTTGTTTCTGACATTGAATGTTAATTATTTATCTTGAGTTCTTGGACTCATATGTACCACACCTCGATTTATTTGTTAAATTTTTCTTTAAAATTTATATATGGTTGTCATAATCTTGCTTCAAAATTTGAATGGCCTGGGTTGGTTGAGATTTGTTCATGTGTCCTTGTTTATTGTGGATTCATGGTATAATAATGTAGTTGCACATCTGCATAATTGCATTCATGATTTACTGACCAAATTTCTTTGTAGTAATTCATGATCTGCATCTAGAAAAAAGTTATGAATATTTTTCCTTGCCCATTAGATTTACATGTTTGCCAAAATATATCTGCAGATCGTGGTATCTGCCCCATTTGAACCAAACAGATGCCACTCTTCAGCTTAGATTTCTAGATATAGACTATATATTTATCCAGTTTAAATAACAAATGGCTTATGTACTTCCTTTTGGTAAAATGAGATTTATTTAATGATGACATTTAACTACTTTTTCAGTCTTGTTTTTTTTTCTGATATAAGGTGGTCTTAGGAAAGAAGTCCAACAACTTGAGCTAGGCACCAGGCACAAGAAAGAAAAGTATTGGACATCCCCAAACCGTTGCTATATGTGAGACTGCATTGTGCTTTTTAACAGATAGGCACACTGCTACTTTTAACGGATAGACACACAGAATTTCTGCTATATGTGAGACTGCATTATATGTAACCATCCTGCCATTCCAGCGAGTTATTTGAAGTATGGTTACTAAAAAAGAGTTGGTACTACCGATAAGCTAGCCAGTTAACTATAGAAAACTTACTTGTTGAACGTATACTTTTAGGAGCAAAACTCATTATTTAGTGTCTGATTTTCTACCAGATTCACATGATGTAGTCAAGGTTGGTAAACTTTCACACAGTATAAAATATCAGCATTTACCAAAAAAAAGTTTGACATGCAGATTCCAAGGGTGCTTTTCATACTGTACTGCTTACAAACTTGATTAGCTTGCATGCATGTATTTACCTCATATCACATCATTTCTTTGTTGCTTCTTTCGACGTTTGTGGTTCATTGCATTTTTTTACATGGTTTAGTTTTGCCATGCATAACCCTAACTATGCTTTTCAAACGATATTGTCTACAAATTTTATCAGCTTATATATGTCTGTATTTGCCTCACATCATTTCATTCTAGATTAATTTTCCTACCATTATATGATAGACTTTCACTTTTCTGAAATGGTGTTCTTTGATGCTTATTTCTACATTATTGGTCAATAGCATTTTCTTCACATAGCTGCTATGATTTCCAGAACAATGAACTCATACAAAAGGATGTAATTCCTTTTCATTATGCATTGCAGCCAAGATGTCAAAATCAGTACCTTCGCTGATCAGCAGTTAGGAAAGACAAACGAACTCAAGGACAGTATACGCCAAATCAGGTCCCTAAGATGTGTCTTTTGCTTTTGTTACCCTCTAATGTAAATTAGTTTGTAAGGCGCCTATATATTAATCTGTCCTGCCTATTTCTGTACAAATATAACGCTGCCGACCAGCAGCTTATGACACATATTTTTTGGTATGTTTGCATGTATAGTTAAAGTAATGACTTGCCACTTGCATAATATTTATTGTTTTTGGCTTTATTTCACACACAAGTCAACAAAAATTGTAGGAAAAGAAAATATATACAACTTCTGCATGCCAATCATAGCATTTGACTTAATTTGCAACTTATTACCTACATCATATATAAAGGCTCGCACGATTCACGCCACATCCTATGTCCATGTCACGTGGTAATTCTCGCCCGTTTGATGAGCGAGTTGAATAGCCTAGATTTCGTCGAATGCGCGTAGAACTGTTCACGTTCACCATTTATTTTTGTCCAATGGTCAGCCGCCACGTTGCCTGTTCATGTCCTTGACTCCACCCGGTTGACCCGGTCTTCTCCTCTTGCCCCCTTCTCGTTGGATCGTGTTCGTTTCCATAGAATGGATAGTCTTAACCCACGCGGCCCGACATTGCCGCCACCGATTCGTTGTCGGTGGTACCACCCGCCCCTCCACCTCCTCGCCGTCATGAAACACCGGCCTCGATCTCCTCCCGAAATGGGAGTCGCGGGAGCTGAGCCCACAGACGAAACCCTAGCTGTTGCGACCGCCTATAGCCTAATCAAAAAATCCCAAACCCTAAACCGAATTATAAAAAACAAAATATGACTCTACCATCAATACATACATGATAGCTGAAAACCATATGAGCAGTAATGATAATCAAATCAACCGCAATTCCTCTTCTCTACCGGTTCAAAAAAAATCCTCTTCTCTCCAAGTCCACCATATCTAATTCTTTTAAAAATTGCAATCTAAGTCCTCATATACATAAAAACAGAAAAATACAACTAAACATCAGACGCGCAGCAACGCGCGCCTATCCTTGTAGTATTTACCTATTTGCAGTACATCTGTTTGACAAATGAGGATTCAGCGATCCATGGAATTTTGTCAGCCATTTTCACGCTTTGTGTTGTAAGACATGCTTTACTGACTATTCCTCTTATGCTGATTTAGCAAGCGATTAGCAGTACGAAAGGCGGGTGGGGTGTAACAAGTAAGTGTACCTGATGTATGTTGCTAGCACAAGAGATATCAAATCGTTGTTCCCAAGCAAAGCAGGCTTTAAGAACCTGAAATGCAGAAAATCCCAATTGTACTAAGATGGAAGTGATAGCTCCATGAAAGAATTAGGAATGTACAATCCTAATCTTGCATAAAAAACGTAGAGAATTAATGTATAAAGGTGCAAAGTAACACCTTGAGGAAAACGAAGCGCATCTGAAGTTAACAGTGTGCATTTGCTCTTTACTAGATGAATGTGATTGTTCATGTTTCTAGCTTTTGGGTATACAAAACAACAGATTCCATGTCTTACAACTCCTTCACAGCTTTAGTAGCAGTATCAGAATCTTCAGTTTGCCTGAAACATTTTCATTGCATGAAATATGTAGCCATTGACTGACAGAGAACCAAAATATAAAGCAAATCAAACAGAGAGTTCCTGTACCATCTTTTGTTTCCTTGATTCCGTACATAGGTTGTATGTACAGACTGTTAGACTGCAAACTCTTGTGCTATGTTTGGTTGCACTGAATTGAGGCTCGAAATTGGAATTGAGGTCCAAATCGCCGAATTCTGTTGTTTGGTTGCGCTCGGTATTGGATCTTGGAATCGTCGGACCAATTCCAAGGGCAACCCCCACGCGCCTAACTTACCTGGGTACCAATTCAGAGGGTCAGACCTCTGTATTGCCTCTGAATTGGAGAGGAACAACTCGCTCCGCCTCGCTCCGCCTCGCTCCGCCTCGCTCCTGGCCTCTCTCCTCCGGCTCCAGAAAGAAGAAGCCCTCCGCTTCCGCCGCCACCAGCACCGGCACCACCGCCAAATCACCTCCGGCCGCAGCCGAGCAGAAGGGCATGTCATAAGGCAAGGCGGAGTCTTATGACCTGGGATGTCATAAGTCAAGGACTGGTTCCTCCGCCGCACCCCCCCCGCAGCCAACGGGGCGGCGCAGCATCGGTGCGCTGCGGTCGTGCCCCCGCGCGGGCACGCGTCGTCTTCCACAGCAACCGCGTCGCCTGCCTTCTCCAGCTCCGCCTCGTGGGCCACCTCCGCCCTGGGTCGTGCCGTCCCTGTCCGCCCTGGGACACGCCGTCCCGTCTGACCTGGTCGACGCCAACGAACGAAGGCGGCACTGCTTCCTCCTGGTCTAGATCCAACTCATTTTTTTGTTCATCTCAAAATAAAACATGTTATTATGTGAAAAATATTATTGAAACATTCTCATGTACATGTTTATTTTCATTCATATTACACAATATATATTGTTCAAAGCAAAAAAATCAATTCCACACAATGTGCATCCAAACAGGTTTTAGAATTCCATTGCTCTTTTGATTCTGCAAACGAATACCATGCTCATCCAAACAACAATTATGGTATTCCATTGAATTGGTTGATTTTGTATTCCATTGCTAATTCAATTCGGAGCTCAATTCAGTGCATCCAAACATAGCATTGGGGTTTGCCTTAAGACCTGAACCTTCATTTCAATTGCAACATAACTATTGCGTACGATTCCCATCTCCTCTAGATCTGATGGATTTGCCCGGCGTTAACCCGACGGAATGGAGGAGGAGAGGTCTCTCACCTGCTCTAGTGTTATCTTCGTTTATGAGTCACTTGGAGGCTTACATCCCTGTTTTTCCAAAGCCTTGCGTTTGATTGCATTGAAAGAATGGATATATTTTTACAGAAATGTGATGCTCAAAAGGATTCCCACGCACTGGGGTACACAGACGGAACACAACTACTCTACTGGTATTGGGAAGATCATACGCAACCCTGATGCGTCAGCCTTAAACCAGGCCATGGCCTCGTCCTGGACGAGCACGAGCTGCAGGAGGAAGGGGATGTCGGGAGAGGCTCCATAGAAATTGCAGTCATTCATGTGCTTCCAAAGAAGCCACGCCGAGAGGATAACAATAGAGGCCGTTCCTTTGAACTGGCTGGCACTCAACTACTGAAGCTCCTTTGTGCAGGGTAGTGGAGCGCACCCATGCACCTATCAAAATCAAATTGGTTCAACTTACGAACATGAGCCAATGATCTTTCGGCACTGTAAAAATAATATTTAAAAGTTAACTACAGTAAAAAGGATCATCTGGCAGGATGGGCCAACAAACCAAATAAACTATGATGATTACTTATGCTCCACACAAAAAAATTGTACCTGATGATGATAACTCGTCCATTTCCGCATCTGAATCTGATGAGTAGTCATCCATACAACAACCGTCAAGGGTAATAGAATATCCGTTCTCGTAACCACCTCTACGAGGATGTTTTAGGTAAACTGTACATTCACTGTCGCATTGAGAGCACCGGCCTTCCACGATTACAGGATACACATTAGAAAAACAATGCAATTTGATATGATAAATGAACAAAAAGACATAGGGGTTTAAATTGTACTAGCTAATTTAAAAAATATATCAATCAAAATATACGGCTATCCCATAATACTTGCCCAAGGAAAACAAAAACTGGTGTTAAAGAATGCATACCATTATCACTTGCCTCCAATGGGCAGCAGAAATAGTACATGGCACCAAACAACTGCTTCACTTCCGCAAAGTAAAGTTTTGATGTCCAAATATCAGAATTTCTGAGTTTTGTCCGCATGGTGAAATTGAAGTGCTGATATATCTTCCCATCATCATGAGCCTGGACTGTGGAACAGTGACACCAAAGTTCTCCAAACTTGTGCTCGATGTCCTTAAAAAAGAACCGAGTAAGGAACCAGACCTAACTTTTATTGAACAACCAAAAACATAAGCAATGGGTTATCCAAACCTCAGGACTATGAATCTGAATGTTTCTTCTGAATGCAAGCAAGCATTCCTCACGCATACGCTCCATCTCATTTTCATGAGCTCCTTTGTATGTAACTCTCTTCTTCATTATATAGTACTCCGTTGCTTCCACATCAGGCAAAGGATAACGTGACCCAATCAAAGGACGGAATAGTGTCACTGAACGGGGGACTGGACGAGTTATGTTGTACCTAGTTTCGATTGAGTTACTCAAGAATTAGACCATGCACCGTTAAATAAAATGATAAGCTCAATAGATTAAAGTGTATTCTTGAAAATCAATCATTTAAAGAGATAATATTACCTAGGGCACGTTGAGCTTTTGCAACTACTCACAATATTGTCCCGACTGTGACATGACGGGTGATTATCTTGATCGGACATAGACTCCTCCCCAGCCAGATGCATGCATTCTAAACATGCCTTATTAAGAGAACCTATACCCCAATTTGGAGGATTTGCATCATTTTTAGGAGAAGTCGTCTTCTCAGTGGAACAAATATCCTCCTCGTCCACCTCCAAATCCAATTTCTCGAACCTATATAGACCATTCAAATATTTACAAAGATGATACTGATCATTACACTAGTCCAATTTGAAATTGATTTAGCAGCAAAATGGCTCAGTTACCAGAAACGTGATATGAAGACTAAACAAGATCCACACGTGAAACGAGGGGGCAACCGAAGCATGAAAATAATCCTTACATTTGGGACATCCAGAGGGATGACTCGTCGTTTTCGTGCAGGCCACCGACATCCATGGTTGAATCCTTCTCGAATTCCACTGCACAGGCGATTGGGATGCCAATGCCTGGTGAGCACCAACCTGTGTAGATCTGTTCTGTTGACCCGCAGACAAGAGCATGATCAACAATGCACTTGTTAGTCCCTATCAAACGTAAATGGTAAAATGCAAATTTGTAAATAAAACGGAAGATTATTTCCCATAGAAAATCTAGACGGAGAAGAACACATGATTTGCGGCGAGTGCAGCGTGACCCCTAAATCAAGGCAAATTGGTCATCTGGGAAAGTTCAGACCGTGATTGATGGCAGAAGGGACGCAGACAAAACAATGCGCACTTTCTTTTTCTTGCCGAAGGTCCTTTCCCCAACAGATACTGCCGCCGCCTGCAGGTGTGGGGGACAAGAGAAGAGCTCGTGCGCAAATTTGGTGGTGTGGAGGAGGGGTGGGGCGGAGTTAGACCTAGATGCTGGAGCGCCGGTGAGCGAGGGGAGGGGAATCGCCGAGCTGAGACTCCGGGACGGCGGGACCCTACTACCAGACGGGTTTGTTGTTAACTCTTCTCTTCAGACTTCAGAGGAAGAAGAAGGCCAGCCACTGAATTGTGGATCTATGACCCAACATTGCACCAGAGCGGGCCATGGCCCATGGGCTTGGAGAAGGTCTACGACGACCTTTTGAATTATTCTTTTAGATGACATATTTTTTTACTCCCTCTGAACTGTCAGACAGAAAACATCTATGCACGCACAATCATATTGTGCTGATGGCGACAATTTTTCGGATCAGAGGCAGTAGGAAATTTGAGTGAAAACCATATATAAATGACATGAAACCCACTCCAACCAACGCAACAAACACATCGACACCAACCCACCACCGAAAGAGCCAAATATGGCATGAACTGGACAAAGGATTAAAAAGATCTTGGCAAGCTTTCAAAGCACGGAAGATAAACGCCATGCACCACTCCTCAAATGCTAACTAACCCACCGCGTAATGGAAGAAACAGAAAACATATGATGGGAGGAGCATGTTTGGGCCACATTGTCGATGGTTAAAAGTTAAAATATGTCTCTAAAACCCTTGTGGCGCCTAGTACTCAAACTCCATGCATATTACTGTGCCACCAAAGGTGCTCCGCGTTGCTACCAACGGGGTTCGTGTTTGGGGATTTCATTGCGGCAACGGAGATTTTGCTACATAGTCATAATTATTTTTTCTGTATTGTTGTTCTAGAAATACTAGTGTTTTTTTTGTATGTTTTGAACACACTACCGGACAAAATGCTTCAAAGATTCTTCAATGGCATAATTTTTTTGCTACGAGGTATCGCCACAATTTTTTTGTTCGGTGTGGGTTCTTTTCTTCTATTTGCAGTTGATTTTTTTTGGCTTTAACGAAACAAAAGCAGACAAGTTTCCGCTTCAATACATCATTTGTAGGATTTTGTAGGGAAATATGCCACGCGGGACGCTCAGCAGGCGCCGAGTGACAAAATAAGACTTCTAGTATCAACCAAGGTATACGAAAGGTATACGAGTACGAGTGAGCATGAATCAGATTCTTCAATGGCATAATTTTTTTGCTACGAGGTATCGCCACAATTTTTTTGTTCGGTGTGGGTTCTTTTCTTCTATTTGCAGTCGATTTTTTTTGGCTTTAACGAAACAAAAGCAGACAAGTTTTCGCTTCAATACATCATTTGTAGGATTTTGTAGGGAAATATGCCACGCGGGACGCTCAGCAGGCGTCGAGTGACAAAATAAGACTTCTAGTACCAACCAAGGTATACGAAAGGTATACGAGTACGAGTGAGCATGAATCGCATGGTTAAATTGAGGAACACACCTGGTCGTATGCACAATGAGTAGATCAACCCCTAGTTTAAAAAACCGGACCAGCGGTTGAACCGGAAAAAACCGGAACCGAGAGCCTCTCCGGTCTGTTAAGCGGACAAGACCGCCCCCGCTAGCGGACCGGATAAAACCGGGAAAACCGGCCGGTTTTGGGGAAACCGGTGAACCAACGGTTGGATGCGAACCACCCGGTTCAATGTCAGTTCCGCAATTACCCCTCATTTGAATTGTTTTTGTGTAAAAAATGGAGGGGCAAACTTGTAAATCGAAGAAAACCTAGGTTTTCTCTCGTTTCCACTCGTTTTCTCACACTCTCCCTCTCTTCTCTGTGAGCCGCCGCCGCAACTGAGTCAAGGATCGACGCGGCGTGGCCATGGCCATGGCCGCCGCTTGAGAAGCTCTGCTCCGCCTCCACGCCTCCACCAGTACACCTCCAGAGTCCAGGATCCATCCTCTCCACGCCTCCACGGGGCCGCCGCCCGCCGATCGCCATCCTGCAACAGGCGCACCACACCGTAGCCGTCCAGATCACCGTCGCCGGCGGCCGGCCGTGTCGCACAGATCAGGTGAGACACTGAGACTCCAGCAGTACTCCGTCGCTCCACTATCTAGCTCTTCCTCCTCTTGTTGCTTGTATTTGATGTTGTATATCTTGTATGCAGTGGTAAATGGATTCGTCAGATACTCCTCAGAGTCACGGTCAGACTGATGGCACGGCATCACAAGAGAATGACTCTACGCAGATGCATGAAGGGGTTACGGTGCAGAAAACAATAATTTTCTAGCGAGCGAAACCCTAACTAGCCAGGATCTATCTATCTAGTACATGCGATAACGGTGGCGGAACGGGTTACATTACCTCCATGTAGACCGATAGCGGGGATTACGCTCCCGCACAAGCGTTGACGAAGAAGTCGTACGTAGCCGACCTCGAGGTCGCGGAGAACTTGCCGCGATGTCGGAGTCGATGACGCCGGGGTGTCGACGATGATCTGCGTCGACGGGCGTCGGGCGGAAGAAGGCAGAGCGCCAGCACCAGGGCTGGTGCGCCGGCAGCAGAGGGGGGAGGCGCGGCGGCTGCAGGGGGCGAGACGACGTCGCCCAAGCTCCTCAATAGAGTAGCCTCCGAGCACTCGCAAACATACGGAGCCTAGCGACAACTCCCGGTCATTCAGATCCAGCTGAAATCGCAGAGTAGATCTTATCTGGAATCCCGCAGAGCAACGACGCTCTGCGGTATGGCTTAGGTGGAGAGAGACCCCCTTCCTCAGCTCGGCGCGGCTCCAACTTGGGAACCACGGGATCGAGAGAGAAATTGGGAATTAATTGAATTTCCTATGAATTAAATCAATTAATATGCCTTGCTATATAAAGGGGGAAGGGGGTGTGCCAACCCCCTTGGCTCCCCCATGTGGGACTAAAGGACGAGAGGGGAGGGGGGTTCGGCCGAACCCCCTTGGGCCTCTCCCTCTTCTAGTCCAATTCGGACTAGGGGGGCTTGAGGCCCCCTTGCTTGGTGCGCCACCCCCTCATGGGCCCTCTTTGGGCCCATTTAGGTGGGAGCCCCCTTTTTCCTTTATTTAATTAATATTAAATTAATATAAAAATCCCATTAATTCATAATTAATATATTTATATATAATTCAATATCCCATGACTCCAAAACTATTTCGGAACCACCCGAACAACTTTCGGACATTCTCGGAACCCTTCCATAGCTCCCCGGAACTCCTTCCGGACCACCGGAACTCTTTCCGGATCATTTCTTTCTCTCCAATAAAAACCTATAAAATTCCAGAACCTATCTCCTAGCGTCGCTAAGACCTTAAGTTTGTTACGCTACGGTTCGGGAACACTCCAGACATGGTCGAGACACTCCGCTCACCAATGATCGTCAGGGATACCTGGGAATATATGACGACCCCAGTGCATTCCACGAATATCGTCGTTGAACCATAAATATGATATTCATTCCCTTTGTCTCTGCGATACTACCTTGTCCGAGATATGATCGTAGACACACCGATGCCTTTGCTGTATCTCGTTACCGACGAAGGTTATTAACTCGTCTGTGATATTACCATCTCCATGACCTAGTCACAAGCTGCGCAGCTATATAGATGCAATATCACCGAGTGGGCCCAGAGTATCTTTCCATTACAAGAATGAACAAATCCCACTCTTGATCCTTACGTCTTGATGCTCTTTCGGAATACCCAAGATGGACACCGTTATTGTCATGCTATATAAGACACAACGTTTGATGCTCTCAAAGCATCCCTACGAAGCATTAATAAGTACGGTCTCACGGTCTAAGAAATAAGCTATCATACTCTTATCTATTGAAAATGACAAACATCGTAATACGATCTTATTGCAATACTTTGCGTATCTCCACCACCTTATTCAACTAACAAGATGACCCCATTGTCAACCGACGTCATTGTCCTTGATCGGGAATCTCGATCAACTGTTGCCCAGTGGACTAGCTCATATAGAGGCTTGCTAGGGACCTGGTTGTCTATGTATCACACGTGTATTAATAATTCCGATTAATACAGTTATAGCATAATACACAAACCTACTATAAACTCATGAGATAACACAATAAATACTACTTATTTATTTGCCTCTAGGGCATATCTCCTTCAGTCTCCCACTTGCACTAGAGTACAAATAAACTAGCCGCATTTTACTTTATCAGAATCCCTTATCAAATAAGAATCATTTGATAATGCTTGCTCGTGGAAAAGTGTTACTGCACAATCCATGATTGTACATGCTTTTGTGATTCACTGGCATCAACTTGTTTGATATCACCATGTTGTCTAACAACATATATGCAAATACCGTAACTAAGTGAGACTTCTGCTTCCCAGCGCTTACTCTGATTATACTAACCAGATAACTGCCCTGAAAAACACACTCAGCCATGCAGAGCCCCTTGTAACAATTACAAACTCGCGATATCTACATACTTTCACACCAATGTAGAAAACTTGACATTCAAATGTCAATCCCTTAACTAACGCACTTCTACTTCTAGTAAATTCCAAATTTACTTTCATAACTGCTCTTATTCCAAGAACATCGGTTATATTTCATCGAGCAGATAATATGGTTTCTGTATGATGTCTAATATTACATAATAGACCCACATATCATACAACCATTACTTTCATGCATCATTACTCTTAATGATCAATTGGATTCCAAAAGACCATCCTTTTGATTCTATTCTGACTCCTCAGATATAATCCAAAGCAACTCGACTAACTATTTAAAATTCCCGTTCTATTTCAAAATAGACACTGACTTTCAAATAGTTTCTCAACTTCATCCTATTCTATTGGTACAGTTTCACAATGTGTTAACTACACAAGATGAATTCGACTCCCACTCAAAATATGTTTCCACATATTTGACAACCCGAGCTCCCACTCAAAAACGTGTCATCCACATATTTGAGTTCCTGAGCTCCCACTCAAAATATGTTCTTCACATATTTCACCTGAGTGAACCAACTATGACTCCCACTTAAAACGACATTTTGGTAAAACCAAAATCATTGATCTGCTATCAATTCAAATTTAATACAAACTACAGTATTACATTAATACAAATCCCTCAGACTTCAAGCATGTCTACATAAATGTAGTCAACAAATTTGATCTTGTGCAAGACACATTTCTTGACAAGACATGCTCCCGCGTCTTTCTTATAGTCACATTTTCATATAACACTTTATATGACGATTAAACAATCTTATTCCTCTAATAAGAATTGCAGCAACAATTACTCTCTTAATCCTTTTAAACGTAACTTGGATTTCCAGGCTGAAGAGCCTTTGTTCGTATTCCGATACTTTCTCAACTTTCTTTGTATTCATAAAGTGCACCTCGATCTGTCAACAAGATCTGAAATACTTAATACAGTGTTGTGACCCGACAGCAATATTAAATATAACAGCACCTTATTCAGAAGTTTCTTTCATGAAAATATTATGATCTTTATGAAGAGGATTGCAAGCAGAAAACAATTTTCTAGTCTCCCTCACTCTTAATCACTAAACTTTCATTAGCAGACATATACTCTTTGGAACATCTTCCAACTTAAGTCTGACACTTTATTCTAAACTTCTAATTTCATAAACCATAATTCGAAAAGTCATCTTTTCTCGGAATTAAATAGACAACAAACTGAACTTTGTTTCTTTTTGGTTTTGGAATACACTCTCATCCAATGCGAGCAATCTACAAAGAACCACTCATGTATATTCCGAATTATCGCATAATCATATACATGTCGACACTATGTCGATCCTACGAATTCTCGTTGAGAAAAATATCTATTTTCTAAAGTGGATATCGACTATAATGTTTCGAACGTATTAGGAGATTCTAAGACTGATTCTGACAGACCACACTTTATTTAAAATAGAGCATGATTATAATTCCCCACATATCACTATATATGACATTATAATTTTGTGAAGCAAATTTCCACAAGTCTCTTGCGCTGAAATCATAATTCAAAAACACTGTCCTTTGATCAAATTCTGTGAATACAATGTTCACTAATCTTTCTTCTGAAAAACCCCATTTGATCTATTATCAAATTAATTTCAGACTCCATAATTTATCGGGCAAATACTCCTATTTACCAAAATCATGGAACAATTCGGATCATGCAATAACACCATTGATTTAAAAAATGACTCTCAATCAATTCCTCTAGTATTGCAACTTCAATACTGCATTTCAAACTTAATCAATTTTGGCACTCGAGATACTTAAATGGACCAAAATTATCCATTACTTCTTTCATTGCCTTTATGACTAAATTCGATGGCGTTTGTTCTTTGGACACATAATTTTATCATTCCCGCTATTACAAATGTATATCATACGCATAATGTAATTGAGATGTGATGCAAATTACTCATAACATGAAACAACTGCTTTGTTCCATAACATAAAACAACTGATGTGTTTTATATGAATAATCATGTCTTGTAACATTCAAGACACCAAACTAGATCACATTCTCACTATTACAAAATGTCTTATCAAAAACTATTGATGATAACTAATATGATATCTCGATGGCGTGAGCACTACTGGCCATTAACTTGCCATCACTTGTGCACTGTCACGTCACCCTTCGCCACATACTTGTGATAATCAGGGACTGTTTCACAAACAGAACAATTATCAAACACTTTTCATCAAGTATGAGAAGAATACATTTATATCTTCGTATATCAAATATACCCATAGCGTCGAAGAACTCTTCTTCGATGAATCAACTTTTAGAGATTTGAACTTGTTCACGAACGTGAAGAAGCTCACCGTGTCTCTATAGCATATTCACGCACATGCTATTCACAGCTAGGAGGTAAAGCACAATCTCTATTGCACTGGAGTTCGCTATCTAGAAATCGTAGATATTCGTAAGCCTGAAGTAGATGTCACACAACTTCTTCAACTGAGTCTCCAGACAGGTATGCTCCTATGTGAATGGTCCGGAACTTTCTAAGCTGTCTGAACTGCTCAAGACTCAATTCATCTTTGAAGTGACCTCTGATCGCATCAATCACGACATATGGCTCCATGTGTTGAAACAACTTTCAACTCAGGTGCTAGGCATACGCTCATGACGATCGTCATTTCCATGAACATGTCATGATGCTTACGGAACTCATCATCTCGCTCCTTGCCATCAGAATCATCTGGTCTAACTCCTAACTAATGTTCTAGCACATATAGGATGTTTGTTGTGTTTGGAGAATGTTTCTAAAACCAATGCACCAGCTGATGAAGTTGGACCCGTCGGCTTCCAAGGTAGAATCCGAGCTCTTGAAGAAGTAACCGAAGCGTAGTTCCGTAGTCTCCAGATGTGATCGCAAAAGAGGTAAGATAAGTTTATAATATATAGGTGAGTTTTAGTTCTATAATCTCATTATCAAAAACACACCACACCAAGATTATTATCCCTAAAAATAATAATGGCGATTACACGACCCTCATCCACCACACTACCCCCGATCATCACGGCCGGCAGCACAGCTTCAAAGGTGGACATAACATGTCGATCACAACAACTCTGTGACTCGTGCTCGATCTTTCGATCTTCCCGTGTTTCGAGGCCATACCTCTGAGTATGCTAGGCTCGCCAATCAAACCTCGAAGACCCTGCGCGTGCAACATGGCTTACACCCACTGTATGCGAACGACGAGATGTGTGACACCCGATCATCACGGCCTGCCTCATAACGTAGAACTTTCTTGGTGGTGCGCAACGAGGGAGAACACAATTTTGGTATTTGTTAGGGATCATCCTATTTATGATGCTACCGTTGTATATCTAGCATATAAGCAATCAATAGGATGCACCCACAACAGCACACAATAATGATGCAATGAAGTGCGATGCGACATGGTCGATGCACCTGGACCTTCATGGCGCCATGTGCCTGGCCCCCGGCGCCCCGGCATGACTCCGAGTCTACAGAGCCCTCTATTGCCTCCGACAGTACGAGTAATATCAAAACTTACCGTAACCATGTCACATAAAATAACGCCTCTGCAAAACAAAGTTAGATGCCTCTAGCTTTATCTAGTTTTGCAAGTTTTACGTGGCATATAGGCTTATTCGTAAGAGAATCGCTTCCCTACCTACGAACTTTGTACCACAACGTCGATCGTATAATTGCATGTTTAAGCATCCCTTTCGGGCCCTCCATTGAAAATGCTTTGCCGACTAGAGAGAGAGAAACAGACACCCGCCAGCCACAGGTACGGTGCAAGCCGTATGTCAGTAGTGGAACCAGTCTCGCGTAAGCGTACGCGTAAAGTCGGTCCGGGCCGCTTCATCAACTCAATACCGAAGGCATCGCAAGTGCACGCTAGAGGGTAGCAAATATAAGAAAGACGCCCTCATTCAACATGAGTTCTAACCGTACCAGCAGTACTACGCATAGATCGGCTCTGATACCACTGAAGGGGTTACGGTGCAGAAAACAATAATTTTCTAGCGAGCGAAACCCTAACTAGCCAGGATCTATCTATCTGGTACATGCGATAACGGTGGCGGAACGGGTTACATTACCTCCATGTAGACCGATAGCGGGGATTACGCTCCCGCACAAGCGTTGACGATGAAGTCGTACGTAGCCGACCTCGAGGTCGCGGAGAACTTGCCGCGATGTCGGAGTCGATGACGCCGGGGTGTCGACGATGATCTGCGTCGACGGGCGTCGGGCGGAAGAAGGCAGAGCGCTAGCACCAGGGCTGGTGCGCCGGCAGCAGAGGGGGGAGGCGCGGCGGCTGCAGGGGGCGAGACGACGTCGCCCAAGATCCTCAATAGAGTAGCCTCCGAGCACTCGCAAACATACGGAGCCTAGCGACAACTCCCGGTCATTCAGATCCAGCTGAAATCGCAGGAGTAGATCTTATCTGGAATCCCGCAGAGCAACGGCGCTCTGCGGTATGGCTTAGGTGGAGAGAGACCCCCTTCCTCAGCTCGGCGCGGCTCCAACTTGGGAACCACGGGATCGAGAGAGAAATTGGGAATTAATTGAATTTCCTATGAATTAAATCAATTAATATGCCTTGCTATATAAAGGGGGAAGGGGGTGTGCCAACCCCCTTGGCTCCCCCATGTGGGACTAAAGGAAGAGAGGGGAGGGGGGGTTCGGCCGAACCCCCTTGGGCCTCTCCCTCTTCTAGTCCAATTCGGACTAGGGGGGCTTGAGGCCCCCTTGCTTGGTGCGCCACCCCCTCATGGGCCCTCTTTGGGCCCATTTAGGTGGGAGCCCCCTTTTTCCTTTATTTAATTAATATTAAATTAATATAAAAATCCCATTAATTCATAATTAATATATTTATATATAATTCAATATCCCATGACTCCGAAACTATTTCGGAACCACCCGAACAACTTTCGGACATTCTCGGAACCCTTCCATAGCTCCCCGGAACTCCTTCCGGACCACCGGAACTCTTTCCGGATCATTTCTTTCTCTCCAATAAAAACCTATAAAATTCCAGAACCTATCTCCTAGCGTCGCTAAGACCTTAAGTTTGTTACGCTACGGTTCGGGAACACTCCAGACATGGTCGAGACACTCCGCTCACCAATGATCGTCAGGGATACCTGGAAATATATGACGACCCCTGTGCATTCCACGAATATCGTCGTTGAACCATAAATATGATATTCATTCCCTTTGTCTCTGCGATACTACCTTGTCCGAGATATGATCGTAGACACACCGATGCCTTTGCTGTATCTCGTTACCGACGAAGGTTATTAACTCGTCTGTGATATTACCATCTCCATGACCTAGTCACAAGCTGCGCAGCTATATAGATGCAATATCACCGAGTGGGCCCAGAGTATCTTTCCATTACAAGAATGAACAAATCCCACTCTTGATCCTTACGTCTTGATGCTCTTTCGGAATACCCAAGATGGACACCGTTATTGTCATGCTATATAAGACACAACGTTTGATGCTCTCAAAGCATCCCTACGAAGCATTAATAAGTACGGTCTCACGGTCTAAGGAATAAGCTATCATACTCTTATCTATTGCAAATGACAAACATCGTAATACGATCTTATTGCAATACTTTGCGTATCTCCACCACCTTATTCAACTAACAAGATGACCCCATTGTCAACCGACGTCATTGTCCTTGATCGGGAATCTCGATCAACTGTTGCCCAATGGACTAGCTCATATAGAGGCTTGCTAGGGACCTGGTAGTCTATGTATCACACGTGTATTAATAATTCCGATTAATACAGTTATAGCATAATACACAAACCTACTATAAACTCATGAGATAACACAATAAATACTACTTATTTATTTGCCTCTAGGGCATATCTCCTTCAATGCATCCATCAAGAGCACGAGCGAAAACTGATCCAGCATGGGCACATGGTCTAGAATTGGAAGCTCTTGTTGATGGACAGAAGAAGAAATGGATTCGATGCATGTACTGCAATGAGTTGTTCAAAGGTGGCGGCATTCATCGTTTGAAGTTCCATTTGGCTGGAATAAAGGGTGAAGTGAAGGGATGCCACAAAGTTAGTGCCGAGGTTAGATATGAAATGGAGCAAAGTTTAGAGCTCTATGCAGGGAGGAAGAGGAAGGCTGTAACGTACCTGCACTTAAAATAAGGCAGATACCTGTGTATATTGCAAATCACTGGATCGATTCATTTGCACACACAGTTTACGATGTAATATCACAACAAAGCGTCAATTTTATTACATCGATGATCCAGAATTACAAAATATTCGATACAAGTTGCATAGCATAAAGCTAGCATTGAAAAAGTACACAGGGGAAATACAATAGCAGTGGGTCTCCAACAACTTCATGTTGCCACAGGCGAAAACATGTTGGTTGTAGACTCGAAACCTATAAACGAAACCTCACTCGTCATCTGAACAATCTGCAATAAGAAAAATATTGCAACAACGTGGGTCAGATTCCATTAAAAATGGAGTCTGGCAAGTGACACTATGGTGGACACTTAATGGAGTAACTCTATAGCCTATATGCATATTTGGCTGGTGGAGTTCAAGGCAAATTTGCATAAAGCCAATTTTTCCTACTCTTTTGAAAAAACTTTTCTTGAAATCAAGACGAGTATGGCATGAAAACCATAATCTCATCTTCCCTTGTTCACCCATCAAATTTTAACTTAGAAATTGGAATGTTGGGAGCCTCCGTTGAATCCTTGATCAGCTGCTCAGATTGTCCGTAACCGAGGACACGGCTAAGTACTTAGTTTTACACTCTGCAGAGGTTGTGCACTTTCACCACGAGACTCAAACAACCCTTCTGTCCTTGACCCTCATGTAGTGAAAAGGAAAGGAGAAGCCTGAGACGAGACCTTTGGAGAAAGGTCAAGGCAGAGCCATTATACCACGTGGTTGCACTGGAAGCATCTTCACTTGGAGAAACTTTGGTCCCTTTGTTCCTGGGTGGCCATCCTCAAGTGTACGTACTCAGGTTCACTCATCTAAATGAGCCTGGGTCTTAGCCAGGTGCACCCACCTAAATGAGCCTAAGCAGCCACTCAACTCTAACCTCCATCCTCTTGCCACATCCACCCAGAAGTTTCTTTAACTTAGTAGAAATTTAATTTCCACAAAACAACTTTAGCGTAGCGTCAATATTTCTACCAAGTTACCCATAGGATACTAGACACAACTAGTGTAAGGGATATAGTAGTTTCAGCATAGCAATACTATCCCACACATGCATATAAGAAAACACACTAAGTAATGCATAGAAGATACTTAGGAAATTTATGAAGGTGTGCCACTTGCCTTGGCAACAGGGAGAGCAGGAGTAACAGTTGCAAAAGCCTTCGTTTCTCTCCGAAATTTCTAACAAGTCAAACAAAGCCAATAAACATACAAACAAAATAACAATACAAAAATATGCTATGCATGATGTGCAAAATATTTTTAAGAACTAGAGATGCATGCATAAAATTTATTATTAAGTTAATGCATGGCAAGTGTGTTAGCCAAATATGACTAAGGACCAAGGTCATAAAATTAATTGCTATAAGCCAACTTGACTAAGTTGTAAGACTGCTCCTAGTCTTCATCATGTTTGATCTTGAATTCTTCAACTCCTTTGTAGTTGCCTTCATCTTCAATTAGCACTCTGACTTGGTCATAATCACTATGGACTTGGTCATAATCACTAAGGACTTGGTTTATGCCCAAAGTGAAAGAAGAATAGGATGGCGGAAAAAGATAAAGAAAAGATGTAATTTTTCTTCCAGGCTTCATCTCCAGACTTGTAACTTTCTCCGATGTCTTCATTGAATCATGTAGACTTGATGATTCTTCAGACTTGATGATTTGTATATCACCCGGGCTGGTCTTGGATATACCTTAGCCACCATTAAGTCTAAGAGAAAGAGAAGAAGAGAGAAAGACATGGAGAAATAAAGGGGGATGGTCTTCTTGCAGTTCCTCTTGATTTTCTTCTAAGTGTTTTTTGCTTCTTGGAGATGCCTTCGGAGTTTTTTTTTGTTTTTCTTGGCTAAGTCTTCATTGGCCTTCTAGTCTTCATATTAAGAATCTCAAGTGTCTAAATGCATAGCACTTTACCAAAACACTATGCTCAAAATAATCCTAACTTAGAGAAAATAAGGAAGAAGTTTTCCTCAGAGGAGTATAACTATACAATACAATATGCTATGCATGCAATGCAATTTATTTCTAAGGACAACACTTAACAAAATAAAACAACTAAGTCTTCTAGATGCTAAAATTTTCTAAGGAAAAGATTTAGCATCTTTAAGATGTTGAAATTTTTCTAACGAAGAGTGTTGTCGAAAAAAATAGTTGTCAAATATTTACTAAGGAAGAATTTATTTTGTTTAAAGAGGCAAAATATTTCTAAGTACATTTTAATACCTAAGTGGTCATAATATGACTAAGTACTTTATAATTCGAATAGATGATGAAAATAATTTTTAATCATTTTTTAATCATTAAACCAACACTTAAAAGTATTTAATCAATATTAACTATAAAATCATAGAAAATTATTCTATAAAAATTAGTAGAAAAATACTACTGCCAAAACTTAGACATTAAAATTTATAGCAAAAGAGTTTGATAAATTTTAAATTTCAAATTTGAAGTTATGTTCAAATTACCATTAATGCCACTTTTGAATTTCAAAAAAATTTAATTTGACAAAACATAAAAGTACTGATGCCAAAAGTTTCTACGTGTCATAAGCTTTCTAAAAATATTTTATTTGTAAAATTTGACCAACCTAATAAAAAGTAGTGATAGATTTAAATTTAATATTTTTCTGCAAAACTGTCGGTCTTCAGTTGACTGTTCGTGGGAATTGACTTGCTGACGTGGCAGGCTGACTGGGATTTGACTACGAATTTGACCAAAAATAAAGTTGCTCGGATGGAAAAACACTCTTAACGAAAGTTGTAGAGAATTACGTGCTCTTTCTAATTATCACAATTATAACATAATTGGATGAATTGTTTGGTCACAAATCTCAAAATACCTTTCTGGTCCGAAACTTCAAACGCGAATATCTCTCAGCTCGCTGAACCAAAAGAGGTGAGTCTTGGGGCAAAAGAAAGGTCTTGATCAGAGGAACAACTTTCGTATTGTCGTCCCAAACTTTTGAGATGGTTTGGTTACTCGAACAACATCAAACACGATCTGTATTATACAGAAAATTACGTACGTTAAAATAAAAAGTTGTCAACGGGAAAGTTGTAGATATAGAGTAGATCTACCTTTTTCACCGAAGAAATTTCGATTTGACGCAACGAGCGCGAAGAGATCTGAGAAATACGACTTCAGATCTGATGGATGACGATTCGCAATTCTTCCTCCACGCTTGATGAAAAGAGTTGAGACTTATTGGGATGGAAAGGTATCGACGAGATCTACAACAATGATTAAGGCCCCGTCGCGATTGGAGATGGTTTTGTTCGTCGAACGAACGAAATACTATTTCGCTGATTAGGATTTCGGTGGAACGAAAAGAGTAAAAGAGATGCCGGCGGCTACAGGGGTTTATATAGGCGGAGGGATGGTGGAATAGATAGGGCTCGGAGTTGTGAACGCGTAGGATCAAGCGGATCCGGATTTTGAGTTATATTTCTCGAGATAAACGTGTTTGAATGAAAAGTGGTTAGAAAAACGAATTTTCAGAGTTTGAGTTGGATACGATTGCTCAGTTCGGTTCGGTGGACCGGCCGGCTGGCCCGATTCGTTTTTTTTTCTTAATTCCTTTATAACTTTTGTTTTAAAACTCCAATTTAAGTGAAATTAATTTCTAAATTTTTTTAAAAATTATATCTTTATTTTAAAACATTTATGGACATGTTTTGACCATTTTTTTTAAAATATTTATTTTGAATATTTGATTTTAAATTTGGAAATAGAAATTTAATTAATTTATTTATGGCTAAATAAAATTTGGTACCACAATTGTAAACATATGAAAATAATTATTTCTAATAATTACAATCAAAATATTAAAGTAAAATAAGATAAATAGCATAATCATTATTTTGTTATTAATATTTTCTCAGATAGATTTTCAACTGGAAATAGTATTTCAACCATTGTAATTTCAAATCTAAACAATGCAAGAAAATGATGAATGCATGCATGAATTTTGTTTTCTAATCGACATACAAATAGTTTTCAAAAAGTTTTTAATTTTTCTGATTTCAGAATTCGAAAAATCCTAGGATGTTACAGACTATCACCCTTAAAAGGAATCTCGTCCTCGAGATTCGAGAAGGCTAGCAAAAGTTTGTGACTGGATATCTGGGTGGGATACCACCCTTAAAAGGAATCTTTGTTGGTAGTGAAAACTTGGATATGAAACTTGATTCAAAATGTACCGTTCACTTCTTCCACAGTGATATGGTTCACATATCCTTTATCAAAAGGATTTGACTTGGCAGCTTCTTCGGCCTTCTTCTTTGCTCGACACTCATTGGCGTAATGGCCATTGCTCTTGTACTTGTAGCAAATGATCTCGTTTAAGCTTCGCTTCTTCTTTGGTGCTTGTAACGCCCCGGGATTTATCCCCAATTAGATTTTGGTTGTTTTTCTTTTTGCATCAACATGACATCATCATGCATCATTTTATTTGTCAACCTTGAATTTAAATTGTTGCATTTAAATTCATCTCCATTTAAATTCTTTTCCACTTTTAAATCTAATTGCAAATCAAATTAATTTAAATGTGGTATTTAAATTCTTTTCAAATATTCAAATTAATATATTAAATTGTGTTTTGGAAACAATAATTAAATTGCCTATCTAAAACAAAAACTATTTTTATAAAGTTTTCTTTATACAAATTCTTTTTTTTCTATTTGTTTTAAATGTAAAAACAGAAAAGAATAAATAAAAGAAATAAAGCAGAGGGAAGAAAAAAAACCTAACAGACCCGAAGCCCACTTACCTCAGCCCATCTCTCCCGTCTCCTCCTGGCCCATCTTACCTTGCAGCCCAGCCCATCTCCCCTGTCTCTTTCTCCTTCGTAAAGAGACAGAGGAGGTCGCCCTCCTTTCCACGGTGGAGGCCATGGTGATCCCCACCATGTGCCCCTGCTCCCCTTTCCCCTCCTACTTAGCCCGAGCCCCCCTCCAACCCTAACCCTAGCCTCGCCCCTCTCTCCTCCCTGCTCCGCCGCCGCCACTCTCCCCTCTCCTCCCCTGTTTTTTTTCTTCGCCACGAAAAAGCCCACCGGAGCACCTCACCGTCGCGCTGATGCTCGGGGGCTGTCGAAGGAGCGCAGAGGAGCCCGGACGCACCGCGTCGTCGCCGCCAACCTCTACCCCGCAGGAATCGAGCCGGGAACGCTCGTAGCCGTCACCCTCGTCCCTGTTCTTCTCCAACTCCGGCGGACCACGCCTCCGTTTCCGGCGGCCCTGTCCTCCCCCAGCTTGAACGACGACCCCGCGCCCCTCACAGTGAGCTCCTCTCCCCATCCCCCCTCTCTTGTTCTCGAATCCGTGTCTTAGTCGACGCGTTGGTCCTCGACCTCCCTCCGCCATAGCCATGACCGTGCCCGAGAGCACCAAGCTCCGGCCTTTCGGCGCTGCTCTCTCGCCCCCTTGCGCAGCACTTGCCGCACGCAGTACACACCACCACAGCACCTCGCACACGCCCGCCCGCGCCCCCAGCGCCACCGATCGGTGCTCGTCGACGGCGTCTGTTTCCGACGCCGATGCCTCTGAAGAAAATTCAGTTTCGTCAGGTTCTCTAGCACACGTCACTAATAATACCAAACTGAACCTAGATCTATCACCAACCCGCTTCGGTCCTAGTGGCTAGCTCCACCGTTCCGCCCCGTGCGCGCCGCCGCGCGAGTTCGAATCACTGTCTCGCGAATAAACCCCACCCCTTTTTCTTTTCCACCCACTGACACGCGGGCCCCACCGGTCAGTGACCGCGGGAGCCCGCAGCACCCAGTCCACGCACCCACCCGCCAGCGAGGCGCACGGGCCCCGCCAGCGAGGCGCACGGGCCCCGCCCGTCAGCCTCTCTGGCTGGAATCAGGCGCGGTAGCAAAAGACCAGAAGATCCCCTGCGCTGCAAGTTTTACACAGAAGCCCCTACACTTCCTGTTTTACGTTTTAAACCCTCAACCAGAACATTTTCAATCACAGACAGGTCCCTGTCTTTTGCAGAAAGAACCCTATAACTAAAATGTTAATAACTTTTATTCTATAACTCCAAATAAAATAATCTTTATATGTTTATTTATCAGAAAAATGTAATGAATATTAATATGCCATTTGTATGTCATTTTGCATCTGTTATTTAATTTCTTAGTGTAATTTGTTAATTGTAACTAAATAAATTAAATATGGAATGTGTTGGGCTTTATTTATATAATGCCCTATTTCCATTTAATTTAATTTGATCACCCATGCCATGTATTACCATGTTAACCAACATTTAATATTGCTGGTAAATAAATAACTTGCACCTAAATAATTATTGTCGGGGTTGCTTTCCCGCTTAATTTGGATTACCTGCTTTGTGTTGCATGTTGCCATGCCATGCATCATTCTCGTATGATCATGCTGAATCTTCTGCCGTAGTTGTAAAATGTATCTTTTACGCTTTCCAGTGCTTGTTGCTTCTTCGCGGATAAGACATTGAGATGTGTGAGCAACGACAAGATCTGCTTCCATGCGGGATTCCAGGCAAGCAAAGTTTGCTTGTTTACCTATACATTGTCTTTCATTCCTGCTGTTGATCTCTGCTACCCTAGTATTCGATTCTTTATCGCGAACCCATCACATGTTATCCTGCAGCCGATACAGCTTTATCCCCACATCCCATCACCTGTTGTATGTTTATCTGTTAGCCTTACGAGTCGTAGTGCATGCTTAGAATTGGTTGTGCGAGTCGTCAGTTGGTCTTTTATTTCATATGCTTAGCTTGATAGATTATTCTACCTTAATAAAATGTTATACTATATTGGGGTAATATAATTAAAAGATAAGGCACCGGCGGAAGGCCTTGCGAGGTGGTTTGTTCTGCTAAGTGTCGACCTAGGAACTGAGATCTTGCTCCCCTAATCCAAGACTGAGCGCACTAACCACTTGTGGGAGGCCCTATGGAGCCCCCCTCGACTTTGACTGGAACTTCAACTTGTCCGGGAGCCACAACTAGTTCATGTTTTCCATTTGTCTCATATGCATCGATGATACTAGTGTAGTATTTTACTTTGGCGGTGTGCCTTGTTACATGCATATAGGGCGCGGCCTGTTGGTGCGGAGGGGTGTGTCCTGCGGGAGTCCGCACCCTTTTGGCCGGGACCAGCATAGCTCCCGTGGCTCCTAGACTTGTTGCGGTGAAGGAAAAGAGTTGGGTTGAAAGGCCCTAATGTTTTTGACTGGGTTGATCATGCGAGTATGGGTCCAGTAGTGCACCCCTGCAGGGTATAATCTTATCGATGAGCCGCGTCCGCGGTTATGGACAACTTGGTGCGTTGCCGACTAATGAGATCTAGACAACTTACACCTAAATAATGTTAATTAAGTTGACTAGTAATATAGAATTACTTTCACAATAAATGGTAATTAAAATTGTTAACGTGTGAGTTTCCCGAATTGCTTCCTCATACTTGGTTGAGGGGGTTAATTCGAGAATGGGTTATGTTTGGTGTTAGTAGTAGTTGGTTATCTTATGCGCTCTCTTATCCCTCTCTGATTAGACGGAAGTTATAGCGTGTCTCTCTAGGTTGCTAGTGCTGCTGCCGCTAAGTCCACCTCCCCTATATTTTGGGAGATGGTGTAGAAAGTAGGCAAGTCGGTTTTGCTTGCCAGGGAGTGCCCTGACCCTCTTTTGGGTTATGCTTTATGTGCAGTTAACAGGTTGAAGTGAGACGACGTTAGCTTGGGAATCCCTCCGGCTTGGCTGGGCAGGGATATGGCCCCATCGCTTATCTTCAGGACTCTTAGTCCAATTTGCATCTTATCCTTAGACGGATACTATTTTGCTTCCGCTGTCATTTGACTCTTTGTATTGTAACATTTGTATCTTGACTCGTTCGAGTCGTTGTTGTATTTATATCTTTTGTTGTATTTGTGGATGTATCGGAACTGTTGTAATGTTATCACAATTCCACCCACATAATGCGCATGTTTCGGCGTGCACATTATGTCTGGCGGGCGACCAAAAATCGTTATTATGCGGATTTCGGCGGGAGCGCTTAAATCTACATAGTACCAATTTTCGGGCGTCACAAAGTGGTATCAGAGCCTTGGTTTCGATCTCCTTGTTGTTTCGATACGAATGGTTATCGAAGCAGCGGGTCCGCAAAAGCCTGTAGGATAACCTCGCTAACGGTCGTTGTTTTTAGAGTGTCGAAAACTATTTGACTAAAAATTATTTTTGAAATGGTCACAATAGGTTTCTTTTACTCCTTACCTCAATTCTAATTCTCCTCTTACCTTACTTGTTTTGAGTCTCTTCTCTTATCCAACTTTCAAAGTTTTAGGATCCTACGTATGGGTGGACGATCTCTTGCCTTTTACCCTATTAGGTTCGATCTTTCGGAGTCGTCTTCGTCGTGAGCAACAATCTCTTGTTAGTGGTGTCGAGAATTTCAAGGTGGAGCAACAATCCCTTGTTAGTGGCGTCGAGAAGTTCATCCCGGAGCGTGAAGACTCGATAGTTACCCCTCTCTTCTTGTGGTCTCGGCGTGGATCTCAGGACGCGATCCCTTGTTAGTGGTGTCGATTGTAACGCCCCGGGATTTATCCCCAATTAGATTTTAGTTGTTTTTCTTTTTGCATCAACATGACATCATCATGCATCATTTTATTTGTCAACCTTGAATTTAAATTGTTGCATTTAAATTCATCTCCATTTAAATTCTTTTCCACTTTTAAATCTAATTGCAAATCAAATTAATTTAAATGTGGTATTTAAATTCTTTTCAAATATTCAAATTAATATATTAAATTGTGTTTTGGAAACAATAATTAAATTGCCTATCTAAAACAAAAACTATTTTTATAAAGTTTTCTTTATACAAATTCTTTTTTTTCTATTTGTTTTAAA
The DNA here is from genome assembly GCA_026929855.1 of Poa annua. Classification (NCBI taxonomy): domain Eukaryota; kingdom Viridiplantae; phylum Streptophyta; class Magnoliopsida; order Poales; family Poaceae; genus Poa; species Poa annua. The sequence goes on from CM049432.1 coordinate 9,456,170, forward strand.
TGTAAAAACAGAAAAGAATAAATAAAAGAAATAAAGCAGAGGGAAGAAAAAAAACCTAACAGACCCGAAGCCCACTTACCTCAGCCCATCTCTCCCCTCTCCTCCTGGCCCATCTTACCTTGCAGCCCAGCCCATCTCCCCTGTCTCTTTCTCCTTCGTACGGAGACAGAGGAGGTCGCCCTCCTTTCCACGGTGGAGGCCATGGTGATCCCCACCATGTGCCCCTGCTCCCCTTTCCCCTCCTACTTAGCCCGAGCCCCCCTCCAACCCTAACCCTAGCCTCGCCCCTCTCTCCTCCCTGCTCCGCCGCCGCCAGTCTCCCCTCTCCTCCCCTGTTTTTTTTTCTTCGCCACGAAAAAGCCCACCGGAGCACCTCACCGTCGCGCTGATGCTCGGGGGCTGTCGAAGGAGCGCAGAGGAGCCCGGGCGCACCGCGTCGTCGCCGCCAACCTCTACCCCGCAGGAATCGAGCCGGGAACGCTCGTAGCCGTCACCCTCGTCCCTGTTCTTCTCCGGCTCCGGCGGACCACGCCTCCGTTTCCGGCGGCCCTGTCCTCCCCCAGCTTGAACGACGACCCCGCGCCCCTCACAGTGAGCTCCTCTCCCCATCCCCCCTCTCTTGTTCTCGAATCCGTGTCTTAGTCGACGCGTTGGTCCTCGACCTCCCTCCGCCATAGCCATGACCGTGCCCGAGAGCACCAAGCTCCGGCCTTTCGGCGCTGCTCTCTCGCCCCCTTGCGCAGCACTTGCCGCACGCAGTACACACCACCACAGCACCTCGCACACGCCCGCCCGCGCCCCCAGCGCCACCGATCGGTGCTCGTCGACGGCGTCTGTTTCCGACGCCGATGCCTCTGAAGAAAATTCAGTTTCGTCAGGTTCTCTAGCACACGTCACTAATAATACCAAACTGAACCTAGATCTATCACCAACCCGCTTCGGTCCTAGTGGCTAGCTCCACCGTTCCGCCCCGTGCGCGCCGCCGCGCGAGTTCGAATCACTGTCTCGCGAATAAACCCCACCCCTTTTTCTTTTCCACCCACTGACACGCGGGCCCCACCGGTCAGTGACCGCGGGAGCCCGCAGCACCCAGTCCACGCACCCACCCGCCAGCGAGGCGCACGGGCCCCGCCCGTCAGCCTCTCTGGCTGGAATCAGGCGCGGTAGCAAAAGACCAGAAGATCCCCTGCGCTGCAAGTTTTACACAGAAGCCCCTGCACTTCCTGTTTTACGTTTTAAACCCTCAACCAGAACATTTTCAATCACAGACAGGTCCCTGTCTTTTGCAGAAAGAACCCTATAACTAAAATGTTAATAACTTTTATTCTATAACTCCAAATAAAATAATCTTTATATGTTTATTTATCAGAAAAATGTAATGAATATTAATATGCCATTTGTATGTCATTTTGCATCTGTTATTTAATTGCTTAGTGTAATTTGTTAATTGTAACTAAATAAATTAAATATGGAATGTGTTGGGCTTTATTTATATAATGCCCTATTTCCATTTAATTTAATTAGATCACCCATGCCATGTATTACCATGTTAACCAACATTTAATATTGCTGGTAAATAAATAACTTGCACCTAAATAATTATTGTTGGGGTTGCTTTCCCGCTTAATTTGGATGACCTGCTTTGTGTTGCATGTTGCCATGCCATGCATCATTCTCGTATGATCATGCTGAATCTTCTGCCGTAGTTTTAAAATGCATCTTTTACGCTTTCCAGTGCTTGTTGCTTCTTCGCGGATAAGACGTTGAGATGTGTGAGCAACGACAAGATCTGCTTCCATGCGGGATTCCAGGCAAGCAAAGTTTGCTTGTTTACCTATACATTGTCTTTCATTCCTGCCGTTGATCTCTGCTACCCTAGTATTCGATTCTTTATCGTGAACCCATCACATGTTATCCTGCAGCCGATACAGCTTTATCCCCACATCCCATCACCTGTTGTATGTTTATCTGTTAGCCTTGCAAGTCGTAGTGCATGCTTAGAATTGGTTGTGCGAGTCGTCAGTTGGTCTTTTATTTCATATGCTTAGCTTGATAGATTATTCTACCTTAATAAAATGTTATACTATATTGGGGTAATATAATTAAAAGATAAGGCACCGGCGGAAGGCCTTGCGAGGTGGTTTGTTCTGCTAAGTGTCGACCTAGGAACTGAGATCTTGCTCCCCTAATCCAAGACTGAGCGCACTAACCACTTGTGGGAGGCCCTATGGAGCCCCCCTCGACTTTGACTGGAACTTCAACTTGTCCGGGAGCCACACCTAGTTCGGGTTTTCCATTTGTCTCATATGCATCGATGATACTAGTGTAGTATTTTACTTTGGCGGTGTGCCTTGTTACATGCATATAGGGCGCGGCCTGTTGGTGCGGAGGGGTGTGTCCTGCGGGAGTCCGCACCCTTTTGGCCGGGACCAGCATAGCTCCCGTGGCGCCTAGACTTGTTGCGGTGAAGGAAAAGAGTTGGGTTGAAAGGCCCTAATGTTTTTGACTGGGTTGATCATGCGAGTATGGGTCCAGTAGTGCACCCCCGCAGGGTATAATCTTATCGATGAGCCGCGTCCGCGGTTATGGACAACTTGGTGCGTTGCCGACTAATGAGATCTAGACAACTTACACCTAAATAATGTTAATTAAGTTGACTAGTAATATAGAATTACTTTCACAATAAATGGTAATTAAAATTGTTAACGTGTGAGTTTCCCGAATTGCTTCCTCATACTTGGTTGAGGGGGTTAATTCGAGAATGGGTTATGTTTGGTGTTAGTAGTAGTTGGTTATCTTATGCGCTCTCTTATCCCTCTCTGATTAGACGGAAGTTATAGCGTGTCTCTCTAGGTTGCTAGTGCTGCTGCCGCTAAGTCCACCTCCCCTATATTTTGGGAGATGGTGTAGAAAGTAGGCAAGTCGGTTTTGCTTGCCAGGGAGTGCCCTGACCCTCTTTTGGGTTATGCTTTATGTGCAGTTAACAGGTTGAAGTGAGACGACGTTAGCTTGGGAATCCCTCCGGCTTGGCTGGGCAGGGATATGGCGCCATCGCTTATCTTCAGGACTCTTAGTCCAATTTGCATCTTATCCTTAGACGGATACTATTTTGCTTCCGCTGTCATTTGACTCTTTGTATTGTAACATTTGTATCTTGACTCGTTCGAGTCGTTGTTGTATTTATATCTTTTGTTGTATTTGTGGATGTATCGGAACTGTTGTAATGTTATCACAATTCCACCCACATAATGCGCATGTTTCGGCGTGCACATTATGTCTGGTGGGCGACCAAAAATCGTTATTATGCGGATTTCGGCGGGAGCGCTTAAATCTACATAGTACCGATTTTCGGGCGTCACAGTGCTTCCAAGGCTAAAAATTGTTCTAAATCTTGTTGATCATATTTTATCCCAATGGACGAAGTCCTGTCTCGCTTGATGGGGCAATTTCGAGCTAAGTGATGTCCATCACATTTATAGCAGCACTTGGAGTTACGTTTGGATGTCTTCGGAAGTGACCTTACTCTTATTTCATTTTTCACCTTAGTTTGATCCACAGTCCCATTTTGATAATGATTTTGTTCAGTATCCTGACCAATCTTCTTCTGTTTGCAGCCCCATGAATAATGTTCTCGTACTCTACGAGTAACATATGTTATACGACTAGTATCTCTTTTGCGTTCCTCCTTGTGTTCTTGTACTTCCATATATTTCCTGAGTTTCTGTTGCATTCCCTCTTGGACTTGCTGACTGACTTCTTGCACCATGGGATAGAGTTGACATTTAGTCGGGACGTGATTTGTTGCTTCACACAAAAAGCAAGTAACCATGGTTGTGGGGCATCCGTCGGTTGAATAGCTGGAGACACCATGGGGCCACTCATCATGACATTCCTTGGATGTGTGTCCTATTTCTCCACACGTTTTACATGCTTGAGGTTTTGTCAAACTACTTCCTTTGTTATCCTTGTTACCAATGTCCATCTGGGGTGGGTTCATATTATTGTTGGTCATGTTGTGACGCATCATCTGCACAATGTGGGTCTGGTTATCCAACAGTTGTTGCATTCCCTGAGGTAACTCTCTGTTGTGATTGTGGACTTGATTCTCTACCATGAGTTGCATCAACTGACTCTGAGCTTCTAATAGTTGAATTGCAACTGTCATCTCATCGTTGGTGCTTGGGCGAGACATCTGTTTGGGTTTAGCATAGATGAGTAAAAGATAGAAGGATACTAGGGAAAATTTCTACCCCAAACTCAACAAACCGAGGCAAATCATCTTACAAACAATATCTAACAAACATCGAGCAACAAGTTTCAACACAAACAAGCAATCTAGTATTGTCGTACCACACTGAGTTGGCATGATCAATACACTATCACGGTGTCGTTGTTCTAATTAAATGGTGGTCTCTTGTCTATCTCCTTGTTGAGTGCTTCAAGTTCTTCTTTCTTCAAAATCTTCTAAGTGTTTGAGCTATGAATCTGGATTCTTCAGCGTTCTTCCATGTAGGTAGTTCTTCATGTTGACTTGTGGAATTGCATATGAAGTATCGAACTCAGAAATTACGAACATGGTCAACTAGAAAAAGATAAGATATTTTCAGAAGTTTGATATTAGACGAGAGTATAAGAGAGGATAAAATGAAAAGTTTTGTTTTTAGATAACTGAATATAAATATATTTTCAATCCTATGGCCAAATCCTATTTCTATCAAGACTTAGGGGTTTCGAACCTACAGGCAACACAGTGCTCTGATACCATCTGTAACGTACCTGCACTTAAAATAAGGCAGATACCTGTGTATAGTGCAAATCCTTGGATCGATTCATTTGCACACACAGTTTACGATGTAATATCACAACAAAGCGTCAATTTTATTACATCGATGATCCAGAATTACAAAATATTCGATACAAGTTGCATAGCATAAAGCTAGCATTGAAAAAGTACACAGCGGAAATACAATAGCAGTGGGTCTCCAACAACTTCATGTTGCCACAGGCGAAAACATGTTGGTTGTAGACTCGAAACCTATAAACGAGACCTCACTCGTCATTTGAACAATCTGCAATAAGAAAAATATTGCAACAACGTGGGTCAGATTCCATTAAAAATGGAGTCTGGCAAGTGACACTATGGTGGACACTTAATGGAGTAACTCTATAGCCTATCTGCATATTTGGCTGGTGGAGTTCAAGGCAAATTTGCATAAAGCCAATTTTTCCTACTCTTTTGAAAACACTTTTCTTGAAATCAAGACGAGTATGGCATGAAAACCATAATCTCATCTTCCCTTGTTCACCCATCAAATTTTAACTTAGAAATTGGAATGTTGGGAGCCTCCGTTGAATCCTTGATCAGCTGCTCAGATTGTCCGTAACCGAGGACACGGCTAAGTACTTAGTTTTACACTCTGCAGAGGTTGTGCACTTTCACCACGAGACTCAAACAACCCTTCTGTCCTTGACCCTCATGTAGTGAAAAGGAAAGGAGAAGCCTGAGACGAGACCTTTGGGGAAAGGTCAAGGCAAAGCCATTATACCACGTGGTTGCACTGAAAGCATCTTCACTTGGAGAAACTTTGGTCCCTTTGTTCCTGGGTGGCCATCCTCAAGTGTACGTACTCAGGTTCACTCATCTAAATGAGCCTGGTGAAAGAACATTTCTTAATCCCTAGTGTTTTGTGTGTTAGTTAACAATACCAATGATATACTAATCCTATTGCTAAGTATTTCAGTTTGGGTGAAACTCATATCACAAATCATAAAGCCAAATTGTAGAGAAAAAGAGTTTCTGGAATTCTTCAAGGACTCGGATATTCCGGTTCACCAACCTGGATATTCCGAGTCAACCCCAGAAAATTGGTTAAGTCAAGTTCAGAAGTACTACTGACTTCAATCGGAAAATCAGCTCGGAAATTTCAAGGACTCGGATATTCCGGTTCCCCAACCCGGATATTCCGAGTCAACCTCAGGAAAATTGGCTAAGTCAAGATTCAGAAGTGGTACTGACTTCAATCGGAAAATCAGCTCGGAAATTTCAAGGACTCGGATATTCCGGTTCACCAACCCGAATATTCCGAGTCAACCTCAAGAAAAATTGGCTAAGTCAAGATTCAGAAGTGGTACTGACTCCAATCGGAAATTCAGCTCGGAAATTTTTAAGGACTCGGATATTCCGAGTCAACCTCAGAAAATCGACTAAGTCAAGTTCAGAATTGGTTCTGATCTCAACCGGAAATTCAGCTCGGATATTTTCAAAGACCCGGATATTCCGGGTGACCGGAATTTCCGGTGTTACTTAAACCGGAATTTCCGGGTGACCAAGACAGCCAACGGCCAGATTTTGAGGGGGAGTATAAATACCCCCTCACTCACTCAAGAACAGTTAGCTCTCAGATTTTCTCTCTCCTACCATTCTTGAAAGCTGAAATCATCAAGATTTCCCAATCCCCCCACCCAAATTCATTGATCTTTGGAGGATTGGAGGAGAAGGCCCGGATCTACATCCTCACCGAAGGGATTTGCATTTCTTCCCCATTCACTTGGGGATTTCGTGGCTAGGGTTTCCGGTGGGAAAACCTAGTTCACCATTGTTGTACTCTTGGTGTTACCTTGACCTTTTGTGGTCCTTGACCTTTTGTGGTCTTCTTGGGAGCCCCCAATTCAGTTGTGGGTGTGTGCCTCAAGCGTTTGTAAGGGATTCGATCTCCGCCCTAAAAGGGGATCAATAGTGGAAGGTGAACTCGAAACCTTTGTGGTTGAGTTCATCGGAGAAGAAGGTGAGCCTTTGTGGCGTTGCGGCTAACCTGTTGTGGTAGCGCACACCTCTCCAAACGAGACGTACACCCTTGGGTGGAACTCGGGATTACATCTTCGTCTCCGCGTGTCTCACTTGGTTCCCTTTACCTTTGCTCCCTTACTTGCTTATCTTGTTATTGCTTAGATTCTCATTTAGGTAAATTCACCGTAGTTGCATATCTAGAGAATTTACCTTTGTGTTGAGCCTAAATTTGAAAAAGACCTAAAATTTGTAATAGCACCTATTCACCCCCCCCCCCTCTAGGTGCCGAATTCCCGTTCAATTGGTATCAGAGCCTTGTTCACTTTTAAGGGCTTAACCGCCTAAGTGCAACGATGACGGAATCCGATGCCGAGAGGGCCGCACGTGAAAAATTAGAGGCGGAGAAGGAGGCGTTAGCCAAAGGGGCAACCATGGCCGATCTTATTGATATGATATCGTCCTTGGAGGCCCAACTCCTAAAGATGAATGAGATGCTCATGGCACTCTTGAAGTCTAAGGAGCCCGAGGCTACTTCTCCCTCTCCTCCTCCTAAGGAACATGCGGGGAACTCTAAGTAGTCATCTTCGGATGAGTCCAAAGATGTTACCTCAAGTGTTCCCGGGATGGCGGAAAAGGATGAACCACCTAGCTCCTCTAACACCCCCAAAGGAGAGGAATTTCATAATGTCAACCATAATTACTCTCCTAACCCTCCTATCACTCACCCTCATGTAAACTTTAGAAGTGATCCTCCTAAGCTTAAACCTACTCATTTCTCTCAATGGGTATTTCTAATGAAGTCTCATCTATGTAGTGCCTCCATTGAGCTTTGGCGCATCATTGAAGAAGGATACAAGCTCCATGATCCAACCAACTTGACAAGAAGAGAGGTGGTTGATAGCCAACTCAACGCCACCGCTCTTCATCAACTCCAAATGGCCGTTGGAGAGAAGGACATGGCGCTCATTCAACAATTCTCCACCGCCAAGGAAGTTTGGAATGCTCTTTCCGACATCTTCGTTGGGAATGAGAGCATGAAGAAGAACCGGTATGATGCCTTATGAAATGAGGTGGAAGGATTCTACAAGTTGGATGGAGAAAGCCACGAGGACATGTACCGGAGGTTGGTGTTGGTTGCCAACTCCTTCAAGAACCTCGGGGCGGAGTACATTAATGATGCTTGGATCAAGAGGAAGTTTGTGACCGCTCTCATGCCCTTTGAGGACACGGATTTGAAGACACTCCAAGGGAGACATGACTTTGCAAAGATGACATCCAATGACGTTATGCAAGAGATGACCGCATACAAGGTGGCCTCCAAGATTGCACAAGATGCAAGAGCTAGATCCATAGGGATGCACAAGCATGCCTCAATTGCTTTGAAGGCCACCGTTGAAGAGGAGGATGAAGAGGAGTGTGATGATCAAGTCGAGCTATCTAGTGAAGCTCTCTCAAGCACTCTCACTCAACACATTGGTCTTGCGGCAAGAACCTTTTGGAAGAACCCCGGAAGGGCCAAAGCAAGGATTGACAAGAAGTTTCCCCCCAACGGAGGAAAGCCATTCAACAAAGTGAGACTTTGCTATAACTGCGATGACAAGAGCCACTTTGTTGCCGATTGCCCATGGGAGAGAAGAGAGGATCATGGTGGGAGGCTCGTGGCCAAGACGAAGGGCAAGGGGCCCATGCCCATGAAGAAGCCTTTCTTTAAGAAGAACCAAAAGATTGTCTTGGTGACTCAAGAGCAATATCCCACCGATGATGAAGATAGTGACAAGGAGGATACTCCAACGCAAGTGGCCGCACTAGCCATGTCTTCCACACCTCCATCACTCTTCTCCTCACCAAACGAGAGCCCCATTGTCAAGAATGCAAGATGTCTTATGGCAAAGACATCCGAGGTACAACTATCCCCCAACTCCATATCACATGACATTGATGATGCTATGAGCCTAGAAGTCAAGGAAGAAATCATTGCTTTTGATAAATTCATGACTAACTTGCAAGGAGAAGGAAAGAAACACTTTGGCTCAATCATGAGTCGTATAGGTGAGCTTGAGGATGAGCTTGAACTAAAAAGTGAGATTGAGAGAGAGGATGCACACGCTAAGGTGTCTCTCCAATCCTCTCTCGAAGATGAACAAGAAGCTCATGCTCTCCTCGAAGAGCAACTTGCTAAGATCACTAAGGATCGTGATCTCTACTTTGATAAATGTAAAATTGTGCAAAATGAAAAGTCCGAGCTTGTAGTTGCTCATGCTAGACTTTGCGAAGACTTCGAGTCACTTGACAATGCTCACAAGGTGTTGACAAGTGATCACGAACGTCTTCTCAAGTCTCGTGATCAACTCCAATCTCGGATATCTACTCTTGAGAAACCTAGCACCTCTACTCCTTTGAATGCTAATGCAAATGTTGTGAAGGGTATTGCTAGGGTTGTGTTTGTTCCTTCTATGGCAACCAAGCCCAAGACCTCTCTTGATAAAGGTAAGGGGACACTCACTACTCCTCTTCATGAGCGAGTGCCCCACAAGGGTAAGGAAGGTCTAGGCTATGTTGCTAAGGAGAAGAAGGAGATCAAGAAGAAGACCAAGTCCGCACAAGCCAAGAAGGTTGACATTGCGAGTGGAAATACCACAAGGGGCACTCCCACTCGTAATGACTTTGCGGGCATATCTAACCCCAACTATGCTTTATATGTTGATTATTATGGGGATGTCTATGCTAGATACATTGGTCCTTTTGATGGTTACATTGAATATGCTATTTGGGTACCAAAGACCCATGTTGCTAACCAAAAGGCACCCATTGCAAAATGGGTACCTAAATCCAATAATTGATTGTGTGTAGGGTCTTGCTTCCGGAGGATCGAAATGGATAATTGATAGTGGGTGCACTAGTCATATGACCGGAAGCAAGGATATTGTAACGGAGTTGAAGCCCAATGATGATCAAATGACCGTTATATATGGTGATAATTCTAAGTCTAAGGTAATAGGGCTCGGCAAGTTGGTAGTGGCACCGGACATCACACTTGTGAATGTCTTGCTTGTCGAGTCCCTAGGTTTCAACTTGATCTCCGTCCATTCCTTAACTTGTTTGGGTTATACCGTTGTCTTCGAAAAGGAAATGGTCATTCTCTTGCGGAGCAAGTCTCTTTCGTTGGGTACATTGAGAATGGGCTCTATGTGGTTGACTTCTCCGGAGTCACCACTTCCCATACAATGTGCCTATTCGCAAAGACGGACTTGGGTTGGCTATGGCATCGCCGACTAGCCCATGTCAACATGAGGACTTTGCAAAGTCTCCACAAGGGTGGCCATATCCTAGGACTAAAAGACCATGTTTCTTTCTCGAAGGATCGAATGTGTAGGGCGTGTGTTGAAGGAAAAATGCATGACATCTACCATCCAAGCAAGACCATCATTTCGTCAAAGAGGGTTTTGGAGCTTCTCCATGTTGACCTCTTTGGTCCCATCCCGGAAGCTAGTCTTGGTGGCAAGAAATATTGCTTGGTGATTGTTGATGATTATTCAAGATTCACATGGGTTTTCTTCTTCAAGACGAAGATGGAGACTCAACAAACTATCATCGACTTCTCCAATGAAGCTCAACGTCAACACAATGTCCCTATCTTGGTGATACAAAGTGACAATGGGTCCGAGTTCAAGAACTACACCTTAAACGAGTTACTTAGTGAAGAAGGGATTCGTCATCAATATTCCGCTGCTTATACTCCCCAACAAAATGGTGTAGCCGAAAGGAAGAACCGCACACTTATTGAGATGGCAAGGTCGATGATGGCCGAGTTCAAGTCCCCTCACAACTTTTGGGCCGAAGCCGTCAACACCGCTTGCCATTCATCCAACCGGCTCTTCTTTCACAAAGGACTCATGAAGACACCTTATGAAGTGCTTACCGGGAACAAGCCCAATATCTCCTACTTCCGAGTATTTGGTTGTAAGTGTTTTTATCTCATCAAAGGTGTTCATTTGGGCAAGTTTGATTCTAAGTCTCTTGAAGGGACATTTGTGGGCTACGGATCCGAATCCCACACTTATAGAGTCTATGATAAGGCCTTGCGCATAATCATAGAAACTTGTAGTGTGGTATTCGAGGAGAATGACGGCTCCCTCGTGGAGCAAAGTGGTGTTTCCGGTGTAGGTGATGATGAACCTCAAGATGCTATCCGAAGAATGGGGTTGGGAGTCCACCGCCCCGTTGAACTCTATTATGAGGATGATCAACAAGGACCAAGTTCTTCACAAGTGGTGACCACCCCAACACAAGAAACACCCATCGACAACACCGTACCCAATGCACCTAGCAAAGAAGAAGAACAAGATTCTACAGCTGCTCCTGGAATTTCCGGAGGACCGGAAAATCCGGTTCAAGCTGGAGTCGAAAATTCCGGTGGTTCGGAATTTCCGGTCCATGATCCCGGAATATCCGGTCCTGCTGACATTCCCGGTGGCAGTTCGCAAGGCCAAGATCAACCCTCTCCCTCACCAATGGCCACCACTCCAATGGTTGATCAAGGCCATCAAATCAGTCAAGGCGGAGACATGAATGATCAAGATGATCAAGCGATTCCTCCCACCACTCGGAGGGAAATCGAGATCCGCCGCTTGAATAGGGTTGGCACCTCACAAGAATTAAGAGCTCTATCTCTTGACAAGGTGCTTGGTGATGTGAGAAGCAAGGTCTCTACCCGAAGACAACTCGCAAGCTTTAGTGAACATCAAGCTCACATCTCCATGGTGGAACCCAAGAAGGTCTTTGAAGCTCTTGAAGATAAAGATTGAAGGGGTTACGGTGCAGAAAACAATAATTTTTCTAGCGAACGAAACCCTAACTAGCCAGGATCTATCTATCTAGTACATGCGATAACGGTGGCGGAACGGGTTACATTACCTCCATGTAGACCGATAGCGGGGATTACGCTCCCGCACAAGCTTTGACGATGAAGTCATACGTAGCCGACCTCGAGGTCGCGGAGAACTTGCCGCGATGTCGGAGTCGATGACGCCAGGGTGTCGATGATGATCTGCGTCGACGGGCGTCGGGCGGAAGAAGGCAGAGCGCCAGCACCAGGGCTGGTGCGCCGGCAGCAGAGGGGGAGGTGGCGCGGCGGCTGCAGGGGCGAGACGACGTCGCCCAAGCTCCTCAATAGAGTAGCCTCCGAGCACTCGCAAACATACGGAGCCTAGCGACGACTCCCGGTCATTCAGATCCAGCTGAAATCGCAGGAGTAGATCTTATCTGGAATCCCGCAGAGCAACTGCGCTCTGCGGTATGGCTTAGGTGGAGAGAGACCCCCTTCCTAAGCTCGGCGCGGCTCCGACTTGGGAACCACGAGATCGAGAGAGAAATCGGGAATTAATTGGATTTTCCTATGAATTAAATCAATTAATATGCCTTGGTATATAAAGGGGGAAGGGGGTGTGCCAACCCCGTTGGCTCCCCCATGTGGGACTAAAGGAGGAGAGGGGGGTGGTACGCCCCACCATGGGCCGGCCGAACCTCCCATGGGGCCCACCCCCCTTGTGGGGTGCGGCTCCCCCCTCTTGGGCCCTCTTAGGGCCCATGTAGGTGGGAGCCCCCTTTTTCCTTTATTTAATTAATATTAAATTAATATAAAAATCCCATTAATTCATAATTAATATATTTATATATAATTCAATATCCCGTGACTCCGAAAACTCTTTCGGACCACCCGAACAACTTTCGGACATTCCTGGAACCATTCCATACCTTCCCGGAACTCCTTCCGGACCACCGGAACTCTTTCCGGATCATTTCTCTCTCTCCAAAAAATTCCTATAAAATTCCAGAACCTATCTCCTAGCGTCGCTAAGACCTTAAGTTTGTTACGCTACGGCTCGAGAACAATCCAGACATGGTCGAGACACTCCGCTCACCAATGACCGTCAGGGATACCTGGAAATATATGACGACCCCTGTGCATTCTACGAATATCGTCGTTGAACCATAAATATGATATGCATTCCCTTTGTCTCTGCGATACTACCTTGTCCGAGATATGATCGTAGACACACCGATGCCTTTGATGTATCTCGTTACCGACGAAGGTTATTAACTCGTCTGCGATATTACATCTCCATGACCTAGTCATAAGCTGCGCAGCTATATAGATGCAATATCACCGAGTGGGACCAGAGTATCTTTCTATTACAAGAATGAACAAATCCCGCTCTTGATCCTTACGTCTTGATGCTCTTTCGGAATACCCAAGATGGACACCGTTATTGTCATACTATATAAGACACAACGTTTGATGCTCTCAAAGTACCCCCTACGAAGCATTAATAAGTACGGTCTCACGGTCTAAGGAATAAGGTATCATATTCTTATCTATTGCAAATGACAAACATCGTAATACGATCTTATTGCAATACTTTGCGTATGTCCACCACCTTATTCAACTAACAAGATGACCCCATTGTCAACCGACGTCATTGTCCTTGATCGGGAATCTCGATCAACTGTTGCCCAATGGACTAGCTCATATAGAGGCTTGCTAGGGACCTGGTTGTCTATGTATCACACGTGTATTAATAATTCCGATTAATACAGTTATAGCATAATACACAAACCTATTATAAACTTATGAGATAATGCAATAAATACTACTTATTTATTTGCCTCTAGGGCATATCTCCTTCAGTCTCCCACTTGCACTAGAGTACAAATAAACTAGCTGCATTTTACTTTATCAGAATCCCTTATCAAATAAGAATCATTTGATAATGCTTGCTTGTGGAAAAGTGTTACTGCACAATCCATGATTGTACATGCTTTTGCGATTCACTGGCATCAACTTGCTTGATATCACCATGTTGTATAACAACATATATGCAAATACCGTAACTAAGTGAGACTTCTGCTTCCCAGCGCTTACTCTGATTATACTAACCAGATAACTGCCCTGAAAAACACACTCAGCCATGCAGAGCCCCTTGTAACAATTACAAACTCGCGATATCTACATATTTTCACACCAATGTAGAAAACTTGATATTCAAATGTCAATCCCTTAACTAACGCACTTCTACTTCCAGTAAATTCCAAATTTACTTTCATAACTGCTCTTTATTCCAAGAACATCGGTTATATTTCATCGAGCAGATAATAAGGTTTCTGTATGATGTCTAATATTACATAATAGACCCACATGTCATACAACCATTACTTTCACGCATCATTACTCTTAATGATCAATTGGATTCCAAAGGACCATCCTTTTGATTCTATTCTGACTCCTCAGATATAATCCAAAACAACTCGATTAACTATTTAAAATTCCGGTTCTATAAATAGACACTAGCTTTAAAATAGTTTCACAACTTCATCCTATTCTATTGGTACAGTTTCACAATGTGTTAACCACACAAGATGAATTCGACTCCCACTCAAATTATGTCTCCACATATTTGATAACACGAGCTCCCACTCAAAAACGTGTCATCCACATATTTGAGTTCCTGAGCTCCCACTCAAAAATATGTTCTTCACATATTTCACCTGAGTGAACCAACTATGACTCCCACTTAAATCGACATTTTGGTCAAACCAAAATCATTGATCTACTATCAATTTTTATTTAAAACAAACTACAGTATTACATTGATACAAATCCCTCAGACTTCAAGCATGTCTACATAAATGTAGTCAACAAATTTGATCTTGTCCAAGACACATTTCTTGACAAGACATGCTACCGCGTCTTTCTTATAGTCACATTTCTCATATAACACCTTATATGATGATTAAACAATCTTATTCCTCTAATAAGAATTGCAGCAACAATTACTCTCTTAATCCTTTCAAATGTAATTTTGGATTTCCAGACTCAAAAAGCCTTTGTTCGTATTTCGATATTTTCTCAACTTTCTTTGTATTTACAAAGTGCACCTTGATCTGTCAACAAGATCTGAAATACTTAATACAGTGCTGTGACCTGACAGCAATATTAAATATAACAGCACTTTATTTAGAAGTTTCTTTCATAAAAATATTATGATCTTTATGAAGAGGATTGCAAGCAGAAAACAATTTTCTAGTCTCCCTCACTCTTAATCACTAAACTTTCATCTGCAGACATATACCCCTTGGAACATCTTCCAACATAAGTCTGACACTTTACTCCAAACTTCTAATTTCAATCCATAAACCATAATTCGAAAAATCATCTTTTCTCGGAATTACATAGACAACAAACTGAACTTTGTTTCTAATTGGTTTTGGAATACACTCTCATCCAATGCGAGCAATCTACAAAGAACCACTCATGTATATTCCGAATTATCGCATAATCATATACATGTCGACACTATTGTCGATCCTACGAATTCTCGTTGAGAAAAATATCTATTTTCTAAAGTGGACATCGACTATAATGTTTCGAACATATTAGGAGATTCTAAGACTGATTCTGACAGACCACACTTTATTTAAAATAGAGCATGATTATAACTCCCCACATATCACCATATATGACATTATAATATTGTGAAATGAATTTCCACAAGTCTTTTGTATTGAAACCATAATTCAAAAATATTGTCCTTTGATCGAATTTTGTGAATATAATATTCACTAATCTTTCTTCTAAAAAACCCCATTTGATCTATTATCAAATTAATTTCAGACTCCATAATTTATCGGGCAAATACTCCTATTTACCAAAATCATAGAAGAATTCGGATCAAGCAAAACACCATTGATTAATCATTAAAAAAATGACTCTCAATCAATTTCCTCTAGTATTGCAACTTCAATACTGCATTTCAAACTTAATCAATTTTGGCACTCGAAATACTTAAATGGACCAAAAATTATCCATTACTTCTTTCACTGCCTTTATGACTAAATTCGATGGTGTTTGTTCTTTGGACACATAATTTTATTATTCCCGCTATAAATGTATATCATACGCATAATGTAATAGAGATGTGATGCAAATTACTCATAATATGAAACAACTGCTTTGCTTCATAACACCAAACAACTGATGTGTTCTATATGAATAATTATGTCTTGCAACATTCAAGACACCAAACTAGATCACACTCTCACTATTACAAAATGTCTTATAAAAAACTATTGATGATAACTAATATGATATCTCGAGGGCGTGAGCACTACTGGCCATTAACTTGCCATCACTTGTGCACTGTCACGTCACCCTTCGCCACATACTTGTGATAATCAGGGACTGTTTCACAAACAGAACAATTATCAAACACTTTTCATCATAGCGTCGAAGAACTCTTCTTCGATGAATCAACTTTTAGAGATTTGAACTTGTTCACGAACGTGAAGAAGCTCACCGTGTCTCTATAGCATATTCACGCACATGCTATTCACAGCTAGGAGGTAAAACACAATCTCCATTGCACTGGAGTTCGCTATCTAGAAATCGTAGATATTCGTAAGGCTGAAGTAGATGTCACACAACTTCTTCAACTGAGTCTCCAGACAGGTATGCTCCCCATGTGAATGGTCCAGAACTTTCTAAGCTGTCTGAACCGCTCAAGACTCGATTCATCTTTGAAGTGACCTCTGATCGCATCAATCACGACATATGGCTCCATGTGTTGAAACAACTTTCAACTCAGGTGCTAGGCATACGCTCATGACGATCGTCATTTCCATGAACATGTCATGATGCTTACGGAACTCATCATCTCGCTCCTTGCCATCAGAATCATCTGGTCTAACTCCTAACTAATGTTCTAGCACATATAGGATGTTTGTTGTGTTTGGAGAATGTTTCTAAAACCAATGCGACAGCTGATGAAGTTGGACCCGTCGGCTTCCAAGGTAGAATCCGAGCTCTTGAAGAAGTAACCGAAGCGTAGTTCCGTAGTCTCCAGATGTGATCGCAAAAGAGGCAAGATAAGTTTATAATATATAGGTGAGTTTTAGTTCTATAATCTCATTATCAAAAACACACCACACCAAGATTATTATCCCTAAAAATAATAATGGCGATTACACGACCCTCATCCACCACACTACCCCCGATCATCACGGCCGGCAGCACAGCTTCAAAGGTGGACATAACATGTCGATCACAACAACTCCGTGACTCGTGCTCGATCTTTCGATCTTCCCGTGTTCCGAGGCCATACCTCTGAGTATGCTAGGCTCGCCAATCAAACCTCGAAGACCCTGCACGTGCAACATGGCTTACACCCACTGTATGCGAACGACGAGATGTGTGACACCCGATCATCACGGCCTGCCTCATAACGAAGAACTTTCTTGGTGGTGCGCAACAAGGGAGAACACAATTTTGGTATTTTGTTAGGCATCATCCTATTTATGACGCTACCGTTGTATATCTAGCATATAAGCAATCAATAGGATGCACATACACAGCACACAATAATGATGCAATGAAGTGCGATGTGACATGGTCGATGCGCCTGGACCTTCATGGCGCCATGTGACTGGCCCCCGGCGCCCCGGCATGGCTCCGAGTCTACAGAGCCCTCCTTTGCCTCCGACAGTACGAGTAATATCAAAACTTACCGTAACCATGTCACATAAAATAACGCCTCTGCAAAACAAAGTTAGACGCCTCTAGCTTTATTTAGTTTTGCAAGTTTTACGTGGCATATAGGCTTATTCGTAAGAGAATCACTTCCCTACCTACGAACTTTGTACCACAACATCGATCGTATGATTGCATGTTTAAGCATCCCTTTCGGGCCCTCCATTGAAAATGCTTTGCCGACTAGAGAGAGAGAAACAGACACCCGCCAGCCACAGATACGGTGCAAGCCGTATGTCAGTAGTGGAACCAGTCTCGCGTAAGCGTACGCGTAAAGTCGGTCCGGGCCGCTTCATCAACTCAATACCGAAGGCATCGCAAGTGCACGCTAGAGGGTAGCAAATATAAGAAAGACGCCCTCATTCAACATGAGTTCTAACCGTACCAGCAGTACTATGCATAGATCGGCTCTGATACCACTGAAGGGGTTACGGTGCAGAAAACAATAATTTTTCTAGCGAACGAAACCCTAACTAGCCAGGATCTATCTATCTAGTACATGCGATAACGGTGGCGGAACGGGTTACATTACCTCCATGTAGACCGATAGCGGGGATTACGCTCCCGCACAAGCGTTGACGATGAAGTCGTACGTAGCCGACCTCGAGGTCGCGGAGAACTTGCCGCGATGTCGGAGTCGATGACGCCGGGGTGTCGATGATGATCTGCGTCGACGGGCGTCGGGCGGAAGAAGGCAGAGCGCCAGCACCAGGGCTGGTGCGCCGGCAGCAGAGGGGGAGGTGGCGCGGCGGCTGCAGGGGGCGAGACGAAGTCGCCCAAGCTCCTCAATAGAGTAGCCTCCGAGCACTCGCAAACATACGGAGCCTAGCGACGACTCCCGGTCATTCAGATCCAGCTGAAATCACAGGAGTAGATCTTATCTGGAATCCCGCAGAGCAACGGCGCTCTGCGGTATGGCTTAGGTGGAGAGAGACCCCCTTCCTAAGCTCGGCGCGGCTCCGAGTTGGGAACCACGAGATCGAGAGAGAAATCGGGAATTAATTGGATTTTCCTATGAATTAAATCAATTAATATGCCTTGGTATATAAAGGGGGAAGGGGGTGTGCCAACCCCCTTGGCTCCGCCATGTGGGACTAAAGGAGGAGAGGGGGGTGGTGCGCCCCACCATGGGCCGGCCGAACCTCCCATGGGGCCCACCCCCCTTGTGGGGTGCGGCTCCCCCCTCTTGGCCCTCTTAGGGCCCATGTAGGTGGGAGCCCCCCTTTTCCTTTATTTAATTAATATTAAATTAATATAAAATGCCATTAATTCATAATTAATATATTTATATATAATTCAATATCCCGTGACTCCGAAAACTCTTTCGGACCACCCGAACAACTTTCGGACATTCTCGGAACCATTCCATACCTTCCCGGAACTCCTTCCGGACCACCGGAACTCTTTCCGGATCATTTCTCTCTCTCCAACAAATTCCTATAAAATTCCAGAACCTATCTCCTAGCGTCGCTAAGACCTTAAGTTTGTTACGCTACGGTTCGAGAACACTCCAGACATGGTCGAGACACTCCGCTCACCAATGATCATCAGGGATACCTGGAAATATATGACGACCCCTGTGCATTCTATGAATATCGTCGTTGAACCATAAATATGATATTCATTCCCTTTGTCTCTGCGATACTACCTTGTCCGAGATATGATCGTAGACACACCGATGCCTTTGCTGTATCTCGTTACCGACGAAGGTTATTAACTCGTCTGCGATATTACATCTCCATGACCTAGTCATAAGCTGCGCAGCTATATAGATGCAATATCACCGAGTGGGCCCAGAGTATCTTTCCATTACAAGAATGAACAAATCCCGCTCTTGATCCTTACGTCTTGATGCTCTTTCGGAATACCCAAGATGGACACCGTTATTGTCATGCTATATAAGACACAACGTTTGATGCTCTCAAAGTACCCCTACGAAGCATTAATAAGTACGGTCTCACGGTCTAAGGAATAAGCTATCATATTATTATCTATTGCAAATGACAAACATCGTAATACGATCTTATTGCAATACTTTGCGTATGTCCACCACCTTATTCAACTAACAAGATGACCCCATTGTCAACCGACGTCATTGTCCTTGATCGGGAATCTCGATCAACTGTTGCCCAATGGACTAGCTCATATAGAGGCTTGCTAGGGACCTGGTTGTCTATGTATCACACGTGTATTAATAATTCCGATTAATAAATTTATAGCATAATACACAAACCTATTATAAACTTATGAGATAATGCAATAAATACTACTTATTTATTTGCCTCTAGGGCATATCTCCTTCAAAGATTGGCTTGATGCTAGGCATGAAGAGCTCAACAACTTCAAGCGCAACAAAGTGTGGAAGTTGGTGGAAAGACCCAAAGACTGCCGCAATGTTATCGGAACCAAGTGGATATTCAAGAACAAGCAAGATGAACATGGCATGGTGGTGAGGAACAAGGCAAGATTGGTGGCTCAAGGTTACTCTCAAATTGAAGGCATTGACTTTGGAGAAACCTACGCGCCCATGGCTCGACTTGAGTCAATCCGTATTCTTCTTGCCTATGCCTCTCACCATAACTTTAAGTTGCAAAAAATGGATGTTAAATCCGCTTTTCTAAATGGTCCACTAAATGAACTTGTTTATGTTAAGCAACCACCGGGGTTCGAGGACCTCAAGTATCCGAACCATGTCTACAAGTTGGATAAGGCACTCTATGGCCTTAAACAAGCCCCACGAGCGTGGTACGAGCACCTTAGAGAACTACTTGTAGACCGTGGATTCCAAGTTGGGGAAATCGACCCCACACTTTTCACTAAGAAAGTTAATGGGGAGCTTTTCATTTGTCAATTATATGTGGATGACATTATATTTGGATCGACTAACAAAGCATTTAACGAAGAATTCTCTAAGCTTATGACTGACAGGTTTGAGATGTCTATGATGGGCGAGATGAAGTTCTTCCTCGGATTTGAGATCAAACAATTGAGGGAAGGAACGTTCATCAACCAAGCAAAGTACATTCAAGACATGCTCAAGAAGTACGAGTTGCTTGATCTCAAGGGTGCCTCTATTCCAATGCAAACCAAATGCCACCTTGAGCTCAACCCGAAGGGTAAGGATGTGGATCAAAAGGTATACCGCTCCATGATTGGATCTCTCCTCTACCTTTGTGCATCTAGACCGGATATAGTGCTAGCCGTAGGAGTGTGTGCAAGATATCAAGCGGCCCCTAAAGAAAGCCATGATGTGGCGGTGTAGAGAATCTTTAGATATTTGGCTTATACCCCAACGTATGGATTGTGGTACCCCAAGGATGCAAATTTCTCATTATGTGGGTTCACGGATTCCGATTGGGCGGGAGATCATGATGATAGGAAGTCAACCTCCGGTGCTTGTCAATTTATTGGGAGGTCCTTGGTGAGTTGGTATTCTAAGAAGCAAAATTGTATATCTCTCTCCACCGCCGAAGCCGAGTATGTTGCCGCCGCAAGTTGTTGCACTCAGTTGCTATGGATGAGGCAAACTTTAAAGGAGTACGGTGTCGATTGCGACAAAGTGCCTCTTTTATGTGACAACGAAAGTGCCATCAAGATTGCCTACAACCCGGTGCAACATTCAAGAACCAAGCATATTGAGATCCGCCATCATTTCATAAGAGATCATGTGGCCCGTGGAGACATTGACTTATCATATGTGGGCACAAGGGATCAATTGGCGGATATCTTCACGAAGCCCCTTGAGGAAGGAAGGTTTTGCTTTTTGAGGAATGAGCTTAATATCATTGATTCGAGGTCCTTAGCTTGATCGCTTGCACACTCACCTAGGGCGTAATTGCATCTTATCTAGTTTAGATGTAGGCATGGAAATAGGGGGAGTGTGGTCCTAATACATTGGACCATCCCTACCCCCATTATACCGATAGCAAGTGTTCTTTTATCTCTATATTCATTCTTGTGACTAATGAGCTAAAACGACGAGTATTGGTTATGTACCCAAGATACATCTTCGCGGTAACATGCCATACACTCCTACATGGTGGCCTCGGCCACCGACCTCTTTTCCTTGAAGAGTTGATTTTACTTGGAGCTTTTTGTTGCTATTTGCCCTCCATTTCATGCATGTGGGAAACCTACTCAACTTGGCTCTTTTGGTTCGATTTGGTTGTTGTGAGTTGAGTATGGTGTACCAATATCAGTTTGGAAATCTATCCCAAGCCTACTTTCCCCTGAAAACATTTCTCTCTATTGCACACAAGTCATCCTTTTGAAAACTGGGATTTTGGTTCAGCAGGTCGGAATATCCGGTTCATTTTCAACCGGAATATCCGGTGTAATTTACACCCGGAATATCCGGTCTGGCAGTTTGTCCAGAAATATATGAAGGAGATATGCCCTAGAGGCAATTAATAAAGTGTATTCTTTATCATATCTCGTTTGTTCATAATAGGTTTTTGTGTCATGCTAGATGCGGGTGTGATACGCAAACAACCAGGTCCCTAGTAGCCTCTACTAAGAAGTGTGATACGCAAACAACCAGGTCCCTAGTAGCCTCTACTAAGACTAGTTTCGTTGCGCGATTGATGATCGAGGTTTCCCGGTCATGGGGCATGGTGCCGGTCGGCAATGAGAGTCATATCGCTGGAGAGGGATGTGATGGACATACCCAGATTTGAAGAACGTAGTCGTTACGCCTTTGACCGTGAGATCAACTCTTATTGATATTCCCGGAAGATACTTTGATTGCACCAAACGTCGTATCTTATTTAGTATGACAATAATGGTGATACTTTTGGGTATTGGAAAGGAGTATTGAGACGAGGGGTCAAGAGCGGGATTTGCCAGTCCGCATAGCAGGATAGATAGTCTCGGGCCCACTCGGTGAGATCATGTCTAATGAGCTTGCAAGCATGTGACTAGGTCACGGAGACGTGAGATCATGAACGAGTAGAAGATAGCGTCGTCGGTAACGAGGTCGGGATTAGGTATGGAGATATCTATGGAACGACACTCGGACGTGCTAAGTATCGCTATGGCAAAAGGTCTAAGACTTCACGTTCAGGTTTGATAGATGAAAGTCATTTGTTATATCTCAGGGATTAATTCATGGGGTCCAGGCCTACAGATTAGTCGTTGATCATTGAGGAGTCTTGATCATACCTGATATTATATCGAACCGCTAGGGTAACACACTTAAGGGGTTTCGACAAGACAACCGGAAAGGAAGGAGATCACCGGGAGCGTCCCGGGAGAGGTCCGATGGAGATCGGGCAGCGCCGAAAGAGTTTTCGGAGCTAGGAAAAATTATATATATTATGTTTGATATTAACTAGTGTTATTAATATGCAAATATGATTTTATATATTTATTTTCGAATTTATTAAGGCAGATTTCCCTAAATGGGCCTTCCGGACGAAAGAAGGCCCAAGAGGGGGGGGGGGGGACCCCCTTGGGAATTCGGTGGGGGCTTGGAGGCCGGCCTAGGTGGGCCACAAGGGGCCCACCAGGGGGCCGACGCACCCCCTTGGCCGAACCAGGCTATGTGGGGATAGTCCCGCATTGCCTGGCTGGCAAGGTTGGCTCCCCCTGGGAGCCTATATAAGAAGGGGCACCCCCAGCCTTTTAATTCACCAATTAATTCCTGATTTCTCTCTCGATCTCGTGGTTCCCAAGTCGGAGCCGCGCCGAGCTAGAGAAAGAGGGGATCTCCTCCACCATAGCCCGCTGCCGCGCTGCTGGTGTTCCGGTCCAAGTCTTCCGCTGCTCGTCCTGGACTGGAGCTTCGGAGGCGTCGTTTCCACCGTACGTGTGCGACTCCCTGCGAGGTGCTGTGCTAGCGGTACTCGGAGGCCTGCTTCCTCTACACGACCTTGAGGTCGGCTTCGTCGGTCTGCATCGACAACGTTTGTGCGGGAACGTAATCCCTGCTTTCGGTCTACAAGGGTACGTATTCCGATCTCCGTTCGTACTACTATATCTGCATAGAATAGATCTTGGCTAGTTTAAGGATATCGTTGCTCGGAAAAATTTTGTTTTCTGCACACGATCCCCTTCAGTGGTATCATAGCCGATCTATCGTAAGATATAGCTGTACGCTGTTGGAACCCGTGCTCTGCACGGGGGCACCGTTCCTGTTATTTGCTACCCTCTAGCGTGCACTTGTGTATTCCGGCGGCATTGAGTTGATGAAGCGGCCCGGACCGACTTTACGCGTACGCTTACGCGAGACTGGTTCCACTACTGACATACGGCTTGTACCGTATCTGTGGCTGGCGGGTGACAGTTTCTCTCTCTTTAGTTGGTCTTCGCATTTTCAATGGAGGGCCCGAAAGGGATGCTTAAACATGCAATTATTGGATCGTTGTTGTGGTCATAAGATTCGTAGGTATGAAGCGGTTCTATTTACGAAAGCCCCAAGCCACGTAAAATATGCAAAAGATAAAGTAGAAGCGTCTAACTTTATTTTGCAGGGGCTATGTGATATGGTCAAGGTAGGTTTATTAAATTGTTTATAAACTGTGGGCGCCAAGAAGATCATGGCGCGATGAACTATATCACATTGCATTACATTTGATGTTTTGTGTGCATCTTATTTTTGTGTGATTGTGTGTTACACGGCGGTAGCTGAATAAGATGATCCCTTCAAAATACCACTAGTGTTCTCCCTCCAACGCGCACCACCAATAAAGTTCTACGTTATGAGGCAGGCCGTGATGATCGGGTGTCAGACATATCTTCGTTCGCATACGGTGGGTGTAAGCCATGTTGCACAAGCGTCATCGTGGAGGTCTTTGGTGGCGAGCCTAGCATACTCAGAGGTATAGCCTCGGAACAGGAAGACCGAAAGGTCGAGCACGAGTCACAAAATTGGTGTGGCGGACGATTTTGTCTACTCTTGAAGTTGTGCCGCCGGCTTTGATCATGAGGGGTGGTGCAATGGATGGGGGTCGTGTAATCGCTTAAACGACCAGGAGGGATGTTCGTTTGAGTGGGAGTTATGTTAGTTATTTTCTAAAATACTATAACTCAAAATTATTATGAACAAAGTCTTATGTTGTTGCAAATTCCATTGTAGATGTCTCACCCCTCCTTTAACCTGAACCTGTTCATTGAGAAAGAGAAGCTTAAGACCGATGGGTCTAACTTCGTGTCCTGGTTCCGCGATCTGAAGTCCATCCTTGAAACCCACAAGGTGGCCTACATCCTTGATACCCCCTTAGGTGATCTTCCTAGCACCGCCCCGGAAATCGAAAGGATTGTCCATGGGGTAAAGGCGGAGATTTCTTCTTATGTCCAGAGTGGCATGCTCTTTGCCATGGAGGCTGACCTGCAAAACCGTTTCATGAACAAGGGTGCTTATGATATAATCACTGAACTCATGGTTGTTTTTGCACGACAAGTCAAGGCTGAGACGTACGAGGCAACTGTGCTTTTCTTCTCAGCCCAGATGGAAGAGCACGGCAATATCAGTGAGCACTTGGCCAAGTTGTTTGGCTGCGCTCGACTTCTGAGTGATCTGGGAAGTGTGATCCCAGAGGAGTTGGTTATTGATAGGGCGCTGATTTCTCTGCCCCCTAGCTATAAGAACGCCATAGTGGACTACGGCATGAAAGGGACGTCAAAACCCCTCTCGGAAATCCTGAAGATGCTCGATGTGGCCGAATTAGAAATCAAGCTGCAGAAGATGGTGGTGACCATCGGATCACCTGAGCGCAACTGCCCCAAGTATCTGGAGGATAGGAAGTCTGGCAAGACGGTCGACAAAGAGCAAGGTATATTTGATATACATGTTATAGATGTGTACCTTACATCCGCCCGGAGCAATTCGTGGGTATTTGATACTGGTTCTGTTGCTCATATATGTAACTCTCAGGAGGAGTTACAGAATAGAAGGCGACTGGCAAAGGATGAGGTGACGATGCGCGTCGGCAACGGATCGAGAGTCGACGTGGTGGCTGTCGGCACGCTCCCTCTGCATCTACCATCGGGATTAGTTTTGGTATGTAAACATTATAAGTGGGTCTTGCCTGTTACAAGACGGTTATTCATTTAAATCAGTGTCAAGCAATTGTGCTATTTATATGAATGATATCTTTTATGTTGATGCTCCCGAGAATAACGGTTTATTCTTGTTGAATCTCGATCGTAGTACTCACATCCATAATATAGAAGCCAAACGAATTAAGTGTAGTGACGATACCGCCATGTTTTTGTGGCATTGCCGTCTTGGTCATATTGGTATAAAGCGCATGAAGCGACTCCACTCCGATGGACTCTTGGACTCGTTGGATTTCGGATCCCTCGATACATGTGAACCATGCCTCATGGGCAAAATGACCAGGACACCGTTCAAAGGTTTCGTTGAACGGGCGTCGGATTTGTTGGGGATCATACATACAGATGTGTGTGGACCGATGAGCGTTTCGACACGCAATGGTTATCGTTACTTCGTCACCTTCACTGATGACTTGAGTAGATACGGTTATATCTATTTGATGAAACACAAGTCTGAAACGTTTGAAAAGTTCAAAGAATTCCAGAGTGAAGTTGAGAATCAGCTTAATAGGAAAATCAAGCATCTCCGGTCCGATCGCGGTGGAGAGTACTTGAGTTTTGAGTTTGGCACACATCTGAAGAGTTGTGGCATAGTGCCCCAACTTACGCCCGCCGGAACGCCGCAGCGTAACGGTGTGTCTGAGCGACGTAATCGTACTCTACTGGATAGTGTCCGATCTATGATGTCTCTTACCGATCTGCCAGTGTCCTTCTGGGGTTATGCGTTAGAAACAGCCGCATTCATTTTAAATAGGGCTTCGTCCAAGTCCGTTGAAACGACGCCGTATGAATTATGGTATGGCCAAAAGCCTAAGTTATCGTTTATGAAGGTTTGGGGTTGTGAGGCGTACGTTAAGAAACTACAGCCCGACAAACTCGAACCGAAGTCGGAGAAAGTCGTCTTTGTAGGATATCCGCGGGAAACCGTTGGGTACACCTTCTACAACCAAGCTGAGGGAAAAACTTTTGTCGCGAAGACCGGTGCATTTCTAGAGAAGGAGTTTCTCGCGAAAGGAGTAAGTGGGAGGAAGGTAGACCTCGATGAAATCGTTGATCCTGAACTCGAGATTCCGAGTGGCGCAACGGAAGCAATTCCGGGAACGTCCTCCGTGGAAGGAGTGGGAGAAACTGTCGAGGAAGATGTTCTACCTCGTAGGTCTGGTAGATCTCGGATCCCACCAGAATGGTATGGCAACATGGTTTGCACCGTCATGCTATTCGAGCAAGACGAACCTACGAACTACAAGGAGGCGATGGAGAGTCTAGAGTCCGAGAAATGGCTTGAAGCCATGAAATCCGAAATAGGATCCATGTATGATAACAAAGTGTGGACTTTGGTGGATATTCCCGAAGGGCGCAAGGCCGTCGAGAATAAGTGGATCTTTAAGAAGAAGACTGATGCTAATGGTAATGTGACCGTCTATAAAGCTCGGCTTGTCGCAAAGGGTTTCCGACAAGTTCATGGAATTGACTACGATGAAACTTTTTCACCGGTAGCGATGCTTAAGTCTATTCGGATTTTGTTAGCGGTAGCTGCCTACTATGATTATGAAATCTGGCAGATGGACGCCAAAACGGCCTTCCTGAATGGAAACATTGAGGAAGAGTTGTACATGGTACAGCCGGAAGGTTTTGTCGATCCAGGAAGTGCTAACAAGGTGTGCAAGCTTCAGCGATCCATCTATGGATTGAAGCAGGCATCTCGGAGCTGGAATCTTCGCTTTGATGAGGTAATCAAAGGTTTTGGATTTATCCAGAATGTGGAAGAGACCTGTATTTACAAGAAAATGAGTGGGAGCTCGGTTGTGTTCTTAGCACTGTATGTTGACGACATATTGCTAATAGGGAATGATGTGGAACTTCTGAATAGCGTGAAGGAATATTTAAACAGTAAGTTTTCCATGAAGGACTTAGGAGAAGCTGCGTATGTTTTAGGCATAAAAATCTATCGTGATAGATCAAGGCGCCTATTAGCACTAAGTCAGAGTACTTATCTTGATAAAATATTGAAGCGTTTTCATATGGAGAAGACAAAGAAGGGTTCTCTGCCGGTTATCAAGAATAAGATATTGCGTAAGGCGCAGTGTCCGGTGACGGAACTGGGTAAGGCCGAAATGACGAAACATCCTTACGCTTCAGCCATAGGATCGATCATGTATGCAATGTTGAGTACTAGACCAGATGTGGCATTAGCTCTAAGTTTGACAAGCCGGTTCCAGAGTAATCCTGGAATGCCGCATTGGGTAGCTGTTAAGAGCATTCTTAAGTATCTCAATAAGACAAAGGAAATGTTCCTTGTGTATGGTGGCTGCGATGAAGAACTTGGCGTAACGGGTTACGTAGATGCAAGTTTCTGCTCAGACCCCGATGACTGTAAGTCACAGACAGGTTACGTGTTCAAGGTGAATGGAGGCGCCGTGTGCTGGAGAAGTGGGAAGCAACCCATAGTCGCACAATCTACAATGGAGTCGGAGTACATTGCTGCCTGCGAGGCCGCGAATGAAGCTGTGTGGCTGAGGAAGTTCGTCATCGAACTTGGAGTGTTCCCAAGCGTGAAAGACCCCGTGATCCTCTTCTGCGACAATACGGGTGCCATTGCAAACGCCAAGGAGCCAAGGTCTCACTCCACCGCCAAACACATTCTCCGACGCTTCCATGTGATACGTCAGTACGTACAAGGAGGCGATGTGAAGATTTGCAAAGTGCATACGGATCTGAATGTGGCAGATCCGCTGACGAAGCCTCTCCCGCTTGATAAGCATGAACAGCACCAATTAGCTATGGGTGTTAGGATTTTACCAAGTTGTAATCTGGATTAAGTTGTACTCTAGTGCAAGTGGGAGACTGAAGGAGATATGCCCTAGAGGCAATTAATAAAGTGTATTCTTTATCATATCTCGTTTGTTCATAATAGGTTTTTGTGTCATGCTAGAACCGTATTAAGCGGAAACATTAATGCGGGTGTGATACGCAAACAACCAGGTCCCTAGTAGCCTCTACTAAGACTAGTTTCGTTGCGCGATTGATGATCGAGGTTTCCCGGTCATGGGGCATGGTGCCGGTCGGCAATGAGAGTCATATCGCTGGAGAGGGATGTGATGGACATACCCAGATTTGGAGAACGTAGTCGTTACACCTTTTACCGTGAGATCAACTCTTATTGATATTCCCGGAAGATACTTTGATTGCACCAAACGTCGTATCTTATTTAGTATGACAATAACGGTGATACTTTTGGGTATTGGAAAGGAGTATTGAGACGAGGGGTCAAGAGCGGGATTTGCCAGTCCGCATAGCAGGATAGATACTCTCGGGCCCACTCGGTGAGATCATGTCTAATGAGCTTGCAAGCATGTGACTAGGTCACGGAGACGTGAGATCATGAACGAGTAGAAGATAGCGACGTCGGTAACGAGGTCGGGATTAGGTATGGAGATATCTATGGAACGACACTCGGACGTGCTAAGTATCGCTATGGAAAAAGGTCTAAGACTTCACGTTCAGGTTTGATAGATGAAAGTCATTCGTTATATCTCAGGGATTAATTCATGGGGTCCAGGCCTACAGATTAGTCGTTGATCATTGAGGAGTCTTGATCATACCTGATATTATATCGAACCGCTAGGGTAACACACTTAAGGGGTTTCGACAAGACAACCGGAAAGGAAGGAGATCACCGGGAGCGTCCCGGGAGAGGTCCGATGGAGATCGGGCAGCGCCGAAAGACTTTTCGGAGCTAGGAAACATTATATATATTATGTTTGATATTAATTAGTGTTATTAATATGCAAATATGATTTTATATATTTATTTTCGAATTTATTAAGGCAGATTTTCCTAAATGGGCCTTCCGGACGAAAGAAGTCCCAAGAGGGGGGGGGAACCCCCTTGGGAATTCGGTGGGGGCTTGGAGGCCGGCCTAGGTGGGCCACAAGGGGCCCACCAGGGGGCCGACGCACCCCCTTGGCCGAACCAGGCTATGTGGGGATAGTCCCACATTGCCTGGCTGGCAAGGTTGGCTCCCCCTGGGAGCCTATATAAGAAGGGGCACCCCCAGCCTTTTAATTCACAAATTAATTCCTGATTTCTCTCTCGATCTCGTGGTTCCCAAGTCGGAGCCGCGCCGAGCTAGAGAAAGAGGGGATCTCCTCCACCATAGCCCACTGCCGCGCTGCTGGTGTTCCGGTCCAAGTCTTCCGCTGCTCGTCCTGGACTGGAGCTTCGGAGGCGTCGTTTCCACCGTACGTGTGCGACTCCCTGCGAGGTGCTGCGCTAGCAGTACTCGGAGGCCTGCTTCCTCTACACGACCTTGAGGTCGGCTTCGTCGGTCTGCATCGACAACGTTTGTGCGGGAACGTAATCCCCGCTTTCGGTCTACAAGGGTACGTATTCCGATCTCCGTTCGTACTACTATATCTGCATAGAATAGATCTTGGCTAGTTTAAGGATATCGTTGCTAGGAAATTTTTTGTTTTCTTCACACGATCCCCTTCAATATAAGGGCAGGCTCGGGGTGAAGGGCTCATTAGTGCCCTTCTTCCACCCCGACCTCCCTCTCCTCCAGCCGCCGCCCCTGCTGTTCCCAAGTCCCTCCGGAGCACTCCGACCACCGGGGAACCTCTTTCTCGGCCGGATCTGCTCCTCCTCCGCCCCGGGAACTCACTCCTCCAAGCAATGGCCTCAATGGATGAGGGTAACTTCACTTTTCTTCTTCCTAATGTGCTTGCACTTGGATCTTGATGTGGAGTTATTAGTTTCAATGTTGCTTAGTAGAGATTGTTCCTAGGACTATTCCCTGCCTTCTACATACATTAGTTTTGCATTACGTTGGATCGATCTAGTTTTAGACCGAGTCAATCTCATATCTGCAGTTTCTGTCTGACTCGGAATATCCGGTCCAGATTGACTCGGAATTTCCGGTCCCCCGGAATTTCCGGTCATGTCTGACCCGGATATTCCGAGCCAAACACTGCAGTTTTAAGATTAACTCATGTTTAACTACATATGATCCATCAAATGCCTATCTAATGTGTGTATTATCTCCTGACTTGTGTGCACTTACCTTATGCTACCCTCTATGCTCAAATTCACAGGTTCAGGTGGAAGTCCGTCCGCAGGGGGATCAAGGCACACTGGTAGAGCACCTGTCTCCAAGCAATCAGTCAACAAGGGAAAGGGCCTTGCACCTCAGAGGAAGAAGAAACCTGTTGCCAGCAAGCCCTCATCCAAGAAGAGAAAGAATGCCCCTAGTCCCCAACGTCCGAACTATTTCAAGATGCATTCTGTGGATTACTCTCAGCTGAGGCAGGGGGACTGGTACCTCAGCGCAAGAGACACCTCTCTCGATGATCGCAGCTTTTGGTGCCAAGCGCAAGAGCACATATTTGTGGATCTCTATCTCTCACTGTCGAAGCCCATTCGACCCATGCACCCGTTTGACTTTGCATCCCTGCAGAAGAAAACCGCATTTGCTGAGGCCATCCACATTGTCAAGACCATAGGTTTGGAGAGGTTGGCGCTCATCCGTTGTGCCTACAACGCGCAGCTTGTAATGCAGTTCTTCGCCACCCTAGTGATCAAGGGTGACTCGAAGAAGACCATGAAGTGGATGACTGGGGAATCATACTGTGAGTCCAACTTCGAGGAGTTTGGCAAGGTACTGGGCTACAGGTTTGATGGTGACAATCCCCAAGGCACTCGCATGCACACCCCCTACAAGCTCAACAAGAAGGAGACAACTCACTTATATGGTGTGGGAGCCACCCCTGGATTCTCTCGTGACTTGCTTCCTTTGTATGATGTTCTTGTGCGCATCCTGCGTGAGAACATTGCACCGAGTGGTGGCAACAACGATAACGTGGTTACCCCTCTCTGCAACCTGCTCCTTCACGCCAACCGCATTGTGGAGGACTCGGGTTCTGATACTGACTGGAGAGTAGATGTGATGGATTACATCTACAATGAGATGTATGAAGCTATGACCACCAGGGTCTCTATTCCTTATGCTCCGTACATAATGAAGCTCCTCCAGTTTAAGTTCCCTAACCTCAACTTCAGCAGCAGTGATTTGGTGCCACATGACTTCAAGAAGCTCTATGTGAAGAAGACTGTGGTCAAGCCCCCTCCTAGGCCTACTACTACATCAGCTCCAGGTGGACCTTTCATGGGTGATGCTAGGAGGGCTGCTGCTACCTCTACTCATGTTCCTACCACTCATGCGCATGTCAAGAAGCTGAACTGGTTCCAGCGCAACATCCTTTGCATGAATGTGGACATCCGCAAAGAGCAATACAATGCCTACAAGGATCGCC
This sequence comes from Poa annua, assembly GCA_026929855.1. Lineage (NCBI taxonomy): Eukaryota > Viridiplantae > Streptophyta > Magnoliopsida > Poales > Poaceae > Poa > Poa annua. The sequence goes on from CM049432.1 coordinate 9,487,905, forward strand.
GTCAGCTGGACTACAAGCAAGACTTGATCCTTCACCATGCTTCTGGCTCTCCTGCTCCTGCTGCTCTGTCTGAGCCCCTGACCTTTGCTCAGTGGAACCAGGGTTCCTTGGCTCCATGGACACTGATTGACCAGGACCTTGGCGGCATCTCGTACACCACTGGCTATGACTATGATGAGGAAGAGGAAGATGATGATGATGAGGCAGCGTCTGAGGAGTATGAAGATGATGATGATGATGAGGATGCTGATGATGATGATGATGAGGACCCCTCGGACTGAAGACTTCCATGGGACGTAGCATCGCTCTTCTTCCTTTTTGGCGTTTCGATGTCAAAGGGGGAGAAGTTGCTCTACTAGGACTTCTTCGGGGATTTGCAAGGGTCGGGCACAAGCTTATGCGTTTATCATTTATTTGCGCTTGTGTCTATTTATCGTGTTTTTAGTTACTTGTGAAACTCTCTTTATTTCATTTGTGATATCTTTGTATTGAGACAATGGTTGATGCTATCATTATATTATGCTTGAGACTTCGAATTGATTGTGTTGGTATTCTCTTCATATTCTATATGCACAAGGTATGAAAATCTATCTAGTCTCAATTGCTACCATAATCTTACTTTTGTCTCGTTTCTCCTTTGTGATATCTTGTGGTTGTTATTATAAAATTGCCTATCCTTTGCCATTTTGTGTTGCTTACTTGCATTTATTTAGGGGGAGCCATTTTCTGCCAAAAACATGATATTACCTTTTGTTTCTATGCAAATCTTGGTATTGTCATCTAACACCAAAAAGGGGGAGATTGAAAGAACATTTCTTAATCCCTAGTGTTTTGTGTGTTAGTTAACAATACCAATGATATACTAATCCTATTGCTAAGTATTTCAGTTTGGGTGAAACTCATATCACAAATCATAAAGCCAAATTGTAGAGAAAAAGAGTTTCTGGAATTCTTCAAGGACTCGGATATTCCGGTTCACCAACCCGGATATTCCGAGTCAACCCCAGAAAATTGGTTAAGTCAAGTTCAGAAGTACTACTGACTTCAATCGGAAAATCAGCTCGGAAATTTCAAGGACTCGGATATTCCGGTTCCCCAACCCGGATATTCTGAGTCAACCTCAGGAAAATTGGCTAAGTCAAGATTCAGAAGTGGTACTGACTTCAATCGGAAAATCAGCTCGGAAATTTCAAGGACTCGGATATTTCGGTTCACCAACCCGGATATTCCGAGTCAACCTCAAGAAAAATTGGCTAAGTCAAGATTCAGAAGTGGTACTGACTCCAATCGGAAATTCAGCTCGGAAATTTTCAAGGACTCGGATATTCCGAGTCAACCTCAGAAAATCGACTAAGTCAAGTTCAGAATTGGTTCTGATCTCAACCGGAAATTCAGCTCGGATATTTTCAAAGACCCGGATATTCCGGGTGACCAGAATTTCCGGTGTTACTTAAACCGGAATTTCCGGGTGACCAAGACAGCCAACGGCCAGATTTTGAGGGGGAGTATAAATACCCCCTCACTCACTCAATAACAGTTAGCTCTCAGATTTTCTCTCTCCTACCATTCTTGAAGGCTCAAATCATCAAGATCTCCCAACCCCCCCACCCAAATTCATTGATCTTTGGAGGATTGGAGGAGAAGGCCCGGATCTACATCCTCACCGAAGGGATTTGCATTTCTTCCCCATTCACTTGGGGATTTCGTGGCTAGGGTTTCCGGTGGGAAAACCTAGTTCACCATTGTTGTACTCTTGGTGTTACCTTGACCTTTTGTGGTCCTTGACCTTTTGTGGTCTTCTTGGGAGCCCCCAATTCAGTTGTGGGTGTGTGCCTCAAGCGTTTGTAAGGGATTCGATCTCCGCCCTAAAAGGGGATCAATAGTGGAAGGTGAACTCGAAACCTTTGTGGTTGAGTTCATCGGAGAAGAAGGTGAGCCTTTGTGGCGTTGCGGCTAACCTGTTGTGGTAGCGCACACCTCTCCAAACGAGACGTACACCCTTGGGTGGAACTCGGGATTACATTTTCGTCTCCGCGTGTCTCACTTGGTTCCCTTTACCTTTGCTCCCTTACTTGCTTATCTTGTTATTGCTTAGATTCTCATTTAGGTAAATTCACCGTAGTTGCATGTCTAGAGAATTTACCTTTGTGTTGAGCCTAAATTTGAAAAAGACCTAAAATTTGTAATAGCACCTATTCACCCCCCCCCCCTCTAGGTGCCGGATTCCCGTTCACCTGGGTCTTAGCCAGGTGCACCCACCTAAATGAGCCTGAGCAGCCACTCAACTCTAACATCCATCCTCTTGCCACATCCACCCAGAAGTTTCTTTAACTTAGTAGAAATTTACTTTCCACAAAACAACTTTAGCGTAGCGTCAATATTTCTACCAAGTTACCCATAGGATACTAGGCACAACTAGTGTAAGGGATATAGTAGTTTCAGCATAGCAATACTATCCGACACATGCATATAAGAAAACACACTAAGTAATGCATAGAAGATACTTAGGAAATTTATGGAGGTGTGCCACTTGGCTTGGCAACAGGGAGAGCAGGAGTAACAGTTGCAAAAGCCTTCGTTTCTCTCCGAAATTTCTAACAAGTCAAACAAAGCCAATAAACATACAAACAAAATAACAATACAAAAATATGCTATGCATGATGTGCAAAATATTTCTAAGAACTAGAGATGCATGCATGAAATTTATTCTTAAGTTAATGCAAGGCAAGTGTGTTAGCCAAATATGACTAAGGACCAAGGTCATAAAATTAATTGCTATAAGCCAACTTGACTAAGTTGTAAGACTCCTCCTAGTCTTCATCATGTTTGATCTTGAATTCTTCAACTCCTTTGTAGTTTCCTTCATCTTCAATTAGCACTCTGACTTGGTCATAATCACTGTGGACTTGGTCATAATCACTAAGGACTTGGTTTATGCCCAAAGTGAAAGAAGAATAGGATGGCGGAAAAAGATAAAGAAAAGATGTACTTTTTCTTCCTGGCTTCATCTCCAGACTTGTAACTTTCTCCGATGTCTTCATTGAATCATGTAGACTTGATGGTTCTTCAGACTTGATGATTTGTATATCACCCGGGCTGGTCTTGGATATACCTTAGCCACCACGAAGTCTAAGAGAAAGAGAAGAAGAGAGAAAGACTTGGAGAAATAAAGGGGGATGGTCTTCTTGCAGTTCCTCTTGATTTTCTTCTAAGTGTTTTTTGCTTCTTGGAGATGCCTTCGGAGTTTTTTTTGTTTTTCTTGGCTAAGTCTTCATTGGCCTTCTAGTCTTCATGTTAAGAATCTCAAGTGTCTAAATGCATAGCACTTTACCAAAACACTATGCTCAAAATAATCCTAACTTTGAGAAAATAAGGAAGAAGTTTTCCTCAGAGGAGTATAACTATACAATACAATATGCTATGCATGCAATGCAATTTATTTCTAAGGACAACACTTAACAAAATAAAAAAACTAAGTCTTCTAGATGCTAAAATTTTCTAAGGAAAAGATTTAGCATCTTTAAGATGTTGAAATTTTTCTAAGGAAGAGTGTTGTCGAAAAAAATAGTTATCAAATATTTACTAAGGAAATTTTTTTTTGTTTAAAGAGGCAAAATATTTCTAAGTACATTTTAATACCAAAGTGGTCATAATATGACTAAGTACTTTATAATTCGAATAGATGATGAAAATAATTTTTAATAAATTAAAACAACACTTAAAAGTATTTAATCAATATTAACTATAAAATCATAGAAAATTATTCTATAAAAATTAGTAGAAAAATACTTCTGCCAAAACTTAGACATTGAAATTTATAGCAAAAGAGTTTGATAAATTTTAAATTTCAAATTTGAAGTTATGTTCAAATTACCATTAATGCCACTTTTGAATTTCAACAAATTTTAATTTGAAAAAACATAAAAGTAATGATGCCAAAAGTTTCTACGTGTCATAAGCTTTCCAAAAATATTTTATTTGTAAAATTTGACCAACCCAATAAAAAGTAGTGATAGATTTAAAATTTATGATTTTTCTGCAAAACTGTCGGTCGGTTAACTGTTGACTTTGACTTGCTGATGTGGGAATTGACTTGCTGACGTGGCAGGCTGACTGGGATTTGACTACGAATTTGACCAAAAATAAAGTTGCTCGGATGGAAAAACACTCTTAACGAAAGTTGTAGATAATTACGTGCTCTTTCTAATTATCACAATTATAACATAAGTAGATGAATAGTTTGGTCACAAATCTCAAAATACCTTTCTGGTCCGAAACTTCAAACGCGAATATCTCTCAGCTCGCTGAACCAAAAGAGGTGAGGCTTGGTGCAAAAGAAAGGTCTTGATCAGAGGAACAACTTTCGTATTGTCGTCCCAAACTTTTGAGATGGTTTGGTTACTCGAACAACATCAAACACGATCTGTATTATACAGAAAATTACGTACGTTAAAATAAAAAGTTGTCAACAGGAAAGTTGTAGATATAGAGTAGATCTACCTTTTTCACCGAAGAAATTTCAATTTGACGCAACGAGCGCGAAGAGATCTGAGAAATACGACTTCAGATCTGATGGATGACGATTCGAAATTCTTCCTCCACGCTTGATGAAAAGAGTTGAGCCTTATTGGGATGGAAAGGTATCGACGAGATCTACAACAATGATTAAGGCCCCGTCGCGATTGGAGATGGTTTTGTTCGTCGAACGAACGAAATACTATTTCGCTGATTAGGATTTCGGTGTAACGAAAAGAGTAAAAGAGATGCCGGTAGCTACAGGGGTTTATATAGGCGGAGGGATGGTGGAATAGATAGGGCTCGGAGTTGTGAACGCGTAGGATCAAACGGATCCGGATTTGGAGTTATATTTCTCGAGATAAACGTATTTGAATGAAAAGTGGTTAGAAAAACGAATTTTTAGAGTTTGAGTCGGATACGATTGCTCAGTTCTGTTCGGTGGGCTGGCCCGATTCGTTTTTTTTTTCTTAATTGCTTCATAACTTTTGTTTTAGAACTCCGATTTAAGTGAAATTAATTTCTAAATTTTTTTAAAAATTATTCTTTATTTTAAAACATTTATGGACATGTTTTGACCACTTTTTTTAAAATGTTAATTTTGAATATTTGATTTAATGCAAATTTGACACTTTTGTCAAATTTGGAAATATAAATTTAATTAATTTATTTATGGTTAAATAAAATTTGGTACCACAATTGTGAACATATGAAAATAATTATTTCTAATAATTACAATCAAAATATTAAAGTAAAATAAGATAAATAGCATAATCATTATTTTGTTTTTAATATTTTCTCAGATAGATTTTCAACTGGAAATAGTATTTCAACCATTGTAATTTCAAATCTAAACCATGCAAGAAAATGATGAATGCATGCATGAATTTTATTTTCTAATCGACATACAAATAGTTTTCAAAAAGTTTTTAATTTTTCTGATTTTTCAGAATTTGAAAAATCCTAGGATGTTACAAAGGCTGATGAACAAATAGCTCGTGCTAGAGTAGATGCTGGTGATGATTGTGTGGAAGTATCACCTCAACAGGTTGCCGCTACCGAGCGAGCTAGTCGATCAAAAAAATCAAAAGGTAAAGCTACTGCTACATCAACAAACCGTCCTGCGGATAGGTTTTTTTTATCTAGAGGGCAACCAGGTGATCAACTAACAATTAAGAGTGTACTGCAATCTCAAGAACAACTTGATAGGGTTGATTTAATCATTAATAAATGGTTTCTAGATGCAAATCTTCCTTTCAATGCAACTCCGGATGGCAATGGGTACCCGATACCCGCAAACCCGACGGGTACCCGACTCAGATGGGGAGGGTGTGGGCTAGAAAAATACCCATGGGTATACTTAGCAGGAAAAAGTTATACCCATCGGGTATGCGGGTGCGGGTATGGGGATGCCATACCCATACTCTTTTACCCGCATACCCGGGAGACCCCACATGTCATATGGTAAAACACATACCCCACATCAAAGTCAAACCCTAACCTCCTGCGCTTCGCTGTCGCTCCCCGGAGACATGTCCTCAGGCGACATGGAGATGAGTGAGTCCAGCGAGAGCCCGGCAATCCAGCCGAAGAACCTGACATTTTGTTGTTTGCAAGACTTTAGCGGGTACCCGACGGGTATCGGGTACCCGGCGGGTGTCGGGTATGGGGAAAATCTATACCCGCATACGGGTACGGGTACGGGTAATAGGGAGCGGGTAGAGGTGCGGGTACAGGTATGGGGATGCCATACCCGCACCCGAACCCGGCGGGTGCCATCCGGAAATGCAACTACCTCTAGATATTACCAACCTATGATTGATGCAATTGCTAGTGTTGGTGCTGGTTATAAGGGGCCAAGTATGTACAAAATGCGTGGCCCTTTGCTTGTCAAGAATGTTGCTGCTACTAAGAAGTTTGTTGAGGGATACCGGAAATGTTGGAAAGGAAGTGGCTGCAGTATAATGGCTGATGGTTGGACTGACAGGAAAAGAAGAACTCTCATCAACTTCTTGGTGTATTGTCCGAAAGGTACTATTTTTCTCAAGTCAGTGGATGCCACGGCGAGTTCTAAAACTGGTGATTTCTTGTTTAAGTTATTCTGTGATGTTGTGCGCTTTGTTGGAGTCGAAAATGTTGTGCATTTTGTGACTGATAATGCCTCAAACATGGTTCTTGCTGGAAAGAAATTAGAGGCTGAGTTTCCTTCTATATATTGGTCTCCTTGTGTTGCACATTGTTTGAATTTGGTACTATCTGATTTGGGAAAGCTAGAGTTAGTGCAATCAGCAGTAGCACATGCATCTAAAATAACTAGGTACTTGTACAACCATTGCTACCCACTGTTTCTTATGCTTACTAATGGACATGAGATACTTCGGCCCGCACCAACACGCTTTGCTACAAATTTTGTTGCATTGCAAAGTATATTAAAGCAAAAAAGATGCCCTCCGCACCATGGTCATATCAAAAGAATGGACATCAGCCCCCTGTGCAAAAGAAATAAAAGCAAGAAGGTTTGTTGACCTTGTTTTGGATCAGCAATTTTGGAAAGATTGTGCTTCCATTTGTAACTTCTCTGAACCTTTAGTTCGTGTGCTACGAATTGTTGATAGTGATGAAAGGCCAGCCATGGGATATTTGTTTGGGGCTTTACATTGTGCAACGGAAGAGATTGAGAAGAGGTTTCAGAAAAAGAAGAGAGCAATCCAACAACCTGTTCTTAATGTTGTAGAGGCGAGATGGGATAAGCACTTGAATAAAAATTTGCATGCTGCTAGCTTTTGGTTTAACCCAATGAACTAATATAATGAAGAGCTTATGACAAAATATCATACAACTACATCTGGTGTCATAGATGTTATTGAGAGATATGCAAAAACTGATCCGCATTTGCACAAGGCTTTGACAGCAGAGATGAAAGTTTTCAGAAATGCAGAGGGAGATTTTGGTAGGGTGACAGCCATCAATGATAGGGATTCAATGCTTCCTGGTATTTTACTTTATCTTCTTTCCTTTTTTTCTTGTTTATGTAATTTCAGCATCTTGTTTTACTAATATGTATACTCTCTTTGATATAGATGAGTGGTGGTTAACTTATGGTTGTAGTGCTCCAAACTTGCAAAAGCTGGCTATTCGTGTCTTAAGCCAAACGTGTAGTGCTTCTGGCTGTGAAATTGGAGTTTGTTTGAGCACATAAATTCCAAAAAGAGAAATAGACTTGATCATCAAAAGATGAATGATATGGCTTATGTTCAATGCAACTCAAGGCTAGAACAGAAGTATTTTTTTTTTGCTCCCTAGCTTATTTGTTGATGTTTGTTTTCAATCCTAGCTTGTCTCATGTTTTTATTCCCTAGCTTATGTTTTTGTTTGCTGCTGCTGCTTCCATATTATGTGTAGGTCCGAAATCAGTAAAAGAAATTATGACCCAATTTGCTTAGAGGACATTGGCAAGTTTGATGAAGAATGGATCTTTGAAGATGATCCTCAAGAGTTAACTGGGGATGAAATTGATAGATACCGTAAAGGTTTGATGCCAAATGACACCGAGATATGCAATGCCATTGCCATGAATGGTACTGTTTCTCTTCTGGACTTGCCATCTCTTATTTTTGTCCATTAGTTCTTACCTTCACCATATATAATTGTGTACACGAGGCTCAATGGATTGATGATGACTATGAAATGGATGCTTCTCAAGAGAATGATGAAGGAAACATCCCAACTGGCAACAAAGAGCAACCTGATGGAGCTGAACAAGAAGATGAAGATATTGAACCTGAACATGATAATGGCTATGGAGATGATCTGAATCCTCCTGGGAGTGTGACTGATTGGACCCATGGTTTCCAGTATCGTTGATTATGAGTATATGACATCATGAGAATATTTGTCTTTATTTCTGAACCTATTATGTTTGAGAGTTGAGAGTTTGAGACTATTTGCCACTACTTTCGAACCTGTTAATCTGTTATGTCATTTCCTGGACCTATTAACTGCTTGCATTGCTTTGTTGCTGAATTGGTGATTTGCTACTTGATACTTCATTTTATATTGAGAAATCTGAATTTATTTGCATATATATTGTCATATTTACGGTTGGAAAATATTATTTTATATCTTAAAAAACCAGACAGCGAACCGGTGAACCGACGGTTCGACCGGTGAAAACCTGAACCAGGAGCCTCGCCGGTTCGATCACCGGTCCAGATTTTTAAACTAGGGATCATCGACCCGACGACGTAGCAATTGCACCAAGTCGGTCGGCGGGATCGAGCAAATTCGTCGATCGATTGGTATGCGATGCATGTAGGTATGGCCGGGACGGCCTCTTTAATCGGATCTCTTGACACTACCGATTCTTTTTTTTTAAACTATGACAATACCGATTCTGACTCGTAATCGCCTCTTGTCAAGGATCTTCACGAAGTCCGACAAGCTAACAGAGATGGTAGTACCTACGTTCATGGCCTCGTTCGATTGTTTCTTATGAAGGATGACCGAAGCGATAGGGTTGTACGGCACCTCTGAGTACTTCTCTCACACGGGACGGCGAGAAGAGTTTGACTAGGCGTCGGAACTCGGCACACACGGGCCTAATTTTTTTATAGGACGTATTTTTTAATTACAACAAACATCAACAAAATTTGGTAGTGCATAATAATAATAATGGAGATAACAACGAAAAAAATGAACTGCTAAACATAATAAGTTTGCGATATTTTAATGCGTCAAGGTATTCAACTGTGCAAAAAAAAACTGTAGATTAAATGGTTTCTATTGAATAGACATAACATTAATCATTTGCGTGATCGCTAATTAAATGACTAGTTAAGAACATGTTTGTCAGAGTTTTAAGTACATGCTTGTTAAGCATCGGTATGTGAACATTAGATATGAAATCCTTGTATATAGTTCTACCTGGTTAGATAAGCATGTTTTTTTTTCATAGTTCAATGTTACTTACAAAATGGAACTGCGCAGTTTTCAGTGTTAAAAGGTACAACCAAGGTGAAATAAGAGAACTGAAGATAGACCAATACACCCTTTATTTGTTATTTTTTGATAATGGAATATATTAATTACGAGTCATCGTGCTTTCCAAAATGCCCACACTACTACAGGTACGCCCACCGCAATTACACTACTCATACCAGGAAAACAAAAAAAAAACAACTAATAATGTCGGAAACAGAATTGAAACGGTATCTTATCTATTAAAACAGAATGAGTGGTATGGTGTCACAATCCAAATGGTGTCACACTTCAATTGGCCTTAGACTTCAAATTAATTACATGCCCTGCCACCTATAAGCGAAGATAACAGTTTAGAAACAGAAAAAAATAAGAAAAACACAACTCCCCCGTTCCTAAATCTAGAGCGTTCAGTTAGAAACATTCGTTCCATATCCCGCCTCCAGCGATCCGCTTCGTCCGTCATGCACAAGCAAGACGTCGCGCTGCCCTTGCTTACTCGCGTGACTCGCGCCGTCTACGGCACAACTCCCGCACCCAGCCGCCATCCTCCCTCTATATCCCTTCTCCCCTCTTCCCCGCATCTGGCGCCCAACGCCTCCTCTCACCGGTCGCTGGAGCCGCCCATCGCCTGCACCTCGCGGATTTGGTCGTCACCGCCTCCCCCTTGATTTTTCCAGCCCTCCATGGACGAGGAGAACGTGTCCGAGGAGATCACTGTGGATTTCGATGTCAGCGGGTCCTGGTCTGCCACGTCTTGGAAGGCACTCCTCTGGCTCTACTACCCCGATTCAAGCCCGTCCTGCGCCAGTCGGCCGAGATGGGGATGGAGGAAAGCGCCGGCATAGGTCAGGATGGGAATGGGCCGGGTCGGCCCGCCGGGTCGCCGACCCGACCCAGAAATGTGCGGCCAACGGGTCATACGGGTCGGCCTCAAATAGATTTTGGGTCAGCGGGGCCGGCTTCGAGTGACCCGCTGGGTCAGCTGGGTCGGCCCACCTTATACTCTTTGTTCGGCCAATTCCACCGGCTGATTAGTTTTCGCCGACGGCGACGAAGCTTTCCGACGAAACGGTCATGTACACGAAGCTAGCTCGATCGGTAGCTGATGGATTCCTTTCAGTAGTTTGATTGATCGCAAGCAACTCACAAGCGAACATAGAGCTGTCCTAGAGCGTGTAGCTTGTGAGTATAACTGTATATAGAGCCAAGACCACAGTCTAGGACTCTTGGCTGAGCTCGCTGGCATAGGAAGTGTCCGCAGAGCTGTCCTAGAGCGTACAGTTGCGCTCGCTGATCTCTCTCACCGTCGTCAAGCTGAGCCCGCCAAGCGCCTCCACCATGTTGCTGCCACGGCTAACCCTCACGGCCACTGTCGGCGCGGAGTCATCGGGACCGTCGCTCAGTGCCGCGCCCGTCAAAGTGAACGAGCCTGGCACCTCCGCGAACATCTTGTTCTCGCCGGCCGGTAAGCCTGTGCACCCAGAACAGACGCGGCTTAGACATGCGACACCATCACGCGACCCGTCTGCGGCCGCCGTGGAGCATGTCGAGCTAGACCATGCCGTTCGTCGAATTGATGGCAGAACATGGCCGTGCTGTCGCCTGGACAAAGAGCTCGCCGCCTTGCCGTTTGTGTACAGCAGCTCGTTGTCACGCCGCCTTGCCGTTTGTGCACAACAGCTCCTTGCCGCAGCTATGAAACAGCCGGATCGAACCCAAGCACCTACATACTGTATCCTGCAAAAAACAAGAACTCACGTTTTGGGTCGACCCAACATGCCCATTGGGCCAGCGAGTCCACAGTCACTTTTCGGATGGGTCGGCCCATGGCCGGCCCCTCAAGTTGGCCTTGAGGCCATGGGGGCCAGGTCCAAGGCCAGGTCCGGGCCGACCCATTCCCATCGAGAGGCGTAGGTGAGCAGGTCCCCCAATCCGTTTTACATGATGCGGCCTGCACCTGCTCTTCACGTGTTTTCCCCACCCGCATCAGCAAGTGTAAGTCCTTATATTAAATTGGTTTTTCTTCCATCATGTACCAAGTTGTTCTATCTAGATGTCATAGCTGATTATGGTGTACACTGCATCCTTCAATTCCCCGTATATTTTTGCTACACAATTTATCTCTAATACTCTGTCCAAAGAACCTGCCCAGATTTAGTACGATGGATTTTCTAGGTCTGCATCGCACATAAACCGGGTTGATCTAATCTTGAGTATGAAGGAGATATGCACTAGAGGCAAATGAATAAGTAATATTTATTGCATTATCTCATAAAGTTTATAATGGGTTTATGTATTATGCTATAACTGTATTAATCGGAATTATTAATACACGTGTGATACATAGACAACCAGGTCCCTAGCAAGCCTCTATATGAGCTAGTCCATTGGGCAACAGTTGATCGAGATTCCCGATCAAGGACAATGACGTCGGTTGACAGTGGGGTCATCTTGTTAATAGAATAAGGTGGTGGACATACGCAAAGTATTGCAATAAGATCGTATTACGATGTTTGTCATTTGCAATAGATAAGAGTATGATAGCTTATTCCTTAGACCGTGAGACCGTACTTATTGTTGCTTCGTAGGAGTGCTTTGAGAGCATCAAACGTTGTGTCTTATATAGCATGACAATAACGGTGTCCATCTTGGGTATTCCGAAAGAGCATCGAGACGTAAGGATCAAGAGCGGGATTTGTTCATTCTTGTAATGGAAAGGTACTCTGGGCCCACTCGGTGATATTGCATCTATATAGCTGCGCAGCTTATGACTAGGTCATGGAGATGTAATATCGCAGACGAGTTAATAACCTTCGTCGGTAACGAGATACAGCAAAGGCATCGGTGTGTCTACGATCATATCTCGGACAAGGTAGTATCGCAGAGACAAAGGGAATGAATATCATACTTATGGTTCAACGACGATATTCGTGGAATGCACAGGGGTCGTCATATATTTCTAGGTATCCCTGACGATCATTGGTGAGCGGAGTGTCTCGACCATGTCTGGAGTGTTCCCGAACCGTAGCGTAACAAACTTAAGGTCTTAGCGACGCTAGGAGATAGGTTCTGGAATTTTATAGGTTTTTATTGGAGAGAAAGAAATGATCCGGAAAGAGTTCCGGTGGTCCGGAAGGAGTTCCGGGGAGCTATGGAAGGGTTCCGAGAATGTCCGAAAGTTGTTCGGGTGGTTCCAAAATAGTTTCGGAGTCATGGGATATTGAATTATATATAAATATATTAATTATAAATTAATGAGATTTTTATATTAATTTAATATTAATTAAATAAAGGAAAAAAGGGGCTCCCACCTAAATGGGCCCAAAGAGGGCCCATGAGGGGGAGGCGCACCAAGCAAGGGGGCCTTCCCCCCTCTAGTCCGAATTGGACTAGAAGAGGGAGAGGCCCAAGGGGGTTCGGCCGAACCCCCCTCCCCTCTCTTCCTTTAGTCCCACATGGGGGAGCCAAGGGGGTTGGCACACCCCTTCCCCCTTTATATAGCAAGGCATATTAATTGATTTAATTCATAGGAAATTCAGTTAATTCCCAATTTCTCTCTCGATCCCGTGGTTCCCAAGTTGGAGCCGCGCCGAGCTGAGGAAGGGGGTCTCTCTTCACCTAAGCCATACCGCAGAGCGCCGTTGCTCTGCGGGATTCCAGATAAGATCTACTCCTGCGATTTCAGCTGGATCTGAATGACCGGGAGTTGTCGCTAGGCTCCGTATGTTTGCGAGTGCTCGGAGGCTACTCTACTGAGGAGCTTGGGCGACGTCGTCTCGCCCCCTGCAGCCGCCGCGCCACCCCCCTCTGCTGCCGGCGCGCCAGCCCCGGTGCTGGCGCTCTGCCTTCTTCCGCCCGACGCCCGTCGACGCAGATCATCGTCGACACCCCGGCGTCATCGACTCCGACATCGCGGCAAGTTCTCCGCGACCTCGAGGTCGGCTACGTACGACTTCATCGTCAACGCTTGTGCGGGAGCGTAATCCCCGCTATCGGTCTACATGGAGGTAATGTAACCCGTTCCGCCACCGTTATCGCATGTACTAGATAGATAGATCCTGGCTAGTTAGGGTTTCGTTCGCTAGAAAATTATTGTTTTCTGCACCGTAACCCCTTCAGTGGTATCAGAGCCGATCTATGCGTAGTACTGTTGGTACGGTTAGAACTCATGTTGAATGAGGGCGTCTTTCTTATATTTGCTACCCTCTAGCGTGCACTTGCGATGCCTTCGGTATTGAGTTGATGAAGCGGCCCGGACCGACTTTACGTGTACGCTTACGCGAGACTGGTTCCACTACTGACATACGGCTTGCACCGTATCTGTGGCTGGCGGGTGCCTGTTTCTCTCTCTCTAGTCAGCAAAGCATTTTCAATTGAGGGCCCGAAAGGGATGCTTAAACATGCAATTATACGATCGACGTTGTGGTACAAAGTTCGTAGGTAGGGAAGCGATTCTCTTACGAATAAGCCTATATGCCACGTAAAACTTGCAAAACTAGATAAAGCTAGAGGCGTCTAACTTTGTTTTGCAGAGGCGTTATTTTATGTGACATGGTTACGGTAAGTTTTGATATTACTCGTACTGTCGGAGGCAATGGAGGGCTCTGTAGACTCGGAGTCATGCCGGGGCGCCGGGGGCCAGGCACATGGCGCCATGAAGGTCCAGGCGCATCGACCATGTCACATCGCACTTCATTGCATCATTATTGTGTGATGTTGTGTGTGCATCCTATTGATTGCTTATATGCTAGATATACAACGGTAGCATCATAAATAGGATGATCCCTAACAAATACCAAAATTGTGTTCTCCCTCGTTGCGCACCACCAAGAAAGTTCTACGTTATGAGGCAGGCCGTGATGATCGGGTGTCACACATCTCGTCGTTCGCATACAGTGGGTGTAAGCCATGTTGCACGCGCAGGTCTTCGAGGTTTGATTGGCGAGCCTAGCATACTCAGAGGTATGGCCTCGGAACACGGGAAGATCGAAAGATCGAGCACGAGTCATAGAGTTGTTATGGTCGACATTTTATGTCCACCTTTGAAGCTGTGCTGCCGGCCGTGATGATCGGGGGTAGTATGGTGGATGAGGGTCGTGTCATCGCCATTATTATTTTAGGGATAATAATCTTGGTGTGGTGTGTTTTTGATAATGAGATTATAGGACTAAAACTCACCTACATATTATAAACTTAACCTTACCTCTTTTGCGATCACATCTGTAGACTACGCAACTATACTTCGGATACTTCCTCAAGAGTCCGGATGCTACGTTAGAAGCCGACGGATCTAACTTCATCAGATGGTATAGGGGTTTTAGAAACATTCTCGAACACAACAACATTCTATATGTTCTCGATGAACCGGTAGGAGAAGGACCAGGAGATTCTGCTAGCGAGGAGGAGGAAGATGATTTCCGTAAGCGTCGAGACATATTCATTGAAGTGGAGATCATCATGACCGTATGCCTGGCACCCGAGTTGAAAGAGATGTTTCGACGCAAGGAGCCAAGCATCATGATGGATGCGATAAAGACGCACTTCGGGGATGAATTAAAGCGTGAGCAATTCAGGCAGCTTAGAATGTTCCAGACCATTCACATGGAGGAGCATACCTGTCTGAAGACACATTTGAAGAGATTGTATGACATCTACTTCCAGCTGACGATGGTCTTCGATTACTGGATGGCGGATTCTTGCGCCATTCGGACTGTACTGATATCTCTACCTCCTAGCTATGAGAAGCATGTACGTAAGTACATTTTGAAAGCCGACGATATGAACTTCTACGTATTCATACGTGAGTTCCAGTCTCTGAAGGTTGATTCCATCGAAGGAGAGATCTTCGATGCTACAGGTATATATTTGATATATGCAGAATTATGAATTCACCCATGGTATATGATGAAGAGTTTGATGATTGCTCTGTTTGTGAAACAGGTCCTGATTATCACGTATATGCGGCGCAGTTTGATATGACCTGGCGCTGAAGCTGGTAGTCAAGGAGTTGATGGCCTTTTGGTGTTCACGTCCTCAAGTTATCATAGTTATCATTAATAGTTTTTGATACGATCTTTTGTAATAGTGAGCGAGTGTGTGTGTCTTGATTGTTGCAAGACAAGGTTATTCATGTAATAAGACAAGATCAGTTGTTTTATGTTATGGAACAAGTCAGTTGTTTTATCTTATGAATAAAGTTTCCACATCTCAGTTACATTGATTGTATGATAAGTATTCATAATTGTAAATATGATAAAATATCTTGTCCCATGAACAAAGGTTCTATTGCTAGAATAAAACATCGTCGAGTTTAGTCATAAAAGCAATGAAAGAAGTAATGGATGTCTTTGGTCCGTTTAAGTATTTCGAGTGCTGAGTTGATTAAGCTTGAAATCAAGTATTGAAGTTGCAATACTAGCGGAAATTAATTGAGTATCATTTTAAATGATTAATTAATGATGTTTATTGTTTGATCCGAATTCCTCCATGATTTTGGCAAGTAGGAGTATTTGCCCGATGAATTGTGGAGTCTGAGATTAATTTGATAATAGATCAAATGGGGTTTTTCAGAAGAAAGATTAGTGAACATTGTATTCACAGAATTCGATCAAGGACAGTATTTTGGATTATGTTTTCAACACAAGAGACTTGTGGAAATTTGCTTCACTGAATTATAATGTCATATATAGTGATATGTGGGGAATTATAATCATGCTCTATTTTAAATAAAGTGTGACCTCTCAGAATCAGTCTTAGAATCTCCTAATACGTTCTAAACATTATAGTCGATGTCCACTTCAGGAAATAGATATTTTTTCTCAACGAGAATTCGTAGGATCGACAGTAGTGTCGACATGTATATGATTATGCGATAATTCGGAATATACATGAGTGGTTCTTTGTAGATTGCTCGCATTAAATGAGAGTGTGTTCCAAAACCAAATAGAAACAAAGTTCAGTTTGTTGTCTATGTAGTTCCGAGAAAAGATGATTTTTCGAATTATGGTTTATGGATTGAAATTAGAAGTTTGGAATAAAGTGTCAGACTTATGTTGGAAGATGTTCCAAAGAGTATATGTCTGCTAATGAAAGTTTAGTGATTAAGAGTGAGGGAGACTAGAAAATTGTTTTCTGCTTGCAATCCTCTTCATAAAGATCATAATATTTTCATGAAAGAAACTTCTAAATAAAGTGTTGTTATATTTAATATTGCTGTCAGGTCACAGCACTGTATTAAGTATTTCAGATCTTGTTGACAGATCAAGGTGCACTTTATGAATACAAAGAAAGTTGAGAAAATATCGGAATACGAACAAAGGCTTTTTGAGCCTGGAAATCCAAAGTTGCATTTGAAAGGATTAAGAGAGTAATTGTTGCTGCAATTCTTATTAGAGGAATAAGATTGTTTAATCGTCATATAAGGTGTTATATGAGAAATGTGACTATAAGAAAGACGCGGTAGCATGTCTTGTCGAGAAATGTGTCTTGGACAAGATCAAATTTGTTGACTACATTTATGTAGACATGCTTGAAGTCTGAGTGATTTGTATTAATGTAATACTGTAGTTTGTATTAAATTCGAATTGATAGTAGATCAATGATTTTGGTTTGACCAAAATGTCGATTTAAGTGGGAGTCGTAGTTAGTTCACTCAGGTGAAATATGTGAAGAACATATTTTTGAGTGGGAGCTCAGGTACTCAAATATGTGGATGACACGTTTTTGAGTGGGAGCGTGTGTTGTCAAATATGTGGAGACATAATTTGAGTGGGAGTCGAATTCATCTTGTGTAGTTAACACTTTGTGAAACTGTACCAATAGAATAGGATGAGGTTGTGAAACTATTTAAAAGTTAGTATCTATTTTGAAATAGAACGGGAATTTTAAATAGTTAGTCGAGTTATGTTGGATTATATCTGAGGAGTCAGAATAGAATCAAAAGGATGGTCCTTTGGAATCCAATTGATCATTAAGAGTAATGATGCATGAAAGTAATGGTTATATGACATGTGGGTCTATTATGTATATATTAGACATCATACAGAAACCATATTACCTGCTCGATGTTATATATAACCGATGTTCTTGGAATGAGAACAGTTATGAAAGTAAAATTGGAATTTACTGGAAGTAGATGTGCGTTAGTTAAGGGTTTGACATTTGAATGTCAAGTTTTCTACATTGGTGCGAAAGTATGTAGACATCACGAGTTTGTAATTGTTACAAGGGGCTCGGCATGACTGAGTGTGTTTTTCAGGGCAGTTATCTGGTTAGTATAATCAGAGTAAGCGCTGGGAAGCGGTAGTCTCACTTAGTTGCGGTGTTTGCATATGTGTTGTTAAACAACATGGTGATATCAAGCAAGTTAATATCCGTGAATCGCAAAAGCATGTACAATCACGGATTGTGCAGTAACACTTTTCCACAAGCAAGCATTATCAAATGATTCTTATTTGATAAGGGATTCTGATAAAGTAAATTGCAGCTAGTTTATTTGTACTCTAGTGCAAGTGGGAGACTGAAGGAGATATGCCCTAGAGGCAAATGAATAAGTAGTATTTATTGCATTATCTCATAAAGTTTATAATGGGTTTATGTATTATGCTATAACTGTATTAATCGGAATTATTAATACACGTGTGATACATAGACAACCAGGTCCCTAGCAAGCCTCTATATGAGCTAGTCCATTGGGCAACAGTTGATCGAGATTCCCGATCAAGGACAATGACGTCGGTTGACAGTGGGGTCATCTTGTTAATAGAATAAGGTGGTGGACATACGCAAAGTATTGCAATAAGATCGTATTACGATGTTTGTCATTTGCAATAGATAAGAGTATGATAGCTTATTCCTTAGACCGTGAGACCGTACTTATTGTTGCTTCGTAGGAGTGCTTTGAGAGCATCAAACGTTGTGTCTTATATAGCATGACAATAACGGTGTCCATCTTGGGTATTCCGAAAGAGCATCGAGACGTAAGGATCAAGAGCGGGATTTGTTCATTCTTGTAATGGAAAGGTACTCTGGGCCCACTCGGTGATATTGCATCTATATAGCTGCGCAGCTTATGACTAGGTCATGGAGATGTAATATCGCAGACGAGTTAATAACCTTCGTCGGTAACGAGATACAGCAAAGGCATCGGTGTGTCTACGATCATATCTCGGACAAGGTAGTATCGCAGAGACAAAGGGAATGAATATCATACTTATGGTTCAACGACGATATTCGTGGAATGCACAGGGGTCGTCATATATTTCTAGGTATCCCTGACGATCATTGGTGAGCGGAGTGTCTCGACCATGTCTGGAGTGTTCCCGAACCGTAGCGTAACAAACTTAAGGTCTTAGCGACGCTAGGAGATAGGTTCTGGAATTTTATAGGTTTTTATTGGAGAGAAAGAAATGATCCGGAAAGAGTTCCGGTGGTCCGGAAGGAGTTCCGGGGAGCTATGGAAGGGTTCCGAGAATGTCCGAAAGTTGTTCGGGTGGTTCCGAAATAGTTTCGGAGTCATGGGATATTGAATTATATATAAATATATTAATTATGAATTAATGGGATTTTTATATTAATTAAATAAAGGAAAAAAGGGGCTCCCACCTAAATGGGCCCAAAGAGGGCCCATGAGGGGGAGGCGCACCAAGCAAGGGGGCCTTCCCCCCTCTAGTCCGAATTGGACTAGAAGAGGGAGAGGCCCAAGGGGGTTCGGCCGAACCCCCCTCCCCTCTCTTCCTTTAGTCCCACATGGGGGAGCCAAGGGGGTTGGCACACCCCTTCCCCCTTTATATAGCAAGGCATATTAATTGATTTAATTCATAGGAAATTCAGTTAATTCCCAATTTCTCTCTCGATCCCGTGGTTCCCAAGTTGGAGCCGCGCCGAGCTGAGGAAGGGGGTCTCTCTCCACCTAAGCCATACCGCAGAGCGCCGTTGCTCTGCGGGATTCCAGATAAGATCTACTCCTGCGATTTCAGCTGGATCTGAATGACCGGGAGTTGTCGCTAGGCTCCGTATGTTTGCGAGTGCTCGGAGGCTACTCTACTGAGGAGCTTGGGCGACGTCGTCTCGCCCCCTGCAGCCGCCGCGCCACCCCCCTCTGCTGCCGGCGCGCCAGCCCTGGTGCTGGCGCTCTGCCTTCTTCCGCCCGACGCCCGTCGACGCAGATCATCGTCGACACCCCGGTGTCATCGACTCCGACATCGCGGCAAGTTCTCCGCGACCTCGAGGTCGGCTACGTACGACTTCATCGTCAACGCTTGTGCGGGAGCGTAATCCCCGCTATCGGTCTACATGGAGGTAATGTAACCCGTTCCGCCACCGTTATCGCATGTACTAGATAGATAGATCCTGGCTAGTTAGGGTTTCGTTCGCTAGAAAATTATTGTTTTCTGCACCGTAACCCCTTCAGAGTACCCCATTAATTTAAACTTCAACAGTCATTGATATCTTCTAGATAATCCTACAAATGCTTCATTATTTGAGGAACAATCATTCAAAGTGATTAGTTTCAGTCCATGTACATCAGTCTTTTTGATAAAAAAAGGAACTCAGTTAAGATCTCATAGGCTGTCCACACGAATTAACGGAAAAAACCTTAGCTAAATCTGAGGACATCTTTGGCACACAAATAGCACACAAACCATAGTAATTTCAATCTATTTATATCTGCATTTCAGAAGTTCTCCTATAGCTTTGAAGGTTGGTGCTATATCAGCAAGTCTTAAGTATTACTAAAAGCCTAACTACATTACTACTGCGACACTGAATGTACATGCATAAGATAATCTCTAATTGAAATTGCATTGACACCTTGCGCTCACTGAATCCTCGTGTGGCCCTCGTAGTCATTTCCTTTCTTCCGACTTGATTTCCAGTTACATTTGAAGTGGCAGTTTATAAAACTAGGCGTGACATGTTTTTGGTGCAACAGGTTCTCCTCCTTTTATATCGGTGCTAACTATCACAGTATCTATACCTAGATGGAAATAGTGAATTGGCTTTTGTTTTTCTACTGCAGATATCTTGTTGTAGCACCCGGGCATGTTTCATTGCCATCTCTTGAACAAAAAAGATCTGAGGGAGGTGTTGCGGACAGTGGAGGATAAAAAAGTAAGGACGGGGATAAGTCAGTGGGTGTTTTTTTCAGCTATCTCCTGATTATTACCCTTCATATGTTTGTCTTAGTTTTATTTATATTCTTTTTTGCCATAGACTGATTGATTTATTAGTGGGATAAGTCAGTAGGTAATTAATCATGTCTATAGTTATAATAATTCATTATTGGAAGGCCTAATTGTTGACAATAGCTTCTTCAAATCTGACATTTATAATTTTCTCCACCTGCAGACATTCAGTTTTCCAAATTTCACCCGATGCCACTATTTTACGCTTGTGCAGCTATATCCGATAACTAAGAAGGTAAAAAGGTGTTCTCGTTTCTGACATTTTTGGCAGGATATGACTGATCATACTGTAGGTAAAAAAGGTTTCCTGATTTCTAACATTTTTGGTATGACTGATCATATGGTTGCTAAAAAGGTTTTTGGGCTTCTGACGTTTTTGGTATGGTCTGTGCTTGGCAGGATATATAAACATACTGTGTACCTAAGTAAACACAGAATTGACAATGCTATTAGCTTTCATAGTTTGATCCAATCATGGAAGACAGCTTTTGTGATCACACTATCTATTTATTTCATACCATTGTATAAATTAAGGAATAAGCATTTCACTTGCAGTGATAATTATTTTTTTGTTCCGTGGCTATTGAACAATCAGAATTTAGGAGAGAAAGAAAGACTAAGGTACAAGCCGTTAATTCTTACCTACTTATTTTCAAGAGCAGTTTGTAAAATGGTGATTCATTCTAATATTATTTTGTAACTAATGTAGTGAGAAGCAGAGACTTAGGAATTCCTTCTATTGATGACGAGAGGGGAGAGCTTCTGCTTAGTCTCGACCCAACATGCATGGTTAAATTTTAGATATATTGTGAGAAAGATAGTTTCACTCCATTCTTTGGTAAGTGATAAGGCGGGCAGCTGGTGAGCTCGTGGTGGACGGATTCCATGCCATCCTGATTGGTTCCAGATGAAGCCAGTGACGTCGCCCACAAAGAGGAGGCATAGGCGCAAGAGAGGATGCAGATGATGGTGATGGGGAAGAGAACCAAAGAGGTTGGGTGTGGGCCCCACATGCTCAAAAAGTCCTGCACATGAGATCTAGGCGAGGAGGTAGGTGGGTAGATGGTGTAATAGTAGAGGTGGCCAATGAATGAGCATGCGACCAGATAGTGGCCAATGAACCAAAGAGCTTGGGTGTGGGCCCCACATGCTCAAAAAGTCCTGCACATGAGATCTAGGCGAGGAGGTAGGTGGGTAGATGGTGTAGTAGTAGAGGTGGCCAATGAATGAGCATGCGACCAGATAGTGGCCAATAAGTGCTGACAAAGCACATCTGATTTTTGTTTTGTAGTAGCCTTTCATTTTCTATTTTGGATTGGGAAATTTAAAATAAGATGTATCACCTCATATCGTCAAGTTGTTCTATCAAATCTTGGTTTTGATTATTCAAATCTCAGCGTCAGAGGCAAAAAAAAAATAGGTATAAGAGAAGGGTATATATGTCTGGATATAATGTGTATAGTTGAAATTTAGCACATCACTTTCTCATGATCAAATTACGGAAACATGTTTTTTCTTTACTCTTGATAACTAGCATTGTATAATGATGCAATATATAACTTTTTATAAGGTAATTATGTTGCAAAAGAGGGTACTTGAAAACATACGAATATCAAATGTGAGGCGCAAGCAACATAAACTGCGACTTAGATACCGCATTGGTCTAAGGGACTAAGATAATGGAAGTCAAAATACGACACGAAACAAAATCAACATGATCACTGAAGAGACTGTGAGGACGAAAATAACATGACCGTCGTGGACTGTGTGATTGAGAAATACAACAAAATTGGACCAATACTTGTAATACTTATATTTCTTTCGAAGTGCATCAATCAAGTACCAGGGAAAATTCAATGGTGCCACATTAAGCACGACAATGAATTATATGTTCCACAATGTAATGTAAGAAGTTATTTCGTAACAACACATGGGTATTTAGCTCCCTTATTTTCGATTCCATAATACTATGTGATATTTTATTGTCAATTAGTGACACGTACGGCTACGTCCCTTTTAATCTGCATTAGCTATTTTTTGTTTTAGTTTACACAAAATTTTCTATCTCGTGCTCACGAGATAATGTTTCAATCGTCTTATGAGTATTTTGAACAATTACTTTCAATCACGGAGAGAACAAACTCCATCAATTCGAGAAAAAAACATTTGAAAATATGACTTCATAATCTAAGTTTTTTTGTTGAGCTGCATACAAATCAGGACAGTTTGGTAAGCAAAAGTGAGGTGATATGGGCAGTTAATTAAGAGAAAGGAGAGAAATTAGAAGGAAATTTGGTATCGGTAGACTTGAGATAAGAGAGTAGTTAATAAGGAAGAAGGGAAATTAGGATATTTTTACATGCAAAATAAATCAACGACCAACTTTTTCTCAGATTTTTCACGGGATTAAATTTTGTGGAATTCAAGAGGTTGGGCGTAAACAAGGTGGAACGTGAAACCTTACGTATTTATTTTGGTACAGCAAAAGAAGATAATTTTTTTTATTTACAATACAAACATACAATAAATTGTATTATGATTGACCCAATAGAATTATGTTGGTTTCTAGCTACAGCTTCACATTTTCTACACATTTGATTTTTTAACACATTTAATTTTTTCACTTATGTTACAAAAACTTAAACCCCGTAGCAACGCGCGGACATTCAGCTAGTTTATGTCAAAAGCACATTCAGTTATACTTTAAGTTAACTTAGCTAACTGGCAGTATACAATACTTTCCTCTTTACTACAAAAAAAGGCAATTGGCTTCCAATCTATTTTCCTGAACTCATCTATAGTCAGGATGCTGCCTTTGAACAAAAGCTACACAAAAACTTTTGTTTTGGTCGGTACTTCAAAAAACCCACAATTTGTTAAAAGGACAACCAACCAAGTTTAACTTAAGATTTCTATACAAAGATATAATTGTAAATTTACCCCAGCTATTCAACATCCACCTATATCTATTCTGTTGATAAATCTTCTCTATCTAAATAGGAGCACCCCCACTACTTGATTTATCTGAACATGCAAGTATCTATTGGTCCATCTCATTAAGCCATTCACATTTATTTTTAGTCTATGAGTTAATCTTTACACAAAGAAATAGAACAACTCAATCCATATTTCTCACAATAGAAGGTTTTCTAATTATATCACTATGAAATTCCGCAGCAATGCGCGGGGTGTTATCTAGTTTAAATAACCTCTCTACACATTCTACGCAATTCCTCCCACATCACTATTGTCTCACTAGACAAAGTATGCCTAAATCCCCAAAACCAACCATTAGCAACAACTTTAGCGACGGTTACCCCTACAACAAAAGTCAAATTCTAGAGTCCAGGAAATATCATACATAAAGGAACATTAATAATACACAGATCCTCCCAAAAACACGTTTTTAAACAAGTATCCACTTGTTTCCTGCAGTATTTATAAAAGTAGTATCTAACACCTAACATGCTTTAGAAAAAAGTGTGCAGGTCTTTTTTGGCTGCAACTAACTACTCCCTCTTACAATACTTCCTAAAAATCATAGATTTCCAAATTCCTTCTTTGTTTTCAATCTTCCACAACCATTTCTACAAAAGACAAATATTCATTACTCTTGGTTGAACAATCCCTAGCCCCTCTGGTTCACAGGTTATCAAACATTTTCCAGCGTGGCTAAATTGTACTAATTATCATCTTCCTTATCATTCCACAACAACTTTTTTATGAAAATATCAAACTTCTTCTCAACTCTTTTCGGCAATTCAAACATAGACATAGTATAAAAACAATACATTGCTAACTACATCTACTAATTTTCCGCCATAAGAAAGAAAAAACATCTTTGCCATATTTTTGAAGGGGTTCCGGTGCAGAAAACAATAATTTTTCTAGCGTAAGAACGCCCTAACTAGACATGATCTATCTATCTAGTACATGCGATAACGGTGGCGGAACGGGTCACATACCTCCATGTAGACCGATAGCAGGGATTACGCTCCCGCACAAGCGTTGACGATGAAGTCGTACGTAGCCGACCTCGAGGTCGTGGAGATCTTGCCGCGATGAAGTAGACGATGACGCTGCGATGTCAACGATGAATTGCGTCGACGGGCGTCGGGCGGAAGGTGGCATGGCGTCAGCGGCTGGGGGGGTGCGCCGGCGGCATGGCTGCTGGGTGGGCGAGACGACGTCGCCCAGGGTCCTCAAATGTGGCGCCTCCGAGCACTCGCAAGCATACGGAGCTTAACAACAACCACCAGTCACTCAGATCCAGCTGAGATCGCAGGGGTAGACCTTTTCTGGAATCCCGCAGGGCAACGGCGCCCGATGGTATAGCTTTAGTGGAGAGAGAAGGCAAAACAGGCGGAGAAACAGCTCAGCCGGCCTGCTACAAATTTAATTGTATTTTTCATGAATTAATCCAATTAATATGCCTTGCTATATAAAGGGGGGAGGGGGTGTGCAAACTCCCTAGCTCCCCCATGTGGGACTAAACAAATGAGATGTGGGAGGGGGGTTCAACCGGCCTGGGCCAGCTGACCCAGCCATGGGCCCCACCCCCTTCCTTGGTGCGGCTCCCCTCATGGGCCCAAATTGGCCCATTAAGTGGGCTGCCCCTTTTACCTTTATTCTAAATTAATATAAAATACTATTAATTTATAATTAATATATTTACATATTATTTAATCTCCCGTGACTCCGAAACATTTTCCGGACCACCCGAACTGAAGGGGATCGGAGGCTAAAAACAAAAAATTTCCTATCGGCGATAATCTTAAACTAGCCAAGATCTATACTATGCAGATATAGAAGTACAACGGAGATCCGAATACTTACCCTTGTAGACCGAAAGTGGGGATTACGCTCCCGCACAAGCGTTGACGACGAAGACGACGTAGCTGACCTCTAGGTCGCGAAGAACTCGGCGCGACGAAGACGACGAAGATGACCTCGAGGTCGGGTGGAGGAAGTAGGCCTCCGAGCACCGCTAGCGCAGCACCTCGCATGGCGTTACACACATACGGTGGAGACGACGACCTCCGAAGCTCCAGTCCAGGACGAGCAGCGGAAGATCTGGGCCAGAACACCACCAGCGCGACAGCGGGCTATGGTGGAGAAATCCCCTCTCAACTTGGCGCAACTCCGACAATGGGAATCACGTAATCGAGGAGAGAAAGAGAAATTTATTGGTGAATTAAAAGGCCAGGGGTGCCCCTTCTTATATAGGCTCCCCGAGGGAGCCATCCTTGCCAGCGAGGCAATGTGGGACTTTCCCCACATGCCTGGCGTGGCTCAAGAGGGTGCACCGGCCCTAGGTGGGCCCCATTAGGCCCACCTAGGCCGGCCAAGCCTCCCCCACCGAATTCCCTTGGGGCTCCCCCCCGGGACTTCTTTCTACCAGAAGGCCCATTTAGAAAAACCAGCCTAAATAAATTTGAAAATAAATATATAAAATCATATTTAAACATTAATTACACTAATTAATATCAAACGTATTATATATAATTTATTCTAGCTCCGAAAACTATTTCGTCGCTGCCCAATCTCTATCGGACCATTCCCGGGACGTTCCCGGTGATCTCTTTCCTTTACGGTTGTCTTGTCGAAACCCCTTAAGTGTGTTACCCTATCAGTTCGATATAATAACAGGCCTGATCGATACTCCTCTCCGATCAATAACTAACTCGTAGGACTGAACCCCATGAATTAATCCATGTGATATAACGAATGATTTTCATCTATCAAACCTGGACGTCGAGTCTTAAACCTTTTGCCGTAGCGATACTTAGTGTGTCTGAGCATCATTCATAGATATCTCCATACCTAGCTGACCTCGTTACCGACAACACTATCTTCTACTCGACTATGATATTATGTCAGCTAGGGACCTAGTCACATGTTTGCAAACTCATTTGACATAATCTCATCGAGTGGGCCCTAGAGTATCTATCCGGCTATACGGATTGACAAATCCCGCTATTGACCCCTCGTCTCAACTATTCCCTTCTGATACCCAAAAGTATCACCTATCATTTTCACACTATATAAGATATGACGTTTGGTGCGATCAAAGTATCTTCCAGGAATAACAATAAGAGTTGATCTCACGGTCGAAGGCATAATGACTACGTCCTAAAAATAATGGGTAAGTCCATCACATCGTTCCACCTAACAATATGACTCCATTGCCGAATGGCGCCATGCCCCATGATCGGAAAACCTCGATCATCAATCGCGCAACGAAACTAGTCTTAGTAGAGGCTACTAGGTACCTGGTTGTTTATCTACCACACGTGTATTAATGTTTCCGCTTAATACAGTTATAGCATGATATAAAACATATAATGAACAATTGGAATATAACCAATAAACTATGTTTATTAAGTGCCTCTAGGGCATATTCCTTTCACGAATATCTTTCGAACATTCCCGGAACCATTCCAGACCTTCTCGGAACTCCTTCCGGACCACCGGAACTCTTTCCGGATCATTTCTCTCTCATCACTCACCTCCTATATTATTCCAAAACTTTCTCCTAGTGTCGTTAAGACCTTAAGCTTGTTACGCTACGGTTTGAGAACACTCCAGACATGGTCGAGACCCTTCGCTCGCCAATGACCGCCAGGGATACCTGGATGCATATGACGGTCCCAGTGCATTCTACGAATATCGTCGTTGAACCATAAACATGATATTCATTCCCTTTGTTTCTGCGATACTACCTTGTCCGAGATGTGATCGTAGACATCCGATGCCCTGTTGCATCTCGTTACCCGACATATGTTATTAACTCGTCTATGATTATTACATCTCTATGACCTAGTCATCAGCTGCGCAACTATATAGATGTAATCTCACCGAGTGGCACCAGAGTATCTTTCCATTACAAGAATGAACAAATCTCGTTCTTGATCCTTACGTCTCAACATACTCTTTTGGGACACCCAAGATGGACACCGTTATTGTCATGCTATATAAGACACAATGTTTGATGCTCTCAAAGCAACCCTATGATAGCAATAAGTACGGTCTCACGGTCTAAGAAAAAAGATATCATTTTAATTATCTATTGCAAATGACAAACATCGTAATACGATCTTATTGCAATAATTTGCGTATGTCCATCACCTTATTCAACTAATAAGATGACCCCACTGTCAACCGACGTCATTGTCCATGATCGGGAATCTCGATCATCTGTTGCCCAGTGGACTAGTTTAGATAGAGTCTTACTAGGGACTCTGGTTGCCTATGTATCACACGTGTATTAATAATTCCGATTAACACAGTTATTACCTCTATAAATGTTAGGAATCCTTCTCTTGGAGAGGCCATCTAGAGGGGCGGTCTTTGCTGGTCGTTGGATCTTTTGCCAAACCCACAGGAACCGTTGGATGCTGTTGATTGTGTTTTTATACTTGCTGGCTGCTCAGGTGGGTCCATGACGTGTGGGCCGACTCAGAGGACGGCACCAGATTGCAGTCTCAGCCAGGGCTTCACGGAACGCGTGTGCGTGCGTTCATTATTCACCGCGTCAGCCCTTGGATTGTGGGAGTTTCTTTTTTTACTTACTAGCTGCTCAGGGGCACACGTGACATGTGGGTCCGTCAGACAGAGGGACCACGTTACCAGTGTCAAAGGGTCCCAAGGGGCTTTAGAGGGCGGTAGCACTAGCACTGAGCGAAAGGAATCGAGCGCACGTGAGAGAAGAAGGAGGTCCAGCATATGACCTCTTCACAGTTCCGCCCGGCCCCGCGGCGTGGCGTCTCCATGCCGTGACGTCACCACAGTTCTCTCCAGATATATTTGTCACCTTTGCCACCAGCAGCCGTCTCTCTATCATCCGGACCCAAAGACCTCGGGTCCACCCGTCGGCTGGTAGGGTGTAGTTTGTGGGTTCTTCTTTTTCCCCTCCTTTTCTGTTACTCCACTGGGCGAGAGAAGCCTCGCTCGCCTCTCTTTCTCCCCCCTTGCTTACCCACGTCCTCTCCTAGTTTAAAAAACCGGACCGGACCGGCGGTTGAACCGAAAAAAACCGGAACCGAGAGCCTCTCCGGTCTGTTAAGCGGACAAGACCGCCCCCGCCAGCGGATCGGATAAAACCGGGAAAACCGGCCGGTTTTGGGGAAACCGGTGAACTAGACGGTTGGATGCGAACCGCCCGGTTCAATGTCAGTTCCGCAATTACCCCTCTTTCGAATTGTTTTTGTGTAAAAAATGGAGGGGCAAACTTGGAAATCGAAGAAAACCTAGGTTTTCTCTCGTTTCCACTCGTTTTCTCACACTCTCCCTCTCTTCTCTGTGAGCCGCCGCCGCAACTGAGTCAAGGATCGACCCGGCGAGGCCATGGCCATGGCCGCCGCTTGAGAAGCTCTGCTCCGCCTCCACGCCTCCACCAGTACACCTCCAGAGTCCAGGATCCATCCTCTCCACGCCTCCACGGGGCCGCCGCCCGCCGGTCGCAAGCCTGCAACAGGCGCACCACACCGTAGCCGTCCAGATCACCGTCGTCGGCGGCCGGCCGTGTCGCACAGATCAGGTGAGACACTGAGACTCCAGCAGTACTCCGTCGCTCCACTATCTAGCTCGTCTTCCTCTTGTTGCTTGTATTTGATGTTGTGTATCTTGTATGCAGTGGTAAATGGATTTGTCAGATACTCCTCAGAGTCACGGTCAGACTGATGGCACGACATCACAAGAGAATGACTCTACGCAGATGCATCCATCAAGAGCACGAGCGAAAACTGATCCAGCATGGGCACATGGTCTAGAATTGGAAGCTCGTGTTGATGGACAGAAGAAGAAATGGATCCGATGCATGTACTGCAATGAGCTGTTCAAAGGTGGCGGCATTCATCGTTTCAAGTTCCATTTGGCTGGAATAAAGGGTGAGGTGAAGGGATGCCACAAAGTTAGTGCCGAGGTTAGATATGAAATGGAGCAAAGTTTAGAGCTCTATGCAGGGAGGAAGAGGAAGGCTGATGAACAAATAGCTCGTGCTAGAGTAGATGCTGGTGATGATTGTGTGGAAGTATCACCTCAACAGGTTGCCGCTACCGAGCGAGCTAGTCGATCAAAAAAATCAAAAGGTAAAGCTACTGCTACATCAACAAACCGTCCTGCGGATAGGTTTTTTTTATCTAGAGGGCAACCAGGTGATCAACAAACAATTAAGAGTGTACTGCAATCTCAAGAACAACTTGATAGGGTTGATTTAATCATTAATAAATGGTTTCTAGATGCAAATCTTCCTTTCAATGCAACTACCTCTAGATATTACCAACCTATGATTGATGCAATTGCTAGTGTTGGTGCTGGTTATAAGGGGCCAAGTATGTACAAAATGCGTGGCCCTTTGCTTGCCAAGAATGTTGCTGCTACTAAGAAGTTTGTTGAGGGATACCAGAAATGTTGGAAAGGAAGTGGCTGCAGTATAATGGCTGATGGTTGGACTGACAGGAAAAGAAGAACTCTCATCAACTTCTTGGTGTATTGTCCGAAAGGTACTATTTTTCTCAAGTCAGTGGATGCCACGGCGAGTTCTAAAACTGGTGATTTCTTGTTTAAGTTATTCTGTGATGTTGTGCGCTTTGTTGGAGTCGAAAATGTTGTGCATTTTGTGACTGATAATGCCTCAAACATGGTTCTTGCTGGAAAGAAATTAGAGGCTGAGTTTCTTTCTATATATTGGTCTCCTTGTGTTGCACATTGTTTGAATTTGGTACTGTCTGATTTGGGAAAGCTAGAGTTAGTGCAATCAGCAGTAGCACATGCATCTAAAATAACTAGGTACGTGTACAACCATTGCTACCCACTATTTCTTATGCTTACTAATGAACATGAGATACTTCGGCCCGCACCAACACGCTTTGCTACAAATTTTGTTGCATTGCAAAGTATATTAAAGCAAAAAAGATGCCCTCCGCACCATGGTCATATCAAAAGAATGGACATCAGCCCCCTGTGCAAAAGAAATAAAAGCAAGAAGGTTTGTTGACCTTGTTTTGGATCAGCAATTTTGGAAAGATTGTGCTTCCATTTGTAACTTCTCTGAACCTTTAGTTCGTGTCCTACGAATTGTTGATAGTGATGAAAGGCCAGCCATGGGATATTTGTTTGGGGCTTTACATTGTGCAACGGAAGAGATTGAGAAGAGGTTTCAGAAAAAGAAGAGAGCAATCCAACAACCTGTTCTTAATGTTGTAGAGGCGAGATGGGATAAGCACTTGAATAAAAATTTGCATGCTGCTAGCTTTTGGTTTAACCCAATGAACTAATATAATGAAGAGCTTATGACAAAATATCATACAACTACATCTGGTGTCATAGATGTTATTGAGAGATATGCAAAAACTGATCCGCATTTGCACAAGGCTTTGACAGCAGAGATGAAAGTTTTCAGAAATGCGGAGGGAGATTTTGGTAGGGTGACAGCCATCAATGATAGGGATTCAATGCTTCCTGGTATTTTACTTTATCTTCTTTCCTTTTTTTCTTGTTTATGTAATTTCAGCATCTTGTTTTACTAATATGTATACTCTCTTTGATATAGATGAGTGGTGGTTAACTTATGGTTGTAGTGCTCCAAACTTGCAAAAGCTGGCTATTCGTGTCTTGAGCCAAACGTGTAGTGCTTCTGGCTGTGAAATTGGAGTTTGTTTGAGCACATACATTCCAAAAAGAGAAATAGACTTGAGCATCAAAGGATGAATGATATGGCTTATGTTCAATGCAACTCAAGGCTAGAACAGAAGTATTTTTTTTGCTCCCTAGCTTATTTGTTGATGTTTGTTTTCAATCCTAGCTTGTCTCATGTTTTTATTCCCTAGCTTATGTTTTTGTTTGTTGCTGCTGCTTCCATATTATGTGTAGGTCCGAAATCAGTAAAAGAAATTATGACCCAATTTGCTTAGAGGACATTGGCAAGTTTGATGAAGAATGGATCTTTGAAGATGATCCTCAAGAGTTAACTGGGGATGAAATTGATAGATACCGTAAAGGTTTGATGCCAAATGACACCGAGATATGCAATGCCATTGCCATGAATGGTACTGTTTCTCTTCTGGACTTGCCATCTCTTATTTTTGTCCATTAGTTCTTACCTTCACCATATATAATTGTGTAGATGCGAGGCTCAATGGATTGATGATGACTATGAAATGGATGCTTCTCAAGAGAATGATTAAGGAAACATCCCAACGGGCAACGAAGAGCAACCTGATGGAGCTGAACAAGAAGATGAAGATATTGAACCTGAACATGATAATGGCTATGGAGATGATCTGAATCCTCCTGGGAGTGTGACTGATTGGACCCATGGTTTCCAGTATCGTTGCTTATGAGTATATGACAGCATGAGAATATTTGTCTTCATTTCTGAACCTATTATGTTTGAGAGTTGAGAGTTTGAGACTATTTGCCACTACTTTCGAACCTGTTAATCTGTTATGTCATTTCCTGGACCTATTAACTGCTTGCGTTGCTTTGTTGCTGAATTGGTGATTTGCTACTTGATACTTCATTTTATATTGAGAAGTCTGAATTTATTTGCATATATATTGTCATATTTACGGTTGGAAAATATTATTTTATATCTTAAAAAACCAGACAGCGAACCGGTGAACCGACGGTTCGACCGGTGAAAACCTGAACCAGGAGCCTCGCCGGTTCGATCACCGGTCAAGTTTTTTAAATTAGGGATCATCGACCTCTGCCTCACCGCCGCTCGGTCACGCCGCCACGGTCGTCCAACACCAAGTATATCTCCGTTTCTGTTCCAGTTTGTCATGGATTTGATGATTTATTTGTGAAATTGATTATTCAAATCATTGGTCTCCATCGAAATTGCAAATACATGGTTGCTTCAGTGTTTGACACGGTTGCCATTTTTTTCTCAAGAAAGGACCGGGTTAGGAATGATGACATAGGTGAGAGAGTTGGGGTAGCACCGATTGAAGAGAAGGTTGTCCAACACCGTCTAAGATGGTTTGGTCATATAGAACGTAGACCTCCGGAGGCGCCATTGCATACCGGACGGATAAAGCGGGATGAGAATGTTAAGAGGGGTCGTGGTAGGCCAAACTTGACATGGGAGGAGTCTGTTAAGAGAGATCTGAAGGATTGGAATATCACCAAAGAACTAGCCATGGATAGGGCTGCGTGGAAGTTAGCTATCCATGTGCCAGAACCATGACCTGGTTTCGAGATCTTATGGGTTTCAACTCTAGCCTACCCCAACTTGTTTGGGAAAAAAGGCTTTGTTGTTGTTGTTGTTGTTGTTGTTGTTTAAATGCTTCTATAATGTGGATTTTCCTTCACCATTACTTTGTAGCATGATGCATTTTCTTCCCTGCTGTTTTTGTTTCAGGGCTTTATTCCTTGTTCTTTGAGTCTTTTGTGCAATTTCTTCTATACTGTTTTTGTTGCAGGGCTTTATTCCTTGTTCTTTCAGTCTTTTCTGATATTGTTTCTACATTTATCTGTTAATTCCAGTGTTGCTCTCAGTGGTAGATTCCCTGGGATACATGGACTGTTCATCTCTTTTGCCTCCTCTATATCTCATGCATGTTCGTGGTTCTTTCATGGTAGATATTTTAGGACAGCATTTTTTATATTCTATGGTTCATGATTTGTAGTAGAGCATATATACTGATGTGTTCCTTTGCGGCACATCATCTAGAATTTGTCTAGCGAAAGCTTATTGAGTCATCTACTCCCTCTGGTCCCCTACAAAGTTTATTTATACTCTATATTATTTGTTCGTGAGTTGTGGTACAGCATGTATACTGATGAGTCCCTTTGTGGAAAATCGTCTTGAATTTTCTTTGTACCGAAGCATATAGAATCATTTGTTCCATGTGGTTACTACGAAGTTTCTATGTACGAAATATATATTATTTTTTCCTCCAAAGAATGTACAATTTATACCAGAGCATGTGGAATGGTTGGTCCCGTGTGGTTACTACTTGTGTTTTTGCCATTTGTGTGAGTGATCTGTGTGAATTTGTGTGAGTGATTCGTGTGAATTAATGCTTTTCTTCTATATGTGAACGATCAACCTTCAAGGAGAGGTACATGGGAAACAAAAGAGGGGATGAGCCGTATATTTTCCTTTTGATCTCTGATGGAAAACTGTAGTTCTTTGTTGGTTGGAGTTTCCTTGCAGACTAAAACAGAGGATATATATTATAGTAATCTCTATATGTATGTTTTATTTAGGATTTTTATGTAGCACAATCTCCAGATAAACATATCTCGCTTTAAAAGGCAATGGGCAGAATCATATAAACCAGCTAACATTGTCATATCTTTTGTTATGGCAAGTATCAATTAATAGTCATGTATCTAATTATTTCCCGTGTGGTTCCCTACGAAGTGTCCTAAACGCCATGTCTGCAGGCTTGAGCAAAAAAGAAAGGAAGCATAATCTGGGGGAGTTTCATGAGCTAGAAGAAGACCAAGGTCATTTTTAATAGTCACGGTTAGTTGATTTCTCAGTTATTCAATATATAAAAGATGCATGTTTTGGTCCAGTTTAGTTATATGAGTGTTTACTCTTATTTGAAATTCTTTTTAGGACACTACATATTTAGATCATGGAATAACGCTTTTTAATGATTGTTCCGTCATGACTTCTTGCAGACCATGCATACTGATGAGTTTCTTTATGCCAGAGCATGTGGAATTATCTTTTCTGTGTAGTTCTGTAGGGAGTTTCTTTGTAGCAAATCATGTAGAAATTTTTTCCAGTCAGGAAATGTATGATCATCTGCTATTACCTGGGTTCCTTGTGAAGAAAGGATATTAGATGGTTTTTTGTTGCCGCTGCTCTGAACCTGTGCGTGCACCTTCTGTGAAATTTATTCAACACAGAGACGGACAGCCCTGATTATTTTTTAGACAACAACTTAACTTATTGTCAGAAATAGCTTAGGCTTGTATTTTTCATCATTTCAGTTTAAGCAGTAACAACTTAGCTTTCTGGAGGGCGGTGTTGTAATGGGTGTGGTGTTTCCATCACAGATAGTGTACAATGATTGTTGGTTAACGTTGTGTGTCTTCTCCATTTTCCTAGAATACATTATAATTTACCTACGCATGTATTTTACCTACTTGATTCACTTCCTGCAGCCTTGAATTTAAAATTAAATAAACTTCCAGTCACTGTTCATCGTCCTATCTGTAGGTGCAAGGATTCTCTGAGCTAGGCTTTTGCCGGATTGTGTTCGCTACTATTCTCAACTCGCTGCTCGTATCAAGGTTCTTGCTCGCTCTGATTGTTTTTCCCCTAAGTATTGCTTCTGGATCTTAAAAATGGTGTATTGGTGATTGTGTGCTCTTGTTTGGATGTTGCTTCTTTCCTCTTGCTCCATTCTGTTTGATGGTTTTGCTTTCTCTTGCTCATGATCATATTTTGAATGCTGCTTATTGTCTGATAGGTACCTCTGTTTTTTGGGTGTTTGTCTTCGCATGGATCTTATCGATAAAGCATAGTTATTTTAACTTGACCATCTTAACCAGAAAATTCGCCAGTTGCTGACCTCCCTTAATGTTGCCAGTGCCATTTGTGCTATGGTTTGTGTGTGTGGTCCACTCCTTTCGCCGTAGACTCCCTCGTTCATATGCTCTGACGGCGTGCCATGGTTGGCCCACGTGCTCCTCGTCGCGGCGCGCCTGCTAGGGCTCCTCGTCGCCCTCATCGCCGCAAGGCGCCAGTTCTGGTCGGGTTTATTTCTTCAGGCCTTCCAAGGAGAGAATGTATGTAGTTGCTTATTCCTTTGCGATAGTGCACAACTACTTTTCTGTTAGCTTACTGATGTGTTTGGCTATGTCCTATACGCTTTTGTTGCTATAGCGGATGGTTTCTTTCCGGTTCTTACCTCGGAGGCTGCAAGTAGGAACCGAAAAAAACGCAAGATCATACATGATAGGTGGTGTGGCCGTACGGCAGGTTCTTACTTGATTTTCATGTTGTTGTTTGCTCCGTTGGGTTTTGCCTTCTGTTTCCAACGATGTGTGAGGTTTTCTATTCCAATATTTCATACAGATGCTCCATTTTCTTCTCCCTTAGAGGCTTCATGGGTTGGGTTCACAGCGGAGGAGACTGAAATTTTAAAAGGTAATAGATGCTCTGTGTGGGCTGTGTTGCATGTGTTTAGACATAGCTGGTCATCTCATGCTTGGATCTAAAAAAAAATTGTTACATAGGTAGCTATGTAGGTAGGTCTTTTTACGGAGGCCCGGACTATAGGTGTGGTCGCTGTAAGGCAAGCTTCTGGTATCAGGAGAGGGTGAAGTCGGCATCTTCAACAAAGAAAAGGCGTATTGTTTACAACCTCTGTTGCAAAGGTGGGAAGGTCTTCGTCGTGCCTTTTAAAAAACTACCCGCGTTTCTTCGTGCACTTCTGGCCTTCGACGGACCACCGCGTAGCAAGGAGTTTATTGAAAAAAATCGTCAATATAACTATCTGGTTGCTTTTACTTCCATGGGGGCGACTATAGATCGTTCGGTAAATGATGGTGGGGGTCCAAACATTTTCAAAATATCTGGCGCTATCTGTCACCGAATGGGATCGCTTTTGCCTACAGAGGGGCATGATCCAAAATTTGCAGAGCTATATGTATTTCATGGAGGCAATGAAGTTGATAATCGAATTCAGGCTTTAAATAAAGAAGACAGAATTACAGGGAGGTTAGATAAGGATATTATTAAGGGCCTTGAGCTGATGCTTGACGCAGACAATTCTCTTGTGAAAAAATTCCGCATGGCTAAGGACATCATGAAAGAAAATGAATTTACTGAAATTTCTATTCGTATAGTTCATCCTGGTCCAAATGATGGCCCTCGGTTTAACCTTCCTTCAACGGATGAGCTTGCATGCTTGGTGGTTGGTGAGTTAACATTGGATGCTCCTTCCCGTGATATAATAATCCGTGGTAGGGGTACTAATCTACAGCGAATTTGATCTTTACACCCTGCTTACATGTCTTTACAATACCCTCTACTATTTCCATATGGTGAGCGTGGGTTCCAATTGGGTGTTAAATACATGGGAGTAGATACTTCAGACCCTAAAAAAAGGCAAAAAGTGACCATGCAGGATTTTTACTGCTTTTGTTCCCATTATAAAGAAGGCCAACATAACCCTTATATGTCATGCGGTCTGCTGTCTGATCAGGCAGTGGTAGATTCCCGTGTATGCATAGATGAGGCCCGTCTACATTTTATTCTGCTAAGCAATGATGATCTGAGGGCTGATAATTTGCAAGGACTTGTCGATGCGGTTGGAGCAGGCCAAATGGTAAAAAAGACATATTGCCCTCTTCTCATATTGGTGGCCGACGCTATATGGTTGAAAATTTTCAGGATGCGGTGGCAATCTCGCGTGTTCATGGTTGTCCTGATATTTTTTCCACCTTCACGTGTAATCCTAAGTGGCCCGAGATAACAGAGGCTCTCTCTGTTGAACCTGGCATGAGACCACACAATAGGGATGATATTACTGTTAGGGTTTACCACATGAAGCTTACTGAGTACCTGAAGGATATTAGGGATGGAGTAGCGTTCGGTCCTATTGTCGCAGGTAATGTAGCCTATTGTTTTCTAGGTCCATCCTCTGTAGATTCATGCTTGTTTGCTTCTCTTTTTTTTAGACTAGCCTCTTTACTTTCAGTGCTGCACACTGTGGAGTTCCAGAAAAGGGGTTTGCCCCACGCGCATATACTTATTTGGCATGACAAGAAAAAACGGGGTGAGGTGAGCCCTGTTTTAATTGATTCCTTTGTGTGTGCTGAAATTCCTGACCCAGTAGAGGATCCTATTGGATACGCTCTTGGAAGATGGTCCTAACTATCCTTGTATGAAGGACGGGTTGTGTTCAAAAAAAATCCCAAGATATTTCAGGATGAAACATCTATTGGTGAATTTGGTTTCCCTGTTTATAGACGTCGCAAAAATGGCCGTTTTATCATGAAAAACAAGGTCAGGCTTGATAATAGGCATGTTGTTCCTTATAACATGGAGTTAATAAAAAAATACCAAGCTCATTTAAATGTTGAGTGGTGTAATAAAACACATGTCATAAAGTACCTTTATAAGTATGTTACTAAGGGACCTGACCCTATTTAAAAGGATAAACAATGCCGGAAACGTAGATGATGGTGGCGTAGATGAAATTGAGGAGTATCGAGAGTGCCGTCATGTCTGTTCTCATGACTCTTTCTGGAGATGTTACGGGTATGACATACACAGCAAACATCCTTCTATGGAAAGGCTCGATGTTCACTTGCTGAATAAACATATTGTGCGTTTTCGTGCAAAGGCCAGTCTTCCAGCGATTGTAAATAATACTCTTCTACATAAAACAATGTTGACTGAATGGTTTGTTGCTAATGCTAGGTATAAAAGTGCGAGGTCTTTAACATACTGTGATTTCCCCACTAAATGGTCTTGGGTTGGGGAAACTAAGAAATGGGTTAAAAGAAAACGTAGCCAGAGGATAGGGAGAATGTACTATGTCCATCCTTCTACTAATGAGCTCTACTACCTTAGAATGTTGCTGATGCTTGTCAAGGGTGCAAGAAGCTATGCTGATGTTAGGACTTACAATGGTTCTGTATATGGGACATTTAAGGATGCATGTGCTGCCAGGGGGTTACTTGGGGATGACAATGAGTGGTTTCGTGCTTTTGATGAGGCTTTACTATGGGGCATGGGAAACCAATTGCGACAATTATTTGTTACTATGCTTATTTTTTGTGGCATCGTTGATGAAAATGCTTTTTTTGAAAAGTATTGGATTTATTTGGCTGAAGACATACTATATAGAATTCGTTCTGCTCGCCATGATCCTTCTTATTCTATTCCTGCTGATGATTTGAAAAACATGCTTCTAGATGAGTTAACAGTTGCATTTGCTAGGAATGGCTGTAGTATTTTAGATCATGGTTTGCCGTTAAGATCTGTCAATGATAATAGTTCATACTGCAATAATATGATTAATGATGAGTTGTCGCAAGATTTCGGGTCGCTAATTCAAACTGCTGAGACCATGCAGAAGAAATTTAATGTAGATCAATCAAAGGCTTTTAAAACGATTGTTGATAGAGTGCGGGAGGACAAGCCTGGGTTCTTTTTTGTGTCGGGGCATGGTGGAACCGGAAAAACTTTCCTTTAGAATGCTCTTGTTGCATACCTTTGAGGATACAAAAGGGTTGTTTTAACAGTCGCATCTTCGGGTGTTGCATCACTATTACTGCCTGGAGGTAGGACAGCTCATTCTAGATTTAAAATTCCTATTGATCTTGATAATAACGGGGTCTGTGATATCCGGAGGTCTACCATGCTTTCCTCTTTGATTGAGTCGGCCTCTCTTATTATCTGGGATGAAGCTTTGATGACACACAAGAAGTGTTTTGAGGCGCTAGATCGAAGTTTGCGAGATGTTTTATCTGACCGTGATTCCTCTCTTGCTAAACTTCCATTTGGTGGTAAAATAGTTGTCCTGGGTGGTGACCTTAGGCAAATATTACCAGTCATTGAAGGTGGGACCCGGTCTCAGGTTGTAAACGCTACTGTTACAAATTCTCCTCTATGGCGTGATGTTACCGTTCTTCATCTTACTATTAACATGCGTCTGTCTGTTCAGACTACAGATCCTAATGTACGGGATGAGGCATCGGCTTTTGATCAGTGGGTTCTAAGTGTTGGCAATGGCAGGGTCCCTGCCGTGGCGCGACAAGGGGAGTCTGACGCAACCTGGATAACTATTCCCGACGAACATTTGGTGATACCGATGGTGCTAAAATTCCTTCCATTGTCGGGGCTGTTTACGTTGATTTTTTAAAAAGGTTCTCTGATCCTAGCTATTTAAAAGAAAGAGCTATCTTAACACCGACAAATGAAATAGCCCAGGAAATCAATGAACATGTTCTTTCTCTGGTTCCTGGTGAGGAGAAGGAATACTTGAGCTGTGACTCGACAGGAAATTCCGCTGACGGAGTTCGCAACGTAGATATATTTTATCCTGTTGAGGTTCTAAATACTATCAAAGTCAACAATTTTCCTTACCATAGACTGGTTCTTAAAAAAGGTGTCCCCATCATGCTTCTTAGAAATATAAGCCAGTCTACTGGTTTGTGTAATGGCACAAGACTTATTATTACTAGGCTTGCTGAAAAGGTCATTGAGGCCATTGTAATGACTGGTTCTAATATTGGAGATGTTGTCTATATACCTAGGATATACCTGACCGTTAGAGATCCTAAGTGGCCCTTTACTTTACATCGACGGTAATTTCCT
Source organism: Poa annua (assembly GCA_026929855.1). NCBI lineage: Eukaryota > Viridiplantae > Streptophyta > Magnoliopsida > Poales > Poaceae > Poa > Poa annua. The sequence goes on from CM049432.1 coordinate 9,527,886, forward strand.
ATTAGAATTTCTTATGCTATGACTATTAATAAAAGCCAAGGCCAGACTCTTGCAGTAGTTGGTCTGTATCTCAAGACTCCAGTGTTCACCCATGGGCAGTTTTATGTGGCGGTGTCACGCGTGACCTCTAAAAAAGCTCTGCGAATATTGATTGAGAATGAAGATGGTACATGCGGTTCTGAGACTAGAAATATTTTCTTCCCTGAGATCTTTTAGTCTCTTGTAGATCAATGATTTCTATCTACCTAGCGATGTATACTATATGCTTTTATTTACCCCAGACTTTTAAGTTCTTCTTTTGGCACTAGTGCCCACCGTAGGCTTTTGAGTTGTTCCTTTTGGCAATATTATTTACAGCACCCATTTCAGTTGTTCTGCTACCAATGTTAGTTACCGCTTGATTTTGCGAAATTCCCTATGTGTGGTGCCTCTTGTTTGTTAGATGTTCTTATTGGCCTGTATGATTTTGCTCTTCTCCAAATGTTTATTGCACCCATTGTTTCCTTTCCTGCAAGGTATTTGCTTTGAACTTCCAAATGATTTATCTTCTTTTCCCTTGACTTTCTTGCTGCGCTTGCCTTGTTTTAGAGCCGTTGGCTCCTCTAGGTTGAATCATTCTTATCATGTTCTTGCAGATGGCGTACAACCTGCTTTCCGAGATTAACAAGGATAGCACTCAGTGGACTATCTGTGTTCTTGTCTCTCGCCTCTGGCACTTTCGTAGCGGAACTGACAACGGAGACATTAAGCACACTGACCTCGTTTTGCTTGATAGCGAGGTCAGTACCAAGGCTTCAGATTTAAAGTCTATTGTTATGCTTCTCCTGTAAATGCAATGTTTATAATTTGCTCGATGTAATGCCGTCCCCATTTTTGTAGGGAAATCACATGTATGGTCAGATCCCTACAGGCTCAGTAAATCGGTTCAAAGATGTGTTGGAGGAAGGGAAGGTGTATGTTATAAAAAAGTTTCTGTGTAACGTATCAAGGCCACTCTACAGGGCTGTAGAGAGTCCTTTCATGGTACAATTTACAAGGTACACCGCGGTTCAAGAAAAGCCAACCTTGGAAGACACTTTTCCATTCTTCACATACAGCCTGACTGCATTCCCGGATATCCCAAGGCCCGTTGCCAATCCTCCACGATTTGTTGGTTAGTTTTGCTGGTTTTGGCATGGATTTTTTTTTGGCATGGATTTGTTGTCCTCTATACTCAACACTTCCAACTTATGTTTCTCACTTCTATTTTTCATCTCCTTTTTCTGCAGATGTTATTGGAAGGATCACCATGGTTTCTGATGTCATACCTGTTCAGTCCATGTACCAGACAGCTGCTTCCAATACAAGGACCATTATGCTGACAGACCTGATGTGAGTTGTTGCGACTGCTGCCTGTTTTCCCTCACGCGTAGTTCGTGTGCAGGTAGTTCGCATGTTTGCTTATTTTTCCGTGTGATTATGTAGGGGCAATGAGCTGAAGCTTGTTCTCTGGGGTGATCGTGCTGTTGAGTTTGATGCGGACGCAGTTCGTTCTATGGGTGCTAAAGAGTCGGTTATTGCTATCTTTGTGGCAACGCTGCCTAAGACGGCTCGTGGTGGGTACTAAGTACTGTTGTTTCTTTATTATCTTGTATTTCTACCCATGTGATGCTCCTGCTATGTGTGCGCTTGTAGCTTCTATGGTTTCCTAGACTCATTAGTTCCCATCCTTACATCCATCCTTACCTTTTTGGCTCGCTTTCTCTCTGAACTAATAAATATGTTGGTTCCTCACCTATGATATATCTGTAGGAATTAGAGGACTCAGTGGCAGTGCTGCTTGTCGCTGGTATGTTGATGAGGACGTCCCTGATATCAACTCCTTCCGTGCAAGGTCTGCTTCCAGACCAGCTGTATTTTCATGATTATTTCATCCTTTTATCTGTTTGCTACGTATTTACGTCTGATTTTTTTTCTGTAGCCTTGGAGAAAATTTTACTCCCCTAGCCACCTATGTTCCCACAGGGCCAGATGCTTTTCTGCCCCGAGTTCAAGAGACCCTGGTCGATAAAACCGTCAAAGAACTTACTAAGCTTGATCCTTTCGTAGATATGGTACAAACATTTCATGCTTGCATATGCTTTACAATCTGTTATCGCTCATGTAGCTTTATCTCACTTAAAAGAAGAAAATGGGGGGGGGGGGAATAACATAAGCAGCTTAATTTTAATGCACTTTATGAGGTTTCTTGCAAGTGTATATTAACTTGAAAATGTTGAAGCCACACTCTACGAAACATGGACTATAGATGAATGCGCTACGCTTTGTCCTTCTTGGTTTTGCCCGTTTGTACGGTCTGAATCTCCAAGTGGCCTGTTAGGAAACAATTCTTGTTAGTTTGGCCTTTTATTTTGATGGTGTCTTCTGGGTATTGTCCGGGTGTATGTCTACCTTTTTCTCTGTAAACCAACAATACATAAATGTTGCCTTATGACCTGTGCAGGATAAACGTTTTTTCTGCACTGTCACTGTCAATTCAGTTGGCGCTGAGCAGCGTTGGTGGTTCCCTTCTTGTGGAACGTGCCGCAAGTCGGCTAAACACAATGGCTACCAGTATAGATGCTCAGACGATAATTGCTCTTCTACTGAGGCAGATCCGACGTGAGCGATGTTGTTCCTTGGATGTTTCGTACGTCCTTTTCTGATGGCTCATACCTTTTTTATCTATGTTTCCAGATATTGTGTCTCCGTCTTCGCGTCCGATGGCACAACCGAGGCTGAGTTTGTGCTCTTTGACAAGGTGGCAACTGGGGCTATAGGAAAACCATTGCTCACTCTCGTGCGTAAGAGGCATCCTGGTTATGTTACGGTTGATGAGATAGCAAGTATTGCAAGGCATGACAAAACTATTCCACCAGAGATTACTTGTCTCATTGGACAGAAGTACAAGCTTTTGGTCTGCATATCCAAGAAATGGCAGACGCAAACTAGCGAAAATTTATCTTTCCAGATCAGTAGGATTGAAGAGACCTATAAACCTGAGCTGCCATCCCCTTTGCTTATTGTTGCTTCTGGCTCTGCTGAGGCATCGTCATCAGGCGGTGGTTCAGGCGCACATCTTCCAGTCCTAGCACCGCTTATAGTGCATGTAGCAAGCATGCCTTCTGCATTAGGTTCAACTCCTCCTGGTCAGGACTTTTGCTCTCCACATGGTTCACCTGCCGGGAAGGTATGATCACATGAAATATTTGTATCTATTGGGTGGTTCTACTTTTTTCCTTTGCCTTCCTGCATACTAATTTTCTCTGTTAAATCGCAGAGTCTGCCTGCTTCTTCTGCTACTAAGCTCAGCCCCTCTACTCCACTTGCAAGGTAATGCCCTCATAAGTGTTAGGTATATATAGGTAAAACATTTGTTCAGGTCCTCCATCCTCTAACCACGCATCTTGCTGTGACAGGTCGTCCGCCCAAAGGCGACGTTCTTTGTTCAGCACCCCTCTCAAAGGCAATCAGTCGGATGTTGCCGATAGCGATGCTCCATCTGCACAGGTGACATATGTTAGTTCTCCTAATTTTTATTCCTGTCCAGGATCTCTTTCCATGGTGTTCCGGTTTGGACCTTTTTTTGTTTCAGCTTGTTGATCCTGGTGCGGAAATTGTTGATGCTGATGCTCCAGTAGCTGCAGAGGTGACTTATGTTAGTTTTCGCAATTTATGCTGACACAGCTGCTAGTTGATGGGTTAAAATACATCCCTATCTATCCGCCTAAGAAATGTCTCTAACATAGTACATCATCGAGTACGGGAGTGGCCGTACCAACACACTATATTTTTCCTCTGCTTGGTCCACAGTTCAGTTTACAACACACATAGTTTTTGTTCGAAAACAATAACGCTCCCAGTGAACATATATTATCAAGTATGGTTCAATTATATTCCACTTTTGACCTGTTTTTTTGGGCATGTTAACCCTATTGTTCAGGTTGTTGTGCGTCCCGCTGCAGCCAATGTTGAAGAACAGGAATCTGAGATCCTCACCTCCAGGACCAAAAGGTTCTACTTGCATGCTTATTACCAACATGATGGTTTCCCTCATTACTTCGACCCTATATGCCGATGCTACATCAGTTGATCACTGCTGGAAATGCTTATCATGCTATGTTCTAATGTATCAGGACTGACCCTCAAGTTAAGCTGGGTGGGGGCAAAAAACCGAGGAAGTAGCTTCTCTACTCTGTTTGCAGATGTCATTTCTACATAAGGTGCGGGTCAGGTACCTTACGCATGCCATTTCTTATTTTGCTTTGGGTCTATATTTTCATGGTTCTGCTTCTCATGGGTGCTATAAATCTTAAGATGTTCAGGCATTTGAATAGCGTCTTTGTAAAGGGGAAACCTTGCACTCAAGTTCCCATATAATGATAACATGTGGAAACGAAACGAAGATTGCTCATAATGCTAATGTTAGTATTCTGCTCTTAAAAACAATGTGAAATATTATGCCATGATGAATGAAAAATCTATGTGACTGTTATATTTGGAAACCCATTTTTATTGTCGTTTTTGGTGACATTGGTATCTTCTCTTGCGTGCCAACGTATCATACTAATTATGTTATTTCTTATAATTATCAGGTCCTTGTCTGTATAGCCCTATCTTCATATATGTTCCTTGTTGCGAACTTAACTTGCAAAGGCCATGTGAAGAACTGGTTACTATCTCAGTATTACTTGCTAACTCAACGTCCGCTGATACTCAGCGTGGCTTCCTCATTACATCGTCGAGCTAGCAAGAAAGCCTGATTACCATGTCGTGGACTTTTGCACTTGCGGTTTTAGCATTTTGTGATGACCCTGCCATTTACCTCCACGCGTCTGCTGGATGCATCTTACATGGACCTTCTGTGGTTGTTATGTAGATGCCTATGTAGAGACTATTTTGCGTAAACTCATGCTTCTGTAGAAGCATCGTTGTTGTAAGTAAAGACTCTAAATAGTAGGGGAAAAGACCTACTACCCATCCACCAACATAAGCATGTGCCCGTACTATAAACTGAACTCTTATCTACATTTGTGTATGCCATCAGTTATTGGACATGCTTGAACTACCTACCTCTTTGCATGTATTCCACTACTGCTTCGCTTTATTTACTTCTGCGAGTATTATGTGCATATAGTTTCCTCTTTTTCTGTGTGTGATGCCTATCAACTCTGATAGTAGTACATCACACAATTGCATCTTCCCTTTTTTTGCTCAACATGCAGTTTATAAGTCCAATTTTAAAAACCATACCGAATATAAATAGAACAAGCTATATCTTGTATAAAGTTATTTTTCATGCCGGAACACATGAACAAAGATGCTAATACTATTATGTATAGGTAGCAAAACAAAGAGATACAATGACAAGAATATTGTCCAGTAGTTGCGCAATTACCCAACAGGCAAATAAGCCCGGTAGCATGAAATAGAGAGGAAACAACTTTTGACTTCTGGTAGTTGCGCAATCGCGCAACGGGTCATCTAGTAACATAATACAAAGACATATTATAAACTTATGAGATAATGCGATAAATACTACTTATTTATTTGCCTCTAGGGCATATCTCCTTCAATTTTCCTCAACATTCTTCCTATCACTATTTCTTAATTTAATATTTTGTGCAAGAATACCTAATTGTTCATTTATCATTATCTCAACATTACCACTGCTAATAATTTGTCTAATAAATATGATATACTTACTCTGGATCCCCTTAATCCTAAGAATTTCTACCAAAATCCCATTTAATTTTCTCATATGCCTTCTCGAAACCAAGCTTAAACATGATCCCCTTTTTCCTCACTATTTCATGCAAAGCGACTCGTAACACAATTAAGTTCATCTAAAATAAAACGACCTTAATAAAAGCAGTTTGAACCAGGGCCACAACCTTATCATCTAACATTATTATCCTATGAGTGAATTCCATTTTTACCCCCTATTTTCACATTTGAGACGTTATTTACCACATTTAGGCAATTTTACATATTTTCACTCAGTTTAACAAAATTTATGCCACAAATTACCCTGTTTAAGTTGTTTCATTGTTTCTTTGTTAACTGTGTATATCATGTAGGCAGTTTAGTTAAGTCATTCTTTTTTTCTTGTTTATGTGCACAATAAGCTTGAGCGCGACTTCGTGCGGTGAGCGGACGGATCAATAAAATTCACACATCAAAGCTCCCCACTTCATGCAATCAATTGCTTCAAAAGTCCAGCTTCCAAATCCACTGCTTTACCACATCGTGCAGCAGGGTCTTGTTGTTGTTTGCATGAAAACATTGAGGACGGCGGGGTCGTGTTGGCACATGGATGAAAGACGACAATTCACCTTGCTACAATGGGGGAAGTAGTAGATAGCAACCGAGCTTTGACGGTTATCAACCGTCTGTTAACTTACCAATTGACATCTTATCTATTTATCTTACTTCCACCTCGGTGCTAACTAAAATTTCTAGACCGCATGCAGGAAACATGAAAAATACTTAAACGGGGCAATCTTTGGCACATGTTTCGTTAAATTGGGTAAAAATGTGAAATATTTGTTAAATGAGGGAAAAAATAGTCACAAACGTGAAACTTGGGGGTACCATGCAATTCACTGTTATCCTATTATTGTGACTTTGGTTATTAATTTAAAGAGCACATTTATCAAGCAAATAGGCCTATCTTGTTTGCATCATGGTTTTAGGCTGTAAGGCAAGGATCAATCTAGTCAAATCTAAACGACCATGATAAAAATCATGGAACGTAGCTGTAAGGTAAGTATATGCAAAAACACCGATCAATTTTGATGGAAAAGTTACCGGAGCGTGCTCGTTTCCGCGCACGATAGAAACGACCGTTTATCAGATGAAATTTAATGTACCCAAGGTTGTACACCGTATATCAGATGAATTTTAACCACATATATATTAGGTCAGCAAGCCCCCTCCGTATATCAGATGATTTTGAAAATAATTGAAAATCTTAACCGTGGCCAAATGTCAATATTGTAAAGCCTCTAAAGGTCAGAACTCAGAACGGGCCATACTTTTATACCCTAGGTGCCAGCTCTTTTATACCCTAGGTGCCAGCTCTTTTATACCCTAGGTGCCAGCTCCAGGCTCCAGGCTCCAGCAGCTCGCCTCTTGTCCCCCCTCGTTTCCTTTCTTCCCCGGAACTCCAGTACCCTCCCCATTGTCCTCAATTCGGGCGCTCGATTCGCTTGATCTCACCTGTTTTTCCGACATGACGGCTTGCAGGAAGTAAAAATCCAAATTGAATCTTGATTCTGTGATGCGTTGATCCATAGGGAATCGTGTTTCTTCGTTTTGGTACGTCGATCCATAACCTTGGATTCCTACGCAGGTCGGCAGCGAAGAGCGATGGAGCGGAGGAGCGGAAGCCCTCGATCAAGTGCAGAACGGGGAAGAAAGCCAAGGGCAAGTAAGAATCCAATCGATCTGTGTGATGCAATAGAGGTTAATTTTGGTGCGTCGACCCATGGCCTTTTCGATGCTCCTCGCAGGTTGGCGGTGAAGAGCAATGGAGCGGAGAAGCCCAAGACCCATGACCTTTCCGATACTACACGCGGGTTGGCGGTGACGAGCATTCCAGAGGAGGATGACCGGCTCGCCCTGTTCATCTACCGGTGAGATGAGATCCTCCGCGTTTTTTCAGATTGTTTGTTCAGTCTTTTGCTTTTCTGATTTGACCATGATTTCGTTAGGGACCTCTTCTGGAGGGAGAATTTCAAAGGCGTAGATGACAAGCCGTCCGTGCATGCTGTGAGTTCAACGCCTCCTTGCCTCTATCTGAAGTTGTAGTTATTTATTTGCATTGAGTCGTGGATGAATTGATAATTTGTTTCTCGTGGAAAACTTTCAGATTTTCAAGAAAGCCGCTGAAAACTGGAAATTCTTTAACGATTCAGTAAGACAACTTATAAACTTCTCTAACTTTTGTCGTGCTGATTTGTTATTGATACATACATGGATGGATTTGTGTTGCAGGACAAGGCCCCTTATGTTGCCACAGCACTTGTCAACAAAGTAATCATTGCTAGGGCTGTTGAGTACGTGAAGGTTGAGACAAAAACATTGCGGATTTACTTATTTTTAGATGACTTTACCGTGCTAAGCTTTGTATCCTCTGCAGATAGAATGCTCTTTCATCGCATATATTATCTCCAATAACAAAATATGATATCATCTACTTTACATTTCGTTGAAAATAATTGAACTGATTGTGTTTGCACATTTAATCTTATTTCTTGTTATTCCAGCTTCTCCTTGAACTTTTATGAATTTCTTTCCCTTTTAGACACTGAAGTTGACGCGCATGATGAAGAATCTGAAAATGTGAACACACAAGATCTCTATGGTGTGTTTGAATAGGTGATTTGCATTTTTCTTGTTGGTATCTGTATTTTTTTATTGGGGTTATGAACTAGCTAGTTATTGGATTACACAAATGGCTATGAGTTAGATACCATATGCTCCTTTCTGCTCTGTGAGCCTCTCATATGCATGTTAATACATAGTCAGGTTCACATGACCTGATTATCTTGAAAGTTCAATATTTACCTCACCGATGGTATCATATGTCACCAATAAACAGGAGAACATGATTGTTAGCAACAGAAGTAGAGCGTGTGCTCACACATTAACTTAGTTCCATTCTTGTTTTTTTTAGAAACACTAGTACAACACAAGCTCATATGCACGCGCATACACTCACCCCTATCAAGGTGCTCACACATTAACTGAGTTCCATTCTTGTCTATTTAATGTTTTTATTGTTAATTTTTGTATGGTGACATTTTTTATACAACTATTGAACGTGTGCTCACAAATAATTCAGCTTTTGATCGGATAATTTTATTTTACAATTTACACGAGTAAGATACCATTGCTCCTGCTTTCTAGTCTGTGTGCCTTATTCTTACTTGACTTGATTATCAACCTGAAGATTGGCGTCATGTGTAGCCAAAAACACAATAGATCACCAATGAAAGAAGTTGATCTTGTGCCAGCATAAATAAACTCATCTTGTTGATTCAGTGTTTCTATTGGTTTTGTCCACTAATTGTGAAACCATTCAGCTTTGGGTAATTTTTTTTGTCATAATTTTCCCAACTTGTAAGTCCTGTTCAAGTTATAAAATCTGTGAGATATAACTTCATCAGCTTTTCCATGGATGGGCAGTAGAAGTTTGTTGTTATTATTTACACATTGTTTTATGTTGGTGCAATACCGTTGAGCTGTGTCTACCTTGTGTGAGCATCATGCTATGGTTTGTAGGTAGCATCGGTTTTGTTTTGGTCTTGTAGTTGGCTAGGAATAAGGAACCAAACTTAGTAATAATTAATTTTGTTGTGTTTCTGTTCCGTAGAACGAAACAGTGCTCTTTTGCTGTTGCTTACATCGTGAGACGATAATATCATCCTTTGAACGTCACCACACATGACTAATATACAGTTTCATTTACTTTTGGAATTTATTTGTTATTAACTGCCAGGTTTTTAGATTGCATATGATGATCTCCGGGATTGTGAAGAATCGAGATTTTGCCAATGCGTATTGCCTGAATTGGAATCATGATTTTCCCCCTGCGTGGGTGATCTCTGTAATTCTGCTCTATGTTAGTTGGATTGAACTTCCAGTGGATCTGTGGTAGCTTCGGTTACTGTTGCTTATCTAGCTCTTTTCATTCTGTAAACAGAACCTGTGGTTTCTTTTAATAGAAATCGGAGGCGAGGTGCTCTCTTTTATTCAAAAAAGAAAAGAAAGGCAAACTCTTTAAAAATGTAACTGAATGTTTATGAGTTGGATACTTCTACATGTTCCAGCAGAATTATTCATGTGTGAGCACCGGAGTATGGAACATGATGCGAATCTTGGGGGCTGAGACCTGCGGGAGATGACATCGAGTTGGATTACTTGTACGTGTGCAAGTGGGCTGATGCTAGACGGGCTAGACGTACTGGGCTAGGCTAAAGAGATTTCAAATGATCAACAAGTTTTCTCGGTTTTTCTGGTCAGTTGGGTATCCAGATGTTAAAACTGAAAGAACTGAATTTAGTTCGGTTTGTAAGAATTCCTAACCGAATTAGAAACCAAAATACTCGGTTTCGGTTCATCCGGTGGTCCTTTCGGTTCGGTATTTCGGTTCTCGGTTAAATTGCCCACCCCTAAATGCCAGGCTCAACGCAACATTTTTTTGCTTGCAGATATGTCTTCGTTGATCTCACAGTTACTGCAACCAACTCCATAACCTGATTCTGTCTCTGCTGGCATTTGGAGGGGTCAGATGCAGCTGCAGTTAAAGCTTCCATATGGACAATATTAGTTAAATTATTATGCTCCTGGCTTTAGATGCTGACCTCTTTTGCATATTGAGATGTTTGCTCAGTAATGTTTTCGAACATGATTCTTTCATTACTCTCAGTTCAACAATCCCTATCCCCCTGGTCCACAGGTTGTCAAACGTTTCCAACATGACTAAATGGCAGTTATCGTCATCTTCCTTATCATTCCACAACAACATTTTATGAAAATATCGAACTGCTTCTCAACTCCTTTTGGCAATTCAAACATAGACATAACATAAAACGGTACATTGCTAAATACCTCTAATTAGCGCTAATTTCCCTCCATAAGAAAGAAAACATCCTTGCCACGTGCCTAGTTTTTTCTCCATCTTTTCCTCAACATTCTCCCGGTCGTACTATTTCTTAATCTAATATTTTGTGCAAGAATACCTAAATGTCTCATATATAGGAAGAACACCTTCTGCACATGGAAAGAATATCCGCGAAAGTTTCAGAGCTACTTTTGGCTTCCCAAAAATATATAATCTCACTTTTATGAAAATTAATTTTAATCCCGAGAGATGTTCAAAGCAACATAGAAGATATTTCAAATTTAATGCGTAGACTTCATTAGCTTCTAGAAATAAAATTATATCATCTGCATATTGTAGCATGTTTAAACTTCCCTCAACTAGTTATGGCACCACACCTTTTATCAAACCACAGCTCTGAGCCCTTAGGAAGGTCAGGCTTTTTTTTAGGGTATACTCAAGGTTGTACTCCGTAATTCAGATGACTTAATTGAAAATCATAACCGAGGCCAAAATTCAAGAAGGGGCCATACTTCGTCCTGACAGAGAGCCGGGCTTAGGCAAAGACAACTCGTTTATGCCCTAGCTGCAGCAGCTCGCCTCTCTAGCGGTCTTCTTCCCCGGAACCCTAGTACCCTCCGTGCCCATTGTCCTCACCTGTTTTCAGACATGACGGCTTGCAAGCAGATCACATCCATGGGCGACGCCGCCACAGACAAGGCCGACAGGAAGTAAGAATCCAAACTGAATCTTTATTCTGTGATGCCTCCATATCCATACCGAATCTTGTTTCTTAGTATTGTTGCGTCGATCCATAAACTTGGATTCCTACGCAGGTCGGCAGCGGAGCAGAAGCCCCAGATCAAGTGCAGGAAGGGGAGGAAAGCCAAGGGCAAGTAAGAATCCAATTGATCTGTGTGATGCAATGCAACAGAGGTTGATTTTGGCGCGTCGACCCATGCATAACCTTTCCGATGTTCCTCGCAGGTTAGCAGTGAAGAGCAATGGAGCGGAGAAGCCCAAGACCCATGACCTTTCCGATATTACACGCGGGTTGGCGGTGATGAGCATCGCACAGGAAAACTCAGAGTATGAAAAGCGCGCCTTGTTCCTCTACAGGTGAGATGAGAATGAGATCCTCCACGTTTTTTGAGATTGTTTTTCAGTTTTTTTGCTTTTTTGTACGGCGCTGATTTTAAATTGATTTGGTTAGGGACACTTCAAAAGCGTCTATGACAAGCAGTCCCTCTATGCTGTCAGTTCAATGCCTCCTTACCTCTATCAGCATTCAGCAGTAGGCATGATGATTTGTTTCAATTGTTTTGTTGATGAAAATTGATAATGTGTTTCTCGTGAAAAACTTTCAGATTTATAATAAAGCCGATGAAAACTGGAAGTTCTTTAAGGATTCGGTAAGACAGCTTATAATCTTCTGTAACTTTGTCCGTATTGATTTGTTATTGATACATAAATGAATGGATCTGTTTTGCAGGACAAGGCCCCTTATCTAGCCATGGCACTTGAGCACAAAGTAGTCATTGCTGAGTTTAAGAAGGTTGAGACAAAGACCTAGTTGTTTTACCGATTTTTATATGACTTTACTGTGCTAACCTATGCATCCTCTGTAGATATAATTCTCCTCATCACGTTATCGCATATCACATCTACTTTATTTGTCATTTAAAGCATAACCAAACTGTTTGTGTTTTCACATTAAGTTTTCTTATTTCTTGATCCAGCTTCCCCTTAACTTTTATGTATTCCTTTCCCTTTTAGACACTGCAGTTGACGCATGCGATGGCGAATCTGAAAATGTGAACACACAAGATCTTTCAGATGTGTTTGAATAGACTATGAGTTAGAGACCACACTCTCATGTTTTCTGTGAGCCTCTCATATGCATGTTAATACAAAGTAAGGTCACATGACTAGATTATCTTGTAAGTTCAGTATTTGCCTCTGATATGGAGGAACCGATGGTATCATATGTTGACAAAGACGGAAGAACATTTGTCAGCAAAAGAAGTGGAACATGTGCAAATGAAGATAAGATATGACAATGCATTTCATTACTAACTTTACGTCTTTACGATACCGATTTGACAGTGTGGACGTTAATTTATTTTCTATATATTTAATATTTGCATTCTTTTATTTTTACCAAAATTTATAAGCCTTATTTGCAAAAACGAAGTGACTAAATATATATGATGCAAACGTTCCAAAGGTGGCAAGAATAAGCCATGTAAATCCATTTGGGGTAGATTTGCTACCTGTTGGGCCTACGCACCCCTAGTAAGACATCGATGAAAGCCATATAAACCCATTTTAAGATTACTTTGCTAGCAGAACTTGGATTGTTTTGGAATTTCAGAAAAGACATGTATTCATCAAAGCTAGCTCTATTTTTGACTTTATGGTCTAAATGTCAACAACACATGGTTAAATTTCGTGAAAAATATTTCCCTGAATTTACGAAACCACTTTTGTACGCCAAAATTCATGTTCTACAAGGAAAGTGTGCTCAAATGGTTTAATATGGCTTGCATCAAATTATACGGGTGTGCCTATGCACCAACATAGGTAGCGAGTCTTTTCGTCACATCCATATATAGTATGATAAATTGATGATACATTGATAATGATAAGCAAGTTGTCAATTCATACTCTTTCGGAGCAGAGCCTTAAAAGTGATAATGATGAGCTAGTATGAGATGTCTCTGCCAAATATGATGTTTTCATGCGAAATTTTGACCTCGACTCGTACACTAGTAGAAAACGAGCCTTTGGTTCACCCCTTTAGTCTCGGTTCATTTTTTGAACCCAGACTAAAGGGGTGAGAGCCACACCGCTGGATTTGTGAGGGACCTTTAGTCCCGGTTCGTGTTACGAACCGGGACTAAAGGTTCACCGCATGCGGCAGCAGAGGCGGGCCCCAGCGCCAGAGACCTTTAGTCCCGGTTCGTAACACAAACCGGGACTAAAGGTCCTCACTTTATCAGCTTCTTCCACCCCTGCTCACTCCATTTTTCCCACCGAGCCCGAGCTCAAAATAATTTCCTCTCCATTTCTTCTCCATTTCCTCTCCCCAAGACTAGATAATCCATAATATTTTACACCATTTGGCAAGATTGAAGCCACCCCACGGTTAGCCTCTTCATCCTCTTTCCGGCATTGCTTATTTAGCTCATTTTGCTCATTTCAATTTTTTTGTGCAAGCAAGGTGTTCGATGTAATGCCTAAGTTATGATCTCATTTGTGTATATGTGCAATTTGTTCTCAAACTAAAATAATGATTTATGTGTTTTAGTGTGGTGAGGAGCCTTATCGACGTCGATCGCCCGCGCCGTCCCGTCACCACCTCGGTGAGCCTCTATATTTTATTTTATTTTAAAAACATAGCTTTTATGATTTAGATGCATAGTTACTACTTGTATAATTTTCTAACTTGTATTATATGTATAGTGTCATGGTTCTGATATCCGTCCCCGTCGGTCCTCGTCCGGTCTATGATTCGGATGTGGTATATTTTCAAAACTATTTATTTCATTCTATGTTTCTGGCAATTATGGCGACCAACTTGACATAGAATTATTTTTATCTAGGAGGTAGTTGAACCAGAAATTGAACCTGACCCTATTGTCGAGTTTTTGGATAAAGAAAACAATGATTTGAAAGCAAAATTGAAAAGAAGTGAAGCTCTTTATCTTCAATGCTTAGAAGATAAGATGAAATTAGAGCTCAAACTTGCCGACGTGGTCGATGGTAACGAGATCAAAATGGATGCAATGCGCTTGAAGATAAAAAGGATTAGAAAATATGCCATTAATCGGGAGGCTTGGTATCATTATGCTGTGGGTTCAGTATTTACCTTAGTTGCGATTTTGATCGCATTTGTTGTTGGATTTAAATTCTTTAGATAATTTTTATATTTGTTTCAGTTAATGTATGTTTTATGAGAACTATGTATTACCGCTTGTCAATACTCTACTCTTATTTTAATGGATGACATTGTATTAATTAATTTGCTCTTACATATTATTTATGACAGTAGTGTAATAATGGGGTTCGATATACTTTTATGTAATACAGATGAGCCGACAATGGATGTACGGTGACCGATGTTGTCCTGAGTTCATTGATGGCATGCATAATTTTCTCCATATGGCTGAGGCAAACAAGCCGAAGAACGGTTTTATTCGTTGTCCATGTAGTGCCTGCAAGAATATGAGTGATCAATCTAACTCAAAAGTCATTCACTCACACCTCTTGCATAATGGTTTTATGCCTGGTTATTATTGTTGGACCAAGAACGGAGAAACATGGGTTATCATGGAAGAAAATGAAGAAGAGGAGGATAATGACAAGTATCCTTGGTTCAGTGATACTACAATGGGAGAAGACGAAACTGAAGAAGATCCCATTATTGATGAGCCCGACGATGATCTTCGTCGGGCCATTCGTGATGCACAAATGGACTGTGGAAGTGAAAACGAAAGGTTGAAGTTGGAGCGTATGTTAGCTGATCACGCCAAATTGTTGTACCCAACTTGTCAAAATGACCAGAAAAAGCTAGGTACCACACTTGAATTGTTGCAATGGAAGGCAGAGAATGGTACTTCTGACAAGGGATTTGAAAATTTGTTAAAAATAGTTAAGAAGATGCTTTCAAAGGATAACGAATTGCCGTCTAGTACATATGAAGCAAAGAAGGTGGTATGCCCTCTAGGATTAGAGGTGCATAAGATACACGCTAGCATTAATGACTGCATCCTCTACCGCGGTGAGCACGAAAAATTGAATGCATGTCCTGTATGCGGTGCTTTGCGGTATAAGATCGGGCGAGATGACCCTGGTGATGTTGAGGGCGAGCCGCGCCCCAGGAAGAGGATTCCTGCAAAGGTGATGTGGTATGCTCCTATAATACCACGGTTGAAACGTTTGTTCAGCAATAGAGAGCATGCCAAGTTGTTGCGTTGGCACAAAGAAGATCGTAAAAAAGACTTGATGTTGAGACACCCCGCGGATGGGTCCCAGTGGAGAAAAATTGACAGAGAGTTCCCGACATTTTCAGATGACGCAAGGAACTTAAGATTTGGCCTAAATACAGATGGCTTTAATCCTTTTGGAGAGCAGAGCTCCAGTCACAGCACTTGGCCCGTGACTCTATGTATCTATAACCTTCCTCCTTGGCTGTGCATGAAGCGGAAGTACATTATGATGCCCGTGCTCATTCAAGGCCCGAAGCAACCTGGCAACGACATTGATGTGTACCTCAGGCCATTAGTTGAAGAACTTTTGCAGTTGTGGTGTGAGGAAGGTGTACGTGTGTGGGATGAGCACAAACTGGAGGAATTTGATCTACGAGCTTTGCTTTTTGTAACCATCAATGATTGGCCTGCTCTAGGCAACATTTCAGGACAGTCAAACAAGAGATACAATGCATGCACGCACTGTTTAGCTGAGACTGATAGTATACATTTAGGTAACAAGAATGTGTACCTAGGTCATCACCGGTTTCTTGTACCCAAGCATCCGTTAAGGAAGAAAGGCAAGCATTATAAATGTGAGGCAGATCGTCGGCCGAGGCCTACCCGCCCTTCTAGTTCTGCTATACATGATATGGTCAAGGATTTAAATGTAATCTTTGGAAAGGGTCCTGGCGGTCTCACTGTTCCGAATGACGCAAACAACCACGTACCCATGTGGAAGAAGAAATCTATATTTTGGGAGCTGCCATATTGGATAATGCTAGAGATTCACTCTGCAATCGACGTGATGCACGTGACAAAGAACATTTGTTGCAATTTGCTAAACTTCTTAGGCGTGTATGGGAAGTCAAAAGATGGGAAGTCAAAAAAAGGTACACCGAAAGGAAGGCAGACCCATCAACGTATGAGCGAAGAGATGCATCGAGACGATACTCATTCAGAGAATCAGCCAGGTCCTGCAAGCTACGCTCTTACTAAAGAAGAGAAGAAAATATTTTGTGAGTGCCTTCGCAGTATGAAGGTTCCATCTGGCTTCTCATCAAATATAAAAGGAATAATAAACATGGCAGAGCAAAAATTTCAGAATCTAAAGTCTCATGACTGTCACGTGATTATGACACAATTACTTCCGGTTGCATTGAGAGGGCTTCTACCGGAAAATGTTCGAGAACCCATTGTGAAGCTATGTGCATTTCTCAATGCAATTTCTCAGAAGGTCATCAATCCACTAACTCTAAAAAAATTAGAGAAGGATGTGGTCCAATGTCTTGTCAGCTTCGAGTTGGTGTTCCCACCAACCTTCTTCAATATTATGACGCACCTTGTAGTCCACCTAGTCGAAGAGATTTCTGTTCTCGGTCCTGTATTTTTACACAACATGTTCCCCTTTGAGAGGTTCATGGGAGTCTTAAAAAAATATGTGCATAACCGGGCTAGGCCAGAAGGAAGCATTGTCAAGGGTTATGGAACAGAGGAGGTCATTGAGTTTTGTGTAGATTTTATTCCTGATCTGAAGCCGATCGGTGTTCCTGAATCACGTCATGAGGGGAGACTGCATGGAAAAGGCACCCTTGGAAAGAAAGCAACAATATGTCAAGACGGGGATTCTTTCACTCAAGCACACGACACCGTTCTACATAATTCCAGTTTGGTGGGTCCGTATGTCGAGGAACACAAGAATGTTTTACGCTCCAAGTACCCGGAGAAATCTGAAGATTGTATTGATGGAGAACACATGAAGAATTTCAGCAGTTGGTTAAAAAGACGTCTCATTAATGACACCAATGTTGAAGAACAGCTATACTTGTTGGCCACATCACCAGCTTCAACTATATTGACTTTTCAAGGGTACGAGATAAATGGAAATATATTTTACACAGCCAAACAAGATAAAAAGAGCACCAACCAAAACAGTGGAGTACGCTTTGATGCAACAAACTGCAACGGGACAAAGGACACATATTATGGTTACATAGAGGAGATATGGGAACTTGACTATGGACCTACTTTTAAGGTCCCTTTGTTCAAGTGCAAATGGTTCAACCTACGAGGCGGGGTAGAGGTAGACCCACGATACGGAATGACTACAGTGGATCTCAACAATCTTTCGTACGAGAATGAACCATTCGTCCTAGCCAGTGAAGTTGCTCAGGTTTTCTATGTGAAAGACATGTCTACCCTACCGAAAAAAAGAAAAGATAAGCAAGCGAGTACATCATACGATGAGCCAAAGCGCCACATAGTTCTTTCAGGGAAAAGAGTCATTGTGGGAGTGGAGGACAAGACAGACATGTCAGAAGATTACGATAAGTTTCATGACATTCCGCCCTTTAAAGTCAACACTGATCCAAGTATCAAGTTAAATGAAGAAGATTGTCCGTGGTTACGGCGCAATCGGAAGAACAAGTAAACACTAGAGAGGGATATTATTGTTGATGTGTAATATCCGAATGCTTTGTATCAGAAGAACAATTGAACTGAAGTATTTTGTAGATGCATGGAACAAAACACACGATTTCACCTGCATACAACCCAACGGTGGCTCGTGAGTGCCTGCATATGAAATGCACCGTTGGACGTATGCAGGGAATCCGAATGCTTTGTATTCTGTCGATGAAGTAGAATGAGGAGACAATGACTGCCGAATATGTTCGAGAGGGGGCTATATATAGGGTCATGTGACTCACGAACTGGTCATGATAGTGCCCATCCAACAGCTCAGAATCTCTCAAAAGAAACACATCTCTTCATCCAACGGCTCACAAGTGCTTTAAAGAAACACACGATCCATGTGCTTCTTTAGTCCCGGTTGGTGTTACCAACCGAGACTAAAGAAGCACATGGATCGTGTGTTTCTTTCTAGTGCTTGTGAGACGTTGGATCTGAGGTGTGTTTCTTTTGAGAGATTCTGAGCTGTTGGATCAGCAGTATGACGACCACTTCGTGACCCACATGACTCGGTTGTTGTTACCAACCGGGACTAAAGAAGCACACGTACCTTATGTATATCCCCCCTCACGGACATGTTCAGCACTCAGTGTCTACTCATTGTAGTTCATTTTGGCAGCACACGGGTAGCAGAGAGCACTCAGTGAAGACTGAAGGTGAACCCTCCCCTCGGCAGAGGCATCTCTGGGCAACCAGCGGCAAGACGTCTCTGATGATCTGCGACCGTTTCAAAAGGTTGCAGATCATCAGAGATGTCTTGTCGGACGGTTGTAGATCATCAGAGATGTATTGCCACGGTCATTTGGCTTGGCTTGAAATGACCATAACTTGGTCATTTGGCTTGAAACTTCTAGATGTTCAAGGATTTGATTTTTTGAGGTGTTTATCATTTTTCCTAGCAACTAGTACACATATAAGGAGCCCATGCCAAAGGATTTGATTTTTTGAGGTGTTTATCACTTTATTACATTTTTTCTTAAAAACGATCAAAACGGTCGCTACGACTAATCATCGGAACAGGTGATATTTTCTAGAACTATCAATGTTTCTGTGATATAACCACTAGTTGTGTACCTTAAAATGATTTTTCCAAAAGTTTCAGACCAAACTATCAAATAGTTATAGTTCAAATTTGAATTACTTTCGATAAATCAACATAAACTCAATTAACTAGGGGAAATTAGTTAGAATTGTAAGAAAAAACTCATACTTGGGGATCATCCATCATATGTGCACCACTCTTAGTGAAAAATAGTTGGGTGCCATTTGGAATCATATTTTCTGTACTCACTTCACAAAAAACCTCATTTTTTGCACTCAAAAAAAGGAAAATGATATTTATGAAAATAATTTGAAGAATCCCTTTGGCATGGTTGTTTAATATACCAATATGCACCTATGTGTGGAGTATGAGATCTTTATCACAAACTATGTCGTCGAAATGACCATAACCTTTTCATTTGGCTTGAAACTTCTAGATGTTCATACATGATAGACCTTTTTGTGAAAACTTTTTTTGCAAATGTAGGCAAAAATCAAGTTTATCATTTTTCCTAGCAACTAGTACACATATAAGGAACCCATGCCAAAGGATTTGATTTTTTGAGGTGTTTATCACTTTATTACATTTTTTCTTAAAAACGATCAAAACGGTCGCTACGACTAATCATCGGAAGAGGTGATATTTTCTAGAACTATCAATGTTTCTGTGATATAAACACTAGTTGTGTACCTTAAAATGATTTTTCCAAAAGTTTCAGACCAAACTATCAAATAGTTGTAGTTCAAATTTGAATTACTTTCGATAAATCAACATAAACTCAATTAACTAGGGGAAATTAGCTAGAATTGTAAGAAAAAACTCATACTTGGGGATCATCCATCATATGTGCACCAATCTTAGTGAAAAATAGTTGGGTGCCATTTGGAATCATATTTTCTGTACTCACTTCACAAAAAACCTCATTTTTTGCACTCAAAAAAAGGAAAATGATATTTATGAAAATAATTTGAAGAATCCCTTTGGCATGGTTGTTTAATATACCAATATGCACCTATGTGTGGAGTATGAGATCTTTATCACAAACTATGTCGTCGAAATGACCATAACTTGGTCATTTGGCTTGAAACTTCTAGATGTTCATACATGATAGACCTTTTTGTGAAGACTTTTTTTGCAAATGTAGGCAAAAATCAAGTTTATCATTTTTCCTAACAACTAGTACACATATAAGGAGCCCATGCCAAAGGATTTGATTTTTTGAGGTGTTTATCACTTTATTACATTTTTTCTTAAAACGATCAAAACGGTCGCTACGACTAATCATCGGAAGAGGTGATATTTTCTAGAACTATCAATGATTCTGTGATATAACCACTAGTTGTGTACCTTAAAATGATTTTTCCAAAAGTTTCAGACCAAACTATCAAATAGTTGTAGTTCAAATTTGAATTACTTTCGATAAATCAACATAAACTCAGTTAACTAGGGGAAATTAGTTAGAATTGTAAGCAAAAACTCATACTTGGGGATCATCCATCATATGTGCACCACTCTTAGTAAAAAATAGTTGGGTGCCATTTGGAATCATATTTTCTGTACTCACTTCACAAAAAACCTCATTTTTTGCACTCAAAAAAAGGAAAATGATATTTATGAAAATAATTTGAAGAATCCCTTTGGCATGGTTGTTTAATATACCAATATGCACCTATGTGTGGAGTATGAGATCTTTATCACAAACTATGTCGTCGAAATGACCATAACTTGGTCATTTGGCTTGAAACTTCTAGATGTTCATGCATGATAGACCTTTTTGTGAAGACTTTTATTTGCAAATGTAGGCAAAAATCAAGTTTATCATTTTTCCTAACAACTAGTACACATATAAGGAGCCCATGCCAAAGGATTTGATTTTTTGAGGTGTTTATCACTTTATTACATTTTTTCTTAAAAACGATCAAAACGGTCGCTACGACTAATCATCGGAAGAGGTGATATTTTCTAGAACTATCAATGTTTCTGTGATATAACCACTAGTTGTGTACCTTAAAATGATTTTTTTCAAAAGTTTCAGACCAAACTATCAAATAGTTGTAGTTCAAATTTTAATTACTTTCATAAATCAACATAAACTCAATAAACTAGGGGAAATTAGTTAGAATTGTAAGCAAAAACTCATACTAGGGGATCATCCATCATATGTGCACCACTCTTACTGAAAAATAGTTGGGTGCCATTTGGAATCATATTTTTTGTACTCACTTCACAAAAAACCTCATTTTTTGCACTCAAAAAAAGGAAAATGATATTGATGAAAATAATTTGAAGAATCCCTTTGGCATGGTTGTTTAATATACCAATATGCACCTATGTGTGGAGTATGAGATCTTTATCACAAACTATATCGTCGAAATGACCATAACTTGGTCATTTGGCTTGAAACTTCTAGATGTTCATACATGATAGACCTTTTTCTGAAAAAAAAATTGCAAATGTAGGCAAAAATCAAGTTTATCATTTTTCCTAACAACTAGTACACATATAAGGAGCCCATGCCAAAGGATTTGATTTTTTGAGGTGTTTATCACTTTATTACATTTTTTCTTAAAACGATCAAAACGGTCGCTACGACTAATCATCGGAAGAGGTGATATTTTCTAGAACTATCAATGTTTCTGTGATATAACCACTAGTTGTGTACCTTAAAATGATTTTTCCAAAAGTTTCAGACCAAACTATCAAATAGTTGTAGTTCAAATTTTAATTACTTTCGATAAATCTACATAAACTCAATAAACTAGGGGAAATTAGTTAGAATTGTAAGCAAAAACTCATACTAGGGGATCATCCATCATATGTGCACCACTCTTACTGAAAAATAGTTGGGTGCCATTTGGAATCATATTTTTTGTACTCACTTCACAAAAAACCTCATTTTTTGCACTCAAAAAAAGGAAAATGATATTGATGAAAATAATTTGAAGAATCCCTTTGGTATGGTTGTTTAATATACCAATATGCACCTATGTGTGGAGTATGAGATCTTTATCACAAACTATATCGTCGAAATGACCATAACTTGGTCATTTGGCTTGAAACTTCTAGATGTTCATACATGATAGACCTTTTTCTGAAAACTTTTTTTGCAAATGTAGGCAAAAATCAATTTTATCATTTTTCCTAACAACTAGTACACATATAAGGAGCCCATGCCAAAGGATTTGATTTTTTGAGGTGTTTACCACTTTATTACATTTTTTCTTAAAAACGATCAAAACGGTCGCTACGACTAATCATCGGAAGAGGTGATATTTTCTAGAACTATCAATGTTTCTGTGATATAACCACTAGTTGTGTACCTTAAAATGATTTTTCCAAAAGTTTCAGACCAAACTATCAAATAGTTGTAGTTCAAATTTGAATTACTTTCGATAAATCAACATAAACTCAATTAACTAGGGGAAATTAGCTAGAATTGTAAGAAAAAACTCATACTTGGGGATCATCCATCATATGTGCACCAATATTAGTGAAAAATAGTTGGGTGCCATTTGGAATCATATTTTCTGTACTCACTTCACAAAAATCCTCATTTTTTGCACTCAAAAAAAGGAAAATGATATTTATGAAAATAATTTGAAGAATCCCTTTGGCATGGTTGTTTAATATACCAATATGCACCTATGTGTGGAGTATGAGATCTTTATCACAAACTATTTCGTCGAAATGACCATAACTTGGTCATTTGGCTTGAAACTTCTAGATGTTCATACATGATAGACCTTTTTGTTAAGACTTTTTTTTGCAAATGTAGGCAAAAATCAAGTTTATCATTTTTCCTAACAACAAGTACACATATAAGGAGCCCATGCCAAAGGATTTGATTTTTTGAGGTGTTTATCACTTTATTACATTTTTTCTTAAAAACGATCAAAACGGTCGCTACGACTAATCATCGGAAGAGGTGATATTTTCTAGAACTATCAATGTTTCTGTGATATAACCACTAGTTCTGTACCTTAAAATGATTTTTCCAAAAGTTTCAGACCAAACTATCAAATAGTTGTAGTTCAAATTTGAATTACTTTCGATAAATCAACATAAACTCAATTAACTAGGGGAAATTAGTTAGAATTGTAAGCAAAAACTCATACTTGGGGATCATCCATCATATGTGCACCACTCTTAGTGAAAAATAGTTGGGTGCCATTTGAAATCATATTTTTTGTACTCACTTCACAAAAAACCTCATTTTTTGCACTCAAAAAAAGGAAAATGATATTTATGAGAATAATTTGAAGAATCCCTTTGGCATGGTTGTTTAATATACCAATATGCACCTATGTGTGGAGTATGAGATCTTTATCACAAACTATATCGTCGAAATGACCATAACTTGGTCATTTGGCTTGAAACTTCTAGATGTTCATACATGATAGACCTTTTTGTGAAAACTTTTTTTGCAAATGTAGGCAAAAATCAAGTTTATCATTTTTCCTAACAACTAGTAAACATATAAGGAGCCCATGCCAAAGGATTTGATTTTTTGAGGTGTTTACCACTTTATTACATTTTTTCTTAAAAACGATCAAAACGGTCGCTACGACTAATCATCGGAAGAGGTGATATTTTCTAGAACTATCAATGTTTCTGTGATATAACCACTAGTTGTGTACCTTAAAATGATTTTTCCAAAAGTTTCAGACCAAACTATCAAATAGTTGTAGTTCAAATTTGAATTACTTTCGATAAATCAACATAAACTCAATTAACTAGGGGAAATTAGCTAGAATTGTAAGAAAAAACTCATACTTGGGGATCATCCATCATATGTGCACCAATCTTAGTGAAAAATAGTTGGGTGCCATTTGGAATCATATTTTCTGTACTCACTTCACAAAAAACCTCATTTTTTGCACTCAAAAAAAGGAAAATGATATTTATGAAAATAAGTTGAAGAATCCCTTTGGCATGGTTGTTTAATATACCAATATGCACCTATGTGTGGATTATGAGATCTTTATCACAAACTATGTCGTCAAAATGACCATAACTTGGTCATTTGGCTTGAAACTTCTAGATGTTCATACATGATAGACCTTTTTGTGAAGACTTTTTTTGCAAATGTAGGCAAAAATCAAGTTTATCATTTTTCCTAACAACTAGTACACATATAAGGAGCCCATGCCAAAGGATTTGATTTTTTGAGGTGTTTATCACTTTATTACATTTTTTCTTAAAACGATCAAAACGGTCGCTACGACTAATCGTCGGAAGAGGTGATATTTTCTAGAACTATCAATGTTTCTGTGATATAACCACTAGTTGTGTACCTTAAAATGATTTTTCCAAAAGTTTCAGACCAAACTATCAAATAGTTGTAGTTCAAATTTGAATTACTTTCGATAAATCAACATAAACTCAATTAACTAGGGGAAATTAGTTAGAATTGTAAGCAAACACTCATACTTGGGGATCATCCATCATATGTGCTCCACTCTTAGTGAAAAATAGTTGGGTGCCATTTGGAGTCATATTTTATGTACTCACTTCACAAAAAACCTCATTGTTTGCACTCAAAAAAAGGAAAATGATATTTATGAAAATAATTTGAAGAATCCCTTTGGCATGGTTGTTTAATATACCAATATGCACCTATGTGTGGAGTATGAGATCTTTATCACAAACTATGTCGTCGAAATGACCATAACTTGGTCATTTGGCTTGAAACTTCTATATGTTCATACATGATAGACCTTTTTGTGACGACTCTTTTTGCAAATGTAGGCAAAAATCAAGTTTATCATTTTTCCTAACAACTAGTACACATATAAGGAGACCATGCCAAAGGATTTGATTTTTTGAGGTGTTTATCACTTTATTACATTTTTTCTTAAAAACGATCAAAACGGTCGCTACGACTAATCATCGGAAGAGGTGATATTTTCTAGAACTATCAATGTTTCTGTGTTATAACCGCTAGTTGTGTACCTTAAAATGATTTTTTCAAAAGTTTCAGACCAAACTATCAAATAGTTGTAGTTCAAATTTGAATTACTTTCGATAAATCAACATAAACTCAATTAACTAGGGGAAATTAGCTATAATTCTAAGAAAAAACTCAAACTTGGGGATCGTCCATCATATATGCACCACTCTTAGTGAAAAATAATTGGGTGCCATTTGGAATCATATTTTATTTACTTACTTCAACAAAAAACTTAAAACATAGAAAGTGATATTTATGATATAATTTGAAGAAATCACCTTGGCATCTTAAAATGTTAAAAAATATAAAACAAAACATAAAAATAAACTAGAAACCAAAACAATTCAAAAAATAAGTAAACCAAAATAAGAAATAGAAAAGTAAGCAATTCAAACAATTTAAAAGAAAACAGAAACAAAAATCAGTAAAAAGAAATAAGGAAAAAAGAACCTTTTAGTGTCGGTTGGTAACACCAACCGAGACTAAAGAGCTAAAGAGGCGCTCTGGGCTCCAGCCAGAACCCTTTAGTCGCGGTTGGTAACTCCAACCGCGACTAAAGACCCTTTAGTCTCGGTTCGTGGCTAGAACCGAGACTAAAGGTCCTTCCGCGCCGGTTTTGGGTGGTCGTGGCTCAAATTTTTCTTATCTTTCCCAAATCCCTGCCGCTCCGCCTCGCGCTCGCCGCGCCGTCGCCCTGCCGCTCCGACGCGCCGCCGCGTCGTCTGCTACGCCGCGACGCCCCTACAACGCCGGTATGCCTCCCTCCCTCGGGCTCCGGCGCCTCCTTCCACGCCGCCCTCCGGCGCATTAGCTAGGGTTATAGAGTTCATCGGGCAGCTTAATTTGACATACCTATCAAGTATTCTAGTTGAATTGTTAGAACTTTAAATGCATCGGGCAGCTTAATTTGACATACCTATCAGGCTTTTCTAGTTCAATTATCAAGTTTTAGATGCAGCTACACACCTATCCGGTTATTCTAGTTAAATTATCAAAAATTTAAATGTGCTACCAGATTAATTCGGCACAGCTATTGAGATTAACTACGAGATATTTTACTGTAGCTGTTAGGTTGTTAGGTTATATCCTCCCCTATTTTCTAATGAAGATAGAAAATCCAAAAGTAGGTGCCAATTTTTTCGACCCAACTAGCTACTACATGGCCATTTATTTAGCATAACAAAGCAAGAATTTAAGGGATCAATTAGCTTGCTTCTGTAACAGGGCAGCAATTTGCCAAAAGTTAGAAGCTGCATCCATGGTGCATCTCCTGCTACGATGACTGACTGCATGAAGCGGACATCTAGGGCAGGTTTGGTTGCTCACGGGAGGCGCGTGCAGCCTCTCTGGTCCATCTAGGGCGGACAGCTAGTCGTAGTTATTCCTAGACTAAGTTATGCCCATCTGTCTGTGTTGTTGAACCATCCAATCCATGTCCATGTATCTATGTATCTAAGTTGGCTCTACTCATAGACTAAGTTATGCCCGCCTATGTTATCGAACTATCCATGTATCTATCTATCTATCTATGTTTTTACTACTCCTGAACTAATGAAGGTACTATCTTTGGTGATCAATTCTCTGTTTGCTATTTACATGTCATTGTTTGTTGCAATTCATTCGCACTGTGGCATTTC
This sequence comes from Poa annua, assembly GCA_026929855.1. Lineage (NCBI taxonomy): Eukaryota > Viridiplantae > Streptophyta > Magnoliopsida > Poales > Poaceae > Poa > Poa annua. The sequence goes on from CM049432.1 coordinate 9,554,581, forward strand.
ACTTGCATTAGGGAACCAATGTGTCTGGTCCGTAACTCTTCTTTGGTATCAACTGTGTCTTGCAGCTACGTTATGCCCATCTTTAATTTTTTATCTACGTTATGTCCTCTCCGTCTGATTTTATTGAGGATAAAGTTTATTATGATTATGATATGCATCCTATATATGATGATTATAATGATTGTTATGAATGTTTTACTCCCACTATCACTAATAAGAAGGATTTTACTTATGTGGAGAGTATTAATACTTTTATGCTTGTAGATCATGAAAGACATGCTCTATGTGATAGTTATATTGCTGGATTTATTCATGATGCTACTGAAAGTTATTATGAGAAGGGAAAACATGGTTCTAAATATTTCAATATTATTACATGCCCTCTCTTTAAGTTGAAAGTATGGAAATTGCTCTTTTTTTATCTTCCTATGCTACTTGCTTTGTGTTCCAATGATTTATTTTCTTACAAGATCCCAATGCATAGGAAGTGGGTTAGAATCAAATATGTTTCATATTTCCCCTCGATGCTCTCTTTTGCGTTTTAATCATTATTCCTATGTGAGCATCATTAAAACTATCATGGCTGTCTAGAAAACAGATTCCTGATCTTTACTGGGAAAAAGGTATAAAATCACAGAAAAGGAAAATTGACTTGATATTTTACGACCGAAATATTCAGTTATTAATACACATTTCATTAGTTCGAAGTTTTCTGATTTGAGCACCGTAAGTGCCTCTGAAAATTCACTCTTTACGGGCTGTCCAGTTTTTGACATATTATGTCTTTATTTTGCATTACTCTCATTACTTGTGTTTTGTGTGGTTATTTTGATCAAGGAGCAATACACAACCTTAGTAACAATAGCTAATGTTTAGAATCAACTCATGATATGTCTTTGCTGTACTTACTGTTTGTGTATGTATCAGATGAGGCTTTTTATGAACTTCGGTCGACTCATGCGTTTATTTGCTAACTTGTTGTGTTTGACTCTTATATCTCTCTGTGACTCAATGCTAATTTGATTGATATACAATTCATTATACAACTTGCAGGAGGTCTGCTGCTCGGGTCCTTGTGTCCACGACTTTTCAGGAGGTCTTGCTTCAGTGGCTATCTTTGTTTTGTAAATTGAGATGATTGTAAATGTGTTAGATATGAAATTGTAATATATGATCCGTATATATATTATGGTGTGTTGGATATGCAAATTGAGATGATTGTAAATGTGTACGAAAAAAGATGATTTTGTGTTAGATATGCACAATTCTAAAATATGATCCATATATATAGTTTTGTGTTAGGTATGCAAGATGAGCACACACTGTTTTCTTGGCTGCCACCTTTTTGTGCTATATGATCCATACTTGTTGCAATTATTGTACTTGTATATGTTTTTCAGATGAATAAATGTAAACTTGATTATAATGCCCGAGCTATGGATTGCAGGTAGAGCTATGGAGCACTTGCGAGACGAACAGATAGAAGAAGCACAATTTCAACGAGACGAAGAGATGGAAGACCAAATGGAACAACTTATTTTTAATGATGCCCGAGCTGGAGGAGATGTAGATGATTATGATTTCGACCAATTTTTGAACGACTTTGGAATCGAGTCACAAGACTTTGATGTGGTGATAGCAAACTCCGGCGGAGAGGTGTATATGTGTTTATAATAAATATGACGATATGTTGTTGTTAACTACATGCATTAATTGATTTATGTTGCATTTATTAACGACTTATTTTTCTTTTAGCCATCCGGATCGAGTAAATCTGCAAAAAAGCAGCCACCATGTGCTCCTCGAGGCAAGGCAAAAAGAATGACGAGCGAGGATCCAAAGTTACCGATTGAGGAAATTGCTGATTCCGGCGAACCGCTCGAACCAAAACAGAACCGCAACAAATTTATAAGTCAAGCTGGAGTTATTGTTAGGGACATGATCCCAATCAGCATACGCGAATGGAATAAGCCGGCGGTCGCAGATGTGGACGACCCATGTTATGTCCACCAAGTTCTTAAGGATTTGGTCTATAACACGCTGTTGTCACATTTCACCCTCCCGCCAGATCTCTCTAAAGTGAAGAAGGACAACCTCAAGAAGTGGACTCTTATTAAGATGGCGGAACAATTCCGGAACTGGAAGAAAAAGTTATGGAATCAATATGTAGAAACAAAAGAAGTGCCAGATTTCAGTGGAGCACAAGGGAAGAAGTTAGAATCTGAATGGGCGGCGTTTAAGGCGTATAGGGAATCACCTATGGCTGTGGCCCGATCGACGATAAATAAATTGAATGCTGGGCTGAAGGAACACCACCATACATTGGGGACAGGTGGCTACAAGAGCGCCATTCCTAAGTGGTTAGCCTATGAAGAAAAACTGCTTCAATCGCGGATCCGTCCACAGACACTTGACTGGCCCGAGAGGTCGAAATTCTGGTTGTTCGCGCATGGGGCAATGTTGGACCCTAAAACCAGAGAGATTGTTGGAAGGGGAAAATGGAAGGTTCTCGTTAATCGTATAAAAAAGAAGCTTGAAGAAGCAATTAATGATGTTCGCAATGGTGTGTTCAAACCCGATAGAGAGGATGACGAGCTGACACGGGCACTGGGGAATCCTGAACATGTTGGACGAGCTCGAGGCTTTCCCGGCGGTGCTACGTTTAAGACTGCGTGGACGGAATCCGCTCACACTTATAGAAGCCGTAGCAGAGGTAAGAAGAAGGAGGCCAACCGGATATTACAATTGGAACGTGAAATGAAGGAGCAACGGGCGGAAATAAAAGCATTGAAGGAGCAAAGAACGGAACCTCAGGAGCGGCACCAATTAGACCATGCGCATGCCGCCCCATCTCAGCGTAGAAGCAGCGTTGGTTCCACGCGTCAGGTCGACGTTGGTGCCTACCCAGTGGATGACATCACAGAGCCTACAGGTTGTGAGCTACATATAGCAATGCGAAACATAACTTTGAAGGTGGCGGTGGGGCAAGCTTTAGTAATTCAACCTGGAGAACTCTACCATTGTGGTCAAATTCCAGATGGCTACGCTCGTGTCGGGGTGGACGAAATTATGCCGGGATTTGAATCCTTGGAACTTGAGTTACCTGGAGGTGACGAGGAGAAACGTTGGCAGACGTCAAGCATGCCTTCGCCCTATGGCCCAAGAAATACATCGTCCTTCCAGAACAAGCAAAGTCCACTCCTCGTTCTAGGAGTCCAGCTCACCAGCCAAGTCCACTCTTCCTCGAGAGGGATCAAAGACGGAGTCCATCTCCACCCCATCAGCAAAGCCCACACCTCCCCGATAGGGACCCCAGCCCGAGTCCATCTCCAGCTCAACAGCAAATCCAACCGCCCCCCGAGAGGGTTCCTAGCGCGAGGCCATCGCAGTCTGTGCCAGTCCGCCAGAATGTTAAGTCGCTCTCGAGTAGGCGCCAGTCTGGTTCTCCTGTTAGGAAGAAACCTAGAAAGCAGAAAACACCGCCGCCTACTCCAAAGTTACCTTGGGAGAGAACTGTCGAGGAAAACGATATCGCATGCAAAGAATATACAGATGCCTGACTTGCTGGCGTGAAATAGAAAGCGTTAGCGAAACAATTGCCTCCTGCAAAATTTACTGCCGGAATTCCTCAGGAAAAAATTGACCGTTGCATCGATGCCCTATACAACCCACCACCATCGCCGCCAACAGACTATGATCGCAACATTGGTAAGTCATATGACGAAGAGATGGATGATCGATCGAAAAAAGGGAAACAAGTTGCCCAACTCGGAGAACAAGACACACAGTCGGCCCCCACGCTCAAGGTGCTTGATGACAGAGTTCTCAAAAACATCAATGTGCGGGAGCTGGTATATTCGGGAGATGATATCCCCTTCGCGGATGTTGTTCGTACTTATGTTCACGGGGAGAATTTTGTTGACGGCGACTTACCCACAAGAATGCGTCAATTTCAAGCCTGGTACAAGGATACCGTAAAGGAGACGAATAAAGACGCTCTCATGATGGCAGTTAAGGAAGAGCATTATTTCCAAGAATACTCCGTTGTCCTTTACTTCGCCGAAATCTTTTAGTTATACAATCTCCGGGCCCTCGACAAAAACATCATAAGTTCCTATTGTCTGTAAGTCATCTATTCCTGTAATTTAATGTTTTAATTAGCTCTACTCGTTCATTGTCTGTGATAATCCTCTCTATAATATTTTGTGTGCTTTATTACGCAGAATGAAGATGCTCGAATGCAAGAAGAAGAAAATCAACCACATTGGGTTCATTGACCCCTCTATAATGCATGAAGATAACATAATTGATCCACTAGTTAACAAGGATACACCGGGGAATTTGCTAATGTTTTTCAAGCGACAAGTTTACAAAAAATATATGTTATGGCCTTACAACTTCAAGTGAGTGTTACTGCTTATTACACATTCTATTTTTCTCACCCGATGTTAATTTTAATTTATTAGTTATGCATGACTATTTATAAACGTGCGCAGCTACCACTACATTCTTATCGTTATTGACTTGCGGAAAGGAGAAATTGTTGTCCTTGACTCGTTAAGAAGATGCCCTAAACAATACAAGACCTGTTTTGTTTTGGTGGCAAGGTACTTTCTTTTCTTATCGCCTCTTTCGTTCATTTCCTAATATCAAGAAATTTATGACTCATTCATTCAGTTTCTTGTCATGCAGCGTTTGGAAAATGTTCCTCGCGGAACATCCGAACAGTGGATGGTCAGAGAAACTGCGCTGCGTACTAACGATGTAAGTAGTACTATAACTAGGCCCATGCACCATTATCATACTTTATTATTATTTGATTAAATTTTATTCTTCTATAGACTTGTCTTAAACAGCCAACCGGGACTGATCTATGTGGATTCTTCGTTTGCGAGTACATGCACACTGTGGTCAACGAGAGTTTGAAGAGCAAAAAAAGTATCGAAGTACGTAAAGCTCTAGTCACAACATTATTTTTGTATCATCAATCGTGATGAGTTTTATTCATTTCATATCTCATGTATTCATTGTGATATCATTTTTTTACAGTTGGCAAGAAAGCGCAACGAGTTACCAATAAAGATCCGCTTCAGGGCAATTGCAGGGAAGTTGACAGGATTTTACCTCACCGATGTCATACCGGAGACCGGAGAGTACCACTATTTTGACTAGTGCGGACATGTAATATATAGTGATCTCCATGTAAAAAAATATTTCTAAGTCTCTGGAACCGGGAAACGTGATATTCATGTACCACGCGTACTTAAATGTGTATGTGTTATCAACACATGATCTTCATGTAATTGTATATATGCATGATGCAATTTTATCTAGGTTCGTATAATAATTTATACGTGTTTTTCGCACTCGAAGCCATAGCATCTGAAACCCCTACCCCCGACGCATCGACATGGTACCATCCGAAACCCCTACCCAGAAAACGGGTCGAAATAAAAAAAAGCAAAGCACTGAAATGAAAATAAAAACAAAACACTGAAATGTAAAAAAAAAACAAAACCCTAGTCCCGGTTCGTAGCACGAACCGGGGCGAACCCCTGCCCCCTCCACGTGCGGAGCTCTAATTGGCGGGGGGGCTCCGGTCCCGGTTTGTGCTAGTCCCGCCTTGGTAGTCCCGGTTGCTACACCGGGACTACAGGCCCTCTGGAACCGGGACTAGAGGCCCAATTTCCACTAGTGGTAGCACTAAACATCTTCTTATGCGGCTCTACAACTGTTCAGAATAGAGATGAGAATGGAAAATATTATGTGTATTCAATGTATAGAGCACTCGCTCATTCAGAATTCCCAGTCGCTAGAGACCAAAAAAAGGAAAACGATGGTATTACAAAAAACAAAATTTTCACTTGGTACCTTCGCAAAAGAAACATAGTTAGCCTGGTAATCTAAAGTCTCAATGTTATCACGCCATGAAGAGACAATTTTAAGCACTTACTAACTAATAAGTTTGCACGTTGTATATGGTGAGTCATCCAAGTGGATTCTAACTTGTGTCCGTTATGGATTGTTGCATATATTTCTGGAAACTAGTTTGCATGGAATAGAAAAAAATGTTAAAATTCCCCTTAGAGTAGGAGTATTTGTGCCTTTGAGGTTAGTTGGTCACTTTGCATATGTAGATACAAGTTGCTTTATATTGGTAAGAATTCTACTCACGTGCAAGTTATTTATCAGTCTACCCATTGCTCCATCCTTCATCTCATCTCGTGAGAGTATGAAGAAGCATTGAATACCTAGCCTCCCAGGTCGCTCGTAGCGACTCCGGAGACACTATAAAGAACGACTGGATACATAGCCTCCTAGGTCGCTCATGGTGACTCCAGTGGCGCCGCTGCCAGATCCAACAGAGTCCCTCTCACTTCGTCCCAACCACCTCATCGCCACTAAAGGCCCTCCATACGTCGGCGGGCGATTTGTCGCTTTTTTCCTTGCCCTGACGTTTTCCAAACTAGGTGTGTCTTCTTCTGGTAGGTGCATCGATCTAGCTAGTGGAGGGAGGTCAGGATGATCCCGTCGTCGTCCGTGGTACACCTCCCGCCTCTATCTTCTGGGAACCAAGGTGTGTTTGATAGCCTGGGTGTGCTCAGATATTCCCATATCACCCAATTTTCAGCTGTTTGGTAGCCTCTGTTAGTCATTTGAGTCATGCCCACTTCATACAAAAAAATGCCCCTCAGCCATGCCCAATTGAGAGGTGAAAATCGAGCTTCACAACCCGGCCGGGCTCAGCTCATACAAAAAATCCCACGCGTGGGACCAGTCGCGAGCGTCACTTCGCCCGGCCCGTGCGGAAACAACTCGAAACTTTCCCCGTCCTCGTCTCGAGACGCGCTCCCGCCTGAGGCAACCGCACCTCCTTCCCAGATGCGCCGCCGTGCACCTCTCCTAGCGTTGCCGTCTTGTACCTCCTCCTAGCACCGCCGACCTTCGCCGCCTCTCGCCGCTCTGCGCTCGCGTCCCAGTGGCTGGCGCCACGCTCCTCTCGCCCGCAACCGTCTTGCGTCTAGCGCCACGCTGCTCTCGTCGGCATGTGTCCCCGCCCTGCGCCGCCGCCCACGCTCCTCTCGCCGACCCGCGTACCCGTCGCCTCCCTGTGTCTAGCACCGCCGCCCCCTGCCTAATTCCGAACGCCACCGGTCGCGAGAGGCTAAGCGCAGGCGAAGCTCCATTAGAGGACCTGATAGCGTTTTTAATTTTTGTACAAGGACTTCTATGTAAACTTTTAGACCTATTTGTAATTCTTATTCCTAGGCTCTAGTCTCAGCATATACGACCTAACAAACAACATTTCCCATCAGATTGTTTCAACCGGCAGAACCTACCAAACACACCACAAAATCTCAACCCAGCACGTATGAAGTTAGCTTGGCCCATTTGAGAAAGCAATGTTAAAGAAACCCGGGCTACTAAACACACCCTAAGTGATCCCGCGTGTACTCGACGGAGCAAGCGCATCTCGCATGTCTGAGTGTTGGCCGCTAGTGGGCGTGAATGGATCTTAAACTATGTCGGATTGATGGAGGCACTCGTCGCTGCTTTGTTTCGCCTAGAGGAGACGCTAAGCGGTTCGACTAGCGGCTATATGGTGTAGCTTATCCTTGGTGTCGGACTGAGTCGCGCCATCTTTGCCGATGACCGGTGGCGTTTGGTGATGAAGATCCTTTTTCAGCGGCTACTTGCAAGCTCCACCCAAAATATCAGCAAAATGGTGTTTCGACGTTGTCAGTAATGCCTCGATCACGCCGCATGTGGGCGTTTGATATTGCTTAAGAGAAGAGGGGGCCGCATCACGCCGCGATCGATGCTTCTCTGGTTTTGCGCCCTTAATCTTCCTGACCGTAAAGTAATTAAGAACTACAGCTTTTTTCTGCCAGTTGAGGCAAGCATGCCGATGCCGTGCCACCAAACGACGATCTGCGTTGCGTTCCATTCATCAGGTTCTACCGACGTTTCTTAACAAGAAACTGAGGGAAGCAGCGGGTTCGCTCCGGGACTTAATTACTTTCCAACTTCAGTTACATAATTTATCAGTTTATTCATCGTATATTGAGCCAAATTCTGAATCTAGGACTGTTTTATACATGATCAACACCTTCAAGGATTATAGATAGATGCATTCGATCGATCTGCACGAAACATGTTCACTTGTGAATAAGTAGAGTACCCCTAGTTCGAGAAAATTGCACAAACCAGCAGCTCTCCGGGCAGTTGTTGCGCAGACCATCAACTTGGGTTTGTTTTTGCACAAATCAGTAACCCTACGCCTAATTCATTGCAAGGAGCTATAATTACGAGATCAAACATTGTAACACCATAAGTGGCAGCCACCGTGGCATTCTAAATTGCTCTAGATTTGCCACCTTTATCACTATAACCGATGTTCTATAAAGGGAAAAAATGTGCATAGTTCTAATACATATGGTTTGCTTGTGGAGCAAAACTGATGCATTATAGCATTAGGGCATCTCCAGCGGCCAGATGCAAACTGCGACCAAATCGTGTCCGATTTTACCGTTTGCGTCGGGCCGCAGACAGAAAATAGTCTATGTACGGCCCATTGTCCGTTTGGGTCGCGCCCTAGCATAGCTGTGCGACTCATATTTTTTTTATTTTTTTCATTAATAGATATATATTATATTTCAGACTGTATAAAAACATAACTAAAAAACTAAAATATGAAAAAGCCTTATCCACTAGGTCTTCATCGCCGGCGTGTAGTCATGTTCGTTGTCGCCGGTGAGGTCGTAGAACGTCGACGGATCCCAGGGGAAGGACCATGCCGCCACGGGCACCGCAAGCGGTTGGCGTAGCCTTTCGCCCCGATTTGTCGTGGCCTCAGGAGACGAAGCGAGTGCCGCGGTCGCTCACGTGCGGGGCTTGGTCAAAGGGCGAGGACACACACATACACATTGGACAGTCGTCGAACCGCGCCAAAATTTGGGCCGTGTTTGTGTTGCCGCAGACAACTCGAATATTTTGCGTCGGGCCGTTGGGTTGGCTTTTCCCGGCCCCGGACGATTCCAGACGAAAACGGACCGCGAACGTCCGTTTGCGTTGGGCCGCTGGAGATGACTTTAGATTTAAACAACATAATTATATAGGAAAAAATGACAGCAAAAGATCACATAACAAAATGTTACCAACATAGTCACATGAATTCCATCGAATATATATATATAGGGCATGATCCCCGTGAGCTTCCGGTGGTCGCATCGATCCGTGCCGCCGGTGGGATCGAAGAAAAAGGAAGAGGTTTGTGTGTTCACGAGTCAACTAGTTCCCCCAGCCCGGCCGGTTATTTTTTTCCTAGCACCAAAAGTCACGGTGGCAGCCCAGTTCAGCTCATCTGGTGGGCCACCTTTGTCAGATAAATGTCATTATACCATGTAATCTGTTTATTAGAGCTCCAATAAATTAGGCGTAGAGTCACTGGTTTGCGTAAAAATAAATTCAAGTCGCTGATTTGCGTTTGTGCAATTTTCTCCTGAACCATGCATGCATGCATTGTCTCCGTCTCGTCCGTGCATGCAGGATTGCTGGTGGCAAGCAAGCCAAGAAACGAGACGCTCTCGTCATGGTCGTGATCACTTTGATCCGAGCGCCCTCCGAGAACGATGTGGCCCGGCCGCAGCTTTGCGTTGCGTGGTGCCCACTGTCTCGTTGGTATGGAGAAGGTATACTCTTGTACAGCACCACGGCAGGGCAGAGGCAGAGGCTGTCCCCTCATCCCTGAGCCCCCCTGACACCTTCTTTGTATCACCTGCCCTGTCCATCGGACGGCATAGCGGCAGGTGCGGTACGTACTACACACCGTATATGCGTGCAACATCGATCGTTTATCATTCGCTATGATCCAGCCGGTCGATCAAGAAACAGTCCTGGACACCGACGTCCATGAACAGGCAAATTGGATAGCAGTTGTGCAAAAAAAATTGCCACTTCTTTTCATTTTTTAAGGAATTGCTATACTACTGTAGTACATACAGTATCTCTACTACAGTATATTAAAGCGAAAGAGTTGGTGGGTCGTCTGTCGTCCCATGCCTCCCAACGGCTAGGAAAAATAAAAAAAATATCCCGCAACCCACCTTCGTCCCCAACTCCCTTGGCTCCCCATGACTCTCACTCCACCAAAAAATTCCTGACAGCATCGGGGCAGAGGAGCCCCCGGGCTACGATGGCCGTCGCCCTCCCCCACCCCCTTTCCTCAGGTAACCACCCCACTGCGGGTCAGATGGCGCTAAGCTCCCGTGTGCCTTGACGGCTGCCGTGGAGGATCTACGACCGGAATCCCTCCACGCACATCCGACGTCGCCATCCACCAGGAGGCGCATGGCCGCGATGGGGCCAGTGCGAGGCAGCGGGGCAGGTCGGCGGCGTCGGATACGGAGGCCGGCGCGCGTGGCAACGCCTCCATTGTCTTCCTCATTTGTGTCGTGGGTCAACACCTCCAATGGCAACCGCCCCAACACTGCACCACGCGCTATCCCCAATTCATTCCCTTGTAAATTGGTAAATCTCTGATTCTATGAATGCGATGCCCACTAGACACTGAAAGGGCTGAGGCCGCCCGGCCGCCCGGAATTGACCTATTAGCTGCTCAGGCACGGCCACCCCTGGCGATCAGGCGCACAGACACCATGGAAGTTCAAGTGTACATACACTGCAGTCTGGAGTTCAACACCGGGAGTCCAGGATGAAGCCCTCTCCCCTTGTATTTGTATGCCGCCCCTTGCCCCCTTTTAATTTTAATTTTGTATAAGTTCTGTTTTGAATCGCTTCTAGTTTCAGAATATTAGTTTAATTTAGTCCAGAATTATTGTTCTATATAATGATGTAATCTATAGGAAGCATCAATAGTTCCTTCTTTCCTATACTAGCTTTCTATTGTCAGGACTTAAATTATGTAAATGCACAAATTTATCAACTGGCTTTCAGAGCTTGACATCACAAAGTTTATTCAAATGCTGCAAATTCTTGTTTGCATAAGTGCGTTCTCAAAAGAAATTGTTGTCACATTAGTAAAGCTTGATATCACATAATTTAGATCGTGACTCTGCCACTGGCTACATGCGGAACGGTGTTGTAGCTGCACAACATATACTTTGCTCAAGGGACATGACTTTCCATAATTCAACTACATTCTCAGGGTAGGCAATTAGCAAGCTCACCAGTCAACCAAAGCAATGAACATCCATTGAGTCATAGGCTCACAGCTCGTCATGCCAGATCGCAAAAACTAAATAAGAATGATTGGTCGATGAAATGGTCATGAGCTAGAAGTATCTCATTGACGTGGGGCTACTGTTTGACTACCCCACGATAAGTCTACCTGGCCCACGTCAAGGTTGCGAAAGTCCAAAAAAGGCCCAACAGGGGTATCGTGTGACCTAGTTCTAGTCGGTTAGGTCATACGACTCACCATATATGTAATTGCCATCGGCAACGTTCACCCGGCACCTAGCCTACCTATAAAGGGTAAGAGGGTTGCTCGTCTATAGGGCCACGCTCATAGCCGCCACCACAAATCCTAGCGATATCGTCATCTCGCCATTGTAACCACTACTCGCAATCAATACCAGACAAGCAGGAAGTAGGGTATTATCCTCCGGGAGCCCGAACATGGGTAAACGCCTCGCTTGTCAGCCGTCGTGATCACCAACATCTCTCTCTCCCCCTCAATCAACCTGGGGTGGACAACACTGTGATTTGCCGAGCTACTGCCTCGTCAATTGGCGCCGTCTGTGGGAAGAACGAGCGTTGGAATCATGGTCGCACCGGCTCCATCCGCAAAGAAGATCGACGTCTGCATCACCCGGGAGCCAATCCGCTTCGGCTCCTTCGAATACGCCTTCCACCCGTCGGCCCACCGCTCGATGTACACCGATCTGTACGAAGGTATACACATCACCTTTGGTTCCATACACTGCTTCGTAGACAGTCGTGGAATATTCAGGTCCACGGCGACCGCGCCACGCGCGCATCGGCTACCATCGCGCCGCACCCACCGTCGTCTACCACGGAGGTCGCGTCTACCACAACTGTGAAGATCGCATCTCCGACTGATCAACCCACGTCTACATCGACTACGTCAACCACCTCGTCAACGGCCACGCAGATCAAGTCTACTTTGACCATCTCGATCGCACGGCTGGCAAAACCTGGGTCTACTCCAACTTTGACTGCGTCGACCGCACCCACGCGTGCGACCGGGATCGTGCTACCGACGGCCGCGTCACGCGCATCTTCATGGACTCATCAAGTCTTCCCCAAGCCAATCGCGCTCACTCCGGCGACTGCGAAGTCGCCCTCCACGGTCGCGATAAAGATCGCGGGAAAAAGACGCAACGACGGCTACGCAGCCTATCACGTGGCAGCAATTTTTGATCCCGAGCAAGGCTCGAATGATGGAAGCAGCAGCGGCAGCGTAAACACCCCTACCCAAGTTTACCCCGCGCAAGTCTTCATGGCTGGCACAGTGCCTCCAGAGGACAACGACGAACCCGCATATCCACTGGAGGTGGTCATGCCTGACCAGGTGACGCGGCTAACCATCACACGCGACATGGCGATCAGGGCTATGAAGCACGTCGACGACGGCACGTTTCCAAGACCCGACGCGCCTCGGGAGGTTCAGCTGGCAGTCTAGTACTTGCTACGGAAGGAGGGCGAGCGACTTCGCGCGGAAAAAGCCGAACTCCTTCGGCACAAGAGGGAGGCTGACGCATCAAGCGCCAGACGGGCCGCCTATTCATTTACCTCTCCACAGAAGTCAACCAAGGAGTGCGGCGACACAGAGCTCGCGTGCCCCTTATGACGGAAGCCGACCGAGCCATGGTCACCCGCAACCTCGATTCATCCTTCGTAACCGAGGATGCAAACGGGATACCCGTCCCAAAAAACGGCCAACGCCGCTATCATGGCAGTCGAGACATACCTGCGACTCATGTAACCACCGGAAGGTGACGCGCGCGCCCTTCTCCACAAACAGCAGATCATGTCCATGAAAGCAATCGAGGACGCCTTGTCAAACAAGGTGCCAGGCAACCAGGCACGTGAGGAGCGAGAACACCAAGCCCGCGAGCCGGCAGCACTAGATGGCCCAGCAGCAAGGCCACTACGACAGCCGCAGCCAGGCGAAGACCTTCGCAATGTCATCGTGCAAAGGTGGTGGATCGCAATCGCACCCAGCATGCGACTGACATGGCGAGCACGGACGATCAAGCCGATCGCAACTTCGAGCCATGCGGTGCCGCATGCTTCAGCTTCAACATCCGCGACACTCGCATGCCCAAAAGCTTCAAGCTAGCAGCAGGAACACCCAAGTATGACGGGAAGCAAGACCCACGCCTATGGCTCGAAGACTACCTCATCGCATGCACCTGTCAAGGCGGAACATCGACAACGGCGATGTAGTACATTCAGCTCATGCTTACGGATTCAACACGCGGGTCGCTCACTAGCCAGCCTAAGGATTCCTTCAGAAACTGGGAGGAATACCAAGATACTTTCATCAAAAGTTTCCTTGGAACATACGCGGGGCCAGCAACCTACATCGAGTTGCAAGCCTGCAAGCAAGCAAGGGATGAGTCGCTACGGTCATACATCCAACGGTGGACACTTCTTCGCAACACTATGGAAGCCGTCTCACAGGACAGGGTGATGGATGCCTTCATGCACGGCGTCTCCCGTCGCGACCTCTGTGAAGAGTTCGGTAGGCTCCAGCCGAAAACCATGATAGAGCTCATGAAGATAGCCAACCAGTGGGCGGAAGGAGAGGACTACGTCCGCGACAACTCCCCGAAGAGCGAAGCCGGAACAAGTAACTGGCGAGATGGACGCCTGAAGAAGAAACCACGTTTCACCAACCTCGACTCGATCGAGCTAGTAGCGACGGGATATCAAACCCCCCGCGATGATGCGCGCGATAGCAATCGCCAGTATGATCAAGGTCGCCAATACAGTCGCAGCAGCGATCAAGGTCGACAGTCAGACCCAGGACAGTACAACCGTAGCTGCGGCAGCATCAACCGCAACGACGGAGGCCAGAAACACGAGTGGAGACGCGTGCTGACCCCAGCCGAGGAGCTGGCGCAACCTTGCAAACACCACATGTTCCGCAACCCGGAAACGGGCAAATGGGGCGCCAACCACTTGTTGAAAGACTACCGTAAAGCACGCAGGATCTACAAGGCCATGCAGCATATCATCACTCTTGTGCCGGCACTGCAGCCAGCCCCGCAGCTTGCTATTCAGGCAGCACCAGCGAACAACAACCCAGCACAAGCAGCGGGAGCCTTCCCCCAACAGCAGCCGCAGCATGAAGCCCAGCCAATGGCACACGAGGCGTACCCAGCCGCGCGGGGACAGCTCAACATGATACAGAAGGGACGCCCTTCAAACAGGGTGCAAAAGCTCATCACCCGCCAAGTCCTTCAGGCCACCACCTGCCCACGCGCAGTACTGAACTACCTGAGAGGGTCAGAGACACCGATCACATTCTGCAGGGCAGACCACCCGTCAGATGTACCTCGACCTGGGCACGCTTCCCTAGTAGTTGAAGCCCTGATCGGAGACTACAACCTGAAGAAGGTATTCATGGATGGAGGAAGTGGCATTAACATCATATTCGCCGACACCTTGAGAAGGATGAACAAGTCGACTGAGAAGCTACCGGAGTCTGAGACCACCTTCCACGACATAGTACCAGGGCAAGCAATCACGCCCATGGGAACGATCACGCTCGACGTCATCCTTGGCACACCCGAACACTTCGGGAGAGAGTCGATTGACTTTGAGGTCGTCGACTGGAAGTCGCAATACCATGCTATACTTGGGCGCCCAACCTTCGCCAGGTTCACGGCAGTACCCCACTACGCCTACCTGATGATCAAGTTGCCCAGAACAAAAGGAATAATTACGGTGCGCGGACCGCTCCAACAGCTGCGACCGCGAGTTCAGCAGGATCTCTGAGTTCTTCGGGGTCGAAGAGCACTTCAAGGCCATAGCAGCCGACAATGACAAGACCGTCTTTCCACCCCGCAAGAAGCCAGTCAAGGACGCCGCCTTCAACACGAACGATGACACCACTACCCACCAAGTCCATCCGACTGACAGCAGCAAGATGGTCAAAGTATCATAAAGCCTGACTCCCGCATAGGAAAGCGCGCTCGTCGAGTTTCTACGTGGGAACTGGAATTTTTTTGCATGGCAACCCTCTGACATGCCAGGAATACCCAGGAATCTCGCCGAGCACTCCTTAAAACTTCACAAGGACGCCAGACCCGTCAAGCAAGCCATGCGACGCTTCTCCGGGCCCAAACGGGACGCGATCACCATGGAAATCGACCGACTGCTGCACGCCAAGTTCATCCGAGAAATTAAGGACTCGGACTGGGTCGCCAACCCTGTCCTAGTAGAGAAGAAGAAGACGAAACAACTACGCATGTGCGTCGACTTCACGGTCGTCAACAAATGTTGCCCCAAGGATCACTTCCCGCTCCCGCGGATAGACCAGATCATCGACTCGACAGCAGGCTACGAGCGCCTGTCTTTCCTGGACGCCTACTCAGGTTACCAGCAGATCAGACTGAACGTCGACGATGAAGAAAAAACTGCATTCATCACACCCGACGGCGTCTTTTGCTATCAGACAATGCCCTTCGGGTTAAAGAACGCTGGCGCCACATACCAGCGTACAATGCAAGCATGCCTCAAATGGCTCATCGGGCAAATTGTCCAGGTCTACGTCGATGACATCGTTGTCACGACCCGAAAGGAAGACACCCTAGTCGCCGACCTCCGCAAGGTCTTTGCGGCGCTCGACGAATATCAGATCAAGCTGAACCCAGATAAGTGTGTCTTCGGCGTGCCAGCCGGAGAGTTGCTGGGGTACCTCGTTTCTGCAAGAGGAATCGAAGCAAATCCTGAGAAGGTGCAGAACATACTCACAATGCCAGCACCAACCAAACTCCGTGAGGTGCAACGATTAGTTGGCCGAGTCGCAGCACTCAGCCGGTTCATAAGTAAGTTGGGTGAGAAGGCTCTGCCTTTCTACCAACTGATGAAGAAGACGGACAATTTCGAGTGGACGGAGGAAGCGCAAGACGCATTCGACCAACTCAAAAAGACCCTGACGACTTCCCCAGTACTGGTGGCACCACTGGAGAACGAGCCGCTCTACCTCTACGCCTCAGCAACCAACGGGGTGGTGAGCACTATACTCGTAGTGGAGCGGGAAGAAGAGGGGCACAATCATCCTGTCCAAAGACCAGTCTACTACCTCAACGAGGTCCTAACATTGTCCAAGTAAAACTACCCGCACTAGCAGAAGCTGGCCTACGGGGTCTTTATGACTTCCAGAAAGGTCATCCACTACTTCTCCGAGCACCTGATCACGGTGATAAGCTCCTCTGGGCTAGCAGACATCCTCGCAAACCAGCGCGCGACAGGACGAGTCGCCAAGTGGGTTGCCGAACTAGGACCCTGGGGGCTGAAGTACGCTCACCCGAAATCGATCAAGGCCGAAGTCCTTCCAGAGTTCACCACCGAGTGGATAGAAGCCCAGCTGCCAGATATCCCCGACTTGTCCAACGCATGGACAATGTACTTCGACGGCTCCAAAAAGTTCAGAGCGGCAGGGGCAGGAGTCGTCCTCGTCTCCCCCAAAGGCGACAAGCTGAAATACGTCCTGCAGATGGACTTCCCAACACCCTCCAACAATGAAGCAGAGTACGAGGCCCTAATCCATGGCATGCGGATGGCCAAGAACTGCGGCGCCACTCACCTCATGATCTACGGAGACTCCTACCTCGTCGTGCAGCGAACCATGAAGTCCTGCGACGCCATCGCCGACAACATGATCGCATATAAAGACCTATACAACCAGCAGGAGGGCACCTTCGACGGCTGCGAGTTGCGGCACATTGGCCGCGAAAGCAACAAGGAAGCCGACGACCTCACCAACATGGGGTCAGACAAGGTACCAGTGCCACCCGGGGTCTTCCTCGAGCGCATCACGCAGCGGTCCATTAAGCTTCGACCCGCACCAATCCCCTCCACACCTTCAACGAGCACTGCCAACCCGCCAAGCAAAGAAAAAGAACCCATGGAGGTCATGCTGGTCGAAGCCACATGGACAGGCCCATATCTAGCTTACATGTTGCACCAAAGGCTGCCAACCGATCCAGTCGAAGCCAAGCGCATCATCCGGCGCTCCAAAAGTTTCACCGTCATCAACGGTGAGCTCTACAAGAGAAGCATCTCAGGAATTCTACAAAGGTGCGTAGATCCAGTCGACGGCCAAGCTATCCTACTCGACATTCATACCGGTATCTGCGGGCATCACGCAAGCAGTCAGGCCTTGGTGGCCAAAGCACTACGAGCCGGGTTCTACTGGCCAACAGCTATGCAAGACGCCAAAGACCTAGTAAGGAAGTGTCCTGGATGCCAAGAGTTCGCCAACAAGCCACACGCGCCGGCGTCCGCGCTAAAGACGATACCACTAGCCTGGCCCTTCGCCCAATGGGGGCTGGACATGGTAGGACCGCTCAAAAAACCCTCACCCGGAGGACACACTCATCTCCTGGTCGCAGTCGACAAATTCACCAAGTGGATCGAAGCCGTGCCTATCACAAGTTCGACTGCATCATCAGCAGTTAACTTCATCAGGTCCATCATCTTCAGATTCGGGGTACCAAACGGCATCATTACGGACAATGGCTCGAACTTTACAGCCGAAGAATTCCAAGACTTCTGCTCTGATCAAGGCATCAAGCTCAACTACGCATATGTCTCGCACCCGCAGTCCAACGGGCAAGTCGAGAAAGCCAACGGTCTAGTCTGCAACGACATCAAGAAGCGCTTGCGAGTACCGCTGAGACGCGCCGCGGGCGCATGGGTCGAAGAACTGCCATCAGTACTCTGGAGCCTGGGAACCACGCCAAACAGGTCCACCCTGAAGGAGATATGCCCTAGAGGCAAATAAATAAGTAGTATTTATTGCATTATCTCATAAGTTTATAATAGGTTTGTGTATTATGCTATAACTGTATTAATCGGAATTATTAATATACGTGTGATACATAGACAACCAGGTCCCTAGCAAGCCTATATATGAGCTAGTCCATTGGGCAACAGTTGATCGAGATTCCCGATCAAGGACAATGACGTCGGTTGACAATGGGGTCATCTTGTTAGTTGAATAAGGTGATGGACATACGCAAAGTATTGCAATAAGATCGTATTACGATATTTGTCATTTGCAATAGATAAGAATATGATAGTTTATTCCTTAGACCGGGAGACCATACTTATTAATGCTTCGTAGGGGTGCTTTGAGAGCATCAAACGTTGTGTCTTATATAGCATGACAATAACGGTGTCCATCTTGGGTATTCCGAAAGAGCATCAAGACGTAAGGATCAAGAGCGGGATTTGTTCATTCTTGTAATGGAAAGATACTCTAGGCCCACTCGGTGATATTGCATCTATATAGCTGCGCAGCTTATGACTAGGTCATGGAGATGTAATATCGCAGACGAGTTAATAACCTTCGTCGGTAACGAGATACAACAAAGGCATCGGTGTGTCTGCGATCATATCTCGGACAAGGTGGTATCGCAGAGACAAAGGGAATGAATATCATATTTATGGTTCAACGACGATATTCGTGGAATGCACAGGGGTCGTCATATATTTTCAGGTATCCCTGACGATCATTGGTGAGCGGAGTGTCTCGACCATGTCTGGAGTGTTCTCGAACCGTAGCGTAACAAACTTAAAGTCTTAGCGACACTAGGAGATAGGTTCTGGAATATTATAGGATTGTGTTGGAGAGAGAGAAATGATCCGGAAAGAGTTCCGGTGGTCCGGAAGGAGTTCCGGGAATGTATGGAATGGTTCCGGGAATGTCCGAAAGTTGTTCGGGTGGTTCCGAAATAGTTTCGGAGTCATGGGATATTGAATTATATATAAATATATTAATTATGAATTAATAGGAATTTTATATTAATTTAATATTAATTAAATAAAGGAAAAAGGGGGCTCCCACCTACATGGGCCCTATGAGGGCCCAAGAGGGGGGAGCTGCACCCCACAAGGAAGGGAGGCTTGGGCCTCCTAGTCCGAGTTGGACTAGGAGTAGGAAAGCCCAAGGGGGGGTTCGGCCGAACCCCCCTCTCCCCTCTCCTCCTTTAGTCCCACATGGGGGAGCCAAGAGGTTTGCACACCCCCTTCCCCCTTTATATAGCAAGGCATATTAATTGATTTAATTCATTGGAAAATACAATTAATTCCCGATTTCTCTCTCGATCTCGTGGTTCCCAAGTTGGAGCCGCGCCGAGCTGAGGAAAGGGGGATCTCTCTCCACCTAAGCCATACCGCTGAGCACCGTTGCTCTGCGGGATTCCAGATAAGATCTACCCCTGCGATTTCAGCTGGATCTGAATGACCGGGGGTTGTCGCTAAGCTCCGTATGTTTGTGAGTGCTCGGAGGTAACTCCTTTTGAGTAGCCTGGGCGACATCGTCTCGCCCTTACATCCGCCGCGCCTCCTTCCCCTCTGCTGCCGACGCACCAGCCCCGGTGCTGGCGCTCTGCCTTCTTCCGCCCGACGCCCGTCGACGCAGATCATCATCGACATCCCGGCGTCATCGACTTCGACATCGCGGCAAGTTCTTCGCGACCTCGAGGTCGGCTACGTACGACTTCATCGTCAACGCTTGTGCGGGAGCGTAATCCCCGCTATCGGTCTACATGGAGGTAATGTAACCCGTTCCGCCATCGTTATCGCATGTACTAGATAGATAGATCCTGGCTAATTAGGGTTTCGTTCGCTAGAAAATTATTGTTTTCTGCACCGTAACCCCTTCAGTGGTATCAGAGCCGATCTATGCGTAGTACTGCTGGTACGGTTAGAACTCATCTTGAATGAGGGTGTCTTTCTTATATTTTCTACCCTCTAGCATGCACTTGCGATGCCTTCGGTATTGAGTTGATGAAGCGGCCCGGACCGACTTTACGTGTACGCTTACGCGAGACTGGTTCCACTACTGACATACGGCTTGCACCGTATCTGTGGCTGGCGGGTGTCTGTCTCTCTCTCTCTAGTCGGCAAAGCATTTTCAATGGAGGGCCCGAAAGGGATGCTTAAACATGCAATTATACGATCGACATTGTGGTACAAAGTTCGTTGGTAGGGAAGCGATTCTCTTGCGAATAAGCCTATATGCCACGTAAAACTTGCAAAACTAAATAAAGATAGAGGCGTCTAACTTTGTTTTGCAGAGGCGTTATTTTATGTGACATGGTTACGGTAAGTTTTGATATTACTCGTACTGTCGGAGGCAATGGAGGGCTCTGTAGACTCGGAGCCATGCCGGGGTGCCAGGCACATGGCGCCATGAAGGTCCAGGCGCATCGACCATGTCACATCGCACTTCATTGCATCATTATTGTGTGCTGTTGTGTGTGCATCCTATTGATTGCTTATATGCTAGATATACAACGGTAGCATCATAAATAGGATGATCCCTAACAAATACCAAAATTGTGTTCTCCCTCGTTGCGCACCACCAAGAAAGTTCTACGTTATGAGGCAGGCCGTGATGATCGGGTGTCACACATCTCGTCGTTCGCATACAGTGGGTGTAAGCCATGTTGCACGCGCAGGGTCTTCGAGGTTTGATTGGCGAGCCTAGCATATTCAGAGGTATGGCCTCGAAACACGGGAAGATCGAAAGATCGAGCACGAGTCACAGTGTTGTTGTGATCGACATGTTATGTCCACCTTTGAAGCTGTGCTGCCGGCCGTGATGATCGGGGGTAGTGTGGTGGATGAGGGTCGTGTAATCGCCATTATTATTTTTAGGGATAATAATCTTGGTGTGGTGTGTTTTTGATAATGAGATTATAAAACTAAAACTCACCTATATGTTATAAACTTTACCTTACCTCTTTTGCGATCACATCTGGAGACTACGGAACTACGCTTCGGTTACTTCTTCAAGAGCTCGGATTCTACCTTGGAAGCCGACAGGTCCAACTTCATCAGATGGTACAAGGGTTTTTAAAACATTCTCCAAACACAACAAACATCCTATATGTCCTAGAACATTACTTAGAAGTTAGACCAGATGATTCTGATAGCAAGGAGGAAGATGATGAGTTTCGTAAGCATCATGACATGTTCATGGAAGTGACGATCGTCATGAGCGTATGCCTAGCACCTGAGTTGAAAGTTGTTTCAACACATGGAGCCATATGTCGTGATTGATACGATCAGAGGTCACTTCAAAGATGGATTGAGTCTTGAGCAAGTTCAGACAGCTTAGAATGTTCCGGACCATTCACATGGGGAACATACCTGTCTGGAGACTCAGTTGAAGAAGTTGTGTGACATCTGCTTCAGGTTTACGAATATCTACGATTTCTAGATAGCGAACTCCAGTGCAATAGAGATTGTGCTTTACCTCCTAGCTGTGAATAGCATGTGCGTGAATATGCTATAGAGACACGGTGAGCTTCTTCACATTTGTGAACAAGTTCAAATCTCTAAAAGTTGATTCCATCAAAGAAGAGTTCTTCGACGCTACAGGTATATTTGATATACGAAAATATAAATGTATTCTTCTCATACTTGATGAAAAGTATTTGATACTTGTTCTGTTTGTGAAACAGTCCCTGATTATCACAAGTATGTGGCGAAGGGTGACGTGACAGTGCACGAGTGATGGCAAGTTCATGGCTAGTAGTGCTCACGCCCTCGAGATATCATATTAGTTATCATCAATAGTTTTTGATAATACATTTTGTAAAAGTGAGAATGTGATCTAGTTTGGTGTCTTGAATGTTACAAGACATAATTATTCATATAGAACACATCAGTTGTTTTATGTTATGAAACAAAACAGTTGTTTCATGTTATGAGTAATTTGCATCACATCTCAATTACATTATGCGTATGATATACATTTATAATAGCGGGAATGATAAAATTATGTGTCCAAAGAACAAACACCATCGAATTTAGTCATAAAGGCAATAAAAGAAGTAATGGATATTTTTGGTCCATTTAAGTATTTTGAGTGCCAAAATTGATTAAGTTTGAAATGCAGTATTGAAGTTGCAATACAGAGGAAATTGATTGAGAGTCATTTTTAATGATTAATCAATGGTGTTATTGCATGATCCGAATTCTTCCATGATTTTGGTAAATAGGAGTATTTGCCCGATAAATTATGGAGTCTAAAATTAATTTGATAATAGATCAAATGGGGTTTTTCAGAAGAAAGATTAGTGAATATTGTATTCACATGATTCGATCAAAGGACAATATTTTTGAATTATGGTTTCAACACAAAAGACTTGTGGAAATTCGTTTCACAATATTATAATGTCATATATGGTGATATGTGAGGAATTATAATCGTGCTCTATTTTAAATAAAGTGTGGTCTGTCAGAATCTGTCTTAGAATCTCCTAATATGTTCGAAACATTATAGTCGATGTCCACTTTAGAAAATAGATATTTTTCTCAACGAGAATTCGTGAGATCGACAGTAGTGTCGACATGTATATGATTACACGATAATTCGGTATATACATGAATAGTTCTTTGTAGAATACTAACATTGAATGGGAGTGTATTCCAAAACCAATTAGAAACAAAGTTCAGTTTGTTGTCTATGTAATTCCGAGAAAAAGATGATTTTTCGAATTATGGTTTATGGATTGGAATTAGAAGTTTGGAATAAAGTGTCAGACCTATGTTGGAAGGTGTTCCAAATAGTATATGTCTGCTAATGAAAGTTTAGTGATTAAGAGTGAGGGAGACTAGAAAATTGTTTTTTGCTTGCAATCCTCTTCATAAAGATCATAATATTTTCATGAAAGAAACTTCTAAATAAAGTGCTGTTATATTTAATATTGCTGTCAGGTCACAGCAAGTATTTCAGATCTTGTTGACAGATCAAGGTGCACTTTATGAATACAAAGAAAGTTGAGAAAATATCAGAATACGAACAAAGGTTTTTTGAGCCTGGAAATCCAAAGTTGTATTTGAAAAGATTAAGAGAGTAATTGTTGCTGCAATTCTTATTAGAGGAATAAGATTGTTTAATCATCATATAAGGTGTTATATGAGAAATGTGACTATAAGAAAGACGCGGTAGCATGTCTTGTCAAGAAATGTGTCTTGGACAAGATTAAATTTGTTGACTACATTTATGTAGACATGCTTGAAGTCTGAGTGATTTGTATTAATGTAATACTATAGTTTGTATTAAAATCGAATTGATGGTAGATCAATGATTTTGGTTTGACCAAAATGTCGATTTAAGTGGGAGTCAAATTTAGTTTACTCAGGTGGAATATGTACAGAATATATTTTTGAGTGGGAGCTCAGGAACTCAAATATGTGGATGACACGTTTTTGAGTGGGAGCGTGTGTTCTCAAATATGTGGAGACATAATTTGAGTGGGAGCCGAATTCATCTTGTGTAAATGACACATTGTGAAATTGTACCAGTAGAATAGATAAGAAGGATGAAGTTGTGAAACTATTTAAAAGTCAGTGTCTATTTTAAAATAGAACGGGAATTTTAAAATAGTTAGTCGAGTTGTTTTGGATTATATCTGAGGAGTCAGATTAGAATCAAAAGGATGGTCTTTTAAAATCCAATTGATCATTAAGAGTAATGATGCATGAAAATAATGGTTGTATGACATGTGGGTCTATTATGTAATATTAGACATCATACAGAAACCATATTATCTGCTCGATGAAATATAACCGATGTTCTTGGAATAAGAGCAGTTATGAAAGTAAATTTGGAATTTACTGGAAGTAGAAGTGCGTTAGTTAAGGGATTGACATTTGAATGTCAAGTTTTCTACATTGGTGTGAAAGTATGTAGATATCGCGAGTTTGTAATTGTTACAAGGGGCTCTGCATGGCTGAGCGTGTTTTTCAGGGCAGTTATCTGGTTAGTATAATCAGAGTAAGCGCTGGGAAACAGAAGTCTCACTTAGTTACGGTATTTGCATATATGTTGTTGGACAACATGGTGATATCAAGCTAGTTGATATCAGTGAATCGCAAAAGTTTGCACAAATCGTTTGTTGTGCAGATTGTCAGAGTAACACTCTTCCACAAGCAAGCATCATCGAATGATTCTTATTTGATAAGGGATTTTGATAAAGTAAAATGCAGCTGGTTTATTTGTACTCTAGTGCAAGTGGGAGACTAAAGGAGATATGCCCTAGAGGCAAATAAATAAGTAGTATTTATTGCATTATCTCATAAGTTTATAATAGGTTTGTGTATTATGCTATAACTGTATTAATCGGAATTATTAATATACGTGTGATACATAGACAACCAGGTCCCTAGCAAGCCTCTATATGAGCTAGTCCATTGGGCAACAGTTGATCGAGATTCCCGATCAAGGACAATGACGTCGGTTGACAATGGGGTCATCTTGTTAGTTGAATAAGGTGATGGACATACGCAAAATATTGCAATAAGATCGTATTACGATGTTTGTCATTTGTAATAGATAAGAATATGATAGCTTATTCCTTAGACCGTGAGACCATACTTATTAATGCTTCGTAGGGGTGCTTTGAGAGCATCAAACGTTGTGTCTTATATAGCATGACAATAACGGTGTCCATCTTGGGTATTCCGAAAGAGCATCAAGACGTAAGGATCAAGAGCGGGATTTGTTCATTCTTGTAATGGAAAGATACTCTAGGCCCACTCGGTGATATTGCATCTATATAGCTGCGCAGCTTATGACTAGGTCATGGAGATGTAATATCGCAGACGAGTTAATAACCTTCGTCGGTAACGAGATACAACAAAGGCATCGGTGTGTCTGCGATCATATCTCGGACAAGGTGGTATCGCAGAGACAAAGGGAATGCATATCATATTTATGGTTCAACGACGATATTCGTGGAATGCACAGGGGTCGTCATATATTTCCAGGTATCCCTGACGATCATTGGTGAGCGGAGTGTCTCGACCATGTCTGGAGTGTTCTCGAACCGTAGCGTAACAAACTTAAGGTCTTAGCGACGCTAGGAGATAGGTTCTGGAATATTATAGGATTGTGTTGGAGAGAGAGAAATGATCCGGAAAGAGTTCCGGTGGTCCGGAAGGAGTTCCGGGAATGTATGGAATGGTTCCGGGAATGTCCGAAAGTTGTTCGGGTGGTTCCGAAATAGTTTCGGAGTCATGGGATATTGAATTATATATAAATATATTAATTATGAATTAATAAGAATTTTATATTAATTCAATATTAATTAAATAATGGAAAAAGGGGGCTCCCACCTACATGGGCCCTATGAGGGCCCAAGAGGGGGGGGCTGCACCCCACAAGGAAGGGAGGCTTGGGCCTCCTAGTCCGAGTTGGACTAGGAGTAGGAAAGCCCAAGGGGGGGGGGGGGGGGGGGTCGGCCGAACCCCCCTCTCCCCTCTCCTCCTTTAGTCCCACATGGGGGAGCCAAGAGGTTTGCACACCCCCTTCCCCCTTTATATAGCAAGGCATATTAATTGATTTAATTCATTGGAAAATACAATTAATTCCCGATTTCTCTCTCGATCTCGTGGTTCCCAAGTTGGAGCCGCGCCGAGCTGAGGAAAGGGGGATCTCTCTCCACCTAAGCCATACCGCTGAGCACCGTTGCTCTGCGGGATTCCAGATAAGATCTACCCCTGCGATTTCAGCTGGATCTGAATGACCGGGGGTTGTCGCTAAGCTCCGTATGTTTGTGAGTGCTCGGAGGTAACTCCTTTTGAGTAGCCTGGGCGACATCGTCTCGCCCCTACAGCCGCTGCGCCTCCTTCCCCTCTGCTGCCGGCGCACCAGCCCCGGTGCTGGCGCTCTGCCTTCTTCCGCCCGACGCCCGTCGACGCAGATCATCATCGACATCCCGGCGTCATCGACTTCGACATCGCGGCAAGTTCTTCGCGACCTCGAGGTCGGCTACGTACGACTTCATCGTCAACGCTTGTGCGGGAGCGTAATCCCCGCTATCGGTCTACATGGAGGTAATGTAACCCGTTCCGCCACCGTTATCGCATGTACTAGATAGATAGATCCAGGCTAATTAGGGTTTCGTTCGCTAGAAAATTATTGTTTTCTGCACCGTAACCCCTTCACACCCAGTACACTCCGTTCTTCATGGTGTATGGCGCATAGGCGGTCTTGCCCTGCGACATCAAGTTCGACGCACCACGGGTGGTGGCCTACGACAAATCGGACGCGGAAGAAGCACTCGAAGACGACATGGACGTCCTTGACGAAGCCCGGGACATCGCTCTAGCACGGTCAGCCGTGTAGCAGCAAGACCTGCGCAACTACCACGGACGGAGGCTCCGGCCAAGGGCATTCGCCACAGGAGACCTACTCCTCCGCCTCAAGCAGAAAATGGTGCACAAACTCGCCTCCCCATGGGAAGGCCCGTACATTGTGACAGAAGTAATCGGTGGCGGAGCTTACCGCCTGAAGGACTCGAAGACAGGAGCAGTCTGCAACAACCCATAGAACGTCGCACAGTTTCGTCATTTTTACGCCTAGTCGACTCCATCATTGTACCAAAGCAAGCATGCTAAGGCGGTAGGTTTCAGACGCACTCTTTCCCTTACCAGGGTACCTAAGGGGACTGGAAGAGTTTTAACGAGGCGGCCTGCTCGCAAGAATAAATAAAGTGATTTATGGAACAAGCTCTCCCCTTTACTTTTTCTGTCAAAAAGCAATCCCTAACCTAGGCCGCCACTCGAACAACTCGAGGGCAGATCCATACAGGTCAAGTCAAAGCCTAGGCCGCCACTCGAACCACTCGAGGGTTGCGCCATACAAGCCCCATTCATAAAATCCTAGGCCGCTACTCGATCCACTCGGGAGCCGCGCCATACAGGTCAAGTCAAAAATCCTATGCCGCCGCCCGGCGCACTCGGGGGCTGTGCTTTACAGGTATCACTTGAAGTCCTAGGCTACCACTCGAACCACTCGGGGGCTACGCCATACGGGCATTACTCGCAAAATCCTAGGCCGCCACTCGAACCACTCGGGGGCTGCGCCGTACAGGTCAAGTCAAAAAATCCTAGGCCGCCGCCAGACACACTCGGGGGCTGCGCTTTACAGGTATCACTTGAAAACCTAGACCACCACTCGAAGCACTCGGGGTCTACGCCATACAGGTCCGTGACAAAACCCTAGGCCGCCACCCGATCCACTCGGGGGCTGCGCCACACAGGTATAAGTTCATCCTAGGCTGCCGCCCAATGCATTTGGGGGCTACGCCACACAGGTCAAAGCAAAAACACAATCCACCGCTTGGGGACTGCGTCGCACTCAATGTACTTGGAGGAGGCGCGTCGCAAAAGGCACCTATACCTAAGTCGCACTCGATTCACTCGAGGATGCACAACAGATATTTGTACAATAATGCAAACAATCTCAATTGATTTACTGGGGGGCTCCCCCAACCCCATCTAACATACATTGGTATCTACACTCAGCAGATTCGCCTTTTATAACTAATCATGTACAACAGATGTTTGTTACCCCTACTCTGCAGGCTCATCCTTCGGCGCATCGAGTGGCCCCACGAGACACTCACTCAGCCTCTGGACCTGCTGAATCATCTGGCGTGCAGCCGGCAAGGTTTCGGCGTAGTCATCCTCCTCAGGCAAGCCACCTAGCAACCTCGCCAGATGGAGATTCGGCCGATGCAGTCGGACGTATGCCAACGCCACGTTCGCCCCGGCGATGAGTTGGGCGTCGACAACCTCCTTCAACGCGTCACCTTCGCGGAACCTCTTCAGCAATGTGGCCAACTCGTGGGGTTGCCCATTGTGCGGGAAGTATGCCAGAGGGTCTTCCTGCAACCTTCTAGGAGAAAAGCAGCTCGCCACGTGCGATCAAGCATACACGCAAGGATCCGCCCTCTCGATCTGTTTGACCAAAAGTGGCACGCCTCGTGTGAATCACCTGTCGCCTCCCGGGCGACCCACTCATCTACCCGAGCCTGTCAGGATTCACATCTGCATCAAAACATAGCAATCAACACATCGCAAGGAAGAAGAAGTCATAAACAAAGTACTAGCAACCTTGCAGCCGTCGACTGATCAAATCAATCTCCCTAAGCAAGAATTCTTCGCGTTGAGAGAACTCCGCAACATGGCGCGACTTAGAGCGTTCCAGCTCCAACTCGGCACGCTTCAGATTCGCCTCGAGTTTGATCACCTTGTTCCTCATGTAGGTGATCAACCGTTGGTCATTCGTGATTCGCCCAGGAACCAACGTTGTTTGACGACGGCGAACAGGCTCAGTCGAAGGGGAACCTTCTTCATCACCCGCGCCAGTCGCCGCAGCAACTGAAGTGGTCTCGCCCATGTCAGTCTGCCAAGAACCGACAATGTCAAAATAGAAAAGTAAAGGCGACTTCTCAACCAAGGAAGAATTGAAGTTAAAGAATATATACTTCAGCACAAAACATAAATTCAAGGCCAGAAGACCCGCAAAAGTATAAGTCATTACAAGCTGCAGACTCAAAAGTAGACAACTAAGACCTACACTACAAGACTACTACGCTGCAGACTCCGACTGGGAGCGACTCCTCTGAGCAGCAGCCGCTTCAGTCGCCTTGGCGATCGCCCTCTCGAAGGTGGCAACAAGCTTCACAGCCAGCTGAGTAGCCTGCGCCTTCACCCCGCTAAGAGACGTGGTGTTGCCATCGGGTCGCCGAGGGAAGCCGCTGACAACTTTCTCAAAGTCGCCTGCGATTTGATGGCCAAGGAGAAGCTGGAAGGTGAGCTCGGAGCCGCGTACCGTCTGCGTCCGAGTGAAGTCTGCGAGGGTGGTCGCGTCATCTTCAAACGGTGCCGCGAGGGCATCCACGACAGTTGGCGGTGGCGCGCTGGGGAAGATGCTATGGTGCACAGTCGCCAGTGCTCCGGTCGACTTCTGCAGCGCCGCGGAGGCATACGCGCAGGCACGGTCGAGGAACCCTACCGCGGTAGCCAAGTCGACGTCGTCGCTGGACGAGCCTTACGGAGGAGCACCTCCGCATTTCTATGAAGAAAGGATATAAGTCAACACAAAGCAAAACAAGCAAGGAAAAAAGTAGGCACCAAGCCGAAAAACTCACCACCAAGGACGCCGACGAGTGCGAGCAGGCGGTCGACCTGGGTCTTCTCCTGGACGACTCGCACACGCTCGCGCTCCTGCGACTCGTCCAATGCCTTCTCCAGCTCCGCCTGAGCCTGAAGCTTCTGCTCTAGCTCCGCAGCTTGCCTCGTGGCCTGGTCCAAGGAGGTGCGCAGCTGATCCCTCTCCTTCTCCAGGCGAACGAAGGCAACGGCTGCCTCAAGCTGCTGGCGGTAATATGGCTGCAAAGCAAGCAAGAATATATAAAGTTACGGTCGACTATCCTAGTCACCTGCACCTTCGGGGGCTACTCCCATCGGGAGCGCTGTTCGCGCACCAGATGTAACTATCGAAGAACAAGAAGATTACATGGTCCAGGAAGTCAGCATCCGCCGAAGTCGCCACAACAGTGTCACTCGGCGCCACGGAGCCACCAGCCCGCGCGTGCTCCTCGACCACCCGCACAGTAAGCTCACCCGAAGGGGCAGACGTGTGCTCCACTTTGCGTGGAGGGGAGCTGACGCCGCCAGAACGGTAGCTGGCACAAGATGCAGTAAAACTCAACTCGAAGCCTGCAAAATCAAGAAGATAACTCGATACAACAGAAAGAAAATCACGACTAACCTGGTGGTCTCGACATCATCGTCGCTCCCTAGGAAAATGGATGGCATCCGGGCGAACTCGCGCGGCAACGCAGAGCTGACAGGAGGTGCAGCCAAGGGCTCATCCCAGTCGCCTCGGGACCCTGCACCCGAGGACGACATGCAAACCTCCAAGTCAGCAGCCGCCTCCTTCGCAGGAGACGAAGCAGTCGTCGAGTCGCCAGCACTTCGCCGTTTCTGCTTCTTCTGCGCGGGCTCCTCTTCCTCTTCTTCCTCCACCTCGTCACTGGGAGAGACGGCGGGTGGAATGTCCTCATCGTCACCCTCCTCCTCCACAAATGTCGCCTCGTTATGAGGTCCGTTCTCCGGGAGCGGAGGACGGCTGGCGAGGAAAGAGCGACCCTGTAACCAGTAAAGACAAGGCGAATTAAGAAACAGAAGACCAATAAATCAAGTAAGGAAAAGAAGGAAAAGGTAGAAGCTTACCTCGGGAACAGGGTTCGTCGCTCCATACACGACGACGGGACACTTGACGTTGCAGGGGTCGGTGGCTCAGAGGCTAGTGATGCCCCTCACCTTGAACTCCACATCCTCATCGTCAAGCTGCGGGTCGCCGGCGCCCTCAACTGCCCACATAGGGTGAGGGCGAGCACGGAGTGGCTGGACTCGGAGCCTGAAGAAGGTGGCCATGAGGTGGACGCCGCCCAACTCGCGCCCCAAGGTCTTGAGCAGGTTGCGCAGAAGGCTCGGCAACGGCTTCGCAGCCTCCTTCTCCTCTTCCGCGAGCGGGTGCGCCCACGTACGCGTCTTCCGCAACTCGCGTTCGCCGTTGAAGTCCGCCAGCCCCTCCTGGTCGCACCTGATGTAGAACCATCGCTTCCGCCACCCTTGGATGGAGTCCGACTTCTTCATCTGGAAGTACGCGGTGTTGCTGCTCACTTGGATGCCGAAGCCGCCCACCGGGTATGTCAACCCGCTCTTCCCCACATTCTTCCTCACAAGGAAGAGCGACTTCCACAAAGCCCAGTGGGGATCGATCCCCATAAAGCACTCGCAGAGCACGATAAAGCTCGCGATGCTTAAGACGCCATTGGGGGTCAGATCGTGGATTTGAACCCATAGGCATACAGAAGATCCGAACAAAATCGTGGAGAGGGAACCCGAAGCCCCGTGGAAGGAAATCCATGAAGCAAACACGCTCCCCCTCGCGGGGAGCAGGGTACACTTCCTTACCAGGGGCGCGTACCGTCGCCTGGTCCGCCGGCGGCAGCAGGCCCTGCGCGCGCAGAACCTCAAGCTCGGCCTTCTTCACCGACGATTTCTGCCAATCGCCGTCGGGTTTCTTCATCATGCCTGCTTCGGCGGCGACGGCAGCCTTCGACTTCCCCATCGCTTTGGGCGCTCACGGGAGGTGGGAGGACAAAAAGCAAAGAGCTCAGATAGGGAGCAAGAATGGCGTAGGAAATGGAGGCAACAACAATTGGAGAAGACCTGTTTCCACGTCGCGGTACAATACTTGTACCGTGCAGGCAGTCGATCTCGGCCGTCCGCGAAGTAACTGTTCCAGCTGCTTCATCCAGCCGTCCACGTGTCATACGGAGATACTAACCGTCACCGCCCACTCCGTCCACTACGCACGGGAATCAAGGCACCATCATCACGTCGCGAATTTTTTTGCGCCCAAATCAGAGATAAGCGGCAACTACTGACTACAGTCAACGCTGACAGTGGGGCCAGTCCCGTCACGTCCCATCAGGCGCAGAGGCGTGCTACGAAGCGTCATCGCTGACGTCAACAAAGCAACTGCTCTAGGGAAGACACAAAGCTGAGGAAGAACTCGAACACATGATTCGAGTAGTAAGCTTCGTAGCTGAAATCACCAGTAAGCCAGAGTGCTGATCCAAGAACCCGAAACATTCAATCGGGTAGCAAAAAGTAGCAAGTAAGCCCAACTGGCTGAATCAATTAACAGTACGCCAACAGGCCGAATAGAAGCGAGTTCCACAAAGCCACGACAAAATAATTCGACTGCAGAACTTACTCCCATCAGGAGCGTGCTCTTCGACTAAAGAAAGCGAGTCCAAACTCAAATACAAGCAACCAGCCGGCGTGCCCAGGAGGAAGGAGTCCTCTGCCCGACTCTACGATTCGACCAAGCACTCGGGGGCTACACGCGTGGGGCTACTCTTCGACTACCCCACGATAAGACTAACTGGGCCACGCCAAGGTTGCGGAAGCCCAAAGAAGGCCCAATAGGGGTATCGTGTGACCTAGTTCTGGTCGGTTAGGTCATACGACTCAACATATCTGTAATTGCCATCGGCACCGTTCACCCGGGACCTAGCCTACCTATAAAGGCTATAAGGGTTGCTCGTTTACAGGGGACACGCTCATAGCCGTCACCACAAACCCTAGCGATATCGTCATCTCGCCATTGTAACCACTACTCGCAATCAATACCAGACAAGCAAGAAGTAGGGTATTATCCTCCGGGAGGCTGAAACCGGGTAAACGTTGTTAGGAATAAGCATGAGCCGGGTTCGTCTACGACTAGGAGTAGATGTCCATTCCGAGTCTGACCTGGTACTAGCTAGAGCTGCTATATAAACACTTGTAAGGACCCTTGTAAACATATCGATTTGAGAGAAAAGAAATAAAGAAAGAAGACACATGTGCGATACGTACCTGTAGCAATCAAATCGATCATTGTGTGTGCGTTATGAGCTATTCCTAGTTCACGATCGATTGTACTGATCAGTTATAGCTTGGTTAGCTACGTACGTGCATCTCGTCGTCGTCTACGTCGGAAAGTACTCGGTGTATAGGGGCATATCCGACAAGTGGTATCAGAGCCTGGTCAAGCGACGACGAGGAAATAAAGAAGGAGAAAGCGGCGGCTGTGGCGAAGCAGGCGCTAGTGACATACGAAGGTAGCGGCAAGCCGCTCATGATGATGTCAAGAACAAGTTATGTGCCGATTCAGTATCCAATGCTGACGGACACAAATTATGTTGTTTGGGCCACGAAGATGAAATTCATCCTCCGAAACCTCCGTGTCTGGAAGGCTATAGAAGGCGTTGGCGCGGTGGACGACGAGGTTGACGATGGCGCCATGGCGGCTCTCTCAGAGTCCGTACTAGATTCCATGGTGATGACTCTTGCTAATTACGAAACGGCGAGGGAAGCATGGGAAGCAATACGGGAGATGCGAGTCGGCGAAGATAAGGTGAAGCGTGCTCGTGCACAAGTGCTTAAGAGGCAGCTTAACAAGTTAGAGATGTCCAAAGGAGAAACAATCGCCGAGTATTCCGAGAAGCTAACGAACTTGGCAAGTGAGATTAAATCTCTCGGAGGAGCCATCACAGATACATATATCGTCGAGAAGCTGTTTTCATCGGTCACCGACGAATTCACGAATATTATCGGGGCGATCGAGCAGTTCAGCGATGTCACAAAGATGACGGTGCCTGAAGCGATTGGAAGACTGAGGACACACGAAGAGAATCAGAAGGGAAGGAAAGAGTCCATCGGTGAGAAACTTTTGTATTCTCATGCTGATCTTGAAGCTCGACTTGCTAAGGAGCGAGAGAAAATGAAGGATAAGCAACGCCCAGCGAAAAAGTACATCACTGAGCAGGATAATGATGAGCAAGATGATGATGAGCAAGAGGACGACGATGAAGAAGAGGAGGAAGAGGATACTCCGCCGAGGAGGAAGTTTGACATAAAGAAAGTAAGGTGTCATAACTGCCGAGAACTCGGCCACTTCAAGTCTGATTGCCGGAAACCATCGAAGCAGAGGGCTCTCTTGGCCCAGGAAGAAGACGATAGTCCGATGCACCTGATGTGTGAACTTGAAAGAGCATTTTCCCTCATGTGTGGTTTTGGTAATTGAATGACAATCTCTATGGACTAATGTTTGCTTTGAGATATCATTATAGATCATGTCCATGGAATTGTGGAGTTCATGTGTTGAACTCTTGAAGCTCATGTGTTGAGTGAAGCTTTATTGCAAGTATGTCTTGAAGATTCAAGACATCATCTTAGTGAAGAAAAGATGAGTTGTGCAAGACCAAGAGAAGCTTTCTCGAAAAGATCCTATGCTTGGTGCTTGCAATGGATACATGAAGACGGAGCTAAGCGAGACTCTCCCATTGTGAGCATGGGGGAGTTTTTGGAGAAGTCGTCATCAAGATTGTGCTTGAACGCGCAATCAAGGAAAGATGAACCACTTGAACAGATTAAGATATTCATCATCCAACTCAAGTGGAATGCTCAAGGCAAAGGTATGATCTTGATAGGGCTATAGGATAGATAGGCGTACTATCAAGAGGGGCTCTCAAGTTAGTAACTTGATCGCATTCTTGTGGAGAGCTCAAACCTTTGCATACTTGGCATATCATGTTTCTTGGTTCTTTTTTGGCTTTTATGTTGGTGAGGAATTAGAGCTTGGTTCATCTCCATGTCAAGCTCTTGTTCATCGAAATCGGTTTTACTTTGGACAACTTGTTGCGTTTTCGGTGGCGGAAATATTGCCGGTTCAACCATGAGGAAAGTCCCACACCTTGTCATGTGTGGTGATTTTACTCTATTTATGGGATGCAATATTTCCAACAAAATTGGTCTCACCTCATTTGGAGTTCATTTGCAAAAGTTATAGCAGTTTTCGTTTTGGTGTTCTGCTGGTTCGGATTATTGGGGCCGGATATTCCGCCCTACCGGAATTTCCGGTTCCCCAACTCATCCAAGAAAACGGCTAAGGAAAGGAGAAAAAGGGTTCTGACTCCAGTCGGAAATTGTGCTCGGAAATTTCCGTCTACCGGAATTTCCGAGTGCCCCCAGAAAAGTCCTCCAGAAATGGCTAAGGAAAAGTTTGGTTTTGCTTCTGACTCCAGCCGGAATTTCCGAGCTCTCTTAGACCGGAATTTCCGGGTGACCGGAATTTCCGAGTCTCTCTAGACCGGAATTTCCGGATGACCGGAATTTCCGAGTCTCACTTATACCGGAATTTCCGAGTGTCGAAACAGCCAACGGCTATATTTCCTGGAGGGGTATAAATACCTCTCCCCTTCTTCTTCCCCAGTCAATCCAAGGCAGCACGACTTTCCCCTCTCTCCTACTCCATTGTTGACCTTGGAAAGCTCACTTACCTCTCAATCCCTCCATTGAATCTTCCATATTCTTTAGGGAAACTTGAGAGGAGATCTAGATCTACAATCCTACCAATCCATCTCTCCTCTAAGTGAGGGGAACTTAGTTGATCTAGTTCTTGGAGTTCCTTTGTGGTTCTTCTTTTTTGTTCTTCCTCTCTTCTCCCCCCATAAGCATTAGTTGCTTTTGGTGGGATTTGGGAGTGAAGGATTTGACTCCTTTGTGGTTTCCTTTGTTCTTCCTCTCTTATTCCCCCATAAACATTTGTTGTTGTGTTGGAATTTGAGAGTGAAGGACTTGAGCACTTCGTGTGCTCTTGCCATTGCATTTGCATCGGTTTGAGCCCTCCACGAGGATTCGTGGTGGTGATACTTGTGAGCTTGTTACTATTGGGTCTTTGGACCCTAGACGCCTTTTGTGGCCGGCCTGTTGTGGCCAAGACCTTTTGTGGTCACTTGAGAGCCCCCAATTAAGTTGTGGGTGTGTGCCTCAAGACTTGGGAGCCCCCAATTAAGTTGTGGGTGTGTGCCTCAAGAGTTGTACGGGATTCGATCTCCGCCCCAAAGGAGATCAATAGTGGAAGGTGAACTCGAACCTTTTGTGGTTGAGTTCATCAGGAGAAGAAGGTGAGCCTTTGTGGCGTTGCGGCTAACCTGTTGTGGTTGCGCACACCTCTCCAAACGAGACGTACACCTTTGGGTGGAACTCGGGAATACATCCTCGTCTTCGCGTGCCTCGGTTATTTCTATACCCGAGCTCTTTACTTATGCTCTTTACATTGTGATTGCCTTCGTGCTTGAAGTCATATATCTTGCTATCATCTTGTTACTAGTATTGCTTAGCTTAAATTGTTGGTGCACATAGGTGAGGCTAGTTTATTTATCTAGGTTGTATGCTTGTTAAAGTAAACCTCTAGTTTTATTCTGCCTTTATCAAGCATACCGGAATTTCCGGGTCATTTGTGTACCGGATATTCCGGCTACTCGGAATTTCCGGTCACTCTTGGACCGGATATTCCGGCTCCTGGAAAAAGTTTTAAATCGCCTATTCACCCCCCCCCCCCTTCTAGGCGACGTCTATCCGTTCAGAACTGATGGACAAGGATGATCCAGTCCTTCAAGCGGTGGCTAAAGAAACTGACACGCTTGTGGAAGAGAAAGTTTGCATTCCTGTTCCACTAACTCGTGTCAATGCTACTGACACGGGAGGTGATTCAAGAACTCATGCCGATAGTACTGGTATGAAGGAGTACATGGCGCCAGAAGTCCATGATGAGCGGCGTAGTGTCATGTCGAAGGAAAAAGAAGTGAAGGCATACATGGTGCCAGAAGTCCATGATATGCGGCGTAGTGTCGCGTCACAGAAAAAAGAAGAGAAGACGTACATGGCGTCAGAAGTCCATGAAGTGCAGCGCGTCATGGTATCGCAGGGAAGAGTGAGGCGCATTGTTGTGTCATGGGGCAAACCTATCGTTATGGAAGAAAGAAGCAGCGTGTCCGTAGGCAGTCCAGAAAAAGGAGAAGGGGACAAAGCCAGTCCAGCTGATGACCAAGGAGGAGGTTCACCACATGAGGAGCTACGGTCAGAGGAAGTTCAAGGCGCGCCCAGCCCAGAAGACGGCATGCAGGGAACACAACAAGGAGTAACTATGCCGCCAAGAATTGTTCTAGGGGAAAGGAAGCACGCTGAGGAAGTGGCGAAATTTGAGGATACCGATACGATGGAGTATTGGCGTGAAGAATTGTCGTTGGCAGAAGAGCGACAAGACGAAAGGGAGATGCATTTCGCACGGCTACATTTGTTCAAGGTAATTATTCCGGAGATGAAGCCGATGAAGTACACAGAAGATTGCTTCAAAAGCACCGAAGCAAAGATAGCGTTTGAAGACAGCGACAAGAAAGGTTGTTTCCGTCAAAGAGAAGATGAGTCGACAAATGCAATGTTGATGTCATGGAAGATTCGAGGAACGACGAAAGCAAAGTCAATGACGAAGACCGAAGTGATGAAAAGAATGTCGAGGGTAACACCTACGCAAAGCAATTGGCATATTTGGGACCCGGGTCAAAGTGAAGTACACGTCATGCTTAGGGAGGTGAATGTTAGGAATAAGCATGAGCCGGGTTCGTGTACGACTAGGAGTAGATGTCCATTCGGAGTCTGACCTGGTACTAGCTAGAGCTGCTATATAAACACTTGTAAGGACCCTTGTAAACATATCGATTTTGAGAGAAAAGAAATAAAGAAAGAAGACACAGGTGCGATACGTACCTGTAGCAATCAAATCGATCATTGTGTGTGCGTTATGAGCTATTCCTAGTTGACGATCGATTGTACTGATCAGTTATAGATTGGTTAGCTACGTACATGCATCTCGTCGGAAGTTCTCGTCGTCGTCTATGTCGGAAAGTATTCGGTGTATAGGAGCATATCCAACAAACGTCTCGCTTGTCAGCCGTTGTGATCACCAACGTCTCTCTCCCCCTCAATCAACCCGGGGTGGACAACCCTGCAATTTGCCGAGCTACACCCTCATCACTCATACTAAAGAAAATTAAGTGAGAACTGATTGCGTTGATATTAGTCCAAGGGAGTTACCTTGTCAGGATTTCTGTAGGATTTGTAGTGCAGCGGTGTTGTTTTTACTCTGCTTTTACCTTTACGGATGGGTGCCACAAAGTTGTACTACATTCTTTTTGCTACACTTCTTCTGAAACTCAACTCAAAGGAACAACACAGGTACCGGGTGGTGGGCGTACTTGTAGCAGATTTTAAATCTTTATCCAAGCGGTTTATTTACAGTATTCAGGATATTGTTTCAACTGAATCCTTGTTTCTCGAAATGTTACACTATATATTAATGCCGGAGATATTCTCGCGCTGGGAGCGATCGATTCACTGTTCATTGTGAACAGTGATGAACAGCCGACTGAAGGACCTGGTCGCAATTCCGCAGAAAACCACGGCCTCTTCTGCAAAAACACCACCGCAATACAGCCCTCCCTCCCCTTTCTCTCTCTCTCACGCGACCTCCACAGCTGCCACCGGCCCGCCGCCGCCGCCCACGCGCCCTCCTCCCTCGCCGTCCTTCGCCCACCCGGCTCCTCCCGACGCGCTCGCCTCCACCCACACATCCCCCACCACAGGCCTCCCTTCTCCTCTCGCCTCAGTCACTATGCCGCTTGCGGCACTAACCCTAGCGCCTCCACCGCCGCTGCCCAGCTCCTGGGCCAATCCTTCCCATTTGCCCCACCAACGCCTCCTCCCCGATGCGGCCGCCGCCGTCGCTGGCCCGCCCTCTTCCGCCATATCCATTGCGAGCTGCCGGGACGGCGGCGATATGGCCGGCGATACGTCTGGCGACACGGGAGAGCCAAATCGAAGCGATACTAACCCTAACTCCCAGCGCCCTCTCTATCTCTTTCTCTCCATTCTTTTCCAGGCTCAGCCGCTGCCGTCGCTGGAGTCTCACGCGCGTCCGCCCTGATTCGGTCCGCCAGCGGCCGGAATCTCGCCGCTGCCGCCGCTGGAGTCACACGCGCGTCCGCCCCGATTCGGTCCGCCAGCGGCCGGAATCTCGCCGCCGCCGACCGGAATCAATCCGCCACCCACCGGAATCGCTCCGCCTCCGCCTGGATTCGCTCCTCCCGAACGCTTGGGCTTGCCTCTGCAGCCGCCCCTCGCCAGCAGCAAGGTAATGATTCTGCCTTGCTTTCTCTGGTCCGTTTTGGTGTGTTCTCCGCCTACATGCGCTTGCTGTTTTGCTGCTGCATGCTGAGTACTGAGGGCTGATGCTTTGAATCGATTGATGGGCCATGGTAGGGAGTGAGATTTTGGCATGGCATCAGGCAGTGGTACAAGTGCAAGCAAAGCAATTCCATAGACGATTATTGAATCACGAGCCCTCATTAGGTAAGCAAGCTGCGACAAAATTTCTTTACTATTTTCAGTTTGCCTTCATGTCTATCTTAAATTCTAATATTAGCATATGATGTATTTTGCAAGCACCAAACTTCATAAGCATTCTGGAATTGACGAATGATGATCATCCAGCCAGGAAGGACATGAAAATGCAACAAATGGGGTGTATTATCATCTCATCATCTCAGTATTTCACTATCTCACACAATGATATTTTCTGCCTTTATTATTATTATTATTATTATTATTATTTTTACATATATACTCGCCGTATTGCTGTTTTTTGAAATTGCCATATCACGTATCGCCGCACCCGTATCGCCGTATCCGTGTCGCCGTATCGGCGCTTCGTAGGACACCATCGCTCCTTTTTTGTCAGTCATTAACATAGGCTCAGAAAAAAAGGTCATATTACAAGTTGATACATAGGCACACCCCAGCACTCACCTACTACTGCTGAGTGCTTGCACAAACCTGTTTCTGTAAGAAGTGTTCCTCTAGAGTTGTTTGAGCCCTTGAAAGTAAAGATTTTATGTGAATTTGTAGTCATAAGCTGACCTTAGCTTTGGAAGGATATTCAATGGCCATTGTTGACAGCAAGGTAGTTACCTATAATAACAAAGGTCGGATATGTATGATATTATGGGATGTCTTTCCTTTTTGTTTCACGCGAAAGAGAAGTGGTTGTACTCATCAACTTTTCTGTGATTTCATAGACCATGGTGCATGAAATTTTAATTACCTTTTTCTTGGTGAGATTGGTCCGAAAATTATATACCTAGAACTACAAACAAACTGGATGGATATCTGATGTTCTTGATATGCCAGATTTTATTTTATTAGCAAAAACCTTTGCAGATTCACTCATGTAGTCAGTTTGATTGTATGAAAAGTTCAGGACAACCAATAGAGAAGCCATGGATATCTTTGGTTGTGAACTAATTATTTATGTCATGTGTTTGCTGAGCCACGACATGTGCATCGCATTTACCTGGATAGAGTTGAACCCTGGATATTAGTACTAATGCATAATGGTGTGCGACTAAGCAGGAACTGCTGATTGCTCAGAGAAATGCAAGCAGTAAGCAGGCTTCGTCTGAAAACCGGTGTGTCCTTTTCTTTTTTAAAATCATTAACTTCAAATTAACTGGTGAGTATTATTATCTTCCTCCCATTTTAACAATATTCTGTGCACTTCCAAGAGCAACAACTACGGCGTAGTAATTTAGATTGAAAATTACTACTTTGCAGTATTTTAGAGTTTTACCTCCTGCTTACTACCATTGGAAATGGGAATTTTTCTCTCCATCTGGTTTCCTCCGTTTTATTTTTCTGTCTTGATATGAAAAGTGTTAGCGTTTTTGTCAGCTATTATCATTGGTATAGAAGACACCATCGCTCCTTTTTTGTCAGTCATTAACACAGGCTCAGAAAAAAGGTCATATTACAAGTTGATACATAGGCACACCCCAGCACTACCTACTACTGTTGAGTGCATGCACAAACCTGTCCCTGTCAGAAGTGTTCCACTAGAGTTGTTTGAGCCGCTGAAAGCAAAACTTTTATGTGAATTTGTAGTCATAAGCTGCCCTTACCTTTGGAAGGATGTTCAATGGCCATTGTTGACAGCAAGGTAGTTACCTGTAATAACAAAGTTCCGATATGTATGTTTAGGTAATAGTTTGATTGATTTACTTGGTCCTCTTGATGCTTCAGTTCAGTTAGTAGCTTTTGTGTTGTCGTTTTTTTCGAAATGTTTTTTTAATTAGCTTTTGTGTTGTTTATTTCCTCAAGGGTCATATGCTCTTTTAAATGGAGTCAAAATATTGCCAGTTCTCCCAGAAGTTAATGTCAGCTCCTATCAAAAGTCATAAGATGCCCTTCAACGCTCTTCCTATCGCTTCTTGACAAGTTTATTACTGAATTCATGTATTCACATGTTTATATAGTCGTTGTGTTTTTTTGTTTGCACCGTCACCTTCTAGTTTAAGCGAACTTTTCCTTGTGCTGGTTGTAGGGTTTGCTTCAAACTTGTGCTTGCTGGTCATGTCATCACTTGGTTTGCCTTTAAGGTTGGTATCTTATTGTCCACTCTGTTGTGGATATATTAATATAATATGTTGTTACTTTGTCTGGCTTTTTATCCAAGTTCTCTCTAAATATTTTGCAAGGTACTGATTTAGACTTCATACATTAAATGTTGCTGCCATTTTCGGAAATTAATGACAATGGTTTAGAGAGTATATGTAGTACAGAAAACGTTAAAACATGAGGCTTTTGAGGACAACTTTTCTGGTGTCTTACTTGGCCCGGTGTGCAATTGTTTGTCCTACTAATATAGTCGCTGATTCAATTAATAATGTGCTTTTTAGTTCTGTTCTTGGATATCTGAAAGCTGTGATGCTATTTGCAAGACCTTGAACCATCTTGTGAATGCAGATTTACTGTATCCTCTAGAGTTGTTGCACAAGATTGACCTTTCAAATTTTCCACGTCACTATATCGCGGGTGACTTCAAGGGAGCGGCTAAAAGTGTTTGCTCTTGATGAAGATGGAGAGCCAACTATTGAAACTAGGAATATAGTGTGTGATGTATTGTAGCCAGTGTTTAGGCAGTGTTTATGCCTGATGTTTATTTTGCAAGTACTCTTTTGGATTTTTGGGTTTTCGATACCACCTTCAACAGTTTCGAATCTAAAATGTTTTTTAGATACACTGTATGCTTATATGTTGTTTCATGTATCTTTTGTTGTATGATTCGAATTTTTCCTAACCGTGTATATATATGTTGTGTTTTCTGTCAATGGGAAGTGCTTGAATCCTGTACTAGAGTGGTTCTAATTTTAACTACCAGTTCATGTATTTGCTCCAATTGGCAACGGTGTTGCCTCTATATCTTCTTCTATGGCTATAAAAATTGTGCCATCATCCTGTTATTTCTTATAAAGTTACATGCTGACTTTATAGATTATACATCACCGGTACTTATATTTAGACAATACAATCTACTACAGGTGACAACCAACGTTTACAAAGATTTAAAAAGTCTCACAAAAGGGCGCGGCGTGTCGCCGCGTCGAATTCAACTAGTAATAGTATAAGGAGGAACATGGGAACGTTGCTGTGGACGTCCAGGATTCTGTGGAGGCAAGTCTCCGAGACGTTTGCCGCCGTGTGCACCCGTCGTGGCGAGAAGGGCACCAACCAGGACTGCTCCATCCTATGAAAGGTGAGTTCGGTCGATCGCTGCTGCCATGTCTCTTGATTATGTCATTGTATGTTATATGTTCTGGTGTTCCATACTTCCATGTGAACAAAAAATATGTCGTTTTAATCATTAGTAGCGACAGGATGACACTGTTCTTCTTTGACTAGCTAGCTGGTTTTAGTTATTGTGCATGGTTTCATGGTTCATTGGCATTAACCCCAACCCCACCTTTGATGTGAGAAAGAAGTCTATAAGAATTAAGAGGAAGTAGAAACGTAGGACAAGTTGCTGGCTTGTTCTTGAATCTGTCGACGAAACAAATGAAACAGACACCTCTACTCGTTCACATAAAAAATTATCTACTCTCAACCGAATCAATTTCCTCATATATATTTTTGCAAGGTGTTTTAGTTCGTTTTGTACTCTGCAGTACAAACTTTTCTGTGATTTATCAGTATGTATAACTATATGGAACTAAACATATTATTTAGTCTGTAGCCTCCAGCTACACTCTTGTGTCCACTGATTTTTGTAAGATTCCAGAGCAGAGAGTTTATAGATTTTAATTTCAAAAAAAAAAGAGTTTATAGATTTTCTGAAGATTTAGTACTCAAATATTTAATCGTATTGCTTCTGCATCATCTCCATAATTTGTATTTACCTTCAGATTATCCTTTATTGCAGAATATCTTTATGACAAATAAGTTCAAGAATAATGCACTTAAGGTATGCATCAGTCTGACTCAAACCTCAACTTCCTCTTATTACACTAGACTTTCTCGCGAGTCGACTTCTCTTCTCTGCATATTTTTTTACTACAGGTCATAGCTAAGAATCTTTTTGTAGAAGAGTTGACTGCTACAAAATATTTTTATCAAAACAATTGTTTGATTAGTGTATTTTTAGTTATTCCGTGGCAACAAACCACCACCATTTATATCGCTTAAATTTTATCATCAAATACATGTTAGGTTTTGGTGTTCTTCTCTTTTCCTATTCATGTAGACTTTGATCGTAGCTGCAATGCTATCACTGTTGAAAGTACAAATGACTAACTATGTTCTTCAATATACGTACTTTGGTTCATGCTTTGTTTCGCTCCTTTGCATGTGCAGGGTAAGATGGCACTATAGACTTGTAGATACATGCATCCAGATGGTATTTCCTTAGTGTGGTATGGAAATTTGGCAGCGACGGTAGATGCCAACTACTCGCCTTGTGGTAACTGCGCGCACACGAGAAATGCTTTGGTGATCATCTTTGTATGCGGACGCCGGTGATATTTTCTCAAAGTTTTTATCACATTATACTACGGTTGTTTTAGTTTGATTACCTGTTATCGTGTGCAACTCAGTGTCCCAACTGTTGCTTCGAGCATATATGAAAGCTCAATGTGCTATTTTTTGATCGTGTACATTGGTAGATATATGAGTTAAGATATATTTTTCGTTAAGGCACAAATGTGTTTCATCATGTACACCAAGTATATGGGACATCAGGTTTTGACAGACTTTCCAGTTTCATAATGCAATGCCAATTAGATGCATGCTTTTAAAAAAGTGTGGAGCGCTGCATGGTTACCGATACTTTGACTCTTAAAATGTCATCTT
This sequence comes from Poa annua, assembly GCA_026929855.1. Lineage (NCBI taxonomy): Eukaryota > Viridiplantae > Streptophyta > Magnoliopsida > Poales > Poaceae > Poa > Poa annua. Next base: position 9,598,249 of record CM049432.1, read on the forward strand.
AAAATTCACATTGTCACGGGTAAAGCAAAGAGCACATAGTTAGCTTTTGCTTTGTATTCAACTACTCATATGATTAAATTATACATGATGGTGAATAAATATCCAATTACACTTGAAGGAAAATGGAATTTAATATTTCTGAAATACTATGTGACTAAAGTTTATACACATGGATTTGTTAAGTTATGCTGACGAAATATAATTGAGGGGCCGTGGCAACGCACAGGCATTAAACTAGTACTCCGTAAAAGAAAGTCATATAGTAGTACTACAATATACCTACACTACGGTCCCTACCCCCAGTTTGATCGATCTTCCAGGAAAGGAGAACGCGTGCGCACCGACCCTCCACGGTACGACAGTACTAGGAAGTTCGTGGGCTAGTAGCAAGTCGATCTAAACGAACTTCATTCCAAATTTGCACCCAATATCGACCCAGCAGCCTCTATGCATGCCTGTTCCTGGCGAGCATTATTTACCAACAATCACCGAATCAGGCGAACAATAACCCGAACCATCACACGTCCTCACGTGGGGCAGGCTCCATGCATCATCGATCGCTACCGACTAATCCATCGTCGATTCAGTCTGCTCTCCCGTCCTCCATGTCCACCCGCCGCACACGCCTCCTGGCTCCACCTCCTCTTCCCGTCGCCCATGAAAAACACGCTTGGGCAATTTTTTTACAAATATGATTTTTAGAGAAAATTATAAATAACCACCATAATTGCGGCTAGATTTTCACATAACCACCAGAATTTTCAGAAATTACGCGTGATCACCGGTCTAACGCTAATAATTTTCAGACAACTACCGCTCGTGGTCTAGCTGTGCACGAAGCTCACTTAACTCGTATTATGGCAGGAGGGGGCCAGTTGCAGGTGCCACGTGATAAGTTTGACACTGCCGCGTTAATTCTGGACTTTGTGCAATTTTCCAAAAATTGAATATCCAAAAATAAAAATAAATAAGGTAACGACTGCATCCCTCCTGCCCGACCCCGCCCGCCGCCGCTCCACGCCCGCCCGACGCTGCTCGCCTGCCCGCGACCGCTCCCCGCTCACCGCCACTCCTCACTCACCGTGGACGCCGCCACTCCCCGCTCTCTAGGAAAAAATGCAAGCATGCGCGCAACACGAAGAGGAAATTCGAGAGCAACGACGCAGAAGCGGCAAGAGACAACACAGTACAGCCGGAGCCACGAGCGCGCGACGCGAGGGTAAAGCGAGCACGCGCGCTGCCGGCACGGGCGAGATCCGGACATGGTCGGGCCGGGCGGCGCGCAGCAGCAAAGCCGGGTTGTGAAAACGCGAGGCGAGGGTGTGGCAAGCATGCGCGCTGCTTGCTTCATCATGGCCGACAAGCGCGGAGACGCGACGCATGGGCCAGGCCGGTCTGCGAGCTCGTGAGTGTGTGGTACTCGGCCGGAGCGGAGGAAGATGGGGTCGGGTACGACGGCGGTGCGGGTGTCTGCTCACGACCGGCGGCCGGCGGCCACCGCGAGGCCATGAGCACCATGTTGTCCCTACGGTGAGCACTGCCCTGTTGCTCGCGCGTGCAACCACGATTAAGGCGCGGGCCGTGCCTGCCTTGTGCTCAGCACGGGCATGGCCGCGTGAGCTGATGTGTGCGGCCGCGGCGACAACGGCGTGCGGTTGGAACACGGCGGCAGTGCGCGAGTGGACCACGGCGGCGGTGTGCGGGTGGGCAACAGCGGCGGCGGCGCATGGTTGCCGGCATCACTGCCCACAACATGCTCGGTGAAATGCTCATCTGATACAGAGAAAACTGACAAGTGGGTCCCAGGAAAAATTGCATAAAACCCCAAAAATAACCTAACAGGTGATGCCAGCATGACATTGAAGGGGATCGTGTGCAGAAAACAAAAAATTTCCTACCGACAATATCCTAAAAGCATGCCAAGATCTATTCTATGCAGATATAGTAGTACGAACGGAGATCGGAATACGTAACCTTGTAGACCGAAAGCGGGGATTACGTTCCCGCACAAACGTTGTCGATGCAGACCGACGAAGCCGACCTCAAGGTCGTGTAGAGGAAGCAGGCCTCCGAGTACCGCTAGCGCAGCACCTCGCAGGGAGTCGCACACGTACGGTGGAGACGACGGCCTCTGAAGCTCCAGTCCAGGACGAGCAGCGGAAGACTTGGACCGGAACACCAGCAGCGCGGCAGCGGGCTATGGTGGAGGAGATCCCCTTGCTCTGCTCGGCGCGGCTCCAACTTGGGAACCACGAGATCGAGAGAGAAATCGGGAATTAATTGGTGAATTAAAAGGCTGGGGGTGCCCCTTCTTATATAGGCTCCCAGGGGGAGCCAACCTTGCCAGCCAGGCAATGTGGGACTATCCCCACATGCCTGGTGCGGCTAGGCTTGGTGCGCCGGCCCCCTGGTGGGCCCCTTGGCCCATCCAGGCCAGCCACCAAGCCCCCCACCGAATCCCCTAGGGATTTTTCCCCTTCTTGGGCCTTCTTTCGACCAGAAGGCCCATTTAGGGAAATCAGCCTAAATAAATCCGAAAATAAATATATAAAATCATATTTGCATATTAATAACACTAATAAATATCAAACATAATATATATAATTTTTCCTAGCTCCGAAAACTCTTTCGGCGTTGCCCGATCTCCATCGGACCCCTCCCGGGACGCTCCCGGTGATCTCCTTCCTTTCCGGTTGTCTTGTCGAAACCCCTTAAGTGTGTTACCCTAGCGGTTCGATATAATATCAGGTATGATCAAGACTGCTCAATGATCAACGACTAACTCGTAGGTCTGGACCCCATGAATTAATCCCTGAGATATAACGAATGACTTTCATCTATCAAACCTGAACGTAAAGTCTTAGACCTTTTGCCATAGCGATACTTAGCACGTCCGAGCGTCGTTCCATAGATATCTCCAGACCTAATCCCGACCTCGTTACCGACGACGCTATCTTCTACTTGTTCATGATCTCATGTCTCCGTGACCTAGTCACATGCTTGCAAGCTCATTAGACATGACCTCACCGAGTGGGCCCGAGAGTATCTATCCTGCTATGCGGAATGGCAAATCCCGCTCTTGACCCCTCGTCTCAACTACTCCTTTCCGATACCCAAAAGTATCACCGTTATTGTCATACTAAATAAGATACGACGTTTGGTGCAATCAAAGTATCTTCCGGGAATAACAATAAGAGTTGATCTCACGGTCAAAGGCGTAACGACTACGTTCTCCAAATCTGGGTATGTCCATCACATCGCTCTCTAGCGACATGACTCTCATTGCCGACCGGCGCCATGCCCCATGACCGGGAAACCTCGATCTTCAATCGCGCAACGAAACTAGTCTTAGTAGAGGCTACTAGGGACCTGGTTGTTCACGTATCACACCCGCATTAATGTTTCCGCTTAATACGGTTCTAGCATGACACAAAAACCTATTACGAACAAACGAGATATGATAAAGAATACACTTTATTAATTGCCTCTAGGGCATATCTCCTTCAGTCTCCCACTTGCACTAGAGTACAACTTAATCTAGATTACAACTTGGTAAAAGCTTAACACCCATAGCTAACTGGTGCTGTTCATGCTTATCAAGCGGGAGAGGCTTCGTCAGCGGATCTGCCACATTCAGATCCGTATGAACTTTGCAAATCTTCACATCGCCTCCTTGTACGTACTGACGTATCACATGGAAGCGTCGGAGAATGTGTTTGGCGGTGGAGTGAGACATTGGCTCCTTGGCGTTCGCAATGGCACCCGTATTGTCGCAGAAGAGGATCACGGGGTCTTGCACGCTTGGGATCACTCCAAGTTCGATGACGAACTTCCTCAGCCACACAGCTTCATTCGCGGCCTCGCAGGCAGCAATGTACTCCGACTCCATTGTAGATTGTGCGACTATGGGTTGCTTCCCACTTCTCCAGCACACGGCGCCTCCATTCACCTTAAACACGTAACCTGTCTGTGACTTACAGTCATCGGGGTCTGAGCAGAAACTTGCATCTACGTAACCCGTTACGCCAAGTTCTTCATCGCAGCCACCATACACAAGGAACATTTCCTTTGTCTTATTGAGATACTTAAGAATGCTCTTAACAGCCACCCAATGCGGCATTCCAGGATTACTCTAGAACCGGCTTGTCAAACTTAGAGCTAATGCCACATCCGGTTTAGTACTCAACATTGCATACATGATCGATTCTATGGCTGAATCATAAGGATGTTTCGTCATTTCGGCCTTACCCAGTTCCGTCACCGGACACTGCGCCTTACGCAATATTTTATTCTTGATAACCGGCAGAGAACCCTTCTTTGGCTTCTCCATACGGAAACGCTTCAGTATTTTATCAAGATAAGTACTCTGACTTAGTGCTAATAGGCACATTGATCTATCGCGATAGATTTTTATGCCTAAAACATACGCAGCTTCTCCTAAGTACTTCATGGAAAACTTACTGTTTAAATATTCCTTCACGCTATTCAGAAGTTCCACATCATTCCCAATTAGCAATATGTCGTCAACATACAGTGCTAAGAACACAACCGAGCTCCCACTCATTTTCTTGTAAATACAGGTCTCTTCCACATTCTGGATAAATCCAAAACCTTTGATTACCTCATCAAAGCGAAGATTCCAGCTCCGAGATGCCTGCTTCAATCCATAGATGGATCGCTGAAGCTCACACCTTGTTAGCATTTTCTGGATCGACAAAAACTTCCGGCTGTACCATGTACAACTCTTGCTCAATGTTTCCATTCAGGAAGGCCGTTTTGACGTCCATCTGCCAGATTTCATAATCATAGTAGGCAGCTACCACTAACAAAATCCGAATAGACTTAAGCATCGCTACCGGTGAAAAAGTTTCATCGTAGTCAATTCCATGAACTTGTCGGAAACCCTTTGCGACAAGCTGAGCTTTATAGACGGTCACATTACCATCAGCATCAGTCTTCTTCTTAAAGATCCACTTATTCTCGACGGCCTTGCGCCCTTCGGGAATATCCACCAAAGTCCACACTTTGTTATCGTACATGGATCCTATTTCGGATTTCATGGCTTCAAGCCATTTCTCGGACTCTAGACTCTCCATTGCCTCCTTGTAGTTCGTAGGTTCGTCTTGCTCGACTAGCATGACGGTGCAAACCATGTTGCCATACCATTCTGGTGGGATCCGAGATCTACCAGACCTACGAGGTAGAACATCTTCCTCGACAGTTTCTCCCACTCCTTCCACGGAGGATGTTTCCGGAGTTGCTTCCGTTGCGCCAATCGGAATCTCGAGTTCAGGATCAACGATTTCATCGAGGTCTACCTTCCTCCCACTTACTCCTTTCGCGAGAAACTCCTTCTCTAGAAAGGTACCGGTCTTCGCGACAAAAGTTTTGCCCTCAGCTTGGTTGTAGAAGGTGTACCCAACGGTTTCCCGCGGATATCCCACAAAGACGACTTTCTCCGACTTCGGTTCGAGTTTGTCGGGCTGTAGTTTCTTAACGTACGCCTCACAACCCCAAACCTTCAGAAACGATAACTTAGGCTTTTGGCCATACCATAATTCATACGGCGTCGTTTCAACGGACTTGGACGGAGCCCTATTTAAAATGAATGCGGCTGTTTCTAACGCATAACCCCAGAAGGACACTGGCAGATCGGTAAGAGACATCATAGATCGGACACTATCCAGTATAGTACGATTACGTCGCTCGGACACACCGTTACGCTGCGGCGTTCCGGCTGGCGTAAGTTGGGGTACTATGCCACAACTCTTCAGATGTGTGCCAAACTCAAAACTCAAGTACTCTCCACCGCGATCGGATCGGAGATGCTTGATTTTCCTATTAAGCTGATTCTCAACTTCACTCTGGAATTCTTTAAACTTTTCAAACGTTTCAGACTTGTGTTTCATCAAATAGATATAACCGTATCTACTCAAGTCATCAGTGAAGGTGACGAAGTAACGATAACCATTGCGTGTTGAAACGCTCATCGGTCCACACACATCTGTATGTATGATCCCCAACAAATCCGACGCCCGTTCAACGAAACCTTTGAACGGTGTCCTAGTCATTTTGCCCATAAGGCATGGTTCGCATGTATCGAGGAATCCGAAATCCAACGAGTCCAAGAGTCCATCGGAGTGGAGTCGCTTCATGCGCTTTATACCAATATGACCAAGACGGCAATGCCACAAAAACATGGCGGTATCGTCACTACACTTAATCCGTTTGGCTTCTATGTTATGGATGTGAGTACTACGATCGAGATTCAACAAGAATAAACCGTTATTCTCGGGAGAATCAACATAAAAGATATCATTCATATAAATAGCACAATTGCTTGACACTGATTTAAATGAATAACCGTCTTGTAACAGGCAAGACCCACTTATAATGTTTACACTCAAGGATGGCACAAAATAACATTTATTTAAAACCAAAACTAATCCCGATGGTAGATGCAGAGGGAGCGTGCCGACAGCCACCACGTCGACTCTCGATCCGGTTCCGACGCGCATCGTCACCTCATCCTTCGCGAGCCGCCTTCTATTCCGTAACTCCTCCTGAGAGTTACATATATGAGCAACAGAACCAGTATCAAATACCCACGTATTGCTCCGGGCGGATGTAAGGTACACATCTATAACATGTATATCAAATATACCTTGCTCTTTGTCGACCGTCTTGCCAGACTTCTTATCCTCCAGATACTTGGGACAGTTGCGCTTCCAGTGACCCTTCCCCTTGCAGTAGAAGCACTCCACGCTAGCTCTGGGACCAGACTTGTTAGTCCTGGGCTTGGCAGCTAACTTTGCCTCCCTCCGGGACTTCCAGCTCTGCTTTCCCTTGCCACCGGACTTTTTGAAATCAACGGTCTTGTTGACCATCAACAGCGTGTGCTCCTTCTTAATCTCTACCTCAGCAGTCTTGAGCATCACGAACACTTCACCCAGGGACTTAGCCATGCCCTGCATGTTGTAGTTCATGACGAAGCCTTTGTAGCTTGGTGGCAACGATTGCAACACCCTGTCAATCGCCAGCTCATCGGGAATCTTGCACTCCAGAGCATTCAGGCGTTGAACGTAGCCAGACATCTTGACTACATGCTCGCTCACACTGCTATGCTCTTCCATCTTGGCTGAGAAGAAAAGCTCAGAAGCCTCATATCTCTCAGCCTTAGCCTGCGGCGCAAAGACAACCTTAAGATCCGAGATGATCTCAAAGGCGCTCATCTTCTCAAAGCGCTTCTGCAGGTCGGCTTCCATGGCGTAGAGCATGCCACTCTAGACAAAGGCAGAATCCTCCGATCGGGTCTAGAAGACCTTCTTCTCATCCTCAGGGGCATCATCTGCAGGAGGGTCACCTATGGCGGCCTCAATGACGTAGGCCACCCTATGGGGAGTGAGGAGGATCCTCAGGTTGCGGAACCAGGCCATGAAGTTTGACCCATTGGTCTTAAACTTTTCTTTCTCAAGGAACAGACCTAGGTTAAACGAGGGGCGAGACATCTACAATGGAATTTGCAACAACATAAGACTTTGTTCATAATAATTTTGATTTATAGTATTTTAGAAAATAACTAACATAACTCCCACTCAAACGAACATCCCTCCTGGTCGTTTAAGCGATTACACGACCCCCATCCATTGTACCACCCCTCATCATCAAAGCCGGCGGCACAACTTCAAGAGTAGACAAAATCGTCCGCCACCAATTTTGTGACTCGTGCTCGACCTTTCGGTCTTCCTGTTCTGAGGCCATACCTCTGAGTATGCTAGGCTCGCCACTAAAGACCTCCACGCTGACGCTTGTGCAACATGGCTTACACCCACCGTATGCGAACGAAGATATGTCTGACACCCGATCATCACGGCCTGCCTCATAACGTAGAACTTTCTTGGTGGTGCGCGTTGGAGGGAGAACACTAGTGGTATTTTGAAGGGATCATCTTATTCAGCTACCGCCGTGTAACACACAATCACACAAAAATAAGATGCACACAAAACATCAAATGTAATGCAATGTGATATAGTCCATTGCGCCATGGTCTTCTTGGCGCCCGCAGTTTATAAACAATTTAATAAACCTACCTTGACCATATCACATAGCCCCTGCAAAATAAAGTTAGACGCTTCTACTTTATCTTTTGCATATTTTACGTGGCTTGGGGCTTTCGTAAATAGAACCGCTTCATACCTACGAATCTTATGACCACAACAACGATCCAATAATTGCATATTTAAGCATCCCTTTCGGGCCCTCCATTAAAAATGCGAAGACCAACTGAAGAGAGAGAAACTGACACCCGCCAGCCATATATACGGTACAAGCCGTATGTCAGTAGTGGAACCAGTCTCGCGTAAGCGTACGCGTAAAGTCGGTTTGTGCCGCTTCATCAACTCAATGCCACTGGAATACACAAGTGCACGCTAGAGGGTAGCAAATAACAGGAACGGTGCCCCCGTGCAGAGCACGGGTTCTAACAGCGTACAGCTATATCTACGATAGATCGGCTCTGATACCACTGAAGGGGATCGTGTGCAGAAAACAAAAAATTTCCTACCGACGATATCCTAAAAGCATGCCAAGATCTATTCTATGCAGATATAGTAGTACGAACGGAGATCGGAATACGTACCCTTGTATACCGAAAGCGGGGATTACGTTCCCGCACAAACGTTGTCGATGCAGACCGACGAAGCCGACCTCAAGGTCGTGTAGAGGAAGCAGGCCTCCGAGTACCGCTAGCGCAGCACCTCGCAGGGAGTCGCACACGTACGGTGGAGACGACGGCCTCCGAAGCTCCAGTCAAGGACGAGCAGCGGAAGACTTGGACCGGAACACCAGCAGCGTGGCAGCGGGCTATGGTGGAGGAGATCCCCTTGCTCTGCTCGACGCGGCTGCAACTTGGGAACCACGAGATCGAGAGAGAAATCAGGAATTAATTGGTGAATTAAAAGGCTGGGGGTGCCCCTTCTTATATAGGCTCCCAGGGGGAGCCAACCTTGCCAGCCAGGCAATGTGGGACTATCCCCACATGCCTGGTGCGGCTAGGCTTGGTGCGCCGGCCCCCTGGTGGGCCGCTTGGCCCATCCAGGCCGGCCACCAAGGCTCCCACCGAATCCCCTAGGGATTTTCCCCTTCTTGGGCCTTCTTTCGACCAGAAGGCCCATTTAGGGAAATCAGCCTAAATAAATCCGAAAATAAATATATAAAATCATATTTGCATATTAATAACACTAATTAATATCAAACATAATATATATAATTTTTCCTAGCTCCGAAAACTCTTTCGGCGCTGCCCGATCTCCATCGGACCCCTCCCGGGACGCTCCCGGTGATCTCCTTCCTTTCCGGTTGTCTTGTCGAAACCCCTTAAGTGTGTTACCCTAGCGGTTCGATATAATATCAGGTATGATCAAGACTGCTCAATGATCAACGACTAACTCGTAGGCCTGAACCCCATGAATTAATCCCTGAGATATAACGAATGACTTTCATCTATCAAACCTGAACGTAAAGTCTTAGACCTTTTGCCATAGCGATACTTAGCACGTCCGAGCGTCGTTCCATAGATATCTCCATACCTAATCCCGACCTCGTTACCGACGACGCTATCTTCTACTCGTTCATGATCTCATGTCTCCGTGACCTAGTCACATGCTTGCAAGCTCATTAGACATGACCTCACCGAGTGGGCCCGGGAGTATCTATCCTGCTATGCGGACTGGCAAATCCCGCTCTTGACCCCTCGTCTCAACTACTCCTTTCCGATACCCAAAAGTATCACCGTTATTGTCATACTAAATAAGATACGACGTTTGGTGCAATCAAAGTATCTTCCGGGAATAACAATAAGAGTTGATCTCACGGTCAAAGGCGTAACGACTACGTTCTCCAAATCTGGGTATGTCCATCACATCGCTCTCTAGCGACATGACTCTCATTGCCGACCGGCGCCATGCCCCATGACCGGGAAACCTCGATCATCAATCGCGCAACGAAACTAGTCTTAGTAGAGGCTACTAGGGACCTGGTTGTTCACGTATCACACCCGCATTAATGTTTCCGCTTAATACGGTTCTAGCATGACACAAAAACCTATTATGAACAAACGAGATATGATAAAGAATACACTTTATTAATTGCCTCTAGGGCATATCAGGCATGTCGCAACCTAATTCGACGGAGCAAGGACTTCCCACCACTTGAAATGACGGGAGGTCACTTCCCTTCATCTGGAATGGCGGGAGGACACATGTCACACTCCGTGGTCTTCCTGTCAGGGTTAGTTTTACAATAAAATTTGGAGGAGTTATTTTTGACAGTCAACATACTTGTAAAAAATTCCAAGCAGTTTCCGACACACATTTACATTTCACAAATAATTCAATGATGAATCTGAGGGACGTTGGTGTTTATGTACGATAAGTAGAAAAATGCGATAATTTTTAGCTGGCGGCAAGCGATCAACGGGCACCAGCACGGTCGATGACAAGCGAGCAACAACAACCCAAGGTGACTGTTGGTGGTCCGTACAAATGTATTAATTACAATTGTATATCATTAATTCCATGTTATTTTTGTGAGACATCCACACTAGAGTTTAATTTCGGACAATATAGTAAATATATAAATTGTTGCAAGATACCATTCACTACATCTTCCAGATGACTTGGAAACATTTTATTTCATCTAAGTAAATTCCCATGCAATTAACATGGTGAGGCGTACACTCACGTTTGCTTATAAACTATGTGACATTTGGAGCCGTATTGTCACAAAATAAGATATTAATGATGCACCTATTTGTGACCTTTTTTGTTCCAAGTAGGTTTAGGTTTAGTTTGTAAGTTTATTAAATTTGTGGACAGGGTCTTCTTCTCTTGATTTTAAATTGTAAGTTTACTAAATTGTTATTAAAAATGTTTGAAAATATTTAGCGTGTCGGTTTTAATTAGGAGCATGGTTATAGGTTACACCCATACAATACGACACACTTCACATTAGACCTAGGTGGAGGTGGAGGTGGTGATAGTTCTTCTACCATACCAACCGGCTATATCAAAAGTATCAGTTGAGGATGCCGAACATAAAAATTCAGGAAACGCCGGTAGAAGTGTGGTAAAAGCTCATGTGTGAATCTCCAGTTCCGAACCATGCATGCACCCTGCCGGTCATGCATGCATTGTCTCGTCCGTGCATGCATGTAGGTGGCAAGCAAAGCCAAGAAACGACACGGTCTCGTCATGGTCGTGATGAGTTTGATCCGCGCTCCCTCCAAGAAGGATGTGGTCGCGGCTATCCCGTTGCAAGCACCATCTTTCTTCCCATGGACCACCACTGATTTCACCACCCTAGCTTCCTTCCTCCAGGGTGACTTTGTAGTTACAGCGCGTCCTTCCACTGACTGACGGGCCCGTGGTGCGTGGATGGTAAACTTTGGCCCACGCTCCAGCGCCGTGGTACAAGCAAGCCGTTCCAGGGTTTTCGACGGATGTCTATTCCTACTCCTGTAGTGTTGTGCATCACTGCAGTATACTAGTAGTACAGTACGTACCACGGCAGTGCAGCGGCGGCAGAGGCTGTCCCCTCAGGCCTCATCCCTGAGGACCCCTGACACCTGTATGTACCACCTGTCCTTTCCATCGGACGGCATAGTGGCAGGTGCGGTGTATATGCGTGCAACGTCGATCGTTAATCATTCGCTATGTTCCAGCCGGCCGATCAAGAAACAGACCGTCCATGAACGGTCAAATCGTGGTAGTCTAGGGATATCAGTTATGCGGAGAAAGAATCGCCAATTAGTTTTGACAACGTACAGAATTGCTAGTGTCCGAGTACTAAGTAACTATTCGTGATTCTACCGTTGCTTCATTCCTCGACCGCGGCGGAGAATGCAGAAAACAACTCAGGTACGTAGGTTTTCCTTTGAACATGTGTGCCTGCCTACTAGCTTGATCCATCTCGAATTCCAGGAAAGGAAAAAGGAAAACGCGTGCACACCGACCTTCACCGTACCGCCCACCGGTACTACTGAGCAACTTCCTGGGCTTAGCTAGCCTGAAGTGTGAACGAACTCCATTCCAAATTTGCACCCAAGATCGATCTTCCCAGTTCCCACCCAGCGTCGGTCTACGCCCTGTTCGTGGCGAGCATTTATCAACAATCACCAGATGAGGCGAACAATTGCCCGAACCACACGTCCTCACGTGGGCAGGCTCCAATTCCATGATCGTCGATTGACTCAGGCAGTCTCCTGCCCGGCGTTGATGGCCACAGCTCCACCCGCACACGCCTCCTCCTCGGCTCCACTCCGCGTCGCCCGAGGAAGATACGCTGCTCATGCGCCCGCACGGGGCCCCACACCTACGCGCGGGCCTGCGCCAGTGGCAGTGGCAGTAGCAGCTGCAGGTGCAGCAGAGGCTGTCCCCTCCGCGCTGACACTTGGCGTAAGGCTGGCCACCGGAATGCGACAAACCCAACCAAAGCCCCACCCTACGTACTCCTACACTAGTAGTACCATCCCTCATTCTCTCTCTCTCCCCCGTCGCGATCGCATCCCCGGCTTCCAAGCAGCTTCCGGCGCACGGAGTGGGCCACGCGTCCGTCGCACGCCCTTCAGTTCAAACCATCAGGGTTTTTCCGTTTCCGTGCTGCAGAGCAGAGAGGACGTACGTAGTAGTAGTACTACTAGGGCATGCCCCGGGCGCCAGCAACGGCAAAAGGCCAGAGCTTTTTCCAAAGCTGTCAAGGGTGGGGTGGGTAGAGGAGAGAGGAGAGAGGCCCCCGGGACAGAACGACAGACAGACGGAAAAAGCAGGAGGGCGCAGGATCAGTTGCGCTGCTGCTGCTTTTGCAGTTTGCAGCTTTCAGTTTTGGCTTCTGCTCGCCTCGCCGTGCCGTGCCGTGCGTGGTGGTGGGTACAGTACACACTGCGAGGACGAGGGGAGGGGAGGGGAGGGGAGGGGAGGAGCCTGCCTACATTACGAGCCTAGCTACATAGGAGTGGAAGAAGCGATCGAGCCCCGGCCGCGCTGTGTGAGCGAGCGAGAGCGAGAGCGAGAGCGTGGAGGAAGAGAGGGTGAGCTGAGTTCTCCTTCTTCTTCTTCTCCGGGAGGCGCGCGGGGCGAGAGGGGTTTTCCGTTTCCAGGCGGCCGGGAAAGAAACATGGGAGAGGTGAGCTCCATTGCCTTCCGCCGGCCGTGAGCATCGCTGAGTCCGTCCTTCTGCGTCCGTGCGTGCGTTCCGTTTGCTTGGGTGTAGGCTCGATTTCTCGTGCGGGGAACTGTTATCGTGGGTTTGAATTTGCCTGGGTGTTCCTCAAGTTTTCGGTGGAAATCTCCGACGACCTCTCTCCCTCGCCCTCGCGCGACAGTGCACGCGTACGTGCGAGACGGAAATTGTGCTTAATTAATTAGGGTTTCAGGATCGACCGGGCCGGGGTCCTCCATTTTCTGCTGGGGTTTTGGGAGGTTTAATTGATTCATCCGGGGGGTTCCTTCCTCCTGCGGCTTTCGTCGCCGGCATGCATGCATGTCCGGAGGATTACCTCCCGGTTTTTGTTCCCATACTCAGATTTGTTTCGGCCTTTGCTTGGCGGTCAATCGTTCCGTGCTACCTAATCCAGATTTCTCCTCAGTTCTTCGGAGTTTATCATTTATTTTCTGGATCTCTAGTTTCTCTCCGCGTTTGTGCTACTACCTAGGAGTGCTTCCTGTTTTGATCTTCCATTAATTGTGGCGCAGCCCCACGTGCGGAGACTGAAGCTTCTGGCAATGCTTGATCATCACTGGTTTAATCTCTCCTGTTTACGTCCGACGCGCGTGCTCTTGCTGCTCCGGATGAGGAGCCCACACATGATGCCGCTGCTGCTGCTGCTGATGAGGTCATCTTCACTCCGTTGTTCCTTGGAACTCGTCGTGGTGTTTTTTGCTTTGCTTTTCGGTCGATTTGACGAGACGCTCGCTTGCTTCCGGTGGTGGTGGTGGAGATTCCACGCTTCCGTCCCAAACCGGAAGGAAAACCTTTCACTTCCGTCCACCCCGATCGCCTTTGCTTCATTGCTTGGATTGGATTCGCGGACAGAGATCCTTTTCCGACCTTCCTCTTCGGTCACCGTGCCACACCATCCTCACTCACTCTCTCCGCCCGTGAATGATCTCCTGACGCGACTATGCTAGCTAGGCTAGCTTGGAATGGATTCGCTCCGACGAGGCTAGGGCGGTGTTAGACTGCCGGAGCCTTGGTCGCATCTGCTTGTTCTTTACGCGCTTTTGCCTTTTTCTTCTTCCTTGCCCTGCCTTGCGTACGTGTCGCCATGGAGAGTTTCCAGTTTCGTCTCACTGCGCTACGAGGTTGTAGACCGGCTCGGGTTTATGCTACCTTGGCTGCATTGCCCGAATAAGCAGCCATTTCTGCGTGTGCGCGTGTTTTTTTTTTGCAGTGTTAATTTACCTGTCGATCGTATATATTGCTCTAGATCGATTCGTTGATTTGGTTCCAAACGCTAGCTAGAACACGATCTTGCAGCATCACGAGGTATGGAGCTCGATTTTCTTAGCTAGCTAGGCTGCCTTGTCTAAATTAAAATACAGGTCATGCTGTGTGTCTTTCCTGGCTGAGCTAGCTTATCATGTCTGCCTGATGAGTCTGGTTGCCAATCTAGAACTAGATTTGCAGCGTTTACAGTTTGCCAAGTTTTGAAGATGTTTGTTTTGTTGTGGGAACAAAAGATATGGGAGTTTGCCTGGGTACTCCAGCATCGTAATTCAGCAAGTTTGCTTGCTCTCGGTCCACACTGTTGAAACATGTTTTTTGCCAATGCAGCAATTTTGCCACTCTGCTGGGACAAGTTTTGCCAACTGAAAGTTTCTGACCCAACTTTGCAATGTGCAGAGTTCAAGCGAAGAAGCTGGTAGGACAGACAAGATGATGGGGAAAGACGCTGGTGTCTCCCGCGCGAGTTCAAGCGAAGAAGCTGGTAGGACCGACAACATGGGGAAAGACAATGGTGTCTCCCGCGCCGTTGCAGACGATGACACCGCTCTGCTCCTCTCGGCCGTGGAGAGCTTGAAGAATGCGGCACTGGGCCGGCTCCGCAAGGGCTCTGAAGCCTCAAGGATCCTTGATCAGGAAATGTCCACCAGGCTCCTCCACCTTGCCTGCAGGAACGATGCCGTGGAGTGCGTGAGGCTCCTCCTCGATGGAGGTCACGGGATCACCGCATCCCCCGTTGACGCAAGGGACCAGCTGATGCGCACCCCGCTGCACATCGCCGCCGAGACGCACTCGGCGAGGTGCATCCAGCTGCTCCTCTCCAGGAATGCCCGGACCGACTTGAGGGTGGTCGAGGGAAGACCTCTTATCGCGCTTGATGTTGCGCTGATGAGCAGAAGGTGTGTCAATGGCATCAGTTGCTTCTATTTAATTGTTACTGATAGGGAATTTGATTGAAACCATTCTCAAGCTGACTTGAATGAATCTGTGCATGCATGCTTTCTCTTCAGGGTTCAAGTTGATTGGTCACTGGACAACTCAGTCGACGACCTCCTGGCTTATCTGCAACAAAAGGTTTGCATCATTACCTGACTCAAGCACAAGTTTCATTTCCTGCAACACAAGGTTTGCATCATTATCTGCAACACAAGGTTTGCATCATTATCTGCAACACAAGGTTTGCATCATAACCGATTAAAAGGATCATGGCACGGGATGCATCCCTCATGCAAAACTGTCCACTTTCCTGTTTGTGCAGGATTTGAAGTCAGTGAAGCTTCTGGCAGAGAAAACCAGGGAAGTTGGGGAGGTAGCCTATAGATACGCCATGGAAGGGCGTGTCACTCAACTGGCAATGCTGCTTCTGGTAGCTAAAGACACTATATCGGCCACAGTGAGCGTGGTGATAGATGGTGTCAAGACAAAGAGATCAATTTACAACTCTCTCGTGGATGAAGTTCTCTCAGTTGGAGATGCTTCAGCTGGAGACCGCAATGAAAGGAGGAAAGCATTGCTATGTGAGATTCAGCTACTTAACCAACTCGGGGCCTCGTCATGGAGGGACCCAAACATTGACAGGAGAACCTTGCCCCCTCTAATTAGGGCTGCCAAGGTACTGGCGTTCACGTTATTATACACTTAACTAGCCACAACTAATTTCGAACTCTGCAATACATGATTTAATTATGATCCTCTGTTTTTTGCTTCTGCGATTTTCATTACATAAACTGAGTTGCTATGACTGCATGTTTAATGAATATTCAGTATCTGTAATTTGAGGTCTATGTCTATGATTCCATTCTTAATCAATACTTCTGGATTTGCATTGCACATGAAATTACAATGGCTGCCATCGAGTTTTATTATTCAATGTCTAATTTCAGGTCTACAGCTTAAAAAAAGAATTCTGGATATTCATTATACATGCAATGAGTTACTATGATGATCATACCTTGAGTACTCTGTAGATTAAGATCCCACCAACTAGAACTTATAGATGGTTGGAAGGTGTGTTCTGGATAGCTAAATACAGCTGGATCTCATTCTCACACATTTCTACGACCCGTGCTTTCTCGACTACTAACTCACTTCTGACAAAGGAACTATGAAAAATTTGAGATAGTGATCCATAACCTAGTAGTGAACCTATATGTTTTGCGGATAATGAACATGCACACCCTTTGCTTTGATTTTTTTTGTTGCATTTTTTCATATTTGGTTGATGCAAGATTACAATAATCATGCTAGGCCTACCAAGATGTTTTTTCCAAAGCTGCAACTTATATACAGAAAAAACTTACATTGATTAACCTTCTATATGTAGGCTGGAGATATGAGTGTCAGCAAGATGCTTCTTATGGGTGATGTTGATGTCAATGAAACCGACCCTGAAGGAAACACGGCACTTCACTGGTGCCTTAGTAGTAGCTCAAGCACACAGGAGCCAAGGTGCTCTTACCCTTACCAGCTGAAATGGAACATATTTGTTCTTGCTCTTTCCAAATGTCCCTCAGCATTCCTGTGTCTTTGTACAGGATTGTATGGCTCCTGCTAAAGAACGGTGCCAGAGTATTCCAGGGGAACAAACTAGGCCTAACACCAGTGCACAGCGCTGCAGCTAAGGGCAATTACAAGGCTCTTCAGGTACTCTTTTGTTACTTCCTTTCCTAGAGCTTCATAATACTACTGTGACTAATTGGTACTGTGTTTCTTTGCTCTGCAAGACACTTCTGCTTCATGCACAAGATTGCGTCGATATACCTTCCAAGACCAAAGAAACCCCATTATTCCTTGCAGTGAAGAATGGTTCTTTGAGCTGTGTACAGCTTCTTCTGCGTTCTGGGGCTAACCCCAAAGCCCAGAACCTACGGTGAGTAGTATTTCTGATGGATTATAGTTTTCTATGACATGGTCAACTTGCTGTAATGAGATTCTTTGACGTTGAACAGAAAGCAAAGACCAATAGACGTGGCAACATCCCAAGACATGCGTTTTGTTCTCAACTCTGCTAATGTTGCACCATGTAAGATAATTTCTGGGACACCTAAATATATAACTAAGCACATGTCCTTGTATAGGACTTCATTCTGTTCTGCTTGTTTGTTTATCTGTTTCAATACACTGGACGATTTTGCTTATTTAAATTTACATGAAGACTAGTTAGGTACTCTTGGTTTTAATATATAATATATAATAGCGGATGTCCAGCATAGTGCCTTTTCAACAAAAAATATGTACTTTTGTAGTGAACAATGGCTCACTGGAAAACAACAGAGCGGTGAAAAAGGAAAGGCGGAAACAGCTACTGGATGATAATTTCAATGATTATGAAAATGATGATTATTATGAAAGGTACTTCTTGTATATATATTACATGATTACATGAAATGTAGAAAAAATTGCTTCTTATCTGAAGTTAAAATAAGATACCGCTCTGAATATCATTGCAGCTATACCACACCAAAGACATCAGTCGGTCACCGTGAGTTTCGGTCCAGCAAATTTTCTGCCCAAGGGGCTAAAACTAAGAGCCAGAGTGCTCCGAAACAAGGTCTTAAGTTATTTCGGGTAATCTCAACATCCTCTATCTATATTACCATGTAACTATTATTCTTCATATCTCCACAAAAAAACAACTATTTTTCTTCATATGATCTGCTTCTTACAAGACAGTTTGTTTATAGAATAATGATCATTGGGAGAAGCATGACTACACTCGCAAAATCTTTGTTGGGGGGCTCCCACCTTCTGTAGACAATGGTATCGCTTCAGAAATCCTGAACTACTTGTGTTGAACACAGAAATATGGATGTACTTTTAACAACTTCTTCTGGTGTTTCTTCCCGACAGCATACCTTAGCAAATTCTTCGCTGCTGAATTCGGACCTGTGGAGGAAGCAATAGTCATTACGCTAAAGACAGACAACCATATACAGTCCCGAGGCTTTGGCTTTGTAAAATTTCAGAGAGAGAAGGATATGATGAGAGCAAAGGAAGCTCATCATGTCTATATTCTTGGGAGGAGAGTGGAGATAAAGGACGCTGTTGCTAGACCGTTCTTGCCTGAACTCCAAAGAGGGACTTCTTTAGAGCACAGTGTACGTGGGTCCTCAAGAGTGAGCTATAGTGAGATGGAGGATGAAGCAGCTGATGAGCAATATTACCTTGGGAAGCGGCAGCCATTGCCAGAGAAGTGCCTCCCATCTTGGTTCTTCATATTCAGGAAGTGGTTGCCAGGATTTCTTGTGGAAGCAGCTGAACGATATAGAGAGAGGTACCCATTAAGCTCTGTGAAGACTGATTTCAGATCAATTTGCAGAATGGACCTGGATCATGCAGCTCTAGGCTACCCTAAGCTAAGTGATTTCATTCGCTCCCTCCCTGGTATCTGCAGGATGTGTGTAGTCCCTGTAGGAAAAGGTCCTGCAACACACATGGTCCTTCTGCCACCACTCTCACGACCAAAGTATGTACCCTTGCTAGAGCCTTACTCCTTTCATCATGATGAGCTCCCGGAATCAGTTTCAGATCATGAGTCACCAAGATCACCACTTTCCGCCAATATCACTGATGACGCTCCTCATAACACTGACGGACACCTGTCCAGTGAGAGTAATGTTCAGAGCCAGCATGATGATGAGTGCAGCAGAAGCAACGCTGAAAGCCCGCGGGATAGTGATTTCAGCTCCAATGGTAGCTTACTTGATGAGATTACTGTCAGTACAACGAAGCTTGACTTGATCGAGTTTCCTACAAGAAAGCCTGCTTTGATTGTTTCTGGACCAGGTCCACAAAGAAATGAACCAGAACCTTTAAGGAAGCCTGGTTTGGTTGAGTCTGGACCTCTTCCTCGAAGAATTGAAACAAGAGCATCAAGGAAGCCTGATCTAGTCGAGTCTGTTCCGGCAAGGAAGCTGGACTTGATTGAGTCTGGACCTCCTAGGAAGCTTGACCTGGTTGAGCCTGGACCTGCAAGGAAGCTTGACTTGGTTGAGTCCAGAACTCCTAGGAATCCTGATTTGGTTGAGCCTGGACCTGCAGTGAAGCTTGATTTGACTGAATCCAGACCTACAACATGCTTTGTTGATCACCCAGTTGAAAGGGAAGCAGTAACTCCAAGCAACCGGGAGACTGAAATGAAATTCTCCTTCTTCCACTCACAGTGGGACATGTACCTAGTAAGTGCACCATTCTTGCTCGCACCGTTAGTTAAGCTCAGTATCATGTGTAACTAATACAGTTCTCCCCCTGCAGACTCCACATCCCAAGAGTGATTACTGCATCATATGTCGCTCTTGTGAAGCCGCGATGGAGCTTGTCCCGTGCCTTCATAAGATATGTGTTGCCTGCATGATGAGGTGCAATGTCATGGCATGCATGACCTGCGGCACTGCTGTAAGTGGAGTCAAGTCTTCCCCGTCGCTGGACACAAAATGCCGACAGGTGGTAACATATATTCTCGACACAGTTGAAATTTCCTCTCATGCTGTTTTCCGCTATTGTCTGAATTCACTGTCTGATTAATTGCTGAACATGCAGGGAGTTATGGAGAGCGCCTCGGATCAAAAGTGCCAGTTGATGGTTGTCTGCAGTGGAGCCGATGCAATTGTGAAATGCTCTCCCTGTATGCACACCATTGCTTGCCGAGGCTGCCTCCTGGCTTCAGTGACATTACTCAAGAACTGCACAGTCTGCGAAGGCGTGATCGAGCACTTCAAGTTTGGTTCACAAGGCTCAGCTCCTTAATAGAGTCGTGATAATGAGGACCAATCTAATACATAGAATAAGGCAGGCAATCCCACAATCTGAAGGAGAGATCGATCCCATCTCCTTCGATTTTCCTAGCTTGTGGGATGATGTGCCTAATAGGCCATGTTAAGAGGAGCGCTATTTTTTTCGCTCCCTGCTGTTTTTGCTTAGAACTGCCTTGTCATAGATGCTTGATAGTCCTGATTCTGTAAGCTTTGTGCTGGGGGTTGTGTCCTCTTTTATTTTGCAAAGCTTAGAGGATCTGGAGTATGCCAAGCCTCCTTTTATTATCTGTTATCACACTATTTACGTTGAACCTTTGTAAGTACTACATGAGTAAAATGGATCCTTTTCAGTTTTATCTGTTGACGGGCTTTTCTGGAGTTTTATGAATTGTTGCTTTCATAGATTTGCAGTTGAATGGTATTCTTGGTGTTTGCCTCTCTTTGCTCTAGTTATCTTTCCTCAGATGATATGTTTGTATGTTGCCTTTGCAGAGTATATGTAGCAAGCATAAATTTTGCAAGTAAATTTATCTTTGCTTGCCAGTCTTATTATTTGCAGTAGAACAATCTATGTGTGCAGTAATATGTACTACTATCTCCGTTCCATAATTCTTGTCATGATTTTAGTTCAAATTTCCATGACAAGGATTATGGAGCCGAAGGAGTATTTGGCAGGGAAACTTATACTGTGAGGATGATTTGATCTGCAGACTATCCTGTCATACTAGCTTCTGTCACTTTCTTTGAGCAGTAGGTCGTGGATTGCAGATCGGCCATCAAATACAAATCTTATCTCCCTAAGTTTGTAAGGAGTAGATCTTTGATCATATACTAAGAAGTACAGTACTGGATTTCTCACCGTACGGCAAACACGCGGCGGTGCCGTCCTGCGCAGCAGCAACCGTCCGATGGTCTGGTCTCTGGTGGGAGGAGACGGCGGCGGCGAGTGTCTTGAGCCCTCGACCACCGGGCTCTTGTATCTCCGGCCCTTCCTCCACTCTGTCCACTCCGGCGCCGGAGCCGCGTGCTCGTCCCTGCAGAGGATCCGCGGATCCGGCGTCGGAGGAGGTGGCTCAGCCACTGGATTTCGACCAGCCGTTAGAGTGGGACTCGGCACCACATTTGACATCGGCGATCGATTGCCACCACCGTCAAATCCGGCCGCGTCCGCTGCTGTGGCCCTCCCTCCCAATCCCCTCTCATACGGTCCCGGCATTCTTTACTCTCGAACCTTCATCGGCGATCGATTGCCATCTCAACCTTCATCGCCAACTCCGTCTATTCTCTCTACTCTCGAACTACCGTCTCTACTCCGTCAGGATATGAATCATGATTAACCTGTTGGTTAGGAAAACTGAATGGAACTTGCGATTGAGTTAGATAGCAAATCATTTGTTTCGAATTTGTCTTGGAACTTGAGAAACGGAAAAGGGAAAAACAATCATGAATAGCCAGTTCACCAGTGTTTCTTTTTTGTTTTTGTTTTGCTCCGGTTTTGCTCCTATTTTATGTTTTCAGGTTTCTATTGGTTCTTCCATGTTCTTAGTTTCTTCGGATTTTATGTTAGTTTTTTGTGGGGTTTCTGTTTTATTTTTCTTCCTGTTTTATTTGGATTTTATCTTTATATTTTCATGTTATTCTTCATTATTTAATCTTTGCTTTAGTTTTTTTCCTTCTCTATCCCCTTTTCTCTCCTCTTCTTCTTATGTAAACGCTATGTCCTTGGAAAAAAATCATGTTCTTTTATATTATTCATAGTCTAACAAAATGGATTTTGAAGAAAAAATCACGTGTTTGGAAAAATGTTTCACGGAGGTTAAAATAAAAGTTTAGGGGTTAAAGAAAATTTACCAAGGGCTTGTACATATTTTCATGATGATGCCAAAAAAATCATGTTTTTCAAAACAGTACATTTATATATTCAAAACAATGTTCAGGTTCCAAATTTATTCATGATTCAATTTATTTCAAGTTTTTGAAAGCAAAGTTGAAAGAAAAGCGAAAAACATGATATGAAAGTAAATAGTATATTTTTTAAAACAACTTTGTTACCTAGCGTACTGGTAACTCATACGACATAGCTATCAAGGTAAAATATAGTGTGCTATTATTAAAAAAAACGTATCTCTTAAAGTCAAATCCAATATAGCGACACTGTATGGTGCTATTGTCGATGATTGTCCACACATTTTATTTTAGGGGACATTGCTATTTTTACCATTGTTGGACCCTACTCTAAAGCGCACGCGCGCTTTCACGATTCAGAGCGCACGCGACTAAAATGGAAAAGATTTCCTCACCGTATGCAGTCTGGTGTAAGAGCACACAATAGTTTAAATTTTGAAAAACAAATAACTTTCAAGCCAAGCGTCCTAATTAAAATCGGTTTTGACCGTAGTGTTTCTCGCGACCAGATCTACAATACTAGATCTCACATGGACATATTCTGACGATTATTTTACAAAAAACAACTTTATGTCATTATAAAGCAAGTTCATGATAAAAAACATGTTTTTTTATATAGAAGTTGCTTTTAGAAAATATTCATCGGAGTATATAAGTATGATATGTTGTTTTGAATGTCTCATGCCAATGAGCATGATAGTCTCTCATAAACCAACAAGTTGACCATTTCTTGGATTTGAAAACATATCCCCACTCATCCTCACATTATTTATTGTGTATAAAAGAAATGGCAAACTTATAATTCGAACTTTGTTCTTGTTAGTAAAAGAGAAAATTTTATGCTAGAAAAATGTGTTTCAACCAATAAATTGCTTTTTATGAACAAAAACAACATGGAGTAGAAATAAGATTTTCTCGTTTAAAAGCAAGTTTACAATGCAAAATTGCTTTTCGTGCTTGTGTATACTACACAGCTGTTTTTGTGATAGAAAAACAAGTTTATGTTTCAAAAGTTGACTTTGTAAAATATTTTAAAACCCTATTGTTACCAGAAAATAACTTCTGGTCAAAATTTGCTTTTGTAGAACGAATCGACGAGTTGAAACAAAATTGTATTAATATTTTAAAATTTTATAGTACGAACTTTTTATGTCATAGAAGTTGTTTGAAAAATTAGAAAATGTGATAGTACTATGCATATGATAGACAAAATTGCAGTTATGGACGAACAAGTTTATAATACAAAAGATTCTTTTGTGTTATAGTATACTACATAACTATTTCTGTGATAGAAAAGACAATTTCGAAATTGATTTCGTAAAAGAAAATTTGGAAAATAATTGTTATCATGAAAGAACATCTTATGGTCAGAAATTGTATCACAAAAGGCAAATATACGAGGAGAGTGTGCTTTTTGCTAAAAAAAAGCAAGTCTATAATATAAAATTGCTTTTAAAAAATAATGGTCAGAACATGCTCATATGAGATCTACTTTTGAAAATATCGTTGCGAGTAACATGATGATGAAAACGGATCTTAATTTGGACGTTCGATTTAAAAGTTATAGACTTTTAAAAATTCAAAACTATTTTGCGTGCCGCGCGAGGTAGAAGCGCACGCGTTTTGCGATTCCCCTTGTTTTAATTCGTCAGTTTTTTTAAAGATCTATATATTCGTGAGCTAATTCATTGCTCGGGTTAATGGGCCGGTCCAAAACATGGGCGCTTTTCTGTGCCGCAATGGGCGGTGCATAGGAGCGCCCCTCTTCGGTCTTCGCCATCCAGCCCAGGCCCAGCTGCCGCCGTCTCTTCTTTCTTCTCCCCCAATCCATCCAACTCCCCAAACCGAAACAACAAGAAGAAAGAGAAGCAGAAGAACACAGGAAGCTCGCTCCCCATCCTCGTCGTCGTTTCCCACTCGATCACGATCCGACATCAGGTACGGCCCCGGCCACAGATCCGCCGCCTCCCCGCCGCCACTTGATCCCATTCCCTGCGCCGCGCGATTTCTCCCATCCTTTTCCTCGCCGCTCTATAGTAGATCAGGGGAGTGTGGGACAGAGGTCGGGGGAGCTTGCATAGGGGGTGCGGGTTTGTTTGACGCGATCTGAAATATTCGTTTTTCTGTCTGCAGGATGGCCGGATCGGTGGAACTCCCCGCCAAGGGCGGCTTCAGCTTCGACCTGTGCCGCAGGAACGCCATGCTCGAGAAGAGCGGCCTCAAGATGCCCGGGTTCAGGAAGACCGGGACTACCATCGTCGGGCTCGTGTTTCAGGTCTGGTGGAGCTCCTCTTCGATATCCTGTTACTACTGACTCCTAGTAGTGTTCTGTGCGCGCTGATTCTGTTGGTGTGCTAGTTCGGTGGGTGCAAATCAGGTCACCAGTTATGTATGTCATGTCTTCACCCCTGGCTCCACTTAGTTAGGGCACTCAGACCTTCATCGATGTGATGAAGTGCATTGTCGTTCTTTCTTTGATAATTCGCTCTAATATTTCGAAAATCATCATCATAACTATGACTATACTGATTGTTTCAATTCACAGCTTGACATCGTCAAGTTCAAAGCGAATGGCATGTGAACAACAAAATTCTGTTGTAATGCTGTGCGTTGTTACGAAACATCTCATGCATGGATTATTCTTAACATAATTTATAGTACTATATTGCACAGCAGATGCATATGCTAAGTCTGTAGCCCGTCCTAAATTTTTATATTGGCAGCACCGTGTCACACAACATAACCCCGACAACTTTGAACATGGCAACACCTGGAGTAGCCTAGACATTAGATTTCCATAGTTACAGTTTGACATATATTGACAGCTTTTAGAAGCAATAGCAAACTCAGTTTCTTTTTAGACAAAGCTGTCTTCTAAATCTTAAGGCGTCACACTACAGAAATAAGAAATATATGAGTAGGACCAATCTGGTATTTATTCTAGTACAAGGAACTAAGAGTAAGCTCAGTAAAAGAAACATTGTTTCTGCACAAAACATTTGCATAAAAAATCTTACAAGCTATAACCAAGCTTGGCTATAACTTAATTGAGCCAAGTTTGCATAAGCATTGGCACCACCCTTTGGGACCTCAGAGATCTGAACTGTTATAGCTACTGACGAGGATGAGAATATATGTGTGGACAATGTATGCTGCAATTTAGACTCTGGGAGGAGTTTAGTTTGATTACCTATTAACCTTGTGTTGTAGCACATACTTATATTTAGCTATCCGTGGATTGTTAGTATGTGTCTTACATAATTCTGATTACATTCTAACAAAAATAATGGAGTATGTTTGTTGGTAAGAAGACAATCGTATAATTGGTTGTGTGACACTACGTGTTCTGACCCTCACAGTACTGCTTAGTAACTTTTTTTTGATAATGGATGGAGCTTGTGCAATATGGTTTGAAACTGACATCCTTTTTGTGGTTATCTGTTGTCATGAAGAGTTACCTGATTACGAACTATGTTTCATATCTAGGATGGTGTGGTTCTTGGGGCAGACACAAGAGCAACCGAGGGTCCTATAGTTGCTGATAAGAACTGCGAGAAAATTCATTTCATGGCACCGAACATATACTGCTGTGGTGCTGGAACTGCTGCTGACACGGAGGCGGTGACAGGTAAGAAGTTATTGACTGAAAGAAACCAAACTAATCCTCGTTTGTTTCCTTGTATTAGTTTGTGCATCTATCACACAAACATCATAACATGTGCTCTTACTCCAGATATGGTCAGCTCCCAGCTACAACTTCACCGTTATGCTACTGGTCGCGAGTCAAGAGTCGTGACCGCCCTTACATTACTGAAGACACACCTGTTTAACTACCAAGGTCATGTCAGCGCTGCTCTGGTTCTTGGTGGAGTAGATGTAACTGGACCACATCTTCACACTGTAAGTAACTATGAGTACACTTGTTTAATGATCTTCTGGAAATGAAATTCTAGCTAATTTATGAAGTTTTGCATCCCCAGGTTTATCCACATGGCTCCACAGATACTCTTCCTTTTGCCACGATGGGTTCTGGATCCCTTGCTGCAATGTCTGTGTTTGAATCAAAGTACAAAGAAGGTCTCACTGTAAGTGAAAAATGCAATGGTTCTCACACTTGATTATGGTGATAATATGAGTATTGTCATGCGAGCTGTCTTAAGTAGCATTTGATGATCAAAGTCTTTGTGTTTAATTTCAAAAATATTAGAAATGTTGTATTAAAGAATTCCTTTATCCTCTAGAGGGAGGAGGGAATACAGCTTGTAGCTGAGGCAATCTGTGCTGGCATCTTCAATGACTTGGGGAGTGGCAGCAATGTTGATGTTTGTGTAATAACCAAGGTATGTTAGTTCTGTTTCCATAGATGACAAACACTTGATGAAATCTTCACTTGCCAGCCAATGACTTTCCAACTATTTTCATGCCATTTTAATCTTCTAGTGCTCCTCGTCGAAAGTCTTTGTTACACATGGCTAGGATTCTTAGTCTTGTTCGGTCGGTGGGAGGACTGGGTGCACACTCCTACCACCCATGTCCTTGAGTCTTGTTCAACTCGAATTTGGGTGCATATTTCTTCTATTTAGAAAAATTACCTAGTTGTCCTAGGTAATATCGTTTTTTCTTTGTTGCACATGGCCCACTATATCTCTAGTAAATCAAATATTCAACTTAATTATCTATGCCAGTGCAGTATGCCTTTCACCATGTGGGGCAAATTATAAGATCAATATGTGTAACATTAAACAGGTGTTACACAGTTGCATTTGGTTATCTAGGTGCTCACATTAAAAAAAAAATCCCTTTGACCGACCAAGTTTCTTGTTCACAATACCAGGGCAAAACAGAGTACTTGAGAAACCACCAGGAACCAAATCCAAGGACCTACGCTAGCTCCAAGGGTTTCAGCTTCACCAAAGGGCATACGGGTAAGTGTTTAGTGATGTTATATGCAACATAGCGGTGCTCGACTGATACCAAGTTAAATAACATTCCCACGTGTCGTTTGCAGAGGTATTGTCCACGAAGATCACACAGCTGAATCTGAGGCATGAGGTCGCCGAGGGTGATGCCATGGAGGAGTGATCTTTACATTCAGATCAGCAGTCATATTCTGAATTTGTGCGATTGCTCAGCAGATATGCTGGAACAAAAAAGAATGGATGTATTTTGTTGTACTTGCTGAACTTAGTGGAGATTTACTAGTGTCAAAGATGTCTCTACGTTCACGGATACTTCTTGATGCACATGTGTTTGTGATGGTACTGTTTGTGCTACGCCAGTTCTTCATCAATAGGTGTCATGTGTTTATTGGCCGTCATATGAACGTAGACTCATACTCCGTATTGCCTATTGAACTGTGGCAGTCAAACCACAAACCATATCCTTGAAAAATAGAGATCCTCACTAGGTTCTTGGATTGACACGTCAAATTGGTAGTCACTAGGGTCCCATCTAATCTGCTCTAGTTAATTTCTCAAGAACGCGAGGACTAGGTCCGTTCTTCTCTTTCTGCCCGACATAGCCGCTGAACCAGCTGCGCGCACGCCGTTGGCTGCACGCCTGCACCGCTCCGTCCATGCCGTCCGCCGCCGCACCCAAGACAGCCTCCGGCCAGGGCCGTCGGCGATTTGGCAGGAGCCGCCGAACAGACTTAACGACTCTCATCAAATCCCCCCCCCCCCCCGTTTCTTGAGAACGATACGGTAGCAGAACAAACTTAACGACTCTCAGCTACCAGCGGAAGTAAGCAGAACAAACTTAACTACTCTCAACTACCAGCGGAATGAAATGAATGCCTTTAACCAGGTCCCCTGCCATTCTTATATAAGATCACCGCCGCCCATACCAGCTCTTCCATAGGCCGGGCAGCTTGCATTGCATTGCGCGTAGAACCCAAGGATCGAGCTTCATTTTCTCTACTCCACACCACACACAACCACTCCAGTGACCAGTAGTCAAAGAACGAGGATGGTGAACTTGGTGGAGGCGCAGAAGCCGCTACTGCACTTCCTGGTCAGGCTGGCCGGGCTCCGGCAGCACACGGTGGACGTGGACGGCGCCGGGACGGTGCTCACCTTCTGGGTGCCCAAGGACAAGGTCCCCAAGGACAAGTCCACCGTGCGTGAGATCACGCCCGAAGCTGCTGCTGCTGCTGCAGTGGAGACGACGAAAGAAGCCAAGAAGAAAGAGAGGCCGGCGGTGGTGCTCGTGCACGGCTTCGCGGCCGAGGGCATCGTCACGTGGCAGTTCCAGGCGGGCTCGCTGGCGAAGCACTACGACGTGTACATCCCGGACCTGCTCTTCTTCGGCGGGTCCACGTCGCCGTCGACGGACAGGTCCCCGGCGTTCCAGGCGGAGTGCCTGGCGGCGGCGCTCGGGAAGCTGGGCGTGGAGCGGTGCACGGTGGTGGGGTTCAGCTACGGCGGGATGGTGGCCTTCAAGATGGCCGAGGCGCACCCGGAGCTGGTCCGCTCGCTCGTCGTGTCCGGCTCCGTCGTCGCCATGACCGACTCCATCAGCGAGACCACCCTGGAGAGGATCGGCGTCAAGTCGTCGGCAGAGCTGCTGCTGCCGGACTCCGTCAAGGGGCTCAAGGCGCTGCTCTCCATCGCTACGCACAGGAACCTCTGGTTCCCGGAGCGCCTTCACAGGGACTACCTCCAGGTCCGTATATACTATCTTCTGCCAATAGAGCTTCACTGATGTGCATGGTCTGATGATCCATCTGTTCCGCATGCATGCTTTGCTGCAGGTGATGTTTACCAACCGCAAGGAAAGAGCAGAGCTGCTGGAAGGTTTGGTGGTCAGCAACAAAGATGCCACCGTGCCCGTCCTGCCACAGGTACGTTTATTTGTTCATTACGAGTTAGCTCAAGAAATCGGAGTTTGATGATTTTCATACAAAAAAGAAAAATTAGTTCAACAACCTTTTCTACTAAGAGAGAAACATTGGCTTTGTACTCCCGATTGGTTGCACTGCAGCATATCCAAACTCTGAGATATGTCTGTACTATAGTAGACTAGTAGTATACAATTGACTGCTCAGGAGTACCCAACCATTGATCGGCATTCTCCTTTGAGAGCAGTGGTCATGAATGGCGGCGATATGTTGAAGGCTTTCAATGCTCTCATCCGATCCGATCAGATCGCCCCTTCTCCTTTCACAGTAACGGGAACCAGCACGTCATTTAAAAAATCGGTTACCAGATATGTTTGCACCAAATCCGTCCGTGAAGAATATATAAGCAGCAAAGTTGCAATTCCCGTGATTACTATTGCTAGAGCACGAAATAAATACCCAAAGTTGCTGATGAAATACAGTCTAGCTTGGCTGTATACGCACAGCGTTTCAAGTCTTGCTTTGATTATGCTCACAAGTTTTCTCATGGGATGGAGCTCCTGCCATCCTTTTGGAATGAAGCACATCGATCATAAATCGAGCAGATGCAGGTGCTCCACCCACATGCATGCGTGATGCATCTATCTCTGACGAGCGTTTCTTTTTTTGCACTTGTACAGAAAATACTTCTGCTCTGGGGAGAGAACGACAACATCTTCAACATAGAGCTCGCCAAGACCATGAAAGAGTAAGCTATATATGCTCTTCAAACTCATGCTTTCACTCACAACCATGCAAAGCGTAACCTGAAGCTACCATAGCAGATGAAGCTTTTTTTTTCTGGAAAAATGAGGCAAAGCACTTTTTCTGTACTAACAAATGGGTTTTCTGATATGCGCTACAGGCAGCTCGGGGAGAAGACGATGCTACAGAGCATCGACAAGGCCGGGCATCTCGTGCACCTGGAGAGGCCATGCGTGTACAACCAGCACCTCAAGGAGTTCCTGGCCTACGTCAGTGCAGAAGCTCCAAAGGAGTGAAGATCGACCTATCCGGACAGTGCTTAATTTGTTCAGAAAGTACTGCATTCCCATTTGTTGCAGTTTGATTGTTTGGCCGTGAACAAAATTTGTGAGTCTGATGTAACACCATCGAGTCACCACCGCCGTATTTTTTAAACTTATTTTTGAAACAAAGGCAAAAGCTTTGCCTTTTCTATTAATTAAGAAGAAATTTTCAGTTTATTAGCGGGAGAAACCGGGCGAAAACCATACAAACAGGGTTAAGAACCACAAACAAACAATCACAACCAACGGAAACCACAAACGAAACACCAACGCCACACAACACACAAGCACAACCGCCGACGAAGGGGAGAGAAGCCATGCTTTTGGAGGAGCGGATGGCCGCCCAGACAACATAAGTAGAGTAGTATGCCACAAGAAGCTCGCGACGTCTGCAGCTACCGACATGTCAAAAACCGTCTCAAAGCCCGGGGCCGCCACCCCGGCATCCACCTAGCTGCAATGTGCCACATATCCCACTAAACACCACCCTCCGGGGCCGCCGCCCGGACATTCTCTGCTCGATATGAGCCGCAACACCTCACGACTCTGAAAAGCTGTAGCCCCAGCCACGCCGTAACAGTCCACACGCAGACCAAGACCGCCACGCCAATCCCACCCCGACGTACAAGCAGACAAGCTGCAAAGGCTACCCCTGCCGAGCCGACACCCCCGCCACGCTGGAAGCACAAGGATGCCACTCACACCATGCCGAGCACAACTCCACCTCTTGGAGCCTTGCGTGACAAGATTTATGTACACCAACTTGGAATGCGTCTAGAAACATAACAGGGTTGTGGTCATTCGTAGACCTAGTTTATGAATGGAGAGTATCAAGAAAGAACCATTTGTGCTAGAACTAAATTGTAATTGAAGAAAAAATGACCAAACCTTGGAGCTAAATGAAATTATTATTATTTGAAACAAAGGAAAATCGCCTTTTCATTCATATAGCAGAAAAAAGTTGGCCGGCTTATATAAAAAATGGTGAAAAGGGTACAACACAACACACAACACGTCCGCATCAGGCGATCAAATCGCCCAAACGATTAAAGACGACAAAAAACATTTCAATGCGACACATCAGGGGAGATAAACCTGAGCCACCGATCCGAACCCTAGAGCCACCGATGACGAAGAGAGGATGAAACATACTAAACTTATCTATAATTTCTGATGTTCAATGATTATATTATATCATTACTATATATTTATATTAGATTATTTTATTATTTTGAGGCATTTTTATGAACTAACTTATTAACAAGATGTCTAAAACTAGTTCTTGTTTTCTGCTATATTTTTATTTCAAAAATCTTCCTCAGAAATATTCTTAAATTTTTTTGGCAAAAAAACACGGATAAGGTCTACTTCGAAACAAAACACCACGCAAACGAGCAAGTCCAGGATAGCATGGTTTTAAATATGTGATACTCCTGTCACTCCCTCTACGGCATTAAGATTGCGAGGTGCTGGTTGACAATGCTCGATTCATTTTATTTCAAAAAAGGACAATGGTCGATTGATTGAATTCTGTAGTTCTGTACGTGTTGTAGGCTCACTTTGAATTTTGTGGGTTATATATACTTCGCTTTGTTTCTCAAAACTTGACCTGCTTCTTCGTGGCGAGCCATGGTTTCCTCGACAATTATCGTGTAACTTAATTTGTAATTACGAGTTTACGACCTAATCTGCTGATATATATGGATTCGCCCATACATTTCATGTCCTGTTTGTCTAGAGAAAACCAGAGCAAGAAAAAAGGGGTTCACTGCCTGTCAAAGTAGCCATACCACAGCCCCATGTCATCATCCCAGAGAGGCAGCCCTTGTTTGATCCTCCTCACCCTCTCGATCACGCCGTCGACGGCAACATCCACGGCGTCCCTCAACCGGTGTCCCGCCGTGGCCCTCGGGTCCCTGTACACGATGCTGGGGATCATCGTGATCAGCTGCTCCCTCATGGCCGCCACCTCCCTCGCGCTGATCCGCGCGAGCACGTCCTCCACCCTCACCGTGCCGTTCCGCACGCCGTCCTCCGACACGAACACCGAGTACTTGCGGTGGTCCGCCGGCAGGTGCCACCGGTACTGCACGTACGCCGACCCGGGGTGGAAGAACACCGGCACGCAGCCGGCGAGCATGGCGTCGAACGCCGACTTCCGCGTGTACGAGTCCCCTTGCGGCTGCAGGCAGAAGGTGGCGCTCTTGAACAGCTTCATGACGTGGCCAGGCGCGTTGCAATCGTTGCGCCAGCCGCGGGCGCCGCACTGGATGAGCCCGCACCGCCGAGATTGGGCGCACTGCTCGATGATCGCGTCGCGGACGACGCCGTTGCCGTCGATGTTCTTGTCGCTGCCGTGCCCCCGCGTGCCGCCGGCGAACGCGAGGAGCCACGGCCGCCGCGCGCGCCGCACGGTTCGCTGCCACGAGGCCACCTCGGCGGCGCGGGACGGATGGAAGTAGGTCGGGTACGGCACGCCGACGTCGTTGCCGTGCCACGGGCTCGACTCGATGGAGAGCGTCGTCATGTTCCTGGCCTCCGGGAGGAGGAGCAGCCGGCTGCCCCACTCGCGGCCGTCCTGACGCCGGAAATCCCACGTGATGCGGCCGCCTACGAGGAAGTGGTCCCGCCCGCCGTGCGCCGCCCACGCCGGTGACGACCGGAGCCACGCGACGAGGTCCTCGGCGAGGGCGTCGCGGAGGGCGTTGCTGAACCCCCACAGGTAGCGTCCGACGTCGAGCCCGGCGTAGTAGGGCACGTACACGGCGGCGGCGCGGGAGGCGTCGGTGGTGAGGCAGTCGTACCGCCGCATCCGGTTGTGGAAGATGACCTCCAGGGTGAACTGGTTGGTGTCGTACCAGCCGGTGGACGGGAGCACGCCGCCGGTGCGCGTCAGCCGCGGGCCCATGCCGCCGTTCTGAAGGTGCTTGCACATGTCCGTCCAATCGCACAGGGACCGGCAATCACGGATCAGGTCGGCGTTGAACCGGCTAGGTAGATCAGTGATGTAGATGTAGCGGCCAGCGCACCGGTCGCTCGCAGCCGCCGGCGGAGGTGGCGACTGCGTTTCTATCCTGGCTTGACGTGACGGTGGCGGCGACGCGTTAATGATGGTCTCTCGACGACCCTCCTGCGACGGCGGCGGTTGCCATCCGGACGTGTAAATGATCTCTCGACGCTCCGGAAGCGCCGGCTCCGGCGTCGTCAACGAAATCCTCGGCTGGAAACTCTCCCGCAGGACGGCCGTCGGAGACGGGAAGAAGAAGAGCATCCACAGGGCGCAGCAGCACGCCGGAAAGACCAGCGGCAGGAGGTACCTGCCGGCCGTCGACCCATGCAAATTCACCATGGCGGACAGATCAATGCGCCGGCCGGCAGAAGGAATTTAATCCGCCAGCGCGTGATCGATCGGTGTGATCCGGGTGTCATCACGCTGCCCTATCATCAACAGCTCGATCGGCGTCGAATTAAACGCGATTTGATGCCGGGAGATTCCAAAAATTGGGATACGCATGCGTGAATCAGGGGTTTCTTTCCTTCGGGTATGCAGCCATGCAGGCATACATATCTTGCTTGATTCATTTCCATTTGTTATTTACCTATTGTGGTTTGTCTCTCTTCTCTGTACTTGGCTACGTCATGCTCAACACATGAACTTTTTGTGCAAAAAAAAAACACACATCCTTTTGTTCGCTGGTAAAACGGACATATATTAAGATGAGAGGGTTACAAGCAGCTCCCCATCAATCTCCCGAGTAACAATATAGCAGGGCCGGATCCGAGATAAATATCAGTTCTTTGAGGTATTAGTACTCATCATACAACAACTTGTCAGGTGTGGGAGCAAAATCATCCAGCAACTTATGAAATGGGGTGGAGTTGCACAAAGAGCAAATTCATACAAATCAACTTAGAAGGCGACACGTGTCTACAACGGAGGATTTACGCGCGCACACGTCAATGTGGTCATTTTGCAAAACCCCCCAGAGTATGTGAATCGTCACACATACCTCTAGAGCAGAAATTTCCCAATCCCACTCGCAAAATCCCTAACCCTAACGACGGCGATTGAGGAAAAACTAATGCGTTGCTAGAGTTTGGTGGTCTCTGGCACACAGGAGGAAGACCAAGCACTCACTCACCAAGCAAGAAAGCTACTAGTACTGCCTCACACCGAAAATGCAAACCCACAACTAAGAGGACCCGCTCCTATTTCAAAAACCGTCGATCTTGCATCAAGATTCGTGTGGCATGGTTGACTACTATTTTGCAAAACAGCCCTCGCACTTTGCCAAAATTCATTTATCGATCCAGCTATAAAAGGCCACTAAGAGCAACGGAGGCTCTAATCATTCCCGATTACTGCTCTCCCCTGACCTCTCTCCCTCCCCATAACTCTTCCCACCTCCGGCCATGGAGCCGCCGGCGTCCTTCACTACCAAGCTGCCGCAGCCGTCCTCCACTTCCAAGCCGCCTTCGTCGTCCTCCTCCACCAAGTCGCCGCCGCCACCGGGCTCCATGTCCTCCACCAAGCCAAAATCTGCATCTTGATGTGGATTTGGATCTAGATCCGAGGCACTCAATCCTCCTCCAAATCCACCGATTCGTTCATTGATTTTGATTAATTTTTTTTTACTGATATCATCAATGTGTTTGGATCTGGGGTTTTTTTGTCACGATTTTTGGATCTTGGGATCTTGTTTATATAGGATATGAGCGGATCTTGTATCTGGATTTTGCCACAATTTTGTATCCGGATTTCTTGTCACGGTTAATGCATACATCCAAAATTTTCGTTGCTTCCATAATTCCTATTGTTTTCCTAAATGCACTACTTTCCGGTTAATGCAAAAAAAAGAAGGAAACACTTCGTTCCGATGCAAAGAAAAGAGGGAAAAGAATTTCCGTATCTTGCACGACTTCTTCCTTCGTTCTGGCTCACTGACCAGCATACCGGGAAAACCTTCCTTATATGAGCTCGGATTTGATTCGAATATGTAGACTGGATTTGATTCGAATATCTTGTTTGATATTGTATCCAAGGCACCAATCAAAAATATTGTATCATATTTGATTCGAATATCTTGTTAATGCGTTGATAAAATAATGCTCATGTTAATGTATTATCCAAAAACAAATTATTGATTTATATCCGAAACCATAAATCCAAAATTTCCTTGTTAATACATAATGACTTCCCTAATACATAAATTCAAAATTCCCTAATATATAAATTTCCTAATATGACTTTCCTAATACATAATTTCCTTGTTCATGTGATTTAAAAAACAAATGATGATAAATGTATGATTTGATTTGATGGATTCATAAAGTGATATTTTCAAAATTTAGGGTGTTGACTGCAAAATGTGTTGCACACATCTTGATGCAACATCAACGGTTTTTAAAATAGGAGCGGGTCCTCCTAGTTGTGGATTTTCCGCGTCCTGCCTCACACCACACCATCGGTACTGCCTGTGGACCCCCTTGTCATGATTTGTTTTGAACTACAGTGAGTACTGAGGGATTAATGGTGTGAACTACCGTGAGTAGATGGCATGTTTGTTGGTTGGTACTCTCTCTGTTATGAATTAATTAACTCAGATTTAGTACAACTTGCACTAAATCTGAGTCAATTAATTCAGAACGGAGGGAGTATTTAAGAGAAACTAGAAAATCACCCTGCACATTCCAGCGGAATTATGTCCTATGTAATACAAGTAATAAGGAATTTTTAGAAACCTCTAGAGAAAAACTGCATGTTTGTAAGAAAAACTGTGACCAAAAATCAGAATTACCATGCTTATCAGAAAAAAAGAGAGAGAGGATAAAACTGCATAAACGAGGGAACCGCGTTGTCCACCCACGTCATTTGAGCCATCAGGGTAAATAAAACAATAAGCATAGAGCTCTTGCAATTCAATAGAATTACACATGTGCATCCACATGTCTATAAAATGATTTTATTGTAGCAAATGCATGTTTACTTAAGTTTTCAGAAAATTCTCCATTTTGACATTTCGACTAATAATTTTGCATATATTAAGTAGTTCACCATATGGTTACAAGAAAGCAGCAATATCAAATCGAACGCCCCAAAAGTTTAAATCGCGCCAGAGGCGCTAGAACGCGTTAGGCTAGCAGTTTTAAACGAGTAAAATGTATAGCCTATTCTGATTAGTACTGCAAGGCCATGTTGCCAATGTATTATAGTATATATCTCTCGGTGATGCAATAGAGAAACTGATTTGATCATTTGACAGTCATTAAGGCTAGGGGCGAACGTTGAAGCACAACAAACTATTGAGGCTACATCAGTAACTAACCACCAGTATGGAAACCAAAAACAAGAGGTCCATCATATTCATTACACAATATAACACAAGACCTGACATGGCAGTGATTGCAAATAAATCAAAGAAGCACTAGAGAAGTGGGGATCAAGCAATTGATCATCACTCTCCAGACACCAAACACAAAGATAAGTGACTCCAAGAAGGCGAACACGAGAACATAAAATAAGAAGCGTGAAATGAAGGTAGCCAGCACTAAAGCCATAACATAATCATGCATGTCAGAAGTCTGAAATCTAGTTGTGCCATGTTTATAGACCAGAGTTCTAATAAGATGCATGAAATGGTTGCTAAAAAATAAAATTGATCAAGGTTACAACACAGGATAGATGGCCTGCTACGATCACGACTTCCTTCCATGCTTGCTAGTGTTGACTAGACATCTCATTGACTTCCTTCCGTGCCTGCTACTGTTAGACATCTCCTGCCTGACTTCCTTCTGTCCTTCCAACCATCAGATCCTTCATTGGTTTGCCTTTTACTGTGCGAGAAACAAAATCAAGAACGAAAAGCATGAGCTCAACGTGGAAAAGAGTGGCGACGTGGAAACTCGATTTCTCAAGGAAAAATCTGTTTTTATTTTAGATAATGTAAAAGAAGTACTCAAGTTTGAGTTCTAAATTAGGGGAGGCATACAGCATATACACTTGCGGAGATGCATAAAAAACGAACATCAAAAGTACTTGCAAAAAACTTGCAGAGATGGTAACAAAAAGATGAACATCGAAACAGACGAACATCAAAAAGTACTCAACAAGGTATAATCTATGGAAACAAAAAAGACGAACATCGAAAAGTAATTCCAGCCTACACTTGCAGAGAAGCATCATGTTAGAGTTCTAAATTAGGGGAAAGTTCTGCAAATCTTAACCATAAAAACCACATAAAACCAACATTTTACTAGAAACCAACTTATTCTACATGTTACTTCATTTCTAAGATAAAATTTCACAAAAAGGACTCTACAAATTCCAGACGAGCAATTCCAAGTTAATTGTGTCAGTTGTGTTGCTTCAGCCACCTTGCAGTCATCATCCATTCATCCCCACCAGCAACACAAATAATTTCCAGCCCTTTAGTTTAGTCTTTTTATTTTGGTTCCGTACATCTTGTACTCTCTCTTCTAAAGCAATAAAATGCAGGCTAGGCTGCCTTTTAGTCTAAAAAAAAACAAAAATAATTTCCTACTTTTACTAGCAAGATAAATATTAAATGGTAGTCTTCTAGTCTTCCCTTAGGGTGGCTAAGCAGATTGTTTTAGATGAAATGTATTCTTGACCGGCATATCATTAGTTCACCAGAGCACAGTTGATGTCTAAACACAATATGCAGGAACCAGAGTAATAAGTAACAGCTTGATGTACTTAAATGATTAAAAATACTGCTTAAGCCAAGAGCAGTGACAGCCACAGGTGACTGTCACAAGCCCAAAACTGAATCACCATTCTGATGCTCCAATCAGGACTAACCCCATTACATGTTACCTCATGACATGCTCATATAGATGACACAACAGAATCAACAAGATGCATGTACTTTAAGTCTGTAACAAGTTCAGAATCAGCAACAGCATACCTGTATGTCACTTCGAATCGCTTGAGTTTCTTCACATTGTCGAAAATGCAGTCAACACACTCAATAAGAGTGGCCTTCCTCCCCTCCTTATGGTTCCAAAGATCAAAGACGCCACCTGTTCCATCAGTGTTGTACTCTTTCCTCTCCACCAATGCACTGATGACAGAATTGTAGGGGCCTTCTCCCCATGCCATCTTCAGTCCTTGCAGCTTATCATCATCAACATCTACGACCTCCTCCTAGTCATGCAAGCCGCATAAAATCTGTTAAGATGAAAGCACATGCTGCAAAGTACTATAGTGTCTTTATTAGATGAGTTACCTGACGATTGCCATCAACTATGACAGACTTGTATGGATTCCAGTTTGGGCTATTGAGTAGCTCCTGCCACAGGGTGTACAGTTCAGATGCCCTCGCACCAGAATGTTTGGGAGCCAGCTTTTCAGCACAAGCATCTTGGAATGGCTTCTCATTTAATTTTCCCATTTCCTTTATCCCAAGATACCGTCCACCTTCAATTTCACTGAACCCCTGGAATACCAATTTGGATATAACATCACACAATTAGCTCACATGACTTGAATTCACAATTTTCGTATGTATATGTGTAACATTTATGATTATGCTCACTGCGAGATCTAAAACGTATGCAGTATAGCAATTCAGGGATGTATGAGAAACCTTGATCAGCTTTTGTCTGAGCACCTCCAGCTCCAGGTCATCCCTGCTTGCATTCTGGCCAGCAATCGGGTTCTTCAGCAGCTGCGGATAGGACCTTTGTTTCTTAAGGCAAGATATGTCAGCATCATTGCCCGGTGATCCATGGAGCAGCACTGCCCGTTTATGTGATAATCTTGTTACCTGCTTATACAGCGAGTCTTCTATAATCAGACTACAGAGTACAGACCAACAAGAAAAAAATACTGAACACAAAGTTATTCTTTTTTTTTTGAGGTATATACAAAGTTATTCTGTTAAAGACAGAGAACAAGCTTAGAAAATCGGTATGCAAAGATTAACAGGAATGTATTTTCGGACTGGATAAGAAAGAACGTCCATGCGCTTTGAAATGTTCATTGCATTTACACCACTAGGTCCAAACACCAATGAATATTTAAGTTGGTCATCAGCTATGATAGTATACTAGCAAAAAGACTGAACACACCGAAAGTTTTATAGATATCCAGTTTATAGAGTATAATAGAGATCTATAAAAGGTGCAAGGTACTCATGTTGTATCATACAGCATAAAGAGCTAGGTTATAATCTCCAAATTATAAATAATTATCAACAAGTCTAGAGCTACTATAAAATATGGATGGCCGATCAGGTTGCAAGAAAAACAATATGAGACCTCCAAGCAAGCCATAAGCATTAGTTGTTATTACTCCCTCCGATCCAAATAAAGTGTCACCAGCTATATGTAAGAGGTGTACGTATTGATTTGTTTCCGCCCGATACTTGTATATGGATCAGAGGGAGTAGTTTGTACCATTCCGGGACGTGGAGACTCAAGTTGGGGGTGCATGGCTTCACTCTCCTGAAGCTTTTTCCTTAGAGCCTTCAGTTCTTTGCTCTGCTGAGCAAGTTGCTCTCTTGCTGTGGCAAGCTCCTCTTTTGCTGCCACATGTTCATATTTTTCTTCTTCAAGCGCCCCCTTCACCATTTCAAGTTCCTCCTCCATTGGCTCTATCAGCTCCTTGATCTCTGCCACAAAATGAGTCCAGCATCACAGGATCGTAAGAAACTACTATCGAATCAGAACTTGGAACTATATGAAAGATCACAGACCTTCATGATCCTGCTCAAGAATCTCCTTTTCTTCTATGACCTTATCAATAGTATTCAGAAATTCCTTGTTCTCTTCCAGGAGCTTCTTCTTTTCTGCTATGAGTGTGTCAGCCATACTCTTCATTTCCCCATACTCAACAATTGCATCCCTGTGGTAGTATATCTTTGACTCAAGCTTTGATTTCAAAGCATCAGCAATGGCACCCTCAACTCTGCTCTCTGCCATATAGCCTGCAGGTTCAATGGATAACAGAGTTTCACAAACATAGTCACCATACCAGGAGTAGTTTATACCTAGAGGTGCTTGTACGAGTCAAAATAGGTGACTCATTATGCACTATCGAGCAGAGTAACAGACATATACATATACATATAGAATGGAGAAGAAACATCTTTCATGAGAAAATAAGCATATAGTCACAACTTTCATTTGGACCATTCAGAATTTCATCAAGGCTAGATAAAGGTTTTCCCTTGGCATGTTCGCCACTATTCAGCTCATGCATTTCTGATTCACAAAACGAACGAAAAAGATACTCCCTCCGATCCATATTAGTGGGCACAACTTTGTCTAGATACGCATGTATCTAGTCTAAATACTTAACTAGATACATATGAATTTAGACAAAACTATGCCCACTAATATGGATCGGAGGGAGTACAAGTTCTATAGGATCGGCTATCTTTTTTGCAGGACTGACAAGTGTCGTCAAAGGGGAATCCCATCCCAGAAACAGAGCACTTCCCTCGAAGGGGAAGAGGCACTCGCTCATGCAATCCAAGAAAAGATGCGGAAAAAAACCTCACCTTTGCAAACGATTCCACCAGGATGCTGCTGCCTACAGTCCCGCCGGCCCGAACTCGAACTGATCTGCGAAGGAAACGGCCTTATGCGAGTCATGAGTTCAGTAGACTGAAGGGGTTAAGGGGGGCTTTAGGCAATAAGAACAAGCACTGAAATCAAAATCTAACAAACAGATAGGACGGGAATCGTCCAATAAAAAACCTTCGAAGCAAAGCAAGAGTTCATTCCCGAACAGCAGTCGCAAGATCCGAACTTAGTTCTTGCTGACGTGCACCCCAAAATCACAAATTTAGGTTTCCGAAAGAAGAAGAAACCACAAATTATTAAAGAACAAGTATTTGTTCCTAACCTCCGAAAAGAAACCGAATTGCGCGGGCGACGAACGGATTAAGGGGAAAATGATGTGTTTTTTTTTTCTTCGGGAGGAAAGAAGAACAGCAGAACTTTATCCCGAAAGAAGAAGAACGGGGCGTCACCCGACGGCAGAGGCTCCCTTCAACCCTAATACTAATCGAAATCCACAAAGAAAATCTACGGAGGCTAGAAACGAAACAAGAACACGGAGGCGGCAAACAAAAAACAGAGGAAGGGGGGAAATCAGTACCCTCTCCTTGCGAAGAGCTGGCAGGGAGCGAAGTGGCTCTGAGCGCGGGGGGAGTTTGGGGGTTTCCCTTCTTGGACAGGGGATGAAAAATAGGAACGAGAGGAAGGGGACTGGGCGGGCAATATGCTGCGAGCGCGCCGTTGGAATTGGGCTTGGGAAAGGTGGAGGGGAAAGCCCGCTGCGAAGCACGTGCCGGGATCTCTTCACTCGCTAGGCGACAAGGGCGATGACGGTCAAAGAAGCTTTCTTTTCACTGGGTTGTCTAATTTTTCTCAGTTTTTGTTTGTTTTTGCCAACTTTTTAACACATACAATCAGAACTGATGATAAATAAATAGTCAAATAGTCAACTACAAAGACAATAAATCAATGATATAGATGCAACGATACAGTTTTAATAAGTAGAATCATGGATGGTAAATAAATAAGCAATGAAAAAATAAAAGAAAAATGAGATAGATATAATAATATATTCCCCCGTTCTAAAATAAGTGTCTCAAGTTTGTCTAGAATTGGACGCATCTTGACATGTTTAGACAAATATTCAAGTAGGAGATGATGGAAGCATAACACAACAAAACTATTAAACCTCTAGATTGATTTAGGAAGGTTATCTTCTGCCACCACAAAGAAATCATTGCTCTACAACGGTTATGCATTCAACCAGACTACCATTTCCCATTGTGCGACCTATGATATGAACACATTGACTTACTGCCATTTGCCACTCACAAGTAACAAAACATAATAAATAAATGTATGCATACATATAAGTGAAATGTGATGAAAAAATGAAGAATACATGAATGAATTAGCAAACAAGTGGACAATGTTGCAGCCTAACGCAGGGTACGTACTCACGTAGTATTGATCAAAATAAAGTCACCATTTT
Source organism: Poa annua (assembly GCA_026929855.1). NCBI lineage: Eukaryota > Viridiplantae > Streptophyta > Magnoliopsida > Poales > Poaceae > Poa > Poa annua. Next base: position 9,640,330 of record CM049432.1, read on the forward strand.
ATTTTTTAAAAATAGTCAAAACAAATCATTTGTCATCGAAAAGGAAAATATGTCATGATATATTTTGGCATCAAAAAGGAAAATGTGCCATGATATCTTTTGACAATACTAACCATACATAATGAAAGATTTGTCTAACAACAGAAGATTCATGGGCCATCATGCATGGAACTTGACATACCACGTCAGCAAAAAAACAATCATTTTTCTTTTCTATGCACGAGGTATTCTTATTTCTAAATGGAATTAATTGAGCAAGACAGTATCATCTCTAATCAATATCTGAAACATATAGCTTGTCTTTTTAGCGATGATGGCTACAAGATCCTCAAGTTCTCATAAAGATACTTTTGAATTTTTCAACCAAAAGAGATCAGTGAATCTTGAAAGCCAAAAATATGCTCTCAAAACATACCAACTCTCATTCGAATAGTAGTCACAGTCTCATGGACTTGTTCCCTGAATCCCCGTAACATATGTAATGTTCTTGATGGCATAGTTGCCAAGCTTATAAGCCGATTGAAATTAGAGGATATAAATCACCATTCATGTCAAAGACAATTATATATACTCAGGCAACAACAACTAATTTATGGAATACATTTGTAAACACATGATTTTAGGTCACCATTAGGTCAATGCCAAGGAGGCTAGGACACCACTGAATTCATGCTACAGTTTTCAGGCTAAAAGAACAGTTTATAACGTTCTTACGAGTCCAGAAAACAAACAAATATTCTTGAGTACAAGCAACTGGTTTACAACAAGTCAAAAACGCAGATCACCAAATAGAACAGGAGATCAGGAAACAACTGATCTTTTATCATAGTCCCGATCAACACGAAGAGTTGGCAGACTTGGAGCTCCAACTCAATCAGCTATATCTAAACACTCAATATTGTTGTTAATAACAGAGTAAAAAGAACATAGTAAGTATGAAAAAAAAGGCAAAGATGAACTGATATGTTATCTTGTTCAAGTTGAGCAATGTGTATGCAACTGCACGACATGTTCATGTAGGTTCCACAAAAAATTCATGCAGTCCATGTATTTCGCAGCACTTTGTTCTCAAATTGCACCTCTCAAGTCAGTTGAGAACGCACGCTGACGGCTCATTGGCTCAAGTCATCAGGTTAATAAGGTTCGTGTTGGATTGGGACCCAACTATTCCAAAAACAGAAACAAAAACCGACTTGCCCCGTCCGGCCTCCATATAATATCAGGCCCGACGGCAACATCAAACCGATCCACCTCACCAAGCGATCTCTTCCGTGCCCGTCGACAGGTTGTCATGGAGGCGCAGCAGTCAGGCATGGCCGACTTCGCCGCCCGCCTCACCAAGCGTTTCACAGACGCCAATCGAAACCGCAACCTTGTCTTCTCGCCGCTCTCCATCTACGCCGTCCTCGCGCTTCTCGCTGCCGGTGCCGGCGGCGACACCTTGGAGGAGATCTTGCGTGTCCTCGGCGTGCGATCGCGCCGTGAGCTAGAGGACTCCGTGGGGCGTTTCCTTGACGGCCCACTTAGGGACACATCGGAGTCCGGTGGCCCAAGCGTGGCGTTTGCGTACGGCGTGTGGAGCGATCTTACGCGGCCGATGAAGCCCGCCTACCGTGCCGCCGCCGTCGGCACGTACAAGGCCGAGGCCGGCGTCGTCGACTTCCGCACCGACCCAGAGCAGGCAAAGCGGCAGATCGACGCCTGGGCCGCGGAGGCCACGAGGAACCTCATCACGTCGGCCGTTCCTCCGGGATCTCTAAAACCGGACACCGTGCTCGTGCTGGCCAACGCCATCTACTTCAGGGGGCAAGTGGGAGCTGCCGTTCTACGAGAGCTGGACCGAGAACAGGCCCTTCTACCGGCTCGACGGCACAGACGTCGACGTCCCATTCATGAAGAACGACGACAGGCACTACATCGCCGAGCACGACGGATTCAAGGTGCTCAAGCTAGGTTACAAGAGCTCACCGTCGAGCTGGACGTCCCATACAAGAGCCGGCTGGATCCACCACTGCATGTGCATCTTCCTTCCGGACGCGCTGGACGGCCTAGGCAACCTGCTGGACAAGGACACGTCGTCCCCGGGCTTCCTACGCGAGCACCTGCCGCAGAGCAAGGTCAATGTCGGCCTCCTCAGGGTGCCCAAGTTCGAGCTCTCCTTCGAGAGCAGCGTCACCGCCATCCTGAAAAATCTAGGGCTCCGACTACCTTTCTCTGAACTAGAGGCCGACCTCTCTGAGATGCTAGATGAGGACGATGATGGCTCTGGTACACCGTTCGGCGTCGTGCAGGACGTAATCCAGAAGGCTGTCATCGAGGTCAACGAGGAAGGAACCGAAGCTGCCGCTCTCACCATGCCATTTGGTCGTAAGAAAAGAGCTGCTCAAGTTGTTTGGACACCTCCTGTGGATTTCGTCGCCGACCACGCGTTCGCCTACTTCATCATCGAGGAGGAGTCGAATGCAGTCATCTTTGCGGGACATGTTGTCGACCCTAGGAATGGTGCCGGGGCGGTGATCCCGTCGCGGATGACCGAAGATCCAGATTGGGCCCACACCAACGCTGACATGGTTTCCCAAGACATAGCTCAATGGAGTATCTAACATGAACGCGGCAATTATTCCACAACTAGGAGGATCTCCACCTACCATGTACACCGTCCATTATATCAAGATTAGTGCAAAAAATGCAGTCAACACCCTAAACCTTAAACCTTTATCTTCATGACACCCCCTCATTACCAATCGTCATTTGTTTTAAAACGCATCAACGAGTAATTTTTCGATTACACATTGACATAATTTTTTGATTACACATTAACACAATTTTAGGATTTTTCCATGCATTATCATTTTCCCATGCTTTAGGATTTTTCAACGCACTAACATGGATTTGAGGATTATTTTTGGATCCTCGATGTATATTAGGATTTTTCAATGCATTAGGATTTTTCCATGCATTATGTTTCAATTAATTATGGTTTTTCCATGCATTAGGATTTTGCAATGCATTAGGTTTCCATGCATTAGGATTAGGGTATCCGGTGTGGCTTACAGCATATATGTATGGGGACCGACTTGAAATATTGACAATTGTTGGGCTGTTTTTGCAAAACAAACATGTGGGTCGTCGGATCTGAATGGACGTTGTAGACGGCAGGTGTGTGTCCTCCTAGTTCTTGGAATGAATTTTCGATCTAACATGCAGGAATGTGCCGCACCATGTTACCACCACACATCTGCCTCTACAAAAAAATGTCGTCTCATCGTGCACCGCTGCTCGCGCAGGGCAAAGAGGAGCCCCATGGTGACACTGCACATCTGTCCGCAAACGATAGCAGATCGTTGCGCAAGGGAAACAACAACACCTTGTTTCACTGTCACGCCTCGGTAGTGCGTGAGCTACATGATAAATCATTTTGCTATTTTAATATTTAAAAGGACAAATCCTTCATTAATTTAGGTCATTCTGACCGACGGTTTATAGAAGGGTAATTTCTACGAAACTCCTCCTTATGTAGGTAGTAGTCACAACAATAATACTCTTCTATCTAGGATTGGACGAGGTTTTAGGGAAGCAGACAATCATTACTCTTTCTGTTTCTAAATGTAAAATGCTTTAGCTTTTCTTCACCCTCATGTATCCAGACATGTTTTACTTTGTTTATAATTGTCCACGATGGTGGCATTGGCATCATCTGGTGAGAGAAATGCAAATTTTGACAAGACATATTTCTGATTTCCGTCATACGGAAATCTTGCAACTGAAGTTAGGAACAATTTTATTTGATTTGTACAGTACAAATTTGTCCATTAGTCTTGACATGAATACATGTACAATTTCTAGAGCCGGGTTAAGCAAAGAAGCATGCTTCCCCGATCATTATGTTGTCACGCAAGGCACACCAGACATGTGAGCAGTGGCGGAGCCACATGCTACCAGCCGGGTGCACAGGCACCCGGGTAGCTATTTTTTTAGCCTTGTAATCAGCAAAAAACAAGTGTGTGCACCCCTCTAATCGACTATTAGTGCACCCTGATGTGCTTAATCAGTGCATATTTTATGATAGTGCATCCTGATTGAGTTTGCTATAGCTCCGCCACTGCATGTGAGTACAGAACGATGCTAAATCCATCGGTTGATTAATATTCGGAACAGGACGGCCATCTGGACAAAATGTGACTGTATACCTCTGTTTGTAGGTGTATCTCTCGGTTGGTCGATTATGGCATAGAGCCAGAGAGTAGAGTTTTTCTGACCTCTTTCGACGCCATCTTGGATTAGAGCGTGGCCTACGTCGGACGGGTCGAGTTCATGTTCGATTAGTACTGGGACTCCCAAATCACAACGGACTATTCTACACAACCGACTTACCACGGCCTTCATATATATCAGGCCGGTGCCGGAGCCTCTGCCGATTGATCTCTGATATAGCTACTGTTATAGGTCATATTCATGGAGGCGCAGCAGTCCGGCATGGCCGATTTCGCGGCCCGCCTGACCAAGCGACTCGTGGATAGCATTTCCAGTGTGTTCATATGGATATGGGTGATGATTGAACTTTTACATGTAAAATTAACAGCATAGCATTTCCAGTGTTGTTATTTTGCCAATACTCTAAGATGATTGAACTTTGATCTAGCTGTCCTTTATCTTTTGTTTCTCGGCTTCTCCCGATACAAACCATGATATCAACGCAGATTGTAGGGTTGCATTTTCACTAAGTGAACACATAACAAAGTTGTTTTTAATCATAATAAGGTCTACTATAGTTTTTTGACTCGATAGATGAAACAACATTAACATTCGTTTGGAGCAACAGTACACAAAAATTTCTATTTTTATCCTAGAGTATTTATTTTATTTGTACTAGCATGATATTTTTATTGATTAACTTCTGAGACGTGCGTGGCACGTGCATGCTAACTAGCAATTAGATAACTAGACCTTTGAAAAAAAATGAAACTAATTTAGGTGGTATTTTGCTATGTTGCGACAACATGTTGGCAATATAAGTAAATGTTACTCCCCCTTTGGCCGAGTGCTTGAGATTTCAATATGTGTTTTTCGGGTTTAGTTTTGAAATGGTGCGCTTATATTATGTGATTGTTGTTTTCGTTTTGCAGGGACTATCACATGGGGTATAGTTGGTATTTTTCCTTTGCCAGTGTTTCCTTGAACTAAAAACTATAATTGCATCTTTACCGTTTAAGACAATTATTCATCGGAGCAACAACTTGCAGCTTCAGAGATGGTTTTTATATGTGTGCTTTGCGCTTTCTCTCATCTCTTTATTCTTAGATCTATTATGGTAGATAAAATGACTTTTTCCATCAGATAGTTAATGTTATTGTATATATTGTGAAGACAACGAGGAATTATTGATTGCAAAGAGAGATGGATCTTCATGAAATAAAATTGTAGATGATATTATATTATTTACAATTTGGGTTTTAATTATCACTTTCAACATATGTTCATTTGTAATACTTCTGCACAATTCAACTATTATTTAGTGATTTGTGGATTTAAATGATGCAACTGTATTTATTTTATGTTGTTCATGTGTTCGAAGTTATTACTCTGGTAACAAAAGAAATCACTAAAGTAGAAATGACATTTATATTTTATAAAGATGTGTGTTGCACGTGCACGGCTACTAGTGCGGTTACAACGCCAGAACTCTCAGAAGCCTTGGCTTTGAGGCGTGCAATGGCTCTCGCGAAGGAGGAGGGTGTTGAACGGGTTATGGTGGCTTCAGATTGCCTTTCGGTGGTACAGCGCACTAATGCTCCGGATATTGATCGCTCGTACCTGGGAGTGGGGATTCAAGATGTGAAGAAGTTGGCTAACTCCTTCATCTCTTGTTCTATCTTTCATATTTCTCGTCGTTTAAATAAATCGGCACATGTTTTAACTAGACGCTCTGAACACTTTGGTTTCGTTATCTTTCGTCATGTACCCCAGGATTGTATTCGGGAGATACTTTGTAATGATTTGCTGTGATCAATAAATAGCAGAATTATCTAAAAAAAAAGATGCCTCTCTCGGGGTCGATTGTGGCATAGAGCCATCGAGTAGAGCTTGTTTTACTTCTTTTGACGCCCTCTTGGATTAGCTAGAGTATGAACTCACAACGGATTAGCTAGAGTATGGCTCGGGTAGCACGCACGGTTCGGTTCATGTTGGATTGGGAATGGGACTCCCCAAATTACAACCGACATAACACGGCCTCCATATATTTCAGGCCGGAGCCTATGCTGATTGATCTCTGATATCTATCTTACCCATTGGTACGTCATATTCATGGAGGCGCAGCGCTCCGGCATGGCCGCCTTCGCTGCCCGCCTCACCAAGCGGCTTGCAGACACGAATAGCAACAGCAACATGGTCTTCTCGCCGCTCTCCATGTACGCCGTCCTCGCGCTCCTGGCCGCCGGCGCCGGCGGGGACACCCTTGAAGAAATCCTCCGCGTCCTAGGCGCGCCGTCACGCCACGAGCTAGAAGAGACTGTGACGCGTCTCCTGGACGGCCCTCTTAGAGACACATCGGGGTCCGGCGGGCCGAGCGTGGCGTTCGCGTACGGCGTGTGGAGCGATCTGACGCGGCCGCTGAAGCCGGCCTACCGCGACGCCATCGTCGGCACGTACAAGGCTCAGGCCTGCAGCGTCGACTTCTTCAACGACACCGAGCAGGCGCGTATGCAGATCAACTCGTGGGCCGCGGAGGCGACGAGGAACCTCATCACGTCCATCTTTCCTCCGGGAGGTTTAGACCACGAAACCAAACTCATCCTGGCCAACGCCGTCTACTTCAGGGGCAAGTGGGACCTGCCGTTCTACGAGAGCCGAAACAAGAACGGGCCCTTCTACCGGCTGGACGGCACCGCCGTCGACGTCCCCTTCATGACGAGCTCCGACAGCCACTACATCGCCGAGCACGACGGGTTCAAGGTGCTCAAGCTGCGCTACAAGAGCTCACCGCACGCCCGGTTCCACCACTGCATGTGCATCTTCCTCCCGGACGCGCTGGACGGCCTGGGGAGCCTGCTCGACAAGATCACGTCGTGCCCAGGCTTCCTGCGCGACCACCTGCCGAAGTATCCGGTCAAGGTCCACCAGTTCAAGGTGCCCAAGTTCAAGCTCTCTTTCGACAGCAGCGTCACCACCATCCTCAAAAATTTAGGGCTCCGACTACCTTTCTCTCTAGAGGCCGACCTCTCTGAGATGCTGGAGGACGATGGCTCCAGCTTGCCGCTCGTTGTCCAGAACGTCTTCCATAAGGCTGTCATCGAGGTCAACGAGGAAGGAACCATAGCTGCCGCTGTGACATATTCACCGACTAGTCCGGGGTACAGTCCAGATCCGTCGCCGAGGGTGGATTTCGTCGCCAACCACGCGTTTGCCTACTTCATCATGGAGGAGGGGTCAGATGCAGTCATCTTCGCGGGACATGTTGTCGACCCTAGCAACGGCATCGGAGTGGTGATCCCGTCCCCTGTCCCGTTTCACCAGTACAACACAGCGCAAAGAAATCTTGGCGACGCCACTGATACATCACCCCCTGCATACAGTCCAGTATCGCCGGTATATCAACAGACCCAGTATCAATATTCTCCATCATGCCCTACTTACCGACCAACATCGCCGGAGCATTACTATTATCTCCCTGCATACAGACGAACATCGCCGGTATACAGGCCGACTATTCCGTTTGGGTCGGACAGGTTCAGTCCAGCAGCATATCGTCCAACATCACCGGCGTTCAGAAATATAACCGGCATGGTCGGTGCTGAGCAGCCGCAAGAGTTGGATGGAATGAGCAGCGGCAGCCAGCCTGAGGCCACAACTCCACATGCAGCAGCAACGGGAGAAGATGACTTGCCCGTAGAGAAAAGAGTGTGAATTTTTTGATAAATTAGTCGATATCTAAGGCATGCGCCGGATTATGTGCAAAATATTATGAATACTTATTCTATTTTATAGATCTTTTGCACCGACCAGTCCAGTTGAAAATGAGAGGCTCCCATGATATGAGACTTTGCAGCATGAATAAGATTATGTTTTGAAGCAAATTAACAAAACTGAGAACAGAATAGTGATACCGGTAGGGCTGGTAAATGACAACTCACTATTTACTTTTTTAGATTTTTTTTTTTGAGAAACACAGTACAAGCAAGCACTCATATACACACGCACACACCCTACCCCTATGAGCACCTCCAAAAGACTGAGCCGGCGGGTCAGGTCTTGAGATTGAAGAAGTCACCACAGGCGCCTCACTGTCGACGGGAACGTCGCCTCCCACTGAAGAATATTCCGTCTAAATGAGAAACACCAGCGTCAAACCTAGGGTTTGAACTCTGGTGGACTGGGCGTACAACCACACACCTAACCATCTTGCCACAGACAAGTTCTCTTTTTTGGGAAAAATTCTAACACATGTACATGTTCACGTCCACACAGCGGGGTTATATATACATTTATTGTGGTCTAAACAAAGTTCTATTTTTTATATATATTGTGGTCTAAAGAAAAGAGAATTTTCGTGATCCAAATATCGTCTTTTAAAGCACCAACATTTGTTGTTCTTTTTTTATCAGAACAAATAATAATATTTAATATTTTACATGAACTTTGCTGGCATGTAATATAAACCAACAACATATAGGCTTTAGCTACGGCTCTGAGATATGAGAGTGAAAATGGGCTCAAGGAGCAAAAGTTAAGCATGTCCATGAAAGGGGGAATAATACTCGATATTTTCATCTCATTGTTAATATTATAGAAAGAAGATATTTCAATTAAACTAAGATGAAGGGGAAAAATTAGAGAGAATAATTTTAACGTATTTATCTCCGAGTATTACAAAAAGCTTTTTCAAGCGTCGGGCCCCTAGTTTTTTCTCTCTATGGTATAGAATCTTTTAACACATATTTGCCTCCTATTTCACCACAACACAATAGTAGTATATAATACCACGTTTCAGTGAGAAGGAGCTATTTAAGGCTATTTCACAAATGGGAGCATAATAAAGCCCTAGAGCCAAATGGGTTTCTGGTGTAATTTCTCAAAAAAATATAGCAGTTATTAATTTTGACTTGATTGCTGTGTTTTCTCAACTTTGTGATGGTAACCTTCCTATTTTTAAACTTAATTTTGTGGTAAATACTTTGCTGCCCAAAAAGAGGATGCTAATAAAATTGAGAAATACATACCTATGTGAATGTCAGTTTCATTTTTTCAAAAAAGTGGGCACAGAACTGGTTGCTCTATCACGCATAAAGTAATTCGTCCTTCCCAAACTGCCTTCATACCTAGGAGGAACATCCTTGAAGGGGTGGTCATTTTACATGCATCCATCCATGAAAAAGGATTACAACAAGGTAAAATAGAAAAAATGGATGGGTTCCTCTGTAAGAATTATTTTGAAAAGACCTATGATAAGGTAAAATAGTCATTTTTGTGAGTAGGTTGATAGACTAGTCTATAAGGGAGTGTTGGGATAGTTGTAAATGATGACATTGGTCATCACTTTCATACATTGAAAGGATTACGACAAGGCGATCCTTTATCACCGTTTCTTTTTAATATTATAGTGGATGTGTTGGTTGTCCTTATTGTACTTGCTACGGAGGATTGACAAGTCGGTGTTGTAATTCCTCATCTTGTTGAGGACGGAGTATCAATATTGCAATACACCGATGATACGATCCTGGTTTTTGGAGCATGATACTGAAGAAGGCGGTGAATATGAAACTCGTTTTTTCTATGTTTGAGCATCTGGGTTCAAGATAAATTTTCACAAAACTACACTTTACTGCTTCAGTACGGGTAAGGATATGCATAATGAATATCGTACAATTTTTTGTTGCAAAAAAGGTTCTTTCTTCCTTGTCTTTAAAATATTTGGATATACCTATTCACTACCGCAAATTGTTGAGTTAGAATGGATACCTGTAGAAGCTGCTCTCATGTGAAGATCGTCTTGTTTTAATTAATTTGGTACTAACTAGCCTACTCTTGTTTTCTGCTCCCTTTATTTCAAGACCCAGTGGGGGTGCGGAAGAGGCTTGATTATTATCGTACCGTTTTACAAGATGGAACATTATTTGTTGTCCTAAATACGAAGGTTGGCTAGGAATTGAAGTACTAGAAAAAAATGATTATCATGCAAATGGTTTTTTAAAAATACTTCACGAGGATGGAGTTTGGCATGAATTGTTGTGGAGTAAGTACTTGACTAACAAAGTGTTATCTGATACGTCTCCAACATATCTATAATTTCTTATGTTTCATGCTATATTATATCATGTTATTACATGTTTTATATGTATTTTATATAGTTTTATGCATTTTCTGGGACTATCCTATTAATAATATGCCAAAGTGCCAGTTCCCTGTTTTCTGCTGTTTTTTGTTTCAGAAAAGTACTTAAGGAAATATTCTCGGAATTAGAAAACAAACATCCTGGAATTATTTTTGGGAAATGAAAGTTCCAGAAGACCGAAGACGTGACGAAGTGGGGATCCGAGGCGCCCTCACCAGGTGCTGGCGCGGCCAGGCCTGGGCCCATGCGAGCACGTGGTGACGCGGCCTCGGGCGTCCACCGACCTCGCCCTTTCGCCTATAAGTACCCCCCCCCCCCCCCAAACCTAAAAATCGCACGGTGTTCATTATTTCCTCCACGGGTCCCGAGCCGCCGCCGTCGTCAACATCAATTCGAGAGAGATCAGAACTGCTCCTCGGCACCCTGTCGGGAGGGGGAATCGTCCCGGGAGGCCTCTACGTCGTCATGACCGCCTCCGGACTGATGCGTGAGTAGTCTACCCTTGGGCTACGGGTGCATAGTAGTAGCTAGATGGTTGTCTTCTCCTCTTGTGCTATCATGGTTAGATCTTGTGAGCTGTCTATCATGATCAAGATCACTGTTATGTAATTCTCCATGTTGTGTTTGCTGGGATCCGATGAATATTGAGTACTAAAGTTATTGCTTCATAATATATCATGTGTGTGTTATTTAATGATCTTGCATGCTCTCCGTTATTTGTGTGTGTTTTGACCAAGTAGATGCTCGTAGCTCCAAGAGGGGGTATTTATGCTCGATAGTAGGTTCTTGTCTCTATTTAGGCTGTGTTTGGGACAGCTCCGCTTCACCAATCTCCCACCGGAGCAGACGAAGCCATCCCAAACGCACAACTCCAGCAAATATCCAGAGCGGAGCGAAGATGTCTCGTAGTTCATTTTTTCGGAGCGACCCCAGGGGTGCTTCGCTGCTCCACTCCATCTCAAGATAAACTCTTTGCCCGTAGAGTCCAGGTAATATTACCCACCACTGCCATTATAATACCTGCCCGGATCGAAACGTTTCCTTCTATTCCTCTCTCTCTCCACGAACAGAGCAGGGTATCTAGGCGAGTAGGCGACTAGGGCGTGCGCCGCCGCCACCAATCCGGCCGGATTTCCAATCTACAGCCCCCGGCAACCACAGCCTTCTCTCCCTCGTTGCCCGCCCTATTTTCTCCGGCCGCTAGCCACACGCCGTTCTCCCTTAGGGACCCTGGCTTCTGGTTTCTTGACCCGCCTCTTTGCTGCCCGTCCTTAAGTAGCTCGCTGAGGTGTGCAAGGTACTCATGCTACCATGATTTTGGTTTACTCTGTGCGCTATTCCCGATTTGGTTAACCTGATGATTGAAATCTTCTATACATGGTTATCTGTAGATCTAGATGTTCTGCTATTATTTGTGTGTTATGTCCGTGGCTGTACTTGTCCTCAATTATGATGAGCAATACATGATTTTCTAGTACCAATACGTATGGAGTAGTAGATTCGTTCAACACTATATGATTTTCTAGTACAAGTACGTTTGGAGCACTAATTGTTTGCCGGTTTCAATTGGTAGGCCTATTTTGGTCACAGTATATTAGGTGCATGATATGAAGCTTTCTGAAAGATACAGTCAAAAGCTTAAGCTTAGAGATAATAATTTAAACTTTTGTTATCTGTATGATATGAACCTTCCTGCACACTGCTTGGTGAATGGCGTCAGCAAATGATTTTTCAGTACTGGTTAGATTAGATGGCAGGTACGGTAATCAATCTGAATAATTTTTTTGAAGAATGGATGCAATGAAATGGACCGATGAAAATACTACTATAGTTACCGAGTTATTTGCCGAGGAAGTTGGTCGTGGGAATAGATCAAGCACCCACTTGAATAATCTTGGATATGAGGAGGTAGCCAAGAGATTTAAAGACAAGACGGGTATCCAGTTAAAGAAGACGCAACTGAAGAACAAATGGGACAAATTGAAGGTTGACTACAACGTATGGAAAAGGTTGCTGAAACAAACGGGTGCTGGATGGGATCATGCAAGGGGGACCTTCGAACAGGACAAAGAGTGGTGGAAGAAAGCAAAAAATGTACATGTCTATTTTTGTAATGTGCATAGCAATGACGTTTTCAAATGCTAATTTGTGGTAATAATCTCTTGATAGGATATTCCAGGTTGTAGTAAATTTCAAAAGCAAGGTATTTCCAATGAGGATCATCTAAAGGTTATGTTTGAAGATATCAATAATGATGGAAGTGATCATTGGTGTCCAACATCGGGAGATTTGCCACGAGCAGCCACTACTGAAGATGTAGTTAATGTTGAAGGAGATGATGCTATTGACAATGACATTGATGAGATAGATGAGTCTCCTGAGAGTTCCAGAGGGAAGAGATCCGCAAAGGTCATGGGTGACAAGTCAAAGAAGTTGAAGACATCCCAAGTAATGCAAGATGAGATTAGAAAACTAGGTGCACTGGCCGAGAAAACACAATTATCATTAGATTCTTACACCAAGAAAGATGAAAGTTGCACTGTCAATACTGTGATGGACTTGGTGGTTCAGTGTGGTGGGGTTGTCGGTAGTGATGAGCATTTCATTGCCACCGAGTTGTTTGTTAAAAAGGAGCAAAGAGAGATGTTCCTCCATATGCAAGGCTTGGATGATCGTCTTAATTGGCTTAAGCGAAAATATATTGCCAAATATGGTCATTCTGGACCCATTTGAGTGTGTTGGGTGTTGTTAGGTTTTATGTGATTGTGAGAACTTATGAACTATAGTTGAGAACTTATTTATATATTCAGTACTGTGTATCTTGGTATGGAAGTTTTGTTTTCCATATACTTGTTGACTGTTTTTTGTTCTTCACATATTTGGTGTATATGTTTTCGATAGTCCATTCTAATGCTTTATCTACATGTGTACAGATGTCATCAGATAGTGAAAACGATGGGGTAGATGATGATGAGAGAAACATGATTGTGCGTCATCATGTGCAGGCATTGAACGCTATCTATATTTGTGTCGGCAACATTGCTGCTTTCTACTGCGACACATATTTGGATAAGGCAAGCCCAAGAACCTCTATTCTGAGTGGAATGGGTTGGTTGAGAGAGACATTGGCAACTCCGGGAGAGACCTATAGGATGTTGCGTGTGAACAACCATACATTTTTTGATCTTCATGACTTGTTGGTGAGCAAATACAATCTTACCACATCCTTTGATTTGAGTAGTCACGAGGCACTTGCAATATTTCTATGGACTGTTGGAGGATGCGAGTCAAATCGGAAAACACAAAATAGGTTCAAGCACTCGGGTGAGACCATTAGTAGGAAGTTTACTGAAGTTCTTGGTTGTGTCGTTAAGATGGCAACCCATTTCTTGAAGCCAAAGGACCCAAACTTTCGGGCTGTCCATAAAAGGATTAGAGATGATAGACGAGCTTATCCACACATGAAGGATTGCATTGGTGCACTAGATGGTACTCACATTCGTGCATCAATCGCGGGTGAAAAGTCAATAAGATACATTGGAAGAACAGGCATTCCATCTCAGAATGTATTGGCGATATGTGATTTTGATATGCGCTTTATATACGCATCTATTGGGCAGCCAGGTGCCATGCATGATACAAGTGTGTTATATCATGCCATGCGAGCAGACCATAATATCTTTCCGCATCCTCCAAAGGGTAAATCCACTACATCAAATTATCATAGTCTATAAATATCATTTTTTGCTGTTAACATAACTAGTTTTTTGTCATGTGTTTCAGGAAAGTATTATCTGGTTGATGCTGGTTATCCTAATCGACCAGGATACCTTGCTCCATACAAGGGTGAAAGGTATCATGTCCCAGATTTTCAAAGAGGCGTGGAACCAACTACTCCAACTGAAAAGTTCAATAAAGTGCACTCGTCAATACGTAATGTGATCGAGAGAGCTTTTGGCGTACTCAAAATGAAGTGGCGAATCTTGCTTAAGATGCCCAGCTACTCAATGGAGAAGCAAAAAATGATCGTAGCCGCCTGCATGGTGCTTCACAACTACGTGCGCGAACATCAAAGTGGAGATCGACATTTCCAAAGATGCGATCGAGACCCGGATTATGTGCCAACTATTCCATCAAGGTACAGAAATTATGCAATTTCACAAAGTGCGTCTGATGGTACAACGTCGGAAGCGAATGAGATGACTATGGACGTCTTCCGCGACAGTCTCACGACTGATATTGTTGCTTTATGGTGAATGATGTATCGATTGTAAACGACTAAGGCAGCAAGTTTATTACGCACTCTTTTCCTTATCAGGATACCGAAGAGTACTGTAAGGTTTTTAATGAGCCGGCTTGCTGACCTAATATATTGGGTGTTAAAGTATCAAAAACTTGACTTATGCCTAAAAATGTTTACATTTATGCATTGAAAATAGCTATCAATAAGTTGTACTCCGTATAATCTTGCTCATCACGTTGTCATGCAAATGACAAAAAAATGTCACGTTCAACGAAAGAAAACCACTCGTCACTTTGAATCCCATGTCACGTATGGAAAAATTGTTTTCCTATGTGACTCATGACGCTATGCTGCAGTACGTAGTAAAAAGAATAAACGAGAAAAGAGCAGTCCGTATTTTTCTCCACCAAAATCGAATCTAGAGCTAATTTAGTGAACCAAACGTTTTTTCCCGCTCTAGAGTTTGTCAGACGGAGTGGAGTTTAGAGCTGGAGTGGATTTACATGGAGCGGAGCTCTTCCAAACACAGCCTTAATCTGGGGCAGTGACAGAAAGTTCTAGGGTTGTAGATGTACCGTTGTTACTAGGGATAAAAT
The DNA here is from genome assembly GCA_026929855.1 of Poa annua. Lineage (NCBI taxonomy): Eukaryota > Viridiplantae > Streptophyta > Magnoliopsida > Poales > Poaceae > Poa > Poa annua. Next base: position 9,655,499 of record CM049432.1, read on the forward strand.
AGTAATACTTTGTATAATGATGATGTTACTTACTTACTTTACACATAGTGCTTAAGGTGATAATCTGTTGCATTAAACTTAATACTGAAAGGGGTGCGGACGTTAACCGGAATGTGGATTATTAGTCATAGATGCGGTTAGAACGGTCTATATATATTATTGTAATGACCGAATGAATCACACACTAGACATCGTAACGTTAGTATATGCATTGGTTTGCTCATCATTATTCTATCAATTACCAGTTGTAATTTGTTTACCACGCATGAATGAATGTATTATTATTTATGGAGAGACACCACGAGTGAACTGTGGACACTGGTCCTTCTCTTTAATCTGATAAAATCACAACTGCAAACCTGTTAGTTTCTGCAAACAAACATCTTGCTTCCACACATACGTTTAATCTTTTGCTACAGTAAGCCAGTGAGATTGACAACCGCACTGTTAAGTTGGGGCAAAGTATCTTGATTGTTTGTGTGCAGGTTCCACATAACCCACCAGGAAGCATTTTTCTGGCACCGTTGATACCTCGGGGGAATCTTCATATCCTACTGGTTCGATAACCTTGGTTTCATACTGAGGGAAACTTGTTGTTGCACTACTTCACACCTTCCTCTTGGGGTCTCCCAACAACACACCCACCGTGTGCATCAAGCATTTTTCTAGCGCCGTTGCCGGGGAGATAAGCATTGTTTCACGAGGGGAGTTTTCGCACTTCCAATCTTTTTATTTTTTTATTGTCTTGCTTAGTTTATTTTTATTAGTGTCTTGTTTGCTTAATATAAAAAATACAAAAAATATTAGTTGCATTACTTTTTTATTTCGATTTGTCATTTATTTTTAGTTTTGTTGCTTTTGTTTATTTCGATTTTAGCATTATTTCTTTAATATTGTTATTTTGGTTTGTCAATTAATTTGCTGAAATGAGTTCTGCTGAAAACACTAAGTTGTGTGACTTTACAAACACCAACAATAATGATTTTATATGCACACCTATTGCTCCACCTGCATCTAAATCTGAGTTATTTGAAATTAAACCTGCTTTATTGAACCTTGTTATGAGAGAGAAATTATTTGGTGTTAGTTCTGATGATGTTGCTGCCCATCTAAATAAATTTGTTTAATTATGTGAAATGCAAAAATATAAAGACATAGATGGTGATATCATAAAACTAAAATTATTTCCTTTCTCCTTGAGAGGAAGAGCCAAGGAATGGTTGCTTTCATTGCCTAGGAATAGTATTGATTCTTGGATAAAATGCAAAGATGCTTTTATAGGAAAATACTATCCTCCTGCTAAGATTATTTCTCTAATAAGTAGCATCATGAATTTTAAACAACTTGATAACGAGTATGTTGCTCAAGATTGGGAAAGAATGAAATCTTTGATAAAGAATTGCCCAACCCATGGATTGACTGCTGGGATGATCATCCAAACCTTTTATACAAGACTGCATTTTTCTTCAAGAAACTTATTGGATTCAGCTGCTAGAGATACCTTTATGTCCATCACTTTGGGGGCTGCAACAAAACTCTTGGATGATATGATGTTGAATTATTCTGAATGGCATGCGGAGAAGACAACTCAAGGTAAGAAGGTAAATCTTGTAGAAGAAACCTCCTCTTTGAGTGCAAAGATTGATATTATTATGTCTATGCTTGCTAGTGGTAAATCCCATATTGATCCCAATAATGTTCTTTAGCTTATTTAGTTGCATAAGAAGATCATGTTGATGTAAACTTTTTTAAAAGCAACAATTTCAACAACAATGCCTATAGGAACAATTATGGTAATACAATTATAAGCCATATCCTTCGAATAATAATGGTAAATCTTATGGAAATTCTTATAACAATAATATGACTACCACCTCTGAACTTGAAACCATGTTAAAAGATTTTATCACTACACAAATCTATTTAATAAAACTGTTGAGGAAAAACTTGGGAAAATTGATATACTTGCTTCTAAAGTTGATAGTCTTGTACTTGATGTTGATCTTTTAAAATCTAAGGTTATGCCTACTGAAACAAAAGAGAGTAATCCCTTTGCTAAAATTAATGCCATCCAAATTCAAATTGATGAAAATGTTAGGATGATGGCCCAATTACGTGCGACATGGGAAAGAGAGAGAGAATTAGAGAAAGAGGCTAATATTGTTAAAGTTTATACTATTACTACCTCTGAAAATAATGGTGTTTCACATGTTAGTAAGCCTCCTACCATCAATGGTAACATAGTTGGTGTAGGAAATGTCTCCTCTACTTCATCCAAAAAATTAAAATTGCCTAAAACTGCTGAAACTAATGTTCATAAAAGTGATGATTTTTTTAAGAACATGGGAGAAATTGGTTCAGTTTGCTTTGATGAAAATAATTTTGATTTTGATAATTGTAATATCTCTGAAGTTATTAAGTTCTTGCAAAAGTTGGCCACAAGTCATAATGCTAGCTCTCTTAATTTAGCTTTTACTACTCATATTACAAATGCTCTCATTAAACCTAGGGAAGATAAATTGAGACTTGAAGCTTCTATCACTAAGAAGTTAGAAGATGGTCGGGAGCCCATCATTAAAATGAAAGTAGATAAATTTGATTGCAATGCTTTGTGTGACCTTGGTGCAAATATTTCTGTTATGCCTAAAAAGCTCTATGATATGTTTGATTTGTCACCATTGGAACATTGCTATGTGGATGTTTTTCTTGCTGATAATACTTTGAAGAAACCTTTGGGGAGGATCAGTGATATTCCTATTATGGTTAATAATTACCTGGTCCCCGTTGATTTTATTGTCTTGGATATTGAATGCAATTTATCGTGTCCCATTGTGTTGGGAATGCCTTTTCTTAGAACTGTGGGTGCTATTATTGATATGAAAGAAGGTACCATCAAGTACCAGTTCCCACTCAAGAAAGGTATGGAACACTTCCCTAGGAAGAGAATGAAGCTACCTTTTGAACGGCAGTTGACCACCTAGAGGGGGGGTGAATAGGTGGTGACCAATTTTTATGACTTTTTCAGTTTTAGGCTAGCGGAAAGTAAGTTGTCTAGATGTGCAACTAGGTGACACAAGTGACAAACTACAAGAAATCTAAGCAAGTACAGGAATTAACAATGCGGTAAAGGAGAGTGGAACGAAACAACCGTAGGAACTCGAAGACCAAGATTTTATCCCGAGTTCCACCACATAGGTGTACGTCTCATTGGAGAGGTGTGAGCTACCACAAAGGTTTGCTCAACGCCACAAAGGCCTCACCCTATTCTCCTGTGAATTCGACCACAAAGGTGCGAATCCACACTTCCACTAAGGACTCCTTTAAGGGCGGAGAAGGTCCCGTACAAATTCGTGAGGCACACACCCACAACTGAATTGGGGGCTCTCACAAAGACCACAACAGGTCACTTCCACAAAGGAATCCACAAAGGATCAAAACATACAAGGTTGAACCTAGCTATCCACAAAGGAACCCTAGATTCGTTGCCCCTCAAGAAATAGAGGGGGGAAGTCAAATCGCTTCGGTGGAGATGTAGATCGGTGACTTCTCCCTCGGATCCCCAAGTATCAACGGATTTGAGTGGCTAGATTGGGAGATCCGGGAGAAACGAGCTTCAACACCAATGGAGGAGAGAGAAAATCTGGAAGCTTAGAATGCTGGAGGTAGGTGGAGGGGTATTTATACCCCTCCCCAAAATCTGCCCGTTGCCTAGCCGCCAGCCCGAAAATCTCCGGGTTGAGGACCGGAGATCTCCGGACCCCGGAAATTTCCGGTGCAAATTCCGGTTGAGCAAGAAACTGGATCAGTACTGGTTGGGCTTCTTGACTTGGTCGAAAATCCTCTGACACTCGGAGATCTCCGGATTGGGGCTCGGAAATCTCCGAGAGGATTTCCGGCTAAAATTGTTTTGGAGTCAGTACGCAATTTGAGTTCTGGACTTGGTCGAAATTCCTCTGTCACTCGGAGATCTCCGGACTGGGGCTCGGAAATCTCCGAGCGCCGGAAATCTCCGGGAGGATTTCCGGCTCAGCTTGAGTTGGAGTCAGTACGCATTTCAATTCAGACTTAGTGAAAAATAAGGACGGCTCGGAAATCTCCGGTCTGTGGACCGGAAATTTCCGAGCCCCGGAAATCTCCGGTCTGTGGACCGGAAATTTCCGAGCCCCGGAAATCTCCTGACTGAATTCCTGAACAAATACCAAGTGTAGTTGAAATTATATTTAGGCAAACTAAGTGTTCCTCTTTATCAGTCAACCTGTAAAAGAGCATGCATGCTTCATCACAAACATTAGAATACTTTTTGTGTTGTCATTAGTCACCAAAACCTGGGAGTACATAGAATGCACTTTCACCTTTTGATTCTACTGTTCGTTCAAATTATGGTGTTGATGCTTCATCTCACGATAATACTTGAGTTTTGCTCTTTGTACCTAGCTCAAAGGCGTTAAACAAAAGTGCTTATGGGAGACAACCCACTTTTATTTCCTGTTATTTTATTTTGCTTGCGTCAAGAACTTGTCCTACCTCTGTAGCAATTTCATTGTATCTTTATTTTATTACAATGTTGTGTCAAGTTAAGCCTTTAGTTGAAAGTTGATGCTAAATTTCAATTCCTGCGCATAAACAGATTTCTGATGTTCATCATTAAATTCATAACTCTTCACTGGAACGTAATACAAATCTGCCATTTTTTGTGCATAATTCTCAGATGTATACGCAACTTTCATTAGTTTTGAGTTTTCTGATCTGAGCAAATTAAGTGCCTCGACAAAATTCGTCATTACGGACTGTTCTCTTTTTGACACATTCTGCCATTTATTTTGCAATGCCTTTTTTGCTATTTTGATTGGATCTTTTTATTCTATGAAGTATCATTGGCTGTAGCTAATGTCCAATAGCATTGTAGAAATTGTGTTCCTACAAAATATCATAATTTTTTGTGCACTAACCCTCTAATGAAGTTACTCTAAGTTTGGTGTGGAGTAAGTTTTCAAGAATCAAGAGAGAAGGATGATATAATGTGATCAAGATGATAGTAACGCCAAATCTTGGGGATGCCCCGGTGGTTCACCCCCATATAATTCAAGAAACCTCAAGCGTCAAAGCTTGGGGATGCCCAAGGCATCCCCTTCTTCATCAACAAACTATGAGGTCCTCTCTAATGAAACTATATTTTAAGTCCGTCACATCTTACTTGCTTTTCTTGAAGCGTCTGTTTGTTTTTATTATTATCATTCTCTGAATAAAATGGATCCGTATTCTTCACTTATATTCGTGTGGGAGAGAGACACGCTCCGCTTTTTCTTATGAATACTCGTATTTTTCACTTATATTCGTTGAGTATTCTTTTCATGTTATTGTTTGATTTCTAGCTCTTGTTTTGCATGCATCTCTTGCTAGATCTGTTAGCTTTATTATATCATACTTGCATATCTCATTGTTTAATTACTTGGAGAGTTTATCTTTTAAATAAGTTGATTGGTGTTTGGTTGAGAACAGAAAATGCTAAATGTGGTACATGGTATAATTAAATGATACATAATCTTATAGATCATTAAATTATGTCACTTGAATCATTGATGTTGTTTTGAGATATTAATTTGCTTAATGGTAAACATGATGGTCTAGTAAAGTGGAATGATTAATGGTTGGTCTAGAAAAACTTGAAGTTGTGTCACACTTAAATTTCCAGTTGATTGCATAATGGTATATGACTTCTATTCGCCTAAAGCAACCGTAATGACTTTATGTTATGCGCTACGGTCGGGGAAGCCAACGGTGACTTTCTCATTCGCCACGATCCCTCTAGGAGTAATTTTCATTATGCCTTGTAAGATCATATTTTTATTTGAAATCTTTTTACTTGTGAGTTCTAAAATTGCGGTTTTCATGGAACTTCCACCACCATATTGCTAGCCCCTTCGGTACTTTGCATTGCCCTTTCTCACATTGAGCGTTGGTGCATTTTTCGCGGGTACATCCAAACTCGTGGGAGATCTTCATCTTGTTCTCCTACACATAAGCCAAATATTGTTCTCAAAACATCCACCATACCTACCTACTACAGCATTTCCATAGATGTTCCTAGATACATTGTCATGCAACATCCATCTTACATTATATGACTTGTTGTCATTCATTACTTATATATTGCTTTGAGTTATTCTATAAAGCTGATGTGTGGTTTTATCCATGTTACGCTAGATCATTGCATAACATGCAACACTGACAGAGGCACCGTGTCATATGCATTTTATGTCACATTCATATTAGTTACTTGTATCATCAGTATGTTGTCTTATCATCATTATTTTGTTGTCATATATCATATACCATATTAGGATGCTTGCCCCTAAAAGTGAAAAGAGTCATGGAGGCCATCGAAAAGAGAAACAGAAAAAAAATATAGAAAAAAGAAAAAAAGAAAAGAAAGAATAAAAAGGGGGCAACATTACTATTCTTTATCACACACTTGTGCTCATGTTATAGCACCATATCATTTATGATCATCATTTGTGCTCATGTTTAGCACCTTTACTCCATATGAGAGAGTTTTCATGTCTTAGTTGCATAACTATGTGGGTAACTTTACACTATAGAATTTGGCTTATATATTCCAATGATGAGTCTCCTCAAAAGTGCTCTAGGTCTTTGTGAGCAAGAAAGTTGAATGCACCCCCACTAGTTCAGTTGGAGAGCTTTCATATACTTATAGCTCTATGTGCATCCGTTGTGTGGCAATCACTACTCCTCACATAGCTTCGATTGTAAGATTTTTTCTTGTCTAATGATCACTTGCAGCTTTGTGAGCCTTTATTCCGTTGGACTTCCAAATCTCCGTTAACATTCTCTTAGCCATAACCACATGTTGCCAGGAACCAACGTTGAACGCGTGCTTGTTTCTTTTGAACAAATAAATTATTGATCTTCCACGTGCATATTGATATTGCTTGACATGATCCTTTCATTAAGTTGTTATGTTTGTTAGAAGCATTAGATGATTATATTATTGTGCTTGAAGCTTAAATCATCTTTAATATCTACTTTACACAGTTGATTGCTATCTAGTACTATATAATTGAAAACTTTGCTTGCATCACCTACTTGTTTATTTATTACTCATTTGATATCAATATAAACTACAACTCTTATTCATTTGATATCAGTTTACATGCCTTACATTATTACGTGATCAAGATTGTGTTTAAGCACGTCACTTCAGAAATTATTCTTTTTTTTATCGTTCTTGATGTTGATACGTCTCCAACGTATCTATAATTTTTTATGTTCCATGCTATATTATACCATGTTATTACATCTTGTATATGCATTTTATATAGTTTTATGCATTTTTTAGGACTAACCTATTAATGAAAGGGCATGTGCCCTCATGTATGGTTTTGGTAATTAATGACAATCCCTAAGGACTAATGTGTGTTTTGAGCATATTGCAAGTATGGCTTGAAGTTGTCAAGCCATCACCTATATGAAGAAAGATGGTATCTTCCATGAGCTTGCAACAAGAAGATCAATTCATATAGCTCATGGAGGATGATGTCATGCCATGATCGTCATCAAGGTTGACTAGTGCAAGACCAAGGGAAGCTGTTTGAGACATGAAGACGAATCTAAGCGAGACTCTCCCATGATGGAGTATGGGGAAGTATATGGAGGAGTCTTCATCAAGCATGTGCTAGCAAGCGCAATCAAGAAAGGTGGTCCACTTGAAGAGATCAAGATCGTCATCATCTAGCACAAGTGGATTGCTCAATGCAAAGGTTGACTAGTGCTAGACCAAGGGAAGCTGTCGGAGACATGAAGACGAAGCTAAGCGAGACTCTCCCATGATGGAGTATGGGGGAGTATATGGAGCAGTCTTCATCAAGCATGTGCTAGAAAGCGCAATCAAGAAAGGTGGTCCACTTGAAGAGATCAAGATCGTCATCATCTAGCTCAAGTGGATTGTTCAAGGTAAAGGTATGATCTTGATAGGGCTATAGGATAGATAGGCGTACTATCAAGAGGGGCTCTCGAGTGAGTAACTTGATCGTATCTTTGTGGAGAGCTCAAACCTTTGCATGCTTGGCATATCATCTTTCTTGGTTCTTATTTGGCTTTTCTCCTTTGTTGGTTTTTGGTTCTTGTCGTGATCTTCATAACAAGACCAAGTTCTTCGAAAACGGTTTTAGTCTGAAAAACTCGTTGCGTTTTCGGTGTGGAAATATTACCGGTTCAACCTTGAGGAAAGTTCCACACCTTCACATGTGTGGGGACTTTGCTCTATTTATGGTCTCAAATCATTCGGAATTTATTTGCAAAAGATATTTCAGTTCTGTTATTTCTGCAGTTTTTTTAAGGGTCGGAAATGTCCGGACCTTGCTCGGTGATTTCCGGTGCTCGGAGATTTCCGAGCCCCAGTCCGGAGATCTCCGGGCGACGGAAGATTTTTTCTAAGTCCAAAACTCAATTGCGTACTGACTCAGTTCAGTTTTCCATCGGATTTTCTACCGGAGATTTCCGGGGTCCGGAAATCTCCGACCCTGGTTCGGATATTTCCGGTCACAAGTTGCAGTTTTTCGCCAAGTCTTATTTGCCTTCAGCACTGATCTTTTCTCAGCTCGCGTCGGAATTCCTACCGGAGATTTCCGGGGTCCGGAAATCTCCGGCCCTCAGTTCGGAAATTTCCGGACTGGAGATTCCCAACGGCTAGAAATCAGGGAGGGGCTATAAATACCCCTCCCCTTCTTCTTCCTTGAGCGGACGACTTTCCCCTCTCTCTTGCCATTGTTGACCTTGGGAAAGCTTTCCCCCTCTCAAATCCTCCCATGATTCTTGCATATCTTTGAGGGAAAAGTGAGAGGAGATCTAGATCTACAATTCTACCAATCCATATCTCCTCTAAGTGAGGGGAACTTAGTGGATCTAGATCTTTGAATTCCTTTGTGGTTCTCCCCCTTTGTTCTTGCTCTCTCTTATCCCCCTATAAGCATTAGTTGCTTGTGGTGGGATTTGGGAGTGGAGGATTTGTATCCTTTGTGGTTTCTTGGTTCTTCCTCTCTTATTCCCCCATAAGCATTTGTTGCTTTGTTGGAATTTGAGAGTGAAGGACTTGAGCACTTTGTGTGTTCTTGCCATTGCATCTTGCATCGGTTCGAGCCCTCCACGAGGATTCGTGGTGGTGAAATTCGTGAGCTTGTTACTCTTGGGTCTTGGTCCCTAGAGGCCTTAGTGGCCGCCTTTGTGGCATAGGACCTTTTGTGGTCAAGGCCTTTGTGGCTAGTTGGGACCTTTGTGGTCAAGACCTCTTGTGGTCATTTGGGAGCCCCCAATTCGGTTGTGTGTGTGTGCCCCAAGGTTGTTGTACGGGATTGTTCTCCGCCCCAAAGGAGTTCATAGTGGAAGTTGGACTCGGACCTTTGTGGTCGAGTTCATCGGAGAAGAAGGTGAAGCCTTTGTGGCGTTGAGCAAACCTGTTGTGGTTGCTCACACCTCTCCAACGAGACGTACACCTTTTGTGGTGGAACTCAGGAATACGTCATCGTCTCCGCGTGCCTCGGTTATCCCTATACCCGAGCTCTTTACTTATGCACTTTACTTTGTGATAGCCATCGTGCTTGAAGTCCTTTACCTTGATATACCTTTGATGTTTGTCTTGCATAGCTTAAGTTGTTGGTGCACATAGGTGAACCTAGTATATTTAGGTTATGTCATTGATAAGTTAAACACTAAGTTTTATTCCGCATTTATCAAGCCTAAATTGTAAAAAGTGTTCCTCGCCTATTCACCCCCCCCCCCCCCCTCTAGGCGACGTCTTTCCTTTCAATTAACAAGATGCCAAAGTGTCAGTTCCCTGTTTTCTGCTGTTTTTGGTTTCAGAAAAGTACTTAAGGAAATATTCTCGGAATTGGAAAAGAAATATCCTGGAATTATATTTGGAAAATGAAGGTTCCAGAAGACCGAATACGTGACGAAGTGGGGCACCGAGGCACCCTCACCAGGTGCTGGCGCGGCCAGGCCTAAACCTGCGCGAGCACGTAGTGACGCGGCCTCCGGCGTCCACAGACCTCGCCCATTCGCCTATAAGTACCCCCACCCCCCCCCACCCTCCCAAACCTAAAAATCGCACGGTGTTCATTATTTCCTCCACGGGTCCTGAGCCGCCGCCGTCGTCAACACCAATTCGGGAGAGATCAGAACTGCTCCCTGGCACCCTGTCGGGAGGAGGAATCGTTCCGGGAGGTCTCTAAGTCGCCATGACCGCATCCGGACTGATGCGTGAGTAGTCTACCTTTGGACTACGGGTCCATAGAAGTAGCTAGATGATTGTCTTCTCCTCTTGTGATAGCATGTTTAGATCTTGTGAGCTGCCTATCATGATTAGATCACCGTTATGTAATTCTCCATGTTGTGTTTGCTAGGATCCGATGAATATTGAGTACTAAATTTATTGCTTCATAATATACTCCCTCCGTTTAGGTGTGTAAGGCCCCTCACCAAAAAATATTTGTTCCAAAACGAACAAGAAATAAGGCCTCAATTCATTAATTAGGCTAATTAGTAGGAAATCAAGCCCTCTCTCTCCTCTCGTATTCCTCCACCAAGCCCACAAGTTTCGCTAGTTTCCAGCTGCATGCACGCAAAGTTTCAGCCTAATTGGTTCTCTCCCAGGGCCGCATTAATTAGGCTAATAATTGTTTTAGTTCTTTGACCGCTGATTCGTGGATGATGCACGAGATTGGCAACCAGTAAAATCATACCTTGGTCGCGCTGCACTTTGTGAGGGGCCTTACACACCTAAACGGACGGAGTATCATGTGTCATTAAATGATCTTGCATGCTCTCCGTTACTTGTGTGTGCTTTGGCCAAGTAAATGCTCGTAACTCCAAGAGGGGGTATTTATAATCGATAGTAGGTTCTTGTCTCTATTTAATTTGTGGCAGTGACATAAAGCTCTAATATTATAGATGTACCGTTGCTACTAGGGATAAAACAATAGTACTTTGTCTAAGGATGATGTTACTTACTTACTTTACACACAGTGCTTAAGGCGATAATCTGTTACATGCAACTTAATATTGAAAGGGGTGCAGACGCTAACCGGAAGGTGGATTATTAGTCATAGATGCGGTTGGAACGGTCTATGTATATTGTTGTAATGCTCGGATGAATCTCACACTAGACATCATAACGTTAGTATATGCATTGGTTTGCTCATCATTATTCTATCAATTGCCCAGCTGTAATTTGTTTATCACGCATGAATGAATGTATTATTATTTATGGAGAGACACCACTAGTGAATTGTGGACACCGGTCCTTCTCTTTAATCTGATAAAACCACATTTGCAAACCTTTTACTTTCTACAAACAAACATCTTTCTTCCACTCATACGTTTAATCCTTTGTTACAGCAAGCCGGTGAGATTGACAACCTCACTGTTAAGTTGGGGCAAAGTATATTGATTTTTTGTGTGCAGGCTTCACGTCAACCACCAGGAAGCATTTTTCTGGCGCCGTTGATACCTCGGGGGAATCTTCAGCTCCTACTGGTTCGATAAACCTTGGTTGAGGGAAACTTTCTGCTGCACTACTTCACACATTCCTCTTGGAGTCTCCCAACAACACACACCATCGTGTGCATCATTATCCCAAGTTGAATCGAAACCCACTGATTCTTCCTTCGGCAAAGGGTTGATGACGGTAAAAAAGACCTATTTGAACGGGGTTCTTTGGCGTAGCTAATGGCCTTCATACTCGTTTTTGGAAGGATACTTGGCTTGGGAATAAGCCTTTGGCTGCTCAGATCCTACGTTGTTTAATATTATGTGTTGTAAGAATGTTGTGGTAGCACAAGTCTTGGAGAATTACCCTCTAAATATTGAGTTTAGGAGGTCTTTGACGAAGAATAAGTGGACTTCATGGGGAAAACTGTAGAGAGATTAATGAATGTCACCATATCAAGAAATGAATTTTTGTTGCAAGTAAGAATTTCATGTCATTTTAAGGGCAAAGAGGATTCTAAACCACAAACCAGGCTCCATGGTGCTCATGTTTTGCAAATTTTGAAATCGATATTTTAAAGTTTCAAAAATTTCAGGAAAACAATCCTAACTGTAAAGTTACGGGATCGTTGATCCTAGATGCTGTGATTTTTTTGTTCAAAAGAAACATTCAAATAATGCACATGCTAGGGTGTCTATTTAACAAATCATTTTTGTCGCAAATCTTTGTGTTGTCATCAAACGCCAAAAATGGTAGATTAGGAGAGCATTACCCTCCCTAAGTGGTTATGGTGTTGATGACAACAAAATTAACGAACTAATTTCTTAAACTTTATTGGTGTTTTAATTTGATGACACGATGCGAGTTTAATGCCCCACAATTTCGATCAAAGCAACATTAATGTTCAGAAGATATTATCTTTGAATTTAAATTTATAAACCCCATACTATCAAGGGTGGTCCGCTCCGGAAATGTATTGGTGGACTACTTATCAATTCACAAACACAATTTACCCCCACAGCAGATCGGATGTTCGGGATTGCCCGAAATTTTAGAACAGAAAATTTGGGGGAAAAGATTAAAATCCACAAAATGACTCCCGATTTTTCATTAGAAAATTATATACGCGACAATCCGCGATCAGTTTTGAGAAATCCCTGATTTTCGTAAGTTTATAACATAGCAAACATGACATCAAAAGTTTAAGGTTTCAACAGCATGTTGACATCATGTCGTCAGAAAACCAGACACCCATTTTTTCGATAAAGGGCATTTTATTACTTAAAAGGTTTAAGCGTTTACACCCAGATTCTGCATAACTAAGATGTACACAACTGTTTCATCGTTCACAATCCAAAACCGAATAGAGACGTATTTACGTATCATAACAATGAGTAAATACAACTACGCCTGAAGTGGTGGTGAGAAAACCGGACAACCATAATATCGGTGAACAATTATCATAAGAACCTAACAACCACTCATATTTGTACAACACATAGACTCATAGTTTCAATTTACAGGATGTACGGGTTCCAATACAACAAATTTCGAATTACTCTAAACAATTTTGAGATTTTCAAGTTCGGGAGATTCAGGTCTTGGCCCAAACAGAGAACCGAATAGTATTTGTTCCCCCTCTGGAGAGCAACTCTGCTACTACGGCAGCACTACCGTAGTTCGGCCTCCCTCCAGTAGCGGTACTTTCAATGTTAGTACCGCCGCAGGTACCATCCAAAACATCACTCGGGCCACGGTAGTACAGGAATGTGCATGGTAGTACCTCCCTGATTGGTTCTGCTTGCACTTGTGCTCAATGGCTCGGCTGGTAGGACCCCTGGCCCCTGTCTCCAAATCGTCTAGTTCTCCCACTCCCTTGACCACTCTTTAAAACTTTGCGGAGTAAATGAGAAGAATTCAAATTTTCAGTTTCACCAAAAAGGATTTTCGAAGAACTATCCCACTAATACCTAGCAGATGTTACTACCACTTCGATATCTTGGAACCAAGTGTGCACGAGAAGCCCCGGCCTAATGTAAACGTTTGGTAACACATTCTCCGTTGAGTAGAAAGTTCTTATAGCAGTGAGCTTATTAGGACAACTATATCCCAATGCACCACACACTAACAACAACACAACGATGCAAAAGTTGACCACATTTTATATCAAACTTCACAGCTCAAAGCACTGTAGCTGCTGGAGTCTTAAGGAACACTGGAACTAATTAAGAGTTGAAACGAGATGGGCAAAAGAGCTGCGTGCATTAAACAAGGGAACCAGATAGTTAATTAGATTGTACTAGGTGACTACATGACACGATTTGCTGCAGTTCCATTTTTCTACAAAATCAGATTCTCCGGTCTTCAGTTCTTCACTTCTTCGCCATGAATGAGCTTGGTACTTCTACAGGTTATACCTCGTTACTGCTATTGTTCCTATGCACAATGCAAAATAACGAAGGCGTGATTACAATAAATCATGTGGCACAAACCTAGTGCAGAAGTAGGACAATAATATCAGCTCAGGAAAGTGCATTTTTAAAATTTCTAGGCTTTAAGAAGTTCTAGTACTCCTAACAGATCGTCTTCAAAGTAGTCAATTACCTTAATGTTATTGCAACACGCAGTCACGTTACTGCACTTTTTACCTGCATACATATAAGCTTAGGTTCATTCATATAATCTTCGATTAAAATTGAATGGGTATATAAAATCTGATGTTATGAGCATAGGTTCATCCATATGAACATATTCAAGTGTTTATTTTCATAAAGCATCAATATTAATGGTACAAAAATATGAATTTTGGTGCAAGTAAAAATGTCAGTGAGAGAATGGATCACATATGTACTGTACAAGAAAGCAAGAGGTATCTTATTTTATAATGATGATATATTTTTGTTTTTATCTCTATCGATTGTGAAGTACACGTGTAATTTTTCTACAATTTTTTCATGTGCCTAAATTTAACACATAATAGCCTAATGACTTGGGGGAATTTTCACAAGTGTACAAGCTTAGGAACTCGTGCAAGGGTACATATGGATAAGTACATATAGAAAATTGTGCAAGGGTGCAGAGATCAGAAAGATCAAAATGTACGAGTACAATAAAGCTACTCCAATAAGTACGGGTGTTCTCCTTTTAGTTTGGCTTAGGCCGTATCCTGTTTACTCCTCCTATATCAATATAAAAAGGCAAAGCTTTTGCCTATTTAAAATTCAAAAAAAATAAGTACGGGTGTTTCTGTTGTAAATTACCCACGGCAAAATTCTATCTACAAAATCAAAAAACAATAATCTTTAAGTAGAAGATTATAAAAATGAGGTCATACCTGCGTGTCCACCGTACTTTTGTACCGTTCAGACGCTTCACTTGGCTGCACATGTACTCAACACATTCACTGCGAGTGGCCTTTCTACCCTCCTTGAAATTCCAAAGCTCGGGCACAATGGTTCTATCCGTCAGCCTGCCACATTCCTCCATTTCCATCAAACAACTCACCACTTCATTGTACACCTCCTCACCCCATGCAGCACGTAGCTCTTGCAGATCGACATCATGAACATCAATTTCCTAATTAATCACACAAGTAGCAGAAATGATATCAACTATCAGCTCCGCCTAGGGACAGAACAGAGACAATGGCCTGTAGAAGGAACTTTTGAGATTCAGACAAGGTGGTTCAATAGTACCTTAAGTATATCTTCATCATTGAGAGTCTTGGATGGGTTCCACTCTGGGTTCAGCAGCTGCTTCTGCCAAATATTGTACAGCTCAGAAGCTTTTTCCTGAGCTTCTTTGGAAGTCAGCTTCTTAAGGCATGCCTGTAGGAATGGCTTCTCGCTCAACTGGCCTATGTTCTTTATTGCAATATTCCGTCCTCCAGTTCCACTGATATCAATAAATCCCTGGAACACGTGAAATTTAAAATGATTTCACTTATCATTTCAGTCATTATTTATTATAGAAGTTAAAATAGTGTGATTTGATTGGAGTAACGAATGACTAAGGGGCAAATAAACCTTGATCAGCTTAGAGTGGATATCAGAAAGTTCCTTTTTAGCATCCTCGAGCTCAGCGATTAAACCTTCATAATCCATATCTTCATCATAGCCACTAGATTTATGTTGCCGCTTCTTCAGTGATCTTATATACACCTGCTTTCACAGTGACATGAGCTAATGGTTTGATGTAAAGTAAGCAGGAAGAACAGGAAATATGAAAATCAAATTGAGGGCAGAAAAGACCATCCAAAAGCGAAGTGAGCCTAGCTCAACTGGCAACCAAGTTCAAGTCCCAGACTTGGCATGGGTGCTCGTATTTTCCTGGATTTTCCAGGATTTAACCGGCGCTATGCTTTCAGTAGTAGGTGACATGCCCATCAACAACAAGGCGCCCGTGGTGACTTCGTCAACCTCAAGATATGCCGGACCAGACTCTCGGAGGTGCTCATAGGGGTAGGGTTTGCGTGTGTGCGGTCATAGGGGTGTGTGTACGTGCGTGTTTGTGAGCGTCTATGTCTGTACTGTGTATCTCAAAAAAAAAACATCGATAAATACAGCTAATTTTGCACGTAGAGATTCATCAGGGAAAATATATGGCGCTGAAAACACGCATACAAAAAAGGTAGAAAATTTGAAATTGCTTAGACCATGAAGATCAATGGTTCCAAATGCGAATAATAACTCATCTCTAGGTTTACCAGACAATAACTGATTAATCTGACGAAATGAAAATATTCAAGGACTGCTGCACAAATAAGGATCACTTTGATCAACAGCATGCAATATACTGAATAACAGTTCAAATGGTCCACACAAGGATACACCAATTAACCATCAAGATCTAAACTGCAATCATCAACCTGAACAACAGGGGCTTTGCAGATAACTATTAATGTGAACTACTAAATAATGTGAAACTAAAATGCAAAGTCTCCACAGACTCCATGCATCAAAGAATTCATGTACTCTCTCCGATCCTAAAAATGTGTCATGAAAAATGACCTAACTATGTACAAATTCCTTAGCTTCTTACGACACTTAATCTGGACCAGAGGGAGTACTAGAATTCATCCAACACAGAAAAGTTTAGTACTATTCAACAAGTGTGTTTTCCAATTGCTTTAAGCAAAACAAAACTTACTATTCCAGACTGGCTACTCTGAAGACCACTTCCCTGCAGCGCCAGTGCACGGCTGGACTCACTTGTTTTGAGCTGTTCCTTTAAAGATTCGATCTCCGCTGCCTGTTCTTCATTTCTTGTTGTCACATGGTCCTTTTGGGCATTCAGTTCAGCGATAAGTTTGTCCTTTTCAGCGGCCAGTTGCACCACCGCTGGTCAGAAAACAAGTAGAAGGAAACTCAGTTTACCTTTTCTTTACGCTTATATTTAGGATTGGCCGACAATAGCAAATTCAAGTGTGAACTATCTGTATGTCTTGGAACAGTTTAAGAAGTAAAACAGTATGTCTTGGAACAGTTTAAGAAGTAAAACTATAACTCACTACATGACATCCTAGAATTAATGCTTGCTATCTGTATTTTTTAAAAAAATCTATTAGCATATTCATGTGAAATTAATGGTCAAAGATTTATATAGGAGACCATGTCTTTGTCCAGAACATTATCTATTTACGAACAGGGGAGCATTGTTTGGTGACTTATTACAAAAATAGTAATAAGTTCAGCCATATGCATCTCTGATGTAGAGGCCGGGGTATGAAATGTTTTCATTATCTACATAAACTTATAAAGAATAGTTGTTTTTCTGATGATCCTTTATGTTCCCAATAGAATTCTCGTGTTGTGATATGAGTTTCTTAGGTAGTAATATCAAACGATGTGCTTGTCATCATAAGAAAAATATTAAACGACTTAGATGGTCATTAATACATCCTAAAAGCATGACATATGACTATGAGGAACCTATTAAAACACAGGAGTATTTTACCATTCTGTTGTTGCTGGAGCTTTCCCTTTTCTTCCATGACACCATGAAGCACATTGTTGATGCCAACGCAGTCCATATAGGCATTCTTGTAGAACTCCAACTTTGAGTGAACATCGGAAGCCAACACATCAAGGTTTGTCGGCAAATGCCGTGCATCTTCAGGCTCAGCCATCTAGTCTGCAGGAGGATTATCACAATATCATAATACCTCCATTTGTCTCTTATCCACCAAAGATAGTGCAAAACAGATACCACAAATTAGTAAAAGAATGATTCAGCAAGATGACTAAAATCAATATTGGTCAGAAGCAATATACAATCTTTAGTTCTTTACTGTCCCTGAACTTAAGTAGCATTGTTCTACTAAAATGATAACACACCACTTATTTTATTTCATTTGCACTTGTATTCTTCAAACAACCAAACATTGTTTGATACAAGTTCATGTCATGCCTAAATAAAAACACTAGTTTCTAATGAATTACCTAAGGATCAAGAATATTGAAATGTGCTGTGATAATAAAGGTCATTCAAGTCTTATCCAGTGTATCTTTATTTTCATAAATCTTAGTTTGATCAACCCATTTTCCTGCTTCTTCCAAATACAGAAATAATTTGCTGAAATTTAAATATTTATGAAGTCAACGTACTTCGTTATTCGTTCAATGTGCAAGACGTACGCTTCTAGCCAAATGAATGCACCGAAGCGGTCACAAGAAAAGAAAACGATGCAAGGAACATCCTTATACTCTTTATGTTTTGAAACAGAGGGTACGCATCATATGCAAATTCAATAACAGAAGCCAAACCTTTTTATAAAGGAATTTTATTGATTCATAAAACTGCATTGATTACAAAAACAGATCGATCCCAAATACATCCACTGAAAAACAGGGTAAGAAGCAACATACGAATATAGATTAAATTTTAAACTCTGTGGATCAAGACTTGTAGAGAGATTTAAAGTCAGTATTAGAACCAACTTCGACATTGCATTAAATTCAGAATGACAATAAAATTAGAAATGAAATACAACAAAACTAAAGTATGTATGAACTATGAAGTACTAGAGAAGACTGTCATTAACCAGAGAAAAAGTAAACGACACGTTAGGGTAAGTAAGAGCATACAAATACAACAAGATTGCATATCACACCGTGAAGTATATCGCATAATGATTTGAAAATAGAAAAAGGCAATCCGTGCATGACATGCCAAGCTAGTGAGATGCGTCGATCTAGTTGGACTAATTTACATGCATGCACACTTGACAAAAGAAAACCGAACGTGTAGAAAATCAGGATAAATATTGACACACTCCGCATCCAAGAAATATGAACAGGTTGCAGGGAAAACGTCACCTCGTCAGAGAAGTAGCAGCGAACTGTTGGCTGCAGCTAACAGATCTGCAAAGGGGGGAGAAAGCAAGCAGGACAAAGAAGGACTGAAAGGGGAATCCGATAGCAAAGCAATGCAGCATCCTACTAAACTGGAATGGAGGTGAAAACAAGAAATGCGGGCGAAAAAAGGAAAGAAATGTAGGCGAAAATATACGGAGGCAAGAACAAAGGACTTCTTTTCAGCAATTGGAAATTAAAGATTCAAGAAGCGAACATGAGATCCGAAAATACTAAAACAATAATCTCTAAATGGCTGCTATTTAGTAGAGAAATTAAATGAGATCAAATCCGCGAATAACTGGATTGATTCGAGTACCTGGGTCGATTGCTCACGATGAACTTTGGGGTTTCTTGCTCCTTCTTTGGCTGAACAAAGATGGAGATGGGGTTATGTGGGGAGAGTGACAGGCGGCGCCTCGGAAGCTACGATATTAAGGGGCAGCAGCACCAACAGTGGGGAGAGATCGAAGAGACGCTGCTCCACTAGTGGGCGGAGAGGGCGGTGCATGCAGCTTTGACGTGACACTCCAAGAGACCACGCGGGGAGAGCACAAAGCCACGTAGCCGAGGCGTTGAGACCCACGTAAGCATCCCAACATATGGTGTAAAATAGTGTATCTCAAAAATAGGTTTAGCATCATTTTTAGGGTTTTTTATTAGGGTTTTAGGACACACAAAATTTGGACACTTATTCCATATGATGTAAAATAGGGCAGCATGGAAGTCATCGAAAATCGAGGAAACACAATAAGGGGTGAAGACAGTTCAAAATGGATGGAGGGGCGGAGGGGAGCCGGTAGTATAAGCGGTTGGTGTCGTGATGAAACGAGTTATTCGCATGATGAAAAGGCTCCCGAAACGGGTACCCTCGACGCGGTCCAGCTCTATGGTCGCCTTCTCTAACGCGAGCATTGAGGGCCTACATGCCACGCCGTCATGATGTTCGCCACTAGCCACCAGTATAGGAGCTCCCCTGGTAGAATGTCTGGCCCGGTAGGGGACGTCGTTAGGGGAGCCGCACCACTGAGTGGCGACGTGTGTCAAGTGATGTTACACATGACTCTTCTCGACTTATTTTACACTTCGAAAAAGGTGCAGAGGTGACTTGGCAAAATGATTATGACCTTCTAAAGGATGTGTGCGAACTTACTCTCGGCTGGTCAGCTGTTTATGAACAAGTTCACTAGTAGAAAACGGGCCATAGGACCAAACAGAAATACCCCATTTGTCCCGGTCGTATTACAAACCGGGACAAATTGGGTCAAATAGTTGATCTCAGCCTACACGCGTTTCAAAATCGAACCTTTTGTCCCGGTTCTAGCCACGAACCGGGACAAAAGGTCACTGGACCCCATTTGTCCCGGTTCAAGCCACGAACCGGGACAAAAGTAGGTGCCTATATATTTAAAAATGGTTTGACACTTACAAAATTCATTGTTGACACTTAAAAAATAGAAAATAATATTTATGAAAATAATTTGAATAATCTCTTCAACACGATTGTTTACTATACCAAGATGCACTCATTTGTAGAATATGAGATTTTTATCACAAATAATTTGAAAATATAAATTAGATTTAAATAATCAGTATAAACTCATTTAACTAGACAAAATTAGGTAGAAATCAATTAAAAACCTAATACTTGTATATTATCCATCATATGTGTACTAGTTTCCATGAAAATTAAATGGGTGTCATTTTTCATCATATTTTTTGTACTTTGTTCAACAAAAAAGACATTTTTTGCACTTAAAAATGGAAAATGGTATTTATTAAAATAATTCGAAGAATCCCTTTGGCATGATTGTTTCTTATACCAATGTGCACCTATTTGTGGAATACAAGATCTGTATCACAAACTATACGGTGAAAATTGCCGTAACTTGATCATTTGACTTGAAACTTCTAAATGTTTATAGATGATAGACCTTTTTGTGAAGACTTTCGTTGCAAATTTTGTGAAAAATCAAGTTTATCATTTTTCATGGCGACTAGTACACATATAAGGACCCCATGCCAAATGATATCCTTTTTTGAGATGTTTATCGTTCTATTTTATTTTTTTCGTTAAAACGATCAAAATAGTCGCGATGACTATTCATCAAAAGAGGTAAGATTTTCTAGAATTATCAATATTTTTGTGATATAACCAATAGTTGTGTACCTTAAAATGATTATTCCAAAATATTAAGACCAAACTATTAAATAGTTGTAGCTCAAATTTGAATTAGTTTCGAATAATCGACATAAACTCATTTAACTAGACGAAATTAGGTAGAAATCAAGGAAAAACATAATACTTGGGGATTATCCATCATATGTGTACTAGTTTCCATGAAAATTAAATGGGTGTCATTTTTCATCATATTGTTTGTACTTTGCTCACAAAATAGTCATGTTTCACACTTAAAAAATAGAAAATGATATTTATGAAAATGATTTGAAGAATCCCTTTGGCATGATTGTTTCTTACACCAATATGCACCTATTTGTGAAATATGAGATCTGTATCACAAACTATACCGTGAAAATGACTGTAACTTGATCATTTGGTTTCAAACTTCTAAATGTTTATAGATGATAGACTTTTTGTGAAGACTTTCATTTCAAATTTTGTCAAAAATCAAGTTTATTATTTTTCATGGCAACTAGTACACATATAAGGACCCCATGCCAAAGGATATCCTTTTTTGATATGTTTATCATTTTATTTCATTTTTTTCGTTAAACGAACAAAATAGTCGACATAAACTCATTTAACTAGGTGAAATTAGCTAGAAATCAAGCAAAAACCTAATACTTGAGGATTATCCATCATATGTGTACTGATTTCCATGAAAATTAAATGGGTGTCATTTGACATCATATTTTTTGTACTTTGTTCACAAAAAAGTAGCATGATAGTTTCATATTCCAATATGCATCTATTTGTGCAATATGAGATCTTTATCATAAATTATGATGTGGAAATGACCATAAGTTGATCATTTGGCTTGAAACTTCTAGATGTTTATAGATGAAAGACCTTTTTGTGAAGCATTTTTTGGAAATTTTGTGAAAATAAAGTTTATCATTTTTCATAGCAACTAGTACACGTATAAGGACCTCATGCCAAATGATATCTTTTTTGAGATGTTTATCATTTTATTTTGTCGTAAAACCGATCAAAATGGTCACCATGGCTATCTATGTTTCTGTAGTGCAAAAGATGATTTGGATGTCATATTTGAAATCCTCTAAGTTTTTTGATCAATTTAGACATTTTATTTGTTGAATTCGGAATTAAGGTTTTAAAGATACGAATTATTCCATAGTAAATGAAAAAGGCAAAAATAAAGTAATATTTATTTTATCATTATTTATTATAATATTATTATTCTATAGTCATTGTTGTTTATTCAACTTAATTTTTATAATATAAGTAATGAAAAAGTATAACATGATGACCGAGTGGTTAATATGATTGATAAGATAGTAATATCAGTAAGTTGTCAGTTCTCTCTTAGTATCTAATTTGAAAGGAACCTAAATGTTAAGCGTGCTGGGGTAGGAGTAGTCTGAGGATGGGTGACCGAACGGGAAGTTTGACTTAACAATAAGTGTGTAGTTAGTGATAAAGTGTGTGAGTTAGTGGTAATTAAGTGTGTGGCTAAGTGAGAAGCAAGAATAGTAAAAAAAAACACGAAAGAAAAAGAAAAACAAAAAATTAAATAGGAATCAAAACATAAAATAGGAAAAAAACAGAAAACACTATTGTCCCGGTTCGTAATACGTAAAACACTATTGAACCGGGACAAATAGCAATCGGTAAAAAAGCTGGCTGCCGCGCCCACGTGCCCCCCCAATTGGCCCCGGGTCGTGGCGTGCCCGGGACAAAAAGGCACGCTATTTGTCCCGAGCACGTTGTCCCGGGAGCGTGCCCGGGACAAATAGCCCACACGGCCCGGGACCATTGGCACGTTTTCTACTAGTGGTTTTCAAGTTGGAGCCAAACAGTTCGTTGAAGAAGATATAATTTTTACGTCTGATAGAATGCACAAGCTATCTATACTTCTTATAAAGCAAAACCCCACTAACTTACAATAAATGATTCTATCTCAACATGCAAGCCATACACATCACTTCTTCTTTTAGCCAACCAATTATCCACATCATCTCACAAAAATTAATTACTTATTGTCCATCTCTACATGGAAGTATCCACATCATTTTTTTCTTTAGCCATTAAATTAGCCACATCATTTTTTTATTTTGTGGTTCAATGATAAGACCACAATATTCCTCAATGTAATTACTAAATTAAATCATGTGTTATTCATGCATGCATATTTCTATAGTTTGCTTCAGAGTTTAAGCGTTTATTTTGTTCTTAGTGATACCCGCTGCAACGCGCGGGGTATCCATCTAGTTGGCTTTATGGGAAGGACCCTTTGTGAATTATCTCCTCAACAAAATAGGCGACAATACGACGGTGGAGTTGTTGTCGACTTGTGCACTATCTCAAAGATGTTGAACATCGAGTTATCACAGCCAATCATCTGCAATAAATATCAGCCGAGTGTGATGACCATCAATCTCCGTCGACACATTGGACGCTAGAGAGTGAGCACTTCCCATCAGATCATCATTCACGCCATCAACTGTTACTGATAACCACTGATCTACCAACAACGCATCTCCACGACAAGGTAGATATAAACATCTATATGAGTTTAAGACTTGAACCGGTATGGCCGACCACAACGATCTGCCTCCCATACGTGACAGCCGGCACACCTTCGTGTATGAAGAGTTGGCAGAGCAAAGAAATATTTAAAGATGCACCTTATAGTTTAATGTAATGTCATATTTTATTTCACTCATATGGATATATTTCATTTAATATCTACCATGCAATAATTTTACACCTCAAATTCACCTCAAATTTGTGTAAAACTTGTTTCTGACCATGAAGATGACATGTGGATGCAAATAGAGGCAAATGCAATGTTTTATTTCATTTACTAACATCTACTATCATGCAATAATCTTACAAAGTCAACTTTGCCTCAAACTTGTCTAAACTTGTTTCTTACTATGAAGATGCAAACAGAGGCATCGTGACGAAATCGTATGAACCAGCTTGGCTTTGTTCTTCGGGGTTATTTACCCAGAAGTTGAGCAGACTTGGATTATCTAACCAAAGTTGACTGTCCATTGGTAAAATACCCAATATGTACATGAAACCAAAATAAAGATCCAATAGGGATCTGAAAGCAATTATATGCCTACACATGATACATAGATTGGATATCATTATCTCACGTATCTAATCTTGTATATGACTTGATTGTATAGATCTATCCATAACCGATCGACTGGATCTCAAGTCTCATGTAAATAAGGTTAGCATAGGCTGTGTTCATTCACGCAAAACCGCCGGCGCAAGGTCGCATCTGCCCGTCGTGCAACACCGTCGAAGTCGTCTTGACGTCGTCCACTCATGACCATTGTCGCTGCCTGACTAGCGCCGTCTGACTGTACGTACTAACGTATGGAGTAGATAACTTTGCTTATCGCTGGCCGCTGCAGCTTATTTGAGGTGTGCACAGAGGCTAATCCCTAGCAACTCGGTACCGGTACCAATGAGATGCGGAGCTGTATCCAGGAAAACCAAGAACGTACTTCCCAGAATACGCGGCAATACAATACACCAAGAACGTACGTTTCTGATTCAGTTGTTTTTAACACTTAAGGGCTATAAGTGCTGATTTTATTTGCATTGAAATTCTTGAAGAATATTTTGCCAATTGTCAGTTAACTTTGGGTACATAATCTAAGGCTGCTCAACTTCTAGGTAAATAACCAATTTTCCCTTGTTCTTCTCCCTAAATTTGCAGTTGCTCCACTTCTCGCTCAAACCATGCCTCACCCTCCGCTTTCCCGCCTCCTAGCCATCCTCTCCTCCCGCCCGCCTCCGCCGCTCCGCCGCCTCCTGCAGCTACACGCGCACCTCCTCACCGCCGGCCTCATCTCCTCCGCATCTCCGCCCCCCTTCGCGTCCCGTCTCGTCGCCGCATTCGCGCACTCCGACGACCCGCTCCGCCACGCCCTCAGCCACCCGCTCCTCCACGCGCTCGACCTGCTCGCCTCCCTCCCCTCCCCGCCCGACTCCGCCTCCCCCTACAACGCCACGCTGCGCGCCCTCTCCCTCCGCCCTCACCGCGGCCTCGTCGCGCGCTGCCTCCCGCTCTACCGCTCCCTCCTCCTCTTCGCCCGTCCGGACCACCTCACCTTCCCCTTCCTGCTCAAGGCGTGCGCGCGCCTGCACGAGAGGAGCTACGGCAACGCTGTCCTAGCGCATGTCTTCAGGCTCGGTCTCCACGCGGACGTCTTCGTTCTGAACGCAGCGATGCACTTCCTGGCGGTCTGCGCGTCCATGGTGGAAGCACGCAGGCTGTTCGATCAAAGTCATCTCAGGGATTTGGTGTCATGGAACACGCTGATCGGTGGTTATGTGCGGAGAGGCCTTCCTGGGGAGGCTCTGGAGTTATTCTGGAGGATGCAAGAGGGTGGGGAAGTGAGGCCTGACGAGGTAACGATGATCGGGGTTGTGTCAGGGTGTGGGCAGCTGCGGGATCTGGAGCTTGGGGGAAGGCTCCATGGATATGTGGAGAGTCACGGGGTGAGGTGCACCGTGAGGATGATGAATGTGCTGATGGATATGTATGTCAAATGCGGCGATCTTGAGCGGGCCAAGTCTGTGTTCGAGGGGATCGACGACAAAACGGCTGTTTCGTGGACAACGATGATTGTTGGCTATGCAAAGTTTGGGATGATGGACGATGCACGCAGGGTGTTTGATGAGATGCCTGAAAGGGACGCTTTCCCATGGAATGCGCTGATGGCCGGGTATGTGCAGTGTAAGCAGGCCAAGGACGCTCTTAGATTATTTCATGAGATGCAGAAAGCAAAGGTGGAGCCTGATGAGATCACTATGGGCAATCTTTTAACAGCTTGCTCACAACTTGGAGCGTTAGAAATGGGTACGTGGGTTCACCATTTCATCGACCGAAACCGGCTCTCACTTGGTGTTACGCTAGGCACAAGTCTAGTTGACATGTATGCAAAGTGTGGGAACATCGAGAAGGCGATCCACGTCTTCAAAGAACTACCGGAGAAAAATGCGCTCACATGGACAGCAATGATATGCGGTCTGGCAAATCAT
The DNA here is from genome assembly GCA_026929855.1 of Poa annua. NCBI lineage: Eukaryota > Viridiplantae > Streptophyta > Magnoliopsida > Poales > Poaceae > Poa > Poa annua. The sequence goes on from CM049432.1 coordinate 9,681,567, forward strand.
GGGCATGCTAATGAGGCCATACAATTCTTCCGAAGAATGATAGAATTTGGATTGCAGCCTGATGAGATTACATTTATTGGGGTTCTGTCTGCATGTTGTCATGCTGGTCTGGTTAAAGAAGGCCGGGAATTTTTCTCCCTACTAGTCTCAAAGTATCACCTTGAGAGGAAAATGAAACATTATTCATGTATGATAGACTTGCTTGGCAGAGCAGGTCATTTGGACGAAGCAGAACATCTAGTAAATACCATGCCGATGGAGCCTGACGCAGTTGTTTGGGGTGCTATCTTCTTTGCTTGTAGGATGCACGGTAATATTATTCTTGGTGAAAAAGCGGCAATGAAATTAGTAGAGCTTGACCCAAGCGATAGTGGAATATATGTGCTACTGGCTAACATGTACGCAGAGGCAAACATGAGGAAGAAGGCTGATAAAGTGAGGGTGATGATGAGGCACTTGGGAGTAGAAAAAGTTCCTGGATGTAGTTGCATCGAGCTAAATGGTGTGGTTCATGAATTTATTGTGAAGGACAGGTCACATACAGATACTAATGCTATCTATGACTGCTTGCATGAGATCACACTACAAATAAGGCATACTGCAACCATGCTTGACATTTATGTAGCTGGTTCAGCCCTGCAGATATGATATGTTCGATTATTTTACGCAACTCAATCTTGTAGTCAGATATGCCGGGTTATGCCCTAAGAAGGATTACGAGATGTTCTCAAAGATCGGACCATTGCAACAGCATTTTGGTCCCTTTCTTAAGTCAATGAAAATAGCAATGTTGCATTACAGATGCTTGCGGTAGCATCTAACATCCGACGTGCTCCACATTACAAGCAACAACAACAACAGCAACAAAAAACGTGTCAAATTATGAAGTGGTGCTCAGCTACGTTCTTTCTTGTTTCTATACCTGCCTGTAAAGTATAGAAGGCTGATAAAGAGAGGAGCAAGAAGATCCGTCTGTAAAGTCTTCAATTTCGTAAGTTAACCTTAAAATCTTGTTTTTTTCCTCACAGTTGTATCTGATTAAATTTGCATATGATAAGCCCACAATTTAAGTTTGTATTTTTTTTGTTTCTTTTAGAAATGATAATGTCAAATACATTACCCAATGGATTCCCTAAAAGTGGAAGTTTCAAAAGATACTTTCTAGTAAACATGCAAGAATTTAGCCATTTGCAGCAATATACAGCTTTGTTGGTTAAAACAAGTGTTATTGACAAAAAAAAAACATTATCGACATGTCAAGAGTATAAACAAGAACATGGTATAAGTGGGAAAACTGATATTTGAATATCTTATTAACCTTACCTTAACCTTAACAAAGCCTTTTGTCCCAAACAAGTTGGGGTAGGCTAGATATGAAACCCGTTCACGAGGACTTCCCAGGAGGTCACCCATCCTGGTACTACTCCCGCCCAAATGGTTTCATATCCATGGGACTGGCTAGTTTTTACGTTGGCTCGCCAAGCCTATCACAACCCTTAGATATGAAACCTTTCACGAGGACTTCCCAAGAGGTCACCCACCCTAGTACTACTCTCGTGGGTTTCATATCCATGGGACTGGCTAGTTTTTACGTTGGCTCGCCAAGCCTATCACAACCCTCCTCCTTTACCCGGGCTTGGGACCGGCTATGCCTAGAAGACATAGGCGGAGTTTATAAACTGTAATAAGATATTTATATTTGAATATCTTATTACAGTTTATAAATTCATCAAAAGGGGTAAAACAGAATATAATATGTCCTGGAATATTCACAGCAAATTTGAATATGAAAAAGCAGCATCCTTGTCCTGAACCTCCTGCCGTTAAGGATTTTTTTTAATATCCCAAGACCAAGAGCCTCTAGGAAAGCTTACTTTTTAGTCAGACTAAACAAATTTTGTAATGTGAACACTACATCAAGATATGTCTATAATATAGGATTCATTTGATATTGATTGATAATATGTGAATACGCAAAAGCATGTTATTCCAATTGAGATCAAGCTCCTTACTCTGTCTGTTATGGTCCACACAAAAAAACATGTGATGCCATATGCCAATGTCATGATCCTGATTCTAATGAAACAGCTTAACTTTTTGCATCTGATTTTTTTATCATGTACTGTCAGAAGTTCGAAATTGCAGACTTTGCTAGGTTATAAGTATTAGGAACTCGGTAAAGGAGAAAATATACATCTTATCTCCAACTCCAGTCAGGGTGGCAAGTTTTGAAACTGGGCCATAAAAACTTATGTCAAGGCGAAAGTATTGGCAACTATTTTCTTGGTTCCTCTTCAGCTCTAGTCTTCAACATAAGTTCTTGTGCATAATGATATAATTGATGCTCTTACTTTACCCCTGTAATCTACTCCCTCCGTTCCACAATATAAGATGTTTTAGCATTTTTTCACATTCACATATACACACATGCATCTAGACACGTTTTAGTATATGGTACACTAATTTAGTGTGAATCTAGACAACATGTACAACACCTACAACATCTTATATTGTGGAACGGAGGGAGTACCCAACTTTGAGGGAGCCATCATCCCAAACCAATTTCTGGTATTTCTAAGCCTTTTAGAAAACTGCGTAGGTACAGGAAATTGAAGTGTTGTCATTACTTGTCATCCGAGCTATTGTAGACTGCACATCCTTGTTCTGGTAACATCTTACGTTCTCATAAATTAACAAGTAAGCCAAATCATGAAAAGCTAACATTAACCATTATTATTTCACACTGATCGGCTTTGCCAGGCAAAAAGGTGCTCTCCTTTAAAAAAAAATGTTAAGTACTAAGCCTGGCATATGGCATATACTTCCTCCGTTCCACAATATAAGATGTTTTAGGTCATTAGGTGTAACACATGTTGTCTAGATTCACACTAAAATGAGTGCACATATAGACTAAAACATGTCTAGATACTTGTGTGTACATATGAATGTGGAAAATTGCTAAAACATCTTATATTGTGGAACAGAGGGAGTATGTGTTATTAGAAGGTGTTCACTACATTTCATAGCTGTGTTATCTGTGAGTTCCAGGTCTAGTAACTGTCCCGGGACTTCACTTTTTCTTAACTGGACCAAGCTTGACATGATAGTTTAAAATGAATGTACAATTATTTGAAAATGTGCAGTAGAATAAGGACCAAGAGTCCACTACTGCATTTCAGAATGGTCTTTAGAATTTCTCAAATTTGAACTCACTAAGGGCACCATATGTTGTCTGTTTTCAGTTGTTGCACATGAAGGTCTATTGAGATTTGAACAATGCTATAGACATTAGGTGGCATACGGAGTTGCCTAATCAGCCACCTCCCCCACTACCCTATCCCACTCAAGTGGGTGGGTCTGAAGCGTCCAATCGTTACCAGAACAAAATGAATATTTTTTATATAACATTCCTTTTGCAGTTATGCAAAATTGTTTCAGTATTTTCTCCAATGTTAAAAAATAGTGCAAAAAAACTCATGCAACAAAACTGTTGCTACATCTGCAATAAGTCATCGCCCAAAGTAATAAGTCATAGAAAACTGTAGAGGAGGGCTTAGCATGGGTCGAATGGGCATTGCTCCTCAAATTTTCACTCTTGAATAAAATATCGGACATTAGCTCCAAGAGCTGGAGCTACTTAAATATCAAAGTGACAACTATTTTCTCATTTCTCACGCCATTTACCCACCTTTGATAAACCTGCTTAATACACTTACGCTACATGCAAAAACAGCCTATGGCAAATCAATAATTTCTCAGGTTGAGATCTGAAGCACCAGGCCCGTCGCCTGGTAGTCAGCCCAAGCGTGTTCACCACAGCCATCTTTTGCCAGCTTGGTGGTGCGTTTAATGGCTGACTTTTTTCCTCCTTAGGTTGGTGACTGCAAGAGTTTCCTTTTTTTTTGCCTATAAATATCATCCTTGAGACTGAAAATGTAGATACTCAACTGATCAGCAGATCTGGATTAATTCAGCATTAGACTAGATTAGGGATCTTCAAGGACTACACTATGTAGTTCATATTATGTACATTCTTGAATGCATCATTACTCATTGGTAAAATATGTGTATTCTACATTGTGATTTGTCCTTCGAACTCATGTTACTGTAACTCAATGTCATTTGTTTAACTATTGTGATCAACATAGAAAGAGTATATAATAGCAGCCAGAAATCTTTTGCAGGTTCCAGTGCGCAGCAACTTCATTGGCTTCCTTAAGTAGCCCTTGACTTCCTTTCGGCTTGACTGCCTGCAAATGTATCCCTGAAGCCATCCACTGCATCGTCATCCTGCATATCGTGAGAACGTCAAGGAAATGAAGGCAGCAAACATACAAGGGATGGAGATGAAAACAAAGGAAGAACATAAAAGGCGAGCAAGTTCATACCAACGCTTTAAACAAAGGCACAGGTTTCCCTATCCTGTGGTTTGATGGTATGAGATCCCAAGGTGTTTTTGCCTTGTCACTATCCCCTCTTTCATCAGAGAATGAAATATGCTCTTCTGGACAGAGATTCAGCTGTTGCAAGACCTGAGGCAGAGAACAAGACATTTCAGACACAAGGGAACATGCCGGGGTGGAAGTAATTCGAAGGTTGATAACAAACATCTTTTGAGAAGGACGGCATGAATGGCTCCAGCAAACAAGCAAGAAGGTAGACAAGTCCAATGGAAGTTTTCATCACAATCGCACAACTAGCTGGATCTTGTTTGTAAAGCTTCCAAAATCGACTTTCCTGTTTATCCAGGTAGAACCAGAGACAAGTTCCTTGTAAGGTAGATGATGCAGAATAATGATAAAATCAGTAAAAGAAGGAACCATGGCTTACTTGTAGGTAAGAATTTCCCTCGCTGGAGATGGCCATTGCAATCTTCAGCCCTTGTTTTAGTTTTACCTGTTAATGGCAGCGTTGATATCACATACATGCTTCAGATCTATAGCAGTTCATATTCAGATATATTTACTAGCACAATTCAGAGTTAACATATTTCAAATCAGTGCATCACCTTGTCCATTGCATCAATATACTGCTCAACCAATTTACCAGTGGTTTCTGCTAATGACTGACTCAATGAATGTTTATCTGCATTGGGTGCTTCAGGTACGATGGAACCATATCCAGTCCCTGTAAGAACAATTGAACATTTTATCAGCATGCCAGTTCACGAAAATGGACTATCTGATGCACATGCACGTAAAGAATTATGAAAGTAATAAAGATATCATGCTGAAAGTAGTAAGGAAGTCCTCTACTAACCCTCTGGTTTTGCAATAAAGCTTAGCACTCGATTGATGAAGTTGCCCAAATTGTTTACCAGCTCGTAGTTACACTTAGTTTGCAAACCTAACCATGTGAACAATGCATCTGATGCCTGAATGTTTAAGAAATAGATCAAAACCAACAATTTTACATGCATTTTAGTATAGACGATATGTTTATCTGAAAACCAACCTCAGGACGACTACTGAGCAAGTAGTATCGCCACACATCAGCTGGAATATTTGTGGCTTTTGCGTCATTGCCAAAGACTCCAATCCCCTTAGTTTTGGAGAACTTCCCTGTACATTAATACAAGGTTGACATAAAAGGATGTCCACGGACAGACAGGGAAATTAAAGGCAATCAAAACCAAATCTGTAGGATTCAGTTAAATATGAATCCTGTAACATCCATACTTTGCCTAACAAGTCATGCACTCCAGACCCAAAAATAATGGTCTGAAATTGGGAAAACACAAACTCCAGGGATACCTGATTCATAGTTTAGATACTCGGTCACGCTAATAGTCTTCATCATAGTCCAATTCTCACCAGTTCCAAGTAGCGCCGAGGGAAACATGACCTGCAAAATTTGTACAATTTGGGGAATATAAGGCAAGAATCGCAGGTGCAAATCCTTATGCACTTGCAACATAGAATATATTCAAGCTTCACTGTAGGTGGAATATTGTATGTTGGACATTCCAAGTTGGCAAAAGAATCTCACTGTATGAAATGGGACGTTGTCTTTGCCCATGAACTGATACAATTCGACATTCTCTGGGTTCTTCCACCACTTCTCCCACTCAGGTGTGTAGCACGCCGTGATGGAAATATACCCTATTGGCGCATCGAACCAGACATAGAACACCTGCGACCCATTCATCACAGGAACAAACGTTAACGCAATTAAACTTGGATAGACAGATTTCCCCAGTGAAGAATCTCTTGGTGCTGAAATGGCAAACCTTATCCTTGTACTTCTCATGAGGGACAGGGACGCCCCACTTCAAATCCCTGGTTATGCAGCGAGGTTTCAGCCCTTCCTTCAACCAAGCATCCGTGGTGCGAATCGCATTCTGGCTCCATGATCCAGCCACGGAGGCGTCATCGATGTACTTCTCCAGCTTCTCCCTCAACAAGGGAAGCTCCAAGAACAGGTGATCCGTATCGCGGACACACGGCGTACTGCCACAGACCTGAAGAATGCATTGTCCAGATTAATCACATGAAAGAAATGAAATAATGGTATGTGTCTCTTAGAGAAAAGCAGAAATAATCTCCTGCCTTGCACTTGGGATCGATCAACTCGGTCGAGTTGAGCAACCTCCCGCATTTGTCGCACTGGTCGCCCCTTGCAGTGTCGTTGTCGCATCCCTCTATGGGGCAAGAGCCCACCACGAACCTATCCGCCAGGAATCTCTGGCATGATTCGCAGTAAAGCTGCAACGGATAAACAGAGTGTTCATTTTGTTGTAAGGAACAGATTTCAATTACACCGTTCTTATGTGTGCAGGCAAAGATATGCAGGAGGTGAACTTGCGATGACGGAAATAAAGAGTTACCTGTTGCATTGTGTTCTCCGAGAGCCAATTGTTGTCCAACAGCTTGTGGAAAATCGATTGGCAGATCTCTGTCTGCTGCGGTGAAGACGTCCGGCCAAAGTGGTCGAAGCTGATGCCGAACCACTCATATACCTCCCTGTGTATCGCATGATACCTAGTATATATAACGGCAGCGAATGAGTTTTCCAGATGCTGTATCCGACTTTTATTCTCAGAGGCAATTTATATTGAAGTAATACAGATGGGGAAAGACCAAGCAAATGAATGGGGGCCGGCGCTCACTTGTCGCAAATCTCCCGCGGTGAGCAGCCCTCCTCGAGGGCCTTGGTCTCGGTGGCGGTGCCGTACTCGTCGGTGCCGCAGACGTAGAGCACGTTGTGGCCGCGCAGGCGGCAGTAGCGCGCGAAGACGTCGGCGCTCAGCACGCAGCCGATGATGTTGCCCAGGTGCGGCACGTTGTTGACGTACGGCAGCGCGCTCGTCACCAGCACGTTCCGCCGCCCCTCCACCGGCAGCACCGCCTTCTTCCCCGGCGCCGTCGACATCAGCACGCCGGCCAATCGAGCGCGGTTCTATGTGCGTGTGTTTTTTTCCGGAGCTTGTCTCGCCGAGTTGGACCCCTGTATACAGAATATATATTCTCGCGTGGGTGCGAGCTTTCTCCGGTCCGACCGCGATGGCTTCTTGGCACCCAAGGAAGCATTTACGTATCCGTTACTGCGACATACCGACACTGACATGTTGGGCCACGGTGCAAGACAACAAAGTGGGCCCATACCAAAGTGGGCCCCCAAGACTCTAGATTCGACGCAAATCAGGTTCGGCGGCGCCAAACGGCGGTAACTCAAAATGTGGGGTGGACACTTTTACCAGCCGCTCCCCACCATAACCACGCGGCGGCCGTGCTGGAGAGGTCACCGACAAGCGTGAGGCCGCCATGGAGGAGGCGATGTCGCCGAGCTTGAAGAAGGAGCTCGCGAGCCCGAGAACCAGGCCACGACGGCGAGGATGGGGAGGTCATGGAGGCGGCGGCCCGTGGCCGGCTTGAAGAAGGAGCTCGCAAGCCGCGAGTCGCTCGTGCTCGACGAGGCCGGAGCAGAGCCGTGAGCCGGTCATCCGTGCGACCTCGAGGAGGCCGGCGGACGGAGCCAGGCGTCCGCGCAAGCTCTAGGTGCGGTCTCGGCGGGGATGGCCGGCGAGCTCGAGGAGAGGGGTGGGGATGGCCGGCGAGCTCGAGGAGATGGGTGGGGATGGCCGGCGAGCTCGAGGAGAGGGGTGAGGATGGCCGACGCCTCTTCTTCTGTACGTGCGGTGGGTCGGGGAAAAGGAGGTGGAAAATGAGGGGAAGGAGAGGGGGCACATGGTGGCCCCATAGGAAAGAGAGGAGTTGATGGCTGACAGTGGGCCTTTTGCATGCAAATCGTCCCCCAGCGCAAACCCAGCTTCCTGGGTTTGGCCTAGGTGCGCCGGCGCCAAACCGACACTATTTTGGGTCCTGGGGGGCTGACTGGTAGCATTTTGGTGCGTTTAGTCATCCGAGGCTAAAAACCAAACCTAAAACGTGTCGTGAGCTTCCGGTGGGACGGCTGGAGATGCCCTTAGCCAGAGGCTTTGCCTATGCGTCGGTATATTCCACAAAACCTACCTGATCTGCGCACTCAAAAAGACGAGGGTGAAATTGTGACCAATTAAGTTCCGGACACACCTGTTCACAAGAAACGCACATCTTTCTACCAAAATGCAGACATAGATGTTGCTTCGAAGTTCAGAAACCGAGTCATTCATACAAACGGTATGCACGTGAAACAACAATTTTCAGAGTTCACAGCAAAGTAGATAGTGCTGAAGCGCTAACGGGGTCTACTGGAATACCGAAACATTGCTCTGAAACGTGCCAAGCAGGACGCACACGCGTCACTCGCTACCAGAAGTTATGAACATTATCACACAAGTCATGACAATTGTTCTCCGATGTGATCAGGTGCAATCTCATTCATCAACAATATCAGAATACTCCGGTCTTCGGTTCCTCAAAAAAGTTAGCTAATACTTCTACCTACGGGTTCTACCTGGCCACTGCACAAGTAACAGACAATGTGACGATTGAGCAGGAAAGACGAAATCTAGTGGCAAAATACTTCACTTCTGCCTACACTTTTGTAAAGACAGCAACATCAGCCCATAAGACACTTAAGCCTGAACTGTTATATATACGTTTTTTCAGCAGTGTTATAGAGGATAAAATGAGGAGCACCTAAACCCTATGGTACATGTTAGTTTGGGGTAACATAAATGGATGGTTCGCTTGTTTGGGAACAGTTTAAATTTCTCAAAATTTGATGCATATTATTAATTTTAGTTGAAAGTTTTGTATATAAATGTAAGTTGAGTTTCTTTTTTTCCTCGAAAAGGTATAGGAACTCTATAATATGGTCATCAGAATAGGTAATTACCTTTGTGTCATCATATTCTTGGACCAGCACATCCCCTTCCATACAAGGTCACCTTGCACTGCATAGATCCCAAAAGGTGTTTTTACTCTGAAGCATGTCGTTTCTGATGTAACTATCATGCATTTAAGAAAACAATTGAAATGCATTTCCCTTCTTCACAGGGAGAATTACACGAGCCTGATCCCAGCGAACAATATTTAAGAGACAAAAGAATTTGCAACTTCTTATAACTCATGCACTCATACCTGCGGCTGCGAGTCCTCCTGCTCGTGTCGTTCAGACGCTTGGCTAGGCTGCACACATACTCAACGCTCTCACTGAGAGTGGCCTTCCTCTTGTTCTTGAAATGCCAGAGCTCAGGTACAATGGTTCTGTCCCCCAGCCTGCCACTTTCTTGAATTTCCATCAAACACTTCACCACAGCATTGTGCACCTCTTCACCCCATGTCGAACATAGCTCTTGCAGTTTGTCATCACTGACATCAACAACCTCCTAATCACAAAATCAAGTAGCAGCATAAGCTCAGAATCTATCATCTCCAACAAAATATTGAACAAGCTATGATATTTGAAGAACTTGGAGATGAAGACAAGATAGTGTAACTACCTGAGTGACACCTTCAACTGTGGCAGTCTTGAAAGGATTCCACTCAGGGTTCATGATCTGCTTCTGCCAAAAGTAGTACAACTCAGATGATTTTTTCTGTGCTTCTTTGTGAGGCAGCTTCTTAAGGCATGCAGGCAGGAATGGCCTGTCGTCCAATTGCCCTATGTCCTTTATATCGATATTCCTTCCTCCATTAGTACCAATGTCAGTAAACAACTGGAGTACCAAGTTATAGTGTCAGCTTCTTTTATATACAAGTGTGATGGGGATGTTTAATGTATGTAATGTCAACAAAAAGCAACCGAACCTTGATCAGCCTAGAGCGGATATCAGAAATTTCCTTTCTAGCAACCTCATGCTCAGTGCTTAAACTTTGATCAGGATTCTCCATGCCGGAAAGATCTTCCACAAGCCCATGCGCATCTGCATCTTTATCTTCAGATTGCCGCTTGTGTTTCTGCATTGATCCTGTTTGTGCCTGGTAGCACCAGTGGCAAAAGCTATGATCAAGATGTAAGGTAAGCAGGTACCGTAACACATGAAATTTAAGAAAGTTTTGAAAAACCCTCCTTCCAAAAAAATGCAGAGTTGGATCAGAAATTTTGAGTGCATACAGATTGAGCAGGGCATTGCATGATATTGGAAACACAGAAAGTGGGAAATTTTGAACTTTGGCAAGTAGCATAGAACTATACTATTTTAGCAGGGAGTGGCCCATTGAAATACAAGTGTTCCAGGGGCACTACAGCACAAAGATCTAGTAAGACGAACTGCAGTAATACAATGAAGAATGAACAGCTTCAAAACTCCATACACACCAATTAGGAGTCATTAAAATATTAAACTGCACACGACAATCTGACCAATGTTGGCTAAACTTAAAGGTGAATTAGGTAAGCAGAACTGTTTTCCAAAGGCTCCAGCGTCCATGCATCAAATTCATGGCATTACGTTTGTGCGAAGCAGAAAAGATTAGTATGCAACAATTGTTTTACAATTGCTCCACAGAACACTACTTACTTACCCTTCCAGATTGGTTCTGCTGAAAACCACTTCCCTGCAGTAGAATGCTCGATTCATTTGCTTGGAGCTTTTCCTTCAGAAATTCAATCTCGGCTACCAGCTCTTCGTTCTTTTTAGCGAGACCGTCCTTTTCAGCAACCAGTTGGACAATGGCTGGTCAAAATAACAAAAGGGATAGAACACAGTATTTTGCCAGGCTTGTATCTAGGCTTGGCTGATAAAAAGAAAGTGCGTGAAGTATCTCTATTAATTTTTTGCAGCAAAGAGGAAGTGAAATCTTGCTTTTCATTTTATCCTATTTTTTATGCCACCAAAAATCATCTCTTTTGATATGTCCTTAGGAAGTCCCTTTATGGAGTAACAAACATGCAAACAGCACATTTATCATCTAAACTGGAATTGTTACAGTGTAAAGGATATGAGGCTCCTAAGGAAAACACAACAGTACTTACCATTCTGTTCTTGCTGGAGCTTCCCTTTTTCTTCGATTACACAATCAAGCGTGTTTTTTATGCCGACACAGTCAATATAGGCATACTTGTGGAACTCGAGCCTGGAGTGAACATCTGAAGTCAGCACATCAAGGGGTGTTGGCACACGACTTCCATCTCCATTCTCAGCCATATAGTCTGTCACGTCAGAAAATATATATCAAAACATATACCAATTTGGGTGATCCACCAAATATACGGAAAACAGCCACGCCACATTAGTAAAACAGGGTTTCCCCAAGACAGGGGTTGGAACTCGGAAGTCAGTATACAATCCTTAGTGTCCCCTGAACATGAGTTGCATTATTTCACTAAGGGAATTAAATGAGCACATATCAGTTTTATTTTATTTTATATATGCATCCATGCAAAATTCCTTTTAGACAAGTTTATGTTGTGCCATAATAAGTCAGTATACAATTATTAGTGTCCCTTGAATAAGTTGTATCATTCCACTAAGGAAATTGAATGAGCACATATCAGATTTATTTTATTTTATATGCACTTATATTCTTCATCCACGTAAAATTATTTTTATACAAGCTTTTATGTTGTGCCATAATAACTACATAACAGCTAGTAGTTACGAATGGATGATGATCTTGAACATAAAAAATCCCGATGGATTACCCTAGAAGGATAAAATATGCTTGTGCGGGCCTTCAGTTTTCAGATTTATAAGAAAGAAAATAGTTCTCAGCCCATTTTTGCATTTTCGAACGGTAAAAGGAAACTAAATATTTTTAGAGAACAACATGCTAGAAATCAAATATTAAACACGGATAAAGTCAATGTCAACTGCAAGTTGTCTCTAGCTTAAGAAATGCACTAAACTGATTTGCGAGATAGAGAACAACATGCTAGGGAACACTCACATACGTCCGATATTTTCAAACAGAAAGAGTAAACTCAAAGAAATAAAAACCCATCGAAACTGGAAATTCAACATCATCTTCCTTGCCACAAAAATTACAGAAAAATTGTGAATATTGTTTGGCAATCTAAAGGGAAGCACAGAAATCTAAAGATAAGGCTACCTAGAGCTTGCACATGTTACCTAGTAGAAGAACATGGATAATGATAACACACTGTGCGCTTCTTTATTTTAACTCTTTGAGAAATGGCATGCTGACAACAATAACTAAGATATCAGCCTAGAAGAACAGGGATAAGGATAACACAGTGTGTGCTTCTTTATTTTACCTCTTGGGAAAATGGAATGCTGACAACAATAGCTAAGATATCAACCTATATCAGAACAATTGTCGGTAGAAAAACAACAGAGATATATGTTGCTAGGGTTACAAACAGGGTTGTGGTCCAGGGGAAGAGCATTTCCATGACAGTCAATTGTAAGCAAGGCAACCACAGAACAATGAGCACCAAGGCAGTCACCACAACAGAAAAAGTGGTGGGGATCATGGACATGAAGCAGGGAAAAGAAGAGAAACACCTCAGACGATGGAGAACCAGACCAGTACCAACTTGTAGGCTGCAGCAGTGGCTCCCAAACAGATCTGCAAAGGGGAGAACTTCCAAGATTAGGATATCCTTCTGCAATGGAGAAGGAACCGCAAGCGAAAGGAGTAGAAATAAATTGTTCGGTAAAAGGATGATGTCCTCTTTCCGAAATGGGAAAGGGGCAAGAACTTTTTATCTAGAAAAAGGGGCAAGAACCCTAAACCTAAATCTGCGGTTCTATGAACAGACATTTCTTTCTATCTTCGAAAGAAAAACAAATCACAAGCTGGGAACAGAGGTGTTCATAGAAAAATTCGGGTTCACCCTTTGAAAAAAAAAAGGAAATCGCTTCTCACCCACTCACACACACAAAAAGAGGCCGAAATGTCCCCAAAATCAGGGGCGGGCAAGCTGCCATTGATTATGAAAATTAAGTAAAATCAAATCCACATCTAAACAGAGAGATCCAAGCATCTCGGAGAGGAAAGTGAATCGATTGCCCGCAGCAAAGAACTGAACCACCAGAACTTTGGGATTTCTTGTTTGTTTTTTGATGAGAGAGAGAGAGAGAGAGAGAGAGAGAGAGAGAGGAACGAACCAGAGAAGGCGCCGCAAGGAGAATAATGCCGTTGAACCTCTACTGCACCGGAGCACTCGCTAAATGGCGCGCTGCTTCGTCCCAAACGAGGAGTGTGTAGTGTTTTCGTGAGGTGACGAGAGTGTGTTGTTGCTTCGGTGGCGTTATTGGTTGGCGTCCTTTCGAACGGAAGTTCGTATGGCTGATCCTTTTTCAGAGAATCCAAATAATTTGTTTCACGGAAATCTTATAAATAAATAAAGTCAGCTGTCAGATTCTAAAAATTATCTCAATTTTTTTGTAAGGTTAGAAATTAGAATAATTAAATGTCAAAAAAATCGAACAAAAAATTTACATTCTATGTGTGCATGTCAAGTTTCATGAAAACCTTAATATTTGAGGCAAGAGACCCCTCTGTCAACCCAATTTGGTGTGGCATAATGGAGAAGTTCTTACGGCAGCTTCGCCGCCGACGGACATAGGTTCGCAACCCTCATTAGAACAGAGCACACCTACATTGACTTCATCAACGACTAGTACACCTGGCATCGCCCCAATTGTCAGCATTTAGTCAAGAATAGTGAATCATGCTACAAGCATGGACCCAAGGCGAGCCATATGACTGTGGATTGTCGGGTCTTCCGCCAGAAGTCTGGTCACCCGGAGTCCATACCTTGCTCAAGTGTGGACCCGATGTGTGGCATGTCATTTAGTACTACACAAGAACATCGTCGAGTATGGCCTGCATGATCTGTGCTAGATGGATGCTCCAGCAAGCGTGATGTACAACACGCCTGACTGGTACCTTCTTTGTTGTGAGGAGGAGTATCCCACTTTTGTACCATTCTCTAAACACGGGTACCACTCTTGCCACACCGACGAAGAGTGTGTGGGCGCGAGTCAGAATCCGCAAGCGTTGGGCAACTACGCCCTAAGAGCATCTCTAACAGAGCTCTCAAAAGTGGAACCTCAAATGCGATTTACAGCTCACGTTTTTCGCAAATGTTGCTCTCAAATACGTTCAGTTCAGGCCATAGCAGAAACCTTAACCAAAACTTCAAAATTTTAGTTTAGCGAGAACGAAGAACTTGTTCATCAACAAAAATGAGTTCATCGTCGATTCATACCATAGAGGAGTTCATCGTCGATTCATACATTAGTACTAAAAGCTAAATCGTCTACGCCCTAACCCTAGAACCCAAAAGCGGCTCACCGGAGTCTCGGGTGCGGCGGCGACGATGTCGAGGCAGAGGAGCTCATTTGTCGTCGGAGACGAGGTCGATCACCGCCTCCGCGGCCACCTCCCAGTACGCCCTTCTCTCCTCGGCGAGGCGGTTCGCCTCGAGGCCCTGGTGGAGCAAGATCCGCTCGATCTCCTCGTCGCGGGCGCGCTGGGCCTTCCGCTCCTCCTCCTCGCGCACGGAGCGGAGGATCACTTGAGCCGTGATGGCGTCAAGTGCGGCGTCGTCGACGAAGTCCTCTGCCGCCACGGAGGACCCGAATGCGCTCGCCTCGTAGTCCTCCGCCGGTGGAAGAGCCACTAGCGCGGACGAGGAGCTCGTGCCAGCGCTTGAGCTTCCTTCGCCGGCGATGCGCGCTCGGCGGCGGCGGCCCTCCTGCTCGGCGCGGAGGTAGTCGAACTCGTCAGCCTCGCGCCGGAAGTACGTAGGAGGGACCTCCTCTCCGCGGTTGATGTACCAGCGGGCAGCGCGCTTCCAAGCGTCGTCGCTCTTCACCGCTCTAACCCGCCTCTCTTCAGAGAAGTCTCCGTCGAAAGAGTCGCCGCTCGGACTTGGCGGCGGCGACGGGTACTCGCGCTTGGGGGCCATCCCGGCGGCGGAGACGGAGCGTCTGCGGTGTATTGCTCGTCGGAGTAGAGGTAGCGCGGAGTGGATTGCTCGTCGGCGGCGGCGAGTAGATAAGGTTTTGGGACGGGGAATCGATGCGACGCCGCCATAAATACTGATCCCGCGTCCGCATTAACGGGCGACCTTATACCGCTTACGGGCTGAGTTGCGTTTACAGGATCTGCTATGGCGCAAAACAAGCCTCGGCCCGTGAAGTCGCCGGAGTTATAAGGTTTTCGGGTTGTTTGAGGGCTCTGTTAGAGATGCTCTAAGAAGGGATTTCAACTCATCAAGTTTGTGTCAAGACACACATAACTGACTTCAGGAGCAACGACGCCCTATTAACGAGTTTGAACTCCTTAAGTTCGTGTTAAAACGCACAAAAACGACTTTAGGCTCATGAAAAGGAAGAAGAACCACTCGAGTCCCATTAAACTCGCCATCGGTGGAGAAGGTACACCAATTCCTGGACAAGATATCGAAGATTGGTCTTCAACTGAAATGTTGTCGCGTGGCTGAGGGGCACTCGTTAAGGACTCACACAACAAATCAATTGATGAAGTTCATCATGAACAATTTTGATTAACATCTAAGAATAAGTTAGAAAACTTGTGTACCGTGAGGAGTGCCTTTAAACTCTTTGCAATTTACTTTTTCAGCATCTTCATGCAAAAGAGTTTTCCAAATGGTTTTTAACAAATATAAGGTCAAGTCTTATACTCATTTTTAAATACATATTCAATTTTAATAGATGATGTTTTCCAACACTTTCACGAGGCTTCACAATACTACTCATCGTTATATTTTGGTTTCCCGTTTTCACCAAAAATGACTTAAACCAACATTTAAATTACAAAAGAGATACATATATTTACAATGCATCATCTAATAACATTTGGTTTGTGTTGTAGATAGATATTGATATTTTCTCTATAAAATGATCGTCCAAAGTTAAAAGGTCTCTAGAAAGATCATATCCTTTTAACTTCACCAGTAACGTCCTCTAGGTTGTACAGAGGTCTCTGAAAAAAATATAGAAAGACTTTGTTTCTGGTACATAAAAAATCCAGTCGTAGTAGAGAGCCACAAGGAATCATAGATTAAGGCCATGTCATCAAAAGGGCTAATTAAAAATGGTCACAGCCAACTCAACCTTGTGCATCATTTTGATGCAGAGGCCAAAGCGTCATTTGCTTTTGGAAAACAATCTTGGAAAAGATTAAAAATAATGCTATAAAAAGGTGAGCATACAAATGGAGGAGCGCGTACTACATAATATTTTGAAAAATTCAAAAACCATATTCCCTCTATTCCAAAATATAAGGCACTATTTTCGTGCTGATTTTTTATGTTCCACTTTGACCACTAATATATACTTAAGTTACAAGTATTGAAAAATGTGTAATGGTAGCGGTGGATTCATCTTGCAAAATGGTTTAATTTTATGTATCATTATACTAACTTATGGACATTTAAAGCTTATATAATAGGGTCCAAATTCAACGTAATTCACCATCGAAACTAAGCGCCTTATATTTTTGGGACGGAGGGAGTAGTTTGAAGTTTCATGAAAAATCTTTTAAAATATCATAGTTATAGACAATGTTGTATTTGACCAACTTGTAACATCTCAAGTAGAAATATCTTACATTTGAGCTGTGAAAAATGACGCAATGTAACATTGGACAACATTGAATAGTCCAAAATTCAACTCTGGGAATTATTTCTGATTTTGTTTCTTAGCATAATAAACCATTTGAACTGATATTTTTTCCAAATTTTACTGAAACTCCAAAATATGTTTTTTCAAAATCAAGGGTTCTCTAGAGGCGAGCCTCCATTTGTGTTTTCGGTATAAAAAGCCGCTTACCCAAGACTTTGGATAATATCTCTACCATGACAAAGAAAAAAGGATAATATTTCTTTCCTGTATTCCTCCACTCCTCTCGAGTGTGCTGTTCGTAGTGCCGCTGGTGATTCACAGCGTGTACGGTGGTGTACCGCGCGCTGGCACGGTAATACAATAAGTGTAACAGGTAAGTGGAGATTTAACTACCGCGCGCCGGCTGCTAATAAGTGTGCATTACCCGCTGCCTTGGGCAGGGGGTTACCTTTCGCAGGGTGGTTTGATCGGGGACAGAGGGTGGCCCACAGTGGCCAGATGACGCCAGCCCCTCACGTGATCGGTCGACACTCTCTCTCCCCATCTCTCCTTACACACAGATATTCAGATTTCGGTACCAAGAAAAGTATTCGACGCACGGGACAAAATATGCAATTAAAATTTCAAAAGTAATAGATATACATTTAGAGCATCCGTAAAATTTATCCGATACCTCTAAACTTCCGTCCGCGTTAGGTGTTGGACAATTGTCCGACCCATTTCGGGATGGCGCCCACACGAACATCCCCTAAAAGAAATTAAAACTAGATTTCTTGATCTAGAACCTACATTTCAATATCACTCTTCACTCCATTGCACATGAACATGAATAGAAGACGACACTGCTGACTCTTTGACAACGTTTGGTCGAATGTGGTCAGGTCATCGCCAGGGCCGGCCTCGATCGTGAGCTGCAAACGTGGCCAGTCTGCCGAGCGTCCACCTGACGCATTGGTGGCCCAAATTTATGCCACAAATACGTCGGGCGAAGCGCACGGCGAACCAAAAAAAGACTGACCGTGTTTTCACAACGGGCGTGCTTTTTTGTCCAGCTCAATCCAAACGGATAGGGACGGAGCCAGGGGGTCGAGCTGGGACCATGGCCCCTCTGTGCTGGAAATTTTTATCAAAACACGCCTATATAATCTACGTTTTGACCCCTAAATTTATAAAAAATAGCAATATGACTCCCTCCAACTAGTTTAGGTTTTATTCGGCCCCCTCTATTTGCCAATCCTGATTCCGTCCCTGCAAACGGACACGCGCAGACTCGATGAGTCTGTCATGCGGCCATCCTTATTATTACGGAGGGGTGGTCATGGCCACACGGGGTAGATGACGGCAGCCCTCGCGTGAGTGCGCTGCGCACCGTGTACTCTCTCTCTCTCTAGTCTCTTGTCTACACACGTACGAGATTCGGAGCACGTACGTACCCTGGCGGCCTGGCCTCTCGCGCTATATAACCACACCCGGCCGGTAGCATTTCGGATAGACTATTAGCTAGTTTCCTCCCAATCATCCCCTGATCATGCGTGATGGTGCTGCTGCGCTAGCCTAGCTCGGACTAGGAGGCGCGAGGGGCCGGGTGTGATCCAGTAGTATGTTTTACACCGTACTCTAGCTTGATCCCCTTGATGCATCTTTGTATTCTTTCTTAGAGATAGTTGAGCAAAGCAACACCTACATCTAGTTTTACTCTTGATTGTGTTTGTCTTTGGATTGGATGTTTTGCTGATCCGTACGTGCTTTCTCTGATCGATCCACTTCTTCCTTGATCCCTACATGCCCTCATCCCAGTTGTTTCATCGAGTGCGCGTACGTACGTGCTTGTTCTGCTTCCTTGATTTTTGTGTCATGGATCTGTGCGTACGTGCTTGTTCTGCTTCCTTGATTTTTGTGTGATGGATCTGTTTGTATACGTACGAGTGCGCGTACGTGCTTGTTCTTCCGAGATCCAGTTTGGTTTTGCGTTGTGTTCTAGAGACTAGAGGAGCGACCTAATTCTTCCTCTCCTTGATTCTTGGTTGAGTTCATCGATCATGTCCTGCGCTTTGCTTAGCGATGTGGGAGGAGATTAATTTGCTTGGTTTTAGCGGCGACAGGGAGTAGAAGCGGTTATTCACTGTCGCGCGAGGCAGGCGCCGCAGCACGCAGGCCCTGCCTGACACCTGACAGCGCCAGCAGCTTGACGTACGGTATTTTCTCTCTCTTTGGCAGAGAGACGATCGAGGATCGTACGTACTCCTCCCGAGGCTGGCCGGAACCGGAAGAACGGAGCCATGACCGCCACGTTTGGTGCCTCCGTGGGTATGATCATGTGCATACGCATGGTAAGTGTGTGTGTGTGTCGTGTCTGTGTGAGAATTCTGGCTTCTAATTTCGATCAATGGATGCACGTATAGGTTGCCTCGGGCTGGGACTTCTGTTTTCCTCCGTGGGCCACTTGTCTGGGTGAGTTTGTATGAGTCATAGTACGTCTGTTCGGGCTGCGCTGTACACACAGACGACTCAAGGAATTTTTTTACCAAGTGTACGTATATTGTTGCAGGCTATGCTACATTTGGTCTTGTCTCCATCATGCCGCTGTAAGTTGCTTCTTTAACTACGAGTTTACCGGTTACTACCGACTCATCTGAGAACACAGGGCCTACGAGCCCCACGAGCAGCTACGGCAAGTGCCCGGTCGATCGGCCGACGAGGATGGCCCCGGCTCTAGCGGGAGCGCGCGCGGTCGACCTCACGTGCGGTCCGCCGGCGAGCATGGCACGGCTTCAGCCCGCGCCGTCTTGCTCGCGCTGACCAATGTGGGCGACGTCGAGGCGCACACGTACGGTGGGCGCCTGTAGACGCCGGGGCGCGGCGGGAGGCGATCAGGATCACGGCCCGGATCCAGCGGAAGAGCCCACGATAGAGCAGCTACGGCAAGAGCGCGATCGGCCGTCCCGTCAGCCTGGGACTGGGAATGGTGCGGTTTTATTTGGGTATTTCGGTGCGGTTCCAGATTTGGTTTGGGCTGAAATGGATACAACAAACAAATGGGCCGGTGCGGTGCTACGGAACGGGTCGAACCCGATTGAACCCACGGACTCAGCAGGCCAGCCCCTCTCGACTCTTCCCCAACCCCGACGCCGCCGCCTGTTGCGGCCGTCCACCACCGCCGCCGCTATCCTCCGTTGATATTCTGCACCGTCCAACGCCGCCCTCCCTCGACATCTTGGGATCTCCTCCCCGCAGCCCCCCCCCACTTCTTGGTCGCCACAAGCAAGACAAGATCAGACCACCCCGCCGCGCTGCTCCCCTCTCCACCCGTTGCCAGCCTCCACCGAGCGCTCCTTCCTCTTCGGCAACTCGGTGCCCAAGTCCGCCCTCGCGCGCATCACCGACAACACCAGGTCCCGCCACGGCGTCAGGGGCGCGCAGGACAGCAGGAATGCCGACACCAGGTCCGGCGACTACCTTTGCAACGAGGAGGAGCTCATGTGAGGTGAGGCTCGAGGCTTGTTGTTGCTGTGTTTGCTGGTTGGATCATATGGGTGACCCAAGGTGTTAGTGCTTGTTCCTGGCTTCCTGCATATGGCGTTTCCCCATGTACTGAATGATTAATTGGTTATGAAATGGGATGAGATGGTTGCCAATGCCCGTTTTTGATCTTATTCTCACTGTTTACTACATTAAATGGGGATGTTTGGATCATGTTATTAGTTTCTGTGTGAAACTAAATCAGACAATTCAGTCTGAGATTACATTGTTAGACAGCTCTAGTCTTGATCCATTCCTAGATGGTTTGGTTTGGATTAGGCGCGGGTCTCACCCCATTCCCAGGCCGACTCGGCCGTCGAGGATGGCCCGGCTCTAGTGGAAGCGCCCATGGACACAAGTAGCTACGTCGAGCTCATGCGCGGTCCGCCGGCGAGCATTGCACGGCTCCAGAGTCCAGCGAGAGCGCCCGCGGTTGGTCGGCGAGGATCCATGGGGTGTGCCGGCGAGCAGTTCCGGCGTGCGCATCAACGCATGGTTGGTCGCCTCTTGCACGGCGTACAAGAGACGTCACGAGTATACCAGTCGGGTGGTTTGAAGGTTACAGCGCCGAACATTTTCGGTACAGCCTTCAGCTGAGTGTTGAGCATGGCAGATGTGGGAGAATGAGGAGCGCCGCCAGCTGATCAACCTTAGCGATCTCGGGCGCAGCTCCGGCAATCTGAGCGGCGGTGACTGGTTTTTTGGGTTGGTATTATTCGGGATCTACTGAAGTTGTTCTTTTTTTTTTTAGAGAGTACGCAATTGCGTACCGTAATTTTATAGAAGGCAGAGATTATAATTACAAGACAGGCTCCGAATCAAAATCGGAACCAGGGGAACTCCATACAGAAAACAAAAAACTACTCTCTCGCGGCATTCGTAGTATCTCCCTCCTCCCGCAAGCGCAAAGTACGCAGCAAGGTGAATTCTTCCACGACCAGTTCCGCAAGTCTCGTTGCCGAGAACTGACGCCTTGTGTTGTTGAAACACCAAGCATTTCTGCTCTTCCACAGCAAATGGCAGGCTGTACAGATCAAAGCGTCAAGCAGCTTCCTCTCTGCGCTTCTGCATCGTCTTCGTACTGTTAGCCACCAGTCTTCAAGTGTATCTGTCGCCAAGGGGGTAATGTTGACGCCTAGCTCGCTGCCTACTCTGAACCAGACCTCCCTAGCGTGCACACATTGCACCAAGATATGCTCAGTTGTGTCCTCTTCTTGCAAACACACGAAGCAAGCACTGGTCTGCTCCTGTAGCCCATGTCTCACTCGGCGATCCGAGGTCCAGATGCGGTGCTGCACAGCCAACCAGGCAAAGAGCTTGCTTTTTGGCGCAGCGGCACTCTTCCAAATTGGCTCCGCAAACTGAAACCTGGTCCTCCCCTGAACCAGCATGTCATAAGTCGAACTAGCCGTGTACTTGTTGGAGCGTGCCGTGTACTTATGACATGCTAGTTCCCCTGAACCCTTTTTTGTTTTTTTGTTTTGAAACAAGATGTTTTTGCCCTTTGTTGCTGCCCTTAATAATGTTTTGGAGTTGCTCCTACGTTTGGTTCTTCATCGCCATCAGCAATCTCTGACTGGAAGAAACATACACATGGAAACTGCAGACCTGAGTCCAATTGCACAATCTAATTTTTTAGTCCTGTGTTTCTGCACTCAAGTACCTACAGCGACTCACGTAGGCTGTCCAGAAGCACCCGGATGCCCAGCCCACACGGCTCCGAGTGTGGTTATCTCGCGCGCGCATCCGATCCTAGGCCCAGGCAAGACAATTAGAAGGCAGCCCAAGCAAGCGCAGCGTGCCATGGTCCTTGTGCCAAATGTTTTAGACTTTTTCTACATACACGTATCTAAACTTGTATATAGACACATTTTATATATGAATCTAGATAACATGCATAACACCTACAACATCTTATATTGTATAACGGAGGGAGTACACTCGACAAGCTTCGTACTCCCTTTCTCAACTTTATCTATCTAAAATTTGCATATATCGAAATACTAAAATGTCTAAATATATATAAATTTAGATAAAAATGAACATAGTACTTGCTTCATTCAGAATACTTGACCTTTGTCTCCATATGGATGATGTATCTATAGACTAATAAAAATCCAAACGCATCCATATTTAGTTGGAATGTATGTGTTTGCGTTCCTAGTCTTTATACGTATTCAACCTTTGTATTGTATAAGCATATTCGACTTACAGATACTATATGCCACGGCGTCTTTATATAACATGATCGATTTACAGTACATGTGTTTGACTTAGACATCTAAACTCCGCCAATTACAAATCTAATTGTTGCACGAAGCGTAAATATTTCGTCACATATCCAACAACCTATGTATACATACTTAAGAGAGAAATAAGTAAAGTTCATGTGAATATTGTCTACTCTTGTTCTCTTTTATTTTGTATTACTTTTAAGATATTTTACGTTTTCTGCTTCCTCACCTTGTAAGCTGAACTTTGATCTGGAATTTTACAACGTAGTATTTTGATTACTTGTCAGTTTTGTGATAAAACTAAAAACAACATTGACCATTTGCACCATTATTTGGTACCAATTGAAGGCTGGTATTCTCAACTCATATCACCTGCTCGCTACAGGTTCAATACATTCCTACATGCGGGAAAACTGAAGTCAGTGGGAAGGGGCACACGTGCCGAGCCATTCGTGGCTTCACTGCTGGGTTACGGATGCTCCCTCCTCCTCACATTGATGAACAAGTGGGAGGTGAATGAGTCCGTTTGGATCAATGGAATCGGCGTCTCCATCAACTTCATCTATCTCGCCTTGTTCCTCATCTGCGCTGACAACACAAACGGTCGTTGGATTGCACCGGTGATTTCTGTCCTGGGAGCTACTCTCTTCTTTGGCTTGACCATGGTTGTTGGACTCCTCTTTGAGTCTATCGTCGCAGTCCAGTGCTTGTGCATGCTGTCAGGACTCGCCTCCGCGTGCGCCCCACTTATCATCGTCTTGTTCGTGGTAAGAACCTATCTCACTGTATATAGAACTTTCCTAGTACTAATATATTCATGTACTTATGAAAAATGTCTATATATATATTTCTTTTAGGTTGGGAGATACTTGGAGAACCTACCTGATTGCTTCTCTTCATCAGTCGGACTCTTGTACTATACAGTGTGGGCGACTTTTCCCCAGCAGGAGTACTTCGATTGGGTAAGTACTACCTAGTCCCAAAGCATGTTTAGTCTATACGGAACTTCTAGAAATTTGTTATGAATAAACTTGTCATGAGAGAATCGGTTCTATTGATTTTCTGCTAGTCAGTATAAACTTGGATTACATTCAAAAACAAGTATAAACTTGGGTTTGTATGTGTAGATCTATAGACAAGGGGAGTACTTATAATATGTAAACTGAACATTGAATTAAAACTGTGTAGATTCCAAATGCAACTGGCGCACTCCTCTCTGCCGGTTTCCTCTACCTGTTGTTCGAGTGGAGAAACCAGCACGAGCCGGCAGCAGGACAGGAGAATGAGCCACTGCTCAACGAGCAGAATGAGACACTCATCGAAGTCATCCAGGAGGGTATGGCCCCGAAGGAGACTGCCCCTGCAGTTCATCCCGAGGAGAACCGCGCCGCCACGGAGCTGCCACCGGTCGAGAACACTCAGGACACCGTCATGGACCCGGAGAAGCCTGCCGCTGCAGTTCATCCCGAGGAGAACCGCGCCGCCACGGAGCAGCCACAGGTCGAGAACACTCAGAACCCCGTCATTCACCCGAAGGAGACTGCCCCTGCAGTTCATCCCGAGGAGAACCGCGCCGCCACGGAGCAGCCACCGGTCGAGAACACTAAGGACACCGTCATGGACCCGGAGAAGCCTGCCGCTGCCGGCCCGCTGGAGGAGAACCTCGCCGGCACGAAGCAGCCACAGGTCGAGAACACTCAGGACTCCGTTGACCCGCAACAGCCACCGGTTGACCCGCAGCAGCCCGTCAACGCGCAGGATCCTGCTGATCAGTGATCAGTAGCCTGACTACTCCAAGGATCCACCAGCTAGCAGCCCACCGACCTAACCGACAGGCTATCAGACCAATACATTATGTACTGAATTGAAGTATTGAACAAATGCGATCGAGGCCGTTGATACCCCGTTAATCTTTGTCATGCTTTTGATTCCTGCTATTAGCTAGCTAGCGTGCAGCGTTTCATTCGTTACTCTAATTGAGACCGACAGCCTGATATTTTACAAAGACACATAGCACACAACATTTTTGTTGATGCTGTCATGTGGATCAATTGTCGAGGCTTTGGTTGACAAGTAGAGTATAATTAAAATTGCTCCTTTCAGTTTGCAGTTGATCTATCTGAGTATTGAGATGACAGGTAACCAGCTTCCCTTTATTTGTTTGTGCGCTTTATGATTGTGGGGTATATTTTGATGGGCCGCTTATATGGAACAGCTACTGTGTTGTTGCTGCGTGATAAATCCAGACAAAACATATTACTCCTGCAGCGAACAAGCATATATTGGTGGATAATCAAATTTGGTAGAAGCAACAATTGTATAGGTAGATATGTATATCAATGATGTCACCTGCAAGTAAATATAATGCATCTGCATTACTTATAAGGTCAAACTATTCTGTGAATGAATATACAAATCTTTGTTCATTCGGTCATTTTCATTCATAGTTGCAAAAGGATGAAAACAACTCTGAAGTGTGAAAAAATCATGCAAACAGAGGAATACTTTAGCTTGGCATAGTTGACTACTCTATCCCCTCCAGTAGTAAGATAACATAAGAATAATGGTTGAGAACTTTGTCCAAGAACTGAAAAGACCTAATCTATACTGATCCTACCGTCCTACTCAGTAAAACGAATGACCATACCAAGTAACCTGAACTGTTGGTTCAGACTAATTAAGTTACCGCAAGTGAAAAGAAGAAGTATATAGCAAGGAAAACATTGCCATAACACGTAACCCAAACTGTTTTTTTCAGCCAATCAGAACGCTTTGTTCCTGCAAGTTCTTTTTTTTTTTTGAAACGAGGCAAAAGCTTTGCCTTTATATTGATATAGAAGAAGAAGAACAAGTTGGACGGTTTATAAGGAAAACCGTCCAAAAACCATACAACACGACACACCACGCCGGCCCCAAGGCCGCGCTCCAAAAACAGGCCGACAACCATGTTGCCCTAACAAAACCATGGCCGACACCAAACACGGCGGAGTCGACCTCAACGCAAGGAGAAAAAAACCCGGAGCCGCCGCTCCGACATCCACACCGGCCCCAAGGCCACGCCCCCAAAACGAGTCGACGGCCATGTTGCCCTAACAACCACAACCGACACAAGCACGGCGGAGGCGACCTCAACGCAAGACGAAATCCGGAGCCGCCGCTCCGACATCCACGCCGGCTCCAGAGCCACGCGCCACCTAGCCGAAGACGAAAAACTCGCCGACGCCGACAACCAGCCTTCACTAGTCCCCCCCGGCCGAAGGAACATCCAAAGCGAGGCCCCAGGAGGCAAACGACGCAGAAGCGCCGCCTTCGCCCGACCCCGCGTGGGGTCTAGGGTTTCCCCCGGAGAACCCGGCGTGGAGAAGCAACAACACCCCCTCGACGACGCCTTCAAGAAGGGTGCGGCGCCCGAGGGCGTCGCCGTCGTCGGCCAACCAGGGCAAGACTTTCGCCCGGCGGTGTGCCGCAAACCCCGCAACCGCCCGTCGAGGACCGGCCAGTCCGCCAAACTACAAGCCACATCCACCGCGACACCTCATGTCGCGGCAGACACCGCGCCGACAACATTCCGGGGCCGCCGCCCCGACATCCTCTCGTCCGGCACCTGCCGCAACACGCCATCCCGACCTCCAGAGTTGGAGGCGAAGAACCATCAATCTTGCAGCCCGAGCTCCTCACCACGTGGAGGCACCGAGAAGAAGATGGACAACTCCTCCGAGCACCGCGCCGGAAGGAGAACCGACGCCTCCAACTCCGACCGCCGCACCGCCCCAAAGCGGTCGCGACGTCCGCCGCACACCCGCAGCCCCGGGGCCGCCGCCCCGGCATCCTCCTCTCCGGCCACGCCCCTGCCGAGCCAGGGGCGCAGCGTCACAGCTGGGCGCGGGCCCGCGTGGCCCAGATGGGGCCCGCACGGGCCCAGCCATGGCAGACGCCGCAGCCGACGCGCGCGCCCCGGCCACGCCCCGTGCCGCCGCAGGAAACCACGCCGGGCCGACCGAGCGCCGAAGCTCGCGCCGCCCACGACGCCGGCGACCTCGACCCACCGCCCACACGGCCAGGACCAGTTTGTGAACAACGACAACATTCAAAGGCAAGTGGCACACCTCATAAACTTCCTATTTTCATGCATTACTTAGTGTATTTTTATATGCATGTGTTGCTATGCTAAACCTGTAGAATCCCTTATTCCTGTGTCTAGGTTCCTATGCAATACTTAGTAGAATTATTGTTGCTATGCAAATGTTGTTTTGTGAAAATCTAAATTATACTAAGTTAAGAATGAAACACCTGGGTGGTAATTGGTCGGATGGTTTATGTTGAGTGGCTACTCATGTCCATTTCTATGGCGAGTATGTACACTTGAGAACGGCCACCCAGGAACAGAGGAATCTGAAGGAACTCCAAGTGACGATTGCTTCCAGTGCAGCCATTGCCATATGGGCTCTGGCTTGATCAATTATGTTGCGTGGACTCTCTCCGGCTTGACAAGCAGATGTAGGGGGATGATAGGTGGAACGGGTCAAGCCAGTATGGGGAGGGAAAATGCTTCTGAAAGATCTCGTCTCATTCTCTCCTTTCCTTATCACAAATGGTGTGTAAAGGATACTTGGGTTGGATGGGTACAATGGTGAAAGTGCACAACCTCTGCAGAGTGTAAAACTAAGTACTTAGCCGTGTCCCCGGTTACGGACAATTTTGAGCAGCTGATCAAGGACGTCAACGGAGGATTCCACCATTCCAACTTCAAAAGTTAAAACTTGATGGGTGAACAAGGGTAGAATGAGGCAGTGGATTTCATGCCACGGATGTCTCAGATAGAAGAAAAGTGTTTTCCAAAGAGTTAGGAAAATTGGCTTTATGCAAATTAGCCTTGAGCTCCACCAGCCAAATATTCATATAGGTTTTAGAGTTATTCCATAAGTGTCCACCATAGTGTCACTTGCCAGACTCCATTTTTAATGGAATCTGACCCACGTTGTTGCAATATTTTTCTTATTGCAGATTTGATCAGATGACGAGTGAGGTTTCGTAAAGGTTTCGAGTCTACAACCAACATGTTTTCGCCTGTGGCAGCATGAAAGTTATAGAGGCTCACTGCTATTGTATTTCCGCTGTGTACTTTGTCAATGCTAGCTTTACGCTATGCAATTTGTAAAGAATATTTTGTAATTCTGGATCCTCGATGTAATAAAATTGACCTTTGTTGTGATATTACATCGTAAACTGTGTGTGCAAATGAATCGATCCAGTGATTTGCACTATACACAGGTATCTGCCTTATTTAAAGTGCAGGTACGCTACAGATGGTATCAGAGCACTGTGTTGCCTGTAGGTTCGAAACCCCTAGGATTGGACTAAGACCCCAAAAGTTAAATAGTAAACTAGGTTCCCAAAACATGAGTAAATTTTGAACCTTCCCTTAATATTGTTCTACTTTATCTTATCTTGCATCTTTCCCTTTCTCTTAAATTCTAATACTCTTACCTGTTCAAAATTCTAGATGGGAGAATACACTGAGACTGCTTATGCTGGAGTTTTGTCGGATTTCGTCTTTGGGAGGCAGCTGGCTAGGTTGACAAGTGTTTTGAAGCTACCACCACCCTATTTCCGTGGAAGGAAGGAGGAGACCGACATACCCCATGTGATACGTTGGGAAATACGCACCATCATGACCCCGGATCCTACGATGCCAGACTTCGAGCCCGTGGACTATGTCACCCACTACCCAGAGTGGATTGAGGGAGTGAACATAGCTATGGTGGACTTAATGGCTCGTTTGTGTTACAAGTATCGATTCAAGCTAGCACCAGAATCGCCCTTCCGTGCCTTTGGAAAGAGGAATGCACATGGTCTCTCGATGGCTCATACGGGAAATCGCCTGGACGTGCCCCTTGTTAACAAGACGTTTGAAGACTTGGATATTCTCATCAACTGTCTGACCAGGAGAGTCCAACAGACTCAGGACGTCGCAGATCAGGCACAAGCCGTCATACACGCAAAAACCCAAGAACTCCAGACTTCTGAAAATCTTATTGGTGTGTTGGAGGAACTCGTCCATGACCTACATTTGGAGAACCTTGGCAAGGACCAGCAAATTGCCATGCTGGAGGCCCAACTCATTCCACCTCCACCACCGCCAGTAGCTGAAGAAGGAAGTGACCAAGGCACTGGAGATGTGACTGTATCTGCAGCTACAATTAAGGAAGGACCAGTGGCAGAAGACCCCGAAGAAGTGCTGCCCGAAGAGTCAACCGAGGACGAAGTCACGCCTGTGGCAAATAACCACGCAATAAAACGCAAGCGTAGTACTTAGGAAGGATAAGTGTAACAAATCAAAACCATGTTAGAAGGACCACCATTTATCTTATTTAGCTTATCGTATCGATTTAGTGTATTGACCTATCAAATTGTGGTATGGCAGTACTGTCGCTCTTGTATTTGGACCTTTTCTTCGATAAACGATTAGTTCGATTTCTTAAAACAAGTTTGAAAATTTCACGTATGTGTTGATTGTGTTTGAACCTTGTTGCTTGATGTTTGTTAGATGATGTTTGTAATAGTTTATATTGATTGTTGGTTGTGCATTAGAATGTTTGTTTATCAACAAAATTCCTTTTAAGGGTGGTAGCCACCTAGAAAATTCAAACACTTAAACCCAGAAATCTCAAACTATCTTCTCTCCATCTTCCCAATCAGAAAAACCATTCCCTGTCCAGTTTTCAAGTTTCCATGTCAAAAAATTTATTTCCCAAAACATCTCGAGTTATTAAAATCATTCAAGCCTTGCTTTCTTTTCTAGCTTCTCCGAATCTCGGGGACGAGATTCCTTTTAAGGGTGGTAGTCTGTAACATCCCAACATTTTATAATGTTCAAAAATCACTAAAATTTAAAACTTTTCTTTTTATTAAAATAAAATATTAAAGGCATGAGGAAACCAACTATAAAAGACTTCAAAGTTTAATATTTCAAATGTCACAGTTTAAAATATTTTATTCCATGTAATTCAAAATGATTAAAATATAATTTGACAAAAGGTTACAAACTACATTGCATTTTATCTTAAGTAAATAGTTTACTTATAAGTAATTGAATAAAATCACTTAGCTATATCTATTCATAAATATAAGATTATTCAAAATAGTATATAATTACTAAATGGGTTTTATTCCTTTAACTAAGTTCAAATATAGTTTGGAAATTAAGCCTATAGTGTATAACTTTAAAACTTCATAGATTGTAAATTAATGAATTAGCCAAATAAACATTTCCTTTGCTTAAATGAAATTCATCTATGTTCAAAACATGAAATGAGTAATATATCCTAAATAAGAATAGAATTAAAACAAAAATCCTTTCCAAAGTTGTTATAAAGTTTTCAAATGAATTATCATAATATAAAATATAATGTTG
Source organism: Poa annua (assembly GCA_026929855.1). Lineage (NCBI taxonomy): Eukaryota > Viridiplantae > Streptophyta > Magnoliopsida > Poales > Poaceae > Poa > Poa annua. Next base: position 9,711,682 of record CM049432.1, read on the forward strand.
CACAAATTATTATCAAATAAAAATGAATACTTTATATCTCCTCCTTTCCATTTACATATAGTTGTATTATATCATTAATAATTATACTAAAGCCAAAAATGAATTTAGAAATTGAAAATGAGTTTAAATAACTTAAATCCAAACATATTGGAATGTGGATATTTTTACAAACTTATTTTAGCCAAAGGAAAATTTAAATGAGAAATAAATTCAAATTTGACTTTAAGTGTCAAATTTGTAATTAAGCAATATTTCAAAATATTAATTTTCAAAAATGTGTAAAACACACCTACAACTGGTTTAACAGAGAGATAATGATTTTACAAATTTTTAGAAATTAATTTGACATCATTTGGAGTTATAAATCAAAAGATATGAATTAAAGAAATAAAAACAGAAAATAAAATGCTGGCTGACGTCATGCTGACGTCAGCGGGTCTTCTTCCTCCTCAAACCGAACGAACGCAAATTCTGGAGATCGAATCGGAGACGATTTCTTCCCGATTCGTGCGGGATTCGAACTCCTGCAGCCCCTTATATAAACCCCACGCCCCCGCCGTGCTTTTGCCCCAAAACCCTAATCAAACCGTGCCCCCAGGCCGCCGGAACAGCTCGCCGGAGCACCGAAGTAGCCGCCGCCGTTTTCCTCCGTTTCCCGGCGAGGTAAAGCCTCCCCGTCTCCGAGACCACGCCCATCTGCCACGCCGCATCCGTGCGCACCTTCTGACCCCTTCCCTCGATCTCTTTCGCAGCGAATCGCGGGGAGTGGAGTTCGCCGGAACCGCCGGCGCCATTGCTTCTCCCCCGCACCTCCCTGCCGTTCCAAGAAGAACAAGACGACGGCGTTGGGCCCATCGTCTCCAGCACGCCGCGCTGCGCCCCTCCGTGCCCTCGGCGATCCAGGAGACCTCCCGGAGCGTCGAACTCGTCCGCGCCAGAGCCGCGCCACCGTCTTCGTCGCCGCCGGTGGCCACTGCGCCGCCACCTCCTCTCCGTCGCACGGTGAGCCCTTGGATCTACTGTTAACGGTCACGATTAGAGGCGAGGACGAAGCGGTACGATCAGATCTGGACCGTCAGATCCAGATCTGACGGCCCAGATCATCCACTTAACCACGTCAGCTCCACGTGGACAGCCACGTCACTGCCCAGTCAGCTGCCACGTGGAAAACATTTTCCCTAATTAAATTTAATTGGCAATTTTGCAAATTAGCCCCTGGAATTAAAATATCCATAACTTTTTAACCACAACTCCAAATTTAATAATTTTTATATATTTGGAACGCTCTCGACATGTAGATTATTTTGGATCTGACAAAATTCAAATTTGACTTAGTATAAAATATTCAAATTTCAGATGGTGAATTTGAGTATATTTGTAATAACTTTAAATCTATAAATCCAAAAATTGCAAATAAAAATGTTTTAGAAACTTTAGAATATTTGTAAATTTATACCACTGCTATAAAATATTTTTGAGTAATTTTTGAATGATTTCATAGTTGTGTGTTTAATTTGAATAGTTTGACTAATTTTGAAATAACTTTTAATAGAAACATTAATTTTGATTAAATCCAATTGCAATAGATTTAATTAAATGCTCTCTGTCTATTAATATTAATTATAAGATTTTGTTATAAAAATTTAGTCATAGGAAACTTTAATCTTATAATGATTCCTTTTATTTTATTTTCCAAAACTAAGAATTTATTTAAATTGCATTTATAAACTCATGCATATTTATAAAGGAAATCACAAAAGTGATTTTGATGTTTCTTGTGATTTAAGATTTCATTTCATTCATAGCATATGTTATATTGTAGATATAATTCTCAAAGGAAAACCCCTCTTCAATAGTTCTCTCTAAGTTAGGATTAATTTTCAAACTTAGTATTTTGGGAAAAGTGCTATGCACTAGACACTTAGTAATTTTCAAGATGGAGCTAGAAGTTCATGAAGGACTTAGAAGAAAACAGACTCTGAAAGCATCCCCAAGATGTCAAGCACTTAGAAGAAAAGAGAGAAGAAGTTCAAGAAGGCCAACTCCCTTTTATTCTCTAAGTCTCTCTCTCTGTCCTTTCCCTCTCCTCTGAGATTTCATGAAGACTAAGTAAATCCAAGACCAGCCATCCTCAAGTCTGAAGATTCAACAAGACTACCAAGAACTTCAATCAAGACATCATCAAGGAGAATATTACAAGTCTGGAGATGAAGCCTGGAGGACAGCTACATCTTTCTTTCTATCCTTCCCTCTTGCCTAATCTTGTCTTTTAGACTTAAATAAATTTGATCATGATGTTATCAACTTGAAATTGTTGGATCCTAGCAGCATAGTGGGATGAAGCGGCCTGGAAACAAACCTTACATGTCCTCGTACATGAGACCTGTTCCACAATTTAAGTGGCTGGCCGGGTGTCTGTCTCTCTCACTATAGTGAATGTCCAATTTACAAAGAGTTGATAAAAGTTGTGATCATCTTGAACAAATGACTTAGTATTTTTCTCTAAGTATTTTGCACATCATGGCTAAGCCATTAGAGTGCTTGTTTCCTGAAGAAATAAAACAAAGTGTATTTATCCAACTTAAGACTTTAGTCCTTAGACCTTTTGGACCAACACATTTGTCTTGCACAAACTTAAAGGATTTCCATGGCATGAAAAAGCATTTCTAGCCTTAGGAATATTTTGCATATCATGCATAAACATATTTTCCTTAGAAAGTTTTATAAAACTTATTTATTCATCTAGTATGTGGTTGTTTGCATAGTGGATTTGTGCTTGCTGTTGATTGTTGTATTGTGTTTGCTTATATTGTTTAGATTAAACGGAGAGCAAACGTTCGTTGTTGAAAAGAGTTTGTGAACAACGACAACATTCAAAGGCAAGTGGCACACCTCATAAACTTCCTATTTTCATGCATTACTTAGTGTATTTTTATATGCATGTGTTGCTATGCTAAACCTGTAGAATCCCTTATTCCTGTGTCTAGGTTCCTATGCAATACTTAGTAGAATTATTGTTGCTATGCAAATGTTGTTTTGTGAAAATCTAAATTATACTAAGTTAAGAATGAAACACCTGGGTGGTAATTGGTCGGATGGTTTATGTTGAGTGGCTACTCATGTCCATTTCTATGGCGAGTATGTACACTTGAGAACGGCCACCCAGGAACAGAGGAATCTGAAGGAACTCCAAGTGACGATTGCTTCCAGTGCAGCCATTGCCATATGGGCTCTGGCTTGATCAATTATGTTGCGTGGACTCTCTCCGGCTTGACAAGCAGATGTAGGGGGATGATAGGTGGAACGGGTCAAGCCAGTATGGGGAGGGAAAATGCTTCTGAAAGATCTCGTCTCATTCTCTCCTTTCCTTATCACAAATGGTGTGTAAAGGATACTTGGGTTGGATGGGTACAATGGTGAAAGTGCACAACCTCTGCAGAGTGTAAAACTAAGTACTTAGCCGTGTCCCCGGTTACGGACAATTTTGAGCAGCTGATCAAGGACGTCAACGGAGGATTCCACCATTCCAACTTCAAAAGTTAAAACTTGATGGGTGAACAAGGGTAGAATGAGGCAGTGGATTTCATGCCACGGATGTCTCAGATAGAAGAAAAGTGTTTTCCAAAGAGTTAGGAAAATTGGCTTTATGCAAATTAGCCTTGAGCTCCACCAGCCAAATATTCATATAGGTTTTAGAGTTATTCCATAAGTGTCCACCATAGTGTCACTTGCCAGACTCCATTTTTAATGGAATCTGACCCACGTTGTTGCAATATTTTTCTTATTGCAGATTTGATCAGATGACGAGTGAGGTTTCGTAAAGGTTTCGAGTCTACAACCAACATGTTTTCGCCTGTGGCAGCATGAAAGTTATAGAGGCTCACTGCTATTGTATTTCCGCTGTGTACTTTGTCAATGCTAGCTTTACGCTATGCAATTTGTAAAGAATATTTTGTAATTCTGGATCCTCGATGTAATAAAATTGACCTTTGTTGTGATATTACATCGTAAACTGTGTGTGCAAATGAATCGATCCAGGGATTTGCACTATACACAGGTATCTGCCTTATTTAAAGTGCAGGTACGCTACAGACCAGGCCGCCCCCTTCGATTCCGGGCGCGAGGCCACTGGATCCGCCGCCGCCCGTAGATCCATGGGTTCCGGAGCCGCCGCTCCGGCCTTCGACGCCGGCGAGCCGCCATCGCCGCCCAGCCAGGTCCGGCACTCGCAGAGCCGGCGAGGAAGAAGAGACACCCCCACAACCAGCTTTTCTGGCAGCGGGGAGGCCGCCACCGCCGCGACGCGGAGGCCGGCGACGGCAGCGGCTAGGGGAGGCGAGGAGAGGGCGGGGTCCGGCGGCGGTGCGAGTGGATCGCCCCCGGTGTCGCGACTGGGCGCGACACGGGAGCTAGTATGTTCCTGCAAGTTCTGGGTGTCATTCGTGCATGAATCGTATATAGATAATAATTGTCCAGTGTAACCCATGTTATTTTGAGCTTCATCCCCGGCAGCTGGCCGTGTATGACCAGTGACCACAATACAAGACCATTTGTTTACTGTTATGCCGTTCCCAGCTTATGGGCTAGCAAAATGCAAGGCAAGCCTTTATCCAACTTCAAGCTAAACCTTCTCAGATAGCTTACAGACCCAGGAAAAAAAATACAGGCGTAGGAACAATCATTTCTTTGGAGCGCGGGCGTAGAGAGTTGCAAAAGTGATGGACACAACTAAGAAACAACATGACACATCTGACACTAGAAATAGCCGTCAATCATCCTACAAAACATCAAAGGTAGTAGTCTTCCTTTGACTGGAATGTCATTAGTACACATCATGTGCAACCTAAGGATCAGCCCTCCGAACTAACTTCTTCCACCCATCCTTGAAGCAGATGCATTCCTCATTGTCGTTCTCATAATGATGCTCCCCGTTGTGAATGATGCAGGTCCGCGCTTGAGAGCTTCCATTTCATGATGGTACTTCCTTTGCTATTTTCTGCATAGCACTCATTTTTAGAGATTAGCAGTGGTGACTAACAACATACACAGAAAAAATGATGATATAAACAAGAGAACTGGCAAAAAATGAAGCATCCCTGCTCAGCCTCGCCTGGGTTTGGAACCGGCTATCAAACTAAAGTCTAGCTTAAATGAGGTGTAGGCATGCTAAACCTCCTCCCGGGTTTGCAACCGGCTATCCAATAATTAATAAACAATTGCGATAAAAGAAAGATTGAATAAAACAGAACGACAACGACAAAGAGATTGACTATTTCTGATGAAAATAAGAAAAGTGACATATTTCAAATGAGAAACGAGGAATACCAGACAGAAAATCTGAACTAAATAAAGCGACTAAAAATGACAAGAGGACCAATCTATGGGATTGAAGCAATTACAATAAAGATGGAGACAGAACAAATAGATTCTGAAAAGAACACGGCCTTTCCGTGAAGAATGACTAGATATTGTAAATATAAATAACAATGATAAAATTATAAAATAAAAAACTAACAAATTCCAGATGAAAACTTATAATAATGAAAATACGAATGATGAAAAGGCAAACAAAGACTAACAAATTATGAATGAAAAATGACACCACACATAACTGAGAGATCAGCCTCCGAAAAAACTTCTTCCACCCATGCTTCAAGCAGATGCGTCCATCACCTCATTGTCGTACTCGTAATGATGCTCCCCATTGTGGTTGATGCCAGTCCGCTTCTGAGGGCTTCCATTCGTGATGGTACTTTTGATATTTTCTGCACGGCACTCATTTTTAGAACATACACACAACAAAAGATGATATAAACAAGAGAACCGGCAAAAAATGAAGCATACCCCCTCCACCTTCCGGGTTTGGAACCGGCTATCCAACTGAAATCTAGCTTAAGTGTGGTGTACGACACGCTGAACCTCCTCCTAGATTTGGAACCGGTTATCCGAGTTAATTATAAATAACTACAAGAAAAGAAAGATTGAATAAAAGAGAACGACAAAGAGATTGACTACTTTTTATGAAAACAAGAGAAGTGACATATTTCAAATGAGACACGAAGAATACCATAGACAAAATCCAAACTAAATAAAGGGACTAAAAATGACAAGAGGACCAATCTAGCAATTAGCCAATTACAATAAAATTGGAGACCAAAAAAATAGACCCGAAAAAGAACAAGACCTTTTAGTGAAGAATGACTAGATACTGTAAATACAAATGGCGACGATAAAATTATAAAATAAATGAAAACTAACAAGATCCGAATGAAAATTTTCATGATAATGGAAATATAAATAATGAAAATGCAAATCAAATAATAAACAAAGACTAACATATTATGAATGAAAAATGACACCACATATATCCGAGAGAATGAATGAAGAAACATAAATGAATGAAGAAAGAAATGGAGACAAAACAAATATACTCTAAAAAGAACCAGACCTTTTAGTGAAGAATGACTAGATACTATGAATACAAATAGCAACGATAAAAGTATAAAATAAACAAAAACTAACAAGATCCAAATGAAAAAAATTCATGATAATGGAAATACGGATAATGAAAATGCAAATCGAATAAGAAAAAAAGACTAACATATTATGAAGGAAAAATGACGCAACATATAACCGAGAGAATGAATGAAGAAACATAAATGAATGAAGAAATAAATAATGGATAGGCTCGACTGCTCGAGAAAATGAAAAGAACGTGATCCTCCTCCTTTTTCCGAGCTTGGCACCGGCTGTCCAAATCAAGTTTTTAGGAGTAAAATATAGGACCTGCGGAGTTACCCACGACAAACCTCCCTCAAAAGAGAAGCAAAACACAAATCAAATTCCAACACTCGAAGAAGTAAGACAAAGAGAAATATGAAAGGCCCCCTTTCTCACACAAACGAAATACAAATCAAATTCCGACACTCGAGGAAGAAAGATAACGAGAATGATGAAAACCCCCGTTTCCGAGACAAACGAAACACAAATCAAAATCCAACACTCGAAGAAGAAAGACAAAGAGAACTATGAAAACCCTCCTTTCTGAGACACAGGAAAGACAAATCAAAATCCAACACTCGAAGAACAAACACAAAGAGAAAGATAAAACCCCCTTTCGGAGAAAAACGAAAGACAAATCAAAGGAAAGAGACACACAAGACCATCTGAGATGAAAAGCAGGAGCAGAAATACAGAGACATATGACAAAGCAGAAAGACAAAGAGAAAGAGAAAGATTGAAAACCATTTCAGAGACAAACGAAAGAAAATCAAAATCAAACAATGGAAGAAGAAAGAAAAAGGGAACATAGACTGAATTAACACAGACTGAAGAACGAATGATAAAAGAAAAAAATAATATCAAAGAGACCGCAAACTGAGACATAGAAAGAGTAAAGTTAATGACTGAAAACTGAGAAAGAGAAATATAAGACTAAAAACTGAAAAAAGAGTAGGGGGAGACTAAAAAAATTAACAGAGACTAGAATAATGATAAAAGAAAATTCATATCAACGAGACGGAAGACTAATAAATAGAAAGAGCAAAGTGCATGACTGAAAACTAAGAAAAAGAAAGAGAAAATCATATCCAAGAGACTAAGGACTGAGAAATAAAAACAGGAAAGTGCAAGAGTGAAGACTGAGAAAGCAAACGAACATGAAAGAGACTGACCGTAAACAAGTTAAGCAAAGACTGACAAAACATACTCAAGACTTAAGAAACACTAAGGTCTGGCGATAATTCTAATAATTAACTAAAGAAAAAATATAGAAAATGAATTGAAAACTAAATAAGAGAATTTACTGAATCTATTAAATGAGTTTTATAGGTTCTTTTATAACAATTTTTTTTTTGCTTTTCCAGATGCCCTATTTTAGAGCATTACTTCTTCAACACATGCCCTATCACATGCCCTATTTTAGACAAATTTCATGAACATTCAAAGATAATTCGAACACAATTTAAACTACAAACAATTATTTGAACAGAAATTGAACATCACAATCTAACTCGATGCTAATCCAAATCCTACAGACTTCGATACTACTCTAAATCTGACCAGTTAAAGGAGGAGGAGCCATCGTCTGACTATTCGAAGGAGGAGGAGCTCAACTCGATAACATTTGAGTTCACTATCAAGGGTCTAGCCTCGTCGTCGAACTTCTTCTTCTTCTCCTGCTCGCGCTTCCAGAAGAACTATTACTCGTATTGCACGTACACGGGATGCTCTCGAGAAAACCAAGCCATGGCCTCGTTGTCGGTCTTGAGCACCCTCGCCGGCTCCTCCTTCTTCTTCACCAATCGGGTCTTTACCTTCGTCTTCATCGGAGGCCCGAATAAGATGGCGTTCTGCAGGCATGTGATGCTCGGAAAGTTGAGTTGATCCCGCGGAATGCCGAGACGCTACCCTACCCGGAGACGTTGTACGCCCGAGCCACCCAATCTGCGGTGTCAAAGGTGTCGTGTTGCACCTTCGCGCTCCAGCGGCCCGACGGCCTCGCTCGCACGCCTTTGAAGCCGGAGGTCGCCTTCATCTTCTTCGGCGGCGCCATGGCGCGTGCAGGCGGCTAGGTTTGCGGGAGGGGATCGGGAGCTTGCGGCGGCAACGGACGGAGTACTGCAGCTCGACGTGGTGGCTGGAGAGCACGCACGCGACTTGGGGGACGATGAAAGGGCGGCAAAGCGGCAGATTTGGGGGCGGCGGTCACGATTCGGGGCGGTGGCTAGGGTGTGACGGCGGCTGCAACACAATTCAGGAAGGTAGCGGGTGAAGAGGACGGCGCCAACACGATTTGGGGTGGCGGCGGGGTCGGAGGATGGCCGGGTGCGAGCGGCGTCGGTAGATTCCATCGCGCGGGGTTGGTGGCGGCGCGTGTGAAGTGGGGGAGGAAGAGCGGTTAGGGCTACGCGCGCGGAAAGGGTAAGGATAGGGCACCTCCGCTTGCGGTCCTCCGTGCCCCAACTATAGTGCAAAGAGGAGCAAAATATAGGGCTGCCCTATTATGGGTACATAGGGCACCTGTTGGATCTTCGTTTTTGCCCTTTCATATATAGTGCAAAGAGGGGCGGTTGGCCTTGGTGCAATCGGTAATCGCCGCCAAGCCAATTCACCATCTGATCATAGCGGAGGCGCCAGTATGGGTGTTGGAGGAAATTGAAGGCTGGATGCGGGGTTTCTTTTGGTCGGCTAAAGACAAAGCTAATGGCGGCCAATGCCTCGTGGCCTGGGAGAAGGTCTGCTTGCCGATTAAGTAGGGTGGTCTGGGAGTCAAGAGCCTTCTACTGCAGGGCCTTTCCTTGCGAGCACGGAGAGAATGGCTGCGTCGAACAGATCCGGGAAGACCTTGGCAGGGGCTATCCGGACGCATAGGCGGTGTTCAAAGGCATGACATAAATCCAATTGGGAAACGGGACCTTGATCCTTTTTTGGAAAGACAGATGGTTGGATGGGAGATGTGCTGCGGACGTTGCGCCGCGTATGGCTGCTTTTGTCTGTACGAGATCGAGGAACAGGAGAACGGTGGCGGAAGGGTTGCAGGCCAACAATTGGATCGTGGATATCACTGAGCCCTTGACAACGGAGACGGTGCAGAAGTTCCTACGTCTTTGGATCCTTGTCTCCTCGTACCATGTTGACATTAACAGACCTGACAAATTCATCTGGCCTTGGACAAAATCGAACGTCCACACTGCAAGTCTGCGTATAGCATGCTCTGCCAGGGCAAAACTAGGAGCGTTACCGCAGCCTGCAATTGGAAGAACCAAGCTCCCTTGAAGTGCAATTTTTTTTCTGGCTCGCCCTACTTCACAGGGTGTGGACTTCGGATCGCAGAAAGAAGCATGGGTTACAGGAGGAGACATCGGCATGCTTCACTTGTCTCCAGGATGAGGACACGATTGAGCACGTGTTGGTCCAGTGTGTCTATGCGAGGGAGACCTGGTGAAAGGTGTTCCAGCAGCTAGGGCTTCGTGTGGCGATCCCCACGCAAGAGGACCTGCTTGTGGGATGGTGGGACAAAACGAGGAGATGCATCGCAGCAAAGGACAAGAAGAAGTTTGATGCCTTAGTTACCCTTACGTGCTGGTCGATCTGGAAGCAGAGGAACGCAAGGACTTTCAACAATGTTTCCAAGCAGTGTACGGCGACGATCTTGGCCAGCAGGATTTTGGATGAAGCCTTGCTTTGGAATCAGGATAAGTGTGGGTGAAGCTTTTAGGAGAGAGTAGGCTTAGTTCTTTCGCGGGTGTGGCCTTGCTAGTGCCTGTTCGCAGGTTTCTGGCAACCCTTGTAACATAAACTCTATCTTCTATAAAATTATAGTATGCCTAGACGCACTTGCGAAAAAAAAATATCCTAAAAAACGGTTTTATTAGGGCACGAGGACTAAAATAGGGCATCTATGCTCTATCCATGTGACAAAGCATTATCACCACGTACCTTATCACCCCCACGAATGATTTTCATTTCAGAAAGGAAAAAGTTTATTCTAAACCCTAAATTTGTAGAGTCTCGGCGATTTGAATCCTAAACTCTAAATCCCTGTCGTTTGAAACCTAAACTTGCGAATCCTAGTCTATTTTAAACCCTGAACAAGAATTCCAGTACAGAAAAAATAATAAAGTCAAACTGAATAATTTGCTCGTTTCACTGACAAAAATGGCCCACATGTCATGTGCATCTTCAACCTCTGACAGGAAAACGTTCACCCGTGTCTACCAGACTCCACCGTGTCCTGGCTTGTTGGAGCTGCACGGCGATGTCCGCGCGGCCGCCCGTGTGGATGTAGATCTAACGCCGGGCGGAAGCAATGCTCGCAGTAGAAGCCGCTGGCGACGAGTGGCATGGCGTGGTAGAGCTCCCTCGAGGCACGCCTTGACGAGCTGCACAGCCCTGTGTGCGCTGGCCTCCACGCCCCCCGCGCGCTGACCTCGTCGCCACCATGTCGCGTGCGTCGGCGTCCTGGCACCGGCCCTGCGTGTGCGCTGCCCTACTCGACCCGGTGGTGGGGCGCCCGTGACGGCGCCGATAGTTACGTGCGCATCTTGCCCGGCCCCGCGTGCGTGCTGGCCTCGTCGCCGCGGCCGCTCAAGGGCGTCCTCACCGCCGTCACGGTTTCTTGTCATAGCCGACAGAGGACCCGAACAAGGACCTGGACGCCGTCGACGCTTGTCGAAGAACTCGGCGCGAGGGCGTCGGAGTCACGACGAGCATCCCGCCCTCCATCGCATCGAGCGCGACCGATACGAGCCAGCCGCCTCCATCTCCCACGCTCTATCGTGGTCATCCCTCTCCCCTTCCATGGATTTTAGAGATTGAAGATGAATTGGGGCACATAGATGAATATGACATGTGGGTCCATCCCGTCAGTGAGACAGTCTACATTCCATGTCGGAATTTTTTGTTTCCCGATGTGCCAAACAGCTATAGGGTTCACTTTGGACCGGGATTTCTAAGTTTAGGGTTCGAATGACCGGTATTTGAAGTTTTAAGGTTCAATCCGCCCGATCTCTACAAATTCAAGGTTTAAAATGGACTTTTTCCTTTCAGAAAAGTTACAACACCCAACTGATGAAGCACCACTCCAACAATCACAGAAAAAATTGCCACCCCATTCCCGCTCACAAAACTCTAATTACCTCCAGCCCTGATGAACAAATCGTTTAAATTGGGATCCAAACAAAATCATAGCCAGACAAAGCACCAGCAAAATCTGCATTAACGGGGAGATGTGGAAAATATGAAACTGACTGGCCCCTAAACCTACATTACAATCTCCAGCTCGCCTCTGACCAAAAACGACCCACAAATCAAACAATACAGAGAACAACACATGGTATGAACACTAGACACATATTCCCCCAATTGCTGTGGATGCACAAAGCACAGAGGGACAGAGGAGCGGAAAATGTAACTTTGTTGCTGTCCAACGCGTTTGCCTCCTCCGCCTCCAGTTCTCGCCATGCGACGAGGCTGGATGGAGAGAGGCGAGGCGCCGCTCCTCTGCTCGTCCGCCCGCATTTCTCTCTCTCTGTTTGATGGGACTGCTCTCTCCTGCCTATTTGTTTAGCAGAAACCTATTTGTTTTTTTTAAGAAAAGGGTCACCCCAGCCTCTGCATCGAAAAGATGCATACGGCCGCTTTATTTCTTTTATTCAACATAGCTGGCAAAAGCATTACAACGAACGAGTACAAGCTGAACCCACCAACAGTGAAAACACCACAACTAGCACAATCGACGGATGCAGTCGGGGTCTTGTACCCAGGCCACAACCGTCGCCGGCTCCCTGGCTAATATAACGAAAGCAGCGCCTTGTGCATCTGCTCCGGAGATCGCCTCCAACCTCTTCCCTCAACCCAACTCCAGCGTGCAGCTCGAAGCAGAACTCTCATCAGACCCGCGGCCGATGCCACCAAGACACCAAGCTGCGCCTCCACCCTGCGCGAGTCCACCTAGCCACGACCATCGTCAAATCTCCGCTGCACCATGCCGCCAAGATCCGTCGTCTTCATCGTGGTGGGAGAAACTCCGTTCCACCGATAGACCACTCCAGACATCACGTGTTCCAAAACGATGCCCCCAAGAGGGAAGAACGACACCAACGTGCCGCCATCGTCCGATCCGGTATAACCAGATCTAGGGTTTCCCCCGGAATACCCAGGCGGGAGGCGGAAGAATCACAGCGACGACGCCTTCATCAAGGTACCGACGCCCACGGGCGCCGCCGTCATCGGCCCCGACCGCATCGGAGCCCGGCTCTCACCGGCCATCAACATCTCCTCCGGATCCTCCGCCAACAAAGGTAGGATGTCGGCCATGGTCGAGATCCGTCACCAACGTCACGGCTGGATCCTCCCCGCGCACAACCCTTTCGAGCCGCCGGAGAACGCCGAGCCGATCTACACTGGAGGGCCGGGTACCCACGCCGTCCGCCACACCGTCGAAGCCAGGCCACGACGCTGCCGTGGTGCCTGGCGGCCGCGCCACGCCCGAGTACGGCGGATCCAACCCGCGCCGGTCCTCACCACTCGGGGACGAAGGAGACCCCCCCGCCGCCGCCGGCAGCGCCCAGGCTTTGCCTGGCTGCGCCCGTGATGGCAGCGGGGGAGGGAGGAGGTCGCCGGGGAGGGGGACTAGGGAGGTGGCGGCGGCTAGGGTCCCTCCCGGCCGCCGCGCGGGGCGGCGCGAGAGGGAAGAGGACGCGGGCGGCAGCGCCCAGGCTTACTATCATTTCGGTATCCGTCCTCGTCTCAATTTCGGTACTGGAGTCCGTATAAAACACTGATTATAAAAGCTTCCAGCTGAAAGGCGAGAGTTGTCAAAACAAAACAAAAAACTTCCAGCATATCTTTCCGGGTCCATCTCCTCCTAAGCCAGAACAGCCCCGACAAGTCCAACCAAAGCAAACTACACGCAGATCGATCTATCTTCTTCACCCCGGATTGATCAGACCCTAGAGGCCTAGCCAAGGACAGACGTACAACTAACTTAATTTGGTGTAGGATGGCCGGCGAGGGCGAGCAGCTCCTAGTGGCGACGGCGGCGGCAGAACCCGAGGAGTGTAGCAGGTGGGCGATGATCTGCCTTTTGTTGTCCGTCAGCGTGCCGCTTATATGCATCTCCGGCATCATTATGATCAGCTACAACGACATGGTGATGAGCTCGCGGTACCCAGTCCTGGCCTACTACCTCGTGCGTCTGTTGCTAATCGTCGGATTCTTCATTGGCTCATATTGCATTGTTCTGCTTGACGAGCGCTATCACGGCCCTCCACAGGGAGAGAGGGCCTCGGTAGATATCTTGTTATCGCTCTAAATTGATCCATCTGTTTCTAGCTACTTGATGTTCTCGATTTGATTACTGCACTAGATCAATTGGTTGATCGGTTTCTACGTATGTTTCAATTGGCTGAACTGAGGAAATGAGCATCGGCATGCTGCTACGGCCGGGTGTGCCGTGCGTGCAGGACTGGGGCATTGCCGCGTTGGGCACCGGGGCATAATAGTTTGCACTTTGGAGAGGGGGGCTGCAGCCCAGTTTCGCCTCCACGAGGCTCCGCCTATGGGTCTAAGAATTCTCATTGATCAACAGGAAGGGTTACATAGTTGTCTAGATCGAGCATCCGGAGAGCACAATCCGGCCCCGAACCTAGCCAAGTTACAGTACTGCCATGTACTCGGGCATAGTTTGCCAAAGTATCGCTAAACCTAACCTGAGAACAACTAACTTTCACAACTGAACAAAGACTATCATAAGACAATAAAATCTAATCTCATTTAAAATATAATGTAGAGCCGACCGATCAGGCGAAGAAGAGTTCAAAGCCGAGACCAGTAGGGCTGAATCGGACTCAATGACGAGCGGCAATGAGGGGTGTTGTCTTGAGATCTTCGGACCATCTAAGCATGCATGAGCTTCAGCCTCCAGCGGGTCACTGCAGTCAGTTAGGAACCTGCATGCCATGAAAATGGAGGCGCCCTCAGTGTCTCGAAGAATCATACATGCACCGGCTGTTCTATCCTTATGGGAAAAGGAACCATCAACTGAGAGCTTAACGCATCCCTGAGCAGGGTTGCACCACGGATCCTCGGGCCGTAGAGGCATGGATGATGATCGCTGAGGTGGGTCATCAGCCAATGCAGGGCTCTTCCCTTTCAGTATGGCTTCAGTACTTAGCACTTTGACCTCCTTCAGATAGCTACGATAACCACACAGAAACATTCTCGAACCAACAATCGTGGGAAGGGGTTTTCTTTTTTTGACTCAAGAGGTGTTGTGCAATAGAACGTACATACATGTATCCAGAGCATTTTCTTTTTTGAGTGACTCCTTGGACGCCATGGAGTTCTCGTCCACATGTCCTTTGTCGTCTAGATTCAGGGGGGTGTTTTGTTGCAGCGGCAGCGCTTGTGAGCGCCATGATATTGATGTAACCATGTAGGCGTCAGGCGTGGATGTTTCTCATGACCCATCTTGAGACGCTTGGGGAAAACCCAAGATCAGCTGGGTACTCCTGGTATCGGGCAATGACATCACTCATTATCTGGTTTGCTCGATGAAGCTTTAACTTCCTGAAGCTAAACAAAACTACAGAGCGGGAACCATACCTTCTTCCTGAAGTGGATCGCAGGCATAAAACAAAAAAAATCCTATCGGCGATAACCTTAAACTAGCCAAGATCTACACTACTCAGATATAGAAGTACAATGGAGATCGGAATACATACCCTTTTAGACCGAAATGCGGGGATTACGCTCCCGCACAAGCGTTGACGACGAAGACGACGTAGCCGACCTCTAGGTCGCGAAGAACTCGACACGACGAAGCCGACGAAGATGACCTCAAGGACGGGTGGAGGAAGTAGGCCTCCGAGTACCGCTAGCGCAACACCTCGCAGGACATTACACACATACGGTGGAGACGACGACCTCCGAAACTCCAGTCCAAGACGAGCAGCGGAAGACTTGGACCGGAACACCAGCAGCACGACAGCGGGCTATGGTGGAGAGAGCCCCTTATCCTCCTCGGCGCAACTCCGACAAAGGGAATCACGAAATCGAGGAGAAATAAGAGAATTAATTGGTCAATTAAAAGGTCAGAGGTGCCCTTCTTTATATATCCTCCGGGGGAGCCAACCTTGCCAGCCAGGCAATGTGGGACTATCCCAATTGCCTGGTGCGGCTCCAATGGATGCGCCGGCCCTAGGTGGGCTCCATTTGGCCCACCTAGGCCAGCCTCCTTTCCCCCACCGAATTCCCTTGGGAATTCCCCCCCCCCCCCCCCCCCCCCCCCGGGCCTTCTTTTCACCAGAAGGCCCATTTAGGGAAATAAGCCTAAGGAAATTCGAAAATAAATATATAAATCATATTTAACATTAACTACACTAATTAATATCAAACATGTTATATATAATTTATTCTAGCTCCGAAAACTATTTCGTCGCTGCCCGATCTACATCGGACCATTCCCGGGACGTTCCCGGTGATCTCTTTCCTTTCCGATTATCTTGTCGAGACCCCTTAAGTGTGTTACCCTAGCGGTTCGATATAATAACAAGCATGATCGAGACTCCTCTCGATCAATGACTAACTCGTAGGCCTGGACCCCATGCATTAATCCCTATGATATCACGAATGACTTTCATCTATCAAATCTAGACGTCGAGTCTTAAAACTTTTTCCATAACGATACTTAGCGTGTCCGAGCATCGTTCTTAGATATCTCCATATCTAGCTGACCCCGTTACCGACATCGCTATCTTCTACTCGTTTATGATATTATGTCAGCTGGTGACCTAGTCACATGTTTGCAAACTCATTTGACATAATCTCACCAAGTGGGCCCTAGAGTATCTATCTGGCTATACAGACTGACAAATTGACCCCTCGTCTCAACTATTCCCTTCCGATACCTAAAAGTTTCACTTATCATTGTCACACTATATAAGATATGACCTTTGGTGCGATCAAAGTATCTTGCAGGAATAATAATAAGAGTTGATCTCACGATCGAAGGCGTAATGACTACGTCCTACAAATTATGGGTAAGTCCATCACATCGTTTCACCTAACGATATGACTCCATTGCCAACAGACGCCATGTCTCATGATCGGGAAACCTCGATCATCAATTGTGCAATGAAACTAGTCTTAGTAGAGCCTACTAGGGACCTGGTTGTTTATCTACCACACGTGTATTAATGTTTCCGCTTAATACAGTTATAGCATGGTATAAAACATATAATGAACAATTGGAATATAACCAATAAACTATATTTATTAATTGCCTCTACGGCATATTCCCTCCAGTCTCCCACTTGCACTAGAGTAACACTTAATCTAGTTTACAACTGGGTAAAAGCTCAACACCCATAGCATCTTGGTGCATGCTCGTCTCGTGGAAGAGGAATACAGTCAATAGATCTCACACATTGAGACCCATATGAGCTTTCCAACACTTCTATGTCACCTACTTTGACATCATCCCGAATCTTACGATGACGGTGAAATATATCCTAGTGGATGTAGTTAGACATTCCAATCACACTTGCTACTTCTGAAGTTGCCATATATTTCTATACCTACGTAGATTATGTAACAGTGCATTCATATGCGACTTCGCAAGCTAACCATGTCTTTATTCAAAACAAAGGACATCTCCTATATGAGATTTCTAGTCGTATGGGTCAGTGTCACAACTTGCATCATCGTAACCATTTTACGGCAAGTTGTCTTTCCACTCTTACCCTTTACTAGAAAACATCTTCAGTTCTCACAGACACTGAATAATGTAATTAACGTTTGTTCATTGATCCACACAAGGATCACTCTAGAACCCGTTCTTCAACCAAGAACTTGGGTCACACCAAGTCGAGCTTTCAGTCTGATAGAATCTATGTCTGATACATAGAGAATGTCAAACATAATTTGCTATCACTGAAAATGCCAAGATAAACTTAATACTTTACCTAGTCATACACGCAAGCACCATTTTCTGTGCTTGTTCTATTCTGAAACACTTCAGAATCTTAACTTAGGAAAATATTCCGACGTAATGTTCTAAAGACCCTTACGATCTATACAATTATAGATTGCATGGATAATACTCCTAATTTCATTCATAGAAAATTTAATCACTTAAATAATCCTTTACACTCTACTAGAGGATCTGTGTCATTCAATATGTCGTTACATACAAAATCACAAATGACACCTAGCTCCCACTCAAATATGCCTTCCACATATAAGATCAAGGAAAGCTACTTAGCTCCCACTCAAATATGCCTTCCGCATATAAGATCAAGAAAAGCTACTTTGCTCCCACTAACTTCTTTGCAAATGCAGGTTTCTTCAACTATTTTTGGCCAACTCCAAAATCCTTTGAGCACATTATCAAAGTGAAGATTCTAGCTCCGATATGCTTGCTTCAGCCCATGAATGGACAAATGAAGTTTGCATATATGTTTAACATCCTCAGGATCACCAAACCATTATTGTATTGATTACAACTCTTTCTTAATGACACCATTAAGAAACATGGTTTCCTTATCCATCTATAAATTTCTCATTTGAAATTATAGTAATTGCTAAACGACCCATAATAGATTTAGGCTTCACCACTTGAGACAAAATCTCGTTGGGGTCAACTTTTGAATCCGTCGGAACTGTTTCACGACAAATCGATCCTTATCAGTATCTACTCTCTCATAAAATTCCATATTCTATTAATAGCCTAGATGCCATCAAGAAGATATCCAAAGTCATTACCTGGTAACCGTACATGGATTTTTATCTCGGATCATATATGACTCATAGTCATTTCTGGGACTTAGGTCTACCATCTCTTCTTCGTAGTTCATAGGTTTGTCATATTCCATTAACATGAACTTCATAACAAGATTGTCGTAACACACAGTGTGGAACACAACCTCGTACGCCTACGTTCTTAGTATGAGGTCAGAGCATCATGATCTTGTATCATCAGCTTCTTTCAAGCTGTGGAGCATGACACCGAAAACACTTTCGGTTGCGCCACTCTGATGTCTGGAGAGAAAGTTCATCAACTTCGTCTTGCTTTACTTTGTTTCTCACTTATACCCTTGGACAAGAAACTATTTTTTCGCAAGGTATATCCCGGCAACGATTTTGCCTATGTCGTGAGACATGTACCAGCTAACTCTTTAGGTATGGTACACTACAAAGATTAATCCATTTCAGGTTTGATCACATCGAAACACTAAATAGCTGAAACGACAATCTAGGCTCAAAGCCATGCCATCACTTATATGGTATTGTCTCCATGGATTCAAATGGTTTCCCTATTATATAACGTGAATGTTGCTCACGAGGGATGTCCCCATCAATACCCATGGTTACTAGCCTAGGGTAAGAGTTTATGAGGTAGAGAACGTGTAGTGTTGGTAGATTCGTCAGCTGACAAGCGGGAATTACCCAGGTTCGGGGCCCTCGAGTGAGGTAAAACCCTTACTCCTGCTTGTCTGTTATTGATTGTGTATATGCGGTGAGTACTTGGGTCTAGCAAGATGTCGATCTTGCTAGGGTTGGTTGATTGTGGTTGGACGTGTCCCTGGTCGGTCTCCCTCCTGTACTTTATATAGGGGTACAGGTCTTGTGTCGTAACCGACTAGGAATATATACATGGAAAGTATTACCGACTATGCTATCTATAATAAGAGATCTTCGTCTTGGGCTTCGCTTGATGGGCTTCCTTAGCCGGATAACAATTGGGCTTTAGTCATTACGTGCACCAGGTACCCACATGAAGGGGTACCCGTTTGGTATAACCTTGTCATTAGCCCTCGAGTGCTTGGCTAATTCAGAGAATAAGTCATTGACTCACTATATAGTGCACGTCTCATGTTTTATGCTTTTGATATGATGACTTTTGATTTTATGATTTTCGGCAAAGGATTTCTACTAAGTAGGCCTGGAATTATTCGATGCAGTCGAAACCAGTTAACTGCACTTGGGCAAAACCTTACTAGCCTTCAGTTTGGCCTCGAGTCCTTGGGCTCGACCCTGCAACATACTGGACAGACACACCTCAGGCCAGTCGATGGTCTTACTGATATTGTTCTGCAGTTTTAATTTGCTACCCAGCGCGTCTGCCAGGATTTTCATCGTATCTGTTGATACGGAAAGCTCTAGAATTATGAAGGGGATCGTGTGCAGAAAACAAAAAAATTCCTACCGACGATATCCTAAAAGCATGCCAAGATCTATTCTATGCAGATATAGTAGTACGAACGGAGATCGGAATACATACCCTTGTAGACCGAAAGCGGGGATTACGTTCCCGCACAAACGTTGTCGATGAAGACCGACGTAGCCGACCTCAAGGTCGTGTAGAGGAAGCAGGCCTCCGAGTACCGCTAGCGCATCACCTCGCAGGGAGTCGCACACGTACGGTGGAGACGACGCCTCCGAAGCTCCAGTCCAGGACGAGCATCGGAAGACTTGGACCGGAACACCAGCAGCGCGGCAGCGGGCTATGGTGGAGGAGATCCCCGACTCCTCTGGCTCGGCGCGGCTCCGACTTGGGAACCACGAGATCGAGAGAGAAATCGGAAATTAATTGGTGAATTAAAAGGCTGGGGGTGCCCCTTCTTATATAGGCTCCCAAGGGGAGCCTACCTTGCCAGCCAGGCAATGTGGGACTATCCCCACATAGCCTGGTTCGGCCAAGGGGGTGCGCCGGCCCCCTGGTGGGCCCCTTGTGGCCCACCTAGGCCGGCCCCTAAGCTCCCACCGAATTCCCAAGGGGTTTCCCCCCCCCCCCCCCTCTTGGGCCTTCTTTCGTCCGGAAGGCCCATTTAGGGAAATCTGCCTTAATAAATTCGAAAATAAATATATAAATCATATTTGCATATTAATAACACTAATTAATATCAAACATAATATATATAATTTTTCCTAGCTACGAAAACTCTTTCGGCGCTGCCCGATCTCCATCGGACCTCTCCCGGGACGCTCCCGGAGATCTCCTTCCTTTCCGGTTGTATTGTCGAAACCCCTTAAGTGTGTTACCCTAGCGGTTCGATATAATATCAGGTATGATCAAGACTCCTCAATGATCAACGACTAACCCGTAGGCCTGGACCCCATGAATTAATCCCTGAGATATAACGAATGACTTTCATCTATCAAACCTGAACGTAAAGTCTTAGACCTTTTGCCATAGCGA
Organism: Poa annua; assembly: GCA_026929855.1. Taxonomy (NCBI): domain Eukaryota; kingdom Viridiplantae; phylum Streptophyta; class Magnoliopsida; order Poales; family Poaceae; genus Poa; species Poa annua. The sequence goes on from CM049432.1 coordinate 9,732,386, forward strand.
TACTTAGCATGTCCGAGCGTCGTTCCATAGATATCTCCATACCTAATCCCGACCTCGTTACCGACGACGCTATCTTCTACTCGTTCATGATCTCATGTCTCCGTGACCTAGTCACATGCTTGCAAGCTCATTAGACATGATCTCACCGAGTGGGCCCGAGAGTATCTATCCTGCTATGCGGACTGGCAAATCCCGCTCTTGACCCCTCGTCTCAATACTCCTTTCCAATACCCAAAAGTATCACCGTTATTGTCATACTAAATAAGATACGACGTTTGGTGCAATCAAAGTATCTTCCGGAAATATCAATAAGAGTTGATCTCACGGTCAAAGGTGTAAAGACTATGTTCTCCAAATCTGGGTATGTCCATCACATCACTCTCCAGCGATATGACTCTCATTGCCGACCGGCGCCATGCCCCATGACCGGGAAACCTCGATCATCAATCGCGCAACGAAACTAGTCTTAGTAGAGGCTACAAGGGACCTGGTTGTTTACGTATCACACCCGCATTAATGTTTCCTCTTAATACGGTTCTAGCATGACACAAAACCTATTATGAACAAACGAGATATGATAAAGAATACACTTTATTAATTGCCTCTAGGGCATATCTCCTTCAGTCTCCCACTTGCACTAGAGTACAATTTAATCTAGATTACAACTTGGTAAAAGCCTAACACCCATAGCTAACTGGTGCTGTTCATGCTTATCAAGCGGAAGAGGCTTCGTCAGCGGATCTGCTACATTCAGATCCGTATGCACTTTGCAAATCTTCACATCGCCTCCTTGTACGTACTGACGTATCACGTGGAAGCGTCGGAGAATGTGTTTGGCGGTGGAGTGAGACCTTGGCTCCTTGGCGTTCGCAATGGCACCCGTATTGTCGCAGAAGAGGATCACGGGATCTTGCACGCTCGGAAACACTCCAAGTTCGATGACGAACTTCCTCAGCCACACAGCTTCATTCGCGGCCTCGCAGGCAGCAATGTACTCCGACTCCATTGTAGATTGTGCGACTATGGGTTGCTTCCCACTTCTCCAGCACACGGCGCCTCCATTCACCTTGAACACGTAACCTGTCTGTGACTTACAGTCATCAGGGTCTGAGCAGAAACTTGCATCTACGTAACCCGTTACGCCAAGTTCCTCATCGCAGCCACCATACACAAGGAACATTTCCTTTGTCTTATTGATATACTTACGAATGCTCTTAACAGCTACCCAATGCGGCATTCCAGGATTACTCTGGAACCGGCTTGTCAAACTTAGAGCTAATGCCACATCCGGTCTAGTACTCAACATTGCATACATGATCGATCCTATGGCTGAAGCATAAGTATGTTTCGTCATTTCGGCCTTACCCAGTTCCGTCACCGGACACTGCGCCTTATGCAATATCTTATTCTTGATAACCGGCAGAGAACCCTTCTTTGCCTTCTCCATATGAAAACGCTTCAATATTTTATCAAGATAAGTACTCTGACTCAGTGCTAATAGGTGCCTTGATCTATCACGATAGATTTTTATGCCTAAAACATACGCAGCTTCTCCTAAGTCCTTCATGGAAAACTTACTGTTTAAATATTCCTTCACGCTATTCAGAAGTTCCACATCGTTCCCTATTAGCAATATGTCGTCAACATACAGTGCTAAGAACACAACCGAGCTCCCACTCATTTTCTTGTAAATACAGGTCTCTTCCACATTCTGGATAAAACCAAAACCTTTGATTACCTCATCAAAGCGAAGATTCCAGCTCCGAGATGCCTGCTTCAATCCATAGATGGATCGCTGAAGCTTCCACACCTTGTTAGCACTTCCTGGATCGACAAAACCTTCCGGCTGTACCATGTACAACTCTTTCTCAATGTTTCCATTCAGGAAGGCCGTTTTGACGTCCATCTGCCAGATTTCATAATCATAGTAGGCAGCTACCGCTAACAAAATCCGAATAGACTTAAGCATCGCTACCGGTGAAAAAGTTTCATCGTAGTCAATTCCATGAACTTGTCGGAAACCCTTTGCGACAAGCCGAGCTTTATAGACGATCACATTACCATCAGCATCAGTCTTCTTCTTAAAGATCCACTTATTCTCGACGGCCTTGCGCCCTTCGGGAATATCCACCAAAGTCCACACTTTGTTATCATACATGGATCCTATTTCGGATTTCATGGCTTCAAGCCATTTCTCGGACTCTACACTCTCCATCGCCTCCTTGTAGTTCGTAGGTTCGTCTTGCTCGACTAGCATGACGGTGCAAACCATATTGCCATACCATTCTGGTGCGATCCGAGATCTACCAGACCTACGAGGTAGAACATCTTCCTCGACAGTTTCTCCCACTCCTTCCACGGAGGACGTTTCCGGAATTGCTTCCGTTGCGCCACTCGGAATCTCGAGTTCAGGATCAACAATTTCATCGAGGTCTACCTTCCTCCCACTTACTCCTTTCGCGAGAAACTCCTTCTCTAGAAAGGTACCGGTCTTCGCGACAAAAGTTTTGCCCTCAGCTTGGTTGTAGAAGGTGTACCCAACGGTTTCCCGCGGATATCCTACAAAGACGACTTTCTCCGACTTCGGTTCGAGTTTGTCGGGCTGCAGTTTCTTAACGTACGCCTCACAACGCCAAACCTTCAGAAACGATAACTTAGGCTTATGGCCATACCATAATTCATACGGCGTCGTTTCAACGGACTTGGACGGAGCCCTATTTAAAATGAATGCGGCTGTTTCTAACGCATAACCCCAGAAGGACACTGGCAGATCGGTAAGAGACATCATAGATCGGACACTATCCAGTAGAGTACGATTACGTCGCTCGGACACACCGTTACGCTGCGGCGTTCCGACGGGCGTAAGTTGGGGCACCATGCCACAACTCTTCAGATGTGTGCCAAACTCAAAACTCAAGTACTCTCCACCGCGATCGGACCGGAGATGCTTGATTTTTCTATTAAGCTGATTCTCAACTTCACTCTGGAATTCTTTGAACTTTTCAAACGTTTCAGACTTGTGTTTCATCAAATAGATATAACCGTATCTACTCAAGTCATCAGTGAAGGTGACGAAGTAACGATAACCATTGCGTGTCGAAACGCTCATTGGTCCACATACGTCTGTATGTATGATCCCCAAGAAATCCGACGCCCGTTCAGCGAAACCTTTGAACGGTGTCCTGGTCATTTTGCCCATGAGGCATGGTTCGCATGTATCGAGGGATCCGAAATCCAACGAGTCCAAGAGTCCATCGGAGTGGAGTCGCTTCATGCGCTTTATACCAATATGACCAAGACGGCAATGCCACAAAAACATGGCGGTATCGTCACTACACTTAATTCGTTTGGCCTCTATGTTATGGATGTGAGTACTACGATCGAGATTCAACAAGAATAAACCATTACTCTCGGGAGCATCAACATAAAAGATATCATTCATATAAATAGCACAATTGCTTGACACTGATTTAAATGAATAACCGTCTTGTAACAGGCAAGACCCACTTATAATGTTTACACTCAAGGATGGCACAAAATAACATTTATTTAAAACCAAAACTAATCCCGATGGTAGATGCAGAGGGAGCGTGCCGACAGCCACCACGTCGACTCTCGATCCGTTGCCGACGCGCATCGTCACCTCATCCTTCGCCAGCCGCCTTCTATTCTGTAACTCCTCCGGAGAGTTACATATATGAGCAACAGAACCAGTATCAAATACCCACGTATTGCTCCGGGCGGATATAAGGTACACATCTATAACATGTATATCAAATATACCTTGCTCTTTGTCGACCGTCTTGCCAGACTTCCTATCCTCCAGATACTTGGGGCAGTTGCGCTTAGGTGATCCGATGGTCACCGCCATCTTTTCCAGCTTGATTTCTAATTCGGCCACTTCGAGCATCTTCAGGATTTCCGACAGGGGTTTTGACGTCCCTTTCATGCCGTAGTCCACTATGGCATTCTTATAGCTAGGGGGCAGAGAAATCAGCGCCCTATCAATAACCAACTCCTCTGGGATCACACTTCCCAGATCACTCAGAAGTCGAGCGCAGCCAAACAACTTGGCCAAGTGCTCACTGATATTGCCGTGCTCTTCCATCTGGACTGAGAAGAAAAGCACGGTTGCCTCGTACGTCTCAGCCTTGACTTGTCGTGCAAAAACAACCATGATTTCAGTGATTATTTCATAAGCACCCTTGTTCATGAAACGGTTTTGCAGGTCAGCCTCCATGGCAAAGAGCATGCCACTCTGGACATAAGAAGAAATCTCCGCCTTTACCCCATGGACAATCCTTTCGATTTCCGGGGCAGTGCTGGGAAGATCACCTAAGGGGGTATCAAGGATGTAGGCCACCTTGTGGGTTTCAAGGATGGACTTCAGATCGCAGAACCAGGACACGAAGTTAGACCCATCGGTCTTAAGCTTCTCTTTCTCAATGAACAGGTTCAGGTTAAAGGAGGGGTGAGACATCTACAATGGAATTTGCAACAACATAAGACTTTGTTCATAATAGTTTTGAGTTATAGTATTTTAGAAAATAACTAACATAAATCCCACTCAAACGAACATCCCTCCTGGTCGTTTAAGCGATTACACGACCCCCATCCATTGCACCACCCCTCATCATCAAAGCCGGCGGCACAACTTCAAGAGTAGACAAAATCGTCCGCCACATCAATTTTGTGACTCGTGCTCGACCTTTCGGTCTTCCTGTTCCGAGGCCATACTTCTGAGTATGCTAGGCTCGCCACCAAAGACCTCCACGCTGACGCTTGTGCAACATGGCTTACACCCACCGTATGCGAACGAAGATATGTATGACACCCGATCATCACGGCCTGCCTCATAACGTAGAACTTTATTGGTGGTGCGCGTTGGAGGGAGAACACTAGTGGTATTTTGAAGGGATCATCTTATTCAGCTACCGCCGTGTAACACACAATCACACAAAAATAAGATGCACACAAAACATCAAATGTAATGCAATGTGATATAGTCCATCGCGCCATGGTCTTCTTGGCGCCCGCAGTTTATAAACAATTTAATAAACCTACCTTGACCATATCACATAGCCCCTGCAAAATAAAGTTAGACGCTTCTACTTTATCTTTTGCATATTTTACGTGGCTTGGGGCTTTCGTAAATAGAACCGCTTCATACCTACGAATCTTATGACCACAACAACGATCCAATAATTGCATGTTTAAGCATCCCTTTCGGGCCCTCCATTGAAAATGCGAAGACCAACTAAAGAGAGAGAAACTGTCACCCGCCAGCCACATATACGGTACAAGCCGTATGTCAGTAGTGCAACCAGTCTCGCGTAAGCGTACGCGTAAAGTCGGTCCGGGCCGCTTCATCAACTCAATGCCGCTGGAATACACAAGTGCACGCTAGAGGGTAGCAAATAACAGGAACGGTGCCCCCGTGCAGAGCACGGGTTCTAACAGCGTACAGCTATATCTACGATAGATCGGCTCTGATACCACTGAAGGGGATCGTGTGCAGAAAACAAAAAATTTCCTACCAACGATATCCTAAAAGCATGCCAAGATCTATTCTATGCAGATATAGTAGTACGAACGGAGATCGGAATACATACCCTTGTAGACCGAAAGCGGGGATTACGTTCCCGCAGAAACGTTGTCGAGGAAGACCGACGTAGCCGACCTCAAGGTCGTGTAGAGGAAGCAGGCCTCCGAGTACTGCTAGCGCAGCACCTCGCAGGGAGTCGCACACGTACGGTGGAGACGACGCCTCCGAAGCTCCAGTCCAGGACGAGCAGCGGAAGTCTTGGACCGGAACACCAGCAGCGCGGCAGCGGGCTATGGTGGAGGAGATCCCCGACTCCTCTGGCTCGGCGCGGCTCCGACTTGGGAACCACGAGATCGAGAGAGAAATCGGGAATTAATTGGTGAATTAAAAGGCTGGGGGTGCCCCTTCTTATATAGGCTCCCAAGGGGAGCCTACCTTGCCAGCCAGGCAATGTGGGACTATCCCCACATAGCCTGGTTCGGCCAAGGGGGTGCGCCGGCCCCCTGGTGGGCCCCTTGTGGCCCACCTAGGCCGTCCCCTAAGCTCCCACCGAATTCCCAAGGGGTTTCCCCCCCTCTTGGGCCTTCTTTCGTCCGGAAGGCCCATTTAGGGAAATCTGCCTTAATAAATTCGAAAATAAATATATAAAATCATATTTGCATATTAATAACACTAATTAATATCAAACATAATATATATAATTTTTCCTAGCTCCGAAAACTCTTTCGGCGCTGCCTGATCTCCATCGGACCTCTCCCGGGACGCTCCTGGAGATCTCCTTCCTTTCCGGTTGTCTTGTCGAAACCCCTTAAGTGTGTTACCCTAGCGGTTCGATATAATATCAGGTATGATCAAGACTCCTCAATGATCAACGACTAACCCGTAGGCCTGGACCCCATGAATTAATCCCTGAGATATAACGAATGACTTTCATCTATCAAACCTGAACGTAAAGTCTTAGACCTTTTGCCATAGCGATACTTAGCATGTCCGAGCGTCGTTCCATAGATATATCCATACCTAATCCCGACCTCGTTACCGACGACGCTATCTTCTACTCGTTCATGATCTCATGTCTCCGTGACCTAGTCACATGCTTGCAAGCTCATTAGACATGATCTCACCGAGTGGGCCCGAGAGTATCTATCCTGCTATGCGGACTGGCAAATCCCGCTCTTGACCCCTCGTCTCAATACTCCTTTCCAATACCCAAAAGTATCACCGTTATTGTCATACTAAATAAGATACGATGTTTGGTGCAATCAAAGTATCTTCCGGAAATATCAATAAGAGTTGATCTCACGGTCAAAGGTGTAACGACTATGTTCTCCAAATCTGGGTATGTCCATCACATCACTCTCCAGCGATATGACTCTCATTGCCGACCGGCGCCATGCCCCATGACCGGGAAACCTCGATCATCAATCGCGCAACGAAACTAGTCTTAGTAGAGGCTACTAGGGACCTGGTTGTTTACGTATCACACCCGCATTAATGTTTCCGCTTAATACGGTTCTAGCATGACACAAAACCTATTATGAACAAACGAGATATGATAAAGAATACACTTTATTAATTGCCTCTAGGGCATATCTCCTTCAAATTAAACATTGCTGGAGTGATCCTCGGCCCTTTCCACTAATCGATGGGTCTTACCTTTGTATTTCTTGTATACAGCATCTGAGGTACTCTTTCGACTGATTTTCACTCGGGGATTTTTATGCCTTGAGTGTCCTTTGATTCTATCGGGTGCACGACAGTGCTCCCGATGGGAGTAGCCCCCGAGATTGTGTTTTACTGCTTGCAGTAGATAATAATCTCAATTTTTTTGTTTTGTCAGTCGAACGTTTTCTGCCTTCTCCCGATGGGAGTTTCCCGCTCGAATAGTTTTTACTTTTATACTCTGCGACTTTGTTTTGTGAGGCGCCTTTCCTGTTTGTCCATCGTGATAGGACGCCTTTTGTGTTTGTTCATCTGAAATGACATCATGCGTGACACCCTTGGCGTGCGAGTAGCACTCTAACGTGACATGACGTAGTGGGTCCCATTCTTTGAGTTGTGGACGTCGGTTCAGTTCTGATTTGACTTGACGTGGCGATATTTTCGCAGACGCGATGATGGTCTCCTCGTTTTGCGCGCGTAGTGGGCGGCGTGGTCTGTGACGGTTCCCCTCTGATTGCGCCACGTGTCATCGTGTTTTTGTTTGGATGGCCGTGATGAGCCTCTGGTTTATATCATAAGTACGGGTTTCTCCGTTATAAAATTTTACCCTACCATTTGCCTCTTGCCCTCCTCTGCTTCATCTTCTTCCTCGCGCCCGCCATCGCTCTGCTTTTGCGATTTCCTCCGTTTTCGCCTCCTTGCTCCTGCATTCCCATAGCCTACCATGGCTCCCAAGAAGAGCTCAGCGTCCTCCACTGCCACCAGCAAGAAGAGGAAGGAAGGGACTGCCACCATCATCCCCGCCGCTCTGAAGAAGGAGTCGGGTGGCTGGACTTCGTCCGTCGTGACGGAGAAGTGGCTAGTGGTTCTCCGCAAGGAGGGTCTTCTGCCTCCGCCATCAGAGCTCATCGTGCGGGCTCCTAGCAAGGACAACTTCCCCGCGCCTCTTCTCGGAGAACGGGTATGTTTTGCCGAGTTCCTCCCTCGCGGTTTTGGCTTTCCATTGCACGACTTCGTGCGCGGCCTTATTTTTGCTTACGGGATACAGATACATGATCTGGTCCCGAATGGAGTTTTGCACATTGCCTGTTTTATGGTAATGTGTGAATGTTTCTTGTTGATATCCCCTAGTTGGCCATTATGGAAGTCGACCTTCCTAGTGCGCCCCATGGCTCGCCACAGCCGTGTCAACCCAGTCGGAGGTGTCGGGTTCCAAGTCAAGGCCGGCTGCAAGTACTTCACCTTGAAGGCAGTCGAGTCCGCTCATGGATGGAGGACCAAATGGTTCTACGTCCAACTGGGCCAAGACGTCTGCCCCGCCTTCTCAACCAACGTTGCTGAGAAGACGAAGGCCTGGGAGCATTCCCTCTCTTCAGCCGAAGAGCTCGAGGCTGAAGGAGATATGCCCTAGAGGCAAATAAATAAGTAGTATTTATTGCATTATCTCATAAGTTTATAATAGGTTTGTGTATTATGTTATAACTGTATTAATCGGAATTATTAATACAGGTGTGATACATAGACAACCAGGTCCCTAGTAAGCCTCTATATGAGCTAGTCCATTGGGCAACAGTTGATCGAGATTCCCGATCAAGGACAATGCCGTCGGTTGACAGTGGGGTCATCTTGTCAGTGAAGGGAATATGCCCTAGAGGCACTTAATAAACATAGTTTATTGGCAAAATCCCAATTGTTCATTATATGTTTTATACCATGCTATAACTTTATTAAGCAGAAACATTAATACAGGTGTGGTAGATAAACAACCAGGTCCCTAGTAGCCTCTACTAAGACTAGTTTCATTGCGCGATTGATGATCGAGGTTTTCCGATCATAGGGCATGGCGCCGGTCGGCAATGAAAGTCATATCGTTAGGTGTAACGATGTGATGGACATACCCAATATTTATAGGACATAGTCATTACGCCTTAAGACCGTGAGATCAACTCTTATTGTTATCCCTGGAAGATACTTTATTCGCACCAAACGTCATATCTTATATAGTGTGACAATAACGGTGATACTTTTGGGTATCGGAAGGGGGTAGTTGAGACGAGGGGTCAACATCGGGATTTGTCAGTCCGCATAGCCAGATAGATACTCTAGGGCCCACTCGGTGAGATTATGTCAAATGAGTTTGCAAACATGTGACTAGGTCACCAACTGACATAATATCATAGACGCGTAGAAGATAGCGATGTCGGTAACGAGATCATGCTAGGTATGGAGATATCTGAGAATAATGCTCGGACACGCTAAGTATCGCCATGACAAAGTGTTTAAGACTAGACGTCCAAGTTTGATAGATGAAAGTCATTCGCTATATCACAGGGATTAATTCATGGGGTCCAGGCCTACGAGTTAGTCGTTGATCATAGAGGAGTCTTGATCATACCTGTTATTGAAGGAGATATGCCCTAGAGGCAAATAAATAAGTAGTATTTATTGCATTATCTCATAAGTTTGTAATAGGTTTGTGTATTATGCTATAATTGTATTAATCGGAATTGTTAATACATGTGTGATACATAGACAACCAGGTCCCTAGCAAGCCTCTATATGAGCTAGTCCATTGCGCAACAGTTGATCGAGATTCCCGATCAAGGACAATGACGTCGGTTGACAATGGGGTCATCTTGTTAGTTGAATAAGGTGGTGGACATACGCAAAGTATTGCAATAAAGATCGTATTACGATGTTTGTCATTTGCAATAGATAAGAGTATGATAGCTTATTCCTTAGACCGTGAGACCGTACTTATTAATGCTTCGTAGGAATACTTTGAGAGCATCAAGCGTTGTGTCTTATATAGCATGACAATAACGGTGTCCATCTTGGGTATTCCGAAAGAGCATCAAGACGTAAGGATCAAGAGCGGGATTTGTTCATTCTTGTAATGGAAAGATACTCTGGGCCCACTCGGTGATATTGCATATATATAGCTGCGCAGCTTATGACTAGGTCATGGAGATGTAATATCGCAAACGAGTTAATAACCTTCGTCGGTAACGAGATACAACAAAGGCATCGGTGTGTCTACGATCATATCTCGGACAAGGTAGTATCGCAGAGACAAAGGGAATGAATATCATACTTATGGTTCAACGACGATATTCGTGGAATGCACAGGGGTCGTCATATACTTCCAGGTATCCCTGACGGTCATTGGTGAGCGGAGTGTCTCGACCATGTCTGGAGTGTTCTCGAACCGTACCGTAATAAACTTAAGGTCTTAGCGACGCTAGGAGATAGGTTCTGGAATATTATAGGTTTTTGTTGGAGAGAGAGAAATGATCCGGAAAGAGTTCCGGTGGTCCGGAAGGAGTTCCGGGAAGGTATGGAATGGTTCCGGGAATGTCCGAAAGTTGTTCGGGTGGTTCCGAAATAGTTTCGGAGTCATGGGATATTCAATTATATATAAATATATTAATTATGAATTAATGGGATTTTTATATTAATTTAATATTAATTAAATAAAGGAAAAAGGGGGCTCCCACCTACATGGGCCCTAAGAGGGCCCAAGAGGAGGGAGCCGCACCCCACAAGGAAGGGAGGCTTGGGCCTCCTAGTCCGAGTTGGACTAGGAGTGGGAAAGCCCAAGGGGGGGGGGGGGTTCGGCCGAACCCCCCTCTCCCCTCTCCTCCTTTAGTCCCACATGGGGGAGCCAAGGGGTTTGCACACCCCCTTCCCCCTTTATATAGCAAGGCATATTAATTGATTTAATTCATAGGAAAATACAATTAATTCCCGATTTCTCTCTCGATCTCGTGGTTCCCAAGTTGGATCCGCACCGAGCTGGAAAAAGGGGGTCTCTCTCCACCCAAGCTATACCGCAGAGCAACGTTGCTCTGCGGGATTCCAGATAAGATCTACTCCTGCGATTTCAGCTGGATCTGAATGACCGGGAGTTGTCGCTAAGCTCCGTATGTTTGTGAGTGCTCGGAGGCAACTCTTTTGAGGAGCTTGGGCGACGTCGTCTCGCCCCCTGCAGCCGCCGCGCCCCCCTCCCCTCTGCTGCCGGCGCACCAGCCCTGGTGCTGGCGCTCTGCCTTCTTCCGCCCGACGCCCGTCGACGCAGATCATCATCGACACCCCGGCGTCATCAACTTCGACATCGCGGCAAGATCTTCGCGACCTCGAGGTCGGCTACGTACGACTTCATCGTCAACGCTTGTGCGGGAGCGTAATCCCCGCTATCGGTCTACATGGAGGTAATGTAACCCGTTCCGCCACCGTTATCGCATGTACTAGATAGATAGATCCTGGCTAGTTAGTGTTTCGTTTGCTAGAAAAATTATTGTTTTCTGCACCGTAAACCCTTCAGTTATTATATCGAACCGCTAGGGTAACACACTTAAGGGGTTTCGACAAGACAACCGGAAAGGAAAGAGATCACCGGGAACGTCCCGGGAATGGTCCGATGGAGATCCGGCAGCGACGAAATAGTTTTCGGAGCAAGAATAAATTATATAAAATATGTTTAATATTAATTAGTGTAATTAATGATTAAATATGATTTTATATATTTATTTTCGAATTTATTTAGGCTGATTTCCCTAAATGGGTCTTCTGGTCGAAAGAAGGCCCAAGAGGGGTAAATTCCTCAAGGGAATTTGGTGGGGGACATGGTGGCCGGTCTTGGTGGGCCAAAAGGGGCCCACCAGGTGGCCGGCGCACCAGCATAGCCGCACCAGGCAATGGGGGATAGTCCCACATTGCCTGACTGGTAAGGTTGGCTCCCCCGGGAGCCTATATAAGAAGGGGCACCCCTGGCCTTTTAATTCACCAATTAATTCTCTTATTTCTCCTCGATCTCGTGATTCCCTTTGTCGGAGTTGCACCGAGGAGGATGAGGGGATCTCTTCCACCATAGCCCGCTGCTGCGCTGCTGGTGTTCCGGTCCAAGTCTTCCGCTGCTCGTCCTGGACTGGAGCTTCGGAGGCCGTCGTCTCCACCGTATGTGTGTAACGCCCTGCGAGGTGCTGCACTAGCGGTACTCGGAGGCCTACTTCCTCCACCCGACCTCGGGGTCATCTTCGTCGCGTCGAGTTCTCCGCGACCTAGAGGTCGGCTACGTTGTCTTTGTCATCAACGCTTGTGCGGGAGCGTAATCCCCGCTATTCGGTCTACGAGGGTATGTATTCCGATCTCCGTCGTACTTCTATATCTGCATAGTGTAGATCTTGGCTAGTTTAAGGATATCGTTGCTAGGAATTTTTTTGTTTTCTGCACACGATCCCCTTCAGTGGTATCAGAGCCGATCTATCGTAGATATAGTTGTACGCTGTTAGAACCCGTGTTCTGCACGGGGGCACCGTTCCTGTTATTTGCTACCCTCTAGCGTGCACTTTTGATTCCAGCGGCATCGAGTTGATGAAGCGGCCAGGACCGACTTTACGCGTACGCTTACGCGAGACTGGTTCCACTACTGACATACGGCTTGTACCGTATCTGTGGCTGGCGAGTGCCTGTTTCTTTCTCTCTTTAGTTGGCTTTGCATTTTCAATGGAGGGCCCGAAAGGGATGCTTAAACATGCAATTATTGGATCGTTGTTGTGGTCATAAGATTCGTAGGTATGAAGCGGTTCTATTTTCGGAAGCCCCGAGCCACGTAAAATATGCAAAAGATAAAGTAGAAGCGTCTAACTTTATTTTGCATGGGTTATGTGATATGGTCAAGGTAGGTTTATTAGATTGTTTATGAACTGCGGACGCCAAGAAGACCATGGCGCATGGACCATATCACGTCGCATTACATTTGATATTTTGTGTGCATCTTATATTGTGTGATTATATATATTAGTATATATTAGTTACGCGGCGGTAGTTATATATAAGATGATCCCTTCAAAATACCACTAGTGTTCTCCCTCCAGCGCGCACCACCAAGAAAGTTCTACGTTATGAGGCAGGCCGTGATGATCGGGTGTCAGACATCTCGTCGTTCGCATACAGTGGGTGTAAGCCATGTTGCACAAGCGTCAGCGTGGATGTTATGGTGGCGAGCCTAGCATATTCAGAAATATGGCCTCGGAACAGGGAGACCGAAAGGTCGAGCACGAGTCACAAAATTGGTGTGGCGGACTATTGTCTACTCTAGAAGTTGTACCGCCGGCTCTGATGATGAGGGGTGGTGCAATGGATGGGGGTCGTGTAATCGCTAATACGACCAGGAGGGATGTTCGTTTGAGTGGGAGTTTGGATAGTTATTTTCTAAAATACTAGAGCTCAGAATATGATGAACAGAGTCTGTTTTGCAAACCTTTGTTGATATTAACCATTGTGATAGCATCTTTTCAAATTAGGCGCATTACTGCGATTGAGAAACTTAAAATGTTGGGTCCAAACTTCATAGTTTTATGATTTATCTAGAGGATACTCCTTGTTTAAACTATTAGCTCTTTGTGTTACAATACCCGCTAGGAGATAAACCCAGAGATTCCGCTAACAAAAGATAATTTGGATTATTAGATTTTGTGCGGATGATATCATCATAGTCCAGTGCATGCTATGATCTCTGCCATAGAGAACCAACGGTGGGTACGAGTTTTTTAGATCGCGAACATATGATATGGTCTCTAAACTCGGGGTACCCCAAACGTTGGGTTGATGAAGTTTATCAGTACGTTGACTGATTGTCTTCTCAACCAAGATGGAAGAGAATACACACATTGAGGGAGCACGTGGCGGTCATACTTAATGACATATGTTCATACTTAATGAACATTGAGACGCCTCGCTCAGCTCAATCACTGGATGACAGACATCGTTGCTAAGTGCAAATCCTCTGTCATAGACTATGTCATGCAAGGGAATCGTTCACCTTCATGGTTCTTGATTACGGTGGAAGTATCAAGAAAATGAAACAGATCGCCGAAAGTCATCAATGATGATGGTGTATATATGATATACATGTTATGAATGTTTTAGCTAAGCAAGTACTCGCAGTAGTGACTAAGTTTTGAACTAGTCATGTTTTGTGAAAACCAGGTTTACTGCTTGAGTAGCTTGAAAGGATGAGGCGACATTGCGTGTTGATAATGGCAGTCAAGTTGTTGTGATGGCCATAGACACTCTCCCTCTAGATCTATCATTTGAATAAATTCTTTATGATCGCCTGTTAGTATGATCGTTACAAGTGTGTCTCCTCTAGCAAGACACTTGTTCATACATGATAGTGACAAATTTGGTGTCCTATATTTATGAAGTAATGATCATATGCGGATTTGAATTTAGATGGTAGAAGCTCCCACATTCATAATATTAATGCCAAAGGATACAAACTTAATAAAGACACCACATATGTGTGGCACTGCCGTTTAGTCATGTCAATGTTATAGTCAATGCATTAGCTCCATACCGGGTGGATCTACAAGTCCTAAGATTTGACCTTTTGACACTTGCAAAATAACTGTGAGACCGTTTTCGGAAAGCGGGCATATAACTTATTGATAGTCATACATAGAGATGTATGCGGTTCAATGAAGTAATTGACGGGTAGTGGCTTCACTGAACGTTTTGAGTATAGCTTGTTGAGAATCGTGCATATGGGTGTATGTGAATCAATGAAGTACTTTAACGTCTAGTGGAAGTCTTTATTTCATAGACTTCATGAATATTACGAGTAGATATATGGATATCCACTCCGGGGAATGTTATTCTGAAATTTTGATTCGATCAAACAAAGTTCAGAATGAAGTAGGAAATAAACTTAACAAGAAAATCAACTTCCCGCGATGTAGATCGAGGAAATGAAGATTTGAGTTATAATGTTGGCACATCATTAGAAGACTTGTGAGAAGAGTTCCACAAATTACGTCGCATGGAACACCATAGTGTCATGTTGTGTTAGGACGTCGTAATTACACTCTATCGGATAGTGTGTGGTAAATAAATCTCTTACCGAATTATTGTGATCATTAGAGTCATATGGTAGAAACGTAAACACTCACGTTAGCAAATAGGGAAACCATTTGAATCCATGGAGACAATACCATACGAGTGATGGCATGGCTTTTAGCCTGGATTGTCGTTTCAGCAATTTAGTGTTTCGATGTGATCAAACCTAAAATGGATTAATCTTTGTAGTATACCCTACCTAAAGAGTTAGTTGGGTACATGTCTCACGACATAGGCAAAACAGTTGTCGGGATATACCTTACGAAAGAAATAGTTTCTTGTCCGAGGGTATAAGTGAGAAAGAAAGTAGAGCAAGACGTAGTTGGTGAACTCCTTCTCCAGACATCAGAGTGGCGCAACCGAAAGTGTTTTCGGTGTCAGGCTCCACAGCTTGCAAAAGCTGATGATTCAAGATCATGATGTTCTGAGCTCATACTAAGAGCGTAGGCATACGAGGTTGTGTTCCACACTGTGTGTTACGACAATCTTGTTATGAAGGTCATATTAATGGAATATGATTGACCTACGAACTACGAAGAAGAGATGGTGGACCTAAGTCCGAGAAATGGCTATGAGTCATTTATGATCCGAAATAAAATCCATATACGATTACCAGGTAATGACTTGGGATATCTTCTTGATGGCATCTAGGATGTTAATAGTATATGGAATTTTATGAGAGAATAGGCATTGAGAAGGATCGATTTGTCGTGAAACAGTTCCGACAGATTTAAAAGTTGACCACATGAGAGTTTGTCTCAAGTGGCGAAGCCTAATTCTATTATGGGTCGTTTATCAATCACTATAATTTCGAATGAGAAATTGATAGATGGATAAGGAAACCATGTTTCTTAATAGTGTCACTAAGAAAGAGTTGGTGATCCTGAGGATGCTAAACATGTATGCAAACTTCGGTGGTCCATTCATGGGCTGAAGCAAGCATATCGGAGCTGGAATCTTCACTTTGATAATGTGATCAAAGGATTTTGGAGTTGTCCAAAATAGTTGAAGAAACCTACATTTGCAAAGAAGTGAGTGGGAGCAAAGTAGCTTTCCTTGATCTTATATGCGGAAGGCATACTTGAGTGGGAGCTAAGTAGCTTTTCCCTGATCTTATATGCCGAAGGCATATTTGAGTGGGAGCTAGGTGTCATTCGTGATTTTGTATGTAACGACATCTTGAATGACACAGATCCTCTAGTAGAGTGTAAAGGATTATTTAAGTGATTAAATTTTATATGAAATGAAGTTAGGAGTATTAGGCATCCGATTTATAATTGTATAGATCGTAAGGGGCTTAATAACATTAAGTCGGAATATTTCCTTAGTCAAGATTCTGAAGTGTTTCAGAATAGGACAAGCAAACAAAGAGGTTCTTGCTTGTATGACTAGGTAAAATATTAAGTTTATCTTGGCATTTTCAGTAATAGCAAATGATGTTCGACATTATCTATGTATCAGACATAGATGCTATCAGACTGAAAGCTCGACTTAGTGTGACCCAAGTTCTTGGTTGAAGAACAGGTTCTAGAGTGATCCTTGTGTGGATCAATGAACAAACATTAAGTTTATTCTTCAGTGTCTATGAGAACTGAAGATAGGTTTTCTAGTAAAGGGTAAGAGTGGAAAGACAACTTGCCGTAAAGCGGTTCCGATGATGCAAGTTATGACACTGACCGATACGACTAGAAATCTCATATAGGAGATGTCCTTTATTTTGAAGATAGACATGGTTAGTTTGTGAAGTCGCATATGAATGCACTGTCGCATAATCTACATAGGTATAGAAATATATCGCGACTTCATAAGTAGCAAGTGTGATTGGACTGAGCAGTTTTCCGAGCGTAGGTGGTCCCCTTAATAGATCTCTTAGACTTTTAAGGCCCATGCTACCCGAATGCTCGAGTCTCACTCCATCCACTAGGATATATTTCACCGTCATCGTAAGATACGGGACGATGTCAAACTAGATGACATAGAAGTGTTACAAAGCACATATAGGTCTCAATGTGTGAGATCTATTGACTGTATTCCTCTTCCACAAGGCGAGCAGGCACCAAGATGCTATGGGTGTTGAGATTTTACCAAGTTGTAAACTAGATTAAGTGTTACTCTAGTGCAAGTGGGAGACTGAAGGGAATATGCCCTAGAGGCACTTAATAAACATAGTTTATTGGCAAAATCCCAATTGTTCATTATATGTTTTATACCATGCTATAAATGTATTAAGCGGAAACATTAATTCATATGTGGTAGATAAACAACCAGGTCCCTAGTAGCCTCTACTAAGACTAGTTTCATTGCGCGATTGATGATCGAGGTTTTCCGATCATAGGGCATGGCGCCGGTCGGCAATGGAAGTCATATCGTTAGGTGTAACGATGTGATGGACATACCCAGTATTTATAGGACATAGTCATTACGCCTTAAGACCGTGAGATCAACTCTTATTGTTATCCCTGGAAGATACTTTGATCGCACCAGACGTCATATCTTATATAGTGTGACAGTAATGGTGATACTTTTGGGTATCGGAAGGGGGTAGTTGAGACGAGGGGTCAACAGCGGGATTTGTCAGTCCGCATAGCCAGATAGATACTCTAGGGCCCACTCGGTGAGATTATGTCAAATGAGTTTGCAAACATGTGACTAGGTCACCAGCTGACATAATATCATAGAAGAGTAGAAGATAACGATGTCGGTAACGAGATCATGCTAGGTATGGAGATATCTGAGAATGATGCTCGGACACGCTAAGTATCGCCATGACAAAGGGTTTAAGACTAGACGTCCAGATTTGATAGATGAAAGTCATTCGTTATATCACAGGGATTAATTCATGGGGTCCAGGCCTACGAGTTAGTCGTTGATCATAGAGGAGTTTTGATCATACCTGTTATTATATCGAACCGCTAGGGTAACACACTTAAGGGGTTTCGACAAGACAACCGGAAAGGAAAGAGATCACCGGGAACGTCCCGGGAATGGTCCGATGGAGATCCGGCAGCGGCGAAATAGTTTTCGGAGCTAGAATAAATTATATAAAATATGTTTAATATAAATTATATAAATTATTTTCGAATTTATTTAGGCGGATTTCCCTAAATGGGCCTTCTGGTCGAAAGAAGGCCCAAGAGGGGAAAATTTCTCAAGGGAATTTGGTGGGGGACATGGTGGCCGGCCTAGGTGGGCCAAAAGGGCCCCACCAGGTGGCCGGCGCACCAGCGTAGCCGCACCAGGCAATGGGGGATAGTCCCACATTGCCTGGCTGACAAGGTTGCCCCCCCCCCCCCCCCCCGGGAGCCTATATAAGAAGGGGCACCCCTGGCCTTTTAATTCACCAATTAATTCTCTTATTTCTCCTCGATCTCGTGATTCCCTTTGTCGGAGTTGCGCCGAGGAGGATGAGGGGATCTCTTCCACCATAGCCCGCTGCCGCGCTGCTGGTGTTCCGGTCCAAGTCTTCCGCTGCTCGTCCTGGACTGGAGCTTCGGAGGCCGTCGTCTCCACCGTATGTGTGTAACGCCCTGCGAGTGCTGCGCTAGCGGTACTCGGAGGCCTACTTCCTCCACCCGACCTCGGGGTCATCTTCGTCGTCTTCGTCGCGCCAAGTTCTCCGTGACCTAGAGGTCGGCTACGTCGTCTTTGTCGTCAACGCTTGTGCGGGAGCGTAATCCCCGCTATTCGGTCTTTGAGGGTATGTATTCTGATCTCCGCCATACTTCTATATCTGCATAGTGTAGATCTTGGCGTGTTTAAGGATATCGTTGCTAGGAATTTTTTTGTTTTCTGCACACGATCCCCTTCAGTTAGTTGAATAAGATGATGGACATACGCAAAGTATTGCAATAAGATCGTATTACGATGTTTGTCATTTGCAATAGATAAGAATATGATAGCTTATTCCTTAGACCGTGAGACCGTACTTATTGATGCTTCGTAGGGGTGCTTCGAGAGCATCAAACGTTGTGTCTTATATAGCATGACAATAACGGTGTCCATCTTGTGTATTCCGAAAGAGCATCGAGACGTAAGGATCAAGAGCGGGATTTGTTCATTCTTGTAATGGAAAGATACTCTGGGCCCACTCGGTGAGATTACATCTATATAGCTGCCCAGCTTATGACTAGGTCATGGAGATGTAATATCGCAGACGAGTTAATAACCTTTGTCGGTAACGAGATACAACAAAGACATCGGTATGTCTACAATCCTATCTCGGACAAGGTAGTATTGCAGAAACAAAGGGAATGAATATCATATTTATGGTTCAACGACGATATTCGTAGAATGCACAGGGGCCGTCATATACATCCAGGTATCCCTGACGGTCATTGGTGAGTGGAGTGTCTCGACCATGTCTGGAGTGTTCTCGAACCGTAGCGTAACAAACTTAAGGTCTTAACGACACCAGAAGATAGGTTCAGGAATAATATAGGATTTTGTTGGAGAGAGAGAAATGATCCGGAAAGAGTTCTGGTGGTCCGGAAGGAGTTCCGGGAAGGTCTGGAATGGTTCCAGGGATGTCCGAAAGTTGTTCGGGTGGTTCGGAAATTGTTTCGGAGTCACGGGATATTAAATAGTATTTAAATATATTAATGATGAATTAATTATATTTTATATTAATTTAATAATAATTAAATAAAGGAAAAAAGGGGGCTCCCACCTACATGGGCCCAAGAGGGGGGGATCCGCACCACCCAAGGCCCAAGGGGAAGGGGGGCTTGGGCCCTAGTCCAACTCGGACTATGGGGGTTCGGCCAAACCCCCCTCCCCCTCGTATTCCTTTAGTCCCACATGGGGGAGGCAAGGTGTTTGCACACCCCTCCCCCCTTTATATAGCAAGGCATAGGAAAAATACAATTAATTGTATAGCAGGACGGCCGAGTTGCTTCTCCGCCCGTTTTGCCCCCCTCTATCCTTCTAAGCTATACCGCCGGGCCCCGTTGCCCTGCGGGATTCCAGATAAGATCTACCCCTGCAATTTTCAGCTGGATCTGAATGACCGGAGGTTGTCGTTAAGCTCCGTATGTTTGCGAGTGCTCGAAGGTAATTCTTTGGAGGAGCCTGGGCGACGTCGTCTCGCCCCCTGCAGCCGCCGCGCCACCTCCCCCTCTGCCGCCGGCGCACCCCCCTCCTGCCGTCGGCACCTCGCCATCTTCCGCCCGACGCCCGTCGACGCAGGTCATCGTCGACACCCCGGCGTCATCGTCTACATCATCGCGGCAAGTTCTCCACGACCTCGAGGTCGGCTACGTACGACTTCATCGTCAACGCTTGTGCGGGAGCGAAATACCCGCTATCGGTCTACATGGAGGTAATGTAACCCGTTCTGCCACCGTTATCGCATGTACTAGATAGATAGATCCTGACTAGTTAGGGTTTCATTCGCTAGAAAAATTATTGTTTTCTGCACCGGAACCCCTTCAGTGGTATCAGAGCCGATCTATACGTAGTACTGCTGGTACGGTGAGAACTCATGTTGAATGATGACGTCTTTCTTATATTTGCTACCCTCTAGCGTGCACTTGCGATGCCTTCGGTATTGAGTTGATGAAGCGGCCCGGACCGACTTTACGCGTACGCTTACGCGAGACTGGTTCCACTACTGACATACGGCTTGCACCGTATATGTGGCTGGCGGGTGTCTGTTTCTCTCTCTCTCTAGTCGGCAAAGCATTTTCAATGGAGGGCCCGAAAGGGATGCTTAAACATGCAATTATACGATCGACTATGTGGTACAGAGTTCGTAGGTAGGGAAGCGATTCTCTTACGAATAAGCCTATATGCCACGTAAAACTTGTAAAACTAAATAAAGCTAAAGGCGTCTAACTTTGTTTTGCAGAGGCGTTATTTTTTGTGACATGGTTACGGTAAGTTTGATATTACTCGTACTGTCGGAGGCATTGGAGGGTTCCGTAGACTCGGAGCCATGCCGGGGCGCCGGGGGGGTGGGGGGGAGTCACATGGCGCCATGAAGGTCCAGGCGCATCGACCATGTCACATCGCACTTCATTGCATCATTATTGTGTGTTGTTGTGTGTGCATCCTATTGATTGCTTATATGCTAGATATACAACGGTAGCATCATGAACAGGATGATCCCTAACAAATACCAAAATTGTGTTCTCCCTCGTTGCGCACCACCAAGAAAGTTCTACGTTATGAGGCAGGCCGTGATGATCGGGTGTCAGACATCTCGTCGTTCGCATACAGTGGGTGTAAGCCATGTTGCACGCGCAGGGTCTTCGAGTTTTGATTGGCGAGCCTAGCATATGCAGATATGGCCTCGGAACACGGGAAGATCGAGCACGAGTCACAGAGTTGTTGTGATCGACATTTTATGTCCACCTTTGAAGCTGTGCTGCCGTCCGTGATGATCGGGGGTGTTGTGGTGGATGAGGGTCGTGTAATCGCCATTATTATTTTAGGGATAATAATCTTGGTGTGTTGTGTTTTGATAATGTGATTATAAAACTTAAACTCACCTATATATTATAAACTTTACCTTACCTCTTTTGCGATCACATCTGTAGACTACGCAACTATACTTCGGTTACTTCCTCAAGAGCCCGGATTCTACCTTAGAAGCCGACGGGTCCAACTTCATCAGCTGGTACAAGGGTTTTAGAAACATCCTCAAACACAACAACATTCTGTATGTTCTCGATGAAGCATTAGGAGAAAGACCAGGAGATTCTGCAAGCGAGGAGGAGGAAGATGATTTCCGTAGGCATCGAGACATATTCATCGAAGTGGAGATCACCATGACCGTATGCCTAGCACCTGAGTTGAAAGAGCTATTTCGACGCTAGGAGCCATGCGTCATGATTAATGCGATAAAGACACACTTCCGAGATGAATTGAAGCGTGAGCAATTCAGGCAGCTTAGAATGTTCCAGACCATTCATATGGAGGAGCATACCTATTTGGAGACTCATTTGAAGAGATTGTATGACATCTACTTCCAGCTGACAATGGTCTTCAATTACTGGATGGCAGATTCCTGTGCCATTCGGACTGTCCTGATATCTCTGCCTCCAAGCTATGAGAAGCATGTGTGCAAGTACATTTTGAAGGCCGACGATATGAACTTCTACAAGTTCGTGTATGAATTCAAATCTCTGAAAGTTGATTCCATCGAAGGAGAGCTCTTCGATGCTACATGTATATATTTGATATATACAGAATTATGAATTCGCCTCTTGATATATGATGAAGTATTTGATACTTGTTCTGTTTATGAAACATGTCTGATTATCACATATATGCGGCACAATATGATGTGACCTGGCGCTGAAGATGGTGATCAAGGAGTTGATGGCCATTTGGTGTTCACGTACTCAAGTTATCATAGGTATCATTAATAGTTTTTTATAAGATCTTTTTGTAATAGTGAGAAAGTGTGTTCAGTGTCTTGACTGTTGCAAGACATAGTTATTCATGTAATAAGACAAGTTCAGTTGTTTTATGTTATGAAACAAGCCAGTTGTTTTATATTATGAATAAAGGTTTCACATCTCAATTACATCAATTGTATGATAACGTTCATAATTGTAGAAATGATAAAATAGTATGTCCAATGAATAAAAGTTCTATTACTAGAACAAACACCATCGAATTTAATCATAAAGGCAATAAAAGAAGTAATGTATATTTTGGTCCATTTAAGTATTTTGAGTGCCGAATTGATTAAGTTTGAAAATAGTATTGAAGTGTCAATACGAGAGGAAATTAATTAAGAGTCATTTTAAATGATTATTAAATTAACTAATGATGTTTTTGCTTGATCCGAATTATTCTATGATTATTCGTGAATAAGAGTATTTGCCCGATAAATCATGAGTCTAAAATTAATTTGATAAGTGATCAAATGGGGTTTTTCAGAAGAAAGATTAGTGAATATTGCATTCACAAGATTCGATCAAAGGACAATATTTTTGAATTATGGTTTCAACACAAAAGACTTGTGGAAATGTGTTTCACAATATTATAATGTCATATATGGTGATATATGGAGTATTATAATCATACTCTATTTTATATATAGTATGGTCTGTCAGAATCAGTCTTAGAATCTCTTAATATGTTCGAAACATTATAGTCGATGTCCATTTTAGAAAATAGATATTTCTCTCAACAAGAATTCGTGTGATCGACAGTAGTGTCGTAATGTATATGATTATATGATAATTCGGAATATACATGAATAGTTCTTTGTAGATTACTCGAATTGGATGGGAGTGTATTCCAAAACCAAATAGAAACAAAACTTGGTTTGTTGTCTATGTAATTCCGAGGAAAATATGATTTTTCGAATTATGGTTTATGAATTCGAATTAGGAGCTTGAAATAAGGTGTCAGGCCTATATTCATAAGAGTAGAACATTGGAAGGTGTTCCAACGAGTATATTTCTACAGATGAAAATTTGGTGATTAAGAGTGAGGGAGACTAGAAAATTGTTTTCTGCTTGCAATCCTCTTCATAAAGATCATAATATTTTTATAAAAGGAAGCTTCTAAATAAAGTGATGTTATATTTAATATTGCTGTCAGGTCACAACACGATATTAAGTATTTCAGATCTTGTTGACAGATCAAGGTACACTTCATGAATACAAAGAAAGTTGAGAAAATATCGGAATACGAACAAAGGCTGTTTCGGCCAGGAAATCCAAGTTACATTTGAAATGATTAAAATAGTAATTGTTGCTACAATTCTTATTAGAGGAATAAGATTGTTTAATCATCATATAAAGTGTTGTATGAAAAATGTGACTGTAAGAATGACGTGGAAGCATGTCTTGTCAAGAAATGTGTCTTGGACAAGATCAAATTTGTTGACTGCATTTATGTAGTCATGTTTGAAGTCTGAAGGATTTGTATTAATGTAATACTTTAGTTTGTGTTGAATTCGAATTGATAATAGATCAATGATTTTGGTTTGACCAAAATATCGATTTAAGTGGGAGTCGAAGTTAGTTTACTCAGGTGAAATATGTAAAGGACATATTTTTGAGTGGGAGCTTAGGAACTCAAATATGTGGATGACACGTTTTTGAGTGGGAGCTCGTGTTCTCAAATATGTGGAGACATAATTTGAGTGGGAGCCGAATTCATCTTGTGTAAATGACACATTGTGAAATTGTACCAGTAGAATAGATGAGAAGGATGAAGTTGTGAAACTATTTGGAAATTAGTGTCTATTTGGAATAGAACGGGAATTTTTAATAGTTAGTCGAGTTGTTTTGGATTATATCTGAGGAGTCAGAATAGAATCAAAAGGATGGTCCTTTGAAATCCAATTGATCATTAAGAGTAATGATACACGGTAGTAATGGTTGTGTGACATGTTGGTCTATTATGTAATATTAGACATCATACAGAAACCATAGTATCTGCTCGATGAAATATAACCGATGTTCTTAGGAAAAGAACAGTTGTAAAAGTAAATTTAGAATTTACTGGAAGTAGAAGTGCGTTAGTTGATGGATTGACATTAGAATGTCAAGTTTTCTACATTGGTGTGAAAGTATGTAGATATCGCGAGTTTGTAATTGTTACAAGGGGCTCATTGTGACTGAGTGTGTTTTTCTAGGCAGTTATCTAGTTGGTATAATCAGAGTAAGCGCTGGGAAACAGAAGTCTCACTTAGTTACGGTTTTTGCATGTATGTTATTGGATAACATGGTGATATCAAGACAGTTGATATCAATGAATCACAAAAGTATGCACAATCATGTATTGTGCAGATTGTCATAGTAACACTCTTCCACAAGCAAGCATTATCAAATGATTCTTATTTGATAAGGGATTTTGATAAAGTAAAATGCAGCTAGTTTATTTGTACTCTAGTGCAAGTGGGAGACTGAAGGAGATATGTCCTAGAGGCAAATAAATAAGTAGTATTTATTACATTATCTCATAAGTTTATAATAGGTTTGTGTATTATGATATAACTGTATTAATCGGAATTATTAATACACGTGTGATACATAGACAACCAGGTCCCTAGTAAGCCTCTATATGAGCTAGTCCATTGGGCAACAGTTGATCGAGATTCCCGATCAAGGACAATGACGTCGGTTGACAGTGGGGTCATCTTGTTAGTTGAATAAGATGATGGACATGCGCAAAGTATTGCAATAAGATCGTATTACGATGTTTGTCATTTGCAACAGATAAGAATATGATAGCTTATTACTTAGACCGTGAGACCGTACTTATTGATGCTTCGTAGGGGTGCTCTGAGAGCATCAAACATTGTGTCTTATATAGCATGACAATAACGGTGTCCATCTTGGGTATTCCGAAAGAGCATCGAGACGTAAGGATCAAGAGCGGGATTTGTTCATTCTTGTAATGGAAAGATACTCTGGGCCCACTCGGTGAGATTACATCTATATAGCTGTGCAGCTTATGACTAGGTCATGGAGATGTAATATCGCAGACGAGTTAATAACCTTTATCGGTAACGAGATACAACAAAGACATCGGTATGTCTACG
This sequence comes from Poa annua, assembly GCA_026929855.1. Taxonomy (NCBI): domain Eukaryota; kingdom Viridiplantae; phylum Streptophyta; class Magnoliopsida; order Poales; family Poaceae; genus Poa; species Poa annua. The sequence goes on from CM049432.1 coordinate 9,757,999, forward strand.
ATCATATCTCGGACAAGGTAGTATCGCAGAAACAAAGGGAATGAATATCATATTTATAGTTCAACGACGATATTCGTAGAATGCACAGGGGCCGTCATATACATCCAGGTATCCCTGGCGGTCATTGGTGAGCGGAGTGTCTCGACCATGTCTGGAGTGTTCTCGAACCGTAGCGTAACAAACTTAAGGTCTTAACGACACCAGAAGATAGGTTCTGGAATAATATAGGATTTTGTTGGAGAGAGAGAAATGATCTGGAAAGAGTTCCGGTGGTCCGGAAGGAGTTTCGAGAAGGTCTGGAATGGTTCCAGGGATGTCCGAAAGTTGTTCGGGTGGTTCGGAAATTGTTTCGGAGTCACGGGATATTAAATAGTATTTAAATATATTAATGATGAATTAATTATATTTTATATTAATTTAATATTAATTAAATAAAGGAAAAAGGGGGCTCCCACCTACATGGGCCCAAGAGGGGGGAGCCGCACCACCCAAGGGGAAGGGGGGTTTGGCCCTAGTCCAACTCGGACTAGGGGGGTTCGGCCGAACCCCCCTCCCCCTCGTATTCCTTTAGTCCCACATGGGGGAGGCAAGGTGTTTTCACACCCCCTCCCCCCTTTATATAGCAAGGCATATTAATTGGATTAATTACAGAAAAATACAATTAATTGTATAGCAGGCCGGCCGAGTTGCTTCTCCGCCCGTTTTGCCCCCTCTCTCCACCTAAGCTATATCGCCGGGCGCCGTTGCCCTGCGGGATTCCAGATAAGATCTACCCCTGCGATTTCAGCTGGATCTGAATGACCGTGGTGAAGGAGATATGCCCTAGAGGCAATTAATAAAGTGTATTCTTTATCATATCTCGTTTGTTCATAATAGGTTTTTGTGTCATGCTAGAACCGTATTAAGCGGAAACATTAATACGGTGATACGTAAACAACCAGGTCCAGCCTCTACTAAGACTAGTTTCGTTGCGCGATTGATGATCGAGGTTTCCCGGTCATGGGGCATGGCGCCGGTCGGCAATGGGATTCAGATCGTTGGAGAACGATGTGATGGACATACCATAGAATATATCTGCGTATCACACCCGTATTAATGTTTCCGCTTAATACGGTTCTAGCATGACACAAAAACCTATTATGAACAAACGAGATATGATAAAGAATGCACTTTATTAATGGCCTCTAGGGCATATTTCCTTCAGTCTCCCACTTGCACTAGAGTACAACTTAATCTAGATTACAACTTGGCAAAAGCTTAACACCCATAGCTAACTTTTGCTTTTCATGCTTATCAAGCGGAAGAGGCTTCGTCAGCGGATCTGCCACATTCAGATCCGTATGCACTTTGCAAATCTTCACATCGCCTCCTTGTACGTACTGACGTATCACATGCAAGCGTCGTAGAATGTGTTTGGCGGTGGAGTGAGACCTTGGCTCCTTGGCGTTAGCAATGGCACCCGTATTGTCGCAGAAGAGGATCACGGGTCTTGCACGCTCGGGAACACTCCAAGTTCGATGACGAACTTCCTCAGCCACACAGCTTCATTCGCGGCTTCACAAGCAGCGATATACTCCGACTCCATTGTAGATTGTGCGACTATGGGTTGCTTCCCACTTCTCCAGCACACGGCGCCTCCATTCACCTTGAACACGTAATCTCCTTCAACAATTAATAAAGTGTATTCTTTATCATATCTCGTTTGTTCATAATAGGTTTTTGTGTCATGCTAGAACCGTATTAAGCGGAAACATTAATACGGGTGTGATACGTAAACAACCAGGTCCCTAGTAGCCTCTACTAAGACTAGTTTCGTTGCGCGATTGATGATCGAGGTTTCCCGGTCATGGGGCATGGCGACGGTCGGCAATGGAAGTCATATCGTTAGGGAACGATGTGATGGACATACCAAGTTTTTTGAGGACGTTGTCGTTCCGCCTTTGACCGTGAGATCAACTCTTATTCTTATTCCTGGAAGATACTTTGATCGCACCAAACGTCGTATCTTATATAGTATGAAAATAACGGTGATACTTTTGGGTATCGGAAAGGCATAGTTGAGACGAGGGGTCAAGAGCGGGATTTGCCAGTCCACATAGCAGGATAGATACTCGCGGGCCCACTCGGTGAGATCATGTCTAATGACCTTGCAAGCATGTGACTAGGTCACGGAGACATGAGATCATGGACGAGTAGAAGATAGCATTATCGGTAACAAGGTCGGGATTAGGTATGGAGATATCTATGGAACGACGCTCGGACATGCTAAGTATCGCTATGGCAAAAGGTTTAGTACTTTGCGTTCAGGTTTGATAGATGAAAGTCATTCCTTATATCACAGGGATTAATTCATGGGGTCCAGGCCTACGAGTTAGTCGTTGATCATAGAGGAGTCTTGGTCATACCTGTTATTGTATCGAACCGCTAGGGTAACACACTTAAGTGGTTTCGACAAGACAACCGGAAAGGAAAGAGATCACCGGGAGCGTCCCGGGAGGGGTCCGATGGAGATCGGGCAGCGCAGAAAGAGTTTTCGGAGCTAGGAAAAATTATATATGTTATGTTTGATATTAATTAGTGTAATTAATATGCAAATATGATTTTATATATTTATTTTCGAATTTATTTAGACTGATTTCCCTAAATGGGCCTTCTGGTCGAAAGAAGGCCCAAGAGGGGGGGAATCCCCTTGGGGATTCGGTGGGGGCCAGGAGGGGCCGACCCAAGTGGGCCAAGGGCCCACTAGGGGGCCGGCGCACCCTCCAATGCCGCACCAGGCATGTGGGGTTTAGTCCCACATTGCCTGGTTAGCAAGTTGGCTTCCCCCTGGGAGCCTATATAAGAAGGGGCACCCCTGGCCTTTCAATTCACCAATTAATTCCCAATTTCTCTCTCGATCTCGTGGTTCCCTTGTCGGAGCCGCGCCGAGCTGAGGAGGGGAATCTCTTCCACCATAGCCCGCTGCCGCGCTGCTGGTGTTCCGGTCCAAGTCTTCCGCTGCTCGTCCTGGACTGGAGCTTCGGAGGCCGTCGTCTCCACCGTACGTGTGTGACGCCCTGCGAGGTGCTGCGCTAGCGGTACTCGGAGGTCTGCTTCCTCTACACGACCTTGAGGTCGGCTTCGTCGGTCTTCATCGACAACGATTGTGCGGGAACGTAATCCCCGCTTTCGGTCTACAAGGGTACGTATTCCGATCTCCGTTCGTACTACTATATCTGCATAGAATAGATTTTGGCATGCTTTTAGGATATCGTTGGTAGGAAATTTTTTGTTTTCTGCACACGATCCCCTTCATGGGGGTTTTCGTGAAGCTCTGTATGTTTGCGAGTGCTCGGAGGTAACTCTTTTGAGGAGTCTGGGCGATGTCGTCTCGCCCCCTGCAGCCGCCGCGCCACCCCCCCCCCCCCCCTCTGCCGCCGGCGCACCCCCCCTCATGCCGTCGGCACCTCGCCATCTTCCGCCCGACGCTCGTCGACGCAGGTCATCGTCGACACCCCGGCGTCATCGTCTACATCATCGCGGCAAGTTCTCCGCGACCTCGAGGTCGGCTACGTACGACTTCATCGTCAACGCTTGTGCGGGAGCGTAATCGCCGCTATCTGTCTACATGGAGGTAATGTAACCCGTTCCGCCACCGTTATCGCATGTACAAGATAGATAGATCTTGGCTAGTTAGGGTTTCATTCGCTAGAAAAATTATTGTTTTCTGCACCGGAACCCCTTCAGAGGTTGCCCCGCTGCTGGAGAGAGTCGCTGGATTGCTGAACACCGGCGTTTCCGGTGTTCAGTTGATCCATACATTTCTGAAGGCTCGGGTGTGTCCTCTTCAGCAGCACGCGCACCCGATGTGGGCATATGTGGGTGTATCTGACCCTACCAGGATAAGTACAGTGGAGCTGTCGGCGAATGAGCTTGACACACTCGTGAAGTCGGTGACTAGCTACAAAGCTGAGGACACCATCAATTATGACGTCAAGATAGCTCCTTTCAGATCGGAGAATCCCCTTGTCGAAGTAAGTTACTTGTTCCATTGCTATCGACTGCAATTTTGCCATTGTCTTCTCCCTTCATCTTGATTGTGCTTTTTGCTTTGCTCTATGCAGGGGCATTCGACCAAGTCTTTGCTCCCTCCCCTTCTCGAAGCTGATCATGTTGAGGAGACAGCTGTGCTGAAGGAGCGAGAGAAGTCGACAGACTCTCTGCCTGGTGCCGAATCCTCTTCTTCGGAGAAGTCCGAAGTTGATGGAAAAGGTGTAGAGCTACCCGACACCAAGGCGACTGTCAAGCCCGCTCCTAAGCGTCTCCGCCAGGTGCACTCAGGTGAATACGAGGAGGCCACAGACTCTGGTGCTTCTTCACCTGCGCGGGACGTGCCACCCTTGGCTCAGCGCTCGCCCCCGCCTTCTTCCGGCCACTCTGGCTTTGGCGGGCCTCGCTTTGACCTCGATCTCTCTTCCGAAGAAGATGAGCGAAGGTAACTCTTTTGTTGTGCGAATATGTTCACCCTCTTTTGGTTTTTGGCTATGCTTTTAATCTTCGACTTCCTTTTCTTTGCCTTTTTAGTGATGATCGGGACATTAGTCCTTTAGCTGCCCACGCCACGACTGCCACCTCCTCTACATCCGCGGAGGCGGTAGTTACTCCTTCGCCGCCTGCTGCTCTTACGTCGACGATCGCAACGCCTATCATGGCTGCTTCAACTGCTGCATCTGCGACTTCTTTGCTGCCTTCCTGGCTAAATCATGTAAACCTTCTTTCCTATGTCGACTCGGTGTCTTTTTTCTTTGGCATGTGTGTATTTGATGCATGCGTTATGATTGTAGTCGGCCTTTAGTGGCCTTGTTTCTTTTAGGCTCTTGCACACTCGGAAGATGAGCGAGCTGCTCTTCGCTCCCAGCTGGATTAACTCAGCCGTAACCTTCTTCTTTTGCTCTGCCTACGCTGCCTTTCTTTCTTTATGTGATTGGACTGCTTTCTCTCTTTTATTTCAGAGGAGAAATAAATTTTGAACTCCCGACTGGCTGATATGGAGAAGACCCTCTCTCAGAAGTCGGACGCCCATGAAGAGTTGGATGCCCTTCGTGCTTTTGAGGGGACGGGGGTCAAGCGACTTCTTGGCTATGCACACTCTCTTGCAGGTGAGTATAATATGTGTTCCGTTCGAGGATTTGTTTTTGCTACTCAGGTCCTTTTTTTATCTTCTTGATGTGAACATCCTTCTTCTGATATTCAGGTCCTTCCTCCAGTTCCGGTGGTGCGGCGAGTGATGACTTATCACTCGATCAAGCCATTGACCAGGTTGGGGGTGACGATGAAGCACGCCAAGAAGTCTCTGAAGACATCCGTCCAGACTCTTGGTGTTGTCTTCAAAGAGGTGCTGCCCAAAGATGAGGTCCCGTCGACCATCGCGGGATTTGCTGCGCGTCTGGACCCCAAGTCCAAGACTTTGAAGTCGTACGCGCAGGAGCTGATGGTACGGCTCAGACTCCACCTTCAAGCTTCTTCTTAGTCGTGGCGCGGATGCTGATTATGAGTCCTTCGTGTCTGACTTCCCTAAGAAGTCAGATGGGAGGCCTTCCAACTTGGGGAAATACAGCGCCCGTGCCTCCAGCCTTGCTAAATCTAGCATGGCGACTATGGAGCGCCGCTCAGCAGCCATTGCTGCTGCCCGTAATCCTGAGTCTGAGTCTGCTGTCTAGTCGTAGGCCACTCTTTAGTTTTTTAGCCCTTTTGCCTTGTGTTGTAATGTGTGATGTACATTATGCCACCTAATGCTGATATTTTGGAATGCATATCTTTTGTTGATCCTTGTATGCTTGTCTTGTGTCTCCTTTTGCTTCGACTTGTTTCTTGCCTGAAGTGTTGATGATTATGTCTCAGTCGAACTGCTCGACTACTTTGGGGGATGCTCGAGTGGGAGAGGATCGACGCTCGACTGCGCAACTTGCGAATGATGCCCGCGTACTTGAGTACGCGAAGAAGAAGGTTGTTCAAATGGAGCAGCAACTCAAGTCCGCCTTAACTGACCTTGAAATTCTTCACGGGAGACCTTCTCTTTCCACTAGGAGAGAGAGGTTTGTTCTTTCTGAAGTAGAGGATTCGAATAGGCAACTCGAAGGTATCTGTTTTGTACAGATCTTGCTTCTTGCGAGTGTGTTTTGCGTCTAAAATTTTGCCTTTTTGCTTTTGTCTGTAGTTTTTGTCGACAATCCCCAGGCTGAAGTTGCTCGTGTGGCAGAACGTCTAGCAGAGGCTACTTAGAATCTTATCACCGGTCCTCAACATTTTTGGCTTGACGCATATCATGCCAACATTCTTGCCACTTTGAAGGATCGCGCCTGGCGTGGCGCCATGCTGTTGGAGCGTTGTCGGGCTGCTCTTATGCGGGTAAATCACTACTTGTTTCCTAAGGTCCCCAACCGCGAAGGTTTCATACTTTAGTGGAGATATTTCGCGCTCATGAGCCCATTCGTGAGGTTGTGACTCGACGGGTTGTGTTTGGAGCCAACGCTGCATTCGCCTTAACATTTTTGGCTTGACGCATATCATGCCAACATTCTTGCCACTTTGAAGGATCGCGCCTGGCGTGGCGCCATGCTGTTGGAGCGTTGTCGGGCTGCTCTTATGCGGGTAAATCACTACTTGTTTCCTAAGGTCCCCAACCGCGAAGGTTTCATACTTTAGTGGAGATATTTCGCGCTCATGAGCCCATTCGTGAGGTTGTGACTCGCCGGGTTGTGTTTGGAGCCAACGCTGCATTCGCCTTCATCAAGCGTCAAGATTCTTCACATCCGTCGTCATCTTCCTCCCAGTCGAATCTTTGACTGTCTAATGAAGAAATGGAAAAAAAACTCTTGCTCCTGCTGAGAGGCTGGTAAGCCGAGCGCGGGAGCAGTTGATTGATTCCAATCTGCCGCTGAAGGATGAAGATGCTTAGTTTTTGCACTAACATATTTTTTTCACTTGTAAATGCAACACATAGATCTAGCCCCCGAGTATAGCAAGTGGGGTTTTGTTGTTTATGCCATAGGAATCCCTTTGTCTGCTCTCAAGTGTTTTTTTGAGTTTGTCCGTGTTTTTTATTTTTTGACACAAATTTAACCCACCAGCTCGTTTTGGTGGCTATTTTATGCGCAGCCCCCGAGCACGTCGGGTAGCTATGTTATGCAATACTTCGGGCCCACCGAGTGTTTGCTTTATGCGTAGCCCCTGAGTTCATCGAGTGGCTACCTTATGCGTAGCCCCCGAGTTCATCGAGTGGCTACCTTATCCGCAGCCCCCGAGCACGCCGGGTGGCTGTTTTATGCGTAGCCCCCGAGTTCGTCGAGTGGCTACTTTATGCGCAGCCCCGAGCACGCCCGGTGGCTGTTTTATGCGTAGCTCCTGAATTTGTCGAGTGGCTGCTTTATGCGCAACCCCGGGGCCCATCGGGTGGCCGTTTTATGCGTTGCTTTTTGAGCGCACCGAGCGTTTGCGCAGCTCTTGAGCTCGTCGAGTGGTTGCTCTATGCGCATCTTCCGGGAGTCTTTTAGAGGGTTGTCCTGGGCCCAGTTTCTCGAAGATGTCTTTAGGATTGATTCCGAAGACATCTTCGAGAAACTAGTTCTCAGGAGAACTCCCTGTACTTGCTTTTGTTCCCTCTGAGAATTTGATGTGTTCGAAAGAGTCGTCCTAGGCCTGGCCGCTCGAACCTGTCTTAGCCTATGCCGCCAAAGACATCTTCGAGAAGCTGGTGCTTAAGGGAATTCCCTTCTTGTGCCAGGGTGAGAGCGAAGGGCTGGGGGTCTTTTTATAGCACTTATCCCTGCCCCTTGCCTTCTTCAAAGGGTAGCCCCAATATGTATTCCAAAGGTCGCCTTTTGTTCTGCACCAAAGGCCAATTTTCAGTCCCTTGAAGGGTTAGGTGGCTCTTGACGCTAGTAAAAAAGGGGTCCATCTGACAGCCATGAGGGCCCACCTGTCCAGTCTTTTATTCTATCTGGGGGTCAGTTCCCTAATTTATGTGTAGCCCCCGAGCCTGACGAGTGGATGTTTTTTTGTTATGAAAAATTATGCCGGGAGGATATGGGTAATATATTTTCCTTATAAATGTTGGCCAGCAAGCCGCCTCACTAAAAACCTTCCAGTCCACTTAGGTACCATGTTAAGGAAAGAGCGCGTAAGAAACCTGCTGGCCTTTTCATACATGAGTCTTTTGCTACATCGAATGGATGGTTTTGCTATGTGATGGCGACCTTAAATGGTCGTACCTCCCGAGCTGTGTGCCTCCCCTTCGTATTGTGGCGTCTGGAGCTTGTACCTCCTTTCGTATGACCTCCTTGGCCCGTGCAGCCGCACTATTAAGGGTTCTCTCTTGACTGCGTCTTCCTCTGGCAATGTGATGTGCATAGCCTGAAAAGCTTTGAGTAGCGCTGCTCTTGATGTGTCTTGCTTTTTCATTTTGCGACTGTCACCTATGATGACGCAGTTTGGTACTCCTTGACTGAAGATTGTGATGATGTGACTTGAGCTCGTGCTTATGTTTGTGCCGGACTGTGACTGGTTAGTAATGACCCGCCTTTCTCTGCCTGGGATGTCCTCTTGATCTGGCTTTTGCCTAAAGACTTGTATTTCGCAAGTGGCCCATGGATGCCACCTTCTGATTGAACTGTGATTTATGTGCTTGAAGAGGACACCTGGCGGTACCTGCGCCTTTGCTACTCCAATGTTTGCTAGCCTGTTGGCTTGTTTGTTGCGCGTGGGCGGTATCTGCTGTAGTTCGTAGCTGTGAAATCTTCTTTGCCACATATCGAAGTAATCTTGATATCTAGCCAGCTTGTCCCTATTCATTCTGCTTGCGTCTGTCACGTTTTGCGTGATTGTATCCGAGTTCCCTCGGACGATTATGTCTTGTGCCCCTGAGGCTTTTGCTAGTCGCATGCCTTGGAACAGACCTTCGTAGTCGATTTCGACTTTTGATGATGCTGGGAAGTTTATTTGTAGTATATACCGCACACGCTCCTTTTTGGGGTTTATGAGTATCATACATGCGCATGTGCCTCTGCCGTTTTTGGTCCCTTCGAAGTGTATTGTCCATCGTTCGGCTGAAATGTGTTTTTCTTCTTCCTTGGGCTCGATTGTCCATATGGAATTTACTTCATGTACCGCGATTACGGCCGCTCTCCTCTTGCGTTATGGTTCTATCGCTTCCTCCTTTGTACCTTGCGTCTCGTCTAGAGCTTTTTCGACTCCGTATTTCTCTGAGATCCTGTAAAAGTCTTTGTCACCGTCGTCTGACTTTCTGAAGTTTCCGTTGACTGTGATGACTCCTTTTTGACCTGGCATTTTGAGTTTAAGGTATGCGTAGTGGGGTACTGCCATGAACCTTGCGAATGCTGGTCGTCCCAATATGGCATGGTATTGTGATTTCCAGTCGACGACGTCGAAGTCTATGAGCTCACTTTTGAAGTGGGCTGCATCTATGAATGTAACGTCGAGTTGGATTTTTCCTTCTGGACACACAGCTTTGCCCGGCACAATCCCGTGGAAAGTGTTTGTGGATTTTGGGAGGTTCTCGACTGACCTGTTCATCCTCCGAAGTGTGTCTGTGAATATTATGTTGACGCCACTGCCTCCGTCCATGAATATTTTGGTCATAGTGTAGCCTCTGATATGCCCTTCGAGTACTAGGGCCGCGTGTCCTGGACGATAGATGGCTGGCGGGTGATCCTCCTGATCGAAAGCGATTGTTACGTTTGATCCTTGCAAAAATTCTGTTACCGGGGGTGGAGCTAATACCGCCATATCGATGTTTCTTGTGTGCCGTTTATGCCTTCTGTTGGAAGTGTATCCTTTTTGTATCATGTGCATTTGCCCTTTTGGCTGCGGATATTGGACGTCCATGTTATGTGGTATGTGATGTATGGCGCCTGCCATCTGGCTTTCCACATTGTGATGTGGTGGAGGCGGTAGTGCTGCCGCAATTTGTGGGGGTGCTATGTATGCTGCCGGTACAGTTTGTGGTTGTTCTCTCTCCATTCGGTTAATGTAATCCATCGCCATCTGTCCGAATTTGTGACAGCTTCCCATTGTGTGATGCGATGTTAACCGTCCAGTCGCTGGGTCTTTGAACATATGGAGTCTGCACTCATCCTCTATTTTTTCTTGAAATGATTTCTGGACCCTTGGTTCCGAGCATTTCTGCCAGTCTTGTCTTCTATAGCTTCCGCGCTGGTCTCGGCCTCGGTCGTCGCGTCTGTCGACTGGCCTATCTCGTCTGTAGTTATTGCTTTGTGTGCCTCTGCGATCATCTTGCTGGCTACTTCGTCGGTTCTCTTGTTTTCCATCATCTTGGTTCCGGTCATCATTCGAGAATCCAGCTGCGACAAATTTGACTATATCTTTGCCGTGATGGTCGTAATCGCGCCTTCTTCGTTTGTCGTCTCTATCTCGTCGATCTCTACTATCATGGTAGTCACGGCTGTCTCGTCTGTCACAATGTCGTTGCGGTGAGTGTGGGGTTTTTCTCTGGACTGCATCTTCGCCATCTGCCCACTCGGTTGCTAGCTTCATAAGTTCTGCCATGCTTTTTGGTTTTTGTCGTCCGAGCGCCTCCCGGAAATCTTTCCTAAGGACTCCGTTTGCGAAGGCGTCCATGGCCCTGTCCTCTGATATTGCGCCTACCGAGTTTCGAATGGATGTCCACCTTCTGATGTAAGATCTGAGCGTCTCGTCTGACCTCTGTCGACATGCTCTTAGTTCTTCAAATGTTTTCGACCTTTCGCAGAGGGGGTCGAAATATTTTATGAAGTCCTCTTTGAGGTGATCCCAGGAGTCGTAGGCTCCTGCCGGTAATGATTTGAGCCAGTCGTGGGCTGTGCCTTCAAGCATTAGTTGTATGTATTGCAGTGTTGTCGTCGTTGTTCCTCGTTGGCATATGACTGCCAATTTGTAATCCTCTAGCCATCCCGAAGGTTCTTGTTTTGAGTTGAATTTCGGTATGGTTGGTAGGCCAAACTTCTTTGGGAGTTTCGTTTCCTGAATCCGTCGAGTGAAGCATTGTGCTCCGCATGGTCCTGCACCCCGGTTGTCAGGTGATTCCCGACAGCCTGATCCTCTGGATCTGCTTCTTGATCTGCGGCGGCTTGAACTTCTCCTTCCGCTGCTACGCTGAGGACTACGACTGGCGCGTTCCCTTGAGCGGCTTCTGCTACGCCTTCTCCTTACTCCATCGACTAGTTCTTTTGCTACAATCTCCAGGGTCTTCATTTGTTGTAGGTATCTTGCTTCAGCGGGGTCACCTGCCGGTGGTTTTCCTGCTTGGAGGTATGCTCCTATGGATATGAGGGCCCCTTCTGCTGTTTTCGGCTGGATTATGCCATCAGAGTCGACGGTTAGGAACGAGTTGTTCAGGTTTCGAGTGATGTCTGCCCTTTCGTGCTCAGGGATTCTGTCGAATCTGGATCTGCGTCGTGCTTCAGTTGCTCCTATAGAACTCAACGATAATTGGCGTCGGCGAGCACTTGATATGCTTGCTTGCCTTTTTCGCTCTTCGAGTGTTGCCCTCTATTGCTTTAAGCGTTGCGCCTCCTGCCAGTTGAAGTAGTTGTATGTTGCCAACTCGTTTGCAGGTGCATCTGCTGGCATCATTATGCCCTCTTCGATGAATTTTGTTATTTTTGCCGCTGTCTCTGCTGAGATGTCTAGGGTGGTTATGTCGTCCGGCAAGGTAACTACACACGGGTATTCGACAAGTTGTCGATTGGCCGCATTTTCTGATGTCTCTGCTGCCGTTGCTACGTAAACTTGCCGTGGTATGCGATATGTGTAGTCGGACTGTTCTTCATATGATGTTCCGTCATTACTGCTCTGCTCTATGTTTTTGATGTCGTCGTCGTCTTCTGCCTGTTGCGTATGTTTACCATAGTCAACTACAGTATGTTTTGGCGACTGGATTTCTGTGCCGATGAAGTCGGCTAGATGTATGTTGTGTTCTGTAGGCTCATCATACTCTGGTAAGCGAAATCTTTCTTCTGGAGCATCGACCTGCATATGATCTTCGGTTGGGTTGATATGGAAGGTCGACTGCACTTCTTCTTCCATCTCGTTTTGTCTTATGAATTCGTTAAATTCCTTTGTGGACATGGACCCTGCTATGGATGAGATCGGATCGATCTGTGATGTTGGCGCTCCAGTGCTTCCAGCCGAAGCTGTCGATATGATCATGTCGTCGACTGAGGCAGTCGATAATTCCTTCTCTTCAGGGAATTCGTCTGCCATGAATTTGTTGAATTATGCGGACGTCATTGACTCTGTTGGAGATTGTGGCGGCGGGATCAGATCGATCTGCGACGTGGTATTTTCTTTGTATGTTGTAGATGCGATCTCAGTCGGTTTCTTCTGAGGTGGCTGAGTTGCGATCTGTTCGACTAAATCCTGCACACCAAGCTGACCAATAAAGAAATTATGTTCTCCAACAGTTAGATTAAAACTTGAATCAAGATTGGAGTAGATCTCCTGAGATTCGGGTGAGTATGGCCTGATCCTTGCTGGCGACGCTGTCTTTGGCGAGTGGTTGTCTGTGATCTGGATTTGGGCTGCTGTTGCTGATGTGCACCCTTTTGAAGTAGTCGGCGGTTCGCCGTTTGAAACTTGGACCAAAAATTCCGTGGATCCAACACCACCTATTCCCACAGACGGCGCCAATTCACGAGGGATGTCCCCATCAATACACATGGTTACAAGCCTAGGGTAAGAGTTTATGAGGTAGAGAACGTGTAGTGTTGGTAGATTTGTCGGCTGACAAGCAGGAATTACCCAGGTTCGGGGCCCTCGAGTGAGGTAAAACCCTTACTCCTGCTTGTCTGTTATGTATTGTGTATATGCGGTGAGTACAGGGTCTAGCAAGATGTCGATCTTGCTAGGGTTGGATGATTGTGGTTGGGCGTGTCCCTGGTCGGTCTCCCTCATGTCCTTTATATAGGGGTACAGGTCTTGGGTCATAACCGACTAGTAATATATACATGGAAAGTATTACCGACTATGCTATCTATAGTAAGAGATCTTCATCTTGGGTTTCGCTTGATGGGCTTCCTTAGCCGGATGACAATTGGGCTTTAGTCATTACCTGCACTAGGTACCCACACAAAGGGGTACCCGTTTGGTATAACCTTGTCAGTTGCGTTTCTACCATATGACTCTAATGATCACAATAATTTGATAAGAGATTTATTTACCACACACTATCCGATAGGGTGCGATTACGACGTCCTAACATACCATAATACTATGGTGTTCCATGCGACGTAATTTTGTGGAACTCTTCCCACAAGTCTTCCAATGATGTGCCAACATTGTAACTCAAATATTTATTTCCTCGATCTGTATCGCAGGAATTTGATTTTCTTGTTAAATTTATTTCCTACTTCATTCTGAACTTGTTTGATCGAATCAAAATTTCCAGACTAACATTTTCTTAGTAGATATCCATATATCTACTCGGAACATTCATGAAGTCTATGAAATAAAGACTTCCACTACAGGTTTAAAGTACTTCATTGATTCACATACACCCAGATGCACGATTCTCAACAAGTTATACTCAAAACATTCAGTGAAGTTCACGAAATAAAGGTCTCCACTACCTATCAATTACTTCATTGATCCACATACATCTATATGCATGACTATCAATAAGTTATATGCCCATTTTACGAAAACGGTGTCTTACTTATCTTGCAAGTGTCAAAAGATCAAATCTAAGAACTTGTAGATCCATCCGTTATGGAGCTAATTCATTGACTATAACATTGACATGAATTAAACGGCAGTGCCACACATATGTGGTGTCTTTATTAAGTTTGTATCCTTTGGCATTAATATTATGAATGTTGGAGCTTCTACCATCTAAATTCAAATCGGCATATGATCATTACTTCATAAATATAGGACAACGAATTTGTAACTAACATATATGAACAATTGTCTCGCTAGAGGAGACACACTTATAACAATCATACTAACAGGCGATCATAAAAGAATTTATTCAAATGGTAGATCTAGAGGGAGAGTGTCTATGGCCATCACAACAATTTGTCTGCAATTATCAACACGCAATGTCGCCTCATCCTTCCAAGCTACTCAAGTAGTAAATCTGGTTTTCATAAAACATGACTAGTATAAACAACTTAGTCACTACTGCGAGTACTTGCTTAGGTAAAACATTCATAACGTGTATATCATATATACACCATCATCATTGATGACTTCCGACGATCTGTTTCATCTTCTTGATACTTCCAACGTAATCCAGAATCATGGTGAACGATTCCCCTTGCATGACATAGTCTATGGCAAAGCACTTGCACTTCGCAACGACGTCTGTCATCCAGTGATCGAGTTGAGCGAGGCGTCTCAATGTTCATCAAGTATGACCATATGTCATCAAGTATGACTACCACGTGCTTTTTCAATGTGTGTATTCTCTTCCATCTTGGTTGAGAAGAAGAACAATCAACACACTGATAATCTTCATCAACCCAACTTTAGGGGTATCCCGAGTTTAGCGATCATCTCATATGTTCGCGATCTAAAACCTTGTACCCACCGTTGATTCTCTATGGCAGTGATCATAGCATACACTGGACTATGATGATATCATCCGCACAAAACCTGATAATCCAAACTATCCTTTTGTTAGGGTTTATCTCCTAGCGGGTATTGTATCACAAAGAGCTAACGGTTCAAACAAGGGGTATCCTCAAGCTAAAGTATAAAACTATGAAGTTTGGACCCAACCTTTTAAGTTTCTCAATCGTAGGATTGCGCCTAATTTTAAAGAAGCTATCACAATGGTCAATATCTACAAAGTCATTGCAAAACATAACTTTGTTCATTATATTTTGAGTTCTAGTATTTTAGAAAATAACTCCAAGAACTCCCACTCAAACGAACATCCCTCATGGTCGTTTCAGCGATTACACGACCCCCATCCATTGTGCAACCCCTCAGCGTCAGAGCCGGCAACACAACTTCAAGGGTGGACAAACGAATTGTCGATCACAACAACTTTGTGACTCATGCTCGACCTTTCGGCCTCCGTGTTCGGAGTCCATATCTGCATATGCTAGGCTCGCCACAATAAGCTTCAGCGAACGCGCGTGCAACATGGCTTACACCCACTGTATGTGAACGACGATATGTCTGACACCCGATCGTCACGGCCTGCCTCATAACGTAGAACTTTCTTGGTGGTGCACGTCGAAGGAAGAACACTAGTGGTATTTTGAATGGATCATCTTATATTTCTGCCGCCGTGTAACTAATATATTCTAATATATAATCACACAATATAAGATGCACACAATAACATCAAATGTAATGCGACGTGATATGGTCCATGCGCCATGGTCTTCTTGGCGCCCACTGTTCATAAACAATTTAATAAACCTACCTTGACTATATCACATTTCCCCTGTAAAATAAAGTTAGACACTTCTACTTTATCTTTTTGCCTATTTTACGTGGCTTGGGGCTGTCGTAAATAGAACCGCTTCATACCTACGAACCTGTGACCACAACAACGATCCAATAATTACATGTTTAAGCATCCATTTCGGACCCTCCATTGAAAATGCAAAGCCAACTAAAGAGAGAGAAACTGACACCCGCCAGCCACAAATACGGTACAAGTCGTATGTCAGTAGTGGAACCAGTCTCGCGTAAGCGTACGCGTAAAGTCGGTCCGGGCCGCTTCATCAACTCAATACTTCCGGAATCACAAGTGCACGCTAGAGGGTAGCAAATAACGGGAACGGTGCCCCCGTGAAGAACACGGGTTCTAGCAGCGTACAACTATATCTTCGCATAGATCGGCTTTGATACCACTGAAGGGGATCGCAGGCAGAAAACAAAAAACTACCAATTGGCGATAAGACAAGATCTACACTATGCAGATATAGAAGTACAACGGAGATCGGAATACATATCCTTGTACACCGAAATGCGGGGATTACGCTCCCGCACAAGCGTTGACGACGAAGATGAAAGAGCATTTTCTCTCATGTGTGGTTTTGGTAATTGAATGACAATCTCTATGGACTAATGTTTGCATTGAGATATCATTATAGATCATGTCCATGGAATTGTGGAGTTCATGTGTTGAACTCTTGAAGCTCATGTGTTGAGTGAAGCTTATCGCAAGTATGTCTTGAAGATTCAAGACATCATCTTAGTGAAGAAAAGATGTGTTGTGCAAGACCAAGAGAAGCTTTCTCGAAAAGATCCTATGCTTGGTGCTTGCAATGGATACATGAAGACGAAGCTTAGCGAGACTCTCCCATTGTGAGCATGGGGGAGTATTTGGAGAAGTCTTCTTCAAGCAAGTGTTTGGACGCGCAATCAAGAAAGAGGATCCACTTGAAGAGATCAAGATAGTCATCCTCCAACTCAAGTGGAATGCTCAAGGCAAAGGTATGATCTTGATAGGGCTATAGGATAGATAGGCGTACTATCAAGAGGGGCTCTCAAGTTAGTAACTTGATCGCATTCTTGTGGAGAGCTCAAACCTTTGCATACTTGGCATATCATGTTTCTTGGTTCTTATTTGGCTTTTATGTTGGTGAGGAATTAGAGCTTGGTTCATCTGCATGTCAAGCTCTAGTTCATCGAAATCGGTTTTACTTTGGACAACTTGTTGCGTTTTCGGTGGCGGAAATATTGCCGGTTCTACCTTGAGGAAAGTCCCACACCTTGCCATGTGTGGAGATTTTACTCTATTTATGGGATGCAATATTTTGTTGGGTAGTCATCGTCGCTATCTTTCCAACAAAATTGGTCTCACCTCATTTGGAGTTCATTTGCAAAAGTTATAGCAGTTTTCGTTTCGGTGTTCTGCTGGTTCGGATTATTGGGGCCGGATATTCCGCCCTACCGGAATTTCCGGTTCCCCAGCTCATCCAAGAAAACGGCTAAAGAAAGGAGAAAAAGGGTTCTGACTCCAGTCGGAAATTGTGCTCGGAAATTTCCGTCTACCGGAATTTCCGAGTGCCCCCAGAAAAGTCCTCCGGAAATGGCTAAGGAAAAGTTTGGTTTTGCTTCTGACTCCAGCCGGAATTTCCGAGCTCTCTTAGACCGGAATTTCCGGGTGACCGGAATTTCCGAGTCTCTCTAGACCGGAATTTCCGGATGACCGGAATTTCCGAGTCTAACTTATACCGGAATTTCCGAGTGTCGAAACAGCCAACGACTATATTTCCTGGAGAGGTATAAATACCCCTCCCCTTCTTCTTCCTCAGGCAATCCAAGGCAGCACGACTTTCCCCTCTCTCCTACTCCATTGTTGACCTTGGAAAGCTCACTTTCCTCTCAATCCCTCCATTGAATCTTCCATATTCTTTAGGGAAAGTTGAGAGGAGATCTAGATCTACAATCCTACCAATCCATCTCTCCTCTAAGTGAGGGGAACTTAGTGGGTCTAGTTCTTGGAGTTCCTTTGTGGTTCTTCTTCTTTGTTCTTCCTTTCTTCTCCCCCCCATAAGCATTAGTTGCTTTTGGTGGGATTTGGGAGTGAAGGATTTGACTCCTTTGTGGTTTCCTTTGTTCTTCCTCTCTTATTCCCCCATAAACATTTGTTGTTGTGTTGGAATTTGAGAGTGAAGGACTTGAGCTCTTCGTGTGCTCTTGCCATTGCATTTGCATCGGTTTGAGCCCTCCACGAGGATTCGTGGTGGTGATACTTGTGAGCTTGTTACTCTTGGGTCTTTGGACCCTAGACGCCTTTTGTGGCCAAGACCTTTTGTGGTCACTTGAGAGCCCCCAATTAAGTTGTGGGTGTGTGCCTCAAGACTTGGGAGCCCCCAATTAAGTTGTGGGTGTGTGCCTCAAGAGTTGTACGGGACTCGATCTCCGCCCCAAAGGAGATCAATAGTGGAAGGTGAACTCGAACCTTTTGTGGTTGAGTTCATCAGGAGAAGAAGGTGAGCCTTTGTGGCGTTGCGGCTAACCTGTTGTGGTTGCGCACACCTCTCCAAACGAGACGTACACCTTTGGGTGGAACTCGAGAATACATCCCTCGTCTCCGCGTGCCTCGGTTATTTCTATACCCGAGCTCTTTACTTATGCACTTTACATTGTGATAGCCTTCGTGCTTGAAGTCATATATCTTGCTATCATCTTGTTACTAGTATTGCTTAGCTTAAGTTGTTGGTGCACATAGGTGAGCCTAGTTTATATATCTAGGTTGTATGCTTGTTAAAGTAAACCTCTAGTTTTATTCCGCCTTTATCAAGCATACCGGAATTTCCGGGTCATTTGTGTACCGGATATTCCGGCTACTCGGAATTTCCGGTCACTCTTGGACCGGATATTCCGGCTCCTCGAAAAAGTTTTTAAATCGCCTATTCACCCCCCCCCCCCCCCTCTAGGCGACGTCTATCCGTTCAGAAGACGACGTAGCTGACCTCTAGGTCGCGAAGAACTCAGCGCGACGAAGATGACCTCATGGTCGGGTGGAGGAAGTAGGCCTCCGAGCACCGCTAGCGCAGCACCTCGCAGGGCATTACACACATACGGTGGAGACGACAACCACCGAAGCTCCAGTCCAGGACGAGCAGCAGAAGACTTGGACCGGAACACCAACAGCGCGACAGCGGGCTATGGTGGAGAGATCCCCTCATCCTCCTCGGCGCAACTCCGACAAAGGGAATCACGAAATCGAGGAGAAATAAGAGAATTAATTGGTCAATTAAAAGGCCAGAGGTGCCCTTCTTTAGATAGGCTCCCGGGGGAGCCAACCTTGCCAGCCAGGCAATGTGGGACTATCCACATTGCCTGGTGTGGCTCCAATGGATGCGCCAGCCCTAGTAGCCTCCTTGCCCCCACCGAATTCCCTTGGGGATTCCACCCCCCCCCCCCCCCCCCGCCCGCCCCATGGACGTTCTTTCCACCGGAAGGCCCATTTAGGGAAATCAGCCTAAATAAATTCGAAAATAAATATATAAAATCATATTTAACATTAACTACACTAATTAATATCAAACATATTATATATAATTTATTCTAGCTACGAAAACTATTTCGTCGCTGACCGATCTCCATCGGACCATTTCTGAGACGTTCCCGGTGATCTCTTTCCTTTCCGGTTGTCTTGTCGAAACCCCTTAAGTGGGTTACCCTAGCGGTTCAATATAATAACATGCATGATCGAGACTCCTCTCCGATCAATGACTAACTCGTAGGACTGGACCCCATGAATTAATCCCTGTGATATAACGAATGACTTTCATCTATCAAAATTGGACGTCAAGTCTTAAACCTCTTGCCATAGCGATACTTAGCGTGTCTGAGTATCGTTCTTAGATATCTCCATATCTTGCTGACCTAGTTACCGACATCGCTATCTTCTACTCGTCTATGATATTATGTCAGCTGGTGACCTAGTCACATGTTTGCAAACTCATTTGACATAATCTCACCGAGTGAACCCTAGAGATCTATCCGGCTATACGGACTGACAATCCCGCTATTGACCCCTCGTCTCAACTATTACCTTCCGATACCAAAAGTATCACCTATCATTGTCACACTATATAAGATATGACGTTTGGCATGATCAAAGTATCTTACAGGAATAACAATAAGAGTTGATCTCACGGTCTAAGGCGTAAGACTACGTCCTTCAAATTATGGGTAAGTCCATCACATCGTTCCACCTAGCGATATGACTCCATTGCCAACAGACGCCATGTCTCATGATCAGGAAACCTCGATCATCCATTGCACAATGAAACTAGTCTTAGGAGAGTCTACTAGCGACCTGGTTGTTTATCTACCACACGTGTATTAATGTTTCCGCTTAATACAGTTATAGCATGGTATAAAACATATAATCAACAATTGAAATATAACCAATAAACTATGTTTATTAAGTGCCTCTTGGGCATATTCCCTTCACTTCCAGCCACACAACATCATCCCGCGATTCTCAGCAGCCCTGGTCTCCATCCTTTGTCTTTGAGCTACATCCGGCTTTCAAGGTCGGTGTCACGACTTTCGCGTGTGTCATAGGTCGCCTTGGTCTACTTGTTGCTATCAAGTCAAATCTTGCTCAGGTTGTTCGTCTGGTGACGATGAAAGCCAACGGGCAACCCGGTCATGGTGATCCTTCTCCACACAAATTACTTTTGATTACTAGGTCGATGGTCGATATGCCCCGCCCTTTGTCATGAATTTTGATGTGGCTCGCCTTCCAAATAGATCGGACACGTGTCAAATTAGTGGATTCTCTATTAGGGCATGTTTGATGCAAATGAATTACATAGGATTTCAGAGCATTTTCTTCTTTGGGCCTCCTTGGACGCCATGGAGTCCTCGTCCACATGTCTTTTGGAGTGTTCATTGCCGATTAGTCCCGGATCCACCACCATCCCTATCAACGTCATTTTTAAAAAGCCCCTAAGTTCAACAAATCAAAATCAAATGTCTTAATGATATTTGATACACACCTACTTGATACATAGACGCTCGATTACTTTTGCAAATGAAAAGCCCCGTGAGGATGCCTCTAACTTATACTCACTCCGTAAAGAAATAAGTGTCTCAAGTTTGTTAAAATGAAGATGTATCTAGACATGGTTTTATGTCTAGATACATCTTCTTTGATAAACTTAAGACACTTATTCATAGACGACAAACTTAAGACACTCATTCATAGACAGAGGGAGTACGTCGACCCTCCTATGAACGACCCAATGGTGGACCATATTCATCACCCGTTCGATTTTGATTAAGAAGAAGAAAGGCAAGTAAGCTCGTGGGAAGAATTCCACGTGTAGGACGCTAGCCATGGTCCACCGCTGGGTCTAGCACGGCAAGGTCGTATAGGATTTTTAACCGGATGTGTGTGGCTGCTTCGACGCGTACGTATTCAGAAACCATGCATAGCCCTAGCCCTTGTAGGAGCAGAAGAGGAAATGAAGGACTCGTCTTTGTGTGGGATGCTGTCCTGTTATACTTTGCTTGCGAGAAGTGCAAAGAGTAAAGAGATAGATGCTTGAGCTTTTGTAGGTCAGGGTCATCTGTCCGGCCTGCTTGGTGGGTGTTACGGTATACTACATGTGAATATGAGACAATAATTGGAAATCTGAGAATGGATTAATCTATGTTCGGTGTACATGTATACAAAGCCAAAAGCTGCACCACGCATTCAAAACAATTCTACAAAAACATCAGCTGATTAGAAATACGTACTACATGAAATTCTCCTCTAATGGATCAATAATGTGTTTCATGATATTACTCCTCAACATGTTTGCATCTGAATAATACAAGCTGATTGGAATCAAAATGTTCTCCGTAAGTGTCAAGCCACAACATTATACGCAAGGAGATCTACTCCTGCCGGTGCAGTTTACAATGCATGTATATAGTTTATGAAAAAATTGACTACCAATTTCATGAACAAAATATGAGATACTCCCTCCGTTCGGAAAAGGACGTCATAAAAATAGATGTATCTAGCCATATTTTAGTGCTAAATACATCCATTTTGGTGACATCATTTTCCAAACGGAGTACATGACATAATAGGCATACCATTGGTTCATATTTAAAAAAAAATAATGATATACTTTGTTTGACATATACTCCTTCCGTTTCTAGATATAAGATGGTTTTAGCTTTTTCTATATTCATAAGTATCTAGACACGTTTTGAATATGCGTGTTCATCTATTTCGATCTGTATTTAGACCACATTTGATATAGCTATAACATCTTATATGTAAGGATTGGGGGGTGACGAGTGATGTCCCCATCAATACCCATGATTGTTAGCCTAGGGTAAGAGTTATTAGGTAGAGAACGCGTAGTGTTGGTAGATTCGTCGGCTGACAAGCGGAATTTACTCAGGTTCGGGTCTCTCGAGTGAGGTAACACCCTTACGTCCTGCTTGTCTGTTATTGATTGTGGATATGCGGCGAGTACAGGGTTGTAGCAAGATGTCGATCTTGCTAGGGTTTGGTGGTTCTAATTGATCGTGTCTTTGATCGGCCACTCTCATGTCCTTTAAATAGTGGTACAGGTCTTGGGTCATAACCGACTAGGACTACAGTTATGGAAAGTAATACCGACTATGCTATCTATGGTAGAGGTTTTCGGCTTGGGCTTCGCTTGATGGGCTTCTTCAGCCTATTGACGATTGGGTTTTAGTCATCACGTGCACGCCACACGAAGGGGTACATTTGATATAGGGGGGGGGGGTAGTTTACATTTATTGAGCAAATTAATGATCGACTTTTATCCTTAAAGTAGTGCAAACTTCATAAACCGTATCAAATGGAGTAAAATATGTAAACCTACCTTAGTGTCTAGTTGACAAACTACTCAACATGCCATTGACTATCAAGACCTATTTTCTATAACCGTAACTCTAAATTCTTCAAAATAAGTAGGCCTTTCTTCAGGACACCATGTTAGGACGGGTTGACCATGTGTTATCAACCCGAAAGTTTTGTCATCTTGTAAAGCAACTGCATGTGCAACTTTGTATTTCAAAAACATGAACAAGGTGTAGTAAGATGGATTGGTTTTGTGATTCATAAATAGAGTGGCATATTTATTATGTGTTGGATTGGCTTAAACGTCATCGTTAAAGATGGTAAACATGTTTGTTTCGTGTGTATTAGCGTGCAGACCAGACGACAAACAAATGAACTATGTAGTTTCTAGTAAAAGATCTTTATGGTCTTTTTAAAACACTTTGTTAGAACTTCCCTTTTTTAATTATTTTCTAACAGTGAGAACTTGTTTTTTTAAGCTCAAAGAATGTAAAAAAAAAAACAGTACGCCAAGTAAAAAAAAACCACAGGCCTAAATCCTGGAAGGCCCATAAAACCCGGCCACCCGTCTATCTCTATCGCGCCTTTCCCTGCGTCATCGTCCTCTCTCTGCCCTCATTTCCCCATTCCATTTCCCTTCGCACCCTCCAGGCGGCGGCGGCGGAGCCTTCCCGGGCGCTCAACGGACGCACCGAGTAACTCTCTCCCCCTCTCTTCCCCCCCTTACCCTACATGCCTGTCTGTGCTTTCTTGCGAGCGTGCTTGCGGTGTTCTTTCCTCCTCAAACCCTAGGTCTCCGCCGTGCGCGTAGATCCGCGGGTACTTCGGAAATATTTGCTTAGCACTTAAATGTTCCTGTCTTGCCTCGTTGTCCTGTCAATCTTTAGCTTCCCGTGACCTGACATGGCGGTCGAAATATTTGGCGTCAAAATTCCCGTGTTTGACTTTCTACCGTTGTGACCGTAGACACGACACCCGTGCCTTATACCAACCTGTGAATCGTTCTGTCCAGTGCTATGTTAATGTTTTTTTCAGACATTTGGTAGATTGTGTGGAGTGTGGTAATATGTATGCTGTTAAATGGTATTCGTGGCAACCTGCATCTTTGTATGATTAGTGATTAGCAATTTACTGTTATCTTGTGAACTTTAGGTGACTGAGGTTGATTCTGAGATGGTTTATGCAAATATTGATCGTTGTGCAATTATTTTAATACATGCTCTGTAACATAGTCCCAATGTTTGTGCTAGAAGTCTGCTTTCGATGTACTTGCATCTACACATGGATAAGTCCAACGTAGCCGAATTAACAGGATTCTTATCCAGAATTTCTGGTGCCAATGATAACTGTTCTGATAAAAACGACGTGTGCTGATAAGTCCAGTAGTTTTTCTCGTTTGGCTCCATCTGTCTTCATATCAATTAACATATTATGTACTTTTGTAATGTTGATTACAGACAACACTATGAGGAGGTACAGCCCCCCACATCGTAGTCCCCCAAGGAGGGGATATGGTGGCAGCCCTGCACATCGTAGCCCCCCAAGGAGAGGATATGGAGGCAGCCCCCCACGTCGTAGCCCCCCAAGGAGGGGATATGGTGGTAGAGGAAGAAGCCCCCCTCCTAGGAGGGGAGGATATGGAGGACGGAAGGAGCAGGGTTCCGGAAGTCTCTTGGTCCGCAACATCCCATTAAGTGCCAGGTGCATAAACTGTGGCATGAATACCTATTTTTATTTTTAATTTCCACTAAAGAAGCAATACTTCATTTTACAAATATCTGACTTAGTGTGGTTCTCTCAACTATGGCAGAGCTGAGGATCTTCGTGTTCCTTTTGAAAGGTTTGGTCCCGTTAGGGATGTTTACTTGCCAAAGGATTATTACAGCGGGTAAGTTGTATGAAGTCACATGGGTTAGCAGTTGCCAAACTACTTTGCTTTATTTATTTATGGGAAATGTAGAAAGTTTGAAAAGCTTGTCTGCATTGTTGCCACATGAGTTAGGAACTTCTCTAAAATTATTGATTATTTTTGTTTGATAAAGGGAATATCGAGCATCTTCCAGCTTAACTGTGATGTCGATCTCCGCAAACTCCTTTCTGCATTTAAGCTCCATGAAAATGGTCTAATAATTTTATGTCTGCTGATGTGCATCACTGGTTTATTCCTGCCGCTAGAATACACAATGGTGTCCTAATTTGATAATATTTAGTTTATGTTTCCTACTCCTTCATCCTTTGCCCTCTGTGATTTTTTTCTGAAATGATTCCCAGGGTTGTATTGGTTTGAAGTTAATACAAGCCCTTGATTTCTTGAAGAATGCTTTTTTAATAATCCTACAATTCATTTGCTTGGCAAGATAGAGTATTGTGCGAATCAAGAAGTTCTTCTACGAAGACAAGACTTGATTGGTAGAGAAAATTAATTTCACGGAGAGAAGAGACTTGTACTGTGTTGAGAAGATAAATGTGGTGAAGTTGGTTTCAAGTACTTTCATGACTTTTCACATTGGGGAACTGAAGCAAGTGCTTTTACCAAGATGCTCGATGCTATTTACGAGAATTGCCACACGTAGTTGTTATACAAGATACTCGGATACTAGAGCCTGGACATGTAACTGCTTTTTGCGGTACTTGCTTCCCTTTTGACGGAAATGTTAGTAAGTTGTTGACTGTGCTTCGCAAGAGCACAAACTGATCTTTTTAACTGCGATGGTAACATAACAGGCACACACATTATGAGTGCTTGATAAATTCAAAACAATTGTTTATTTGATGTTTCATCAATTTTTCATACCTTTTTTGTTTAATAAAATTAACATGTGCAGGGAGCCGCGAGGGTTTGCGTTCGTGGAGTTTGTTGACCCTTATGATGCCTCTGAGGCCCAATATCACATGAATCGTCAGGTATTTTTCGGCCGGGAGATTACTGTCGTGCTTGCTGCTGAGTCACGGAAAAGGCCAGAGGATATGCGCACTAGAACCAGAGTCAGGTATGCATTCCCATTTTGTGTGAAGATTTGCCTTGTCTTCTCTTGTGCTTTACTGAATGACTGTTGCTTTGCAGGGGATATTCTGGAGGTGGTCATGAAGGCCGCCGTTCGTCTCAGTATGGTAATATCCTCTTCCAGTAGAAGTGCAAATATATAGTTCTGAAACCTTGTTATTGCGTTTTACCTAGAAAAGTGTTTAGAATTCCTGATGTATCTTCGAGGTTTATATTAATTTAGACCTTGTAAGTTAGAACCATAAGAATTAAATACCTATTTTTCCAGTGCTCTGTATGGGTACTCCTGCTTGTGCCAAGAGGTCATGGGTTCACCTCAGCCTCTCTGCATTGCACTGTGCGGGATAAGGCTTGCCTCGTATAATCCTTCCCCAGACCCCACCTGTTGGAGCTTTTAGCACTGGGTCTGTCTTTTTTCCGGTATGGGTTCTCCCCATTTGTGACGAAAACTTCTTAGTTGTCCCAAGTCCTAACATAGCAGAGCATTGAAAACTGATCTATATTCTGTTAACTTCCAGTTTTTTGTGTATAATTAATGAATTTAGCTGGCATAAGATTGTTTGTCTACTTTTGCCTTTGCAATCTTGATAAGTACTACCTCTGTTCCAAAGTGTAAGCCTTTTTAACAAGCTAAACTAGCTAGCTATAAAGGCTTACATTGTGGAACGGAGGGAGTAGCAAAGTTGTGTAAGACAACATATGTTCACACCCTCCCACCCACGAAAAGTGCTGATAGCCTTGTATTTCCTGCAGGGAGGTCTCGTTCGCGTTCACGCTCAATCTCCCCCGGCCCTCGTGGTGGTGGTGGCCGTGCTCGGTCAAGGTAAGCCATTGACGTTTTTTCAGTAATTTTCTTTGGCTTCTGACATTCCTATAGCTATTCAGTATTCACCCAAAGATTCTTCAAATATGTATTGTTTGGTTGTTTTTTTAAAGGTCATACTCTCCTGCTCCTAGAAGACGAGATGACTACTCTGCTTCGCCACGGGGAAGGGAGACTCGCCGCACAAAATCTCCTGTGCGCCATCCAAAAGAAAATGAAGAAGAAAAGCGGAGATCCTATTCTCCTGCTGGTAGGGATGGTGACCAACGTGATGCTGATAATGGTTATGAGAAGTAAGTTATGAAGTTTCATTCATACTACACTCCTGTTACTTCATGTCAGCATATTAAATTCTTGCTTCTTATCCCTATAACCTTCTTTGTCCATCAAAACTATGAGCATTACATTGAAGTTTTTATCATAATGGTATTACATAGTACTAGTTTGAACCTTGTATCATATCTATCATGGTTGTGTTTTACGCTCAAATTTGGTCTGCTACATGCAGAGTAAACCAAAGTAAATTCATTCCTATTTGTCCTTAATTGACTTAAGGATGTCAGAGTTTTAGTGAAGAAATAAGAAATGAAGGGTTGCAGTTCTTTTTGGCTTATATAAATATTTGGTCTTATTATCCATTAGTTCTGGGATATGCATGTACTTGTCTCGTGATTTGTTTTTAGATTAAGCAGTATTCTTACTATATAATTAAACTCCTTCCTATGGATTATGTCTACAGGAGGTCTCCAGCACCAGATAGTGATGGATCCCCTTCACGCCGTAGGGTACCCAGGCCATCTTCAGGATCGCCTCCGGGATCCCGCTCCAGGTCCCCCGAAGCTTCTCCCGCCCGTAGTGACTGATAAACGGGTGCCACCAGCTGCAGTGGTGTCTCCGTCTGTCTATTTTCTATCGTCATCAGACCATGTTTGTTCCATTAAAAACCCTTTGGGGTGTATGTTGTATTGAGTCTTAGCTGTCATAGACTTGTCAATGTTCTGTTACCGGCTTTGTTGCGGTCGAACGGTTGATGAACCTTATTACCCTTAGCGTGGTGACCATCAATGTATGAGTTTTGGAGTGTCAGAGACCCATTTTGCATTTACTTTCTGTGGAAAAAGCTTTGTGTTTTGATACAACACTGAAGCGTTTTAACAAGTGCAGTGATTTGTTCTTGTGGATGAACGCCTGGGCATGCATTCCCTCTTTAATCCTGGGTAGCTGCTTCTGTTGTCTCTTTCTTTATTATTATCTTGATGTGTTGATGGTAGGCAATGCATGCGATTTCAAAATTCGCACCTGCATTTTTGTGTTACCGGAAACTGTCAGCTAGCAATCTTTCATGGTGCAGTTTAACCCTGTTTAAGTAATCCCTTCGTTTCACATTATAAGATATTTTATGTGTCACACATGTTGTTTAGGTTCACACTAAAATGAATGTATAGCAAATCATACCTAAATACATGTGTGTACATATGAACGTAAATAATTGGCGAACATCTCATTGTGAAACGGAGGGAATAGATATTTCATGTATATAGCTAACCTTTCTTTTTTTACTAGGTGTTTGTAGCTGACCTGCTGTAAGCCTGTGATGAACTCTACGCCCATGCTTGCCACAGTCTCTCTTGTTCTCGCTATCATCTTCACGGCCCAGTTTGGGAGAGGCAAATAAATTGATCATCGTTCTCCCCGCCCCAGTTTGAGGTGGTTGGCCTGCATGATTTACTAGCCGTCGATCTTAACGAATTTTAAGTCGACTGTAGATTTCTCACCCTCGATTTAAATTGATCTCGTGTTTCAAAAGTAAAAAAAGTGATATTCGTGAGTCTCGGAAATGGTATAAAAAAATCATACGTAGCGATGTATCCCACAAACACGCAAAATTTTAACTTTAAATACTTTATATTTCAACCTATATAAAATATGTAAAAATTGTTTATCTGATTTTGCATATCTTCAAATCCTTAAAGTTTATCATATTTGTGTAGCCCATGATACCAATAGTTTTGCAATTGGATTTGCTATTTCTATGCTTGTAGCGTATGTCGTCGGCTATGTACAGAATTTTTGAACCTATACATAATATTTTTGAATAGTGTAAAATGACGGGAGCACGGGAAGTCGGGGGTTGAGGACACTTACCGATCGCAGTAATCCAGCAGTTCGTCCGTTAAGTTTGACGAGTTTTTTATAAATAGACCCTTAAAACTTTGTTTCTTCTAAATGATAGGTCTTTTTTATATAAAAAATTGCCTGCCGATAGAGATGACCAGAGCGAGCCGGCGAGCACGCGTGCTGGCGAGCGTGCGGGCGTGCTGGCGCGCAGGCGGGCTGACGAGCGTGCGGGCAGGCGCAAGTGGGCGAGCGGGCGCGCCGGCAAGCTTGCTAGCGCGCAGGCGGGCGAGCGAGCGGCCGGGTATGCAAGAACGGGGCGCGCGGCGGTGGGTAGTCCGCGCAGCTTTTGATATTCTTTGGTCCTGGCACCACCACAACAGATGCAATATGCAATTACAGCGAATCGGTGCCCGTGGAGGCGTCGACCGAGGAGGGGAAGACGCGACTGTTTCGCCGGATCACCAGCTGCGTGTCTCGCGCACGTATCATGGCGCGGCTAGCCAGGCTGGAGCGGTGGGATCGTGGCGCGGCAGCATGCATGCACGAGACGGAAGAAGAGGATGGGCAACCGGCCAAGGAGCCAGCCCAGTCTGAGGCAGTGCGCGCCGGCCGGCGATCGATCGACCGAGACGCCGCTACAGTGGTCAGGGCAGGAATCGCCCCCAGCCCCGCCAGTACTGGCAGTGCAGACTGCAGAGAGGGAGAGCACTATGCCATTGCCCGCTGCCGCACCGCACTAGCTTGCTAGGACCCGAGACGGGACCATCCTACTACTGACTACTGAGTGTGTGATCGATCGGCTATACCTAGGTGGTGGTGCTGGTCCTCTCCGGCTCTTTGCTCCCCTTATTCAGGGTGCCCGCGTCTGCATAATTGGGTCCCGATCGACCAGCTCAAGCTGACAACTTCAAAACAACAAGAAATGAAAACGACGAAAAAATCGAATTAACTTTTAGTAGTATCCATCTTTGATTACTACTGCTCAAGACGGAGTTATCAGCTTGTAAACGCATCCCGAACATGTCTGCTGACCTACAGATTGCTCTTCTTCTAAATTCTATTTTAATTTACGTAAGTACTATTTCTTATAGAAAACACTTACAAGATCGAGCAATTAGCAAAGGTTCGAATGCATGCGGCCGCTCCGTCCGTCCACTTTATGCACGAGGTACTAGTACAATGCACAGTACTACGCCGCTCGGTTTCCGGCCCATTGTATTTACGACCACGGTTCATGCATGCACGTGAGAGTGGCTCGCTACCGGCTACAATCCTGGAACTGGAGCTGGAGGACGCACTACGTGCGCGGCTCACGTTGCCACCGTGCATGCGTGCGCGTAACAAGCGCACGTGTGGACCACAAACGAGTGTATGCAGGGCAGGGGAGTCGATCGAGCAGGACCATACTACACACCACG
Organism: Poa annua; assembly: GCA_026929855.1. Lineage (NCBI taxonomy): Eukaryota > Viridiplantae > Streptophyta > Magnoliopsida > Poales > Poaceae > Poa > Poa annua. The sequence continues at coordinate 9,787,674 of CM049432.1, forward strand.
ACGCTCCTTGTTTGCTAGAGCAATTTTCCCGGTCCTAGCTTTTTACTTCATCCGTTTTAAAAAAGATATTGATAAATTAGATATATCTAACACTAAAATATATCTAAATACATTAATTTTATTAACTCATTTATCGTATTTTTTAGAGACTTGTATTTTTCAGGCAATCCACGACGTCGACGGACATGACTGGGCATGTACTGATGTACATCGACATACGTATGGAATTTTTAAAATCCAAATATGTTGTATTCCACACTACAAAATGATGCAATTGTAGTTTATTTTTTAGAACTTATGTAGCCGAGAATCTTATTACAACTTTGCACGGTTGTATTATACAGTATTAATTGACTACATTCATATTGTTTTGGTATTTAAAACTTCAAATTACTATTCTAATTTCTAAAAAAATATAGGGCTCGAGGGAGCCCGAGTCCCAAAAGCCCTTCTCGATGCATCAGTGGCTTCTGGTGTTGGTGAAAAGGTTCAGAAATGTGAACCTCCCCGCCTTTCCTCTTTTTGTGTTTCCAAGCTTTCGGCTGGCCACAGATGAAGAGAGGTAGAGGCCATCAATCTAGCCATCATGGGCTTAGCTTAACATGTCCCACGCTACGTGCAAGCAAGGAAGCCCAATAGGCCATGCATGTGTTATGCTTATGCAGCACCTCTTCTTTTTCTTACTCTTTCACTTTGGTTTTGCATCATGCATGGCATATATATCACTCACGCGGGCGGCGACAAGCGAGCGAGCAAGCAAACAAACAAGCAACCGATCGCAGAGCAAAAGCCAAAGAGAAAAATACGCGACTGTTCCGCCGGACCAGCCGGCCGTCCAGCTGCGTGTCGCGCGCACGTAGCAACGGTGGCCGTGGCCCTGGCACCAGTGTGCATTGCATGCATGCACGGCGCCCACGCAGCGCGGCATTAAAACCAGACGGGACGCGTCCATCCAAACGCAGCAGCGAGAGACCACCCTCCACCTGCAACTCCCCTTGCTCCGTCCCCTGCCAGTGCCAGCGACACGAGACGAGGGATCAGGGATGGGCAACAGGACGAAGGAGACGCCGCTACTACGGTAGTCAGGAGCCCGGTGCAGAGATAGCACCATGCCATTGCCCGTTGCCGCCGCACTAGTCTAGACGAGCGGGGAGGAGACGGGAGCAGACTAGATTTACCTTGGGTTGAAGTTGTTGATGGATGGAGACGGATGTCTGTTGCTTTGCTCCACCGCATCTCTCCGGAGTCCATAGGCCGGACGGACGGAGCTCACTCACCCTCGCCATGGGCTATGGCTGGCTATAGGTAGGCGGTGATCCGTCCTGGTCCTCTCCCGCCCTTTGCTCTCCCTTGCTTCCTCTTTTTTTTTTTTTGCACAAAGAGAGGGCACAAAAGTGCCCTATTTTCCATTCAGCTCATAAGCATTGTACATCGATGATTACATAGCCCAAAGATTGCAATGTACGTAGAGCAGGCTTCAAGGATTGGACAACTAGAGGTAGCATGAGCTGAGTTCCTGCATGAACAGATAGGCGTAGAAAGTTGAGATCTTAACGCCTGTTGAGCACAGAAGTGAGCAATCATATTGTATTCTCTCGAAATGTGGAAGAGTTTGTTCTGGAGAGGTGCAACTAGATGCTGAAACTTGAGAATCTGATCTCTTATCTCCCATCTCATCGAGGGATCTGCAGGCGTCATTGCCAAGGCAGCTTGAACTAAGAGAAGTGAGTGGGTGAAGAAATTTGGATGCACAAGTTGAAGCTGCGCTGCCAATTCCCCTGCAACCAACAAAGCAAAAGTTTCTGCCAAAAACGGAGAGGAGACATTGCCTACTTTTGTCACCAGGAAAACATCCGAGACGGTGGATTCAGACTCCTGCCAACGGAGGTAAACTCCAATTCTTGCAGGTGCTGAATATGAGCCATCTGCCTTGACCCCTGACGAGGTGTTAACTCGACAAGTCCCAGGTTTGTGCACCCCGGGTTGATTGATGGGGAGAGAGATGAGTGCAGGTGGTCACGACGGCTGACAAGTAAGGATTTACCCAGGTTCAGTCTCCCGGAGGATAACACCCTACTCATGTTTGTCTGATTATTGATGCGAGTAGTGATTACAATGGCGAGATTGCGATCTCGCTAGGGTTTGTGGCGGTGGCTATCAGCGTGTCCCTTGGGACGAGCAACCCTCCTGGCTTTATAGGCAGCCAGGTCTCAGGTGGTTGATGCCGATGGCAACTACAGATATGACAGGTTACGCTTCCTAACCGACTTGGACTAGGTTACATGGTACCCCACGTGGGCTTCTGTGGGCCTCCACGTCCTTGGCGCGGCCCAGGTAGCCTTATCGTGGGTTACCCGAAAGGCAGCCCCACGTCAGTAGCCCCCGAGTGCTTGGTCGAAGCGTAGAGTCGAGCAAAGGACTTCTTCCTCGTGGACGCGCCATTGGATTGCTTGATCTTGAACTTGAACTCGATTTCTTCAGTCGAACCGGCCGCTCCCGATGGGAGTAACCTTTGCAGTCGAATTACTTTGCCTTCGTCTTCTTGTGAAGCTTGCTTCTACTCGGCCAGTTGGCTTACTTGTGGATGGATTCGGTTGCTCGAGCTTACTCGGTTTTTCTTTGCCACCTGAATGATTTCTTCGGGTTCTCGGATCACCAGTCGATCCTACTTTGTTGGTTTCAGCTAAGAAGCCTACTACTCGAATCACTCTGTCGAGCCGTTTCAGTTGTTTTTGGAGCCGTTGTCTTGATGACGTCATTGGTGACGATCCATTGCACGCCTCTGCGCCCGATGGGACGTGACGTGGCGGGCCGCGCTGTCAGAGCTGCCCGCGGTCAGCAGTTGTCACGTCTCCGAACTGGGCGCGAAATTTGCGCGGCATGATGATGACGCCTCGGTTTTCTTGCCTAGTGGACGAAGTGGGCGGCGACGGTTGGTTTCTTCGTGCGACACATGGACGGCCGGATGTGTCTGCTTGGAGCCCTTGTTCTGTGGACGGTTGAGATGAAACTTTTTCGAGGCATAAGTACTGCGTTTTGATGCGAGGGCCTCCATCTTCTCCAATCGTTCTGGCCTCCTTTTCCTCTGCGCTCTACCATTTTTGCCGCCATCCAGAGCTCCGTGCTTTCTGTCCGTGCACCTTGCGCTGCCTCGCGGCACCATGGGCAAGCCGAAGAGCGCCGTTGGCTCCTCCGCCGCCGCCGACGAAGCCGGGCTGATGAAGAAGCCCGACGGCGACTGGCAGAGATCGTCGGTGAAGAAGGCAGAGGTCAAACTCCTCCACGCTCAAGGTCTTCTTCCACCTGCTGAACAAGTCCAGGTACGCGCTCCTGGCAAAGAGGTTTTCCCCACACCCCGCGATGGGGAACGTGTTTGCTTCGTGGATTTCCTTCCGCGGGGCTTCGGGTTCCCCATGCACGATTTTGTACGCGGTCTCCTGTATGCCTATGGGGTTCAGATCCACGATCTGACCCCCAATGGCGTCTTGAGCATCGCGGGCTTCATCGTGCTCTGCGAGTGCTTTCTGGGTGTCGCGCCCCACTGGGCACTGTGGAAGTCGCTCTTCCTCGTACACCGCGTACTTCCAGATGAAGAAGTCGGACTCCGCCCAGGGGTGGCGCAAAAGATGGTTCTACGTCCAGTCGAACCAGGACGGCCTGGGTGCATTCGACAGCGGACGTGGGCTGCGGAAGACGCAAGCCTGGACGCACCCGCTGACTGCTGGGGAGAAGGAAGCCGTGCGGCCCCTGCTAGGCCTGCTGCGCGATCTGACCAAGACCCTTGGGCGCGAGGCGGGTGGCGTTTTCCTGATGGCCACCTTCTTCCGTCTTCGGGTGCAGCCGCTCAGCGCTCGGCCTCACCCGATGTGGGCCGTCGAGGGCGTCAGCACCGAGCCACTTGACGATGAGGAGGTGGAAACCAAAGTAAGGTCCATCACCAACCTCCGAGTCGCGGATACGTGCAACGTCAAGTGCCCGGTTGCTGCTTACGGGGCATCGAACCCCGTTCCTGAGGTGAGTTTTGGCTTGTTTTCCTTTTGTCTTGACTCGACTTGCGTCTACTTTCTTCTTGATTCGACTTGCGTCTACTTGCTTCAGGGTCGGTCCTTGCTGATCAGCCTTCCTCCTCTTCCCGAGAACGGACCCGACGACGAGTCGAAGTTTGTCGAGGAGGAGGACGACGACGAAGAGATTCCTTCCGTGCATTCTCCCCACGAAGAGGTGGAGGACGAGGATGAAGAGGAGGAACCCATACGGAAGAAGCGGAAGCTCCCGAGCCGTGGCGACTCTGCTACTGCGTCGTCACCCGCTAAGGATGCCGACATTACTCTGGAGGAGGCCGTCGCGACGTCGTCGGGTGCGCGGTCCTCGGGTGGCTGGAATGAGCCCTTAAATGTTCCTCCAGTCAGCTCCACGGCTCCTCGTTCATTTGCACGGATGGCGTCGCCCTCCCTTGGGAGTTACGACGACTTTGAAACCACCAGGTGAGCTTCCTGATGATTTATTTTCTCCGAGTTGTGTTTTGTAGCTGCAACCTTTGAGCTGACCAGTGTGCTCGTCTTCGCTGCAACCATCGCTCTGGCGACGTTAGCTCCCCCCTTCGGGACGTGGAGCATACATCCGCTCCTTCGACTGAACTGGGGACTCAGGCGGTGGTGGAGGAGGTGCGCGCACAGCCTGCTGGCATTGCGTCGTCGAGTCGCGCTCCTCCTTCAGCTTCAGAGGACCCTGACCTCCTGGACCACGTAAGCCCTTTACGCTTGTACTTGTACTCTTGAGTTTTCATCGGGTGCGCGATCAGCGCTCCCTATGGGAGTATCCACCGAAGGTGTGGGTGACTAGTATAGTCGCCCACAACTTTATTAATATCTTGCTTTTGTTTCAGCCGTACTACCGCCAGCAGCTTGACGCAGCCGCGGCCTATGTTCGCCTGGAGAAGGAGAGGGATCAGCTGCGTGCTTCTCTGGACCAGGCTACCGGGCGGGTTACTGAGCTTGAGAAGGCTCTGCATGAGTCTCGAGAGCGGGAGCTGGCGCGGGTCGCCCAGGGGAAGACTCAAGTCGATCGTCTCCTCTCACTCGCCGGTGTTCTTGGGGGTAAGTTTCGGCTTAATGCCTACAGTGTCTTGATCTTTTTCTTTGTCTGACCTTGAATCCCTTGTGTAGAGATTTGCGGTGGAGCTCCTCCGGAAGACACGTCGAGTGACGCGGTTGATTTGGCGACTGCTGTCGGCTTCCTCGACCGGGTCTGCGCCTATGCATCCGACGCGCTGAAGAGGTCCACAGCCGCACTGAAGAAGTCGACTGGAGCCCTCGCCGTGGTGCACCGGAGCATCTTCCCGAGCGACCAGCCGCCGGCAGCCGTGGACGCCCTTGCTGCGCCGTTTGAGGACGCGACCACCATCGCCGACTTCACGCGGTCGCAGACGGTACGCGGCTCCGAGCTCACCTTCCAGCTCCTCTTAGGACATCAGGTTCCGGGTGACTTTGAGAAGGTCGTCAGCGGCTTTCCTCGAAGACCCGATGGCCGAATCGCGTCGCTGGGTGGCGTGAAGGAGCGTGCTACACAGTTGGTTGTGCAGCTTGTGACACTCTTCGAGAGGGCCCTTGCTAAGGCAACTGAGGCGGCTGCTACTCGGAAGAGTCGCTCCCGGTCGCAGTCTGCAGCCTTAGAGTAGATGTAGCATAGGAATTTGGCAGTCGCCGTGGTCTGTACCTTTAAACTTTTAGCCCTGTAATGAATATTGTCCTGTCGGGTCTTTTGGCCTTCAACAATGCTTTGGCTAGAACTGAATTTCTTTTTGCCGAGTTTATCTTTGCTTCACAGTCGTATGATTGTATTGACTCTGCGTATTCGTGGCAGACTGTCGTGCGCGGTGGTGCTTCTTCTTCTCCTGCGACTGAGCCAAGTGGCGAGGCTTCTTCTTCGGGTGCTCGCCGTCGTCGGGCGGCGCCGGCTCCTCCACGTAGTACGAATGATCAGCGGATAATCACGTACCTGAAGAACAAGGTGGTTGAGCTTGAGGCGACCCTGAAGAATACTGAGCTGCTGCTGCACCGCTCCAGGTCGCACCCTACTGCAGAGTTCTCACGACGTGAAGACTTTGCTTGGGGAGATCGATCTGATCAGTCGACAGCTGCAAGGTTGGTATCCTTTTGGCGGCTGCTTTGTTTGCTGAAACTTGCTTGTTCTGACTTGCAGTTTACGCGTGCAGATGTGAACCCGGATTGGGAGGCTGAGCGGGCTCGCGTTGAAGAGCGAGTTGCCCGAGAGGTGTCCGGCGACTCCTATGAAGCTCGTCAGTTCTGGGTGAACAAGTCGAGAGGGCGCGCCCTTACCACTATGCTTGATCGTACATGGCGTGCGGCTTTTCTTCTAGAGAATTGCCGGAAGACACTCTGGCATATCAATCGTGTGTACTTCCCGCATAACGCGCAGCCGAACGGGCTGTCCGCCTTGCTGGAGAGGTTTCGCGACGGTGAAGGGCTGAAGGAGGTCGTCCACGCCCAACTTGTGGCTGGGGCGAATGCGGCGTTGGCATACGTCCGAATGCATCGGCCGCATCTTCCCCTCGATAAGGTGCTTGATGGCCTGCCTGGCGATGGCGACTTCAACGAGACCATGGCGGCTGCGCGCCAAATTATCGGGCAGGTTCAGAGCCTAAGTGAGCGCCTTGTAGGTCCACTCGATGCGCAGAAGGCCGAGCCTGCAGTTTAGAGTAGATGTCGTCTGCTGTACAGGGTTAGCTATAGAGGGCAAATGTGCCTGAGCAAGTCGCAATGTACTAGATTAAAGATATTTGCTAGTAATGAGAATTGAACTGCTTGCTCGGAAGTGTAAATGCCTGTTTTGATTTTCGACCTGTAGGCGACGGCCTAGGTTTTTCCAAGTGTGACCTGTATGTCGCAGTCTCTGACTTTAACAAGTGGCGACTTAGGATTTTTGTAACTTGACCTGTGTGGCTCAGCCCCCGAGTTGTTCGAGTGGCGGCCTAGGATTTTGCTAAGGCCTGTATGGCGTAGCACCCAAGTAGGTCGAGTGGCAGCCTAGGATTACAAGTGTTACCTGTTTGGCGCAGCCCCCGAGTATGTCGGGTGACGACCTAGGATTTTGAACTTGACCTGTACAACGCAGCCCCCGAGTGAGTTCGAGTGGCGGCTGCGGATTTTCTTACAAGGCCTGTATGGCGTAGCCCCCGAGTGGGTCGAGTGGTAGCCTAGGATTACAAGTGTTACCTGTTTGGCGCAGCCCCCGAGTATGTCGGGTGGCGACCTAGGATTTTGAACTTGACCTGTGTGGCGCAGCCCCTGAGTGGGTCAGGTGGCGGCCTAGGATTTTTGATTTATGCTTGTATGGCACAACCCCCGAGTAGTTCGGGTAGCGGCCTAAGCTTTTCTTTCAACCTGTGTGGCGCAGCCCCCGAGTGGTTCGAGTGGCGGCCTAGGATTTTAGATTCCTCTGTGTGTAAGGTAAAGGGGACAGATTTTCTTCAAATCACTTTATTGATTCTTGCGAACAGGCCGCCTCATTAAAACCCTTCCAGTCCCCTTAAGGTACCCTGGTGAGGGAAAGAGTGCGTCTGAAACCTGTCGGGCTGATTTTTCTTGTACAATGATTGGGTTGAACTAGGCGTAGAAACGGCGGAGTTGTGCCACGTTCCACGGGTTGCTGCAGTCTGCTCCCGTCTTCGAGTCTTTCATGTAGTAAGCTCCGTTGCCGATTACTTCTGTCACGATGTATGGGCCCTCCCATGGGGAAGCGAGCTTGTGCACCTTCTTCTGCTTGAGTCGAAGAACCAAGTCGCCTGCAACGAACGCTCTTGGTCGCAGCCTCCGAGTGTGATAGTTGTGAAGGAGATATGCCCTAGAGGCAAATAAATAAGTAGTATTTATTGCATTATCTCATAAGTTTATAATAGGTTTATGTATTATGCTATAACTGTATTAATCAGAATTATTAATACACGTGTGATACATAGACAACCAGGTCCCTAGCGAGTCTCTATATGAGCTAGTCCATTGGGCAACAGTTGATCGAGATTCCCGATCAAGGACAATGACGTCGGTTGACAATGGGGTCATCTTGTTAGTTGAATAAGGTGGTGGACATACGCAAAGTATTGCAATAAGATCGTATTACGATGTTTGTCATTTGCAATAGATAAGAGTATGATAGCTTATTCCTTAGACCGTGAGACCGTACTTATTAATGCTTCGTAGGAGTGCTTTGAGAGCATCAAACATTGTGTCTTATATAGCATGACAATAACGGTGTCCATCTTGGGTATTCCGAAAGAGCATCAAGACGTAAGGATCAAGAGCAGGATTTGTTCATTCTTGTAATGGAAAGATACTCTGGGCCCACTCGGTGATATTGCATCTGTATAGCTGCGCAGCTTATGACTAGGTCATGGAGATATAATATCGCAGACGAGTTAATAACCTTCGTCGGTAACGAGATACAACAAAGGCATCAGTGTGTCTACTTTCATATCTCGGACAAGGTAGTATCGCAGAGACAAAGGGAACAAATATCATATTTATGGTTCAACGACGATATTCGTGGAATGCACAGGGGTCGTCATATATTTCCAGGTATCCCTGACGATCATTGGTGAGCGGAGTGTCTCGACCATGTCTGGAGTGTTCCCGAACCGTAGCGTAACAAACTTAAGGTCTTAGCGACGCTAGGAGATAGGTTCTGGAATTTTATAGGAATTTGTTGGAGAGAAAGAAATGATCCGGAAAGAGTTCCGGTGGTCCGGAAGGAGTTCCGGGAAGGTATGGAATGGTTCCGGGAATGTCCGAAAGTTGTTCGGGTGGTTCCGAAATAGTTTCGGTGTCACGGGATATTGAATTATATATAAATATATTAATTATGAATTAATGGGATTTTTATATTAATTTAATATTAATTAAATAAAGGAAAAAGGGGGCTCCCACCTTCATGGGCCCTAAGAGGGCCCAAGAAGGGGAAACCGCACCCCACAAGGAAGGGGGAAGGCTTGGGCCTCCTAGTCCGAGTTGGACTAGGAGTGGGACAAGCCCAAGGGGGGTTCGGCCGAACCCCCCCTCCCCTCTCCTCCTTTAGTCCCACATGGGGGAGCCAAGGGGGTTGGCACACCCCCTTCCCCCTTTATATACCAAGGCGTATTAATTGATAGGAAAATCCAATTAATTCCTGATTTCTCTCTCGATCTCGTGGTTCCCAAGTCGGAGCCGCGCCGAGCTGAGGAAAGGGGTCTCTCTCCACCTAAGCCATACCGCAGAGCGCCGTTGCTCTGCGGGATTCCAGATAAGATCTACTCCTGCGATTTCAGCTGGATCTGAATGACCGGGAGTTGTCGCTAAGCTCCGTATGTTTGCGAGTGCTCGGAGGCTACTCTTTTGAGGAGCTTGGGCGACGTCGTCTCGCCCCCTGCAGCCGCCGCGCCTCCCCCCCTCTCTGCTGCCGGCGCACCAGCCCTGGTGCTGGCGCTCTGCCTTCTTCGGCCCGACGCCCGTCGACGCAGATCATCCTCGACACCCCGACGTCATCGGCTTTGACATCACGGCAAGTTCTTCGCGACCTCGAGGTCGGCTACGTACGACTTCATCGTCAACGCTTGTGCGGGAGCGTAATCCCCGCTATCGGTCTACATGGAGGTAATGTAACCCGTTCCGCCACCGTTATCACATGTACTAGATAGATAGATCCTGGCTAGTTAGGGTTCCGTTCGCTAGAAAAATTATTGTTTTCTGCACCGTAACCCCTTCAGTGGTATCAGAGCCAATCTATGCGTAGTACTGCTGGTACGGTTAGAACTCATGTTGAATGAGGGCGTCTTTCTTATATTTGCTACCCTCTAGCGTGCACTTGCGATGCCTTCGGTATTGAGTTGATGAAGCGGTCCGGACCGACTTTACGCGTACGCTTACGCGAGACTGGTTCCACTACTGACATACGGCTTGCACCGTATCTGTGTCTGGCGGGTGTCTGTTTCTCTCTCTCTAGTCGGCAAAGCATTTTCAATGGAGGGCCCGAAAGGGATGCTTAAACATGCAATTATACGATCGACGTTGTGGTACAAAGTTCGTAGGTAGGGAAGCGATTCTATTACGAATAAGCCTATTTGCCACGTAAAACTTGCAAAACTAAATAAAGCTAGAGGCGTCTAACTTTGTTTTGCAGAGGCGTTATTTTATGTGACATGGTTACGGTAAGTTTTGTTATTACTCGTACTGTCGGAGGCATTGGAGGGTTCCGTAGACTCGGAGCCATGCCGGGGCGCCGGGGGCCAGGCACATGGCGCCATGAAGGTCCAGGCGCATCGACCATGTCACATCGCACTTCATTGCATCATTATTGTGTGCTGTTGTGTGTGCAACCTATTGATTGCTTATATGCTAGATATACAACGGTAGCGTCATAAATAGGATGATCCCTAACAAATACCAAAATTGTGTTCTCCCTCGTTGCGAACCACCAAGAAAGTTCTACGTTATGAGGCAGGCCGTGATGATCGGGTGTCACACATCTCGTCGTTCGCATACAGTGGGTGTAAGCCATGTTGCACGCGCAGGGTCTTCGAGGTTTGATTGGCGAGCCTAGCATACTCAGAGGTATGGCCTCGGAACACGGGAAGATCGAAAGATCGAGCACGAGTCATAGAGTTGTTATGATCGACATTTTATGTCCACCTTTGAAGCTGTGCTGCCGGCCGTTATGATCGGGGGTGGTGTAGTGGATGGGGGTCGTGTCATCGCCATTATTATTTTTAGGGATAATAATCTTGGTGAGGTGTGTTTTTAATAATGAGATTATAGAACTAAAACTCACCTACATATTATAAACTTAACCTTACCTCTTTTGCGATCACGTCTGTAGACTACGCAACTATACTTCGGTTACTTCCTCAAGAGCCCGGATGCTACATTAGAAGCCGACGGGTCCAACTTCATCAGATGGTACAAGGGTTTTAGAAACATTCTCGAACACAACAACATTCTATATGTTCTCGATGAACCGTTAGGAGGAGGACCAGGAGATTCTGCAAGCGAGGAGGAGGAAGATGATTTTCGTAGGCGTCGAGACATATTCATTGAAGTGGAGATCACCATGACCGTATGCCTGGCACCCGAGTTGAAAGAGATGTTTCGACGCAAGGAGCCAAGCGTCATGATGGATGCGATAAAGACTCACTTCGGAGATGAATTAAAGCGTGAGCAATTCAGGCAACTTAGAATGTTCCAGACCATTCACATGGAGGAGCATACCTGTCTGAAGACACATTTGAAGAGATTGTATGACATCTACTTCCAGCTGACGATGGTCTTCGATTACTGGATGGCAGATTCTTGTGCCATTCGGATTGTCCTGATATCTCTACCTCCTAGCTATGAGAAGCATGTGCGCAAGTACATTTTGAAAGCCGACGATATGAACTTCTACAAGTTCGTACGTGAGTTCCAGTCTCTGAAGGTTGATTCCATCGAAGGAGAGATCTTCGATGCTACAGGTATATATTTGATATATGCAGAATTATGAATTCGCCCTTGGTATATGATGAAGTATTTGATTCTTGTTCTGTTTGTGAAACAGGTCCTGATTATCACATATATGCGGCGCAGTTTGATGTGACCTGGCGTTGAAGCTGGTAGTCAAGGAGTTGATGGCCTTTTTGTGTTCACGTCCTCAAGTTATCATAGTTATCATCAATAGTTTTTGATACGATCTTTTGTAATAGTGAGCGAGTGTGTGTGTCTTGATTGTTGCAAGACAAAGTTATTCATGTAATAAGACAAGTTCAGTTGTTTTATGTTATGGAACAAGTCAGTTGTTTTATCTTATGAATAAAGATTCCACATCTCAGTTACATTGATTGTATGATAAGTATTCATAATTGTAGAAATGATAAAATAGCTTGTCCCATGAACAAAGGTTCTATTACTAGAACAAACACCGTCGAGTTTAGTCATAAAAGTAATGAAAGAAGTAATGGATGTTTTGGTCCATTTAAGTATTTCTAGTGCTGAGTTGGTTAAGCTTGAAATCTAGTATTGAAGTTGCAATACTAGCGGAAATTAATTGAGTGTCATTTTTAATGATTAATTAATGGTGTTTACTACTTGATCCGAATTCCTCCTTGATTTTGGTAAATAGGAGTATTTGCCCGATAAATTATGGAGTCTGAGATTAATTTGATAATAGATCAAATGGGGTTTTTCAGAAGAAAGATTAGCGAACATTGTATTCACAAAATTCGATCAAAGGACACTATTTTTGAATTATGATTTCAGCGCAAGAGATTTGTGGAAATTCGTTTCACAATATTATAATGTCATATATAGTGATATGTGGGGAATTATAATCATGCTCTATTTTAAATAAAGTATGGTCTGTCAGAATCAGTCTTAGAATCTCCTAATACGTTCGAAACATTATAGTCGATGTCCACTTTAGAAAATAGATATTTTTCTCAATGAAAATTCATAGGATCGACAGTAGTGTCGACATGTATATGATTATGCGATAATTCGGAATATACATGAGTGGATCTTTGTAGATTGCTCGCATTGGATGAGAGTGTATTCCAAAACAAATTAGAAACAAAGTTCAGTTTGTTGTCTATGTAATTCCGAGAAAAGATGACTTTTCGAATTATGGTTTGTGGATTGGAATTAGAAAGTTTGGAATAAAGTGTCAGACCTGTGTTGGAACGTGTTCCAAAGAGTATAGGTCTGCTAATGAAAGTTTAGTGATTAAGAGTGAGGGAGACTAGAAAATTGTTTTCTGCTTGCAATCCTCTTCATAAAGATCATAATATTTTCATGAAAGAAACTTCTAAATAAAGTGTTGTTATATTTAATATTGCTGTCGGGTCACAGCACTGTATTAAGTATTACAGATCTTGTTGACGGATCAAGGTGCACTTTATGAATACAAAGAAAGTTGAGAAAGTATCGGAATACGAACAAAGGCTCTTTAGCCTGGAAATCCAAGTTACATTTAAAAGGATTAAAAGAGTAATTGTTGCTGCAACTCTTATTAGAGGAATAAGATTGTTTAATCGTCATATAAAGTGTTATATGAAAATGTGACTATAAGAAAGACGCGGGAGCATGTCTCGTCAAGAAATGTGTCTTGGACAAGATCAAATTTGTTGACTACATTTATGTAGATATGCTTGAAGTCTGAGGGATTTGTATTAATGTAATACTGTAGTTTGTATTAAATTCGAATTAATATTAGATCAATGATTTTGGTTTAACCGAGATGTCGATTTAAGTGGGAGTCAGAGTTAGTTCACTCAGGAGAAATATGTGAAGAACATATTTTTGAGTGGGAGCTTAGGAACTCAAATATGTGGATGACACGTTTTTGAGTGGGAGCTCGTGTTGTCAAATATGTGGAAACATAATTTGAGTGGGAGTCGAATTCATCTTGTGTAGCTGACACATTGTGAAACTGTATCAATAGAATAGGATGAAGTTGTGAAACTATTTTAAAAGCTAGTGTCTATTTGGAAATAGAACGGGAATTTTAAATGGTTAGTCGAGCTGTTTTGGATTATATCTGAGGAGTCAGAATAGAATCAAAAGGATGGTCCTTTGGAATCCAATTGATCATTAAGAGTAATGATGCGTGAAAGTAATGGTTGTATGACATGTGGGTCTATTATGTAATATTAGACATCATACAGAAACCATATTATCTGCTCGATGAAATATAACCGATGTTCTTGGAATAAAGAACAGTTATGAAAGTAAATCTGGAATTTACTGGAAGTAGAAGTGCGTTAGTTAAGGGATTGACATTTGAATGTCAAGTTTTCTACATTGGTGTGAAAGTATGTAGATATCGCGAGTTTGTAATTGTTACAAGGGGCTCTGCATGGCTGAGTGTGTTTTTCAGGGCAGTTATCTGGTTAGTATAATCAGAGTAAGCGCTGGGAAGCAGAAGTCTCACTAAGTTACGGTATTTGCATATATGTTGTTAGACAACATGGTGATATCAAGCAAGTTGATGCCAGTGAATCGCAAAAGCATGTACAATAATGGATTGTGCAGTAACACTTTTCCACGAGCAAGCATTATCAAATGATTCTTATTTGATAAGTGATTCTGATAAAGTAAAATGCAGCTAGTTTATTTGTACTCTAGTGCAAGTGGGAGACTGAAGGAGATATGCCCTAGAGGCAAATAAATAAGTAGTATTTATTGCATTATCTCATAAGTTTATAATAGGTTTATGTATTATGCTATAACTGTATTAATCGGAATTATTAATACACGTGTGATACATAGACAACCAGGTCCCTAGCAAGCCTCTATATGAGCTAGTCCATTGGGCAACAGTTGATCGAGATTCCCGATCAAGGACAATGACGTCGGTTGACAATGGGGTCATCTTGTTAGTTGAATAAGGTGGTGGACATACGCAAAGTATTGCAATAAGATCGTATTACAATGTTTGTCATTTGCAATAGATAAGAGTATGATAGCTTATTCCTTAAACCGTGAGACCGTACTTATTGATGCTTCGTAGGAGTGCTTTGAGAGCATCAAACGTTGTGTCTTATATAGCATGACAATAACGGTGTCCATCTTGGGTATTCCGAAAGAGCATCAAGACGTAAGGATCAAGAGCGGGATTTGTTCATTCTTGTAATGGAAAGATACTTTGGGCCCACTCGGTGATATTGCATCTGTATAGCTGCGCAGCTTATGACTAGGTCATGGAGATGTAATATCGCAGACGAGTTAATAACCTTCGTCGGTAACGAGATACAACAAAGGCATCGGTGTGTCTACGATCATATCTCGGACAAGGTAGTATCGCAGAGACAAAGGGAACGAATATCATATTTATGGTTCAACGACGATATTCGTGGAATGCACAGGGGTCGTCATATATTTCCAGGTATCCCTGACGATCATTGGTGAGCGGAGTGTCTCGACCATGTCTGGAGTGTTCCCGAACCGTAGCGTAACAAACTTAAGGTCTTAGCGACGCTAGGAGATAGGTTCTGGAATTTTATAGGAATTTGTTGGAGAGAAAGAAATGATCCGGAAAGAGTTCCGGTGGTCCGGAAGGAGTTCCGGGAAGGTATGGAATGGTTCCGGGAATGTCCGAAAGTTATTCGGGTGGTTCCGAAATAGTTTCGGAGTCACGGGATATTGAATTATATATAAATATATTACTTATGAATTAATGGGTTTTTTATATTAATTTAATATTAATTAAATAAAGGAAAGAGGGGGCTCCCACCTACATGGGCCCTAAGAGGGCCCAAGAAGGGGAAACCGCACCCCACAAGGAAGGAGGAAGGCTTGGGCCTCCTAGTCCGAGTTGGACTAGGAGTGGGACAAGCCCAAGGGGGGTTCGGCCGAACCCCCCCTCCCCTCTCCTCCTTTAGTCCCACATGGGGGAGCCAAGGGGGTTGGCACACCCCCTTCCCCCTTTATATACCAAGGCGTATTAATTGATTTAATTGATAGGAAAATCCAATTAATTCCCGATTTCTCTCTCGATCTCGTGGTTCCCAAGTCGGAGCCGCGCCGAGCTGAGGAAAGGGGTCTCTCTCCACCTAAGCCATACCGCAGAGCGCCGTTGCTCTGCGGGATTCCAGATAAGATCTACTCCTGCGATTTCAGCTGGATCTGAATGACCGGGAGTTGTCGCTAAGCTCCGTATGTTTGCGAGTGCTCGGAGGCTACTCTTTTGAGGAGCTTGGGCGACGTCGTTTCGCCCCCTGCAGCCGCCGCGCCTCCCCCCCTCTGCTGCCGGCGCACCAGCCCTGGTGCTGGCGCTCTGCCTTCTTCCGCCCGACGCCCGTCGACGCAGATCATCCTCGACTCCCCGGCGTCATCGGCTTCGACATCGCGGCAAGTTCTTCGCGACCTCGAGGTCGGCTACGTACGACTTCATCGTCAACGCTTGTGCGGGAGCGTAATCCCCGCTATCGGTCTACATGGAGGTAATGTAACCCGTTCCGCCACCGTTATCACATGTACTAGATAGATAGATCCTGGCTAGTTAGGGTTCCGTTCGCTAGAAAAATTATTGTTTTCTGCACCGTAACCCCTTCAAGTTGCGTAGGTCTTGTTGATACACGGCTGATCGTGCCAGGGCGATGTCACGTGCTTCATCCAGTGTATCCATGCTGTCTTGGAGTGCCTCCTCTGCATCCGACTCGTCGTAGGCGACTACTCTCGGTGCGTCGAATTTGATGTCGCAGGGGAGAACCGCTTCTGCACCATACACCATGAAGAATGGGGTGTATTGGGTGGATCCGTTTGGCGTTGTTCGTAGACTCCAGAGGACCGACGGTAGTTCTTCCACCCATGCGCCCGCTGCGTGTTTTAGTGGCACGCGCTGTCGCTTCTTGATGCCGTTGCGGACGAGGCCATTGGCTTTCTCCACTTGCCCATTGGATTGCGGGTGCGAGACGGACGCATAGCTGAGCTTGATGCCCTGCTCTGAACAGAAGTCCTTGAATTCTTCGGCTGTGAAGTTCGAGCCGTTGTCGGTGATGATACCATTCGGTACTCCGAATCTGAAGATGATTGACCTGATGAAGTTGACTGCTGTGGATGCAGTCGAACTTGTGATGGGCACGGCTTCGATCCACTTTGTGAACTTATCAACTGCAACCAGGAGGTGAGTGTGACCTCCGGGTGAGGATTTCTTCAGCGGGTCCACCAGGTCCAGACCCCATTGGGCGAAGGGCCAAGCTAGTGGTATTGTCTTAAGTTCTGATGCTGGCGCGTGTGGCTTGTTGGTAAACTCCTGGCACCCTGTGCACTTCCTTACTAGCTCCTCGGCGTCCTGCATGGCTGTCAACCAGTAGAACCCGGCTCGTAGTGTTTTGGCCACCAATGCTCGACTGCTGGCGTGATGCCCTCAGATACCCGCGTGGATGTCGAGTAAGATGGCTTGGCCGTCGACTGGATCTACGCACCTTTGCAGGATTCCTGAGATACTTCTTTTGTAGAGTTCTCCGTTGATGACGGTGAAACTTTTGGAGCGCCTGATGATGCGCTTTGCTTCGACTGGTTCAGCTGGCAGCTTCTGATGCAGTATGTACGCCAGGTACGGTCCTGTCCATGTAGCTTCGACTAGCATGACCTCCATGGGGACCTTGTCTTGGCTTGGCGGGTTGGCATCGCCTTTTGTTGTTGCAGTTCTTGCTGTGCTCTGAGTCTTGATGGATCTCTATGTGATGCGCTCGAGGAATACGCTGGGTGGGACTGGCACCCTGTCTGAGCCCATGTTAGCGAGGACGTCGGCTTCCTCGTTGCTTTCACGGCCGATGTGCCGCAACTCGCAGCCGTCGAAGTTGCCTTCCAACTGGTTGTAAAGGTCTCTGTAGGCGATCATGTGGTCGGCGATGGCATCGCATGACTTCATGGTTTGCTGTACCACCAGGTAGGAGTCGCCGTATATCATGAGATGCGTGGCGCCGCAGTTCTTGGCCATTCGCATGCCGTGGATCAGGGCCTCGTACTCGGCTTCGTTGTTAGACGGTGTCGGAAAGTCCATCTGCAGGACGTACTTGAGCTTGTCGCCTTTGGGGGAGATGAGCACAACTCCTGCCCCGGCTGACATGAATTTCTTGGAGCCATCGAAGTACATTGTCCATGCGTTGGACAAGTCGGGGACATTTGGTAGCTGGGCTTCTATCCACTCGGTGGTGAATTCTGGGAGGACTTGGGCCTTGATGGACTTCGGGTGAGCATACTTCAGCCCCCATGGTCCTAGTTCGACAACCCACTTGGCGACTCGACCTGTCGCGCGTTGATTTGTGAGGATGTCTGCTAGTCCAGAGGAGCTTACCACCGTGATCGGGTGCTCGGAGAAGTAGTGGACGACCTTCCTGGAGGTCATGAAGACTCCATGCGCCAGCTTCTGGTAATGCGGGTAGTTCTGCTTGGACAGGGTGAGGACTTCGCTGAGGTAGTAGACGGGCCTTTGCACCGGGTGACTGTGCCCTTCTTCTTCCCGTTCGACTACAAGTACCGTGCTCACCACCCTGTTTGTTGCTGAGACGTATAAGTATAACGGCTCGTTTTCCAGTGGAGCCACGAGGACTGGAGAGGTTGTCAGGGTTTTCTTGAGGTGGTCGAACGCATCCTGCGCCTCCTGGGTCCACTCGAACTTGTCCGTCTTCTTCATCAGTTGGTAGAAAGGTAAGGCTTTCTCTCCCAACTTACTAATGAACCGGCTGAGAGCTGCGACTCGACCGGCTAATCGCTGCACCTCGCGGAGTTTTGTTGGTGCTGGCATTGTAAGAATGTTCTGCACCTTCTCGGGGTTTGCTTTGATTCCTCTTGCAGATACGAGGTACCCTAGTAGCTCTCCGGCTGGCACGCTGAACACGCACTTCTCTGGGTTGAGCTTGATCTGGTACACATCGAGTGTGGCGAAGACCTTGCGGAGGTCGTCGACTAGGGTATCCTCCTTTCGGGTCGTGACAATGATGTCATCGACGTAGACTTGGACGATCTGCCCGATTAGCCCTTTGAGGCACGCTTGCATGGTCCGCTGGTACGTGGCACCTGTGTTCTTTAACCTGAACGGCATCGTCTGGTAGCAAAAGACGCCGTCGGGTGTGATGAAAGCCGTCTTCTCTTCGTCCTCCACTTTCAGCATGATCTGCTGGTAACCTGAGTAGGCATCCAGGAAGGACAGGCGCTCGCAACCTGCTGTCGAGTCGATGATCTGGTCTATTCGCGGGAGCGGGAAGTGATCCTTGGGGCAACACTTGTTGACTGCGGTGAAGTCAACGCACATGCGTAGTTTCTTCGTCTTCTTCTTCTCCACTAGGACCGGGTTGGCGACCCAGTCCGAGTCCTTGATCTCTCGGATGAACTTGGCATGCAGTAGTCTGTCGACTTCCATGGTGATCGCGTCTCGCTTGGGTCCTGAGAAGCGTCGCATGGATTGTTTTACTGGTCTTGCGTCCTTGTGGACCTTTAGAGAGTGCTCGGCGAGTTCCCTGGGTATCCCTAGCATGTCAGAAGGTTGCCATGCAAAGATCTTCCAGTTCTCACGTAGGAACTCGACGAGCGCGCTTTCCTATGCGGGGGTCAGACTTGACGAGACCTTGACCGTCTTTCTACTGTCAGTCGGATGGACTTGGTGGGTGACGGTGTCATCGTTCGTGTTTAATGATGCGTCCTTAGCTGGCTTCTTGCGAGATGGAAAGACGGTCTTGTCGTTGTCGGCTGATATGGCCTTGAAGTGCTCTTCGACTCCGAAGAACTCAAAAATCTTAGCAAACTCGTGTTCGCAACTGTTGGAGAGCCCGAAGTCGCCGCGTATGGTGATTACTCCTTTCGGCCCGGGCAGCTTTACCATCAGGTAGGCGTAGTGGGGTACTGCCATGAACCTGGCAAAGGTTGGGTGCCCGAGGATGGCGTGGTATTGTGACTTCCAGTCGACGACCTCAAAGTCTATCGACTCCTTCCTGAAGTGCTCGGGTGTACCGAGCATGACGTCGAGTGTGATTGTTCCCATGGGCATGATTGCTTGCCCTGGTACTATGCCGTGGAAGGTGGTTTCCGATTCCGGCAATTTCTCTGTCGACCTGTTCATTCTTCTCAGGGTATCGGCGAATATGATGTTGATGCCGCCGCCTCCGTCCATGAACACCTTCTTCAAGCTGTAGTCGCCGATCAAGGCCTCAATCACGAGTGCGGCGTGCCCGGGTCGGGTTACCTCGGATGGGTGATCTGCCCTGGAAAACGTGATGGGTGTCTCAGACCCGCGCAGGTAGTCTGGTACCGCGCGCGGGCTGTTGATGGCCTGAAGTACTTGGCGGGTGATGAGCTTTTGGCGTCTGTTTGACGGGGGTCCCTTCTGGATCATGTTCAGCTGTCCCTGTGCTGGTGGGTACGTGTCGGTTGCTACCGACTGACCTTGTTGCTGTTGCTGTTGCTGCGGCTGGGGGAACGCTCCTGCCGCCTGCACCTGGTTGTTGTTTGCGGGTGCTGCTTGGATGGCTAGCTGCGGTGCTGCCTGTATTGCCTGTACTGGAGCGATGATTTGCTGCATGGCTTGGTATATCTTTCTTGCTTTGCGACAATCCTTCAGCAGGTGGCTGGAACCCCATTTGCCTGTCTCCGGGTTGCGGAACGAGTGGTGCTTACAGGGTTGCATCAGCTCCTCTGCTGGGGTCAGCGGGCGCTTCCACTCGCGCTTCTGGCTTCCATCATTGTGGCTAATGCTGCTGCTGCCACGGTTATACTGACTCGAGTTAGACTGTCGACCTTGGTCGTACTATCGACTGTTGTCGCGTTTATCCTCACGGGGGGTTTCATAGCCCGCCGCTACTAATTCGATTGAATCGTGGGTGTACCGTGGCTTCTTCTTTTGGCGTGCCTCACGCCAGTTGTTTGTTTCGACCTCTTTCTTGGGGGAAGTTTCGCGGACGTAGTACTCTCCTTCGGCCCATTGGTTGGCTGTCTTCATGAGCTCTATTGTGGTCTTCGGCTGGAGCCTACCGAATTCCTCGCGGAGGTCGCGGCGAGCGACGCCGTGCATGAAGGCGTCCATCACCCGATCTTCTGAGACGGGTTCCATGGTGTTACGGAGGAGTGTCCATCGCTGGATGTAGGAGCGGAGCGACTCATCCTTTCCTTGCTTGCAGGCCTGCAACTCGATGTAGGTCGTTGGCCTTGCAAATGTTGCCGAGAAACTCTTGATGAAATTATCCTGGAATTCCTCCCATGTTCGGAAAGAGTCTTTAGGTTGGCTTGTGAGCCACCCGCGTGCCGAGTCCGTCAGCATAAGCTGGATGTACTGCATTGCCGTAGTCGACGTCCCGCCTTGGCAGGTGCAGGCGATGAGGTAGTCCTCGAGCCACAGTTTTGGATCTTGCTTCCCGTCGTACTTTGGTGTGCCTGCTGTCAACTTGAAGCCCTTAGGCATGCGGGTGTCGCGGATGTTGAAGCTGAAGCATGCCGCGCCGCATGGCTCGAAATCGCGGTCAGCGTGGTCGTCTGTGTTTGCCACACCAGCCGAGCGCTCCTTGCGGTTGCGATCCACCGTCTTCTGCGTGAGGACGTCGCGAAGGTCCTTGACTGGTTGTCGCTGTACCGCTGGGATGCCCGAGGTTGTTGGTTCGTGCGCCCGGTTGCTTGGCCCCTTGGCCGCAAGCGCTTCTTCGATTGCCCTTATGGAGGCAATTTGCTGCTTGTGGAGAAGGGAGCGGGCGTCCCCCTCCGGTGGCTGCGTGAGCCGGAGGTATGTCTCAACTGAGATCAGGGAGGCGTTCGCCGTCTTTGGGATGGGTTTCCCGTTCTCATCTTCGATGACGAAGGACGAGTCGAGATTGCGGGTGAGCCTGGTTCGATCGGCTTCTGCCATGAGGGGGACGCGGGCTCTGTTTCGCCGTGCTCCTTGGTTAACCTCCGTAGAGGATGTGAAGGAGAGGGCGGCTCGCCTGGCACTCGATGCGTCTGCGTCCCTCTTGCGCCGGAGTAAGTCGGCTTTTTCGGCGCGGATTCGCTCGCCTTCCTTGCGCAGCAAGTACTGGACCGCCAGGTGGTCGTCTCGAGGTGCGTTGGATGGGGGGAACGTGCCCTCGTCCACATGCTTCATGGCTTGGATCGCCATGTCCCGCGTGATGACAAGTTTAGTCTTCTTCGGCATGTCCACCTCTAGCGGATATGCGGGTTCTTCTGCGTCGCCATGTGGTGATGTGCCGGCCATGAAGACTTGCTTGGGGTAGACTTGAGTCGGAGAGTTGGTGCTGCCGCTGCTGCTTCTGTCGCCCGCGTCTTGCTCGGGATCGAAAATTGCTGCAACGTGGTGCGCGGCGCAGTCGATGTCGCGTCTTCTCGCGGTCGTCCCTGTGTTCAGGCTCGCCGGAGCGAGTGCGATTGGCTTGGGGTAGACTTGGGATTTCCACGAAGATGAGGGCGCGCGTGACGTGGCTGTCGGACGCGAGCTCCTGGTTGCCCGTGCGGGTGCGTCAGTCGAGGTATATCTTGACCTAGTCGACCGCGCGGCCGAGGTTGGGGTAGTAGACCCGATCCGCGCGGCCGTTGCCGAAATTGTCGATGTAGTCGACGCAGATGCAATCTTTGCGGGTGCAGCGGGCGCGCTCTCCGCGGGTGCGGCAGATGCGATCTTCGCGGGTTCGGCGGGCGCGGGGTTGCCGATTCGGGTGACGCCGCCACGCGTAACGCGGTAGTCGTAGATCTGAGTATGCCACGACTATCGATGCAGCAGTATATGGAGCCGAAGGTGATGTGTATACCTTTGTCCAGATCGGCGTACACCGAGCGGTGGGCCGGCGGGTGGAGGACGTACTCGAAGGAGCCGAAGCGGATCGATTTCCTGGCGGCGGACACGCCGATCTTCATTACGGATGGAGCCGGAGCGACCATGATCCTAGCACTTGTTTGACTTTCCTAAAGACGGCGCCGATTGACGAGGTGTTAACTGGACAAGTCCGAGGTTTGTGCACCCCGGGTTGATTGATGGGGAGAGAGATGAGTGCAGGTGGTCACGACGGCTGACAAGCAAGGATTTAGCCAGGTTCAGGCTCCCGGAGGATAACACCCTACTCCTGCGTGTCTGATTATTGATGCGAGTAGTGATTACAATGGCGAGATTGCGATCTCGTTAGGATTTGTGGCGGTGGCTATCAGCGTGTCATTGGGGACGAGCATCCCTCCTGGCTTTATAGGCAGCCAGGTCTCAGGTGGTTGATGCCGATGGCAACTACAGATATGGCAGGTTACGCTTCCTAATCGACTTGGAGTAAGTTACATGGTACCCCCACGTAGCCTCTGTGCCGCGCCCAGGTAAACTTATCGTGGGTTATCCGAAAGGCAGCCTCACGAGTCAGCCCATGTAGCTAGCTTGGTCGAACCAACAGAAATACGCGACTTTAATTTGTTACTGTCCATGCACGTGTCGGTGAGGCGGTCAACTTTCTGTTACGACTTACGCGTACGAGCTCAGAGTGGAACATACAGCAGGTCACTCGTTCTCGATTAGTCCACAGTCCATGCACGTACAACAGCTTGGTAATGCTACGTGGCTACGTGCGCGGGTCACGTTACAGTCATGCGGTACGCGCGTCATGTATTTTCAGGCAATGGATGTGATGGCTACGGCATGTATGTACACGTACGTGGATGTATTTTTTTTTACAGGGGTGGCCCAAAAGGGCCGGTGAGCTGCATTATAGCAGGCAGGTACAGGAACATGGATGTATTTATTTGGTGCCGGGCTGCCGGCTGTAACCGCCGTCTTTTGCGTCGCATTCGGAGAGATATTGAGACAGGACACTACAGTAACACCGGCCGTATCGTAAGGGCATGTATAATAGTATGAAAGACACGTTTTCTCTCAGTCATCCACGTCATTTAGGGAAAGACAAAATTATAAGTTGTACAGTGCATTATCTCCTGTTGCCATCTCTAGCAATTAATGAGAATTAATTATAGTTTCGTAGGAAATTAAAGTTTTAAGGTAAGGCAAGTGGTATAATGGTGAAATTAGACTTCTCTTATTTCGTAAAAGATCATCTCTTAATTAAGGGAAGACAACTTTTTCTTTCTTCATTCTCTCTCCGCCACCTAGACAATTATCCGACGTGTTAACGCTAAGAGAAGGCTGACGTCACCCCATTGTACATGCCCTAACATCTCCCTCAATCGTGATCGCTTCGACGTGCGAAAGAGGAAACCGTGACAAGGAAACAAAGGTGTCCGTCTCGTGCATCTATATCCGTTTATCTGAAGATGGCGAAATAATTATGGGATTGATTAAGTGACATCCAATTACTATATTAGCCAACACTATTTTTCAATTTGTCATTGTCACTGATCGACTTAGTCACCAATTATACCAAAAAAAAGTTTAAAACAAAATTTATACCAAAAAGCACCATCGTGCTTGAGGTGCGGGTTGAGCTTCTCTTAAAGATTGATAACATTAGACGTTCATGTCTTCCTTTGGGCGGCTTGTGAGAAGGTGATCGGAAATAAATGTAAAATAAATTGGGAGATGGTGTAGTGTAAATCCAAATAGTAATAGGAGGCTTAGGGATCCTCAATCTCTCCAAGTTCGCCGTTCGCGGTGACCCTTCGCTTACGACGGTCTTGGTTTCAGTGGAATGACAATCATCGCAGGCCATGGGCGGGGCTTGGAAACCCTTATAGGGAGGGGTCCCTTCATCACTATTGGGAATGGGAAGATGCACTTCTTGTTGGCCTTGCTCCATGAGAAGATAAATAAATATTGTACGTCTTTTATTTTTTATCTCTCAAACAAAAGGAATATTTCACTGTGAACAAATTTGGGCAATGACATATCTGAATATCAAAACTCAACAGCCAAGAGGGCCTCTCATTCGACGATTTACCAAGTTTTGACAAATGATTGATGTCGTCCAACTCCACAATGAGGTTTCGGACACGATCTCTTGGAAGTTCACAAGCAATGGATGCCGCTCCTCACCATTCGCCTATACAAGATGCAACTCTTGGGTCACATCACTTTTTTACGATGCCTTCTTTAATTTGGAAACCGCGGGTCCTCCTAAGTGCAATATTTTTGTTGTGGTTGATCCTCTAAAATCGTGTATGGAAGGTACATTGACTTCAGCGTAGGTGATGAAAAATTACGTGCCTTTGCAATGAAATCCAAGAGTCGGCCGCTCGTCATGCTTGTTGCTTGGTAGATAAATGGGCTTGGGCTGCCAACCATCCCCCGCGTGTTTATAACACCGTGGATGTCTGGCATCACTATGAACAGATGATACGCCAGTTCATGAGGGGCTGGGGGGCCAATCTTGGTGCGACCCTTAGACAGCAGAAGGAGGCGCTACTACGAGACATTCAGCACCTTGACAGTACGTCGGACTCGGTCGGTCTGACGGCTGACCAATGGGGCCAAAGGTATGCGTTGGAGAGCTCCCTTATGGAGATCTTCAAGGGTGAGGAGTTGTTTTGGCGACAACGGAGTCGCCAAAACTGGCTCCTCAAGGGCGAGGCGAATACGGCCTACGCGATAGCCAATGGCCGTCGTAGGAAATGTTCGATCCCCTGATTCTGGGAGAATGATCGTTTGCTGGAGGATCCAGCGGAGATCTCATCCATATCTACTCCTTTTATAAGGAGCTGTTCGCGGCAGGTCCCCGCTCTGGGGTATCCCTGGCACTAGACTTATGGCCAACGCGGTCCAGAGTTACAGACAGGGATAATGCGGATTTAACCCTACCATTCCTGCCCGAAGAGGTGCAGAGGGCGGTGATGGAGATGAAAGCCAATTCGGCCCCGGGCCGGATGGTCTTCCGGTGGCCTTCTTCCAGACTTTCTGGGAAATGACTAAGACCGTTATTATGCCTATGTTCCAAGAGTTTTATATTGGGACACTGGTGGTATCACGGCTGAACTTTGGTGTGGTGACCCTGATTCCCAAGGTAGTGGGAGCCACGGACATCCGCCAATTTCGCCCCATCACCGTACTTAACGTCATCTATCGGCTCTTGTCTAAGGTTTGCGCCACCAGACTCGCCCCCGTGATGGAACGGATCACTCACCCGTACCAGTTTGCATTTTTGAAAGGGCGATTCATCCACGATGTAATTCTGGCTCTTAGTGAGATTATTAATGAGGTGAAAACGCGCCGCCAGAAAGGCTTGTTCCTCAAGCTAGACTTTCAGAAGGCATATGACCGCCTCGACTGGGCCTTCCTCCGCTTGGTACTGGAGCGGAGGGGGGTTGATGAGAGGATGATTGGGTGGATCATGCAGCTGGTGATGAGTGGCAACACTGCCATCAACGTGAATGGGGAAGTAGGACCTTATTTTCGGTCTTCCTGTGGAGTTAGGCAGGGGGACCCAATCTCCCCTTTGTTGTTCAACTCCGCGGTAGATGCCCTTGCGGAGGTCTTAGAGCGTGCTAAGACCGCCGGCCACATCACTGGTGTGGTGGGGCATCTTATCCCAGGTGGCGGTGTGACCCACTTACAGTATGCTGATGACACTATGATCATGGTAGAAGGGTCGGAGCTGGATATTCTTAATCTTAAGTTCCTACTCCTCTGCCTTGAAGCCATGTCGGGTCTTAAGATCAACTTCGACAAGAGCGAGGTGGTGATTTTAGGGTACTCGGAGGCAGACCAGCAGAGGATCACGGACAACCTGAACTGCAGGTTGGCATCATTCCCAGTTACGTATCTGGGAATGCCGATCAGGGACACTAGGATCCTGGCTAAGGATTTCAATCCCCTTATTACACGAGTTAAATCAAAATCGGAACCTTGGCAGGGGAGGTTCACCTCCAAGGGTAGCAAAACGATCTTGATTGACTCGTGCATGTCTAGTCTTGCCATGTATATGATGGGGATGTATATTCTGCCGGATGGGATCCATGCTAGCTTGGACAGAGAGCTAGCTATATTTTTCTGGCAGGCGTCGTCTGGAAAACAGAAGTACCATATGGTGAAGTGGGCAGACATTTGCGCCCCCAAGGAGTTTGGGGGCATAGGTATTTTGGCATCACGACACATGAACAAGACTCTCATGCTCCGTTGGGTGTGGAGGATCCTCCGGGGTGAGGGGGGCCTTTGGCTTGACTTAGTAAAAGTCAAGTACGTTAGGGGCTGTCCCTTGTTGGGGTGTCAGTGCAAAGAGGGGTCCCAGTT
Source organism: Poa annua (assembly GCA_026929855.1). NCBI lineage: Eukaryota > Viridiplantae > Streptophyta > Magnoliopsida > Poales > Poaceae > Poa > Poa annua. The sequence goes on from CM049432.1 coordinate 9,814,323, forward strand.
CTGGCACGCCATCCAATCGATTAAGGAGCATATCAGACTTGGGGCAGTCTCAACCGTAGGTAACAGACGAGATACCGTGTTCTGGCTTAATTCCTGGTTTGGCGGAAGGCCACTTCGAGCGGTGTTCCCGGATCTTTTTGCGATTTGTGCGGAACCTCTGACCACGATAGCCTCTGCCCTCCAGCAGGGGCGATGGAACATTGGGTTCCACCGCACGTTCGGCCCAGGGGAGGTGGCGAGCTGGAGGTCTTTGCTCGCATCACTTCCCCTAGCCCTGCCGGACAACCCGGACAGGGTCTCGTGGAGTCTTACGCCGGCGAAACAGTTCTCCGTCGGCTCCGTTTACCGGGCCCTATTTAGAGGGCTTGTCCTGTCTTGGACTGCGTACCTTTGGAAGGCACCGCTGCCGCTTAAGATCAAGATCTTTACTTGGCAACTTCTACGCAACCGCCTCCCCTCGGGCGTTGAGGTGACGAAACGTTCGGGACCTGGTGACGGCACCTGTCCCCTTTGTGCGGTTCCCGAGACGGGGACCCATATCCTGTTCTCCTGTCCCGCTGCTCGGTTCCTTTGGAGCTTCATTGCTGAGGCCTTGGGTCCTGAGTGGCAGGCCCGTGACTTGGCAGAGTTCCTGGAAGTGCAGGCGAACCATACCGGGAGGAGGAGGTCCCTCTTCTGGTTGCTGTTCGCGGCAATGACCTGGACCCTTTGGACGATTCGTAATAAGATGGTCATCGAGCATGTCTACCAACGCCGGGCCACTGACTCAGTTTTCAAATTCTTGACTTTCCTGCAGGAGTGGCACCCGTTGGCTAGACAGCGGGACAGGCAGCGGCTGGATGGCATTCTTGAGGATCTTCTGAAGGCGGCACGCCTTCTTTCTCCACCGTCCAGCCGTTGAGCTCTACTGTGTAGAGTTTGTATCAGGACTAGTTTTTGTTGGTCTTTCCTTGGGCTTGTCTGTGCTGTGGCCCCAGCAAAACCTTTATTTTCTTGTCTGGTTATGGTTGTAAACGTTGGATGGTTGCTTTATTTATAAAGCGGGGCGCGAGCCTGTTTCGAGGATATGGATGAGAGTAATGCTCCCAGTGTCTTTAGAAATCAATCTTCGACCTCCACCATCCTCATCACGAAGATAAAGAAAGAAGTGACACTTTGGTGCTTTGTCGGAGCTAAAAACTTAAGTAATCTGATGCTGCGAGAATACCTGTTAGTTTTTTGGGTGTGCTCTGGTATATCCCAACTTGTAAGACCTAGTTTGATATGTCATCTTAATCAATTAAATTGGCAAATATCTCTACCTAATACTAAAGGAAGGATGGCTTCCTTCCTTTGGTTGCAGCTGGCCCCACATGTCATCCTAGTGTGTCGATCGTTTTATAGAAAACCCCCTGACACGTAGGGAAATCAAACCGCAATACATCATTTTGACAATTTAATCTCTCGAAAAGTAGGAAGTAAACCCACGGTACAACATGTGTAACTGGACATATTTTACACTTTAGTCCGTTGCAACTTGGAAGAAAGAAGGCTAATGCTTTATCCTTGTGGTGGGGCTCATGATGTGATAAAATGTGGCCATATTTTATTTATTAAGATTATGCCGCCGTATCAGATACTGGTAAGGCTTATCAAACACTTTTATTGGATTTAAAATTTCAGATATTTTGAACACACAAAAAGAAGCAATCGGGTCCTTTGGCGAGCCGGTGACCAAACGGTCACCAGCGCCACCCGTTCCGCTCCCCGTGCTCTTCTAGTGAACACGCTTAGCCTCAGGCCCGTGTGCGTGCGAGCTTGATTGACCCAGGGCTCGACAGAGCCGGCTATGCCTGTTGCCAGGTGGGTGACGTCATTCGCTGAGGAGGAAGTAGTTTCGGCGACGACGAAGCAAGAACTCCAAATTTCGGTCGGTGCGAGGGGAGGAGGATGACGGCCGCAGCTGCGGCGAACATCCCCCTAGCGAAGCGCGGGTATTTTTCCTAGTATATATAAAAGCAAGTAAGGAAACATTTACATGTAGTCAAAGATTTTGATAAGCCTAACTATTTCCTCCCTCCATTTCATAACATATGATGTTTGAGTCATTTTCACATTCATATACATATATATTTAGATATGTTTTATGTACATACATCTACTCATTTTAGTCCGAAACTATATAACAAATGTTGCATCTAAAACATAAAACATTTTATAGTATAAAATGAAAGGGGTACTTTTATCAATAGAAACGTGTAAAGATGTTAAGTAGGCATGTACAGTAAACTAAAGCAAGATAGACGGCGCCACGTACCGGTGCACAAACATCCGGGTGAGAAGAGACAAGCGCTACATTCCGGCACGCATTCATGGATCGATCGGCGGCTATCGTCCGAAATGAAGAGAGAGGGTCCCGGCCTCTCGTACGTACAGCTCGCTCAGCTGCAACCATGCATGCTTCCGCATCGTGCCGCCAAACACGGACTACTCTCTTTCTCTCTGTGCCATGGTATCCCATGCATGCAGGCTGCTCGTGCAGGCGCTCGCGGCAGCCCGGTACAAAACCCACACACTACTCTCTCTGATCTCCCGCAAAAATCTCACGCACACATGCATGCACATCCATTAATTCATGTCTTGTCATTGCCGGTACTGCACGCAGTAGTGGTACGTCCTTCCCCCGTTCCCACACGGGGCTATCTATCTAGGGCCGTCCGTCCAGTGGATGTGGCTTGGCCGGGGAGCAAGGCTAACCTATACTGTACGTACCTAGTACGGCTGAGAGCTCTATCAAGGTCTCGGTTTCCTCATCGGCCGGGGACGCCATCCCAATGGCTAGCTTCTTGCATGAATGTACCGACGACGTAGCCTCGAACCCTAGTTTGCACAGACCTCTCTACCTATCTTACCCTACTCCTTCCGCCCAAACAAGATAATACAGTATACTACCTCCATTCCAATGAATAAGGCTTATATTATTTTGAAAAAGTCAATCCATATAAACTTTTACCAACTTTTTATTAAAAAGTATTGACTTACAAAGTATAAAACTAATGTCATTAGAAACATCACGGACTATATTTGCATATGATATCTATATAATATCATATTTATTGATAGATTTTTCTAAAAGTTTGATCAAACTTTACTTGGCTTGACTTATGTAAAAAAATATAGGCCTTATTCATCGGAACGGAGGGAGTATTTGATTTGTCTAAATATGGATGCATTATATATGTTTAATGCTTAGATACATTCATATTTAGACAAATGTAATAATTATTTTAGGACGGAGGGTATAAAATATTTTAGATAGGACGGAGGGTATAAAATATTTTAGATGTTCCACATATTGTATAAGTTCATATGTTTATATACGTGTGAAGGTGTACAAATATTCATATATTAAAAAACTGACGGAGTAATAGCTAGCTAGATATGCTTTTACTCTGTTTTAAATTACATGACTTCTATTAATGTAAAAGTGAATGTATATAGATATATGATAAGTCTAGATACATCTATTTTTTATAGAAATAGAAATTATATAACATGGAATTTGTAAAAAATAGAGATATGTATAGACATGTTATAAATCTGAACACGTCTATTTTTATAAAAATAAAAATCATCTAATATGGAACTGGGAGTATCTCAATAATGGATAAGACCCTAGTATGTCACACAAATATATAAACATAGATCTCTGTTAAATTTCACAAACATCTCTTTGGTAAACGACAGAAAGTACTTGAAAAAGGCGGGATCCAAAACTTAACATCACAGATGTACGCTCGTTTTCTACAGTAAACTACAAGGCTCGTAATCTTGGTCCACAAGCTTCCCTCATTGTCCTTTGAGCATCCTTTAGAGCTCATCATTTGAATGTCAAAGTTCTGTTCCATGCAACTTCGTTGTTCGAAGTTCCTGACCTTGTACTCCCTCCATTTTTCAATATAAGATGTTATGGCTATTAATATCTTGTCTAGATACACACCAAAATGAGTGACTATGGAAACTGAAACAGGTCTAGTTTAAACATGTGAATATGGGAAAAAAAAGTTAAAACATCTTATATTAAAAAACAGACTTACAACATGTGCTCTAATATAATATATCTCCTTTATGTTCTAAAAAGAAAGTTTATAATCTTGTCACTGTAAACAATCCGACCGATTGATCAGTTTTACTGTCAAGCTCTCGCTCTGCTCAGCGAAACAACCGTGGATGGGAAGAGTCAACTGTGACGAGCAGACACGCCCAACAGAGGAACGAACGGCGCGGCATGGCCGTGTCAAATCAACTCCTACCCTACGTACTGCTGCCCAGTAGCATAAATAGCTACGGACGCGAGCCTCTGTCTCCCATCTCCCTCCGTCCTATGATCCTATCGACTGCCAATCCATGGAGGTATTCGAAAGGCGGAGCAGGAGATCCCGTCGATACCGGCCTTCATGCAGGAGATATCGAGCGACGTCATCGACGTTCATGCGCGCGACGACAGGAGGAGCCATGGACATTACTGTGGCCCGTGAGCCTCGTACGTTGGGGTGAGCACACCGGCACCGTATACTGATCTGGACCGACGTGCATATGACCCCTGTGTAAGGTACGGCCGTACTTGGGTATAGAGAATTAGTGTAACCTTAATTTTTTGGGGTGCAGATTCAAAGTTCTGAACCCAACTTAAGTTAGGCCGGAATTCACCTCTGAAATGATTATAGATTGTATTTCGGAATTTCCAGAATTTAGATGCTTTCGTCAGTTGCGGAAATTTTCCATCGCCAAACTTTATAGTTGAACTTCTAATCTTCACAAATACGGTCCTGAACTTACCAATCTCTCAACTACACTCACGCGAATTTCGTCTAGAAACTGAGTTTCTTTCCTCAAGTGGTACAAGTCATCTCTGGACTGCTCAGTACGGCCTGAATACTATGTATTTTCCATTATAATTATGCTAACAGCGTAGAAGTTTGTCCCTCCACATCCATAATGTAAAGAAATGAAGAAGGTTAGTAACGTACTGGTAAGCGCATCTTTAGATTGTAGGAATTTATAAGAATCATAGTTCTGAACCCAACTTAATTAAGTTAGGCCGGAGAAATGATTATAGATTGAATTTCGAAATTTCCAGAATTTAGAGGCTCTCGTGAGTTGCGGAAATTATCCATTGCCAAACTTTATAGTTGAACATCTAATCTCCACAAATCTGACCCTGAACTTGCCAATCTCCCAACTACACTCAAGCGAATTTCGTTTAGGAACTGAGTTTCTTTCCGCAAGTGGTACAAGTCAACCCTGGACCAACCTGAAACTATGTCTTTTCCATTATGATTATGCTAACAAAGTAGAAGATTGTCCTTCCACATCCATAATGTAAGAAATAAAGAAAGTTGGTTACATACTACTAAGCGCATCTTTGGATTATAGGAACTAGCATGGTGGCCCTCGCAAATGCGAGGGCATTATCTGTACTTGGATGAAAGTGTTTGCGAAGTAAAAAAAATATGGTTTCATTTATACCAATAACATTATTTTCAATGATTTTATAATAAACAAAATTGTTCAACAACTACCGTAGAAGTTCCGGTATAAAATATACCATGTATGCGAAACATCTTTGGTGCTCTTAAATTTGTGGGTCCTTCTGAAATTAATTTCATCATAAAGTCAATAGATACACGGTAAACCAAAGTTGAATTCTTGTATACCATTTTATCACATCAACTTAATGTATGAGTATTGATACTTCTACTAAATTTTCATGATATATATTTTTAATCTTTTCGTACATAATTTTTTGTGAATTGACGTAACAAATAGAGCATGTACTATTTTCTAGTATAAATTCACCAATTATATATGTTTGTCGGCTCATGTGCTAAAATATTCTTAGATCACATGTTACACACATTCATATGGGCTATCTTAATATGTTGAATGGTATTTCATTTTAAAAAATTAGGACTCATTGTAGCCTAATATCAAAAGGATATCCAAAGGACCATGCACAATTTTGTTTTGCTCCCTCGTTTTACACACTCGCTTATGCATCTGGTATGTCAATTGACATCTATGTGCGGACACTTATTACACGATAGCATACATGTCTTTATGTAGATCATTTATATATATAGTCTTTTATTCTTCTTGATCAAGAACTCCACCAGTGTGTGTCGATCCTCATTTATGGAATATCAACATATGTGCTTCTCTATTAGAGAAACACATCATGTTATATTTAATCAATCCATACAACATTACTACAATACAACAATATGCCCCAAATCAAATTGTTAAAAACGATCAAAGGTAGATGGTTATCTGAGGTTGTTGTACTTTTGATTCGCTTGAGGTCAAATTACATGGTTAGTGTCATTTACACCTCATCAAGACATATTAAGCTTCGTTTGTGACTCTGCTGCTTAGCATGTGTCCGCTAAGTATATGTCTGGTTGTCAGCATATACATTTATCTGTCTAAGAAACTGATTCTATACTTCTGTAACTATAAAATTGTGTTAGGTACATCATTTTAATTAATCAATAGTCATCAACTTTTATGAGGACTTTGTTTCATGAAGCTGCCACAATTTTATTGATTATTTTGTTGGGACATTGATTATAGTTCTTAACTCAGGTGGAGCATGCATCTCTTGTGCAGATTATTTTATGCTGATATTGGTGTAACAATTTTTTAGTAGTTATCTTTTTCAAACAAAATATGTGTAGCATATTCAAAATTTTACATTTCACTATTCCTCTAACGGTGTGCAAGCTACGGTGAAATCTGTCATTGACTGTAGAATCACGCAAACTCTATTTATTGTATCTTTAGCTCATGGAAAACTATGTTCAATGGAGGGTGCTTGATTTGTTGATCTATTTTTGGCCAAACGTGTTAATGTGTTTGAACTGATCGATATGCTTAATAATTTTTAGAGGTGAATCCCATGCATATGCATGTTTGTCTCATGTGTTAAGTGGTTTGGATTGGGTCTTTGAATTTTCCTCTATCCTCTTTGATTATCTAATCGTCTTCAGAACAAAATTTCACTTTTATTTTTTCTTTTGCTGCGGAGTTCAGGATTGTTTTGCAAGACAATTTAGCTTTTTGTGATTTGTATGTATCCAAATATGGTTATGCACATATTCACTCATTTATTCATGTACGTAGTCAATACTGAAATATTTAAAAATGTGTTAAATTACCGAACAAAGAGAGTACATAGATTTTATTGTTTTGATTTAAAACGTAACCATTAATTTTAGATCTAACTATAAATATAACTTAAATGATGTGACTTTTGTTATTATATTAATCTGATAATTTTGCCATATCTAAACAAACGATGTTCATAGAATCAATAGATCATTGTACGGCAATTGCCTGTCAGCTCGTATATGCCAAGGGCTGGCCGGCCGGTTTGTGTAAATATATTTTTCAATTAATTTTTACGCTCCAGCTGGTCCTATAGAGAAACTTGTTAGCATGTTTTTTTTTTGAGAAACGTCTTGATGAAAAAACACCGCGGTTACTTGTACGTATATGGTAAGGGCTGGCCGGCATGTACGTTGGAGCAAGATTTTTTTTCCTTTTGTTTGCTGCCACCACGTTCCACCTAGGTGGTAGTACCGTACGCAATTTTTTTCTTTTAAGATGTATACAGTTTGTTTTGTAAACTGCACAAAACGTGTCAAAGTTGTTACGTACTTAGTAAGTTTACATAAAATCTCAAACCATATATTTTAGATCTAACTGATGAGATTAATTTAGATGATGTGGCTTAACGCGCTGCTAAAAAAACTAACTCCTTTTTCTTTTAGTATATAATAGATTTATGAGAATGTTATAGGATTCCAATCCTCACTGTGTTTTCTTTTCCTACTGATTGACTTTAGACCTAAAGAATTGTGCCACCCAATTTTTTCGTATGCATTAGATTACTATGCATCCATTCAATCGGAACTAAAAGTCCATTGGAACCGGTTTCTTTGATTCTATGTGTAAGGGTCAAGAAAATTTTCGTGTGTTTTTCTGCATTTAATCTAAATGAAGATTCATGTAGTTTTTCTGTGTTCTACAGTTGTCTGTTTTGTACCGCAAACCCGTGAGATTCCTATGTTTTTTGTATCCCGTGTTTTTCAATCATTTGTCCAAACAGGCCCTAATTTAGCCATGGTTTTACATTTCATTATGTTTTACTTTGCCCATAGCTGAGATTCAATTTTTTTATGAAATTAAAAGATGTGGAATTCAACTCACAACGGTTTTTACACGGGCCTACAAGCACATATACCCTCAACCATACTTAAGTTTTTCATGTTGATCACCATAGTTAGACAAGATTATGTTTTCTCACCCCTCGCCCAAAATCGGCGTTTTTGAGAAGCCGTCCGATTTTTTCGGTATGAACAGCAGGAGAGCTGTCGGTTTTCGATTAAAAACTAAATAAGCCGTCCGAAAATATGACAAATTCCCCCTCTCATAACCACCAAACTATCATATATGAAGGCATTAACGCGAAGGCGATTGTACCATCTCTCTATCGGAGCAACGCTCGAGATTGCCGGTGGCTCAATGCCTTGAGTTACATGATTTTCTACAACACCTTACATACACAATGGCATATCAGCGGCACATCTAGAACACCAAACCACTGTAGACCTCGTTATACTCCTATTCAAAATGTTTAGAGACGCAAATGTGCTCACGGAACTCCACAAGTATTTGAAAACAGCACAATGAAAGAACAGATGAACAAAAGCAAAGGGTGATCGGTGATGCGATGCATTGAAGCGCGTACTTACAAAACTACAGATCGATACGGATTCGAGGTGAGGATGGCAACGGCATGCGTGACGGTCACTAGCGTGTCCCTCTTGGTGTCCGGCATCTGCACGCTCTGTCCAGTATGTTGGTACCTTGTCAATACCTGCACCGGCGAAGGACGTACTGTGGCCGGTCCAGTAATAGCAAGTCTCCTCCGTCCTCTTTTTAGTTTTTACCTTCCATTCCAAGCTTAGGAAAAGTACAGCAAACTAAAGAACTGCAAGAAAACAGATCGTAAAGTCATCCGTAATAATTGTTACAATTTACAAATGAGCTGTGTACAACAGTACAAGAGAGGAGGATACAGTGGTGGCTAGGGTACCCGGCGTCGTATCACATCATATACACTGTCGTATGATGTACAGTCACAACTCAGATACACACTACAGTACTCAACCTTCCTAGTCGCTGCTATAAAACGCTTGCAAGTATGTATATAAACGTCTACGCAGTACTTTTTTTTTGCGGGGAATACGCAGTTCTGTACATACGTACGCGCATAGCCGTGAACACGTCACCGAGCCATGTATGTAGACGTCTACGTATATCACGCCCCAGTTCGATGAAAACCAAGCAAGCACAGGTACGTAGCTGTGGACTCTGGTCTCTGCCATAGCCTATGACCTTGCGTGTCCGATGCCGTCTTCCTTCGATCCGGCGTGATCCCCGCACCTAAATGCTGCCATGTTTAGCAAATCCTAGCATAGCATTTTCTTTCTCTCCGGGAGCCAGATAGGTTAGGGTTTCACGCCCGCGCGCTGATCGAGGTGGGATGACGACGCCGGAGTCAGTCAATTCTCCGGATGCATGCATGCATGCATGATCAGGGCGAGGATCCGGGTGGAAGAAGGCGATGGAAATCTTCTTCCAGCGTTCGCAGCGTGCAGAGATGCTGCGACGAGGCTAGGGGCCGCTCGGTTCTTCTCCATCTGCGGCTTTGCCATCACTGTTGGTGGCTCCAAGCAGGCCTGCGGAGTATAGCTCTCATCTCGCCCCCGAAACGGCTACGTGCCATCAATCTGGGGTCGTTTGCTACGGAGTACTACTACCTCGACGCTAGTAATCAGGGATTCGTAGGTAGAGTTGTACTTCATCCATTAGATTGATAATGGTCATTTATCTATCAGCAGACAGCAGTACAGTCAGTGGCGTAGCCAGGATTTTGCCATTGGGTATGCCGTAAGAAATTATTGGTCATTTCGATAAAATTTAAAACCCATACTAATTGTCTCAAAAGATAGATAAAGAACTTATAGAACTATTTTTTTTTGCTTTTTAAAGATAAATATATTAATCTAGTAAGCCGCCTTATTTAAAACCTTTCAGTACCCTTAGGTACCCTGGTAAGTAAAAGAGTGCGCAAGAAACTTACTGCTTTCACAAGGTAAAGTTACATCGTCAACAACAAAATGAGACAAAAAATCAGGATGATTGGTCTCCCATGAACAATTGTGGTGACCTTCCCCGTACTACTTCTTTGACTTGTCTGGCTTACGATTCCTTAAATGAAAGTCTCCACTATGTCATGTTCATCCACCTCATAGAAAATATCCCGCTCAATGTATGTGACTAGACAATCATTCAAGAGACTATCACCCATCTTATTCCTTAACTTAGTTTTCACTAAATTCATTGTGGAAAAAACCCTTTCAACACCTGCCGTCGCCACCGGTAGAACTAATACCAATTTCAGAAGCAAGTAAACCATATCATACACTCTATGTCTCTTTGTTTCAACAAGTTTAACTGAGAGATCAACACGATTTTCTATACCTTGAAATGTTTCATCTCGTCTCATGTCATCAATATAATTATCAAGTTGCATCTCAAGCTTTAGCAAATCATTACGCGGGATATCATTAGGGTACAATTCAGCAAGTCTGCGTACCTTGACTGGATCAAAAGAAGCAAATGAGTTTGAAGGATTGAAGGCCGACATGCAAGACAATAACTCCATATTAACTTCATCAAATCGATTATCAAGCTCTTGAATAATTTTATCGATAACACCAATATATACTTCTCTTCTGAAATGGTCGTCATTTGTTTGGTTTTGGGCACGCCTTGTTGATTTTCCATAAGGCACGTAATTACCATCCATAGAAGGAATTTCAACACCATGTTTTTCACAAAACCGAGTGACCCTCTCAAGAAATTGAGCCCAACCATTAGACCTGAATTGTTGCATTTTCTCCTTTGCCCCATTGACAAGTCTGATTGCATTAAGAATATCTTGCTCCCTTCTTTGCAAACACTGAGATAGTTCATTTGTATACCCAAGAATAAGAACCATTAAGTGTGCAAAGAAAACAAACTCAAAGCTCTCAAATGCTCCAAGGACATAATGTATTCTTGTCCAATCATCCTTATATGAAGTATCATCTGCAAGTTCGGTGAGTACGTCATGAACTGTGGAAAACATAACAACCATGTTGTATACAGTTTTGTAATGAGAACCCCATCGAGTATCACCAGGCCTTGGCAAACACATCTCTTGATTTAATCCAGTCCCAGTTTCAAGTTCACCACAATCAAGTGCTTTCTTGATAGTCTGAAGCCTAGCATTTCGAAGCATGTCATGACGCTTACAAGAAATTCCAATAATATTCAGCAAGAGAGACACTTGATCAAAAAAACTCACGCAATCAGTATTACCCTTCGCAACAGCAATAAGAACTAACTGGAGTTGATGTGCAAAGCAATGAATATAATAAGCAGAAGGTGACTCTTTCATGATCAATGTTTTCAATCCTTTAATATCTCCTTTCATGTTGCTAGCCCCATCATAACCTTGACTACGAATTTGACTCATAGTTAAGCCCTGACTAGCAAGTAAAGCTTCAATTGCAGTCTTTAGTGATAAAGAGGTAGTGCCATTTACATGAACAACTCCAATAAAGTGCTCACATGGCCTTCCTGATTGATCAACATAGCGCAAGCAAAGAGCTAGTTGTTCTTTATGTGATATATCACTAGACTCATCAGCTAAAATTGCATAGGGCTCATCACCAAGGTCTTCAATGATTTTCTTTCGAGTTTCTATAGCACAACATTCAATAATCTGATTTTGTATCATTGGGCTAGATAAGGTGCAATTACCTGGAGCATTGTTCAAAACATACTTATGGACTTCTTCACTACTTCCTGCAAGAAACTTTAGAAGTTCAAGGAAGTTTCCTCTGTTGCTAGAATCTTCACTTTCATCATGTCCACGAAATGCCAATCCTTGATGCAAAAGAAACTTGATACATCTAAGTGAATAAGTCAACCTTATCTTGTAAAGACGAAGATCCTCATCAGTCCACTTATCTATGTGATAATCAATTGCAACCTTCGGATTCCTAAAGCCAACATATCTCTCTTGAGCTGCAGTATGTGCCTTAGAACCCAAATGTTTTAAAAGAGCTTTCTCTCCGATATTCCAGTTTCTCCAGCCATTGACGATAAATGCATCTGACCCGGTACCCTTCTTGAATAAGTAGCATACAAAGCAAAACACTGAATCTCTCTTGACACTATATTCAAGCCATTCATGAGTATTCAGCCATACAAAATTGAATTGGCGAAGTCTATCTGCAATCTTTCTTTTAGGAAAAACATGTGTGTATGGTTTGGCTGGCCCTTTAAGAATATATGCTCTTCGAATTGCATCTTGATCATTAACATGATAATTCTGAATGGGTTGCCTTTCACCTGGATCATGGGGAAGATTGTTGATGTCATAAACCGGCGGCGGTGGCGACGATGGTGGTGGTGGTGGCGGCGACTGCGGCGGTGGTGGGGGCATATCATTTACAACTTCTTCAACTACGCTCTCTTTCTCTTCTATGTGCTCTTGCACCACATTTTCAACAAGAGACGAATTTGAAGCAGTTGTAACCTTTTTTTTTTGCTGCGTGTTTCTGAAAGAGGGACGCAATGTCTCCACCTCTCTTCATAACTACATAATTTAAAAATAAAATGATATAAGTATGATAAATGTCTATGCACAATAATAAAAAATATGCTTAAAATCAATACAGATAATCAACTATTTAATAAGTACCCAGCGGTTGGCGTTGTGGGCTTCTAGCTGACCGGCGGCCGGCGGCGAGACTCTCAAGCGATCAGATATACTAATAGTTGCGGCGACCGGTGGCGTGACTCGCAAGCGATCTGATCGTGGTGCCGGTGAGCGATCTGATCTGATCGTGGTACCAGTGAGGGATCTGATATTTGAGGTAGTGCGAGCGACCGGCAGCAGTTCTGTTTGAGATCGATTTGTCTTTTTTTCCGAGGTTGTACAAGATACGATCAGCTTCTTTCTTTTTTAGTCAGCTCCTTCCTTCTTCTTTTTTATATTAATATACCGAGTAGTATATATACGTCGTTGTGTGGCCGGCCTGCCGGGTATGCCAGTGCATACCTGGCATAGCCTTTGGCTCCGCCACTGAGTACAGTATATCAGTGCATGTACAATAAGCCGGCTAGCATACGTGCACAATCCATAACTACACATATGCAAGTTGATTCTAGGCAGGGACCCCAGATTATAGGCAGGGGCTAACTACTGTATATGTTGAGGGAGCTCATCTTTGATGATTCGAATGAAAAAGAAACGGGACATCGACCCTCTAGATACCAAGTACCAACACCACGAGCGGGCATCGTATACGAAGGTGTCAGCAACTGTGATCTGTGATTACAAATGCCCAGTGGTAGAAAATACGCAATAATTCGACAATTCATGTCTGTATAATTGTACGAAACAAAGGGAACACACACATTACAATTGGTGGATCAACTGTACGTAATCGATGATACACAAAAAAATCTCTCCAGTAGAATGCCATGTTTAAATTCCAATGAAATTGGTTCATTAGTGGAAAAAGGGGCTCTAGTCCCGGTTCCAGAGTGTCTATAGTCCCGGTGTAGCAACCGGGACTGTCAGGCCGGGACTAGAGCCCCCCACCCTTTGGTCTCGATTCAATACGAACCGGGACCGCACCCCCACACCAATTAGAGCTCTGCACGTGGAGGTGGCAGGGCGCGCGGGGGCGAACCCTTTAGTCCCGGTTCGTGTTACGAACCGGGAGTAGGGTTTTGTTTTATTTTTTACATTTCAGAGATTTGTTTTTTTTATTTCAGGGTTTTGCTTTTTTTTATTTCTGGGTAGGGGTTTCGGATGGTACCACGTCGATGCGTCGGGGTAGGGTTTTCGGATGGTACCACGTCGATGCGTCGGGGTAGGGGTTTCGGATGCTACGGCTTCGATGCGCGAAAAACACGTATAAATTATTTTACAAAGCTAGATGAATGCATCATGCATATATACAATTACATGAAAATCATGTGTTGATAACACATACACAATTAAGTACGCCTGGTACATGAAGATCACGTTTTCCGGTTCCAGATACTTAGAAGTATTTTGTTACATGGAGATCACTATATTTTACATGTCTGCACTAGTCAAAATAGTGGTACTCTCCGGGCTCCGGTATGACATGGGCGAGGTAAAATCCCGTCAACTCCTCTACAAGTGCCCTGAAACGGGTCTTTATTGGTAACTCGCTGCGCTTTCTTGCCAACTGTAAAAAAATGACATCACAATGAATACATGAGATATGAAATGAATAAAACTCATCACGATTGATGGTACAAAAATAATGTTGTGACTAGAGCTTTACGTACTTCGATACTTCTTTTGCTATTCAAACTCTCGTTGACCACATTGTGCATGTACTCGCAAACGTAGAATCCACATAGATCAGTCCCTATTGGCTGTTTAAGGCAAGTCTATACAAAAATAGAATTTAATACAATAATAATAAAGTATGATAATGGTGCATGGGCCTAGTTATAGTACTACTTACATCGTTACTACGCCATCGCAGTTTCTCTGGCCATCCACTGTTCGGATGTTCCGCGAGAAACATTATCCAAACACTGCATGACAAGAAAATGAATGAATGAGTCATAAATTCTTTGATATTAGGAAATGAACGAAAGGGGCGATAAGAAAAGAAAGTACCTTGCCACCAAATCAAAACATGTATTGTATTATTTAGGGCATCTTCTTAACGAGTCAAGGACAACAATTCCTCCTTTCCGCAAGTCAATAACGATAAGAATGTAGTGGGATCTGCGCACGTTTATAAATAGTCATGCATAACTCATCAATTAAACTTAACATCGGGTGAGAAAAATAGAATGTGTAATAAGCAGTAACACTCACTTGAAGTTGTAAGGCCATAATATTTTTTTTTTGTAAGCTTGTCGCTTGAAAAACATTAGCAAATTTCCCGGTGTATCCTTGTTAAGTATTGATCAATTATGTTATCTTCATGCATTATAAAGGGGTCAATGAACCCAATGTGGTTGATTTTCTGCTTCTTGCATTCGAGCATCTTCATTCTGCGTAATGAAGCACACAAATATTATAGAGAGGATTATCACAGACAATGAATGAGTAGAGCTAATTAAAACATTAAATTACAGGAATAGATCACTTACAGACAATAGGAACTCATGATAGCTTTGTCGAGAGCCCGGAGATTGTATAACTGAAAGATTTCGGCGAAGTAAAGGACAACGGAGTATTCTTGGAAATAATGCTCTTAACTGCCATCATGAGAGCGTCTTTATTCGTCTCCTTTACGATATTCTTGTACCAGGCTTGAAATTGACGCATTCTTGTGGGTAAGTCGCCGTCGACAAAATCTTCCCCGTGAACATAAGTACGAACGACATCCGCGAAGGGGATATCATCTCCCGAATATACCAGCTCCCGCACATTGATGTTTTTGAGAACTCTGTCATCAAGCACCTTGAGCGGGGGGGGGGGGGGGGGGGGCGACTGTGCGTCTTGTTCTCCGACTTGGGCAACTTGTTTCCCTTTTTTCGATCGATCATCCATCTCTTCGTCATATGACTTACCAATGTTGCGATCATAGTCTGTTGGCGGCGATGGTGGGGGTTGTATAGGGCATCGATGCAACGGTCAATTTTCTCCTGAGGAATTCCGGCAGTAAATTTTGCAGGAGGCAATTGTTTCGCTAACGCTTTCTGTTTCACGCCAGCAAGTCAGGCATCCGTATGTTCTTTGCAGGCGATATCGTTTTCCTCGACGGTTCTCTCCCAAGGTAACTTTGGAATAGGCGGCGGTGTTTTCTGCTTTCTAGGTTTCTTCCTAACATAAGAACCAGACTGGCGCCTACTCGAGAGCGACTTAACATTCTGGCGGACTGGCACAGACTGCGATGGCCTCGCGCTAGGAACCTTCTCGGGGGGCGGTTGGCTTTGCTGTTGAGCTGGAGATGGACTCGGGCTGGGGTCCCTATCGGGGAGGTGTGGGCTTTGCTGATGTGGTGGAGATGGACTCCGTCTTTGATCCCTCTTGAGGAAGAGTGGACTTTGCTGGTGAGCTGGACTCCTAGAACGAGGAGTGGACTTTGCTTGTTCTGAAAGGACGATGTATTTCTTGGGCCATAGGGAGAAGGCATGCTTGACGTCTGCCAACATTTTCTCCTCGTCACCTCCAGGTAACTCAAGTTCCAAGTTTCAAATCCCGGCATAATTTCGTCCACCCCGACACGAGCGTAGCCATCTGGAATTTGACCACAATGGTAGAGTTCTCCATGTTGAATTACTAAAGCTTGCCCCACCGCCACCTTTAAAGTTATGTTTCTCATTGCTATATGTAGCTCACAACCTGTAGGCTCTGTGATGTCATCCACTGGGTAGGCACCAACGTCGACCTGACGCGTGGAACCAACGCTATTTCTACGCTGAGATGGGGCGGCATCTGCTTCATGGTCTAATTGGTGCCGCTCCTGAGGTTCTGTTCTTTGCTCCTTCAATGCTTTTATTTCCGCCCGTTGCTCCTTCATTTCACGTTCCAATTGTAATATCCGGTCGGCCTCCTTCTTCTTACTTCTGCTACGGCTTCTATAAGTGTGAGCGGATTCCGGCCACGCAGTCTTAAACGTAGCACCGCCAGGAAAGCCTCGAGCTCGTCCAACATGTTCAGGATTCCCCAGGGCCCGTGTCAGCTCGTCATCCTCTCTATCGGGTTTGAACACACCATTGCGAACATCATTAATTGCTTTTTCAAGCTTCTCTTTGATTATGTCAACGAGAACCTTCCATTTTCCCCTTCCAACAATCTCTCCGGTTTGAGGGTCCAACATTGCCCCATGCGCGAACAACCAGAATTTTGACCTCTCGGGCCAGTCAAGTGTCTTTGGACGGACCCCCGATCGAAGCAGTTTTTCTTCATAGGCTAACCACTTAGGAATGTCGCTTTTGTAGCCACCTGTCCCCAATGTATGGTGGTGTACCTTCAGCCCAGCATTCAATTTATTTATCTCCGATCGGGCCACAGCCATAGGTGATTTCCTATACGCCTTAAACGCCGCCCATTCAGATTCTAACTTCTTCCCTTGTGCTCCACTGAAATCTGGATCTTCTTTTGTTTCTTCATATTGATTCCATAACTTTTTCTTCCAGTTGCGGAATTGTTCCGCCATCTTAATAAGAGTCCACTTCTTGAGGTTGTCAGTCTTCACTTTAGAGAGATCTGGCGGGAGGGTGAAATGTGACAACATCGTGTTATAGACCAAATCCTTAAGAACTTGGTGGACATAACATGGGTCCTCCACATCTGCGGCCGCCGGCTTATTCCATTCGCGTATGCTTATTGGGATCATGTCCCTAACAATAACTCCAGCTTGACTTATAAATTTGCTGCGGTTCTGTTTTGGTTCGAGCGGTTCGCCGGAATCAGCAATTTCCTCAATCGGTAACTTTGGATCCTCGCTCGTCATTCTTTTTGCCTTGCCTCGAGGAGCACATGGTGGCTGCTTTTTCGCAGATTTGCTTGATCCAGATGGCTAAAAGAAAAATGAGTCGTTAATAAATACAACACAAATCAATTAATGCATGTAGTTAACAACAACATATCGCCATATTTATTATAAACACATATACACCTCTCCGCCGAAGTTTGTTATCACCACATCTCGTGACTCTATTCCATCACCAAAGTCGTTCAAAAACTGTTCGAAATCATAATCATCTACATCTCCTCCAGCTCGGACATCATTAAAAATAAGTTGTTCCATTTGGTCTTCCATCTCTTCGTCTCGTTGAAATTGTGCTTCTTCTATCTGCTCGTCTCGCAAGTGCTCCATAGCTCAAATGTACCTGCAATCAATAAAATTTGCAATCAAGTTTAGATTTATTCTAAAAAAGATACAAGTATGCAATCCTATAAATTACAAGAATACGAATATTGGGTTGAATGATTGTTTAAAATATTCTATAAATTACAATGTAACTGTTTACTACTCAAGCATGTCAAACTAATGCACCCAAGTGTAACTCTCATAAATAAAACTGGGAGGAAGCAGCTGAAACAACTGGGAGGAAGCAGACCAGTGCTCAAGTAATTAGGCAACAATGGGGCAGAGGCATTTAGTGCATTGCTTTGCACTAAAAAATCAGAAAGGAGGCAACCTGAACTGGAGGCAATAGCATCTGATCATCAAGTTAATCCAACATTTGCATTCCAAATAAAAACTTATGCCAGTGAGTTATTAAAAAGGCAACCTAGACAAATATGGTATCACATCTACCAATTAATTAGATAGATGGACCACAAGCAGTGAGTGAGCACTCAATACAGTTAACCTGAAGAGAGCAGAGTCGGTTCAGGAGGTTATAAATAAACCCCAGCCGCAGGAGCAAACATCCCACACAAACCTGAGCACACACAAGTCAATGAAGCTTACACAACACATTGTTCTTAAACCAAGGACAACCCCAGACAATATCTAGAACCTAAGAAACACATCCACAATTCAACGAAGCTAAGCAATTAGAATTGCTTGGTAAGCAAGAGAAGAAGAGACCTCCTGCAAGTTGTATAATGAATTGTATATCAATATTAGCCAAATCTATTGCAAACACCTAGTGACGGCTCATCCTACTTTGCATATGCATTTAGAATCATCTCATCCTACTTTGCATATATATTTAATACAAAATCATCTCATTCTCTGTATTAAAATATAAGATATTTTACGAGCACGCTAGCAAGAACAGTCAATACGACGGCAATGATCCAATGACCATATATCAATACTGCTCCCATATATATGCATAATAGTAACAAATAACATTATGAAAATACCAACATTTCAGAAAGATTATGAACCACCAAATAACATTATGCATAATAGTAACAAATTCGATTCTTCTACGATTAAATCTGAGAATAGTGGCTTGGCTGGAAACCGTGTCGGATTCTGTTTTTTGCTTCGTTGATGTTTGTCTAAATGAGGATATCCATGGTTCCTAACTTAACCTAACCCTAAATCAAACGGCGGCATGAGACGTGGCGGTGGAAAATTGGAGAGGGGAGTAGGTGAACGGGAATCCGGCACCTAGAGGGGGGGGGGGGGGGGGGGTGAATAGGTGCTATTACAAATTTTAGGTCTTTTCAAATCTAGTCTTAACACAAAGGTAAATTCTCTAGATATGCAACTACGGTGAATTTACCTAAATGACAATCTAAGCAATAATAAGATAGACAAGGTAACAAGACAAGCAAGTAAGGGAGCAAAGATAAGGGGAACCAAGCGAAGCACGCGGAGACGAAGATGTAATCCCGAGTTCCACCCAAGGGTGTACGTCTCGTTTGGAGAGGTGTGCGCTATCACAACAGGTTAGCCGCAACGCCACAAAGGCTCACCTTCTTCTCCGATGAACTCAACCACAAAGGTTGCGAGTTCACCTTCCACTATTGATCCCCTTTTAGGGCGGAGATCGAATCCCTTACAAACGCTTGAGGCACACACCCACAACTTAATTGGGGCTCTCAAGAAGACCACAAAAGGTCAAGACAACACCAAGATTACAACAATGGTGAACTAGGTTTTCCCACCGAAAACCCTAGCCACGAAATCCCCAAGTGAATGGGGAGGAAATGCAAATCCCTTCGGTGAAGATGTAGATCTGGACCTTCTCCTCCAATCCTCCAATGATCAACGAATTTGGGTGGAGGGATTGGGAGATCTTGTTGATTTGAGCTTTCAAGAATGGTAGGAGAGAGAATATCTGAGAGCTAGCTGTTCTTGAGTGAGTGAGGGGGTATTTATACCCCCTCTCAAAATCTGGCCGTTGGCTGCTTCGAGGACCCGGAAATTCCGGTATAAGTGACACCCGGAAATTCCGGTCACCCGGAATATCCGAGTCAATGAAATTTCCGAGTTGAATTTCCGGTTGAGATCAGAATCACTTTGACATCTTGACTTAGCCAATTTTCTGAGGGTGACTCGGAAATTCCGAGTCAGTGAAATTTCCGAGCTGAATTTCCGGTTGAAGTCAGAACCACTTTCTGGACTTGACTTAGCCAATTTTCTAAGGGTGACTCGGAATATCCGAGTCAGTGAAATTTCCGAGCTGAATTTCCGGTTGAAGTCAGAACCACTTTCTGAACTTGACATGGCCAATTTTCTGAGGGTGACTCGGAATATCCGAGTCAGAGACCCGGAATATCCGATTCTGGGAAGAATTCCAGAAACTCTTTTTCTTTACATTTTGGCTTTGGGATTTATGATATGAAATTCACCCAAACTGAAATACTTAGCAATAGGATTAGTATATCATTGGTATTGTTAACTAACACACAAACCACTAGGGATTAAGAAATGTTCTTTCAATCTTCCCCTTTTGGTGTTAGATGACAATACCAAGATTTGCAAAGAAACAAAATGCAATGTCATGTTTTTGACAGAAAATGGCTCCCCCTAAATAAGTGCATGTAAGCAACACAATATGACAAAGGATAGGAGCAATTTTGTAACAACAAACACAAGATATCACAAAGGAGAAAAGAGACAAAATGTAAGGTTATGGTAGCATTTGAGACTAGATAGATTTTCATACCTTGTGTATATAGAATATGAAGAGAATACCAACACAATAAATTCGAAGTCTCAACCATAGGATACCATAGGATAATGATAGCAGCAAAACATTGTCTCAATACATAGTTATCACACATGGAAATAAAAGAGTTCAACAAATAACTTCAAACAAGATAAATGGACACAAGCGCAAAAAAATGGTAAACACATATGCTTGTGCCCGACCCCTTGCAAATCCCCGAAGAAGTCCTACTAGAGCAACTTCTCCCCCTTTGGCATCTAAACGCCAAAAAGGAAGAAGAGCGATGCTACATCCCATGGAGGTCTTCAGTCCGAGGGGGTCTCCTCATCATCATCCTCAGCATCATCATCTTCGTCATCCTCATCATCCTCCTCATCATCCTCATACTCTGCCTCCTCATCCTCATCTTCCTCCTCATCATCATAGTCATGTCCTGTGGTGTATGAGCTGCCGCCAAGGTCATGGTCAATCAGAGTCCACGGAGCCAAGGAACCCTGGTTCCACTGAGCAAAGGACAGGGGATCAGACAGTTCAGCAGGAGCAGGAGAGCCAGATGCATGGTGAAGGATCAAGTCTTGCTTGTAGGCCATCTGACGACGATCCTTGTAGGCAGTGTATTGCTCCTTGCGGATGTCCACATTCATGCATAGGACACTGCGTTGGAACCAATTCAGCTTCTTGACCTTCGCATGAGTGGCTGGGACATGAGTGGGAGCAGCAGCCCTCCTAGCATCACCCATGAAGGATCCACCCTGAGCTGAGCTAGTAGAAGGCCTAGGAGGGGGCTTGACCACTGTCTTCTTATCATACAGCTTCTTGAAGTCATGTGGCTCCAAATCAGCATTGCTGAAGTTATAGTCAGGGAACTTGAACTTGAGGAGCTTCATGATGTAAGGAGCATAGGGAATAGTGACCCTGGTGGTCATGGTGAAGGGGTTACGGTGCAGAAAACAATAATTTTTCTAGCGAGCGAAACCCTAACTAGCCAGGATCTATCTATCTAGTACATGTGATAACGGTGGCGAAACGGGTTACATTACCTCCATGTAGACCGATAGCGGGGATTACGCTCCCGCACAAGCGTTGACGATGAAGTCGTACGTAGCCGACCTCGAGGTCGCGGAGAACTTGCCGCGATGTCGGAGTCGATGACGCCGGGGTGTCGACGATGATCTGCGTCGACGGGCGTCGGACGGAAGAAGGCAGAGCGCCAGCACCGGGGCTGGCGCGCCGGCAGCAGAGGGGGGTGGCGCGGCGGCTGCAGGGGGCGAGACGACGTCGCCCAAGCTCCTCAATAGAGTAGCCTCCGAGCACTCGCAAACATACGGAGCCTAGCGACAACTCCCGGTCATTCAGATCCAGCTGAAATCGCAGGAGTAGATCTTATCTGGAATCCCGCAGAGCAACGCGCTCTGCGGTATGGCTTAGGTGGAGAGAGACCCTCTTCCTCAGCTCGGCGCGGCTCCAACTTGGGAACCACGGGATCGAGAGAGAAATTGGGAATTAACTGAATTTCCTATGAATTAAATCAATTAATATGCCTTGCTATATAAAGGGGAAAGGGGTGTGCCAACCCCCTTGGCTCCCCCATGTGGGACTAAAAGGAGGAGGGGGGGGGGGGGGGGGGGGGGAGGCCGGCGCACCCTCCTAGTCCAACTCGGACTAGGGGCCCAAGCCCCCCCTTTCCTTTGCTTGGTGCGGCTCCCCCCCTCTTGGGCCCTCTTAGGGCCCATTTAGGTGGGAGCCCCCTTTTTTCCTTTATTTAATTAATATTAAATTAATATAAAAATCCCATTAATTCATAATTAATATATTTATATATAATTCAATATCCCATGACTCCAAAACTATTTCGGAACCACCCGAACAACTTTCGGACATTCTCGGAACCCTTCCATAGCTGCCCGGAACTCCTTTCGGACCACCGGAACTCTTTCCGGATCATTTCTTTCTCTCCAATAAAAACCTATAAAATTCTAGAACCTATCTCCTAGCGTCGCTAAGACCTTAAGTTTGTTACGCTACGGTTCGGGAACACTCCAGACATGGTCGAGACACTCCGCTCACCAATGATCGTCAGGGATACCTGGAAATATATGACGACCCCTGTGCATTCCACGAATATCGTCGTTGAACCATAAGCATGATATTCATTCCCTTTGTCTCTGCGATACTACCTTGTCCGAGATATGATCGTAGACACACCGATGCCTTTGCTGTATCTCGTTACCGACGAAGGTTATTAACTCGTCTGCGATATTACATCTCCATGACCTAGTCATAAGCTGCGCAGCTATATAGATGCAATATCACCGAGTGGGCCCAGAGTATCTTTCCATTACTAGAATGAACAAATCCCGCTCTTGATCCTTACGTCTCGATGCTCTTTCGGAATACCCAAGATGGACACCGTTATTGTCATGCTATATAAGACACAACGTTTGATGCTCTCAAAGCACTCCTACGAAGCAACAATAAGTACGGTCTCACGGTCTAAGGAATAAGCTATCATACTCTTATCTATTGCAAATGACAAACATCGTAATACGATCTTATTGCAATACTTTGCGTATGTCCACCACCTTATTCTATTAACAAGATGACTCCACTGTCAACCGACGTCATTGTCCTTGATCGGGAATCTCGATCAACTGTTGCCCAATGGACTAGCTCATATAGAGTCTTGCTAGGGACCTGGTTGTCTATGTATCACACGTGTATTAATAATTCCGATTAATACAGTTATAGCATAATACATAAACCTATTATAAACTTATGAGATAACGCAATAAATACTACTTATTTATTTGCCTCTAGGGCATATCTCCTTCAGTCTCCCACTTGCACTAGAGTACAAATAAACTAGCTGCATTTTACTTTATCAGAATCCCTTATCAAATAAGAATCATTTGATAATGCTTGCTCGTGGAAAAGTGTTACTGTACAATCCATGATTGTACACGCTTTTGCGATTCACGGATATTAACTTGCTTGATATCACCATGTTGTCTAACAACACATATGCAAACACCGCAACTAAGTGAGACTACCGCTTCCCAGCGCTTACTCTGATTATACTAACCAGACAACTGCCCTGAAAAACACACTCAGCCATGCAGAGCCCCTTGTAACAATTACAAACTCGCGATATCTACATATTTTCACACCAATGTAGAAAACTTGACATTCAAATGTCAATCCCTTAACTAACGCACTTCTACTTCCAGTAAATTCCAAATTTACTTTCATAACCGCTCTTATTCCAAGAGCACCGGTTATATTTCATCGAGCAGATAATATGGTTTCTGTATGATGTCTAATATTACATAATAGACCCACATGTCATACAACCATTACTTTCATGCGTCATTACTCTTAATGATCAATTGGATTTCATAGGACCATCCTATTGATTCTAATCTGACTCCTCAGACATAATCCAAAACACCTCAACTAACTATTAAAATTCCCGTTCTATTTCAAAATAGACACTGACTTTCAAATAGTTTCACAACTTCATCCTATTCTATTGGTACATTTTCACAATGTGTTAACTACACAAAATGAATTCGACTCGCACTCAAAATATGTTTCCACATATTTGACAACACGAGCTCCCACTCAAAACACGTTATCCACATATTTGAGTTCCTAAGCTCCCACTCAAAATATGTTTCCACATATTTGACAACACGAGCTCCCACTCAAAACACATTATCCACATATTTGAGTTCCTAAGCTCCCACTTAAATCGACATTTTGGTCAAACCAAAATCATTGATCTGCTATCAATTCGAATTTAATACAAACTACAGTATTACATTAATACAAATCCCTCAGACTTCAAGCATGTCTACATAAATGTAGTCAACAAATTTGATCTTGTCCAAGACACATTTCTTGACAAGACATGCTACCACGTCTTTCTTATAGTCACATTTATCATATAACACCTTATATGACGATTAAACAATCTTATTCCTCTAATAAGAATTGCAGCAACAATTACTCTCTTAATCCTTTTAAAACGTAACTTGGATTTCCAGGCTCAAAAGCCTTTGTTCGTATTCCGATATTTTCTCAACTTTCTTTGTATTCATAGAATGCACCTTGATCTGTCAACAAGATCTGAAATACTTAATACAGAGCCGTGACCTGACAGCAATATTAAATATAACAGCACTTTATTTAGAAGTTTCTTTCATGAAAATATTATGATCTTTATGAAGAGGATTGCAAGCAGAAAACAATTTTCTAGTCTCCCTCACTCTTAATCACCAGATTTTCATTAGCAGACATATACTCTTTGGAACACCTTCCAACATAGGTCTGACACTTTATTCCAAACTTCTAATTCCAATCCATAAACCGTAATTCGAAAATTCATATTTTCCTCGGAATTACATAGACAACAAACTGAGTTTTGTTTCTATTTGGTTTTGGAATAGACTCTCATCCTATGTGAGTAATCTACAAAGAACTATTCATGTACACTCCGAATTATCGTATAATCATATACACGTCGACACTACTGTCGATCTCACGAATTCTCGTTGAGAAAAATATCTATTTTCTAAAGTGGACATCGACTATAATGTTTCGAACGTATTAGGAGATTCTAAGACTGATTCTGACGACCACACTTTATTTAAAATAGAGCATGATTATAATTCCCCACATATCACCATATATGATATTATAACATTGTGAAGCAAATTTCCACAAGTCTCTTGTGTTGAAAACATAATTCAAAAAATACTGTCCTTTGATCGAATCTTGTGAACACAATGTTCACTAATCTTTCTTCTGAAAAACCCCATTTGATCTATTATCAAATTAATCTCAGACTCCATAATTCATCGGGCAAATACTCCTACTTGCCAAAATCATGGAGGAATTCGGATCAAACAATAAAACATCATTAATTAATCATAAAAATGATACTCAATTAATTTCCGCTAGTATTGCAACTTCAATACTTGATTTCAAGCTTAATCAACTCAGCACTCGAAATACTTAAATGGACCAAAGACATCCATTACTTGTTTCATTGCTTTTATGACTAAACTCGACGATGTTTATTCTAGCAATAGAACCTTTGTTCATGGGACAAGATATTTTATCATATCTACAATTATGAATACTTATCATACAATCAATGTAACTGAGATGTGGAAACTTTATTCATAAGATAAAACAACTGACTTGTTCCATAACATAAAACAACTGATCTTGTCTTATTACATGAATAACTTTGTCTTGCAACAATCAAGACACACACACTCGCTCACTATTACAAAAGATCGTATCAAAAACTATTAATGATAACTGTGATAACTTGAAGACGTGAACACCAAAAGGCCATCAACTCCTTGACTACCAGCTTCAGCGCCAGGTCATATCAAACTGCGCCGCATATATGTGATAATCAGGACCTGTTTCATAAACAGAGCAATTATCAAACATTTCATCATATACCATGGGCGAATTCATAATTCTGCATATATCAAATATATACCTGTAGCATCGAAGATCTCTCCTTCGATGGAATCAACCTTCAGAGACTGGAACTCACGTATGAACACGTAGAAGTTCATATCGTCGGCTTTCAAAATGTACTTACGTACATGCTTCTCATAGCTAGGAGGTAGGGATATCAAGACAGTCCGAATGGCGCAAGAATCCGCCATCCAGTAATCGAAAACCATCGTCAGCTGGAAGTAGATGTCATACAATCTCTTCAAATGTGTCTTCAGACAGGTATGCTCCTCCATGTGAATGGTCTGGAACATTCTAAGCTGCCTGAATTGCTCACGCTTTAATTCATCCCCGAAGTGCGTCTTTATCGCATCCATCATGACGCTTGGCTCCTTGCGTCGAAACCTCTCT
The DNA here is from genome assembly GCA_026929855.1 of Poa annua. Taxonomy (NCBI): domain Eukaryota; kingdom Viridiplantae; phylum Streptophyta; class Magnoliopsida; order Poales; family Poaceae; genus Poa; species Poa annua. The sequence continues at coordinate 9,840,963 of CM049432.1, forward strand.
TTCAACTCGGGTGCCAGGCATACGGTCATGGTGATCTCCACTTCAATGAATATGTCTCGACGCTTACGGAAATCATCTTCCTCCTCCTCGCTAGCAGAATCTCCTGGTCCTTCTCCTACTGGTTCAAAGAGAACATATAGAATGTTGTTGTGTTCGAGAATGTTTCTAAAACCCCTGTACCATCTGATGAAGTTGGATCCGTCGGCTTCTAATGTAGCATCCGGACTCTTGAGGAAGTAACCGAAGTATAGTTGCGTAGTCTACAGATGTGATCGCAAAAGAGGTAAGATAAGTTTATAATATATAGGTGAGTTTTAGTCCTATAATCTCATTATCAAAACCACACCACACCAAGATTATTATCCCTAAAATAATAATGGCGATGACACGACCCTCATCCACCATACCACCCCCGATCATCACGGCCGACAGCACAGCTTCAAAGGTGGACATAAAATGTCGATCATAACAACTTTATGACTCATGCTCGATCTTTCGATCTTCCCGTGTTCCGAGGCCATACCTCTGAGTATGCTAGGCTCGCCAATCAAACCTCGAAGACCTGCGCGTGCAACATGGCTTACACCCACTGTATGCGAACGATGAGATGTGTGACACCCGATCATCACGGCCTGCCTCATAACGTAGAACTTTCTTGGTGGTGCGCAACGAGGGAGAACACAATTTTGGTATTCGTTAGGGATCATCCTATTTGTGACGCTACCGTTGTATATCTAGCATATAAGCAATCAATAGGATGCACACACAACAGCACACAATAATGATGCAATGAAGTGCGATGTGACATGGTCGATGCGCCTGGACCTTCATGGCGCCATGTGCCTGGCCCCTGGCGCCCCGGCATGACTCCGAGTCTACAGAGCCCTCCATTGCCTCCGACAGTACGAGTAATATAAAAAACTTACCGTAACCATGTCACATGAAATAACGCCTCTGCAAAACAAAGTTAGACGCCTCTAGCTTTATCTAGTTTTGCAAGTTTTACGTGGCATATAGGCTTACTCGTAAGAGAATCGCTTCCCTACCTACGAACTTTGTACCACAACGTCGATCGTATAATTGCATGTTTAAGCATCCCTTTCGGGCCCTCCATTGAAAATGCTTTGCCGACTAGAGAGAGAGAAACAGACACCCGCCAGCCACAGATACGGTGCAAGACGTAAGACAGTAGTGGAACCAGTCTCGCGTAAGCGTACGCGTAAAGTCGGTCCGGGCCGCTTCATCAACTCAATACCGAAGGCATCGCAAGTGCACGCTAGAGGGTAGCAAGTATAAGAAAGACGCCCTCATTCAACATGAGTTCTAACCGTACAAGCAGTACTACGCATAGATCGGCTCTGATACCACTGAAGGGGTTACGGTGCAGAAAACAATAATTTTTCTAGCGAGCGAAACCCTAACTAGCCAGGATCTATCTATCTAGTACATGTGATAACGGTGGCGGAACGGGTTACATTACCTCCATGTAGACCGATAGCGGGGATTACGCTCCCGCACAAGCGTTGACGATGAAGTCGTACGTAGCCGACCTCGAGGTCGCGGAGAACTTGCCGCGATGTCGGAGTCGATGACGCCGGGGTGTCGACGATGATCTGCGTCGACGGGCGTCGGACGGAAGAAGGCAGAGCGCCAGCACCGGGGCTGGCGCGCCGGCAGCAGATGGGGGTGGCGCGGCGGCTGCAGGGGGCGAGACGACGTCGCCCAAGCTCCTCAATAGAGTAGCCTCCGAGCACTCGCAAACATACGGAGCCTAGCGACAACTCCCGGTCATTCAGATCCAGCTGAAATCGCAGGAGTAGATCTTATCTGGAATCCCGCAGAGCAACGGCGCTCTGCGGTATGGCTTAGGTGGAGAGAGACCCTCTTCCTCAGCTCGGCGCGGCTCCAACTTGGGAACCACGGGATCGAGAGAGAAATTGGGAATTAACTGAATTTCCTATGAATTAAATCAATTAATATGCCTTGCTATATAAAGGGGAAAGGGGTGTGCCAACCCCCTTGGCTCCCCCATGTGGGACTAAAAGGAGGAGAGGGGGGGGGGGGGGGGGGGGGGGGGGGAGGCCGGCGCACCCTCCTAGTCCAACTCGGACTAGGGGCCCAAGCCCCCCCTTTCCTTTGCTTGGTGCGGCTCCCCCCCTCTTGGGCCCTCTTAGGGCCCATTTAGGTGGGAGCCCCCTTTTTTCCTTTATTTAATTAATATTAAATTAATATAAAAATCCCATTAATTCATAATTAATATATTTATATATAATTCAATATCCCATGACTCCGAAACTATTTCGGAACCACCCGAACAACTTTCGGACATTCTCGGAACCCTTCCATAGCTGCCCGGAACTCCTTCCGGACCACCGGAACTCTTTCCGGATCATTTCTTTCTCTCTAATAAAAACCTATAAAATTCCAGAACCTATCTCCTAGCATCGCTAAGACCTTAAGTTTGTTACGCTACGGTTCGGGAACACTCCAGACATGGTCGAGACACTCCGCTCACCAATGATCGTCAGGGATACCTGGAAATATATGACGACCCCTGTGCATTCCACGAATATCGTCGTTGAACCATAAGCATGATATTCATTCCCTTTGTCTCTGCGATACTACCTTGTCCGAGATATGATCGTAGACACACCGATGCCTTTGCTGTATCTCGTTACCGACGAAGGTTATTAACTCGTCTGCGATATTACATCTCCATGACCTAGTCATAAGCTGCGCAGCTATATAGATGCAATATCACCGAGTGGGCCCAGAGTATCTTTCCATTACTAGAATGAACAAATCCCGCTCTTGATCCTTACGTCTCGATGCTCTTTCGGAATACCCAAGATGGACACCGTTATTGTCATGCTATATAAGACACAACGTTTGATGCTCTCAAAGCACTCCTACGAAGCAACAATAAGTACGGTCTCACGGTCTAAGGAATAAGCTATCATACTCTTATCTATTGCAAATGACAAACATCGTAATACGATCTTATTGCAATACTTTGCGTATGTCCACCACCTTATTCTATTAACAAGATGACTCCACTGTCAACCGACGTCATTGTCCTTGATCGGGAATCTCGATCAACTGTTGCCCAATGGACTAGCTCATATAGAGTCTTGCTAGGGACCTGGTTGTCTATGTATCACACGTGTATTAATAATTTCGATTAATACAGTTATAGCATAATACATAAACCTATTATAAACTTATGAGATAACGCAATAAATACTACTTATTTATTTGCCTCTAGGGCATATCTCCTTCACATGGCTTCATACATCTCATTGTAGATGTAATCCACCACATCTACACTCCAGTCAGCATCAGAACCAGTGTCCTCCACAATGCGGTTGGCAAGAAGGAGCAGGTTGCATAGAGGAGTCACCACGTTGTCGTTGTTGCCACCACTTGGTGCAATGTTCTCACGCAGGATGCGCACAAGAACATCGTACAGTGGAAGCAAGTCACGAGAATTACCAGGGGTGGCTCCCTCACCATATAAGTGCCCCGTTTGCTTCTTGTTGACCTTGCAGGGGTTGTGCATGCGAAAGCGTTGAGTATTGTCACCATCAAACCTGTAGCCTAACACCTTGGCAAACTCCTCAAAGTTGGACTCACAGTACGATTCCCCAGTCATCCACTTCATAGTCTTCTTCGAGTCACCCTTGATCAATAGGGTGGCAAAGAACTGCATAACAAGCTGGGCGTTGTAGGGACAACGGGTGAGCATCAGCCTCTCCAAACCCATGGTCTTGACAATATGAATAGCCTCAACAAAGGAGGCTTTCTTCTGCAGAGTTGCCAGATCAAACGGATGCATAGGTCGAATGGGCTTCGACATAGAGAGGTATAGATCCACGAGTATGTGCTCTTGCTCTTGGCACCAATAGCTGCGATCAACCAGAGAGTTGTCCCTTGGCCCAAGGTACCAATCCCCCTGTCTAAGCTGAGAATAATCCACTGAGTTCATCTTGGTGTAGTTCCGACGTTGAGTAATAGGGGCATTCTTCCTTTTCTTGGAAGGTGGCTTGCTGACAATAGCTTTCTTCGGCCTTTGAATTGCAGGACCCTTTCCCTTGTTGACTGGGTTCTTGAGGACAGATGTTCTTGCTGTGTTCCTTGATGCCCCAGCGGACGGACTCTCACTAGAACCTGTGAATTTGAGCATAGAGGGTAGCATAAGGTAAGTGCACACAAGTCAGGAGATTATACACACATTTGGTAGGCATTTGATGAATCAAATGTAGTTGAACATGAGTTAAGCTTAAAACTGCAGTTTGACTCGGAAATTCCGGTTCAGACATGACCGGAAATTCCGGGGTACCGGAAATTCTGAGTCAGTCTGAGTCGGAAATTCCGAGTCAGACAGAAACTGCAGATCTGATATTGACTCGGTCTAAAACTAGATCGATCCAACACAATGCAAAACTAATGTATGTAGATGGCAGGAAATAGTGCTAGGAACAATCTCTAACAAGCAACATTGAAACAAATAACTCCACATCAAGATCCAAGTGCAAGCACATAAGGAAGAAGAAAAGTGAAGTTACCCTCATCCATTGAGGCCATTCCTTGAAGGAGTGAGTTCCCGGGGCGGAGGAGGAGCAGATCCGCCCGAGAAAGAGGTTCCCCGGCGGTCAGAAATCTCCGGAGGGACCTTGGAGCAGCAGGGGCGGGGGCTGGAGGAGAGGGAGGTCGGGGGTGGAAGAAGGGCACTAATGAGCCCTTCACCCCGAGCCTGCCCTTATATTTTTGGACAAACCGCCTGACCCGATATTCCGAGTGTAACTTACACCGGAAATTCCGAGTTACCGGATATTCCGAGTGTAACTTACACCGGAAATTCCGGGTCACCGGATATTCCGATTCATAAATGAACCGGATATTCTGACCTGCTGAACCAAAATCACAGTTTTCAAATGGATGACTTGTGTGCAATAGAGAGAAATGTTTTCAGGGGTAAGTAGGCTTGAGATAGATTTCCAAACTGTTATTGGTACACCATACTCAACTCACAACTACCAAATCGAAACATAAAGCGCCAAGTTGAGTAGGTTTCCCACATGCATGAAAAAGGAGGGCAAATAGCAACAATAAGCTCCAAATAAAACCAACTCTTCAAAGAGAAGAGGTCGGTGGCCGAGGCCACCATGTAGGAGTGTATGGCATGTTACCGCGAAGATGTATCTTGGGTACATAACCAATACTCGTCGTTTTAGCTCATTAGTCATAAGAATGAATATAGAGATAAAAGAACACTTGCTATCGTCATAATGGGGGGAGGGATGGTCCAATGTATTAGGACCGCACTCCCCCTATTTCCATGCCTACATCTAAACAAGATAAGATGCAATTACGCCCTAGGTGAGTGTGCAAGCGATCAAGCTAAGGACCTCGAATCAATGATATTTAGCTAATTCCTCAAAAAGCAAAACCTTCCTTCCTCAAGGGGCTTCGTGAAGATATCCTCCAATTAATCCCTTGTGCCCACATATGATAAGTCAATGTCTCCTCGGGCCACATGATCTCTTATGAAATGATGGCGGATCTCAATATGCTTGGTTCTTGAATGTTGCACCGGGTTGTAGGCAACCTTGATGGCACTTTCGTTGTCACATAGAAGAGGCACTTTGTCGCAATCGACTCCGTACTCTTTTACAGTTTGCCTCATCCATAGCAACTGAGTGCAACAACTTGCGGCGGCAACATACTCGGCTTCGGCGGTGGAGAGAGATATACAATTTTGCTTCTTAGAAGACCAACTTACCAAGGACCTCCCAATAAATTGACAAGCGCCGGAGGTTGACTTCCTATCATCATGATCTCCCGCCCAATCGCAATCCGTGTACCCACATAATGAGAAATTTGCATCCTTGGGGTACCACAATCCAAAGGTTGGGGTATAAGCCAAATATCTAAAGATTCTCTTGACCGCCATATCAAGGCGTTCTTTAGGAGCCGCTTGATATCTTGCACACACTCCTACGGCTAGCACTATATCCGGTCTAGATGCACGAAGGTAGAGGAGAGATCCAATCATGGAGCGGTATACCTTTTGATCCACATCCTTACCCTTCGGGTTGAGCTCAAGGTGGCATTTGGTTTGCATTGGGGTAGAGGCACCCTTGAGATCAAGCAACTCGTACTTCTTGAGCATGTCTTGAATGTACTTTGCTTGGTTTATGAACGTTCCTTCCCTCAATTGTTTGATCTCAAATCCGAGGAAGAACTTCATCTCGCCCATCATAGACATCTCAAACCTGTCAGTCATAAGCTTAGAGAATTCTTCGTTAAATGCTTTGTTAGTCGATCCAAATATAATGTCATCCACATATAATTGACAAATGAAAATCTCTCCATTAACTTTCTTAGTTAAAAGCGTGGGGTCGATTTCCCCAACTTGGAATCCACGGTCTACAAGTAGTTCTCTAAGGTGCTCGTACCACGCTCGTGGGGCTTGTTTAAGGCCATAGAGTGCCTTATCCAACTTGTAGACATGGTTCAGATACTTGAGGTCCTCGAACCCCGGTGGTTGCTTAACATAAACAAGTTCATTTAGTGGACCATTTAGAAAAGCGGATTTAACATCCATTTGTTGCAACTTAAAGTTATGATGAGAGGCATAGGCAAGAAGAATACGGATTGACTCAAGTCGAGCCACGGGCGCGTAGGTTTCTCCAAAGTCAATGCCTTCAATTTGGGAGTAACCTTGAGCCACCAATCTTGCCTTGTTCCTCACCACCATGACATGTTCATCTTGCTTGTTCTTGAAAATCCACTTGGTGCCGATAACATTGCGGCAATCTTTGGGTCTTTCCACCAACTTCCACACCTTGTTGCGCTCGAAGTTGTTGAGCTCTTCATGCATAGCATCAAGCCAATCTCTATCTTCAAGAGCTTCAAAGACCTTCTTGGGTTCCACCATGGAGATGTGAGCTTGATGTTCACTAAAGCTTGCAAGTTGTCTTCGGGTAGAGACCTTGCTTCTCACATCACCAAGCACCTTGTCAAGAGATAGAGCTCTTAATTCTTGTGAGGTGCCAACCCTATTCAAGCGGCGGATCTCGATTTCCCTCCGAGTGGTGGGAGATCGCTTGATCATCTTGATCATTCATGTCTGCGCCTTGAAAGATTTGATGGCCTTGATCAACCATTGGAGTGGTGTCCATCGGTGAAGGAGAGGGTTGATCTTGTCCTTGCGAGCTGCCACCAGGAATGTCAGCAGGACCGGAAATTCCGAACCACCGGAATTTCCGACTCCAGGTTGAACCGGATTTTCCGGTCCTCCGGAAATTCCAGGAGCAGCTGGAGAATCTTGTGCGTCTTCTTGGCTAGGCGTATTGGGCACGATGTTGTCGATGGGTGTTTCTTGTGTTGGGGTGGTCACCATTTGTGAAGAACTTGATCCTTGTTGAGCAACCTCATAATAGAGTTCAACGGGACGGTGGACTCCTAACCCCATTCTTCGGATAGCATCTTGAGGTTGATCATCACCTGCAACGGAAACACCACTTTGCTCCACAAGGGAGCCGTCATTCTCCTCGAACACCACACTACAAGTTTCTATGATTATGCGCGAGGCCTTATCATAGACTCTATAAGTGTGGGATTCGGATCCGTAGCCCACAAATGTCCCTTCAAGAGACTTAGATTCAAACTTGCCTAAACGAACACCTTTGATGAGATAAAAACACTTACAACCAAATACTCGGAAGTAACAGATATTGGGCTTGTTCCCGGTGAGCACTTCATAGGGGGTCTTCATGAGTCCTTTGCGGAAGAAGAGTCGGTTGGATGAATGGCAAGCGGTGTTGACGGCTTCGGCCCAAAAGTTGTGAGGGCAGTTGAACTCCGCCATCATCGACCTTGACATCTCAATAAGAGTGCGATTCTTCCTTTCGGCTACACCATTTTGTTGGGGAGTATAAGCAGCGGAATATTGATGACGAATCCCTTCTTCACTAAGGAACTCGTTTAAGGTGTAGTTCTTGAACTCGGACCCGTTGTCACTTCTTATCACCAAGATAGGGGCATTGTGTTGACGTTGAGCCTCATTGGAGAAGTCGATGATAGTTTGTTGAGTCTCCATCTTCGTCTTGAAGAAGAAAACCCATGTGTATCTTGAATAGTCATCAACAATCACCAAGCAATATTTCTTGCCACCAAGACTAGCTTCCGGAATGGGACCAAAGAGGTCAACATGGAGAAGCTCCAAAACCCTTTTTGAAAAAATGATGGTCTTGCTTGGATGGTAGATGTCATGCATTTTTCCTTCAACACACGCCCTACACATTCGATCCTTCGAGAAAGAAACATGGTCTTTTAGTCCTAGGATATGGCCACCCTTGTGGAGACTTTGCAAAGTTCTCATGTTGACATGGGCTAGTCGGCGATGACATAGCCAACCCAAGTCCGCCTTTGTGAATAGGCACATTGTATGGGAAGTGGTGACTCCGCAGAAGTCAACCACTTAGAGCCCATTCTCAATGTACCCAACGAAAGACACATTGAGAGACTTTCTCCGCAAGAGAATGACCATTTCCTTTTCCCAGACAACGGTATAACCCAAACAAGTTAAGGAATGCACGGAGATCAAGTTGAAACCTAGGGACTCGACAAGCAAGACATTCACAAGTGTGATGTCCGGTGCCACTACCACCTTGCCGAGCCCTATTACCTTAGACTTTGAATTGTCACCATATGTAACGGTCATTTGATCATCATTGGGCTTCATCTCCGTTACAAGCACCTTGCTTCCGGTCATATGACTAGTGCACCCACTATCAATTATCCATTTCGATCCTCCGGAAGCAAGGCCCTACACACAATCAATTCTTTGGTTTAGGTACCCATTTTGCAATGGGTGCCTTTTGGTTAGCAACAAGGGTCTTTGGAACCCAAATAGCATATTCAATATAACCATCAAAAGGACCAATGTATCTAGCATAGACATCCCCATAATAATCAACATATAAAGCATAGTTGGGGTTAGATATGCCCGCAAAGTCATCACGAGTGGGAGTGCCCCTTGTGGCATTTCCACTCGCAATGTCATCTTTCTTGGCTTGGGCGGTCTTGGTCTTCTTCTTGATCTTCTTCTTCTCCTTAGCAACATAACCTAGACCTTCCTTACCCTTGTGGGGCACTCGCTCATGAAGTGGAGTAGTGAGTGTCCCCTTACCTTTATCAAGGGAGGTCTTGGACTCGGTTACCATGGAGGGAACAAACAAGATCCTAGCTTTATCCTTGACAACATTTGCATTAGTATTCAAAGGAGTAGAAGTACTAGGTTTCTCAAGAAGAGTTATCCGAGTTTGGAGTTGATCACGAGACTTGAGGAGACGTTCGTGATCACTTGTCAATACCTTGTGAGTATTTTCAAGTGACTCGAGGTCTTCGCAAAGTCTAGCATGAGCAACTACAAGCTCGGACTTCTCATTTTGCATAATTTTACATTTAGCAAAGTAGAGATCACGATCCTTAATGATCTTAGCAAGTTGCTCCTTGAGGAGAGCATGAGCTTCTTGTTCATCTTCGAGAGAGGATTGGAGGGACACCTTAGCGTGTGCATCCTCTCTCTCAATCTCACCTTTTAATTCAAGCTCATCCTCAAGCTCACCTATACGACTCATAATTGAGCCAAAGTGTTTCTTTCCTTCTCCTTGCAACTTAGTCATGAAATTATCAAATGCAATAATTTCATCCTTGACTTCTATGCTCATACCATCATTGTCGTGGTGGTGTCACGGCAGATGCCATAGGATGGCTAATTTGTGGGGCCGATGGACGTTGGTGGATCCGGGGAGGGATAGCGAGATGAAGAGCTCACACGGGGAGGATCCCGGTGTGACCGAGATCTCCCAAGAACAAGGAACAAGATCAAAGTGCAAAGGGGAAGATCTAACAAACACAAACAAATGCACGAAGGCACACAACACACACACGATATACCCAGGTTCAGGGCCCTCGTGAGGAGGTAACACCCCTACTCCTGCCTTTCCTCTCTATATATTGGTGGTACAAGGACTACAACTTGCCACAAGATCTCTCAAAGGGAGGAGTACAAGGAACTAGATGAACTCAAGGTGAGAAGGAGTAACTGCTCTAAGAGTAAATGTGACTATAGCTTTGGCTCTGAAGTTGGCCTCTCCCTCTCAGGAGCAGTTATGGCGCCTTTTATAGAGCTCCGGCCGGGAGGGCCGGAAACCCTAACTTGGCTTGGCCCCACCGGACAGGCCTAGCCGGCATGCCGTCACCGGCTAGTGCGACCTAGTCGCCGGGCTATTCGGTGTAGCCCCTTCGTCATCATCTCGTTAAGGACGGCAGGCGCCGTCCTGCATCATCATTGTCCCCTTGTCAGAGACAAGACATGTCTTTGCCCATCCCGGATAGCCTTTTCCGGATTGCCGGGCTAGGCATGTCAGGACTTGTCGTACCACGATCGTACCGGCTGACGCGTTCCCGTGTCAGGCGGGAGGTGACCATGCCTCCGTGTCAGGCGGGAGGTGACCATGCTTCCGTGTCAGGCGGGAGGTGACCATGCTTCCGTGTCAGGCGGAATGGTACTTCCCCCCGCTATAGACGGGAAAGCCTGCTATGGACCGTTGACGGCCTACCGGAAGCCCTCACGCCGGATACCTCCTCGCTTGCCACTGTGAGCCTCTTCTGCATAAGATCAAGACCGAGACACACATTCCGGTTAGTACTTACCCGGACTACCTATCCGGTAAAGCCGAGTACACTTCCATCCGGGAGTTTCCTCGGAGTCCTAGATCCGGGATCCTTTCCGGAGGCGTCCGAGCTCGTCCCAGGATGAGTATCTCTAGGCCTAGCCTCCCGAAGATGTCTTAGCCTATCAGCAAAGACATCTTCGAGAAGCTAGTTCTTAGAGGAACCACCCGCTCATGCTTGTGCTGCGACTGTGAGGGCCGGGGGTGTCTATTTATAGCTGCTAGAGCTGACCCTTGCGGCTGCCAGGAGGCACTTTGCCCTCTTCCAGTGCCCAAGGGTTAAGCTGCCCTTTCAGCACACCAGGAGGTGTCCCTTGCTGTCGCCAAAGGTCAAGTACTGTTGGCACCTTACTGGATTATACCGGGATCTGCCCCTACCCGGGGGGCAGCCCCCCGACACTAGTCCCCGAAGCTGGTGCTGTACAGCGACCTCGGATGATGTGCGGGATCAGCTTTAAATAGCAACTATCTTCCGAGAACACATGCCATCAGCCTTTCCCTTTCTGCCGAAGTCGGTTCTTCCGAGACCTTCTTACCGAGGTTATGTTAACCGGGAGGCGAAGCCTGCAACCGGATAACACCTTCCTCAGTGAATCTCGACCGTTGGCCTCCCGATGAATTCGAAACAGAGAGTCAGGGCCCACCCGACGTCCCGTCTGAGCAGAGACGCACTCGAGTGCTCCTACGCGAGCACGCCGTCGCTTGGGTTCCCGCGTCGGGGAGCCGCAGCCGATCAGGAATCCAACCGTTGGGGCCGTGTGGCCCTCGGTGTGGCCGGATCGGGCGCTCCGGATAACGCCACGTGGCTCGCGGCACAAAACAGATCCCACCCACGATCGTGGAGATCGTGGGCGGGAAAATCGGAAACTGCTCTGGAATCCCCCCCATAAATAGGGGACCGGAACGGTCTCCTCCCCTTCTTCTTCTTCCTCGCTCTTCTTCCATTACTGTCTCGAGCGCATCGCTGCCGCTACGCTTGTCACCGAACGCCGTTTCCCTCGCCGCGCGCCGGAGCTCGAACGTCGCCGTCCGCCTTGCTCGTCACCGATCTCCTCCTTCACCGGTTAGTTCCTCTTCTCCGCTCCGATGTTTTTCTTCGGTAGTGCAACCGCCCGACCCCGGCCGTGCCATAGCGCAAGTCCGGTAGAGCCGCCGCCGGTGAGCACAACCTGGGCGGCGCGCACGAGGCACACGGCGGTGTTGTACCGACGCGGTAGGATGCAAGTCCTTCACTTGCATTGCGCCTCGCCCGAGCCTTTTTTCCTTCCTTTAGTCTTGATTATTTAGCACACGGTAGATCTTCTTTCCCAGGAACCCGGTAGTGTTTAGCAGTTTGTACACCGGCCACCTAGTTTCCGGTAGACTAACTCCGACTAACCGCCGCTGCGCCTGCGGAGTAGCTCGGATACTCCTGCATACTTCTCCGACATGGGTGAAGAACATACCCGGGGATGCTGGGATGGGTCCGAGACCAAGCAGTCAGATCTGGACTGGCTGTATCGGACTCACCGGATTCCTCCGGAAGTCGAGAGCCGTCTCCCGGAGGGGGAGGTTGCACCGGAACCCCAACCCGGGGAATACGTGGTATTCCTCGCGCACTTCGAGCGTGGGTTTGGGCTTCCGGCTAGCCCCTTCTTCCGCGACTTCCTCGACCTCTACGACCTCCAACCTCACCATCTTCCCGCCAACGCCATTATGATGCTCTCGGTCTTCACCACATACGCGGAGGCATACCTCGGCATCTGGCCCTTCTTGGATCTCTGGGCCAAGTATTTCATTCTCCGCCGCCAAGCCATCCCTAATCCGGATAAGAAGATAAAAGACTTAGTCGATTGCGGAGCGGCCACCATCATCCCTCGCGCGGACTCCGGATTCCCCATAGTCAAGGGACTAGAGTCCTGCCGGAAGTGGCAGCGCAGCTTCTTCTATGTGAAGAACCGGGAGCACTCGAGAGATGGTCCGGGATCCTCGAATCCGGACTTCATCAATCTGCCGGAGTTTGTTATTGGTCCTCCGCGCGAATTCCGTCTCTGGAAGAAGCTTCCGGATAACGATGAGGTCAACTGCATGCACGACGTTCTGCACGTGCTAAATCAGAAGATGACCGGGGATGATCTCCTGCGTTGCTTCATTGTTCGCCGGGTCTGCCCCCTTCAAAACCGAGTGCACAAGATGTGCCACATGTCTGGGAACTATGACCCCACTAGGACCAGTATCTTTGGGCTAAACCACACCGGGGTCGTCCGTCGCGTTCGAGCTATTGCCCGGACGGAGATGACGGAGGACTACTCTTGGGGTGTCATTGGGGGATCTCGGAAAAAACCATGCGACCAGGTGCTCATATCTGTCTTTCGTGCATTCGCCTTCATACATGCGTTCACCTGGACACCGACACGGCCTAATCTGTTTGCGCAGTTGTTCGAGCGTCAACACGAAGAAGACGCTGTCCACGTCAACGGGAATTATGCGCCGGACTTCCCGAGACCGGACGTGATGCCGAGAGAGGACCCCGACGGCGAGGACCATCTCGCCATCCCTTTCGTCAAGTCTGCTGCTCCGGGTAATCCTTCAACCCCAGAGGCAGTTTTCATTTCTTCGGATGATGAGGATGAGATTGACTGCCAGATTCTCGATGTTATTGACGCTCTCCCTCTGAATTGGGCCCCAGCAGTGGTTCCAAAACCAACAACCGGGACCAAACATGCCGAGAGCCGGAAGCGCGCGGCTTCCGACACCGAGGGGGCCGATAACTCCGGCAACCCCCCCAAGAGGAGCAAACCGAGTAAGCAAACGACCGAGAAGCCTGCTCGGCGCCGGCAAAGGGGTCCTCCCATTGTGGATTCCGGGTATGTCTTCCTTGCCTTATGTTATCTGACTTTGTTTTCTCCATAACTATTACTAAGACACTTCCTTACAGGGATGCACTCGAGCTCCCGTCACCTGCTGTTCCTCCTCCTCCCGGGACTCGGACTCCCAGCCCGGCTCGGGCTTCTCCTTCACCTCCTCGCCCTTCTACTCGAGGAAGTGAGCCTGCCGCCTCCGGTGCCGCACCGGCTAAAGTTGCGACCCCGGATGCACATCCGGTGATCGAGGAGACCCCGGTGCAGGCCACGACCACCTCGGGAGAAGTTCTTCTTCCGGAGAGTCTGCGCCGGGTGCCCGGGCTTGAGGCAGAGATCCTTAGCCCTCGCCGGCAACCTGCGGCAAGCGGCCCCTCTCGGCCAGTCGCGACCAAGACCATCCCGGAGAAGCAGCCCACAGCCTCCTCCCGGCCAGCAGATCAACTTCCCAAGTCTCGCGGCAAGATTGTTGGGTAGAAAACACCTTCTGCCCCGCCTGCAGCTGCCCCGACATCCTCGTCTCAGGACTTGGTGCTGCGCCCGGGTACGTTTTCCTCGTTACCACCGCCTCCCGCCGAGATCCCTACTGCTGCCTTGCGGATGTTGCGAGCAACCGTCAGTTCCTTTGTACCTTCAGGACCCCGGGATGTTGTTGCTACTCGCGCTACCGGCGGCTCCGGCATACGGGTTGTTGATGAATACAACCATGCCTGGCTTGCCGCTGATGCCTCCGAGATCGCGGGAGACTTGCACGCTGCAGGCCCAAGCCGCAACGCCCAAGCTCTGCACGCTCTCCAAGTGGCCGCACTGGATGTTACTCGGGTGACCGAGGTAAGCTTGTTCTATTTCTTTTATCAAAAAATACTTGTTCCTTCCACCACCACTAGTCCCCGAGATTGGTGCTTAGTGCTCTAGATTCCACCGAATAGCAGATCACTAGGCTCCAATCTTAGAGAAAAATCTAGGACTCGGACACCGAGTCCCCGAGATCCTCCCAACCGAGTAGGTTGCTTCAAAATTTGCTCCATCACCACTAGTCCCCGAGATTGGTGCTTAGTGCTCTAGATTCCACCGAATAGCAGATCACTAGGCTCCAATCTTAGAGAAAAATCCAGGACTCAGACACCGAGTCCCCGAGATCCTCCCAACCGGGTTCCTTACATCCTTTCCCGACTAACTCCTTCTTTGTCTTGATTTCAGGAATGCAGCCAGAAACGCCGCAATATCTTCAACCGGGTTCTTGCTGATCTCGGTCAGTCCAAGAAATCCGAAGGACGCCTGCGGGAGGAGCGCGACGCCGCGCGCAAGGTCTCGGTTGACCAGAAAACTGCACTTGCCACCGCGCAAGCCGAGATCGCGCGGCTCAACGGCGAGCTCGAAAAGGTCAAGGCTGCTACGGCCGACATGAAGCCGCGCTTCATCGAGGCGACCAAGAAGCAGAAAGAGACCTTGGACCAGTCCGAGGAGCGCGCGCACATTGCCGAGACTGAGCTTGGTCTTCTCCGGTCCCGGTCTGATACCTGGCTCTCGGAGCTCACAGTGTTGAACCGGGATCTCAACAGTAAGTGGAACGACATCCCTCTTGCCTTCTCTCTGCTTTCTTTCTTGCTGTTACTCTTATGACTTAGTCGTTTGACAGCTCTTCTTTTTAAAGGGGAATTTGAGCACTCCCGGGAGGCTGCAGTTAAAGCCGTTGCTGCCACCCGAGCGAAGCGCGCCGGGAAGGGTCCCATTTCGGATGCCTGGGACATCGAGGATCACCTCACCGCGCTGAAGGCCCGGATAGTACCTCTGCGGTCTATCGGTACCGAACTGCTGAGCGCTGCGGTCCACGTCCACGGCGCACTGTGGCCGAGTATCCGGGGGACGCTCTCGATTCCCGAGCTCGCGAGCGCACTCCGGGGTGCCGGGAGACGCATCCACGCCTGGAAGCGTTCCGGTGCGCGGGCTGGCGCCGACCAGGTCTTGACCCAAGTACTTAGTTGGTACGAAGGTCTCGATCTGGGGGCGATCCTGCGCCTGCGGACGGTTTCTCCGTGGGTCACCGATCCGGAAAAGGTCCAGCGCCGACAAGAGGTGTCGCATCGCATCGCTACGTGGGCAAGCATCCGCACCTTCACCTCAAGCGTCCTTCCTTCCGACTCGGAATCAGATTATGAGGACGACGAAGAAAGCGGCGCGACCGGCGAGGCGGAAGATGAGGCCCCAGAAGAAGATGACGCTGCTTCCGGTGCCGCGCCCGAGAAGGTGGTTCCCCGGGATGCAGCGACTTCGCCAAGACCCGAGGCCCCCGAGATCGAGGTGCGTCCCGAGGCCCCGAGTAGTGCTGCCGGAAGTGAAGCCGAAGTTGCTCCCGCTGCTGCTCCTGCTGCTGCTGCTGCTGCCGCTGCTCCCGAGGCCGCTGCTCCCGAGGTCTCCGCCGAGAAGCCGACTTCCCCTATCGCTTGAACACTTTAAGAGTAGACTCGTCAAATCCCCGGGATGTCGGGTGCCATATGTAATATACATTTTATACTATTTTTCGTTTCTTACTGAACCATTTACTCGAACCACTTATGTCAATTTATTCTGCTTTGAGTTCCCGAACTGCCTTTCATGTTTACCGTACTTAGGTAATTTCTGCTCTTGTCTACCATTTCGGCGTTCGACAGTCGAGTCACGAAACTCCACATACGGCACACATTACTCAAAACAGTCCGAGTTCCTACTAACCGAATTCCCGACATAAAAAACAACTAAGTTAGTAAAAAACAGGTATGCCGGATAAGTTCCTGCTCCGAGTCCCCGAGACCATTTTCGTGTTTCCCACCTTCCCTCTCTTTGCTCTTGACTACCATTTCGGCGTTCGTCAGTCGAGTCACAAGATGATTTCACATGACATACATTACTTTGACTTTGAGAGTCAAACTCGGAACTTTCCCGGCATACAAAAGAAAAGTAGAGAACAGTTATCCGGCAGTCCCCGGGTTCCTTCCCGAGATGCCGGTAAAAAATAGTAAATGAATTTGACAGAAATAACAACAAGACAAGCTCATAACCAGGCAGTCCCCGGGTTCCTCCCGGGGTGCCTTACTTTCATTAATACTGAAAATTGAGATACAACATACACTGAACCTTTTACGTGTAAAAGGGACGAAGTAGAGCTACATTCCATGGGCGCTTGGTTTCCTCACCGGATTTGTCCATTACACCTTTCCTAGCCTCCTGTGCATCTACAAGGTAATAAGAATCATTGTGCAACGCCCTGCTTATCACGAAAGGTCCCTCCCATGGAGGTGACAACTTATGCATTCCGGCCGTGCGTTGGATGAGCCTCAGCACCAGATCCCCCTCTCGGAACACCCTCGGGTGTACTTTCCGGCTATGATAGCGACGTAGATTTTGTTGATAAATTGCCGACCGAGATAGTGCCAACTCTCTTGCTTCCTCGAGTAAATCCACATCATCTTCTCAGGCCTCCTTTGCCTCGGTCTCGGTGAACACTGTCACTCTCGGGGAGTCATATTGTATGTCAGTTGGGAGTACCGCCTCAGCACCGTAAACCATGAAGAACGGCGTGTACCCGGTAGATCTGTTCGGCGTAGTCCGGAGACCCCATAGTACTGCCGGTAACTCCTCTATCCAGCACCCCAGAGTTCTCAATAGTGGTTCGATCAAACGAGCTTTGATGCCGGCCAAGATTAAGGCATTTGCTCTTTCGACTTGTCCATTTGCTTCCGGGTGTGCAACTGACGCTACATCCAGCCGGATTCCCTTCTCAGCACAAAATCGAGCGAATTCCCCCACAGCAAAGTTGGTTCCATTATCTGTGATAATGCTGTGTGGGTATCCGTATCTCAAGATGATGTCTTTCAGGAATTGCACAGCGGTGTGTCCATCGCACTTCCGGATTGTCTTGACCTCTATCCACTTAGTGAATTTGTCCACCATAACCAGTATGTGTGTCATATTGCCTCTTGCCGGTTTGAATTGCCCGACCATATCCAAACACCACACTGCGAATGGCCAAGTGATGGGGATTGTTTTCAGTGCTGACGCCGGCATGTGTATCCGGTGAGCAAATCTCTGGCATCCCCCGCACTTCCGGACAATATCTTCTGCTTGCTGCAATGCAGTGGGCCAGTAGAATCCATGCCGGAACACCTTTGCCACCAGGGCCCGGGATGATGCATGATGTCCACACTCCCCTTGATGTATTTCCACCAGCATCTCTTGTCCTTCTGCCGGTTCCACACATCTCTGGAGTACCTCAGTGACACTTCTCTTGTACAGTTCTTGATTGATGACAGTGTATGCTTTTGATCTTCGCAGTATTTGCCGGGCTTCCACTTCATTCTCCAGGAGAGTTCCCTCCAAGATGTAAGCCATAATGGGATGTGCTCATCCCGGGACAGGTCTAACCGGGAACATGGGAGCGTCTATGTCCATTGGCTCTACCGACATCACCTCTATCATCATCTTTCTTTGCCTCTCCGAGCACTGTGCCGCAGTCCCCGGGTTCGATGTGATGCTTCCGACATCTACTTCCATGGGTACTGCTTCTGCACCAGGTTCCTTCGGGATGAAGATAGAATCCGATTCGGGTGAGGGTTGGATAGATGGCTTCCTCAAATGCTCCAGAGCTATTCCGGGTGGGATTGCATCCCGGGATGATCCTAGCTTGGACAAGACATCCGCTGCTTCGTTTTCTCCTCTAGGTACGTGCTTGAACTCGCACCCTTCAAAAAATCCGGAAATTTTCTGCACATGAAACCTGTATAGGGCCATGTTTGCATCCAGGGCATCCCAATTACCCGATACCTGTTGTACTGCGAGGTCCGAGTCACCAAAGCACTCTATCCGGCGGATGCCGATTTCCTTGGCGACGTTCAGTCCATGAACCAAGGCCTCATATTCTGCGACATTGTTGGATGCCCGAAAATGGATCTGCAGCACATACTTCAGTACATCTTGCTTTGGGGAAGTGAGGACCACTCCGGCACCCAATCCGATCTTAGCCTTCGAGCCATCGAAATGCATCCTCCAGAAATTGTAATGCGGCATCGGAGGTTCATACTGCATCTCGGCCCAGTCTACCAAAAAGTCCGGCAGCGCCTGCGACTTGATGGCATCTCGTCTCTCGTATGCCGGAGCGTACAGAGACAACTGGATGGCCCATTTGGCTACCCGGCCGCTAGCATCCTTGCAACCGATGATCTCGGCGAGAGGAGCTTCGCATACCACTGTGATCGGGTGTTTCTAAAAGTAGTGCTTGAGCTTGGTCACTGCCATGTACACCCCATATGCCATCTTCTGGTAGTGCGGGTAGTTCTGCTTGGATTCCGAGATCACCTCACTGAGGTAATACACCGGCCTCTGTATCAGCTTGCCCCTTCTTCCCTTTCTACAACCATTGCCACACTGACTACCCGGTTGGTTGCGGCAATATACAACAGCATAGGTTCCTTGGGTAACGGGGATGCCAACACAGGTGCTGTTGAGAGCATTCTCTTCAAGTCGTTGAACGCCGCATCAGCTTGCGGGGTCCAAACAAATGTCTTGCTCTTCTTCATCAGTTGATACAGAGGCAAGGCCTTCTACCCAAGTCGGCTCACAAACCGACTTAGGGATGCCAGACACCCGGTAAACTTCTGCACATCCTTGAGACGCACTGGCAACTTCATGCTCTCAATAGCACGAATTTTACCCGGGTTGACCTCGATTCCTCGGCTTGAGATGAGGAAACCGAGTAATTTTCCTGCCGGAACACCAAATGTGCACTTATCCGGGTTCAACCTCATCCGGAATCTTCTTAGGTTCTTAAATGTTTCCCTCAGATCATCTATTAGAGGCTTTTTCTTTTGTTTTTATGATTATGTCATCGACATAGACCTCGGCATTTCGGCCTATCTGGTCATGCAAGCATTTCTGCATGCATCTCTGATATGTAGCACCAGCATTCCTCAAACCGAAAGTCATAACACGATAGCAATAAGCCCCATAAGGGGTAATGAAAGCAGTTTTCAATTGATCATCCGGATTCAAAGGTATCTGGTGAAAACCAGAATAAGCATCTAGAAAAGTTAAAAGCTCACTCCCGGCAGTGGAGTCTATCACTTGATCTATCCGGGGCAGCGGAAAGGGGTCTTTCGGGCATGCCTTGTTGAGGTTGGTGAAGTCGATGCACATGCGCCACACCTTAAGCAGGAGGGGATCATCTTTCTTCTTCTCCACCAGGACCGGATTCGAAATCCAATCCGGGTGCAGCACCTCCATTATGAATCCAGCGGCCAGCAGTATAGCCAGATGCTCCATGACCGCGGCTCTTCTTTCATCCGAGAGGCGCCTAGTCGGTTGCTTCACCGGCTTCGCATCCGGTCTAACAAACAGAGAGTGCTCAGCCAACTCCCTCGGGACACCTTGCAGATCGTCACTCGACCACGCAAAGGCATCCCGATTCTCACGGAGGAAGTCGACGAGCTCGCCTTCCTATTTGCTGTTCAGGTTGCTGCCAATGATAACTTGGCGCTCCGGGTTGCTGGGGTCCACACACACCTTCTTGGTCTCCTTGGGGGGCTGAAATGACGCACCCTGCTCCGGGTTCACCATCCCGGGCATTCCGAGTTGGGAGGTCTTGGCCATCGCCACCACCTGCTGGATCCTCTTCTTCTCTTCCGCGATCACCAGAGACTCAGCCAAGCACGATCCCGCCGAGGCACATTCCATGGAGCGCTTGTGGTCTCCCGAGATGGTGATTACACCGTTAGATCCCGCATCTTCATCTTGAGGTAGCCCACGTGAGTCGAGATCATGAACTTGGCGAGGGCCGGTCTACCGATTAGTGCATGATACGGGCTCTCAAGGTCCACGACCTCGAACTCCAAGCTCTCGGTTCGGCAGTTCTCCCGAGTTCCAAATAGCACCTCCACCCAAATCTTTCCCATGGGCGAGCAAGAGACTCCGGGCACAATGCCGTGAAAGGTTGTCTCGGTAGGCAGCAGGGTGTTCATGGATACTCCCAGCTTCAGCATCGTGTCCTTGTACATGATGTTAATGGCACTGCCATTGTCAATCAGAACCGGCTGAAGCGGACGTTGAGGTTGGGTCCGACGAAAGTTGGGTCCACCACCAAGGCATACGCCCCCGGCTTAGGCATAACTCGGGGGTGATCCTTCCGGCTCCACGTGATCTCCATCTCGGACCAATGCAAGAATTTGGGCACCACCGGGATCACATCATTTACCTCCAGGGCACGCTGCCGCACACTCTTTCGGTCAGTGGGCTCGGTTACGAAGACCACATAGCTCTGATGAGCCTCCCGGTAGTTGCTCTGCCGGTGCCCGGCTTGGTTACCGTTGTCGTTCCGGGTATGCACCACATTCACTGGGCGAGGTGGGGGTCCTCTCGGAGGAGGGGGAAGTCGCACAGCGTTGGCTCCCGATGTGGGAGGAGGGGGTCTCGGGATATTGGGCCGAGATGCCGGAGCACTCTGCCGAATAGCTCCCGAGCTGCCTTCCTGCAACGTGCGCTGATACCAGCTGCACTGCCGAGTAGAGTGGTTTGCGGGTTTGTTGGCCTCCAGAGTGTGGTAGCAGCATGGCTTGTTCAGCATTTCTTCATACGTCAGGGGCTTCTTCTGCTCCACCCAGGTCTTTTGCACCTCCTGACTCTGACCCCAAGCCGGGCCACTTGTCTTTTGACGCTGGCTGTTGCCGGCATCCTCCTGCTCACGGGTCACTGCTGCGACATGCTGCGCGGCATGGTGGTACTCGGGCTGATTCCTCTTGTGGCCGAACTCCTGGCGATCATGGCTCCTGCTCGGTCCTGAACGCTGAGGTCCCGCATTCCTCCTGTTGGAGTCACCGACATCCACCAGGGGTTGCATGGGATCTCCAAGCGTGTAGGTATCGGCGATGCGCATGGTTTCTGCCAAGGTTATAGGCATCTTTCTCTGCAATTTCTACCACAGCATAGAGCCATGCCGACATCCTTGCGCAAACCAGGAGATGGCCTGTGCCTCCACCACCCCTTCGCAAGAGTTGCGGATATTGCTCCACCGGGTAAGGTACTCCCGGTCTGTCTCATTGCTCCTTTGCCTACAGATGGCGAGCTGCTGAGGCCTGTTGGGCCTCTTGTACGTGCTGGTGAAGTTGCTGATGAATGCCTCCTCAAAGTCTAACCAGCAGTCTATGCTACCAGTTCTCAGATTGTTCAACCAGATCCGGGCTGGTCCTTCCAACATCTGCGGTACATAGCGTACCGCCCATCGTCTGTTTCCACCGGCTATGCTTACTGCAGTTACGTAGTCGGTTAGCCAGTCCTCCGGCTTCTTGCTACCGTCATAGGTCTTGGCACCTCGGTTGAGCTGAAAGTTCCGAACAGGAGGTTCCCGCATGATCCGAGGTCCAAAGCAGGCAGGTCCCGGAGGCCCTTGCTCTTCCACCAACTCGGACTGGTGAATTCGGTCGAGCCAGAATCTGGCGTCTGCCGGGTTCAGCTGCCTGGTTCCTATCCGAGATCCCAAAGGGTTCTCGTCTGGCTGATATCCGAGCTGGTGCAACCTCGAGTTGCCATCGTTGAGCCTGTCCTGCGCAGGGACCAGGGCCTGCTGGGGAACGGAGACGACCTCCCTCTGCGGGTTTCCCTGAACGTGAGGAGGATTCCGGGGTGGATTACCATGGCCAACCGGGTTATTGTTTCCTACACCCAGGTTACCATCCCCACGGGTACTTCCCGCCTGTCCCGAGTTACGCTGTCCGGCCTGCCCGGCTTGCTGGATACCGGCGAAGGCCGGATCATAGGTCTGTAGCTGTTTGTTCTTCCCGGAACCTCGACTCCGGCTCCGGCTCTTGCTCTTGCTCTTGCTTCTGCTCGGATGCGGGGAAGAGGCCTCCCCATCCGACTTCTGGCTGTTGGGTCTGGCTGAGTGCACCTGGGATCCTGCCCCGGGGTTCTTCTTCTTGAAGGCCAGATTCTGACGATTGGCTTCAATCACCAACTCGTTTACCCTCTCCTGCTGCTTGCGCATGGCTTCACCGGATAACCCCACCAACTCGGCCATGGCGGCTTCGGCGGCCCTAAGGGTTTTCGCCGGTGAGCTGTACACCGGCTTCCCCGCAGAAATCCGACTTCCAGTATTACTGGTGGTGGCTCCACCAGCCAGTTCCTCATTCACCATTCTTCCTTTCTTGCGCAGATCTGCAATGCGCTTCTCCCGGGAGTCTATCTTAGGGAATCCGTGAGCTGCATTGTACTCCCGGAGGCTAGCGCTGAGCTCGCGACGGATCTCGGCGATCTCCTGTGCTTCAGCGAGTAGCAACTTCCGCTGCTCCTCTAACTCAGCCGAAGTGGCCTGGGCATCTGCTCCGGCAGCTACTGGTACAGCCAACTTAGCCACGAGTCCCGAGAGGGGATCCGGACGACGTCGCGGCTGGGAAGACTGCGGATCACCATCTCGGGCCGCAGGCCTCTCCCGCGGGGGTTTGGCCAAACGGGGGTGGCCGTCGGTATCGCCATCAGCGTCTTGGTATTCCTCCTCGGCTGCCCCGACCATCATCACTACGACGGAACTCGGGGGGCGACCGGCACGCAGACCCCGAGCAGCGCAGAGCATGGGAGGGTCCTCAGCTTCCAGGACCACGTCCGGGTAGCTACAGGCAATATCGGTGGCCACGTAGGTGGTGAAACCACCGAAATCGATGAGACATCCGTTCACCGGAAACGGTCTGTTCCGGAAGCACCCTGCGTTGTCGCAGACGAAGTCCATCTCCCCTAGCCTTACGACTAGGCCAGAGAGAACCCGAATGTCGAAATGAACGGGGGAGCCCGTCCGGATGTGTACACCAGCCAGCGCCTCTGTCGGCCCCACGGTGGGCGCCAACTGTCGTGGTGGTTTCACGGCAGATGCCATAGGATGGCTAATTTGTGGGGCCGATGGACGTTGGTGGATCCGGGGAGGGATAGCGAGCTGAAGAGCTCACACGGGGAGGATCCCGGTGTGACCGAGATCTCCCAAGAACAAGGAACAAGATCAAAGTGCAAAGGGGAAGATCTAACAAACACAAACAAATGCACGAAGGCACACAGCACACACACGATATACCCAGGTTCAGGGCCCTCGTGAGGAGGTAACACCCCTACTCCTGCCTTTCCTCTCTATATATTGATGGTACAAGGACTACAACTTGCCACAAGATCTCTCAAAGGGAGGAGTACAAAGAACTAGATGAACTCAAGGTGAGAAGGAGTAACTGCTCTAAGAGTAAATGTGACTATAGCTTTGGCTCTTAAGTTGGCCTCTCCCTCTCAGGAGCAGTTATGGCGCCTTTTATAGAGCTCCGGCCGGGAGGGCCGGAAACCCTAACTTGGCTTGGCCCCACCGGACAGGCCTAGCCGGCATGCCGTCACCGGCTAGTGCGACCTAGTCGCCGGGCTATCCGGTGTAGCCCCTTCGTCATCATCTCGTTAAGGACGGCAGGCGCCGTCCTGCATCATCATTGTCCCCTTGTCAGAGACAAGACATGTCTTTGCCCATCCCGGATAGCCTTTTCCGGATTGCCGGGCTAGGCATGTCAGGTCTTGTCGTACCACGATCGTACCGGCTGACGCGCTCCCGTGTCAGGCGGGAGGTGACCATGCCTCCGTGTCAGGCGGGAGGTGACCATGCTTCCGTGTCAGGCGGGAGGTGACCATGCTTCTATGTCAGGCGGAATGGTACTTCCCCCCGCTATAGACGGGAAAGCCTGCTATGGACCGTTGACGGCCTACCGGAAGCCCTCACGCCGGATACCTCCTCGCTTGGCACTGTGAGCCTCTTCTGCATAAGATCAAGACCGAGACACACATTCCGGTTAGTACTTACCCGGACTACCTATCCGGTAAAGCCGAGTACACTTCCATCCGGGAGTTTCCTCGGAGTCCTAGATCCGGGATCCTTTCCGGAGGCGTCCGAGCTCGTCCCAGGATGAGTATCTCTAGGCCTAGCCTCCCGAAGATGTCTTAGCCTATCAGCAAAGACATCTTCGAGAAGCTAGTTCTTAGAGGAACCACCCGCTCATGCTTGTGCTGCGACTGTGAGGGCCGGGGGTGTCTATTTATAGCTGCTAGAGCTGACCCTTGCGGCTGCCAGGAGGCACTTTGCCCTCTTCCAGTGCCCAAGGGTTAAGCTGCCCTTTCGGCACACCAGGAGGTGTCCCTTGCTGTCGCCAAAGGTCAAGTACTGTTGGCACCTTACTAGATTATACCGGGATCTGCCCCTACCCGGGGGCAGCCCCCAGACAATCATCAACACTGGCGGAGCTTCACCATAAAACCTGGGCGGGCCGGGCTGTAAAACAACAGCCTTTTTCTATAAAAACTAGTGTTTTAAAGGGCCGGCCAAGCAAAAATATGAAGGATTGTCAAAATTTAGGGCGGGCCACGGCCCAGCTTAGCCTTCAAGGAGCTCCGCCACTGATCATCAATGTCATGGGATATGGAGGTGGGGGACAATTTTACCTCGGATGTCTTTGCCATGAGACATCTTGGATTCTTGATGATGGGGCTCTCGTTTGGTGAGGAGAAGAGTGACGGAGGTGTGGAAGAAATGGCTAGTGCGGCCACTTGCGTTGGAGTATCTTCCTTGTCACTATCTTCATCATCGGTGGGATATTGCTCTTGAGTCACCAAGACAATCTTTTGGTTCTTCTTGAAGAAGGGCTTCTTCATGGGCATGGGCCCTTTGCCCTTCGTCTTGGCCACGAGCCTCCCACCATGATCCTCTCTTCTCTCCCATGGGCAATCTGCAACAAAGTGGTTTTTGTCATCACAGTTATAGCAAAGCCTCACCTTGTTGAATGGCTTTCCTCCATTGGAGGGAAACTTCTGGTCAATCCTCGCTTTGGCACTTCCGGGGTTCTTCCAAAACGTTCTTGCCGCAAGACCCATGTGTTGAGTAAGAGTACTTGAGAGGGTCTCACTAGATAGCTCGACTTGATCATCATACTCCTCTTCATCCTCTTCTTCAACGGTGGCCTTCAAAGCAATTGAGGCATGCTTGTGCATTCGTATGGCTCTAGCTCTTGCATCTTGTGCAATCTTGGAGGCCACCTTGTATGCGGTCATCTCTTGCATAACTTCATTAGATGTCATCTTTGCGAAGTCATGTCTCCCTTGGAGTGTCTTCAAATCCGTTTCCTCAAAGAGCAAGAGAGCGGTCACAAACTTCCTCTTGATCCAAGCATCATCAATGTACACCGCCCCGAGGTTCTTGAAGGAGTTGGCAACCAACACCAACCTCCGGTACATGTCCTCGTGGCTTTCTCCATCCAACTTGTAGAACCCTTCCACCTCATTGCATAAGGCATCATACCGGTTCTTCTTCATGCTCTCATTCCCGACGAAGATGTCGGAAAGAGCACTCTAAACTTCTTTGGCGGTGGAGAATTGTTGGATGAGCGCCATGTCCTTCTCTCCAACGGCCATTTGGAGTTGATGAAGAGCGGTGGCGTTGAGTTGACTATCAACCACCTCTCTTCTTGTCAAGTTGGTTGGATCATGGGGCTTGTATCCTTCTTCAATGATGCGCCATAGCTCAATGGAGGCACTACATAGATGAGACTTCATTAGAAATTGCCATTGAGAGAAATGAGTAGGTTTAGGCTTAGGTGGATCACTTCTAATGTTTACATGAGGGTGAGGGATAGGAGGGTTAGGAGAGTAATTATGGTTGACATTATGAAATTCCTCTCCTTTGAGGGTGTTAGAGGAGCTAGGTGATTCATCCTTTTCCGCCTTCCCGAGGGGAACACTTGAGGTAACATCTTTGGACCCATCCGAAGATGACTCCTTAGAGTTCTCCGGATGCTCCTTAGGAGGAGGAGAGGGAGAAGTAGCCTCGGGCTCCTTAGACTTCAAGAGTGCCATGAGCATCTTATTCATCTTGAGGAGTTGGGCCTCCAAGGACGATCTCATATCAATAAGATCGGCCATGGTTGCCCCTTTGGCTAATGCCTCCTTCTCCGCCTCTCATTTCTCACGGGCGGCCCTCTCGGCATCGGATTCCTTCATCGTTGCACTTAGGCGATTAAGCCCTTAAAAGTGAACTTGGCTCTGATACCAATTGAACGGGAATCCGGCACCTAGAGGGGGGGGGGGGGTGAATAGGTGCTATTACAAATTTTAGGTCTTTTCAAATTTAGGCTTAACCCAAAGGTAAATTCTCTGGATATGCAACTACGGTGAATTTACCTAAATGACAATCTAAGCAATAATAACATAGACAAGGTAACAAGACAAGCAAGTAAGGGAGTAAAGATAAGGGGAACCAAGCGAAGCACGCGGAGACGAAGATGTAATCCCGAGTTCCACCCAAGGGTGTACGTCTCGTTTGGAGAGGTGTGCGCTACCACAACAGGTTAGCCGCAACGCCACAAAGGCTCACCTTCTTCTCCGATGAACTCAACCACAAAGGTTGCGAGTTCACCTTCCACTATTGATCCCCTTTTAGGGCGGAGATCGAATCCCTTACAAACGTTTGAGGCACGCACCCACAACTTAATTGGGGGCTCTCAAGAAGACCACAAAAGGTCAAGACAACACCAAGATTACAACAATGGTGAACTAGGTTTTCCCACCGGAAACCCTAGCCATGAAATCCCCAAGTGAATGGGGAGAAAATGCAAATCCCTTTGGTGAAGATGTAGATCTGGGCCTTCTCCTCCAATCCTCCAAAGATCAACGAATTTGGGTGGAGGGATTGGGAGATCTTGTTGATTTGAGCTTTCAAGAATGGTAGGAGAGAGAATATCTGAGAGCTAGCTGTTCTTGAGTAAGTGAGGGAGTATTTATACCCCCTCTGAAAATCTGGCCGTTGGCTGCTTCGAGGACCCGGAAATTCCGGTATAAGTGACACCCGGAAATTCCGGTCACCCGGAATATCCGAGTCAATGAAATTTCCGAGTTGAATTTCCGGTTGAGATCAGAACCACTTTGACATCTTGACTTAGCCAATTTTCTGAGGGTGACTCGGAATTTCCGAGTCAGTGAAATTTCCGAGCTGAATTGCTGGTTGAAGTCAGAACCACTTTCTGAACTTGACTTAGCCAATTTTCTGAGGGTGACTCGGAATATCCGAGTCAGTGAAATTTCCGAGCTGAATTTCCGGTTGAAGTCAGAACCACTTTCTGAACTTGACTTAGCCAATTTTCTGAGGGTGACTTGGAATATCCGAGTCAGAGACCCGGAATATCCGATTCTGGGAAGAATTCCAGAAACTCTTTTTCTCTACATTTTGGCTTTGGGATTTGTGATACGAAATTCACCCAAACTGAAATAGTTAGCAATAGGATTAGTATATCATTGGTATTGTTAACTAACACACAAAACACTAGGGATTAAGAAATGTTCTTTCAATCTCCCCCTTTTTGGTGTTAGATGACAATACCAAGATTTGCAAAGAAACAAAATGCAATGTCATGTTTTTGACAGAAAATGGCTCCCCCTAAATAAGTGCATGTAAGCAACACAATATGACAAAGGATAGGAGCAATTTTATAACAACAAACACAAGATATCACAAAGGAGAAAAGAGACAAAATGTAAGGTTATGGTAGCATTTGAGACTAGATAGATTTTCATACCTTGTGTATATAGAATATGAAGAGAATACCAACACAATAAATTCGAAGTCTCAACCATAGGATACCATAGGATAATGATAGCAGCAAAACATTGTCTCAATACATAGTTATCACACATGGAAATTAAAAGAGTTCAACAAATAACTTCAAACAAGATAAATGGACACAAGCGCAAAAAAATGGTAAACGCATATGCTTGTGCCCGACCCCTTGCAAATCCCCGAAGAAGTCCTACTAGAGCAACTTCTCCCCCTTCGGCATCTAAACGCCAAAAAGGAAGAAGAGCGATGCTACGTCCCATGGAGGTCTTCAGTCCGAGGGGGTCTCCTCATCATCATCCTCAGCATCATCATCTTCGTCATCCTCATCATCCTCCTCATCATCCTCATACTCTGCCTCCTCATCCTCATCTTCCTCCTCATCATCATAGTCATGTCCTATGGTGTATGAGCTGCCGCCAAGGTCATGGTCAATCAGAGTCCACGGAGCCAAGGAACCCTGGTTCCACTGAGCAAAGGACAGGGGATCAGACAGTTCAGCAGGAGCAGGAGAGCCAGATGCATGGTGAAGGATCAAGTCTTGCTTGTAGGCCATCTGACGACGATCCTTGTAGGCAGTGTATTGCTCCTTGCGGATGTCCACATTCATGCATAAGACATTGCGTTGGAACCAATTCAGCTTCTTGACCTTCGCATGAGTGGCTGGGACATGAGTGGGAGCAGCAGCCCTCCTAGCATCACCCATGAAGGATCCACCCTGAGCTGAGCTAGTAGAAGGCCTAGGAGGGGGCTTGACCACTGTCTTCTTATCATACAGCTTCTTGAAGTCATGTGGCTCCAAATCAGCATTGCTGAAGTTATAGTCAGGGAACTTGAACTTGAGGAGCTTCATGATGTAAGGAGCATAGGGAATAGTGACCCTGGTGTTCATGGCTTCATACATCTCATTGTAGATGTAATCCATCACATCTACACTCCAGTCAGCATCAGAACTAGTGTCCTCCACAATGCGGTTGGCAAGAAGGAGCAGGTTGCATAGAGGAGTCACCACGTTGTCGTTGTTGCCATCACTTGGTGCAATGTTCTCACGCAGGATGCGCACAAGAAAATCGTACAGTGGAAGCAAGTCACGAGAATTACCAGGGGTGGCTCCCTCACCATATAAGTGCGCCGTTTGCTTCTTGTTGACCTTGTAGGGGTTGTGCATGCGAAAGCCTTGAGTATTGTCACCATCAAACCTGTAGCCTAACACCTTGGCAAACTCCTCAAAGTTGGACTCGCAGTACGATTCCCCAGTCATCCACTTCATAGTCTTCTTCGAGTCACCCTTGATCAATAGGGTGGCAAAGAACTGCATAACAAGTTGGGCGTTGTAGGGACAACGGGTGAGCACCAGCCTCTCCAAACCCATGGTCTTGACAATATGAATAGCCTCAACAAAGGAGGCTTTCTTCTGCAGAGTTGCCAGATCAAACGGATGCATAGGTCGAATGGGCTTCGACAGAGAGAGGTATAGATCCACGAGTATGT
Source organism: Poa annua (assembly GCA_026929855.1). Taxonomy (NCBI): domain Eukaryota; kingdom Viridiplantae; phylum Streptophyta; class Magnoliopsida; order Poales; family Poaceae; genus Poa; species Poa annua. Next base: position 9,870,674 of record CM049432.1, read on the forward strand.
GCTCTTGCTCTTGGCACCAATAGCTGCGATCAACCAGAGAGTTGTCCCTTGGCCCAAGGTACCAATCACCCTGTCTAAGCTGAGAATAATCCACTGAGTTCATCTTGGTGTAGTTCCGACGTTGAGGAATAGGGACATTCTTCCTTTTCTTGGAAGGTGGTTTGCTGACAACAGCTTTCTTCGGCCTTTGAATTGCAGGACCCTTTCCCTTGTTGACTGGGTTCTTGAGGACAGATGTTCTTGCTGTGTTCCTTGATGCCCCAGCGGACGGACTCCCACTAGAACCTGTGAATTTGAGCATAGAGGGTAGCATAAGGTAAGTGCACACAAGTCAGGAGATTATACACACATTTGGTAGGCATTTGATGAATCAAATGTAGTTAAACATGAGTTAAGCTTAAAACTGCAGTGTTTGACTCGGAAATTCCGGTTCAGACATGACCGGAAATTCCGAGTCAGTCTGAGTCGGAAATTCCGAGTCAGACAGAAACTGCAGATCTGAGATTGACTCGGTCTAAACTAGATCGATCCAACACAATGCAAAACTAATGTATGTAGATGGCAGGGAATAGTGATAGGAACAATCTCTACCAAGCAACATTGAAACAAATAACTCCACATCAAGATCCAAGTGCAAGCACATAAGGAAGAAGAAAAGTGAAGTTACCCTCATCCATTGAGGCCATTGCTTGGAGGAGTGAGTTCCCGGGGCGGAGGAGGAGCAGATCCGGCCGAGAAAGAGGTTCCCCGGCGGTCAGAAATCTCCGGAGGGACCTTGGAGCAGCAGGGGCGGCGGCTGGAGGAGAGGGAGGTCGGGGGTGGAAGAAGGGCACTAATGAGCCCTTCACCCCGAGCCTGCCCTTATATTTTTGGACAAACCGCCCGACCGGATATTCCGAGTGTAACTTACACCGGAAATTCCGAGTCACCGGATATTCCGAGTGTAACTTACACCGGAAATTCCGGGTCACCGGATATTCCGATTCATAAATGAACCGGATATTCTGACCTGCTGAACCAAAATCACAGTTTTCAAATGGATGACTTGTGTGCAATAGAGAAAAATGTTTTCAGGGGTAAGTAGGCTTGGGATAGATTTCCAAACTGTTATTGGTACACCATACTCAACTCACAACTACCAAATCGAAACATAAAGCGCCAAGTTGAGTAGGTTTCCCACATGCATGAAAAAGGAGGGCAAATTGCAACAATAAGCTCCAAATAAAACCAACTCTTCAAAGAGAAGAGGTCGGTGGCCGAGGCCACCATGTAGGAGTGTATGGCATGTTACCGCGAAGATGTATCTTGGGTACATAACCAATACTCGTCGTTTTAGCTCATTAGTCATAAGAATGAATATAGAGATAAAAGAACACTTGCTATCGTCATAATGGGGGGAGGGATGGTCCAATGTATTAGGACCGCACTCCCCCTATTTCCATGCCAACATCTAAACAAGATAAGATGCAATTACGCCCTAGGTGAGTGTGCAAGCGATCAAGCTAAGGACCTCGAATCAATGATATTTAGCTAATTCCTCAAAAAGCAAAACCTTCCTTCCTCAAAGGGCTTCGTGAAGATATCCTCCAATTGATCCCTTGTGCCCACATATGATAAGTCAATGTCTCCTCGGGCCACATGATCTCTTATGAAATGATGGCGGATCTCAATATGCTTGGTTCTTGAATGTTGCACCGGGTTGTAGGCAACCTTGATGGCACTTTCGTTGTCACATAGAAGAGGCACTTTGTCGCAATCGACTCCGTACTCTTTTACAGTTTGCCTCATCCATAGCAACTGAGTGCAACAACTTGCGGCGGCAACATACTCGGCTTCGGCGGTGGAGAGAGATATACAATTTTGCTTCTTAGAAGACCAACTTACCAAGGACCTCCCAATAAATTGACAAGCGCCGGAGGTTGACTTCCTATCATCATGATCTCCCGCCCAATCGGAATCTGTGTACCCACATAATGAGAAATTTGCATCCTTGGGGTACCACAATCTAAAGGTTGGGGTATAAGCCAAATATCTAAAGATTCTCTTGACCGCCGTATCATGGCTTTCTTTAGGAGCCGCTTGATATCTTGCACACACTCCTACGGCTAGCACTATATCCGGTCTAGATGCACAAAGGTAGAGGAAGATCCTATCATGGAGCGGTATACCTTTTGATCCACGTCCTTACCCTTCGGGTTGAGCTCAAGGTGGCATTTGGTTTGCATTGGGGTAGAGGCACCCTTGAGATCAAGCAACTCGTACTTCTTGAGCATGTCTTGAATGTACTTTGCTTGGTTGATGAACGTTCCTTCCCTCAATTGTTTGATCTCAAATCCGAGGAAGAACTTCATCTCGCCCATCATAGACATCTCAAACCTGTCAGTCATAAGCTTAGAGAATTCTTCGTTAAATGCTTTGTTAGTCGATCCAAATATAATGTCATCCACATATAATTGACAAATGAAAATCTCTCCATTAACTTTCTTAGTGAAAAGTGTGGGGTCGATTTCCCCAACTTGGAATCCACGGTCTACAAGTAGTTCTCTAAGGTGCTCGTACCACGCTCGTGGGGCTTGTTTAAGGCCATAGAGTGCCTTATCCAACTTGTAGACATGGTTCGGATACTTGAGGTCCTCGAACCCCGGTGGTTGCTTAACATAAACAAGTTCATTTAGTGGACCATTTAGAAAAGCGGATTTAACATCCATTTGTTGCAACTTAAAGTTATGATGAGAGGCATAGGCAAGAAGAATACGGATTGACTCAAGTCGAGCCACGGGCGCGTAGGTTTCTCCAAAGTCAATGCCTTCAATTTGGGAGTAACCTTGAGCCACCAATCTTGCCTTGTTCCTCACCACCATGACATGTTCATCTTGCTTGTTCTTGAAAATCCACTTGGTGCCGATAACATTGCGGCAATCTTTGGGTCTTTCCACCAACTTCCACACCTTGTTGCGCTCGAAGTTGTTGAGCTCTTCATGCATAGCATCAAGCCAATCTCTATCTTCAAGAGCTTCAAAGACCTTCTTGGGTTCCACCATGGAGATGTGAGCTTGATGTTCACTAAAGCTTGCAAGTTGTCTTCGGGTAGAGACCTTGCTTCTCACATCACCAAGCACCTTGTCAAGAGATAGAGCTCTTAATTCTTGTGAGGTGCCAACCCTATTCAAGCGGCGGATCTCGATTTCCCTCCGAGTGGTGGGAGATCGCTTGATCATCTTGATCATTCATGTCTGCGCCTTGAAAGATTTGATGGCCTTGATCAACCATTGGAGTGGTGTCCATCGGTGAAGGAGAGGGTTGATCTTGTCCTTGCGAGCTGCCACCAGGAATGTCAGCAGGACCGGAAATTCCGAACCACCGGAATTTCCGACTCCAGGTTGAACCGGATTTTCCGGTCCTCCGGAAATTCCAGGAGCAGCTGGAGAATCTTGTGCGTCTTCTTGGCTAGGCGTATTGGGCACGGTGTTGTCGATGGGTGTTTCTTGTGTTGGGGTGGTCACCATTTGTGAAGAACTTGATCCTTGTTGAGCAACCTCATAATAGAGTTCAACGGGACGGTGGACTCCTAACCCCATTCTTCGGATAGCATCTTGAGGTTGATCATCACCTGCAACGGAAACACCACTTTGCTCCACAAGGGAGCCGTCATTCTCCTCGAACACCACACTACAAGTTTCTATGATTATGCGCGAGGCCTTATCATAGACTCTATAAGTGTGGGATTCGGATCCGTAGCCCACAAATGTCCCTTCAAGAGACTTAGATTCAAACTTGCCTAAACGAACACCTTTGATGAGATAAAAACACTTACAACCAAATACTCGGAAGTAAGAGATATTGGGCTTGTTCCCGGTGAGCACTTCATAGGGGGTCTTCATGAGTCCTTTGCGGAAGAAGAGTCGGTTGGATGAATGGCAAGCGGTGTTGACGGCTTCGGCCCAAAAGTTGTGAGGGCACTTGAACTCCGCCATCATCGACCTTGCCATCTCAATAAGAGTGCGATTCTTCCTTTCGGCTACACCATTTTGTTGGGGAGTATAAGCAGCGGAATATTGATGACGAATCCCTTCTTCACTAAGGAACTCGTTTAAGGTGTAGTTCTTGAACTCGGACCCGTTGTCACTTCTTATCACCAAGATAGGGGCATTGTGTTGACGTTGAGCCTCATTGGAGAAGTCGATGATAGTTTGTTGAGTCTCCATCTTCGTCTTGAAGAAGAAAACCCATGTGTATCTTGAATAGTCATCAACAATCACCAAGCAATATTTCTTGCCACCAAGACTAGCTTCCGGAATGGGACCAAAGAGGTCAACATGGAGAAGCTCCAAAACCCTTTTTGAAAAAATGATGGTCTTGCTTGGATGGTAGATGTCATGCATTTTTCCTTCAACACACGCCCTACACATTCGATCCTTCGAGAAAGAAACATGGTCTTTTAGTCCTAGGATATGGCCACCCTTGTGGAGACTTTGCAAAGTTCTCATGTTGACATGGGCTAGTCGGCGATGACATAGCCAACCCAAGTCCGCCTTTGTGAATAGGCACATTGTATGGGAAGTGGTGACTCCGCAGAAGTCAACCACTTAGAGCCCATTCTCAATGTACCCAACGAAAGACACATTGAGAGACTTTCTCCGCAAGAGAATGACCATTTCCTTTTCCCAGACAACGGTATAACCCAAACAAGTTAAGGAATGCACGGAGATCAAGTTGAAACCTAGGGACTCGACAAGCAAGACATTCACAAGTGTGATGTCCGGTGCCACTACCACCTTGCCGAGCCCTATTACCTTAGACTTTGAATTGTCACCATATGTAACGGTCATTTGATCATCATTGGGCTTCATCTCCGTTACAAGCACCTTGCTTCCGGTCATATGACTAGTGCACCCACTATCAATTATCCATTTCGATCCTCCGGAAGCAAGGCCCTACACACAATCAATTCTTTGGTTTAGGTACCCATTTTGCAATGGGTGCCTTTTGGTTAGCAACAAGGGTCTTTGGAACCCAAATAGCATATTCAATATAACCATCAAAAGGACCAATGTATCTAGCATAGACATCCCCATAATAATCAACATATAAAGCATAGTTGGGGTTAGATATGCCCGCAAAGTCATCACGAGTGGGAGTGCCCCTTGTGGCATTTCCACTCGCAATGTCATCTTTCTTGGCTTGGGCGGTCTTGGTCTTCTTCTTGATCTTCTTCTTCTCCTTAGCAACATAACCTAGACCTTCCTTACCCTTGTGGGGCACTCGCTCATGAAGTGGAGTAGTGAGTGTCCCCTTACCTTTATCAAGGGAGGTCTTGGACTCGGTTACCATGGAGGGAACAAACAAGATCCTAGCTTTATCCTTGACAGCATTTGCATTAGTATTCAAAGGAGTAGAAGTACTAGGTTTCTCAAGAAGAGTTATCCGAGTTTGGAGTTGATCACGAGACTTGAGGAGACGTTCGTGATCACTTGTCAATACCTTGTGAGTATTTTCAAGTGACTCGAGGTCTTCGCAAAGTCTAGCATGAGCAACTACAAGCTCGGACTTCTCATTTTGCATAATTTTACATTTAGCAAAGTAGAGATCACGATCCTTAATGATCTTAGCAAGTTGCTCCTTGAGGAGAGCATGAGCTTCTTGTTCATCTTCGAGAGAGGATTGGAGGGACACCTTAGCGTGTGCATCCTCTCTCTCAATCTCACCTTTTAATTCAAGCTCATCCTCAAGCTCACCTATACGACTCATAATTGAGCCAAAGTGTTTCTTTCCTTCTCCTTGCAACTTAGTCATGAAATTATCAAATGCAATAATTTCATCCTTGACTTCTATGCTCATACCATCATCAACACTGGCGGAGCTTCACCATAAAACCTGGGTGGGCCGGGCTATAAAACAACAGCCTTTTTCTATAAAAACTAGTGTTTTAAAGGGCCGGCCAAGCAAAAAATATGAAGGATTGTCAAAATTTAGGGCGGGCCACGGCCCAGCTTAGCCTTCAAGGAGCTCCGCCACTGATCATCAATGTCATGGGATATGGAGGTGGGGGACAATTTTACCTCGGATGTCTTTGCCATGAGACATCTTGGATTCTTGATGATGGGGCTCTCGTTTGGTGAGGAGAAGAGTGACGGAGGTGTGGAAGAAATGGCTAGTGCGGCCACTTGCGTTGGAGTATCTTCCTTGTCACTATCTTCATCATCGGTGGGATATTGCTCTTGAGTCACCAAGACAATCTTTTGGTTCTTCTTGAAGAAGGGCTTCTTCATGGGCATGGGCCCTTTGCCCTTCGTCTTGGCCACGAGCCTCCCACCATGATCCTCTCTTCTCTCCCATGGGCAATCTGCAACAAAGTGGCTTTTGTCATCACAGTTATAGCAAAGCCTCACCTTGTTGAATGGCTTTCCTCCATTGGAGGGAAACTTCTGGTCAATCCTCGCTTTGGCACTTCCGGGGTTCTTCCAAAACGTTCTTGCCGCAAGACCCATGTGTTGAGTAAGAGTACTTGAGAGGGTCTCACTAGATAGCTCGACTTGATCATCATACTCCTCTTCATCCTCTTCTTCAACGGTGGCCTTCAAAGCAATTGAGGCATGCTTGTGCATTCGTATGGCTCTAGCTCTTGCATCTTGTGCAATCTTGGAGGCCACCTTGTATGCGGTCATCTCTTGCATAACTTCATTAGATGTCATCTTTGCGAAGTCATGTCTCCCTTGGAGTGTCTTCAAATCCGTTTCCTCAAAGAGCAAGAGAGCGGTCACAAACTTCCTCTTGATCCAAGCATCATCAATGTACACCGCCCCGAGGTTCTTGAAGGAGTTGGCAACCAACACCAACCTCCGGTACATGTCCTCGTGGCTTTCTCCATCCAACTTGTAGAACCCTTCCACCTCATTGCATAAGGCATCATACCGGTTCTTCTTCATGCTCTCATTCCCGACGAAGATGTCGGAAAGAGCACTCTAAACTTCTTTGGCGGTGGAGAATTGTTGGATGAGCGCCATGTCCTTATCTCCAACGGCCATTTGGAGTTGATGAAGAGCGGTGGCGTTGAGTTGACTATCAACCACCTCTCTTCTTGTCAAGTTGGTTGGATCATGGGGCTTGTATCCTTCTTCAATGATGCGCCATAGCTCAATGGAGGCACTACATAGATGAGACTTCATTAGAAATTGCCATTGAGAGAAATGAGTAGGTTTAGGCTTAGGTGGATCACTTCTAATGTTTACATGAGGGTGAGGGATAGGAGGGTTAGGAGAGTAATTATGGTTGACATTATGAAATTCCTCTCCTTTGAGGGTGTTAGAGGAGCTAGGTGATTCATCCTTTTCCGCCTTCCCGAGGGGAACACTTGAGGTAACATCTTTGGACCCATCCGAAGATGACTCCTTAGAGTTCTCCGGATGCTCCTTAGGAGGAGGAGAGGGAGAAGTAGCCTCGGGCTCCTTAGACTTCAAGAGTGCCATGAGCATCTTATTCATCTTGAGGAGTTGGGCCTCCAAGGACGATCTCATATCAATAAGATCGGCCATGGTTGCCCCTTTGGCTAACGCCTCCTTCTCCGCCTCTCATTTCTCACGGGCGGCCCTCTCGGCATCGGATTCCTTCATCGTTGCACTTAGGCGATTAAGCCCTTAAAAGTGAACTTGGCTCTGATACCAATTGAACGGGAATCCGGCACCTAGAGGGGGGGGGGGGGGGTGAATAGGTGCTATTACAAATTTTAGGTCTTTTCAAATTTAGGCTTAACCCAAAGGTAAATTCTCTGGATATGCAACTACGGTGAATTTACCTAAATGACAATCTAAGCAATAATAACATAGACAAGGTAACAAGACAAGCAAGTAAGGGAGTAAAGATAAGGGGAACCAAGCGAAGCACGCGGAGACGAAGATGTAATCCAGAGTTCCACCCAAGGGTGTACGTCTCGTTTGGAGAGGTATGCGCTACCACAACAGGTTAGCCGCAACGCCACAAAGGCTCACCTTCTTCTCCGATGAACTCAACCACAAAGGTTGCGAGTTCACCTTCCACTATTGATCCCCTTTTAGGGCGGAGATCGAATCCCTTACAAACGTTTGAGGCACGCACCCACAACTTAATTGGGGGCTCTCAAGAAGACCACAAAAGGTCAAGACAACACCAAGATTACAACAATGGTGAACTAGGTTTTCCCACCGGAAACCCTAGCCATGAAATCCCCAAGTGAATGGGGAGAAAATGCAAATCCCTTTGGTGAAGATGTAGATCTGGGCCTTCTCCTCCAATCCTCCAAAGATCAACGAATTTGGGTGGAGGGATTGGGAGATCTTGTTGATTTGAGCTTTCAAGAATGGTAGGAGAGAGAATATCTGAGAGCTAGCTGTTCTTGAGTAAGTGAGGGAGTATTTATACCCCCTCTGAAAATCTGGCCGTTGGCTGCTTCGAGGACCCGGAAATTCCGGTATAAGTGACACCCGGAAATTCCGGTCACCCGGAATATCCGAGTCAATGAAATTTCCGAGTTGAATTTCCGGTTGAGATCAGAACCACTTTGACATCTTGACTTAGCCAATTTTCTGAGGGTGACTCGGAATTTCCGAGTCAGTGAAATTTCCGAGCTGAATTGCTGGTTGAAGTCAGAACCACTTTCTGAACTTGACTTAGCCAATTTTCTGAGGGTGACTCGGAATATCCGAGTCAGTGAAATTTCCGAGCTGAATTTCCGGTTGAAGTCAGAACCACTTTCTGAACTTGACTTAGCCAATTTTCTGAGGGTGACTTGGAATATCCGAGTCAGAGACCCGGAATATCCGATTCTGGGAAGAATTCCAGAAACTCTTTTTCTCTACATTTTGGCTTTGGGATTTGTGATACGAAATTCACCCAAACTGAAATAGTTAGCAATAGGATTAGTATATCATTGGTATTGTTAACTAACACACAAAACACTAGGGATTAAGAAATGTTCTTTCAATCTCCCCCTTTTTGGTGTTAGATGACAATACCAAGATTTGCAAAGAAACAAAATGCAATGTCATGTTTTTGACAGAAAATGGCTCCCCCTAAATAAGTGCATGTAAGCAACACAATATGACAAAGGATAGGAGCAATTTTATAACAACAAACACAAGATATCACAAAGGAGAAAAGAGACAAAATGTAAGGTTATGGTAGCATTTGAGACTAGATAGATTTTCATACCTTGTGTATATAGAATATGAAGAGAATACCAACACAATAAATTCGAAGTCTCAACCATAGGATACCATAGGATAATGATAGCAGCAAAACATTGTCTCAATACATAGTTATCACACATGGAAATTAAAAGAGTTCAACAAATAACTTCAAACAAGATAAATGGACACAAGCGCAAAAAAATGGTAAACGCATATGCTTGTGCCCGACCCCTTGCAAATCCCCGAAGAAGTCCTACTAGAGCAACTTCTCCCCCTTCGGCATCTAAACGCCAAAAAGGAAGAAGAGCGATGCTACGTCCCATGGAGGTCTTCAGTCCGAGGGGGTCTCCTCATCATCATCCTCAGCATCATCATCTTCGTCATCCTCATCATCCTCCTCATACTCTGCCTCCTCATCCTCATCTTCCTCCTCATCATCATAGTCATGTCCTATGGTGTATGATCTGCCGCCAAGGTCATGGTCAATCAGAGTCCACGGAGCCAAGGAACCCTGGTTCCACTGAGCAAAGGACAGGGGATCAGACAGTTCAGCAGGAGCAGGAGAGCCAGATGCATGGTGAAGGATCAAGTCTTGCTTGTAGGCCATCTGACGACGATCCTTGTAGGCAGTGTATTGCTCCTTGCGGATGTCCACATTCATGCATAAGACATTGCGTTGGAACCAATTCAGCTTCTTGACCTTCGCATGAGTGGCTGGGACATGAGTGGGAGCAGCAGCCCTCCTAGCATCACCCATGAAGGATCCACCCTGAGCTGAGCTAGTAGAAGGCCTAGGAGGGGGCTTGACCACTGTCTTCTTATCATACAGCTTCTTGAAGTCATGTGGCTCCAAATCAGCATTGCTGAAGTTATAGTCAGGGAACTTGAACTTGAGGAGCTTCATGATGTAAGGAGCATAGGGAATAGTGACCCTGGTGTTCATGGCTTCATACATCTCATTGTAGATGTAATCCATCACATCTACACTCCAGTCAGCATCAGAACTAGTGTCCTCCACAATGCGGTTGGCAAGAAGGAGCAGGTTGCATAGAGGAGTCACCACGTTGTCGTTGTTGCCATCACTTGGTGCAATGTTCTCACGCAGGATGCGCACAAGAAAATCGTACAGTGGAAGCAAGTCACGAGAATTACCAGGGGTGGCTCCCTCACCATATAAGTGCGCCGTTTGCTTCTTGTTGACCTTGTAGGGGTTGTGCATGCGAAAGCCTTGAGTATTGTCACCATCAAACCTGTAGCCTAACACCTTGGCAAACTCCTCAAAGTTGGACTCGCAGTACGATTCCCCAGTCATCCACTTCATAGTCTTCTTCGAGTCACCCTTGATCAAAAGGGTGGCAAAGAACTGCATAACAAGTTGGGCGTTGTAGGGACAACGGGTGAGCACCAGCCTCTCCAAACCCATGGTCTTGACAATATGAATAGCCTCAACAAAGGAGGCTTTCTTCTGCAGAGTTGCCAGATCAAACGGATGCATAGGTCGAATGGGCTTCGACAGAGAGAGGTATAGATCCACGAGTATGTGCTCTTGCTCTTGGCACCAATAGCTGCGATCAACCAGAGAGTTGTCCCTTGGCCCAAGGTACCAATCACCCTGTCTAAGCTGAGAATAATCCACTGAGTTCATCTTGGTGTAGTTCCGACGTTGAGGAATAGGGACATTCTTCCTTTTCTTGGAAGGTGGTTTGCTGACAACAGCTTTCTTCGGCCTTTGAATTGCAGGACCCTTTCCCTTGTTGACTGGGTTCTTGAGGACAGATGTTCTTGCTGTGTTCCTTGATGCCCCAGCGGACGGACTCCCACTAGAACCTGTGAATTTGAGCATAGAGGGTAGCATAAGGTAAGTGCACACAAGTCAGGAGATTATACACACATTTGGTAGGCATTTGATGAATCAAATGTAGTTAAACATGAGTTAAGCTTAAAACTGCAGTGTTTGACTCGGAAATTCCGGTTCAGACATGACCGGAAATTCCGAGTCAGTCTGAGTCGGAAATTCCGAGTCAGACAGAAACTGCAGATCTGAGATTGACTCGGTCTAAACTAGATCGATCCAACACAATGCAAAACTAATGTATGTAGATGGCAGGGAATAGTGATAGGAACAATCTCTACCAAGCAACATTGAAACAAATAACTCCACATCAAGATCCAAGTGCAAGCACATAAGGAAGAAGAAAAGTGAAGTTACCCTCATCCATTGAGGCCATTGCTTGGAGGAGTGAGTTCCCGGGGCGGAGGAGGAGCAGATCCGGCCGAGAAAGAGGTTCCCCGGCGGTCAGAAATCTCCGGAGGGACCTTGGAGCAGCAGGGGCGGCGGCTGGAGGAGAGGGAGGTCGGGGGTGGAAGAAGGGCACTAATGAGCCCTTCACCCCGAGCCTGCCCTTATATTTTTGGACAAACCGCCCGACCGGATATTCCGAGTGTAACTTACACCGGAAATTCCGAGTCACCGGATATTCCGAGTGTAACTTACACCGGAAATTCCGGGTCACCGGATATTCCGATTCATAAATGAACCGGATATTCTGACCTGCTGAACCAAAATCACAGTTTTCAAATGGATGACTTGTGTGCAATAGAGAAAAATGTTTTCAGGGGTAAGTAGGCTTGGGATAGATTTCCAAACTGTTATTGGTACACCATACTCAACTCACAACTACCAAATCGAAACATAAAGCGCCAAGTTGAGTAGGTTTCCCACATGCATGAAAAAGGAGGGCAAATTGCAACAATAAGCTCCAAATAAAACCAACTCTTCAAAGAGAAGAGGTCGGTGGCCGAGGCCACCATGTAGGAGTGTATGGCATGTTACCGCGAAGATGTATCTTGGGTACATAACCAATACTCGTCGTTTTAGCTCATTAGTCATAAGAATGAATATAGAGATAAAAGAACACTTGCTATCGTCATAATGGGGGGAGGGATGGTCCAATGTATTAGGACCGCACTCCCCCTATTTCCATGCCAACATCTAAACAAGATAAGATGCAATTACGCCCTAGGTGAGTGTGCAAGCGATCAAGCTAAGGACCTCGAATCAATGATATTTAGCTAATTCCTCAAAAAGCAAAACCTTCCTTCCTCAAAGGGCTTCGTGAAGATATCCTCCAATTGATCCCTTGTGCCCACATATGATAAGTCAATGTCTCCTCGGGCCACATGATCTCTTATGAAATGATGGCGGATCTCAATATGCTTGGTTCTTGAATGTTGCACCGGGTTGTAGGCAACCTTGATGGCACTTTCGTTGTCACATAGAAGAGGCACTTTGTCGCAATCGACTCCGTACTCTTTTACAGTTTGCCTCATCCATAGCAACTGAGTGCAACAACTTGCGGCGGCAACATACTCGGCTTCGGCGGTGGAGAGAGATATACAATTTTGCTTCTTAGAAGACCAACTTACCAAGGACCTCCCAATAAATTGACAAGCGCCGGAGGTTGACTTCCTATCATCATGATCTCCCGCCCAATCGGAATCTGTGTACCCACATAATGAGAAATTTGCATCCTTGGGGTACCACAATCTAAAGGTTGGGGTATAAGCCAAATATCTAAAGATTCTCTTGACCGCCGTATCATGGCTTTCTTTAGGAGCCGCTTGATATCTTGCACACACTCCTACGGCTAGCACTATATCCGGTCTAGATGCACAAAGGTAGAGGAAGATCCTATCATGGAGCGGTATACCTTTTGATCCACGTCCTTACCCTTCGGGTTGAGCTCAAGGTGGCATTTGGTTTGCATTGGGGTAGAGGCACCCTTGAGATCAAGCAACTCGTACTTCTTGAGCATGTCTTGAATGTACTTTGCTTGGTTGATGAACGTTCCTTCCCTCAATTGTTTGATCACAAATCCGAGGAAGAACTTCATCTCGCCCATCATAGACATCTCAAACCTGTCAGTCATAAGCTTAGAGAATTCTTCGTTAAATGCTTTGTTAGTCGATCCAAATATAATGTCATCCACATATAATTGACAAATGAAAATCTCTCCATTAACTTTCTTAGTGAAAAGTGTGGGGTCGATTTCCCCAACTTGGAATCCACGGTCTACAAGTAGTTCTCTAAGGTGCTCGTACCACGCTCGTGGGGCTTGTTTAAGGCCATAGAGTGCCTTATCCAACTTGTAGACATGGTTCGGATACTTGAGGTCCTCGAACCCCGGTGGTTGCTTAACATAAACAAGTTCATTTAGTGGACCATTTAGAAAAGCGGATTTAACATCCATTTGTTGCAACTTAAAGTTATGATGAGAGGCATAGGCAAGAAGAATACGGATTGACTCAAGTCGAGCCACGGGCGCGTAGGTTTCTCCAAAGTCAATGCCTTCAATTTGGGAGTAACCTTGAGCCACCAATCTTGCCTTGTTCCTCACCACCATGACATGTTCATCTTGCTTGTTCTTGAAAATCCACTTGGTGCCGATAACATTGCGGCAATCTTTGGGTCTTTCCACCAACTTCCACACCTTGTTGCGCTCGAAGTTGTTGAGCTCTTCATGCATAGCATCAAGCCAATCTCTATCTTCAAGAGCTTCAAAGACCTTCTTGGGTTCCACCATGGAGATGTGAGCTTGATGTTCACTAAAGCTTGCAAGTTGTCTTCGGGTAGAGACCTTGCTTCTCACATCACCAAGCACCTTGTCAAGAGATAGAGCTCTTAATTCTTGTGAGGTGCCAACCCTATTCAAGCGGCGGATCTCGATTTCCCTCCGAGTGGTGGGAGATCGCTTGATCATCTTGATCATTCATGTCTGCGCCTTGAAAGATTTGATGGCCTTGATCAACCATTGGAGTGGTGTCCATCGGTGAAGGAGAGGGTTGATCTTGTCCTTGCGAGCTGCCACCAGGAATGTCAGCAGGACCGGAAATTCCGAACCACCGGAATTTCCGACTCCAGGTTGAACCGGATTTTCCGGTCCTCCGGAAATTCCAGGAGCAGCTGGAGAATCTTGTGCGTCTTCTTGGCTAGGCGTATTGGGCACGGTGTTGTCGATGGGTGTTTCTTGTGTTGGGGTGGTCACCATTTGTGAAGAACTTGATCCTTGTTGAGCAACCTCATAATAGAGTTCAACGGGACGGTGGACTCCTAACCCCATTCTTCGGATAGCATCTTGAGGTTGATCATCACCTGCAACGGAAACACCACTTTGCTCCACAAGGGAGCCGTCATTCTCCTCGAACACCACACTACAAGTTTCTATGATTATGCGCGAGGCCTTATCATAGACTCTATAAGTGTGGGATTCGGATCCGTAGCCCACAAATGTCCCTTCAAGAGACTTAGATTCAAACTTGCCTAAACGAACACCTTTGATGAGATAAAAACACTTACAACCAAATACTCGGAAGTAAGAGATATTGGGCTTGTTCCCGGTGAGCACTTCATAGGGGGTCTTCATGAGTCCTTTGCGGAAGAAGAGTCGGTTGGATGAATGGCAAGCGGTGTTGACGGCTTCGGCCCAAAAGTTGTGAGGGCAGTTGAACTCCGCCATCATCGACCTTGCCATCTCAATAAGAGTGCGATTCTTCCTTTCGGCTACACCATTTTGTTGGGGAGTATAAGCAGCGGAATATTGATGACGAATCCCTTCTTCACTAAGGAACTCGTTTAAGGTGTAGTTCTTGAACTCGGACCCGTTGTCACTTCTTATCACCAAGATAGGGGCATTGTGTTGACGTTGAGCCTCATTGGAGAAGTCGATGATAGTTTGTTGAGTCTCCATCTTCGTCTTGAAGAAGAAAACCCATGTGTATCTTGAATAGTCATCAACAATCACCAAGCAATATTTCTTGCCACCAAGACTAGCTTCCGGAATGGGACCAAAGAGGTCAACATGGAGAAGCTCCAAAACCCTTTTTGAAAAAATGATGGTCTTGCTTGGATGGTAGATGTCATGCATTTTTCCTTCAACACACGCCCTACACATTCGATCCTTCGAGAAAGAAACATGGTCTTTTAGTCCTAGGATATGGCCACCCTTGTGGATACTTTGCAAAGTTCTCATGTTGACATGGGCTAGTCGGCGATGACATAGCCAACCCAAGTCCGCCTTTGTGAATAGGCACATTGTATGGGAAGTGGTGACTCCGCAGAAGTCAACCACTTAGAGCCCATTCTCAATGTACCCAACGAAAGACACATTGAGAGACTTTCTCCGCAAGAGAATGACCATTTCCTTTTCCCAGACAACGGTATAACGCAAACAAGTTAAGGAATGCACGGAGATCAAGTTGAAACCTAGGGACTCGACAAGCAAGACATTCACAAGTGTGATGTCCGGTGCCACTACCACCTTGCCGAGCCCTATTACCTTAGACTTTGAATTGTCACCATATGTAACGGTCATTTGATCATCATTGGGCTTCATCTCCGTTACAAGCACCTTGCTTCCGGTCATATGACTAGTGCACCCACTATCAATTATCCATTTCGATCCTCCGGAAGCAAGGCCCTACACACAATCAATTCTTTGGTTTAGGTACCCATTTTGCAATGGGTGCCTTTTGGTTAGCAACAAGGGTCTTTGGAACCCAAATAGCATATTCAATATAACCATCAAAAGGACCAATGTATCTAGCATAGACATCCCCATAATAATCAACATATAAAGCATAGTTGGGGTTAGATATGCCCGCAAAGTCATCACGAGTGGGAGTGCCCCTTGTGGCATTTCCACTCGCAATGTCATCTTTCTTGGCTTGGGCGGTCTTGGTCTTCTTCTTGATCTTCTTCTTCTCCTTAGCAACATAACCTAGACCTTCCTTACCCTTGTGGGGCACTCGCTCATGAAGTGGAGTAGTGAGTGTCCCCTTACCTTTATCAAGGGAGGTCTTGGACTCGGTTACCATGGAGGGAACAAACAAGATCCTAGCTTTATCCTTGACAACATTTGCATTAGTATTCAAAGGAGTAGAAGTACTAGGTTTCTCAAGAAGAGTTATCCGAGTTTGGAGTTGATCACGAGACTTGAGGAGACGTTCGTGATCACTTGTCAATACCTTGTGAGTATTTTCAAGTGACTCGAGGTCTTCGCAAAGTCTAGCATGAGCAACTACAAGCTCGGACTTCTCATTTTGCATAATTTTACATTTAGCAAAGTAGAGATCACGATCCTTAATGATCTTAGCAAGTTGCTCCTTGAGGAGAGCATGAGCTTCTTGTTCATCTTCGAGAGAGGATTGGAGGGACACCTTAGCGTGTGCATCCTCTCTCTCAATCTCACCTTTTAATTCAAGCTCATCCTCAAGCTCACCTATACGACTCATAATTGAGCCAAAGTGTTTCTTTCCTTCTCCTTGCAACTTAGTCATGAAATTATCAAATGCAATAATTTCATCCTTGACTTCTATGCTCATACCATCATCAACACTGGCGGAGCTTCACCATAAAACCTGGGTGGGCCGGGCTATAAAACAACAGCCTTTTTCTATAAAAACTAGTGTTTTAAAGGGCGGGCCAAGCAAAAAATATGAAGGATTGTCAAAATTTAGGGCGGGCCACGGCCCAGCTTAGCCTTCAAGGAGCTCCGCCACTGATCATCAATGTCATGGGATATGGAGGTGGGGGACAATTTTACCTCGGATGTCTTTGCCATGAGACATCTTGGATTCTTGATGATGGGGCTCTCGTTTGGTGAGGAGAAGAGTGACGGAGGTGTGGAAGAAATAGCTAGTGCGGCCACTTGCGTTGGAGTATCTTCCTTGTCACTATCTTCATCATCGGTGGGATATTGCTCTTGAGTCACCAAGACAATCTTTTGGTTCTTCTTGAAGAAGGGCTTCTTCATGGGCATGGGCCCTTTGCCCTTCGTCTTGGCCACGAGCCTCCCACCATGATCCTCTCTTCTCTCCCATGGGCAATCTGCAACAAAGTGGCTTTTGTCATCACAGTTATAGCAAAGCCTCACCTTGTTGAATGGCTTTCCTCCATTGGAGGGAAACTTCTTGTCAATCCTCGCTTTGGCCCTTCCGGGGTTCTTCCAAAACGTTCTTGCCGCAAGACCCATGTGTTGAGTAAGAGTACTTGAGAGGGTCTCACTAGATAGCTCGACTTGATCATCATACTCCTCTTCATCCTCTTCTTCAACGGTGGCCTTCAAAGCAATTGAGGCATGCTTGTGCATTCCTATGGCTCTAGCTCTTGCATCTTGTGCAATCTTGGAGGCCACCTTGTATGCGGTCATCTCTTGCATAACTTCATTAGATGTCATCTTTGCGAAGTCATGTCTCCCTTTGAGTGTCTTCAAATCCATTTCCTCAAAGAGCAAGAGAGCGGTCACAAACTTCCTCTTGATCCAAGCATCATCAATGTACACCGCCCCGAGGTTCTTGAAGGAGTTGGCAACCAACACCAACCTCCGGTACATGTCCTCGTGGCTTTCTCCATCCAACTTGTAGAACCCTTCCACCTCATTGCATAAGGCATCATACCGGTTCTTCTTCATGCTCTCATTCCCGACGAAGATGTCGGAAAGAGCACTCCAACCTTCTTTGCCGGTGGAGAATTGTTGGATGAGCGCCATGTCCTTCTCTCCAACGGCCATTTGGAGTTGATGAAGAGCGGTGGCGTTGAGTTGACTATCAACCACCTCTCTTCTTGTCAAGTTGGTTGGATCATGGGGCTTGTATCCTTCTTCAATGATGCGCCATAGCTCAATGGAGGCACTACATAGATGAGACTTCATTAGAAATTGCCATTGAGAGAAATGAGTAGGTTTAAGCTTAGGTGGATCACTTTTAAAGTTTACATGAGGGTGAGGGATAGGAGGGTTAGGAGAGCAATTATGGTTGACATTATGAAATTCCTCTCCTTTGAGGGTGTTAGAGGAGCTAGGTGATTCATCCTTTTCCGCCTTCCCGAGGGGAACACTTGAGGTAACATCTTTGGACCCATCCGAAGATGACTCCTTAGAGTTCTCCGGATGCTCCTTAGGAGGAGGAGAGGGAGAAGTAGCCTCGGGCTCCTTAGACTTCAAGAGTGCCATGAGCATCTTATTCATCTTGAGGAGTTGGGCCTCCAAGGACGATCTCATATCAATAAGATCGGCCATGGTTGCCCCTTTGGCTAACGCCTCCTTCGCCGCCTCTCATTTCTCACGGGCGTCCCTCTCGGCATCGGATTCCGTCATCGTTGCACTTAGGCGATTAAGCCCTTAAAAGTGAACTTGGCTCTGATACCAATTGAACGGGAATCCGGCACCTAGAGGTGGGGGGGGGGGTGAATAGGTGCTATTACAAATTTTAGGTCTTTTCAAATTTAGGCTTAACCCAAAGGTAAATTCTCTGGATATGCAACTACGGTGAATTTACCTAAATGACAATCTAAGAAATAATAACATAGACAAGGTAACAAGACAAGCAAGTAAGGGAGTAAAGATAAGGGGAACCAAGCGAAGCACGCGGAGACGAAGATGTAATCCCGAGTTCCACCCAAGGGTGTACGTCTCGTTTGGAGAGGTGTGCGCTACCACAACAGGTTAGCCGCAACGCCACAAAGGCTCACCTTCTTATCCGATGAACTCAACCACAAAGGTTGCGAGTTCACCTTCCACTATTGATCCCCTTTTAGGGCGGAGATCGAATCCCTTACAAACGTTTGAGGCACGCACCCACAACTTTATTGGGGGCTCTCAAGAAGACCACAAAAGGTCAAGACAACACCAAGATTACAACAATGGTGAAATAGGTTTTCCCACCGGAAACCCTAGCCATGAAATCCCCAAGTGAATGGGGAGAAAATGCAAATCCCTTTGGTGAAGATGTAGATCTTGGCCTTCTCCTCCAATCCTCCAAAGATCAACGAATTTGGGTGGAGGGATTGGGAGATCTTGTTGATTTGAGCTTTCAAGAATGGTAGGAGAGAGAATATCTGAGAGCTAGCTGTTCTTGAGTGAGTGAGGGGGTATTTATACCCCATCTGAAAATCTGGCCGTTGGCTGCTTCGAGGACCCGGAAATTCCGGTATAAGTGACACCCGGAAATTCCGGTCACCCGGAATATCCGAGTCAATGAAATTTCTGAGTTGAATTTCCGGTTGAGATCAGAACCACTTTGACATCTTGACTTAGCCAATTTTCTGAGGGTGACTCGGAAATTCCGAGTCAGTGAAATTTCCGAGCTGAATTTCCGGTTGAAGTCAGAACCACTTTCTGAACTTGACTTAGCCAATTTTCTGAGGGTGACTCGGAATATCCGAGTCAGTGAAATTTCCGAGCTGAATTTCCGGTTGAAGTGAGAACCACTTTCTGAACTTGACTTAGCCAATTTTCTGAGGGTGACTTGGAATATCCGAGTCAGAGACCCGGAATATCCGATTCTGGGAAGAATTCCGGAAACTCTTTTTCTCTACATTTTGGCTTTGGGATTTGTGATATGAAATTCACCCAAACTGAAATACTTAGCAATAGGATTAGTATATCATTGGTATTGTTAACTAACACACAAAACACTAGGGATTAAGAAATGTTCTTTCAATCTCCCCCTTTTTGGTGTTAGATGACAATACCAAGATTTGCAAAGAAACAAAATGCAATGTCATGTTTTTGACAGAAAATGGCTCCCCCTAAATAAGTGCATGTAAGCAACACAATATGACAAAGGATAGGAGCAATTTTATAACAACAAACACAAGATATCACAAAGGAGAAAAGAGACAAAATGTAAGGTTATGGTAGCATTTGAGACTAGATAGATTTTCATACCTTGTGTATATAGAATATGAAGAGAATACCAACACAATAAATTCGAAGTCTCAACCATAGGATAATGATAGCAGCAAAACATTGTCTCAATACATAGTTATCACACATGGAAATTAAAAGAGTTCAACAAATAACTTCAAACAAGATAAATGGACACAAGCGCAAAAAAATGGTAAACACATATGCTTGTGCCCGACCCCTTGCAAATCCCCGAAGAAGTCCTACTAGAGCAACTTCTCCCCCTTTGGCATCTAAACGCCAAAAAGGAAGAAGAGCGATGCTAAGTCCCATGGAGGTCTTCAGTCCGAGGGGGTCTCCTCATCATCATCCTCAGCATCATCATCTTCGTCATCCTCATCATCCTCCTCATCATCCTCATACTCTGCCTCCTCATCCTCATCTTCCTCCTCATCATCATAGTCATGTCCTGTGGTGTATGAGCTGCCGCCAAGGTCATGGTCAATCAGAGTCCACGGAGCCAAGGAACCCTGGTTCCACTGAGCAAAGGACAGGGGATCAGACAGTTCAGCAGGAGCAGGAGAGCCAGATGCATGGTGAAGGATCAAGTCTTGCTTGTAGGCCATCTGACGACGATCCTTGTAGGCAGTGTATTGCTCCTTGCGGATGTCCACATTCATGCATAGGACATTGCGTTGGAACCAATTTAGCTTCTTGACCTTCGCATGAGTGGCTGGGACATGAGTGGGAGCAGCAGCCCTCCTAGCATCACCCATGAAGGATCCACCCTGAGCTGAGCTAGTAGAAGGCCTAGGAGGGGGCTTGACCACTGTCTTCTTACCATACAGCTTCTTGAAGTCATGTGGCTCCAAATCAGCATTGCTGAAGTTATAGTCAGGGAACTTGAACTTGAGGAGCTTCATGATGTAAGGAGCATAGGGAATAGTGACCTTGGTGGTCATGGCTTCATACATCTCATTGTAGATGTAATCCATCACATCTACACTCCAGTCAGCATCAGAACCAGTGTCCTCCACAATGCGGTTGGCAAGAAGGAGCAGGTTGCATAGAGGAGTCACCACGTTGTCGTTGTTGCCACCACTTGGTGCAATGTTCTCACGCAGGATGCTCACAAGAACATCGTACAGTGGAAGCAAGTCACGAGAATTACCAGGGGTGGCTCCCTCACCATATAAGTGCGCCGTTTGCTTCTTGTTGACCTTGTAGGGGTTGTGCATGCGAAAGCCTTGAGGATTGTCACCATCAAACCTGTACCCCAACACCTTGGCAAACTCCTCAAAGTTGGACTCACAGTACGATTCCCCAGTCATCCACTTCATAGTCTTCTTCGAGTCACCCTTGATCACTAGGGTGGCAAAGAACTGCATAACAAGCAGGGCGTTGTAGGGACAACGGGTGAGCACCAGCCTCTCCAAACCCATGGTCTTGACAATATGAATAGCCTAAACAAAGGAGGCTTTCTTCTGCAGAGTTGCCAAATCAAACGGATGCATAGGTCGAATGGGCTTCGACAGAGAGAGGTATAGATCCACGAGTATGTGCTCTTGCTCTTGGCACTAATAGCTGCGATCAACCAGAGAGTTGTCCCTTGGCCTAAGGTACCAATCCCCCCTGTCTAAGCTGAGAATAATCCACTGAGTTCATCTTGGTGTAGTTCTGACGTTGAGGAATAGGGGCATTCTTCCTTTTCTTGGAAGGTGGCTTGCTGATAACAGCTTTCTTCGGCCTTTGAATTGCAGGACCCTTTCCCTTGTTGACTGGGTTCTTGAGGACAGATGTTCTTGCTGTGTTCCTTGATGCCCCAGCGGACGGACTCCCACTATAACCTGTGAATTTGAGCATAGAGGGTAGCATAAGGTTGGAAAGATAGCGACGGTGAGTACCAACTTGAGAACCCCTCTTGATAGTACGCCTATCTCTCATATAGCCATATCAAGATCATACCTTTGCCTTGAGCATTCCACTTGAGTTGGATGAAGACTATCTTGATCTCTTCAAGTGGTTCATCTTTCCTTGATTGCGCGTCCAAGCACATGCTTGATGAAGACTTCTCCAAATACTCCCCCATGCTCACAATGGGAGAGTCTCGCTTAGCTTCATCTTCATGTATCCATTGCAAGCACCAAGCATAGGATTTCTTCAAGAAGCTTCTCTTGGTCTTGGTCTTGCACATCTCACCTTGATGACGATCACCACATGACGTCATCCTCCATGAGCTATATGAAATCTTCATTTGATGCAAGCTCATGGGAAGATACCTAACCTCATATAAAGATACCACACACACATATATCATGGGTTAGTTCACAAAGCTATGCGGACAAGTGTTTACCATCCCAAGAGATACATGATCGCTCTTGGTACATCTTGTAGCTTTGTGTGTTGATCAACATCTTGGTCAACCTTGTATCTTCCAACATTTCTTCACTAATATGATGTCTTGAATCCTTGGCAAGCATAGGATCTTTTCAAGAAAGCTTCTCTTGGACTTGCACCACTCATCTTTTCTTCACTAAGATGATGTCTTAAATCCTCAAGACATACTTGCAATAAGCTTCACTCAACACATGAGTTTCAACAGTCCAACACATGAACTCCACAATTCCATGGACATGATCTATAATGATATCTCAATGCAAACAATAGTCCATAGAGATTGTCATTCAATTACCAAAACCACACATGAGGGAAAATGCTCTTTCAAAGGGTCTTTAGTCGCGGTTGGTAACACCAACCGCGACTAAAGGTATGACTGGGCCGCGAATAATTGTGCGCGAAGCCCAATGGACCTTTAGTCTCGGTTGGTGTTACCAACCGAGACAAATGCATTTTTTCTTGTTTCTTTTTACTGATTTTGTTTTTGTTTTCTTTTAAATTGTTTGAATTGTTTACTTATTTGTTTCTTTTTTTGGTTTACTTATTTTTTGAATTGTTTTGGTTTCTATTTTATTTTTCTGTTTTGTTTTATATTCTTTCATTTTAAGATGCCAAGGTGATTTCTTTAAAAAAATCATAAATATCATTTTATATTTTTAAAGATTTTTTGTGAAGTAAGTACATAAAATATGATTCCAAATGGCACCCAACTATTTTTCACTAATAGTGGTGCACACATGATGGATGATCCCCAAGTTTGAGTTTTTTCTTAGAATTATAGCTAATTTTCCCTAGTTAATTGAGTTTATGTTGATTTATCGAAAGTAATTCAAATTTGAACTACAACTATTTGATAGTTTGGTCTGAAACTTTTGGAAAAATCATTTTAAGGTACACAACTAGTGGTTATATCACAGAAACACTTATAGTTCTAGAAAATATCACCTCTTCCGACGTTTAGTCGTAGCGACCGTTTTGATCGTTTTTAAGAAAAAATGTAATAAAGTGATAAACACCTCAAAAAATCAAATCCTTTGGCATGGGCTCCTTATATGTGTACTAGTTGCTATGAAAAATGATAAACTTGATTTTTGCCAACATTTGCAAGAAAAGTCTTCACAAAAAGGTCTATCATGTATGAACATCTAGAAGTTTCAAGCCAAATGACCAAGTTATGGTCATTTCAACCCAAGCTAAATGACCGTGGCAAGACATCTCTGTTGATCTAAAACCGTCCGACAAAACATCTCTGATGATCTGCAACCGTTTGGAACGGTCGCAGATCATCAGAGACGTCTCGCCGCTGGTTGCCCAAAGATGCCTCTGCCGAGGGGAGGGTTCACCTTCAGCCTTCACTGAGTGCTCTCTGCTACCCGTGTGCTGCCAAAATAAACTATAATGAGTAGACACTGAGTGCTGAACATGTCCGGGAGGGGGGTTATATATAAGGTACGTGTGCTTCTTTAGTCCCGGTTGGTAACGAAGTGGTCGTGATACTGCTGATCCAACAACTCCGAATCTCTCAAAAGAAACACAACTCAGATCCAACGTCTCAGAAGTGCTAGAAAGAAACACATGATCCATGTGCTTCTTTAGTCTCGGTTGGGAACACCAACCGGGACTAAAGAAGCACATGGATCGTGTGTTTCTTTAAAGCTCTTGTGAGCCGTTGGATGAAGATGTGTTTCTTGTGAGGGATTCTGAGCTATTGGATGGGACCTATCATGACCAGTTCGTGATTCACATGACCCTATATATAGCTCCCTCTTGAACATGTTCGGCGGTCATTGTCTCCTCATTCTACTTCATCGACAGAATACAAAGCATTTGGATTCACTGCATACGCCCAACGTTGCATTTCATATGCAGGCACTCACGAGCCACCGTTGGGCTGTATGCAGGTGAAATCGTGTGTTTTGTTCCATGCATCTACAAAATACTTCAGTTCACTTTTTCTTCTGATACAAAGCATTCGGATATTACACATCAATAATAATATCCCTATCTAGTGTTTACTTGTTCTTCTGATTGCGCCGTAACCATGGACAATCTTCTTCTTTTAACTTGATACTTGGATCAGTGTTGACTTTGAAGGGCGGAATGTCATGAAACTTATCGTAATCTTCTGACATGTCTGTCTTGTCCTCCACTCCTGTCGTGGTATCGGCATAATTGATAGGAGACGGGGGTCCTCTAGCCTACGTATGGATTGTGGGGAAGAAGGTTGGATTCGTCGAGGTCGGGATTGAACACGGCGGGTTTACCCAGCTTTGGATCCCACAGCGGTGGCGGGATCCTACGTGCTGCTATAATTCACTATGAGGCAATAGCCGTGAACAGGTTACAATGTGTTTGATGCGTATTGAATCGCCTCTGAGCTTGGCCCTAAAGGCCTCCCGGTGGCCGGCTTATATAGGCGGCCAGACCCCGGGTTACAAGGTAAGTACTTGGCCGGCAAGTAAACAGAGTCCTAGACCTAGCCGGCTTAGTTGCCGCCTTCCGTCTTGGGCTCGGTGGCTTGATGGGCTTCGGCCTTCCGTCTTCCTTGGACCGTCCGCCTACTTCCTTGTACGTCAGCTATCTGGGCCGCCCGGCAGGCCTTGGCCTTACCACCCTTGGGCCACCCTGGACTAGCCGGATTGATCCATGTTGGTTATACCCCTAGTTGATATATCCCCAACATTAGCCCCCAGAAAGGTTGAGGTTCTCCAGGCGCCGGCTTCTTCTTGATTCTTCATCTGCCAATGTTGGCGGCTGCAGGACTTGAACCATTCTGAAAATCAAAGAGGCATGCGTGTCTTGATGTTGACATGCGGCCGCCTTTGTCCATCATGGGAAAAGACGGCTACTCGGCAATCTTTGCCGAGCATTCTTCTTGACGGTTTCTACCTAGCCGGCTTCACGACAGTTTGAAAACAGCCTAGGCGGGAATCTCGCCATGATCACAAATTGCGGGAAAAAAGGAGGCGTGGAGATCGTGCAATCATGGGCTGCAACGGATGCTGGACACGTGTCCGACTAAAAGCACCGTTGCACAGGGAGCAACGCCTGGCCCTATAAATAGGTAGCCAAACGGTCCATTTCCTTTGTCCTGCCTTTGCTCTCCGTACGCCCTTGTCTCTCCCACTTCCTCGCTCCTCGCCTCCGAACGAACTCCGGCGAACTCTTCTCCCCCGGCGACCTTTCCTCGCGGCGATGTCCACCGGTCCCGCTCATTCGACGGCGTCGAGCGGTCCGGCGACCGAGGCCGCGCTTGCGACGCCGATGGGCGGCGCCATTACTCGTCCCGCGACGGCGGCGACGGCGGGCAATGTCTCCGTCGTCGCCCCTCGGGCTTCTGCCACGCGCGCGCCAGCGGCGGGTTTTTTCGCTCCTCCACCAACCATCGCGGCGACGGCGGCGGCGAGCGCCCCCGGCGACGAGGAAGAAGAAGCGCCGGACCTCGGGTCCCGCTATTGGCTGCCTTCCATTGTCGACGAGGACGCCCTCCAAGATTTGGAGGCAGTCGGCTACCTTCCCACTCGGGAGGATTGCCGGTGGAGGGCCGCCCTTGGAGACATCATCCCGGCTCCGGAAGCCGGAGAACGGGTAATCCTCACCTCCCACCTGGTCAGGGGAATGGCGCTTCCGCCTTCCGTCTTCTTTAGTGAGGTCTTAGATCACTACGGGCTCCAGCCCCATAATATCGCACCCAATAGTATATTAGTCTTAGCCGGCTTCACAGCTCTTTTCGAAGGCTATCTAGGTATTAGGCCTAGTTTAGACTTCTTTAGATACTGTTTCCGTTGCCGGCGACAGACGGTGCCGGACGGCGGGCTGGCGACCTGCGGCAGCGTCACCTTCAACTTCCGCCAGGGCCGCCAATGGTATCCTAAGATACCATACCTCGAGTCCGTCAAGGGCTGGACCTCCACATTCTTCTACTGCCAAGACATGGCAGCGCCGGGCCGTCAAATCGGCATTCCGGCATTCGTCAACGCGTCGCCCATGCCTCGCCCATGCTGGGATGAGGCGGTGCCCAGATTGACGGAGGAACTCCGCCTTATTCAAAGGCGGATCGAGTTCCTCACGAGGACGATGGCTCCCCCCAGCTGGATGGGGTCGACACCGTCATTTGCTGGCTCGGCCGGCAAATCCTCCCCCTGCGGTACAGCCCGCACAAGATGTGTCAGTATTCGCCTACTGACACAGCCTCTCTTCGCGTGAGCGAAGAGATATTGCCGGTCGCCGACCTGGCATTCCGGCTCCGCAGCCTCGTCAAGGCGGGGTCGTTGAAGGCGGTCGAGGGCGTGCCCATGCACACCCATGACAATCCTCCCCTCGAGGTGAATATTTTCTTCCTTTACCCCTTGTTTGACAGCTTTGCCGACTAGGATTGAGTTCCTTTAACATGCCTTCTTTTTCAGCTCTCCGAGTTGAGGGAGGATGACCTGGCTCCCGACTTCTACGAGTCGGAAGCCGGGAAGACGAAGAAGCGCAAGGCGTCCGGCGCTGCTTCCTCCACGGCGAACGCCGAGAGGAAGAAACGGATCGCATCGGCTACCGAGCCGATTCTCGCCAACATTGGCGAGAACGCGGGGATTAACATCCCCCGAAGGTACTCAACTTTGCCTTTTCCAGACGGCAAACCTTTTGAACATTGGCTGACTGATTGTGCTTGCTTTTTGTTTGACAGGGAAAGGGTCGCAACCTCCCGGTTGACGACCAGGCTCCTTGGCAAAGGAAAGCGGCCGCAAGGCGGCTCGCCGGCCACCGTGCCGCCAACTCCCCCGCTCCACGCCGGCAGCTTCATGGCTGACGCTCGACGCCAACCTCCAGCTCCGGCTTCAGGTGCTCCGCCAAAGGTCCCCTCCGCCGATCGCGCGCCGACAACTCCTCTACTACTGGCTGAGGCTACGGCCGATGATGCCGCCCAATCGCGCGCCGTCAACGAAGGATTGCTGGAGTCGTCTGCCGGCGCGTCTCGGAAGGCAGCCCCGGCTGCGGGAGGCGGCAAGGTCAGAGACCCTTGGTCCACTTTTAAGGAGGCCAAGGAGTCAACTCTGGCTTTTGCCAACTTCGCCACGCAGGCCTTCGCCGACTTGGAGGGCGACTTATCTGTAAGTTCTTACCACTCCCGCATATACGCAGTCTTTCCCCCGAGCACTTAGATGGAAAGTCAAAAGAAATTTTGACTGCCGGCTTAGTGGTTATTCGACAATATGTTATATGCTTTTGTTTTTTCTTGCAGGGCCTTGTGTCCGCCAACGTCGAGCTCGTCTCCTCCCGAGTCGAGATAAAACGACGCTGCCGCGACCTGAAGAAGGAGTGCGAGGCCAAGGACAGGCGGATTGCCGAATTGGAAGCGGCCCGCAAAAAAGATGAAGGTAGGTATGTCCATTTTTTGCCTTCAACTATGCTTTTGACTTATGTTTCCGTCAATCATTTAGCTTAGTAAATCCATATTTGTAGAACTGCTAGACCACGCCCAGGATATCCTGAAGGCATCCACTGATATGCAAGCTCTTATGAATGAAGCTTCAGACTTGGCGGCCGCCATCTTGAAGTTGAAGGAGGCCCATCAAAAGGAGATGGAGGCCCAGCAACTCAAGTTTGCGCAGGAGTCTAGCCAGCTCATTGGTGAGCTGGAAAGCCTGCGCAATAAGTTGGCGGAGGCGGAGAAGACGGATGCCGAGGAGATCTCTAAGCAGACTTCTCGCGCCCAAACTGCAGAGGACGCGCTGGCAACTCATATGATTGAGTTGTCGGCTTTCCATAACTCGGTCCTTGGTAATTTCTCGCTCCTTTTTTGATACTGCCATGTTGCTTTTATCCTGAGCCAAACTTATGGCTTTATTTTTGATGCAGTTCCCGCCGGTTTAGGCGATGACAAAGTTGTCAGCCCCCGCCTGGATCGCCTTGCGCGTCTGGGCGAGCTGATCGCCGAGACTTTGGCGGCGTCCAAACGGTTTGCCGCCAAGTTCTTCACTTCGTCTGGCAGTCAGGAGCCGACCGAGTTCAGCGACGTGCCCGCCATCCTGGAGCAGGCGACCAAATTGCACAAAAGCTCGCTGAAGTCGGCGGCGCGGGGTGGAGCCAAGACTGCCCTTGGGTTGTTCATGGCGCACTACCCCGAGGCGGAGATAGAAGCCGTCACTGAAGGCATGCCGTCGACGTACGAAGACGGTAGCGAGGTTGAGCCGGTCGCTGTGCTGGACAGCGTTGCCGGCTACGCCACGCGAGTCGCCGACATGGTGGACACTTCAATCTTCTACCGGCGCCATCCTGTGCCTGGCGGAGAGGGAGCTGAAGCTGCCGGCGCGGCCGAGGCGGAGGGGAGTGACAGTTCCGGGGCTGAAGTTGTCAGCCCCCAAGCCTGATGTAGACGCTCCCCCGAGCCATATGTTTTCTTGTCCTTGCCTCCCACCAGCCTTATTTTGTCGGCCCCTGAAACAATGCAACATTTGTAATATTTGTATATACTTTTGCTGTTGCCTTGTTAGGCGGAAACTAGCTGACAAGTTTTACTTTGTCTCTATTTATATGGCCCGCCTTAATTTTACCCTGACTTATATGCTTGACTTTTTGTATGTTGACGAAAGCTCAGTCGGTAACTTTAGCTGAAACAACCAGGGCTAGACCATTTGTTTAGAATCAGAGACCAAAGCCAACATGTTGGTGTCAAAGACATACTACTAGGCGAACCGCATATAAGTAATCAGAGGCAAAGGAATTAGGCGGCGCAAAAAGTTTGTTTTTGCTTTAGGTTGGCTCGAAAGCTGCAAGTATCTACCAGTTTGAACCTTTGCACGGAGCTAGAAAATAGGTAACTTAGATACATAGGGGAAATATGATTGCAAGAAAAGACAAAAGATGGCATGCGTCTCAACACAGATGAGGAACCATAGACTTTTATTTCATAATCATATTGAACTTATTAC
Source organism: Poa annua (assembly GCA_026929855.1). NCBI lineage: Eukaryota > Viridiplantae > Streptophyta > Magnoliopsida > Poales > Poaceae > Poa > Poa annua. The sequence continues at coordinate 9,899,834 of CM049432.1, forward strand.
AATTATAAATTGCTAAGTGTAGAAAGGACGTAGCTGCTCAATATTCCAAGGCCGTCTTGTTTGCTCGAACGGATCGTCAATGCCTCTCTTGCGCTTGGTTCCCCTTTTTCCTGTCGCCTTCTTGCGCATTTTCTTTTCTTCTTCGTCGCGGATGTCGGCTAGGTAGTAGGAACCATTGAGCAGCGCCTTTGTGACTATAAACGGTCCTTCCCATGGCGGGGATAACTTGTGCAAGCCTTTTCTATCTTGAATTAGGCGGAGAACCAGGTCACCTGTTCTGAAGCTTCGCTTCCGCACTCTCCGGCTATGATAGCGGCGGAGTTGTTGCTGGTACAAGGCGGAGCGATGGAGAGCGACGTCTCTTTCTTCGTCTAGCAGGTCTAGGCTATCATGTCTTGCACCTTCTACGTCTTGCTCGATGTAGGCTTGAACTCTTGGGGAATCGTACTTCATGTCGGTAGGTAGCACTGCCTCTGCGCCATATACTAAGAAGAAAGGAGTGTAGGCGGTGGATCTGTTTGGCGTTGTGCGCAAACTCCATAATACCGACTGTAACTCATCTGCCCAAGCGCCGGCTGCCCTATGTAATGGAGCTTCGAGACGAGGCTTAAGTCCTGATAAGACTAGGCCGTTTGTACGCTCTACTTGTCCATTGGATTGAGGGTGTGACACGGATGCCAAATCAAGCCGGATGCCCAGATCACTGCAGTATTCTTCTATATCGCCTTGAGACAAATTGCTGTCATTATCGGTGATAATGCTGTGTGGAACTCCAAACCGAGAGATAATTCCCCAGAGAAAATTGGTGGATGTTCGTGCGTCAAGTTTGCTGATCGGTTTGGCCTCGACCCATTTGGTGAACTTGTCGACAGCGACCAATAGGTGAGTGTACCCACCGCGCGCCTTTTTGAAGGGACCCACCATGTCTAAGCCCCAGACCGCGAACGGCCAGGTGATTGGGATCGTCCTTAGCTCCTGTGCCGGCAAGTGAGGTTGACGGGCGTACAACTGGCAACCTTTGCATGTCTTTACGATGTTCTCGACATCTTCTTTGGCGGTGAGCCAGTAGAAACCTTGGCAGAAAGCTTTGGATACAATGGACCTAGCGGAAGCATGATGCCCGCAGGTGCCAATATGTATGTCCTTCAGAATTTCCCGGCCTTCCTCCGGCTGTATGCACCGCTGATAGATGCCACATGTGCTTCGCTTGTATAGCTCGCCTTTTATTATCGTGAATGCTTTGGCTCGCCTTATGATCTGCTTTTTTAGCACCTCATCGTCCTCCGGCAACTTTTGGTCGATTAGAAAATCGAGATATAGGACTGTCCAATCCGGCTGTGTTAAGTAGACAGCGAGACTTGCCGCTTCTACCGGTTCTTCTGAGTCGGGGTCCATCAAATCGGCGCCTTTAATGGATGGCTTGTGCAATTGCTCCAGGAAGATATCTTTTGGTACCTTTTTGTGTTCCGATCCCAGTCTTGCAAGTGTGTCTGCTGCCTCATTTTCGGCTCTTGGAACATGTCGGACTTCGTAGCCTACGAAGTTTTTTGCAAATTCGTCAACTTTGGCTCTGTAATCTGCCATTGTTGCGCATTTCGCATCCCATGTTCCGCATACTTGCTGCGCGACCAGATCTGAGTCGCCATAACAGAGGATTCTTTTGACGCCTAGGTCGTTTGCCACGTGTAACCCGTGAAGCAAGGCTTCGTATTCGGCAACATTGTTGGTTGCTGTGAAGTGGATTTGTAACACGTAGCTAAGCTTGTCAACTTTAGGCGTGCGTAGAACGACTCCAGCCCCCGAGCCTTTGAGCATCTTTGATCCGTCAAAGTGCATGACCCAATATTCTGATTCGGGGAGTGTCGTTTCCTCCATGGCCTCTGTCCAGTCGGCGACAAAGTCGGCAAGCACTTGAGACTTAATGGCGGTCCGTGGCTTGTAGACTATGTCAAAGGCGGCGAGTTCGATGCCCCACTTGGCAACTCGACCCGTTGCCTCTGCATTGTTGATTATGTCTCCCAACGGTGCCTTGCTGACTACTGTCACTATGTGTTCCTGGAAGTAATGCCTAAGCTTTTTGGCGGCGAAGAATACGCCATAAGCCAGCTTTTGGTAATGCGGATACCTCTGCTTGGAGGCGGAGAACACTTCACTGATGAAGTAGACCGGTCGCTGCTCACACGCCGCGGCTTCGCTCTCCTTTCTTTCCACAGCCAAGACAACGCTGACAACAGCTCCTGTTGCCGCGATGTACAGCAGCATTGGTTCCTGTGATCGAGGTGCTGCCAATATCGGAGCGGATACGAGGGCCTCCTTAAGTTGTTGCAAGGCGGCGTCTGCCTCTGCTGTCCACTCGAAGTTGTCGGATTTCTTCAGTAGCCGGTAGAGAGGCATTGCCTTTTCCCCTAGGCGGCTTATGAAACGACTGACGGCTGCCGCCGATCCGGCTAGGCGCTGCACGTCCTTCAGACAAGTAGGTCTGGATATGTTTTGGATGGCCTTGATCTTCTCCGGGTTAACCTCGATCCCCCGCTCTGAGACGATAAATCCAAGCAGTTTGCCGGCTGGAACGCCGAAAACGCACTTGGCGGGATTGAGTTTCATCTGATACCTCCGGAGATTCTGAAAAGTTTCTTCCAAGTCTTCTAGGAGGTCTGCCTTCTTTTTTGACATTACCGCGATGTCGTCTACATAGACGTGAACATTGCGGCCGATCTGTTCATGTAGGCAATTTTGCATACAGCGCTGGTATGTTGCCCCTGCATTCTTCAGGCCAAAAGGCATTGTAATGTAGCAGAAAGTCCCATATGGAGTTGTGAAAGATGTTTTCAGCTGATCTGACTCTCTCATCTTGATTTGGTGGTACCCTGAGTAGGCGTCCAGAAAACAAAGCAGCTCGGAGCCTGCTGTGGAGTCTACGACTTGGTCAATTCTGGGCAGCGCAAAGGGGTCCTTTGGGCAGCACTTGTTAACACCGGTATAGTCAATACACATCCTCAGCTCTTTATTCTTCTTTGGTACAAGTACAGGATTTGCCACCCAATCGGTGTGTACAACTTCTTTTATGAAATTGGCGGCCTTCAGCCTATTTATCTCCTTCCCTATAGCCTTGCGTCTCTCATCTCCAAAGCGTCTCGTTGCTTGCTTTACCGGCTTGGATCCTTTTATGACGTTGAGCGAGTGCTCGGCAAGTTCCCTCGGTACACCAGGCATGTCGGAAGGCGACCATGCAAAGATGTCACGATTCTCACGGAGGAACTCGACGAGCGCGCCTTCCTATTTGCTGTCAAGGTTGGAGCCGATGACAACTTGCTTAGACTTGTCACCTGGGATGAGGTCCGCCTTTTTGGTGTCTTCTGAAGCTTCGAAAGTCTTCTTGACATCCATCTTTGGCTTTGGCATGGAGTTGTCTGCATCCGCCCCGAGCAGCGCGAGTTCTTCCTTGTGGATGACGGCTTCTGCGAAGGCGGCCATGCCACGCTCGCACTCCTTGGATTTCTTGAAGTTGCCGGAAACCGTGATGGTTCCGTTTTCCCCCTGCATTTTAAGCTTGCTGTATATGTAGCACGGCCTTGCCATGAACTTGGCGAAAGCCGGTCGTCCGAAGATTGCATGATAGGCGCTTTTGAAGGGGACAACTTCGAACCGGAGGAACTCTGAGCGGTAGTTCTCTTTTGGTCCGAAAGTTACCTTCAGCCTGATGCTTCCCATTGACTTTGCTTGCCTGCCGGGCACTATGCCATGAAATGTGAGGTTGCTGTGATCCAACTGATCCTCTGACAAGTTCATGCGGCTTAGCGTGTCGTAGTACAGGATGTTGAGGCTGCTGCCGCCATCCATGAGTACCTTTGTGAGTCTGAAGTTGTCGACAATGGGGTCGACGACAAGGGCGTACTTGCCTGGGTGAGGGACGTGATCAGGGTGGTCGGACCGGTCCCAAGTGATTGTTGCCTCCGACCAGTTCAAGTACTGAGGGACGTCCGGCATTGTCGCGTTGAGTTCGCGCATCTCCGCCTTATCCGCTTTAGCCGAAGGCGTGCCGACAAAGCACACAAGAGATTCTTTGACCTTCGGATACGGCTTCTTTTTCTTGGCGGCTGCGTCCTCTTCGCTTGAGATAGACATGTCGTCGTCATCCTCATCCTCCTTGCTGTCTTTCTTGTCGTTCTTCTTTGACTTCTTTGACTTCCAGCCGACTTTGGGATCCTTTTTGAAGTCGTCCATGAAACGGCACTCTCCAAGCATATGGTTGACCTTGCCCAATGAGGCGTGGATGGGACACGGCAAAAGCTTTGCTTGTTCATAAGTGATTCGCGCCGCCTTAGGCCCTGAGCCGGCTTCGCGACTATCTTTCTTATTTTTCCACTTCTTTTTGCCGGCGTTTCCTTGGAACGCTACGGCTACCTCATTGGAAGGTCCGGCTTTGTCATCCGCCGCCTGCTTGCGCTTGTTGTTCCGCTTTGGTATGATGTTGACGTCTGGGTCATCGTCCCGGGTGTCGTCATCCGCCGCCGCGTATTGGGCGGCTAGGTTGAGCATCTCACCAAGGTCCGTGATTTGCTCGCGGACGAGCCTATGATGGAGCAAGGACTTCTTCTGTAGGCCCGTGTAGAAGGCATGGATAGCCTGTGCGTCCGAAACACCATGACAGTTGGCCTTTTCGGATATCCAGCGGCTGACAAAATTTGTCATGGTTTCGTCCGGCTTTTGGATACAGCGCTGCAAATCCGTGTAGGTATTTGGACGCTTGTATGTTCCTTGGAAGTGCTGGGAGAAAACCTTTTCCATGTCGTACCAGCTATGGATGGACTTTTTAGGAAGGTTGTCGATCCAAGCTCTTGCCGTGCCTTCCAACATGAGAGGTAGGTAGCGGACGGCAATATGGCTGCTCCCGCCGGCAATCTCTATAGCCATGGCGTAGTCGGAAAGCCATGAGTCCGGCTTAACGAGGCCGTTGTACCTAGAACAGTTTTTTGACACTGATGTCATGTCCTTGGGGAACGGCTCTTTGCGGATGGCGTCACCGAAGCACTTTGGTCCAGAGTATAGCGGCTCCTTTCCTCTTGCTATGTCTTGTAGGCGGTGTCGTGCGTCTTTTGGATCGAGCTGCCGTGCGCCTCTGTTTGCGTCCGGCTCGTCCTGCGCCGCCCGGCTTATGCTGCGCCTGGGCCCTTCTACCTCCTCTCTCCTCTTGCTGCCAGTGCTATGCTGCGGAGACCGGCTGCGGCCTCTCCTTGGAGGGTCGTTGCCGGCATCTTTTCTAGGCGGCTGCCTGTTGTTCCGGCTACCGCCATTGTCGCGTCTTGGCTGAGGTGGAGGTGGTAGGTCTCCTCTGCTTCCCGTCCTTGAATTCTCGTCCCGCCTTGGCTTTGGCGGCGGTGCCTTCTTTGGAGGTGGCGTTGCCTTCCTTTTGTCGCCATGGCTACTGGAGCCAGACGGGCCTTCGGGGTCTGCGCCGGGTGCAGCTTTGCACTTGCCTGACTTAGACTCTAGGTCTCCCCCGCGGGCATCCGCCATGTGGCCGTAGGAATCAGCGCGAGCTTGTTGTTCTAGGGCCTTGCTTACGAAGTGTCTTGCGTTGGTCAGCTTTTCTTCCGCCGTGTAAGTGTTGTCGTCCAGGGTATCTAACGCGGCAGCCGCGTTGAGGATAGGGGTGCAGAAGACAACATCCCCCCTTCTATCCACTCGTTGTGGTGTCGTACGCCAATCGAACCCTAGGTCTTGAGCCGCTGTCGTTGCTTGCGTAGGCGGCTCTTTTCCACGGCGGTTTTTTGATGACCTTTTCTCCTCGAAGAGTTGCCGGCTTGTTTTGGCCGACATCTTCTCCTGCTCTTTCTTGATCTTCTTCGCAAGGCTCTCAACGTGCTCCTCTCTTTTTCGCAGGAAGTCAGAGTGCTTAAGCATGTTAAGCCTAAGCTCTTCCACTTCGTCGAGTGGGGTGTTTTTGTTTACCGGATTATTCATGATCTCGTCTACTTCTTTGATGACGGAGAGCAAATCCGTGGGTTTGCTGCTGCCGCCTTTCTCGAGCCCAGTTTTCTTCTTTGCGCACACCTTGTCGGAACTTTCAATGAGTTGGCCGGCAGTGGTGTCTCCGGCTTCTTCCGCCGGTTGGTTTGCGCTTCCGAAGTAACTGGGGTTGTCTCGTGACCGACAACAACCATCATAGCCAGCTTGTCAGGCATGTCCGTATCCGCTGTACCCTCTGAGGGAGCCGGATTTCCACTGGAAAAGCGGGTTTTGATCTTCTCTTCGAAGAGACTAGCATCATCATCGGAGTCAGAGTCTATGTTGACTTGAACGGTAGATCTGGATCCGGCATCTGACATCGCATCCTCCTGCAGAGCAGGGAGGATTGATTCATGATCGTTGTTTTTCGGCTGGGAGTCGGATCCCAGTCCGACAACTCCGACGAATTGGAAATCAGATTCGGCCGACTCTTGGGAGAAGGCAGATTCAGATCCATCTTGCCGGTCGACTGCTTGGTCGAAGGGTTGGTGGGTGGGGTTGTAGAAACGCGGTAGGCCGTACGCCTCTGGCGTGTACCCGATGAAGACGTCGATCCCTCCGATCGGCACGATTGCGCACCCGATAAGGTAGTCGTCCGCCGTGAGCCAGGACTCATCCGAGTTGACGTAGCTATGGTCGTCATGCCTTGTGACGCGACCGACGGCGATCTGCTTGCCCACGCCGCCAAGTGTTCCCGCCTGGAACGTGACGCCAGGAACCTTAGGCCCCACGGTGGGCGCCAACTGTCGTGGTATCGGCATAATTGATAGGATATGGGGGTCCTCTAGCCTACGTATGGATTGTGGGGAAGAAGGTTGGAGTCGTCGAGGTCGGGATTGAACACGGCGGGTTTACCCAGCTTCGGATCCCACATCGGTGGCGGGATCCTACGTGCTGCTATAATTCACTATGAGGCAATAGCCGTGAACAGGTTACAATGTGTTTGATGCGTATTGAATCGCCTCTGAGCTTGGCCCTAAAGGCCTCCCGGTGGCCGGCTTATATAGGCGGCCAGACCCCGGGTTACAAGGTAAGTACTTGGCCGGCAAGTAAACAGAGTCCTAGACCTAGCCGGCTTAGTTGCCGCCTTCCGTCTTGGGCTCGGTGGCTTGATGGGCTTCGGCCTTCCGTCTTCCTTGGACCGTCCGCCTACTTCCTTGTACGTCAGCTATCTGGGCCGCCCGGCAGGCCTTGGCCTTACCACCCTTGGACCACCCTGGACTAGCCGGATTGATCCATGTTGGTTAAACCCCTAGTGGATATATCCCCAACAACTCCCACAATGACTCTTTTCCCTGAAAGAACTATGTGGCGTTTTGGCTCACCGTATGATGTACTCGCTTGCTTATCTTTTCTTTTTTTCGGTAGGGTAGACATGTCTTTCACATAGAAAACCTGAGCAACTTCACTGGCTAGGACGAATGGTTCGTTCTCGTACGAAAGATTGTTGAGATCCACTGTAGTCATTCCGTATCGTGGGTCTACCTCTACCCCGCCTCGTAGGTTGAACCATTTGCACTTGAACAAAGGGACCTTAAAAGTAGGTCCATAGTCAAGTTCCCATATCTCCTCTATGTAACCATAATATGTGTCCTTTGTCCCGTTGCAATTTGTTGCATCAAAGCGTACTCCACTGTTTTGGTTGGTGCTCTTTTTATCTTGGTTGGTTGTGTACAATATATTTCCATTTATCTCGTACCCTTGAAAAGTCAAAAGTCAATATAGTTGAAGCTGGTGATGTGGCCAACAAGTATAGCTGTTCTTCAACAGTGGTGTCATTAATGAGACGTCTTTTTAACCAACTGCTGAAAGTCTTCATGTGTTCTCCATCAATACAATCTTCAGATTTCTCCGGGTATTTGGAGCGTAAAACATTCTTGTGTTCCTCGACATACGGACCCACCAAACTGGAATTATGTAGAACGGTGTCGTGTGCTTGAGTGAAAGAATCCCCGTCTTGACATATTGTTGCTTTCTTTCCTAGGTGCCTTTTCCATGCAGTCTCCCCTCATGACGTGATTCAGGAACACCGATCGGGTTCAGATCAAGAATAAAATCTACACAAAACTCAATGACCTCCTCTGTTCCATAACCCTTGACGATGCTTCCTTCTGGCCTAGCCCGGTTATGCACATATTTTTTTAAGACTCCCATGAACCTCTCAAAGGGGATCATGTTGTGTAGAAATACAGGACCGAGAACAGAAATCTCTTCGACTAGGTGGACTACAAGGTGCGTCATAATATTGAAGAAGGTTGGTGGGAACACCAACTCGAAGCTGACAAGACATTGGACCACATCCTTCTCTAAATTTTTTAGAGTTAGTGGATTGATGACCTTCTGAGAAATTGCATTGAGAAATGCACATCGCTTCACAATGGGTTCTCGAACATTTTCCGGTAGAAGCCCTCTCAATGCAACCGGAAGTAATTGTGTCATAATCACGTGACAGTCATGAGACTTTAGATTCTGAAATTTTTGCTCTGCCATGTTTATTATTCCTTTTATATTTGATGAGAAGCCAGATGGAACCTTCATACTGCGACGGCACTCAAAAAATATTTTCTTCTCTTCTTTAGTAAGAGCGTAGCTTGCAGGACCTGGCTGATTCTCTGAATGAGTATCGTCTCGATGCATCTCTTCGCTCATACGTTGATGGGTCTGCCTTCCTTTCGGTGTACCTTTTTTTGACTTCGCTTTTTTTGACTTCCCATCTTTTGACTTCCCATACACGCCCAAGAAGTTTAGCAAGTTGCAGCAAATGTTCTTTGTCACGTGCATCACGTCGATTGCAGAGTGAATCTCTAGCATTATCCAATATGGCAGCTCCCAAAATATAGATTTCTTCTTCCACATGGGTACGTGGTTGTTTGCGTCATTCGGAACAGTGAGTCCGCCAGAACCCTTTGAAAGTGCATTCTATGTACTCCCAAGTTTTGGTGACTAATGACAACACAAAAAGTATTCTAATGTTTGTGATGAAGCATGCAGGCTATTTTACAGGTTGACTGTCAAAGAGGAATACTTAGGTTGCCTAAATATCATTTCAATTGCACCTGGTATTTGTTCAGGAATTCAGTCAGGAGATTTCCGGGGCCCGGAAATTTCCGGTCCACAGACCGGAGATTTCCGAGCCAAACTTTATTTTCACTAAGTCTGAATTCAAATGCGTACTGACTCCAAAACAATTTTAGCCGGAAATCCTCCCGGAGATTTCCGGCGCTCGGAGATTTCCGCGCCCACATCCGGAGATCTCCGAGTGTCAGAGGAATTTCGACCAAGTCAAGAAGTCCAACCAGTACTGATCCGGTTTCTTGCTCAACCGGAAATTGCACCAGAAATTTCCGGGGTCCGGAGATCTCCGGTCCTCAACCCGGAGATTTCCGGGCTGGCGGCTGTGCAACGGGCAGATTTTGAGGAGGGGTATAAATACCCCTCCACCTACCTCCAGCTTCCTAAGCTTCCAGATTTTCTCTCTCCTCCATTGGTGCTGAAGCTCGTTTCTCCTGGATCACTCAATCTAGCCACTCAAATCCGTTGATACTTGGGGATCTGAGGGAGAAGCCACCGATCTACATCTCCACCGAAGCGATTTGACTTTCCCCCTCTATTTCTTGAGGGGCAACGAATCTAGGGTTCCTTTGTGGATAGCTAGGTTCAACCTTGTGTAATTTGATCCTTTGTGGATTCCTTTGTGGAAGTGACATGTTGTGGTCGTTGTGAGAGCCCCCAATTCAGTTGTGGGTGTGTGCCTCACGAATTTGTACGGGACTTTCTCCGCCCTTAAAGGAGTCCTTAGTGGAAGTGTGGATTCGCACCTTTGTGGTCGAATTCACAGGAGAATAGGGTGAGGCCTTTGTGGCGTTGAGAAAACCTTTGTGGTAGCTCACACCTCTCCAACGAGACGTACACCTATGTGGTGGAACTCGGGATAAAACCTTGGTCTTCGAGTCCCTTCGGTTGTTTCATTCCTCTCTCCTTTACCGCATCTTTATTTCCTGTACTTGCCTAGTTTCCTTGTAGTTTGTCACTTGTATCATCTAGTTGCACATCTAGACAATTTACTTTCCGCTAGCCTAAAAACTGAAAAAGAGATAAAAATTGGTCACCACCTATTCACCCCCCCCCCCCCCTCTAGGTGGTCAACTGCCGTTCAATTGGAATCAGAGCCAGGTTGTCTCTTATAAGCTTCACCGCTTGAGACCAACCTTGGACAATGCAAGTTGACCCAAAAGAGGGTTCCGAAACGGACGCCGCGACTTTGGCGGCAATGCAAGAGAAAGGTGCCACTATGGCCGATATCAACTCTTTGGAAACAAAGTTGACATCGTCTATACAAACCGAGTTCAAGAAGTTTCATGATATGCTTGTGTCTCTCAAGACATCTAAAGAAACCTCTCTTGCATTGCCCTCAAAGCCTCCGGTGCTTCCGGGCATTACTCTTGATGTGGACCCCGAATTGATAAAGGGAAAGCAATTGCCTTTGGATGGGAAGGGTGATGCTAGTAGTTCCTCAACCCATCAAAACACTCCATCATCCAATGATGAAGTGCCTAAAGGCTACAACACCACTCCTCCCCCATCCCAATACCATACCCCCGATCCCATTATTCCTCACCCGCAAGTTTCTCATAGGGGTGATCCCCCATTGCTTAAAGATTACACCTTTTCTCAATGGAAATACATGATGAAGTCTCATGTTTGCAGCTCTTCAATCGAGTTGTGGCGCATCATTCAAGTTGGATACAAGCCGCATGATCCGACCAACCTAACAAGAAGAGAAGTGGTGGAGGCTCAACTTGATGCCACCACTCTCTACATGATCCAAAAGGCGGTTGGGAACAAGGACATGGCTCGCATTCAACATCTCACCACCGCCAAGGAGACATGGGATGGTCTATCCGAGTTGTTCGTTGGAAATGATAGCATGAGAAGGAACCGCTATGACTCTCTGAGCAATGAAGCCGAGGGCTTCTTCAAGCTTGATGGTGAAGACCATGAGATGATGTATCAAAGATTGGTGTCCATAGCCACAAGCTTTCGAGAAGTGGGTGCCTCTCATATTGATGATGCTTGGATCAAAAGGAAGTATGTTAGCTCTATGATGGCTTGTGAGCCTATCGACGTCAAGAGTCTTCAAGGAAGACACAACTATCATCTCATGACATCTAATGAGGTTATGCAAGAGATGGCCGCATACAAAGTGGCCACGAAGAATGCTCAAGATGCAAGAGCAAGGGCTCTTGGAATGCAAAGAGGCACAACCAACATTGCTTTGAAGGCTACCGTTGAGGAAGACAACGATGATGATGATCTTGGAAGCTTTGCCGCCATGTCCGAGGAAGCACTCAAGATTGCTTACAATGACCATCTTGCTCTTGCAGCTCGCACCTTTTGGAACAATCCCTCAAGAGGCAAGATGCGTTTTGACAAGAATGCACCCCAAGCCGATAGGGTCTCACCCTCCAAGTCAAGGACATGTTACAATTGTCAAGACAAGTTCCATTTCGTTGTCGAGTGCCCTTATGAGAAAAGAGAAGAGCACGGTGGACATCTAGTGCTCAAGGACAAAACCAAGATGCCTCCCAAGAAGGCCTATGGAAAGAAGAGGCCTTTAAACAAGAAGCCTCGCATCATGTTGTTGACTCAAGAGGAGTATCCCACCGATGATGAAGAGTCGGAGGAAGAAACCCCAAATGAAGTGGCGGCCCTTGCCACTACCTCTACAACTATCATCTCTCCATCAACAACAAGAACTCCTTCAACTACGACAAGCTCTTCATCGTCTCTATTCACATTGCCTAATGAGAACCCCATCACCAAGAGCTCAAAGTGTCTTATGGCAAAGGCATCGGAGGTACCTTCATCCTCCTCCTCTCTCATGAATGAAATGAATGAGCTTGATGATGCCTCTAGCTTTCAAATCAAGCAAGAGCTTGTGGCGTTCGACTCCTTTATCACTAACTTGCAAGGTGATAGAAAGAAACATGTTGGTGCCCTCATGGTTCGAATTGGTGAGCTAGAGCATCTCAATGAAGAGAAGGGTAAGATAGAAAGAGAAGACGCTATTTCTCTATCTTATTTGAAGTCCTCTCTTGAGGAGATTGAAGAGTCTCATGCTCGTCTTGAGGAGCAACTTGAAACTATTGAGGAAACTCATAACTCCTCACATGCTAAGCTCATTAAGGATCGTGATATGTACTTTGCTAAATTCAAGATGGCTCAACAAGATAAAGCCGAATTTGCGGTTGGGCATGTTCGACTCATTGAGGACATGGAAAAGCTCGTCATAGCTCACAAAGCTTTGGAGAGTGAACATGCTCTTCTAAAAGAGTTGTATGCCCAACTTGAAACTCGGCTAACTAACCTTGATTCTCTTAGCATCTCTACCTCTAAGTGTTCTTGTGATACTGCTAATCTTGTGAAGGAGAATGCTAGGTTGAAGAGTGAGATGACTAAGGCCGCCACATCCAAGATCATCCTTCTTAAAGGTAAACAAGTTGTTGAGACTCCCATCGTGGAGCCTCACACTCGACAAGGAAAGGAAGGTCTTGGATATGTGCCTCCCATCAAGATGAATGCCAAGAAGGGCATTCCCAAGAGCATCAAACCCATTCAAGCCGAGAAGGCCGACTCCATTCAATCCAAGGAAGGTCTTGCGAGTAGGAATGTCACAAGGGGCAAACCTACTCGTAAAGATCACGCCGGGGACAACAACCCTAACTATGCTTTATATGTCGATTATTATGGGAATGTTTGTGCTCATTACATTGGACCCTACTATGGTTTTATTTCATATGCTATTTGGGTTCCTAAATCTCTTGTCGCTAACCATAAAGCACCCATTGTGAAGCAATGGGTTGCTAAATGCAAGAATTAATCTCTTGTAGGATCTTGCTCCCGGTGGTTCAAAATGGATAATTGATAGTGGATGTACAAGTCATATGACCGGGAGCAAAGAACTTGTTACGGAGTTGAAACCTAATGAAGATCAAGTAACCGTAACTTTTGGTGACTTATCAAGGTCTAAGGTAACCGGGTTTGGCAAAGTGGTAGTTGCCCCCGACATTTCTCTTGTCAATGTCATGCTTGTTGAATCTCTTGGCTATAATTTGTTATCGGTTCGTGCCTTAACAAAGATGGGGATCTCTCCCTTCTTTGATAAGGACATGGTGGTCCTCTTGTGGAGCAAGTCGCTAAGAGTGGCTTTCGTGGGACACGTGGAGCATGAGCTCTATGTGGTGGACTTCTCCGGAGCCACCACTTCTCAAGCCATGTGTCTCTTCGGAAAAGCCGACGTGGGTTGGCTTTGGCATCGCCGACTAGCTCACGTAAACATGCGTACTTTGCAAAGTCTTCACAAGGGTGGCCACATTCTTGGACTAAAAGATCATGTTTCCTTTTCAAGGGATCGAATTTGTAGAGCTTGTGTGGAAGGCAAGATGCATGACATTCCTCATCCAAGCAAGACCATCATATTGTCATCCCGGATTTTGGAACTCCTTCATGTTGATCTATTTGGACCAATTCCGGAGATAAGTCTTGGTGGCAAGAAATATTGCCTCGTGATTGTTGAGGACTATTCAAGATATACTTGGGTCTATTTCTTCAGGACCAAGGATGAAACTCAACAAGTCCTCATCTGTAGTGTACCTGCACCTAAAATATGGCAGATACCTGTGTATAGTGCAAATCCCTGGATCGATTCGTTTGCACACACAGTTATGATGTAATATCACAACAAGGTATCAATTTATTCCAACGCTGATCCAGACTAGGAAAATATTCATTACAAATTTGCATAGCATACAGCTAGCAGTACACAGAGTAAACAGCGGAAAATTTATTCTTCATGGAGTCCCCAATCATCATCATGTGCCACAGGCGAGCATGTTGGTTGAAGACTCGAAACCCTTAGTAAAACTTTCACTCATCATCAGGACAGTCTGCAATAAGATATATATTGCAACAACGTGGGTCAGAACCATTAAAATGGAACTGGCAAGTGACACTATGGTGGACACTTAGAGGAATAACTCTATGACCTATATGCTTATTTGGCTGGTGGAGCTCAAGGATATTTTGCAGAAAGCAAGTTTTTCCCTAACTTTTTGGAAAACACTTTTCTTCTATTCGAGACATCCGTGGCATGAAATCCACTGTCTCATTCTACCCTTGTTCACCCATCAAGTTTTTAATTTATAAGTTGGAATGGTGGAATCCTCCGTTGACATCCTCGTTCAGCTGCTCAATTGTCCGTTTCCGGGGACACGGCTAAGTACTTAGATTTTAACTCTGCAGAGGTTGTGCACGTTCACCATTGTACCCATTCAACCCAATTTACCCTTTACACACCATTTGTGATAAGGAAAGGAAAGAATGAGACGAGATCTTTCAGAAGCATTTTCCCTCCCACTCTGGCCTGACGCGCTCCACCTACAAATCCTCTACCACCACCTGTCAGGCCGGGGAGAGTCCACGCAGCTTAGTTGATCAAGCCAGAGCCCATATTGGCAATGGCTGCATGAGAAGCAATCTTCACTCGGAGTTCTTCAGATTCCTTTGCTCCTGGGTGGCCATCCACAAGTGAATATTCCACAGGTAAATCCCCTGGGAACAACACTCAACTCATGCAGCCAAGCAACCAATTTCCACCCAGGTGTTTGATTTAAACTTAGTAGACTTTATCTTTTTCATCAAAATAGTTTTTGCATAGCATCACTATTCTATTAAGTAATTTCATAGGAACCTAGACACAGGGATAAAGAGGTCTATCATGGCTTGCATAGCAATTCTATCCTACACATGCTTATAGAAAATACTCTACTCATGCATAGAAATTATAGGACTTTTATGGGGATGTGCCACTTGCCTTTGAATGTTGTCGTTGTTCACAAACTCTATTCAACAACGAACGTTTGCTCTCCGTTCAATCTAAACAATATAAGCAAACAACAAAACAACAATCAACAAACAAACATGCACATTCATAGTGAACAAACAAGTTTTGTAAAACTTCTAGGGAAAGTATGTCATGTATGATATGCAATTTATTTCTAAGGACTAGAAATGCATGTCATGCCATGAAAATCTTTTAAGTTAATGCAAGGAAATGGATTGGTCAAAATGTCTAAGGACCAAAGTCATAAGTTGAATAAAATATTTTGTTTTTATATCATCTTGAATAAGCACTCTAATGGCTTAGTTCTGATGTGAAAAATACTTAGAGAAAATACTAGCTCTATTCTTCGAGGTGATCAACAATTATTATCAACTCTTTGTAAATTGGATATTCACTATGGTGAGAGAGACAGACACCCGGCCAGCCACTTAAATTGTGGAACAGGTCTCATGTACGTGGACATGTAAGGTTTGTTCCCAGGCCGCTTCATCTCACTATGCCGCTAGGATCCAATAAACTTCAAGATGGTAATAACAAGATCAAAAACGTTTATGTCTAAAGTGAAAGATAAGATTAGGAAAGAGGGGAAAGATAGAAAGAAAGATGTAGTTGGTCTTCTAGAAATCTTCTCCATACTTGTAACTTTCTCATGAACTTCTTCTTGATTTTTCTTCTAAGTGCTTCTACTTCTTGGAGGTTCTTCTGAAGTCTTGTTTTGGCTAAGCCCTTCATTGGTCTTCTTGCTCCATGTTGAAAATATTAAGTTTTGAAAATATTTCTGTCTTAGAGAAAATGAGGGAGGAGTCTTATTTTGGGAATTATAACTACATGTGAAGATAATTCATGCATGCAATGCAGTTTTAAATCCTAAGAATATCATTCAAACATTGTGATATTTTATAAAGTATGCATTTAGCTATAGTTGCAATTTAATTAAATTTCGATCTTTGGAGAAAATAACAAAAGGATAAGATTAAAGTTTTCTATGATTAATATTTTTATAACTTAATTTTATTAATAGTGTTAATAGGCAGGGAGTATTTAATTAAATATATAGCAATTTGATTTAATCAAGAATAGTATTTCCATTAATAGTTATGTTGAAAATACTCAAACTGTTCAAATTAAATATATATAACTATGAATTTATTCAAACATCACTCAAAATATTTTATAGCAGTATCATCAATTTACAATTATTCTAAAGTTTCTAAAACAATTTTATTTGCAATTTTTGAACTTACAGATTTAAAGTTATGACAAAAATACTCAAATTTACCATTTGAAATTTGAATATTCTAAACTAAGTCAATTTTGAATTCTGACAGATCCAAAATATTCTACATGTCGAGCGCTTTCCAAATATATAAAAATATTTGAATTTGGATAAACAGAGAAAAAGATATGATAGTTGGAATCGACAGGGGCTTTTCTGCAAAACCGCCATTTTTAATTTAATTAGAAAAAAGAAAATCCACGCTGACGCTGACTGGGTTGCTGACGTGGTTAAGTCATTGGATCTGGGCCGTCAGATCTGGATCTGGCGGTCCAGATCTGTTCGTACCGTTTCGATTTAAACTTGCGGCGGAAATGGCGGCGGCGGCGGCTCCAATTCGAGCAGCCCGGTGGCAAGGTTTTTAGGGTTTTCGAGGGGGAAAAGGGAGAGGAGGAGCTGGGGTATTTGTAGGGGGCAGAGGGGGAAACGCTCGCGTTGATCATGGCTCGAAAACGGAAGGGAATCGCCGGCGGATTTCTCGGGCGTGATTTGAGCAGAGGTTGAAGACGACCCGGGCTGACAGGTGGGTCCCGCTGTCAGGTTATTTTCTTTTTCTTTTCTGTTTTATTTATTTTCTTTATAACTTTTGATTTATAACCCCAAATGATGTCAAATTAATTTCTAAAAATTTGTAAAATTATTATCTTTGTTTTAAACTAGTTGTAGGACTATTTTGAATAATTTTTAAAATTATTAAATTTGAATTATTGGTTTTAATACCAATTTGACATTTAAAGTCAAATTTGAAATCATTTCTTAATTAAGTTTTCTTTTGGCTAAATAAAATTTGTAAAATACACATATTCTAATATGTTTGGATTTAAGTTATTTAATTTCATTTTCAATAACCATTCATTTCCATTTTTCGTATAATAGTAAAATAACTGAATATAATTATTTTTAAGGAGATAGGAAATATGATAACTAAATTTTTAAATCAAAATGGTTTGTGAGCCATTATATTTTATATTAAGATAATTCATTTGGAATCTTCATAACAACCTGGGAAAAGATTTTGGATTTAATTCTTTCCTTATACAGAATATATATTCATGAAAATCATTTCATGTTTTGCAAATAAATGAAAAATCATTTAAGCTAATGAAGTCTTTATTTGGATAATTCATTAATTATAAAACCTATGAAGTTTTAAAGTTATGAAACATAAACTTATAACTTCCAAAACTATAATTTGAATTTAGTTAAATGAATGAAAACCATTTGGCATTATACTATTTTAATAGTCTCAAATTTATTAATAGATATGGCTAAGTGATAGAATTTACTTTCTTATAAGGAAAATATTTTATTAAAATGAAAAGGTTTGAAGTTTATAAAACAATTGTCAAATTTACATATTAAGGTTTTTAAAATACAATAAGAAATGAAATGTTTAACTAGAAACCACTTTTGAAAATAATGTTAAACTGAGATATTTGAATTATTAAACTCTTTCAATATGATTGAAAACATTTATAATTGGTTTTCTTATGCATTTTAATATTTTATTTTAATCAAAACCAAAAGTTTTAAATTTTTGTGATTTTTGAGCATTATAAAATGTTGGGATGTTACAGATTTACCATTTAAAGTTATGACAAAAATACTCAAATTTACCATTTGAAATTTGAATATTCTAAACTAAATCAATTTTGAATTCTGGCAGATCCAAAATATTCTACATGTCGAGGGCTTTCCAAATATATAAAAATATTTGAATTTGGATAAATAGAGAAAAAGATATGATAGTTTGAATCGACAGGGGCTTTTCTGCAAAACCGCCATTTTTAATTTAATTAGAAAAAAGAAAATCCACGCTGGCGCTGACTAGGACGCTGACTGGGCTGCTAACGTGGTTAAGTCATTGGATCTGGGCCGTCAGATCTGGATCTGGCGGTCCAGATCTGTTCGTACCGTTTCGATTTAAACTTGTAATCTGGGTCGCACAGGGTAGATCGGACGGTCCAGGGGCGTTGACCCAAAAACTAGCGGCGCGGCCGGCCGGAGTTACTCCGGTGACCTCAATCCGCAGCGGCGACACATCGGCAACAGCCGTTCCCGGTGTTCTACTGTGTTCCGAGACGAGCGGGTCATACCTACGGGTAGAGGGCGTCGAGGCGAAGTCGTTGGCGCGGTGATGAGCTCCGGTGTACCCCCCTTCTCCTCCTTTTGCTCGCCGGAGTCGCGGGTGGCAGCGACGTGCTCCGGTTGCGCACGGTATCGTCGACCTGGCGCATGAAAGGACACACGATCATGTCAGACGGACGCGCACGGTCTAGGGAAGGAGTAGAAGGCACGAGGGGGAGATCGGGGTCGACCGTGCTCACCAAAATCCGAAGAAACGGCGGCGGAAATGGCGGCGGTAGCGGCTCCAATTCGAGCAGCCCGGTGGTGAGGTTTTAGGGTTTTCGAGGGGGAAAAGGGAGAGGAGGAGCTGGGGTATTTGTAGGGGGCAGAGGGGGAAACGCTCGCGTTGATCATGGCTCGAAAACGGAAGGGAATCGCCGGCGGATTTGTAGGGGGCAGAGGGGGAAACGCTCGCGTTGAGCCTCATCTTCAAGCATGCGCCACAGGCAGTCATGTTGGGTGTAGACTCGAGCCAATCATTCAGCATCAGAATTCCCTGCACATTGGAATATGCAGCCCTCGAAGGAGGTCAATACAATGATGTATTGGCAAGTGACTAAGGTGGATAACTATACTGCCAAATCTAACATCTATATGCATATTTGGCTTGGTGGGGTTGAAGGCTATTTGCAGAAAGCAAGTTTTCTCCTATCATTTTGTAAAACACTTTTATTTCTCGAAGACTTGGCACCGAAGGCCAAAGCCCAGGTGTACCAACAATTCTTTCCTTAGTCACAATTTTACTTTATGAAAACAGTGTTGAGATTCTTTGCCCATCCTTGTCCAGTTGCTCGAAGTAGTCCATATCCGGGGACACGGCTGAGATCTCAGATTGTCGACTCTGCAGAGGTTGTGCACTTTCACCTTTAGACTCAATTTGTCCGGGAATTCCTATACACGCGGAGTGTATTATGGAAAGGAGAGAATTGAGACAAGAACTTTCAGCAGAAGAATGCAACCATACTAGCAAGACCCGTTCCACCTATCAACTCTACATCTGCTTGTCAAGCTGACAGGTTGCACTCTCACAACTTAATCGTTCTAGACAGAGCCCATTGTCAAAAGGCTGCACGGAAAACTTCTAAACTTGGAGGGATTTGGTAATCTCTTCGCTCCTGGGTGGCCATCCACAAGTGTACTTCTGGGTAACAACCACCATACTCATGGCCCTAAGTAGAATAGACATTCATCCTAGGCGAAGACAACCACAAGCATAGTCCCAAAAGCCACTCAACATAAACCATATCAACCAATTCCACCCAGATGTGCATTTTAGAATTTTAACACTTAGAAACATTTCCATAACATGGCAACATTTTTATAGCATGGCTAAGCAACTAATAAAATCTTTTCATGGCTGCTTAGGGAAAGGGTGGCTACACACTACTAGGATATTTGTAAAATACCTACTAACTTAGCATTATAAAATAAATCAAATTCCCTATCATGCACACTACTCAAAACATACTACTTATGCATATAGAAAATATAGGATATTGTATGAAGGTCACTTGCCTTGGTAACAGGAGGAACAAGCACAGCAAGAATAACAATCACAAGCAAGTCCTTCCTCTTCTTCACAATCTAGCACAAACATTGAATAACATAAATACCAACACCAAATCATCACAACACTAAACATAATCATGTATGCATGAATGATATGTTATGATGATAAGACACACTTTTTAATAATTCTCATTTTCTGTCATTAATAAATGAGTATAAGGTTTAGGTATTTCTTATTTTATTTATCAATTAGATAATTTAAAATAATATAGTAAAACTTTGATTTCTATAATTACAACTTTTATTGTTTTTATGACATCTTCAATTTGGACATTTATTAATATTGCTGGACAGAGGGAAATTATACAATCTCAAAACAATTACTTTTATTTCTAAATCATTTTTATTATTTAAGTTATTATTTTAATGGCCGAAATACTCCTCTGATAATTATTCAATTTATAATTTGTCAAAGGGAAAAACAAATGATGTAGAATTAAACTACATGAGCAGAGCTTTCCAATGACATAAAGTTTATTAAATTTGGACTTACAGATCAAAAGTTATGAATTTTGCAAGTTTTATCTATTTTCTTTTTTATTTATAAAATTTCCTGCGAAAAAGAAATTAAATGGGCTACGTGGCGCAATCTTATTGGTCGGTACCGCTTCGGCGCGGATCGGCTGCGAGAGCCGTCCGATCTAAATTAAAATGGACGCGCGAGATCTAATCGATCTAGATCCATTGGATCTAGATCTAACGGTCCACGATTCGTTGACCAAAAACGGGCGGTGCGGTCACCGGAGACGCGCGGTGCGCGGCGGAGCCATGGCCGGCGTTCGCGCCCGAGGCGAGCTACGATGCTAGGAGGAAACGGAGCTCACCAGGAGATGCGCGATGTCGTGGGGAGGGCGATGGCGCGGTGGTGATGACCGGAGCGTCCTCGTCTTCCCGGAAGAGCTCGCCGGAGTTGCGCGCGGCGTCGGTTCCTCTCGGTCGTGGACGGAGGCGGGGTTTCGCTGCAAAAACACACGCTCCACTATGTCAACTCGATGCGCACGGCTCACAGGGAGCGAAGGGAGGTGGAAAGGGGGTCCGAGGTGGCCGGAGTTGCTCGGGCGGCGGAGTTCTTACCGACGGCGACGGCGGGATGGCGCGAGCTCGTGCGGGCAGCCTATGGGCTCTCGGGAGGTGAGGTTTGGGGCAATCGGACGAGAGCGAGGAGGGCTATTAGTAGGGGGAGGAGGCGAGTTAAGGGGAGCAGTAAATCGCTCGTAATCATGCGAATCAAATCCGCCGTTTCCTGTCGGGGTCGGGGCGTGATTTGGGGAAGAACGTTTCCGCGGGGGTGATGACAGGTGGGTCCCACCTGTCAGCGACTGCGAGCGAGCGCGCGGGGTGCTGGGCCGTTGGCGGGCTGCTCGGGCCGCGGCCCACTTGTCTCAGAAATTCGATTATTTCTATTTAAATCCTTTTCTGTTTTTAAATACTGATTTCAATTATGATTTTTAAACTTATTCAAAACATTTCAGAAAAATTCATAAAAATAGGTTTTGGAAAGGTTATTAAAAATGGAACCTTTTAACATTATTCTTGCCCATATATAAATTGGTAAAATTTTATTTATTAATGGAGTTTTAAATAAACACTTTATGGAATTTGTAGATTATTTATATTTAGATTTGAAGTTTTATTTAATATTTTTGTGAGGTATTCTTATGCTCAATGATGCAAGATGCTTAAATGCAAGTTTTTAAATTTTTGCAAAATTTGGGATGTTACAGGATTTCTCGGGCGTGATTTGAGCAGAGGTTGAAGACGACCCGGGCTGACAGGTGGGTCCCGCTGTCAGGTTATTTTCTTTTCTTTTCTGTTTTATTTATTTTCTTTATAACTTTTTATTTATAACCCCAAATGATGTCAAATTAATTTCTAAAAATTTGTAAAATTATTATTTTTGTTTTAAACTAGTTTTAGGACTATTTTGAATAATTTTTAAAATTATTAAATTTGAATTATTGGTTTTAATTCCAATTTGACATTTAAAGTCAAATTTGAAATCATTTCTTAATTAAGTTTTATTTTGGCTAAATAAAATTTGTAAAATACTCATATTCTAATATGTTTGGATTTAAGTTATTTAATTTCATTTTCAATAACCATTCATTTCCATTTTTGGTATAATAGTAAAATAACTGAATATAATTATTTTTAAGGAGATAGGAAATATGATAACTAAATTTTTAAATTCAAAATGGTTTGTGAGCCATTATATTTTATATTAAGATAATTCATTTGGAATCTTCATAACAACCTGGGAAAAGATTTTGGATTTAATTCTTTCCTTATACAGAATATATATTCATGAAAATCATTTCATGTTCTGAAAATAAATGAAAAATCATTTAAGCTAATGAAGTCTTTATTTGGATAATTCATTAATTATAAAACCTATGAAGTTTTAAAGTTATGAAACATAAACTTATAACTTCCAAAACTATAATTTGAATTTAGTTAAATGAATGAAAACCATTTGGCAATTATACTATTTTAATAGTCTCAAATTTATTAATAGATATGGCTAAGTGATAGAATTTACTTTCTTATAAGGAAAATATTTTATTAAAATGAAAAGGTTTGAAGTTTATAAAACAATTTTCAAATTTACATATTAAGGTTTTTAAAATACAATAAGAAATGAAATGTTTAACTAGAAACGACTTTTGAAAATAATGTTAAACTGAGATATTTGAATTATTAAACTCTTTCAATATGTTTGAAATCATTTATAATTGGTTTTCTTATGCATTTTAATATTTTATTTTAATCAGAACCAAAAGTTTTAAATTTTTGTGATTTTTGAGCATTATAAAATGTTGGGATGTTACATCATCGACTTCTCAAAGGAAGTTCAACGCCAATATGACCTTCCCATTTTGGTTATTCGTAGTGACAATGGGTCGGAATTCAAGAACTACACTCTTAACAACTTTCTTAGTGAAGAAGGCATTCGTCATCAATATTCCGCTGTTTACACTCCTCAACAAAATGGCGTTGCCGAAAGAAAGAACCGGACTCTCATCGATATGGCGAGATCTATGTTGGCGGAGTTCAAGTCTCCCATCAACTTTTGGGCGGAGGCTATTTCCACCGCTTGTCACTCATCTAATCGCCTCTACTTCCGCAAAGGTTTGAAGAAGACTACATATGAGATCCTCACCGGCAATAAACCCAACATTGGCTACTTCCGAGTGTTTGGATGTAAGTGCTATTATCTAGTCAAGGGTGTCCGGTTGGGTAAGTTTCACTCTAAGTCTCTTGAGGGGATCTTTGTCGGTTATGGTAGCGAGTTCCACACTTATAGAGTCTTTGATAAATCCTCCCGGATTATCATAGAGTCTTGTAGTGTGGAATTCGATGAAAATGATGGCTCCCAAGTGGAGCAAGTTGGTGTTTGTGATGTAGGTGATGAACAACCTTTTGATGCTATTAAGAAGATGGGAGTGGGCTTTCTACGCCCAGTTGAAATCCATGAAGAAGTTGTTCAAGATGATTCAATTTCTCCCATCAAGGAAACCTCACCATCACAAGAACCACAAGGTGGCTCACCCATAGAAAATGATGATTCCCCTCAAGAACAATCTCAAGATCCTCCTCAACAAGGGCATGTTATTTCTTCTCAAGATGAAGCTCATGATGAATCTGAACAAGATCTTCATCAACAAAAAGATCATGCCTCCTCCACCAAGATTATCGAAGCCAACTCCACTTCTCCAAGTTCTACTCAAGGGCAAGATCATCCTTCTCCACCTCATGAAAAGACTTCTCATGATGATCAAGGCCCACAAGAAGGTCAAGACGAGGATCCAAAGGATCAAGATGGTCAAGAAATTGTCCCCACCACAAGGGCGGCAATTGAAACTCGTCGTCAAGCTCGATTTGCAAAGTCTTTGGAACTTAGAGCATTATCTCTCGACAAGGTCGTTGGTGATATTCGAGCAAGGGTCTCCACACGAAGTCAATTAGCTCACTTTAGTGAGCATCAAGCACACATTTCCATGGTCGAGCCCAAGAAAGTCTTTGATGCTCTTGAAGATCCCGATTGGCTAGGGGCTATGCATGAAGAACTTAACAACTTCGAGCGCAACAAAGTGTGGCGTCTAGTTGAGAAGCCTAAAGATTGCCGCAACGTTATCGACACTAAGTGGATCTTCAAGAACAAGCAAGATGAACATGGTATCGTTGTGAGGAACAAGGCGCGGTTGGTGGCTCAAGGATTCTCTCAAGTCGAAGGCATCGATTTTGGAGAAACTTTCGCGCCGGTCGCAAGACTCGAATCGATACGTATTCTCATCGCTTTTGCTTCTCACCATGGTTTCAAATTGCAACAAATGGATGTAAAATCTGCTTTTCTTAATGGTCCATTGCAAGAACTTGTTTATGTTAAACAACCCCCGGGTTTTGAAAACCCCAACCATCCTCACCACGTCTATGTCTTGGACAAAGCTCTCTATGGCCTTAAACAAGCCCCCCGTGCATGGTACGAGCACTTGAGAGAGTTCTTGGTAGACCGTGGATTTGAGGTTGGGGTAATCGATCCCATTCTTTTCACTAAAAAGGTTAATGGTGAACTCTTCATTTGTCAACTATATGTCGATGACATTATCTTCGGTTCTACTAACCGTGTGTTCAATGATGAGTTTTCCAAGATAATGTCCGACAAGTTCGAGATGTCCATGATGGGTGAACTCAAGTTCTTTCTTGGCTTTGAGATAAAGCAATTGAGGGAAGGGACTTTCATTTGTCAAGTCAAGTATATTCAAGAGATGATCAAGAAATTCAAATTGCTTGGACTTAACGGTGTGACGACTCCTATGCAAACCAAGTGCCACCTCCAACTCAACCCCGACGGTAAAGAGGTAGACCAAAAGGAGTATCGTTCTATGATTGGGTCTCTTCTTTATTTGTGTGCCTCTAGGCCCGATATCGTTTTAAGCGTGGGAGTGTGTGCTCGTTATCAAGCCGCGCCTAAGGAAAGTCATTTGATGGCCGTAAAGAGAATCTTCAGATATTTGGTTCATACCCCTTGCTTTGGGTTGTGGTATCCCAAAGATGGCACATTGTCTCTTTGTGGTTATACGGACTCCGATTGGGCGGGCGACATTGATGATAGGAAGTCCACATCCGGAACGTGTCAATTTCTTGGAAGATCTTTGGTGAGTTGGTCCTCGAAGAAACAAAATTGTATCTCATTATCCACGGCGGAGGCCGAGTATGTTGCTGCCGCAAGCGGATGTACTCAACTTCTTTGGATGCGGCAAACTTTAAAGGATTACGGTGTCCTCTTGGACAAAGTGCCGCTTTTATGTGACAATGAGAGTGCCATCAAAATTGCGTACAATCCGGTGCAACATTCAAGGACCAAGCACATTGAGATTCGTCATCACTTCATCCGCGATCACGTGGCACAAGGAGATATTGATCTATCATATGTTGGTACAAGGGATCAATTGGCGGATATCTTCACGAAACCCCTTGATGAAGCCCGCTTTTGCTACTTGAGGAATGAGCTCAATATCATAGATTCTCGGGCCTTGGCTTGAGCTCCGTACACACACTCCAACGTTTAAGGTTTTATAAGACCTAGAGGTACGCATGGACTTAGGGGGAGTGTTTTCCTAATACATTGGACTCTTCCTCCCCCTATTATGCATATAGTGACATATCATTGCTAAAACTTCAAATTGAATCTAATTTGTGAGCTTCAATGTTGAGATGTAGTTATGGACCCAAGATATATCTTCGCGGTACCATGCTACAACTCATACACGGTGGCCTCGGCCACCAACACTCTTTCTCTTTGGTTTCCATTTGGTTTTATTCTTTTATTCTCACTTGCATTGTCTTTGGTTCTTTTGGGAAAACACACTCTTGTTGGTCTTCTCTTGTGTTTTATGGTTTTTGCAACTTGAGTGTGTCTTCTTTTCAGTTTGAGTATCTATCCTAAGCCTTTCACTATCCTGTAAACATGTTTTTCCCCACTCATGTCCCTTTTTGGTATCTTGTTCCTGGAGTTTTTGGGTTTGAACGGAAATCTCCGAGCCTTACTCGGAAATCTCCGGGCCACCAGAAAATTTCAAGACTAAGTCCATTCAAAAATCAGTACTGACCTGCGTTGTTTTTTGACCGGAAATAGTCCCGGAAATTTCCGGCGGCCGGAAATTTCCGAGCTGAGACTCGGAAATCTTCGGCCCCTGCGATTTCTGGCACCTAAGTCTTTTTCAATTTCGGCACTGACCTCAGGCGAAGCTGAATCGGAATTAGAGCCGGAAATCTCCGGGGTCCGGAAATCTCCGGTCCGACGTCCAGAAATCTCCGAGCGTGCCAATAGTTTTCCAGGGCTAAGTCCTATCCGGAAATAGCCCCGGAAATCTCCGGCACCCGGATATTTCCGAGCCTCAGTCCGGAAATTTCCGGTTCAAATTTTCCTGTCTATATAAGGGCACGGGTGGACCGGCCGGTTCGGCTAGTTCATCCACCCCGTGCCCTATTCCTCTCTCTCTCCTCCGAAAATCTCCAATTCTTCCTTTCCTCGCTGCGGGTGGATCGTTCGAGGGTTTCTTGCGTGCTTCGGGGATCTGCTTCTCCTCGTCAAGGGCTTCGTTTCCATCCGCACGCTTTTCGCAATGTCCTCCGGTAACTCCTCTTATTTCAAATCTAGGATGAAACTTGTTTTCGTTTAACCTAGCAGATTTAGGAGGTTGTTGGTTGTTTCCTTTGGTAGAATTGCTCCCCTAGGCATGTTCTACCTTCCATATGCACAGATCTGTTTTTCATCCATAGATTTTGTTCAGATCTGTCAAAATTTCGTGCAGACCGGAAATTTCCGGTCCTCACTCGGAAATCTCCGGACCCCGGAGATCTCCGAGTCAGACCCGGAAATCTCCGGCCTGCTCAGAATCAAAACAGCTAAGTCCAGAAACTATGTTTGCCAAAACTTTTCTAGTATGTTCCTTTTTCAATCTTGGACATGAGTGCTTACCCCATATGCTTTCCATCCACTCTATGTTGTGTACCTGCAGGTTCCAACCCTCGTGGCCGCTTTAAGCAAATATCTACTCGCGGAAGAGCCAAACCAGTTCACTCACGCCCTCCCAGTGGGTCCTCCAGTGAAGACAACTCACAAACTGAGCACTCAGCCTTCCTCAGGACACCTATTGGTGCTAATAAGAAGAAGAAGACCGAGCTCCGCCTTGAAGACTTCAACAAAGGAAGTTTTCGCAAGTGGCGAAGTGACCTATCCTATGATGTGGAGTCTGATGATCCCACTTACTTTTGCACTGAGATGGCATGGATCTACAGGGAAGTCTATCAGAAGTTCTCCATTGACAAGCCAATCTGCCCCATGAAGTGGATTGACTTTGACAAATTAATGAAGAAGGCAGATTATTTTGGTGGTGCTGTGAAGGTGTGTGGTCTTTTGGGTTTGGAGCCTTTGATGAGAACTGAGTGCAGCTACAGCGTCTCTCTTATACATCAGTTCTATGCCACTGTGGTGTTTGACTCCTCAGAGGATATTGGGTTGACTTGGATGTCTGGCAGGCAGCGCTTGACTTCTTCCTTCAGAGAGTTTGCTCAGATTCTTGGTTGCCCGTTCCGTGGTCTTACTACTGCAGCTGGTGCCCGCATGCATGTCCATGGCGTGTCCTACAACAAACACGTCATGACTAATCTATACCAGCCTGGAGGGATGATTGGCTCTCAGAATGGCCTCCTTCCCACTTATGATATCCTGCTGCGCATGTTCCGTTGGACCATTGCTCCCATTGCCGGCAATGCAGATAATATTGCCGGGGCTCTAGTAACTTGATGCGTAAAGCTCATGATGCCTATCTTGGGGAGTATGCAGTTCAGCAGGAGGTCTATAAGGTGGATGTCATGGACTTTATTTTCCAGGAGATGTCCCTAGCAGTCTTTGAGAGGAAAGTTCCTCCATATGCTCCTTATATAATGTTGCTCATCAAGAGCCTCTACCAGCTGTCTAAGCAAGACAGTGATGACTTTGATGCAACTTTTGCCACTCAGCCTCACAAGCTAGCCCTACTTGTCCAGAAATCTGCTCACTTGGTTCAACAACAAGCCACCATGCATGATATCAATGAGGATGACATTTTTGGTGGTCCATCTCGGGTTCCCTCCGATCCCAACATCAAGAAAGCTGCCAAGAAAAGTCGCCCCTGGGTAGTTCGAGCAATTGAGAAAATCATGAACATGAACTGATGCATTCACAGTGAGAACTACTCCATCTACTCTCAGAACCATCGCATTATGCAGCGCCAAGAAGCAATGATGGCTCACATGAAGATGCCTGCTCCGAAGCAACCTTTGAAGCCTCGGGTTCCCTTCAAGGATTGGAATGCAGATGGTCTCACTTTTGATTGGGATGATGTTGTGCCAGAGGACAGCGATCTTGAGAATGCTGACACGGAGGAGGAAGAGGAAGATGATCAGGACGCGGGTTCCGACTCTTGAGTCATGGGACGTTAGTGGAACCTCCTCCCTTTTTGGTATCTTGATGCCAAAGGGGGAGAAGTATCTCTAGGACTCTCGGGATTTGCATGGGCTGAGAGCACTTCTTTCTTTTCGCTTTGCTTTCTTCAGTGCTCTCTTATTTCGTGACTGTGTTTGTTTCGTCATGTGTGTGAGACATGAGTACTGTTAAATTCTCTATTGTAATAACTATTTATCTAAGTTTGTTGCTTCTATTGTGTTTGTGTGTGCTTTGTAAAATCTAGGGGGAGTGTTGATCCTAAGGAATGTGCACTTTGTATTCCAAAGACATTCTTAAATAGTGCACTCACCTAGGGGGAGCTCCGTCTATATTTTGCAAATCCACTCTTTTTTTTGTGTTGTCATCATTCGCCAAAAAGGGGGAGATTGAAAGTGCATTCTATGTACTCCCAAGTTTTGGTGACTAATGACAACACAAAAAGTATTCTAATGTTTGTGATGAAGCATGCATGCTATTTTACAGGTTGACTGTCAAAGAGGAATACTTAGGTTGCCTAAATATCATTTCAACTGCACCTGGTATTTGTTCAGGAATTCAGTCAGGAGATTTCCGGGGCCCGGAAATTTCCGGTCCACAGACCGGAGATTTCCGAGCCAAACTTTATTTTCACTAAGTCTGAATTCAAATGCGTACTGACTCCAAAACAATTTTAGCCGGAAATCCTCCCGGAGATTTCCGGCGCTCGGAGATTTCCGAGCCCCAATCCGGAGATCTCCGAGTGTCAGAGGAATTTCGACCAAGTCAAGAAGTCCAACCAGTAGTGATCCAGTTTCTTGCTCAACCGGAAATTGCACCGGAAATTTCCGGGGTCCGGAGATCTCCGGTCCTCAACCCGGAGATTTCCGGGCTGGCGGCTGTGCAACGGGCAGATTTTGAGGAGGGGTATAAATACCCCTCCACCTACCTCCAGCTTCCTAAGCTTCCAGATTTTCTCTCTCCTCCATTGGTGCTGAAGCTCGTTTCTCCCGGATCTTTCAATCTAGCCACTCAAATCCGTTGATACTTGGGGATCTGAGGGAGAAGCCACCGATCTACATCTCCACCGAAGCGATTTGACTTTCCCCCTCTATTTCTTGAGGGGCAACGAATCTAGGGTTCCTTTGTGGATAGCTAGGTTCAACCTTGTGTAATTTGATCCTTTGTGGATTCCTTTGTGGAAGTGACCTGTTGTGGTCGTTGTGAGAGCCCCCAATTCAGTTGTGGGTGTGTGCCTCACGAATTTGTACGGGACTTTCTCCGCCCTTAAAGGAGTCCTTAGTGGAAGTGTGGATTCGCACCTTTGTGGTCGAATTCACAGGAGAACAGGGTGAGGCCTTTGTGGCGTTGAGCAAACCTTTGTGGTAGCTCACACCTCTCCAACGAGACGTACACCTATGTGGTGGAACTCAGGATAAAACCTTGGTCTTCGAGTCCCTTCGGTTGTTTCGTTCCTCTCTCCTTTACCGCATCTTTATTTCCTGTACTTGCCTAATTTCCTTGTAGTTTGTCACTTGTATCATCTAGTTGCACATCTAGACAATTTACTTTCCGCTAGCCTAAAAACTGAAAAAGAGATAAAAATTGGTCACCACCTATTCACCCCCCCCCCCCCCTCTAGGTGGTCAACTGCCGTTCACCCTTTCCAAAGATTACATTTAAATCCTTGACCATATCATGTATAGCAGAACTAGAAGGGCGGGTAGGCCTCGGCCGATGATCTGCCTCACATTTGTAATGCTTGCCTTTCTTCCTTAACGGATGCTTGGGTACAAGAAACCGACGATGACCCAGGTACACATTCTTGTTACCTAAATGTATACTATCAGTCTCAGCTAAACAGTGTGTGCATGCATTGTATCCCTTGTTTGACTGTCCTGAAATGTTGCCTAGAGCAGGCCAATCATTGATGGTTACAAAAAGCAAAGCTCGTAGATCAAATTCCTCCAGTTTGTGCTCATCCCACACACGTACACCTTCTTCACGCCACAACTGCAAAAGTTCTTCAACTAATGGCCTGAGGTACACATCAATGTCGTTGCCCGGTTGCTTCGGGCCTTGAATGAGCACTCGCATCATAATGTACTTCCGCTTCATGCACAACCAAGGAGGAAGGTTATAGATACATAAAGTCACGGACCAAGTGTTGTGACTGGAGCTCTGCTCTCCAAAAGGATTAAAGCCATCTGTACTTAGACCAAATCTTAAGTTCCTTGCGTCATCTGAAAATGTCGGGAACTCTCTGTCAATTTTTCTCCACTGGGACCCATCCGCGGGGTGTCTCAACATCAAGTTTTTTTTACGATCTTCTTTGTGCCAACGCAACAACTTGGCATGCTCTCTATTGCTGAACAAACGTTTCAACCGTGGTATTATAGGAGCATACCACATCACCTTTGCAGAAATCCTCTTCCTGGGGCGCGGCTCGCCCTCAACATCATCAGGGTCATCTCGCCCGATCTTATACCGTAAAGCACCGCATACAGGACATGCATTCAATTTTTCGTGCTCACCGCGGTAGAGGATGCAGTCATTAATGCAAGCGTGTATCTTATGTACCTCTAATCCTAGAGGGCATACCACCTTCTTTCCTTCATACGTACTAGACGGCAATTCGTTATCCTTTGGAAGCATCTTCTTAACTATTTTTAACAAATTTTCAAATCCCTTGTCAGAAGTACCATTCTCTGCCTTCCATTGCAGCCATTCAAGTGTGGTACCTAGCTTTTTCTGGTCATTTTGACAAGTTGGGTACAACAATTTGGCGTGATCAGCTAACATACACTCCAACTTCAACGTTTCGTTTTCACTTCCACATTCCATTTGTGCATCACGAATGGCCCGACGAAGATCATCGTCGGGCTCATCAATAATAGGATCTTCTTCCGTTTCGTCTTCTCCCATTGTAGTATCAGTGAATCAAGGATACTTGTCATTATCCTCCTCTTCTTCATTTTCTTCCATGATAACCCCCGTTTCTCCGTGCTTGGTCCAACAATAATAACCAGGCATAAAACCATTATGCAAGAGGTGTGAGTGAATGACTTTTGAGGTAGAGTGATCACTCATATTCTTGCAGGCACTACATGGACAACGAATAAAACCGTTCTTCGGCTTGTTTGCCTCAGCCACATGGAGAAAATTATGCATGCCATCAATGAACTCAGGACAACATCGGTCACCGTACATCCATTGTCGGTTCATCTGTATTACATAAAAGTATATCGAACCCCATTATTACACTACTGTCATTAATAATATGTAAGAGCAAATTAATTAATACAATGTCATCCATTAAAATAAGAGTAGAGTTGTGACAACTGGTAATACATAGTTCTCATAAAACATACATTAACTGAAACAAATATAAAAATTATCTAAAGAATTTAAATCCAACAACAAATGCGATCAAAATCGCAACTAAGGTAAATACTGAACCCACGACATAATGATACCAAGCCTCCCGATTAATGGCATATTTTCTAATAATTTTTATCTTCAAGCGCATTGCATCCATCTTGATCTCGTTACCATCGACCACGTCGGCAAGTTTGAGCTCTAATTTCATCTTATCTTCTAAGCATTGTAGATAAAGATCTTCACTTCTTTTCAATTTTACTTTCAAATCATTGTTTTCTTTATCCAAAAACTCGACAATAGGGTCAGGTTCAATTTCGGGTTCAACTACCTCCTAGATAAAAATAATTATATGTCAAGTTGGTCGCCATAATTGCCAGAAACATAGAATGAAATAAATAGTTTTGAAAATATACCACATCCGAATCATAAACCGGACGACGACCGACGGGGACGGATATGAGAACCATGAATCTATACATATAATACAAGTTAGAAAATTATACAAGTAATAACTATACATCTAAAACAATAAAGCTATGTTTTTAAAAATCAAATAAAATAAAAGATAGACGCTCACCGAGGTGGTGCCGGTGGCGGGACAACGCGGGCGATCGAAGTCGATAAGGCTCCTCACGACACTAAAACACATAAATCATTATTTAGTTTGAGCATAAATTGCACATATGAAACAAATAAAATCCTAACTTAGGCATTTCATCAAACACCTTGTTTGCACAAAAAATTTGAAATGGGCAAAACGAGCTAAATAAGCAATGCCGGAAAGAGGATGAAGAGGCTAACCGTGGGGTGCCTTCAATCTTGCCAAATGGTGTAAAATATTATGGATTATTTAGTCTTGGGGAGAGGAAATGGAGAAGAAATGGAGAGGAAATGGTTTTGAGCTCAGGCTCGGTGGAAAAAATGGAGTGAGCAGGGGTGGAAGAAGCTGATAAAGTCAGGACCTTTAGTCCCGGTTCGTTTCACGAACCGAGACTAAAGGGTTCTGACGCTGGGACCCGCCTCTGCTGCCGCATGCGGTGAACATTTAGTCCCGGTTCCTAACACGAACCGGGACAAAAGGTCCCTCACAAAATCGCGGCGCGGGGTTGCACCCCTTTAGTCTCTGTCCAAATTTATTTTGGGACTAAAGGGGTGAACCTAAACCTCATTTTTCACTAGTGGTTACAGGGTGCACACAATCCAATTAATTCAGTACCATGGTCGATCTAATCTGAAAATCTGCTCATGTAATCGAAAGAGGTTCAGGTAGAGTTTCTAGTCACACTTGACCACTTTCAAAAACCATTATAGTACACCTAGGTTGAATCCTAATTATGTTCAATGCATTATTATACCGAGGAAGCGAGAGATGGTGAGGAGAGTGTACAAAAGTACCCCTCATGCTACGTAATATATTCCTACTAGATTTGGGGCGCGGCTTGCCGCGCGCCACCTGGTTTGAAATAATTAATGAACCCAGGTCGAACGTCCTTTTCATCGTCATTTGTATGGACATTATCATGTAGGCATCATTGTAGTAATGTTAAACATAATGAAATATAGTTAGTTATAGTTTTTTTATTGTAGATATCATCGACATCGAAATAAATAGTCTTAAAAACTAACTCATAGACATAGATAACAACATAGACAAACAGGCACAAATATTTAAAAGCAAACACATAGATGATCGAAATAAATAGTCTGGAAAAAACAACCCATAGACATAGATGACAACATAGAAAAACATGCACAAATATTTAAATGCAAACACATAGATGATAGATAAGTTAGATCCACGTCTTATCATAGATTTACATGGATAGCGAAACCATGTAGCAGATATTGATTTAGTCCATTACATAGATGACAAAAGGAACCTAAATACCATGATTACGACTAATGCTAACCTACAGACCACACCAATACAAAAAGTAGGTAACACAGCAGAATCAGCAGAGCACAAAGAAATCCCGAACTGAAAAGAGTCATCCCTGGTAAAGAAGCACAGTTCTAATGGTAGTCTGAACGTAAACTGATTTCCGGATGATATCATATAAAATCCTAAACCTGTTCAAAATTAAAAACGACATGCGCCTTAAATATGATGCTGATATTGTACTCATGAATCACCCATCTATTTAGCATATATATCTTTCACATGGAACTCATATAACAGAGAAAAGTGACCTTATTTCGAGTAAACATTCATATAACAATATTTTTTGGAAGGAAGATATATGTTTACTAATATTGTTACAGGATATGATAGATGCGTTTCATTTCATTCAGAATGCCTAGAAAAATAGCTGCTACAACATAACTTGTACATAAAGAGAGGTAGTATAATGTGCATGATTTTGCATCAACGGTTGAATCACTAAAAGGAAACTGCAGTGACATTCCATTTGTTTTTTTAAGACACCACTTCGGTTCTGTTTTTGCAGGTGATTTCCTTAAAGATCTACAAACAGAATTTCAGAACTGGGAAGCTTACCTGAATTCAAACCAGAAACCCCAAAGCATGTGGTGAGAAGCTTACCTGAATTCAGACCAGAAACCCCCAAGCATGTGGGAAGAACTATCAGTAAGTTATATTATCAGCAATCCTATGTAAGTATTTGTTAGAAAACACACCGATAATGTGGAAGCAAGTAACGGTGGCCTATGGTAAATTCTTATGTGAACTCTCTCTTGCATTCTGCTCGGTTAGGCGATTGGTAAGGAATTTGTTGAGCCTCTTGTCTTATTAGAGGGTTGAGCTTTTGAACATGTATGAAAACTCAGGACTATGCAAGGGAAAGACATAATAAAAAATAACCAAGCATGAGACATTTAAGCTTTAATTCATGAGCTTAATTAGCTAAAAATAGCTCAGAACTTTCATTGATATGAACATTATCTGAAATACAGCCCAACACTGAATAAGTCCAGCACAACATGTTTAAGTGGAAATCAAATATAAGACAAAAGGAAAACAAACTAAATGAATGGAAGGTGATAACATTTCAACATAGCATGCAGTTTAGGAATGTCTAAAAACATAGATCAGATAATGATTGCTCACATGACCCAAACTTTAGTCAAATAATGAGAATATTTGGTTACAAACTAATGCATATTAACTTCAGGCTACTACTTATCAATCATCATCATTATATATTTGATGCAAAATAAAAAAACACAAAATAGAGGAAATGAGCACAAGGATGACATCAGGCGACTGAATTAGGACTTGAAAGGACAAAGATAAGAACAAAATAGATACCTTCAAAAATATGAGATGGATCAAAATAGTAGAACTGAAAAGGCGCCAAAACAAAATAAACTTTCCGAACCATCATTCCATTATGATAAATATTTTTTTTCTTCTTTTCATACCCGACACAGGAATAATATAACCTAAAGAGGGTCTCAAATAACCAACAGTCTACCGCCTCCCCGGGAGGTCCTCCTTGCTAACGCCAGCGGCACCTCTCAGCGCTAGCATGTGGTGCAGTAGCACTGCAGGTGAGCTCGGGAAGAGGAACTTGACAGGGGAAGGGGAAGCAAAAAATTTACCTTTGGCCATGAACCACCGCCACGCATGGTTGGAGGCCAGAGGGTTCCTCTGCAGTTGAAAAATAAGTAAACATTAGTGTATTTCCTAAGTGTTCCTCGCAATGTAATAGTTGGAACAAATAAAAACAATTGGCTGCAACAAAGAAAAAGTGGTCATCAGGCTAAATACAAACATGTCCTTTTACTTTTTTCTTTGGGAACTACAAAACACGTACAACCATATTTAATTTATATTTTCTTGTGGAGTCAAAACAGAACCATTTAAGAAATTGGTATTTGCTCAGTAGGCCAATTTAACCTTGGAAAATAGCAACCATGGCCAATGGTTTACATAATTCTTGTTTGTCAGTTGATTAAAAATGAAGCAAACTGAATTCCCTAAGGAAGCAAAATGTAAGAATGAACATGAATAATGGATGCAGCCTCAAACTTCTCGTGTAAAACAGATTTGTAGACCAAGAAATTAGTCAGAGGAGATATGACCAGCGGTTGCAGGAGAGGAGGCTCACCTAGGCGTGGCCCTCTAGTAGAGTTTGACGGCATCTCGTGCCTCGCTGAGAGTGAGGATGGCGGTGGCATGAATGGCTGGGCAAGTAACATGAACCATGGTTGGTGCCGGAGAGGCAAGTACATCAACATTAAAGCGCACTGGGATTATTTCAGATTGTAATGCTTGAAT
This sequence comes from Poa annua, assembly GCA_026929855.1. Classification (NCBI taxonomy): domain Eukaryota; kingdom Viridiplantae; phylum Streptophyta; class Magnoliopsida; order Poales; family Poaceae; genus Poa; species Poa annua. Next base: position 9,935,805 of record CM049432.1, read on the forward strand.
CCTACATATAAAAGTGAAAAGCAATAATAAGGAGTGGAAACAATGCAAATAGAAATAAGTTTCATAGAAGTCAGCTTATAATTAGGTTGCACCATAACGCAATAGGCAGGCTAGTGACATATAAATATAAAAAGTCCTATCGGAGAGTTTTGTAAGAGCAAACATTGTATTCGGGGATTTTCATGTTCAAAGAAATGTAGTAGACGAAAATGAGTAAACACATCTGATAATGGTTTTGTAAAAAGCGAACAGGTCAAAATATAAGAAAATTACTCGTCATGTATAGAAATAAAGCTCAAGATAAGCGGGATAATAGGCCAATTCATAAACAAATCTGTTTCAGACTTTCAGAAATTCTACCAGTAGAAGACCTTGACTACAAACATGAAAATCAAGTGTCGGTCAGACATAGACATGAAATTAACCAGACCCCTCCACTTAGGTCTACTTGTGCAACATGTTACAAACAAAAATAATAGGCCCTTGCATGTGTACTTTATGTTACAAACAAAAATACATGGTAGTCTACTTTCGCACATATTATGTATGCATATTTGATGTTACAAACAAAAATACATGGCAGTCTACTTTCGCACATATTATGTATGCATATTTGAGTGGGTGTCGTGTTGAAAAATTTATGAGAGGATAGGAGTTGGATGACCCTTAATTTTACAACCACAGAAAAAGCTATATTTGCTACTACTTACATCAATGAGAGGATAGGAGTTGGATGACCCTTAATTTTGCAGGCAATAAATCATTGCAATAATCCTATTAGCTGCACCGGACACAATATACATGATACCTGCAACATGTATGAAAAAAGAATGAAACTATCAAATATAAATGGAACTTTTGCACTTGGATCAACCAACTTCTGGATGGAACAATTAGCAAGCACAACAAATAGTGAAATAACCAATTTGGATCATGACATGTGGGAAACAATGGAAGTAAAAGTCCGAATTCCTTACTTAATTGGAGCTAATAAATCAAAAGGAGAGCATGTAGCATGGTTCTAATGAGAGTCAGAATATGAATAAGAGTCGGAATATGATTTGTAAGTTGATTTCAGGATGATACCATAAAAAAGCTTAAACTTGTTCAAAATTGACACCCACATGGGCGTTAAATTGATTATGATATTATTCTCATGAATCACTCATCTATTTAGGAAATATATCTTGCACATGGATCTCATATCTAAAAGAGAAACGTGACCTTATTTAGAGCAAACATTGATATAACAATATTTTTTGGAAGGAAGATATATTTTATTATTTGTACTAATATTGGGATATGAGAGGTGTTGCATTTCATTCAGAATACCTATAAAAGTAGGTGCACAATACAACATAACTACTGTATCCTTGAGAACCTGGGAAAATAGCTTGTGAGCAAAAGGATCCAACAAACGACATAATAATCAGGTGAAAGGTCCCACATATGATTTTTAGACAATCCTAGGTGTTTAGAATAAGTAAACACTCATATACATGACAAACTTGTGAGAAGGTTATTCTTCCTATATTGTAGTCAACACATACACTAAATGACTGAAACCACGAATCACTGATCTCATGGCTGGCAGGTTCTCAACAAATAATACATGTATACAGTAAACTAACCTTGACATTAGTCATAGAAAATCAGCGATCCCAGGATTCCTGAGCAGAACCAGTCGCTGATTCTTCCTAAACACCACCAGCATAACATCGGGAAATACACTGAACAACTGTAAAAATCTAGATTAATTACGTGAAACGGCATGTAGGAAGAATGGGAATCAGCGGCCAGGGAGAAGATATACCAGTCAACCAGTGTACAGTACGTAACCAATCTTGAATCCCTCCACCTATATCATTTTTATCATTTCAACAGAAGAGAAAACAATTCCTTAAAAACAAAAGATAAAACAACTTATCAATACAAAGCAATCACGTATTGGAGAGACAAATAATTGGGAAAGAGGGGAGGTTGCAAGGAGGGAATACTGGAAGATATAGGAAGGTACAGCAAAGAGGCAACCTTCGAGATCGGGGGAAGTACGTCCCAGATCCATGCTCAGGAGCTGTCGGGCAGGTTGTGCGCTTCGGCCGACATAGAGAGAGGAGGTGAGATGGGGAGAAAGAGAAAACCATAGGTGGAGGACAGAGATACATACCACACAAAGAAGAAATCATGGGATGCTGCTCTAGGTGCTCGTGGAGCCGAGAAATGGTGAGGCAGCGAGGCGACCTCATCTCCATGATCACGGCCATATCTTATTGCTGCTCGAAGTGCCTCACTCCTTCAAATCCCACCACCGTCTCCACCCTGTTGGAGAGAGGCACCCCAGAAGCCACTCCTCCAGGCTAAAGTGCGGTGCGCAGCAATGTTTTGAGCATCTGGCTGCGCCGCTCAATTCGAGAGAGCGCACACGTGGTGGAGAGATGGAGGAGCGCACGGGAGAAGAGGCGTCACCGGCGTCCAACGGGCCAAACGATGGCGGCGGCGGCGCGCTGGGAGCGAGCGCGAGGGAGAGGAGGCGAAAGGGAGAGCCGCACGAGGAAACCGAGCGAGCGAAAGTGACGGGGGCGCGCAGGGGATGGCGGCTAGGGTTTCCTCTGCAAGGCGGTTTTGTCTGACAAACGAACGGCCCAGATCAAAGCGGAAGCAGGTCCTTGTATCGGACGGTTCGGAGTGGCCAATGGCTCAGGGGAGAGCTGTGTGTACAAAATTATCCACCCGGTAAGCCAATGACGGGTGGGACCAAAAAACGGAGTCAAAGGTCAAAAGCAAAATGGACGGCTGAGATTAATCTGGGGCGACGATCCAACGGTCCAGACTCCAAACGAACGGGAGAGCGCGGTGACAACCCACGTATATATTTTTTAGATGCATACATTTTACCACGTAACACAGTACATCATCTACTTCCTAGCTCGCTCCATGTGTAAACATGTCGGTGACTTTAGTATCACCTCTTTAGTGGGAGGAGGCCACATCCAGTTTATAAGAGAGAGTCCCCTCCACCTTTCAGTCCGGTATTTTGGGATCAAGTGACCTTTGTTCTTATAGTTGGGATGTGTGCGCGGCCTTGGGACAGGAAACGACTAAACACGATGTGAGTGTGTGGAGATGGGCCCGGGACGCTGACATACATGTGCCTCACTCAACTTGCTAAGTAAGAACCACTAGCGGTAAGGATCACCTACGCTCAAATAATATTGTACGCATAGGCGGACCCAAGAAATTTTGAAAGTCCGAGCAAATTCGTAATTTAGAGACTTATTATGCAAATTTTGCCTTGGATGAACACTGTAACTAGGTTGGACGACCGGCCGGAAGCCTGGGCGAGCGCCGGGGGATAGGTGTGGTTGGGTCCGCCTATGACTGTACGCATGAGGGGCTAAAGAAGGCATATTTTTTAAGGAATCTGACCTTTATAAACAACTAAACACATGTTCGGGCTTTCCTCAACACTATTTTTATATCTAGACGTCACATCAACATGTTCTCCTCCACCTTCTGTCTCCGGTCGATCTTATTAAAATAACTTAGATCAACCGACAAAGACAAAGTGTAGTCGACTAGCGTCCCCGCGCTAGGGATGGACGATGATAAGCTGGGGAAGGAGGGAACGGCGGATGAGGATGAGGAACAGGGGAAGGGCCTTATTCTCAAAAAGAAAAAAAGAAAGTGAGGAGGGAACTATGCACTTTTGTCTACATTGAATGTATGAGTGCCTTATTCTAAAGAAAAAATAATGTTCAACAGATTTAGAATATGCACACGGTACACAATCAATCAAATCAAGCCTAGGTTAATCTGCGGATACATGAACTCTAATCGAAGTGAAGCAAGTCTCTAAGATGTTGCACATATCTGGAATACATAGAAAGAGTAAGCTTAGAAGAACAAATTCAAAGGTTCTTACAATCACCGAATGTAGATGAGAGTTGCCGTCAACAAACTCGATCGTCGCCTTCACGAAAAAGGTGTCGTCATCGCCATAGATCGTAAAGGGAAAATGGCGGTTTTCAGCTGAGAGGTGAGATAAATGTAGAAGCGAATTAGACGAGCGTTGACCGAATTTCTTCCACCATAAATTCAAAGCTCACACCATCTCCGTGCCTGCACCTGATTGTGCACGGCATTTCCCGTGGTTGCACGTCCAGAGCATGGTTCCATAAAACGGACGATTTAGAACTGTGGGGCAAAAGGTTATGGGGCAAAAGGTTTGCCCCAATCATTTATTAAGAAGAAGGTGTTCGATTTATTATTGAAAAAACCTGGGCGAAAACCATGCAACAAACATCAACAATACGGGAGGAGCCAACACAACCACAACAAGCGACACCTAAAACAAGCAACACCCAAAACGACAACCCCATTCTACCCAACAACAACCGACCGGTGAAGAACATGCCCAACCTACAACAACCACACACTAACAACACAACATCTAAAAAGGGCCCGTCAATCAAGTGAAGCGAAAGCGAAAGGTTTCCATACGATGCTTCTTTCTTCTCCTACAAAGAGACTTCTCCACCTTCATGATAACATCCTCTGAAGGCTCTCCCGTCAAGACAGAAGTAATATCCTTGCCATATTCAGGACAAACCGCCTCCAAATCGACGAGTAAGTCGCAAAGCTCTTTATCAAAGAGTGCCTCAGAGTTAGACGTCAGCACAACTGTCTCATTCACTCAAAGATGAGAGAGTAACAGAAGCAACCAATGCTCCACTATCCATACAGGCAGGCGGCTGACATGACTCGGATAGAGGTGAAGATGGCGCTATGTCTATCGCCAAGGACTCCAAAGTGCCAAGCTCCATCGGAAGCACCGTAGCTGACTTGCCACAAGACTCATGCATCTCAGCCAAAAGCTGTCCAACTTGAGCCACAACCTTAGAGATTACCGCGCACTGAAGATTAGACGACGTTGCATGTGGAGCATGAGCAGAAAATTCTCCAAAGAAACAATCAGGCTCCTCATCAATGGAACCAATCTCGATCTCATGTGAGAGGGATACAACCATCATAACCTGAAACTTAGGTAGAGCGTCATGAAGCTCAAAGCGAAACAGCTCAAACTTCTGAAGAAACTCCAAATACAGCAGTGCAAACTGGGACTCGAAAGTAGAGACCAAAGAGTTCCTGCAACACACACGTGGGCATACATTCCCAGCCCCACTCTGAGGCGACGAGGATCGAGAGTCTGAGCTGTTACTGGCTATGCGTCGAGGTGCTTTGAGCATCGTGCTAGCCTGACCCAACGCCCCATAGAACAGACATTCAATCACCTAAAACTTACAGCTGATGGGCCTAGTTGCAACTCCTGGATGCTACCAATGCAAACGCGCCTTAAAATGCTTACCCTGAGCACAAGTTCAGTAAGCAATTGTGTATATATATTACTGTTAGCTCCCAATCAAAAATAATGTTCTCGATCACAGGAAATGGTATGCACAGTTTTGATTTTCTGGGCACCACCACGGCTACGACCACAGCAAATCCGCCGGTGGTGGTGAACGCCTGAACAAAAAGACGCGACTGTTTCGCCGGATCACCAGCTGCGTGTCGCGCGCACGTATCATGGCTAGCCTGGCCTGGCTGGAGCGGCCGTGGGATCGTGGCACCGCAGCATGTGCATGCATGCACGACGCCCACGCAGCATTAAAACGAGAAGAAGAGACGCGTCCATCCAAGCGCAGCAGCAGCATCATCAGCATCAGCGAGACCACCCACCATGGCACCACCATCGATCTGCAGCTGCAACTCAGTGCCGTCGGCAGCGAGCATGAACGAGACGGAAGAAGAGGATGGGCAACTGGACAAGGAGCCAGCCAGCCCAGCCGGGCAGTACTGGCAGTGCAGAGAGAGAACACTGAGCACTATGCCACTATGTCATTGCCCGTTGCCGCCGCTGCCGCACCGCACTAGCTTTGCTAGGACCGGACCCGAGACGGGACCATCCTACTCCAGCAGCTTGTGCTTCTCTTTCACTAGCTAGCTAGCGTACGTGGTGTGATCGGGCGAGGTTCAGTTTCATACTTTGATGGATGGGAAGTTGGGAGCGGATACTTGTTGGTTTGCTCACCCATCGCCCCCTATGGCTATGGCTATACCTATACCTAGAGCGTCCGCATTCCCGCCGTCAACATAGTGTCCGGAAACACGTTGGACGAATGCTTTTGGCGTCGTCCGGACAAAGGACGTGCCAATAATTTTTCTCTATTTAAATATCTCTACATACAAAGCAAATTATCTGAATAGTACATTTTCAACCCATAAATAAACCCTACTATGGGAGATGGGGGTCTCACCCTACATCATCGTCCTACATGTTGTGATTCAACATGGTGTCGCGCGCGCCTTTGTCTGGTGTATCCAAACGACTTCTAACGTGAAGGTCGTGGGCTAGACATACCTAACAAAATATTGAGGCGTGTCAGACACAGTCGTTGATGCCGTTAGTGGGTAAGAATGTATGCCTAGCGACAACACTGAGTGGAGATACCCACATGTGGTGCTGGTGCTCTCCGACTCTTTTCGTCCCGTTTCATGGCCGCATATGCATTTAACCCGATATCAAGCTGCCAAGTTCAAAACAACAACGAAAACGCCGCAAAGATCGACTTAACACACACCATGCATCGATCTTTTGTTACTGCTCAAACCGGATTTGTCAACTATAGACGCATCCGAAACTTGTTTGATGGTGCTCAACTTGCTGTGTAGTTCGACAATTTATTATTTTTTCAAAAAATATTTACATTAGCAATCATGAAATATTCACCCATGGGGTTCCGTCGACTTTATGCATCTAGAATAATAATTGATCAATTTTGCAACTCCAAGTTTTCTTTATTTTCAGGCAATGACGACGTAAGTCATGCTCATGAAGAGGCGTACAATAAAAACGTACGTGTTCCATACATACTTGGCGTATTTAGTTTGCATAGATGGTTGAGAGACGATATCACCATTATCGAGTGTTCGACCGACCGCTTGAGCACGAGCAAACGTGGCAAAGGGAGAAAGGGATGGTACGTATATATCGGGCCCTGCAGGGTACTGTGTGCAAATGATCGAGAAAGCGAGTGGAGGGAATTAAATGCGACACTTGCAAGTATATCATCGTTCTCTCAGCTAACGGACATACGATAATTTTATTTTTGTCGAATAAAATACGTACGAATATAGGATTCATTTCCCCAGATACAAAGTGGTCTTTTCCTGACGAAAATGCGACCACATAACGGTCAACCGTGCGTACCAAAATCTGACCACAAATAGGTCATCTGTCGCAAGAAACGTATCAACGAGAAATGAGTTTTTTTTGGTGGTCAAAACAGACCTCTAAACGCTAACCCTTAAAGTCTGACTTCAAAACCCTAAAACCGTAAACAACAAAACAAATATCATGTCTCGTCTCTCCGCGACTATTTCAAAATCCGACCCAAGCCAATATCATGCAGTGATGTCCGGGGATGCACCACCGTGTCGCCGACGGTCAAAGAGCTAGCGTAGACACTGCTATTGCAGCGGATCGCTCGTACCAACGCTCGTTCAATTCCAATATCTGTGATAGTCGGGTTCAGGCCACCATTTGAACCAGTTGGAATCATTCACGAGGCAATCGAACAAGTCTAAGGAAGTGGAGAAACTACAACACCTATTCACGATGGTCGCCTATCCGGATCAGATCGAGGGAATCGGCCTGTAACGAGGAGGGCCAGGCTTCCTACGTTAGGGAATTTGGTGGCGCAGGTGAGGATTGGGGCTGGGTTGGAGAACTGCAAGGCGTAGACGGCGGGGATCATAACAGTTGTTGGTGCAGGGAACAGTGGCAGGCCGGAGCCCACGGGGAATCCGATGACCCCCGGTGCCATGGCTAGGCTATAGGCCACCGACGCCAATGCACTCCGCATCTTTGCCACCTTACTCTCCTCATTGGTTCGTTACCAACTTGAAGCCGTCATGTAGTAATCTACGATAAGAAATATGAGAAACGAGAGAGAGGAGGAGGCACCGATGGCATTTCGCCGGTGGGGGAGGAGCAGAGGTGGGAAGGGAGAACATGTGCGGCGGCGTACATACCTCAATCAGCTTCCGAACAAGACGACACAGCGAGAGAGTGGGTCCTGGTACAAGACGAGGTTCGAAAAGGAAATTTACCCGCAACGGTACCATATAGTATTTGTGGGTTGGGTTGAACGCGCGGATGATCGAGGGAGTGGCAATCCATCGAACTAGCCATCATCTCCTGGCTATGGATCGTCATCTGATACTGCGCGTAAGAAGGCACTATACATACCATCACGATCTTAGACTTCCATTTAATAGTAAAGATATCTGTAAAAAGAAATAAAAACCTTTCACAAAACCCGATAACCCATGTGTGTTCTTTGGCTTGCTTTTGTCCTTCTCACGCGGCGACGAGCAAACAAACAAACAACGGATCGCAGCGCAAGAGCCAGCGAGAAAATGACGCGGCTGTCTCGCCGGATCGCCCGGCCGTCCGGCTGCGTGTCGCACGCACGTATCATGGCTGGTGGCCACGGGCGTGCATGCATGCCCCATGCACGGCGCCCACGCAGCGCGGCATTAAAACCCGACGGGACGCGTCCATCCAAACGCAGCAGCACCAGCAACAGCGAGACCTCCACCAGCATCTCCTCCTGCAACTCCCCTCCCAGTCCCCTGCCGCGGCAGCTCATCTCGCACCAGCAGATAGGCTCCTGCCAGCGGCAGCGCCACGAGACGAGAGGAACGGAGGAGAGGGCTCGATCAGGGATGGGCAACAGGACGAGCGCGATCGAGACGCCGCTACTACAGTAGTCAGAGCACTATGCCATTGCCCGTTGCCGCCGCGCTAGTCGCTAGACGAGCAGAGACGGGACCAGACTAGATTTACCTTGGCTTGCAGTTGATGGATGGATGGAGACGGATGTTTGTTGCTTTGCTCCACGCCTCCACCACCATGAAGGCATGAACCACCTCTCACTCCCTCCGGAGCGCCGGACGGGGACTCCACGGGCGGCCTGCCTTGGGCTATAGCTAGGCGGTGGTCCTGGTCCTCTCCCGCCCTTTGCTCTACTTGCTCCCCCTGATTCAGGGTGGCACCATCTTCCTTGGCCCCTAGCTAGCTTGTTCGAACCATGAAGAAATATGTGATCAAACTGGATCCGTCAACTTTCTTGTACTGTATACGTAAAGTTGATGGACCATGTACATGTAATAATAAAGGTACTACTTAGAGCCACTTCCTTCCCTAAAAATCTTTTGTGGCTCCCGAACTCCAATGATCACTTTATTCTAACTTTTCTGAAAAAACAAATTTAGCACATCTTTAGATTGTAATAATTTCATAGGATTCTAATCCTTATGATTTTATGGATTGACTTTGGTTTAAAAGAATTGTGTCAATAAAATCCTATGGATTTGATTCATATACCTCAGTTTCGTACAAATTTGAACATCCACTCCAAGCTCTTTTAAACATTCAAGTGCGCATGATCGAGTCACACTTTTCCTGTGTGTTTTCCTGTGTTTTCTCCAAATGATAATTCCCGCACTTTTCCTGTTTCAAAATTGCAAACCTGTAAAATTACTGTGATTTTTAACATTCCTTTGTTTTTCAACAATGGATTTTAGAAGCATGCAAAATTGAGAAGGTGAATTCTTCGATCTATGCTACACGTAAATGAAAAAATGATGATTTTTTGTGTGTAGCTTAGATACATCATTTTTTTAGAGTGAGACTTTGCACGTTTGTAGAATACATTGTTGAGCACATAAACAATTATTTTATCAGTTTTATAAACTTTTAAACATCATGAGCCAAAAACACCTACATCTAAGTTTGTATAGGCAAGAAAAAGAGGAAATAGTACAGTATATTGTACTCCCTCCATTCTAAAATAATTAATTCAGATTTAGTTAAAGTTGTATTAAATCTGAGTCAATTAATTCAGAAGGGATGGAGTATTTGTCAGAAATGTTTCTTTGGTTCGTGCTCGGGTCACGTTGCAAACTTGCAATCATGCGTGGTACAGTACAAGCGCACGTGTGGACCACCCGCTCCCGGCCGGTCGATCCAACGCCCCCAAAAATGTGCACGTACGGACAACGGAATCCAGCGATCATGAGCTTATACCATGCTCGTGATCTCTAGACTCTAGCTTAATACTCCGTACAGTATAACCGATCGATTTTGCGAGCCATAGTTATTTTTGACGATGGACGCGATAACGACATGTATATGAACGTACGTACATGTACTGGTACGTCAGTACATGGATGTACAGTATTTAATTTGTAACCGTCGTCCGTTGAATCGCTGTCCGAACGGTTGAGAGAGTAAACACCGGCTGGCCATAGTCGGCGGCCGTTGGGAATCATTGGAGTGCATGCATGCATTGGACACGTACATACATGAGACAACGATGTATGTATCTTTGTCCGTCAATCGTGACCACAGCTTCAACGTGTGAACGAGGTAACCGTGACAAAGAAAGAAGAAAGGTGTACGTACGTCTCGAGTTAAAGCCCTAGTCTATATATGCATCCAAACGATGTACGATTTTTTTTATTACATACTCCATCCATTTTTAAATATAAAAAGTTTTAACTTTTTTCACATTCTCATGAATCTACACATGTTTTGGTGTGTGTATTCACTTAATATAGTTAGTATATAGATAATATGGGTAATAGTTAAAATATCTTATATTTAGAGAGGAAGTAGTAAAAAACTATACAAAGAAAACAAACCTGAGGGAAACTCCACCCGACTACCACTAGCCTTATTGTATGCGTTAAACAAAATAAAAGATATACAATTTCATCCCAAAGACGAGTTTTGATTCACCACCTCCTGCAAGGGCTTGACACAAGCCTGTGTCAATGCCAATATTGTTTCCAATGAAGTGCGTAAACACAAAGGTGAATCAACTACCATCATCACCCATCCGACAAATAACTCATCACTGATCAGATATCGCTGGAGGAGAAACTAAAAGCCGATGATGTCCCATACCGCTAGACTTGACACCTACCTGGATCAAGCTTAACATAACGCCTTCGCGTGAGTCACCACATTGCCACCAACCATCGCTAGTCAGCATGACTTGATAACTTCCAAAGGTTGTCGAGCGTAGCTCGTGTTGGGTCGATTTTTCTTGAACAGGGATAGACTCCGAAGGGTCTGGATACTGCATTAAAAAGTCAACATCGCGTTAAATTTTACAAACAGGACCTCACAGTAAACTAGAATAAGCAAAGAGTCCTATACTTTTACATAGTTCACCTGAACGAAGAAGGAGGAACACAATTGGGTCCTTCGTCTTGCTCGCCAGCGCTGAAGGACAGCAAGCACGTGCGACAATTCCCCACGTGAGAGCCGGGGACGAGACCACTTGACGTAGGATGGGAGTGCAGCGCAATCGCACGAACTCGGAAGGGCCTCCGAAGGAGGTTGAACAAAGCTTGTCGCAACACCGACGACCATGCCTGGAGTTGCTGCCTGCTAGCATCTTGAGTCAGCGGCCAGCCACCGAGGTTCTTCTCCAGCACGCAGTACCACAAGACTCCCGACCCTCTCTAGTGAGAAACTCCACCACACCAGCACACCCATCACCCTCGCCACCACGGCCGGCCAAGAGGGGAAGCTGAGAGACAGAGATCATACCGAAGAAGGCATGTGGATGCTTATTGAAACGAGCTGCCATCCAGCACGAGCACTTCATCTTCCTCCTCGAAAGCCTCCTTGGGATGCAAAACAGCTGCCATCCAGCACCGCGCCATGGCACCGAACAAAGCACTCACATCACCACCTCTGCCCTGAGGGATGAAGCAGCCACGACACTCCACCCCCTTGCCGCCACTGCCGGCCAGAAGGAATCCCGCTTCACCGCACCCGCAGACAGAGGCACAGCACCGACGCTTATTGAAGAAGACCACCACAGATCCTCCACCGCCGTCGACAGAGGGAGTAGCTCCGACAGTTTCAGCGCCGCGCCAGGACGCCAAAGTCAAAGGTCTTAGGGGGGGGGGAGAGACGGCATGTCGCCAAACTCCACAAAGGGAAACAACAAGATGAAGCAAATCCTAAAACTACTCCTATACAAGGCGGGCCGGCACCCTACCATCTCTGCGCCAACCAGCGAGGTCGTCGGCGGCGAGAGCGGACGGATCTGGCCCCAAACGGTGGACTCTCAAGGAAGAAGAAGAGAGGAGAGGAGAGCAGGCCCAGCCTAATCTTACCTCGGGTTGAATCAAACTCAATCTCGACAACGAGGGGTGTCCCATACTGTTGAAGGGAATATGCCCTAGAGGCACTTAATAAACATAGTTTATTGGTTATATTCCAATTGTTCATTATATGTTTTATACCATGCTATAACTGTATTAAGCGGAAAAATTAATACAGGTGTGGTAGATAAACAACCAGATCCCTAGTAGCCTCTACTAAGACTAGTTTCGTTGCGCGATTGATGATCGAGGTTTTCCGATCATAGGGCATGGCGCCGGTCGGCCATTGAAGTCATGTCGTTGGTTGAACGATGTGATGGACATACCCATATTGTAGGACCTAGTCATTATGCCTTTGACCGTGAGGCCAACTCTTATTGTTATTCATGTAAGATACTTTGATTGCACCAAACATCGTATCTTATTTAGTATGACAATAACGGTGATACTTTTGGGTATCGGAAAGGAGTAGTTCAGACGAGGGGTCAAGAGCGGGATTTGTCAGTCCGTATAGCCGGATAGATACTCTAGGGCCCACTCGGTGAGATTATGTCAAATGAGTTTGCAAACATGTGACTAGGTCACCAGCTGAAATAAAATCATAGACGAGTAAGAGATAGCAATGTCGGTAACGAGATCATGCTAGGTATGGAGATATCTGAGAATGATACTCGGACACGCTAAGTATCGCTATGACAAAAGGTTTCAGACTAGACTTCCAGGTTTGATAGATGAAAGTCATTCGTTATATCACAGAGATTAATTCATGGGGTCCAGGCCTACGAGTTAGTCATTGATCGGAGAGGAGTCTCGATCATGTCTGTTATTATATCGAACCGCTAGGGCAATACACTTAAGGGGTTTCGACAAGACAATCGGAAAGGAAAGAGATCACCGGGAACGTCCCGGGAATGGTCCGATGGAGATCGGGCAGCGACGAAATAGTTTTCGAAGCTAGAATAAATTATATATAGTATGTTTGATATTAATTAGTGTAATTAATGATTAAATATGATTTTATATATTTATTTCCGAATTTTTAAAGGCTGGTTTCCCTAAATGGGCCTTCTGGTTGAAAGAAGGCCCATGAGGGGGGAAAAGTCCCCCCAGGGCTTCGGATTGAGGGACGGCCGGCCTAGGTGGGCCAAATGGGGCCCACCTAGGGCCTGCGTATGCTCCCTAGACGCACCAAGGCATGTGGGATAGTCCCACATTGCCTGGATAGGGAGGTTGGCTCCCCCCGGGAGCCTATATAAGAAGGGGCACCCTGGCATTTTAATTCACCAATTAATTCTCGATTTCTCCTCGATCTCGTGATTCCCTTTGTCGGAGTTGCACCGAGGAGGATGAGAGTTCTCTCTCCACCATAGCCCGCTAATGCGCTGCTGGTGTTCCGGTCCAAGTCTTCTGCTGCTCGTCCTGGACTGGAGCTTCGGAGGCCGTCGTCTCCACCGTATGTGTGTAACGCCCTGTGAGGTGCTGCGCTAGCGGTACTCGGAGGACTACTTCCTCCAACCGACCTCGAGGTCATCTTCGTCGCGCCGAGTGCTTCGCGACCTAGAGGTCGGCTACGTCGTCTTCGTCGTCAACGCTTCTGCGGGAGCGTAATCCCCGCTATTCGGTCTACGAGGGTATGTATTCCAAACTCTGTCGTACTTCTATATCTGCATAGTGTAGATCTTGGCTAGTTTAAGGATATCGTTGCTAGGAAATTTTTTGTTTTCTGCCTACGATCCCCTTCAATGGTATCAGAGCCGATCTATCGTAGATATAGATGTACGCTGTTAGAACCCGTGTTCTAGACGGGGGCATCGTTCCTGTTATTTACTACCCTCTAGCGTGCACTTGTGATTCCGGCAGTATTGAGTTGATGAAGCGGCCCGGACCGACTTTACGCGTACGCTTACGCGAGACTGGTTCCACTACTGACATACGGCTTTTACCGTATATGTGTCTGGCGGGTGTATGTCTCTCTTTTTAGCTGGCTTTGCATTTTCAATGGAGGGCCCGAAAGGGATGCTTAAACATGCAATTATTGGATCGTTGTTGTGGTCATAAGGTTCGTAGGTATGAAGCGGTTCGATTTACGACAGCCCCAAGCCACGTAAAATATGCAAAAGATAAAGTAGAAGCGTCTAACTTTATTTTGCAGGGGCAATGTGATATGGTCAAGTTAGGTTTATTAAATTGTTTATGAACTGCGGGCGCCAAGAAGACCATGGCGCAATGGACTATATCACATCGCATTACATTTGATGTTTTGTGTGCATCTTATATTGTGCGATTATATATATTAGTATATATTAGTTACGCGGCGGTAGTTATATATAAGATGATCCCTTCATAATACCGCTAGTGTTCTTCCTCCATGAGCACCACCTAGAAATTTCTATGTTATGAGGCAGGCCGTGACGATCGGGTGTCAAACATATCGTCGTTCGCATACAGTGGGTGTAAGCCATGTTGCACAAGCGTTGCGTGGAGGTTATTGTGGCGAGCCTAGCATATGCAGATATGGCCTCGGAACACTGAGGCCAAAAGGTCGAGCATGAGTCACAGAGTTGTTGTGATTGACAATTGTCTACCCTTAAAGTTGTGTTGCCGGCTCTGACGATGAGGGGTTGTGCAATGGATGGGGGTCGTGTAATCGCTTAAACGACCAGGAGGGATGTTCGTTTGAGTGGGAGTTCGGATAGTAATTTTCTAAAATACTAGAACTCAAAATATAATGAACAAAGTCTGTTTTGCAAACCTTTGTAGATATTAATCAATGTAATAGCATCTTTTTAAATTAGGCGCATTCCTGTGATTGAGAAACTTAAAAGGTTGGGTCCAAACTTCATAGTTTTATACTTTAGATTGAGGATACTCCTTGTTTAAACCGTTAGCTCTTTGTGATACAATACCCGCTACGAGATAAACCCGGAGATTCCGCTAACAAAAGATAATTTGGATTATCAGATTTTGTGCTGATGATATCATCATAGTCCAGTGTATGCTATGATCTCTGCCATAGAGAACCAACGGTGGGTACGATATATTAGATCGCGAACATATGAGATGGTCGCTAAACTCGGGGTACCCCTAAAGTTGGGTTGATGAAGTTTATCAGTACGTTGACTGACTGTCTTCTCAACCAAGATGGAAGAGAATGCACACATTGAAGGAGCACGTGGCAGTCATACTTGATGACATTGGTCATACTTGATGACATATGGACTATGTCATGCAAGGGGAATCGTTCGTCTTCGTGGTTCTTGATTACGTTGTATCAAGAAGATGAAACAAATCGTCGGGAAGTCATCAATGATGATGGTGTATATATGATATACATGTTATGAATGTTTTAGCTAAGCAAGTACTCGCAGTAGTGACTAAGTTTTTTATACTAGTCATGTTTTATGAAAACCAGGTTTACTGCTTGAGTAGTTTGAAAGGATGAGGCGACATTGCGTGTTGATAATGGCAGACAAATTGTTGTGATGTCCATATACACTCTCCCTCTAGATCTACCATTTGAATAAATTCTTTATGATCGCCTGTTAGTATGATCGTTATAAGTGTGCCTCTTCTAGCGAGACACTTGTTCATATATGTTAGTGACAAATTCGTTGTCCTATATTTATGAAGTAATGATCATATGCCGATTTGAATTTAGATGGTAGAAGCTCACACATTCATAATATTAATGCCAAAGGATACAAACTTAATAAAGACACCACATATGTGTGGCACTACCGTTTAATTCATGTCAATGTTATAGTCAATGCATTAGCTCCATACCGGATGGATGTACAAGTCCTTAAATTTGATCTTTTGACACTTGCAAAATAACTATGACACCGTTTTAGGAAAACATGCATATAACTTATTAATAGTTATGCATATAGATGTATGTGGTTCAATGAAGTAATTTACGGGTAGTGGAGACCTTTATTTCGTGAACTTCACTGAACGTTTTGAGTATAGCTTGTTGAGAATCGTGCATATGAGTTGTATGTGATTCAATGAAGTACTTTAACGTGTAGTGGAAGTCTTTATTTCATAGACTTTATGAATATTCCGAGAAGATATATGGATATCCACCCAGGGAATGTTAGTCTGGAATTTTGATTCGATCAAACAAGTTCAGAATGAAGTAGGAAATAAATTTAACAAGAAAATCAATTTCCCGCGAAACAGATCGAGTAAATAAAGATTTGAGTTATAATGTTGGCACATCATTGGAAGACTTGTGAGAAGAGTTCCACAAATTACGTCGCATGGAACACCATAGTGTTATGGTATGTTGGACGTCGTAATCATACCCTATCGGATAGTGTGTGCTAAATAAATCTCTTATCAAATTATTGTGATCATTAGAGTCATATGGTAGAAACGTAAACATTCATGTTAGATAATAGGGAAACAATTTAAATCCATGGAGACAATACCATATGAGTAATGGCGTGGCTTTTAGCCTGGATTGTCGTTTCAACAATTTAGTGTTTCGATGTGATCAAGCCTAAAATGGATTAATCTTTGTAGTGTACCGTACCTAAAAAGTTAGTTGGGTACATGTCTCACGACATACGCAAAATTGTTGCCGGGATATACCTTGCGAAAGAAATAGTTTCTTGTCCAAGGGTATAAGTGAGAAAGAAAGAAGAGCAAGACAAAGTTGATGAACTTTCTATCCAGACATTAGAGTGGCGCAACCGAAAGTGTTTTCGGTGTCATGCTCCACAGCTTGAAAGAAGCGGATGATACAAGATCATGATGCTCTGAGGTCATACTAAGAACGTAGGCGTACGAGGTTGTGTTCCACACCGTGTGTTACGACAATCTTGTTATGAAGGTCATATTAATGGAATATAACAGACCTACGAACTACGAAGAAGAGATGGTGGAACTAAGTTCGAGAAATGGCTATGAGCATATATGATCCGAAATAAAATCCATGTACGATTACCAGGTATTGAATTGGGAGATCTTCTTTATGGCATCTAGGATGTTAACAGAATATGGAATTTTATGAGAGATTAGATACAGATAAGGATCGATTTGTCGTGAAACAGTTTCGACAGATTCAAAAGTTGACCACAATGAGATTTTGTCTCAAGTGGCGAAGCCTAAATCTATTCTGGGTCGTTTAGCAATTACTATAATTTCGAATGAGAAATTGAAAGATGGATAAGAAAACCATGTTTCTTAACTATGTCATTAAGAAAGAGTTGTAATCAGTACAATAATGGTTTGTAATCCCGAGGATGCTAAACATGTATGCAAACTTCAGTTGTCCATTCATGGGCTGAAGCAAGCATACCGGAGTTGTAATCTTCACTTTGATAATGTGATCAAAAGATTTTGGAGTTGTCCAAAATAGTTGAAAAAACCTGCATTTGCAAAGAAGTGAGTGGGAGCAAAGTAGCTTTTCTTGATATTATATGCGGAAGGCATATTTGAGTGGGAGCTAAGTAGCTTTCCTTGATCTTATATGCGGAAGGCATATTTGAGTGGGAGCTAGGTGTCATTTGTGATTTTGTATGAAACGACATATTAAATGACACAAATCCTCTAAAAGAGTGTAAAGGATTATTTAAGTGATTAAATTTTCTAGGAAATGAAGTTAGAAGTATTAGGCATCTGATTTATAATTGTATAGATCGTAAGGGGCTTAATAACATTAAGTCGGAATATTTCCTAAGTTAAGATTCTGAAGTGTTTCAGACTAGAACAAGCGAAGAAAGAGGTTCTTACTTGTATGACTAGGTAAAATATTAAGTTTATCTTGTCATTTTCAGTGATAGAAAATGATGTTCGATATTCTGTTTGTATCAGACATAGATGCTATCAGACTGAAGGCTCGACTTGGTGTGACCCAAGTTCTTGGTTGAAGAACGGGTTCTAGAGTGATCCTTTTGTGGATCAATGAACAAACGTTAAGTATATTTTTTCAGTGTCTATGAGAACTGAAGATATGTTTTCTAGCAAAGGGTAAGAGTGGAAAGACAACTTTCCGTAAAACGTTAACGATGATGCAAGTTGTGACACTGACCCGTACGACTAGAAATCTCATATAGGAGATGTCCTTTATTTTGAAGAAAGACATGGTTAGTTTGCAAAGTCACATATGAATGCACTGTTGCATGATCTACATAGGTATAGAAATATATGGCAACTTCAGAAGTAGCAAATACGATTGGACTGAGCAGATTTCCGAGCGTATGTGGTCCCCTTAATAGATCTCTTAGACTTTTAAGGCCCATGCTACGCGAATGTTCGAGTCTCACTCCATCCACTAGGATATATTTCACCGTCGTCGTAAGATACGGGATGATGTCAAACTAGGTGACATAGAAGTGTTGCAAAGCACATATAGGTCTCAATGTGTGTGATCTATTGACTGTATTCCTCTTTCACGAGGCGAGCAGGCACCAAGATGCTATGGGTGTTGAGATTTTACTAAGTTGTAAACTAGATTAAGTGTTACTCTAGTGCAAGTGGTGAAGGGGATCGTGTGCAGAAAACAAAAAAAGTTCCTACCAACGATATCCTTAAACTAGCCAAGATCTACACTATGCAGATATAGTAGTACGGCGGAGATCGGAATACATACCCTCGTAGATTGAATAGCGGGGATTACGCTCCCGCACAAGTGTTGATGACGAAGACGATGTAGCCGACCTCTAGGTCGCGGAGAACTTGGCGCGACGAAGACGACGAAGATGACCCCGAGGTCGGGTGGAGGAAGTAGGCCTCCGAGTACCGCTAGCGCAGCACCTTGCAGGGCGTCACACACTTACGGTGGAGACGACGGCCTCCAAAGCTCCAGTCCAGGACGAGCAGCGGAATACTTGGACCGGAACACCAGCAGCGCGGCAGCGGGCTATGGTTGAAGAGATCCCCCTCCTCTACTCGGCACGGCTCCGACAAGGGAACCACGAGATCGAGAGAGAAATTGGGAATTAATTGGTGAATTAAAAGGCTAGGGGTGCCCCTTCTTATATAGGCTCCCGGGGGGAGCCAACCTCCCTAGCCAGGCAATGTGGGACTATCCCACAGCCTTGGTGCGGCTAGGGAGGGTGCGCCGGCCCTAGGTGGGCCCCATTTGGCCCACCTAGGCCGGCCCTCCCTCAATCCGAAGCCCTGGGGGGACTTTCCCCCCCTCAAGGGCCTTCTTTCCACCAGAAGGCCCGTTTAGGGAAACCAGCCTTTAAAAATTCGAAAATAAATATATAAAATTATATTTAATCATTAATTACACTAATTAATATCAAACATATTTTATAGAATTTATTCTAGCTCCGAAAACTCGTTCGTCGCTGCCCGATCACCATCGGACCATTCCCGGGATGTTCCCGGTGATCTCTTTCCTTTCCGGTTGTCTTGTCGAAACCCCTTAAGTGTGTTACCCTAGCGGTTCGATATAATAACAGGTACGATCAAGACTCCTCTATGATCATCGACTAACTCGTAGGCCTGGACCCCATGAATTAATCCCTGTGATATAACGAATAACTTTCATCTATCAAACCTGGACGTATAGTCTTAAACCCTTTGTCATGGCGATACTTAGCGTGTCCGATCATCATTCTCAGATATCTCCATACCTAGCGTGATCTCGTTACCGACATCGCTATCTTCTACTCGTCTATGATATTATGTCAGCTGGTGACCTAGTCACATGTTTGCAAACTCATTTGACATAATCTCACCGAGTGGGTCCTAGAGTATATATCCGGCTATGCGGACTGACAAATCCCGCTGTTGACCCCTCGCCTCAACTACCCCCTTCCGATACCCAGAAGCATCACCTATCATTGTCACACTATATAAGATATGACGTTTGGTGCGATCAAACTATCTTCCAGGGATAACAATAAGAGTTGATCTCACGGTCTTAAGGCGTAACGACTATGTCCTATAAATACTGGGTACGTCCATCACATCGTTACACCTAACGATATGACTTCCATTGCCGACCGGCGCCATGCCCTATGATCGGAAAACCTCGATCATCAATCGCGCAACGAAACTAGTCTTAGTAGAGGCTACTAGGGACCTGGTTGTTTATCTACCACACATGTATTAATGTTTTCGCTTAATACAGTTATAGCATGGTGTAAAACATATAATGAACGATTGGGATATTGCCAATAAACTATGTTTATTAAGTGTCTCTAGGGCATATTCCCTTCAGTCTCCCACTTGCACTAGAGTAACACTTAATCTAGTTTACGACTTGGTAAAAGCTCAACACCCATAGCATCTTGGTGCCTGCTCGCCCCGTGGAAGACGAATACAGTCAATAGATCTCACACATTGAGACCTATATGTGCTTTGCAACACTTCTATGTCACCTAGTTTGACATCATCTCGTATCTTACGATGACGGTGAAATATATCCCAGTGGATGGAGTGAGACTCGAGCATTCGCGTAGCATGCGACTTAAAAGTCTAAGAGATCTATTAAGGGGACCACCTACGCTCGAAAAACTGCTCAGTCCAATCACACTTGCTACTTCTAAAGTCGCGATATATTTCTATACCTATGTAGATTGTGCGACAGTGCATTCAGATGCAACTTCGCAAACTAACCATGTCTATCTTCAAAATAAAGGACATCTCCTATATGAGATTTCTAGTCGTATGGGTCAGTGTCATAACTTGCATCATCGTAACCGCTTTACGGCAAGTTGCCATTCCACTCTTACCCGTTACTAGAAAACCTATCTTCAGTTCTCATAGACACTGAAGAATAAACTTAACGTTTGTTCATTGATCCACACAAGGATCACTCTAGAACCCGTTCTTCAACCAAGAACTCGGGTCACACCAAGTCGAGCTTTCAGCCTGATAGACTCTATGTGTGATACATAGAGAATGTCGAACATCATTTTCTATCACTGAAAAAGCCAAGATAAACTTAATATTTTACCTAGTCATACAAGCAAGAACCTCTTTCTTCACTTGTCCTATTCTGAAACACTTCAGAATCTTGACTTAGTAAATATTCCGACCTAATGTTATTAAGCCCCTTCTGATCTATACAATTATAAATCGGATGCCTAATACTCCTAACTTCATTTCATATAAAATTTAATCACTTAAATAATCCTTTACACTCTACTAGAGGATCTGTGTCATTCAATATGTTGTTACATACAAAATCACGAATGACACCTAGCTCCCACTCAAATATGCCTTCCGCATATAAGATCAAGGAAAGCTACTTAGCTCCCACTCAAATATGCCTTCCGCATATAAGATCAAGGAAAGCTACTTTGCTCCCACTCACTTCTTTGCAAATGTAGGTTTCTTCAACTATTTTGGACAACTCCAAAATCCTTTGATCACATTATCAAAGTGAAGATTCCAGCTCCGATATGCTTGCTTCAGCCCATGAATGGACCACCGAATTTTGCATACATGTTTAGCATCCTCAGGATTACAAACCATTCTTAATGACACTATTAAGAACCATGGTTTTCTCATCCATCTATCAATTTCTCATTCGAAATTATAGTAATTGCTAACCGACCCAGAATAGATTTAGGCTTCGCCACTTGAGAAAAACTCTCATGTGGTCTGTCGGAACTGTTTCACGACAAATCGAATCTGCTCAATGTCTACTCTCTCATAAAATTCCATATACTATTAACATCCTAGATGCCATCAAGAAGATCTCCCAAGTCAATACCTGGTAATCGTATATGGATTTTATTTCGGATCATAAATGAGTCATAGCCATTTCTCGGACTTAGGTCCACCATCTCTTCTTCGTAGTTCGTAGGTCTGTCATATTCCATTAATATGACCTTCATAGCAAGATTGTCGTAACACACAGTGTGGAACACAACCTCGTATACCTACGCTCTTAGTATGAGCTCAGAACATCATGATTTTGAATCATCAGCTTTTTCAAGCTGTGGAGCCTGACACCGAACACACTTTCGATTGCGCCACTCTGATGTCTGGAGAGGAAGTTCACCAACTTCGTCTTGCTCTACTTTCTTTCTCACTTATACCCTCGGATAAGAAACTATTTCTTTCGTAACGTATATCCCGGCAAAAGTTTTTGCCTATGTCGTGAGACATGTACCCAACTAACTCTTTAGGTAGGATATACTACAAAGATTAATCCATTTTAGGTTCGATTACATCGAAACACTAAATTGCTGAAACGACAATCCAGGCTCAAAAGCCATGCCATCACTCGTATGGTATTGTCTCCATGGATTCAAATGGTTTCCCTATTTGCTAACGTGAGTGTTTACGTTTCTACCATATGACTCTAATGATCACAATAATTCGGTAAGGGATTTATTTACCACACACTATCCGATAGAGTGTTATTACGACGTCCTAACACACCATAACACTATGGTGTTCCATGCGACGTAATTTGTGGAACTCTTCTCACAAGTCTTCCAATGATGTGACAACATATTAACTCAAATCTTCATTCTCGATATGCATCGCGGGAATTTAATTTTCTTGTTAAGTTTATTTCCTACTTCATTCTAGACTTGTTTGATTGAATCAAAATTTCCAGGCCAACATTCCCCGAGTGGATATCCATATATCTATTCGAATGTTCATGAAGTCTATGAAATAAAGACTTCCACTATACGTTAAAGTACTTCATTGATTCACATACACCGAAATGCACGATTCTCAACAAGCTATACTCAAAATGTTCAGTGAAGTTCACGAAATAAAGGTCTCCACTACCCGTCAATTACTTCATTGAACCACATACATCTCTATGTATGACTATCAATAAGTTATATGCCCGCTTTCCGAAAACGGTGTCACAGGTATTTTGCAAGTGTCAAAAGATCAAATCTTAGGACTTGTAGGTCCATCCAGTGTGGAGCTAATGCATATAACATTGACATGACTAAACGGTAGTGCCACACATATGTGGTGTCTTTATTAAGTTTGTATCCTTTGGCATTAATATTATGAATGTGGGAGCTTCTACCATCTAAATTCAAATCGGCATATGATCATTACTTCATAAATATAGGACACTAATTTGTCACTATCATGTATGAACAAGTGTCTCGCTAGAGAAGACACACTTGTAACGATCATACTAACAGGCGATCATAAAGAATTTACCCAAATGGTAGATCTAGAGGGAGAGTGTCTATGGCCATCACAACAACTTGATTGCCATTATCAACACGCAATGTCGCCTCATCCTTTCAAGCTACTCAAGCAGTAAACCTGGTTTTTCACAAAACATGACTAGTTCAAAACTTAGTCACTACTGCGAGTACTTTCTTAGCTAAAACATTCATAACATGTATATCATATATACACCATCATCATTGATGACTTCCGGCGATCTGTTTCATTTTCTTGATACTTCCACCGTAATCAAGAACCATGAAGGTGAACGATTCCCCTTGCATGACATAGTCTATGACAGAGGATTTGCACTTGGCAACGATGTCTGTCATCCAGTAAGTGAGTTGAGCGAGGCGTCTCAATGTTCATTAATCATGAACATATGTCATTAAGTGCCACGTGCTCCCTTAATGTGTGTATTCTCTTCCATCTTGGTTGAGAAGACAATCAGTCAATGTACTGAGAAACTTAATCAACCCAACGTTTGGTGTACCCCGAATTTAGCGACCATATCATATGTCCGCGATCTAAAAACTCGTACCCTCCGTTGGTTCTTTATGGTAGAGATCATAGCATACACTGGACTATGATGATATCATCCGCACAAAATCCGATAATCCAAATTATCTTTTGTTAGCGGAATCTCCGGGTTTATCTCCTAGCGGGTATTGTAACACAAAGAGCTAACGATTTAAACAAGGAGTATCCTCAAGCTAAAGTATAAACTATGAAGTTTGGACCCAACCTTTTAAGTTTATCAATCGCAGGAATGCGCCTAATTTGAAAAGATGCTATCACAATGGTTAATATCTACAAAGGTTTGCAAAACCGACTCTGTTCATTATATTCTGAGTTCTAGTATTTTAGAAAATAACTATCCGAACTCCCACTCAAACGAACATCCCTCCTGGTCGTTTAAGAGATTACATGACCCCCATCCATTGCACCACCCCTCATCATCAGAGCCGGCGGCACAACTTCAAGAGTAGACAAAAGTCCGCCACACCAATTTTGTGACTCGTGCTCGACCTTTCGGTCTCCCTGTTCCGAGGCCATATTTCTGAATATGCTAGGCTCGCCACCAAAAACCTCCACGCTGACGCTTGTGCAAAATGGCTTACACCCACCGTATGCGAACGAAGATATGTCTGACACCCGATCATCACGCCCTGCCTCATAACGTAGAACTTTCTTGGTGGTGCGCGTTGGAGGGAGAACACTAGTGGTATTTTGAAGGGATCATCTTATATAGCTACCGCCGTGCAACTAATATATACTATATATACAATCACACAATATAAGATGCACACAAAACATCAAATGTGATGCAATGTGATATAGTCCATTGCGCCATGGTCTTCTTGGCGCCCGCAGTTTATAAACAATTTAATAAACCTACCTTGACCATATCACATAGCCCCTGCAAAATAAAGTTAGACGCTTCTACTTTATCTTTTGCATATTTTACGTGGGTCGGGGCTTTCGTAAATAGAACCGCTTCATACCTACGAACCTTATGACCACAACAACGATCCAATAATTGCATGTTTAAGCATCCCTTTCGGGCTCTCCATTGAAAATGCGAAGACCAACTAAAGAGAGAGAAACTGACACCGCCAGCCACAGATACGGTACAAGCCGTATGTCAGTAGTGGAACCAGTCTCGCGTAAGCGTACGCGTAAAGTCGGTCCGAGCCGCTTCATCAACTCAATGCCGCTGGAAAACACAAGTACACGCTAGAGGGTAGCAAATAACAGGAACGGTACCCCCGTGCAGAATACGGGTTCTAACAGCGTACAACTATATCTACGATAGATCGGCTCTGATACCACTGAAGGGGATCGTGTGAAGAAAAAAAAAATCCTAGCAACGATATCCTTAAACTAGCCAAGATCTACACTATGCAGATATAGTAGTACGGCGGAGATCGGAATACATACCCTCGTAGACCGAATAGCGGGGATTACGCTCCCGCACAAGCGTTGACGACGAAGACGATGTAGCCGACCTCTAGGTCGCGGAGGATTTGGCGCGACGAAGACGACGAAGATGACCCCGAGGTCGGGTGGAGGAAGTAGGCCTCCGAGTACCGCTAGCGCAGAACCTCGCAGGGCGTCACACACATACGGTCGAGACGACGGACTCCGAAGCTCCAGTCCAGGACGAGCAGCGGAAGACTTGGACCGGAACACCAGCAGCGCGGCAGCGGGCTATGGTGGCAGAGATCCCCCTCCTCTACTGGGCGCGGCTCCGACAAGGGAAACACGAGATCGAGAGAGAAATTGGGAATTAATTGGTGAATTAAAACGTCAGGGGTGACCCTTCTTATATAGGCTCCCGGGGGGAGCCAACCTGCAATGTGGGACTATCCCACAGCCTTGGTGCGGCTAGGGAGGGTGCTCCGGCCCTATGTGGGCCCCATTTGGCCCACCTAGGCCGGCCCTCCCTCAATCCGAAGCCCTGGGGGGACTTCCCCCCCCCCCCCCCCCCCCCCTCATGGGCCTTCTTTCCACCAGAAGGCCCATTTAGGGAAACCAGCTTTTAAAAATTCGAAAATAAATATATAAAATCATATTTAATAATTAATTACACTAATTAATATCAAACATATTTTATAGAATTTATTCTAGCTCCAAAAACTCTTTCGTCGCTGCCCGATCTCCATCGGACCATTCCCGGGACGTTCCCGGTGATCTCTTTCCTTTCTAGTTGTCTTGTCGAAACCCCTTAAGTGTGTTACCCTAGCGGTTCGATATAATAACAGGTACGATCAAGACTCCTCTATGATCATCGACTAACTCGTAGGCCTGGACCCCATGAATTAATCCCTGTGATATAACGAATGACTTTCATCTATCAAACCTGGACGTATAGTCTTAAACCCTTTGTCATGGCGATACTTAGCGTGTCCGAGCATCATTCTCAGATATCTCCATACCTAGCATGATCTCGTTACCGACATCGCTATCTTCTACTCGTGTATGATATTATGTCAGCTGGTGACCTAGTCACATGTTTGCAAACTCATTTGACATAATCTCACCGAGTGGGCCCTAGAGTATCTATCCGGCTATGCGGACTGACAAATCCCGCTGTTGACCCCTCGTCTCAACTACCCCCTTCCGATACCCAAAAGTATCACCTATCATTGTCACACTATATAAG
Organism: Poa annua; assembly: GCA_026929855.1. Lineage (NCBI taxonomy): Eukaryota > Viridiplantae > Streptophyta > Magnoliopsida > Poales > Poaceae > Poa > Poa annua. Next base: position 9,962,338 of record CM049432.1, read on the forward strand.
ATATGACGTTTGGTGCGATCAAAGTATCTTCCAGGGATAACAATAAGAGTTGATCTCACGGTCTTAAGGCGTAACGACTATGTCCTATAAATACTGGGAACGTCCATCACATCGTTACACCTAACGATATGACTTCCATTGCCGACCGGCGCCATGCCCTGTGATCGGAAAACCTCGATCATCAATCGCGCAACAAAACTAGTCTTAGAAGAGGCTACTAGGGACCTGGTTGTTTATCTACCACACATGTATTAATGTTTTCGCTTAATACAGTTATAGCATGGTGTAAAACATATAATGAACGATTGGGATATTGCCAATAAACTATGTTTATTAAGTGCCTCTAGGGCATATTCCCTTCAAGTGGGAGACTGAATGGAATATGCCGTAGAGGCACTTAATAAACATAGTTTATTGGTTATATTCCAATTGTTCATTATATGTTTTATACCATGCTATAAATGTATTAAGCGGAAACATTAATACAGGTGTGGTAGATAAACAACCAGGTCCCTAGTAGCCTCTACTAAGACTAGTTTCGTTGCGCGATTGATGATCAAGGTTTTCCGATCATACGGCATGGCGCCGGTCGGCAATGGAAGTCATGTCGTTGGTTGAACGATGTGATGGACATACCCATATTGGCAGTCCCTCCGACAAGCTCCTCTGCCCCCCTCCGCCGTCGTGCTACTTTCAGTCTCCTGCGCTCCGACTGCCATTACATACCTGCAGATAGCAGCATCGAGGCATGACATGTCTGTAGTGCCCACACACGCATAGAGAGAAAATTCAGTTAACACTAAGACAGCTCAAGGACGAAATTCAGATACAAACATAGACCAAATTCATACAGTAAACCAGCAGCAAGAAAATGTTAAATATGCAGAATTTACTACTGGAAAATGACCAGAAAAAGGAAGAGCTGAACTGATTATACAATGAATTAGAAAATGAAATTGAAATGAACTGGAATGATTATACAAGGCGGAGTTTTAACACTGAAATTAAGCACCAACAAACTGGTCTTACATAATTCTTCAAATACATATATTAAGCCAATCTACTTGTACAATTAGGCCACAAAAGACTATAGTCAGCTGAAAGTGCATTCTATGCACTCCCAGATTTTGGTGACTAATGACAATACAAAAAAGTATTCTAATGTTTGTGATGAAGCATGCAGGGTCTTTTACAGGTAGACTGATAAAGAGGAACACTTATTTTTCCTAAGTTTCAATTCAACTACACTTGGTCTTTCTTCAGAAATTCAGTCAAGAAATTTCCGGGGTTCGGAGATTTCCGATCCCCAGACCGGAGATCTCCGAGCCATCCATATTTTTCACTAAGTCTGAATTGAAATGCGTACTGACTCCAACTCAAGCTGAGCCGGAAATCCTCTCGGAGATTTCCGGCGCTCGGAGATTTCCGAACCCCAGTCCGGAGATCTCCGAGTGACAGAGGGATTTCGACCAAGTCCAGAACTCAAAATGTGTACTGACTCCAAAACAGTTTTAGCCGGAAAAGCTCCCGGAGATTTCCGGTGCTCGGAGATTTCCGTGCCCCAATCCAGAGATCTCCGAGTGATAGAGGATTTTCGACTAAGTCAAGAAGCCCAACCAGTACTGATCCAGATTCAAGCTCAGCCGGAATTTGCTCCGGAAATTTCCGGGGTCCGGAGATCTCCGGTCCTCAACCCGGAGATTTCCGGGCTGGCGGCTGTACAACGGGCAGATTTTGGGGAGGAGTATAAATACCCCTCCACCTACCTCCAGCATTTCAAGCTTCCAGATTTTCTCTCTCCTCCATTGGTGCTGAAGCTCGTTTCTTCCGGATCTCCCAATCTAGCCACTCAAATCTGTTGATACTTGGGGATCTGAGGGAGAAGCCACCGATCTACATCTCCACCGAAGCGATTTGATTTCCCCCTCTATTTCTTGAGGGGCAACGAATCTAGGTTTCCTTTGTGGATAGCTAGGTTCAATCTTGTGTGTTTTGATCCTTTGTGGATTCCTTTGTGGAAGTGACCTGTTGTGGTCTTTTTGAGAGCCCCCAATTCAGTTGTGGGTGTGTGCCTCACGAATTTGTACGGGACCTTCTCCGCCCTTAAAGGAGTCCTTAGTGGAAGCGTAGATTCGCACCTTTGTGGTCGAATTCACAGGAGAATAGGGTGAGGCCTTTGTGGCGTTGAGCAAACCTTTGTGGTAGCTCACACCTCTCCAACGAGACGTACACCTATAGGGTGGAACTCGGGATAAAATCTTGGTCTTCGAGTTCCTACGGTTGTTTCGTTCCACTCTCCTTTACCGCATCTTTATTTCCTGTACTTGCTTAGCTTCCTTGTTGTTTATCACTTGTGTCACCTAGTTGCACATCTAGACAACTTACTTTCCGCTAGCCTAAAACTGAAAAGGACATAAAAATTGGTCACCACCTATTCACCCCCCCCCCCCTCTAGGTGGTCAACTGCCGTTCATCAGCCCCCAAATCCGAAATGCTATAGTCACATTTGTCCAAAATACTAGTCAAAATGTCCAAAATACTATCTAACAAGCTTGTACATGTTAGAACAGAACTTCATCATAAATACCACCAGGGGGAGCCATCAACATCTGCGTGTAACTGATGACTATGTTTCTCTCTTGAATCTCAACATTTGCTTGAGGTGGTACACCATCATCCTTCTTTTGTTGCTGCCATGAAAATTCAAGTATTTAGTCTAGGAATGAGCGATAACACTATATCATGTATATATGGGAACATACCTTTCCTTTTTTTGTGGATGCGGCACCTTTAGTTAGTTTGCACCCCTTGAGTAACTTATCAAGCCAGCCTCTCTCTCTCCTCAATTTTTTTGATTGAACCTCTTTTTTCTTGAGCTTTGCGGCAACAATAGGGTGAGGCCTTTGTGGCGTTGAGCAAACCTTTGTGGTAGCTCACACCTCTCCAACGAGACGTACACCTATGTGGTGGAACTCGGGATAAAATCTTGGTCTTAGAGTTCCTACGGTTGTTTCGTTCCACTCTCCTTTACCGCATCTTTATTTCATGTACTTGCTTAGCTTCCTTGTTGTTTATCACTTGTGTCACCTAGTTGCACATCTAGACAACTTACTTTCCGCTAGCCTAAAACTGAAAAAGACATAAAAATTGGTCACCACCTATTTACCCCCCCCCCCCCTCTAGGTGGTCAACTGCCGTTCAATTGGTATCAGAGCCAGGTTGTCTCTTAAAAGCTTCACCGCTTGAGACCAACCTTGGACAATGCAAGTTGACCCAAAAGAGGGTTCCGAAATGGACGCCGCGACTTTGGCGGCAATGCAAGAGAAAGGTGCCACTATGGCCGATATCAACTCTTTGAAAACAAAGTTGACATCGTCCATACAAACCGAGTTCAAGAAGTTTCATGATATGCTTGAGTCTCTCAAGACATCTAAGGAAACCTATCTTGCATTGCCCTCAAAGCCTCCGGTGCTTCCGGGCATTACTCTTGATGTGGACCCCGAATTGATAAAGGGAAAGTAATTGCCTGTGGATGGGAAGGGTGATGCTAGTAGTTCCTCAACCCATCAAAACACTCCATCATCCAATTATGAAGTGCCTAAAGGCTACAACGCCACTCCTCCCCCATCCCAATACCATACCCCCGATCCCATTATTCCTCACCCGCAAGTTTCTCATAGGGGTGATCCCCCGTTGCTTAAAGACTATACTTTTTCTCAATGGCAATACATGATGAAGTCTCATGTTTGCAGCTCTTCAATCGAGTTGTGGCGCATCATTCAAGTTGGATACAAGCCGCATGATCCGACCAACCTAACAAGAAGAGAAGTGGTGGAGGATCAACTTGATGCCACCGCTCTCTACATGATCCAAAAGGCGGTTGGGAACAAGGACATGCCTCGCATCCAACATCTCACCACCGCCAAGGAGACATGGGATGGTCTATCCGAGTTGTCATTGGAAATGATAGCATGAGAAGGAACCGCTATGACTCTTTGAGCAATGAAGTCGAGGGCTTTTTCAAGCTTGATGGTGAACACCATCAGATGATGTATCAAAGAGTGGTGAAGACCTTGCTCCCGGTGGTTCAAAATGGATAATTGATAGTGGATGTACAAGTCATATGACCGGGAGCAACTTGGCTATAATTTGTTATCGGTTCGTGCCTTAACAAAGATGGGGATCTCTCCCTTCTTTGATAAGGACATTGTGGTCCTCTTGTGGAGCAAGTCGCTAAGAGTGGCTTTCGTGGGATACGTGGAGCATGAGCTCTATGTGGTGGACTTCTCCGGAGCCACCACTTCTCAAGCCATGTGTCTCTTCGGAAAAGCCGACGTGGGTTGGCTTTGGCATCGCCGACTAGCTCACGTAAACATGCGTACTTTGCAAAGTCTCCACAAGGTGGTCACATCCTTGGACTAAAAGATCATGTTTCCTTTTCAAGTGATCGAATTTGTAGAGCTTGTGTGAAAGGCAAGATGCATGATACTCCTCATCCAAGCAAGACCATCATATCGTTGTCCCGGATTTTGGAGCTCCTTCATGTTGATCTATTTGGACCAATTCCGGAGATAAGTCTTGGTGGCAAGAAATATTGTCTCGTGATTGTTGATGACTATTCAAGATATACTTGGGTCTATTTCTTCAAGACCAAGGATGAAACTCAACAAGTCTTCATCGACTTCTCAAAGGAAGTTCAACGCCAACATGACCTTCCCATTTTGGTTGTTCGAAGTGACAATGGGTCGGAATTCAAGAACTACACTCTTAACGACTTTCTTAGTGAAGAAGGCATTCGTCATCAATATTCCGCTGCTTACACTCCTCAACAAAATGGCGTTGCCGAAAGGAAGAACCGGACTCTCATCGATATGGCGAGATCTATGTTGGCGGAGTTCAAGTCTCCCATCAACTTTTGGGCGGAGGCTATTTCCACCGCTTGTCACTCATCTAATCGCCTCTACTTCCGCAAAGGTTTGAAGAAGACTCCATATGAGATCCTCACCGGCAATAAACCCAACATTGGCTACTTCCGAGTGTTTGGATGTAAGTGCTATTATCTAGTCAAGGGTGTCCGGTTGGGTAAGTTTCACTCTAAGTCTCTTGAGGGGATCTTTGTCGGTTATGGTAGCGAGTCCCACACTTATAGAGTCTTTGATAAATCCTCCCGGATTATCATAGAGTCTTGTAGTGTGGAATTCGATGAAAATGATGGCTCCCAAGTGGAGCAAGTTGATGTTTGTGATGTAGGTGATGAACAACCTTTTGATGCTATTAAGAAGATGGGAGTGGGCTTTCTACGCCCAGTTGAAATCCATGAAGAAGTTGTTCAAGATGATTCAATTTCTCCCATCAAGGAAACCTCACCATCACAAGAACCACAAGGTGGCTCACCCATAGAAAATGATGATTCCCCTCAAGAACAATCTCAAGATCCTCCTCAACATGGGCATGTTATTTCTTCTCAAGATGAAGCTCATGATGAATCTGAACAAGATCTTCATCAACAAAAAGATCATGCCTCCTCCACCAAGATTATCGAAGCCAACTCCACTTCTCCAAGTTCTACTCAAGGGCAAGATCATCCTTCTCCACCTCATGAAAAGACTTCTCATGATGATCAAGGCCCACAAGAAGGTCAAGACGAGGATCCAAAGGATCAAGATGGTCAAGAAATTGTCCCCACCACAAGGGCGGCAATTGAAACTCGTCGTCAAGCTCGCTTTGCAAAGTCTTTGGAACTTAGAGCATTATCTCTCGACAAGGTCGTTGGTGATATTCGAGCAAGGGTCTCCACACGAAGTCAATTAGCTCACTTTAGTGAGCATCAAGCACACATTTCCATGGTCGAGCCCAAGAAAGTCTTTGATGCTCTTGAAGATCCCGATTGGCTAGGGGCTATGCATGAAGAACTTAACAACTTCGAGCGCAACAAAGTGTGGCGTCTAGTTGAGAAGCCTAAAGATTGCCGCAACGTTATCGACACTAAGTGGATCTTCAAGAACAAGCAAGATGAACATGGTATCGTTGTGAGGAACAAGGCGCGGTTGGTGGCTCAAGGATTCTCTCAAGTCGAAGGCATCGATTTTGGAGAAACTTTCGCGCCGGTCGCAAGACTCGAATCGATACGTATTCTCATCGCTTTTGCTTCTCACCATGGTTTCAAATTGCAACAAATGGATGTAAAATCTGCTTTTCTTAATGGTCCATTGCAAGAACTTGTTTATGTTAAACAACCCCCGGGTTTTGAAAACCCCAACCATCCTCACCACGTCTATGTCTTGGACAAAGCTCTCTATGGCCTTAAACAAGCCCCCCGTGCATGGTACGAGCACTTGAGAGAGTTCTTGGTAGACCGTGGATTTGAGGTTGGGGTAATCGATCCCATTCTTTTCACTAAAAAGGTTAATGGTGAACTCTTCATTTGTCAACTATATGTCGATGACATTATCTTCGGTTCTACTAACCGTGTGTTCAATGATGAGTTTTCCAAGATAATGTCCGACAAGTTCGAGATGTCCATGATGGGTGAACTCAAGTTCTTTCTTGGCTTTGAGATAAAGCAATTGAGGGAAGGGACTTTCATTTGTCAAGCCAAGTATATTCAAGAGATGATCAAGAAATTCAAATTGCTTGGACTTAACGGTGTGACGACTCCTATGCAAACCAAGTGCCACCTCCAACTCAACCCCGACGGTAAAGAGGTAGACCAAAAGGAGTATCGTTCTATGATTGGGTCTCTTCTTTATTTGTGTGCCTCTAGGCCCGATATCGTTTTAAGCGTGGGAGTGTGTGCTCGTTATCAAGCCGCGCCTAAGGAAAGTCATTTGATGGCCGTAAAGAGAATCTTCAATATTTGGTTCATACCCCTTGCTTTGGGTTGTGGTATCCCAAAGATGGCACATTGTCTCTTTGTGGTTATACGGACTCTGATTGGGCGGGCGACATTGATGATAGGAAGTCCACATCCGGAACGTGTCAATTTCTTGGAAGATCTTTGGTGAGTTGGTCCTCGAAGAAACAAAATTGTATCTCATTATCCACGGCGGAGGCCGAGTATGTTGCTGCCGCAAGCGGATGTACTCAACTTCTTTGGATGCGGCAAACTTTAAAAGATTACGGTGTCCTCTTGGACAAAGTGCCGCTTTTATGTGACAATGAGAGTGCCATCAAAATTGCGTACAATCTGGTGCAACATTCAAGGACCAAGCACATTGAGATTCGTCACTTCATCCGCGATCACGTGGCACAAGGAGATATTGATCTATCATATGTTGGTACAAGGGATCAATTGGCGGATATCTTCACGAAACCCCTTGATGAAGCCCGCTTTTGCTACTTGAGGAATGAGCTCAATATCATAGATTCTCGGGCCTTGGCTTGAGCTCCGTACACACACTCCAACGTTTAAGGTTTTATAAGACCTAGAGGTACGCATGGACTTAGGGGGAGTGTTTTCCTAATACATTGGACTCTTCCTCCCCCTATTATGCATATAGTGACATATCATTGCTAAAACTTCAAATTGAATCTAATTTGTGAGCTTCAATGTTGAGATGTAGTTATGGACCCAAGATATATCTTCGCGGTACCATGCTACAACTCATACACGGTGGCCTCTGCCACCAACACTCTTTCTCTTTGGTTTCCATTTGGTTTTATTCTTTTATTCTCACTTGCATTGTCTTTGGTTCTTTTGGGAAAACACACTCTTGTTGGTCTTCTCTTGTGTTTTATGGTTTTTACAACTTGAGTGTGTCTTCTTTTCAGTTTGAGTATCTATCCTAAGCCTTTCACTATCCTGTAAACATGCTTTTCCCCACTCATGTCCCTTTTTGGTATCTTGTTCCTGGAGTTTTTGGGTTTGAACGGAAATCTCCGAGCCTTACTCGGAAATCTCCGGGCCACCAGAAAATTTCAAGACTAAGTCCATTCAAAAATCAGCACTGACCTGCGTTGATTTTTGACCGGAAATAGTCCCGGAAATTTCCGGCATCCGGAAATTTCCGAGCTGAGACTCGGAAATCTCCGGCCCCTGCGATTTCTGGCACCTAAGTCTTTTTCAATTTCGGCACTGACCTCAGGCGAAGCTGAATCGGAATTAGAGCCGGAAATCTCCGGGGTCCGGAAATCTCCGGTCCGACGTCCAGAAATCTCCGAGCGTGCCAATAGTTTTCCAGGGCTAAGTCCTATCCGGAAATAGCCCCGGAAATCTCCGGCACCCGGATATTTCCGAGCCTCAGTCCGGAAATTTCCGGTTCAAATTTTCCTGTCTATATAAGGGCACGGGTGGACCGGCCGGTTCGGCCAGTTCATCCACCCCGTGCCCTATTCCTCTCTCTCTCCTCCGAAAATCTCCAATTCTTCCTTTCCTCGCTGCGGGTGGATCGTTCGAGGGTTTCTTGCGTGCTTCGGGGATCTGCTTCTCCTCGTCAAGGGCTTCGTTTCCATCCGCACGCTTTTTGCAATGTCTTCCGGTAACTCCTCTTATTTCAAATCTAGGACGAAACTTGTTTTCGTTTAACCTAGCCGATTTATGAGGTTGTGGTTTGTTTCCTTTGGTAGAATTGCTCCCCTAGGCATGTTCTACCTTCCACATGCACATATATGTTTTTCATCCATATATTTTGTTCAAATCTGTCAAAATTTCGCGCAGACCGGAAATCTCCGAGTCTGACTCGGAAATCTCCGGACCCCGGAGATCTCCGAGTCTGACTCGGAAATCTCCGGCCTACTCAGAATCAAAACAGCTAAGTCCAGAAACTGTGTTTGTCAAAACTTTTCTAGTATGTTCCATTTTCAATCTCGGACATGAGTGCTTACCCCATATGCTTTCCATCCTCTCTATGCTGTGTATTTGCAGGTTCCAACCCTCGTGGCCGCTTCAAGCAAATTGCTACTCGCGGAAGAGCCAAACCAGTTCACTCACGCCCTCCTAGTGGGTCCTCAAGTGAAGACAACTCACAAACTGAGACCTCAGCCATCCTCAGGAAACCTATTGGTGCTAACAAGAAGAAGAGGACCGAGCTCCGTCTTGAAGACTTCAACAGAGGCAGTTTTCGCAAGTGGCGAAGTGACCTCTCCTATAATGTGGAGTCTGATGAGCCCACATACTTTTGCACTGAGATGGCATGGATCTACAGGGAAGTCTATCAGAAGTTCTCTGTTGACAAGCCAGTCTGCCCCATGAAGTGGATTGACTTTGACAAATTAATGAAGAAGGCCAATTATTTTGGTGGTGCTGTGAAGGTTTGTGGACTTCTGGGTTTGGAGCAATTGATGAGAACTGAGTGCAACTACAGCGTCTTTCTTATCCATCAGTTCTATTCCAACCTAGCGTGTCCTCCTAGCGGACCCCGGCCGGCCCCTGCATGCATGCACTCTCTGCCCAGTACGTGGTAAATACCCTGCACCGGCGAAGGACGTACCATGGCCGGCCTAGTTGTAGAAAGTCTCCCCCGTCCTCTTTTCAGTATTTACCTTCCATTCCAAGCTTAGCAAAAGTACGGTAAACCAAACTGAACAGCAAGAACATAGAGCGCAGAGTCATCCGTGAGAAAATTTACATCTAATAACGAGCTGTGTACAACAGTACTGTACAAGAGAGGAAGATACAGCAGTACGTAGCTAGTGTAGCAGGCGTCGTATCACATCATATACACTGCCGTATGTACAGGCAGTCAAATGAATGTACAGTGCTCAACCTACCTAGTCGCTGCTATACAACGCTTGCAAGTATATTATGTATGTACCCCTCTACGTAATACATACGTACGTACGCATGCAGCGCGGGTCCGTCCATCGCCACGCAGCGGGTAGCAAGCAGAGCTAGGCTCCATCTAGCTGTGGACTCTGCGTCGCATCTGGTCCTCTGCCATGGCGAGACCTTGCGTGTCCGATGCCGTCTTCCTTCGATCCGGCTTCCTTTCCTCTCCGACGTCTGCCCCGTCTCTGGGGGCCTTGTGATCCCCGCTCCTAAATGCTGCCATCTTTAGCAAATCCTAGCCTAGCATTTTCTCCGGCTCTGATCGAGGTGGGACGACGACGCCGGAGTGAGTCAATTCTCCGGCCGCATGCATGCATGATCAGGGCGAGCGATCCGGGTAGGGAGCGGGGAAATCAGAAATCTTCTTCCACCGTCCGCAGCGTGCAGAGATGCTAGCGCTGCACCTGCATGCGACGAGACGAGGGTTCTTCTCCATCGACGGCTTTGCCATTAATGGTGGTGGCTCCAAGGTAGCCTGCGGAGAAGCATAGCTCTCTTCTCGACCCCGGAAACAGCTACGGGCTACGTGCCATCAGTTGGGGGCCGTCTGCTACGTAGTGCTACTACGTACCTCAACGCTAGTAATCTCGTAGTGCGCTTCATTCATTTGATTGATGATGATAATTCGTATCACTATCACTAGCACAGTACTCCTCCGACTAGCATGCTTGCACAAACCAAATTTCCCCACATGCAATGCAAGTGGATTCTAGGCAGGGACCCCAGATTATAGGCAGGGGCTAACTCTATATATAATGAGGACTCATAAGAAAAAGAAACGGAGATCGACCCTGAGAGTGATACCAACACACCATGCGGGGGCGTCGTACGTATAAGATTATGAAAGTGTCATATCAACTGTGGTTACATATGACAATGATAGAAAAGGCGCAATATAATTTGATAGCAATGCGAGTACAAAACAAAGGACACACACACATTAAAATTGGTGGATCAACTGTATATAATTAGATGACATATTGAAAAAACATATCAGTTGGAGGGCTGGAGTCCATGTTGAAATTTCCATGATATATGAGGCAAACCGACACAATCCAAATAAATTTGGTAGCATGGTTGATGTAATATGAAAAAAAATGCTATGGTATCCTAGAATTGAAAGAAGCTCTACTCGAGATTCTAGTCATCGTATGTTCAGATGACACCAAAGCTTCATTCACAATGGCGGGCTACGGTTACATGAACGGCCCTAAAACATCAACTGAAATTACAACACGAACCTGGGATTTTACAAGGACCTTATAAAGAGTTTTGAAACACAATAAGGTCCTCCTCCACCATTGTCGTTGCAGGCCTTGAAACACCCGACCACTTTCAAAACCCGGTATAGTGGGATCCCACCAAAATTCCACTTTCACTATTTCATTTCGTTATTGAAACCAAAATTTGGTCTAACATTTTAAATTATTTTTTTTACAAGATGAACCATAAGTGAGAATTTGGCAGGATCCCACTTGACACCCTAGTACACCTAGGTCGACAACCAATTATGTTCACAGAATGCATTATTGTACCAAGAAAGCGAGACACGGGCGAAGAGAGTGAGTACAAAAGTACCCGATGCTACTACGTAACTTCCCATGCATATATCTTTCTTCTCTCCGGTTGGTGACCACACAACACAGTGCAGCATCTTCTTCCTGGCTCGCTCCACCTGTAAACATGAGTACATGCGCCTCACTTGGAACTTGCTAAGAACCACTAGCGGCAAGGATCACCTACACTACAGCAACACTATACGCAGGGCCGGGGTGGCCAAAGTCAGGTCCCTTCAATAATGCAGGAGGCCCTATACTTGCAACAGCGTTGTCTAGAGATCCCATCATCGTTTTGTCACCATGCTTTGGGGTTGGGGGACCAACACTCTTGCGTATATACGTTTACACGGGCAAGCTAGCGGAGAAGATGATCATTCGGTGCTGATTTGATTGTTGTAGGCTAACGGTTCTATCTTCCTCCTTTGACGACGTGGTCGTGTGGGGGTTTCAGTTCTAAAATTTGATGGCGTGTCCGGAACATGTTGCACGGTCTGATTCTTTTAACGATAATGGTTTTGTTTCTGAAGAAGTAATTTGGAGGTCCGTAAAGGTGTTCATCAGCCGTCAGTGATGGAGTTGTGTCGAGTTCAGGTCAAGAGGTGATCTTTATTTCGTCGCTTCGGTGGTGTCGAAGGAGTGGATCCATGCAGTCCCCATAGATAGTGTTCGCTTCTTTTTAGTTCAAATTGTTCACCTCCTTTTCCTCCTAGACGAAGAGAGATACCGGCCGGTCGTGTCTCTCCCACTTTTGGTCAGGTGGCCTCCCTCCTGATCGGATCCTCTTTTAGTGATACCATGAAGTGCGTACTAGTAATCTTAAAACCTGCCTCAAAAGTGCATTACACAAAGACATCGGCCAAGCTTTTCTTCTCTTCTCTTTTCCCCTACAGCGTTTACCAGTACGCTACCCAACAAAACCACATGTATGTCGCTGTGGCCATGACACGACGCAACGGGGAACGGGCGCATGCATGAATGCATGCATGCATGCAACGGCCACCGCCTGTAGAACCCACCCAAACCCCTCTTTACCCCAACGCTAGCTGCATTTTAACTGCTTTAATCGAACTGGCTGTAATGTATCTAAGAATCCAGTCAATTTTTATGCGCCTTCGTGTGGAAAGAAGTTAGTTAACTCGATCGGTCGATGGATTTATAAATACAGAACCTGGAGGCTGGAAGGTGTTTGCACTGTTGTTTCTTTGATGAAGCTTCAGCAGTACATGCACGCCTTGGAATGGAAGCACAGTGGAGGAGCCATATCTGGGGGTATGGCAGTAGGTATGGCACAGCCAATTCCCACGTACCGTATCACCACAAGGAAATTCCCAGAACAGTGCGCGCGCGTGGGTGCAAAACTAACTAACCAGCTTAGCTGACCACCAGTAAGTTTCATGGCGATTTCACTGTGAAGAAAGTGAAAAGGAAACACGGCCGGAGGAGGAGGCAAGGGAGCACGCACGTCGCATCTGCAAGAAAATGGCGCCCGCGCGCTACAGTCTACTGCAGACGGACGCATCACCACCACCACGCGAGGAGGGAGGGAGGGAGGGGAAATAATTTGATCTGAGCGGCCAGCCAGCCAGGCTCCGTCTGTTCCCGGCATCGTTCCATCTCCTCTCCAACAGTGCGGCACTGCCTGCTGCAGGCACTGTGAAGTCAGCTCCACTCACTCACCATGGCTGGTATCTCCATGCATGCATGTGCGCGTCCTCCATCTCGACTCCATGTGTGCTGCTTGCTGCATGGAGCACGGTCATGGTGATGGCGGTAGCAACGAAAGCCCTTTCCGGTGTCTGTTCCGCTGTCTATAAATACGGACGCCTCGCCTTTCCACCCATCCCTTTTCCTCCCCCGTCTTTTCCTTCTTTCCCCCTGCGTCTGCGCCCCTCCCGCGCGTGCCCTAATTTCTCGCTGCATCCTGTCTCCTCCTCCCCACCTTTCCTCTCCACCCCCACTTCCATATATACACTCTCAGACTCTCTGAAATCTGGATACACTCTAGTCACCACACCACACTACCTACGCTTGCTCTGAAACAACAGGAGAGTGAGTGAGGAACCAAGGATCTTTCGGTTGAGATCGATCTCCTCTTTGAGAGTTCTATATTCTTGCTCGAGAGGGGCCAAGAGAAGAGCAAGAACAGGATGGTGTAGTGGCGCCTCTGTAAGTCTCTTCTCCTCCTTTTGAGCAAGTTCATCTTGTTCTTGAGGATGTAGGCTGTATGATGTTTCTGCAGTAGCTGTTTCGTTTTCGTCCTCCCAGTTTTCTTCTCCTGTAGATGATGCTGGATGCTCTCATGACCAGGATTGCTGGGCTGCTAATTAGTTATCTTCCCTTTGGTGCTTCACATGTTAGGACGGGTGGCTGGGATGTCGTATATCCTTAGCATTTTAATTCCATAATCTCTTGTCTGGATTCTGGTAGACGGTGGAAGCTCTGTGTGTTCTTGATTTGAAAAGGCTACCTGGATCTTTTCTTTGCTTCTTCTACCAGCCAGATATGTAGTTTGGTCTCCCCTTTTTGGTACTTCCATTTTCTTTTCCTGGCTGAAACAAAGCCACTCTAAGCCTCCTTCTGAGGCTGTCGAGTGTTTCCTTTTCTTGATATGAGAAATAAACGAGCCAGCTTCTTTGGTAGGACTAGAGATTTATCTTTCTCCATCATTTGCTCTTCGATTGCTCCATGATTGTATTTCCTCGTTTCTCCCTCCTCCATACCCTCTGGAATATTCGGATAGAGCTAGCCCAAACAGAGGATGCAGAATGATGAGTGGCTGAGAACTTGATCTATCGGTTTTACCTTGGTGGGAATCATCCAACCAGCACCAGAAGCACCACAGACAGATCCAAGTCTCATCATACTTTGCACCCTTCAATTTGCGTGAAGATCCTGCAGTTTTTTTACCACATACTGTTATCTTCTGTTGGAAATAAGTGAAACGATTGCGACGCCCAACAATCTCAAATGTCATTTCCATGTCACTGTGCAATTAGCTATAACCCTACGCCTTTTAACATGTCTAATCACCAATCATCATGTGGGGTTGCAAGATGGTCCTGAACATATCATCTCGTCAATTTGGATTTGGCTTTTCCTCTCTCTCACACACACCATTGCACATTCTCTAATTTTGTTGTTTTCTTGGGGTATTAGGTAGGCACATTGCCAGATTATGTAGGGTGTCCCTGATCATCACCTAGATTAAATGATGGATGGCGACCTGTACTGTTCAAGTCTTTCACTTGCAAATTCCCATTTACCAGTAGTATAGTTTTTTAACAGTAAGTAGAGTTTATGAAGAAACCTGCATGTTAATTATCTTGCCTCTTGAGCAGTTCTAATTGTGCACTGTCAAAAGAATAATTTTGCACAAGTTTAGGTGCCAAGTAAGTAGTTGTGAGCATGCATTGGCCACCTACGTATGGAGTCAGTTCTAGTCCTAGCAGCTACACGAGTCAGAGTGGTGCACTGATGCATCCCTGGGCTGAGACCTATTAATGCTGCAATGAATAAAGCATCTACTAACCACCAGCCATCTCCTTCTCCGGTTACTTTTTTCGTTTCGTCCCTCTCAAGATTATCACTGCAGCTGCGGATGCAATGAATAAAGCTTGCATCCCCACTGACCAGTAGAACTGTTTAGCTTGTGCAAGCAGCAGCAGCAGCCGCTCTTGTTCTTTCTCTGTAAACACACTTGCGCCGTCTGTCAGAAGCCATGCTTGTTCTTACTTGGATGCTATGTGTGTGTGTGTTCTTTCTTCTTAGCTCAAGATTTGATCTTTCTTTGTTGTATGATGTGTGCTGCAATGAAATGAAGCTAATTATTGAAATTTGTTCGTTTTCTGTCCATTGGATGGATGGATGGATATGGTGTATGCAGAGTGCATTATGAGGCGTGAGGAATTGGTGGGATGTGCGATGGCCTGCGTTGCCTCACATGGAGTCGTCGTCGTCGATGAAGGAGCGGCAGCGGTGGCGGCCTGAGGAAGACGCCGTTCTCCGCTCCTACGTCCGGCAGTATGGTCCCCGGGAGTGGAACCTGGTGGCGCAGCGGATGAACGTGCCTCTGGACCGCGACGCCAAGTCCTGCCTCGAGCGCTGGAAGAACTACCTCCGCCCCGGGATCAAGAAGGGCTCCCTCACCGACGACGAGCAGCGCCTCGTCATCCGGCTCCAGGCCAAGCACGGCAACAAGTGGAAGAAGATCGCCGCCGAGGTGCCGGGGCGCACGGCCAAGCGGCTCGGCAAGTGGTGGGAGGTTTTCAAGGAGAAGCAGCAGCGGGAGATCAGGGACAGCCGGAGGCCGCCGCCGGAGCCAAGCCCCGACGAGAGGGGAAGGTACGAGTGGCTGCTCGAGAACTTCGCCGAGAAGCTCGTCAAGGAGAGGCAGCAGCAGCTGGTGGGCGTGGGCGGAGACCACCACCTCATGGCCGCACCCATGCTGCCGCCCTGGATGTCGTCCGCCAACGGTGGCGTGGCCGTCGCTCCGGCACCGCCGTCGCCGTCCGTGACGCTCAGCCTCGCATCCGCGGTCGCCGCGCCGCCCCCTGCCGCCGCGGCGTGGATGCAACAGCAGATGGCGGAGGACGGCGGCGCCGCGTTCGGGTTCGGTAGGCCGCCACCTTCGACCGGCATGATGGCGGAAGCTCCTACTTCTCAGGCGGCAGCGCTGACGGAGCTGGCCGAGTGCTGCCGGGAGCTGGACGAAGGGCACCGCGCGTGGGCGGCGCACCGGAAGGAGGCAGCATGGCGGCTGAAGCGGGTGGAGCTGCAGCTGGAGTCGGAGCGCGCGTGCCGGCGGCGCGAGGCCGCGGATGAGTTCGAGGCCAAGATGCGCGCGCTGTGGGAAGAGCAAGCGGCCGTCGTGGAGCGCCTGGAGGCGGAGTACCGGGACAAGGTCGCCGGGCTCCGGCGCGACGCCGAACTCAAGGAGCAGAAGATGGCCGAGCAGTGGGCCGCCAAGCACGCCCGCCTCACCAAGTTCCTCGAGCAGGTCGGCCCCTCGTGCCAAGCCCGCCGCTGGTCACCCGGTGACATGAACGGCCGGTGACTGCCCTGCCACAGCCATTGCCGGTTGCCTTGTTGCACGCGCGACATCCAGAACTTCCGACACGACGGTGGCATCGCTTGCCTTTTCGTCGAGCTTCTTACTAGTAGATTAATTCTCTTTTTACAACTGTTGAAATTTGAAAGGAAGCTTCACTTCTCTCTCTCACTCTAGTCTAGCTGATCAGAAATGTAATGCTGTTGCTACTGCCCTAATTTCACTTCTTATGGGCCAGTCTTAGATCATGCAACTACTCCTCGTTTCTTAGTAATAAATAAACATTTGGAAAATAAGACACCTTCATAATTATTTGGAAACTTCTACAAATTCTCCATTCGTTTTTTTTTTTGTATTGAACTCAATTAAATAATGGAAGAAAATGCTATATGCATGCAGAGGCTGGGTTCTTCCCCTTTTTGAACAAAGAAAACAAAAACGACCCCAACTTGGTTTTGGGTATTGGCAGTTCGACTCGATGTCCTTGGGGTCATAGCACTTGGAACTTGGAAGAAGATGGTCGTGAGTTTGAGCATGATGACTTATGGGATACTGATATATTTAATTGATGATCATCTTACCATGGCAGGGAATACGATCATTTTGTGATTGCGGCGCTTTGCAAAGGCAAACGTCGAGTGTGTTGAGCCACAATACTTGAGAGCACCCAATGCTCAAAACATCGAGAGGTTTTTGGCAATGAATGTTGCAAGGGGGTTTCTGGGGGCATTCGGCTCAGTTAAATGTTCCTAGCATCATGGCACAGGCAGTGCACCGACCATGTCAAAGATCCAACCATAATCCTTGAAGCCTTGCACATCATACGACATGGTTTTGGCATGCCTACTTTGAAACTTCTCAATCATGCAATGAAATAAATTTGATCAACCGATCACAATTCTTTGAAAGCTTAACTAGTGTAGAAGCACCACCGGTGGATTTTACACAAATGGGCTACCAACTTGCAGATGGGATACATCCATTGAACCGTAGCAGCAAATTCCCAACCCTCAAGGTAACAAGTATAGTGTTTAACCAAATGCTAGCAAGGATGTGGAGATTGGAGAAGGTGTTTCGGATATTTTGCTATTGTCCATGGACCGGATCTGTGTTGGAGCCAAAAGACGCTTTGGAGGATCATTATGGTGTGTGTCACTTTACATAATATATGATCATCGAGCATGAGCATGAGCGGGATTACTTTCCCAAACAATTCACAGGAGAGAACAAGATCGATGAACTTTGTGAAAGTGGTAGAAGTTGAATGGGCAACAATGTCGAGAACTATGTATTTGCTACGTGTATGTTTCCATGTGGATTAGCCACCATGACCTTACAGGTACTAGGAAGATTTCATCCAGGAGTGATGGAATGTCCAAGAAGATAGATAAACTTTGTGATTTGCTTCTTTTATGTTCCTTATTTCAAAGTGGATGGACATTGTGATATGCATTATCAACTACGTGTGTTATTGTTGAACATTATGTTGTAAGATTATGTACAATTTGTATTATTTTTGGATTTTAGTAATTCAGATTGTATATCCTAAAATAGATGTGAGAGCATTTTAGAAGCTCAAATTTTGATGTAAGAAATATGCAACCATACTTCAGCATCAAGCATTCAACTAGGCATGCGTCTCTGTCAAGAATAAAGAGGTGGAACTCACATAAAAGGTTTTAACATGAATATCTGCAATCATGGCAATTGACGGTGTTCTCTATGACGAATTCATCAATTCAACATAGCTGGGAAAGTCATGAAAAGCTCTGTTCACTAATTTTCTGATCAACTAATCAAAGATCTATTGTAACCAAGGCTAGCTAACATAACCTAACTAAGCTTGGCCCTAGCAACTTATGCCATTTCAGCTAATTTTCTTACATATACTTACAGAGGACAGAGCACCAGCTACAGGTCAGTGAGCTAGCTTGAGCTGTTGGCTGATTGCTCCCCGGAAAACATGCTCCCACTGGACATAGCTGCCGATCCAGACTGAGCAGGAGCCACCCCGCGGCTCCTCTGGATCTGCCTGAGCCTGAATATATCTCGGGGCATCGCCCGGTTCTGCGCCGCAGCCACTGCATCTTCTTCATCTTGCCCTGTGTACAGCAAGTCGACACGATCAGATTCTGGACCCAATACAGCGCTTCACATTTCATGTTGACTAGACCTGTAATAACCATAAGACTACTGCTTCAACTTGAATCAATCGTAACAAAAAAAAAAAAGAATAGCTCAACAAAAATGCCCGGGGCATATATCCTTTGAGTGTAACATGTAAGCATAACATTGGGTTTCTGGACCCGTAGAGAGATTGGAGAGGGGAGGGAGAGTACTTTCAATGGCCTTCCTTTTTGTCGGTTGCCCATCTCTTGGAGGTCTATGCACTGATCCATTCTGGTTGCGGGGCCCCGAGAGGTCGCTAGTGGCAGCTCCAGGAGCCGCACCAGAAGGTTTGCCGGCATCATGTCCCATTGGCAATGTGCTCTGCAGTAGCACGCTAAGCACAATGTCTATATCTGGTGATGGACCTGCCAAGAAAAGAACACAAATTCAGTCCAGCAATACTTTGGCAGATCATATTCAAGATCATGAACATTTTGTTTCATAATCATGTTCTCAATTAGGAGAAACAATCACAAGAAATAGTTTAAACTGCTAAACATTTCTCAACCAATGCACTACATATACCAAGATTATGCTAGTGTACGATTTAGAATGGATCAGTTATCATGCCCTAAATATAATAGCACCCGTCAACCATTTGTAGAAGCTATGCGACACATGACAATGAGTAATGGTACAGTCATACAGCCATACCTTCAATAGCAGGCAAATTCGTAATGAAAGACATGATTGGTGGAGAAAGCATCTTAAATATTTCGTCAACCTCCTTTGTGTACCCACTCGATGTGGCTGCAGTCACTGGTCCTGAAAAATTAACAATGCTGCCTCATGAGCGAGATAGATAGGCAAGTGCAACTGAACAGGTGGTGCAGTTACAACTGGAATAACCATGAATCCAGTTCTTTCTCATCACGTAATTATAAACTCCATTTCTAAAAGAAAAGTAATTATGCACTCATCCATAAAAATACCTTTTATCTGCCTAGGATCATAAATAATCATTCGAGAAGTCTCAGGACGAACAATTCTTGCAGACTGTGGCAATAACTTCGCGTTGGCACCAATCCCAACATTGCCTTTATCTGAGCCAAAAAATTGTAGGCATTGTCAGCAAACACTTTCAGTACCATGTCCATAGTGGCATAATTTTAACAATAGCGAGTACCTAAGGTAGCACCGCCACCACTAGTTTGCACGACTGCCTTGTCACTCTTCTTAAACATGTTCTTTGCAAGCCACTGAGATATCAACATGAAGAAAGCATCACAAGTGAGATTTGACAATGGAAACCAAACATGAGCTCTGAAGTGTCACAAGAATATAGCCCACGTCAAAACATAAAGAAATGGTCAAGAATGCATTATTTGGCCAAATTAGCAGAGGAATTGAGGGTTACATCCAATTTAGGTGTAATATCAGTACTAAATGATGTAGTCCAACTTTCTATTAATGAGCGTGCTTGAAAAGCAGGTCCTGCAATTGCTACTAGAAGGTACAAAATTAACGCCAAATATATCATTTATACAGTTTTGATGATTCAAATTAATACGAAGTCCACAGTTCATTCATCAAGGTGTCATCCAGTGATTAGGGAAATCAAGAAGGCATGCGCAATTTTGTTGATGTTTTTATCTTGCAACAGTTATGGGGTCAATGTACCTCCTGTCTCGACAGATAATCCAATTCTTTTGATGAGCATGGCCAAAGATCCATATAATTATATCGAGAAACAACATCATATAGTGTGTTATCTAAGGACGACGAGGCATCTTCTGATGCCCTAGATAAAGCCTCCTTCCTTCTTTGTTCCACCTGAAAAACAAAATTTACATGAGTACAAAATTATAGAAGATGCTGTGCTTTTTTCCACAAAAAAAACTCAGAAACATAAAAAGAAATATAAAAGGCTATTATACAGGCATTACTACACAGGAGCTAACCATACAGTGAACTGGGCAGGTAAAAAGAAGAATATAAGATGATACTACAGAACTACAAAGACAAAAAAAGATACAGGCCCTCCTGTGGTTTTGAGCTTTTGCAAAGTATGCTTGTTTTCCAAAACTGAAAGAACCATACTGTGGTTTACCATTCGCTACCATACCAGACAAGACTTCTCCGATTGCTGTACATGCATATTATAATATTGCCTTATTCCATTATACATAAGCTTTTGTAGAACATGTGCCATAAGGTTTGATAAGGCTTTAAAGGATGTAAGTGCAATAGGTGTCTTCCACTATGCATGTGACGCAACTCAACTCACTGGGATAACTACTGGTACCAAGGAGCCTGGACAGCAGAGTTGAAAGGGAGGGAACCCTC
Organism: Poa annua; assembly: GCA_026929855.1. Lineage (NCBI taxonomy): Eukaryota > Viridiplantae > Streptophyta > Magnoliopsida > Poales > Poaceae > Poa > Poa annua. The sequence goes on from CM049432.1 coordinate 9,983,165, forward strand.
TTCTTTCTTGTCGGAGGAGGTCTACAGGGGAAGGATTTCACAAAAGAGGAGACCATAGACTGGGTGATATAATTCTTAGGGGGTTGGAAGACTAGGAATGAATTCATAAATGCTTAAAGGCAAACATAAAAACATCTTATTTGCAACTTACAATGAAAACCTAACAAATTACATCTAGCCAAATATAAACATCCTAAAGATAAGATGCACTCTTATTCAAACTTCTAGTCTCCAAGTCTCATAGAGACTTGTAACCCAACCAATGCAAACTAACATAGAATGCCCGTGTGAAGAGAACCACTCCTAATGGGCTGAACATGATGCAAAACATTTATCTGCATTTTTATTATATCTGCATACCTTTAACATGCTTGACAAATCCCCATAAATCTGCTCAAATTGAGCAAACCGTTTCCACACCTACAAGAGAATAACAGCATATATTCAGACAACTAACAGACAAACATATGAATCTATATCTATTTGCATGTTGCGCCTCTACAAACAAATATCCAACAACATGAGCTCTTGAGGCTATGCGCTATGCAGCAGCCAGCACACCACAAAAAGGTGGATCCTCTATATTATTGCTATTTGCTGCTGCTGTCAGGCATTAATGCCAATAAAAATATTTCTGAAAACTGCACAGTACTGAAAGGCCGCCTTCTTATAATATAGAAATTTGAGTAACAAAATATTACCTCTACAGATTCCTCAGGAGGAAGTAAGCTCAGGGCTCGCTCAAACAAAGCACGCACATTTCTATCGTCATTTAAGCGACACAGGAAGTCGGCATATCTGAATCATAGCAGCAACCTCAGTAATAAAACAATTTGACTTGTATTTAACGTGACACTGAAATGAGAAGTAGCAGATAATAACACTACTTGACAGGCATTTGGTTCATGCTCGTGGACCAAAATACAATAATTTAAGGCTTACTGAACCAGAAATGGATACATACTCAAGGACGTATCCTGGCTCTTGCATAAATTTCTTTAAACCAGCTTCAAAAACATTTTGAGCCACCTACAAGAGAATGTTATTTAGCAGATATTACATGATAAATGATTAACTGCATACTCGAAAAAACACTGAAATTAATACAAGTGATAAGGCTGCAGTCTAAAATAACACATTTGCCCTTATTATTCAGCTATTAACGTACTCATTATTATGATGTCAACTGGCAGTTTTAAGTATGCAAATTACCACTGGCACCTTTATGGCCAAATTATACTCCAAGCTATTTGCAGGCAGGGATACATATAAACTGAGGGCAAGTCCAGCAAAAACTAGTGCGCCTGTGTGTCATCACAAGCATAGAGCGACACACCACCATTCTAAGCAGGTATAAGTGTCCACTTCAACCCTCTGATAATCTTTACCAAATCTGTGCCGTTTTCAAAGGTTGGTAAGGTACTTCATAGCACAAAAAGAAGGGTATGACATGCCTACTTGATCCTCTCTGCACGAGGTGAACAGCTAACTGAGATGGCCAGACTCCAAAAGGACATTCCTCTAAGTGCCATCACAGAATGGATGTAAAAGCACTGTACCAGCTAGGATGACAAGTTACATGGTACATGGTACCAAAGGTGAAAACTAACAGTGCTTGGTACAGGAGGAAAATGTATGCACACATGTCATCACGTTAACAACCTTCGCATCTTTGTCGAGGCAAAATGACATTGTAGCATAAGCAACATACACATGATAAGTGCAGCCTGGCAACTTCCGAGCTTCCAAAAAGTACTTGCGAGCTGCTTCAATGCCTTCAGTTCTCCTTAGAAATCGAATATACTGCAGTTCAAAAAGACGAACGCTGAAGATACCACAGACAGTGTAGCCATAACCATGAGTCATTTATATGTAACAAACCTGAATATGTGCAAGTGATGTCATGCTTGCATTTTCAGCTACAAGAGACTCGTATATCCTCTTAGCAGGCTGCAACAGAAAGCGCATGCCAGAAAAATAATTATCATCTTAAGATTTACTTGTAGCACAATGCTGAGCGCTAAGCTACACATCGTACAAAAAAAATATAAAAGGACGCAAGTGAACCTGAATTGCCCCAATAGACTCTTCTAGTTCAGCAAAGGCGTATTGCAGTACTTCAGAAGCTATGAAAATTAATAGGCAAAATAATTTTAGGAGTTGAAAAAAGGTCAGGAAATGAAGAAATGCGACGTATATTTGAATTAAAACAGCCATCTAAAGAAACTAGGTTCTAGTCTAATACTCACTATTCAGTGCAAGCATGCATTTGAATCAGCATTAAGAATGCTTTACCAGCACACCCGCATGCTCAACATGATTCAAATTTAAACTGGAGAATTGTTATGTTAACAGATACTAATAATTAGCAAATAAAACCACAGAATCAGTAATACATTACTGTGGATACAATATCACCCATGTTGTGTGTCTTGATGGTGAATTAATGTTCAACCTACAAACTCCCTCCGTTTCTTGATATAAGGTGTATACTTTTTTGTAGAAAAATCCAAAATATAAGGTGTATTTGCTATTTATGCACAATTTGACCCATCAAAAAATGAGATCTAGTCTCAAAAGAGCGATTTAACAGATTGTATTCATTTTATACCAATTAAGAACTCATCTCTTGCCATTTTTCCAAATAAAAATTTAGTACACTAAGTACAAAATAGTTTTTCTTAATCGTGCGGAAAACTTATACACCCTACATTCAGGAACAGAGGGAGTAGCATACAAATTCTTATATCCTATTACATGAAGTTGGAAATTTTAGTGGTTATTGCTACCAATCCATATTTAACAACATATCAGGAAATGGATTAAATAAGTCTTACAATAAAAACACTCATCAACTACCAAAGTGAATATCACCACTGTGTGCACATGCACGCAGAACACTCACTGGCATGCAGCAAACTGTAAGGATCGGCCAGTCAGTACTCAGTACCCTTAAAGGTGTGAGATCACAATGAAAACATTCATGGATATCAATAAAAGGATTGCATAGACCAAGCTACTTGTATATCTCTTTGCATATGCATATGATCAAATATATAAAGTTACATATTTAATATTCCCTCCGGCCGGATTTGATTGTTGCAGCAACTACGCTGCCCTAGCACAAAAACTATATCAGCCCACGGCAACCATTGCTGACCGGAGGGAGTATGAGGGTATCTGTCTTGATCTAAGATGAATTCAACTGTGAAGAAGTTCTGACATGTATTCACATAGTTGGTCCTGTGGATTCTAACTGGCATCCTCCGTAACCTTCCTTTATATCATCCTATGAAGGTAATTTCTGTCCCTCCTGATTACATACCAATTACTAATCAGTTATTCAATCCCAGCCAGTTAGCATTCTTTAGGTGTATTCATCTGTGGGCCTGATCCCAGTTCAAATTAGTAAGTTTCATGCTGATGGGACACTGGCCAGTCAACAAGGGCTAAGGTGGTTAGACTTGAGGGAGTTCCTTGAGCATGTCACAATTTTCTACTCCCTAGTAAATCAGATTGACACTAGCTTCCAAAAGGATGCACTGACTACAGAAGGGGATATCTTAGATGAATTGATCAAGAGAACATGGTAGGATATTCAATTACCTGGGATTGCTTTTATGGCCCGCTGAAATATTTTGATTGCAGAATCCGTAGAACCGTTCTTTGCATGCCACGTAGCATAATCATACCATACATCAGAATGATGGTATAGATACATTAGGCACTGAAAATAGGAATAGGTGGATACAATTCGTTATGTGTCCTCATGTAACACCCCAAGTCAGTCAAGCACTTAGAATGCGACCATATACTCTACATGAGGAAATTAATATCGACTCTTTAGGACAAGGGGACAGAGTCCCCTTGTTTATAAGGATATCAGTGACAGGCAATCAACATAGTTCGTAAACACAGAATATTTCACATGCATATGAAGGCGCCACACTCAACCACAATATAAATCTCCACGGCCATAATCATATCAAGCCGATAAGCATAGGCAGTATTCTGATCATGGAAATCAACAAGATATGGTTATGGTCGTGGAGATTTATATCATGGTTGATCACTGCGCCTTCATATCTATGTGGACTATTATTTCAAATATCTTAAGGTAAGAGAGCTCAAAAACTGCAACACTAAAAGAAAAAAACTATACATGACACTGAATGCATGATGTTTAGACATGCCGCCATGTGATCAGTTCCGCCATGTGATCAGTTGACCACGATGTATAAGAAAGCCTAAATAGAATGTTGTGCAAAGCATCACTATTTCACTATAGACCCAAACATCACAGTGCATCCAAGTGTAAAGACACAAGTTGGCTTACTTGTTCATAAGTAAATGTAATACGCCTATTAGCAGCTGTAGCATCAATTCTTTGAGGGTTCCTCCTACAGTGAACAAAATATTTAGTGTCAGCAAAAAAACGGGGAGTAACCTTGAAAGAAGTGAGAGTGACAGAAGGTGACAAACTGATCTATCAAGTTAGAATTACTAATCCAGGAAATAAAGAACTCAAACGTAGGCTGGAGATAAATTTTGGAGATGACAAACAACATGTGTCGACTGGGCAGAGAACAAAAATGGAAACCTAAGATTACCTGCTGCATATCCACATTCTAAAGCCAAAGAAATAAAACGTCCCTTACAGAAATAGACCAAAAACAATCTTCTACAGAAATTTTGAATTATGATTACACTTGGCATATTGGACACAGATGTTTACTCACTTCTCAAATGTCAGAAGTCTTTTCCATGCCATACACTGTTGCTCTTCCTGTGAAATAAATTATCGAGTGACCTGCCAGTTAAATACTGTCCATGCATCTACCACTAAACCACAATACGTAACAAAAAGAAATAAATCTTCAAATATCAGAGAGATTGTCAGAAAACTATTAAGTGTGCAGACAAGATGGTAGAATAAAGCCAAACAAGGAAAGAGAAGGACATTAGTTTTTAAGTCTCAAAGCATATGGAGAAATTCAATCATGGTTCATGTTAATTGATACAGTGAGTTGTTTATTCAAAATAAGCAGATATCTACTAGAAAACTACCTTGTTCAGAAATCGATGATGTTTTGGAAAGGGAGCAGTCAAACTTCCCTATCTTTGACAACTAAAATATGTCAGTGGAAATGGTATCACTAGGTTTGGCATTAACATATTTTAATCAACTGTTAACGGAAAAATTACAACCCTTGAGGTATAGGTCAGTTTGACAATGAGATAGAAAAACTTTGTTATCCGGCTTTTCTAGAACACTTGTGTTTGGAATCAAAAGTGACACAAGTTTGTCTTATCCTACTGTTTTCCCACAAAAATGAATGGTGACAACGAGAAGATGGATACAGAACTTGACGAAAAATATAATTATCATGAGAAAAGTTAGGAACCACAAAATAGAAATAATTATGAACAGAACATAACCATTTTGCAAAGTCAGTATTTGTAGACTGCAACACCTAGTGTAAATTAACATTAGGACCTGATCAGTTTTTTACCTTGTAGGAGCTTGTTGGGGGGATAGCCAGCATGCTCCAATCAATATCGTCAATGTATTTCTTACGCTCTCTATATACCGCCCTAGCACTGTTAAACTTTGGTTGATACTCAGATAGCAAGCCTTTTGCCTGGAAAATGGATAGATTACAATGAGACAATATGAAGTACACATGGGACAGGTTTGCCTCATCTTGAGATTTCATACAATAAAGTAGCAAAAGTATATAAAACGATGGATCTCAGTTCAAACTAGTGACACGCCAGAATGAACTGAAACTGCAAAGTTTCACACTACAAAGAAGAGCTACAGACCAGTCTTTTTGCCTGCTAAATGATCCAACATAGCTGCTTATAAAAATGACCAAAGATCCAATCATCCAAATGTAAACTCAATTACCAAGGTGCGACTAACGGAATTTTCAAAGTTATCATAATCCTTCCATAGCTGCTCGACATGACTAGTTGGAACCAAAATTGCCTTCTGATATACTTTCCTTATAGTAGTCATGCGATGTGACTCTTCCTGGGGCGTCACAGCCTGAAAAGTTAGGAACCATAAATAATTCAAACACAAATAGAAGAACAGAAAGTTTGCACAGAAAATGAAGAAATACAAACCGGCATTGACTTCAAGAATGCAATGTATTCCATCCAAACAGGGCCAGATGCAACATCATTGCCTGGTACAATTAAGCTACCTATTAAAACCAATCTACTGAAAAAGTGCCATAATAGCAAGTCGCTGCTTACGATCCAAGGGCAACGCTTACAAGAAGTACTTGGGACTTACCCACATAGTTCAGCATGAAATCAAAAGCCTTTTTTGTCTCTTCCATACCCTCGGAGCCCCTTTTACTATTTACTCTTTTAATAAAGTTGATGTAACAACGCCTGCAAGTTACATGCAACCCAATAGGGTAATGTCAATACTGCAGTTGCTGGTAAACCGGAAAAACTATTTCGAAGAGAATATGACAGTCATAACTAAAAGCAATACATCAATGATGGATTCAACGAACAATGAGGTGATCACGACAAATGGTCAGACAAAGAGGTCACTGGTGACTAGTGACAAGATCCGGCAACATGAAAGACGACTGAAACATCACACATATCAAGAGAGGAGCATGTTGGTACAAATAGCAATTATAGTAGCTTGCATAGTGTCAGTAAATTAAATTCTGTCTAACGCAGAACAGCACAAACTATGGCATGTGGTGGACATAAATCCTCAGAAAAAAATGTGGAATCCCCTCACCAGAGATTAATGTGAGGGCAGGTGAGCAGGCATCTGCTGAATATCAGTTTGGCAGTGTCCTCATCGTTCGCGGCAATGTAAGCTTCGACATACTGTTTCCAGTACTTCACCTGCATGCAAACTCAAGTCTCAGCGCCAGAAGATCGGCAACACGAACTGAGAGATAAATAATTTTTTTTTAAGCATCCGAGAGATAAGATTGAGCAGCAGCACAAACAAAATAAAACATTCTGGTGGGGAATTCAACCGGACTCACCGCAGTAGGGAAGGTGGCGAGTAGCTTCTCGTAGATGGGGGCGGCCTCGCCGATGGGGAGCAGCTGAAGGAAGGGAAGGGCATGATTACAGCAGAGAATATACAGGAAGGGAGGCGAATGGGTGGTGGTTTGATTGAGCTTACAAGCGCCTCGTTGGCGAGGATCTCGGCGGCCTCGACGTTGTAGATGTCCATCTCCGCCGCCGCCGCCGGATTCAAACACGAACTATCGTCAGAGGAGGAGGTCAGAATAAGCGAGGGTTTGGATTCGATTGATTGCTCGCGACAGAGGGGAGAGCGGGATGAATCGGTAGAATTCAAGGTAGGAGGCTAGAGCTTACCCACGGAAGAGCCGCAATCAGGCTGGAGGGACTGGGTCTCGGCTTCACCGCCGACGAGGAAGAGAGGATTCACGGCGGCGGAGAGCTTGGGTGAACGGAGGGGGTGCCCGGGACTGTTTGGCCAAAATCTCCGCTTCTGGTTTTGTTGCTCTTTTAGCATTCATCCAAAATAGTTAAAAATTAAATAAATTAGTTCTTCCAGATGTGAACTTGGACTAATCCACTGTAATGTAATTTTTGTAAGTATTATTTTAAAACTTTTAGTTTTGATTGATATTTGGCCAAAGTTACAAAAACTTTAAATTAAGTGGGCATATACGATGAAAATTTGTCAATTTTGCTGAATATATGTACTATTAAATTAAATGACTTCCATTTATCCACATATGAATATCTATACATTTAACATGTCTAGATACACCTAAGACCTTGTTTACCACGGAGTTATTTTTGGGATTGGGAGGGGATTATCCCATATCCTGGAATATCCCCACTAATCTGTTTATTTTTAGTGTATTTTAGGCGATCGGAGAGGATAATCCCTAAATATCCCCCACCAACCACCTCATTTTTATCTATTACAAAAACTCTAGCACATGCTAGCGTATTGTAGGGAAAGTGTATTTGTGGGGATTGGGTGTTCACCAAATACCCTCCCATCTCCTGAAAACCCCTTCCAATAAACAAGTCATAAGTGTGAACAAATACAAATCATCTAATTTAGAACGGAAAGAGTTGAAATTTTGGTCGAGAGTTAGAAAACTATGAAAAATTATAACCACCAGGAAAAATGAGCCCAATTTTCAACTTTAATCATTACTACAATAAAAATATTTTTGCATTTTATTTTTAAAAGCTCTTGATCGAAAGTATAAAAATGCAAAATATCGAAAATGTTTAGTTCAAGTGGGCCTAAACCCACCCGCCGGGCCGGCACAGCCCGCGACAGGCCGTGCCGTGCCCGGCCCGGCCTGGTGGCCACCTTATTTGCTCCCAAAACAAAAGAAAGAGGAAATCAATCCCACGCCCGGAAACGAATCCGGAGCAAGAGGCGATCCTTCGGTCCTCAGCGCCACCCCGTACTCCGACGCCCCTCCCCTCCGTTCCTTCTCACCACCGGGCGGCGGCCGCGCCAGGGCCCCGTCCAGCGATGCTGATGCCGAGCGACGACGAAGCGGATTTGTCGCCGAAGCACCGCAGCGATCGCCGCCGCCGTAGGAACTCTTCCGATGCCTCCTCGGCTTCCTCGGGTGAATCCCTCGGGGCGCGAAGCAGCGAGAGGAAGAGGTCTCGCGACGACGACGCAGGAAGCAGCCGCCGCTGGAAGGGCAAGACGTGACGGACCCGGATGATAGGGAAGCAGGCCTGCGGGAGATCGTCCGCGACGCACGTGTAAGTTTTCTCTTTTTCACGTTTTTACCAAACCCCGAATTCTGGTGTGCGCAAATATATGGGAGGGAAAATAAACACACTTTATACCGACCGTACGGGATGCAAATCTGTGAAACGTATGTTCAAATACATTGTCATTGATTGTGTACATTGTTAGATAGATAGGGATGCATTGCACACCTTTACCTGCAGTTGCTGTCAGGCTTGTTATAATTATTCAAACAATAAGTTATGCTGTCAATTGACCAGTAGGTTTAAATATCAGTTGAGTTGGCTTTATTATTTCCAGTTTATCGTCACCTTTACCTGCAGTTTGCCAGGCTTGTTATCGTCCACACTCTATACCTGAATAAGCTAAATTAATTCACCTATTGTCTATTTCAATTTCCCCATGGAACAGCAATTGCAGGGATCACTGAAGCCCAAAGAAATTGGAGATGTGCAAAGTGGTTCAGGACTTCAATATAAAACTAAGGCAGAAGAAGGAGGTGCGCAGATGAGAAGGCCACATGTTACCCGGCAGGAACAGAGGCAACCTTGCGATGCTGGAGATATCAGTGACTACAAGCACCTTCAAAGCAGGTAATGACTCTGTCGAAATCGCTTTATTAGAAAAATACTGTTCTGGGTATATTTTTCTTGAAGATATTGTGTGTTTGTTTGTTCAAGAAAACACAGAAGCTCTCTGTCTTGTACTTGAGGCGTTGATAGAAAAGAAAGTTAGAAGCACACATATAAGGCTAGGACACACTCAATATGCCATGTTAATTATGATTGAATTTATTGTTCAGTGAGGTCTCTTTCCATGCAGAGTAACAAATGGTGCAATTCTGGAGCCGACCCCATTCAGGGAGTCCCCCAGTTTTGCAGCTGTGGTGGATGATGTTCGTAAAAGGATATCAACAGACTTGAAGCAAATTCTTACCGAGCATCAAGAATCCAAGTTTTCTAAGAGAAGTAATACTGCAAACATGTCTTGGCTTTCTGCCTACTGAAACTTAATCCTTTTGGTTGTCATAGATGCATAAATCAAAACTTTTTTTTATCTCAATGGTATTTTAAGTGTAAGAAAATCTTTTGTAGTGAGGGAACTGAGGAAGCTTCGTAACCTGACAATGGAGACTCCCTTCTGTGATATAGATGGTGGTGATTCTGAGAGTCGTAGGGCTCGAAATGTTGCGCTGCTAGCATCAAAATGTGTAGTCAGCTTGTCCTCTTTTTCAGGTGATTTTCTTCATTTCTTGTCTACGCGCTAGCATTGCGCTGCGCAACTCATGTGATTTGCATCATACTAAGCAACTAACTTGTGCTTAATTATTTTCAGGTGAAAAGAGAAGACGTGTTTGCTCAGGATTTGTTATAGAATCTGACAGCTTTTCAAAAACATATAAAATCTTATCTGCAGCGACGTTGATCAGATCCCTCACAGAGCATAATGCAGTAGATTTGGATTTGAGGGTGGGTGATAGATCCTTTTTGAGCTAGCTCTAATATTTGCTTTTTTTGCTGATATAAAATTTGATGTTGGCACATCGATTGTAGGTGACAGCTTGTCTACCATCTGGAGCGATAACTGATGCCTTGATTTCAATGTTCGATTTGCACTACAACTTCCTGGTCCTTGAAGTAAAATCTGATGAGAAGTTAAGGGTGTGTTTGTTTGGTCTTCTGGGGGCTTTCCACAAAAAAAAGTACCTCTAACGAAACAAACGGGTGTGCTGTGCGTTAGGCTTTTATGAAAGCACCTCCGATTCCTTCAGAGTTGAAAAAGCACCCCGTGGAGGTGCTTCCCGAGCTTCCCACAAAGTAGCGAATCGGTATGGATGATTATTACAAAAGAAGTGCCACCGAAGGAAACTAATCGTCCCGTCGCCGAAAAGAAAAAAAAAATACACAAGTTTCCATCGCGTAGCGCGTACTGAAAAGACTCCCCTGTTCCCGTTCCCTACCTTCTTCTAGCTCGAGATCGTTGGAAAGCATCACCAGGGGCGATTGCTAGGTTTCGCGCGGCGCCGCATCGGGCCGTCCCCGACCTCCATAGGCCGTCCCGACCGCCGTCGTCCCCGACCGCTGCCGTCCCCGTCCGCCGCCGCCGTCCCCGTCCGCCGCCGCCGTCTCCCTCCGCCGCCGTCTCCGTCCCCGACCACCGCCGTCCCCGTCCGCTGCCGTCCCCATCCGCTGCTGTCGTCCCCGTCCGCCGCCGCCGTCTCCGTCCGCCCGCCGCCGCTGTTCCTGTCCGAGACCGCCGTCGTTCCCGCCCGCGACCTCCATAGTTCCTCGTCCGTCCGCCGCCGCCGTTCCTGTCAGCGACCGCCGCCGCCGTTCCCGTCCGCGGCTTCCCCATACTCTGGTTTCATTAGGTGAGCGACCCGATGGATTCATCTTTGATGTATAATTGCTGCCTCGATGTATAATTGTTGCCTGCGATTGAAGTTTACTCCTTGTTCCTGCCTTGGAAACTGATTGCTCTGTTGTTCGCTACTGATTGCCCACTGATACTTGCTCCGTTGTTCTCTACTGCCATTGATGTTTACTCCTTCCTGTCCTTGTTCGCTGCGTTGGAAATCTGGAGAGTAGCTACTGATGTATAATTGCGCATTGATTGCTCCGGTTGCTGTGTTAGCTATTGATTCTTGGATATATAATTGGTGCTACTGATTGCTGCGTTGCTGACTGTGTTAGATCTTGATTCTTAGATACAAATTGATTGATGTTTTGCTTCCTGTAACAAATAGCAAGTTTTCTGTGCTGCTCGCTACCACTGATTGTTTGGTCATATATATTGTTACTTTTGTACACACATTTGCCATGTGAAATTGTTAGCTAAAAATACAAATTAATTCCATATAGTATTGCAATGGAGAAGGCTGTTTGGGATGCATACAACACTCGAATTTTCTGTGACCTATGCATGGATGAGGTCAATGCAAACAACAGAGATGGGGGTTGTTTGAGCAAAAAGGGGTATACAAACCTTGGTGATAAATTTGTCGAGAAAACTGAGAAAAGGCTAACAAAGAAGCAGTTTAAAAACAAATGGGATGCTTTGAAAAAAAGAGTATACCGGTTGGATGGAGTTGCAAAATGCAACCGGGCTAGGATGGGATCCGGAAACAAAAACTATGGATGCCGATGATGATTGGTGGAAGACTCATCTAGCTGTAAGATCCATTCCAATCGAATATTTAGTAATCAAATCCTTCAATTCAAAGTTTTGAGGTCTTTAAAAAAGTGGATTAATCGGACGAGGACAAAGAGAGAGTCCCATTCTACATGTCAATACTGACAACAATGAAATTTCTAGTAAAAGGAAAATCCGTCGACTTTATAAGTTGTGAGGGTTCAAGTCCCTCTATCCCCAAACCCTCCTTTATTCCCTAACTTATAGTATTTATCTTCTTTTTTTCTTTTTATCAATGGGTTTAAGATTCATTAGCTTTTTCATTCTACTCTTTCACAAAGGAGTGCGAAGAGAACTCAATGGATCTTATCCTAGAATATATTTTTTATTATAGTATCGGGTTTTTGTCTATTGTGCTCATAATAGTTGATCTAATTTCTCTATCTTGTCTATTGCAGTACCGCCCAGATCATGCAAAGTTTAGAAACGGACTGCCGGCCAACTTGACACAACTAGATGTCATGTTTAGGAAGGCTCATGTCACTGGCGAATCATCATCCATTCCAGGAGAAGAAACAAGAGAGGACAACGAAGGTGCAATATTGGTAGATGACGAAGGTGATGGCGCGAAGAAAACAGCATTGGGCAAGCGCAACGTGGGTGGTGGACTGAAGAAAAAAGATAGTCCATTTTTTAAAGTTTACAGCAGTGCAATGAACTCTCTAGTCTCAAGGGCCACAGAAGTTGGAAATTCAAGTGAGAAGGATGACCCCATCCCAAATATGAAGGAATTTTTAGCCATGGTTCGAGAGACCGGGGTTAAGGAAGGAACAAGTCTTATGTTCACAGCATGCAAGCTTGCCGTGAAAAGGGAGCATAGAGAGTTGTTCGCTGCCTTGGAAACATCAGAAGGGAGGCTTCACTATCTCCAGATGACGCACGATGAGATGAGCAAGTAGATATGTGTTACACCATGTCTACTATTAGTTTGTTATACATGTAGAAGTTTTGTGATCAATTTAGAACCTGTGAACCATTATGTGTGTTATTTCCGATGATTTGCTACATCCGTGAATTAGTATGTGTGATTTTTTGGATCATCTTTTGCGTTGATGTTCAAGTTATTGACATGTTCTTATATAAAATTTGTAGGATGGATGGTGGTGGTGACAATGGAAGTGATGAAAAAAGGATTCGACACCTTCTTGGTGTTGCGCATGACATGGCTGTGTTGGGATACATTGGTAATCTTTATCATGAGAAGTATTTGAGTAAGGCACCTAGGAGGATTCCACAACAAACAGGGCTAGAATGGGTGAATGAACAACTAGTTGATAGAAAAAGATGCTACAAAATGTTTAGAATGTACCTGGATGTGTTTGAAAGGTTGCACAACGTTCTAGTTGCTAGCTATGGGTTAGAATCAACTAGAGACATGGGATCGATTGAATGTCTAGCTATGTTTCTATGGATGGTTGGAGGACCACAATCATTTAGACAAGCGGAGAACAAATTTAGTCGGTCTCTTGAAACAATTCATAGAAAGTTCCAGATGGTGTTGAACAGTTTGTATAGACTGGGTAGAGACAACATAAATCCTGTGGATCGAAACTTCAAGGATGTGCACCCAAGACTTCAAGATGCACGCTTTTGGCCTCATTTCAAAGGTGCCATTGGCGCCATAGATGGCTCGCACATTCCCGTTGAAGTTCCTGAAGAAGAAAGGTTAACCATACTGGAAGACATGGTTACACATCACAGAATCTGCTAGCGATATGTGATTTTGATCTTAGATTCACATTTGTTGTTGCTGGATGGCCTGGTTCGGCACATGATAACCGCATTCTCCTACGCAGCATTGAGAAGTATCCACTTCAGTTCCCAACCCCCCTGATGGTAATATCTATTTGGATTGTTCACATGTGTAACATATGCATCATTATTGTTTTCATTTTTAATATTTTTTTCTCACGTGCGTGTGCAGGTACATACTATATTGTTGATTCCGGTTATCCAAATAGAAAGGGGTTTCTAGCTCCTTATAAAAACAACACGTACCATTTACCGGATTTCCGTCGAGAAGGTGTACCAACAAAGAAGGAAGAAATCTTCAACCACGCACACTCATCACTTCGGAATTGCATCGAGCGTATTTTTGGAGTCTTGAAAAATAAGTGGCGCATTTTGAAGGGCATCCCTTCTTATGGCTTGGTTGTACAGAAGAAAATTATCCTTGCTTGCATTGTGCTTCATAATTTCATCAGAGACTCCAACTTACGTGATAAGAAGTTTGACCGATGTGATTTAGATGAGAATTACATCCCTAAGGTCCAAAGGCAAGTAATTACCTTGCCCGGTGATGTTCTTCTAGTGGCACTACACACGAGGAGCATGAACACAACACGTGACGACATTGCCGCCGCGTTATTCAACGCAAGACAACGTTAGGACTATATGAGTTGCTTGTGAAAATGTATTTTCGGACTATTTGATTTTTGTTAATGAAATTATAATTTGGATTCATATATATTTATGATGGATATATATTTTATTACATGTAAATTGGTTACAATATTCGTTTCAGAACTCTAAGGGGTGTTTCAGACAATTCTACAGATTACAGCCAAACAGCCAGCTAGTTGCCAGACACTAACACTCAGAACAACAGCTTTTCCTGCACAACAGCTTTCCACAGACAGCACCACAGCCAGCCACAGCCAGCCACAGACAGCCCAAACAAACACACCCTAAATGAGGGAAGATTAGTTCAGGATGTTGTAACAGAAGGAGTGGTTCTGGCCCTGGGACGATTCTATGATGATGGTTCATTGATGTGTGCAAAAGGAAACATCAGCATGGAATCCACTGGTTGTGATTGCTCGGAACTTTCACTATCTAGCTGTCAGACAACAATGGTAAAACAATAATATCACCATGCATGGATAAACGAATTTAAATATTAGATTGTTGACATACCGTGAAATAACAATTCTTGTGTCCACTTGGTAGTGCCCACCTCATATATTTTTTCTATCAGATAGGATTCAAACCTGTGAGCGTATGTTTAATTGATTGTGTACATTGTTAGATTAGATGGGGATGCACACTTTTTACTTGCAGTTGTCAGGCTTGTTATAATTAATCAAACAAAAAGTTATGTTGTCAATCGATCAGTAGGTTTAAATATCAGTTAGGTTGGCTTTATTCACTTAAAATAGCAGCTATCAGGTTATTATATTATGTCACTATCTTAGTAAATTCCTAATTTCAAAATGAGCCATAATGTTAAAAAATAAGTATATGAGGTACTTAGTGGTTTCCTTGGTCATTAAGATGTGCCCTGTGTAGGCTCCTTGCCTCATCTTGATATCTGCCACTAACTTGTTCAATGTTTTCTCTGACCAATTTACACATGCAAATACTATCTAACTGACTATAAGCATCTAACTATCTGTTTACTAGTCAGTCCTGCGTTGCAAGTTGCAAATTCGTCCTGCATCATTTATTCAGTTACTCCTCTTTTGTAAGCATCATACAAATTGCTTTATACAACATGACTCTGCAGAACTGTGAAACTTTGAGATATCGTATGTTGTAGTTGTAGTAGTTATGTTATTGGTACTGTTTTGTTGTTATGGGGTCTTTCATTGTTGTATCGATTCAGAGTCAGTGTGTTAATTAATTAATTTTTATTAGACTGGTGTTGGAGGACCGCTTTTGAATTATAGTGGTCATATTCTTGGCATAAACTTCTATGGACTGAAGAATACTCCATTTCTTTCAATGGCAGTTGTTGTAAGATGTTTGGAACAGTGGAAGCATCATGGGTATGTGCATTCCGTAATATGGACTTCCACTAATACTAGTTTCTTTTTCATATTACTCTACAATTGAACAACCTTTTTTTTATTTGTAGGCAAATAGCACGTCCTTGTATTGGATTCTCCTACAGCTCTATCGATGCTGTACCATTAAAAGCTC
This sequence comes from Poa annua, assembly GCA_026929855.1. Taxonomy (NCBI): domain Eukaryota; kingdom Viridiplantae; phylum Streptophyta; class Magnoliopsida; order Poales; family Poaceae; genus Poa; species Poa annua. The sequence goes on from CM049432.1 coordinate 9,999,027, forward strand.
TCGAGAAATGCCCATGCCCATATGCTAACAGCGGTTTGTTTATTTCAGAGGTATATAACACTTTGTATAATTCACTTACCTTTTAATTAGGTTGTGTTCGACACACACGTATACACACAAGGCTTGTACTAGTTGGAACTTTTATTAGATATCTCAAGTAATACAATCTTGGTTCTCATAGAAAGGGGATACAACCTTATATAGGCTTTCTAGGTCGTTTACAGTACTCTAGAAGCTACTACAGAACGGCTATTTATTGGTTTGCATTCTTAACCATTAAGCATGACCAACTCTACAACTAGTGGTCAACTTCAAAATTTGCTTCTGCTACTGTTTCTTATTTCTTACCAACATTCTGACATACCAGAAACTTCATGCATAGATAAGAAAGATTACTTCAAACATATTCGTATATATTTTCTCTAATTTTCTGAAGACTACTATTTTCTGCGCAGCTTAGTAGTTGTATTTATTTATGTACAAGCTGAACTAAATAAAATTGCAATTAGGTGTCTAAGGGGTCATCTGCTGATCTAGCTGGGCTGAGCGTTGGTGATGTTATCATAAAATGTGTTGGAAACGACCTTTCAAATGCTCCAGAGGTGATTTCTTCAAAATTGTTGTTTCAACCATCATATGTATTATTATCTTTATAATGGAATAGTCAAATTTTCTGACATATTATGTAGTTCGCTGCATCATTATTGGATATATGCAGTGAACAGATGCAACCTGATTTGAGGAAGATAACTTTAGAGGTAGTCCTTGTTATATTAGCAATCAATACTTGTCGATATATAATATCCGTTCGCTGTATTCTAATTGTCAAAATATTGGAAAGTTTAGCTCGTGGTCGTGAAGCAGAGAGATGGCAACACGATCAAGATGACCATTGATGCTGATGCTTTAGAAGAGTGTGATTATAACAGGTGGGTCTCTTATAAAAGTTGATTTTGGTGAAGAAATTTATGTTCTTGAGCTAAAAATAATTCTCACCGTTTCTATACTTTGGTTTCAGATGGCCAGTTCCTGGGCCAGATTACAGTCATCCGAATACTGATAGAGAGAATCACGTGCAGCTTTTATAGAGGTACAGTAACACTTTCCTCCGATGGATTTTGAAATACTCTGTAACTAAACTTCAGAAATACTGATGTGTATAAAATTGAACTGCTAGTCGCTAGGCCGGCATGTAGTAGCTTCTAGAGTACTGTAAACGAATCTCTTCTCTTCCCACGCTCTGTTTGTCCAAATGTGTAGACATCGTTTGGTGCAGCATCGGATGCGTCGTGTCCGCGGTGTGTTCCCCTGGTCAGACAACTACCAAACGGATAAAAATGGGTGTCCGTTTGGATTTTACCGTTGAAGTCATCCTTTTTATCCGTTTGGATTTTACCGTTGAAGTCATCCTTAGTACAGTACACAGTTTCCTTTGGAGTATTTCTCATTGCCAATTTCCAGCCGATTGCGGCACCCGACGCTCGAACACGGCCACCAAGTGAGACAGTGTGAGCAGGAGCTGCTGCTGTACACACGGCAATCAATCCTTGAACTTAGTTTCGTTCAGAATGGACGCAGTTGTAATATTGTTTCAGAGGTTCCATCCGAGTTCTGACTCGCTAGTAATCTACTTCCTCCGTTCCGTAATGAAAGAGCTATAGTTTCTACAACAGTTTCAAAGTGAATGGGCTTCGGCTGTTTTTGCTGCCTCTCCGCGTGCACAAATTGAGAGAAATCCTTAAAAATATGGAGAATATCATGGGGTTTGTTGCAACAGATGTGGGATGTTATCCAGCGGGAGGAGAGAGGATGCTGACTTACCTATTTTTCTCTACTCAACGTCTCATTTTCTTCCCCACCCCGTGCGCTAAATACCTTGTAGAAAAACTATAGCTCTTGGATTACGGAATGGGAGTATTATATACAACAATACACGTGTGTAAACTATTATATCCGGCGTGAAATTTAGAAATGCTCACAAGCGGAGCCTACGCCTAACTCAAAGATTACGGCTTGATTGGATGCTGACTGGATTGTTTCTTCAGATTGGAAGATAACCCAGCATCTGCATCGATGCTGATTGGATGCGCGTCGTTTGTTCAGAATCCGAGCAACTGCAATCGGATGCGCGGCCCGTTGCATTTAAGCCTAATGGAAATATTTACTGTTGGGTTAGACCATAACCCAACATAATGGCACCGCTAAAAAATCAAATTAACCCTAACTAAGATGGCAAAAACAGCTCAATCTGCAATCAAGAGGAAAAATGTATGGAGACTCAAGCAACCAAGATCGAGCAATAACACCAAGCACAAGGAAATTGATCGACAACATTTGCTGACGAGCGTCGACAAACATCGCCTATGTCGTCTGATCAACCGGATGGCATATGCACGATGCGTACGGTAGCAAGATCGACCCATCGCCCGACCGTCAGTTGTTGTTGGACTGCGAGCAACCGAATACGTTATTGCACCCACGGCCGGTGTATGGCTGATATTTTGCGGGGCAGCCACTCGTTAGGCACGCCGCTTTGTTCTCGTCCAGGCCGCTGGAGGGGCCGCCGTCCTGCACGAGGCTGGCCTCCCAAGTCATCATCTCCGGCGCCACCTCGTCCTCCAAGCGCCTCGTGAATGCCGACACGTCGAGATGAGCGCTAGCCCTCGCCCCTGCTGCGGCGTGGCTGGTGACCACCCGGCCGCTGTACGCGGCGGCGGCAGCTGGAGCGGCAAATGCCACGAGGAGAAGGGCAGCGAGGAAGACGAGCACGCCGGCCGGCCGGATCCCTTGCATTATGTTGTGTGTATACTGGTTGCTGGGCAAATAAGGTGGTGCTTGGTGTGTGCCTGATTCCACGAGAGGACACCCGTGTTATATAGAGTTTAGTAGAGGAGTGGTACGTGTGGATGCTCTTTCGGCTCTTACTATGGTTTTAGGATACTCGTCAGGCAATGGCTGAGTTGCTGTTGTGCATGGTAAAATGGTACCCCGTATCATTCTCTTTCAGATAATACAAGAGAGATTTCCCCCGCGATGTGCTAGGGGTGACCGGTGCAATTATTCATTTGGTGCGGCTAATGGAAACAAGAGCTGATGCGTGCATCTCATCTACGCACTGCACGTGAACACTGTACGTGCAAGCGACGAGGCCACAAGTAGTTCCAAACTTCCAATTAAACAGCTCATGAAGGTAGGTACGATGGCGCGCGCCGATATAGGCTACCACAACCAGCCAACGACGGCGCCAGGAAATTGACACCGGGTATTCACCCCCAATTTTTTTATTACTCTAAACATATATTGTACGACCCCAATCACACAACATTGGTAGTAGCTTAACACAAATAGTAATATTTCAGTTTATAAGCCCATAACGATATGAATACATGAACAACGAAAGAGGGGAGTGGCTTACCTTGACGAGGCGGGAGCCGAGCTCGGCCGGAGAAGATGGAGAGGACGGCGACGCGAAGCGTAGGGACTCGGCGGGGGCGCGGCCTTTTTGTCCTCAAGCGCAAGAAGCCAGCAGCGTGGGCAGGGGCTCGAGTAGGCACGGACTCGATGGCCTCTTCATGATGTGCCTCATCATCCGGATCGCACGGCCTCAACGCACACCACTATAGGAGCAGCTGGTGCCGCAGCATCCACCTCTGGTGTCGCAGCATCCGCCTCCTGTGTCAACGGAACAGGTGAGCCGCAAGGGAGAGGGAAGAGGGACGGTGTTGAGCGAGGAGACGACACGCGGTTTGCAAGAGACCGGGCGACAAGAGGCCTGCGCGTGGGCAACGAGTGGGTAGCGAGTCGGGCAGGGCGTGGCCGCAAGGGCGGGCTAGGGGCAGGGGAGGGGCGCCACGGGGGCGGGGACGAGGACGGAGCTGCCGTGTGGGGATGAGATAGGGCGAGCGTGTCGACATGGGCCTTCGTGGGCTGCCAAACTATGAGTAGAAACGCGGGATTCTTGGGTATTCATGTGAAGACAGAGCATACACGCTTATGCCATATCATTTGGTTATGCTATACTATTATACTAGTGGATTTGGCGCGGTTATGCCGCACCCGTGTGTTAAAGAAAGATTTAAGTCGGTAATTTGCATATGTTTAAATTATGTAAGTTCAAAAATTCGTGGAATTCAAAAGAGTGTGCATTTAAAAATTGTTTAGTTTGTGATAATTGTTCAAGGTGTGCCATTTTTCATATTTGAATTTGTTGTACATTCGTAAAATAAGTATATTGTTGGGCCGTAATTTGAATATTGTTGGAACTATAAGAAGCCTGCATTTAAAAATTGTTTAATGTGCGAATATACCTATATTATTCAATTTGGGACAATTTGGTATATATTTTTTCATATGTTTCTATGGAGATATTTAAATTTATTAATATTACTTAAAGTGCAAGCTATAACTGGAAGAAACTGATTTGAAATTATTGACAAATTTTGAAAGTTTCAAATATTTTGCAATTTTCCCTAGGTAAATAGGTTTTTTTCTTGTGGTCATTTTGTTATTTCTTCACAGTTTTCTGATGGACATATTTTAAGATATTAGTTTTACAGAAGTAGTTTGGTTTTTTATTTTCGTGCAGAGAGACTTACATGTGGGTCCAACAATATTTGACGTGCAGTAAATACAATTTAAACGTGGTAATCTGAATGTTTTGTAAATTTTGTATCTTTGGAAATTTGTTCCACAAATTCTGGTATCTTATTTGTATTTGGTAAACCTGCACACTAAGAGACACAAATTTAATTGTCGTAATTTCTATTTTTTGTAGTCTCTTAAACATGCATGCCAATGTGTTGGTTGTAAAGATATTTTTTCTGAAAATTTTGATATTTTATTTGTAATTTTCTGATCTGGACATGAGAAGATATGAATTATTTGAATTTAGGTGTTTTCTGTAATTATTACATTCCTGATGGGTGGGACCCACGCGTTAGCCAGTACGCGCTGACGTCAGCGGGCGATGGATACGATAGAGGAGGCAGCGGGGCCCCGACCATGCGGATACGATAGAGGAGGCATCGGCGAGTCAGACGGGCGTGCATCGCACCAAGTGGTCGCCGGCGACGATCGATCCCGCGGCGGCGTACGTGGAGGACGGCGACGGTGAACCGCGGTGGTCTGTCGACGACTCCGGTCGTCCAGGCGCATGAAAATCAGCGAGGAGGTGGAGAGGAAGAGGGCGTATCTCCCCGTGGTCGCGGAGCTGGTCAGCGAGACGCGGACCGGCTGCTCCGCGCGGCGCCGACGAACCCAGAATCGCGGGAGAGGAAAGGAAGAGAGGGGGAGAACTGCGGTTCTTTTTTTTAAAAAGCATGTGAGGTTTTCTCTATTCACCAACAGGTCCCTAGCTGTGTTATTTTTTGTACCGCGAGTTGCTGGGTCATTTCTGCAGGGGTTTTTGTGCAAAATCAGGCGCGGTGAACGGAGGAACCAGGCGACGTGGTGCATTGCAATTGGGAGAAAATAGAAAATGAAGAGTGTCCGCACGGAAGGGGAGACGTGGGCTTATCTGAGCCGTTCGTTCTGACGATCGGATGGTGCACGAAATCCGGGAGACGTGGAAGCTTGCCTGAAGAGGGATTCTGCACTTCTTTATATATAGTAGAATCTAGAGGATCTACGTACCTTCTTCACATTTTTATACTATTAATTTGAAGGGGATCGTGTGCAGAAAATAAAAAATTTCCTAGCAACGATATCCTTAAACTAGCCAAGATCTACACTATGCAGATATAGAAGTACGGCGGAGATCGGAATACATACCCTCGTAGACCGAATAGCGGGGATTACGCTCCCGCACAAGCGTTGACGATGAAGACGCCGTAGCCGACCTCTAGGTCGCGGAGAACTCGGCGCGACGAAGATGACGAAGATGACCCCGAGGTCGGGTGGAGGAAGTAGGCCTCCAAGTACCGCTAGCGCAGCACCTCGCAGGGAGTCGCACACATACGGTGGAGACGACGGCCTCCGAAGCTCCAGTCCAGGACGAGCAGCGGAAGACTTGGACCGGAACACCAGCAGCGCGGCAGCGGGCTATGGTGGAAGAGATCCCCCTCCTCTACTCGGCGCGGCTCCGTCAAGGGAACCACGAGATCGAGAGAGAAATTGGGAATTAATTGGTGAATTAAAAGGCCAGGGGTGCCCCTTCTTATATAGGCTCCCAGGGGGAGCCAACCTTGCCAGCCAGGCAATGTGGGACTATCCCCCATTGCCTGGTTCGGCCAAACCAGGTGCGCCGGCCCTTGGTGGGCCCCATTTGGCCCACCTAGGCCGGCCAAGCCTCCCCCACAAAATTCCCTTGAGGGGTTTCCCCCCATGGGCCTTCTTTCCACCAGAAGGCCCATTTAGGGAAATCAGTCTAAATAAATTCGAAAATAAATATATAAAATCATATTTGCATATTAATTACACTAATTAATATCAAACATAATATATATAATTTTTCCTAGCTCCGAAAACTCTTTCGGCGCTGCCCGATCTCCATCGGACCCCTCCCGGGACGCTCCCGGTGATCTCTTTCCTTTCCGGTTGTCTTGTCGAAACCCCTTAAGTGTGTTACCCTAGCGGTTCGATATAATATCAGGTATGATCAAGACTCCTCAATGATCAACGACTAACTCGTAGGCCTGGACCCCATGAATTAATCCCTGAGATATAACGAATGACTTTCATCTATCAAACCTGGACGTATAGTCTTAAACCCTTTGTCATGGCGATACTTAGCGTGTCCGAGCATCATTCTCAGATATCTCCATACCTAGCATGATCTCGTTACCGACATCACTATCTTCTACTCGTCTATGATATTATGTCAGCTGGTGACCTAGTCACATGTTTGCAAACTCATTTGACATAATCTCACCGAGTGGGCCCTAGAGTATCTATCCGGCTATGCGGACTGACAAATCCCGCTGTTGACCCCTCGTCTCGACTACTCCTTTCCGATACCCAAAAGTATCACCGTTATTGTCATACTAAATAAGATACGACGTTTGGTGCGATCAAAGTATCTTCCAGGAATAACAATAAGAGTTGGTCTCACGGTCTTAAGGCGTAATGACTATGTCCTATAAATACTGGGTATGTCCATCACATCGTTACACCTAACGATATGACTTCCATTGCCGACCGGCGCCATGCCCTATGATCGGAAAACCTCGATCATCAATCGCGCAACGAAACTAGTCTTAGTAGAGGCTACTAGGGACCTGGTTGTTTATCTACCACACATGTATTAATGTTTTCGCTTAATACAGTTATAGCATGGTATAAAACATATAATGAACGATTGGGATATTGCCAATAAACTATGTTTATTAAGTGCCTCTAGGGCATATTCCCTTCAGTCTCCCACTTGCACTAGAGTAACACTTAATCTAGTTTACAACTTGGTAAAAGCTCAACACCCATAGCATCTTGGTGCCTGCCCGCCTCGTGGAAGAGGAATACAGTCAATAGACCTCACACATTGAGACCTATATGTGCTTTGCAACACTTCTATGTCACCTAGTTTGACATCAACCCGTATATTACGATGACGGTGAAATATATCCCAGTGGATGGAGTGAGACTCGAGCATTCGCGTAGCATGCGCCTTAAAAGTCTGAAAGATCTATTAAGAGACCACCTACGCTCGGAAAACTGCTCAGTCCAATCACACTTGCTACTTCTAAAGTCGTGATATATTTCTATACCTATGTAGATTGTGCGACAGTGCATTCATATGCGACTTCGCAAACTAACCATGTCTATCTTCAAAATAAAGGACATCTCCTATATGAGATTTCTAGTCGTATGGGTCAGTGTAATAACTTGCATCATCGTAACCGCTTTACGGCAAGTTGCCATTCCACTCTTACCCGTTACTAGAAAACCTATCTTCAGTTCTCACAGACACTGAAGAATAAACTTAACGTTTGTTCATTGATCCACACAAGGATCACTCTAGAACCTGTTCTTGAACCAAGAACTCGGGTCACACCAAGTCGAGCTTTCAGCCTGATAGACTCTATGTGTGATACATAGAGAATGTCGAACATCATTTTCTATCACTGAAAAAGGCAAGATTAACTTAATCTTTTACCTACTCATACAAGTAAGAACCTCTTTCTTCGCTTGTCCTTTTCTGAAACACTTTAGAATCCTGACTTAGGAAATACTCCGACTTAATGTTATTAAGCCCCCTCTGATCTATACAATTATAAATCGGATGCCTAATACTCCTAACTTCATTTCACAGAAAATTTAATCACTTAAATAATCATTTACACTCTACTAGAGGATCTGTGTCATTCAATATGTCGCTACATACAGAATCACAAATGACACCTAGCTCCCACTCAAATATGCCTTCCGCATATAAGATCAAGGAAAACTACTTAGCTCCCACTCAAATATGCCTTCTGCATATAAGATCAAGGAAAGCTACTTTGCTCCCACTCACTTCTTTGCAAATGTAGGTTTCTTCAACTATTTTGGACAACTCCAAAATCTTTTAATCACATTATCAAAGTGAAGATTCCAGCTCCGATATGCTTGCTTCTGCCCATGAATGGACAACCGAAGTTTGCACACATGTTTAGCATCCTCAGGATTACAAACCATTCTTAATTACACTATTAAGAACCATGGTTTTCTCATCCATCTATCAATTTCTCATTCGATATTATAGTAATTGCTAAACGACCCAGAATAGATTTAGGCTTCGCCACTTGAGACAAACTCTCATGTGGTCTGTCGGAACTGTTTCACGACAAATCGAATCTGCTCAATGTCTACTCTCTCATAAAATTCCATATACTATTAACATCCTAGATGCCATCAAGAAGATCTCCCAAGTCAATACCTGGTAATCGTATATGGATTTTATTTCGGATCACAAATGACTCATAGCCATTTCTCGGACTTAGGTCCACCATCTCTTCTTCGTAGTTCGTAGGTCTGTCATATTCCATTAATATGACCCTTATAACAAGATTGTCGTAACACACAGTGTGGAACACAAACTCGTATGCCTACGCTCTTAGTATGAGCTCAGAACATCATGATTTTGAATCATAAGCTTTTTCAAGCTGTGGAGCCTGACACCGAACACACTTTCGGTTGCGCCACTCTGATGTCTGGAGAGGAAGTTTACCAACTTCGTCTTGCTCTACTTTCTTTCTCACTTATACCCTCGGACAAGAAACTATTTCTTTCGCAAGGTATACCCCGGCAAAGATTTTGCCTATGTCGTGAGACATGTACCCAACTAACTCTTTAGGTAGGGTATACTACAAAGATTAATCCATTTTAGGTTCGATTACATCGAAACACTAAATTGCTGAAACGACAATCCAGGCTAAAAGCCACACCATGACTCATATGGTATTGTCTCCATGGATTCAAATGGTTTCCCTATTTGCTAACGTGAGTGTTTACGTTTCTACCATATGACTCTAATGATCACAATAATTCGGTAAGAGATTTATTTACCACACACTATCCGATAGGGTGCGATTACGACGCCCTAACACACCATAACACTATGGTGTTCCATGCGACGTAATTTGTGGAACTCTTCTCACAAGTCTTCCAATGATGTGCCAACATTATAACTCAAATCTTCATTCCTCGATTTGCATCGCGGGAATTTGATTTTCTTGTTAAGTTTATTTCCTACTTCATTCTGAACTTCGTTTGATCGAATCAAAAATTCAGACTAACATTCCCCGGAGTGGATATCCATATATCTACTCGGAATATTCATGAAGTCTATGAAATAAAGACTTCCACTACACGTTAAAGTACTTCATTGATTCACATATACCCATATGCATGATTCTCAACAAGCTATACTCAAAACGTTCAGTGAAGTTCACGAAATAAAGGTCTCCACTACCCGTCAATTACTTCATTGAACCACATACATCTCCATGTATGACTATCAATAAGTTATATGCCCGTTTTCCGAAAACGGTGTCACAGTTATTTTTGCAAGTGTCAAAAGATCAAATCTTAGGACTTGTAGGTCCATCCAGTGTGGAGCTAATGCATATAACATTGACATGACTAAACGGTAGTGCCACACATATGTGGTGTCTTTATTAAGTTTGTATCCTTTGGCATTAATATTATGAATGTGGGAGCTTCTACCATCTAAATTCAAATCGGCATATGATCATTACTTCATAAATATAGGACACCAATTTGTCACTATCATGTATGAACAAGTGTCTCGCTAGAGGAGACACACTCGTAACGATCATACCAACACCCGATCATAAAGAATTTATTCAAATGGTAGATCTAGAGGGAGAGTGTCTATGGCCGTCAGAACAACTTGACTGCCGTTATCAACACGCAATGTCGCCTCATCCTTTCAAGCTACTCAAGCAGTAAACCTGGTTTTTCACAAAACATGACTAGTTCAAGACTTAGTCACTACTGCGAGCACTTGCTTAGCTAAAACATTCATAACATGTATATCATATATACACCATCATCATTGATGACTTCTGCCGATCCGTTTCATCTCCTTGATACTTCCACCGTAATCAAGAACCATGAAGGTGAACGATTCCCCTTGCATGACATAGTCTATGACAGAGGATTTGCACTTGGCAACGATGTCTGTCATCCAGTAATTGAGCTGAGCGAGGCGTCTCAATGTTCATTAATCATGAACATATGTCATTAAGTATGACCGCCACGTGCTCCCTCAATGTGTGTATTCTCTTCCATCTTGGTTGAGAAGACAATCAGTCAACTCACTGATAAACTTCATCAACCCAACTTTAGGGGTACCCCGAGTTTTAGCGACCATATCATATGTCCGCGATCCAATAACTCGTACCCATCGTTGGTTCTCTATGGCAGAGATCATAGCATACACTGGACTATGATGATATCATCCGCACAAAATCCGATAATCAAAATTATATTTTGTTAGCGGAATCTCCGGGTTTATCTCCTAGCGGGTATTGTAACACAAAGAGCTAACGGTTTAAACAAGGAGTATCCTCAAGCTAAAGTATAAAACTATGAAGTTTGGACCCAACCTTTTAAGTTTCTCAATCGCAGGAATGCGCCTAATTTGAAGAGATGCTATCACAATGGTTGATATCTATAAAGGTTTGCAAAACAGACTCTGTTCATTATATTCTGAGTTCTAGTATTTTAGAAAATAATTATCCGAACTCCCACTCAAACGAACATCCCTCGTGGTCGTTTAAGCGATTACACGACCCCCATCCATTGCACCACCCCTCATCATCAGAGCTGGCGGCACAACTTCAAGAGTAGACAAAATCGTCCGCCACACCAATTTTGTGACTCGTGCTCGACCTTTCGGTCTTTCTGTTCCGAGGCCATATTTCTGAATATGCTAGGCTCGCCACCAAAGACCTCCACGCTGACGCTTGTGCAACATGGCTTACACCCACTGTATGCGAACGACGAGATGTCTGACACCCGATCATCACGGCCTGCCTCATAACGTAGAACTTTCTTGGTGGTGCGCGTTGGAGGGAGAACACTAGTGGTATTTTGAAGGGATCATCTTATATATCTACCGCCGTGTAACTAATGTATACTATACACACAATCACACAATATAAGATGCACACAAAACATCAAATGTAATGCAATGTGATATAGTCCATCGCGCCATGGTCTTCTTGGCGCCCGCAGTTTATAAACAATTTAATAAACCTACCTTGACCATATCACATAGCCCCTGCAAAATAAAGTTAGACGCTTCTACTTTATCTTTTGCATATTTTACGTGGCTTGGGGCTGTCGTAAATAGAACCGCTTCATACCTACGAACCTTATGACCACAACAACGATCCAATAATTGCATGTTTAAGCATCCCTTTCGGGCCCTCCATTGAAAATGCAAAGCCAACTAAAGAGAGAGAAACAGGCACCCGCCAGCCACAGATACGGTACAAGCCGTATGTCAGTAGTGGAACCAGTCTCGCGTAAGCGTACGCGTAAAGTCGGTCCGGGCCGCTTCATCAACTCGATGCCGCTGGAATCACAAGTGCACGCTAGAGGGTAGCAAATAACAGGAACGGTGCCCCCGTGCAGAACACGGGTTCTAACAGCGTACAGCTATATCTACGATAGATCGGCTCTGATACCACTGAAGGGGATCGTGTGCAGAAAACAAAAAATTTCCTAGTAACGATATCCTTAAACTAGCCAAGATCTACACTATGCAGATATAGAAGTACGGCGGAGATCGGAATACATACCCTCGTAGACCGAATAGCGGGGATTACGCTCCCGCACAAGCGTTGACGATGAAGACGCCGTAGCCGACCTCTAGGTCGCGGAGAACTCGGCGCGACGAAGATGACGAAGATGACCCCGAGGTCGGGTGGAGGAAGTAGGCCTCCGATACCGCTAGTGCAGCACCTCGCAGGGAGTCGCACACATACGGTGGAGACGACGGCCTCCGAAGCTCCAGTCCAGGACGAGCAGCGGAAGACTTGGACCGGAACACCAGCAGCGCGGCAGCGGGCTATGGTGGAAGAGATCCCCCTCCTCTACTCGGCGCGGCTCCGTCAAGGGAACCACGAGATCGAGAGAGAAATTGGGAATTAATTGGTGAATTAAAAGGCCAGGGGTGCCCCTTCTTATATAGGCTCCCAGGGGGAGCCAACCTTGCCAGCCATTAAATGTGGGACTATCCCCCATTGCCTGGTTCGGCCAAACCAGGTGCGCCGGCCCTAGGTGGGCCCCATTTGGCCCACCTAGGCCGGCCAAGCCTCCCCCACAAAATTCCCTTGAGGGTTTTCCCCCCCATGGGCCTTCTTTCGACCAGAAGGCCCATTTAGGGAAATCAGCCTAAATAAATTCGAAAATAAATATATAAAATCATATTTGCATATTAATTACACTAATTAATATCAAACATAATATATATAATTTTTCCTAACTCCGAAAACTCTTTCGGCGCTGCCCGATCTCCATCGGACCCCTCCCGGGACGCTCCCGGTGATCTCTTTCCTTTCCGGTTGTCTTGTCGAAACCCCTTAAGTGTGTTACCCTAGCGGTTCGATATAATATCAGGTATGATCAAGACTCCTCAATGATCAACGACTAACTCGTAGGCCTGGACCCCATGAATTAATCCCTGAGATATAACGAATGACTTTCATCTATCAAACCTGGACGTATAGTCTTAAACCCTTTGTCATGGCGATACTTAGCGTGTCCGAGCATCATTCTCAGATATCTCCATACCTAGCATGATCTCGTTACCGACATCACTATCTTCTACTCGTCTATGATATTATGTCAGCTGGTGACCTAGTCACATGTTTGCAAACTCATTTGACATAATCTCACCGAGTGGGCCCTAGAGTATCTATCCGGCTATGCGGACTGACAAATCCCGCTGTTGACCCCTCGTCTCGACTACTCCTTTCCGATACCCAAAAGTATCACCGTTATTGTCATACTAAATAAGATACGACGTTTGGTGCGATCAAAGTATCTTCCAGGAATAACAATAAGAGTTGGTCTCACGGTCTTAAGGCGTAATGACTATGTCCTATAAATACTGGGTATGTCCATCACATCGTTACACCTAACGATATGACTTCCATTGCCGACCGGCGCCATGCCCTATGATCGGAAAACCTCGATCATCAATCGCGCAACGAAACTAGTCTTAGTAGAGGTTACTAGGGACCTGGTTGTTTATCTACCACACCTGTATTAATGTTTTCGCTTAATACAGTTATAGCATGGTATAAAACATATAATGAACGATTGGGATATTGCCAATAAACTATATTTATTAAGTGCCTCTAGGACATATTCCCTTCATAATTAACAGGGATTTCATTACTCAGAAGAAAACCAAAGCGTTTGAAACATAACCCAATGCTCTTACAGGATCAGTTAAAGCATGCAGAAAATAAAGATTAAGTTCTATTACAGTCCACACCAGACTAATCTACTCAAAGTCTCAAACTCGTTAGCACGATCAGAAATTAGATGGGAATGCATGCTAAACAAGACTGAACTAACTCTCTTGCGGGCTGCCGATCAAGGATAAGAGAATCTACCTCTCTCCAGCCTCATAGCCTTTTAAGGGGTGCATCCACTATAAAAGTGTTTAGAGTTTCGTGGGGTATAACATCACCTCCACATTTCTTTATATCATAGGCATATACAACACGTATGGTACACGACCTCATACATGAACTGATACGTGTAACACACACCCTCAATCTAAACTACTATTACATACAAGGTTTGGATTTAATCTAAATCGGTCTAACATTTTCCTAGTAGTTGGTTTAGTAAATACATCAGCCAACTGATCATTAGAAGAGATGAACCTCACCACCAGTGCACCACTTGCCACCTGCTCTCGCACAAAATGGAAATCAATCTCAATGTGTTTGGTTCGAGCGTGAAACACTGGATTCGCCGTGAGGTAAGTAGCCCCTAGGTTATCGCAGCAAAGAACTGGAGCATACACCTAGTTCATTGAGCAACGATCTGACCCACATAGCTTCAGCCGCTCCATTGGCTAGTGCCTTGTACTCTGCCTCGATGCTAGATCTCGAGACAGTAGGTTGCTTCTTCGAACTCCATGTAATGAGATTCAGACCCACAAAGATAGCAAAACCACTCGTAAAGCGTCTATCATCAACACATCCTGTCCAGTCTACATCAGTGAATATACTGAGATTTTGTTGCGGTGACTTACGAATCTGAAGGCCTTTGTTCAAAGTTCCTTTAACATATCGCATGATGCGTTTAACCGCTTCCCAATGCACCTTAGTGGGCTGAGAGAGGAACTGACACACGTTGTTCACCGCAAAGGATATATCTGGGCGAGTGAGAGTTAGTTAGTGGAGACTGCCAACACACTGCGATACCTGACTGAGTCTTCTGGTCCTAAGAGAGCCCCAGAGTTACGCGCAAAACGCTCGGAGGGAACTAGAGGAGTGGGAGTGGAGTTGCAATTCTCCATATTCACCTTGTGTAGCAGATCGAGTGCATATTTGCGCTGCACAAGTGTCATTCCCCCGGAATTGTACGACGCTTCCAATCCAAGGAAGTACTCAAGGGTGCCAAGGTCCTTAATGGGGAACGTGTCAGAGAGAGAGAGATAGCGAACAAGACCCTCACCGGCAGTCGTAGTGGAGCCAGCAATAACAATGTCATCCACATAAACGAGCATAAAGACTTGGACACCATCTCGGTTGAATATGAACAAAGACGTGTCAGCCTTGGAAGGAACAAAACCAAGCTGAATAAGTCGAGCACTCAGACGGGCATACCACGCTCGTGGAGACTGTTTTAATCCATAAATAGCACGCTGCAACTTGCAAACATGAGTCGGATATCTCGCATCCTCGAAGCCAGGGGGCTGCTGCATATACACATCCTCTGTCAAGAAACCAACCATGAAGGAACACATTGCTAACATCAATCTGACGGAGCGTCCAACCACGAGAGACTGCAAGTGACAACACTAGACACAAGCTTCACTATAGGACTGAAAGTATCACCATAATCAATACCCTGCTGCTGAGTAAAGCCACGAGCAACTAGGCGAGCCTTGTGCTTCTCAACTGAACCATCAGGCGGATGCTTGGTTTTAAAAATCCACTTGCTGTCAACAATGTTTGTGCCAAGCGGACGAGGAACCAGGGTCCACGTGTGTGTATGAGAGAGACGAGAATTCATCAAACATAGCAACACGCCAGGCTGGTTCACAGAGAGCATCATGATGAGATACTGGAGCAGCGAAGAAAGCACGCCGGCGAGGATTGTAGAGAACATTGCTGTCTTTATAGATCTTCTCCTGTCGCGTATGATCGCGCAACCGAGTAATCATCCCGTGTCCAGGTGCAGCAGCCACGACAGGTGAGATTGTCATATACAGTGACTCCGTATCGCCAGCGCAGCTCGCTGGACTAGCCGGCACTGAGTCCAGCGAAGAGGCGATCGGAGGCCCAGGCGCAGAGACGGGCAGCCTAGGTGAAGGCGCAGGCGATCCGGGCGACTGCACGCGCGCGGGCGATGGCGCAGCAGCCGTGGGCGGGCGCTCAGAAGCGGACGTGCTGGGAGCTCCACTCCCGAGGCCATGCACGTTGGAGGCTTGCTCATTGCATGCATTAGTAATCTGCGCACAAGACACATCATCTGAAGCAAATTAGTGGTTAGGTAAGATAAGTCATATCTACGCACATGATCATTAGTAGTCGGTTCGGACGTGGGAAAAGTGATAGCTTCACGTAAGGTGGGAATATCCACCGTAATGCCAGGAGTAGCATACCGGAAAACCGACTCGTCAAAACCGACATCACGGGAGATGTAAATACGTCCCGTGGAGCGATCGAGGCACTTATAGCCCTTGTGCATAGAACTGTAGCGTAGGAGAACACACTGCTTGAATCTAAACGCAAGCTTGTCGGTATTATACTTTCGGAGACTAGGCCAGCACGCACACCCAAACGTATGAAGAAAATCATAATTGGGCTGAATCCTAAACAGACGATGAATAGGTGTGTCTTTAGCTAGAATGGGAGTGGGCATGCGATTAATGCACTAGTGGAAAAAGAACCAGCACTACCGGTCAGGGAGGGGCATCAGTACCGGATTTGTAACCGGTACTGACCAAGCGGGATTGTTGCCCCCCAACATCAGTACCGGGCGTGTTGCGACCGGTACAAAAGGCGAACACGTGGGGTCGTGGACTGAGGTTTTGACTGGAGACCTTTAGTACCGGTCGACTACTAAAGTTTTTTCAAAATAATTATTATTTTTTGAAACTTTTAGAAATAAATATTTTTTAGGATTTCGAAATTTCTTACTTAACTATCCACTAACCCACACTTAATTTCTAGTCTAACTCTACACACTTAATCTCTACACACTTAATATTTTTGAGAACTGTCAAATTTCCCGATTGGTCACCCATTTTGAAATTGCTATAACACTAGCACGCTTAACATTTAGGTTCCTTTCAAACTAGATACGAAAAGAGAACTGAGAACTTAGTGATAGTTCTATCTTATCAATCATGTTAACTACTCGATCATGATTAAACACTTATTCATTTCTTATACTATAAAAATTACTTGATTAAACAATTATATTATGTAATAATAATATTGAAATAATAATGATAAAAAAATATTACTTTTTTTAAAAAATGATTATATAATAATAAATAATGAAATAATGTGATAAACACTTCAAATAATTAATTCTTTCCTAGGAAAATTACACAACTAGTGGTTATATTATATAGTAATAATATTGAAATAAATAATGATAAAACAAATGTTACTTTATTTTGAAAATGATTATATAATAATAAATATTTAAATAATGTGATAAAAAAGAAATCTTTCTTAGAAAAATTACACAACTAGTGGTTATATTATGTAGTAATAATATTGAAATAAATAATGATAAAACAAATATTACTTTATTTTAAAAATGATTATATAATAATAAATATTTAAATAATGAAATACTGTGATAAACACTTCAAAGAAAGATAAACACTTTAAAAAAAGAATTAGAGATATTTTTTTGCAACAATAAGACAACTCACATCCAACAATAACAGTACTACAAAATATTAGTGATAAATTGTTTGCAACATAACACTACTAGCTACAAAATATTAGAGTGTTTACAACAATAACACTAGTAGCTCACATCCCAACAACAACAATAATGCATATATACATGAGGAGACCCTCAAGGCACTACAAACACTAGCTAGTAATCGTCATCCGAATAATCAGAATCAGAAGGCTCGTAGCGCACCGGTCGCGGTACGAGGTGACGCTGCCCGTAGTTGATGATTCTAATCTTACGATACACCTCGTATGCAACATACACATCTATTGCTGCATACTCAATGTTGCAACCGTCAAGTGGGTACTTCTCCCAAAGATAATGCTGCCCACTCTTGAATCTTTTCTTCATATCCTTGCACGCGTCCTCGTCGAGCACGACGCTTGCCATAGCAGCCATTCCAGTCTTGAGATGCTCAAGCCTAAAGATAGTCTGGAGATCAATGTGGTAGGTAGATGGTATCTCAAGTCCCGGCCAGGTGCGTTTCATCTTGATCTTGTCATTTGTTATATCAACGCTAGCAAAATGAATGCCGCTGCGAAGAAAATCCATGAGTGGTTGACATTGCTTGTCACTTCTGCAACAAAAAAAATACTAACAAGAACTATGTACATTGCAATGCAACAACAATGTACATATGAAACAACAATATATATATGCAACAACAATATAGAACAATCTAACCAACAACAATATAGACAATTGCACATTGTATAATTCGGCCAACTATTGAATTAATTAACAATCTCATTTTGGCCATATTGAACAATCTTTATTTCGTCCAACTATTGATGAATAACAACAATTTCATTTCGGCCAATGCAACTATATACATACATATATATATATATATAGGGTAGCGCTATTTGACTCCCTGTGAGTAGAATAGTTATTCTACACCCACCCCGTATCTTTTGAACCGTAAAGAATTTTTATATCACGTAAATTTTGCCGTACTTCAAAAATTCATAAGAACGTAAGAAAATATTAACATGACGTAAAACTTTATTTATGTGGCATATAAAAAATATTATGTAAAATACGCATTTTTGCCTATTTTTACACTTTATGACTTATATATTGCATTTCTTATTTAGATTTTATAGTTATGGGGCAAAATAAATGTAATTATTTGGATCATAAACATATTTTCTTTTATAAAAATAATGCAAAAACTCTCGGGCGCAAAATAATTTATCCTGCACCTGGGTGCAGAATAGGGTTTCCCTATATATATATATATAGAAACCCTATTCTGCACCCAGGTGCAGAATAAATTATTTTGCACCCGAGGTTTTTACATTGTTTTTATGAAAGAAAATATGTTTATGATCCAAATAATTAAATTTATTTTGCTCCATAACTAAAAAATCTACATAAGAAATGCAATATATAAGTCATAATAGTGTAAAAGTAGGTAAAATTGTGTATTTTATGTAATATTTTTTATATGTCGCATAAATAAAGTTTTACGTGATGTTAATATTTTCTTATATTGCTATTAACTTAAAAAGTATGGCAAAATTTACATGACGTAAAAATACTTTACGGTTCAAAAGATACGGGGTGGGTGTAGAATAACTATTCTACTCCCAGGGAGTCAAATAGCGCTACCCTATATATATATATATATATATATATATATATATATATATATATATATATATATATGGAAAATAGTGGGATGCCATGGTGGGTAGTAGCGCACCCTCATCTAACCATAGGATCAGCCCTATAGGCTATTTTAGCCCCACATCTAAACTAACGCTGTTAGCTGCCTGTTTCTCCGAGCACCCCGCTTCTCCTTAGGCCACACTCCCCATACGCCTTCTCTCTCCAACCTGAAGTCCACCACGCCCACCAATTTCTTCGCCGCCGAGGACCGTGCTCCCACGGATCCCCTCCGATGCCTCCTTCTACCATAGGCGGCCCAGCCTCCTAACCCCCTACCCGCGTCCTCGCGACCTCCCATAGTCGTTGCCTTTCTACGGGAATGGGGCTTTCCTACCCGAAATTGTGATCTGAGCACGCGCCTCCTCACCCAAGCACCACCCAAACGCCATCACTTTTCACCCTCTAGCAGCTGCTGGCCGTGCGAGATGGGGCGAACGGGCCTCCTTGTGATGTGAGCTGGAGGTCGTCTACCCGGGCGTCCAAGAAGCTACAGGAGGCCGCATCTGGGCGGAAGGAGCTGTTTTTTCTTCAATCTGGATTTGCTTAAGCTCTTTTTCCTGATCTGGGTTTTCACCGTTTGAGTTCAGGTCGATGTGGATTGTGTTTATATATAGTGTTCCCGATCCAGATTCATGTGTATTCAAATCAGTTTTGAGAACTTTTTGCAGTCCCGACTCCCGTATAGTTTGTACTCTGTCCGCGGAGATCATATAACCAAGAAAAATTACATGTGCATGGTGCGATTTTTCAGATCTACATGATGCTCATGATCCACATAGGCGATTTGATTTTTCCTTGCTTTTCTGTCTCAGTAAGTTGATCTAAACTAGCGGTGACAGTCCATTTTTTCAGGTTCGTGTTGTTTTTGTTTGTGATGTTGGATGAGAATGGTTTTTTCTAGATCTTACTTGATGCTCAAGATCCATCTGTAATCGACTCTACATGTTTTAATCTTCAATGGATCTGTGAATTTTGCTTGCAACAATGAATTGTGTCTGGAACCGAAGATCCATAATGATTTGTTTTACTGATGTTGAAGAAAATAAGTCACGTTTGATTGATAGAACACATTTTTTGCTAGCATAGTGATCCCGCATGATAGGAAGCCGGGTTGAAAAAGAATTTTAAGGAGGGCATTGTGCACTTTTTAAATGTTATCTTTTGTTTCGTGATTTGGTTCTGATTTTTCTAATTGGTGAAGATCCATAAAGTTCGTGTGATGAATATATGAACTTGATAATTACTCCATTGTGAGTTGCTAATTAAACTGCACCGCTCAGCTAGCTCGAAGCGGTTTATTTGATGCAATGATACCTATTGACGCGTCTGGAAAAATTGATGCAACGGTGCCTGTTGGTGCCAAATGTACTCACGCGCTGCACATTTTGGATCCATGCATATGGCACATGTGAAGAGCACGGGACCAGCTTCACATCGGGACCAGTTTCCGTTTTAGTTAGCCTAGACTCAAAAGTTCCCCACTCCCATTCCTCTTTAGTAATTTTACTTTGCACAAGCCCTTCAAAATGGCATCGAATAGGAAATTCAATGCCGATCTCAAAGCAATGAACGGCATGCACCCTAGTTATATGACATATTCATACTACACCCGGGTGTAACTACACCCGGGTGTAGCTACACCCATATGTGTTTCACACATGTATAGAGTATCTATCATACCAGGAGGTTTGTAACATGTAGTATGGAGTATATAATGCTATTTTAATACTATAGATACTTCTTTTAGATAGTATGTAAAAAATAATCTACATACTTCCCTTTTATATGCATATATGACGGGTATTTTGAGTATATAGTGTAAAATATTAGCACATTTTTTATGAAACTTGTTTTGGTCTATCTTAGATATAGTATATGAACATACTCAAACAGATAAAGTATGACAAATACTTCCACAAGGTGGTGTTTGAGACGTGGGTGTAGTTACACACGGGAGTAGAAAGCATTTAACCTATATATATATATATATATATATAGATCAACCGTTAATCTCATTGGAACTATGTATATGTATACAACAGTAATCTCATTAAATCTCATTTCGACCAACTTTGAACAATCTTATTTCGGCCAACTATATTGATGAACAACAACAATCTCATTTCGGCCAACTATATATATTGATCAACACAATCTCATTGGAATGTATAATTAACAACAAATCTCTCATTTATAATTCGGTCAACTAATTAATTTATTAAATAATAATTAATCTCATTTCGGCCCAACTATTATAATATCTATTTCGGCCAACTATATATTGATGAACAAAACAACAAATCTCATTTCGGCCAACTATATATATTGATTACAATCAAAAAATTAAAGTAAAATTGCCCCAAAATATAACATTTGGATCGGATGAGATTTTTTGTACCTTGCCCATTGGAAGACCAAGACATACTTCTTAAAACATAGTTGGATCACCGCAATCTCTTGCTGATTGGCGGTGTACTCGAAATCGAGACCGATGAACTTCTCTTGATCCCGAGCTTCACCAATCCATTTCTTGAAATCGGAGAGATAACCGCCCACCAACGTGCTATCGTTGGTATAAACCACCTTCAGATTCACGGTGTGTGCAAGCACCGGTGCACATCGCGCGATTGGTGGCGCCGGACTCATGGTGGCCGGAGTGGATGAAGAGATCAGAGGGGAGAGAGTGTCGCCGGAGGGAGAGAGGAAGAAGAGAAAGCCCCGGCTGTATCGAAAAATGAAGAGACAGTGGAAGAAAACTGTCCACTCCCGTCTAAATCGTGGCGGGAGTCGAACGGTTAGGACCTCTAGTACCGGATCGTAACACATACCGGTACTATAGCTCCCCTCGCCAGCCCCTAGCGGCCGTTGCCATCCCATTGAGATTTAGTATCAGACCGTGTTACGGACCGGTACTAAAGGTCCCTTACGGACCCGTAGTGTTGCCCCCCTCCCCTCTGACCGTTCGAACCGGTACTGATACTCATTAGTACCGGCCGCAAATATAAGCAGGACTAGTTCTCTGTACGTAAAGTCATTTTTCCACTAGTGATGAGATAGCCAGCCGCGAGGAACGCCTCATCCCAAAACCGCAAGGGGAGGGACGAGTGAGCAAGAAGTGCGAGACCCGTTTCTACTAAATGACGATGTTTGCGCTAAGCGATACCATTCTGCTGAGAGGTATGAGGGCACGACACACGGTGAGAGCCCGTGCGCTGGAACAACTGATGCAACTTGTGATACTCGCCACCCCAATCCAACTGAATGGCTTTAATTTTAGTGTTCAAAAGGGGCTCAACATGTGCCTGAAAGGCATAGAAAACCTGCTCAACATCGGATTTGTGTTTAAGAAGATAAATCCAGCAAAAACGAGAATAGTCATCAGTAAAGCTAACATAATATTTGTAACCACCAAAAGAAGCAATAGCTGGACCCCAAACATCCGAATGAATTAGCTCAAGAGGTGTAGTAGAAACACGATGAGACAAATTATAAGGCAACTTGTGACTTTTAGCACGTTGACACAAATCACAAACCGACGAGGTTTCTATGGGAGAACACGATAAATCATTATTTTTTACAATAGTTTGCACGACACTAGGGGTAGGATGACCCAGGCGTTGATGCCACCGTGATGACGTCGTGACACCGGTCAAGACATGGCGAGATGAAGACGAAGACAACGCTCGGCTGAACGGGATGGGATAGAGTCCTCCTTGACTCCTACTGTGAAGCAGAACTCTCCGAGTGGCTCGGTCCTTAACAAGAAAGAAATGACGGTGAAATTCAACAAAAACGTCATTATCACATACGAGAGGATAGACTACAAGAAGGTTTGTGCTAAGTGAAGGAATGTGAAGGATATTTCTCAGTCTAAGATTTGAACCGGCTAAAGAAGAATGACCAATATGCGTGATAGACAAACTTGCACCATTAGCCACTTGAACTTGATCATGTCCACTATACTGCTGCTGTATCTGGAGTCGTGTGATATCATTGGTGAGATGATCCTTAGCCCCTAAGTCCATATGCCAGGGTGATGGAGATGCAGCAGGATGATTCACGAATGCGCCGTTCCTGGAGCGCCGATTCTCGGTGCGGACGACATACTCCGGATTGTAGCGATTCCGGCAGTCACCAGCGGCATGCCCCCAATTGTTACATATCTGGCATCGGGGACGCTGTCGTTTCTGGCGATTTCCACCGCCGTTGTTGTTGTTGCCGTAGTTGGGGCGACTGTAGCCTCCCCCGAAGTTTTGGCCACCGTAGTTCGGCTGGCCTCCATAGCCACCGTATCCTCCCTGCGGACGAGCGCCGCCACCTCCACCTTGCTACTGGGGATAGCCAGCCGATGGACGGCCTGCACCTTGCTGCTGATGATAGCCAACCGGTGCTGCAGGGGTGAAGCCAGACGCGCCGCGCTGCTGCCATTGAAGCCGCCTCCGCCGTACGGGCCGAAGCGATACACCGCGTTCGCGGAAGATGACCAGTCGTCGACCTCGGACTACTGCGCCTGGAGTTCCTCCCACGAGAGCACATGAGAGTAGAAATTAGAGTAGGTAACAGAGAGGTTACCCACAGTCATAGCCCCGGCGATGGAGTTGTAGGCGGGGCCGAGGCTGGTGATGATGTATTCGACGAGTTCATCATCGGAAACGGGAAAGCCAGCGGTCGCCATGGCATCAGCAAAGCTCTTCATCTGATGCATGTACACAGCCGCCGTCATCTCTCCCTTGTGCGTCGACTGCAGTTGTCGACGGAGGTGCCTCACGTTGGCGCGAGTTTGTGCGCCGAACATGTTGTGGACAACGGTCCAGAGTGCCGCTGCCGTCTCGCATCGAATGAGCTGGGTTGCGATATCTTCATCCATGGAGGATAGGAGAAGGCCCTTGACCTTCTGATCAAGCCCCCGCTATCGATCGTAGGCGGGGTTGAGGACAGCTGCAGCTGCCATGCCTGTTCCTTGAATGATTGTCTTCTCCGGGACTGGCACGGATGCGTCCAGGTAGACATGGAGATGCGCGCCGGAGAGGTTCGGTAGCGTCAGGCCGCGCCAGAGCGCGAAGTTCATCCCATTCAGGCGAACGGGGCTGGCGGCCACGGGTCCTGTGACCGGAGACGAAGCGGAAGAGAGAGCGCCGACCGCCGTCGAGAGCTGGAGCGAACAAGACCCCATGCTGCGATCTAGCTAGGTTACGATGGCGGCGGCGGCGGTAGGAGCGCTAGGCTCTGATACCATATAAAAGTGTTTAGGGTTTCGTGGGGTGTAACATCACCTCCACATCTCTTTATATCAGTAGGCATATACAACACGTATGGTACAAAACCTGGACCGATCGTTTAACATCCACCATCGGTTGCAGATCATTTCTTCTAAGTATATCACCCTGACGTAATGGAATGCCCGGATACGTGGAATTTTCCGAACACACAATGGAAGATATCTAAATGAGCTGTAGGGTCTACAATATCCGGATTAACGGGAATAAATTACTTTCATGATAATTAATCATAAGTAGATATTTCTTAGTTCTTACACCCGAGCTACAGTGCTCTACCATTTTCAAAAAAAAAATTAAAAGTTTTTAAAAATATGAAGAAAACATACACTTTCTCGATGATCTATCCTATAGCCGTGTAATATTACAATGCAGAATACTTTTTTT
Source organism: Poa annua (assembly GCA_026929855.1). NCBI lineage: Eukaryota > Viridiplantae > Streptophyta > Magnoliopsida > Poales > Poaceae > Poa > Poa annua. Next base: position 10,023,977 of record CM049432.1, read on the forward strand.
ATTGCAACCTATATAAAAGTGACAAATTTACAGATCTGATTATAGTTAACAATGCATATAGTTTGAAATCCATATTTTTTGTCATTTTTGTGTAGACTATATCATAAAGGTTTTGCATTGATATTTTGCGTGCCTCTACTCTAGTATACATCATCGAGAACATGCATGATTCTTCTGTAAATTATGGCCAATACTAGGTATATAAGCATTGATTTCAAACTCTGGCAACTTTATGTAAGACAGAGTTGGGTTTTTGTGGGGATGATAATGGAAAAGTCGACAGATAAGTCACCCACCCTTACTGTCCCTTTATTGAACCATACATGAGATCTTCACCTCATATGGCTCCTCGGTTAATTTTTTTGAAGGGAATCTTTTCCTTGGTCTAGAGTCTTCACCCTTCTTACAGTCCACCCCGAAGATAAACTAAAACCAATTGGCTCATCGTACACCATTTTTTAGCTTTCTTAGGATTTGATGCGAGCTGTTCAACATATTCCCACGCGTTATGCACGTCCACCACTTTATTCTCAACTATTCTGATTCTAGCAAACGGTGGCCGTTAGGTCAAAGTCGTAGCGCGCGCCCTATAGTTTTGAAGCAGGACAAGACAACTTAATTATAATCACCTTGAAGAAAATGTTAAAACTTTAATCCTAACAAAGGCCAATTGGCAGGGAGAAATTTGTCTGCACACAATTTTAGAAATTCGGTTCGAAAGCAGCTTGATGAAAATGTTAAAAATTTAATCAAGGAGACTAATTGGCCTAAACTTCTTCATAGTCCTAGCATAATTCTGCTTTGGAACGAGGGTGCTCATAGCAAAACTAACTCTGAAAAATGTCTAGTCTATTTTCAAAGCAGTTCTCAAACAAAGGAAGGCCATCTGGCCCTGGTGCACCATCGGCACAGGAGCCATGCATATCCCATCTAATTTCTTCTAAGGAAATTTATCATTTAACACAACTTTTTCATTGGACGAGAAAAAAAATCATCTCTAAGTACTACATCACGCCTATTCTCTTATAGAAAAAGATCTTTGTAAAATCTAAGTCTATTTTGATCACACTCATCATCTCTATCTCTAAACCATTAGGCCCATCTTAGACCACTAATCAGTTTCTTTCTCCTCCTTTTATTTCGGCACTGTATGGAAGCATGCAGCGTTACACATGCATGCTTTCTTTCTCTATGTTTAAAAAAGTTCATATAGAGAAAGGATTCCCCACCTGAATATGCATTAAGTAGCAAAGTTTACAGGGGTCATGTACGTCGCGAAGAGAGGAATCGACACCATAGATTGGCGTTTCGCTCTCTTACATTTGTTCATCCTAAGAGGTAGGTCTGAGACAACATTAGATACCGTTACAAAAATATTTTGCTGAATTTCTCTAAATTGTTCTGCATTGCGGGCATCCCAGATCTTGCGGAGAGTGGATTGGGCAATGGAGGGACAGACTTCTGCCGACATTCCGTGTGTTATCACCGGCTACCCAGTGGCGGAGCTACAGCCCGGCATGCCCGGGCTTTGGCTGCCACATTCCTTCTATGCTTAGCTGAAAGAGCTAGCTTAAATGAGTGTATTTTGGTCAAATCATGGTAGAAAACAGCTACATGCCCAGGCTCAACGTTTGAGCTCGCTCCGCCACTGCGCCTACCAGATGTCAGAGAATGAGTCGAAGGAAGCAGGATCAATACCAAGCTTAGATCAGACTGCGCGATCCTCCATGCAGGTGAAGAAGAATTGCTCCCGGCCCTCAAAGGGTTGTTTGCACCGCGGGCAAGCCGCCAAGAGCCGCCAAGTGAAGGATGTTCTTCTTGAGCAGATTGGGAGGAGTGTTAAGCCTGTCAAAGTGCTGCAACTAGCCAAATATATTGATCATCGGAGGGGCGAAGGAATCCCGGATAACCGGAAGTCCATCATTTTGAAGCTGGGCCAAGAAGGCGGCGTAGTTTTCCCGCGAGGAGAATCGTTTGCCATTTCTGTCGTCGCGGTCGTGGAGAGGTTAACCTCCTGCAACAAACGGTCGACTGGGGCTCACACATAGCAGTCGAACTTACCCTATTTCCCAGGTTAGGTTCACAACTCACAGCTAGATTTTGTTTGTCCCGATCTTGATAATATAGATACGCTTGCATTATTAATACTGGAGTAGTGGATACTTCTCTCGAAACAAGCTTTCGCCCCGGTTTATAAATAAAGCCACACCGTTTGAAACCGCTGCTGGAGCAGACAGCACAACACCTAAAAGAGCGTACTGGGGTGGAAACAACACAAATATGACCAAAAGAAAAGCGAAGAGATAAAGAAAAAGAAAAATGTCGACAACGGTGGAAAGACACCAGAAAGCGAGCTCCACAACCGCTGCGCCCACCGGAGGCCTGCCACCAAGCTCCTAGTCCTCCGGAGCGTCAGTACTAATCAACACCTTCAGGAAGGGTGCAAAGATGACGACGTTGTTGCCAAGGGTTTTCCCCGGTACATGACGGGGAGAGGAAGGGGAACACCAAACGCTCTTCAGGAAGGACTTGCGACACCCACAGACGCCACCACGCCGGAGTCGGACACGTCGACTAGGATTTCTCCCGATCCCCCTTCACCCCAGATGCTCCAGAACACTCCACCAAACCGCTCCCCACCCCACGCCACACGATCGCGGACCCGCTCCTGATGTCTCACCAGGCACATAGAGGAGCAACCTACACACAAAAAAAGAAGAGTCGGGACTAGGGCCCACAGCACCGCCGATGTGCGGGAGGGACCAACCTCCACCGTCATAGACGGTAACCGACCGGAAGCAACAACATGAGCACACCAGGCCCACGAGCCCGGCCGAGCCTCTCAGCCTCGAGAGGCCCGTGAAGCTCTCGCCGTCGCGTTGCCGAAGGCACACCGTTGGCGCAGTTGCCCCCAATCCGAGCTGCTCTCCGTCATCAATGTATAGAAGGTCACGCCACCGAGGATTCAGACCGACCCGCCTAAAACCCAGATGGGCCCCAGTGCGTCGGACCAACACCACAACGGACACGGCCCTGCCACCAAAGGGAGGCACCACCACACTCCGACCAACCTAACCCAACCTGGGCTGGCCCCAAGCTGGATTAGTGAACTGCGTAGGCCGAACAACACAACCCGACATGCACAAACTCATACGAACGTTGCACCCACCACCCGTAACGTTAGGGAAGAACACGTCGGAAACGACCAAACCTAGGCCCGATCCAGTACGGACACCGACTTTCAAGGAGGACATGGCGGCGGAAAGGTGTCAAGTTATCAAGTCCGGCGCCTCCGGCTCGACTACTCACAACCCTACCTGCAACCAAGGGGCCCCACCCGGGCCCAGATCTTGGCCCTCAGACCCAGATCCGGCCGCCACACACAGTGCAATCCGACACTGCCGCTGGCCAAGAAACCAGCTCCTCCACCAGGCGAGCGCATCGCCGCTTCGTGTCCCCAAGTTGCAGAACATGCAGCCGGGGCAACCAACCTGGCCCATCCCCACGGCCCGGACCTAGGCCCGCGGGCCCAGATCTGGCCGTTCCGCCCCTACCATCAGGGGTTGGTCTTTACTCCGCGGCTGCCGCAGTCGGCACCCTCAGCGCCGCCAGGGACGGTCCCTGCCGCCTGAGAGACGCCGGCACCAAGTCAGGCGCGAAGACGAGCTCCCGCACGCGTCGCCGAAAGCCATGGACCCGAAGCTCCCCTGCCAGCCGCGAACGGAAAAGGGAGAAAACGGGACCGGGAGACCCCACCGCCGCCGTCGGCCGCCAGGCTGTGCCGGCGGCGTCCTTCGGCGACGGTGAGGAGGGAGGAGGAGGGCGGCGGCGCGACCTAGGCTAGGGTTTGTGTCGCCACCTGAGTCGCCCTCGCGAGAGCGACGCGGGGGCCGAAGCGATATAGTTTACCGTTAGCGAAACCCAAAATCGTTCCTCCGAATAGTGGATACTTTGGGGAGGAATATGCACCGGCAGTAGGTTAGAAGAGAGGCACACACACTTGGATCACATTCCGTTCAGAATAACAATTGCATTTTCTTAGCGGGAAACACTTGCATCGCATTACAAAATGGTTACATCCTTACAAAATGGTTGCATCACATTATTTCCTCACGATGCATCGCATTTTCTTAGAGGGAAACACTTGCAACGCATCTTCGGCTTATTCAAATCAACGACTGATGTGTGCCACCTCCCGACCTCCGTATACATCGATCGGCTGAGAGACTGCATTGATGGCCCGTTAGAATGGCGGGCACTGGTTCTTGTAAGTACACGGCCGGGTGTAGGCGCTTCCTCGTGGTAAGCCCGCGCAGGAGCCTTTCCGAGGGCACACCGGATGGTCCCGGTTGGTGGTGGGGTATGTGATGCTGGCGGTGGTGGGGGCGGCAAATGCCATGAGGAGAAGGGCGGCGAGGACGAGGCGAAGGAAGAGCACACCCGCCGGCCGGTTCCCTTGCATTGTGGCTATCGTCTGTATGCTGCTCGCGGCCGGCAACTGATCTTCGGCACTCGGTGTGCCTTAGTACACGAGAGGGCACCCGTATTTATTGAGTTTGCACATAGATAGATACGCCGGCAGGACAGGTTGCTATTCTGCATAGTATGATAGTATCTTTGTTCTTTTGGAAAATACAAGAGACATCGCCCGGGGTGTGCTAGGGCACCGGCCGGCCTAGTGATACTGATAGGACTTGACTGCACCCGTGCAATTATTCATTTGGTGAGGCTAATTGGACCAAGCGTGTGCAACCGCTGATGCGTACATTTCACCTATACGCTCTCTACCTGCGAGCGAGAAACCCTACAGCAAGCTCTCATGCAAGTGTGCGGAGTGTGCACCGACATACATAGGCTACCGCGACCAGGACCACCAAGATCGTTTTCAAACGATTTACGTACACTCACATCCATCCTTTCTTTCTCTGTTGATCTACTGACGTTATCTATCTATATATAAAAGCTAAAAGCAGACGATTACTTCAGCACCCAACCCACTCGGCCACGTCCCCTGCAAATGACGGCCGTCCGATTGGCCCACGTCGCGCTTTGAGGCCAGCCACGTCATTGGTGATTCTATCGCGGATCGACATCCGACGGTCCGCGTGGCCTTTTTGCACAAAGGTCTGCGTGTTTTTTCACAATTGCGTTTTGCTCCTCATACATAAACACCAGGACCTAACCCTACAACACCAACTCCTACTCATTTTCCCCACACCCCCAGCGACCTCCTCCGTGGCTGCCTCCACGCCGCCGCCGAGTCGACCTCTCTTGCGACCTCCGTGGCTCGCTCCGGGTGCGCCGGTGATACGTCCATTTCGCATCACTATTTTATATCATAATTTACTGCTATTCATTCATATATATCATATTTGGAGATGATACTTATGTTATTTTATCTATTTTACATGATAGATGATCATTGGAGGATGGAATCCCGGAGGCTGAATTCTGCTAGAAAAAAGCACCGTCAAGATACAATATTTCCGAAGACCAAAAGAACAAAGTGGCCAACTGGGAATTATTTATGAATTATTTCAGCGAGGAGGCCAAAAGGGGAGTCTGGGGTGGGGCCCAGGGGGCCCACACCACCTCCCGACGCGGCTCCCTTGCCCGCCGCGCCACCAAGCGGTGTGAGCACCCTGACCCACCACTCGGCGTACCCCTTCGCGTACATCTTGCCCCCGAAAACCTAAGATTTATCAGAAGGACAAAATCCATCTCCGCCGCCACCACGAGGCGGAGAAGACCGAGAGAGAAAAGCTCTCCGGCAGGCTGCGTTTCTGCCGGGGAAATTCCCTCCCGAAGGGGGAAATCGTCGCCATCGTCACCGTCATCGAGCTGCACTCCATCACATCACCAACACCACCATCTCCACCGCCGGCACCGTCATCTCCATCCATCCACTCCGTTCCCGCAGTAACATCTAGGGCTAAACTCTGTGTATTTGATAGGAGAAACTCTCCCGGTGTTGATTACTCTTTTTATTGATGCTATTGAGTGAAGCCGTTGAACTAGGGTTTATGTTCCGATTGTTATTCATCATTATATCACCTCTGATCATGTTTATTATGGTGTGTTGTGAGTAGTTCGTTGTGTTCTTGAGGACATGGGAGAAGTCTAGATGTTAGTAGTGAACTATGTTGATTAATATTTGATGTTTTGATATTTAAGTTGTGGTGCCATTCTTCTAGTGGTGTCATGTGAACGTCGACTACATGACACTTCACCTTTATGGGACTAGGGGAATGCATCGTGTATTCGGTTATCATTTGTGGGGTTGCCGGAGTGACAGAAACCTAAACCCCGTTTGTACTCCGATGCGCGAGGGATCGCAGGATCTAAGAGTTTAATGCTATGGTTAGATTTATCTTAATTACTTTCTTATATTTGCGGATGCTTGCAAGGGGTATAATGATAAGTATGTATTAGTCCTAGGAAGAGCGGTGCATTAGAATAGGTTCACCCACACGACACTTATCTAAACGCGAAAGATTATTCATCAATATGAGCAAAAGCACTAGACAGAAATCCCGTGTGTACTCAAGAACGTTTGGTCATCATAAGTAAACAAACCGGCTTGTCCTCTGCTCTCAAAAGTATTGGGCCACTCGCTGCAATTATATATTCTGCGCTTTATTTACTCGCACTTTAATTATCTGTTATCTCAAAGTCCACTGAAAACTTGTCTGCTAGTGTTTATAGTGAAATCCTCATCAAAACCACTTGTCAACACCTTATACTCCTCGTTGGGTTTGACACTCTTATTTATCGAAAGTACTGCGATACACCCGCTATACATGTGGGTCATCAAGACTATTTTATGGCGCCATTGCCGGGGAGTGAAGCGCTATTGGTAAGAGGAATTGGTAAGGAAAACTTCAACTGTAAATGCTATTTTTATTTCTATCTCCTTATTTGCTTTATAATGGAGAAGAGAAAATATTGCTTTCCTGTTTGGGAAGTCTTCTACCGCTGCTGAGGTAGAACATGAGGCGCCTCCTGATGATATTGTGCCATTTAAAATACCTATGAAAATAGTTAAACGTGTTATGAATAACCGCTATTTTGGGGATGGAACTGTCCACCCCGGTGATCATTTACTGTATTTACTTGAATTATGCGAGTTGTTCAAGAGTGCAGGCATTATGATGGACGAAGTCAGGAAGAAATTATTCTCCATATCACTTTGTGGGAGAGCTGCACATTGGTATAAACTGCTGAAGAACATGGATTCTCTTGGATGGGAGGAAATTGTACCTCTCTTTTATTCTAAATTTTATCCTCCAAGTGAAATTCATCAAGATCAGAATTATATATAACTTATGGCCTCATGATGGAGAGAGTATTGGCCAAGCGTGGGGGAGATTGAAGGCATTAATGCTCAAATGTCCCATTCATGAGCTTCCTGGTAATATTATTGTTGATAACTTCTATGCAAGACTCTCGTTTGAAGATAAAACGTTATTGGATACTTCATGTGCTGGATCATTCACTCGTAATAAGAAGGAGTTTAAATGGGATCTTCTTGATCGTATTGAAGAAAATATTGAAGCATGGGAGAACGATAAAGGTAGGGAGTCAGGTATAAAATATGACTTTAAATGCATTGTCGGGGGGCTACCCCCCGGGTAGGGAGAAACTCGGCACTACTCTACAGTGTGGCAACAATATTTGACCTTTGGCGAGTGCAAGGGCCACCCCCTGGTGTGCTGAAGGGGTAACTTGACCTTTCGGAGCTGGTAGAGTGCAAGGTGCCTCCTGGCGGGCGCAAGGGTCATCCCTGGCGGCTATAAATAGCCCCCCAGGCCTGCACCACAGCATAAGCAAGCGGGTGGTTCCTCTAAGAACTAGCTTCTCGAAGATGTCTTTGGTGACAGCCCAAGACATCTTCGGGAGGCTAGGCCTAGAGATGCTCATCCTAGAAGTTCTACTCGGATACATCCGGGAAGGATCTCGGAGGCTCCGGGTACACTTCCCGGTGGAGGAGATCCCGAGGGAACCGGATAGACTCCCCGGGTAGGTAAGGAAGGTACAAGCTTGCTCCCCAGGTACAAGCTAACCGATGTATAGATCTCGGCCCTAGCAAGTTGTCTGGTGTGTGCAGGAAAGACTTACAGGATGAAGCAAAGAGGTAGCCGGCATGGGAGATGCCGGTAGATCGTCAACGGTCCGGAGCAGGCTGTCCCGCCTGACGCGGGGGGAAGTACCATCCCCCCTGACACGGAAGCATGATCACCTCCCGCCTGACACGGAAGCATGGTCACCTCCCGCCTGACACGGGAGCGCGTCAGCCGGTACGATAACGGTACGACAAGATCGGACACGCCTAGCCCGGCAATCCGGAAAAGGCTACCCGGGATGGGCAAAGACATGTCTTCTCTCTGACAGGGGGACAATGATGTTCCAGGATGGCGCCTGATGTCCTTGCCGGAATGATGACGGCAGGACTATGCCGGATAGGTAGGCGGCTAGGTCGCACTAGCCGGTGTCGACATAACCGTTAGGCCTGTCTGGTGGGGCCCTCCCGGATTAGGGTGTCCGGCCCTCCCGGCTGGAACTCTATAAAAGGCGCCATAACTGCTCAAGTGAAGAAGGACCAACTTGGGAGCCAAGACCTTAGTCTCATTTACTCCAAGAGCATTTACTCTTCCCTTTCTCTAGTTCATCTTGTTCTTCGTGTTCCTCACCGCAAGAGCTTCAAGAGCGGGTTGTAGATCTTATTCCACACTTATATTGAGAGGGAAGGCAGGAGTAGGGGTGTTACCTCCCCACGAGGGCCCCGAACTTGGGTACATCGTGTGTGTGTGTACTCTGCCTTCGCGCAGTTGTTTTGTATTGCTAGATCTTCTTTCATTCCCTTCGGTTGTGTTTGTTGTTCTTTGGAGATCCCGATCAAACCAACATCCTCCCCTGTGTGAACTCATTAGTTTGCTAGCCCTCCCCGGATCCACCAGCGTCCATCGGCCCCATACTTTAGCCATCCTATGGCATCTGCCGTGACCCCACCACGACAGTTGGCGCCCACCGTGGGGCTGACAGAGGCGCTGGCTGGTGTACACATCCGGACGGGTTCCTCTGTTCACTCCGGCCTTTGAGTTCTCTCCGGCCTAGTTGTCAGGCTGGGCGAGATGGATTTCGTCAGCGACAATGCCGGTTGCTTCCGGTATAAACCCTTCCCGGCTAACGGATGCCTCATCGACTTCGGCGTCTTCACCACCTACGTCGCCACCGAGGTCATCTGCAGCTATCCGGACGTTGTCCTGGAGGCTGAAGATCCCCCCATGCTCCGCGCCGCCCGGGGTCCGTGTGGCGATCGCCCCGCGGGCTGCGTCGCGGTCATGATGGTCAGGACGACCGAGGAGGTGTTCCAGGATGCCCCCGATGGCGATGCCGGCACTCACCGGGTTCGGTTAGCAAAACCTCCGCAGGAGAGAGGTGCTGCCCGAGACGGCGATCCTCAGCCCTCCCACCATCGTCGCCGCCCGGATCCCCTCTCGGGCCTAGTAGCTAAGCTGGCTGTCCCGGTGACAGTGGATGTGGATACCCAAGTCACCTCAGCTGATTTGGACGAGCAGCGCAAATTGCTGCTCGCCGAAGCGCAAGAGATCGCCGAGATCCGGCGTGAACTCAGTGCCAGTCTTCGGGAGTACAACGCGGCTCACGGCTTCCCTAAGATAGGCTCTCGGGACAAGCGCATTGCTGATCTGCGTAAAAAGGGGCAGAATGGTGAATGATGAGTTGGCAGGTAGCACGGCACCTAGCCATAGCAGGACAGATAGCATGATCTCGACAGAGAAGCCGTATACAGCTCACCTGCCAAAACTCTTAGGGCTGCAGAAGCAGCTATGGCCGAATTGGCAGGGCTATCTGGAGAAGCTCTCCGTAAGCAACAAGAACGGGTCAACGAGCTAGTCATAGAGGCTAACCGGCAGAACAAAGCCTTCAAGAAGAAGAACCCGGGAGTTGGATCCCATGTACATTTGGCCAGGGCTGAGAGCGACAAATCGGGCGGAGAGGCCTCCTCTCCGCATCCGAGTAAAAGCAAGAGCAAGAGCCGAAGCCGGAGCAGAGGATCCGGGGAAAACAGGCAGTTGCAGGCGTACGACCCGGCTTTCGCCGGAGTTCAGCGAGCCGGACGAAACAATCCCGGTCAAACTCGGGGTAGCCATAGCGGCGGTAGCCAGGGTGTAGGAAACAATTCTGCGGTAAGCCGCGGCAATCCACCCCGGTACCCACCACAAAATCAGGGAAACCGACAGAGAGACGCTGCTTCTGTCCCGCAACAAGCCTTAGTTCCTGTGGTTAACCGGCATGATGATGGCAACTCAAGGCTGCAGCAGCTCGGATACCAGCCTAACGAGAATCCTTTGGGATCCCAGATAGGAACTCGGCAGCTAGATCCCGCGGATGCCCGGATTAGGCTTGACCGGATTCACCAATCCGAGTTGGTTGAGGAGCAAGGTCCTCCGGCACCTGCGTGCTTTGGACCTCGGATCATGCGAGAACCAGCAGTAAGAAACTTCCAGCTCAACCGTGGTGCCAAGACTTATGACGGCAGCTCGAAGCCGGAAGATTGGCTAACCGACTATGTAACTGCAGTAAGCATAGCCGGTGGAAACAGACGCTGGGCAGTGCGGTACATACCGCAAATGTTGGAAGGAGCCGCTCGGATCTGGATGAACAACTTAAGAACTGGCAGCATATACTGTTGGTTGGATTTCGAGGAGGCCTTCATCAGCAACTTCACCAGCACATACAAGAGGCCCAACCGCCCGCAACAACTCGCCATCTGCCGGCAAAGGAGCAATGAAACCGACCGGGAGTACCTTACTCGGTGGAGCAACATTCGCAATTCTTGCGAAGGGGTTATTGAAGCTCAGGCCATCTCGTGGTTTGCGCAGGGATGCCGGCATGGATCCATGCTTTGGCAAAAACTGCAGAGAAAGATGCCGACAACCCTGGCAGAGACCATGCGCATCGCCGACACCTACACGCTTGGAGGTCCCATGCAACCCCTGGTGGATGTCGGAGACTCCAACATGAGGAATGCGGGAACTCAGCGTTCGGGGCCGAGCAGAAGCCATGATCGCCACGATTTTGGCCCAAAGAGGAGTCAGCCCGAATTCCACTATGCCTCGCAGCAAGTTGCAGCGGTTAGCCGAGATCAGGGAGATGCCGGTAGCAATCAGCGATAAAAAATGACTGGCCCGGCTTGGGGTCAGAATCAAGAGGTGCAGAAGACTTGGGTGGAACAAAAGAATCCCCTGACGTATGAAGAGATGCTGAACAGGCCATGCTGTTATCATACGTTGGAAGCCAACAAGCCTGCAAACCACTCTACACGGCAATGCAGCTGGTATCAGCGCACATTGCAAGAAGGCAGCGCGGGGGCTACTCGGCCGAACGCTCCGGCGTCCCGGCCGAACATACCGAGACCCCCTCCACCACTATCTGGTGCCAATATAGTCCGGATTAACCCACCCAACCAGGGACCTCCTGCCAGACCTGTGAACATGGTGCACGCCCGGAATGATAATGGTGCTAGTCCGAGTAACCAATCCGGACACCAGCAAGGCAACTACCGGGAGGCACATCAGAGCTATGTGGTCTTCGTGACCGAGCCCACTGACCGGAAGAGTGTGCGACAACGCGCTCTGGAGGTGAATGTTGTAATCCCATCGGTGCCCAAGTTCCTGCACTGGTCCGAGATGGAAATCACTTGGAGCCGGAAGGATCACCCCCGGGTTATGCCTAAGCCTGGTGGCTATGCTCTGGTGGTGGACCCGACATTTGTCGGACCAAGCCTCAACGTCCGCTTCAGCCGGGTATTAATTGACAATGGTAGTGCCATCAACATTATGTACAAGGATACCATGCTGAAGTTAGGGGTGTTCATGAACACGCTGCTCCCAACCGAGACAATCTTTCACGGCATTGTACCCGGGGTATCCTGCTCCCCGATAGGCAAGATCTGGGTTGAGGTGTTATTTGGAACCCGGGAGAATTGCCGGACAGAGAGCCTGGAATTCGAGGTGGTAGATCTCGAAAGTCCATACCATGCGCTTATTGGCAGACCTGCACTGGCCAAGTTCATGATATCCACCCACATGGGGTATCTGAAGATGAAGATGCCGGGTCCGAATGGGGTAATCACCATAGCAGGAGACCACAAGTGCTCTATGGATTGTGCAACTGCCGGCTCAAACTTAGCCGAGTTCCTGGTCATTGCGGAGGAGAAAAAGAGGATCCAACAAGTGGTGGCACTGGCCCAAACCTCGCAACTCGGAATGCCCGGGATGGTGAACCCGGAGCAGCACGCCTCATTCCAGCCACCAAAGGAGACCAAGAAGGTGGGTGTTGACATCAAGTACCCGGAACGCCAGGTCATCATCGGTAGCAGCCTGGACAGCAAATAGGAAGGCGAGCTCGTCGACTTCCTCCGTGAGAATCGGGACGCTTTTGCGTGGTCAAGTGATGATCTGCAAGGCGTTCCGAGGGAGTTGGCTGAGCATTCACTGTTTGTCAGGCCAGATGCGAAGCCGGTGAAGCAACCGACTAGGTGCCTCTCGGACGAAAGAAGAGCATCGATCATGGAACATCTGGCAGTACTGCTTGCTGCCGGATTCGTGATGGAGGTACTGCACCCGGATTGGATTTCAAATCCGGTCCTGGTAGAGAAGAAGAAGGATGATCCCCTCCTGCTTAAGGTGTGGCGCATGTGCATCGACTTCACCAACCTCAACAAGGCTTGCCCGAAAGATCCTTTTCCACTTCCCCGGATAGATCAAGTGATCGATTCCACTGCCGGGAGAAAACTCTTGACTTTTTTATATGCCTACTCCGGTTTTCACCAGATACCTTTGAATCCAGATGATCAATTGAAAACTGCTTTTAGTACCCCGTATGGGGCTTATTGCTATCGTGTCACGACTTTTGGTCTGAGAAATGCTGGTGCTACATACCAGAGGTGCATGCAAAAATGTCTGCACGACCAAATAGGCCGGAATGCTGAAGTCTATGTCGATGACATAGTCATAAAAACAAAAGAAAGATCCTCTCTGGTCGATGACCTGAGGGAGACATTTAAAAACTTAGGGAGATTCCGGATGAAGTTGAATCCGGATAAGTGCACATTCGGCGTTCCGGCAGGAAAACTACTCGGTTTTCTCATTTCAAGCCGGGGAATTGAGGTCAACCCGGGCAAAATACGAGCAATCGAGAGCATGAAGTTGCCGGCACGTCTCAAAGACGTGCAGAAGTTTACTGGTTGCTTGGCATCCCTAAGTCGATTTGTGAGACGACTAGGGGAGAAGGTCTTACCCTTGTATCAGCTGATGAAAAAGAGTAAAAACTTTGTGTGGACTCCGCAAGCAGATGTGGCGTTCAATGATTTGAAAAGAATGCTCTCATCAGCACCAGTGTTGGCATCCCCATTGCCCAAGGAGCCTATGTTGTTGTACATTGCTGCCACTAACCGGGTAGTAAGTGTAGCTATTGTCGTGGAAAGAGAAGAAGGGGACAAGATGATACAGAGGCTGGTGTATTACTTGAGCGAGGTGATCTCGGAATCCAAGCAAAACTACCCGCATTATCAGAAGATGGCATATGGGGTATACTTGGCAGTAACCAAACTCAAGCACTATTTTCAAGAGCACCCGATCAGAGTGGTGTGTGAGGCTCCCCTAGCCGAGATCATCGGTTGCAAAGATGCTAGCGGCCGGGTTGCCAAATGGGCCATCCAGTGGTCTCCGTACGCTCCAGCGTGTGGGGACCCCGGACTAGCTGTCCGAAATACCCTTGTGCCTACAACATCAGCGATCCCGTGATCAGTCTGTCGCTGGGCACAATCGACTGGTATCCAAGAGAACATCCATAATTACCGAAAGAATTACTTACTTGAGTGAAGCCATAATCTTCCATAAGTTATTGCAGCGGAAAACACCAATCAACGTGGGGCCCGAGTCATTTGCCAAGACACCTACAGGCAGCTGACTGGGAAGACGGCCTAGTTCGCAAAGACGTCATCGGTCTCTCGGTCTTCATCATACTTCTTCTCGAACTCTGGACATGGGAATATCCAGGGACACAGCCATGAGTACATTTACGTACTCGCAAACTACCCCAACCTGAGCATGCTCTATTCTTTTATTTGTTTAAATAAAACTTTGTTTGCCTTGAAAACTCTATATCTTTATTGAAAAAGGAAGGAAGGTCTTCAGAATTTTTCCCATAAATCTGCCTTCGTAAGAAGTCTCTTTAAAACTCTTTTCCCCAAAAGGGGGCATCTTTGTTGAAAAAGGTAAGAAGTCTGTTTAATAAATATTTTATCGAAAAATCACCACTGTATCTGTTTCTCCAAAACTCCTCCTTTTCCTGGCCATGGACCGCCATGATACATATTCTCCAACAACCTCATACCGATCCGTTGGTATAAGTGTATGGAACATTCTCCAAAAACTCAAACCTTTTCCAAGACTATCTCCAACAACCTCATACCGATCCGTTGGTATAGTGTATGGATCATTCTCCACTTCATCTTTCTTTTTAAAACTCAAATCTTTTCCAAAACTTGCACATGGTCTAAGTAGGGTCTTCAACTGTCCATATCCGAGGACTCGGCTATTCGAATAGTTTAATTACCCTCTGCAGAGGTAGCACGCTTTTCCCACACTCATCCGATAACTCATCGTGTCAGCCACGTCTCGCCATACCAGCGGTATGCGAAGTTGAGTCACCGACCCTAGTCTTTCCTTTGCTCATGCTAGTATAGGAACCTGCCCCTATGAACCATTCCATCCACACCTAGTCTAGTTTCCCGTCGGAAACCCTAAGTGTGAGGACTCATAGGTTTTATCTGGCGGTGTATACGGACATCCTTCTATCCTCCTCCTTATCTACTCATAGATTTTTGAGCGAGGACCCAGGTCAGGGTTAGGTCACCAAACCACTCCCTCATGCATAACAGAGTCATCTCTGTTGATGCAGTGTCCCATACTAATAAGAGCAAACTATATGACTAAGCCCTTTCCCATATGTGGGTAAATGTGGTCGCACAGAGTATCGGTTGCTTGACTGAGTACTAGGACACAATGTGCTTTTCTAAAACCATCTTTCTCCATTTCCTTATTTCAACACCACATTTTGGTGCTATATATCCACACAAGTTTTCAAAGGAGTTTTGAATAAACAACTCTTGGTTTTTTCATCCTCTAGTTTGAAAAAGAATTTCCATCTAATATCTCCATACAGGGTGTCAAAATAGTATACTGGTATTTTGGGAAAAAGGGTTTTCAAACTCATAGCCTTAGTGGCAACCACCACTTAAATCACATATGCTCTTTATAAGTAAAACATGTAAACCAAAATAGGTGTATAAAGATGCAAGCTCAGGGAATAGCTTGCCTGATTCCAGTATGATGTTCTTGGACTTCTTCTCACCGCTCAAGAGATAATTATCATCCTTCTTCGATAAAACCTTTCCAAATACCACTCCGGTAGCGTTTATAACTAGCGTCGCAACATGAAAATAAACAACACGCAATAAGCAAACCAAACCACGAGTGGCATATAAACAAGGGACAAACCACAAGTATCCAACTAATCACTCAAGCCACATACATAGCACTAGTTTATCAAGCAACGAACTAAATCTATATTCACTAGGGAATTATACTCACAGGAGTATAAGACCATACACATGCCAAAATATAGAGCACCAAGGCATCCTCAATTAGAGGTAATTAGTAACCACTTTTCTCTGATCAGGAAATACTTCAGACAAAAGTTAAGTCACCAATTAATCTCTATAATTTAAATACCTCACCAAGCTAAGGTGGGTACACTAACAAGATATTTAATCTGATACTCACTTAAGTTCTTCAAGTTCATCAAGCTAGGCAATATTTTACTCATACCAACTTTTCCCACAAATTCCACTAACAGTACTAACATATTATAACACACTAAACAATAACAACTAGAGAGTAATTTGTGACACCACCATTACAGCAAGACAATCTTATATGCTCTAAATAGTCACTCCATATACCAAGCAACACAATTTGGTTTCAATTTAATTGAATTAGCCATTATTTGATTATGTCTTAATTATGGCAGAAACTAGTTGAATATTTTTAATTACATATCTTAAGTTCTGTTGATCACAAAAATACAAACTAAATTTCTACAGAAAGGTACTGATGTGTAGAAGACAACACAATTGGATTTGGGTCAATTGGAGTTACCCATCTCCCTACACAATGGTCTCAATCCAGAAGCATACTAATCAAGTGTTAGCTATCAATTACATTCTGTTGTTCTAAAAATTAAATCCTTTTAGGGGTGACTAACCATAACTAAATGTGACTCAATAAAATTGGTCTCCACTAATTTGGACTAACAGAGTATCAGAAACAAACAAGTTTAGATTTTAAACCCTTCGTGGTATTTTGAGTAATACATTTTCATTATTTATCTAAATGAGGTGAAACCAGTTGGGTTGGTTAGAAAACTTCATAAGATTCCCGGAACATTTTAATTTGATTCATTTGGAGTTATAATTATCAAGATATTGAATTTACACACTTAACCCTATTTCTGTTATTTGTAGTATTTACAGAAAAAGGGCCAGAAAAGACCTAAACCTTCTAATTAACACCACAGTCAATCAATGACTCCTAAATTCAAACCAAGCTAGTGATATGTTCTCCTATACATATAGAAGACAAACCAATTGGATTCATTCCAAAATTCATCTCCTAAAAATCTACAAAAATCACCAAAGTGCCACTGGTGTGTTTACAAGAATGGATAGAACTTCTGTTTTAGGTTTCATTTGCATGCAAGGCTTACATATCTAGAAAGGTATCACTTAAGGCTATCCATAGAATTTTAGTTTGCAATATTTGGATTTATAAAACTCTAGATATTAACTATGTAGTGAAAAAGATACTTTTTACAAGATTGAATCTAGACAACACTTAAAGTCATATTTTTGCAAACAACCAGTGTGGCATGTTTAAGAAAACACACAGGAATACTGCAAAATTTGAAGCACTCCAATATCTATCACAGATTTACCACAAAAGATTTAAAGGTACACTGCAATTTTTAACAGAAATTAAACCATATATTGCATTTACTAAAAAAAAGATAAGGTTGGGCCGGATCTGGCCCAGACCTGGCCGAGCGACGCAGAAGGCGGCCCAGGAAGCGGCCCACGCACGAGCGAAGCGGTACGGGGGTCGTCTTCTTCCTCGACACGAACAGGGGCTCGGGAATGGAACGGCCGGAAGCAAGGCGAGGACGGCGACGGCGCTCTGGCGAACCTGGGAAGCAACGGCGATGTCTACGAGTTAGAGAAGGAGAAGGGGAGCACGGGGGTGCAGGAATGGCGCGGAATGGAGGACGGAGCTGCTCACGGGCTTGAAGAAAAGGCGGCGGCCGGAGCGGAAGAGGATGGGGACGGACCGCTCGACTCGCGGCTTCCCGCGGCGATTCCCTGCACGGGGTCGTAGAGGACGACGAGGCGATGATGGTGGCGATCTCAGATGGCTCGGGGAGGCTCGAGCCGCCGGCGGTGTGTGACGGCGTGCTCGGGCGGCGCGGTGCCGCGGGGAAGGGAGGAGAAGAAAAGAGAGGGAGGGAGAGTCGGGGAGCAGAGGAGCGGCGATCGGGGCTTCTTATCCACGTCGCAGGGGAAAGGAGAGGAGGGGGGGTCCGGGCGGACGAGCTGGAGGACAGGGATGGCCGCGGTCGGCGTCGGCGTGTTCTGGTCGCTCGGTCGGGCGAGCTGGGGACAGCGAGGGAAGGGGGCACGGTCGCGGAGGAGCAGGGCCAGGGAGCAGAGGGGCGAGGTGGAGAGGGAGGGGTCCGGCGGCGACACTGCAGCGAGGGGGGGGGGGGGGGGGGGCCCGGGCGCGACGGCGGCGCTGGCCACTGTGGCCATGTCTCTCTACAGAGACAATGTTGTTTTGCCAAAAACCCCCTGGACAAAAATGTTTTTTCATCACAAACGAGTCCTCTGGCTGTTTTCTGTTATTTCTTTTAAATCCAGTAGCTTTGCAATGATTTATTTAGGGTACTAAAACATTTTATAAAAATTTGAAAATATTTGGGTAAGCTCCTATATATATGTAGAAGCTGCACAAAAATTGGTTTTGCAAAATAAAATGTTTGGAACACTTTTTGTTCATAGAGTTTAAATATGGCATTTTTCTTAAAAACAAATTTATAATCCTTTAGAGATTTTTAAAGCAAGTTTAAAATATTAGCTTTGAACTCTTGGAACTTCCTTGACAAATATATTAACTTAAATTAATTTATAAGTTCATAGAGAAAATATTTGTTTGAAGGAAATAGATAGTTATGTAGGGGAAATAATTTTTTTAGATCATTTCTTCCACTCCTGATCTAAATTTCCATTTGTTGAATAATTTAGGAGTTTTGCTTTATTTAAGTCACATACCAAATTTGTTGTCAAGTGTGTGTTTTTATTTATTGCTCTAGCACATTGAATTAATTATACTCACAAGCAACAACACAACAAGATCACCACAATCACAAGGAGGATGCATTCAAGACAAACAAGTCACACACACCAAAAGGAGCAGCCACACCATGTCAAACATAGCAATGGGAAGGGAAACACCATCATCAATGAAACATTTCAAAAAGTTTTTGTTGGCTCTGAATTTTGGGTCTGGTAAAAATAAATTTTTCTTGGTTCCAAAATTTGGGATGTTACAGACTTCCCCCCTTAAAATAAATCTCGTCCCGAGATTTGCAAGGTGGGGTGATAGGGGAGTACGAGGGCATGTGTTTTAGGTTGGTTATACTTCCGAGGTTGTGGCTTCTTTAGTAAGGTCACCGCGTGAGATCCTGACAGATTTATGTTGTGAGGCTTTTTCTGTTGATAAACTTATGTGCTGAGTTCCGATCCTTTATGATGGGGTTGTCTTGACGATTAACTCGTATGGATAGTCTTGGTCGGATGTTTCCTGCTTTTACAGGGCCAAGGCGCAAAATTTTACTTACCACGTTCCGGTATACATATTGCAGGTCTTCCCCCCTTAAAAAGGGGTCTTGAACCGGTCTTGTGGAAAGTCGCAGCTGGAGTTGACTTGGAGGCAACCTTCTTCTGGAGTAGTTTGTCGACGTCTGTCTTCATATTTGTCCTTCTTCAGCTGAATAAGGGAGGGACTTCATTGGTTCTTGATCTTCGTGAAGCTTTGGGAAGAATTGCAAGAGGTCCAATCTAGGGTATCGAGCTTCCAGAGGAGTCTAAAAGTCAATTCGAGTGTCCTGAGGTAGGTGGTTTGAGGAGTGGATCGATGATTGTTCAAATGTTACGGGTTAACGGGCCTTAGAAAAAGTTAGTGAAGAACCTTCGCACCCGTTGTTTTTCCCAAACGTAACTTTTTCTTTTCTTGTTTCAGAAAATCATATCCTTGGAAAAACACTAATTCTCCATGTGACTTTCGTATTTGGAACTTGATTGTTTCCTAAGTTGTACACTTGACTTAAGAGAATTATTATTTTCCTTTATTCGAGTTCTAACATCGTTTATCTCACCCATGTGGTGAAGGAATCCACTTAGTCCTAGCAAAGCTTTCTATTGGTTAATTGTATAAGAATGTGGTTGTCTTTTATGACATCGGATTGCCTTAGTCATACAAGAAGAATTTGTTAACAAGGTAGCTAGTCTTGTCATCAAACTACTTTTCATATTCCAGAGGCTGAGATGTACTGGATTATCTGACGTTCTATTTAGTTTGGGTATGACACTCAATTGTTTGAGCATATAAAAGTGATTTGTTAGCAAGTTCATGAGGCTTGTTACCAAATTACTTGTATACAACACGAACATTGGAATATCACACTATTTTTTTTTTAGAGAGCTTAATAATAACAGCTTCTGATGTATGAGTTTCCGAATACTCAAGGATAGTCCGGTATATTAATTACTTGTTACCAATTTAAGAAATCTCTTTTTAATCTCTTTGACGCAGTTCCTTCTTCTTGCGGTCTCTGAGCTTGAATCTTCCTAGCAGTTCCTCTTCGAGATCTTGACGCACTTGCTCCAGATGGTGCTCGAAGGCCATTATCTGATTTTCCGGTTAGGTTGCAAAAATCGCAGGTTATTGGTTAAAGATTGGGGGTCTTTTGTATCTTGCGAAACTGTCAGTTCTTATCGGGAGACGGTTGGGATAAGAGGAAGTATCCGGAAAATATTTTTATAAGAGGGTTTACACCTGCAACAAGGTGCAACTATGGCGAGAAGTCAAAAATTTGTTTTTGTTGGGTGACAAAAAGAGTGTATTAGAAGAGAATTTTGGTTTACTTTGTGTTGCCATCAAGGCGTGATTGTGAATGCACAAGAAAAACAACATACAAACAGAGGAGTCTCAAACAACAACAGAGAAGCAGAGTGCACATTAGCAAGAGCACACAAGGTACACTTAGTGCCAAAGGATGTCCTACTCGTGGTAATCGGGTAATACACCCGAGGGTCCTATCATGTTTTTCCTATGGGCCTAGGTTAATATGTATGGTGAAGTCCTCACTTTGTCGCCTTTGTCTTCAGCTGGGGAAATTGAGGTTGTTGAAGGAGTAACTGAGTGGAATGGTTGATATTGAGTTGAGGTCTTCTGAGGTCTTTTGCTTTGTTGGTAATATTGGTACTGGCGGATCCATCACCTCGACGTGGAATGTTGAGTACTTGCAAGGGAAGCTTCTTCTCGTAGGTGCTAGCTAAAGGGGGTCTCATTTGGGCGCATCGTCAAGTATTTTGAACAGGTAAGAGATAACAGAAGAATCCTTGAAAAATCTTAAAATAGAGGGGTAAGACTTTGAGATATTTGATAAGGTGAGAGGAGTGGAAGTTATTTTTGGACTTCCTTAGATAGAAATATGTTTTTGGTAACAACATATTTTTAACCAAATATTCCTTTCCTAACTAACGTCCATGCTAACTATGGTCTGTTACAGTCAGGATGGCTCTGATACCATTTCTGTGGGGACCCCGGACTAGCTGTCCGAAATACCCTTGTGCCTACAACATCAGCGATCCCGTGATCAGTCTGTCGCTGGGCACAATCGACTGGTATCCAAGAGAACATCCATAATTACCGAAAGAATTACTTACTTGAGTGAAGCCATAATCTTCCATAAGTTATTGCAGCGGAAAACACCAATCAACGTGGGGCCCGAGTCATTTGCCAAGACACCTACAGGCAGCTGACTGGGAAGACGGCCTAGTTCGCAAAGACGTCATCGGTCTCTCGGTCTTCATCATACTTCTTCTCGAACTCTGGACATGGGAATATCCAGGGACACAGCCATGAGTACATTTACGTACTCGCAAACTACCCCAACCTGAGCATGCTCTATTCTTTTATTTGTTTAAATAAAACTTTGTTTGCCTTGAAAACTCTATATCTTTATTGAAAAAGGAAGGAAGGTCTTCAGAATTTTTCCCATAAATCTGCCTTCGTAAGAAGTCTCTTTAAAACTCTTTTCCCCAAAAGGGGGCATCTTTGTTGAAAAAGGTAAGAAGTCTGTTTAATAAATATTTTATCGAAAAATCACCACTGTATCTGTTTCTCCAAAACTCCTCCTTTTCCTGGCCATGGACCGCCATGATACATATTCTCCAACAACCTCATACCGATCCGTTGGTATAAGTGTATGGAACATTCTCCAAAAACTCAAACCTTTTCCAAGACTATCTCCAACAACCTCATACCGATCCGTTGGTATAGTGTATGGATCATTCTCCACTTCATCTTTCTTTTTAAAACTCAAATCTTTTCCAAAACTTGCACATGGTCTAAGTAGGGTCTTCAACTGTCCATATCCGAGGACTCGGCTATTCGAATAGTTTAATTACCCTCTGCAGAGGTAGCACGCTTTTCCCACACTCATCCGATAACTCATCGTGTCAGCCACGTCTCGCCATACCAACGGTATGCGAAGTTGAGTCACCGACCCTAGTCTTTCCTTTGCTCATGCTAGTATAGGAACCTGCCCCTATGAACCATTCCATCCACACCTAGTCTAGTTTCCCGTCGGAAACCCTAAGTGTGAGGACTCATAGGTTTTATCTGGCGGTGTATACGGACATCCTTCTATCCTCCTCCTTATCTACTCATAGATTTTTGAGCGAGGACCCAGGTCAGGGTTAGGTCACCAAACCACTCCCTCATGCATAACAGAGTCATCTCTGTTGATGCAGTGTCCCATACTAATAAGAGCAAACTATATGACTAAGCCCTTTCCCATATGTGGGTAAATGTGGTCGCACAGAGTATCGGTTGCTTGACTGAGTACTAGGACACAATGTGCTTTTCTAAAACCATCTTTCTCCATTTCCTTATTTCAACACCACATTTTGGTGCTATATATCCACACAAGTTTTCAAAGGAGTTTTGAATAAACAACTCTTGGTTTTTTCATCCTCTAGTTTGAAAAAGAATTTCCATCTAATATCTCCATACAGGGTGTCAAAATAGTATACTGGTATTTTGGGAAAAAGGGTTTTCAAACTCATAGCCTTAGTGGCAACCACCACTTAAATCACATATGCTCTTTATAAGTAAAACATGTAAACCAAAATAGGTGTATAAAGATGCAAGCTCAGGGAATAGCTTGCCTGATTCCAGTATGATGTTCTTGGACTTCTTCTCACCGCTCAAGAGATAATTATCATCCTTCTTCGATAAAACCTTTCCAAATACCACTCCGGTAGCGTTTATAACTAGCGTCGCAACATGAAAATAAACAACACGCAATAAGCAAACCAAACCACGAGTGGCATATAAACAAGGGACAAACCACAAGTATCCAACTAATCACTCAAGCCACATACATAGCACTAGTTTATCAAGCAACGAACTAAATCTATATTCACTAGGGAATTATACTCACAGGAGTATAAGACCATACACATGCCAAAATATAGAGCACCAAGGCATCCTCAATTAGAGGTAATTAGTAACCACTTTTCTCTGATCAGGAAATACTTCAGACAAAAGTTAAGTCACCAATTAATCTCTATAATTTAAATACCTCTCCAAGCTAAGGTGGGTACACTAACAAGATATTTAATCTGATACTCACTTAAGTTCTTCAAGTTCATCAAGCTAGGCAATATTTTACTCATACCAACTTTTCCCACAAATTCCACTAACAGTACTAACATATTATAACACACTAAACAATAACAACTAGAGAGTAATTTGTGACACAACCACCATTACAGCAATACAATCTTATATGCTCTAAATAGTCACTCCATATACCAAGCAACACAATTTGGTTTCAATTTAATTGAATTAGCCATTATTTGATTATGTCTTAATTATGGCAGAAACTAGTTGAACATTTTTAATTACATATCTTAAGTTCTGTTGATCACAAAAATACAAACTAAATTTCTACAGAAAGGTACTGATGTGTAGAAGACAACACAATTGGATTTGGGTCAATTGGAGTTACCCATCTCCCTACACAATGGTCTCAATCCAGAAGCATACTAATCAAGTGTTAGCTATCAATTACATTCTGTTGTTCTAAAAATTAAATGCTTTTAGGGGTGACTAACCATAACTAAATGTGACTCAATAAAATTGGTCTCCACTAATTTGGACTAACAGAGTATCAGAAACAAACAAGTTTAGATTTTAAACCCTTCGTGGTATTTTGAGTAATACATTTTCATTATTTATCTAAATGAGGTGAAACCAGTTGGGTTGGTTAGAAAACTTCATAAGCTTCCCGGAACATTTTAATTTGATTCATTTGGAGTTATAATTATCAAGATATTGAATTTACACACTTAACCCTATTTCTGTTATTTGTAGTATTTACAGAAAAAGGGCCAGAAAAGACCTAAACCTTCTAATTAACACCACAGTCAATCAATGACTCCTAAATTCAAACCAAGCTAGTGATATGTTCTCCTATACATATAGAAGACAAACCAATTGGATTCATTCCAAAATTCATCTCCTAAAAATCTACAAAAATCACCAAAGTGCCACTGGTGTGTTTACAAGAATGGATAGAACTTCTGTTTTAGGTTTCATTTGCATGCAAGGCTTACATATCTAGAAAGGTATCACTTAAGGCTATCCATAGAATTTTAGTTTGCAATATTTGGATTTATAAAACTCTAGATATTAACTATTTAGTGAAAAAGATACTTTTTACAAGATTGAATCTAGACAGCACTTAAAGTTATATTTTTGCAAACAACCAGTGTGGCATGTTTAAGAAAACACACAGGAATACTGCAAAATTTGAAGCACTCCAATATCTATCACAGATTTACCACAAAAGATTTAAAGGTACACTGCAATTTTTAACAGAAATTAAACCATATATTGCATTTACTAAAAAAAAGATAAGGTTGGGCCGGATCTGGCCCAGACCTGGCCGAGCGACGCAGAAGGCGGCCCAGCAAGCGGCCCACGCACGAGCGAAGCGGTACGGGGGTCGTCTTCTTCCTCGACACGAACAGGGGCTCGGGAATGGAACAGCCGGAAGCAAGGCGAGGACGGCGACGGCGCTCTGGCGAACCTGGGAAGCAACGGCGATGTCTACGAGTTAGAGAAGGAGAAGGGGAGCACGGGGGTGCAGGAATGGCGCGGAATGGAGGACGGAGCTGCTCACGGGCTTGAAGAAAACGCGGCGGCCGGAGCGGAAGAGGATGGGGACGGACCGCTCGACTCGCGGCTTCCCGCGGCGATTCCCTGCACGGGGTCGTAGAGGACGACGAGGCGATGATGGTGGCGATCTCAGATGGCTCGGGGAGGCTCGAGCCGCCGGCGGTGTGTGACGGCGTGCTCGGGCGGCGCGGTGCCGCGGGTAAGGGAGGAGAAGAAAAGAGAGGGAGGGAGAGTCGGGGAGCAGAGGAGCGGCGATCGGGGCTTCTTATCCACGTCGCAGGGGAAAGGAGAGGAGGGGGGGTCCGGGCGGACGAGCTGGAGGACAGGGATGGCCGCGGTCGGCGTCGGCGTGTTCTGGTCGCTCGGTCGGGCGAGCTGGGGACAGCGAGGGGAGGGGGCACGGTCGCGGAGGAGCAGGGCCAGGGAGCAGAGGGGCGAGGTGGAGAGGGAGGGGTCCGGCGGCGACGCTGCAGCGAGGGGGGGGGGGGGGGCCCGGGCGCGACGGCGGCGCTGGCCACTGTGGCCATGTCTCTCTACAGAGACAATGTTGTTTTGCCAAAAACCCCCTGGACAAAAATGTGTTTTCATCACAAACGAGTCCTCTGGCTGTTTTCTGTTATTTCTTTTAAATCCAGTAGCTTTGCAATGATTTATTTAGGGTACTAAAACATTTTATAAAAATTTGAAAATATTTGGGTAAGCTCCTATATATATGTAGAAGCTGCACAAAAATTGGTTTTGCAAAATAAAATGTTTGGAACACTTTTTGTTCATAGAGTTTAAATATGGCATTTTTCTTAAAAACAAATTTATAATCCTTTAGAGATTTTTAAAGCAAGTTTAAAATATTAGCTTTGAACTCTTGGAACTTCCTTGACAAATATATTAACTTCAATTAATTTATAAGTTCATAGAGAAAATATTTGTTTGAAGGAAATAGATAGTTATGTAGGGGAAATATTTTTTTTAGATCATTTCTTCCACTCCTGATCTAAATTTCCATTTGTTGAATAATTTAGGAGTTTTGCTTTATTTAAGTCACATACCAAATTTGTTGTCAAGTGTGTGTTTTTATTTATTGCTCTAGCACATTGAATTAATTATACTCACAAGCAACAACACAACAAGATCACCACAATCACAAGGAGGATGCATTCAAGACAAACAAGTCACACACACCAAAAGGAGCAGCCACACCATGTCAAACATAGCAATGGGAAGGGAAACACCATCATCAATGAAACATTTCAAAAAGTTTTTGTTGGCTCTGAATTTTGGGTCTGGTAAAAATAAATTTTTCTTGGTTCCAAAATTTGGGATGTTACACAGCGTACGAGAGGCGTGACGCCATTAAGTCGCAGGCGCTGCCGGACTTCCTGGTAGACTGGGCCGAGATGCAATACGAGCCTCCAGCTCCCGACTACACCTTCTGGAGGATGCATTTCGATGGGTCCAAGGCCAAGATCGGATTGGGTGCCGGAGTGGTTCTCACCTCACCAAAACAAGATGTGCTGAAATATGTCCTGCAAATTCACTTCCGGGCATCCAACAATGTCCCCGATTATGAGGCCATAGTTCATGGACTGAATGTCGCCAAGGAAATCGGCATCCGCCGGATAGAGTGTTTCGGCGATTCCGACCTCGTGGTGCAGCAGGTGTCGGGGAACTGGGATGCAATTGACGCCAACATGGCCTTGTATCGGTTCCATGTGCAGAAAATATCCGGATTTTTCAAAGGCTGCGAGTTCAAGCACATACCCAGAGGGGAAAACGAAGCAGCAGATGTGTTGTCCAAGCTAGGGTCATCTCGGGAGGCCATCGCACCCGGGATCGCTCTTGAGCATCTGAGGAAGCCGTCTATCCAGCCTTCGCCCGAGTCGGATTCTATCTTCATACCCAAGGAGCACGGTTCGGAAGCTGTACCTATGGAGGTGGAAGTCGGGAGCATTGTGTTGAACCCGGGGACTGCATCACAGAACTCGGAGAGACTAAATAGCATGATGATGGAAGTAATGTCGGCCGAGCCAATGGACATAGATGCCCCCGTGTTCCCGGTTCGACCTGTCCCGGGATGGGCACAACCTATCATGGCATACATATTGGATGGAACCCTTCCGGAGAACGAGGTAGAAGCCCGGCAAATATTGAGGAGATCCAAAGCATACACCGTCATCAATCAAGAGCTGTACAAGAGAAGTGTCACCGAGGTGCTCCAAAGGTGTGTGGAACCCGAAGAAGGCCAAGAGATGCTATTGGAAATACACCAAGGAGAGTGTGGTCATCATGCATCATCTCGAGCGCTGGTGGCAAAAGTGTTCCGGCATGGGTTCTACTGGCTCACTGCCTTGCAGCAGGCAGAGGACATTGTCCGTAAGTGTGGAGGGTGCCAGAGGTTTGCACACCGGATACATATGTCGGCATCAGCACTAAAGACAATCCCTATCAATTGGCCATTCGCAGTATGGTGCTTGGACATGGTCGGACAGTTCAAGCCGGCAAGGGGCAATATGACGCACATGCTGGTCATGGTGGACAAGTTTACAAAGTGGATAGAGGTCAAACCAATCCGGAAGTGTGACGGACACACCTCGGTTCAATTCTTGGAAGACATCATCTTGAGATACGGATCCCGCACAACATCATCACGGATAAGGGAACCAATTTTGCTGTGGGGGAGTTCGCTCGATTTTGTGCTGAGAAGAGAATCCGGTTGGATGTGGCGTCAGTGGCTCACCCGGAGGCCAACGGGCAAGTCGAGAGAGCAAATGCATTGGTCTTGGCCGGCATCAAAGCCCGCTTGATCGAGCCACTGTTGAGAACTCCGGGGTGTTGGATAGAGGAGATACCGACAGTTTTGTGGGGTCTCCGGCCCACACCAAACAGATCTACCGGGTACACCCCATTCTTCATGGTGTACGGTGCCGAGGCCGTGCTTCCAACCGACATCCAGCACGACTCACCAAGGGTTACAATGTTCACCGAAACCGAGGCAAAGGAAGCCAGGGAAGATGATGTGGACTTGCTCGAGGAGGCAAGAGAATTGACATTGTCTCGGTCTGCAATTTATCAGCAAAATCTCCGTCGCTATCATAGCCAGAAGGTGCACCCTAGAGTATTCCGAGAAGGGGATCTCGTGCTAAGGCTTGTCCAGCGCACAACCGGGATGCATAAGCTCTCGCCTCCATGGGAGGGTCCTTTTGTTGTAAGCAGGGCACTACACAATGATTCTTATTACCTTGTAGATGCACAGGAAGCTAGAAAAGGTGTAATGGACAAAGCCGGTGAGGAAACCAAGCGGCCATGGAATGTAGCCTTGCTACGGCCCTTTTACACTGAAATGGTGCAAATGTATGTATCTCGGTTTCCCTATCAATGAAATTTTGACACCCCAAGATGTTACTCGGGGACGGTCAGCCCAAAGTTCACTTTTGTCTTAACTTGTATGCCGGCAACCCAGGGAGGAACCCGGGGACTGCCTGTTATCTATTTGTGGTTTGGTGTATGCCGGGCAAGTTCCGAGATCGATTTCCTAGTCGGAGTAATGTATGTCATGTGAAATAATCTTGTGACTCGATTGACGAACACCGAAATGGTAGTCAAGAGCAGAGAGCGTCAAATATGGGAAACACGAAAACGAACTCGGGGACTCGGATAGGAACTTCTCCGGCATACGTGTTTTGCTTATTCAGTTATTTACTTTGTTATGTCGGAAATTTAGCATCATGATTGCATTGGCCGGTAGGTGATGAGGTTGGAGGTTGTAGGTGTCGAGGAAGTCGCGGAAGAAGGGGGTGGCCGGAAGCCCAAACCCCCGCTCAAAGTGTGTGAGGAACACTACATATTCGCCGGGTTGAGGTTCCGGCTGAACCTCGTCCCCCGGAAGTCGACTCTCAACCTGTGGAGGAATCCGGTGTGTCCGGTACAACCAATCAAGGTCCTCCTGATTGGTCTTGGAACCGTCCCAGCAACCTCGGACACTCTCGTCCCCCATCTCGGATGGCACGGAGGACATACCAGAGCTGCTCTGCAGACGGAGTGGCAGTTAGTCGGGTTAGTATGCCGGTAACGGAAGATCCCGGGATGGAAACTTCTAGCAACAACCAAGTTCCTGTCAAAAAGATCTAGCGTGCTCGAACAAATAAATTTAATCGGCAGAGTAATACCCGAGCCGTGCATAAGGGTGGGCTAGCGCGAATCAAAACTAAGACATGGAGTAGCCCACCGATGACGCCGCGCCGAGCACGCTCGCCGGCGACAACATGGCTCATCGACGCGCGAAGTCACGGGCTAGTGCGGTGGTTCCCCACCGTAAGGAAGTTCGCCGGAGAAAGGGGAGAGACTCACCGAAGAAGTTGGCACCGAGGCGCGAGAGATCCGGTGCCCGATGGTGAGGATGAACGGCTCCGGCGGCGGAGGGCTACGGCGGTGCTCAAGCTCCGGGCACGGCGACGGTGGTGCTCGGACTAGGATCGCGGCGACGGCGGAGCGCTCGAGGCGGTGCGGCGGAGATAGAAGTTTGGGGAAGAATAGGAGGTGACCGCTCCGATCCCCTATTTATGAGGAGATCCGGAGCGGTTTCCGTTTTCTCCCGCCCACGATCTCCCAAATCGTGGGTGGGATCAGTTTTGCGGCGCGCGACACGTGGCGTCGCCCGGAGCGCCTGATCCGGCCACACCGCGGGCCACAGAGCCCCAACGGTTGGACTTCGGATCGGCTGCGGCTCCCGACGCGCGAACCCGAGCAGCGGCGTGCTCGGTCAAAAGCACTCGAGTACCTCCCTGCATTGACGAGACCTCGGGTGGCACCCTCCCCCCATAAAACGGAATCTTCCCCGATACAGAAGGTGAAGTTCAGACCGGCACGGCCTAACCCGGGTGACCGGCCAAGGGTGATATCTCATTTACCGGAGCGCGACCTCCGGGTAGGGATGTCAGTGAAATGCATCTCGGTGCCAAAACTCAATGTCGATCTGGGTGTGCTTAAGTGTTCTTCTTTTTTCTTAAAGCTGATCCCGCACAATGTCTTGGGTCGCTGCACAGCACCAGCTTCGGGGACTAGTGTCGGGGGGCTACCCCCCGGTAGGGCGAAACTCGGCACTACTCTACAGTGTGGCAACAGTATTTGACCTTTGGCGAGTGCAAGGGCCACCCCCTGGTGCGCTGAAGGGGTAACTTGACCTTTCAGAGCTGGTAGAGTGCAAGGTGCCTCCTGGCGGGCGCAAGGGTCATCCCTGGCGGCTATAAATAGCCCCCCAGGCCTGCACCACAGCACAAGCAAGCGGGTGGTTCCTCTAAGAACTAGCTTCTCGAAGATGTCTTTGGTGACAGCCCAAGACATCTTTGGGAGGCTAGGCCTAGAGATGCTCATCCTAGAAGTTCTACTCGGATACATCCGGGAAGGATCTCGGAGGCTCCGGGTACACTTCCCGGTGGAGGAGATCCCGGGGGAACCGGATAGACTCCCCGGGTAGGTAAGGAAGGTACAAGCTTGCTCCCCGGGTACAAGCTAACCGGTGTATAGATCTCGGCCCTAGCAAGTTGTTTGGTGTGTGCAGGAAAGACTTACAGGATGAAGCAAAGAGGTAGCCGGCATGGGAGATGCCGGTAGATCGTCAACGGTCCGGAGCAGGCTGTCCCGCCTGACGCGGGGGGAAGTACCATCCCCCCTGACACAGAAGCATGGTCACCTCCCGCCTGACACGGAAGCATGGTCACCTCCCGCCTGACACGGGAGCGCGTCAGCCAGTATGATAACGGTACGACAAGATCGGACATGCCTAGCCCGGCAATCCGTAAAAGGCTACCCGGGATGGGCAAAGACATGTCTTGTCTCTGACAGGGGGACAATGATGTTCCAGGACGGCGCCTGATGTCCTTGCCGGAATGATGACGGCTGGACTATGCCGGATAGGTAGGCGGCTAGGTCGCACTTGAAAGGGCATGTGCCCTCATGTATGGTTTTGGTAATTAATGACAATCCCTAAGGACTAATGTGTGTTTTGAGCATATTGCAAGTATGGCTTGAAGTTGTCAAGCCATCACCTATATGAAGAAAGATGGTATGTTCCATGAGCTTGCAACAAGAAGATCAATTTATATAGCTCATGTAGGATGATGTCATGCCATGATCGTCATCAAGGTTGACTAGTGCAAGACCAAGGGAAGTTGTCAGAGACATGAAGACGAAGCTAAGCGAAGACTAGTGCAAGACCAAGGGAAGCTGTCGGAGACATGAAGACGAAGCTAAGCGAGACTCTCCCATGATGGTTGACTAGTGCAAGACCAAGGGAAGCTGTCGGAGACATGAAGACGAAGCTAAGCGAGACTCTCCCATGATGGAGTATGGGGGAGTATATGGAGGAGTCTTCATCAAGCATGTGCTAGCATGCGCAATCAATAAAGGTGGTCCACTTGAAGAGATCAAGATCGTCATCATCTAGCTCAAGTGGATTGCTCAAGGCAAATGTATGATCTTGATAGGGCTATAGGATAGATAGGCGTACTATCAAGAGGGGCTCTCGAGTGAGTAACTTGATCGTATCTTTGTGGAGAGCTCAAACCTTTGCATGCTTGGCATATCATCTTTCTTGGTTCTTATTTGGCTTTTCTCCTTGTTGGTTTGTGGTGCTTGTCGTGATCTTCATGACATGACCAAGTTCTTCGAAAACGGTTTTAGTTTGGAAAACTCGTTATGTTTTCGGTGTGGAAATATTACCAGTTCAACCTTGAGGAAAGTTCCACACCTTCACATGTGTGGAAACTTTGCTCTATTTTTCGGTTTTGGTAGCCCTCTCCTTGTCAGTGCCTTTCCAACGGAGTTGGTCTCAAATCATTCGGAGTTTATTTGCAAATGATCTCTCAGTTCTGGTGTTTCTGCAATTTTTCAAAGGGGCGGAAATGTCCGGACCTTGCTTGGAGATTTCCGGTGCTCGGAGATTTCCGAGCCCAGTCCGGAGATCTCCGAGTGGCAGAAGATTTTTACCAAGTCCAGATCTCAGTTGCGTACTGACTCAGTTCAGTTTTCCTTCGGATTTTCTCCCGGAGATGTCCGGAGTCCGGAAATTTCCGGCCCTGGTTCGGATATTTCCGGACAACAAGTTGCAGTTTTTCGCCAAGTCTTATTTGCCTTCAGCACTGATCTTTTCTCAGCTCGGGTCGGAATTCCTACCGGAAATTTCCGGGGTCCGGAAATCTCCGGACCTCAGTTCGGAAATTTCCGGACTGGAGATTCCCAACGGCTAGAAATCAGGGAGGGGCTATAAATACCCCTCCCCTTCTTCTTCCTGAGGTTGACGACTTTCCCCACTCTCTCTTGCCATTGTTGACCTTGGGAAAGCTTGCCCCCTTTCAAATCCTCCCATGATTCTTGCATATCTTTGAGGGAAAAGTGAGAGGAGATCTAGATCTACAATTCTACCAATCCATCTCTCCTCTAAGTGAGGGGAACATAGTGGATCTAGATATTTGAGTTCCTTTGTGGTTCTCCCCCTTTGTTCTTGCTCTCTCTTATCTCCCCATAAGCATTACTTGCTTGTGGTGGGATTTGGGAGTGTAGGATTTGTCTCCTTTGTGGTTTCTTGGTTCTTCCTCTCTTATTCCCCCATAAGCATTTGTTGCTTTGTTGGAATTTGAGAGTGAAAGACTTGAGCACTTTGTGTGTTCTTGCCATTGCATCTTGCATCGGTTTGAGCCCTCCACGAGTATTCGTGGTGGTGAAATTCGTGAGCTTGTTACTCTTGGGTCTTGGACCCTAGACGCCTTAGTGGCCGCCTTTGTGGCATAGGACCTTTTGTGGTCAAGGCCTTTGTGGTCAAGACCTCTTGTGGTCATTTGGGAGCCCCCAATTCGTTGTGGGTGTGTGCCCCAAGGTTGTTGTACGGGATTGTTCTCCGCCCCAAAGGAGTTCATAGTGGAAGGTGGACTCGGACCTTTCTGGTCGAGTTCATCGGAGAAGAAGGTGAGGCCTTTGTGGCGTTGAGCAAACCTGTTGTGGTTGCTCACACCTCTCCAACGAGACATAGACCTTTTGTGGTGGAACTCGGAATATATCATCGTCTCCGCGTGCCTCGGTTATCCCTATACCCGAGCTCTTTACTTATGCACTTTACTTTGTGATAGCCATCGTGCTTGAAGTTCTTTACCTTGCTACCTTTGATGTTTGTCTTGCATAGCTTAAGTTGTTGGTGCACATAGGTGAACCTAGTATATTTAGGTTGTGTCATTGATAAGTTAAACACTAAGTTTTATTCCGCATTTATCAAGCCTAAATTGTAAAAAGTGCTCCTCGCCTATTCACCCCCCCTCTAGGCGACGTCTTTCCTTTCAGCACTAGCCGGTGTCGACATAACCGTTAGGCCTGTCTGGTGGGGCCGTCCCGGATTAGGGTTTCCGGCCCTCCCGGCTGGAACTCTTTAAAAGGCGCCATAACTGCTCAAGTGAAGAAGGACCAACTTGGGAGCCAAGACCTTA
This sequence comes from Poa annua, assembly GCA_026929855.1. Taxonomy (NCBI): domain Eukaryota; kingdom Viridiplantae; phylum Streptophyta; class Magnoliopsida; order Poales; family Poaceae; genus Poa; species Poa annua. Next base: position 10,057,116 of record CM049432.1, read on the forward strand.
GTCTCATTTACTCCTAGAGCATTTACTCTTCCCTTTCTCTAGTTCATCTTGTTCTTCGTGTTCATCACCGCAAGAGCTTCAAGAGCGGGTTGTAGATCTTATTCCACACTTATATTGAGAGGGAAGGCAGGAGTAGGGGTGTTACCTCCCCACGAGGGCCCCGAACCTGGGTACATCGTGTGTGTGTGTGTACTCTGCCTTCGCGCAGTTGTTTTGTATTGCTAGATCTTCTTTCATTCCCTTCGGTTGTGTTTGTTGTTCTTCGGAGATCCCGGTCAAACCAACATCCTCCCATGTGTGAACTCATTAGTTCGCTAGCCCTCCCCGGATCCACCAGCGTCCATCGGCCCCATACTTTAGCCATCCTATGGCATCTGCCGTGACCCCACCACGACATGCATTAAGACTTTTGTGGACACTGATGTATTTCGAAATATGAATAATGCCTATGGTCTTGATTCTCAAGTTGTTGCAAATTGTTATAAATCCTTTGCTGATTATTTCAGTTTGCCCAAGAAGGGGTTTGAAAAATATCATGAACCTTATAAAGATAAATCTGTTGTTCCTTTAGTTAAAAGCATTGAAGTTAATATTGTTGATCACATCATTCCTGAGCCTTATGTTGATAAAATTCATTTTCCTGTTAAAGTGAAAGAACATTCTCTTATGGCTAGTGTGGTTAATAAAAGTGATAAGAAAGCTAAAGAACCTGATGAACAAATTAAAGTTGAACCTTTTGTGGCTATAATTAAAGAGCTTGTTTCTGAAAATGTGGGAGAAGAGTATATTATATTTTGTGATGATGCGTATAATGTTGTATCTCATCCTATAAAGCCAAGAAAGGCTAGTGTTCTTGTGTTATCTGTTAAAATTGGTGATCATTGTTATTATGGTTTATGTGATATTGGTGCAAGTTCAAGTGCTATTCCTTATGAGCTTTATAAAGAGATTATGCATGAAATTGGCCCCAACCAACTTGAAGATATTGATGTGGTTATTCAACTTGCTAATAGAGAAACTATCTCTCCCATTGGTATTGTTAGAGATGTTGAAGTTCTATGTGGTAAGACTAAATATCCCGCTGATTTTCTTGTACTTGGTTCTGTTGCTAGTAAGACTTGTCCTATTATTTTTGGTAGACCTTTTCTGAATACTAGTGGTGCTGTTATAGATTGTAGGAAAGAGAAAATCCTTACTAAATTTGCTAGTGATTCATCTGAATTCAATTTTTCGAAATTTGCTAAAACTCCTTATGAACCCGAATTGCCTAATGAGGATTTTAGAGTAGAACAACTTGCTTCTGTCTCTATTGCTCCTACAAATTATATTCAACAATTTATGGAAGATCATGAGGATGAAACTTTTATGGAAGAAAGAAATGAAATTGAGGACATATTCCTTCGTCAACCTATCCTTAAACATAATTTAAAAGTGGAAGACTTGGGTAAAACACTTCCACCTAAAGAGGATCTTGTCTTTGATTTAAAACCTTTGCCTGATAATCTTAAATATGCTCATCTTGATGATAAGAAAATATATCCTGTTATTATTAGTGCTAAACTTTCAGGTAAAGAAGAGGAACGATTGTTGGAAATATTGAACAAACACCGTGGAGCTATGGGTTATACTTTGGATGATTTGAAAGGGATTTCTCCTACTACATGCCAACATTCTATTAATATGGAGCCCGATGCGAAGCCAGTTGTTGAACATCAACGCCGTTTAATACCTAAGATGAAGGAAGTGGTAAGATGGGCAATTGGAGGGTGGCTCAGATTGTGTGCTATGTAACTAGGCTATTATGGAGGACAACAATCATCTTTTCTTTGACTGCGACTTTGCTAGCTCTTGCTGGGATTTCGTAGGAGTGGACTGGGATCGCTCTCTGCCGATCAGAGACAGATTAATGGATGCTTTGGACTCCTTCCCGCACGCCAACTTCATTGAGATTTTTGCTTATGTGGCGTGGAATATTTGGAAGATGAGGAATGATCTAATCTTCAGGCTCATTCCACCTTCACTGGACAGCTGGAAATATCATACAAGGAGGGACCTTCTTTTGCTTCAGTATAGAGTTAAAGTTGCGAGTGTGCAAGCTTTTCTTTCTCTAGTGGCTCTGCTTTTTCCCTGAAAAGTTTTGTATTTTACTTTTTTTTCTTCAGGCTGAGTCAATTTTATTGACTCTCCAAAAAACCACTCATGTAAGGCTTGGCCTTTTCCCTTTATAATTTTATAAAAATACACCGTAGGGGATTCCCCTACGGTAACATGGTCAAAAAAAAGGAAGTGGTAAGAAATGAGGTATTAAAACTTCTTGATGCTGGTATAATATATCCTATTGCTGATAGTAGATGGGTTACTCCTGTGCATTGTGTCCTTAGGAAGGGTGAAATTACTATTGTACCTAATGATCATGATGAACTTATTCGTCAGAGTAGTTGTTGGTTATAGAATGTGCACTGATTTCAGAAAGGTTAATAAAGTTACTAAGAAAGATCATTATCCATTACCCTTTATTGATCAAATGTTGGAAAGATTAGCCAATAAAACTCATTTTTGATTTCTTGATGGTTATTCTGGTTTCTCTCAAATTGTTGTTAAAACTCAAGATCAAGAGAAAACCACATTTACTTGTCCCTATGTGACGTGGGGCTACCTTTCGACTAGCCCACGATGAGGCTACCTGGGCCGCGCTGAGCTGGAGAAAGCCCACAGAAGGCCCACTAGGGTGCCATGTAACCTAGTCCAAGTCGGTTAGGTCTCATAACCTGCCATATCTGTAATTGCCGTCGGTATCGATGACCCGAGACCTGGCTTACCAATAAAAGCCAGGAGGGTCGCTCGTCTCAGGACACACCAATAGCCGCCACCACAAACCCTAGCGAGATCGCAATCTCGCCATTGTAATCGCCACTCGCCATTAATACCAGACAAGCAGGAGTAGGGTGTTATCCTCCGGGAGCCTGAACCTGGGTAAAATCCCCGCTTGTCAGCCGTCATGATCACCAGCGCTTATCTCTTTCCCCCTCAATCAATCCGGGGTGCACAACCCTGGGATTTGCCGAGTTACACCCTCGTCAATTGGCGCCGTCTGTGGGAAGGACAACAAGCGTTGGAATCATGGTCGCACCGGCTCCATCCGCAATGAAGATCGACGTCTGCACCACTCGGGAGCCCATCCGCTTCGGCTTCTTCGAGTACGCCTTCCACCCGCCGGCCCACCGCTCGGTGTACGCCGATCTGTACAAAGGTATACACATCACCTTTGTCTCCATATACTGTTTCGTCGACAGTCGCGGCATATTCAGGTCCGCGGCAACCGCGCCACACGCGGCGGCAGCACCCGCATCGGTCACCCTCGCGCCGCAATCGCCGACACCCACTGCGAGAGTCGCATCTGCCACACCCGTGAAGATTGTACCTGCGTCGACTGCATCGACAACATTGGCAACGGCCGCGCAGATCGAGTCTACTCCAACCATCTCGGTCGCACGACCGGCACAGTCAAGATCAACCTCAACGACGGCTGCACCCGCACATGTGACCAAGGGCGTGCTGCCGACAGCCGCATCGCGCGCACCTTCGTGGGCCCATCAAATCTACCCCAAACCAATCGCACTCGCTCCGGCGACTGCGAAATCTCCTTCCACGACCACGGGGACGGTCGCGAGAAGGCGCAACGACGACTGCGCTGCCCACCATGTAGCAGCAATTTTTGATCCAGAGCAAGATTCGGATCAAGGAAGCAACAACGGCAGCGTAAACACTCCTACCCAGGTTTACCCTCAGCAAGTCTTCATCGCCGGCACAGCGCCCCCAGAAGGCGACGAGGAACCCGCATATCCACTGGAGGTGGTCATGCCTGACCAGACAAGACTCACCATCACGCGTGACATAGGGATCAGGGCCATGAAGCATGTCGATGATGGCACGTTCCCTCTACCCGACGCGCCTAGAGAGGATCATCTGGAGGTCCAGTACTTGCTACGCAAGGAAGGCAAGCGACTTCGCGCCGAAAAGGCCGAGCTACTCAGGTGCAAGAAGGATGCGGATGCATCGAGTGCCAGATGGGCTGCCATCTCGTTTACTTCCTCCACAGAAGTTAACCAAGGAGGACGGCGACACAGAGCTCGGGTTCCCCTCATGACGGACATCGATCGAGCCAGGGTCACCCGCAACCTCGACTCGGCCTTCGTCACCGAGGACGAGAACGGAATACCTGTCCCCACAACGGCGAACGCCGCCATCATATCAGTCGAAACATATCTTCGGCTAACGCAGCCGCTAGAGGGAGACGCACGCGCCCTTCTCCACAAGCAGCAGATCATGTCCATGAAGGCAATCGAGGAAGCCCTGGCGACCAGGGCGCCAAGCAACCGGGCACGTGAAGAATGGGAGCACCAAGCCCGCGAGCCAGCAACATCCGGGGCCCCGGCAGCGCAGCCACTAAGACAAGCCCAACCAGGCGAAGATCTTCGCAACGTCATTACACAAAGGACGGTGGACCGCAACCACAGCCAGCGTTAGGCTGACACGACGAACCTGGATGAACAGGCTGACCGCAACTTCGAGTCGTGCTGCGCCCTCCTGCTTCAGCTTCAACATCCGAGACACCCGCATGCCCAAAGGCTTCAAGCTGACAGTGGGAACCCCTAGGTACGATGGGAAGCAAGACCCGCGCCTGTGGCTCGAAGACTACCTCATCGCCTGCACCTGCCAAGGCGGGACGTCGACTACGGCTATGCAGTACATCCAACTCATGCTCACGGACTCAGCGCGCGTGTGGCTCACAAGCCAACCCAAGGACTCCTTCCGAACCTGGGAAGAATTCCAAGATACTTTCATAAAAAACTTCTCTGGAACATACGCAAGACCGACAACCTACATCGAGTTGCAAGCCTGCAAACAAGGAAGAGACCGGGTGAACTTCTCATACATCCAATGGTGGACACTGCTCCGGAACACCATGGAACCCGTCTCAGAAGACCGGGTGATGGATGCTTTCATGCACGGCGTCGCTCGCCGCGACCTCCGCGAGGAATTTGGTAGGCTCCAGCCGAAGACCACGATCGAGTTCATGAAGATAGCCAACCAGTGGGCCAAGGAAGGAAGCCGAAACAAGGAACTGGCGGGACGGGCGCCAGAAGAAGAAACAACGTTTCACCAATCTAGACACCATCGAGCTAGTAGCGACGGGATATCAAACCCCCCGTGATGACACACGAGATAACAGTCGCCAATATGATCAGGGTCGACAGTCCAGTTCGGGGCAGTACAACCGCAGCAGCGGCAGCATTAGCCACAATGATGGAAGCCAGAAGCGCGAGTGGAAGCGTGCGCTGACCCCAGCCGTAGAACTAATGCAACCTTGCAAGCATCACTCGTTCCGCAACCCGGAGACAGGCAAGTGGGGTGCCAACCACCTGCTGAAGGACTGCCGCAAAGCGCACAAGATTTACCAGGCTATGCAGCAGATCATCACTCCCGTGCAAACACTGCAGGCAGCTCCGCAGCTCGCTATTCAGGCAGCACCCGCAAACAACAACACAAGCGGCTGGGACCTTCCCCCAGCAGCAGCCGCAGCATGAAGTCCAGACGGCGGCGCACGACGCATACCCGACTGCGCGAGGACAGCTCAACATGATCCAAAAAGGACGCCCTTCGAATAGAGCCAGAAGCTCATCACCCGCCAAGTACTCCAGGCTACCACCAGCCCGCGTGCAGTACCAGATTACCTGAGAGGGTCAGAAATACCAATCACATTCTCCAGGGCAGACCACCCGTCAGAGGTGCCTCGACCCGGTCACGCCGCCCTGGTGATCGAAGCCCTAATTGGCGACTACAGCCTTAAGAAGGTATTCATGGACGGAGGCAGCGGTATCAACATCATATTCGCCGACACCTTGAGAAGAATGAACAAGTCGACGGAGAAGTTGCCGGAGTCGGAGACCACCTTCCACGGCATAGTACCAGGGAAAGCAATCACGCCCATGGGAACAATCACACTCGACGTCATCCTCGGCACACCCGAACACTTCAGGAAAGAGTCGATTGACTTTGAAGTCGTCGACTGGAAGTCACAGTACCACGCCATACTTGGACGCCCAACTTTTGCCAGGTTCATGGCAGTACCTCACTACGCCTACCTGATGATTAAGTTGCCTGGACCCAAAGGGGTAATCACTGTGCGCGGTGACTTCGACCGCTCCAACAGCTGTGACCGCGAGTTTAGCAGGATTTCTGAGTTCTTCGGGGTCGAAGAGCATTTCAAGGCCATATCAGTCGACAACGACAAGACAATCTTTCCACCCCGCAAGAAGCCAGCCAAAGACGCCGCTTTCAACACAAATGATGACACCGTAACCCACCAAGTCCATCCGACTGACAGCAGCAAGACGGTCAAAGTATCAACGAGCTAGACCCCCGCATAGGAAAGCGCGCTCATCGAGTTTCTACGTGAGAACTGGAAAATCTTTGCATGATAACCCTCTGACATGCCAGGAATACACAGGAATCTCGCCGAGCACTCTTTAAAAGTCCACAAGGACGCCAGACCAGTCAAACAAGCCATGCGACGATTCTCAGGACCCAAACGGGACGCAATCACCGCAGAAATTGACCGACTGCTGCACGCCAAGTTCATCCAAGAAATCAAGGACTCAGACTGGGTCGCAAACCCTGTCCTGGTGGAAAAGAAGAAGACGAAGAAACTTCGCATGTGCGTAGGCTTTACCGCAGTCAACAAGTGTTGTCCAAAGGATCACTTCCCGCTGCCGCGGATAGACCAGATCATCGACACGACAGCAGGCTGCGAGCGCCTGTCTTTCCTGGACGCCTACTCAGGCTACCAGCAGATCATGCTAAAAGTTGAAGATGAAGAAAAAACGGCGTTCATCACACCCGACGGTGTCTTTTGCTACCAGACGATGGCCTTCGGGTTGAAGAATGCAGGCGCCACGTATCAGCGCACCATGCAAGCATGCCTCAAAGGGCTCATCGGGCAAATTGTCCAAGTATACATCAACGACATCGTCGTCATGACCCGAAAAGAAGAAACCCTAGTCGGCGACCTACGCAAGGTCTTCGCGGCACTCGATGCATACCAGATCAACCTCAACCCAGAAAAATGTGTGTTTGGCATGCCAGCCGGAGAGTTACTGGGGTACCTTGTCTCTGCAAGAGGAATCGAAGCAAATCCTGAGAAGGTGCAGAACATACTCACAATGCCAGCACCCACCAAACTTCGGGAAGTGCAACGATTAGCCGGTCGAGTGGCAGCTCTCAGCCGGTTCATAAGTAAGTTGGGCGAAAAGGCCCTGCCTTTCTACCAACTGATGAAGAAGACGGACAAATTCGAGTGGACACAAGAGGCGTAAGAGGCGTTCGACCAGCTCAAAAAGACCCTAACGAATTCCCCGGTCCTGGTGGCACCACTTGAAAACGAGCCGCTATACTTATACGTCTCCGCGACAAACAGGGTGGTGAGCATGGTACTCGTAGTCGAGCGGGAAGAAGAAGGGCATAATCACCCTGTCCAGAGGCCGATCTACTACCTCAGCGAAGTTCTAACACTGTCCAAGCAAAACTACCCGCACTACCAGAAGCTGGCATACGGGGTCTTCATGACTTCCAGGAAGGTCGTCCACTACTTCTCCGAGCACCCGATCACTGTGGTAAGCTCCTCCGGCCTAGCAGACATACTCACAAATCAGCGCACGACAGGACGAGTCGCCAAGTGGGTTGTCGAACTCGGACCCTGGGGCTGAAATACGCTCACCCGAAGTCTATCAAGGCCCAAGTCCTTCCAGAATTCACTACCGAGTGGATAGAAGCTCAGCTACCAGATGTCCCCGACTTGTCTAACGCATGGACGATGTACTTCGACGGCTCCAAGAAATTCAAGGCAGCTGGGGCAGGAGTTGTGCTCATCTCCCCCAAGGCGACAAGTTGAAGTATGTCTTGCAGATGGACTTCCCAACACCCTCCAACAACGAAGCCGAGTACGAGGCTCTGATCCACAGCATGCGGATGGCCAAGAACTGCGGCACCACGCACCTCATGATCTACGGCGAGTCCTACCTGGTTGTACAGCAAACCATGAAATCCTGCGACGCTATCGCCGATAACATGATCGCCTACAGAGACCTGTACAACCAGCTGGAGGGCACCTTCGACGGCTGCGAGCTACGACACATTGGCCGCGACAGCAACAAGGAAGCCGACATCCTTGCCAATATGGGATCAGATAGGGTCCCTGTACCACCTGGCGTCTTCCTCGAGCGCATCACGCAGAGGTCCATCAAGACTAGAAGCGCAGCAACCCCCTCCACACCAGCAACAAGCACCGCGAACCCACCAAGCCAGGAAAAGGAGCCCATGAAAGTCATGCTAGTCGAAGCTACCTGGACAGGACCATACCTGACATACATACTGCACGAGAGGCTGCCAACAGACCCAGTAGAAGCAAAGCGCATCATCAGGCGCTCCAAAAGTTTTACCGTCATCAACGGAGAACTCTACAAGAGAAGCATCTCAGGAATCCTACAAAGGTGCATAGACCCGGTCGACGGCCAAGCCCTCCTACTCGACATCCATGCGGGTATCTGCGGGCATCACGCCAGCAGTCGAGCATTGGTGGCCAAAGCGCTGAGAGCCGGTGACGTGGGGCTACCTTTCGACTAGCCCACGATGAGGCTACCTGGGCCGCGCCAAGCTGGAGAAGGCCCACAGAAGGCCCACTCGGGGTACCATGTAACCTAGTCCAAGTCGGTTAGGTTTCATTACCTACCATATCTGTAATTACCATCGATATCGACCACCCGAGACCTAGCTACCTATAAAGCCAGGAGGGTTGCTCGTCCCAGAGGACACGCCAGTAGCCACCACCACAAACCCTAGCGAGATCGCAATCTCGCCGCCATTGTAATCGCAACTCGCCATCAATAACAGACAAGCAGGAGTAGGGTGTTATCCTCCGGGAGCCTGAACCTGGGTAAAATCCCCGCTTGTCAGCCGTCGTGATCACCAGCGCTTATCTCTTTCCCCCTCAATCAACCCGGGGTGCACAACCCTGGGATTTGCCGAGTTACACCCTCGTCAATTGGCGCCGTCTGTGGGAAAGATATCAAGCGTTGGAATCATGATCGCACCGGCTCCATCCGCAATGAAGATCGAAGTCTGCACCACTCGGGAGCCCATCCGCTTCGGCTCCTTCGAGTACGCCTTCCACCCGCCGGCCCACCGCTTGGTGTACGCCGATCTGCACAAAGGTATACACATCACCTTCGGCTCCATATACTGTTTCGTCGACAGCCGCGACATATTCAGGTCTGCGACAACCGCGCCACGCGCGGTGGCAGCACCCGCATCGGTCACCCACGCGCCACAGCCGCCGTCACTCGTCGCGGGAGCCGCATCTGCCGCACCCACGAAGATCGTACCTGCATCGACTACATCGGCAACCTCGGCAACGGCCGCGCAGATCGAGTCTACTCCAACCATCTCGGTCGCACGGCCGACAAGGTCAAGGTCTACCTCAACTACGACTACACCTGTGCGTGCGACCAAGTGTGTGCTGTCGACTGCTGCGTCGCACACATCTTCGTGGGACCATCAAGTCTACCCCAAGCCAATCGCACTCGCCCCTGCGACTGCGGAATCTCCTTCCACGACCACGGTGACGATCCTGAGAAGACGCAACGGCGACTGCGCTGCCCACCATGTAGCAGCAATTTTTGATCCCGAGCAAGATTCGGATCAAGGAAGCAGCAGCGGCAGCGTAAACACTCCTACCCAGGTTTACCCCCAGCAAGTCTTCATGGCCGGCACAGAGCCCCCAGAAGGCGACGAGGAACCCGCATATCCACTGGAGGTGGTCATGCCTGACCAGACAAATCTCATCATCACGGTGACATAGGGATCAGAGCCATGAAGCATGTTGACGATGGCACCTTCCCTCCACCCGACGCGCCTAGAGAGGACCACCTGGCGGTCCAGTACTTGCTACGCAAGGAAGGCGAGCGACTTCGTGCCGAAAAGGCCGAGCTGCTCAGGCGCAAGAGGGATGCGGATGCGTCGAGTGCCAGACGGGCTGCCATCTCGTTCACTTCCTCCATAGAAGTTAACCAAGGAGGACGGCGACACAGAGCTCATATTCCCCACATGACAGACGCTGATCGAGCAAGGGTCACCCGCAACCTCGACTCGTCCTTCGTCACCGAGGACGAGAACAGAATACCTGTCCCCAAAACGGCGAACGCCGCCATCATGTCAGTCGAGACATATCTTCGGCTCACGCAGCCGCCGGAGGGAGATCCACGCACCCTTCTCCACAAGCAGCAAATCATGTCCATGAAGGCAATCGAGGAAGCCCTGGCGACTGGAGCAACAGGGCACGTGAAGAACGAGAACACCAAACCCGCGAGCCAACAACATCAGGCGCCCCGGCAGTGCAGCCACTGAGACAAGCCCAACCAGGCGAAGATCTTCGCAACGTCATCACACAAAGGACGGTGGACCGTAACCGCAACCAGCGTTCGGCCGACGCGATGAACCTGGATGATCCGGCCGATCGCAACTTCGAGCCATGCGGCGCCGCATGCTTCAGCTTCAACATCCGCGACACCCGCATGCCTAAGGGTTTCAAGCTGACAGCAGGAACCCCCAAGTACGATGGAATGCAAGACCCGCGCCTGTGGCTCGAAGACTACCTCATCGCCTGTACCTGCCAAGGAGGGACGTCGACTACGGCAATGCAATACATCCAGCTCATGCTCACGGACTCAGCGCGCGGGTGGCTCACCAGCCAACCCAAGGACTCCTTCAAAACCTGGGAAGAATTCCAAGATACTTTCATAAAAAGTTTCTCTGGAACATACGCAAGGCCGACTACCTACATCGAGTTGCAAGCCTGCAAACAAGGAAGAGACGAGTCGCTCCGCGCATACATCCAGCGGTGGACACTTCTCCGGAATACCATGGAACCCGTCTCAGAAGACCGGGTGATGGATGCTTTCATGCACGGCGTCGCTCGCCGTGACCTCCGCGAGGAATTTGGTAGGCTCCAGCCGAAGACTACGATCGAGCTCATGAAGGTAGCCAACCAGTGGGCCGAAGGAGAGGATTACATCCGCGACACCTCTCCAAAGAAGGAAGCCGAAACAAATAACTGGCGGGACGGGCGCCAGAAGAAGAAGCAACGTTTCACCAATTCAGACACCATCGAGCTAGTAGCGGCGGGATATCAAACCCCCCGTGATGACACATGAGATAGCAGTCGAGAATATGATCATAGTCGACAGTCCAGCTCAGGGCAGTACAACCGCAGCAGCGCAACATTAGCCACAACGACGGAAGCCAGAAACCCGAGTGGAAGCGTCCGCTGACCCCAGCCGAAGAGCTGATGCAACCTTGCAAACATCACTCGTTCCGCAACCCGGAGACAAGCAAATGGGGCGCCAACCACCTGTTGAAGGACTGCCGTAAAGCGCGCAAGATTTACCAGGCTATGCAGCAGATCATCACTCCTGTGCAAGCACTGACGGCGACTCCGCAGCTCGCTATTCAGGCAGCACCCGCAAACAACAACACAACACAAGCGGCTGGAACTTTCCCCCAGCAGCAGCCGCATCATGACGTCCAGACGGTGGCGCACGACTCATACCCGATTGCGCGAGGACAGATCAACATGATCCAAAAAGGACGCCCTTCGAACAGGGCCCAGAAGCTCATCACCCGCCAAGTACTCCAGGCTACCACTAGCCCGCGCGCAGTACCAGACTATCTGAGAGGGTTAGAGACACCAATCACATTCTCCAGGGCAGATCATCTGTCGGAGGTGCCGCGTCCCGGTCACGCCGCTCTGGTCATCAAAGCCCTAATTGGCGACTACAGCCTGAAGAAAGTATTCATGGACGGAGGCAGCGGCATCAACATCATATTCGCCGATACCCTGAGAAGAATGAACAAGTCGACATAGAAGTTGCCAGAGTCGGAGACCACCTTCCACGGCATAGTACCAGGGCAAGCAATCACGCCCATGGGAACAATCACACTCGACAACATCCTCGGCACACCCGAGCACTTCAGAAAAGAGTCGATCGACTTCGAAGTAATCGACTGGAAATCACAGTACCACGCCATACTTGGGCGCCCAACTTTTGCCAGGTTCATGGCCATACCTCATTACGCCTACCGGATGATCAAGTTGCCTGGACCCAAAGGAGTAATCACTGTGCGCGGCGACTTCGACCGCTCCAACAACTGCGACCGAGTGTTCATCAGGATCTCTGAGTTCTTCGGGGTTGAAGAACACTTCAAGGCAATATCAGCCGACAACGACAAGACCATCTTTCCACCTCGCAAGAAGCCAGCCAAGGACGCCGCCTTCAACACAAACGACTACACCGTCACCCACCAAGTCCATCCGACTGACAGCAGCAAGACGGTCAAAGTATCGTCAAGCTTGACCCCCGCATAGGAAAGCGCGCTCGTCGAGTTCCTGCGTGAGAACTGGAAAATCTTTGCATGGAAACCCTCTGACATGCCAGGAATACCCAGGGAACTCGCCGAGCACTCTTTAAAAGTCCACAAGGACGCAAGACCAGTCAAACAAACTATGCGGCGCTTCTCAAGTCCCAAACGGGGCGCAATCACCGCAGAAATCGACCGGCTGCTGCACGCCAAGTTCATCCGAGAAATCAAGGACTCGGACTAGGTCGCCAACCCTGTCTTGGTGGAAAGGAAGAAGACGAAGAAACTGTGCATGTGTGTAGCCTTTACAAATGTCAATAAATGTTGTCCAAAGGATCACTTCCCGCTCCCGCGGATAGACCAGATCGTCGACTCGACAGCAGGCTGCGAGCGCCTATCTTTCCTGGACGCCTACTCAAGTTACCAGCAGATCAGGCTGAAAGTCGAAGACGAAGAGAAAACGACATTCATCACACCCGACGGTGTCTTTTGCTACCAGACGATGGCCTTCGGGTTGAAGAATGCAGGCGCCACGTATCAGCGCACCATGCAAGCATGCCTCAAAGGGCTCATCGGGCAAATTGTCCAAGTATACATCAACGACATCGTCGTCATGACCCGAAAAGAAGACACCCTAGTCGACGACATCCGCAAGGTCTTCGCAACACTCGACGCATATCAGATCAAGCTCAACCCAGAAAAGTGCGTATTCGGCATGCCAGCCGGAGAGTTACTGGGTTACCTTGTCTCCGCAAGAGGAATCAAAGCAAATCCTGAGAAGGTGCAGAACATACTCACGATGCCAGCACCCACCAAACTCCGGGAAGTGCAACGATTAGCCGGCCGAGTCGCAGCTCTCAGCCGGTTCATAAGTAAGTTGGGTGAGAAGGCCTTGCCTTTCTACCAACTGATGAAGAAGACAGACAAATTCGAGTGGACATAGGAGGCGCAGGACGCGTTCGACCAGCTCAAAAAGACCCTGACGACTTCCCCAGTCCTGGTGGCACCACTAGAAAACGAGCCACTATACCTATACGTCTCAGCGACAAACAGGGTGGTGAGCACGGTACTCGTAGTCGACGGGAAGAAGAAGGGCATGGTCACCCTGTCCAGAGGCCAGTCTACTACCTCAGCGAAGTTCTAACATTGTCCAAGCAAAACTACCCGCACTACCAAAAGCTGGCGTACGGGGTCTTCATGACTTCAAGGAAAGTTGGCCACTACTTCTCCAAGCACCCGATCACGGTGGTAAGCTCCTCCGGCCTAGCAGACATCCTCACAAATCAGTACGCGACAGGACGAGTCGCCAAGTGGGTTGTCGAGCTAGGACCCTGGGGGCTGAAATATGCTCACCCGAAGTCTATCAAGGCCCAAGTCCTTCCAGAATTCACTACCGAGTGGATAGAAGCTCAGCTACCAAACATCCCCGACTTATCCAATGCATGGACAATGTACTTCGACGGCTCCAAGAAATTCAAGGCGGCTGGGGCAGGAGTTGTGCTCATCTCCCCCAAAGGCGACAAGTTGAAGTATGTCCTGCAGATGGATTTCCCAACACCCTCCAACAACGAAGCCGAATACGAAGCCCTGATCCACGACATGTGGATGGCCAAGAACTGCGGCGCCACACACCTCATGATCTACGGCGACTCCTACCTGGTTGTGCAGCAAACCATGAAGTCCTGCGACGCCATCGCCGACAACATGATCGCCTACAGAGACCTGTAGAACCAACTAGAGGGCGCCTTCGACGGCTGCGAGCTACGACACATCGGCCGCGACAGCAACGAGGAAGCCGACATCCTCGCCAACATGGGATCAAATAGGGTACCGGTACCACCTGGTGTCTTTCTCGAGCGCATCACGCAAAGGTCCATCAAGACTCGACCCGCAGCAAAATCTTCCACATCGGCAACAAGTACAGCGAACCCGTCAAGCCAAGAAAAGGAGCCCATGGAAGTCATGCTAGTCGAAGCTACCTGGACAGGGCCGTACCTGATGTACATACTGCACCAGAGGCTGCCAACAGACCCAGTCGAAGCAAAGCGCATCATCAGGCGCTCCAAAAGGTTTACCGTCATCAACAGAGAACTCTACAAGAGAAGCATCTCAGGAATCCTAGAAAGGTGCATAGACCCAGTCGACGGCCAAGCTCTCCTACTCGACATCCACGCGGGTATCTGCGGGCATCACACCAGCAGTCGAGCACTGGTGGCCAAAGCGCTGAGAGTCGGGTTCTATTGGCCAACAGCTATACAGGACGCAGAAGATCTAGTAAAGAAATGCACCGGGTGCCAGGAGTTCGCCAACAAGCCGCACGCGCCGGCGTCCGAGTTGAAGACAATACCGCTAGCCTGACCCTTCGCCGAATGGGGACTGGACATGGTGGGCCCGCTGAAGAAATCCTCACCCGGAGGACAGACTCACCTCCTGGTTGCAGTCGATAAGTTCACCAAGTGGATTGAGGCCGCGCCGATCACAAGTTCGACTGCATCATCAGCGGTCAACTTCATCAGGTCCATCATCTTCCGATTTGGAGTGCCGAACGGAATCATCACGGACAACGGCTCGAACTTCACAGCCGAGGAATTCAAAGACTTCTACTCAGAACAAGAAATCAAGCTAAACTATGTGTCTGTTTCGCACCCGCAATCCAATGGGCAAGTCGAGAAAGCCAACGGCCTAGTCTGCAACGGCATCAAGAAGCGCCCGCAGGTACCGCTGAGACGCGCAGCAGGCGCAGGGGTGGATGAACTACCATCAGTCCTATGGAGCTTGAGTACCACGCCTAACAGATCCACCCAGTACACTCCATTCTTCATGGTGTACGGTGCAGAAGCGGTGCTACCCTGCGACATCAAGTTTGACGCACCGCGGGTGGTCGCCTACGACGAGTCAGATGCAGAAGAGGCACTCGAAGACAGCATGGACATCTTGGATGAAGCACGCGACATCGCCCTGGCGCGATCAGGCGTAAACCAGCAAGACCTGCGCACCTACCACGGACGGAGGTTACGACCAAGAGCTTTCGTCGCAGGCGACCTGGTCCTCCGCCTCAAACAGAAGAAAGTGCACAAGCTCGCCTCCCCATGGGAAGGTCCATACATTGTGACCGAGGCAATTGGCAACGGAGCTTATCGCCTAAAGGACTCGAAGACATGAGCAGTCTGCAGCAACCCATGGAACGTCGCACAACTCCGGCGGTTCTATGCTTAGTCGACTCAATCATTGTACCAAGGATAGCATGCAAAGGCGACAGGTTTCAGACGCACTCTTTCCCTTACCAGGGTACCGAAGGGGACTGGAAGAGTTTTAATGAGGCGGCCTGTTCGGAACAATGAATAAACTGATTTGAAGAAAATGCTGTCCACTTTACCTTCTCAGTCAAGGCAAACAAAAATCCTAGGCCGTCACTCGAATCACTAGGGGGCTGCGCCACATAGGTTGAAAGAAAAAGCCTAGGCCGCTACTCGAATCACTCGGGGGCTGCGCCATACAGGCACAACTCGCAAAATCCTAGGCCTCTACCCGATCTACTCGGGAGTTGCGCCGCACAGGTCAAGTCAGAAATCCTAGGTCGCCACCCGACGAACTCGGGGGCTGCACCTCACAGGTCACACTTGAAAAAGCCTAGGCCGCCACTCGAACCACTCGGGGGCTGCGCCGCACAGGCACAACTCAAAAAATCCTAGTCCCCTACCTGACCTACTCGGGAATCGCGCCGCACAGTTCAAGTCAAAAATCTTAGGTCGCCACCCGACGCACTCGTGGGCTGCACCTCACAGGTCACACTTGAAAATCCCTAGGCCGCCACTCGAACTACTCGGGGGCTGCGCCATACAGGCTCCACTGAAAAAATCCTAGGCCGCCACTCGAGCTGCTCGGGGGCTGCGCCATACATGTCAAGTCCTAAATCCTAAGTCGCCACCCGATACACTCGGAGGCTGCGATATACATGTTTCACTTGAAAAATCCTATGACGCCATTCGATTCACTCGGGGGCTGCGCCACACAGGTTCACAACGCAGACTTAGGCTGCCACCCAAGGTACTCGGGGGCTGCGCCACACAAGTCAAAGCCGAATCAAATACTCGCAGAGTAATGCAAATAATTTAACTCATTACTCGAGAACTCTTTTAACTTCATACATTGTCATTTACATTGGCATATTCGCCACCTATAGCTAACCCTGTACAGCAGAAGAAGGCTACTCTTAATCTGCAGGCTCGTCCTTCGGCGCGTCGAGCGGGCCTACAAGGCGCTCACTCAGCTTCTGCACCTGCTCGATCATCTGGCGCGCAGCCGCCAGGGTATCGGCGTAGTCGTCATCACCAAGAAACCACCCAACAACCTATCCAGTGGAAGGTGCGGCCGATGCAGCCGGACGTAGGCCAGCGCCGCATTCGCCCCAGCGACGAGTTGGGCGTGGACGATCTCCTTCAGCGCATCACCCTCGCGGAACCTCTCCAGCAAGGCGGCCAGCCCGTGCGGCTGCCCATTGTGCGGAAGTACAAACGGTGGATGTGCCAGAGGGTCTTTCGGCAGCCTTCAAGAAGAAAGGCAGCACGCCAAGTACGATCAAGCATGCGCACAAGGACTCGCCCTCTCGACTTGTTCACCCAGAATGTGCGAGCTTCGTACGAGTCGCCAGCTGCCTCCCGGGTAACTCGCTCTTCAGCACGATCCTGCTCAGCCTGCCAATCCGGGTTCACATCTGCATACACAAGCTATAAGTCAGAACCAGGAAGTTTTAACAAGGATAGCAGCCGCAAAAAGATACCAACCTTGAAACAGCACGACAACTCGACTGATCGATTTGAGTAGTAAGCTTCACAGCTGAAAACAACCAAGTAGGACAGACTTCTGATCCGAGAACCCGAAACAATCATTCGGGTGGCAGAGAAAATCGAGTAAGCTCGAACGGCCGAATCCATCTGGAAGTAAGCCCACGGGCCGAATAGAAGCAAGCTTCACACGAAGGCCAAGGAGAAGTAATTCGACTGCAGAAGATTACTCCCATATGGAGTGTCCTGTTTGACTGAAGAAAATGAGTGCGAACTCAAGAACAAGCAAACCGGTGGCGCCTCCAGGAGGAAGAAGTCCTTTGCCCGATTCTACGATCCGACCAAGCACTCGGCGGCTACTGACGTGGGGCTACCTTTCGACTAGCCCACGATGAGGCTACCTGGACCGCGCCAAGCTGGAGAAGGCCCACAGAAGGCCCACTCGGGGTACCATGTAACCTAGTCCAAGTCAGTTAGGTTTCATAACCTACCATATCTGTAATTGCCATCGATACCGACCACCCGAGACCTAGCTACCTATAAAGCCATGAGGGTTGCTCGTCCCAGAGGACACGCCAGTAGCCACCACCACAAACCCTAGCGAGATTGCAATCTCGCCGCCATGGCATCAATAACAGACAAGCAGGAGTAGGGTGTTATCCTCCGGGAGCCTGAACCTGGGTAAAATCCCCGCTTGTCAGCCGTCGTGATCACCAACGCTCCTCCCTCTCCCCCTCAATCAACCCGGGGTGCATAACCCTGGGATTTGCCGAGTTACACCCTCGTCAGCCGGGTTCTACTGGCCAACCGCTATGCAAAACGCAGAAGATCTAGTGAAGAAGTGCACCGGGTGCCAGGAGTTCGCCAACAAGCCGCACGCGCCGGCGTCCGAGCTAAAAACAAGACCACTAGCCTGGCCCTTCGCCCAATGGGGACTGGACATGGTGGGCCCACTGAAGAAATCCTCACCCGGAGGACACACTCACCTCCTGGTCGCAGTCGACAAGTTCACCAAGTGGATTGAGGCCGCGCCCATCACAAGTTCGACTGCATCATCAGCGGTCAACTTCATCAGGTCCATCATCTTCAGATTTGGAGTGCCAAACGGGATCATCACGGACAACGGTTCGAACTTCACAGCTGAGGAGTTCAAAGACTTCTGCTCAGATCATGAAATCAAGCTAAACTACGCGTCTGTTTCGCACCCGCAATCCAACGGGCAAGTCGAGAAAGCCAACGGCCTAGTCTGCAGCGGCATCAAGAAGCGCCTACGAGTACCACTGAGACGCGCAGCAGGCGCATGGGTGGAAGAACTACCATCAGTCCTATGGAGCTTGCGAACCACGCCCAACAGATCCACCCAGTACGCTCCGTTCTTCATGGTGTACGGTGCAGAAGCGGTACTGCCATGCGCCATCAAGTTTGACGCACCACGGGTGGTCGCCTATGACGAGTCAGATGCAGAATAGGCACTCGAAGACAGCATGGACATCCTGGATGAAGCCCGCGGCATCGCCCTGGCGCGATCTGTCGAGGTGGTATCACGGCAGATGCCATAGGATGGCTAATGTGTGGGGCCGATGGACGTTGGTGGATCCGGGGAGGGATAGCGAGCTGAAGAGCTCACACGGGGAGGATCCCGGTATAACCGAGATCTCCCAAGAACGAGAAACAAGTGCAGCACGCTAGATGGAAGATCTAACAAACAAGAACAAATGCACGAAGGCACACAACACACAGACGATATAACCAGGTTCAGGGCCCTCGTGAGGAGGTAACACCCCTACTCCTGCCTTTCCTCTCTATATAAGTGTGGTACAAGGGCTACAACTTGCTCTTAGATCTCTCGAAGTGAGGAACACAAAGAACTAGACGAACTCAACATAGGAAGAAGTAAATGATCTAGGAGTAAATGCGACTATAGCTTTGACTCCCAAGTTGGTCTCTCTTCCACAGAAGCAGTTATGGCGCCTTTTATAGAGTTTCAGCCAGGGGGGCCGGAAACCCTAAACTGGCTTGGCCCCACCGGACAGGCCAAACCGGCATGGCGTCACCGGCTAGTGCGACCTACTCGCCGCGCTATCCGGCGTAGCCCCTTCATCATCATCTCGTCAAGGACAGCAGGCGCCGTCTTGGAACATCATTGTCCCCCTGTCAGAGACAGGACATGTCTTTGCCCATCCCGGATAGCCTTTTCCGGATTGCCGGGCTAGGCACGTCGTGTCTTGTCGTACCGTTGTCGTACCGCCTAACGTTCTCCCGTGTCAGGAGGGAGGTGACCATGCTTCCGTGTCAGGCGGGAGGTGACCGTCCCTCCGTGTCAGACGGAACGGTACTTCCCCTCGGATTAGGCGGGAAAGCCTGCCACGGACCGTTGACGGCCTACCGGGATCGCTCATGCCGGTTATCGTCTCGCTCGACCCCGCGAGTCTTGAAGGAGATATGCCATAGAGGCAAATAAATAAGTAGTATTTATTGCATTATCTCATAAGTTTATAATAGGTTTGTGTATTATGCTATAACTGTATTAATCGGAATTATTAATACACGTGTGATACATAGACAACCAGGTCCCTAGCAAGCCTCTATATGAGCTAGTCCATTGGGCAACAGTTGATCGAGATTCCCGATCAAGGACAATGACGTCGGTTGACAATGGGGTAATCTTGTTAGTTGAATTAGGTGATGGACATACGCAAAGTATTGCAATAAGATCGTATTACGATGTTTGTCATTTGCAATAGATAAGAATATGATAGCTTATTCCTTAGACCGTGAGACCGTACTTATTAATGCTTCGTAGGGATGCTTTGAGAGCATCAAACGTTGTGTCTTATATAGCATGACAATAACGGTGTCCATCTTGGGTATTCCGAAAGAGCATCAAGACGTAAGGATCAAAAGCGGGATTTGTTCATTCTTGTAATGGAAAGATACTCTGGGCCCACTCGGTGATATTGCATCTGTATAGCTGCACAGCTTATGACTAGGTCATGGAGATGTAATATCGCAAACGAGTTAATAACCTTCGTCGGTAACGAGATACAACAAAGACATCGGTGTGTCTACGATCATATCTCGGACAAGGTAGTATCGCAGAGACAAAGGGAATGAATGTCATATTTATGGTTCAACGACGATATTCGTGGAATGCACAGGGATCGTCATATACTTCCAGGTATCCCTGACGGTCATTGGTGAGCGGAGTGTCTCGACCATGTCTGGAGTGTTCTCGAACCGTAGCGTAACAAACTTAAGGTCTTAGCGACGCTAGGAGATAGGTTCTGGAATTTTATAGGACTTTGTTGGAGAGAGAGAAATGATCCGGAAAGAGTTCCGGTGGTCCGGAAGGAGTTCCGAGGAGGTATGGAATGGTTCCGGGAATGTCCGAAAGTTGTTCGGGTGGTTCCGAAATAGTTTCGGAGTCATGGGATATTGAATTATAAATAAATATATTAATTATGAATTAATGGGAATTTTATATTAATTTAATATTAATTAAATAAAAGAAAAAGGGGGCTCCCACCTACATGGGCCCTAAGAAGGCCCAAGAGGGGGGAGCCGCACCCCACAAGGAAGAGAGGCTTGGGCCTCCTAGTCCGAGTTGGACTAGGAGTAGGAAAGCCCAAGGCGGGTTCGGCCGAACCCCCCCTCTCCTCTCCTCCTTTAGTCCCACATGGGGGAGCCAAGGGGTTTGCACACCCCCTTCCCCCTTTATATAGCAAGGCATATTAATTGATTTAATTCATTGGAAAATACAATTAATTGTATGCAGGCCGGCCGAGCTGTTTCTCCGCCCGTTTTGCACCCTCTCTCCACCTAAGCTATACCGCAAAGCGCCGTTGCTCTGCGGAATTCCAGATAAGATCTACCCCTGCGATTTCAGCTGGATCTGAATGACCGGCGGTTGTCGCTAAGCTCCGTATGTTTGTGAGTGCTCGGAGGTAATTCCTTTTGAGTAGCCTGGGCGACGTCGTCTCGCCCCTGCAGCCGCCGCGCCTCCCCCCCTTTCTGCTGCCGGCGCACCAGCCCCGGTGCTGGCGCTCTGCCTGCTTCCGCCCGACGCCTGTCGACGCAGATCATCGTCAACACCCCGGCGTCATCGACTTCGACATCGCGGCAAGTTCTTCGCGACCTCGAGGTCGGCTACGTACGACTTCATCGTCAACGCTTGTGCGGGAGCGTAATCCCCACTATCGGTCTACATGGAGGTAATGTAACCCGTTCCGCCACCTTTGTCGCATGTACTAGATAGATAGATCCTGGCTAGTTAGGGTTTCGTTCGCTAGAAAAATTATTGTTTTCTGCACCGTAACCCCTTCAGTGGTATCAGAGCCGATCTATGCGTAGTATTGCTGGTACGGTTAGAACTCATGTTGAATGAGGGCGTCTTTCTTATATTTGCTACCCTCTAGCGTGCACTTGCGATGCCTTCGGTATTGAGTTGATGAAGCGGCCCGGACCGACTTTACGCGTACGCTTACGCGAGACTGGTTCCACTACCGACATACGGCTTGCACCGTATCTGTGGCTGGCGGGTGTCTGTTTCTCTCTCTCTAGTCGACAAAGCATTTTCAATGGAGGGCCCGAAAGGGATGCTTAAACATGCAATTATACGATCGACGTTGTGGTACAAAGTTCGTAGGTAGGGAAACGATTCTCTTACGAATAAGCCTATATGCCACGTAAAACTTGCAAAACTAAATAAAGCTAGAGGCGTCTAACTTTGTTTTGTAGAGGCGTTATTTTATGTGACATGGTTACGGTAAGTTTTGATATTACTCGTACTGTCGGAGGCAATGGAGGGCTCTGTAGACTCGGAGCCATGCCGGGGGGCCAGGCACATGGCGCCATGAAGGTCCAGGCGCATCGACCATGTCACATCGCACTTCATTGCATCATTATTGTGTGCTGTTGTGTGTGCATCCTTTTGATTGCTTATATGCTAGATATACAACGGTAGCATCATGAATAGGATGATCCCTAACAAAATACCAAAATTGTGTTCTCCCTCGTTGCGCACCACCAAGAAAGTTCTACGTTATGAGGCAGGCCGTGATGATCGGGTGTCACACATCTCGTCGTTCGCATACAGTGGGTGTAAGCCATGTTGCACGCGCAGGGTCTTCGAGGTTTGATTGGCGAGCCTAGCATACTCAGAGGTATTGCATCGGAACACGGGAAGATCGAAAGATCGAGCACGAGTCACAGAGTTGTTGTGATCGACATGTTATGTCCACCTTTGAAGCTGTGCTGCCGGCCGTGATGATCGGGGGTAGTGTGGTGGACGAGGGTCGTGTAATCGACATTATTATTTTTAGGGATAATAATCTTGGTGTGGTGTGTTTTTGATAATGAGATTATAGAACAAAAACTCACCTATATATTATAAACTTATCTTACCTCTTTTGCGATCACATCTGGAGACTACGGAACTACGCTTCGGTTACTTCTTCAAGAGCTCGGATTCTACCTTGGAAGCCGACGGGTCCAACTTCATCAGATGGTACAAGGGTTTTTTAAAACATTCTCCAAACACAACAAACATCCTATATGTCCTAAACATTGGTTAGAAGTTAGACCAGATGATTCTGATAGCAAGGAGGAAGATGATGAGTTCTGTAAGCATCATGACATGTTCATGGAAGTGACGATCGTCATGAGCGTATGCCTAGCACTTGAAAGTTGTTTCAACACATGGAGCCATATGTCGTGATTGATGCGATCAGAGGTCACTTCAAAGATGAATTGAGTCTTGAGCAGTTCAGACAGCTTAGAAAGTTCCGGACCATTCACATGGGGAGCATACCTGTCTGGAGACTCAGTTGAAGAAGTTGTGTGACATCTACTTCAGGCTTACGAATATCTACGATTTCTAGATAGCGAACTCCAGTGCAATAGAGATTGTGTTTTACCTCCTAGCTGTGAATGGCATGTGCGTGAATATGCTATAGAGACACGGTGAGCTTCTTCACATTTGTGAACAAGTTCAAATCTCTAAAGGTTGATTCCATCGAAGAAGAGTTCTTCGACGCTACGGGTATATTTGATATACGAAGATATAAATGTATTCTTCTCATACTTGATGAAAAGTATTTGATACTTGTTCTGTTTGTGAAACAGTCCCTGATTATCACAAGTATGTGGCGAAGGGTGACGTGACAGTGCATGAGTGATGGCAAGTTCATGGCCAGTAGTGCTCACGCCCTCGAGATATCATATTAGTTATCATCAATAGTTTTTGATAAGACATTTTGTAATAGTGAGAATGTGATCTAGTTTGGTGTCTTGAATGTTACAAGACATAATTATTCATATAGAACACATCAGTTGTTTTATGTTATGAAACAAAGCAGTTGTTTCATGTTATGAGTAATTTGCATCACATCTCAATTACATTATGCGTATGATATACATTTATAATAGCAGGAATGATAAAATTATGTGTCCAAAGAACAAACACCATCGAATTTAGTCATAAAGGCAATGAAAGAAGTAATGGATATTTTTGGTCCATTTAAGTATTTCGAGTGCCAAAATTGATTAAGTTTGAAATGCAGTATTGAAGTTGCAATACTAGAGGAAATTGATTGAGAGTCATTTTTAATGATTAATCAATGGTGTTATTGCATGATCCGAATTCTTCCATGATTTTGGTAAATAGGAGTATTTGCCCGATAAATTATGGAGTCTGAAATTAATTTGATAATAGATCAAATGGGGTTTTTCAGAAGAAAGATTAGTGAATATTGCATTCACAAAATTCGATCAAAGGACAATATTTTTGAATTATGGTTTCAACACAAAAGACTTGTGGAAATTCGTTTCACAATATTATAATGTCATATATGGTGATATGTGGGAATTATAATCATGCTCTATTTTAAATAAAGTGTGGTCTGTCAGAATCTGTCTTAAAATCTCCTTATATGTTCGAAACATTATAGTCGATGTCCATTTTAGAAAATAGATTTTTTTCTCAACGAGAATTCGTGAGATCGACAGTAGTGTCGACATATATATGATTACACGATAATTCGGTATATACATGAATAGTTCTTTGTAGATTACTCACATTGGATGAGAGTCTATTCCAAAACCAAATAGAAACAAAACTCAGTTTGTTGTCTATGTAATTCCGAGGAAAATATGAATTTTCGAATTACGGTTTATGGATTGGAATTAGAAGCTTGAAATAAAGTGTCAGACATATGTTGGAAAGTGTTCCAAAGAGTATATGTCTGCTAATGAAAATTTGGTGATTAAGAGTGAGGGAGACTAGAAAATTGTTTTCTGCTTGCAATCCTCTTCATAAAGATCATATTATTTTCATAAAAGAAACTTCTAAATAAAGTGTTGTTATATTTAATATTGCTGTCAGGTCACAGCACTGTATTAGGTATTTCAGATCTTGTTGACAGATCAAGGTGCACTTTATGAATACAAAGAAAGTTGAGAAAATATCGGAATACGAACAAAGGCTTTTTCAGCCTGGAAATCCAAGTTACATTTAAAAGGATTAAGAGAGTAATTGTTGCTGCAATTCTTATTAGAGGAATAAGATTGTTTAATCGTCATATAAAGTGTTATATGAAAATGTGACTATAAGAAAGATGCGGGAGCATGTCTTGTCAAGAAATGTGTCTTGCACAAGATCAAATTTGTTGACTACATTTATGTAGACATGCTTGAAGTCTGAGGGATTTGTATTAATGTAATACTGGAGTTTGTATTGAATTCGAATTGATAATAGATCAATGATTTTGGTTAGACCAAAATGTCGATTTAAGTGGGAGTCAAAGTTAGTTTACTCAGGTGGAATATGTACAGAACATATTTTTGAGTGGGAGCTCAGGAACTCAAAAATGTGGATGACAGGTTTTGAGTGGGAGCGTGTGTTCTCAAATATGTGGAGACATAATTTGAGTGGGAGCCGAATTCATCTTGTGTAAATGACACATTGTGAAATTCTACCACTAGAATAGATAAGAAGGATGAAGTTGTGAAACTATTTGAAAGTCAGTGTCTATTTTGAAATAGAACGGGAATTTTAAAATAGTTAGTCGAGTTGTTTTGGATTATATCTGAGGAGTCAGATTAGAATCAAAAGGATGGTCCTTTAAAATCCAATTGATCATTAAGAGTAATGATGCATGAAAGTAATGGTTGTATGACATGTGGGTCTATTATGTAATATTAGACATCATACAGAAACCATATTATCTGCTCGATGAAATATAACCGATGTTCTTGGAATAAGAGCAATTATGAAAGTAAATTTGGAATTTACTGGAAGTAGAAGTGCGTTAGTTAAGGGATTGACATTTGAATGTCAAGTTTTCTACATTGGTGTGAAAGTATGTAGATATCGCGAGTTTGTAATTGTTACAAGGGGCTCTGCATGGCTGAGTGTGTTTTTCAGGGCAGGTATCTGGTTAGTATAATCAGAGTAAGCGCTGGGAAACAGAAGTCTCACTTAGTTACGGTATTTGCATATATGTTGTTGGACAACATGGTGATATCAAGCTAGTTGATATCAGTGAATCGCAAAAGTTTGCACAAATCGTGTGTTGTGCAGATTGTCAGAGTAACACTCTTCCACAAGCAATCATCATCGAATGATTCTTATTTGATAAGGGATTTTGATAAAGTAAAATGCAGCTGGTTTATTTGTACTCTAGTGCAAGTGGGAGACTGAAGGAGATATGCCCTAGAGGCAAATAAATAAGTAGTATTTATTGCATTATCTCATAAGTTTATAATAGGTTTGTGTATTATGCTATAACTGTATTAATCGGAATTATTAATACACGTGTGATACATAGACAACCAGGTCCCTAGCAAGCCTCTATATGAGCTAGTCCATTGGCAATAGTTGATCGAGATTCCCGATCAAGGACAATGACGTCGGTTGACAATGGGGTCATCTTGTTAGTTGAATAAGGTGATGGACATAGGCAAAGTATTGCAATAAGATTGTATTACGATGTTTGTCATTTGCAATAGATAAGAATATGATAGCTTATTCCTTAGACCGTGAGACCGTACTTATTAATGCTTCGTAGGGATGCTTTGAGAGCATCAAACGTTGTGTCTTATATAGCATGACAATAACGGTGTCCATCTTGGGTATTCCGAAAGAGCATCAAGACGTAAGGATCAAGAGCGGGATTTGTTCATTCTTGTAATGGAAAGATACTCTGGTCCCACTCGGTGAAATTGAATCTGTATAGCTGCGCAGCTTATGACTAGGTCATGGAGATGTAATATCGCAGACGAGTTAATAACCTTCGTCGGTAACGAGATACAACAAAGACATCGGTGTGTCTACGATCATATCTCGGACAAGGTAGTATCGCAGAGACAAAGGGAATGAATGTCATATTTATGGTTCAACGACGATATTCGTGGAATGCACAGGGATCGTCATATACTTCCAGGTATCCCTGACGTTCATTGGTGAGCGGAGTGTCTCGACCATGTCTGGAGTGTTCTCGAACCGTAGCGTAACAAACTTAAGGTCTTAGCGACGCTAGGAGATAGGTTCTGGAATTTTATAGGACTTTGTTGGAGAGAGAGAAATGATCCGGAAAGAGTTCCGGTGGTCCGGAAGGAGTTCCGGGGAGGTATGGAATGGTTCCGGGAATGTCCGAAAGTTGTTCGGGTGGTTCCGAAATAGTTTCGGAGTCATGGGATATTGAATTATATATAAATATATTAATTATGAATTAATGGGAATTTTATATTAATTTAATATTAATTAAATAAAGGAAAAAGGGGGCTCCCACCTACATGGGCCCTAAGAGAGCCCAAGAGGGGGGAGCCGCACCCCACAAGGAAGGGAGGCTTGGGCCTCCTAGTCCGAGTTGGACTAGGAGTAGGAAAGCCCAAGGGGGGTTCGGCCGAACATCCCCTCCCCTCTCCTCCTTTAGTCCCACATGGGGGAGCCAAGGGGTTTGCACACCCCCTTCCCCCTTTATATAGCAAGGCATATTAATTGATTTAATTCATTGGAAAATACAGTTAATTGAATGCAGGCCGGCCGAGCTGTTTCTCCACCCGTTTTGCCCCCTCTCTCCACCTAAGCTATACCGCAAAGCGCCGTTGCTCTGCGGAATTCCAGATAAGATCTACCCCTGCGATTTCAGCTGGATCTGAATGACCGGGGGTTGTCGCTAAGCTCCGTATGTTTATGAGTGCACGGAGGTAACTCCTTTTGAGTAGCCTGGGCGACGTCGTCTCGCCTCTGCAGCCGCCGCGCCTCCCCCCTTTCTGCTGCCGGCGCACCAGCCCCGGTGCTGGCGCTCTGCCTGCTTCCGCCCGACGCCCGTCGACGCAGATCATCGTCAACACCCCGGCGTCATCGACTTCGACGTCGCGGCAAGTTCTTCGCGACCTCGAGGTCGGCTACGTACGACTTCATCGTCAACGCTTGTGCGGGAGCGTAATCCCCGCTATCGGTCTACATGGAGGTAATGTAACCCGTTCCGCCACCGTTATCGCATGTACTAGATAGATAGATCCTGGCTAGTTAGGGTTTCGTTCGCTAGAAAAATTATTGTTTTCTGCACCGTAACCCCTTCAAGTCTTTCCTGTACAAGTCCAGGACAGGGTTAAGTGTTCCGGTTAGCACTTACCCGGATTGCTTATCCGGTAAGACCGAGTACTTCTCGCTCCGGGAGTCTCCTCGGAGCTCAAGATCCGAGATCCTTTCCGGATGCACCCGAGTTCGTCTCAGGATGAGTATCTCTAGGCCTAGCCTCCCGAAGATGTCTTAGCCTATCAGCAAAGACATCTTCGAGAAGCTAGTTCTTAGAGGAACCACCCGCTGATGCTTGTGCTGCCATTGTGAAGGCTGGGGGTGTCTATTTATAGCCGCCAGAGCTGACCCTTGCGCCTGCCAGGAGGCACTTTGCACTCTACCAGCACTCAAGGGTCAAGTTGCCCCTTCAGCACACTAGGGGGTGGCCCTTGCTCTCGCCAGAGGTCAAGTACTGTTGGCACACTACTGAATTACTCCGGGTTCTGCCCTACCCAAGGGGCAGCCCCCCGACACTAGTCCCCGAAGCTGGTGCTGCGCAGTGACCGCGGATGATGTGCGGGATCAGCTTTAGTAACAACTATCTTCCGAGAACATACGATATTATCCTCCGACTAGATGTCGAGATCGGTTTTTCCCGAGATCCTCATACCGAGATCGTTTCAACCGGAAGGCGATGCCTGTAACCGGATAGTGCAGCCTGAGTCAATCTTGACCGTTGGCTCTGCATTGAACTCCAGATCGTGAGCTGGGTCCCACCCGATGTCCCGTCTGATCAGGAAGTGCACTCGAGTGCCTCTGACCGAGCACGTCGCTGCTCGGGTTCGCGCGCCAGGAGCCGCAGCCGATCCGAAGTCCAACCGTTGGGGCTGTGTGGCCCCCGGTGTGGCCGGATCGGGCGCTCCGGTGAACGCCACGTGCCGCGCTGCACAGAACGGATCCCACCCACGATCGGAGAGATCGTGGGCGGGAAATTTGGAAACCGCTCCGGAATCCCCCCATAAATAGGGGACCGGAACGGTCACCTCTTCTTCTTCCTCCCCTTCACACTTCTGCCACCATCGTCTCGAGCACGCCGCCGTAGCCGTGCCCGGAGCCCAAACGCCGCCGCTCTCGTTGGTCGCCGGAGCCCTTTGCTACATCATCGGTTCGCGTCCTTCTTGCCCATCACCGGCCTCGCTTTCTCCGGTGAGTTCTTCTCTTCGCCCCGATGAACTTTTCTCTCACGGGAACGATAGCTCGCGCTCGGTCACGCCCTAACGCATGCGCGGCTGCGCTGCCGTCGGCGAGCACGATTCACGCGGCGCGCACGAGGCGCGCGGCGGGGATGAAGACTCGTTGTAGGTCTTAGCCTTTTGCCCGCACTATGCCATGTTTGAGTTTAGCCCGAGCCTATTTTCCTCACTTAAGGTTTCATTTACTAGCACGCGGTAGATCTTACTTGCCAGGGACCCGGTTGTCTTTAGGAGTTTGTGATCCGGTATCTTAGCTCTCGGTAGACTAATTCCGACTAACTGCCGCTGCACCTGCAGAGTAGCCCGGATACATCTGCGGACTTCTCCGGCATGGCTGAAGAAAGTATCCGGGGGTGCTGGGATGGGTCCGAGACCAAACAGGAGGACCTCGACTGGCTGTACCGGACTCACCGGATTCCGCCAGAAGTTGAGAGCCGTCTCCCGGAGGATGAGGTTCAACCGGAACCTCAACCCGGGGAATATGTTTTATTCCTCACGCACTTCGAGCGTGGGTTTGGGCTTCCGTCTAGCCCCTTCTTCCGCAACTTCCTCGACACCTACAGCCTCCAACCCCATCACCTCCCAGCTAACGCCATCATGATGCTTTCGGTCTTCACCACCTACTCGGAAGCATACCTCAGCGTGTGGCCATTCTTAGACCTCTGGGCCAGGTACTTCATCCTTCGTCGCCAAGTCATCCCCAATCCGGATCAGAAAGTAAAAGACTTGGTCGACTGCGGAGCGGCCACCATCATTCCCCGTGCTGACTCTAGATTTCCTATAGTCAAGGGACTAGAATCCTGCCGGAAGTGGCAGCGCAGTTTCTTCTACGTGAAGAATCGGGAGAGTTCAGGAGATGGTCCGGGATCCTCGAACCCGGACTTCATAAATTTGCCGGAGTTCGCCATTGGTCCTCCCATTAAATTCAACCTCTGGAAACGGTTCCCCGATACCGAGGAGGTCAGATGTATGCACGACGTCCTCGCGGTGCTGACTAACAAGATGACCGGCGACGATCTTCTGCGCTGTTTCATTATTCGCCGCGTTTGCCCTCTACAAACGCGAGTGCACAAGATGTGCCATATGGACGGTAACTATGATCCCACCAGGACCATCATTTTCGGGTTGGACCGTCCCGCGGTCGTCCGACGCGTTCGAGCTATTGCTGGGACGAAGATGTCGGATGAGTATGTTTGGGGTGTCATCGGGGGATCCCGGAAAAAACCATTGAAACAGGTGCTCCTGGCTGTCTTTCGCACACTTGCATTTGCACCCGGGTTCTGCTGGAAACCGACATGGTTTTCATGCAATGATTTATTCGTGCAGTTATTCGGGCGGCAAACCGAGGAGGACGCGATCCACGCCAACGGGAATTTCGCGCCGAACATCCCGACACCGGCTAAGATGCCGAGAGTGGATCCCGACGGCGAGGAGCATCTTGCCGTTCCTCTAGTTAAAGCTGCCGCCCCGGGTAACCCTTCAACCTCAGAGGCTATTTCCATTTCTTCGGATGACGAGGATGAGATTGACTGTCAAATACTCGATGTGATTGATGCTCTTCCCCTCAATTGGGCTTCAGCAGTGGTTCCGAAACCCACGGCCGTGACCAAACGCGTCGAGAGCCGGAAGCGTGCGGCTTCCGACACCGATGCTGCCGATGATTCCGGCAACCCCCCCAAGAGGAGCAAGCCGAACAAACAAACGGGCGAGAAGCCTCGACGCCGAAGGAAGGGTCCTCCCACCGTGGATTCCGGGTACATTTTCTTTGCTTCATGCTATATGATCTTGCCTTCTCCTGAAGTTTTTACTGAGGTATTTCTTTCAGGGACGCACTCGACCTCCCGTCATCCTTTGCCTCCCGTCCTCCTGGATCCCGGACTCCCAGCCCGCCTCGGGGTGCTTCTTCTCCACCTCGTCCTTCCGCCCGAAGAAGCGAGCCTCCTGCTTCTGGTGCCGCACCGACTGCTGCTGCGACTCCGGATACTCGTCCCGTGGGTGACGAGACTCCAGTCCAGGCCACGACTACATCGGAAGACATCCTTCTTCCGGAGAGTCCGCGCAGGGTGCCCGGGCTTGAGGCGGAGATCATGAGCCCTCCCCGGCAGCTCGTGCCAAGTGGTCCCTCCCGGCAAGCTGCGAACAAGACAGCCCCGGAGAAACAACCCGCAGCCTCTTCCTGGCAACTTGATCATCCTGCCGCGAAAGCGCGCACCAAGGTTGCCGGGAAGAAAACAACTTCTGCCAAACCTACTGCTGCTCCGACATCCTCGGCCCAAGACTTGGCCCTACGCACGGGTAAGTTTTCACCGTTACCACCCCCTCCTGCCGAGATCCCTACTGCTGCCCTACGGACGCTGCGAGCAACCGTAAGCTCCTTTGTGCCTTCAGGATCCCGGGAGGTTGTTGCTGCTCGCGCGCCTGGCGGCTCCGGCATACACGTTGTTGACGAATACAACCAAGCCTGGATTGCCGCTGATGCCTCCGAGACCGTGGGGGACTTGCACGCTGCCGGCCCTAGCCGCAGCGCTCAAGCTCTGCACGCTCTCCAGGTGGCCGCGCTGGACGTTACTCGGGTGACCGAGGTAAGTTTGTTCCCTTTCCTTCTCCAATAAATACTTGTTCCTTCCCCACTAGTCCCCGAGATTGATGCTTAGTGCTCTAGATTCCACCGAATAGCAGACCACTAGGCTTCAATCTCAGAGAAAATCTCAGGACTCGGAAGGCGAGTCCCCGAGTTCCTTTCCACCGAGTACCCTTTTTCAAAAATTGGTCCATCTCCACTAGTCCCTGAGATTGGTGCTTAGTGGTCTAGATTCCACCGAATAGCAGACCACTAGGCTCCAATCTTAGAGAAAATCTCAGGACTCGGAAGCCGAGTCCCCGAGTTCCTTTCCACCGAGTACCTTTAATTGTTACCGATCTCGGAGCCCTCCGAGTCCCTTAAACCTTTCCCAAGATTGACTCATCCTTCTTTGTCTTGATTTCAGGAGTGCAGCAAGAAACGTGGCAGCATCTTCAACCGGGTTCTTGCTGATCTCGGTCAGTCCAAGAAGTGCGAGGGGCGCCTCCGGGAGGAGCGAGATGCCGCGCGCAAAATATCGGTGGATCAGAAGGCTGCAATTGCTACCGCGCATGCCGAGATTGCGCGGCTCAATGGGGAGCTTGAAAAGGCCAGATCTGCTGCGACCGACATGAAGACGCACTTCGTGGAGGCGACGCAGAAGCAGAAGGAGACCTTGGACCAATCCGAGGAGTGCGCGCATCTCGCCGAGACCGGGCTGGCTCTTCTCCGGTCACGGGCCGATACTTGGCTCTCTGAGCTAACTGTATTGAACCGGGATCTTAACAGTAAGTGGACCGACATCCCCCTTTTTTCCTTGCTCTCTTTCTTTGTTGTTGCCCTCCTTATGACCTAGTCGCTTGAATGCTCTTCTTTTTAA
The DNA here is from genome assembly GCA_026929855.1 of Poa annua. NCBI lineage: Eukaryota > Viridiplantae > Streptophyta > Magnoliopsida > Poales > Poaceae > Poa > Poa annua. The sequence continues at coordinate 10,089,586 of CM049432.1, forward strand.
AGGGGAATTCGAGCACTCCCGCAACGCTGCTGCTCTTGCGGTTGCTGCCGCCCGGGAGAAGCGCGCCGGGAAGGGCCCTGTCTCGGACACTTGGGACATTGAGGATCACCTCACTGCCCTGAAGGCCCGGATAGTGCCTCTCCGGTCAATCGGGACCGAGTTGCTCAGCGTCGCGATTCACGTTCACGGTGCGCTATGGCCGGGCGTCAGCGCGACGCTCTCGGTCGGCGAATTGGCGAGTGCACTCCGCGGTGCCGGGCGGCGCGTCCACGCTTGGAAGCGTTCCGGCGCACGGGCTGGTGCCGATCAGGTCTTGAGCCAAGTACTGAGTTTGTACGAGGGTCTCGATCCTGACGTGATCCAGCGCCTGCGCACCATCTCGCCGTGGTGCAGCGATCCGGCTAAGGTCCAGCGGCGACAAGAAGTGGCGCATCGCATCGCCTCCTGGTCCAATATTCGCGCCTTCACCGCCAGCGTCATCGCTTCCGACTCCGAGTCCGATTACGAGGATGACGACGAAACCGGTGCGACCGACGACGTGGACGCTGAGATCCCGGAGGAGGATGACGCTGCTTCTGGTGCCGCCACCGAGACCGTGGTTTCCCGGGATGCTTCAACTCCTCCGCCACCCGAGGCCTCCCAGGCCGAGGTGCGCCCAGATGCCCCGAGTACCGCTGCCGGTGCTGAGGACACCGCCACTGCTGCTCCCGCTGCTGCAACCGCCGAGAAGCCGGCTTCGCCTACTACTTAGAAATACTTAAGAGTAGAACTATTAAATCCCCGGGATGCCGGGTGCAAGATGTAATATATACTATTAACATTTATGTTCCGTACCAAATTATCTATCAGAACAAGCTATGTCGGTTTACTCTGTCACGAGTCCCCGAGTTCCTTTTCATGTTTACCGTACTTAGGCAATTTCTGCTCTTGTCTACCATTTCGGCGTTCGACAGTCGAGTCACAAAACTCCATACATGGCATACATTACTTAAGAAAATGCGAGTTCTAGTTAACCGAATTCCCGACATAAAAAACAATTGGGTTAGTAAAAATAGGTATGCCGGATAAGTTCCTGCTCCGAGTCCCCGAAACCATTTTCGTGTTCCCCACACTGATTCTCTTTGCTCTTGACTACCATTTCGGCGTTCGTCAGTCGAGTCACAAGATGATTTCACATGACATACATTACTCTGACTTTGAGAATCGAAATCGGAACTTTCCCGGCATACAAATAACACAAAAAATAGGTACTAGGCAGTCCCCGGGTTCCTTCCCGAGATGCCGGTATGAAATAACAAACAAACTGGTCAAAGTAAATGGGCACACAACGAGGCAGTCCCCGGGTTCCTCCCGGGGTGCCTTACTTTCATTAATACATAAAAACTGAAATACATCATACACTGAGCCCTTTATGTGTAAAAGGGTCGAAGCAGGGCTACATTCCATGGACGTTTGGTTTCCTCTCCGGATTTATCCATTACACCTTTCCTAGCCTCCTGTGCATCTACAAGGTAATAAGAATCATTGTGCAATGCCCTGCTTATCACGAAAGGTCCCTCCCATGGAGGTGACAGCTTATGCATTCCGGCCGTGCGTTGGATGAGCCTTAGCACAAGATCTCCTTCTCGGAACACTCTCGGGTGCACCTTCCGGCTATGATAGCGGCGGAGGTTTTGCTGGTAAATTGCAGACCGAGAAAGTGCCAATTCTCTTGCCTCTTCAAGTAAATCAACATCATTTTCTCGGGCCTCCTTTGCCTCGGTCTCGGTGAACATTGTCACTCTCGGTGAATCATACTGTATGTCGGTTGGGAGTACTGCCTCGGCACCGTACACCATGAAGAATGGCGTATACCCGGTAGATCTATTCGGTGTAGTCCGTAGACCCCATAATACTGCCGGTAATTCCTCTATCCAGCATCCCGGGGTTCTCAACAATGGTTCGATCAAACGAGCTTTGATGCCGGCCAAGACCAAAGCATTTGCTCTTTCCACCTGCCCGTTTGCTTCCGGGTGTGCAACTGATGCTACATCCAACCGGATTCCCTTCTCAGCACAAAATCGAGCGAATTCCCCCACAGCAAAATTGGTGCCATTATCCGTGATGATGCTGTGCGGGTACCCGTATCTCAAGATGATGTCTTTCAGGAATTGTACTGCGGTGTGTCCATCACACTTCCGGATTGGCTTGACCTCTATCCACTTGGTGAATTTATCTATCATGACCAGTATGTGCGTCATATTGCCTCGTGCTGGTTTGAACTGCCCGACCATGTCCAAACACCATACTGCGAATGGCCAAGTGATAGGAATTGTCTTCAATGCAGACGCCGGCATATGTATCCGGTGAGCAAACCTCTGGCATCCTCCACACTTCCGGACAATGTCTTCTGCCTCTTGAAACGCAGTGGTCCAGTAGAACCCATGCCGGAACACTTTCGCCACCAGGGCCCGGGATGATGCATGATGTCCACATTCCCCCTGATGTATTTCCAGCAGCATCTCTTGTCCTTCTGCCGGTTCCACACATCTCTGGAGTACCTCGGTGACACTCCTCTTGTATAGCTCTTGATTGATGACGGTGTATGCTTTTGACCTTCGCACTATCTGCCGGGCTTCCACTTCATTCTCCGGGAGGGTTCCTTCCAAGATGTAAGCCATAATGGGCTGTGCCCATCCCGGGATAGGTCGAACCGGGAACACGGGATCGTCTATGTCCATTGGCTCTGCCGACATCACCTCCATCATCATCTTTCTTTGCCTCTCAGAGCACAGTGATGCAGTCCCCGGGTTCGATGTGATGCTCCCGACATCTACTTCCATGGGTACGGCATCCGAACTAGGTTCCTTGGGGATGAAGATAGAATCCGACTCGGGGTGAGGGTTGAATAGATGGCTTCCTCAAATGCTCAAGAGCGATCCCGGGTGGGATGGCATCCCGAGATGACCCTAGCTTGGACAAGACATCCGCTGCCTCGTTTTCTCCTCTGGGTATGTGCTTGAACTCGCATCCTTCAAAAAATCCGGATATTTTCTGCACATGAAATCTGTACATGGCCATGTTTGCATCCAGCTCATCCCAGTTCCCCGACACCTGCTGCACCACGAGGTCGGAATCACCGAAACACTCTATCCGGCGGATGCCGATCTCCCTGGCGACATTCAGTCCATGAACCAAGGCCTCATATTCCGCGACGTTGTTAGATGCCCGGAAATGAACTTGCAGAACATACTTCAGCACATCTTGTTTTGGTGAAGTGAGGACCACTCTGGCACCCAACCCGATCTTAGCCTTGGAGCCATCGAAATGCATCCTCCAGAAAATGTAATCCGGCATCGGAGGTTCATATTGCATCTCGGCCCAGTCTACCAAAAAGTCCGGCAGCGCCTGCGAATTGATGGCATCTCGTCTCTCGTATGCCGGAGCGTACGGAGACAACTGGATGGCCCATTTGGCTACCCGGCCGCTAGCGTCCTTGCAACCGATGATCGGGTGCTCTTGAAAGTAGTGCTTGAGCTTGGTCACTGCCATGTACACTCCATACGCCATCTTCTGGTAATGCGGGTAGTTCTGCTTGGATTCCGAGATCACCTCACTGAGGTAATACACCGGTCTTTGTATCAGTTTGCCCCCTTCTTCCCTTTCTACTACCATTGCTACACTGACTACCCGGTTGGTGGAAGCAATATACATCAGCATAGGCTCCTTGGGTAACGGGGATGCCAACACGGGTGTTGTTGAAAGCATTCTCTTCAAATCGTTGAACGCCGCGTCGGCCTGCGGGGTCCAAACAAATGTTTTGCTCTTCTTCATCAACTGGTACAGGGGCAAGGCCTTCTCTCCAAGTCGACTCACAAACCGACTTAGGGATGCGAGACAACCAGTGAACTTCTGCACATCTTTGAGACGTACTGGCAATTTCATGCTCTCGATAGCACATATTTTACCCGGGTTGACCTCAATTCCCCGGCTTGAGATGAGGAAACCGAGTAACTTCCCTGCCGGAACACCGAATGTGCACTTATCCGGGTTCAACTTCATCCGGAATCTTCTTAAGTTCTTAAACGTTTCCCTCAGATCATCTATCAGTGAGGCCTTTTCTTTCGTTTTTATGACTATGTCATCGACATAGACTTCGGCATTCCGGCCTATCTGGTCGTGCAAACACTTTTGCATGCACCTCTTGTATGTAGCACCAGCATTTCTCAAACCGAAAGTCATGACATGATAGCAATAAGCCCCATAAGGGGTAATAAAGGCAGTTTTCAATTGATCATCCAGATTCAAAGGTATCTGGTGAAAACCAGAATAGGCATCTAAAAAAGTCAAAAGTTCACTCCCGGCAGTGGAATCTATTACTTGATCTATCCGGTGCAGTGGAAAGGGGTCCTTCGGGCATGCTTTGTTGAGGTTGGTGAAGTCGATGCACATGCGCCACACCTTAAGCAGGAGGGGATCATCCTTCTTCTTCTCTACTAGGACCGGATTCGATATCCAATCCGGGTGCAGCACTTTCATTATGAATCCGGCGGCCAACAGTATAGCCAGATGCTCCATGATGGCAGCTCTTATTTCATCCGAGAGGCGCCTAGTCGGTTGCTTCACAGGCTTCGCATCTGGTCTAACAAACAGAGAGTGCTCAGCCAACTCCCTCGGGACACCTTGCAGATCGTCACTTGACCACGCAAAAGCATCCGATTCTCACGGAGGAAGTCGACGAGCTCGCCTTCCTATTTGCTGTCCAGGTTGCTGCCAATGATAACTTGGCGCTCCGGGTTGCTGGGGTCCACACCCACCTTCTTTGTCTCCTTGGGGGGCTGGAATGATGCACCCTGCTCCGGGTTCATCATCCCTGGCATTCTGAGTTGGGAGGTCTTGGCCATCGCCACCACCTGCTGGATCCTCTTCTTCTCTTCCGCGATCACCAGGGATTCAGCTAGGCACGAGCCGGCCGAGGCACACTCCATGGAGCGCTTGTGGTCTCCCGCGATGGTGATCACGCCATTAGGCCCCGGCATCTTCATCTTCAGGTAACCCATGTGAGTTGAGATCATGAACTTGGCCAATGCCGTCCTGCCGATTAGTGCATGATATGGGCTTTCGAGGTCCACGACCTCGAATTCCAAGCTCTCAGTCCGGCAGTTCTCCCGGGTTCCGAATAACACCTCAACCCAGATTTTACCCATGGGGGAACAAGAGACTCCGGGCACAATGCCGTGGAAGGTCGTCTCGGTAGGTAACAAGGTGTTCATGGACACCCCCAGCTTCAGCATCATGTCCTTGTACATGATGTTAATGGCACTGCCATTGTCGATCAGAACCCGGCTGAAGCGGACATTGAGGTTTGGTCCGACAAAGGTTGGATACACCACCAAGGCATACGCCCCCGGCTTAGGCATAACTCTGGGATGATCCTTCCGGCTCCATGTGATCTCCATCTCGGACCAGTGCAAGAACTTGGGCACGGCCGGGATCACAGCGTTCACTTCCAGGGCACGCTGCCGGACACTCCTCCGGTTAGTGGGCTCGGTTACGAAGACCACATAGCTTTGATGTGCCTCCCGGTAGTTGCCCTGCTGTTGTCCGGCTTGATTACTGGGGCCTGCACCGTTGTCGTTCCGGGTGTGCACCACGTTCACCGGCCGAGGTGGGGGTCCTCGTGGAGGTTGACTGATCTGGACTGCGTTGGCTCACGACGTCGGAGGAGGAGGTCTCGGAATGTTGGGTCGAGATGCCGGAGCACTCGGTCGAGCAGCTCCCGAGCTGCCCTCCTGCAATGTGCGCTGATACCAGCTGCACTGCCGAGTAGAGTGGTTCGCCGGCTTGCTGGCCTCCAGGGTATGGTAGCAGCATGGCTTGTTCAGCATCTCTTCATATGTCAGGGGCTTCTTTTGTTCTACCCAAGTTTTTTGCACTTCCTGACTTTGACCCCAAGCCGGGCCACTTGTCTTCTGACGCTGACTGTTGCCGGCATCCTCTTGATCTCGGGTCACTGCTGCGACATGCTGTGCGGCATGGTGGTACTCGGGCTGATTTCTCTTCTGGCCAAAATCCTGGCGATCATGGCTCCTGCTCGATCCCGAACGCTGAGGTCCCGCATTCCTCCTGTTGGAGTCACCGACATCCACTAGGGGTTGCATGGGATCTCCAAGCGTGTAGGTATCGGCGATGCGCATGGTCTCCGCCAAGGTTGCCGGCATCTTCCTTTGCAATTCTGCCACAGCATCGAGCCATGCCGGCATCCTTGTGCAAACCAGGAGATGGCCTGCGCCTCTACCACCCCTTCGCAAGAATTGCGAATATTGCTCCACCGGGTAAGGTATTCCCGGTCAGTCTCGTTGCTCCTTTGCCTACAGATGGCGAGCTGCTGAGGCCTGTTTGGCCTTTTGTATGTGCTGGTGAAGTTGCTGATAAATGCCTCCTCGAAATCTAACCCGCAGTCTATGCTGCCGGTTCTCAAGTTGTTCAACCATATTCTGGCAGGTCCTTCCAACATCTGCGGTACGTAACGTACCGCCCAGCGTCTGTTTCCACCGGCTATGCTTACTGCAGTTACATAGTCGGTTAACCAGTCCTCCGGCTTCTTGCTGCCGTCATAGGTCTTAGCACCTCGGTTCAGCTGAAAATTCCGAACAGGCGGCTCCCGCATGATCCGGGGTCCATAGCAGGCAGGTCCCAGAGGTCCTTGCTCTTCCACTAGCTCGGACTGGTGAATCCGATCGAGCCGGAGTCTGGCATCGGCCGGATCCAGCTGTCTGGTTCCTACCCGAGATCCCAAAGGATTCTCATTGGGTTGGTACCCGAGCTGCTGCAATCTTGAGTTGCCATCGTTGAGCCTATCTTGTGCCGGGATCACAGCCTGCTGTGGGACAGAGGCGGCCTCCCTTCGCGGGTTTCCCTGAACATGAGGAGGGTCCCGGGGTGGATTACCACGGCTAGCCCGGTTATTGTTTCCTACACCCAGGTTGCCACCCTCACGGGTACTTCCTGCCTGCCCCGAGTTATGCTGCCCGGCTCGCTGGATGCCGGCAAAGGCCGGATCATAGGTCTGCAACTGCTTATTCTTCCCGGAGCCCCGGCTTCTGCTCCGACTTTTGCTCTTGCTCTTGCTTCTACTCGGATGCGGGGAAGAGGCCTCTCCGTCCGATTTCTGGCTATTGGGCCTAGCTGAATGCACTTGGGATCCCGCCCCGGGGTTCTTCTTCTTGAAGGCCTGGTTCTGCCGGTTGGCCTCGATGACCAATTCATTTACCCGCTCCTGCTGCTTGCGCAGAGCCTCACCGGATAACCCTGCCAATTCGGCCATGGCGGCTTCGGCAGCCCTAAGAGTTTTCGCCGGCGAGCTGTACACCGGTCTCCCCGCCGAGATCAGGCTACCCGTGTGACTGGTAGTGGCTCCACACGCCAACTCATCATTCACCATTCTGCCTTTCTTCCGCAGCTCCGCAATGCGCTTGTCCCGGGAGTCTATCTTAAGGAATCCGTGAGCAGCATTGTACTCCCGGAGGCTAGCATTGAGCTCACGCCGGATCTCGGCGATCTCCTGTGCTTCGGCGAGTAGCAACCTATGTTGCTCCTCCAAGTCAGCTGAAGTGGCCTGGGTGTCTGCTTCAGCAGTCACAGGGACAGCCAGCTTGGCCACCAGACCCGAGAGGGGATCCAGGCGACGACGTGGCTGGGACGGCTGCAGATCGCCGTCTCGGGCCGCATCCCTTTCCTGAGGGGGTTTGGCCAAACGGACGTGGCCGCTTCCGGCATCGCCGTCAGCGTCCTGGTACTCCTCCTCGGTTGTCCCGATCATCATTACCGCGACGGAACTTGGGGAGCGACCGGCACGCAGACCCCGAGTAGCGCAGAGCATGGGGGGATCCTCAGCTTCCAGGACCACGTCCGGATAGCTGCAGATAATTTCGGTGGCGACGTAGGTGGTGAAACCACCAAAGTCAAGGAGGCATCCGTTCACCGGAAAGGGTCTGTTCCGGAAGCACCCTGCGTTGTCGCTGACGAAGTCCATCTCACCCAGCCTTACGACAAGGCCAGAGAGAAACCGAATGTCGAAATGAACGGGGGAGCCCGTCCGGATGTGTACACCAGCCAACGCCTCTGTCTGCCCCATGGTGGGCGCCAACTGTCGAGGTGGTATCACGGCAGATGACATAGGATGGCTAATGTGTGGGGCCGATGGACGTTGGTGGATCCGGGGAGGGATAGCGAGCTGAAGAGCTCACACGGGGAGGATCCCGGTATAACCGAGATCTCCCAAGAACGAGAAACAAGTGCAGCACGCTAGATGGAAGATCTAACAAACAAGAACAAATGCACGAAGGCACACAACACACAGACGATATACCCACGTAAATGCTCTAGGAGTAAATGCGACTATAGCTTTGACTCCCAAGTTGGTCTCTCTTCCACAGAAGCAGTTATGGCGCCTTTTATAGAGTTTCAGCCAGGGGGGCCGGAAACCCTAAACTGGCTTGGCCCCACCGGACAGGCCAAACCGGCATGGCGTCACCGGCTAGTGCGACCTACTCGCCGCGCTATCCGGTGTAGCCCCTTCGTCATCATCTCGGCAAGGACAGCATGCGTCGTCCTGGAACATCATTGTCCCCCTGTCAGAGACAGGACATGTCTTTGCCCATCCCGGATAGCCTTTTCCGGATTGCCGGGCTAGGCACGTCGTGTCTTGTCGTACCGTTGTCGTACCGCCTGACGTGCTCCCGTGTCAGGCGGGAGGTGACCATGCTTCCATGTCAGGAGGGAGGTGACCGTCCCTCCGTGTCAGACGGAACGGTACTTCCCCCCGGATTAGGCGGGAAAGCCTGCCACAGACCGTTGACGGCCTACCGGGATCCCTCATGTCGGTTATCGTCTCGCTCGACCCCGCGAGTCTTTCCTGCACAAGTCCAGGACAGGGTTAAGTGTTCCGGTTAGCACTTACCCGGATTGCTTATCCGGTAAGACCGAGTACTTCTCGCTCCGGGAGTCTCCTCGGAGCTCAAGATCCCAGATCCTTTCCGGATGCACCCGAGTTCGTCTCAGGATGAGTATCTCTAGGCCTAGCCTCCCGAAGATGTCTTAGCCTATCAGCAAAGACATCTTCGAGAAGCTAGTTCTTAGAGGAACCACCCGCTGATGCTTGTGCTGCCATTGTGAAGGCTGGGGGTGTCTATTTATAGCCGCCAGAGCTGACCCTTGCGCCTGCCAGGAGGCACTTTGCACTCTACCAGCACTCAAGGGTCAAGTTGCCCCTTCAGCACACTAGGGGGTGGCCCTTGCTCTCGCCAGAGGTCAAGTACTGTTGGCACACTACTGAATTACTCCGGGTTCTGCCCTACCCAGGGGGCAGCCCCCCGACACGATCAGCCGTATCCCAGCAAGACCTGCGCAACTACCATGGACGGAGACTATGATCAAGAGCTTTCGTCACAGGCGACCTGGTCCTCCGCCTCAAACAGAAGAAGGTGCACAAGCTCGCCTCCCCATGGGAAGGCCCATACATTGTGACAGAAGCAATTGGCAACGGATCTTATCGCCTGAAGGACTCGAAGACAGGAGCAGCCTGCAGCAACCCATGGAACGTCGCACAACTTCGTCGGTTCTATGCCTAGTCGACCCGATCATTGTACCAAGGATAGCATGTCAACGCGACAGGTTTCAGACCCACTCTTTCCCTTACCAGGGTACCTAAGGGGACTGGAAGGGTTTTAATGAGGCGGCCTGTTTGCAACAATCAATAAAGTGATTTGAAGAAAATGTTGTCCACTTTACCTTCTCAATCAAGGCAAACAAAAATCCTAGGCCGTCACTCGAATCACTCGAGGGCTGCGCCATACAGGTTGAAAGAAAAGCCTAGGACGCCACAAGAATCACTCGGGGGCTGCGCCATGCAGGCACAACTCACAAAATCCTAGGCCTCTACCCGATCTACTCGGGAGTTGCGCCGCACAGGTCAAGTCAAAATCCTAGGTCGCCACCCGACGCACTCGGGGGCTGCGCCTCGCAGGTAACACTTGAAAAACCCTAGGCCACCGCTCGACCTACTCGGGGGCTGCGCCATACAGGCATCACTCGAAAAATCCTAGGCCGCCACCCGAGCTACTCGGGGGCTGCGCCATACGGGTCAAGTCCTAAATCCTACATCGCCACCCGACACGTTCGGAGACTGCGCTATACAGGTCTCACTTGAAAAAATCCTAGGATGCCACCCGAAGAACTCGGGGGCTGCGCCACACAGGTTCACAACACAGACTTAGGCCGTCACCCAAGGTACTCGGGGGCTGCGCCATACAGGTCAAAGCCGCAGCAGATATTCACGCAGTAATATAAATAGTTTCGTTCTCATTACTCAAGATCTCCTTTAAGCTCATACATTGTCATTTACATTGGCAAATTCGCCCTCTATAGCTAACCCTGTACAACAAAAGACAGCTACTATTAATCTGCAGGCTCGTCCTTTGGCGCGTCGAGTGGGCCTACAAGGCGCTCACTCATCTTTTGAACCTGCTCGATCATGTGGCGCGCAGCTGCCAAGGTGTCGGCGTAGTCGTCATCCCCGGGGAGTCCACCCATCAACCTCTCCAGCGGAAGGTACGGCCGGTGCAGCCGAACGTAGGCCAACGCCAAATTCGCACCGGCGACGAGCTGGGCGTGGACCACCTCCTTCAGCGCATCACCCTCGCGGAACCTCTCTAGCAAGGCGGCCAGCCCATGCGGCTGCCCATTGTGTGGGAAGTACACACGGTGAATGTGCCAGAGGGTCTTCCGGCAACCTTCAAGAAGAAAGGCAGCACGCCAAGTCCGCTCAAGCATGCGCGCAAGGACTCGCCCTTTCGACTTGTTCATCCAGAACTGACGAGCTTCGTATGAGTCGCTAGCTGCCTCCCGGGTGACTCGCTCTTCAGCGCGATCCTGCTCAGCCTGCCAATCCGGGTTCACGTCTGCGCACAAAAGCTATGTCAAAACAAGCAAGTTTCAACGAAGAAGGCAGCCGAAAAGGATACCAACCTTGAAGCTGTCGACTGATCAGATCGATCTCCCCGAGCAGAAAATCCTCGCGCTGGGAGAACTCCGCAGTAGGATGCGATCTGGAGCGATGCAACAACAACTCGGTATTCTTAAGACTCGCCTCAAGCTCGACCACCTTATTCTTCAAATAAGTGATTATTGGCTGGTCGTTCGTACTTCGTGGAGGAGCTGGCGTCGCTCGACGACGGCGCACACCCGAAGAAGAGCCCTCGCCACTCGGGCCAGCCACCGAAGCAGAGGAAGTGCCTCCACGCACGTTGGTCTGCTATACATCTGCAGAGTCAATACAAAAGTGCGACTGCTCAGCAAAAGAAAAATGGTGGGAAGAAACAATCAATTCCGGCATAAAAAATACTGTTCAAGGCCAGCAGACTCGACAAAACATTAGTCATTACAAGCAAAAGACAAAAGTACATGCCATCGCGACTACGGAAATCTACACTATCATGGCCCCTAGGCAGGAGACTCCGACCGGGAGCGACTCTTCCGAGAAGCAGCCGCCTCGGTCGCCTTGGCGAGCGCCCTCTCGAAGGTGGCCACAAGCTTCACAGCTAGCTGCGTAGCCTGCACCTTCACCCCGCTCAGAGACGCCGTCCACCCATCAGGCTTTCGAGGGAAGCCCCTGACAACCTTCTCAAAGTCGCCAGCAACCTGATGGCCTAGCAGAAGCTGGAAGGTGAGCTTGGAGCGCCGTACCGTCTGCGTCCGAGTGAAATCCGCGAGGGTGGTCGTGCCATCTTCAAACGGAGCGGCAAGAGCATCAACGGCAGTCGGCGGCAGGTCACTCGGAAAGATACTGCGATGCACAGTCGCGAGCGCCCCTGTCGACTTCTGCAGAGCGGCCGCCGACTTCTGGAGCGCGTCGGATGCATACGCGCAGACGCGGTCGAGGAAGCCGACGGTGGTCGCCAAGTCAACTTCGTCGCTCGACGAACCATCCGGAGGAGCGCCACCGCATCTCTCTGGACAAAAAGACCAAACGTGAGCGAAGAATAAAGCAAATACAAGTAGGCTTTAAGCAGAAAACTCACCTCCAAGGGCACCCGCGAGCGAGAGAAGGCGGTCAACTTGAGTCTTCTCCTGGGTGGCCCGCACTCGCTCGCGCTCCTGGGACTCGTGCAGGGCTTTCTCAAGCTCTGCCTGAGCCTGAAGCTTCAGCTCCAACTCCTCAGCCCGCTTGGTAGCCTGGTCCAGAGAGGTGCGTAGCTGGTCCCTCTCCTTCTCCAGGCGAACGTAGGCAGCGGCTGCCTCGAGCTGCTGGCGGTAGTACGGCTGCAGAAAACAACAAGTTATATAAAGTTGCGGGCGAGTATACTAGTCACCCACATCTTCGGGGGCTACTCCCATCGGGAGCGCTGTTCGCGCACCCGATGAAATTCCAAGACTACAAGTACAAGCATAAAAGACTTACGTGGTCCAGGAGGTCGACAACCTCCGAAGCCGCTGGGGGAGCACGACTTGACGACGCGAGGCCAACAGTCGGCGCACGCTCCGCGATCGCCACCTGAGTCACCAGCACTGTCGACGGGGCAAATGTGTGCTCCACGTCACGTCGAGGGGAGCTGACATCGCCAGAGCGATGGCTGGAGTAAAAGCAATGCAATGCTCAACTCGAAGATTGAAACTCCAAAGTACAACTCGGAAAAGAAAGAGGAAAAGAAACTCACCTGGTGGTTTCGAACTCGTCATCGCTCCCCAGGGAGAGAGACGGCATACGAGCGAACTCGCGCGGTGGCGCAGAGCTAACAGGAGGAGCGGCTAGCGGTTCGTCCCAGTCGCCCTGGGACCGGACACCCGAAGATGTCGCGCCGGCTTCCTCCAAATCAGCATCCGCACCTTTCGCGGGCGACGAAGCAGACGCAGAATTGCCACCACTTCGGCGCCTTTGCCTCTTCGGGGCGGGTTCCCCTTCGTCGTCATCGTCCTCCACCTCTTCGTTAGGAGAGATAGCGGACGGAAGGTCGTCGTCGCCACCCTCCTCGTCCACAATCTTCGACTCGTCGTCGGGGCCGTTTTCAGGGAGAGGAGGAAGGCTGACCAGCAAAGATCGACCCTGAAACATGCAAACACAAGTCAAATCAAGAAACAGACAATCAAGAAACAAAACAAAGAAGAGAACAAGTGAAGAACTAACCTCGGGAACAGGGTTCGCCGCTTCGTACGCAGCAATAGGACATTTGACGTTGCAGAGGTCCGTGGCTCGGAGGTTAGTGATGCCCCTCACCTTGGTCTCCACTTCCTCGTCGTCGAGTGGCTGGTCGCTGGCGCCCTCCACTGCCCACATCGGGTGGGGCCGAGCGCTAAGCGGTTGGACGCGAAGCCGGAAGAATGTGGCCATCAGGAAGACGCCACCCGACTCGCGTCCTAAGGTATTGACAAGGTTGCGCAGCAGGCTCAGCAGTGGCCGCGCGGACTCCCTCTCCTCCTCGGCAAGAGGGTGCGCCCAGGCACGAGTCTTCCACAACTCGCGCCCGCCGTCGAAGTGCGCCAGGCCCTCCTGGTCGCACTGGACGTAGAACCACCTCTTCCGCCACCCCTGGACGGAGTCCGACTTCTTCATCTGGAAGTACGCGGTGTCACCGCGCACCTGGATGCCAAAGCCGCCCACTGGGTATGTCAACCCGCTCTTCCCAACGTTCTTGCGAACGAGGAAGAGCGACTTCCATAGCGCCCAGTGGGGTGCGATCCCCAAGAAGCACTCGCAGAGCACGATGAAGCTCGCGATGCTCAAGATGCCATTGGGGGTCAGATCGTGGATCTGAACCCCATAGGCATACAAGAGTCCACGAACAAAATCGTGGAGAGGGAACCCGAAGCCCCGTGGAAGGAAATCCACGAAGCACACGCGTTCCCCCTCGCGGGGTGCGGGGTACACCTCCTTGCAGGGAGCACGTACCTGGGCCTGGTCCGACGGTGGCAGGAGGCCATGCGCGCGAAGAAGCTCGAAGTCCGTCTTCTTCACTATCGATCTCTGCCAGTTGCCGTCGGGCTTCTTCATCAGCCCGGCTTCGGCGGCGGTGGCGCAGGAGCCAGCGGCGGTCTTCGACTTGCCCATGGTTTTGAAGGATTGAAGAAGGTGGGACGACAAAAGGCACAAAGCTTGGAGGGAGGCGAGAATGGTAGAAAGTAGAGGAAAGGAGGCAAGGACGATTGGAGAAGATGATGCCCTCGCGCTCTAGCGCAGTACTTATGCTTCGAAGAAATCCATCTCAGCCGTCCGAAAAGCAACTGTTCCGAGCAGCTACATCCAGCCGTCCAAGTGTCGTGCGGAGAGGCTAACCGTCGCCACCCACTTCGTCCACTACGCACGGGAATCAAGGCGTCATCATCGTGCCGCGAAAATTTCGCGCCCAGTTCGAGAGACGTGACAAATGCTGACCGCAGTCAACTCTGACAGCGGGGCCCACTACGTCACGTCCCATCGAGCGGAGAAGCGTGCCACAAAGCGTCATCGATGACGTCAGCAAGAAAGTCTGGAGAAGACAACGAAAAACAAGACAACTCGAACGCGCGATTCGAGTAGTAGGCTCCATAGCTGAAAACAACAAAGTAGGACAGTGCACTGATCTGAGAACCCGGAACAACTATTCAGATGGCAAAGAAAATCGAGTAAGCTCAAGCAGCCGAATCAAACTACAAGAACGATGACGGGCCAAATAGAAGCAAACTTCACAAGGAGAACAAGACAAAGTAATTCGACTTCTCAAGTTACTCCCATCAGGAGTGTCCTATTCGACTGAAGAAAACGAGTTCAAGCTCAAGAGCAAGTAGGCTGGCGGCGAGCCCAGGAGGAAGAAGTCCTTTGCCCGAATCTACGATCCGACCAAGCACTCGGGGGCTACTGACGTGGGGCTACCTTTCGACTAGCCCACGATGAGGCTACCTGGGCCGCGCTGAGCTGGAGAAAGTCTACAGAAGGCCCACTAGGGTGCCGTTAACCTAGTCCAAGTCGGTTAGGTCTCATAACCTGCCATATCTGTAATTGCCGTCGGCATCGATCACCCGAGACCTGCCTTACCTATAAAAGCCAGGAGGGTCGCTCGTCTCAGGACACACCAATAGCCGCCACCACAAACCCTAGCGAGATCGCAATCTCGCCATTGTAATCGCCACTCGCCATTAATACCAGACAAGCGGGAGTAGGGTGTTATCCTCCGGGAGCCTAAACCTGGGTAAAATCCCCGCTTGTCAGCCGTCGTGATCACCAGCGCTTATCTCTTTCCCCCTCAATCAACCCGGGGTGCACAACCCTGGGATTTGCCGAGTTACACCCTCGTCACTATGGTACTTATGCTTATAGGCGTATGCCTTTTGGTTTATGTAATGCTCCTGCTACTTTTCAAAGATGTATGTCTGCTATCTTTCATGGTTTTTGTGAGGTAATTGTGTAGGTGTTCATGGACGATTTCTCCGTCTATGGCACTTCTTTCGATAACTGCTTGCACAATCTTGATAAGGTTTTGCAGAGATGTGAAGAAACTAATCTTGTTCTTAATTGGGAGAAATGCCACTTCATGGTTAATGAAGGGATTGTTCTTGGACATAAAATTTCCGAAAGAGGTATTGAAGTTGATAGAGCTAAAGTGGAGGCAATTGAGAAAATGCCTTGCCCCCGTGATGTTAAAGGTATTCGTAGTATTCTTGGTCATGCTGGTTTCTATGAAAGTTTTATCAAAGACTTTGCCAAGGTATCAAAGACTCTTACTAATCTCTTGCTAAAAGATATACCATTTGTTTTTTATGATGATTGTAGGGAAGCTTTTGAAACTCTTGAGAAAGCTTTAATAACTGCTCCTATTGTTCAACCAACTGATTGTAATTTACCATTTGAAATTATGTGTGATGCTAGTGATTTTGCTGTTGGTGTTGTTCTTGGACAAAGAATAGATAAGAAGTTAAATGGTATTCATTATGCTAGTAAGACTCTAGATTCTGCTCAAAAGAATTATGCTACAACTGAAAAAGAATTTCTAGCTGTTGTATTTGCTTGTGATAAATTTAGACAATACATTGTTGATTCTAAAGTTATTATTCATATTGATCATGCTGCAATTAGATACCTTATGGAAAAGAAAGATGCAAAGCCTAGGCTTATTAGATGGGTATTACTTTTGCAAGAATTCGATTTGCATATTGTAGATAGAAAAGTTGCTGATAATCCTGTTGCTGATAATTTGTCTAGATTGGAAAACATTGCTTATGATCCTATACCTGTTAATGATAGTTTTCCAAACGAATAATTGGCTGCAATAAGGGTGAGTTCACGAGATAGTCCTTGGTATGCAGATTATGCTAACTTTATCGTTTCGAAGTATTTGCCTCCAACATTTTCAGCTCAACAAAGAAGAAAATTCTTTTATGACATGGGGCATTATTTTTGGGATGACCCACACTTATATAAAGAAGGAGTTGATGGTATTATGTAAAGATGTGATCCGTAGTATGAACAGAAAGAGATATTGAGAAAGTGCCATAGTAGCGCTTATGGAGGACATCACGCTGGAGATAGAACCGCACAAAAGGTTTTACAATCAGGTTTTTATTGGCCTACTCTCTTTAAAGATGCAAGAAATTTTATTTTATCTTGTGATGAATGTCAAAGAGTTGGTAATATCTCTAGACGTAATGAAATGCCTATGAATTATTCTCTTGTTATTGAACCGTTTGATTGTTGGGGATTTGACTTTATGCGTCCTTTCCCTTCTTCAGAAGGTAATACACATATACTTGTTGTTGTTAATTATGTTACTAAATGGGTAGAAGCTATTCCTACTAAAAGTATTGATGGTGAAATATCATTAAAAATGCTTCAATAAATTATTTTTCCTAGGTTTGGTGTTCCTAAATATCTTATGACTGATGGAGGTTCTCATTTTATTCATGGTGGTTCTATAAAGGTTCTTGCTAAATATGGTGTTAATCATAGAATTGCTTCAGCTTATCATCCTCAAAGTAGTGGGCAAGTAGAGCTATCAAATAGAGAAATTAAATCTATCTTGCAAAAGACTGTTAAAAGACGAGGAAGAATTGGGCTAGTTAATTAAATGATGCATTGTGGGCTTATAGAACTGCTTATAAAAATCCCATGGGTATGTTTCCTTATAAAATGGTTTATGGAAAAGCATGTCACTTGCCATTAGAATTAGAACACAAAGCTTATGAGGCAGCGAGAGAACTAAATAGAGATTTTAAACTTGCTGGTGAGAAAAGATTGCTTAATTTGAGTTCTTTAGATGAATGGAGAAGTGAAGCTTATGAAAATGCTGAACTCTTTAAAGAAAATGTTAAAAGATGGCATGATAAGAGAATACTTAAGAGAGAATTTCATGTTGGTGAGAAAGTTCTATTGTATAGTTCTCGTCTTAGATTCTTTGCAGGAAAATTACTCTCCAAGTGGGAAGGACCATATGTTATTGTGGAAGTGTTTTGTGCGGGTTCGATAACAATTGCTTCGCTCAAGGATGACTCTACACAAGTGGTAAATGGACAAAGAATCAAGCATTATATTTCTGGACATTCTTATAATAAAGATGTTGATGTTATTCAAGCAATTTCTCTGGAGAATTACATTAAAGAAAATATTTCTAAGTTCGCAGAACCTGATTTGGAAAAGGTACAGTTTTGGTAAGAAAAAGTCCGCAAATTTAATTTTTGGTTAAGTGTGATTTATTGTTGGAAAATACGGAAAAATATGAGACGAAAACGAACTAGGCACAAAGTCCGAGGCAACCACACCACCTCGTGGCGTGGTGCCCTTTCTGGCCACGCCAGCAGGCGTTGTGGACGCCTCGGAGTTCCTCTCCTACTCGGTTTCATGTTGTTGCATTCCTTTTATTTCGTAAATTTTTGCTATAAAGTCACCCGAGGCCCCCGAGGTCCATATATTGTGTTTTCGACGTGTTTTTGTTTCGAGCTGTTTTCTGCCAGAATATTGTCCCAGTTTTTAGAGTCATCATGGTCTCCGCCAACGACAAGGGAAAGAAGACTTTGGAGGATGGGCTTCAAGATCCCAAGCTAGAGGAGGACATCAAGAGCAAAGATGAAGTGGAGGAAGAAGAAGACATGCGTCGTCACCCTCGTGCAACTGTCACAAGCATTGGAGTGGTGGAGATCCCCTGCAACCACATTATGAGCGCACGGATGAGCATTGGAGGGAGAGTTCCACGTCATCTTCTAGCTCCAAGAACATCTTCATCAAGCACCAATTACGTCTTCCACAACCTAATTCACCTGGATCAAATTGAAAAGATGCCTGAGGGTATGAGACCAAACCTTTGGAATATGGATCGTTCTAACAATGCAGGAAAAAGGAGCCACAAGTCCGATGCAGAGTGGGGAAACAACTCCAAGAGCTGGGACTTGAAGGCTGATGTATTCATTAGCCGTATTGAGCACAACACAGAGATGATCCGTGCTCTGACCTACAAGATTGACGAACTGAAGGAGTTGGTCGAGAAGCTTATTGGGGATTCTCCATCGCCATCGAAGGAGTAATTCATCATCGGTATTGGCATCTCCCTTAGCTTGTTCTTAGCTTGGGGGGAGTGTCGCGGTATCACCATTATCTTTCATCTTTTACTTTTTAGTAGTGTCGTATCATGAGTAGGGAAGTTATCTTATATTATGGTTTGCGGTGTGGAAGTATCTCTCTTTTAGTTGGTTATCTATTTATCCCTTGGTGTGAGTTGCCGTTATGGAATATTAATGAGAAGTGTTATCATTTATTTTCTGCACACTTTATTTTGGTTGCAACTTTTATCATGTATGATTGATCTTGTCATTTAGTATTGATCATCACTTTGGGAACATATAGTAAATCTTTTGGCTTAGGCAAACTTAGCATTGGTCCGTAGCTACAATACTTGGAGACTTAATAGAATAAATAATCACATGTAGAATATAGCATTCATTGATCTTTCTCACTTGTCTATGACAAGCTTAGTATTCACAACATAAAATTGTGTGTGCTTTCAAGTAAGAATTGCATGATTGTCTTTTACTATATGTATGTTTGTTTGTATCCTTCAACTCTTATGCTTGCTACCCAACCTTGTTAGCCAAATACCTCTATCGAGAGGGAATGCTTCTCATACATCCAAACCTTGAGCCAAAACCCTTGCCATATGTGTCCACTATATCTACCTACTATGTGGTATTTTGCGCCACTCCAAGTAAATACTTCTTGTGATATCTTTATTCAAAATTACTATCCCTTATGACGAGGGATGTCCCCATCAATACCCATGGTTGCTAGCCTAGGGTAATAGTTTATGAGGTAGAGAACGTGTGGTGTTAGTAGATTCGTCGGCTGACAAGCAGGAATTACCAAGGTTCGGGGTCCTCGAGTGAGGTAAAACCCTTAATCCTGCTTTTATGTTATTGATTGTGTATATGCGGCGAGTACAAGGATCTAGCAAGATGTCGATCTTGCTAGGGTTTTGTGATTCTGGTTAGGCATGTCCTTTGTCGATCACCCTCTGTCCTTTATATAGGGGTACAGGTCTCGGATCGTAACCGACCAGGACTACTTGTATGGAAAGTATTACCGACTATGCTATCTACAGTAAGAGATATTCGACTTGGACTTTGCTTGATGGGCTTCCTCAGCCGGTTGACAATCGAGATTTAGTCATTACGTGCACCAGGTACCCACACGAAGAGGTACCCGTTTGGTATAACCTTGTCATTAGCCCCCGAGTGCTTGGCTAATTCGGAGAATCAGTCATGGACTCACTACATAGTACACGTCTCATGTTTTATGCTTTTGACATGATATTTTTGTCTTTTGGATTTTATGGATTTTGACAAAGGATTTCGACTGAGTAGGCCTGGATTTACTCGATGAATCGAAACCAGTTAACTGCACTTGGACAAAACCTTACTAGCCTTCAGTCAGGCTTCGAGTCTTTGGGCTCGACCCTGGAACATACTGGACATACACACCTCAGGCCAGTCGATGGTCTTACTGATATTGTTCTGCAGTTTTTAATTTGCTACCCAGCGCGTCCGCCAGGATTTTCATCGTCTCTGTTGATACGGAAAGTTCTAGGATTAAACACTGCTGGAGTGATCCTCGGCCCTTTCGACTAATCGATGGGTCTTACCTTTGTATTTCTTGTATACAGCATCAGTGGTACTCTGTCGACTGATTTTCACTCGGGAATTTTTATGCCTTGAGTGTCCTTTGATTCTATCGGGTGCACGACAGTGCTCCTGATGGGAGTAGCCCCCGAGATTGTGCTTTACTGCTTGCAGTAGAGGATAATCTCAATTTTTCGTTTTGTCAGTCAAACGTTTTCTGCCTTCTCCCGATGGGAGTTCCTACTCGAATAGTTTTTACTTTTATACTCTGCGACTGTGTTTTGTGAGATGCCTTTCCTGTTTGTCCATCGCGATAGGACGCCTTTTGTGTTTGTTCATCTGAAATGACGTCATGCGTGACACCTTTGGCGTGCGAGTAGCACTCTGACGTGACATGACATAGTGGGTCCCATTCTTTGACCGTTGTAAACGCCGGTTCAGTTCTGATTTGACTTGACGTGGCGAGATTTTCGCAGATGTGATGATGGTCTCCTCGTTTTGCGCGCGTAGTGGGAGGCGTGGTCTGTGACGGTTCCCCTCCGATTGTGCCACGTGTCGCCGTGTTTTTGTTTAGACGGCTGTGACGAGCCTCTGGTTTTTATCATAAGTACGGGTTTCTCCGTTATTAATTTTTACCCTACCATTTGCCTCTTGCCTTCCTCTGTTTCATGTTCTTCCTCGCCCGCCATTGCTCTGCTTTAGAGATTTCCTCCGTTTTCGCGCCCTCCTCGCTCCTGCATTCCCATAGCCTACCATGGCTCCAAAGAAGAGCTCAACGTCCTCTACTGCCGCCAGCAAGAAGAGGAAGGAAGCGACTACCACCACCGTCCCTGCCGCTCTGAAGAAGGAATCGGGCGGCTGGACTTCGTCCGTCGTGACGGAAAAACGCTGACGTTTTTCCGCAAGGAGGGTCTTCTGCCTCCGCCATCGGAGCTCACCGTTCGGGCTCCTGGCAAGGACAACTTCCCCGCGCCTCTTCTCGAAGAACGGGTATGTTTTGCCGAGTTCCTCCCTCGCGGTTTTGGCTTTCCGTTGCACGACTTCGTGCGCGGCCTCCTTTTTGCTTACGGGATACAGATCCATGATCTGGTCCCGAATGGAGTTTTGCACATTGTCTGTTTTGTGGTAATGTGTGAATGCTTCTTGGGGATATCCCCTAGCTGGCCATCACGGAAGTCGATCTTCCTAGTGCGCCCCATGGCTCGCCACGGCCGTGTCAACCCAGTCGGAGGCGTCGGGTTCCAAGTCAAGGCCGGCTGCAAGTACTTCACCTTGAAGGCAGTCGAGTCCGCTCAGGGATGGAGGACCAAATGGTTCTACGTCCGACTGGGCCAAGACGTCCGCCCCGCCTTCTCGGCCAACATTGCTGAGAAGACGAAGGCCTGGGAGCATTTCCTCTCTCCATCCGAAGAGCTCGAGGCTGCCCCGCTGCTGGAGAGAGTCGCTAGATTGCTGAACACCGACGCTTCCGGTGTTCAGTTGATCCATACATTTCTGAAGGCTTGGGTGTGTCCTCTTCAGCAGCACGCGCACCCGATGTGGGCATATGTGGGTGTATCCGACTCCACCAGGATCAGTGCAGTGGAGCTGTCGGCGAATGAGCTTGACACACTCGTGAAGTCGGTGACTAGCTACAAAGCTGAGGACACCATCAACTATGATTTCAAGATAGCTCCTTTCAGCTCGGAGAATCCCCTTCCCGAAGTAAGTTAATTGCTCCATTGTTGCCGACTGGAATTTTGCCATCGTCTTCTCCCTTCATCGTGATTGTGCTTTTTTCTTTGCTCTGTGTAGGGGCATTTGACAAAGTCTTCGCTCCCTCCCCTTCCCGAAGCTGGTCCTGTCGAGGAGTCAATTGTGCTGAAGGAAAGTGAGAAGTCCGTCGACTCCATTTCTGAAGCTGAAACCTCCTCTTCGGAGAAATCTGGAGCAAATGGAGGGGGTGTGGGGCAAGCCGAGGTTGCGACGACTTCAGAGCCCGCTCTCAAGTGGCACCGCTCAACGCGCATAGGTGAAGATGAGGAGATGGCGGACTCTGGTGCCTCTTCACCTGCGCGAGTTGTGTCGCCTCTGGCTCAGCGCTCGCCACCACCTTCTACTTGCCACTCTGGTTTTGGTTGACCTCGATTTGATGGCGACTTGTCTTCTGATGAGGACGAGCAAAGGTATCTTTCCTTGTCCTCCGAACGCATATATATGCCTTGTCTGTCTGTTGTTTTTGTTTCTGAACATTCTTCTATTGTCTCTTGGGTATTCTAGCGATGATCAGGCTGCCAACCCTTTGGCTGCTCGTGCGGCGACTTTCACTTCCTCTCCTGCTGCGGAAGTGATAGCCACCCCTTCGCCTCCATCTGCTCCTGCGACTATCGCCACGGCGCCTCCTATGGTTGCCTCGACTTCCACGCCGTCATCTTCCTCCCTGCCTTCCTGGTTGAACCATGTAAGGTTTTTTCCTTTTGTTATTGTAGCATTTATGCTTTTGACATCCGTGTATATGTATACATTGTGTGTTGCAGCCGGCCGTGAGTGGTCTCGCTTCTTTTGGCGAGGCCTTTGCGCAGTCGGAGGAAGAGCGGGGCGTTCCTCGCTCTCAACTTGACCAGCTCAACCGTAAGCTTTTGTCCTTTTCTGCGTGTATTGTTTTCTCTTTTCTTTTCATGCGACTGGAGCATTTTCTCCTTTGTTTTGGGGAGAAAGGCACTTTGGAGTCTCAGTTGGCCGAACTAGAGAACACCCTCTCCCAACAGTCGGCCGCCCAGGAAGAGTTGGATGCTGTTCGTGCTTTTGAGGGGACGCGGGTCAAGCGATTGCTTGGCTATGCACACTCTCTTGCAAGTGAGTATAATATGTGTTCCGTTCGAGGAATTTTTTTTGCTACTCGGGTCCTTTTTCGATCTTCTTGATGTGAACATCCTTCTTTTGCTGTTCAGGTCCTTCATCCAGTTCCGGTGGAGCGGCGAGTGATGACTTATCACTCGATCAAGCCATTGACCAGGTTGGGGTGACGATGAAGTACGCCAAGAAGTCTATGGAGACATCCGTCCAGACTCTTGGTGCTGTCTTCAAGGAGGTGTTGCCTAAAGATGAGGTCCCGTCGACCATCGCGGGGTTTGCTGCGCGTCTGGGCCCTAAGTCCAAGACTTTGAAGTCGTACGCGCATGAGCTGATGGTACGCGGCTCAGACTCCACCTTCAAGCTTCTTTTTAGTTGTGGCGCGGATGCTGATTATGAGTCCTTCGTGTTTGACTTCCCTAAGAAGTCAGATGGGAGGCCTTCCAACTTGGGGAAATACAGCGCTCGTGCCTCCTGCTTTGCTAAATCTAGCATGGCGACTATGGAGCGCCGCTCGGCAGCCATTGCTGCTGCCCGTAATCCTGAGTCTGAGACTACTGTCTAGTCGCAGGCCACTTTTTAGTTTTTTAGCCCTTTTGCCTTGTGCTGTAATGTGTGATGTACATTATGCCACCTAATGCTTATATTTGGAATGCATATCTTTTGCTGACCCTTGTATGCTTGTCTTGTGTCTCCTTTTGCTTCGACTTGTTTCTTGCATGAAGTGTTTATGATTATGTCTCAGTCGAACTGCTCGACTACTTCGGGGGATGCTCGAGTGGGAGGGGATCGACGCTTGGCTGCGCAACTTGCGAATGATGCCCGTGTACTTGAGTACGCGAAGAACAAGGTTATTCAGCTGGAGCAGCAACTCAAGTCCGCCTTAACTGACCTTGAAATTCTTCGCGGGAGACCTTCTGTTTCCACTGAGAGAGAGAGAGAGAGGTTTGTTCTTTCCGAAGTAGAGGACTCGAATAGGCAACTCGAAGGTATCTGTTTTGTGCAGATCTCGCTTCTTGCTTGTGTGCTTTGCGCCTAAAATCTTGTCTTTTTGCTTTTGTCTGTAGTTTTTGTCGACAATCCCCAGGCTGAAGTTGCTCGTGTGGTAGAACGTCTAGCAGAGGCTACTTAGAATCCTGTCACCGGTCCTCAACATTTTTGACTTGACGCATATCATGCCAACATTCTTGCCACTTTGAAGGATCACGCCTGGCGTGGCGCCATTCTGTTGGAGCGTTGTCGGGCTGCTCTTATGCGGGTAAACCACTACTTGTTTCCTGAGGGTCCCCAACCGCGAAGGGTTCATACCTTAGTGGAGATATTTCGCGCTCACGAGCCCATTCGCGAGGCTGTGACTCGCCGGGTTGTGCTTGGAGCCAACGCTACATTCGCCTTCATCAAGCGTCAAGATTCTTCACATCCGTCGTCATCTTCCTCCCGGTCGAAGACTCGACTGTCTAATGAAGAAATGGAAAAAACTCTTGCTCCTGCTGAGAGGCTGGTAAGCCGAACGCGGGAGCAGTTGATTGATTCCAATCTACCGCTGAAGGATGAAGATGCTTAGTTTTTGCACTAACAGATTTTTCCACTTCTAAATGTAACACATAGATCTAGCCCCCGAGTATAGCAAGTGGGGTTTTGTTGTTTATGCCATAGGAATCCCTTTGTCAGCTCTCTAGTGTTTTTTGAGTTTGTCTGTGTTTTTGTTTTTTGACACAGATTTAACCTACCAGCTCGTTTGGTGGCTACTTTATGCGCAGCCCCCGAGCACGTCGGGTAGCTGTGTTATGCAATACTCCGGGCCCACCGAGTGTTTGCTTTATGCGTAGCCCCCGAGTTCATCGAGTGGCTACCTTATGCGTAACCCCCGAGTTCATCGAGTGGCTACCTTATGCGCAGCTCCCGAGCATGCCGCGTGGTTGTTTTATGCGTAGCCCCCGAGTTCGTCGAGTGGCTACTTTATGCGCAGCCCCCGAGCACGCCGGGCTGCTGTTTTATGCGTAGCCCCCGAGTTCATCGAGTGGTTACTCTATGCACAGCCCCCGAGCACGCCGAGTTGCTGTTTTATGCGTTGCTCTGAGCACACTGAGTGTTTGCTTTATGCGCAGCCCCCGACCCCGTCGAGTGGTTGCTTTATACGCGTCCTCTGGGGGTCTTTGAGAGGGTGATCCTGGGCCCAGTTTCTCGAAGATGTCTTTAGAGTTGATTCCGAAGACATCTTCGAGAAACTAGTTCACAGGAGAACTCCCTGTACTTGCTTTTGTTCCTCCTGAGAATCTGATGTGTTTTTAGAGAGTCGCCCTAGGCCTAGCCGCTCGAAGATGTCTTAGCCTATGTCGCCGAAGATATCTTCGAGAAGCTGGTGCTTAGGGGAATTCCCTTTTTGTGCCTGAGTGAGAGCGAAGGGCTGGGGGCCTTTTTATAGCATTTATCCCTACCCCTTGCCTTCTTCAAAGGGTACTTTAATCAGTATTCCAAGGGTCGCCTTTTGTTCTGCCCCAAAGGCCAATTTACAGTCTCTTGAAGGGTTAGGTGGCTCTTGACGCTAGTCAAAAGTGGTCAATCTGACAGCCATGAGGGCCCACCTGTCCAGGCTTTTATTTTACCTGGGGTTAGTTCCCCGATTTATGTGCAGCCTCCGAGCCTGTCGAGTGCTGCTTTTTTATTTCTATCGTACGTGTAGCCCCCGAGCATATCAAGCGACTGTTCTTCGGTAATGAAAAATTATGCCGGGAAGATATGAATAATATATTTTCTTTATAAATGTTGACCAGCAAGCCGCCTCATTAAAATCCTTCCAGTCCCCTTAGGTACCCTAGTAAGGAAAAGAGCGCGTATGAAACCTGCTGGCCTTTTGATACATGATTCTTTTGCTACATCCACTGGGTGTTTTTGCTATGTGATGACGACCCTAAATGGTCGTACCTTCCGAGCTGTGTGCACCCTCTTGGTGTTGTACCATCTGGAGCTTGTATCTCCTTTCGTATGACCTTCCTGTCTCGTGCAGTCGCACTATTAGGGGTTCTCCCTTGACAATGTCTTCCTCTGGCAATGTGATGTGCATAGCCTGAAAAGCTTCGAGTAGCGCTGATGTTGATGCGTCTTGCCTTTTCATTTTACGACTGTCACTTATGATGACACAGTTTGGCACTCCTTGACTGAGGATTGTGATGATGTGACTTGAGCTCGTCATTCTGTTTGTGTCGGACTGTGACTGGTCAGTAATGACCTGCCTTTCTCTACTTGGGACGTCCTCTTGATCTGGCTTTTGCCTCAAGACTTGTATTTTGCGGGCGGCCTGTGGATGCCACCTTCTGATTGATCTGTGGTTTATGTGCTTGAAGAGCACACCTGGCGGTATCTGCGCCTTTGCTGCTCCAATGTTTGCTAGCCTGTTGGCTTGTTTGTTACGCGTGGGCGGTATGTGCTGAAGTTCGCAGCTGCGAAATCTTCTTTGCCACATATCGAAGTAGTCTTGATATCTAGCCAGCTTGTCCCTATTCATTCTGCTTGCGCCTGCCACGTTTTGAGTGATTGTATACGTGTTCCCTCAGATGATTATGTCTTGTGCCCCTGAGGCTTTTGCCACTCGCATGCCTTGGAACAGATCTTCGTAGTCGATTTCGAATTTTGATAGTGCCGGGAAGTTTATTTGCAATATATACCGCACTCGCTCCTTTTTGGGGTTTATGAGTATCATACCTGCGTCTGTGCCTCTGCCTTTTTGGTCCCTTCAAAGTATATTGTCCATCGTGCGGCTAAAATGCGTTCTTCTTCTTCCTCGGACTCGACTGTCCATATGGCATTTACTTCATGTATCGCGACTACGGCTGCTCTCCTCTTGTGTTCTGGTTCTATCGTTTCCTCCTTTGTGCCTTGCGTCTTGTCTGGGGTTTTTTTGACTCCGTATTTCTCTGAGATCCTGCAAAAGTCTTTGTCACTGTCGTCTGACTTTTGGAAGTTTCCGTTGACTGTGATGACTCCCTTTGGATCTGGCATTTTGAGTTTAAGGTATGCGTAGTGGGGTACTGCCATGAACCTTGCAAATGTTGGTCGCCCACATATGGCATGGTACTGTGATTTCCAGTCGACGACGTCGAAGTCGATGAGCTCGCTTTTGAATTGGGTTGCATCTCCGAATGTGACGTCGAGTTGGATTTTTCCTTCTAGACGCACAGCTTTGCCCGGCACAATCCCGTGGAAAGTGTTTGTGGATTTTGGGAGGTTATCGACTGACCTGTTCATTCTCCGAAGTGTATCTGTGAATATTATGTTGACGCCACTTCCTCCGTCCATGAATATTTTGGTCAAAGTGTAGCCTCCGATCTGCCCTTCGAGTACTAGGGTGGCGTGTCCTGGCCGATAGATGGCTGACGGGTGATCCTCCTGATCGAAAGCGATTGTTACGTCTGATCCTTGCAAAAATTAAAATTTTGTTACCGGGGTGGAGCTAATACCGCCATATCGACGTTTCTGGTGTGGCGTTTTTGCCTTCTGTTGGAGGTGTATCCAATCTGTATCATGTACATTTTTCCTTTTGGTTGCAGATATTGGACGTCCATGTTATGCGGTATGTGATGTCTGGCGCCTGCCATCTGGCTTTCCGCATTGTGTTGTGGTGGAGGCGGTAGTGCTGCCACGATTTGTGGGGGTGCTATGTATGTTGCTGGTACAGTTTGTGGTTGTTCTCTCTTCATCCGGTTTATGTAATCCATCGCCATATGTCTGAATTCGCGGCAGCTTCCCATTGTGTGATGCGATGTTAACCGTCCAGTCGATGGGTCCTTGAACATATGGAGTCTGCACTCATCCTCCATTTTTTCTTGAAATGATTTCTCGACTCTTGGTTACGAGCGTTTCTGCCAGTCTTGTATTCTATAGCTTCCGCGCTGGTCTCGACTTCGGTCTTCGCGTCTGTTGACTAGCCTATCTTGTATGTAGTTATCGCTTTGTGTGCCTATGCGATCATCTTGCTGGCTACTTCACCGGTCCTCTTGTTTTCTATCATCTTGGTTCCGGTCATCATTCGAGAATCCGGCTGCGACAAATTTGATTTTATCTTTGCCACGATGGTCGTAGTCGCGCCTTCTTCGTTTGACATCTCTATCTCGTCGAGCTCTACTATCATGGTAGTCGTGGTTGTCTCGTCTGTCACGATGTCGTTGCGGCGAGTGTGGGGTTTTTCTCTGGACTGCATCTTCACCGTCGGCCCAGTCGGTTGCTAGCTTCATAAGTTCTGCCATGTTTTTTGGCTTTTGCCGTCCAAGCGCCTCCCGGAAATCTTTCTTAAGGACTCGTTTGTGAAGGCTTCCATGACCCTATCCTCTGATATTGCGCCTATTGAGTTTCGAATGGAGGTCCACCTTCTGATGTAAGATCTGAGCGTCTCGTCTGACCTCTGTCGACATGCTCTTAGTTCTTCAAAGAATTTCGACCTTTCGCAGAGGGGGTCTCCCAGGAGTCGTAGGCTCCTGTCGGTAATGATTTGAGCCAGTCGCGGGTTGTGCCTTCAAGCATTAGTTGTATGTATTGCAGTGTTGTCGTTGTTGTTCCTCGTTGGCATATGACTGCTAATTAGTAATCTTCTAGCCATCCCGAGGGTTCCTGTTTTGAGTTGAATTTCGGCATGGTTGGTAGGCCGAACTTCTTTGGGAGTTTTGTTTCCTGAATCCGTCGAGTGAAGCATTATGCTCCGCATGGTCCTGCACTGCGGTTGTCAGGTGATTCCCGACCACCTGATACTCTGGATTTGCTTCTTGATCTGCTTCTTGATCTGTGGCGGCTTGAACTTCTCCTACCGCTGATACGCTGAGGACTACGACTGGCGCGTTCCCTTGAGCGGCTTCTGCTACGCCTTCTCCTTCCTCCATCGACTAGTTCTTTTGCTGCGATCTCCAGGGCCTTCATTTGTTGTTGGTATCTTACCTCAGCTGGGTCATCTGCCGGTGGTTTTGCTGCTTGGAGGCTTGGAGGAGGAGTGCTGTTTTCCGCTGGATTATGCCATCAGAGTCGACGGTTAGGAACGAGTTGTTCAGATTTCGAGTGACATCTGCCCTTTTGTGCTCAGGGATTCTGTCGAATCTGGATCTGCGTCGTGCTTCAGTTGCTCCTGTAGAACTCGTCGATAACTGTCGTCTGCGAGCACTTGCTATGCTTGCTTGCCTTTTTCGCTCTTCGAATATTGCCTTGTATTGCTTTAAGCGTTGTGCCTCCTGCAAGTTGAAGTTGTTGTATGTTGCCAACTCGTTTGCAGGTGCATCTGCTGGCATCATTATGCCCTCTTCGATGAATTTTATTATTTTCGCCGCTATCTCTGCTGACATGTCTAGTGTGGTTATTCCGTCCGGCAAGGTAACTACACACGGTTACTCAACATGTTGTCGATTGGCCGCGTTTTCTGATGTTTCTGCTGTCGTTGCTACGTAAACTTGCCGTGGTATGCGATACGTGTAGTCGGACTGTTCTTCATATGATGTTCTGTCGTTACTGCTCTGCTATATGTTTTTCTGCCTTCGTCATCTTCTGTTTGTTGCATATGTTTGTCATAGTCGACTACAGTATGTTTTGGCGACTGGATCTCTGTGCCGGTGAAGTCGGCTAGATGTATGCTGTCTTCTGTAGGCTCATCATACTCTGGTAGGTGAAAGCTTTCTCCTAGAGCGTCGATCTGCATACGATCTTCAACTGGGTTGATATGGAAGGTCGACTACACTTCTTCTTCCATCTCGTTTTGCCGTATGAATTCGTTGAATTCCTTTGTGGACATGGACCCTGCTATGGATGAGATCGGATCGATCTGTGATGTTGGCGCTCCAGTGCTTCCAGCCGAAGTTGTCGATATGATCATGTCGTCGACTGAGGCAGTCGATAGTTCCTCCTCTTCGGGTAACTCATCTGCAATGAATTTGTTGAATTCTGCGGATGTCATTGACTCTGTTGGAGATTGTGGTGGCGGGATCAGATCGATCCGTGACAAGGTATTTTCTTTGTCTGCTCTAGATGCGATCTCAGTCGATTTCTCCCGAGATGGCTGAGTTGCGATCTGTTCGACTAAATCCTGCACACCAAGTTGATCAATAAAGAAGTTATATTCTCCAACAATTATATTAAAAACTTAATTGAGATTGGAATAGATCTCCTGAACTTCGGGTGAGTATGGCCTGATCCTTGTTGGCGATGCTGCCTTTGTCGAGTGGTCGCCTGTGATCTGGATTTGAGTTGTTGTTGTTGATGTGCATCCTTTTGAAGTAGTCGGCGGATCGCCGTTTAAAATTTGGACCGATAAATCTGTGGATCCAACACCACCTGTTCCCACAGACGGCGCCAATTGACGAGGGATGTCCCCATCAATACCCATGGTTGCTAGCCTAGGGTAAGAGTTTATGAGGTAGAGAACGTGTGGTGTTAGTAGATTCGTCGGCTGACAAGCGGGAATTACCCAGGTTCGGGGCCCTCGAGTGAGGTAAAACCCTTACTCCTGCTTGTCTGTTATTGATTGTGTATATGCGGCGAGTACAAGGATCTAGCAAGATGTCGAACTTGATAGGTTTTTGCGATTCTGGTTGGGCGTGTCCTTAGTCGATCACCCTCCTGACCTTTATATAGGGGTACAGGTCTCGGGTCGTAACCGACCAGGACTACATGTATGGAAAGTATTACCGACTATGCTATCTATAGTAAGAGATCTTCGACTTGGGCTTCGCTTGATGGGCTTCCTCAGCCGGTTGACAATTGAGGTTTAGTCATTACGTGCACCAGGTACCCACACGAAGGGGTACCCGTTTGGTATAACCTTATGACCTTATTTGTGTCAATGTTCACTAGCTCATGAGGAAATAATAGTTGGGTTTGTCATCTTCCGTACTAATTGAGAAACCCATGACTTGCATGCTACATATGCTCGTCATTAATATTGCAAAGGGGTGGTCAGATCACTATAATATCAAAGGTTGAGTTTTTCAAAAATATAAGCACTCCTTTATGGTTTGAGATTGATTGAAGGGCACCCGTGAATTTGGCTAGCCATGGCTATGTTAGAAAGGTGGGGAGGAGTGTCATGGCTGTGAAAGTAAAGAGAAAAAGAAGAGGAATATGATAAATGCTTGTTTTCAAAAAAAATCGGAACCACCCTTAACTTGCTTAGTATGGAAGATGACAAGAACTCTGTTACGAATCGTTGACAACAACAAACACCGCTCAAAAACTTACTTTTATGCTCTCTATATGATTTCAAAAAGCTATAAACCAAAAGCTATAGCACATGCTTGTATCTCTGCTTCCCTATGCGAAGGGCCTATCATTTAGTTTATGTTGAGCCAGTAAACCTATCTCCTTCTATCTTAAGCAAGCATTTGAGTTGATTGTGATCCAACCATTCATACATTAGTATTGTTAATCATGTCTTTCATTCTTTCTTGCTTATCACATTGTTGGTATATAATAAATTTGATTTTTGGAGCTATCAACCTATAAAGATGGCTGTTTTATAAACTAAACTCAAATGCTCATTGTTCTTTGACCAAGGACTAAGTTTGCTAACACCAACTATGGTTTTCTTTATGTACTTTACTGTGATTTACCTCTACTTGTTACAACTTGATGTATGCATGAACGGAGTAAATATCTAAGATGACTTGTGTGTTTGTACATGTGATGATCCGTGTTCGTATATTTTATATCGACACTTCACTCCATAAACATGCGGTCATGTTTACCGAGTTCAGTTTTTGCTTGGGGCCAAGCGAGGTCTAAGCTTGGGGGGAGTTGATACGTCCATTTTGCATCACTATTTTATATCATATTTTACTGTTATTCATTGATATATATCATACTTGGATATGATACTTATGTTATTTTATCTATTTTTCATGATTGATGATCATTGGAGGATGGAATCCCGGAGGCTGAATTTTGCTGGAAAAAGCACCGTCAAGATACAATATTTCTGAAGACCAAAAGAACAAAGTGGCCAACTGGGAATTATTTATGAATTATTTCATCGAGGAGGCCAAAAGGGGAGCCTGGGGTGGGCCCAGGGGGCCCACACCACCTCTCAGCGCGGCTCCCTTGCCCGCCACGCCACCAGACAGTGTGAGTGCCTTGGCCCACCACTCGGCGTACCCCTTCATGTACATCTTGCCCCCGAAAACCTAAGATTTATCAGAAGGACAGAATCCATCTCCGCCACCACCATGAGGTGGAGAAGACATAGAGAGAAAAGCTCTCTGGCAGGCTGCGTTGCCGCCGAGGAAATTCCCTCCCGGAGGGGGAAATCATCGTCATCGTCACCGTCATCGAGCTGCACTCCATCACCATCGCCAACACCACCATATCCACCGTTGACGCCGTCATCTCCATCCATCCACTCCGTTCCCGCTGTAACATATAGGGCTAAACTATGTGTATTTGATAGGGGAAACTCTCCCGGTATTGAGTACTCTTGTTATTGATGCTATTGAGTGAAATCGTTGAACTAGGGTTTATGTTCAGATTGTTATTCATCATTATATCACCTCTGATCATGTTCATTATGGTGTGTTGTGAGTAGTTCGTTGTGTTCTTGAGGACATGGAAGAAGTCTAGATGTTAGTAGTGAACTATGTTGATTAATATTTGATGTTTTGATATTTGAGTTGTTGTGTCATTCTTCTAGTGGTGTCATGTGAACGTCGACTACATGGCACTTCACCTTTATGGGCCTAGGGGTATGCATCGTGTATTCGGTTATCATTTGTGGGGTTGCCGTAGTGACAGAAACCTAAACCCCTATTGGTACTCCGATGCCCGAGGGATCGTAGGATCTCATAGTTTAAGGCTATGGTTAGATTTATATTAATTACTTTCTTGTATTTGCGGATGCTTGCAAGGGGTATAATCATAAGTATGTATTAGTACTAGAAAGGGCGGTGCATTAGCATAGGTTCACACACACGACACTTATCTAAACACTAAAGATTACTCATCAATATGAAGCGAAAGTAATAGACAGAAATCCCGTGTGTCCTCAAGAACATTTGGTTATCATAAGTAAACAGACCGGATTGTCCTTTGCTCTCAAAAAGATTGGGTCACTCGCTGCAATTATATTTGCCGCGCTTTATTTACTCGCACTTTATTTATCTGTTATCTCAAAGTCTACTGAAAACTTGTCTGCTAGTGTTTACCGTGAAATACTCATCAAAACCACTTGTCAACACCTTCTACTACTCGTTGGGTTCGACACTCTTATTTATCGAAAGTACTGTGATGCACCCCCTATACTTGTGGGTCAGCAGCCGGCCACAGCCTCCTCGACTGCCGCCCGAGCTCATCCATCTCCGCTCCACTGGCCGTCGCCCAGGCCGAGCGCCACCCGGCCGCTTCTCCTCTCCTCTGGCTCCGACGCGCTGCGCCAAGCTCCGCTCCGTCCTCGGCCTGTCGCCGACCGTCTCTCCCCGCCACGGGCGCCTCCATGTCGACGCGGCCGTCGTGGCCCAACCAACCCTCCCATTGCCGCCCAGCCGCCCTCCCCGTCTCGGGACTCGCCCGTGTTGCCTCTCGCGATGAAGCCCTGCAAGGCAATGGAGGAAGAGAACGGGAGCCTTCCTCCCTCGCCTCTGGCACCTCGCTGCCTTTCGTCTTGCTTATTCTTTTTCTCCTTTTTGCATATCTACCTGCAACACATGAATTTTCCAAGACCCATGACCTCTACGATGTTACATGCGGGCTGTTGTTGATGACCATCGCACAGGAAAAGTCGGGGATGAAGGCTCGCCCTGTTTTCCTACAGGTGAGATGAGTTCCTCCATGGTTTCTCAGATTGTTGTTCAATTTTCTTGCTTTTCTGTACGACACTGATTTTACCTTCATTTGTTTAGGGACACCTCCTGGATGGAGAACTTCAAAGGCGTCTGCGACAAACAGTTTGTACTCGCTCTCAGTTCAATTCCTCCTTTCTGCCTCAATTATCAGCACGCCAAATGATTTGTTTCGTGCATAACCTCATTTTGCTTTACTCTCACAACTTGCAGATTTTAAAGAACACCCATGAAAACCGAAAATTCTTTAATGATTCGATGAGACAGCTTCTAATCTTCTGTAACTTTTGCCGTGTTGATTTGTTGTTGATGCATACACTAATGCATCTGTGTTGCTTGACAGGCCCCCTTATCAAGCCATTGCACGTGTGACCAAATTATTCTTGCTCAGGCTGCTGAGTTCAGGACAGACCTAGAGGTTTTACCTATTTTTAGATGACTTTACTGTGATGTGCTAAGCATCTTATGCAGATATGATGCTATTTCATCACATGTATTATTATTACCAATTACAATATAAAATTTCACTTCATCTTTCGTTGCAAAAATAATTAACCTGTTTTTGTTTACACAATTTAATTTCTTATTTTTGCCCAGCTTGCGAATTCTATTATTCGCATTCTGTTATTCGCAATGCTTCAAGTATCGAAGAACGGTGCAAGATATCGAATTCGGTTATTGGGGAAGGTTGAAGTATTGCAAAAAATGTTCTCACACATGCTTCCTATAGATTTAGAGGGTTTTAAGTGATTTAGTTCTTTTCTCTTGCAACCTTGCTTTGCTTAGTGTGTTGCATGGTTGTTTTTAATTCCTTATATAAACCCTCGTAAAAGGGATTGTCATCAATTACCAAAACGGGGGAGATTGAAAGGGCATGTGCCCTCATGTTTGGTTTTGGTAATTAATGACAATCCCTAAGGACTAATGTGTGTTTTGAGCATATTGCAACTATAGAATGATGTTGTCAAGGCATCACCTATATGAAGAAAGATGGTATCTTCCATGGGCTTTCAACAAGAAGATCAATTTATATAGCTCATGGAGGATGATGTCATGCCATGATCGTCATCAAGGTTGACTAGTGCTAGACAAGGGGAAGCTGCCGGAGACATGAAGACGAAGCTAAGCGAGACTCTCCCATGATGGAGTATGGGGGAGTATATGGAGGAGTCTTCATCTAGCATGTGCTAGCAAGCGCAATCAAGAAAGGTGGTCCTCTTGAAGAGATCAAGATCGTCATCATCTAGCTCAAGTGGATTGCTCAAGGCAAAGGTATGATCTTGATAGGGCCATAGGATAGATAGGCGTACTATCAAGAGGGGCTCTCGAGTGAGTAACTTGATCGCATCTTTGTGGAGAGCTCAAACCTTTGCATGCTTGGCATATCATATTTCTTGATTCTTATTTGGCTTTTCTCCTTGTTGGTTTTTGGTGCTTGTCGTGATCTTCATGACAAGACCAAGTTCTTCGAAAACGGTTTTAGTTTGGAAAACTCGTTACGTTTTCGGTGTGGAAATATTACCGGTTCAACCTTGAGGAAAGTTCCACACCTTCACATGTGTGGAGACTTTGCTCTTTTTATGGTTTGCAATATTTCCAATGGAGTTGGTCTCAAATCATTCGGAGTTTATTTGCAAAAGTTCTGTTGTTTCTGCAGTTTTTCAAAGGGGCGGAAATGTCCGGACCTTGCTCGGAGATTTCCGAGCCCCAGTTCGGAGATCTCCGAGTGGCAGAATTTTTTTACCAAGTCCAGATCTCAGTTGCGTACTGACTTAATTCAGATTTCCTTCGGATTTTCTACCGGAGATGTCCGGGGTCCGGAAATCTCCGGCCCTGGTTCGGATATTTCCGGACAACAAGTTGCAGTTTTTCGCCAAGTCTTATTTGCCTTCAGCACTGATCTTTTCTCAGCTCGCGTCGGAATTCCTACCGGAGATTTCCGGGGTCCGGAAATCTCCGGACCTCAGTTCGGAAATTTCCGGACTGGAGATTCCCAACGGCTAGAAATCAGGGAGGGGCTATAAATACCCCTCCCCTTCTTCTTCCTCACTGGCACGACTTTCCCCTCTCTCTCTTGCCATTGTTGACCTTGGGAAAGCTTGCCCCCTCTCAAATCCTCCCATGATTCTTGCATATCTTTGAGTGAAAAGTGAGAGAAGATCTAGATCTACAATTCTACCAATTCATCTCTCCTCTAAGTGAGGGGAACATAGTGGATCTAGATCTTTGAATTCCTTTGTGGTTCTCCCCCTTTGTTCTTTCTCTCTCTTATCCCCCCATAAGCATTAGTTGCTTGTGGTGGGATTTGGGAGTGTAGGATTTGTCTCCTTTGTGGTTTCTTGGTTCTTCCTCTCTTATTCCCCCATAAGCATTTGTTGCTTTGTTGGAATTTGAGAGTGAAGGACTTGAGCACTTTGTGTGTTCTTGCCATTGCATCTTGCATCGGTTTGAGCCCTCCACGAGGATTCGTGGTGGTGAAAATCGTGAGCTTGTTACTCTTGGGTCTTGGACCCTAGACGCCTTAGTGGCCGCCTTTGTGGCATAGGACCTTTTGTGGTCAAGGCCTTCGTGGCTAGTTGGGACCTTTGTGGTCAAGACCTCTTGTGGTCATTTGGGAGCCCCTAATTCGGTTGTGGGTGTGTGCCCCAAGGTTGTTGTACGGGATTGTTTTCCGCCCCAAAGGAGTTCATAGTGGAAGGTGGACTCAGACCTTTGTGGTCGAGTTCATCGGAGAAGAAGGTGAAGCCTTTGTGGCGTTGAGCAAACCTGTTGTGGTTGCTCACACCTCTCCAACGAGACGTACACCTTTTGTGGTGGAACTCAGAAATACATCCTCGTCTCCGCGTGCCTCGGTTATCCCTATACCCGAGCTCTTTACTTATGCACTTTACTTTGTGATAGCCATCGTGCTTGAGGTCCTTTACCTTGCTATCCCTTTGTTGTTTGTGTTGCATAGCATAAGTTGTTGGTGCACATAGGCAAACCTAGTATATTTAGGTTGTGTCACTGATAAGTTAAACACTAAGTTTTATTCCGCATTTATCAAGCCTAAATTGTAAAAAGTGTTCCTCGCCTATTCCCCCCCCCCCCCCCCCCCCCCCCCCCCCCTCTAGGCGACGTCTTTCCTTTCAATATGGGATAATGTCATATTTGAAGATGGATGTGAAGTGGGTAGGTCCTCAGTCTACGATGATGTTCATTTAAGAGCAGAGGCAATTGTTGAACCTGGCTGCATATTGTGATTTAAGGTATGCTGATGTATATTACATTTCATTTCTATTCTACTCACTTTTCATTTAGGAACAAACTGAACCAGTTGTAATTTTCTACCCAACAGTCTTTCTCACGTTGAGATTGAGTAATATTCTTATTTGTACTATTTCAGAATAAAGTCAGACAAAAATGTTGTATTTGCTGCCTACTCAAAAGTGTAACTACTTGAAAAGCCTTCGAATGAAGATAGTGATGAGGAACTTGGATATGCTGACACCAATTCTGAAGTTACAAATAGTCCACGTAAGTCTGCCGACGCTAAAATGTGTGCTGACACCACAATATTTTCGTTTTAATGTCATAATGGTTGACAAGATTTCAACGCCCCGCACGGGCATGGCGTGTGTACGAATTACTTCTATGGTGCTTCTGCTTAATGTTGTGCTCTTCGTGTTCGCCTTCGTTCATATAGTCTAGAAAATGGTCCGTAATAGTCTCTGCATCCAGTACTATGTTTTGACCTTTTATCTTAATGTAAT
Organism: Poa annua; assembly: GCA_026929855.1. Lineage (NCBI taxonomy): Eukaryota > Viridiplantae > Streptophyta > Magnoliopsida > Poales > Poaceae > Poa > Poa annua. The sequence continues at coordinate 10,127,075 of CM049432.1, forward strand.
ATGAACCTATGTACAACATATATCTTTATCTATACTATCCTATGTATGAACTATCACTGCGTGAACCTAATATTACTTTACATAGCAATGCAACGGGCGCGGCCTTTCTGCTACTACGCACCTTGATTTCGCTTTTGATTTGTCTGATCTGAACCTGTTTTGCTGCTGTGATTCTGTTTTGTTGGGAAAATAAGTAGGGGCAGCCCCTAACCCTGCTGATTGATCCACCGTATGTATGTTAATGTGCCCTCCAAGTTTTAGTCTGAACTTTGGACGAGTAGAGTATCCAGTCAAGGCCTGAGGTTTCTCAAGGTTTTAAGCCTCAGGATAATAATGTGTTCTGATGTGTGATATGAGATGTTCTGTTTGCTTTCTAGAATTAATCTGACCTTGAACTCACTACTCTGGATGAACTGGATTCCGTGAAGAGTCTCAGTGAGAAGCTTATGCTGCTGTTGTGCCTATCAGTGGGTATATCAAAAAGATGTTGTGACTATCATTTTTTCAGTACAAATTTAGTTCCATTTACATGATTTCAGTTCAGATTCTTTGTTCACAATCGACCACGCGAGGAAAGAAGAAACTCATTGACTTTTGTTATTACAATTCTAAGGTATTTTACTTTTTATCTATCAGTTTACTAAAGTTTATCTTTTAAAGTTGACATTTCACATGGCTTCCATTTTTTTTAATCGCCTGAACATTCTGTATGTTTGTTCGTTTTCCACTGATAGTATTTCTACCAAATATGCGAAGTTGCAGACTAGCTTGAAATGATATTTTTTAATACTTACAATAATTATGATTTTATAGATGTATCTGGTGTAAGAAAGGTGGACCATATATTTAGATTACAATAATTCAACCACTATTCGCCTTGCTGTTAACATTTTTTCTGCACAACGTAGATTGAATACAACTAAGCCAAGAAAGTGCATTGTACACATTGTTTTGTCACAAATGTGTTTTAAAGAGGGGACCTGGCATATAATTTTTAAAAATTTGTACCCATGATATCATGTATTCGTGTAAGATATTTCATATCTCCCATCTTCAAACTGAAGTTCAATTTTTCCCGTCCACAAAATCATGAGTAAGTGGATTAGATAACATGTGATTTGTAAAAACAATTGGTTTCATGGCACTTTTAGTCTCTTCTAATAATCCAACATTATTCACTTATATGTTACATTGTTACCACGAAAAAAAGAAAACCAAACTTTTGTTCCTCATGCTGATAGTGTTCCCCATTTTCATACTTTATTTATGTTGCTGGACACCGAACCATTACAAAAGAGTGGAACCAAGGAGGAACTACACGTTGATTTAATTAAGGTATACCTTACAGTTTTGAACTTGGCTTGGCCATCAATGGCAGCAAAAAGTGTTCGCAAATTTACGGTATGAATTCATTTTAGGTTCATTTTCTTTTGTGTTCTTTGCTTTATAGTCCTAAGAAAATATTTACAGTTTCTTCGTAGATTTTGTTTGTATATGTTCTTTCATACATATTTGTTGGTCATGCTGATATTGTTCTCCATTTCAATACAGGTTACCTCTTTATTTATTTTTCTGGACATCGTGCCATTATAAAAAATGAAGCCACACTGTTGTACACACAACAACATGCTACAATGCAACGGGCGTGGCGTGCCGCCGTGCAACACTTCCTAGTTTCAGCAAAAGATATTTTATCCAGGGTACTTCAGACCGTACTAGCTCCTAGCTAACCGGCCTGGATTTGTGAGCTTGCGGTTTGTCTGTTGTGAGCTGAAAACGCTCCCCTACTAAAGGCGATGGCGAAGATATTAAACTAGAGACACGCATTATATTGTGCGATCATATACTATGCATCATGCAGGCATGCCTGGTAGAAGAATCAAGGAGCCATGATCAACGTCTCTGTGTGATGGATGCAGTCGCCGAGGCGAGAGGTTTTTTTTTTCTTGCCGTCAATGTTTGAGAGCTTTATTGAAAAGAAGATAAGCGATTACAATCAGTCAGAAGACTGCTTACAGGAAAAGACGGACTCTCGCCGGATGCAGATGGATATGGCTATGGATGGATTGCGGAAGAGAGAAAGAATCTGTGGATATTTCTTTCGGTTGTTTTCGGCCTACTCACTCGCTTTGCTTTGCTTTCTGGTCGTTTCTGTCTCTCGACCGGCCGGCGGGTTTGTTGCGGTTTGTCTTCGTGGGGATTCATGCATGCGTGAAGTTCATCCATGGTGGTGGTCCTCCCTACCTGGCTGAAACGGGGAGAGGAAGTGATGGGCTGAGATTCGTCCGGCCTTCGTGGATGATATATATATGTCTTTTTCTCTTGTCTTGCCGTGATCCAACAATGTTTTGTAACTCGTACGCCTTGGTACATTGTTTGTTTGCAAGTTAACTCTCTTACTGCCTACTCCATTTCACTACCTAGGTAGTATAGTGTGTACTAGAAGGAAAAGACGCCCGTTGCCGCGTCCATTTTAATATAAACAACGATAGGTTAAAAAATACTTTGAATGAAACATACTTATAAAACAATAGTAATAATGGAAAAATAGTACAACTTGATCACTACATGGAAGTAGAGAAGGGATATAATTATTTAGTTGTTATATCATGAAATTTAAATTGTCTACATTGTTCTATAATGATTTGATATAATTTCCAAAAATCTAGAGACATTGTATGATTAACATTGCAAACTCAAAGAGACAGATTAAGTGTCGAGATCATATAGTGATGGTCATTGATTTTATTATAATGAAATTAAGTATATTTTTCGACATAAGTTATCCCAAAATGAATAATAGTTGGCATAATTATGTCCTAACATATTTAAATAAATTGCATCGAATACAGCCGGTACTATATAAAAACAGAAGAACATTTCACTAATAAATACTAAATTATTCACAAAAATATAGAGCGAACTAAGAGATTAAACTGTTTACATGCAATATTAATTTGTTTTCGATACAATACGACTCGAGTGAGGCGGAGGGAGAGAAACGGTTTTGTGTAGCACAAGTGGCATGGCGCTATGTTGAACGCTAGGCAGAGATAAGATAGAGCGTTATCAGATATCTCTCTGGTATCTTCGAATTCACGCATGTCGTTTTTTAAAAAACGAAATGACATGGTTAGCTTTCAATTTTTTGAAATAAAACATACCACTATATGCACATATTATACAAACTCTAGAATATTTTTGTATTTTTTTCTACATAAAAAGAAATTTGAGGGGAAATGAAACTGTTTTTTTAAGATAGGAATCTCTTCTTATTTGACAAAAATTTAGTAGATAAGTGCACCCATATGTATATATAATATATCCAATAGAATATTTATTAACCTAAATTTAATCTTATTTCACAAAAAATTAGTAGATAAGTACACCCATATGTATATATAATATATCTAATAGAATATTTATTAAACTAAATTTAAAATTTAGTAGATAAGTACACCCATATGGGTTACAAGTTTGAATTAATAATGAAGCTTTCTATACAAATCAACTATTCTTCCGATTGATTTTCTAAGTACCTAAATATATTCTTCCGATTGAATTTCTAAGTACCTAAATATATTCTTCCGATTGTATTTCTAAATACCTAGATATATTCTTCCGATTGAATTTCTAAGTACAATTTACGATTGAATTTCTAAATCTTAGTCGGCCAGACTTAGCTATCATATTAGCATTGGGTTTATTTCTCAATTACTTCTAGGATTTACGTTTCATTTTCATATTTTTTCAATTTGTTTACAAATTTGTAGATGATCTAGCTATATTAAGGCTACACGTGTGTGACACATGCCCCATTTATGTACGATATAGAGCGGTCGGAATGGGGATTTTAAAATATGAATGAAATTAAATGGTCAGAAATGTAAGATTATTGTTTTTGTAATCATACCAAGTACTGTTATCATATCATGCTCTAGATAATTATGCGTTTGAAGGATCAGAGCCAAAATTCAAAGAAGCGAAAAAGATCTGAAGACTTGGTAACGACCACGAAGAATACAGTATATAAGAAAGTCCTTAGCACTTGAATCAGCCTTGCGGTTAGTAACATCATTAAAGGTGCATATGGTTGTACGAATCATTGATATGTGGACGCGATTGAATAAGATTTTCAAGTTATGATCATTGTTCTATTTTCTACCCGCTTCTACGTTAATTTACGTCGTCATCCGTAGCAACGCATGGGCATTCAACCAGTATAAAATAAAATATAAATGGGATCCACCATTATGTAGACATGTTGGAGAAGGAGAAGACTATATAACCAGGGAGCTTAGTTTTAGGAAGGATGGGTCTTTCCAACAGCCGGTTGCGGCACCGACGCTCGAAGACGACCATGCATGCATGCGAGACCGTGTGAGTACGCGACGGACAGGCTGCAGCTGAAATCGGCGGTGCACCTACAAGAAAGGTGCCCCATCTAATGTTGTTCCAGCTATTATGGCTGACGCATAATCTTTAAACTAGCAGTAAAAGAACCGGTCAATTCAGCTGCAACTACATGCTGAACTGATAAACAGACAGACTAGTTCATTGCTGTAGCAATATTGTTATCTTTATCTGTGGGTACTCGGCCGGGCTGCTCGCAGCTGACCAGGAGCATTGAGAGTATAATAAGGGAAATTATTAAAAAACTAGCAAAATATCCGTGCGTTGCAACGGGTAAAACTTATACGGACCATATGCATAGATTGAGTTCATGTATGTAAAGACGCGACGTTCCACAACCACATGTCAGTTTCAACACATCTACGAGGCGCTCGTTCAATACCATAATCTATTTTAATGTAATTAAGTTACTTTACTACATATGTAATCGAGTGACACATTAAAATTGTATTCCATTTCACATTAAAAAGAGTTGCTACTAGACTAAAGTAATATGCTCCTTCCAAATTGCTAGTATTTTTACGATTTGCAAAAACTGCATATGCATGTTGATTTAACATCATCGAGATGACCCAAATGACATGGCGCTAGAAAACTATATATTTTGCGGAACTTTTCTTGTAGAGCATTCTGTATAATTATTTACGTTCCAAAATGCTCTCTCTCTTTTTTCAAACTTGTCTGTTTTTTGCACAGTGTTGTTGTACCTAGTCAAATCATGCTCTTCGATCCCTAGGCCTCCCTACGAATGAATATATATAGTGACAATAGAACAAGAGATCCATTCGATTGAGTACTCCTAAACATTTTCAACTTTTTGCAATCTCAAACCAAAAGCTAGCTACGAACTCCAGCTTCAATTTTTTCTCCTGAACCTTACGCTGATATGCTTCAATTATGTTCAATCTGTTCCTTACTGACATGTTGTAGGGAATAGTATCCCGGAAGCTGCTTGGGCTTCCCAACTTCAGTGTATAAAAATCAATGGAAACTAATCATCAGTGTAATTCAAATTCGTCGAAGACTCTAGTGCTAAATAGTTCATCGTCAACACTTTGTATGACTTGGATAGATTTGAGGTAAAAATGAAAAAACGACTGTGTATTCCAATGTTAATGTTAACAGTAAACAGTTGATCGCCATCATTGAGCCAAGCACCTCGGGTCATGAGTGTGGCTGTCTGGACAGAAGAAAATGATGCAGCTAGCAACAATGAAGTTACAGGACTGAACCTGAACCTCCTGAACCTGTTCCTCGCCTCTCCGCTGGCGATTGATGCTGTTTGCTTGCTGCCACTCCAGATCGAATGGCAGACCCCGAAGGCTACGACCTCCGCCACGGCGGCGTCGACTGTGGTGTTCTGCATCATGCTCGACATGACCTTCGGCCTGCTGGACCTGGACGAGGAGCACATTGTGCACATCGACGCCGTCATGAAGCGTGTGCTGCTCGCCGTTGGCGTGCGCATGGACGACTACCTCCCGTTCCTCCGCCCCATGTTCTGGCGGCAGCAGCAACAGGTGCTCGTCGTGCGCCGCGAGCAGGTCGACACGCTGCTCCCGCTCATCAACCGCCGCCGTGCCATCCTCCGCGACATGCAGAGCTCAAGGCCAGACACCAACGTCGCCGCGCCCTTCTCGTACCTGGACTCCGTGCTGGACCTCCGTATCGAGGACCACGAAACCACAAACGATGAGCTGGTCACCCTCTGCGCAGAGTTGATCTCCCCACCAGACCACTGCCTCGCGGGCCTCCCAGCGCCGCCTACCACTCCTTCCCCATCGACAGACGAAGGTCCCCCCGACGCCCTCGAGGAGGCGCTGCAGTTCGCCTGCCTCGGGCAGCTGTCTGACCTTGTCGACGCCGCCGACGAGCCAGCCCCTGATGGATAGCTGCGGGAGGACCATCTCCCCATCCCTCCAGCACCGCCTATCTCGTTGGAGGAACAGAGGAAGAAGACAAAGGGGAATAGAGTAAGAAGACTTCGGTGCGGTGCGTCGGCGTTTTTTCACTTAGTCGGAGAGTGCGGGTTAATTTTTTAGATTCCGAGGGGCAAAACGCAAAAACGGCGCAACGTACGTCCTCACCTCAAGAGATATTATATAGTAGAGATAATGATGTGAGTTCCTGATATTGCAGCTAAACAAACTTGGCTGTGGAAATCTGCTACCCTACAAACAAATTTGTGTGTAGAAATCCTATATGAGTGTCATTCAATTCTCATGTCAAATTTCATGTGGCGTGTCAATCAATGAATGCATGCATGCAGATCTGCTGTGGTAATGGTCGAGTAGTTGTGATTTCTATGCAGTGCTCGGGTGAAGCACTAGGTGTATCACTACCCTCGACGTACATGTAGCCCGACGGCCGCAGTCGGCGTGTAATTTATTAGACTCACTCAATTGTCGTCAGCGTCGTAAATGTCGTCAGACTCATAGCTACGTCGACGGCATTATCGTCGGGCTCATAGCTAGCTACGCCGATCCATCATCAGATTGCTCTAGGCCAAGCATGCTTAACTATTGAGTTCTATTCAAATGAGATTCCAGTTGAAATGTCAATATTTACTATTAGTATAATATCAATCATATTTACCCTCATTTGAGATATTATACTTTTCAATTTTTAAAATTTCAAAAATAAGATTTGAATGAACAAAATAACTATGTTTAATAATATTTGAATAATTATAATAATCAATTCTTTTATTTTAGTTTTGTCTTTTCCATTTAATAAAAAATAATTCATATATTCATATTTGTATATCATAATTTACTAAATAAAATGTCTATATCGATCATAAAAATAAGAGGAATCTAATTATGATATCCATGTCATCATTTTCACAATGAATAATGTCTTTTAAAACAAATAAAAATCAACATAAATCAGCATAAAGTCAATTAAGGAGGCCAATTTTGAAAAATCGCTTCGGCGATATTGTTTTCCATACCATGACACACATATGTGCTGAATATTGCCATTTTATCACAAACTATGACATGATAATGGTCATACATTGGTAATTTGTCTTGAAACTTATGCATGTTTATAGATCATTGACATTTTTGTAAAGTTTTGTTTTGAAAAGTTTACCAAAACTCAAGTTTACCATTTTTCCTATAAACTAGTACACGTAAAAGGACTTCATACAAAAGGGTTTCTTTTTTTAGTATTTTTTATATTTTTTTATTTATTTCATGAAGAGCATTGCTATTTATCAAAAGTGGTCGAATTTTTTAAAACTATTGACGGTTCTATGTTGTAGCCACTACTTGTGTATCTTAAAATTATTTTTGTAAGAATTTCAGAGCAAACTATCACACAATTATAGTTCAAATTTGAATTAATTCCGGAAAATTAACATAAAGTCAATTAAAGAGGCGAATTTAGATAGAAAGTAAGGAAAATCCTCATATTCAGATATTATTCATCAAATATGTACTAATATTTATAAAAATTAAATGGGTGTCTATGTACTTCTTCACAAAAAATTCATTTTTGGCACTTAAAAAATAGAAAATGATATTTATAAAAAGAATTTTAAAAATCGCTTCGGCGACGTTGTTTTCCATACCATGACACACATATGTGCTGAATATGAGCACTTTATCACAAACTATGACATGATAATGGTCACACATATGTGTTGAAACTTATGCATGTTTGTATATGATTGATATTTTTGTAAAGCTTTGTTTTAAAAAGTTAACAAAACTCAAGTTTATCATTTTTCTAGAAACTATTACACGTCAAAAAATTGCATGCCAAAGAGTTTCTTTTTTTAATACTTTTTCATATTTTTTTGAACGTAATCTAATTTTTTAAGAAAAACTGAAAAACAATATAGTGAGCCCGACGGTAATGCCGTCGGGTTTACAATGGGATTAAATGGACGCTGACGACACTCTAAACCTGACGGTGGCCGTCGGGCTCACCACTATGACACCGACGGTAAAACGACGCGTTTCGCCGGTTTTACGCCGACTGTCCCGGCAAATTGCCGTCGGGGCTGCGCTGTGATTCCCGTAGTGTATGGTGATGGTGATTTGAATTCGGTCAGTGAAGTACCATTCAAGATAAGCTAGTTTCAAAATTACTGTGCAAATTTAAGTTTTGCTGAGCTAGTTGTCTGCTTTCGTTCCAGTCCTATGTAGATGCAGTGAATTCTCGTAACCTGACCACTGAAAATTGGTTTTACGAGGGTACATGGAATGCATATAGAAAATGATGATATTTCAGCACCTTTACGCAAATGTTTGCAAAAAGATTGATTACTGATCCTACGGACTACTACATCAGTTGCAAAAAGCAAGATACTTTATAGAATGGCCAAACAGACATCTTCACCTTAATCTCAGGGTTTTTTTTTAAATAATACGATTTTTTATTACAAATTTGGAATCTAGCACGCGAAATCTGGGAAAATCAAAAATAGCGCGCAGTCGGTTTGGGCCGTGTCGATCGGCACGGGCCGTGCCGATCGGCACGGGTCGGGCCGAAATGCCCAGGTCGGCAGTAGCCATGCCGACGGATGCATGGCTCTGCGTCAGCTCTCGTGGGCCAACGCATTTCGGCATGGGCCGTGCCGAAACGTGCTAAGTGCACTGCAAGGTTTATTACAGTTCCCGCCCAAATTCCCGCCACCATTCTAACGCCACCGTTTCCCGCTAGAATTTTCCCGCCACCGTTTCCCGCGAGAATTCTCCCGCCACCGTTTCCCGCTAGAATTCTCCCGCCACCGTTTCCCGCCCAAATTCTCCCGCCACCGTTTCCCGCCCGTTCCTCCCGCCCGGCACCATTTCTCGCGACCGTTTTCACCTCAAATGTCCTATAAAAACCACTCTAGTCTAAGCGGGGTACTCTCACAGAGCGCCAGCATGGTGTGTATTGTACCTTGTGAGAAGTGTGTGTCCGGCTTTCATATAGCCGCATCCGAGCATCTAGCTAAGATGGTCACCTTTTTGAAGGTAGATGGTAAGGAAATTCCACTTGAAGAAATAGTTGGTAGTGAGAGACATCTCGCTTTGCTAGGGGCGAGGCTATGCCGAGATGGGTTTCCGTATAGGACCCCAGATCAAATCCGTGCTGAAGTCTTGAGGCTTGCGGATAAGTTCGATAGGAAGGTTACCAATGAGCCGCGTCATCGAACTCAAGACGTACGTGAGAGCTACGGTCTTTCCTTTCTCTGGGTATACTCGAGCGATGATGACGACGATTTCATGCCGTCGTCAAAGGAAAAGCGGGCTGAAGCACTGCGTAAGGGAAAGGAGAAGAAGGCAGAAACATCGAGCAAGGGTGCGGGTAAGAAGCCTGAATCATCGTCAAAGGGCAAGGGTGCGGGAAAGAAGCCTGAATCATCGTCCAAGGGCAAGGGTGCCTAATCTGCGGTTTCCTATGTTGTATGAGTTATGTTGTATCTTTCTTTGAGTATCGATTACTTAGTAGTTGTACCTTCATTTCCTATTGTTGTGTGGTGTGATCGGTATGTAATCGAGGTTTGTTGTATCTTATCGCTTAATTAGTAGTTATACCGTTTCGCGCCTCAAGGGAAAGAAGTAGCATACATATGTCTCATACATAGGTCTTACGGTATATGGAAAAGAGCGAACATATGTCTCTGATGCGTAAAAAAAAGAATCAGTCCTCGTCGACCTGACGACGGTACCGCGTCCTTCTTCGCCGAGGGCCGGAAGGTGACAAACGCGTGGGAGCCTGGTGTTGCCGCATTCCGCGGCCTTGCAACGGCGTATCGTCATGCTCGTCGTCTGGCTGGGCTGTCTCCGGAGGTGGTGTCTGCTGACTGGGCATCGGTGGCGAAGGCGCGTATGCCTGAGTGGTGTCCAAGTCGTACTGGGGAGAGTTGTACACCTCATCTGCACCTGCACAAGATAATATGTTAGTGTGAGTTGTCTGGATATTAATTATATATGTACGAGTAATTCAAAATTCTAACCTCCGTGCATTAGTAGCTGAGAGTACGGGCCCGTAAGATTGGCCATCTGCGGCTGGTGTGATGCTCCAACGAACTGTGGTCCGCCCCCATAACCGTACGAATATGGCATCCCGGTGAACGGTGGTGTGTGTGCCTGCCAGGATGAACTACCCGGCATAAAGAGTGGAGGCTGTGCAGGACCCGACATAAACAATGGCGAGTGTGACGTTGCCGGCATAAACATAGTTGGCTGTGAAGGACCCGACACATACACTGGAATCTGTGAAAGAGGTGGCTGGGATGGACCAGGGTCGATAGCGTCGGGCTGGCGAGAGGTAGACGCAAATGTGTGATCTGCGGGGCGTATGGAAGGACTCTGCTGTGGTGTAAAACGTAGGCGTGGATCGTGCCGAGGAGTGGTGTCACGGGGTGGTGATACCTGTGCGACACCTAAGAGCCGTGCCGAGGAGTGCCGTGGGGGACGCGGTCGCGGGGGTGCAGGGCGTGGAACAACATCCCCAGCATCGGTGCATGCGAGCACAGCATAAGCACGTCGTAGCTTGTCCTGTAGACGCTTGAACCACGACTGGTGCTGGGCACCAACGACGGGGTAGTACGCATCGACGTCCGCCTGAATATCTGCTATAATGTCGGCCTGTAAAATATGAAACAAGTGTCAGATATGTTTTTACAGTAGTACGTACAGTGCGTAGTAGAGTACTGAAACTAGACCACTTACCGCTGTGTTTCCCCGAGTCCCGATTCCCTGTGTTGGGTACATGGCCGTGATATCAGCCGCAGGAAGGTCGACAGGGTCGGCACTCGTAACCAAACGAGTGTGACAGGCGGGCCTGTACGTCCGGAGGTACTCCTCAAAATCAGGAAGCACAAAGGGTGTGTCCGCGGGCCATAAATTTGTCGGATCCGTCGCACTCTGCCATTCTTGTATGTATGGTAGGATCGTCTGCATATAAGATGCGAGCGATCTCTCTCCCTGCCGTCCTTTCCTGCGAAATGGACACATAGCATAAGTACGTACTAGAACAACAATAGTACCCCACATTTTAAATACAAGCTGTAGTTCTTACTTGTGCACGTGCTGAGGAAGTGTAGCTCTAGTAGGAGGCACCGGCCACTGGCGAAGTCCAAACTGTCTCATAACACGGTGTTGCGACATCTCCTCCACCAAGACGTCGAACACAATCCGACGTGTAGTCATCCAGTATGCACGGTCTCTGGTGCAGAAAGAAGAAATCCCGCCGGGGTATCGTGCATGCATCCTCGACTCGTGATATGGCTCCCATATAACCTGGTGATGTGGCAGCTGATCGAACCACTCAGTGAACATCACGTAGCAGTTTCTCACTTGATCACCTTGAAATCGTCTCTGCAAACAATTATAATTGTAATAAACAATTGAACATTAAAATTTGGAAGAACCTAACTTGAAAGTAACGAGGTATCGAATGGGTACCTCTCTATATGCCCACATACTACCAAATGTGGGAAGATCAATTGCGTTGTGATCCATGAGTCTGTAGTCCCAGGGCCTGGTCGCGTCGACGTCGGGTCTACCGACAGGGAACCTCTCCCAAGACCAGAGCTGCAGAAATAGAGGACATCCCAGTATCGAAGAGCTATCCGAGTTCTTCGTGCACACGGTGCATAGAGCCCTGTATGTAGCAGCTAATAGTGCAGATCCCCAACTCCGCTGCTCTATCTCTTCTTGGTTATGTGCGGCTGCAATCTCTAGGGCTATAGGTACCCAACGAGCAGTAATAGTGTCTTGATGAGTCTCAGTGAACATCACCTTGCCAAGTAGCCAGATGACGTACGCCTCGAGGCTCCGCGTGACCTGCTCCTGGGTCAGGTGCTCCACCGGGATGCCGTATGCCCGTACCTAGAAAGCGCAAACTAAATAAGTTAGTCATGGAGTATACACCGAGAAAGTAAACTCAGGCAACTTTTACCTGCCACTTGTTTAGCCACTTCAGCGGTACACCATGCTTGTGCTCAGGCAACATGGGGTTCTCAGGATGCACGCCTGCGAAGCGTGCCTGCATGGCCTCATGCCAGTCGAGGGGAGGATCTGCAGGTCCAAGCACTGCGCCAGCCAAAGGGAGTCCCATCAAATATGACACATCCTGAAGAGTCGGTGCCATCTCCCCCCACGGGAAGTGAAAAGTGTGGGTCTCCGGCCTCCAACGGTCCACCAAGCAGCTAAGCAGTGACCTGTCCATCGTGATCTTGGTAGTGCCAACATGATGCATCTGCCTCGGCTCACCGTCTACCTCATCGGGCTGAATGGGTACCCATCCTGCGGGGATGCTCTCAACTAGACGTGCAAGCGGTAATAGACCTGCCCAAGTCAACCTGCAAATACTTAAAAGAACTTTGTTAGAAGTCCGTTAATAAAATCGTAGACAGTGTAAACAATATATAAAATTATTACGTCCAACGTACCGATCAATCCAATCAGGATGCAACTCCCAGTTAATCGATGGTGTCCGAGTACGCAGAAGATGTGGCTGCCCACCTGACTCCCATATCTTAGCACGATGCTTTGAATCAACATCGGCACTAAGCAAAGCACGACCCGCCATCTGCAAAGTAATACAACATGAACATACTAGTAGAAATACCACTTTAAACAATTGTACGAATTAAACAATATCGTCCCATTGTACATAATTATTACAAATACGAATTAAAACATATACCCTACGACAAACAACATCGTCCCATTGTACATAATTATTACAAATACGATTGAAAGCACAATACTAGCCACGATTTGCTCTTCCCCTTCCTCCTCGGGTCCCTCGGCCACGAACCGTTGCGCCTCCTTGGGGGAATTTCGTACAATGTTTCTCTTTGTGGCCGAACATATTGCATAGCAGGCACTGACGAGTGGAACCACCTGCGTCGAACTCATCCATATCATTCCGGATGCGCCGTGTCTGACGTCGTCCTCTACTAGTCCGCATGTTTTCTGGATGAGGAATGATTTCTCTATTAGCCTCCTCAACCGTGTTGAAGTTACCTTCGACTCGGAATCCTCTCATTTCCCCGGTCCATGTTTGAACCACTGCGTCCTTCATGTAATATGGTGACACGAATGTGGCTGCATGCAAGCCCATCTGACCACAAACTGCTAACACATGAGAGCATGGAAGGTGAAGAAGTCTGGGTTTGTTGCATGTGCACTCACAAGTAGGCGGATATCCGTCAGTAATGAACACCTCATGGGTTCTCTGAACGCTATCACCAAATCTGTCTGTCGGCTGGCGCACCTCATACCTAGCTTCTTCATTACCTACTCGAACCACGTTGTGGAACCGAGCCTTCTGTGTCTTCTTCTCCATGTATGTTCTTATCTTGCGACAGTAAGGTGTGCCAGGGTACCACTGACAATGATTCACAGCTTCCACACGTCTATCTCTGAAATAATTCATGGTTCCATGCATAATCCCCTCGACGAGAGCTGTAAGTGGCAGACCACGGTTACCTCGAAGGACAAAATTATATATCTCCGCAAGGTTGGTTGTCATGATGCCATATCTCGCTCCATGTGCATCGTGCAACAAAGACCATTTCACTGGCGGTTCTTTCTCTATCCATTCTTCAAAATTCCGGATGCGTGCTCCTTTCTTCCTCTTTGTGCCAGGTGGATCAATTCCAGGCAAATCACACAACCCAACTGGTTCTGAATCTTCGGCTACTGCCGCTTGTGCCGCCGCCACCTGAGCAGCAACTGCCGTCGCCTGTGCAGCTCTTCTTTCTTTCACTTGGTTCTGCGTGAATTCGGTGAGCCTCTGCCATAAAAAGTCATACTTCCGTTGCTGATTCACATTGCAAAGTCTTTTAAACAGATTCATAAGACGTTTACTCTTGAAGCAAGAATAAAAATTAGCACCCATATGTCTCATGCACCATCGACTCTGCACATCAGTCCACGGAGTTTGTTCATCATCGGCGGGCTGCTCTAGTTTCCTGATTGCCTTCAACAGACCTGCATGCCTGTCATGAAGAATACATACATTTGGCCTATCCTTCACAACACCGCTTTTCAACATCCTCAGAAACCATAACCAGCTATCATAATTCTCACTCTCAACAAAGGCAAATGCAACAGGAACGATTTGTCCGTTGCCGTCCACACCTATTGCGGTAAGTATAACACCCTTGTACTTGCCCGTGAGAAATGTGCCATCGATGCACAACACTGGCCGGCAATACTTAAAAGCTTCAATGCATATGGCGAAAGAGAAGAACATCCTGCCAAACACAGCCAACTGAGGATGCCCAGGAATTTTTGTTAGTTGGACGGTTGCCTCTGTACCAGGATTTCGCTCTCTCAAAGTGGAAACCATTTTGACAGCATTATCATAGGCATCATAAAATGTCCCAAATCTCATTTCTAGAGCCTTCTGCTTCGCTCTCCAAGCCTTCCCATAAAGAATTTTTGTTTTCCATCTACTCTTAACTGCCAACTGAATGCTTCTCGCGGTCATGTCTTTCTTCCGCACTATCTCACTGAACAAGAGTCGTGCAATGAGAGTTGAAGACAGGTTTGGATGGTTCGGCACCGTACTAGAGATCTCACATGTGTGTGGTACGACATCTGAAACCACCCAAAGCACGTCGTACTTCGGTACGTGAGCATGCACCCTTGCTGGACAGTCAATATGAATGCAGTTCATAGTCAAATATCGACTATTTGACACATCAGTACGGAAAACCCTTTGCGTGGACAATGCCCACTCAATCACGGCTTCCCTCAACTCTTGCTTTGTGTTATACTGGACTCCGATTCTTACATTTTTCCTTCGGTACTCCCATGCCGGATGATATCCATCATCCACAGCTGTCATATTCGACTTGTCGAGATCCCACGAGTGAGGAATCGGCAAAGTGTCGACATTCCAGGACTCAGGAAGCGGCACATCTCCAACATTATCTTCTTCATCATTATCTACCTCATCCTCATTGCCAACATCTTCATCACCTGAATCAAGATCTTCTGCAACACCATCCTCATCTTCAGCCAACATCTCTTCTTGCATAGTACCTTCATACTCATCCGCATCAGCCTCTCCAAGTGGCGGAGGCCCTTCCGACTCAACACTGAGTGATGGCTCATACTGTTCAGAAATGTCCACATTTTCTGAATGAGTAGCATCACTGCTCTCTCCATGCTGAAAATGTCCGCCTCCTTGTTTCAAATTGTTCTGCTTCGGATAAAATATCAGTAGTATTTCTGGTTGGGTGCCTCGACGCTTGCATGATGCTAGCCAAGCTATCCACTGACCAGTTCGATCCAGCGGTAACAACTCCCGAAAAATATTTGTACGGGATTTGCTCCACACTGACTGAATCTTAACCGTAAACATATTAGGATTATACCCAAAATTTCCAGTGAAAAACTGCTGCACTGCTGCTATTTTAGCTCTCTCTGGGTCTGGCAACTGCATCACCATATTGTTAAATTCACTAAGATCAACCCCAGTCTCCGTAACACGTACATTACCGGCGCCGAAGTGCACAACAAAATCAACGACTTCCATTACCTAAACAAATTTATTCCGTCAAATAATACGCTGCAAAATATTACGACCACCCAAAATATTACCAATATTACTAATACTTCTCAAATAATAACAAAGAACCGACATACACCCATAAATATCGACCGCCACACTAACCACCCTCCACCCACTGACGCTTCCGTTAACATAAATCTAAACTACTTCTAACGTTTTTTTCCGACATCCACCGACAACATAACATACAGCCACCGACAAACTATTTGTACATTTACAACTATCACATGCACCGACGTAAAAAATTTACAGATAACTCATACATAATACTAAACAAGATTCATCTAGTGATTACTTAGGGTTTACCCTTGACGCGTGGAAAGCCCGTTTCTTCCGTTCCCGGCCTCAATCTACCGCCACCACTGCTCCACCACCACACCTCCTCCTCCAACACGAGCTCTCACCACTGCCTCCACCTCTTCTTCTCAAAACGAATCCACGAAGATCTACTCCAGGAACAGATCCTTCAAGCCCTACTCCTGCTCTCTCCTTTCCTAACAATCTAAACTGCTCACACTAATTTTTTGGACAAGATTTTGCTGAGTATTCGTGGGAGGAAGAACAGAGCTTGCTGCTGCGGGAGGAGGAAGACTCGGAGGAAGGAGAAGAAGAAAGGAAGGAGGAAGAAGAAGGAGCCGGGCGCGGGGGCTTTATCTAGCCCAGATCGGCACCACCCGTGCCGATCGGCGCGTCTGCTGCCGAAAAGGAGGGCAGGCTCTGCCGCGCGTGCAGGCGCATGCAGCGGTCGGTCTGGGTCCAGCCGACAGCGACATTTCGGCACGGCCCGTGCCGATCGGCACGGCCCACACCGACCGCGCCCTAGTTTTGGAATTCCCCCCCTCCGCGCGCTAGATTCCGAATTTGCCAGGAAAAAACGTATTATTAAAAAAAAATTCCCCCCCTCTTCTCATGATACTCCCAAGCCTGTATCTTCACCTCTTCACGATTGTGTCTGAACTACTTAGGCAAACATAAACTGGTGTATAATCAAACTAACAAGAAGATCTGCACACACCACTAACAAAACTCAGCACGATATGGAAATCTGATGGCATAACCTTGCCGTGTGAACTTGGCCCGTTCGGCTTTGTCCCAGGAAGCCACCCAGGGACTCGAGCGTGTTAGCCGTCGCGCTCCGCTTCGCCGCCACTGACGACATTGCTCGTAGCCTCCTGCTCACTGTGCTCAGCCTTCCTGACCACCCTGGCAGTGACGCCCACAGGCAAACTATCCTGCCGCCTCCTCTTTGGGCATGGACGACTCACGACTGTGACTACACCGGGCTCTGTGCTACGGCCGTGGTCGCGCGCAGCGGCGTGGCGGCTGTGGACGGCTTCTTGCTAGAAAAATACTGATGCTTCGGTGGACAAGTATTGAGCGACCACAGCCATTGGATCTTGCGGCTTGGACAGCTCCCGTTACTCCGTCCGTACCGTAGAAGAGCCCGATGAAATACACTTTAGCCAAGAAAGAACAGCAGTACGAGTTACGACCCATGCTCTTTGGCAAGCGATACAACCACCAGATACGAAGCATCACAAATAATGATATATTTTAACAAGAGACAACGCAATCTGCAGAGAGGATGTATGAAAACTCAAAGATTAACGCTTGATTTGATGCTTGCGTTTATTCAGACTCCGAGCTATACATCAGAATTCAGAAGAGAGTAGTGTGCTAACACCTTTTTGCCTAGTTTCAAAAAAACAAAAGTGCTAGCCACCTCCACCGGTGGTCAATCGGATGCGTGGCCCGCTGCGAACGGTAGCCTGATGGATCGATCCGCCTTCACTTCTACCGCAATCAGTGACCGCAACGGTATATACTTTTGCACCCAGGGCCGGTGTAGTGCTGCCCTCTGGCAGCGCAATTGCCGTTACACTGGTTCGGGAGGAGGGCTCTGTTAACACTAAGAGCGGTGGTGGGTGCTGGAGCGGTAAATGCCATTAGGAGAAGAACGGCGAGGACGAGGCGAAGGAGGAGCACAACGGCTTGCATTGTGCTATGCTATCGGCGACGGGCAATTAATCTTTGGTGCTCGATGTGCCTGCTTACACGGGAGGACACCCGTGTTTATAGAGTTTGCAGAAGAGTGGTGCTAGTGTGTGTGAGGATGCTCTCGAGCCTCGAGGAGCATAGGATACGGTAGGTTGCTACTGTACTGCATCGTATTTATTTTTCAGATGGTACAAGAGAGAGATCGCCCAAGGTGATAGCACATTAGCACTCGTCACAATTATTCATTTGGGACCGGCCGTCGGCCGACGGCCGGGTGTGGCTAATGGAAACAAGCGAGCGCAACGGTGATGCGTGCATCTCACCTACAGTCCTACACGCTGAACTGTACGTCCGAGCGAGAGTACCTACAGCTAGCTAGAGCGACTAATAGTTCCAACACAACAGCTCATGCAAGGGCAACTGCGCGCGCGTCGACATAGGCTACCGCGACCAGCCAGATCGTTTACAAACGGTCCCGTTGTGCTATTATCAAGGGCGGAAATGTCGACGTACGATCTACTTTACCTTCACAGGCATGCTTCTTTCTCTGTTGGTTTAATTTAGCACAAGATTTTTCATGCGTCAAATCTCGTCCCACATGGCATCGATCTCATCGGCACACTCCACGTGGCCGTCGACAACTAAAGTCCGTTGACATATGTCTGATTTGCCGATGGCACGGTTGTCGGCAAACACTATGAGACGTTAACATTTGACGTCCGTCACCCTCATATGCCGACGGCTAGGAAGTGTTGTGCATTGAACCTAGCATTGGACCCTACTTACCGTCAGCATATACTTAGTTGCCGACGGCATATAGAAAACAATTTTAAAAAAATATATTTTATATATTTTTATTTTGAAATTGCACAATTAGTCACACCTTATGTCTCATATTATAGGCTTAATTTTAGGTCAAAATACTCATACTTAGTCAGAACGGGAATTCGATCACCAATTATAAAAATGCTCCATCCCAAACGCGCTTAACTTTTTAGTTTCTTTCACATTATCTTACATGTCATGATGAACCCATCAATGTATTGGTGATGAGTATATAAAGCAGCTTGAGTTGACAAGTTATGACTTACTGATATTTATATACTATTATGTTACACTTTTTTATTGTTTGAATTTCAAATAGGTATTGGAATATATAACAATGAATTTGTAATAATATGTTCAAAATAAGTAACAATAAAAATAATTTTACTTTATTTTAGACTTTTTCAATTAAATATACAATAATTCATGTCTTTAAAACCGTGAATCAAAATTTGACAAATCAAATGTGTAAATCGATTAGGAATTGAAATATGAAATCCATATCATATTTTACATCACAGACATATCGATAGTTTTAGAAAATTGGACATCTTTCGATGAATAGTCATGGTGGCCATTTTGATCTTTTTTCGAAAAAATCAAATAAAATGAAAATAAACTCAAAATTAAATATCATGAGTTCTTTTATGTGTACTAGTTGATATGAAAATTGATAAACTTGATTTTTAACAAAATTTGCAAAAAAAAATCACAAAAAGGTTTATCATGTATAAACATCTATAAGATTCAACCCAAACGACCATGATATGGCCATTCATATGACATATTTTGTTATGAAGTTCTTATATTCCGCAAATAGGTGTATCTTGGTATAGGAAAAAATCATGTCGAGGAATCTTTCAATTATTTTTATAAATATTATTTTTCATTCTTAAATAAAAAAATGACTTTTTTATGAACAAAGTATAAAAATATGGTGCAAAATACCGACGGCCGGGCTTAGAAAGCCGTCGGCATACAACTAACACCGAAGACTTTCTATATGCCGACAACCGGGTTTAGAAATCCGTCGACAACAACACTAGTTGCCGATGGCTATTTATTTACTCTCGACATACAACGTATGCCAACGGGGCCGATAATAAACAGTTAGCATATAAAAAGCCGAAGGCAACTAGGGCTTTTCCTGTGCTGCAAGTCAACCTTTTTCTTTCACCTTAATCAATTTGTGCTGCTGCATGGCTTTTTAGCCTCACTTGTTTCTGTCAAGATTTGACACTTGCACCTTCCAGTTAGTTGTTCTTATCCACAGAGTAAAACTAGCTCTCCCACTCTGTTGCTTCTATCCACTTCCGCATACTATTTACAGACCAAAACTATGACATAAATATATGGTAAACATGGGTACATCATTATTTATCGGATTCACGCAACACATTCTAAAGGTTATATCCTTCCCTTATCCTAATGTGCCACTTCTTAGAACATGTGCTTAGATAACTGAAACATAATGAATTGCCAGTACATTATTTTGGTCCGGTTGTTGTTTCAGATTCCTGTAGACCTAGAGAGACATGAGAGCATGTAGTAGGGTGCATTGTATTAAACTTCCCTACTACATCTTCAAACTTGCATGTCTTTTGAGGTTTTCATTTTTCACAAATGCATTGTCATGTCTTTTTTTCTGAGTTTTCGATATAAATTGCCATCAAGTGGCAGGGTTATGCAAATTGACCCGTGCAATTTTTTAATCAAGTGTTTGCATCCAAATTGTCATGAATGACTAAAGATTGGCTCACGTACCAATTATCAGTTTGTTCTTCATCAATACATCTGCCTTAAATTTCTCTTACTGCCAATATCTGTGGGTTTTATTCATCAATAAGCAAATCCAAAGATGCCATAAATTTGACCTAAATTTGTGTCCTAAACTTCTAATGTCAGGTTTGGGTGGAGTAGCGTGCATACATTTGGGACCGATCGGTAGACAATGGAGAGACGCGCAACCATAATCCTTGCACTTCACGTACCCGTCTGTGGGAGTCCCTACAAGTTCCATTTGAGCAGCTAGTTAGATCGCGTGAAGTTTCAACAAAATCTAGCAATTTCGTGGGCTCCCGCTGCAGCGACTTGACCCAATTACATATGAACTTCTTTGATATATTTTTTGCACAGGATAAAAATTCTCCAATCTATTAATTCAGAAAAACGTTGTTTGGTTAATTAGTGGAAAAACAGGCTAAAATACAACATGGAATAAGCCCACCCGAAATCACAACTCACAGACACGGTCAAATCCAAACATGACGCCGACTAGTCAACCTTGTGCGCCCACACAACGGAAAGTCATCTCTCGCAAGTCGGAACACTGGCGAGCAATCACCACTATCGAAAACAAGAAGTCGACACTGCTATGAGAGGAGTAGAGGAAGACGCTGATGTAGAAGACACGTCAAACTCTAGATACCGTCGCTAAAAAACATTTCCTCTCAGGTGTACCCTGCGAAGCCCACCATACACCACCTTCCGAGGGCGCCGCAGCGACATAGCCGGTGGCGGAGCCAAGGCCCGACATGCCCGGCCTAAGTTGGCTAACTCCCTTGTAATACTAGTGCAAAAGAGTGATTAGGGAGGTAGTTTAGATGAGCAAATACTTCACCAATCAAGTCCAACTAAATTTTTCCCAGGCTAGAACTTCAAGCTTTTTTAGATAAAAAGTTTTTATTACTTAAAAGGTTTAATCGTTACACCCGGGTTATGCATAACTAAGATGCACACAAGTACACAACCACCAGTTCAGCACCACTCAAGTCGGTAAGCAAAAGAAAACAAAGCGAATTACATATCAAAATAAGAAATTGTAGATCCGCCTAGGAAACTTGTAAGTCTATCCGGAGTCTATGTTGACACAAATGCCAAGAAAATAACTCCCTGGCCGCAGCCTCCAGTCTTGACGCCACCTCTAAAAAAAAGTCTCGGTGCTCCATCCGCTGCATAGGTGACCATGCTCGTAACGATGATGTGCACCGATAAATAACCTGCATAAGAGATGGCTCCCTCACTGGACATAGCACGGCTCCACCTTAAGCTGCAACCTCGCAAGACCTGACTGCTCCAGAATCCAAACTGCACATACCAAGAACTTGCATACAGTCGTCGCACCACATCTGGGGCCGCCACCCCGACGTATCGTCCGATCGCCCCAATTGGGACGTGGGACCGAACAGACAACCCTGTAAAACATGCCGCTTAGAGTCGCCACCCAAGTCGTGCAAGCCCGCAACCCCACACCGTAGAGTTGTGACCGTGAGGTCGCCGGCACACACAATCCATCCTAGAGCTGCCGCTTTGGCGTCCACCATCCCTGGTGACAAAGGAGAAACTATGCAACAACCGCAAAGAGGCTCACCAAACCGACGCATCCAAGGAGGTCACGACTTAGACGCCGCCGCCCAGTCCCCAAAATTCGGAGTTAGGGGTTTCACCCGGAGAGCCAGGTCCATTCAAACGATAGGAAATCAGAGCTGCATGACGACACCTCCAGGGTCCATAATAGAGTCCGACCACAATGGCTGAATTAATTATCCTCATCGAGGTGACGACGCCCACGGATGCTGTTGTCGCTGGCCCTAACCAAAGACAGGCCGCCGGTGCTACTCGCCTACTCCTCACGCCGTCGAGCTACCCGAGGGAAAAGTTCTTGCGTATCCTCAGATTCCTTCACACAACATGCCGCTTGTGTCGCCTGCATCTCAAGTTCTCAACACCACACCACACGAATACCATCACAGCAACTCATGCCATGACACTCCGGGCCCGGACCACCGTCTTCGTGGACACCTCGCCACGGCACCTCCGATCCGAAAAGAGGAGATATGTACTCAAACATCAGTTAGGTGTGTGAGGTACTCACGTTTATTCAGAATCAGAGAAGCTGCATATACAACACGTTAGGTGCAAGCTGCCGATCCACCGCGGTCAATAAGATGGCAAGCACGATGTTCACACGAACCGATGAACGCACGGTAGCCAGCTAGATCGACCCATCGTCCGGCTCGTCAGCTGGACTGCTTCGAGCAGTGGTATATGGCTTGGCAATCATGGCCAATGTAGGGTTGTCCATTGCCGCCGCAGTTGGGATAACACGCCGGTTTTTGCCGCTGGTTTGCGACCACATACGGGTCGAAGCTGTCCCCCAGGAGGCTGGGCGCCCAACTCAGCTCCGGCGCCACCTCGACCTCCTGCCACCTCCTCAGCGTCGGTGACGCCGTGTGGAGACGAGGGCTAGCGCTCGTCCCTGCCGCCGCGGCGTGGCTGATGACGACCCGGCCGTGGTACGCGTCGGCGACGGCTGGAGAGGCGGACTCCGCAAGGAGAATGGCAGCGAGTAGGAAGAGCACGCCGGCGGGCCGGGTCCCTTGCATTGTGCTACCGTGTGTGTATGCTGGTCGCGCGCTGGGCACAGCTTGGTGCTCGGTGCCTGCAGGCTGCAGCTTGTCTATATACTGCACAGGAATACAATCGTGTCCGAGAACAAGAAGGTGCAGGGGTCCACCGTACCAAAAGGTTGGTGGCCGAGTTTGCAGAATACGGGAATTTTGCACCAGTAAATTGGTGAAACAAAATTGCAGTAGCAGCCTAGCTGCGCAGGTCAACATATAGATAGTTATATACTCTCTCTATTCTAAAATAATTGTCTTAAATTTACTAGATGTATCTAGACAGGAAACAAACATGAAACATGTCAAAACATATTCACTTTAACCAAACTTGAAACACTTATTTAGAAATGGAGGGTGAACAATATTGTACCCTTCATTTTGTTGGAAATAGACTTTTCAGGTTGACTCATAAGAGTTGTCTGGTTGATAACTCGTAGTCGGACAGTTGACAAGTTGACTCATGTAGCATGTTTCGACTCGGCAGTGTTAGCGAGCTGCAGTTTGTACGAAGTAGATAAATATGACGTAATAGATGTTATTTAAAGTGATTCTAAGTATGTGTGGTCATTCACGGTATCGACTCATTACAATCATTTTATTGGCACACACTCCCTTTCTTTTTCCTCCTCACAGCTCTCTCTCAGCCTGTTCGGGACAACACATTTAGCATATATGAGCGCAAGAATACTAATCGATCATTCACGTCACGCTCCATGAAAATGAGATAAGGCAAAGAAAGTGCATCGAAAGGCATGATAAAATAGGTACATGTAGCCCGGCAAAACCGACAAGAAATTTCCTATTTAGGATTTACCTACACCAATTCACATAGGACTTAGTGGCTTATTGATATTTCTGCATTCCATGTTACGAGTATTGTTGCTGTGATTTTTCTACATTGTGCCTATTAATGTGTGGTTTATCCTTGTGTGCACAATCGAAAGAGGCTTAAATTGGAGGCCCTGATTTATAGCCTAAGGTCTGATTTGGGTGGAGTAGTGTGTACATTTGGGACGACGATAGCCAGGGGCAGACAACCATAATCATCCCACTCTACCCACCCGCCGTGGGAGCCCCTACAAGTTCCACTTGAGCAGCTAGTTAGCTCGCGTGAAGTTTCAACAAAACCTAGCTAGCAATGAGAGATCATTCGCAAAGGCACCCGCTCCAGCGATTTGATCCAATAACAGATGGCCTTCTTCGATCGTGGAATGCAACAGAAAACAACAAAAATAATCCACCCTTAGTCGCAGGCCCATGTGACGACAAAAATTAACATATTATCAAATTTTCCCTCCGTACATAAAAAGACGTCATAAGTTTGTTCAAACTTACATGTATCTAGACATATTTTAATGTGCAAATATATTGAAATTTAGACAAACATATGACATCCTCAGAGGAAGTACTTCCAACCTCATTGCCGAGTGACATATATAGTTTGCCGAGTGTAGTTTATTGGGCATTGGGCAGCCACACATTTATGCTGAATGCCATGAAAAAATAGAAGAAACTAGACACTGGGCAACCTTGCACGAATATCTAGTGTTTTTTATCGGCGGCACTCAGCAAATATAACAACGTAATGTTTGCCAAGTACCTAGTTACATGGCACTAGTAAAAAAATCATTTTTTATTTTCTATTATTTAAGAAAAAAGAAACTAAAAATTCTGATGAAGGGTGTCGGTAAAAGGCTCCAGCCAGCCAAAACAGCAAATTTTGCATTTTAATATTTTACCTCTCCGCATGAACAATAGCAAGTGGACACACTCATGTCCACAGTGGAGGTAGAGGGTTGCCGGAATACATAGGGCGTGTTTGGTAACCCACACCCTCCCCAAAGAAGTCATGTGGGTGTAAAAATGGGCCGTTTGGTTACTCACTGTTTGACTTGGTCCGCTTGCGTACGAAGTTTAAAGCACACCTCAGACAGGATTAGGGAGAACGCTCAAATCGACGAAGACCACCTTTAGGCCAACACGGTGGCGGTCAAAATGAAGAACACGGAGCCGCACAGGTGCATGCATGGAGCTGGCGGGAGACGGAAAATTGGTGCGGACATATTGGCGGCCGAAGCAGCGGCGCCTGTGACAATGCAAGCGACGACGACCGAGATCTGCTTAGGCGACGGCTACGACCAAGATCTGCCTCTGCTCCGCCTCGTCCACGACACCGACTGTTCGGTCCTGCCTGCTCCAATGGCGGTAAGCATCTTTCCCTACGAAGTAGATCTTAGCTGCCGTTCACTAAGAGCGAGTTTGGCCCAAGCAAGAACGTAGTAGGTACTACTCTTATGCGAGCACCTTGATTTTGCTAGGTCAGAGAAGGTCGTATGCCGCTCATTGTTTAGGCAGCAACACTCATAGCTGTGATGCAGACTTGGCTATTGTTAGTCAATCATAGGGTTGTACGCCGCAATTACACGGGTGTGGTCAGGTATGGTCCATTGTTCCACTGATACAAGGAGTGGATTGTCAATCTGAACTACATCTACAACAACGAGGTCGAGGCCGTGAACATGTTGCGAATGGGGAGAGCTTCGGTTTTCAAGTTTGTGGAGACGTTTCGGTCAGGAGGGTTGCTGCAAGATAGCATCCACACCTCTGTTGATCGAAGAGCAAGTAGCAATGTTTTTTCATGTTGTTGGTCATAACCGGAGATTTAGAGTGATTCACATCACTTTCAGACGATCTAGCGAGATGACATCAAGCTATTTCAAACAAGTTTTGGTACTGCACAATATTCATGTGAGCAGGATAGAAAACATCACACAAGTCAGCGGCTGTTGATTTTGACATGAGGTTCACTTATGTGCTAGCTGGTTGAGAAGGGTCTGGAACCATGTAAGGATGGGAAGGCATTGTTTAGTCTGAGGCAGTCAAGTCTAAGATTTACGGTTAAGAGGGTATTTGCTGCCCTAAAGAACAAATTCAAGATCCTTGATCAGAAACCATTTCATCGATCCACCACTCAAGTGAAGCTGGTTCTTGCTTGTTGCATTCTTCATAACTGGATCATAGGGTGGGGTGTTGATGAGTACTTCCCGGATGAGGAGGATGTTATACCTGATACCGATGATGATGTTGGCCATGGTGTCGAGGCTAACGACCAAGAAACTTAGAAAAATGAGGCAGGAGTGGGCTAATGTGGAACGCTTGAGGTGATAGCGCATTCAGATGAGACTATACCTCCTGGATGTTGTTTACTTCAGACTTTCATGTTGTGGCAGTATTCAAAGTCCATTTCCCACTCCTTGCTTTGTATCTCGGGAGTCGAAATTTGGGTGTATGTTGTTAGACATGTATAGCCTTGCTTTCCTGTTTCCCCATAGTATAAGGGGTTCTTTGTATATTGTCCTCTGTACATGTATTGGTCTTTGGCCCCTAGTGATTTGCAGTTGCTCATTCCCTAACATGGTATCAGAGTGCTAGGTTAGCCTCTCCCCACACGCAACTATGTGCTCCATTTGTGGCCACCGATGATCATTCCGGTCGCTACCTCTTCTCCCACCTTGTTCTAGCCAAAATCAGGCTCCTAATCGAGTGATTTCGAGTCGTCACCGGCTCCACCGCACGCCAGAGCTGTCGTTCGATCTGCGGGTCGCCACCCGATCTGCTTCGTCGCTGCCTTCTCGGGCAACCGCCATTCGGATCCGGCCTGTGCCGCTCCTTTCCGGCCGCTGCTGCTCGCATCTACTGTCACCGGCCCCTCCTCGATCTGGTTTGTTTTGTCAAGCCATATTATATAGTAGAGACTATGAGAATTGTATGTTGTGGTATTTTTCTTGTAAATTGTATTATCTCTGTGAAAAAAAAGTACCATCTTTTGAGCGCTAAATCGTCCAGCAAAAAATAATATTAATTTGAAATAGACAAAATCTGTATGAATGTCTACCAACGGATATTACTGTTGTTTGAACTTTGTTGCTAGTTTACAGCGCTTATTTTAATGGTTACCAACGCATGTATATACGTTGCCTTATACCTTTGCAACGCCAGATAAGACAACACATCAAAATGCGTTGGTAAACACATTGCAACGCTTATATGAGCGTTTAGATACGCATTGATGCGTTGATGCAGGGTAGTTTTTGTTCTAGTGAGGAGATCGGCAAGCGGAAGGCAGGACTTAGAAGTCTTGAGGAAGTAGCCATCTTGAAGACACCAACCTGACGTACATGGCGCCCTAGAGGCTCAAGCATTTATCCAGAAACCGAGAAGCAGCATATACATATCCGACCGTGCTAGCTACCTCCACCGCGCTCGATCGGATGTTTGCATGAAGATATGTAGTGTAGCCTGATCGATCAATCGACCCGCCGTTTTTACGTGGGGCAACCGTAATAGCTTTTGCACCCCCGGCCGGTGTATTGTCCTCCTGGTTGGGAGCATCCGTGCTTCAGACACACCTGCTTGCTCTTGTCGAGGGCGCCGGTGCCGACCCCTTGGAGGCTCCCCGCCCAGCTCAGCTCGGACGTCACCTCGTCCTCCAGCCGCTTTGCCAGTGTCGTCAACACCGTGTGGAAATGAGCGCTAGCTCTTGTCCCGGCCGCGGCGTCGTGGCTGACGACGATCCGGCCGCCGTACGAGCCGACGGCCGGAGACGCAGACACTCCGAGGAGAAGGGCGACGAAGAAGAGGACCACGCTGGCCGGCCTGATGCTGTGCATTGTCCTACCGTAGTGTTTGCTGGTCTCAAGATCGATGGGAAAGTGGTCCATGCGTGGGTTATATGTACTAGCTAGTACACGCGACAACAAATCGTGTCGTGTGCGTAAAGTTTGCTCCAAGAAGTGGTTCCGGTGTCCCTCGCGCATGGTTGGTGACTTGGTGCACGATCGGAGCAGACCCAGACTGTACAGCTCGCGTTTTGGTAAAACGCCCAAGCTTTGAGGAGCCTGTTCAATCGGCTCATACTGCTGCAACTGTGTATACCGCTACCTACCAGCTCGATCCTGCCATGAAACTGAGAGTGAGAGTTCAGTTATCTTCTCCTCGAAACAGGCTCTCGCCACGCTTTATAAATAAATCCACACCGTTTGACATTATTATTGGGCCAGACAGCACAACGCCCAAAAGTAGCTGCTGGGGCGGAAACAGCACAAACAGTCCCAAAAGAAAAGAGAAGAGAAAAAAATGACGACAATGGCGGATCAACACAAGCTCCAAGCTCCAAGACCATTACGCCCACTGAGTCCTTGCACGAAGCTCGTAGTGCTCCAAAGCGCCGATACCCGACAACACCTTCAAGAAGGGATGCGACGACGACGACGCTGCCGCCAAGGGTTTCCCCCGGTACGCGATTGAGGAGAGGGGACCACCCGTCGCCCTTTAGGAAGGACTGGCAGCACCCGCAGGCGCCACCCGCGCCGGAGTCGGACACGCCGACTATGATTCCCCCCCCCCCCCCCCCCCCCCCGAGCGCTACACGAAACCGCCCACCACCCAGCGTACGACCACGAAGTTGTTCACACTGTCTCACCATGACACAGAGAGGAGAGACCTACACATCGAAGAAGAAGGGCCGGGACTAGGAGCCGCAGCACCGCCGACATGCGGGACGGACCAACCTCCATCGTCAAAGGCGGTAATCGACCCAAAACAACAACAAAAAGCACACCAGGCCCGCAAGCCCGTCGGGCCCCTCGAGGCCCATGAAGTTCCCGCCGTCGCGCTGCAGAAGGCACAACGTTGGCGCTGCCGCCCCACCTCCAAGCTGCTATCCACCACCAGTGTACAAAGAACCGCGCAATCAAAGATTCAGACTGACCCGCCTAAAACCTAGATGGGGTCCAAAGACTCAGATCTGGGCCGGGGGCGGCGCGTCAGTCCAGGACCACAACGGACACGGCCCTGCCGCCAAGAGGCGGCGCCCCAACCCTAAGACAGGCCTAACCCAACCCGGACTGCCCCCGGGACCTGGATTGAAGCACCATCACAAGCCTAGCAGCACCGCGGCCGAGCTCCCCACCAGAGAGCAACATCGCACGGGTAGGGGTGGACCCGACACGGGTGTTGGGCATAGCGGTACCGTCGGTGGTAGATCTGGGCCCACCTTACCCAAATCCGGCCCGCAGTAGTGCAGTGCGCATCGGCAGATCTGGCCCCGCCTGGCCCAGATCCAGCCCGCAAACGCGCCGGCAACCCCATCTGCACCACCAGCTTACCACCACCCCATGTCTAGGCCCGCCCCCGGCAGGCTCACGACCGAGCATGCGCACGACCGCGAGTCCAGAGGACCTCGAGTCCTCGCCGCCGCCGCAGGACACCACCACGTAGCCGCCAGGCAATCCGCTGTCGCCGACTAACCGCGCCGTTGTGCCCCAGGCCGAGCACCACGTCCCCAGCAGCCGCTACCGCGTCCCGCGCCGCTCTACACCGCGAGGGGAGGAAGAGAGGCGCCACCGATGCCGCCCGGGCTTTGCCGGGCGACGCCCTCCGGCGGCGGCAAGGGGAGGAAGGGGGAGGGGAGAGGCTAGAGGCGGCGGCGTGTGGAGAGCCCCCCGACGCTCGCGGGAGCTAGGGTTTTCCTCTATTTCCCACCATGATCACAACTCAAAGAGTGGGAAGAAGAAGTGCTCAGCTCCCATTCAGTTATCTTCTCTGGCTCTGTGAATCTTCATATCACTTCAGATCTGGGTGCTAGCGGGACGACCGAAGCTCTGTGAAATGCACGGCCTGGACCAAATCATCGTGGGGATCCACAACCGTAGTTTCAGATGAAATTCATATGTTTCTTTTCCATTCTTAGGAAGAAGATGTTTATTCCTCAGAAACCTGAAGAAGGGACTTGGCGTGGAGATAGAATCCTCTTCACTTTTTCACTACAACCTCCCCCACAAATAGGAAAAGAAAGTGTAAGAGCTTCTCCACCAAGGACCTCTAAAAGACCCCACACCAAAAACGTGCACCAGCAGCACCCCCCAAAGCCTCGCCCCGAGCGATTTTGTGTCCACCTCTATAATTAAAGGCCCTCTTGGGGGTGCCGGACATCGTGTCGGCCATGGCCCTTACAGCGCTGACCCGCCTGTCATACACACGATGCACCATTTTCCCCGAATGCACTATGATTGCAAAGTTTTTTACATAAAATGCATGCATACATAATAATGGAGTACAAAACCTAACCTAAACCTAATCTAGCCGAAGTGGCGGTAGAGGCAGTCCCAGTCGTCGGCCGGTTCCTCCTTGACCTCACCGGCGTCTGGTCCGGTCGCCGGCGGCTCGGCTTCGTCATCCGAGAGGACGACGATGTCGGCTTCACGTGCGGATAAGGCCTCCACGTACTCCAAGCTCACCGGCCGGTGTTGAAGGACAGGCACGTCTCCTTGGCCATCTGCGCCTGGAACAGCACCTCGGCCTCCTCCTCCGTCATCTGGCGCGCCGGAGCGGCCGACGAGCCCTCGTCGTCCTCCGTCTTCACCTTCTTGCTCGTGTACGGCGAGGGCCAAAGCGGCAGGCCTAGTCTGGCGTGGTGGCGGCGTCAACCTCGGCTCCTTCTTGACAGCAAGGGGGAGCGTTTGGTCGTGCGATGCAGTAGACGTCGTCATCGCCGAACGCGAGGACGACTCGCACGGCGTTTCCGGCTACGGCGTCGGCGCCAACCACGGGGCCTGCTGCGTGAGAGGGACGACGCCGCACTCGGCGAGGACGGCCTCGAAGTTGTGGCCGCCCCACCAGTGGCGGCGCCACTCCCTGTTCCATGTCGTCGGCTTGTACAAGCCGATCTGGCCGTTGATGGACGCCAGCTGCTCCGCGGCGAGAAGCGGGCGCCACCGCAGGATGTTTACCGCATACATCGGGTCTTCGAGCTGCTCCAGCTCAGGTCCAGACGGCAGGCGAGGATTAGCGTGTCGAGCCCGGCTCCTTCAACCGGCAGGGGAGGGACGGCGTAGCCCATGGCGCTGGTCACCTACCGCCCGGGCAGGCGCATGCCCGGCGGAACGGGGATGCGCTCAGCCACCATGAACTCGGCCTCCTCCAGTCGGATGTTTGTCCTCAACGGCGCCGCGCCGCCGCTGCTGCCACTGCCTCCGGCCTCGCTGTTGTGCACCATCGCCACCGGTGGAGGAAGAGGAGAGGAACAGGGGGCGTCAGTGGGAGGGAGAGGAAGAGGGGGCGTTAGTGGGAGGAGACGCGGCTGATATAGCCGCGAGAGAGACGCCGCCGGCGATTCCCGAGGCCGCCATTTACTCTGGGTAGCCGACGCGGCCATTCAATGCAGAGCGACGTGGCAAATAGCGGTTTGTGCACCCACAAGTTATTCGAAAATTTGCGCGCGAATGGGGGTGGGCCTTTGGGGAGTGCCGCTGTGGGTGGCCTCTAAATGTTGACCGGACACATGTCCGACACCCCCGAAAGGAG
This sequence comes from Poa annua, assembly GCA_026929855.1. Lineage (NCBI taxonomy): Eukaryota > Viridiplantae > Streptophyta > Magnoliopsida > Poales > Poaceae > Poa > Poa annua. Next base: position 10,158,616 of record CM049432.1, read on the forward strand.
TCCCAATTAGGGGGTGCCGGACATACATTTAGAGACCTCCGGTGGAGATGTTCTAAAGAGCTGCAACACACAGCTCACGCACTGACATGATCACATCGGACATAAACAATTGAGAGAATCACAGCAGATGAAATAAAAGAGAGAAGAAATGGAGATGCAGGATATGCTTATGTGCTAGATGGCACGAGTAGGCACAAAGTGTGCATAAATACTAGTGTTGATCTATGATGCCAGTCTAAAAATTGTAGAGACCTGTCAGAGATAACAGCCGCCAGCTCGCGTGGTGGAATGTGGTTGTTTGAAAAGGTTTAAGATGTGGAGGTTGTAGAGCCCGATCGTGCTTCGTCCGAGTTCGACAACCCCTAATCACCAAGGAAGAAGATGATAGTGGTTCATAATTCATACCTTACATAAAACTTAGAGCATAAACACGTGTCCTATAAATTTACATTTCTTGTACCAAACTAGACTATATGCATGTGTTTGTTGTGGCAGTATTCGAACTCCATTTCGCACTCCTTGCTTTGTATCTTGGGAGTCGAACTTTTGGTGTATGTGACTTGTGTCTTATGAGTCAAAATTAGACTATATTTTATTTTGTGGACATGTATAGGACATGTGAGTCAAACTTTCTGTACATTTGAACTATCGATAGACGTTGTGAACCGATTTGTTAATCTTTCTTATTTATATATATGTTGTCCATTTTGGACAAATGTGAAACTTGATGATATTTTGTGAGTTGTATGTTCACTATATATGAAGCCGATTTATTTATGGTCGATTTGATGATATTGTACAGTTTGGAAGATCTTACAAGCTAAAAAAACGTTGGCTAACAGAAGAAATACCCCTCGCTGTTTTTTGTGGAGTATAGTGACCATATATTTGAAGTACAACACACTCAATGTACAAGGATGATGCAACTAAGCTGAAGCATCAACTAATAATGAGGTACTTGCATTTATTCAGAATCAGAACACAGTATATGTGACCATCCTCGCTACCTATAGCTTCATCGGACACAGATCAGGTGACATGCACCTTTCGACTGCATGCATGAACGCTAGGCTGATCGATCGGCCTTCAGGGTGGCGTTTTCGTCGGGCACTGGTATATGTCTGAACACGGGCGGGGCTCGGGGACGTAGCGTGCTCCTGGTTTGACTGAGCATGACTTGTGCGGCTGGCACGCCGGTCTGTTAGGGTCAGAGGTGCCTCCAAGGCTGTAGCTGATGTCGCGGACTCCAAAGAGGCTGGCCGCCCAACTCTGCTCCGGCACAACCTCCTCCTCCAGCTGCCTCGTCAACGTCGACGCCGTGTGGACACCAGCCATGACGACCCGGCCGCTGTACGCGCCGTTGGCCGGAGAGGCGGACGCCGCGAGGAGAAGGAGCCCGCCGGCCGGCCGGGTCCAGTGCATTGTGCTACCGTACGTCAGGGTTGTGGCTACCGTGTGTGTATGCTTGCAGCGCGATGGGCAGTGCTCTGCAGTGTTTGCTGGCTCATGCGTGCTTGATATACATATAAAGTTCTTGGAGCCCAAACTCATTTCGACGTTTTTTTTTATGAGTGTTGTAATTTTCTCTAAATTTTGGAGTTGTCTCTTTTGCACTTTAGATTCTTTCTAATTTCTATGCTTTTTTTCAAATAGGGAGCATCGCTAATTTCTATGTATTACTTTTTTATTTTGTTTCTTATTTCTGTGTATTCACATATTCCTAAGGTTTTTCACTCTTCTGAATCTTCGATACACAAATCCAAAGCGGGGCCAAATTTGTTGCCCAAGCTAGGAAATGTTTGGTGGACCGGCAGGCAATAGGACGGGCAACCATGATCCATGCACTTCACCTACCCATCGTGGGAGTCCCCTACAGGCTACAAGTTCCATTGGAGCAGCTCGCGTCAACTTTTAGCAACGAGAGATCATCCTTCTTCTGAATCGCACGCCCATGTGGCGATAGCATGCGCCGCTGAAACCAACGGTGTGCACCACTGCACCTGAAAGATCAAAGTTCTTCTTCCATCTGATGCGTGCAATCAATCGTGCCAAGTGCACCAAAACTACCAAATCCACTTGTCATAAAGGGTTTTCATTTCACACAATCTTGCCTTGCGCAAGTTGTCTTAACTATAGTGCTTCCTAGCACTATCTTAGGGCCTGTTTGGAATGGAGGAAAGTGAAAATATAGGAATAGGGAAAGTATAGGAATAGGAAAGGAATGCACTTGTAATCCTAAGGAAAGAAAAATACATGAAAATTTTCAATTGAGTCATTTGGAACACAGGAAAATGTAAGACATAGGAATTGAACTTAATTAACTCACTGAAGTAATTTTCCTGATACCAAACGGGCAAGACCTTCAGATCCTATGCTATTTACCTCAATCGACGCAAAGGAAAGAAAAAATGAGGTCCAAGCAAATGTTTTGATTCCTGTGGTTTTCCTGTGAAAACGTGAGTATAGGAAACTTTACTTTGCTTTTCCTATGACTGATTCCTATGTTCCAAACGCTAGTTTAGGAAACTTTCCTACGGGAATCCTTTCCTACGAAATTCCTCCAAAAATCCTTTGATCCAAACGGGGCCTTAATTACTTCCTACAGACCTGCACTACATCTGGTTGGATTAGTAGGCATGCTTTATTTTGTGCTAAAAATTCGGGGCGCAGCCATGGAATTAATTAGTACATTGTTCAAAAAAAATGTGAACACATATTTCAATTAACTCGCTAGAAATTTTTCACACTCATCACGTCACATGGCGCTATAGCAATCGCGCGCAAGCTAGTCCTGATTTTCCGCCTTGTTCTTCTTATGCTCTAATTAGTAGTTTGAATTTTAGGCAAATTTAGAGCTATCTTACTTTCTTTGCACCCTTGCATTCGAGTTACATGGATGACATAAGGAGTGGGCGCTTCACATCTACAGACATCATGGTCATGACGCATTAGGCCTTTTTGTTCTTAACAACGACACTAAAAAGAAGGATATAAAGACAAGGAAATAGAGTTTCACCATATAAAATAACCTAAATTTATACTAGAGAAAACAACATAACTTTTTTATCTTGAATAATAAAAGGATCATAACTTCTTTCATCACATAGCGAAAAACCCTACGGTAGTGGTCAGAAAATTATAAGGTCTAGTTAGAAAAAATAAAACACATGGGTGGACCTTAGCGGGCCACTTTCACTCTCAAACTCAAAGGGTGTCCCAAATGCCACAGATAGGAAGCGAATGTGTCTTTCCTCTCCTATCTCTCACAGGAAGCGGCAGTGGCCCAAATCCTCCTGGTCTCCATGTCCCAGGACGTTGGTCCTAGTCTCCTCTCAACTTCCCAACTTCTCCCTGAAAAAAACGGGAAACATTGATGTTTTAATGAAAATTTTATTGACAGAGACGAAAGCTGAATATTGTTTTTTTTCATAACTTCTGTTTTATGCTATGTTTGGTTGCACTAAATTAAGCCTCGAAATTGGAATTGAGGTCAAATAGACGAATTCTGTTGTTTGGTTGCGCTCGGTATTGGATCCTGGAATCATCGGACCAATTCCGAGTGCACCCCCGCGCAGCTAACTTACCTGGGTACCAATTCAGAGGGTCAAACTGAAGGGGATCGTGTGCTGAAAACAAAAAAATTCCTACCAACGATATCCTAAAAGCATGCCAAGATCTATTCTATGCAGATATAGTAGTACGAACGGAGATTGGAATACGTACCCTTGTAGACCGAAAGCGGGGATTACGTTCCCGCAGAAACGTTGTCGATGAAGACCGACGAAGCCGACCTCAAGGTCGTGTAGAGGAAGCAGACCTCCGAGTACCGCTAGCGCAGCACCTCGCAGGGAGTCGCACACGTACGGTGGAGACGACGGCCTCCGAAGCTCCAGTTCAGGACGAGCAGCGGAAGACTTGGACCGGAACACCAGCAGCGCGGCAGCGGGCTATGGTGGAAGAGATCCCCCTTTCCTCAGCTCGGCGCGGCTCCAACTTGGGAACCCCGAGATCGAGAGAGAAATCGGGAATTAATTGGTGATTTAAAAGGCCAGGGGTGCTCTTTCTTATATAGGCTCCCAGGGGGAGCCAACCTTGCCAGGCAGGCAATGTGGGACTAATCCCACATTGCCTGGTGCGGCACTGGAGGGTGCGCCGGCCCCCCTAGTGGGCCCTTGGCCCTTGGGTCGGCCCCTCCTGGCCCCCACCGAATCCCCTAGGGATTTTCCCCTCTTGGGCCTTCTTTCGACCAGAAGGCCCATTTAGGGAAATCAGACTAAATAAATTCGAAAATAAATATATAAAATCATATTTGCATATTAATTACACTAATTAATATCAAACATAATATATATAATTTTTTCTAACTCCGAAAACTTTTTCGGCACTGCCCGATCTCCATCGGACCCCTCCCGGGACGCTCCCGGTGATCTCCTTCCTTTCCGGTTGTCTTGTCGAAACCCCTTAAGTGTGTTACCCTAGCGGTTCGATATAATAACAGGTATGACCAAGACTCCTCTATGATCAACGACTAACTCGTAGGCCTGGACCCCATGAATTAATCCCTGTGATATAACGAATGACTTTCATCTATCAAACCTGAACGCATAGTCTTAAACCTTTTGCCATAGCGATACTTAGCACGTCCGAGCGTCGTTCCATAGATATCTCCATACCTAATCCCGACCTCGTTACCGACGACGCTATCTTCTATTCGTTCATGATCTCATGTCTCCGTGATCTAGTCACATGCTTGCAAGCTCATTAGACATGATCTCACCGAGTGGGCCCGAGAGTATCTATCCTGTTATGCGGACTGGCAAATCCCGCTCTTGACCCCTCGTCTCAACTACTCCTTTCCGATACCCAAAAGTATCACCGTTATTGTCATACTAAATAAGATACGACGTTTGGTGCAATCAAAGTATCTTCCAGGAATAACAATAAGAGTTGATCTCACGGTCAAAGGCGTAACGACTACGTTCTCCAAATCTGGGTATGTCCATCACATCGTTCTCCAGCGATATGACTCCCATTGCCGACCGGCACCATGCCCCATGACCGGGAAACCTCGATTATCAATCGCGCAACGAAACTAGTCTTAGTAGAGCCTACTAGGGACCTGGTTGTTTACGTATCGCACCCGTATTAATGTTTCCGCTTAATACGGTTCTAACATGACACAAAAACCTATTATGAACAAACGAGATATGATAAAGAATACACTTTATTAATTGCCTCTAGGGCATATCTCCTTCACAAACCTCTGTATTGGCTCTGAATTGGAGAGCCGAGGACGCTTCGCTCCTGCCCGCCTCGCTCCTGCCTGCGCACGACCCGACAGAGAGCTTGCGGAGGTTAACGGCGGTGGAGGCGAGCGCGTCGACCTCGACGTCGGTTACGGCGCGGAGGGAGCGGAGCTTGAGGCGGCGTAGGCCGGGGCCGAGGCGGTGCGCGACGAGGGCGCAGCGAGGAGAAGGGCCCGCGCGTCAAGGACGAGGCGGAGGCGCGAGGCGGCCTCGGCGGCGAGCCAGCGGTGGCACACGAAGGAGAAGTGCTTGCGGTCGCCGGAGCCGAGCAGGCTGAGTCAGAGCCGCGAGGCGGTCGCCGGAGCCGAGCAGGCCGAGGCGGTCGCCGGAGCCGAGCAGGCCGAGGCGGTCGCCGGAGCCGAGCATGCCGTGGAGATGGCACTGCTGCCTCCCTAAGTCCAGATCTAGATCCACACAATGTTTTTTTGTTTTTTTGTTTATCTCGAAATAAAACATGTTATTATGTGACAAATATTATTGAAATATTCGGATGTACATGTTTATTTTCATTCACATATTAAACAATATATATTGTTCAAAGTAAACAAAAAATCAATTCCACACAATGTGCATCCAAACGGGTTTTAGAATTCCATTGCGCTTTTGATTCTGCAAACGAATACCATGCGCATCCAAACAAGAATTATGGTATTCCATTGAATTGGTTGATTCGGTATTCCATTGCCAATTCAATTCGGAGCTCAATTCAGTGCATCCAAACACAGCATTAGGGTAATGCCAAATTTCCATTTCAGGGTTGATGTTCATGGCTCTAGCAAGCCCAACATGTGACCTTAAGTCGATATACCAAAGTGGCAATCCCAACAGTGGTAACCACGTAATAACTCCGTTCGAATGGTTTTTGTTTATTGACCCTTCAACTATTCCCGAGTACATCAGGTAACAAAGCTAGGGTAAGAGAACATTTTTTTTATTTCTTTGAGATTTCGCATGATTCAAGAGGTCTCTTACTTCCGACAAACATACGATTTTCGTTTTGTATCCGCACCATATTCGTCATATATCCGGTGGTAGTTCTTTCTGGGATTTCTTTGTTTCTTTTTGTTTCTGCAACGTGAAAGCAAATTTGGAACCATTGAGTTTCGTCAGTTTCCACTCCGTCTTCATCCCTGTTAACGCACTGTACTTACTGCATACTCTACTTTTTTAGATGTACTGCATATTGGTTTTAGATATGACGTATTTAGTATAGTTATTTTAGCTATACTATCTCGCAGCTCGTCGGTCAAAGTGTTTTTTTTTCATTGCCTTGATGCGCATTGCTCTCGTGTTCGTTAGTAGAAGGCCTCAAAATCTCAAACGCCATAAGCCCATGACACTCTCGAGGGCCCACTACTCTGCATGGCCACACAATGATTATACAAGAGTCCATCATTATATTATTCTCAGAAAAAAAAGAGTCCATCATTATTTGTGAGGTGATCATGGTAATACATATTTTGCGGAACTTTTTGCTAAAGGAAGACAAAAGTGGAAAAAAAATCACATCAACTCAAAAAAAGGAAATTGTGATGAACCTCCATTCAATATTCCATCATATACCATATACCCTGCATATTGGTTTTAGATATGCCGGATCAGTTTGGGGTAAGATTTACGTGTGTGTGATCATAGTGGTGTCGGTACGTGTGTTTGTGAGTGATTGTTTCGTACTGTGCATACATAAAAAAAATACCTTGTGATCCGCACAAATCGATTATGGGCGCGCACATGACGGCAGCTGCCCGAGCAGCGGCACATGGGGCCGAAGATGCACATGAAACCGCACTGATTAGCGCAGCCACGGGCATCTCGTGGATTATCATACTGCTGCAACTGTGTATACCGCTACCTACCAGCTCGATCCTGCCCTGAGAGACTGAGAGTGAAAGTTCAGTCGTCTTCTCTGGCTCCGCGAATCTGCATATCGCTTCAGATCTCGGTGCTAGCGGGAGGACCGAAGCTTCGTGAATGCACGGCCTGAACCGGATCGTCGTGGGATGAAATCCATATTCTTCAGAAAGATGTCGTGGAGATATAATCTTCTTCACTTTTTCACTGCAAACCCTAAAACAAAATAAGAAGAAACTTGTCGTGGAGATAGAATCTTCTTCACTCTTTCACTGCAAACCCGAATGCGATTCCCCCACAAATAGGAAAAGAAAGTATAAAGAAGTGCAACACACAGCTCACGCACTGACATGATCACATCGGACATAAACAATTCAGAGAATCACAGCAGACGAAATAAAAGAGAGAAGAAATGGCGCCAATGCCCTGTCCTCAACCCCTCACCGAGACTCTGACGAGACGCTGATCTGATCTCTCCAAGGCCTAAACCCCTCTCTCACCTTGGCAATCGTCAACAATGACGGAGCCAAAGGCGGCCAAGAGCAAGTCGTCCAAGTCCAAGAAGCACCACCCCCACCAGGCCAGCGACGAGGCGTCCACCAAGAAGGCCAAGGCCGACGCCGCGCCCTCGCTGGACGCGCACTTCAAGCCGTGCGCCGACGTGACGGGCCTCCGCTTCGGCGCGCAGCTCGTCACGCGCGCGCTCACCGTGCGCCGCGCCGGCCCGCTCGAGCTCCCGCACCTGCTCCGCGTCGTCCTCCCCGACGCCGGCCACCCCGGCACCGCATCCGACCAGAAGCACAGGAAGAAGGCGTCGTCACAGCTGCCGCTGTCGTTTGCGCCCACGACGACGGCGTACATCCCGACCAACTTCGCCATCCTGGCGCACCACGCCTGGCACACCCTCACTCTCGGCCTCGGCACCAAGAACTCCAAGGCCGCCGTCTTCGTCTTCGAGTCCGCCGCCATGAAGGCCGCCGCCGACGCATCCTGGCCGCAGGTACTGCCGCTCGGAGACGTCGGCAAGCGCCTCCTCCGCGCCGCCCCCGGCGCGCCGGAGATGGCGCGCTTCAAGTTCCGCAAGGGCTGCGTCACCTTCTACGTCTACGCCGTCCGGACCGCCGGTGCCCGCGGGTTCGCGCGCGCCGAGGAGCTCAGGGCCGTCATCGAGGCCGTCGCCAAGCTCAAGGACTTCTTGGACCACACCGCCATGCTCGCGCTCCCGGGGCAGAGGAGCATTGACTCTGCCGCCGCTCCGGTCGATGCTGTGCATTGACGCCAACTTATTACATTTTTCTTTGTGTATAGAGATCTTCTTTCTTTCTTCTCCCTTTCTTTTGGAGTGTGATTAATTCCTGAATGTGACATCTAAAAAAGAACTAAATGCGAGCACTTGTTTTTGTCGAGAAATTCCAAAACTCCCTCTCGTCAATTTGTTCATTGGCGTCACAAGATGTCACTTAAATTCACTCCCTCGCATTCTCAAGATTTGCCTATAGGGAGCTGATCTTAGTTTTCGTTAATCCTTTGAGGTGATACATTCGATTTTATGTTTCAAAATACGTAAATTCGAAATTTGTAACGAGTTCAGTACTTCAATTCCTGAATGTGACCCCATGTTTTCCTTCGCAAATTTGTGAGAGAGAACGTGATCACACCTGCTCATCTGCTTTTGCATTATTATGAAGTGAATTTTCAACAGTGTAGCTAGATGCTTCAGTTGGGTAGCATCTCATATCGATCTGAGATGAACTGAACTCCATCATTGCTACAAGTTGAGCCGTACTTTACAGCCATTGATATTCAGTTCCAGGTCACAGGTCTCTAGTAAAGAAAAGAAAAAAAGCAATATGATACTACCACTCGTTGTCGTTGTGTAGCCATATTCCTCCTGCCACTGATGATTGCTTGCTATGCTGCGCTATGTGAAATGGCCTTGAACGCTTTGGAAACATGACATTTTCATCCTATATATCATTTTCTCAGTAGCCATTTGGTCATTACATTTACAAGCATATCAGGTACCAAACGAACAGAAGTGCTGAAAACAAGATACAAAATACCCAGAAGAGCAAGATTGCATCAAACTCCAATTTGTAGCCAGCAATAGTACTACTGCCAATCAAGTACTGACACAATGATGAACACATCAAACCAAAGCAAGGGAAGGGAGCTTCCTTCATCACCGACATGCCACAAGCTTCCACCCTGTCTGGCTCTCTTTCACCGTACCATGCCAACTGGTTTGCCCCACATGCATGTAGAACAATGCACACCAACTCCGAGCACACACTGGGTAGTGGGCAGAAGGTGACCAGCCTGCTCACCCAAACTGCCAATGACCAAGCTCCAAAACCATCAGATGCAAAAGGGCAATGCCATCATGCCCAAACCATGGGAAACATCCAGGCATGTTGCGGTTGATGGCATCATGTGTTCATGTGCACCCTCATCTATTCTTTGCTAAAAAAAAAGGCATGTTGTTTCACAGATCTTTCTGTTCTACACGGACATACCAGGAACATCACAAAGATGTCTACTAAATAAGTATAAGATCCATTTAACTTCATGAATTTGGCCAAGACATGATAACATTTAAGAACAGGGTAAGATTAAGAATAATTCCATCTGTTAAGCAACAATGTGCAGCAGAACAGGAAGAAGCCTTCGATAGAATAATTCCAGGTAAAGTTTATTTAACTTGATAACCAGAAGGTGGGTTCACGAAGTACTTAAAACCTTCCGAGGATTACAAAAGAGTTCCTCACCAAATGCATAGTGTTAGAAACTTGAAGGGCAAGGCCACAACATTCGATTAGTCAGGTGTGCCAACACCCTGGTTAAGCTCACCAAACCGCATGCCAACCCTCATGGAGTGCTTCAGGAACTTCTCGGCACAGCGGCGGACACATGTCTCCTCTTGCTTGTCCAGGGTCTTGCGGCGAAATGTTTCGCAACAGTCCGTGAAGCACCTCTCCACCAGGTTATTGTACATTCGTAGACTGAAACAACAAAGAAAAATCGTGAGCATTGTTCAGTTACAGGTGTCACAGTGCGAACTGCGAAGGCTATCAGATTTGGTTAAAAAATTGAAAGAGTTGAGTCGTGCTGGGGGGTTATGGAATTTTGAGAGAACAAATCTGTCTACTTCTGATTATAATACAAGCTGCTTATATCACTAATATGATGGGCTATTCTAGTGAGAGATACTGTTTTAATGCATCATACCATCATAACTTCACCGCATACACATTCACCTAGATGATCTACATGCAAATATTAAAATGAATCCTTTATCAACACCAGCATAATCACCAAGAAACTATTCAAACAGTGCCCTTAAACATTAATTTGGTTAACTTCTGCACGGACACAAAATAATACCCAACCAGATAACACATAGCCTTCTGGTACCGGAATCTACACCAAGATAAAAGATGTGTGCAGCTGGGTGGCTATATTCACAGCGAAAAGATGAAACTACAACAATAGACAAGTTATTCAAAGCACAGTTGCTGCAAACACATCCAGAATAAGCACGCACCTACTTGAGATAATCCGAACCTAACTAAGCCATAGCAGATAGCCAACTGCACATTTGTCTGAAACTAGCCCCAAGTTTCCAACATCTAAGCAAAACAAGCGGCTCAAATCGCGTGGCTTGAGACACAAAGGCTGCAAACCAAGAACTATATACTAGTATCTATTTTCGAAGAGATCACAGCAGAAGTGCAGGTTCGTTGACTTGCTCTTCCTCTCAACTAAGTTCTGTCCAAGCTAACAAGAAAGGGCCTAGATCGCAACGGGACAGACATGAACTCCGAAACCATGGGGTATCGAGATCAGATCGCGGGAACTCCAATTTTAGGTGGAGACGGGAATCGAGAAGCGGTATTATCAGGGATGGATGGGCGTGGCGCGGACCTGTCACGGATCTGGAGCTGCTCGACCATGCCGGACATGCGCATCTTGTCCTCCTCGGGGAGGTTGTCGAGGTTGCCGAGCATGCCTGTGTCCATGGCTGCCGCCGCCGCCGCCGCAGGACGAGGAAAGCTAGGGTTTGGAGGACGGAGGAGAGCAGACTGGTTTTGGTGAGCAGAGGGGAGAAGAGAAGGCGAGATCTAAAACCTCGAGCGACTCTTTTTTTTTTTGCTTGGGCAGGAGTGCAGGGCCCTTCAGGGTTCATAAATTGGCCCACTATGCATACTGGGCTTCACGAGTTCAATGGCTTCTTGGAGAGCAGTTCTGGTCAGCCGACCATCTTTTAGGGTGTGACAATTTTTGATTGATGTCTAAAGAAACTGTTTTTAATTTGTTTTCAAACCATACACATACACACGTGTAATTTCTCAGCTCCCAAAAAGGTTCTTTAATACTCCCTCGATTTCACAATATAAGATGTTTTAGGTATAACACAAGTTCTCTAGATTCATACTAAAATGAGTGGACATGTACACTAAAACATGTCTAAATACATATGTGTATATATGAATGTAGGAAATGCCTAAAACATATTATACTGTGAAAGGAGGGAGTATATCAGAATTCGGTGTGATTTTTTTATTTCTGTCTATTAAAACTGTTTTTGATTTGTTTTCAAACCATACAAATACACATCGTGTAATTTCTCAACTCCTACAAAAATTTCTTTAATATATCGGAATTTGGGTAGAAAGGGAAAGAAATGAAGAAAGAGAAACCGAAGAAAAATACAAATTAGAGTGGGAGATAGAGGTCGAGGCGAGCAGAATGGATGCATGGATAAGGGGTGAGATGGGGGCTATCGCCCCAAAGGGTGGTTGCGCCGACTTTAATGCTACGCATGGAGAAGCCGTAATACCGGTGTTAATGTGGCGCATCTGGAAGCCACAACGCCATCACGTTGCTTCACATCTTGTCGCCTCACCGAACACGTGTGTATGACAAGGGGGCCTGTCTGTTGGAGGCCTTGTATGGGAATTGTTTGACAGCCTCGAGCGGGCCTCTAAATTTAGGGGTGGCCTTGGGTGACAAACATATTTTGGGTTGCTCCGGACAGATAGGGTTGTCGGTGTGGCCATTTTTTTTTTGGTCTGGACATCTTAGGTCTGCCCCTTTGTGAGGTGAAAACCAAGTAATGTGGTTCCTAGGGTGATAGTGATCTTCTCTAACAAGTCAGGGTACATCGTCGAGCATCCGGCAAAAATTCCTAGGGTGCCAGTGATCTTCTCTATTGTAGCGCAAGATGTTTGGTTTGTTATTGCACGTGATGCGAGTTAGTTTGAATGTTTGAACCTTTTTGAATGATTGATATCTACTTCTCTGATTATGCATTGAACATCGTGTCCAAAGTTTCCATCATCCAATATTATGTAAACTTGTATGAATGTCAGTTAGTGCGCACTTTTTAATTATACGGTTTATTGTGTTTCATAATTACCAAGACGTTACGAGTGCATAATTAGTATTACAACAAAACTGAAACTTAAGATCAATTTGAATTAAAAACACGAGTCACAAATAATAAATTCATGAAATTACATGTGCATAATTACTAGTACAACAAAACTGAAACTTTTGAATCAAAACACGACTCACAAATAATAAATTCATGAAATGAATGCATGTATCATATTAGAACGCAAATAGGAAAAAGTATGGTCGCCCATTGATCACACCCATAATTACTAGTACAACAAAACTGAAACTTGAGAACAGTTTGAATCAAAACACGACTCACAAATAATAAATTCATGAAATGAATGCACGTATCATATTAGAACGCAAATAGGAAAAAGAATGGTCGCCCACCGTGGGGCTCGAACCCACGACCACAAGGTTAAGAGCCTTGCCCTCTACCAACTGAGCTAGACGGGCTAGGCATGTACAAAAAATGCATTATTATATTTATAAAATGACAATTGATCACGTTACTCCTAATTTCCACCTTACGCATCTACAGCATTAAAATAATCCTATGTCAATTGTGTTACAGCATTAGCTAATGTGCCAATGGTTGATAAGATATTACTATCATACAATGGTTATTTCTTATTCTCAATCACCAAATATCGGAGGTGCTCATAGGGGTAGGGTGTGCGTGCGTGCGTTCATAGGGTTGAGTATGTGCGCGTGTATATGAGCGCTTGCGTTGTACTGTGTTTCTAAAAAAATATTGTGAATATATGTGGTGCGAGATATCACCTCACCATTTATCCTAAGTGGCACTGCATATGGCACCATTGCACATTCCCTCAGCAGTTCGCGTTCACATAACCTACTTTGTCTGCCAAGGATCACGCTCTATCAGCAGAAGAAATATATTGTTCAACCTTGCCAATATATTGGGTAGTGAGGGGTTACCCGGAGGTTGCAGATTGGTTCGATCTGCAGAAGCTCGCAGGAAAAAAAATCATAGCCCCCCGCGTTGCTCCCGCGAGCGACCGGGGGCTCCCTCGCGCCGCCACCCACCCCCGCCTCTCCCTTCTGCTCCCTCTCCTCTCCGCCGTCGGAGGGCGTCTTTGAAAGAACATTTCTATGATCTCTGTGTTTTGTGTGTTAGTTAACAACATGTGGATGTATTAAGTTGGTGTTAAGTAATGCAGGATAATCTAGGAACTCTTCAGATGCCTCAGCACCAAAACAGGAGAAAAAGAGACAACACTGAAAGTGTGCTCAGCCCCTGGTGGGGGCCGGAGTTTCCGGTCCAGGGGGCCGGAGTTTCCGGCCCTGCATGAAGTTTCCGGTCCCTGAGGACCGGAATCTTCTCCGTTGCTCGGTTGCCGAAAGTGTGCTCAGCCCCTGGTGGGGGGCGGAGTTTCCGGTCCCAAGGACCGGAGTTTCCGCCCCAGGCCAAAGTTTCCGGCCTCATGTATCTCGAAGATGTCCAAGTTCAGATTGAAGATCTGGTGTTCAGCCCCTGGTGCCCCCCGGAGTTTCCGGCCTCCCTAGGCCGGAGTTTCCGCCCCTGGCCGGAGTTTCCGGCCACTAGGGCCGGAGTTTCCGGCCTGGGTTTTGGCTGCAACGGTTACATCTTTGGAGGGGTATAAATACCCCTCCTCCTTCCTCCAGAAAAGTGCTTGACCTAAAAAGGAGGAGCTCCATTGTTGTTGCAAGCCAAGAATCCCAAGATCTCCCAATCCCCCCATCCAAACTCGTTGATCTTTGGAGGATTGAAGGAGAAGGCCCCGATCTACATCTTCACCGAGCCGTTCTTCATTTCCCCCTCATTCATTTGAGGGAACACTTGCTAGGGCTTCCACTAGGAAACCTAGCCCATTGTTGTACTTACCTATTGTCTTTGTGACAGATTGTAGCTGTTCGGGAGCCCCCAAGCCCTTTGTGGGTCGTGCCCCGAATCGTTGTTGTAAAGGCTCCGGATTCCGCCTCGAAGGATTCCGATAGTGGAAAGTGGACCAAACCTTTGTGGTGCGGTTCACCGGAGATTAGGGTGAGGCCTTTGTGGCCGTTGAACCATTGTGTTGGTTCACACCTCTCCAACGAGACGTACTCCCATTCAAGGGAGGAACTCGGGAATACATCCTTGTCGTCTCGTGTCTTCACTTCGGTTACTTCTATCCTTATTTATTGCCTTATTATATCTTGCTTAGTTGCTAGCTTGTCATATAGGAAATTCACCTTAGTTGCATATCTAGTGAATTTACTTTTTGTGTCAAGCCTAATTTGAAAAAGACCTAAAATTTGAATTAGCACCTATTCACCCCCCCCCCCCCCCCCCCTCTAGGTGTCATACCGATCCTTTCAATTGGTATCAGAGCTAAGGCTCTCTTTTCGGGTTTAACCGCCTAAGAGAAGTATGACACAAAGTGAGGATGAGACCGCAAGGCTTGCCGAGGCTAATGAGTCCCTTAAAAAGGACCAAGCCACCGCGGCATCCATGGCCGATATCAAAGCTTTGGAAACAACTTTGACATCTTCCATGGATGCTAGGTTTAATGAGTTTCATGACTTGCTCAATAAACTCATTAACAACAAGTCCTCGGATTTCATCCCCCTTGAAAAAGCTTCTAACTCCGATGAGGGTGGACCCAAGGAGGATAAAGAGCAAAAAGAGAAGGAGGTGAAAGCAAATGATAAGCCTAAGTCATCTCCCAACTCGCATGAGGAAAAGGAAGAGTATCATGCCGTTCGGGGATGGTACTCTCCCGATCCAATTATCACTACCCGCATAAACCCTTTAGGTCCCCCACCTAAGCTTAATGCATTAGCTTTTGCTAGTTGGCAACGCTCAATGAAATCTCATGTCAACAGTGCCTCCATCGAGCTTTGGAGGATTATTGAAGAAGGATACATTGTGGAGGATCCAAGCAACATGACCAAGAGAGAGTTCGCCGAAAAGCAACTAAACGCTTCCGCTCTCCATATGATTGAACTCTCCTTGAGCGACACCGACAAGCATCATGTTCTACATGCCACCACCGCCAAAGAAGCTTGGGATTGTCTTGAGCGTGCCTTCCTTGGAAATGAAATCATGAAGAGAAATAGATATGAATCCTTGAGCAATGCCGTCGAAGGTTTCTACATGCTTGACAACGAGACCCATGAAGAGATGTATGGTAGACTCAAGACTCTTGCCAAAGCCTTTTATGATGTGGGAGCAACATATGTTGATGATGCTTGGGTCAAGAGGAAGTATGAGAATGCTCTCTTGCCCTCGGAGCCAATGGAGTTGAAGTCTATTCAAGGAAGATACAACTACCTTCAATTGTCTTCCCATGAAGTTATGCAAGAAGTTCAAGCCTCCAAGGTTGCCACCAAGAA
This sequence comes from Poa annua, assembly GCA_026929855.1. NCBI lineage: Eukaryota > Viridiplantae > Streptophyta > Magnoliopsida > Poales > Poaceae > Poa > Poa annua. The sequence continues at coordinate 10,174,533 of CM049432.1, forward strand.
TGCCGAAGATAACCGTGCTAGGGCCATGGGAATGAGACAAGGTCCCTCTCTTGCCTTGAAGGCCAAGGTGACTTGCCTAGATGCAAATGATGAAGTTGAAGCTTGTCCTGGCAACATTGCTCCACATGATCTTGAGCAAGCCCTCAATAGTCACATTGCACTTGTCACAAGAGTGTTTTGGAATGACCCGGCTAGTGCTAAAGCTCGTGTTGATCGAGATAACAACACAAGTGGCAAGAAAGAGCTTGCCTCAAGGACAAAGACATGCTACAATTGTCATGACAAGAACCACTACATAAGAGAGTGCCCTTATGAGAACCATGAGCAAAATGATGGGAAGCTCATCCCAAAGGATCACTCCAAGTTGATTCAAAAGAAGCCCGCAAGACCAAGAAAGCCCTTCTTCAAGAAGGCACCGAGAATTGTGTTGGTGGCACAAGAGGAATATGCCACAAGTGATTCCGAAGATGAAGATGCACCTAACAAAGAGGTAGCCGCATTGGCTATTGTCTCCACTTCACCATCATCTCTTTTTGAATCCCCCAATGAGAACCTCTCCATCAACACCGCTCGTTGCCTCATGGCTCATGTCACCGAGGTATCATCCCCTTCTTCTAAGACTATGCATGATCAATCTAGTCTTGAGATTAAGAAGGAATTAGTTGCCTTCGATACTTTTGTGACTAACTTGCAAGGTGAGGCCAAGGAACATGTTGAGTCTCTCATGAGACAACTATGTGCGGCCGAAGAACTTCTTCAAGAAAAGAGTAAGATTGAGAGAGAGGATTCTCTCACCATTGCTTCCTTGAATGCTTCCATAGCATCCTTAAATAGCTCTCTTGATGAAGAAAGTGAATATAGAACCACTCTATAGGAAAGACTTGAATCTCTTGATGCTAAAAATGATGAGATCATTAGTAAAATCATTAAGGATAGAGATCATGTTTTTGCCAAATATAAAGTGATTAAAAAGGAGAAAGTTGAACTTGGGGTTGCAAATACTATACTTCTTGAGGATATGGAGAAGCTTGATAAAGCTCACAAGGTCTTGAAAACGACCCACTCCATCCTTGTTAAGTCACATGAGCAACTCCAAACTCAACTCTCTAAAACTTGCTCAACTAGCATAACCATTCTTCCTCGTGTTCATGAAAATGTCATTGAAGAAAATGCTAGGTTAAAGGTGGATCATGCTAAGACCTCTATTCCTAAAGGTAACGATAAGGGTTTTGCTTATTTGTTTGAGTTAAAGCCACACAAAGGAAAGGAAGGTCTTGGGTATGTGGCCGAGGCAAAGAAGAAGGTGAGCAACACCAAGGAGAACAAGACCAAGCCCGCACAAGCTAAGACTAACATTGCGAGTGGTAATGCCACTAGGGGCAAGACCACTCGTAGTGACTTTGCGGGGCATAACAATCCCAACTACATTCTTTATGTTGATTATTATGGTGATGTTTATGCAAAATATGTTGGTCCTTATGATGGTTACATTGACTATTCTATTTGGGTTCCTAAGACCCTTGTTGCTAACCGAAAGGGACCCATTGAGAAATGGGTACCTAAATGCAAGAAATGATTTCTTGTAGGACTATGCTTCCGGTGGATCTAAATGGGTGATTGATAGTGGATGCACTAGTCATATGACCGGAAGCAAGGAGATCATGACGGAGTTGAGACCAAATTTAAATCACTCAACCGTCTCTTATGGTGACAAGTCCAAAGCCGAGGTAAAGAGTCTTGGCAAGGTGGTAGTTGCAAGGGATATCACCCTTGTAAATGTCATGCTTGTTGAGTCTCTAGGTTACAATCTTATGTCCGTTCGTGCTCTTAATAAGATGAACTTTGATGTCTATTTTACTCTTGATATGGTGGTACTCTTGAGGAGCAAGACTCTAAAGGTCATGTTCGTTGGGCATGTTGAAAATGAGTTGTTTGTGGTAGACTTTTCGGGGTCAACCAACACTCAAGCAATATGCCTATTCGGAAAGGCCGACGTGGGGTGGTTGTGGCATCGCCGCTTGTCCCATGTCAATATGAGAACTTTGCAAAGTCTTCACAAGGGTGGCCACATTCTTGGACTAAATGAGAATGTTTCTTTTTCTAGAGATCGTCTTTGTAGGGCTTGTGTTGAAGGAAAGATGCATGATTCTCCCCACCCAAGCAAGACCATCATCTCATCACCAAGGGTATTGGAACTTCTTCATGTTGATCTTTTTGGTGCCGTACCTCAACCTAGCCTTGGTGGGAAGAAATATTGTTTGGTGATTGTCGATGACTATTCAAGATTCACTTGGGTTTTCTTCTTCAAGACAAAGGATGAAACTCAACAAACCATCATCGATTTCTCCAATGAAGTTCAACGTCAACACAATCTTCCCATATTGGCCATTAGAAGTGACAATGGCTCCGAGTTCAAGAACTACACCCTAAATGAGTTTCTTAGCGACGAGGGAATTCGACATCAATACTCCGCCGCATATACTTCTCAACAAAACGGTGTAGCCGAGAGGAAGAACCGGACTCTTATGGATATGGCTAGGTCCATGTTGGCGGAGTTTAAGTCTCCACTCTTCTTGTGGGCCGAAGCTATCTCCACGGCGTGTCACTCCTCCAACCGGTTATTCTTTCGCAAAGGGAAGAAGGAAACTCCATATGAAATGCTTACCGGCAACAAGCCCAACATCTCCTACTATCGAGTCTTTGGTTGTAAGTGTTTCTACAAAATCAAAGGTGTACATCTTTCTAAGTTTGAAGTTAAAGCCTTAGAAGGTGTTCTTGTTGGGTATGGTGCAAACTCTCACACTTATAGAGTCTATGACAAATCCTTAGGGAGAGTTGTAGAATCTTGTAGTGTGAGGTTTGATGAGAATGACGGCTCCCAAGTGGCGCAATTTCATGTTTGTGATGTAGATAACGAGGAACCTCAAGATGCAATACAAAGGATGGGTGTTGGATTTCATCGCCCCATCGAGATTCATCATGAGCCTCCTCAAGGAAGTACAAGCTCCACTCAAGTGGAGATTCCATCATCACAAGTTGAAGTGGCACCCTCTATGGAAGCAAATGAGACACCTATCCAAGAACAAGATCAAGCTCCTCCTCAAGTTGACCAAGAGGTCTCACAAGATTCAAGAACTCCTATTCTCAACCCTAGTCAAGATCAAGAGCAAGAGCATCCATCTTCTCCCATCATTGAAAATGTGCAACAAGATGGCAATGCTCATCAAGACCGTCAAGACGGGGACTCAAATGATCTAGGTGATCAAGCCGAAATCCCACGCAACAATGGGGATATCGAAACCCGTCGTCAAGAAAGAGTCAAGAGAAACTTGGAAATCAAGTGTCACAAGCTCGAAGCCATCATTGGTGATGTATCTCGCAAGGTTTACACAAGAAGTCAATTGGCAAGCTTTAGTGAACATCAAGCTCATATCTCTATGATTGAACCAAAGAAGGTGTTTGAAGCACTTGAAGATCCGGATTGGTTGGAAGCCATGCATGAAGAACTCAACAACTTCAAGCGCAACAAAGTATGGAATCTAGTAGAAAAGCCAAAGGATTGCCGCAATGTCATTGGCACCAAGTGGATTTTCAAGAACAAGCAAGATGAGCATGGATTGGTTGTAAGGAACAAGGCGAGATTGGTAGCTCAAGGGTACTCTCAAGTTGAAGGCATTGATTTTGGAGAGACCTATGCTCCCGTGGCTCGTCTTGAGTCCATCCGTATCCTACTTGCCTATGCATCTCATTTCAATTTTAAGTTGCAACAAATGGATGTGAAGAGTGCATTTCTTAATGGTCCCTTAAAGGAGTTGGTATACGTAAAGCAACCTCCGGGATTTGAGGATCCACACTTCCCAAACCATGTCTACAAGCTTGATAAGGCCCTCTATGGTCTCAAACAAGCACCTCGAGCTTGGTATGAGCACCTAAGAGAGCTATTGCTAGACCGTGGTTTTGAAGTGGGGCAAATCGATCCCACTCTCTTCACAAAGAGGGTAAAAGGGGAGCTTTTCATATGTCAACTTTATGTTGATGATATTATCTTTGGCTCATCTAACAAAGCTTTCAATGATGAATTTTCAAAACTTATGACGGATAGGTTCGAGATGTCCATGATGGGAGAGTTGAAGTTCTTCCTTGGTTTTGAAATCAAGCAATTAAGTGGAGGGACTTTCATCTCTCAAGCCAAATACATCCAAGACATGCTCAAGAGGTTCAAGATGCAAGATGCAAAAGAAAAGAGGTTTCCTATGGACACCAAATGCCATCTTGAACTTAGTCCAAAGGGTAAAGATGTCGATCAAAAACTCTATCGCTCTATGATTGGTTCTTTGCTTTATCTTTGTGCATCTAGACCCGATATTGCGTTGAGTGTAGGAGTGTGTGCAAGGTATCAAGCGGCTCCTAAAGAAAGTCACTTGATAGCGGTGAATCGAATCTTCCGATATTTGGTTTATACCCCAAGGTTTGGTTTGTGGTATCCTAGGGGGTCCAACTTCTCTCTTGCCGGTTACACGGATTCGGATTGGGCCGGTTGCAAAGATGATAGGAAGTCTACTTCCGGTGCATGTCAATTCCTTGGGAAATCTTTGGTGAGTTGGTCCTCCAAGAAGCAAAATTGCATATCCTTATCTACCACCGAAGCCGAGTATGTGGCGGCCGCTAGTGCTTGCACTCAATTACTTTGGATGAGGCAAACTTTAAAGGAATACGGTGTCCTTTGTGACAAAGTGCCTCTTTTGTGTGACAATGAAAGTGCTATCAAGATTGGTCACAACCCGGTGGAGCACTCAAGAACGAAGCATATTGAGATTCGCTATCATTTTATTCGAGATCACATCAACCGGGGTGACATTGAGCTTGGTTATATTCCCACGAAGATTCAACTCGCCCACATGTTCACGAAGCCACTTGATGAAGCGAGGTACACATTTTTGAGGCATGAGCTAAATATCGTGGATTCTAGGAGCGTTGGTTGACTACCTTGCATGCACACCTCCATCTCATCTTTCTATTTTGGTCTAGGTGTAGGCATGGACATAGGGGGAGTGCGGTCCTAATCTATTGGACTTTCCCTCCCCCCATTATGCCAATAGTAAGAAGTGTTTTTGTCTCCTTTTGTTCATTCTTATGAATTGTGAGCCTAAATGTTGAGTAATGGCGCTGAACCCAAGATATATCTTCGCGGTATCACACCACATAATCTCATACATGGTGGCCTTGGCCACCAACTTCTTCGTTGTGAAGAATTGATACTCTTGTGGTGTTATCTTGTTTTTCCGTGTTTCATTCTTGCTCTTGTGGAAAATGCACTCAAGCGTTGCTTCTTAATGTCGCTTTTGTTGTTTCTTACCAAACTTGAGTGCATGGTACCATCTCCAGTGACCTTTTGTCTTATCCCAGGCCTACCTCATCTTAAAAACTGCTCCTCTTGCCTTTGCATGTCCAAAACACATTAAAACCTGGGATTTGGAGTCGGTGGGGCCGGAAACTCCGGCCTTCCAGGCCGGAGATTCCGGTCTGACTGAAGTTTCCGCCCCTAGAACCGGAATCTCTGGCCAGGGCCGGAGACTCCGGTGTCTAGGGCCGGAAACTCCGGTCTGGGCAGATTCGCTGGGATCTTCAAAGGGGATCGGGGTGAGGAGTTGTTCCACAACTCCCCACACACCCCCGACCCCCACTCCTCCCCCAGCCGCCGCCACCGCCTCCAAGGACCGCTCCGGCCGCTCCCCGCCGCCGGAATCCGCCGTGCCACCGGCCCCTCCTCCGTACAAGTGCTAGGGATCCTTCTCCCTCGCATTTGACCTCCACCATGTCGGGTAAAGGCTTGCTTCTCTCTCTCTCTAGGTTTTCACTCTAGATCTTGTTTTGAGAGAAGTTCTGCCTGTGCTGCATGGTGTAGAACCCTAGTGTTGGCATTTCAATCCCTAGAAAATTAGTTGTGCTCATTTTTTTTCTTAGATTTGACCTAGATTGAAGTTTTCCTGCCACAGGGCGGAAACTCCGGCCCCTCCTGCACCGGAATCTCCGGTGTGGACCGGAATATCCGCCCTTGTGGCCGGAAACTCCGGCCTAGCTCATATCTGGGAGAAATTCTGACACTTTTAATTTTCTTCTTTTGGCTTTCTTGGACATGCAAACTTATCTCCATGCTATCCTTGTACTCTCTTTTCACAGGTCATAGGAAAAAGGTGGTCACTCGTAATCCGCTCCTTGCTTCAAGGAAACAAAGAGCTCAAACAAGGGACAATCTTATTTTTGATAGCACCAGTGGCCGCATGAGACAACAGAGCACTATTGATGAGGAAGCCACTAGACAAGCTGAACTTGGTGGTTTTGATAATGAAGAAGAGGCCGAGCAAGCCCATTTTGACTCTTTGTCCACTGTTCTGGGTATGGGAAGGACCGAGTTCCGTCGTATGAGGTCACAACAGTTCTATGACTTGCCTCCCAACACCACCAACCCCAATTTCCCAAGGAGGGAGCAGCAGCTGATTATGCAGGAGATTTATGCTCGGATTGAGAAGCACGCAGTCTGTGAACAGAAGATTCTGGATCTTGAGGCGCTGAACAAGAAAGCATACTTTCGGGAGGCTGTTTGGATTGCTAGGAAGCTTGGTCTGGAAAAGCTCATCTCTTTCACTCAGCAGGATTATGATATTCAGCTTGTGCAGCAGTTCTTTGCCACGGTGGTGTTTGACAACGATGAGGATGTCACTATGACGTGGATGACTGGACCTATCAGGTGCACCTCCAACTTTGTGGAGTTTGCGACAGCTCTGGGCTATGAATTCAAGGGGGCCACTACTCCAGTTGGGCTGAGGATGCATGTGGAAGGGACTGCATATAACAAGAGCCGTTTGCGTCCTCTTTACTCCGTTGCTTCTTCTGTGGGCTCTAATCAAGACCTCCTTCCCACCTTCAACATCTTCCTCCGCATGGTTCGGCTCAACCTTGCTCCTCAAGCCGGGAATGTGGATGCTATTCGAGGAGGCCTTGTCAACCTACTCCACCATGCTTACAGGGTCCTTCAAGCCGGTCCGGAGTGTCGTGGCCAAGAGGTGGATGTCATGGATTTCATTAAATGCGAGATGCATTGGGCCATTTTCGAGCACAAGAATCCACTCTATGCTCCCTATGTGATGAAGCTCATTCTCTCCAAAGTGCCCACACTTGATCGCTCTACCTTCGTCAAGCATGCCAAGGGTACTCTCCATATTCTCTCCAAGCACGCAAAGCAAGCTTCATCCTCTCATGCACCTCCTCCACAAACTAGTGATGAAGAGGACGTTCCCTTACCCAAGAGGAGAAGTAAGAATGCCGATCCCCCCACTAGTCTTCAAGGGAAGGACAAGGTAAACGCAGAATTTCGCAAGCTCTCTTGGTGGAAGAGGAAACTGCTATGCATGGATGTTGCCATTCACAAGGAGAATCATGGGTCATATGTGAGAGAGAAACACATTTTGAGCAACCAAAATTTGATGATCAAGGAGATGCGCAAAATGAACAATGGAAATGTTACTCCTCCTCCGGAAGAAGATGAAGCTGGCATTCCCATCATTTCATCATCTTCGTCTGACACGGTCCCTCTTGAGCAATGGAATCAGGATGTCTTTCCTTGGGCTGATTTTTCGGATGTGACCTCCTTTCCTACCTCGTCTCACAACCACGGCAAGGCTCCCATGAACCTCTCCGATGAGGACTACGACAACGAAGAAGATGACGACATGGATGAAGACACCGAGTGATCTTCTTGGGCCCGTTAGTTATGCTCTTTTCCCCTTTTTGGTGTCTCGGTGCCAAAGGGGGAGAAGTAGTTCTATTAGGTTCTCTCCGGGATTTGCATGGATTGGGACACAAGCATGTGCCTCTTTCATTTTATTGCGCTTGTGTCCTTGTTATGTTATTTGATTTTCGAACTCATTTGCCTTCTCTTTGTCATGAACTGTGTGTGTAAGACATTTGGATTTCTTATATTATGTGGTTGAGACTACTATTGTGCCTTGATTATGTGGGGTTAATATCTTCAGTTTTATGCACAAAGTATGGTTTATCTCCTAACACTCAACCCATACTATACTATGTCTTATTTGTGAAATGTATTGCCTCTATATGTGTGCACATGCATTCCAAAGCAAATATTCTTGATGCACACATCTAGGGGGAGCTCTTTCAGCTATCATTTCATGTTAGTGAAATTACTGTTATTGCAAATCCATATGTTGTCATCTAACACCAAAAAGGGGGAGATTGAAAGAACATTTCTATGATCTCTGTGTTTTGTGTGTTAGTTAACAACATGTGGATGTATTAAGTTGGTGTTAAGTAATGCAGGATAATCTAGGAACTCTTCAGATGCCTCAGCACCAAAACAGGAGAAAAAGAGACAGCACTGAAAGTGTGCTCAGCCCCTGGTGGGGGCCGGAGTTTCCGGTCCAGGGGGCCGGAGTTTCCGGTCCAGGGGGCCGGAGTTTCCGGCCCTGCATGAAGTTTCCGGTCCCTGAGGACCGGAATCTTCTCCGTTGCTCGGTTGCCGAAAGTGTGCTCAGCCCCTGGTGGGGGGCGGAGTTTCCGGTCCCAAGGACCGGAGTTTCCGCCCCAGGCCAAAGTTTCCGGCCTCATGTATCTCGAAGATGTCCAAGTTCAGATTGAAGATCTGGTGTTCAGCCCCTGGTGCCCCCCGGAGTTTCCGGCCTCCCTAGACCGGAGTTTCCGCCCCTGGCCGGAGTTTCCGGCCACTAGGGCCGGAGTTTCCGGCCTGGGTTTTGGCTGCAACGGTTACATCTTTGGAGGGGTATAAATACCCCTCCTCCTTCCTCCAGAAAAGTGCTTGACCTAAAAAGGAGGAGCTCCATTGTTGTTGCAAGCCAAGAATCCCAAGATCTCCCAATCCCCCCATCCAAACTCGTTGATCTTTGGAGGATTGAAGGAGAAGGCCCCGATCTACATCTTCACCGAGCCGTTCTTCATTTCCCCCTCATTCATTTGAGGGAACACTTGCTAGGGCTTCCACTAGGAAACCTAGCCCATTGTTGTACTTACCTATTGTCTTTGTGACAGATTGTAGCTGTTCGGGAGCCCCCAAGCCCTTTGTGGGTCGTGCCCCGAATCGTTGTTGTAAAGGCTCCGGATTCCGCCTCGAAGGATTCCGATAGTGGAAAGTGGACCAAACCTTTGTGGTGCGGTTCACCGGAGATTAGGGTGAGGCCTTTGTGGCCGTTGAACCATTGTGTTGGTTCACACCTCTCCAACGAGACGTACTCCCATTCAAGGGAGGAACTCGGGAATACATCCTTGTCGTCTCGTGTCTTCACTTCGGTTACTTCTATCCTTATTTATTGCCTTATTATATCTTGCTTAGTTGCTAGCTTGTCATATAGGAAATTCACCTTAGTTGCATATCTAGTGAATTTACTTTTTGTGTCAAGCCTAATTTGAAAAGGACCTAAAATTTGAATTAGCACCTATTCACCCCCCCCTTTAGGTGTCATACCGATCCTTTCAGTCTTCGGTCAAAGCCCGACGGCGTTGGCGGCGGCGGGGCCTCTCTTCCCCCTCGCACGGTCCAAGGCGGTGCGGGCTGCGGCGGCTGCTGGGGGCGCGGTGCTGGACGTGGGGCACGACGGCGGTGTTGGCCGGCGACGGCGCGGCGGCGTGGAGGCTGTGGGGTCCGAGAGGCGGAGTTCGCGGCGGCGGCGGGGCCCCTGCCTTATGGTCGTCGGTGCTTCAACGGGCGCGGCCTGGCGGCGGTGGACCTGATGGCCGGCGACGAGTAGTTGGGGAGGCTTCGGCGCACAGGTGGACGGCGGCGACGTCAGCTGTACGCTGCAGTGCGGGCTTGGAGCCCCGGGCCCGATCTGGGCCTAGGGCTACGAGTTCTGCATCTGGTCGGCGACCACTTCGGTGGCGGAGGGGTACCTCCTGGGTCTGCGGGTCGCCGTTCTTGGGGTGCGACCGAGGGTGGTACGGAGGTGCCGTCTCCACCTATCAACTGCACCCCGCTAACCACCAGTAGCCGGTCACCGACCATGCCCGTTAATGGTCTCGTGTGGTCTACTGCTCAACGGGTTCGAGCTCGGGGACGCCGGGGCGGCGGCCTGCGTGGTGCAGCGCTGCTGCCTTTGGCCGGTGGTGGTGGATGGTGTGTGGCTACAACTAGAACCGAGACCCTCGCCCCCCCCCCCCCCCCCCCCGTAGCCTCTTCATCGATCCGGGTCTGGCGTGCTTCTCTCCGCGGCCGGTGGCATGCTCACATGGCGAGTAGTGGTGGCGTGGTGGAGACTTTGCGGCGGCGACGGCCTACGAGCTGCAGCATGGCGGGGGATTGGTACGGGCCAGGCGGGTCTGAACTGATCCAACTACCGTGTCCGGTCGGCTCTGGTGGAGGGAGGTCCCTCCAGTGGGCTAACGCGCTCTAGGTTTCCTTCTCAGATCTGTCACTCCTGCGGTGTGTTTGTCCCTGTCCTAGGGTGGAGTGTGCGGATGCCGGGGCGGCGGCCCTGGGTGGCGGGTCATATGGGCGGCTCTCCGGCAAGCACCATGGTGATGGTGGTGGCTGCATCGTTTGGTTGTGTGGACAACGAAGGGGGCAGCGGTGGGTGGCTCGGGCGCGTTCTGGCGGTGCCTGGATCTGGAGTGCCTTATGCTTGTGTCCTACGACCCTCTTTGTGTCATGGGGGAGTGATCGAGCGAAAGCTCTGTGCTTTGGCACTGACGACGGCGACACCCGCGGGTGCCGCTCTCCTCTTGAGGACGCCGTCTAGGTGATCTCCCTCGTGTCAGGGTTCCGGGTGAAAACCCAAGTCCTTTTGGACTCGGCGGCGGCGACGCTTTGCGCCGTTACCCTCTTGGGGTGTGGTCGTGGAGCTTAGGGGAGTTAGTGTGTAGCATGGAGCTGGTGTGCTTGTCCGGCTACGTAGTCGTGGTTCGCTGTGGCTTCTGTAGCTCGGTTTTCTTAGGATCCTCTTTGTAAGAGGGCTACCTCACTACTTTGTATCGTTCAGCCGGTTCTTGGGTGTTGTGTTGTCTGGCCCAGCAGTGGTCTTAAACGGTTAGGCTTTATTTATAAAGCGGGGCGAAAGCCTGATTCATGGATATATTGGGTAGTGTGGGTGCATACAAACTACAAGATGGTGCCCTAAACTAACTCCTAAGAAATTTGGATTTTGTCCCTAACGATTTTAGATTCTTTTAGTTACTGTATGTGTCTAAATTCTCAATAATGTATGTGAAGAGGCTTGTCATTTCTTGGAACGTATGCCAAACGTCTTTAACCATTTGTAAATTGAGCATGTGAAATGATCGTTTTCCAAAAGCAAAATAGTCTTCCATGCATGAATATAAATTTTGATATTTTGCGAATAGGTATATTGTACGTGCAACCAACAATCTTTCTGCTATATATTTAACAACAATTTGCCTCATGATTAACCATGCTCACATGAACTATAATTTGGAACTAAATGAGGCAGAAAATGTAGATATGTATTTCAAAGGATCTACTTAGGTATTATCTACTTCCTGTATATTCTGCTTTCTATGTCTAGAAACATCTATGCATTGCTAATCATTCCGAGAAAACTAGCACTAAGTATCATTCGTCAATAGATATTAACACAATTTGAAGAATAACATCGTCCAGAAGGTCCTCCACCATCAGATCCTCCAAGTCCAGCGCGACACACTCCACATCGTACAACAAATTCATCCAATTGTCCTTCCGCATAATATCATACGCCACAATATCATCCACTGTGTGGTTCGGCTTCCATTGTAGGCTTAGGTAGCAGTTAACGTTTGCCCACACCTCCTCAAGGACATGGGATCCCATGGGTATTGGCCTGGTGCGTGGATCAAAGCGTGAATGCCATGGGCCATTGATTAGGGAAGAGTCATAGATGTGCATTAGGACCTCGTTGATGATATCAAACAGGAGCATGCGCCTAGCAATGCTCTGTGTCTCGTCGTTGTCTATATCAAGTTCCTGACATGAGTATTCTGCCTCCTCAAAGATGACTGGACTGACTGGCTGGTTGGTTGCATACCAATCAGCGTCACCACAGCTAAACCCAGATTTCTTGAGTATGTCCTTCACATATCGAAAATCAGCCTCATTCTTGTCATCGACATAAATATGTAAGGACCTTGTATCATTTTGAGCAGCAAATTCATGTACAACGCGGAGCTCTGAATTCAAACCATCAACACTCCAGGGTCGTGCCGGCTTGACCAGCCACTCTTCATCCTCGATAGAATTTGCACCTAGTAGATTTGGTGTCTCGCTCACCCACTCTCCGTCCTCATTATGAGTTACATTGGTGCATGAGTGTTGAAGTGGCCTAATTAGCCATTCATCATCCTTCGAATTGGTGGCACATTCTCCTGAAAGTTGTGATGGCTTGACCAACCACTCATCATCCTCAAGTTGTATGTGTTCAAATCTCGGCTCTGAATCTGAATGTGTCAAGAACAGAAGTGTCATGATATTCCTCAAAACAAAATAGTATGAAAGGGTGGTATTGATAGCAGTACTATATATAATGCGAGAAAGTTATAAGTTTTGGCATGACATGGAAAACAATTAGGCAAATTATTTTTATATACATAAGTGATACTACAAAACAAGTTATTATTAAGAAAACAACTAGTGCTCTGTAATTTCAACTCTACAGCTTTATGACAACTAGTTTTTTAAGTGCTTAACTGGAAACATATACTAAGATATTTTTTCCATTTGTTTGTTGCCTTGTATAGAAAAGCTGAAGTTTCATTATACTTCACCTGCTACTGAATTCTCTGTAAAACTATAGTTGTGATCTTGAAAATAAGACCGATCAAAAGAAGGTAAACTGTTGGTACGTCGATGGGAGAATGACTGAGCGAATGAAGATAAACTAGGAGTTCGAAGAATGCTACGTAAATCCTCTTCTAGGGACCCAAGGAAAGCACTTTCTGCAAAAATCACAAGAAATTAGAATAGGTACTTTTGTAACATATTGCTCTGCTTAAAGATAAGGTTTCCTTTTTATCTTACCTCCATCATTTTGCTCAGTATAAATATCGTTGGGGTAATTTCCTTCTGTGCATGTATTAAAAGAGCCATTTTGATATGAAGAAAAGTGAGCATGTTCTACATTGTAAGTCTCGGGCATAGTCCAAGAATCTGGAAGAGAATCTCTATGCGGCGAATATAATTGCATTTCTGGAAGAGAAGTTATTCTTTTCATATGCATCTGTGATTTCTTATCATTTAATTTTGCACCATCTTCCATTGCAGTACTAGTACTTGGTCTTTCTGGAAAAGTCTTTGATTTTCTAGATATTGACTCGTAGAGTGTTGAGTACTTGTCTACTGATTCTGCAATGGAGTACGATCTTTGTATTTGTTTATCCTCCTGGAAAAATTTCTTCGTGGAGGTAGTCTTGGTTAATTCAACCATCTTTTGTCCGTAGGGCATTTTATGAAAAACGCCATCCTTTGTAATCCTAGCAAGCTCTCTCCGGTTATCCTTTACAACATCTTTGATCTTCTTACTTATAGCTTTAAAACGATTGGAAGTTGTTCCATTTTTCTTTAGGCTTCTTGATTCTACAAGAGAAACTGTTGCAGCCTCAACTCCACTAGGCATTCTTGTACTGATGACTTTTGTGAATTCTAGGTCACCTTTAGTCCTTGACGGTGACCTTTGAATTTCTGCCCTTCTACTTTTCTCACTGTCGGTCCGATCAAATATTGGGTTGCGCTTCCCAGATGATCCTCCCGGTCTTGGGAATGATTCTAATTTGCCCATTGGTACCCTGCCGCTTGAGGAAGCTTCTTGCTCTTGTTGTTCAGGTGGTACTAACAATGAAGGATCGTGAAGAATCTTCAAAAATAGTTCCTTGTGTGCATTGAACAATTCAAGGAAATCCAAGAACTCCTTCGATTGATGTGTTGAATCATTACGATTTTTCTGCTGAGAGGAGACCTCATTTTCACTTGGATTGTCATGGGGTTGAGTCTGACAAGATGATTCTGCATCCAAGATATGCTTGCCATTAATGCTACCACAAGCCTTGCAGGACTCCTGAAAATTGGGGCCGCGAGGGCTCTCGTGTGATGAGTGTTGTGCACCATGACTAGATCCCGTCTCGTTGGAGCTCGATTCGTTCATTCTATGGTACTCGGAAGCCAAATCGTCAGGAACCACATAATCAAAGCATTTTGAATGATGGATTGAGCTAGAGCGGGTCAAACGTGATGACGATGGTGAGCTGGAGCGTGTCAAACGTGATGGTGATGGCAACTTGGCATGCAAGTTGGAATGTGAGTCATTCGTCTTTTGATCTTTCTTGTGTGTCTTCTTCCTGAACATGAGTGTCTTCCACATAAACATGTTGGGCTTTGCTGTTGGGGGTACACTATTAGTCTCCTTCTGAGAATAAGCATCAGAGTTAGCATGGAGGTCATAAAAAAGGAGTCACGTTTAGTGATTAATATGTTCGAAGCATGCTGAACTTCAGATAAATCTCAGTGATGTGGCTTGACAGTTAGTTGGAAAACAAGAGGGACGTTTCAATTTCCTAGATACCAAGACCACTGAAATTTAGACTTTTGAGTCGTCTTTGAGGCTCTCTCTTGTTCCAATATGGCATGATTTCACGGAGTCACTTATTATCTATAGTGACATCTGAAGCCTACACCATTACCAATGCAACAAACGCGATGTCGAAATTGAGAACATACCACAACAATCACTTCTTTATCTGGATCCTTGTTGGGCTTTGGAATTTTTACTCCTGCACGAGATGAACAAGAAAACAACGACATGTTACAACTTCATATAACCAAATAAAGAGATTTATGCTGTGGTCAGTCCTTTTAGAGACCAACTTCAATGCAAAGTTTATACCAGTATCCTATCAAATACAAAGAAAAGTGCGTGAAAGTTAAAAAAAACGTGTGAAGAACATGAACTCAAACATAAGCAATCGTGTGGCTACACTAAAGCTTAGGGAAAATAAAACTTGTTGTTGGAAGCATGTAGAACCTTACTAAGTGCATTGTCATTTATTTCTCCATGCTTTCGATGGGCAATCATTTTTGGCATTTGCGATTTTTGGTTGAGGGCAAGAAAATTGAACAGGCCCTCAAGGCAGCCTGGACTCCGCCTCTCCAACCGCCTGTGATCTGCCATTGTTCCGGTGAAAGCTGAAAGTAATGCAGATGAATTTAGGTCTTGAACACACGCACGCTGCTACTAACCCCACAACATGGACATATGCCATATTTCAATTTCTTTCGCACACAAATAAAGATACTACTATTGTACGTATCATCAATTAATATCCCCTTTCGTGGGATCGGTCCAAATTTCTATCTAATATTGGACACATCAAGGCAATACATGTTCGAACAAATAAAAGAGCATAATGGGTCTCAAGTTTGTAAGGAGATAATAGTTTTTTCTAAACATTGACATTTTTGATATTTTGGAGGTTTATATTAGATATGCTACTGGTAACCAGAGAAACGAACCACCACCTTCCCAAAAGGGGACTAATGTAACAATGCCTAATTCTTAGCCAGGCTCAACCAAATGTCTATATTCCATAAAATTTTAAAATTTAAAGGAGTAACGAGAAATTGAAAATGATATGCAGGTGCAATCCAACACAATGCTTACCCATGGGTCCAAAATTCTGGCTAAGCAATCAACCACATCAAACATCAAGAGAAAAAAAATTAACATCACCGTACTAAGAACAATGAGAGATCAACATACCAGGATAGAGAGCGGGTGCCCTTTTTCGCTGATGTTCAGGGGGAGAAGGAAAATGGAGCTACTGCTCCTCTCCTCCATCGACAAAATAATGGTTATTTCCTCTCTCTTGTCTCTCCTTTTTTTTTCAACCGGCCAAACAAACCAAAGCTGGGCGTGAGCACAAGAGATGAAGGGAGGAGAGAGTACCGGAGAGGAATGTGCTCCTCCTCTCTCTCCTTTTTTTCAAGGGAGGATAGAGCACCATGAATGGTGCTAAACTTGGAAACATACGTGGCACTTA
Source organism: Poa annua (assembly GCA_026929855.1). Classification (NCBI taxonomy): domain Eukaryota; kingdom Viridiplantae; phylum Streptophyta; class Magnoliopsida; order Poales; family Poaceae; genus Poa; species Poa annua. Next base: position 10,190,580 of record CM049432.1, read on the forward strand.
AAAAAAATTAAAACGTGTGGCACGAAGGCCCAGACGAAAGCCTGTGGCTCTGAGCCGCCTTCGGGCTACAAGCCCAGTTACACGAAGGCCCACGCGAGGAGCTCAAATCCGACTGTTCCTGGGCTTCCTACCGTAACCGACTCGAGCGAACGTCTACATAAACCGGAGGCGCGCGCGCCGATCCTTCTCCAATCACGCACGCTCCGGATCGATCTGGACTCCGACATTGCTGGAACTCTCGCGCATGCATGCATGGATCGCCGGGACAGATACGCCGCCCGCGAAGCGCAGGACAAGATCGCGGGCGGCGATGACGTTGACGGTCTGACGCCGCCGGAGGAGGGAGCGGCGGCCGTCCTGCCGGCTCCGACAGCCGGCCGGGTGCACGCTCGGCCGGTGGAGCATGACGGCGGCATTGATGGGGAGGAGGAGGAGGATGGGTACATGACGCCGACGTCGCCGAGCCACCGGCTACGGGCGCCCAATGTGTGTCCCGGGGCGCCGCGGCTGCGGACAGAGGAGGTCCCAAAGCACGAAGAAGATACTGATGCATGCGCCTTTTCTTTCGTGGCGAATTCTCCCGGATCCCAGAAAATTGCCAGTAAACGGTTCTACATGAGATAGTCCCAAGATATTTCACACAAAGCCTCTCATTTTTGTCTAAATTGCCCACATTGCACCATGCATGCTAGTGAATAGGTTGAAAAGAAGACTTCACTAAATCCCATCTCATCCCCAATCGTCTTGACGATGAAAATATACCCACAATAAATAATGCCTAATTGGGGGTGACTAATTACTACACGGATGAGAATTAGCTTAGTTATCCCTTAGATGATAAAGGAAGCTGACGTATGTGCCTTTTTGTTTGTGGGCATGTGCCCTTCGTCTTTTCGTGTTCTTCATATGAAGTAATAATCATTGTAAAGAGTATTCCAATGAAGTGTATTCTCCCGGATCGCGGAAAATTGCCAGTAAAACAGTTTTACAAGAGATAGTGTAACGCCCCGGGATTTATCCCCAATTAGTTTTTCTTGTTTTTCTCCTTGCATCATCATGTCATCACATCGTCATGCATTTGTCACTTCATTTAATTTTTGCATTTAAATTTTAAATCACACAATTTGATTTCAAATACATTTCAAATTAATTAAAATGTGTATTTTAAATCTTTTGCAAATATTATAAAAACCTAGTTTATTAAATTGCCCATTTTAAACTAAAACTATTTTGTAAAGTTTCTTTATACAAATTCTTTTCTATTTTGTTTTAAATGCAAAAACATAAAAGAATTAAAAAGGTAAAAAGCAAAAACAGAGAAAAAAATAAAACTTGGGCCGAAGCCCACTTACCACCTAAGCCCATCTCCCCTGTCTCTTTCTTCTTCGTACGGAGACAGAGAGGAGGGGGCACCTTTCCAGCTCGACCATGGCTGCCCCCACCTCAACCACCCCGTCCCCTCCTACTTAGCCCCTCCTCTGCCGAACCCTAACCCTACCCCCACTCCTCCCTCTCAGCCGCCGCCGCCCCCTTCTTCCTCCTCCACCTCTGTTTCCTTTTTCCCTTCCCCGTTAAACATCACCGGAGAGCCTCCACGATGCGCCGCCGTGTCGACGCCGACGAAGAACCGCAGAGGCGTCCCGTAGCTGCGCCCCCCCCCCCCCCCCCCCCCCGTCTTCATCCTCTACGCGCAAGCTATTGGACCAAGGGCCACCGCGGGCGACGAGCTCGTCTCCGCCTCCGTCACGGCCGGCGATTCGCGCCGCCGGAATTCCGGCGTTCCGGACCTCCTCGAGCCGAGCAACCACTCCGACGACCTCCACGTGAGCTTCTCGTTCCTTTCCCCCTCTCCCCCTTCGATTCGTTATAAGGTGGGTCGAGTCCGTCCCCGCCTCCCTCTCCGGTCCGCCATGGTCATGGCAACAGAAGAGCTCGCCCCTCCACTGCTTCCCCCTGCCCTGCACAACCTGACACACCACACCCCGCACTAGAGCACACACCATCCCCGCACCACAGCACGCACAACCGCCCCAGCGCCTCCCGATCGAGGTCGTCGCCGGTGGCTCCTTTCTGTCTGTCGGGCTCTCTGTCCCTGCCTCTACTTTCTTTTCAGTTCGTCAGAGAAACATCAGAGTCTTCACATGTTAAAAACAGCGCATTGCTTACTCTCTCAACATCACCCACCCCACCCTACTGGCTAGCGCAGCCGCTCGCTCGTCCCTGCGCGAGATCGCTGGTTCGAGTCCTCGGGCGCGTGGATTGAAAGCCCAACCTTTTTACTGCTTGCGTCCCACTGACAGGCGGGCCCCGCTGGTCAGTGACCGCGGGAGCCCGCACTACACCCACCCACGCCACTGTGGCGCTCGGACCCACTGGACAGCCTCACAGGTGAGTTCTTCTCCGGTGAGAAAAGTCCAGAGGGACTGGACTTCTTACACCGAGCCCCCTGTTCTTTCTGTTTTGCACAGAGAACCCTAACAGAACAGGTTTCATCACAGACAAGCCCCTGGCCTTTTGCAGAAAACCCCCTAACTTTAATATGTTAATAACTTTTAATCTATAATTCCAATTTTAATAATTTTTATATGTTTTAATATCAGAAAAATGCAAGGAATATTAATATGACGTTCATATGCCATTTTGCATCATGTAATTTTATTTCTTTGTTTAAATTAACAAATGCAACTAAATAATTAAATATGGAATGTGTTGGGTAAATATTTAATTAATGCCCTATTCCATTTAATTTAATTAGATCACCCATGCCATGTGTTGCCATGTTAACCAACATTTAATATTATTGTTAAATAAATAACTTGCACCTAAATATTAATTGTCGGGATTGTTTTCCCGCTTAATTGGAGTAATTGCTTTTGTATTGCATCTTACCATGTCATGCATCATTCTCACATGATCATGCTGGATCTTTTGCCGTAGTTATAAAATGCATCTTTTACGCTTTCCAGTGTTTGTTGCTTCTTCGCGGATAAGACGTTGAGATGTGTGAGCAACGACAAGATCTGCTTCCATGCAGGATTCCAGGCAAGCAAAGTTTGCTTGTTTACCTATACATTATCTTTCATTCCTGCCGTTGATCTCTGCTACCCTAGTTACGATTCTTTATTGCGATCCCATCACATGTTTATCCTGCAGCCTATACAGCTTTATCCCCACATCCCATCACCTGTTGTATGTTTACCTGTTAGCCTTGCGAGTCGTAGTGCATGCTTAGAGTTGGTTGTGCGAGTCGTCAGTTGGTCTTTTATTTCATATGCTTAGCTTGATAGATTATTCTACCTTAATAAAATGTTGTATTATATTGGGGTATTTTAATTAAAAGATAAGGCACCGGCGGAAGGCCTTGCGAGGTGTTTTGTTCTGCTAAGTGTCGACCTAGGAACTGAGATTTTGTCCTCGGATCCAATTTTGAGCGCACTAACCACTTGCGGGAGGCCCAATGGAGCCCCCCTCGACTTTGACTGGAACTTCAACTTGTCCGGGAGCTGCACCTAGTTCAGGTTTTCCATTTGTCTCATATGCATCGATACTAGTATAGTATTTTACTTTGGCGGTGTGCCTTGTTACATGCATATAGGGCGCGGCCTGTTGGTGCGGAGGGGTGTGTCCTGCGGGAGTCCGCACCCTTTTGGCCGGGACCAGCATAGCTCCCGTGGCTCCTGGACTTGTTGCGGTGAAGGAAAAGAGTTGGGTTGAAAGACACTAATGTTTTTGACTGGGTTGATCATGCGAGTATGGGTCCAGTAGTGCACCCCTGCAGGGTATAATCTTATCGATGAGCCGTGTCCACGGTTATGGACGTTTTGGTGATGATGCTGGCTAACAAGATCTAGACAACTTACACCTAATCATTGTTAATTAACCTGACTAGTAATATAGAACTACTTTCACAATAAATGGTAATTAAAACTGGTCAACGTGTGAGTTTCCCGAATTGCTTCCTCATACTTGGTTGAGGGGGTTAATCCGAGGATGGGTTATTATTGGTGTTAGTTGTAGATGTTTACTTATGCGCTCTCTTATCCCTCTCTAATTAGACGGAAGTTGTAGCGTGTCTCTTTAGGTTGCTAGTGCTGTTGCCGCTAAGTCCACCTCCCCTATATTTTGGGAGATGGTGTAGAAAGTAGACAAGTCGGCTTTGCTTGCCAGGGAGTGCCCTGACCCTCTTTTGGGATGTGCTTTATGTACAGTTAACAGGTTTGAAGTCTGACGACTTTAGCTTGGGAATCCCTCCGGCTTGGCTGGGCAGGGATATGGCGTCATTGCTTATCTTCAGGACTCTTAGTCCAATTTGCATCTTATCCGTAGTCGGATACTATTTTGCTTCCGCTGTCATTTGAATCTTTGTATTGTATCATTTGTATCTTGACTCGTTCCAGTCGTTGTTGTAATTTTATCTTCTGTTGTATTTGTGGATGTATCGGAACTGTTGTAATGTTATCACAATTCCACCCACATAATGCGCATGTTTCGGCGTACACATTATGTCTGGTGGGCGACCAAAAATCGTTATTATGCGGATTTTGGCGGGATCGCTTAAATCTACATAGTACCGATTTTCGGGCGTCACAGATAGTCCCAAGATATTTCACACAAACCCTCCCTCTCATTTCTGTCTAAATTGCCCACATTGCACCATGCTAGTGAATTGGGTGAAAAGAAGACTTTCAGCAAATCCCGTGTCATCCCCCAATCGTCTTGATGATGAAAATACACCCCCAATAATAATGCCTCATTGTGCGTGACTAATTCCTAGTCGTAGGAGATTTAGTATCCTGTCGTCAATTGCTATGACAAATCAGGAAGAAAATACAATTACACTGCTCGGAAGTTTGTCAAAAGAGTAGTATTTTTTTTTTTTCAAAGTCCGAATAAAAGGTGTAATTGAAAGAATAAAACATCAGGGGCATCCCAAGCTATTCACCACCATCACCACACTCACCAGGCAATGCAGAAGTTGTGAACTAGCTCTATCCTTTGTCCACAATAATTGGATGAAGAATTATGAAATATATTAAAGATTTGGAATGACTCAAATTGAAAGTAAACACACTTTTGATTTTGTATTGAAATAGATAAAGAGTTATTTTTTTTCCTTTTTTGCAAAATAATACAATTCGAGAAACAATAGCACAATTAGTCATCCGCTCAGCAAATACTCACCTCAATAACGTTCTTTAATTTTATGTTCAAGTCCTTGGCCCACTCTGGTAATCTAGATACACCCCAAATGATGTTGTCACATCAGACCTACACGTGTTTAAACAATACTCATTTTTATTGCACTACATCTGCGACCACAGATAACAAAATTTCATAGTGAATCCATGGTTGCAATATGGGTATGTGTGCAACAATATCTGCCTGTGAATACTGAAAATGTCTGGTCTGGGATGGAAACGATTTAATCAAAGATTGGTACTGGAGTAGTATACATTATAGGGAGCTAAAAATCCCTTTTGCTCAGTCCTCCTTGTGTCCAACATTGAACTTTGCAATGAAGAAACCCATAGTATCCAGTGATGATGACGGATCAAACCTCTGGACAAGTTCTGCTTCATGCTCCGTTAACCACTCCCTGCAAGGGCATTTAATTTTAGACTTGTCAGGCAACTTTTAGTGAAACACATTTGCCAAATAAAAGTCCCATGAGTAAAGGTAGTTACATGACTGTATTACACGTAGTAAGATTAAAATCATATACTCATTAAGCCAACTGTGGCCTGCTAATCTTAACGGCTGATAACATAACTATAAAGTACGAAATTAATGGCATGCCCCAACATAATCCAGATAACAGGTTCAGGAGCCAAGTTCAAATAAAGACATAACAAGAATCTTCATATCTTACTCGGTATATGCCTTGTTGGGCAGCTTACACGAGCCAATAATACCAGGTCCTCCAACTTTAGGGTGCTGAAAATAGATCAAAAATAGAAATGGTGTCGGTAATGCAGCCATGAGTCAATATAGCACAGAAAGTTTAGTTGTATACACATATAAGACAAGAACTCAGTTTACATGCATGCTTATTTGAAACAGAAAAGCAGAGGCTTCTCATGGCTGCAATTTTTCCCAAAAAATAAATCAGATCCAGTGAAAGGCGCCCGAGCTAACAAGGGTCACAGTAGTGGCAAAAACAGAAGCGAGTTCAAACTTGGAATGTCCAAAACTAGACACGGCCCTCCTCAAGCAGAATTAAGTAGCCACACATTGTACTGCAGAATCAAGTACACACATTGCTTGTTTAGTTTATTTTTTAAAAGAGCAAACTAGTGCACATGTTGTGGCACAATAAGAATCTTCCCATAGATTAATCCACTCTGCAGCAAAGAAACCACAACATGCAAGTTCTGACCAAACCCTCGTTTTCCAACAGCAAAGAAACTTACCTGTGAACCTAGTGACAGGAATTTGTAGTTATCCAACGCGTATCTGACCAAACCCTCGTTTTCTCCTGGATTTATGGTACACCTGGAAAACACAAAGCAAACTAAGGTACCAGCAGGAATCAAAATCAACGCTGTTCATTGAGTAATATTGCTTATTTGACACCCATTTAAATACTACATAGAACAAATATGCAAGTTCTGCTATCTATGGAGCAACTACAATTAAACGTCAAGGTCTTCCATCAAGTAGCAATATATGTAGATGGAACGAATCTGGTCGTATCACTCGCTGAATAGTAATAAGATGTGCATGTATGACAATGAATCTCTGTTAAAGCACTAGCCACAGTGTTCATAAAATTTAGACAGAGACCCACTATCCCAGTGAAATACATAGGTGCTCACTATCTCTTGCTCTGTCAAGAAAGAAAAAGACATCATGTAAAATATGCCCTCACTTCACAATTATAAGATGTTTTAGTTCTTTTCTGAAACGGATGTATGTAGACGCGTTTTAGTGTGCAGGTTCACTCATTTTGGTCTGCATACAGTCCATGTTGAAATATCTAATACATCTTATCATTGTGAACGGAGGAGGTACTATTTACCAGAACCAGCTAAGAGAACTGTCTAGCACGAGCGTTTGAACTTCTGTCCCAGTGATAATACAAAAAAATAGAACATACTCACGTGGAATAAACAATTACCCCACCAGGGCGAACTAGCTTGACAGCTTGATCAAACATTCTCCTCTGATATGTTGCATTCTTTCTCAACGATTCCAATGTTTCCTGTAATGATGTTATGCATGAAACAGCAAGTTGAAGTAAAATTAGCCATCCAGATGGCACTAGGGCAATCCAGGTGAGGCAGAGCAGCAGTACTCTACAATCACAAATGTAATACAAAAGATACTGATGATCTGAACTACTGAATCAACAGTTCAAAAGGGAATTTTTTCAGTGAACATGTTAAAATCTGTATTTTAGCTTCATCGCAAATTTTAGCATTATCGGTTTTGAGGATGCTACCAGATCCATGCAAATTTTAACATTATCAGTAGTTATGAATTATGATTATTCATTTGGTTGCTCTTTTGTTCATATAGGCATACAATAGTAACATGCAATAATACAAATGCAACCAGTTATTTGACCGTCAATCATGTACACAATTCAGTATAATAGTAGCTTACCTCACCAGTAAAGAGACGAGGTCTCAATCCAAGTGCAGAACATGGAGCATCAAGGAGGACCCGATCAAAGCTGCTTGGAAAAAATCCTTTTGAGTTTTCAACTCTACCTCCAGAGCAATTACTTCTTCCTGTTCCGTTCCTCATACGCCTTAAATTCTTCCTGAGGTCTGCCTTGCTAACGTACCTTCCAACATTTGGTTTTGGGTCATCTATAAAAATAAACTATGTAAGTCCCGAATTGTGATAAAGAACTCCTTTTCTATACTCCTGGGAGTATGTACTGCAACATTCAATCGGAAAGTGTAAATGGGGCTCAAGCTCCATGTAGATCATATCACCATCTATATCTGGGATTTTTTCCCCGGTTTTTTTGAAACTTAAAAATGCATTTTTTTTCTCAAAAAACAAGCTACATGGAGCTCGGGTTCCAAAACGCCTCTTTCCACATTCAATATACCTCTTAAACGAGTATATTACCTCTTTATGATTCAATATACCATACTCCCAAGAGTATAAAAAGGCTCGTATTTTGTATTTTTATGCCGACTTTTTCTGGTATAGGTCAACATGAATGTGTCACGTAAAGTTTTGATGTGACAATATAAGAAGATCGTAGATGCAAAATAACTTATTCTGCACCATGGGTGCTGAATAGGGTCACACTATTCGACTCTGACACTGTATCTTTACAACCGTATACGATTTTCACGTCACATAAATTTTGTCTTACATCAGAAGTAAAGGAGAATGTAATATGAAAAAATTATTTACGTGACTTTACAAAACTATGAGTAAAATACAAATATTTATGTTTTTTTGTGACTTATACATTGCTATTGATTCATAGTTTGTAATTTTATGTCGATTTTTTCTGTTATAGGTCAACATGAACGTAAATATTTACATACGTCACATAATATTTTGATGTGACAATAAAAGAAAATCGTGGATGCAAAATAACTTATTCTGCACCTGAGTACTGAACAGGGTCTATATATACGGAAAATACTGTCATTAAGATGGAGTCTATGTCAAAGATGTAGAACAAATATAATTGCTGCTAGAAATAGTGTAACGACTGAGGTTAGTGTCTAAACGATTTAGACATAGTTCTCGAACATGTACAAACAGATATAATTTCTGCTATTTCCGGAAATAGTGTAACAATTCAGGTTAGTGTCAAAACAATTCAGACATAGTTCTCACTAAAAAGAAGCAGTACTTGAATGAGCTCTCAAACATCCATGTGATGTGGAGCTCTGGATTCCACCTGATTGCATCAAGTGAACAAAAGGATCTCAGAGAACATAATGAACACAATTTTAGAGCTGATGTGGGGAAGGAAGTGAAGACATGGGTACAAATTGCTGCTTACCAGTATGCAAAACTGTTGTAGTTGAGTTGTCTTCACCTGCATTAGTACTCGTGGCACCCATTGTAGTATCGCAACCAAGAGAGTTCTCCTCCATTGTCACAATCGCTTGAGAGCAGTTATCTGCCACGCCAATAGTTCTCGCCTCGTCAGTCTCCCGTACAGATTTGAGGGCATCAAGTTTATAAGCTTTTATACAGCTTAGGCCCATCTCATCAGCCAACTTCAAAATACCCATCACCTGGAATCTACCTTTATGTTACAAAAGCAACGAATAATATGATTCTCAAAAGAAGATATACGCCATCAAGGAGCACATAATAAATGCTAAATACAAAAACAAAGGCACACTTTCATTTTGCATCATCATAGATTGTGTTGCTCAGGTGCTGACTGTTAGAGTAGTTTGTAGTGTCATGTATTTCCCCCATCATATAAGTTTTTTTTTTTGCATATTTACTTATGTGCAAGTGTAGTAAATATGCAGAAAACCGCTTATAAAATGGGGAAAATACATAGCAATATAAACTAATCGAACATTGGCATCTCACAAAACTTTCTAACACAACAATATGAACATGAGCTTAGACGAACTTTATATTGTTTAAGGACTGAGACCACATAGTGGTACTTGTACCCCATGTTGGCGATGTTTATATTGGTCATGCCAAGGCTCATTTCTGGAGTGGCATATGTTTAGGTTGCAATTCCTGATAGTCTGAGTGTTATGGTTCCGACCAAGGATTGGTTTAGATCAAGTTAAGGCAGTCATGTACTGAAGACAAGACGTATGTTTACATCTAGGTCCTCGTGACCATTAGTAGGTGTGGCGGACAGGCCTGTGCTAGTTTGCCTCAGTTGATTTGTATCCAAGGGTGGTATGCTACCTAATGCATAGACACTTTGTGTGCCCATGTCTGAATGAACAAACACGTCGTAGAGCAAGGAGAGGCAAATCCCCACATCCAATACTTATGGACACGCTCACCATGGACCCACCAGACCCAACCAATAGCACCTATGACTCTAAGCGTGTGTTTGGTTCGTGGATGTAGGTGTATGGGATGGAATGGTCAATATTTTGTGGAATGGGGTGGCCCAGGTTAGAAGGGTCCAGTTTGTTGTTTGGTTCCACGGATTTGTGGGATTTGATAGGTTGAAATTATTTATTAGAAGTTGGTTAACAAAATAAATTACAATTAGGGGAGTAGCTGATCCTACCGGAGGACGAAGGAATCAACTTTACGAAGGACCAATGCAACACACGCTAAGCTTCTATTGGAACCTCCGAGCCATGCGCCCCGAACCACCGGACCCAAGAGAGAGCAGCCCCTAGGACTACAAGCTTCCTCCGAAACAACATAGATGCACACCCGGAACCACCGGACGCAACAGAGAGCTTTGAGAGTCCTCGGTCCCTTTGAAACTTCTGATCAACGACCTGGAACGACAAATCATACATTGAAACCGGACCACACATTTGGATCCTCCAGACCACACTATCCCTAGTTACATGGGCGGATGGGCCCATGGATTTGTTAGTGGTTGATGGCCCACCTAAACCTGGGTTAAGGTCATGGCCTTTATATACCCCTAGCCCTCCTTCCCTTGGACTCAAAGTTGCCGGTTAGATTTTGAGATCCCTGTGCCTCCTCCTCTAAGACCAAGACCTTCCCTGTGGAGATGAACTCCCCCCACCTTGTTCAATCTTTACTTCTGGATTCGATTCGGTCAACGGATCTAGAAAGTGACTTCAGTTTAAATTTGAGAGTAAAAGCTGATTTATGTTCTTTTCTCACGAAGTCTTTGCATATTTGGTGTTGGTTGTTGGGTGATTCCTCCAGTTTGCTTAGCTACTATCCACCAATTCATGCGATGGGTGTCGGAAAACAGCTAGGCAAAGGTGAACCGAGAAGATCAACTGTAGTAAAGAGCATTTTGGAAAAGTACAAAAGCCTCAAAATCCATGGCAATGTGAGACATTATGTAGTTGTTTGGGCAAACAGTATTGTGAATGTAAAGGCTGAAAGACTCTTGAGTGGAGTTTGGACATCCATGCGAGTGGGTGTTAAAGAGAGTTCGGCTTAGCAGGCATGTTCACTGAGGCCCATTTGGACTTAGGACCAAGTGGGAACTGGCATCACGCCATCACCCCGTCACCTCTATACATACCCCTTGAGTGCTAGTAACTGTTGGGGAAAATAGCAACTTTTATTCCCTGAGGGCCAAAGGCCAGTACTCCCTCCGTTCCACAATATAAGATGGTTTAGCCTTTTTCCATATGCATATGTCCAAACTTGTACCTAGACACATTTTAGTGTGTGTACACTTATTTTGGTATGTATCTAGACAACATTTACAACACCTACAACATCTTATATTGTGGAACGGAGGGAATATACACTATATATGTACATGTTGCGAGTATGAAGAAACCCTTCAAACAACGAGGAAAATATGCAGGCTATGTAAGTAATCATAATATAGCTCTAACACCCCCCTCAAACAAAGGGTGGATCCACAATACTGAGTTTTGAGAGGTAAAACCATGCTACACTCTAGTCTAAGCCTTCGTGAAGAAATTCGCAAACTTGTAACTCGGAAAGCACATACTGATGGCTCGCACAAAAGAAGCATCAACACCAATATGCTTGGTGACCTTTGATATGAATATTTCATGAAGCATTATAAGACACTCAAACCATGACCTAAACGTAAATATGCAGGGGTGAAACATGATCACATAAGTTCAGATTGAACTGTTAACTCGACGGGACAATATATGCTGAATCTGACATGATGAAATTACCTTATTGTGAGATCTATCAAGGGCAACAATTTCTCCCTTGTCACTCATAAGGATGGCAATTGCTGTTGTTTTTCCTCCTGGAGCAGCACACATATCCAGTATTCGCTCTCCTGGCTGGGGATCTATTGGATAAATTCAAATTGTGGGTTACAAATCTGACAGGAAATATTGTAGTCAACAAGAAAAGCCGTTCAAATAAGGATAACATAAGGCCTAAAGTAAAAAAAAACATTCAATATGTTTTACTGCATAAAGAAAAAACATCAGTATAACTACCGCAGCAAAATTCTAAAGCATACAGGTAATATCATGTGGGTCAACCATATGTGGAAAAACATGTACCTAGGAGAAAATATTATTAAGATGTCCCAAGATTCAACATTTCAACTGGTTTGTTTCTAGATTTGAATATCTGTAGACTATTCCAACAGCTTCCAAATTGTTTCAGTTAAATAAATATGATACTTCAAGGTGGCCCTAGTTTTCTCAGTACAGGAACTAGAAAAACAAGGCAGCCTGACATATTCAAATGGAATATGATGCTCTTCAAGTTCACCACTAATTTTTTTGTTTATTCAGCAAATGAGACACCACCCTTTAACTGGTTCTATTTTCTTACTTGTAACTATTCCTTAATGTGTATCCACTACATTGTTTAATCCTAACTTGATAGAATGGAAGCAGCAGACCACAATAACAGATAAAGTGACTTAGAACTTGTAAAGAAAATAATTGCTAGAACTCCTCAGATGAAATCACACTTCTGGTTAAGAGATGGAACAATATAGAAATTTTCTGGAAAAAAATACAAATCATACCGAGGACACGAGCAGCCACAATACTTGGCAAATTTTGAAGAAATATCTCCCCCTCGAGAACATCTAAATGATAAAGGAAAAGTGCAGTTAGTTGTCATGAATTTGAGAATGTATGTACTATAATCACTAATGAAGATAAGTAACAGACGTACTTGCAGATACATTTACAGTGCCTTTTGAGTGATTGCCAGAAAAGACAAAATAACAAGCAAATCTATCTATCTATGTATACTTCTTATAAGACAAAACCCCACTAACATCTATTAAATTAGTGTATCTCTACCTGCAAGGTGTCCACATCATCCACTATTTGATACATTCATTTCTCCATCTTATTCCATATTTAATAATGATACTTATCGATACATGCAAGCTATTCACATTATAAATTCTTTTAGCCCTTTGCACTTCCATTTGTTTGGTTCATGGTAGTTATCACCCTCCTTTATGACTGCTTCTAGTCCATGTTATTTAAATGTTAGTCATGAGTGTTCCCCGCAGAAAAAGGCACATACTCTACGTTGTGGTCTGCCACGTCGCGCAGCATTACAGTGCAAAAGTTTGCAAGCCAATCAGACAGTTCTTACATTGGTATTAAAAGTGTGAGAAATAGAATACTTAAGATAATGGAGGTTTTTGCTTCTTTCCAGCGAAATATTCAAGAAAGGTAGTAAAATTTTGAAAACGTACCATTAAAAGATGGGAGTTTGTATACCCTCTCAGTCATCTCTACTGCAACTCCATGAAGAACACGAAAAATTCCAGCCCTTGACATTGCAGCGATTCCTTGACCAATGTACAAACCCTTTCTCTCTTCATACTGAACATCTGTAACATTGAGTAGACTTTATAATCTATGAACTTTCTGTTTTGATCAGGCGAAACAAGCTTGTACTCCTAACTATAACAATCAGGGACAGAGCCAAGAAGTTGACACAAGGGGCCAAGTGAACACTTCAATAGTTGGAGGGGTCATCTGGGTAAATATTGTCTAAAATTGGGGTCAAATCCAAATATACAACTCAACCATCTATTTGAATGCATAAACGAACATACATATTGAAAAGGGGACAGGACTACAATGTGGCACCGTATGGTAGCCTTCCCATGCGACACCATCCTTTCTCTCATACAAAAATATATGCATGCAACCAAAGAGATCAACGCATGCAAGCAGACCAGAAAGATTATTTTCGTTTTGAATGTTCAAAACATGTTCTCTCAAACCGTGTACGCAATTCAGATATATTTCACTGTTGGCCTACTTGCGACGAGATCTTCAAATCTATATATCATATTGATATATTTCGACGACTTTTCCCCGTCAGTAATTCCAGTTTGTAACCACTTGGCTTACCAGGTTATTGACATGTTATAGCCATTTGGTTACCAGGCTAAATTACATTGGTTGCACGTTACTGAATATTAAACTCTACATATGTATGGCTTTCATGATACCTAATCGGATACCGGTTTGTGAGATAAATCATTTCGTACTTACAGGTTTTTAGCAATTAAAGACGATATCACATGTGGTGGAGGATTCTTGCATGCATGCATCTCTCCCTATAGGGGACAATCCCCAACTGAATCCGCCACAAAGGAGAGCAAATTTGCATTCATGTACTATTTAGATTTCCCCTGGAAAGATATATCAGTTTATTCAATAAGGACACAAAAAGAATCAGACAATTCCACTACAAAAACACACCTGACTGTAAACCCTGTAGAACGATTCCTCGTGTTATACCAACAGCCCAACCACTATCCTTAACAGGTTGCTCGATAGCGACTGAGACTGCAACCTTATCACCCTTTTCAACATGTGAACTGCAAGCCAAAACACCAGGGACATAGACCTGAAGATAAATTAAATGAACAGGAAAAATCAAAACTTACAGAAAAAGGAGTGTGAGCTTTGGGATATTAAGACAACTGAAGATTAAAAGTACACCATCCTGCCTAACACCAAGGTCTTCAGAGAACTTGTTTACTAATTTATCCATGCGGGCAAGAAAGCTAGTGTTGGGTTCAGTGCGCATGTATGTGTGTGTTTGGCCCAAAGGCCCAGTCAAGTGTATTTGTACTAGTTTCCCCGAAGACAAGAAGAAAATAAATAAATGCTATGGCCGGTTGAGGAAAAACAATATAATTGTATTATATTTAACTAAAAAGGAAATAAATTTGCTTGATTGTTGAAGAGCAACAAAAATCATTGCGAGCTTGTTGAGGTATATAAATATGTGTCGTACATATATCTGTGCATCGCACATACATTTGTGACACTAAAATACGATGGCTTACTTACTGTGAGGTATATAAGTATGCACAAAAAAGATGTGGCAGGTACATTTGAGGGCTGGGAGTGACAACACAATTCTTGTACTTCATATAAGACTTGAATGGCATATATCAAGTCTAATCTCCTACATCACATCAGGTGGAACTGTCTGAGAGTGGATATTGAAAGAATAATCAACAGCTTCCTTTCGGAAGATGAGGGTGGCTCAGGGTACAAGTGGGACTGATTGCGGGCTGCCTGCACCGTCCCTAGTGTGTTATGTAGGTATTTGTGGAGACCACCAACCAACAACACCCACTGACAAGTGTGATCAACAAATTAACTCAAAGGATGAGGCATGAGCGCAGAACGAATCGTTGTGTTTGACTGTTTGCATTTGTGCTGAGCAAAATGCAACGTACAAGCATCGCTGCAGAAGCCACTGCTGCTTGATTCGTCCCTCCAAGCGAACCATGTGGAAGAAACTGGGCTGTAATGTGGGCCGAGTGGGACGACCCACAAACCCCACATTTTTTTGGTAAACATCTCAGGGCACCTGCGCGCTAAATTAAGTGGGACGAATTATGCAGAGTGACGGAAGGCCCTTTCCCACTTGCACCCTGACTGGTGGGCTAAGAGAGAGAAAGAGCATACCTGGGCTCCTCGAAGAACTGCCTCTGCACATTTTCGACTAACAATTATCTCCTTAACAGATTGACCAGGTTGGCCATCGCAATGCAGAACATGTGGTCCTGAACCTCGAACAAATAGAACATTTTCAAGGCCAGCATATGGGCACTTATGCACCAGGTAACTCCCTTCATGTGCTTGCTCTCCACCATTTTGCTCACCAATCTCCAAACCATTCACTCCACCACAAAGTTCGTTTTGATTAAACAAATTGAGCAGTTTTTGCATGACAGCATCAGTCGAAGACTTTACGGTATTCACCCGGATACAAGAGTAGCAAGATGGATGCCTGATCAAGAAAGTCATACATAGTCATAACAAAAACATTAATACACATCAGTTGTTTGGAAGTTTGGCACAAAACTGCAGAATTTGCTCCTTTTGCTACTGCCACCATCGAACTCTACTCGACTGGGTGGTGAAGTCATGAGCCACTCTAGTTTTCCGTGATTTTCCATGACTAGGCCATGGTAAAGAAATATGTAGTATAATTTGAAAGAAGCCAAGAACATGGAATGAAGTCTTAATTATACTAAGAATATCCTGGAAGTCATTATGATTTAGAAACACCCACATGCTCTGGTTCTACACTCCAGGGTTATTCGAGTAAATAACTACATAGCATGATTTGTCAAAATAGGTGGAGTAGTACAGAATCATAATTGAATGAAAACGCGTCGGCTAGCCCGCGCGCAGCAAAACCTTCGAGCTTGTCCCAGGAAAGACCGTAAGGACCTGCAGGAAATTTAGCCAGACGAAGAGAGGGGGGAGCGGCAGTGGGCTCACGCGAGGGCTTGGGAGATTCGGGCGAAGTGGTCGCGTCCGTACGCCGAGGCGAAGTACTCCTCGACCTCCGGCTGCCACCGCAGCCTCGGGCTGAACGTGTACCGGTCCGTGGCAGCGCCAGCAGGTTCCGCCGCCGCCGCCGCCGAGGAGGCCGAAAAGGGGGAATCCATCAGAATGCGAGGGGAAGAGTAGAACTTCGTCCGGAGAATGAACCGTTCAGAATCACAAGGTTTTTGGGGGTTTTGATGTGAAGTCAGGCTTATTTGGGCTGGCCGTAGCACGAAAAAAAAACACAGGGCAAGGATTAGGCCCAGTTCTTTTTGCTGGGTTACAAAAATATGCTTCCTTCTCCCCAGCTTCTTTTTTTTTGAATTTTTGCATAAGTCTAGCTTATTTGTTAGAGCTTCTAAAATAATTATATTACAGTTAATCTAGAAGTCAACAATGATAAGCTGATTGACTAATATTACTCAAAAAAACGGATTGACTTATAAAATAAGTTAGGAAATGGCGGTTTATGAAATAAGTCAGCAAAAGAACCGGACCTTAATGTGTGAGGCTCGTATCAGATCAGATTTTACTCACAAGTACTTACTCCGTTTCACAATGCATGACGTTTTAGCATTTTGTTTTCACATCCACATGTACACATTTATCTAGATATGTTTTAGTGTACATATAAACTCATTTTAGTGTGAATCTAGACAACATTTTAGATATTGAATCTTCTCACTATTTTAGATGGCATGGCTAGACGCACATAATAATAAAGCAATAAGGGTTCAAAACAGATATGTCTAGACTCCAACCTAAATGATCTATTCGGGGACAACGTAAGAACACTACTGACGGTTTATGTCCCCACCATGCAGTAATCTTCTTCAAGAAGCCCTTCGGGGTCGTACCAATTATATGCCTCAAGTGTTACCATCAGGATACATGAAGGTAGCTACGACCGGAGACCGGAACGACTGTGGGTAACTACGGTATGCAACTAATTACGCCTGGACCCATATCGAATGTCCCACTTCTGAGTTCTCAAAATATATGAAATACATCATGGGCATAGACTATGGTGTATCTTGTGCATATACAAACCTTTTGAAAACTTGTAAACGTGGTATCCGATAATGGGTTGCAGCCGCAACTAGTTGCTATAAAATTGCATTCAACACTGCAGAGATTCTTACCGCCTGTGCCACGTGAGAAATACTCTCCATTTACACTGTCAAAAGAAGTATTATTGTGATTTTGGATTTAGTGTGACTGTGAAACTACTTTAATTATATATTCAGAAAGATTTATAATGTGTGGTAAGATTCTCGAAGTTGGGTGTGCCTAATTTGATAACAGTTTCACGTTTCTTCCCTTCTCCTAACAATAGACTGAAGATTGCACAAAGAGGGTTGTCTGGAAATTAGAACAGGGTAGTTAAGACACTCGAACAGCTGAGTAAATATAATGCTAAAAAAGTCTAAGTCTGGCCCATTAGAATTGTTCGAAAGGAATCAAGTTGGAGTGTCTCAATCTTGCAGACATGTCATTCCATATTGAGAAAATAGGATCTTAGGACACCGGTCTCTGTCTCACTCTGACCATGCATCCACTAAGCAAAAGAACCTGAAGTAGGATCGAACAACTCTGAATATATCAGCCATGTATGGCGTGCTAGTTACAATTTCTGTACTACAGTACTAGGCAAAATTTAGTAAAGAACCAGTTAACCACAGATGAATTTCGTAGTGATTCCCCATCTTCACGAAGCAGTGTACGCAGGATCAATTTCCCAATCTGAATGTTGCGTAATCTCGCCCGATCGCGCTCGGCGTACGTTCTACCTCCGCTTGTTCTTGTTCCCAAGGAGCAAGACGACGTAGAAGAGAGCACGGAAGAAGAAACCGAATCCCACGGTGACCAGGAGGCACATCCACTTCCCTAGGTCCGTGACGGCCTGCTGCGCGAGCACTTCGGCGCCGGTGACGACGCAAGTGCTGGCCGTCATGCTGATGCCGAGGGTGGAGCCGATGGCATCGAGCACCTTCATCTTCACGGCCTCCGTCATGCCGGCGATGGGCGTCCCTTCGAACATCTCAATCCCGCGCGCGAAGCACCGTGTCGCGTCGCCGAACTCGTTCTGCAGCACGGCCTGGTAGGGATACTTGACGAGCGAGATGTAGTGGAACCATAACCAGTAGCTGGGGATCCTGTCCCGGTTGATGAAGAAGCCGGAGAAGAGGAGGAAGTAGGCCAGGATGGCCACCACCACCGTGTAGCCCAGCATCACGTGCGGCACCACCGCCGACAGGAAGGTGACGAACCCGCTTCCCGCCCAGAGGGAGGCGAGGATGATGAGCACGAAGAACATGAACGACGAGGCGCCGCCGGCGAGGCCCACCGCGAAGAAGGTCGTGACGGCGAACGCCAGGGACAGGATGACCAGCGGCGGGAAGGACACGAGGGCGTTGGACAGCACGTACGAGATGCGGCGGTAGGCGTTGTGCGCCGTCTCGCGGAGGTAGATGTGGCGCTCCTGGACGAACACCGGCAGCGCGTCGGCGCAGACGTAGAACATTGTGGACATCCCCATGGCGAAGAAGCCGAGCCGCTCCTGGACGCCCTTGGGCGTGTCGTCGAGGCGCAGGAAGATTGTCGCCAGGATGAATCCCGTCACCATGATCGTGCCGAGGCGCATCCAAAAGAGCTCCGGCATGCGCTTCGTGTTGGTGAAGGACCGCTTCATTAGCACCCACACTTCCACCATCAGCGGGTTCGCGAACGTCGGCACCGACGAGGAGGAGGAGGAGGCCGTCGTCTCGCTCCCGGCCACCAGTTTACCCCAATGTACGCTCTCGGCGATGGCGAGCTCTAGCGGCATCAACGTGCTGGCATTGTCGACGACCCTGTGTTCCGCCTGCCACCTGGCGTTGAACTCGGCTAGTGGCGCGGCGCCGTCGGGTAACTGGCCCTGAAGCTCTCTGATGGTGTCGAGCGCGAACTCGGCCGGGTTCTCGTTGTGCGGGATGGGCGTGCCGAACTCAGAGAAGAAGGGCAAGAGGCCCGCAGGCGTGCCAGCATACACGGTGCGCCCGCGCGACAGTAAGAGAAGGCGACCGAGGATGCCGAGGATCCGGGCGCTGGGCTGGTGGATGGTCATGACGACGACGCTGCCGCTCCGCGCGATGTCGCGGAGCACCTGGACCACCATGAACGCGCTCGCCGAGTCGAGCCCGGAGGTGGGCTCGTCGAGGAAGAGCAGGATGGGGTCGTGGATGATGTCCGTGCCGATGGAGACCCGGCGCCGCTCGCCTCCAGAGACTCCGCGGTGCCCCTCGTCGCCGATGACGGTGTCGGCCGCAGCGGAGAGGCCGAGCTGGCCGATGAGCGCGTCGACGCGCTCGCGCTTCCTAGCCGGGGAGAGCGCGCGTGGGAGGCGGAACTCGGCGGCGTAGAGCAGCGTCTCGCGCACGGTGAGCATCGGGTACAGCAGGTCGTCCTGCATCACGTAGGCCGAGATGGAGCGGAGGCGGCGGCCGTGGAGGGCCTCCCCGTTGAGCGTGACGGTGCCGTGGAGGCTCTCCCGCGCGATCCGGCCGGCGAGCGCGTCCACGAGAGTCGACTTGCCGGAGCCGCTGGCGCCCATCACTGCGAACAGCTCGCCCTCCCGCGCCTCGCCGGAGACGCCGTCCAGCAGCAATCTCGTTTCCCTGGGGCGGGACCGGAGGAGGCTCGTCAGCCTGCCGCCGTTCGTCGTGTTGACGCTGTAGGAGAGGTCCGCGAAGGAGAGGCGGTACGGCACCGGCGCGGCGGGCGGCTGCCCCGCCGACGCGTCCTCCTCGGTACCGACGTCGACGACGATGTGGCCGGAGGTGGCCATGAGGTTGCGACGACGGCGATCGATGCTAGAGCTCAGTCGATCAACGATCCGTGCTAGGTTGTTGCTTAATTTGTCTCGTGTTTGGTTTGAAACTCTGGAAATCTTGGTGCGGTGTGGCGTGGTGATCGCTGCGTACTTATAGTCCCAGAGTTAGTAACTTGCTCCCAGTAGGACTGTAGGAGAGGTATTCAGTCTCGAGTCGGATATGAATTCTGCTGAGTCCGGCTCCGTAGTACAACTCGGAGTCGGCGACAACAACTGAAATCCAGGAATTACCAGAGGAGAAGCCCATTGCGACCAGCCAATGTTGTGTTTTCAGAACTAGGAGGGTTCAGTGTAGTATTTGGTCAATTTAGGGTGTGTTTGGTAGCCCGGGTCTCTTCAACATTGCTTTCTCAGATGGGCCAAGCTGACTTCATACGTGCTGGGCTGAGATTTTGTGGTGTGTTTGGTAGGTTGTGGCGGTTGAAACAAGCTGATGGGAGATGTTGTTTGTTAGGTCGTATATGCTGAGACTAGAGCCCAGGAATAAGAATTACAAATAGGTCTAAAAGTTTACATAGAAGTCCTTGTACAGAAATTAAAAAACGCTATCAGGTCCTCTAATGGAGCTTCGCCTGCGCTGAGCCACTCGCGACCGGTGGCGCTCGGAGTTAGGCAGGGGGCGGCGGCGCTAGACGCAGGGAGGCGGCGTGTATGCGGGCCGGCGAGAGGAGCGCGGGCGGCGGCGCAGGGCGGGGACACAAGCCGGCAAGAGCAGCGTGGCGCTAGATGCAGGACGGTTGCGGGCGAGAGGAGCGCGGCACCAGCCACTGGGACGCGAACACAGGGCGGCGAGAGGCGGCGCAGGACGGCGAGAGGCGGCGTAGGTCGGCGGCGCTAGGAGGAGGTACAAGGCGGCGATGCTAGGAGAGGTGCACGGCGGCGCATCTGGGGAGGAGGTGCGGTTGCCTCAGGCGGAAGCGCGTCTCGAGACGAGGAAGGGGGAAAGTGACGAGTTGTTTCCGCATGGGCCGAGCGAAGCGACGCTCGCGACTCGCGGGTGGGTCCCACGCGTGGGATTTTTTGTATGAGCTGAGCCCGGCCGAGTTGTGAAGCTCGATTTCCACTTCTCAAGTAGGCATGGCTGAGGGGCCTTTTTTGTATGAAGTGGGCATGGCCCAAATGAGTAACACAGGCTACCAAACAGCTGAAAATTGGGTGAGGTGGGAATATCTGAGCACACCCAGTCTACCAAACACACCGTTAAGGATTCGTTATGTGGAATGTCTCGAATTTCTTCAGTACCGCAAATCCCCTCACAAAACTGAAGGGGATCGTGTGCAGAAAAAAAAATTCCTAGCAACGATATCCTTAAACTAGCCAAGATCTATTCTATGCAGATATAGTAGTACGAACGGAGATCGGAATACGTACCCTTGTAGACCGAAAGCGGGGATTACGTTCCCGCACAAACGTTGTCGATGAAGACCGACGTAGCCGACCTCAAGGTCAAGTAGAGGAACCAGGCCTCCGAGTACCGCTAGCGCAGCACCTCGCAGGGAGTCGCACACGTACGGTGGAGACGACGCCTCCGAAGCTCCAGTCCAGGACGAGCAGCGGAAGACTTGGACCGGAACACCAGCAGCGCGGCAGCGGGCTATGGTGGAGGAGATCCCCGACTCCTCTTGCTCGGCGCGGCTCCGACTTGGGAACCACGAGATCGAGAGAGAAATCAGGAATTAATTGGTGAATTAAAAGGCTGGGGGTGCCCCTTCTTATATAGGCTCCCAAGGGGAGCCAACCTTGCCAGCCAGGCAATGTGGGACTAACCCCCCACAGCCTGGTTCGGCCAAGGGGGTGCGCCGGCCCCCTGGTGGGCCCCTTGTGGCCCACCTAGGCCGCCCCCCAGGCTCCCACCGAATCCCCAGGGGGGTTTCCCCCCCTCTTGGGCCTTCTTTCGTCCGGAAGGCCCATTTAGGGAAATCTGCCTTAATAAATTCGAAAATAAATATATAAAATCATATTTGCATATTAATAACACTAATTAATATCAAACATAATATAGATAATATTTCCCAGCTCCGAAAACTCTTTCGGCGCTGCCCGATCTCCATCGGACCTCTCCCGGGACGCTCCCGGAGATCTCCTTCCTTTCTGGTTGTCTTGTCGAAACCCCTTAAGTGTGTTACCCTAGCGGTTCGATATAATATCAGGTATGATCAAGACTCCTCAATGATCAACGACTAACCCGTAGGCCTGGACCCCATGAATTAATCCCTGAGATATAACGAATGACTTTCATCTATCAAACCTGAACGTAAAGTCTTAGACCCTTTGCCATGGCGATACTTAGCATGTCCGAGCGTCGTTCCATAGATATCTCTATACCTAATCCCGACCTCGTTACCGACGACGCTATCTTCTACTCGTTCATGATCTCATGTCTCCGTGACCTAGTCACATGCTTGCAAGCTCATTAGACATGATCTCACCGAGTGGGGCCGAGAGTATCTATCCTGCTATGCGGACTGGCAAATCCCGCTCTTGACCCCTCGTCTTAATACTCCCTTCCAATACCCAAAAGTATCACCGTTATTGTCATACTAAATAAGATACGACGTTTGGTGCAATCAAAGTATCTTCCGGAAATATCAATAAGAGTTGATCTCACGGTCAAAGGCGTATCGACTACGTTCTCCAAATCTGGGTATGTCCATCACATCGCTCTCCATCGATATGACTCTCATTGCCGACCGGCGCCATGCCCCATGACCGGGAAACCTCGATCATCAATCGCGCAACGAAACTAGTCTTAGTAGAGGCTACTGGGGACCTGGTTGTTTACGTATCACACCCGCATTAATGTTTCCGCTTAATACGGTTCTAGCATGATACAAAAACCTATTATGAACAAATGAGATATGATAAAGAATACACTTTATTAATTGCCTCTAGGGCATATCTCCTTCAGTCTCCCACTTGCACTAGAGTACAATTTAATCTAGATTACAACTTGGTAAAAGCCTAACACCCATAGCTAACTGGTGCTGTTCATGCTTTTCAAGCGGAAGAGGCTTCGTCAGCGGATCTGCCACATTCAGATCCGTATGCACTTTGCAAATCTTCACATCGCCTTCTTGTACGTACTGACATATCACGTGGAAGCGTCGGAGAATGTGTTTGGCGGTGGAGTGAGACCTTGGCTCCTTGGCGTTCGCAATGGCACCCGTATTGTCGCAGAAGAGGATCACGGGGTCTTGCGCGCTCGGCAACACTCCAAGTTCGATGACGAACTTCCTCAGCCACACAGCTTCATTCGCGGCCTCGCAGGCAGCAATGTACTCCGACTCCATTGTAGATTGTGCGACTATGGGTTGCTTCCCACTTCTCCAGCACACGGCGCCTCCATTCACCTTGAACACGTAACCTGTCTGTGACTTACAGTCATCGGGGTCTGAGCAGAAACTTGCATCTACGTAACCCGTTACGCCAAGTTCCTCATCGCAGCCACCATACACAAGGAACATTTCCTTTGTCTTATTGAGATACTTAAGAATGCTCTTAACAGCTACCCAATGCGGCATTCCAGGATTACTCTGGAACCGACTTGTCAAACTTAGAGCTAATGCCACATCCGGTCTAGTACTCAACATTGCATACATGATCGATCCTATGGCTGAAGCATAAGGATGTTTCGTCATTTCGGCCTTACCCAGTTCCGTCACCGGACACTGTGCCTTACGCAATATCTTATTCTTGATAACCGGCAGAGAACCCTTCTTTGCCTTCTCCATTTGAAAACGCTTCAAAATTTTATCAAGATAAGTACTCTGACTTAGTGCTAATAGGCGCCTTGATCTATCGCGATAGATTTTTATGCCTAAAACATACGCAGCTTCTCCTAAGTCCTTCATGGAAAACTTACTGTTTAAATATTCCTTCACGCTATTCAGAAGTTTCACATCATTCCCTATTAGCAATATGTCGTCAACATACAGTGCTAAGAACACAACCGAGCTCCCACTCATTTTCTTGTAAATACAGGTCTCTTCCACATTCTGGATAAATCCAAAATCTTTGATTACCTCATCAAAGCGAAGATTCCAGCTCCGAGATGCCTGCTTCAATCCATAGAAGGATCGCTGAAGCTTGCACACCTTGTTAGCACTTCCTGGATCGACAAAACCTTCCGGCTGTACCATGTACAACTCTTCCTCAATGTTTCCATTCAGAAAGGCCGTTTTGACGTCCATCTGCCAGATTTCATAATCATAGTAGGCAGCTACCGCTAACAAAATCCGAATAGACTTAAGCATCGCTACCGGTGAAAAAGTTTCATCGTAGTCAATCCCATGAACTTGTCGGAAACCCTTTGCGACAAGCCGAGCTTTATAGATGGTCACATTACCATCAGCATCAGTCTTCTTCTTAAAGATCCACTTATTCTCGACGGCCTTGCGCCCTTCGGGAATATCCACCAAAGTCCACACTTTGTTATCATACATGGATCCTATTTCGGATTTCATGGCTTCAAGCCATTTCTCGGACTCTAGACTCTCCATCGCCTCCTTGTAGTTCGTAGGTTCGTCTTGCTCAACTAGCATGACGGTGCAAACCATATTGCCATACCACTCTGGTGCGATCCGAGATCTACCAGACCTACGAGGTAGAACATCTTCCTCGACAGTTTCTCCCACTCCTTCCACGGAGGACGTTTCCGGAATTGCTTCCGTTGCGCCACTCGGAATCTCGAGTTCAGGATCAACGATTTCATCGAGGTCTACCTTCCTCCCACTTACTCCTTTCGCGAGAAACTCCTTCTCTAGAAAGGTACCGGTCTTCGCGACAAAAGTTTTGCCCTCAGCTTGGTTGTAGAAGGTGTACCCAACGGTTTCCCGCGGATATCCTACAAAGACGACTTTCTCCGACTTCGGTTCGAGTTTGTCGGGCTGCAGTTTCTTAACGTACGCCTCACAACCCCAAACCTTCAGAAACGATAACTTAGGCTTGTGGCCATACCATAATTCATACGGCGTCGTTTCAACGGACTTGGACGGAGCCCTATTTAAAATGAATGCGGCTGTTTCTAACGCATAACCCCAGAAGGACACTGGCAGATCGGTAAGAGACATCATAGATCGGACACTATCCAGTAGAGTACGATTACGTCGCTCGGACACACCGTTACGCTGCGGACTTTCGGCGGGCGTAAGTTGAGGCACTATGCCACAACTCTTCAGATGTGTGCCAAACTCAAAACTCAAGTACTCTCCACCGCGATCGGACCGGAGATGCTTGATTTTTCTATTAAGCTGATTCTCAACTTCACTCTGGAATTCTTTGAACTTTTCAAACGTTTCAGACTTGTGTTTCATCAAATAGATATAACCGTATCTACTCAAGTCATCAGTGAAGGTGACGAAGTAACGATAACCATTGCGTGTCGAAACGCTCATTGGTCCACATACGTCTGTATGTATGATCCCCAACAAATCCGACGCCCGTTCAACGAAACCTTTGAACGGTGTCCTGGTCATTTTGCCCATGAGGCATGGTTCACATGTATCGAGGGATCCGAAATCCAACGAGTCCAAGAGTCCATCGGAGTGGAGTCGCTTCATGCGCTTTATACCAATATGACCAAGACGGCAATGCCACAAAAACATGGCGGTATCGTCACTACACTTAATTCGTTTGGCCTCTATGTTATGGATGTGAGTACTACGATCGAGATTTAACAAGAATAAACCATTACTCTCGGGAGCATCAACATAAAAGATATCATTCATATAAATAGCACAATTGCTTGACACTGATTTAAATGAATAACCGTCTTGTAACAGGCAAGACCCACTTATAATGTTTACACTCATGGATGGCACAAAATAACATTTATTTAAAACCAAAACTAATCCCGATGGTAGATGCAGAGGGAGCGTGCCGACAGCCACCACGTCGACTCTCGATCCGTTGCCGACGCGCATCGTCACCTCATCCTTCGCCAGCCGCCTTCTATTCCGTAACTCCTCCTGAGAGTTACATATATGAGCAACAGAACCAGTATCAAATACCCACGTATTGCTCCGGGCGGATGTAAGGTACACATCTATAACATGTATATCAAATATACCTTGCTCTTTGTCGACCGTCTTGCCAGAATTCCTATCCTCCAGATACTTGGGGCAGTTGCGCTTCCAGTGACCCTTCCCCTTGCAGTAGAAGCACTCCACGCTAGCTCTGGGACCAGATTTGTTAGTCCTGGACTTGGCAGCCAACTTTGCCTCCCTCCGGGACTTCCAGCTCTGCTTTCCCTTGCCACCGGACTTCTTGAAATCAACGGTCTTGTTGACCATCAACAGCGTGTGCTCCTTCTTAATCTCTACCTCAGCAGTCTTGAGCATCACGAACACTTCACCCAGGGACTTAGCCATGCCCTGCATGTTGTAGTTCATGACGAAGCCTTTGTAGCTTGGTGGCAACGATTGCAACACCCTGTCAATCGCCAGCTCATCGGGAATCTTGCACTCCAGAGCATTCAGGCGTTGAACGTAGCCAGACATCTTGACTACATGCTCGCTCACACTGCTATGCTCTTCCATCTTGGCTGAGAAGAAAAGCTCAGAAGACTCATATCTCTCAGCCTTAGCCTGCGGCGCAAAGACAGCCTTAAGATTTGAGATGATCTCAAAGGCGCTCATCTTCTCGAAGCGCTTCTGCAGGTCGGCTTCCATGGCGTAGAGCATGCCACTCTCAACAAAGGCAGAATCCTCCGATCGGGTCTGGAAGACCTTCTTCTCATCCTCAGAGGCATCATCTGCAGGAGGGTCACCTATGGCGGCCTCAATGACGTAGGCCACCCTACGGGGAGTGAGGAGGATCCTCAGGTTGCGGAACCAGGCCATGAAGTTTGACCCATTGGTCTTAAGCTTTTCTTTCTCAAGGAACAGACCTAGGTTAAACGAGGGGCGAGACATCTACAATGGAATTTGCAACAACATAAGACTTTGTTCATAATAATTTTGAGTTATAGTATTTTAGAAAATAACTAACATAAATCCCACTCAAACGAACATCCCTCCTGGTCGTTTAAGCGATTACACGACCCCCATCCATTGCACCACCCCTCATCATCAAAGCCGGCGGCACAACTTCAGGAGTAGACAAAATCGTCCGCCACACCAATTTTGTGACTCGTGCTCGACCTTTCGGTCTTCCTGTTCCGAGGCCATACCTCTGAGTATGCTAGGCTCGCCACCAAAGACCTCCACGCTGACGCTTGTGCAACATGGCTTACACCCACCGTATGCGAACGAAGATATGTATGACACCCGATCATCACGGCCTGCCTCATAACGTAGAACTTTATTGGTGGTGCGCGTTGGAGGGAGAACACTAGTGGTATTTTGAAGGGATCATCTTATTCAGCTACCGCCGTGTAACACACAATCACACAAAAATAAGATGCACACAAAACATCAAATGTAATGCAATGTGATATAGTCCATCGCGCCATGGTCTTCTTGGCGCCCGCAGTTTATAAACAATTTAATAAACCTACCTTGACCATATCACATAGCCCCTGCAAAATAAAGTTAGACGCTTCTACTTTATCTTTTGCATATTTTACGTGGCTTGGGGCTTTCGTAAATAGAACCGCTTCATACCTACGAATCTTATGACCACAACAACGATCCAATAATTGCATATTTAAGCATCCCTTTCGGGCCCTCCATTGAAAATGCGAAGACCAACTAAAGAGAGAGAAACTGACACCCGCCAGCCACATATACGGTACAAGCCGTATGTCAGTAGTGGAACCAGTCTCGCGTAAGCGTACGCGTAAAATCGGTCCGGGCCGCTTCATCAACTCAATGCCGCTGGTATACACAAGTGCACGCTAGAGGGTAGCAAATAATAGGAACGGTGCCCCCGTGCAGAGCACGGGTTCTAACAGCGTACAGCTATATCGTATCGGCTTTGATACCACTGAAGGGGATCGTGTGCAGAAAAAAAAATTCCTAGCAACGATATCCTTAAACTAGCCAAGATCTATTCTATGCAGATATAGTAGTACGAACGGAGATCGGAATACGTACCCTTGTAGACCGAAAGCGGGGATTACGTTCCCGCACAAACGTTGTCGATGAAGACCGACGTAGACGACCTCAAGGTCGTGTAGAGGAAGCAGGCCTCCGAGTACCGCTAGCGCAGCACCTCGCAGGGAGTCGCACACGTACGGTGGAGACGACGCCTCTGAAGCTCCAGTCCAGGACAAGCAGCGGAAGACTTGGACCGGAACACCAGCAGCGCGGCAGCGGGCTATGGTGGAGGAGATCCCCGACTCCTCTTGCTCGGCGCGGCTCCGACTTGGGAACCACGAGATCGAGAGAGAAATCAGGAATTAATTGGTGAATTAAAAGGCTGGGGGTGCCCCTTCTTATATAGGCTCCCAAGGGGAGCCAACCTTGCCAGCCAGGCAATGTGGGACTAACCCCCCACAGCCTGGTTCGGCCAAGGGGGTGCGCCGGCCCCCTGGTGGGCCCCTTGTGGCCCACCTAGGCCGGCCCCCAGGCTCCCACCGAATCCCCAGGGGGGTTTCCCCCCCTCTTGGGCCTTCTTTCGTCCGGAAGGCCCATTTAGGGAAATCTGCCTTAATAAATTCGAAAATAAATATATAAAATCATATTTGCATATTAATAACACTAATTAATATCAAACATAATATATATAATATTTCCCAGCTCCGAAAACTCTTTCGGCGCTGCCCGATCTCCATCGGACCTCTCCCGGGACGCTCCCGGAGATCTCCTTCCTTTCCGGTTGTCTTGTCGAAACCCCTTAAGTGTGTTACCCTAGCGGTTCGATATAATATCAGGTATGATCAAGACTCCTCAATGATCAACGACTAACCCGTAGGCCTGGACCCCATGAATTAATCCCTGAGATATAACGAATGACTTTCATCTATCAAACCTGAACGTAAAGTCTTAGACCCTTTGCCATGGCGATACTTAGCATGTCCGAGCGTCGTTCCATAGATATCTCTATACCTAATCCCGACCTCGTTACCGACGACGCTATCTTCTACTCGTTCATGATCTCATGTCTCCGTGACCTAGTCACATGCTTGCAAGCTCATTAGACATGATCTCACCGAGTGGGGCCGAGAGTATCTATCCTGCTATGCGGACTGGCAAATCCCGCTCTTGACCCCTCGTCTTAATACTCCCTTCCAATACCCAAAAGTATCACCGTTATTGTCATACTAAATAAGATACGACGTTTGGTGCAATCAAAGTATCTTCCGGAAATATCAATAAGAGTTGATCTCACGGTCAAAGGCGTATCGACTACGTTCTCCAAATCTGGGTATGTCCATCACATCGCTCTCCATCGATATGACTCTCATTGCCGACCGGCGCCATGCCCCATGACCGGGAAACCTCGATCATCAATCGCGCAACGAAACTAGTCTTAGTAGAGGCTACTAGGGACCTGGTTGTTTACGTATCACACCCGCATTAATGTTTCCGCTTAATACGGTTCTAGCATGATACAAAAACCTATTATGAACAAATGAGATATGATAAAGAATACACTTTATTAATTGCCTCTAGGGCATATCTCCTTCAAAAACGAAGTCCTTGGTCCCACACCGAAAATCCTAGTGTTAGAAATCGAAAATGCTAGACTTACGAAAGAAACATACATAAATTTTCTTACGGGCTGACTTGCCCTCACCTCATTTGCTCCCCCCCGCCTGAATTTCAACCGGGTGGGGCTGTCCACCCTCCAGTCACGTGATGCCACATCAGTCTGTAACAAACCAGCCCGTAAATCCTTTTCGTAGCTGCAGCATTATTGGTTAGAAATATATTACTACCTAATGGTGAACGCATGGTGGAAACCTTTTAAAAAAATAGGAGAAGACTTTCATAAAAAATGGACAATGAAGAACTTACTTTATGTTTCCTACTATGAATGCTTAAATTACATTAAGCCTCTTAATGTTTTTCACATTTTTCTTACTATCCATTGCTTAATTTCACATGTTTCACGTTTTGAGTTATCTTTTGCCCTTGTTTCTCCCGGATGGCCTCGGGTCGAATAGTGAAGTTTGCTAATAAAGTCTTCGGATTGCTATGTCACAGTCGAATGTTTTTTATTAAATCTCGGCCACTTTTGAGAGTTTAGATAAAAGTGTAATTCTGCTCTTCCGGATAGAAAAGTGCAAACTGTAGTTGCACTTCTCTAAAATTATTGAGACTTAAGAAAATCAGTCGTGTGAGTCATAGTCACTCACTTAAGTCTTACTCACAAGGCATGCATGTATACATTCCGAGTTTTACTCTGATCGCCAATAAATAATAACACATGAGAGTTATGTGCTTAAAAATTATATCCCTATTTTTTTCAAGTGTTAGGAGGCTCTGACCGGGCAGACACAAACGGACACGAAATGTGTCTATGTTTGGTATGTTGCATCGTCAAAGACATGTGTCCGGCTCATGTCCGCCCCTTTGTAGCCACTGCCCCAAACGGGTCGATGCTTTTTGTCTGCCTAGCCAGGGTTTAGGTTATTTTGATCAAATTTTTGACCATTTTCATCATAGTTGAAGCATTTATGCAAACTAAATAATATAGTGACACATTGAATCAAACATAGTATATTGTAGCAAAAGAATATTCCCATGCCGCTGACATACTAGAAATCACACATAATCCCAGCCACCCTCGACCATATTCTTTCGGCCATCTCGGCCATAGTTCAACACCGACATACAACATTGCTAAAAAGGACCGAGATATGTCATTTTCGGTCAACATTGTACCTTCATTCTTAACGTGGTTCGCCCTCTTTCCTCAAGGTAAAGACAGAGATATCCCGGCCTCCTCATGGCGTAGGGCGAGCTCAAGGTCCTTTGCCTTGGCATGCTTGGATCTTGCCTCGGTCTCCTTGGCCCCTTGCATCGGCTTCCCTTACTCTTGTTCGAGCATTATGCTCCTCGATCTCGAGCTTTTTCTTTTTTTAATTTGAAGTAGAGTTTGGATATGCCTCCTCCCGCTCCCATCGTTTCCTATCTTCCTTCTCCTCCTTCTTTTCATAAGACTTGTTCTTTTAGGATAGGATGTCGTTTAATGTCTCCTGCCATTGTTGTTGCATCTCGCTTCAACTTGTTCTTACCCCTTGGCCTCTTCTCCTTCTCCGATGGCCCGTCCCCTTTGTCTGTGTTGTGCGCGTGCGCCACAATCTCCACGTCACAGATTAAATCTTATCTACCTGGTGCGTCACAGGTACTAGTTTGAAATTTCAATAAAAATAGCAGTGGGGTACCAGTATTTACCTGTTTTGAAAAAATCGCTAAATTTCAATCGAACTGTGCAGGTTTCAACAATCTGGGGCAGTATTTTTACCGGTATCGCTGGTAACCGGTCGTACTGGCGCGGTGGCGCCCCCGGGTGTTTTCACCTAACCGGAAAAATAAACCTGATATATCATGTCCGTGTCCTAGTCCGTATATATATCCTAGTTCAATTACAATTGTGATCTGCCGGGAACGTGCGTACTCCTACTCGGATCTGTATACCATTATACATGTCGTACGTCAATATAAGTTCGTGCCTAGCTTGTTGCCCGGCCGCGACCTGATCATCGCGCGCGCGTGGGCTCTCTCGAGTTCTCGACATGGACGCCTTCATGGCTTTTGCAAGCGTTAGTGGCTACGGGGACGGCGAACACTGCGCCAGCCACAAGACAACGACGACGACGGCGGTCGAGGTACATCATGCAGCTGATGATCATCAGGATCCGGCGGCGACGGGGATGCTGCTCCGGCGGACGGTGCAGCAGGCGCCACGGATCACGGCAAGGCGAGGGGTGGCTGGCCGGCGGTGGCGCTGCCGCGTGTGCCAGGTGGAGTGCGGCGGCCGGGACGCGCTCCGGGAGCACTGCATGTCCGACGCGCACTACGACGGGCTCCAGATCTTCGCTCTCCGGCCCGACCTCTTTGCTGACTCCGTGTACATTAACGTGTAGCGTATTAGAGCGGGTACTGGTTTCCTCGGTTAGTATTATCAGTATTGTTTTTTTAGAAATACTGGGAGCCCCTCCCCGGTTCCATTATACAAACAAAAACGGACATCATACCAAAAAGACAAATTCAAGCAGGTGCAACAAAAGTTTGCAAGGTAAAAACAGTAAGAAAGGCTATCAAACTAGACCAAATCGCCAAAACAAGCACAGAAACTGCTCCCCCCAAGCTACTGTCTCGTCTTGGCTACAACACAAGGAACCGTTCTACCGACTACCAGGTTCCAACAAAACCACCAGCTAGCTAGTTTAAACCAAAAACAGATTCTTTACATCTCCTGATCTGCCAGAATGCCACAAAACCACAAGCACTCTTTTTCTGTCGGGAGTAATGATCCTTCAAATGACTACGTGGATCGCATCAGCCTCCTCCGGGTGCATCTTTAGGTACTCCAGTGAAGCACGACCACCAAACGCTGATGTCGCCGTGGTTGACCAGGTGCTGATCCAGCTGAAGTCCGTACACCTCAGCCCGGTTCCAGCTCCAATGGCGCCTTGAGCTTTGCGACCAGCAAATTTTCCAGCAGCTCCAGTCTTCCTCCTGGTGGTTCTTTTAGTGGAACCACCCACAGCTTTAGGAAATAAAGGGTTAACCGCCACACCTGTTTCATACTAATTCAGGAGCATCGGTTAAAAACTAGATTATTCCTATTTATCCAAATGCTCCATAAGACAACAGCATTAGCTATGTTTAGTTGCAAGAACCTAGTGTTACACAACCATTTAGAAGCTAGAGTTTCAAAGTTAACTTGTTTCATACTGCCAGATCATCTGGTCATCTTCCTCATTATAAGAAATAGAGCTAGCTATATTTACTAGATCCAGCCACTGACCAATCATCTGCTCACTAAAGGTTCTTCTAAAGTCACATCTAATTTGAGAGCCATCCCAGACCTCAGTCACAGTCCTAGTTTGTTGGTTCGAGACAACATACAAATCCCAGAATTGGGTGGATAAAGGAGAATTACCAAACCATATATCCTCCCAGAATTTAATCAACTTACCATTTCCTATTTTCCATCTATACCCTACTTTAACAGCTTTTGAAGCCCACATAACCCCTTTCCAGAAAGTAGAGGGATGTGTATCATTGCAACACAGGATGTTGGGGCTCCTAGTATTATACTCTTTTCCAAAGCGACCCCTCCCCCTGAGCATATCTCTTAATCCAAGACCCTATCATACTCAGATTTAAATCATGAAGGTTTGGAATCCCTAGGCCCCCAAACTCCTTCTTCATACAGACAGAGGGCCAATTAGCTAAGTGAATTTTATGATTCCCATCAGTATCATCCCATAGGCAATTAGCTAACTGTGTGTTTATAAAGTCTAGAGCCCATTTTGGGAATTTAAAGAAGGAAAGCAAGTAAACAGGAATACTAGCTAAAACAGACTGTACTAGTTCTCTTTTTGCAGTAGAAGAAAGTAACTTCCCTCTCCAGCCAGCTTGTCTTTTTAAAAAATTATCAATAAGTGGTTGTAGGTCCTCCCTTCTTAACTTGCTAAAATGCAGAGGGATCCCTAAATACTTACACCCACTACACATTGGAGGATCTCAGCATATTGTGCACACTCCCCCTGGTTTAAGTTTATAGAAAGTAGCTCACTTTTATGATAATTGATCCTCATACCAGATATCTGTTCAAAACAAGTAAGAATCCATTTCAAATAAAAGGCTACCTCCTTATCTGCTTCTAGAAACAACAAAGTATCATCTGCATATTGCAGGCAGATTACACCCCCTGGGTTAAATCTTGGGCACAGTCCTCTAGTCATACCCCCTATACTATCTTTATTTAACATCTTAGCAAAGACATCCACTACAAAATTGAACAGACTGGGTGACAGGGGGTCCCCTTGCCTCAGGCCTTTTCCAGTAACAAAAAAATCCCCCTCTACATCATTCACTTTAACTCCTACCGACCCATTCTATGTTACTTGCTTAATTAATCTAATCCATACAAGACTAAATCCTCTAAGTTCCAGAATTTCATACAGGAAATCTAGGTTTACTTTCTCGTAGGCCTTCTCATAGTCTATCTTAAGCACTAGTCCTTTCTCCTTTTTACTATGCACTTCATGAATTACTTCATGAGCAGTAACAACACTCTCCAAGATAAATCTACCTCTAATGAAAGCGGATTGACAATTAGAAATCAGTCTATCCACCACAGTCCCTATGCGATTAGTCAACACCTTAGTAAAAATCTTAAAGCTACAATTGAGAAGACTAATGGGCCTAAACTTCTTCATAGATGTAGCATTTTCCTTTTTTGGAATTTAAGTAATCATAGCAAAGTTAATTCTATAGATGTCCAGTTCATCCTCAAACCAATCATTAAAGAGCCTAAGCAGATCATGTTTAACTATCTCCCAATATTTCTGGTAAAAGAAGAAAGGAATACCATCAGGCCCAGGAGCCCCATCTGCATAAGAACCAAACACAACAACCTTAATTTCTTCTAGATTAAATCTAGCTTCTAAAATGAGATTCTCCTCCTGACTAACCTTTTCATTTTCAATGAAGAAATCCCCTCTAAGTCTAATATCTGGTCTCCCCTCTTTACGGAACAAGTCCTTATAAAAATCAATAGCTACCTTAAGCATTCCTTTATTCTCTTTAACAGGCCCCTCAGGAGTATCTAGAGAATAAATCAGCTTCTTCCTTCTCCTCTGACTAGCTACAGCATGAAAGTAAGCAGTGTTCCCATCACCCTCCTTAATATCTCTATCCCTTAATTTCCTCTATTATCCAGTAGCTATTAAGTTCCCTGTAGATGAAATCTAATCTATCTCTTTTCCCGTCAGAGAGGTTCTGCGCTTCAGCTTTAATGTCCAGGACATCATACTCTAGCATTAAAGCTTTTTTGTTCCTCCTAATTTCAGCATCTAAATTAGCACTCCAACCTTTAGCTAACTTCCTAAATCTCCTCTGTTTCCCTTGCCACACATCTATACAATTCCTACCAGCTATTGGTGTGTGCCAAGCCTTTTTAACAATATCAATGAAGTCTGGTTTGGTGCTCCACCATTTTTCAAATTTAAAACCACATTTCCTGGGTATATTATCCACACCAGCATCCCACAACAAATGGGTGTGGTCACTCCCCAGTCTAGGTAAAGCTCTAGCAAAAGACAAAGGGAATAAAGCATCGTGTAGAGTAGAAAATCCTATCAATTCTACTCATCACCAAACGCTCTTGGTTATTAGACCACGTGTAGGCCCTCCCCACTAGGGGAATTTCCATTAAAGCCCAAATTTCTACCCAAGCATTAAATTTATCTGCCCACCTGAAGTCTATATTACCATTGCTTTTATCTTCCTGCGATCTTACCAAATTAAAATCACCTCCTATCAAAGCAGGACCATCCCAACTCATGAATAATTCATGGAGCTCAGATAT
Source organism: Poa annua (assembly GCA_026929855.1). Lineage (NCBI taxonomy): Eukaryota > Viridiplantae > Streptophyta > Magnoliopsida > Poales > Poaceae > Poa > Poa annua. The sequence continues at coordinate 10,226,292 of CM049432.1, forward strand.
AAAAACTTGTTTTACCTCCTCATAAGGAGAACCATAAACTGTTGTAATTCTAATTACCAAACCATCAGTTTTGGTTTTCAAAACAGCACTAACAGAGAACTATTTGATGTCCCAGGCTACAACCTCAAACATGTCATTATTAACTCCTACCAAAATACCACCAGCCGTGCCTTTAGCAGGGAGGTAATTAGAGGAGAAGTTCCTATTTCCTAACACAATTTTCAGGAAATTATTCGATAATTTCTCATGTTTAGTCTCCTGGAAGCCAACATAGTCTACCTGAAGGGGCACGATTGTTTCATCAATGCACCTCTTCCTTCCAAGTGCTACCATACTCCTAGAATTCCAGAAAGCACACTTGATAGATACTGCTTCCTGGGGTGCTTGCCCTGAGTTTTCATAGATACTTCAGTCCAGGGATCATCTAGATCACTAATTCTAATATCAACTTCCCTATCCCCCTCAAGGCTACTGCCAGATTGAGAATTCCCTACTTTTCCCAGATGTGACTGGCCACTGCTACCTGCCATGTCACCTACAGGATCTATGTTAGCATTGGTACCAGCATCTCCTATTTTATTTTCTCCATTATCATCTAGTTTTATCACTTCTCTAATATCCAGACCAAAATCCTTAGAAATTTGATCTAAACAACTAGGTTGCAAAATATTAAAAGGATTACTTCTCATTATACCTGCCATCTTTTTTGTAGGGATCTCCAGGTTGTTCCTCTTCTTGATCTCCTTAGCTTTCTCCAGCACATTCATTGTTCTATCAATCCTGGAGCTCATCTTGGTAGGTTGCACAGGGCCCCACTTCCTTGGTTTCTTACAGTTCCTATCTACTATTGTGTCTTCTTCATCCACACTGTTAGCACCCGTTTTTGGCAGCCGGCCGGTTTTAGGATCACAAGACTGGAACAAGGCGGAAGACAGATTTGGGTGTGCGAAGTTGCTTGAAGGCCCATGGAGACAAGTCAATTCTAGCCTAGGGAAAAGCAAGGTATGAAGAAGGTGGTAGAAAAGAAGTCAACTTTGTCTAAACAAGGATGACGAAGTCAACTTTGTCAAAACAAGGTGGACGAAAAGAAGCCAGCTTTGTCAAAACAAGGCGGTAGAGGAGAAGTCAACATTGTCAAAACAAGGCGGCAGAAAGACAACTTTGTCAAGACAAGGCAGCAGAAAGGAAGCCAATGTTGTCAAAATGAGCCGACATAAGATTAGCCAACATTGTCAAAACAAGCCGGCAAAAGAAGACAACTTTCCCTGATCAAGGCGGAAGGCAAAATGCAGCTTCCTGCAATCATGGCGGAAGACAAAAGGCAACTTTCCCCGATCAAGGTGAAAGGCTAAAGAAGGCAACTTTCACCGATCAAGGCGGAAGACAAAAGGCAACTTTCGCTGATCAAGGCGGAAGAAAAAAGGCAATTTTCTTGCCCGTATCAAGGCGGAAGGCTAAAGGTGGCAAAGAGAAGGCAACTTTGAGATCAGGCTGGAAGAAGGAGGCAACTTTCCAAAGAAACCAGACAGATCGAGTCCGGGTCTAGCACGAAGCCGATCAAGGATCCGCCAAGTTAGGATAGAATCCGATTTAAGCCATGAATTGTAATTCGCGTAGGAGTCCAAAACTTGTACGGGAAGTCCAGCTGCCTCATATATATATGAGAGGTGATGGCCGATTGAAATTAAGCAAACAATCGACAACCTATCAATACAACCCTACTTTTGTCTCCTTCAACCCTTGTTCCTGCTTCCGTTGTTCGGCGATTTCACGTAGATCTTGCCGGATATCGAAAACCGAGCTGAGAGCGGCCAAGTCTGGCTTAGCTCAGCCAATCGTTGCCGGCTTTCCTCAGACGGGGCTTCCCGAGGGGCTGGGACGTCTTGTCTCAAAAGCGCCGGCTTACTGTCTTGCGTATCGCGCTGTAAGCCAGCCTCCCGCGGGGCGAGTTGCGGAGTATCTCCCCCGGCACCGCGGGTACACGAGGACGTGTTCGTGTGACGCGTTTCGAGCGCAACACACTTTTTGGCGACTCCGCTGGGGACTTTCGATCTAAAATTGTACAACAATGACCAGTTCCAAGACCGACGTTACCAACATCAATGTTGACTACATCATCAAGCCAACTTTGGAGAAGTTGTCAGAAGAACAACGCCAAGGCCTGGAGGCGTGGAAAAAGAAGAGAGACGAGGAGTTTGGAGCCTTGCGTGCCAAGCGGGATCAAGAAGATCAAGATGTGTACCTGTCCAGCTTCAAGGTTGATCGGCAGGGAGTGATTTCGCCGATCAAGGAGCCGGAATTCATACCGCTGAACGTTGACATCGACCAACCCGCTGTAAGCAAAAGTATTTTCTCCTCTGAACAGATCGCCGAAATTCAATATCATGTTTCGCAAGGTACTGCCAATGTTTATGATCTGATGTTGGAACATGAAAAGGCTAAGAAAAACACGCTCCAGGTTCAACCATCGGACAGACAACCGTGTCGTGGTATCGGCATAATTGATAGGAGACGGGGGTCCTCTAGCCTACGTATGGATTGTGGGGAAGAAGGTTGGTGTCGTCGAGGACGGGATTGAACACGGCGAGTTTACCCAGCTTCGGATCCCACGGCGGTGGCGAGATCCTACGTGCTGCTATAATTCACTATGAGGATAGCCGTGAACAGGTTACAATGTGTATGATGCCTATTGAAGCGTCTGCCCTAAAGGCTCCCTGGTGGTCGGCTTATATAGGCGGCCAGACCCCAGGGTACAAGGTAAGTACTTGTCCGGCAAGTAAACAGAGTCCTAGACCTAGCCGGCTTAGTTGCCGCCTTCCGTCTTGGGCTTGGTGGCTGGATGGGCTTCGGCCTTCCGCCTTCCTTGGACCGTCCGTCTACTTCCTTGTACGTCAGCTATCTGGGCCGCCCGGCAGGCTTCGGCCTTACCACCCTTGGGCCACCCTGGACTAGCCGGATTGATCCATGTTGGTTATACCCCTAGTTGGTATATCCCCAACATTAGCCCCCAGAAAGGTTGAAGTTCTCCAGGCGCCGACTTCTTCTTGATTCTTCATCTGCCAAAGTTGACGGCTGCAGGACTTGAACCATTCTGAAAATCAACGAGGCATGCGTGTCTTGACATTGACATGCGGCCGCCTTTATCCATCATGGGAAAAGACGACTACTCGGCAATCTTGCCGAGCATTCTTCTTGACGGTTTCCACCTAGCCAGCTCACGACAGTTTGAAAACAGTCTAGGCGGGAATCTCGCCATGATCACAAATTGCGGGAAAAGAGGAGGCATGGAGATCGTGCAATCGTGTGCTGCAACGGATGCTGGACACGTGTCCGACTAAAAGCACCGTTGCACAGGGAGCAACGCCTGGCCCTATAAATAGGTAGCCAAACGGTCCATTTTCACCACCCTGCCTTTGCTCTCCGTGCCCTCTTGCCCTTTCCACTTCTCCGCTTCTTGCTTCCAAGCGAGCCCCGGCGAACTCCTCTCCTCCGACGACCTCTCCGCGCGGCGATGTCCACCGGCCAGACTCTTTCCACGGCGTCGAGCGGTCCGGCGACCGAGACCGCGCCCGCGACGGCGATGGGCGGCGCGATAACTCGTCCCGCGACGGCGACGACGGGCAATGTCGCCACCGTCGCCCCCCGGACTTCCACCGCGCGCGCGCCAGCGGCGGGTCCTTCGGCTCCTCCACCAACCACCGCGGTGATGACGACGGCGGGCGCCCCCGTCGACGAGGAAGAGGAAGTGGCGGACCTCGGGTCCCGCTACTGGCTACCTTCCATAGTCGACGAAGACGCCCTCCAAGATTTGGAGGCCGTCGGCTACCTCCCCACTCGGGAAGATTGCCGGTGGAGGCCCGCCTATGGAGACGTCATCCCGGCCCCGAGAGCCGGGGAGCGGGTAATCCTCACCTCCCATTTGGTTAGGGGAATGGCGCTTCCGCCTTCCGCCTTCTTTAGCGAGGTTCTAGATCATTATGGGCTCCAGCCCCACAACATAGCACCCAATAGCATATTAGTCCTAGCCGGCTTCACAACTCTGTTCGAAGGCTACCTAGGTATTAGGCCTAGTTTAGACTTCTTCAGATATTGCTTCCGTTGCCGGTGACAGACGGTGCCGGACGGCGGGCTGGCAACCTGCGGCAGCGTCACCTTCAACTGCTGCCAGGGCCGCCAATGGTATCCTAAGATACCATACCTTGAGTCCGTCAAGGGCTGGACCTCCACCTTCTTCTACTGCCAAGATATGGCAGCTCCGGGCCGCCAAGTTGGCATCCCGGAATTCGTCAACGCGCCACCTATGCCCCGGCCCTGCTGGGACGAGGCGGTGCCCAAGCTGACGGAGGAACTCCGCCTTATTCAAAGGCGGATTGAATTCCTCACGCGGACGATGGCTCCCCCTCTGCTGGATGGGGTCGACACCGTCATCTGCTGGCTCGGCCAGCAGATCCTCCCCCTGCGGTACAGCCCGCACAAAATGTGTCAGTATTCGCCTACTGACACGGCCTCTCTCCGCGTGAGCGAAGAGATGTTGCCGGTTGCCGACCTGGCGTTCCGGCTCCGCAGCCTTGTCAAGGCGGGGCTGGTGAAGGCGGTGGAGGGCGTGCCTATGCACACCCACGACAACCCTCCCCTCGAGGTAAATATCTTCTTCCTTGCCCCTTGTTTGATAGCTTCGCCGGCTAAAATTGAGCTCCATTAAGCTTGTCTTCTTTTTCAGCTCTCCGCCTTGGGGGAGGATGACCTGGCTCCCGACTTCTACGAGTCGGAAGCCGGGAAGACGAAGAAGCGCAAAGCATCCGGCGCCGCTTCCTCTACGGTGAATGCCGAGAGGAAGAAACGGATCGCATCGGCTACCGAGCCGGCTCTCGCCAACCCTGGCGAGAACGCGGGGATTAATATCCCCCGAAGGTACTCAATTTTGCCTTTAATAGACGACAAACCTCTTTAATACTGGCACCCAATTGACTGTGCTTGCTTTTTATTGACAGGGAAAGGGTCGCAACTTCCCGGTTGACGACCAGGCTTCTTGGCAAGGGTAAGCGGCCACAAGGCAGCTCGCCGGCTACCGTGCCGCCAACTCCTCAGCTCCAAGCCGGCAGCTTTATGGGCGACGCTCGTTGTCAGCCCCCGGCTCCGGCTTCTGGCGCTCCGCCAAGGGCCTCTTCCACCGACCGCACGCCCAAGTCTCCCCTACTGCTGGCTGAGGCTACGGCCGATGAAGCCGCTCAATCGCGCGCCGCCAATGAAGGGTTGCTGGAGTCGACTGCCGGCGGGTCTCGGAGGGCAGCCCCGACTGCGGGAGGCGGCAAGGTCAGGGACCCTTGGTCCACCTTTAAGGAGGCCAAGGAGTCAACTTTGGCTTTCGCCAACTTCGCCTCGCAGACCTTCGCCGACTTGGAGGGCGACCTATCTGTAAGTTTTTACCACTCCGGCATATACATAGCCTTTCCCCCGAGCACTTAGATGGAAAGTCAAAAATAAAAGAAATTTTGACTGCCGGCTTAGTGGTTATTCGACAATATGTTTTATGCCTTTGTTTTGTCCTGCAGGGCCTTGTGTCCGCCAACGTCGAGCTTGTCTCCTCCCAAGTCGAGATAAACCGGCGCTGCCGCGACCTGAAGAAGGAGTGCGAGGCTAAGGACCTGCGGATTGCCGAGTTGGAGGCGGCCCGCAAAAAAGATGAAGGTAGGGTTAATCCTCTTCGCCTTCAGCTATACTTTCGACTTATGTTGCCGTCAATCATTTAGTTAGCGAATCCATATTTGTAGAACTGCTAGACCATGCCCAGGATATTCTGAAGGCGTCCACTGATATGCAAGCTCTTATGAATGAAGCTTCTGATTTGGCGGCCGCCAACTTGGAGTTGAAGGAGGCTCACCAGAAGGAGATGGAGGCCCAACAGCTCAAATTTGCGCAAGAATCTAGCCAGCTCACTGGTGAGCTGGAAAGCCTGCGCAATAAGTTGGCGGAGGCGGAGAAGACGGCTGCCGAGGAAATCTCCAAGCAGACTTCTCGCGCCCAAACTGCTGAGGATGCGCTGATAACTCATATGATTGAGCTGTCCGCTTTCCATAACTCGGCCCTTGGTAATTTCTTACTCCTTATTTGATGCTGCCATTTTGCTTTAGCCTGAGCCAAACTAATGGCTTCATTTTTGATACAGTTCCCGCCGGTTTAGGCGATGACAAGGTTGTCAGCCCCCGCCTGGATCGCCTTGCGCGTCTAGGCGAACTGATCAGCGAGACTTTGGCGGCGTCCAAGCGGTTTGCCGCCAAGTTCTTCACCTCCTCCGGCAGCCAGGAACCGACCAAGTTCAGCGACGTGCCCGCTATCTTGGAGCAGGCGACCAAACTGCACAAGAGCTCGCTGAAGTCGGCGGCGCGGGGTGGTGCCAAGACCGCACTTGGGTTATTCATGGCGCACTACCCCGAGGCGGAGATAGAAGCTGTTACCGAAGGCATGCCGTCAACATATGAAGACGGCAACGAGGTTGAGCCGGCCGCTGTTCTGGACAGCGTTGCCGGCTACGCCACGCGTGTTGCCGACATGGTTGACACTTCGGTCTTCTATCGGCGCCATCCTGTGCCTGGCGGAGAGGGAGCTGGAGCTGCCGGCGTGGCCGAGGCGGAGGGGAGTGATAGCTCCGAGGCTGAAGTTGTCAGCCCCCAAGCCTGATGTAGATGCTCCCCCGAGCCATATTTTTCTGTCCTTGCCTCCTATTAGCCTTATTTGTCGGCCCCTGAAACAATGCAACATTGACTTGTAATATTTGTATATACTTTTGTTGCTGCTTTGTTAGGCGGAAACTAGCTGACAAGTTTTATTTTGTCTTTATTTATATGGCCCGCCTTAATTTTACCCTGACTTATATGTTTGACTTTTTGTATGTTGACGAAACCTCAGCTGGTAACTTTAGCTGAAACAACCAGGGCTAAACCATGTGTTTAGAATCAGAGACCAAAGCCAACATGTTGGTGTCAAAGACATACTACTAGGCGAACCACATATAAGTAATCAGAAGTAAAGGAATCAGGCGGCGCAAAAAAGTTTATTTTTGCTTTGGGTTGGCTCGAAAGCTGCAAGTATCTACCAGTTTGAACCTTTGCACGGAGCTAGAAAATAGGTAACTTAGATACATAGGGGAAATATGATTGCAAGAAAGGACAAAAGATGGCATGCTACTCAACACAGATGAGGAACCATAGACTTTTATTTCATAATCATATTTAACTTATTATAATTATAAATTGCTAAGTGTAGAAAGGACGTAGCTGCTCAATATTCTAAGGCCGTCTTGTTTGCTCGAACGGATCGTCAATGCGTTTTTGCGCTTGGTTCCCCTTTTTCCTGCCGCCTTCTTGCGCATTTTCTTTTCGTCTTCGTCGCGGATGTCAGCCAGGTAGTAGGAACCATTGAGCAACGCCTTTGTGACTATAAACGGTCCTTCCCATGGCGGGGATAACTTGTGCAAGCCTTTTCTGTCTTGAATTAGGCGGAGAACCAGGTCACCTGTTCTGAAGCTTCGCTTCCGCACTCTCCGGCTATGATAGCGGCGAAGTTGTTGCTGGTACAAGGCGGAGCGATGGAGAGCGACGTCTCTTTCTTCGTCTAGCAGGTCTAGGCTATCCTGTCTTGCACCTTCTACGTCTTGCTCGATGTAGGCTTGAACTCTTGGGGAATCGTACTTCATGTCGGTAGGTAACACTGCCTCAGCGCCATATACTAAGAAGAAAGGAGTGTAGCCAGTAGACCTGTTTGGCGTTGTGCACAAACTCCATAGTACCGACTGTAACTCATCTGCCCAAGCGCCGGCTGCCCTGTGTAATGGAGCTTCGAGACGAGGCTTAAGTCCTGATAAGACTAGGCCGTTTGTACGCTCTACTTGTCCATTGGATTGAGGGTGTGACACGGATGCCAAATCAAGCCGGATACCCAGATCGCTGCAGTATTCTTCTATGTCGCCTTTAGACAGGTTGCTGCCATTATCGGTAATAATGCTGTGTGGAACTCCAAACCGAGAGATAATTCCCCAGAGAAAATTGGTGGCTGTTCGTGCGTCAAGCTTGCTGATCGGTTTAGCCTCGACCCATTTGGTGAACTTGTCGACATCGACCAATATGTGGGTGTACCCACCACGCGCCTTTTTGAAGGGACCCACCATGTCTAAGCCCCAGACCGCGAACGGCCAGGTGATTGGGATCGTCCTTAGTTCCTGTGCCGGCAAGTGAGGTTGACGAGCGTACAAGTGGCAGCCTTTGCATGTCTTTACGATGTTCTCGGCGTCTTCTTTGGCGGTGAGCCAGTAGAAACCTTGGCGGAAAGCTTTGGATACAATGGCTGGCGGAAGCATGATGCCCGCAGGTGCCAATATGTATGTCCTTCAGAATTTCCCGGCCTTCTTCCGGCTGTATGCACCGCTGATAGATGTCGCACGTGCTTCGCTTATATAGCTCGCCTTTTATTATCGTGAATGCCTTGGCTCGCCTTATGATCTGCCTTTTTAGCACCTCATCGTCCTCCGGCAACTTTCTGTCGATTAGAAAATCGAGATATGGGACTGTCCAATCCGGCTGTGTCAAGTAGACAGCGAGACTTGCCGCTTCTACCGGTTCTTCTGCATCGGGGTCCATCAAATCGGCGCCTTTAATGGATGGCTTGTGCAAATGCTCCAGGAAAATATCTTTTGGTACCTTTTTGCATTCCGATCCTAGTCTTGCAAGTGTGTCCGCCGTCTCGTTCTCAGCTCTTGGAACATGCCGGACTTCGTAGCCCGCGAAGTTTTTTGCGAATTCGTCAACTTTGGCTCTGTAAGCCGCCATTGTTGCGCTTTTCGCATCCCATGTTCCGCTTACTTGCTGCGCGACCAAATCTGAGTCGCCATAACAGAGGATTCTTTTGACGCCTAGGTCGTTTGCCACATGTAACCCATGAAGCAAGGCTTCGTACTCGGCAACGTTGTTGGTTGCTGTGAAGTGGATTTGTAACACGTAGCTAAGCTTGTCACCTTTAGGCGTGCGTAGAACGACTCCAGCCCCCGAGCCTTTGAGCATCTTTGATCCGTCAAAGTGCATGACCCAATATTCTGATTCGGGGAGAGTCGTTTCCTCCATGGCCTCTGTCCAGTCGGCGACAAAGTCTGCAAGCGCTTGAGACTTAATGGCGGTCCGTGGTTTATAGACTATATCAAAAGCGGCAAGTTCGATGCCCCATTTGGCAACTCGACCTGTTGCCTCTGCATTGTTGATTATGTCTCCCAACGGTGCCTTGCTGACTACTGTCACTGTGTGTTCCTGGAAGTAATGCCTAAGCTTTCTGGCGGCGAAGAATACACCATAAGCCATCTTTTGGTAATGCGGATACCTCTGCTTGGAGGCGGAGAATACTTCACTGATGAAGTAGACCGGTCGCTGCTCACACGTCGTGGCTTCGTTCTCCTTTCTTTCCACAGCCAAGACAACGCTGACAACAGCTCCTGTTGCCGCGATGTACAACAACATTGGTTCCTGTGATCGAGGTGCTGCCAATATCGGAGCGGATATGAGGGCCTCCTTAAGTTGTTGCAAGGCGGCATCTGCCTCTGCTGTCCACTCGAAGTTGTCGGATTTCTTCAATAGCCGGTAGAGAGGCATTGCCTTTTCCCCTAGGCGGCTTATGAAAGGACTGACGGCTGCCGCCGATCCGGCTAGGCGCTGCACGTCCTTCAGACAAGTAGGTCTGGATATGTTTTGGATGGCCTTGATCTTCTCCGGGTTAACCTCGATCCCTCGTTCTGAGACGATAAACCCGAGCAGTTTGCCGGCTGGAACGCCAAAAACGCACTAGGCGGGATTGAGTTTCATCTGATACCTCCGGAGATTCTGAAACGTTTCTTCCAAATCCTCTAGGAGATCTGCCTTCTTTTTTGACATTGCCACGATGTCGTCTACATAGACGTGAACATTGCGGCCGATCTGTTCGTGCAGGCAATTTTGCATACAGCGCTGGTATGTTGCCCCTGCATTCTTCAGGCCAAAAGGCATTGTAATGTAGCAGAAAGTCCCGTATGGAGTGGTGAAAGATGTTTTCAGCTGATCCTACTCTCTCATCTTGATTTGGTGGTATCCTGAGTAGGCGTCCAAAAAACAAAGCAGCTCGGAGCCTGCTGTGGAGTCTACGACTTGGTCAATTCTAGGCAGCGCAAAGGGATCCTTTGGGCAGCACTTGTTAACGCCGGTATAGTCAATACACATCCTCAGATCTTTATTCTTCTTTGGAACAAGTACATGTTTTGCCACCCAATCAGTGTGTACAACTTCTTTTATGAAATTGGCGGCCTTCAGCCTATTTATCTCCTTTCCTATAGCCTTGCGTCTCTCATCTCCAAAGCGTCTTGTTGCTTGCTTCACCGGCTTGGATCCTTTTATGACGTTGAGCGAGTGCTCGGCAAGTTCCCTCGGTACACCAGGCATGTCGGAAGGCGACCATGCAAAGATGTCACGATTCTCACGGAGGAACTCGACGAGCGCGCCTTCCTATTTGCTGTCAAGGTTGGAGCCGATGACAACTTGCTTAGACTTGTCACCTGGGATGAGGTCCGCCTTTTTGGTGTCTTCTGAAGCTTCGAAGGTCTTCTTGACATCAATCTTTGGCCTTGGCATGGAGTTGTCTGAATCCGCCCCGAGCAGCGCGAGTTCTTCCTTGTGGATGACGGCTTCTGCGAAGGCGGCCATGCCACGCTCGCACTTCTTGGCTTTCTTGAAGTTGCCGGAAATCGTGATCGTTCCGTTTTCCCCCGGCATTTTAAGCTTGCTGTATATGTAGCACGGCCTTGCCATGAACTTGGCGAAAGCCGGTCGTCCGAAGATTGCATGATAGGCGCTTTTGAAGGGGACAACTTTGAACCGGAGAAACTCTGAGCGGTAGTTCTCTTTTGGTCCGAAAGTTACCTTCAGACTGATGCTCCCGATTGACTTTGCTTGCCTGCCGGGCACTATGCCATGAAAAGTGAGGTTGTTGTGGTCCAGCTGATCCTCTGATAGGTTCATGCGGCTTAGTGTGTCATAGTACAGGATGTTGAGGCTGCTGCCGCCATCCATAAGTACCTTTGTGAGTCTGAAGTTGTCGACAATGGGATCGACGACAAGGGCGTACTTGCCTGGGTGAGGAACATGGTCAGGGTGGTCGGACCGGTCCCAAGTGATCGTTGCTTCCGACCAGTTCAAGTACTGAGGGACGTCCGGCATTGTCGCGTTGAGCTCGCGCATTTCCGCCTTATCCGCCTTAGCCGAAGGCGTGCCGACAAAGCACACAAGAGATTCTTTGACCTTCGGATACGGCTTCTTTTTCTTGGCGGCTGCGTCGTCTTCGCTTGAGATAGACATGTCGTCGTCATCCTCATCCTCCTTGTTGTCTTTCTTGTCGTTCTTCTTTGACTTCTTTGACTTCCAGCCGACTGTGGGGTCCTTTTTGAAGTCGTCCATGAAACGGCACTCGCCAAGCATATGGTTGACCTTGCCCAATGAGGCGTGGATGGGACATGGCAAAAGCTTTGCCTGTTCATAAGTGATTCATGCCGCCTTAGGCCCTGAGCCGGCTTCGCGACTATCTTTCTTATTCTTCCACTTCTTTTTGCCGGCGTTCCCTTGGAATGCTACGGCTACCTCATTGGAAGGTCCAGCTTTGTCATCTGCCGCCTGCTTGCGTTTGTTGTTCCGCGTTGGTATGATGTTGACGTCTGGGTCATCGTCCCGGGCGTCGTCATCCGTCGCCGCGTATTGGGAGGCCAGGTTGAGCATCTCACCAAGGTCCGTGATTTGCTCGCGGACGAGCCTATGACGGAGCAAGGACTTCTTCTGTAGGCCCGTGTAGAAGGCGTGGATAGCATGTGCGTCCGAAACACCATGACAATTGGCTTTTTCGGATATCCAACGGCTGACAAAATCTGTCATGGTTTCGTCCGGCTTTTGGATACAGCGTTGCAAATCCGTGTAGGTATTTGGACGCTTGTATGTTCCTTGGAAGTGCTGGGAGAAAACCTTTTCCATGTCGTACCAGCTATGGATGGACTTTTCAGGAAGGTTGTCGATCCAAGCTCTTGTCGTGCCTTCCAACATGAGAGGTAGGTAGCGGACGGCAATATAGCTGCTTCCGCCGGCAATTTCTATGGCCATGGCATAATCGGATAGCCATGAGTCCGGCTTAACGAGGCCGTTGTACCTAGAACAGTTTTTTGACACTGATGTCATGTCCTTAGGGAACGGCTCTCTGCGGATGGCGTCACCGAAGCACTTTGGTCCAGAGTATAGCGGCTCCTTTCCTCTTGCTATGTCTTGTAGGCGGTGTCGTGCGTCTTTTGGATCGAGCTGTCGTGCGCCTCTGTTTGCGTCCGGCTCGTCCTGCGCTGCCCGGCTTATGCTGCGCCTGGGCCCTTCAGCCTCCTCTCTCTTCTTGCTGCCGGTGCTACGCTGCAGAGACCGGCTTCGACCTCTCCTGGGAGGGTCGTCGCCGACATCTTTTCTAGGCGGTGGCCTGTTGTTCCGGCTACCGCCGTTGTCGCGTCTTGGCTGGGATGGAGGTGGCAGGTCTGCTCTGCTTCCTGTCCTTGAATTCTCGTCCCGCCTTGGCTTTGGCGGTGGCGTCTTCTTTGGAGGTGGCGTTGCCTTCCTTTTGTCGCCATGGCTGCTGGAGCCAGACGGGCCTTCGGGGTCGGCGCCGGGTGCAGCTTTGCACTTTCCCGACTTAGACTCTAGGTCTCCCCCGCGAGCATCCGCCATGTGGCCGTAGGAATCAGCGCGAGCTTGTTGTTCTAGGGCCTTGCTCACGAAGTGTCTTGCATTGGCCAGCTTTTCTTCCGCCGTGTAAGTGTTGTCGTCCAAGGTATCTAGCGCGGCGGACGCGTTGAGGACAAGGGTGCAGAAGACAACATCTCCCCTTCTGTCCACGCGCTGTGGTGCCGTACGCCAGTCGAACCCTAGATCTTGAGCCGCTGTCGTCGCTTGCATAGGCGGCTCTTTTCCACGGCGGTTTTTTGATGACCTTTTCTCCTCGAAGAGTTGCCGGCTTGTTTTGGCCGACATCTTCTCCTGTTCTTTCTCGATCTTCTTCGCAAGGCTAACAACGTGCTCCTCTCTTTTTCGCAGGAAGTCAGAGTGCTTAAGCATGTTAAGCCTAAGCTCTTCCACTTCGTCAAGTGGGGTGTCTTTATTCACCGGAGTATTCATGATCTCGTCTACTTCTTTGATGACGGAGAGCAAATCCGTGGGTTTGCTGCTGCCGCCTTTCTCGAGGCCAGTTTTCTTCTTTGCGCGCACCTTGTCGGAAATTTCAATGAGTTGGCCGGCAGTGGTGTCGCCGGCATCTTCCGCCGGCTTGTTTTGCGCCTCCGAAGTAACTGGGGTTGTCTTGTGATCGACAACAACCATCATAGCCAGCTTGTCAGGCATGTCAGTATCTGCTATGCCCTCTGAAGGAGCCTGATTACCACTGGAAAAGCGGGGTTTGATCTTCTCTTCGAAGAGACTAGCATCATCATCAGAGTCAGAATCTACGTTGACTTGAACGGTAGATCTGGATCCGGCATCTGACATCGCATCCTCCTGTGGAGCAGGGAGGATTGACTCAGGATCGTTGTTTTCCGGCTCGGAGTCTGATCCCAGTCCGACAACTCCGACGAAGTGGAAATCAGATTGGGCCGACTCCTGGGAGGAGGCGGATTCAGATCCATCTTGTCGGTCGACTGCTCGGTCGAAGGGTTGGTGGGTGGGGTTGTAGAAACGCGGTAGGCCGTACGCCTCTAGCGTGTACCCGATGAAGACGTCGATCCCTCCGATCGGTACGATTGCGCATCCGATACGGTAGTCATCCGCCGGGAACTAGGACTCATCCGAGTTGACGTAGCTAAGGCCGCCATACCTTGTGACGCGACCGACGGCGATCTGCTTGCCCACGCCGCCAAGTGTTCCCGCCTGGAACGTGACGCCAGGAACCTTATGCCCCACGGTGGGCGCCAACTGTCGTGGTATCGACATAATTGATAGGAGACGGGGGTCCTCTAGCCTACGTATGGATTGTGGGGAAGAAGGTTGGTGTCGTCGAGGACGGGATTGAACACGGCGAGTTTACCCAGCTTCGGATCCCACGGCGGTGGCGAGATCCTACGTGCTGCTATAATTCACTATGAGGCAATAGCCGTGAACAGGTTACAATGTGTATGATGCATATTGAAGCGTCTGCCCTAAAGGCTCCCTGGTGGCCGGCTTATATAGGCGACCAGACCCCAGGGTACAAGGTAAGTACTTGTCCGGCAAGTAAACAGAGTCCTAGACCTAGCCGACTTAGTTGCCGCCTTCCGTCTGGGGCTTGGTGGCTGGATGGGCTTCGGCCTTCCGCCTTCCTTGGACCGTCCGCCTACTTCCTTGTACGTCAGCTATCTGGGCCGCCCGGCAGGCTTCGGCCTTACCACCCTTGGGCCACCCTGGACTAGCCGGATTGATCCATGTTGGTTATTCCCCTAGTTGATATATCCCCAACAAGCCGATTGGTCAAGTCAGGGAAAACCAACTTGTGTCTAGTATACCCTGCTCAACTCCTGTCCAGAGTCTGCCTAACCCGGTAAGCCAGCCGGGACAAGCGGTACGACTTTTTGGACAAGAGTCATTGCCGAACCGAAGTTCAGCATGTTTGACACAAGCCAACCCTGCAACCAATTCTTCGCTTGTGCCGGCTAATTCGGCCAATATGGACGATTTGATGGCGGAATTCAAGAGAAAATTGGATCAGATAGCTTATGACAAACTCGGGGTTATGCCAAAACATAGGACTTATATTAAGCCTTACCCCGATTACTTTGATCTACAGCCTTATCCACCTGGTTATAGAGTTCCTGAATTTGCCAAATTTAATGGGGTGGACAACAAGTCAACATGGGAACATATTAGTCAGTACTTGGCTCAATTGGGCGAAGCTAATCATGACCATATCAGAGTCCGCTTGTTCTCATTGTCTTTGACAGGCATTGCGTTTTCTTGGTTTTCGGCTTTAGCTCCTAATTCTATACATACTTGGTTCCATTTAGAGCAAAAGTTCCATGAACACTTCTTTGCCGGGGAAGTAGAACAGAAGTTGTCCCACCTTACATCGGTTAGGCAGAAACATGAAGAATCGGTATCCGATTATGTCAAGAGATTTAGAAACACTAGAAACCGATGTTACAGTCTGGTGATAACTGAAAGAGACATGGCTGACCTGGTTTTTAATGGGTTAAGGACTTACTTAAAAGAGAAGTTGGAAGGCCATGAATTCTTGTCTGTTAGTCAAGTTCAAGAGAGAGCTCTGGCTCAGGAAAGCCGGGTTAATGAGTCAAAAGACCCACATCGGATGAACAGGAGTCGGCTTAATGTGCTCAGCAATGATGCTGACTCCGACGAGGAGGCCGATATCTATTCTGCCGAGTTTGTTTGGCCCAGCAAGGCCAAACCCTATGTGTGTGATGACTTAAAGCCGATTCGCAAAAATCGGGATGATGAGATAAAATGCAGTTTTGATGTAGGCAAATGTGATAGAATATTTGATGCCTTGTTAAAAGATAAATTGATAAGAGTTAATCATGTTATACCGTCTCCTGATGAATTAAGGCGGCGAGCTTATTGCAAGTATCACAATTCTTTCTCTCATGCTATTAATGATTGTAATGTCTTTCGTCGACAGATCCAATCGGCCCTCAATGACGGACGATTGAGCTTTGCTGGCATGGCAATTGACACACAGCCGTCCCCAATGAACGCGCTAGACTTGGAGGGAAAGAAGGTTTTGCTTCGGCCAGAGGCGGCCGAAGGGGCTAATAAGTCTAATATTGTTGTTGGTGTGCCCGGGGAAAAGACTGACAACAAGGCGGCCGGAAGGCAAGTTACTGTAAGCCAACAACCCGGTGGCCACGAAGTCATCAAGATCACGATCAAGAATCCTGCGCTCGGGGGGCAAAAGCCATGCTCGGATGGTTTGCCGCCAAGATTTATAAAGCCCAAGAACCCAGAAGTTGGCAGATGGAAGACAAATCAGGCTGAATATAGGCCAAGGAAGATGAAGCCAACTTTTGACATGTTGCTGAACAAGTATGTGCGCCAAGCTGGATCAAGAATGAACCAATATCAGTATAGGAAGTGGCCGAGGTCACCATCTGCCGAAGAAGGAAGTCGGTATGAGAAGCCGGCTGACGAGTTCAAACACAAGGCAACTCGACAATCTGTGCAAAGTCGGCTTGTATATCCCGGAGACTCGTCATATTGGCGGGTCAAGGCGCAAGGCGCTAAGAAGGCTACAGAAGGCGGATCAGAAGCTGGCAACGTACTGATCATTGAAAGTCATGTGTTCAAGATGAAGGACCCGGTTATAGAGCCGACAAACAACAAGCCGACACCCGCTGTCGTGCCAAAGGCAGCAACCCATGATCATGAAGCCAGCTCTAGTCAATCTGTGGTTCCTCCCCCTCGGGATCCAAAATAGACTCAGCCAAAGTGGTGTCCGCCGGGTATAACAAAGACACAAAGGCGGAAACTGCAAAGGGCAAGGAACCGAGAGAAGGCAGAAGAAGGAGCTGAGCAAGCCAAGGATGTCCAATTCAATGTGGAACGACCAATGGTGCCATCTCAAGTATGGGTTCCTAGGAAAGTTCGTATGACGGCATCGACAGCAGTCACGCCAAGTATAGCTGCAGTCAATGACACAATGTTGGCCGGTGCATCGGCTGTTACTTATTCATCATGGGCCGATGAAGTAGAAGCAGCAGATTTGGCACGCGAGAACGCGGCAACTGAAAAGTTGCCAGCTGAAGAGCTTGTAACTGGAGACATCACGATGGAAGAGCCGACAAGTACAACAGAAAAGTTGGCGAAACAAAATCCGGCAACATCAGAATCAACAATGGACGAATCGGGCAACATGACTGATGAAGAAGAGCTGCTGGATTATGAGACGACACCAAGCCGGACGAACATGGATATCAACGTGGTATATTATCTTCCTGCCGAGTTCCGAGCTATGGAAGAAGAAATTGAAATTGCGCAAATCAACTTTGGACCCAAAAATGCCATCTTTGAGAAACCTGATGGACCGGTTAAACACCTAAAGCCTTTGTACGTCAGAGGGCATATTGATGGAAAGCCGGTTACCAGAATGTTGGTGGATGGCGGAGCTGTGGTAAATCTGATGCCATATTCTGTCTTCAAGAAGCTACAACTAGATGATAGTGACTTGATGAAGACAAACATGGTGTTGAATGGGTTCGAAGGAGGAGAAGCCATAGAAGCCAAAGGAGTTATAAGTTTGGAGCTCACAGTTGGCAGCAAAACTTTGGCTACTGCCTTCTTTGTTGCTGAGGTGCAGGGAAACTACAATGTACTGTTGGGGAGAGATTGGCTTCATGCCAACCAATGTGTTCCATCAACTATGCACCAGCAACTCGTTCAATGGGTTGACGACGAGATTGAAGTCATCCATGCTGACGAATTGGCATGTATTGCATTAGCCGAGTCAGTTGTTGATTGGCAACATTCCAATGTCACATGCCTATCTGGGCGTGATTTATCCGGGTTCGATTTCCTGAGTGCTACCAGGGACGGATTCGTGCCAGTATCTCTAAAGCCGATTGGTGGAAATCGGTTGCAGCTCAAGTAGATGGATAAAAACGACGAGTGGCTGCAGAAACGTCTGGAGAAGTATCGGTCCGAGAGGAACGATATGTGTGAAGCAATTGAAGAACCAGGCGATATGGACAAGTTGGGACAAGGCTTTGCGTCAGCTGACTTACTTGAAGAAGTTGACATTGGGGATGGCATTATTCCTAGGCCAACATTTGTGAAGCAGAAGTTGGCAGCCGATTATAAGTCTAAGTTAATTGCGCTAGTCAGGGAATATGTAGATTGCTTTGCGTGGGAATACCACGAGATGCCTGGGTTGAGCCGAGAGTTGGTCGAACATCGGTTGCCTATCAAAGCCGGCTTCAGACCACACAAGCAGCCGGCTCGCAAGTTCAACCCAACAATCTATGACCGGATCAAGGCAGAAATAGGCCGACTTTTGGAGGCCAACTTTATTCGGCCTTGTAAGTATGCTGAGTGGATATCCAACATTGTTCCGGTCGAGAAGAAGGGATCTGGCAAGATTAGGGCATGTATTGACTTCAGAGATGTAAATCGTGCCACGCCTAAGGACGAATATCCTATGCCAATAGCCGACATGCTCATCAACGAAGCCTCAGGTCACAAAGTTATCAGCTTTCTGGATGGCAACGCAGGATACAACCAGATATTTATGGCCGAAGAAGATTCGTCTAAGACGGCGTTTCGCTGCCCAGGCTTTGTTGGCTTGTTCGAGTGGACTGTGATGACCTTTGGCTTGAAGAATGCCGGAGCCACATATCAGAGAGCAATGAACTTGATTTTTCATGATCTTCTGGGAGTAGTACTGGAGGTATATATTGACGACGTGGTGGTTAAGTCGGACGGCGAGTAAAGTCATTTGGCCGACTTACAACTTGCGTTTGAAAGAATGAGGAAGTACGGGCTCAAGATGAATCCTTTGAAGTGTGCCTTTGGCGTGTCGGATGGAAAGTTCTTAGGCTTTATCATACATGAAGATGGCATAGAGATTGATCCGGCCAAGATTGAAGCCATCCAAAAGATGACAGCACCAAGTTGTAAAAAGGAGATGCAAAAGTTTTTGGGCAAGGTAAATTATTTAAGGAGATTTATTACTAACTTGTCCGGAAAAGTTGATGCATTTACAGAAATCCTTCGGCTCAAGAATGATGATAAGTTCACCTGGGGAGCAAAGCAACAAGAGGCATTTGACAAGATCAAAATTTGTCTATCTACTCCGCTAGTTCTGAGGAAGTCTACTCGAGGGCAGCCTTTCCGGCTTTACATTGCCGCTGAAGAAAAGGTGATTGGA
Organism: Poa annua; assembly: GCA_026929855.1. Classification (NCBI taxonomy): domain Eukaryota; kingdom Viridiplantae; phylum Streptophyta; class Magnoliopsida; order Poales; family Poaceae; genus Poa; species Poa annua. Next base: position 10,245,219 of record CM049432.1, read on the forward strand.
GCTGCCTTAACTCAGGAAGCCAAAGGGAAAGAGTATGTCGTCACGTATCTGAGCCGGCGTTTGCTGGATGCTGAATCAAGGAACAACTTTGTGGAGAGATTGTGCATGTCTCTTTATTTCGCCTGCACCAAATTGCGACATTATTTGTTGTCCAGCGAATGCCAAGTCCTTAGTCAAACCTATGTTCTCAAACACATGATTTAAAAGCCGATTCTCAGCGGGCGAATCGGCAAGTGGGCATACGGATTGATCGAATATGAGTTGGATTATGAGCCCCTCAAATCTATGAAAGGCCAGATTGTAGCTGACTTCATTGTTGAACATCGGGTTGACCTGGGACAGGAAGCCGACTTAAATCTCGTGTCGACTGTACCGTGGAGGCTTTATTTTGACGGCTCAGTCTGCGATGATGGGCAGGGAGTCGGTGTTGTATACATATCACCACACAGTAATATTTTTGAGGCCTCTTGTCGTCTTGATTATTTATGCACTAACAATGAAGCCGAATATGAAGCACTTTTATTCGGGCTAGAACTTCTAGTTGATGCAGGGGTGACCCATATCGAGGCATATGGTGACTCGTTACTTGTTGTCCAGCAAGTATCCAAGATTTGTCAATGTCATAGCGGGACACTCAACGTGTATCTTGACAGTTGCCTGGAGGTTATCTCAAAGTTGGATTATTTCAACATATCACATGTTCCCAGGCAGGATAATTGTCTTGCCAATGAATTGGCACAACAGGCATCAGGCTATCATATCAGTCGAGGTATGTTCTTCGTTAGGCAGCTGCCGGTGACCCATGTTGCCAACTTGGAGGAAGCCAAACAGGAAGCCAACTTGTTGGAATCGGCTAAGGAAAAGCCGAAGTTTGAACCGTCAAGCGATTGGAAAAAACCTTATGTTGACTATCTGCAAGATCCAAGTCGGAAGGCGGACAGGGCAGTTCGGCGCACAACTCTCAAGTATACGTTGGTGGATGCTTCCTTGTATCGCCGAACTGTTGACGGCCTTCTTCTAAAATGTTTGAATGAAGACGAAGCTAGAGTTGCTATGGGAGAGGTACATGATGACCTGTGCGGAACGCATCAGTCGGCTCATAAAATGAAGTGGATGCTCAGACGGACCGGATTTTATTGGCCAACAATGATCAATGACTGCTTCAGATATTACAAGGGATGTGAAGCTTGCCAAAAGTTTGGAGATATTCAGTTAGTGCCAGCTACACCTCTTAACCCAATCATAAAACCGTGACCTTTCCGAGGTTGGGCACTTGACTTTGTCGGGATGATTCATCCGGCTTCTTCTAAGGGGCATCGGTTTGTTTTGGTTGCTACTGATTATTTTACCAAGTGGTCTGAAGCGATACCTCTCAGAAACATGACTCATAAGGAGGTGATTCAATTTATCACAGAGCATATAGTTCACAGGTTTGGCATCCCGCAAACATTGACCACAGATCAAGGTACTTCCTTCATGGCTAAGGAGGTGAAACAGTTTGCCGAATCACTCGGGATCAAGATGCTCAATTCTTCTCCGTACTATGCTCAAGCCAACGGGCAAGCTGAGTCGAGCAACAAAATTTTGATCAAGTTGATCAAGAAGAAGGTGCAAGATTTTCCCAGAAGGTGGCACGAAGTGTTGTCTGAAGCTTTGTGGGCTCACAGGATTTCAAGGCATGGAGCCACCAAGGTGACTCCTTTCGAGTTGGTATATGGACAGGAAGCCGTTTTGCCAATAGAAGTGAATCTGGCCGCCTTAAGGCTTGTCGGACAGAACGATTTGTCGGCTGATGATTATTGCAGTCTAATGATGGACAACATTGACGAAGTAGCCGACAAACGTGTCATTGCGCTAAGTGAAATCAAGAAAGAGAAGTTGCGGGTGGCGAGGTCTTACAACAAGAAAGTCCGGCTAAAGGATTTCCAAATTGACGACTTGGTCTGGAAGGTTATATTGCCAGTTGGCTCCAGAAGCCGAAAATTCGGCAAATGGTCCCCAAACTGGGAAGGGCCACTGAGAATCGCAAGGATAGTACCCGGAAACTCTTATCTGGTGGAGACATTAGAAGGCAACATGTTGCCTCGAGCTATCAATGGGAAATACCTGAAAAAGTTCCACCCAAGCGTTTGGCAAACTGCATGATCTGCGCATATGGCCGATATACATATATCGCCCTTAGCATATGGCCGATGAGCTTAAACATCGCCCTTAGACCAAGACTTCTACGTTGAATATTTTCTAGTACGCAAGCTCTACTAGAAAACAGGGGGGCATGTGTTAGCACCCGTTTTTGGCAGCCGGCCGGTTTTAGGATCACAAGACTGGAACAAGGCGGAAGACAGATTTGGGTGTGCGAAGTTGCTTGAAGGCCCATGGAGGCAAGTCAATTCTAGCCTAGGGAAAAGCAAGGTATGAAGAAGGTGGTAGAAAAGAAGTCAACTTTGTCTAAACAAGGTGGACGAAGTCAACTTTGTCAAAACAAGGTGGACGAAAAGAAGCCAGCTTTATCAAAACAAGGCGGTAGAGGAGAAGTCAACATTGTCAAAACAAGGCGGCAGAAAGACAACTTTGTCAAGACAAGGCAGCAGAAAGGAAGCCAATGTTGTCAAAATGAGCCGACAGAAGATTAGCCAACATTGTCAAAACAAGCCGGCAAAAGAAGACAACTTTCCCTGATCAAGGCGGAAGGCAAAATGCAGCTTCCTGCAATCATGGCGGAAGACAAAAGGCAACTTTCCCCGATCAAGGTGAAAGGCTAAAGAAGGCAACTTTCACCGATCAAGGCGGAAGACAAAAGACAACTTTCGCTGATCAAGGCGGAAGACAAAAGGCAATTTTCTTGCCCGTATCAAGGCGGAAGGCTAAAGGTGGCAAAGATAAGGCAACTTTGAGATCAGGCTGGAAGAAGGAGGCAACTTTCCAAAGAAACCAGACAGATCGAGTCCGGGTCTAGCACGAAGCCGATCAAGGATCCGCCAAGTTAGGATAGAATCCGATTTAAGCCATGAATTGTAATTCGCGTAGGAGTCCAAAACTTGTACGGGAAGTCCAGCCGCCTCATATATATATGAGAGGTGATGGCCGATTGAAATTAAGCAAACAATCGACAACCTATCAATACAACCCTACTTTTGTCTCCTTCAACCCTTGTTCCTGCTTCCGTTGTTCGGCGATTTCACGTAGATCTTGCCGGATATCGAAAACCGAGCTGAGAGCGGCCAAGTCCGGCTTAGCTCAGCCAATCGTTGCCGGCTTTCCTCAGACGGGGCTTCCCGAGGGGCTGGGACGTCTGGTCTCAAAAGCGCCGGCTTACTGTCTTGCGTATCGCGCTGTAAGCCAGCCTCCCGCGGGGCGAGTTGCGGAGTATCTCCCCCGGCACCGCGGGTACACGAGGACGTGTTCGTGTGACGCGTTTCGAGCGCAACACACACTCAGCTTGCCAAAGCTTGACATTATGTCATCTGGCAAGTTGATCTCTTGCATCTTGTCTTCAGCCACCATCTCTAGCTTTTGTTCAAAAGAAACTACCTGTTCATCCACCCAGTATTCAGCTACTTCTTGGCTACAGTTGGAGTGTGAGCTGTCCCAGACAAAGGCACCTTCCTCATCTACAAAACTTCTTTCCACCAGCAATTTGTACACTGCAGAAGCATTGAGGGCTTCCTCAATTACCCCCAGGTTGTTCTGCTTTCCACCATTGTTTCCATTATTGGTCCTGGTATTGTTTTGAGAGGTGTTAGAGCTTTTCCCAGAGTCAGCCTTCCTATTTCCACCTAAGGTATCCTTTGCCCCATCAGCTTCCTCAGCCCCTTTGTCTTCACTGCCACCACTGTTCCTGGAGCTAATGTCCTTCTTCTTAGGTTCCTCTACTAATCCCTCTTCCACTTCAAACCTAAGCTGGTATAATCCCCCATGGAAATGGAAAAGCCTGCTCTGAGGTATCTTGCTAGGCTCTCTAACACTAAGCTTGACCCTAACCTTTTCTGCACAATCCTTAAAGACACTTGCCCAGTCAATATCAATAAGGATACCACAAGTCGACACAGCTTGCTCAATGGCACTCCACTCACACCATTCAGAATCCAGACCACTCACACACATCCAACATTCTTTGATAGTTTCCAGGGGCACCACAAAATTTACTCGGCGATCAGCGTCAGTCGAAGGTTGAAGTTACTCGGTGACCAGCGTGAGTCGAAGGTTGAAGTTCACTCGACGAACAACGTCAGTCGAAGAATAGAAGGCTATAAAAACATGCATCGATTGATGCTAATCTAATATATATATGCAATATACAGTAATGCCGGGAAGTTCTAGCCTAGCCTAGTCCCCGATGCTGCATCAAATTATGCAACGGTAAGACCTGAATATGGCCGGGTAACCCGTACAAGCTACGTGGACTCGTTGAAATTCCGTGCCAGCAGGCATGAAGCAAAATCCCGGCGGACGCGCTAAGGGTACCTCATATTTAACCGGGTTCAAGCCAATAAGTCCAGATAGGATTGGTTTGGACTTGAGCGGTTTTCCAGTTTCGAGTCAAGGGACTTGAGACTGAGTAGGTTAGTAAGGTATTCCACCCAAGTCGCGGATTAACTTGACCCCGATCCGTCGGTTGAATCAGGCCTGCTATGCCAACCATCACTTAAATTGGTGAATAGAATATTTATGAAACCTTGCGATTAGCAGTTGCACTTATTCATCCTTATGGATATTGAAAAACAGGTTGAGAGCAGTAAAGGAAGATGCTCATATGATGAATATATAGAAGGAATTCCTACCCGATCCTTCAGACTCGAATAGGCATTCGGGGGCTACTGATGTGGTTATACCCGATGGGTATGCCCAGCGGGCTATATTAAATGTTGGTTTCCTGCCAGGCCCAGTTGCTGGCCCGTATAAAGAAGAAGATACATGGTTTTTGGTAGGAAGGGTATGACTCAAGTTAAGTGGTTTCGTGCCGACTTAGGTATCTAGTAAATATAATTCTAGTCGTATCCAAACTCCTGAGACCTGGATCCCTATATATATATGGGTCAGGAGGGAAGTAAAGGGGACACGCAATCGAAGATACCCAAACCCTAGCGAGGCACAAACTCGCCGGGAACCCTTGTAATCCAATTGTGAGATTGTTAATATAGATTGGACGAGCAACACTTTGCTCGTCAGCCGTCCGAGTTCGCCAATACCCATATATTCTTCCTATCGATACAACCCTAGGTACATCACCATGGGACTTGTCGAGTTAATCCCTCGTCAATTGGCGCCGTCTGTGGGAAAGAAGGTGTTGGACCAACGGAGTCGGCGGCTCCATCAGCAGCAGCGTCAGGACCATCACGGGAATCCCTAGATCTAAGGAAGTCGTACGCGCTCGGGACTTTCGAGTTCGTCCCGCACTCGGCTGCGGAGCAATCAGCGTTCGTGCATGTATACCCATGTATGGATCTGACCTTTAGCAGCTTCCGTTTCTTGGTCAACCAATGGGGAACTCTCCATGTGGCAAGCCCGGTTAAATCGACAAGCATGGGCGTCAAGATTGCATTTGCGTCACCCGCGGGATCCTCGACTCCCGCGTCTTCATCAACAGTCAAGATCGCATCTGCGTCATCCGCGGGATCCTCGACTCCCGCGTCTTCATCAACAGTCAAGATCGCATCTGCGTCACCCGCGGGATCCTCGACTCCCGCGTCTTCATCAACAGTCAAGATCGCATCTGCGTCACCCGCAGGATCCTCGACTCCCGCGTCTTCATCAACAGTCAAGATCGCATGTGCGTCACCCGCGGGATCCTCGACTCCCGCGTCTTCATCAACAGTCAAGATCGCATCTGCGTCATCCGCGGGATCCTCGACTCCCGCGTCTTCATCAACAGTCAAGATCGCATCTGCATCACTAACACGAGTTTCTATTCACGCGTCATCGACATCAAACAAATCAACTTCAGTTTCATCTTTGAGCATTGTAAACCCGTTCGTGTCTGTCAAGGAGTTAGGCGTGGCATGTTATTGTTCTGACTGTGTCGCTTCCCAAGTTGCATTAATACTCCGCAGTGGGGGTTCATCCGTGGATGGTAAGCGTAAGCACAGTTGCAGAGGGCGCAGTCAGCAGGTTATCCAAGTATGCACGGTGGATGCGACTCCAGGTGCCACGCCTACACCGCACCCGGCGCCCCAGGGTACTCAATACCCTATCATAGTACGGATTGCAACTGAGGATCTAGAAATCACAGAGGAGATGGCCACCAGGTTGGAGGATATTGTTTACAGAGGCGCATTGCTACCCATCGACTCCGCCATGGAGGATTTATTGGCATACCAGTACCTATTACGCAAGAAAAACCTCGAGTTAGTTGAGTTGCAGAACACCCTCAACGAAAGGCAGGCCAGAGCCGACTCACCTAGTGCAAAGAGACTGGCTTATTCATCCTCTCAGTCGACCGGTGCGGAGCCGGGCACAACAAAGCATGTAAGAATTAGGCCCAGGTTACCCGGGGCTAGGCAAAACTTGAGGAACGTCAGACAGAAGTTCATGACCGTCGCAGATGACAGTATTCCCATCCCGAAAACCACAGCAGCAGCCGTAGCTTCTGTAGCAACCTATCTCAGGTCCACCATGCCTCCGCAGGATGACCCGCGACACGCTCTTCACCGAGCTTAGATCGAGGCTTTAGGGCATGTGGGTTCATCTTTTGTACCAGTCGCAACCCCGGCAGGCCGTCCAGGGAGCAGCCTTGGTCAGAACCCTCCTGGCACAGACACCCGTGCAAACGGCAGCAGGCCAGTTGGTCAGTCGACCCCGGACGGCAACACCCGACGCTGCAGTCAGCAGCAAGAGGAAGATGCTTAGGACGAGCCAGAGGGTAGCAGGTCCAGGCGCCGTCAACGCGACAAGCGAGATCGGGAAGGCTTGGAGCGGAGCAGGTCCAGGCAGCGAAATCGGAGCAGCCGGGACAGAGAAGTGACCGAAGAGGAGTGGGTCACTCGACGTCGCCGCGGGAGAGAAGAGCGCAGGCGTAGTAGAGAGGAACGACGGCAGCAGAGGCAGGCTGATAGTTTTGATCATGATTATGAAGAGGAGGGGTTCGATGCAAGAGACGTAATCACTCAGCGGTTAATAAACAGACGCCGACACCAGCGTAGGCATCGTAGTCGCACTCCAGGTTTCAGTCATAGCAGTTCAGAGTCGAAATCTGATGTCGAGCCATGCGGCGCAATGTGTTTCACTCCGGCGGTACGGGAAACTCGCATGCCAAGAAGATTCAAACTAACTTCAGAGACTCCCAAGTATGATGTCAGTCAAGAGCCATCAGCATGGTTAGAAGACTACACAACAGCTGTATCGTGTCAGCGAGAGAATACCACGACTGCCATGCAGTACATCCAGCTAATGTTGACGGGATCAGCCCGTGCGTGGCTCAGAGGACTACCGCGCAGTTCGTATGGTACATGGGAAGCTTTTTGTAGTGACTTCAAGAGAAACTTTTCTTCCACGTTCAAGCGACCCGCATATTTTCAGCAGCTCCGGGCTTGCAAGCAAAAACCTGGTGAAACACTGCGCGAGTATATTTAGCGTTGGACTACCATGAAAAACTCAGGCGCAAACATCTCGGATGACAACGCCATATTTGCGTTTATACAATGAGTCAGGCGCAATGACCTGCAAGAAGCCCTAGGTCGGGAAGATCCCAAGTCAATTGCGCACCTCATGGAAATAGCCAATAAATGGGCTGACTGGGAAGATTCAGTAAGGAACGACAGAGTGCCATCGCCAGAAGCCGATCGCCAATAGGGCATTAACGGACGTCGCGGCCGTTTCGACAGAAGGATCAGGCCAAGGCCATACGGGGGAATGGACGGAGTTGAGAAAGTAGCGGCAGGGTTCCAGGATAACCGGGCAAGTCGAGGCACCCAGCAGGGGGAGAACCCGCGCGAAGAGCGGGAGCACGGAAACTTTCTCGACAAAAATCGAGAGGATGCCAACAGAAGACGTGATTTCAAGCCAAAGGGAGCCCGGTTCGAGCGACCCTATCGATCACCGGCTCAGCAACTCAACGACCCGTCCAGACTGCACCTGTTCAAAGATGATTTCGGCAACTTGCGAGCAACTCACATACTAAAAAACTGTCGCGACTTCATCGCAATGCAGGCTGAGATACGGCGTAACACCGCGGCAACTCCGACTCTGCCCGCACACGCAACGTTACCACCGTCGCCGGCAGGGAAAGTCGCGGGGATAGTTCAGGAAAGCCGGCAGCAGGAAAACTCGGGTGCGTCCCGAGATCAGTACCCGCAAACAAGGGGGGCAATGTACATGATACAGAAAGGGCGGCCATCCAACGGGTGTCAGAAGCTCAACAGTCGCCAAGTTCATATTGCCATAGCGGCACCACCAGCAGTCCTAGAGTATCTGAAAGGTTCAGAGACTCCAATCGGCTTCACTCGGGCGGATGACCCGCCGCGAGTAGTGCGTCCAGGCCACACACCTCTTGTCATTCAGGCTTTGATTGGAGGATTCAGAATGAGCAAAGTATTTATGGATGGCGGCAGCGGCATCAACATCATTTTTGCAGACACTTTGCGCAAGATGAATATGTCACTCAACAATTTGAGGCAGTCTGAGAACACATTCCACGACATAGTGTCGGGCAAGGCAGTGTACCCTTTGGGTTCTTTATGGCTCGAGGTTGTTCTGGGTGACGAAGATCATTTCAGAAAGGAAAGTGTCGAGTTCGAGGTCGTTGATTGGCCTTCCCAGTACCACATAATATTAGGGCGACCAACGTTTGCCAGATTTATGGCGGTGCCACACTACGCTTACCTTATGCTTAAACTACCAGGACCAAAGGGAGTTATCATAGTCTACGGCGATTTCCGTCGTTCTGATGATTGCGGCAGAGAATTCAGCAGGATTTCCGAGTCCTTCAGTGCGCAAGAGCAGCTTGCGGAGATCGCGTTGGATAATGATCGCACACTGTTCCCTGAGGCAAAGAAACCCGCTCCCGAGAATTCGTTCATCGCCAAAAATGACACAAGAGCTCACAGGGTTCACCCGGTGGACAGTGACAAGACAGTCCTCGTATCATCCAGTCTAGATAAAGCATAGGAAGGCGCGCTCGTCGAGTTCCTCCGTGAGAACTGGGAAATTTTCGTTTGGCACCCTACTGATATGCCAGGTGTACCCAGGGAACTCGCCGAGCATGCCTTGCAAATTAATCCAGGCACCAAGCCAATCAAGCAAACCATGCGAAGGTTGTCAGAACCAAAGAGTGCGACAGTCGGGTCCGAAATTGACAGATTACTAGACGCCAAGTTCATCCGAGAATTGAAAAAATCAGACTGGGTCGCAAACCCAATACTTGTACCAAAAAAAGGAGTTAAATATGGGCGAATGTGCATCGACTTCACGTCGCTCAAGAAATGCTGCCCCAAGGACCACTTCCCCTTGCCTCAAATTGATCAGATCGTGGACTCGACGGCAGGGTGCGAGCGCCTGTCTTTTCTTGACGCTTACTCAGGGTATCAGCAGATTCAGATGAAGAAGGAGGATGAGGAAAAGACAACTTTTATCACCCCTCACGGTGTATAGTGCTACACCAAGATGACCTTCGGGCTGAAGAATGCAGGAGCTACGTATCAGCGGATGATGCAGAACTGCCTGAGGGACCAGATCGGCTGAAATATTCAGGTTTACATCGACGACATAGTGGTCAAGACCAAGGAAACAAGAACTTTGATAGATGATTTGAGGGAAACTTTCACAGCCCTCAACAAATACAGAATCAAACTCAACCCCACCAAGTGCGTGTTCGGGGTGCCGTCAGGGCAGATATTGGGTTACTTAGTGTCCGCTAGGAGCATCGAGGCCAATCCAAGAAAATTCAAGACCTTTTGCACCTACCGGAGCCGACAAAGCTCCGCGAAGTCCAAGGACTCGCAGAAAGGGAGGCAGCTCTCATCAGATTTATCAGTCGGATGGGCGAGAAGGCTATGCCTTTCTACCAGTTAATGAAGAAGGCGGCCAAGTTCGAGTGGACAACGGAGGCGCGAGTGGCGTTCTCAGAACTGAAGCGGATGCTCACAAACCCTCATGTTCCCGTGGCGCCCCGAGAGCAGGAAACTCTGTATTTATACATAGCCGCCACCAACAGGGTGGTCAGTACGGTCCTCGTAGTCGAGAGGCCGGAGGAAGGAAAAACACAGCCAGTTTAGAGGCCGGTTTACTACCTCAGCGAGGTGCTCACCCCTGCCAAGGAGCGATATCCACACTATCAGAAGTTAGCGTACGGTGTGTTTATGACGAGTCGCAAAGTCGCACACTATTTCGCAGAGCATCCGATAGTGGTGGTGAGCAGCGCACCATTGTCCGATATTCTGAATAACACCATGGTAGCTGGGCGAGTCGCCAAGTGGAGTATCGAACTTGGTCCCAGAGACATCACTTATCGGCACCCCAAGGCAATCAAAGCCCAGGTTCTGCCAGATTTCACAACCGAGTGGATAGAGGCTCAATTGCCACACGTCACTGACTTGTCCAATTCTTGGACCATGTATTTCAACGGGTCAAAACGATTCGAGGGTGCAGGAGCCAGAGTTGTCTTAACTTCACCCAAAGGAGACAAACTAAGATATGTACTGCAGATGGACTTTAAGCGAGCCACAAACAACGAGGTAGAGTATGAGGCGTTGTTGCATGGCATGCGCATGGCCAAAGCTTGCGGAGCAACTCGACTGATGATTTACGGCGATTCAAACCTGGTGGTTCAGCAAACGATGAAGGAGTGCGATGCAAACACGGACAACATGCAGGCTTACCGTGATATGTACAATGTCATGGAGGCCAACTTCGACGGGTGCGAGTTAAGGCACGTCGGTTGGGAAAGCAACCAGGAAGCAGATATGCTGGCCAACATAGGGTCCAAAAAGGAGTCTGTCCCACCGGGAGTTTTTCTGGAAAGAATCAAGGAGAGATCAGTCAAAATCAAGAGTCCGGTCGAGACAGCAGTAGACACCGACATCCCGAAGAAGCAAGGTGAAAATGCACCGGTTGATCAGCAACCCGACAATCTATTAGCCTCGATCCCTCCGGTCGCAGTGTTCCTCATCGAGCCATCCTGGACCAAATTTTTTTTGTCGTATATCACATGTCAGGAGTTGCCCAGTGACTCAGTTGAAGCCAAACGTATTACTCGACGCTCAAAGACTTTCACAGTCATTAACAAGGAGTTATACAAGCGGAGCATCTCGGGAATATTGCAGAGGTGTATAGCACCAGAGGATGGGCGGGCAATCCTCATGGATATACATGCCGGTACATGTGGGCATCATGCGAGCTGCAGGGCACTCGTCGCGAAGGCCTTAAGGTAGGTTTTTATTGGCCAACTGTCATGCGAGACGCAGAGGACTTGGTTCGGAGGTGTCTCGGCTGCCAGAAGTACGCAAATAGACCACATACCCCTGCGTCCGAGCTCAAGACCATCCCGCTAGCCTGGCCTTTTGCGCAGTGGAGTCTGGACATGGTTGGACCACTCAAGAGATCATCCCACGGGGGTCATACTTTTCTTCTGGTCGCAGTCGACAAGTTCACCAAGTGGATTGAGCCAGTTCCCGTCACAAACGCCACCGCAACCTCCGCAGTCAATTTCATCAAGTCTATAATCTTTCGCTTCGGTGTGCCCAATAGTATAATCACGGATAACGGGACCAACTTCAAAGCAGAGGAGTTCCAAGATTTTTGTACTTCACAGGGTATCAAGCTCAAGTTCGCATCTGTTGCGCACCCGCAGTCCAATGGTCAGGTCGAAAAGGCCAACGGGCTAGTTTGCAGCGGATTGAAGAAGAGGCTGTTAGTACCACTAAAACGCGCAGCAGTCGTTTGGGCAGAGGAGTTGCCCGCCATACTCTGGAGTTTGCGAACAACGCCTAACAGGTCTACACGGTTCACTCCTTTCTTTCTGGTACATGGAGCCGAGGCCGTTATGCCATACGACCTGAAATTCGACGCCCCACGAGTGGTGGCGTATGATGAGGAAGATTCAGATGATGCACTCGAGGACGGCGTCGACACGTTGGACGAAGCTCGTGATGTTGCCTTGGCCAGAACCGCCATGTACCAACAAAGCTTGAAGAATTACCACAGTCGCCGTTTGAGACCACGCTCGTTCTCCGTTGGCGACTTGGTCCTTCGGCTGAAGCAGAAGAAAGTTCACAAGCTCGCGTCTCCATGGGAAGGACCCTTCGCCGTTACAGAAATCATCGACGGGGGAGCGTACAGACTGAAGCACGCGGGCACAGGGGTACCGTCCCACAATCCATGGAACGCGACGCACCTACGCCGGTTATATGCATAGTTTTTAAGTAGCAGGAATTCATTGTCTGTTAGGGTGTCAGTTTAGTAGTCATTCTTAGTGTATTCTATCGCACGAGGCGAAAACAATATATTGAACAACAATAAAGTACAATGTTCCTCTTTTTAATTACAGTTGGGGAGCCAGCCTATGCAAGCAACACTCGGGGGTGCCTGTAAATTTATGACCCAGTAAGTGCGTCCAGCGCAGGCAGGGCTCGGGGACTGCCTACATAAGGGCACCTCAGCCGGTTCACTCCGTGTCATGAAATACTCAGGGTATCAATGGTAAGGATGTACTTTTCTAATAGATTACATCTAATTCGACCCGGAATAAAAACAAAACAGGGAAAATCAGTCTCACAGACAGCTACACGACCCCTTCTTTGATCGGTGCCAACATACGCCTCCGCTCCAGCTCCAGGGCAGTCTCGTGTTCCATCAGGGCAATTATGCAGTTGGCCGCTCCCTCAACAACAGCGTAATGTCCAGCCATGGAAACCGACCCCGTACCAGCGGGAGTACCGGCTCCAACCTTCGCCAAATCTACGTCGGGGTAGTGAAGGCACAACACAGCGAAGGCCGTAGTGGCGCCCGCCACGAGCTGGTGACGGACAAAGTCTCGGGTGGCGGAGCCAAGGCGAAACTTGGCCAGTAAGCCTACCAGCCCGTTAGGTTGTTTGTTCAGAGGGAACATGGCCTCATGGATCAGGCGAAGCGTGGTGGAGCATGACGAAGTTAAGTGCTGCGCTTGCACGACACGGCCTCGCAGGGTCAGTAGCGTCGTTGCCCGGCTGCGCATAGACCAAATTGAAGAAGCATCACGGCCATGCTCCGACGTCACCCTTACAAGTTGCGCCTGGACCCTATTTTTTTCAGCCCCTGCGTCAGTCTGGGTGCCTGCAACAGCAAAGTCAGGATAAAGTTTAACCACGTGTGAAGCAGTCAAAGACTCGGGGGCTGCACGCACACTTACAAAGAAGGCCGGCAGCAGCGTCTTCCACCTCCTTCATCAATGCAAGCTCCCTCTCTATGGGTCGAGGTTTCTTTGACTGAAGTATGGCAAGCGTACCCCGCGTCACTCTGATCTCTTGCTCTGCATTTTCACACTGGACCTTTACTAGATTGTACAAGTATTGGTCGCGGGGATTGAAAGGAGGCACACCTCTTGGAGAGGAAGTACTAGCAGACTGCGTCACAGGAAGCAGTCCTTTAGTGAGAATTTAAACATGGGACAAACAGAAAAGGAGAAAAAAGCAGATAACAACTCATGTTTGGCTTTGGATAAAAGCCTCGGGGGCTAAGCAAAGTGCACTCGATCATTTAAATACCTCCAAAATTAAACGTAGGTTTGGTTACATTCAGTGCAGCGCAAACAGGCGCGAGTACGATCTACAAAGAAAGGCCACTATCTTAATCTAGGTCAGTGCCTTGGGTGGCTAGGCCGTTTATTTCGAGCTGGCGCCACTAACTGACGCAACTGACCCCTTTTTCTTGCGGGCGACGCCTCGTTGTTCCAACGTCAAGAAAAGAATGTCCGCCAGTCGGCGTGCCTCAGGCTCAAACTAACTGAGGGAGACCTTCTTTCCAGACGAGCCCAGGGGGAAATTGGCCGCTAGCGCAGACAAGTCTAGCTCCACTCCATGTCCCAGCAACATCTTGAAAGCGGTGGCAGAACAACGTACCGTCTGCGCGCGAAGGAATTTGGGAAAGGAGTCCCCTTCCGGCCGGAACGTGTCCGCCAGGGTGTGCAAGTCCTTCGGGGGCTCTTGAGTTGGAAAGGCGATCTTGTGCAGTGCAGTTAAAGAAGCCGCAGAAGAGGCCAGTACCCCGCACAGCCGGCTCCCGAAATGCTCCGCCAATTCAATCGCGGCGTCAAGTTCGACGTTTGACGTAGCCGCAAATTTGTCGGCTGGAAGGCCAAGAGCATCTGTGGGCAGCACGAGGGGTATTTTGGTCAGTCGCAGTGGTAACTTTGGTTGCAATGGTCCTATTCAATGCAGTAATTTGAGGCGGAAGGTACTTACGAGCTAGAGTTTTTCCGAGTGATAGGAGGCGGGTGGCAAGAGCATTGTCTGATTCTGCACGATGCGCAGCCAGCACTTCTTCGGCTTTAATCTCCCCTTGAGCCTTCGCATCGGCGATTAGGTGGGGGAGCTCCTTGGCTGCTCGGCCAACCTCCTCTTTCAAGTCTTTGGCGAGGCAGCGGGCATGGTCCCTCGTCTGGAGTGCAGCGTTGAGTTCGTCTATATCAAGATGGGAGCAGCAAGTCAGTGGTATGAGCATAAATTGCGGTGGTAACTCAGATGTCAAGTAGTTACCCTGGGCCTTCAGTAAATGGTCACGGAGGTTCTGGTTCTCTTGCTCCAGTTGAAGATATTCTCCGCCTACGGCCAGAAGACGGTGGAGGAAGGGCTACAGGTAGTTAGAAACACGGAAAGTAGCAGTGTTAGCGTGCCACGAGTCACAGGAAGTTCCCTGCAGGCTCGGGGGCTCCTTCCATCAAGGATGCTTTCGCGTTTTTAGTAAGTTCGTGTGCAAATTTGCAAGAAGGGAAAGGCAGCAACTTACGTGGTTAGGGTCAGGAGTCGTATCTTGAGGGGCAGGCCTTGCCACGGCGGCAGTTTTGGAAGTCATCGCAGTCGCGACAGCGGCAGTGGGCGACTGCGCCTCGTCGTGCTTTCCCATAGATGTAGTCGGGGAGGGCACGTTCTCGCGAGGAGGAGTCGTAGTATGGGCAGGTTCTGAGTTCTCAGACTCGTCCTCGCTAGTAGTGCTGCAGGATTGCGCAAGTATGTAAGGTTGATGGAGAGAAACTCGATCAGCGAGTGAGTGAATCTAGAGTACCTTGTTTCCCATGGATACAGCTCTTGGCGGCCGCGGCCTCCGATGTCCAAGGGTGTAAGGCTAGAAAGTGGAACGGCCTTCAGGGCCTCTCTTAGGCGGTCACTGGTGGGGGTAAAGAAGCGCCTTCTTCCCGGGCACCAGCAGTAGCTATGCGTTTTGTTCTTTCTTGGGAGTCGCCAGAGCTTTCGGTTGGAGACCGAGCTCGCTTGTGAGTCAAGCTCTTCTCTGTCCTGTCACCCTCCGAGTGTGCTGTGGCGACTGATGGCTCGGAGGGAGGGTCTCCAGTTGCGGCTACTGGTGTACCTTTTTCAAGGATAGTTGGCTCAGAGGGTGGATAGGAGATACCCTGTCAATCAAACGAAAGCAAAAGGTAAGTGCCTAAAGAAGTAATCAGTTGATATGGAACATGAGTGTGGAAGAGAGTAAAAAATAATTTGTACTTCGGGTACAGGGTTAGAGCTCTTGTATCCATCAACGGGTGAGACCAGCTCCCCCACTTTAACTTTCAAGCCGGTGAGCATTTTCACGGCTTGAATGAGTTCGTTGGTAGAGAAATTTTCTCTAGAAACTCGGGTGGAGTCTTCATCTCCGGTGTACTCAAACATTGGGTGAGCGCGTGCTTGCAGAGGTTGCACGCGTCGCCGCAAGAAGGTGGTAACAAGGTGAGCGCCAGTGAGCACTCTACCCTCGGTAGTTTGTAGATCAACAACCTTGGCCAAAAGTTCTTTGGCGTCTTTTTCTTCAGTCTGGCTCAAGGCGTTATTATAGGAGCGCTTCTTGGTCAGCTCAGCCTCGGGATTGAAGGGTGGCAGACCAGTCGATTGTCCCGTGGCGACTTCGTCCTTTACATAGAACCATTGTTCGCGCCAGTTTTGGACTGACTCGCACATCGGTATCTTGAAGTAGCCAGACTTGGGTTTGGCCTGAATACCAAGGCCGCCGGGGCCGCTGCCTGACCCCTGGCTCTTGATGCTGAAGCAAAGTCGGAATAGCCCCCAGTGTGGGGCTATCCCGAGGAAGCATTCGCAAAGGGTGATGAAGCAGGCGATGTGGAGAACGACGTTTGGCGGCAAATCGTGGATTTGCGCACCTGACGTGGGGCTGCCTTTCGGGTAGCCCACGATAAGGCTACCTGGGCTGCGCCAAGGATAGGAAGGCACACAGAAGGCCCACGCGGGGTACCATGTAACCTAGTCCAAGTAGGTTAGGAAGCATAACCTGCCATATCTGTAGTTGCCATCGGCACTAACCACCCGAGACCTGGCTTCCTATAAAGCCAGGAGGGTTGCTCGTCCCAGAGGACACTCTCATAGCTACGGCACAAACCCTAGCGAGATCGCAATCTCGCCGTTGTAACCACAACTCGCATCAATAACCAGACAAGCAGGAGTAGGGTGTTATCCTCCGGGAGCCTGAACCTGGGTAAATCCTTGCTTGTCAGCCGTCGTGACCACCTTGCACTCATCTCTCTCCCCATCAATCAACCCGGGGTGCGCAACCCTGGGACTTGTCGAGTTAACACCTCGTCAATTGGCGCCGTATGTGGGAAGTCAAACAAGTGCTAGGATCATGGTCGCTCCGGCTCCATCCGCAATGAAGATCGGCACGTCCGTCGTCAGGGAGTCGATCCGATTCGGCTCCTTCGAGTACGTCATCCACTCGCCAGTCCACCAGTCAGTATACGCCGATCTGGACAAAGGTATACACATCACCTTTGGCTCCATATTCTGCTGCATCGATAGTCGTGGTATACTCAGGTCTACGACTACCGCGCTACGCGCAACAGAGTCACCTAAATCGGCAACCATCGCGTCCGCCGAACCCGCGAAGATCGCATCTGCCGCACCCGCGGAGATCGCGCCCGCCGAACCCGTGAAGATCGCATCTGCCGCACCCGCGGAGATCGCGCCCGCCGAACCCGCGAAGATCGCATCTGCCGCACCCGCGGAGATCGCGCCCGTCGAACCCGTGAAGATCGCATCTGCCGCACCCGCGGAGATCGCGACCGCCGAACCCGCGAAGATCGCATCTGCCGCACCCGCAGGGGCCGCGCCAGCTGCACCCGCGAAGAGGGCATCTACATCGACAAATTCGGCAACGGCCGCGCGAATCGAGTCTACTACCCCAACCTCGGTCGTGCGGTCGATCAAGTCAAGATCCACCTCGACCGTCGCACCCGCACGGGCGACCAGGGGCCCGCGTCCGACAGCCATGTCGCGCGCGCCCTCATCTTTGTGGAAAACCCAAGTCTACCCCAAGCCAATCGCACTCGCCCCGGCGAGCGTGAGCACATGGACAATCGCGAGAAGACGCGACAGCGGCTGCGCCGCACGCCACGTTGCAGCAATTTTCGAACGCGAGCAAGAAGCGGGCGACAGAAGCAGCAGCGGCAGCACCAACTCTCCGACTCAAGTCTACCCCAAGCAAGTCTTCATGGCCGGCACAGCACCGCATGACGACGAAGAAGAACCCGCATATCCGCTAGAGGTGGACATGCCGGACCAGACTAAACTTGTCATCACACGGGACATGGCGATCCAAGCCATGAAGCATGTGGACGAGGGCACGTTCCCCCCACCCAACGCACCTCGAGAAGACCACCTGGCGGTCCAGTACTTGCTACGCAAGGAAGGCGAACGAATTCGCGCCGAAAAAGCCGACCTGCTCAGGCGCAAAAGGGACGCGGATGCATCGAGTGCCAGGCGAGCCGCCCTCTCCTTCACATCCTCCACAGAGGTTAACCAAGGAGCACGGCGAACCAGAGCCCGTGTCCCCCACATGGCAGAAGCCGATCGAACAAGGCCCACTCGCAACCTCGACTCGTCCTTCGTCACCGAAGATGAGAACGGGATACCCGTCCCAAAGACGGCGAATGCCGCCCTGATCTCAGTCGAAACATACCTCCGGCTCACGCAGCCACCGGAGGGGGACGCACGCTCCCTTCTCCACAAACAACAAATTGCCTCCATAAGGGCAATCGAAGAAGCTCTGGCGGCCAAGGGGCCAAGCAACCGAGCGCACGAACCAACGACATCGGGCATCCCAGCGGCGCAGCGACAGCCAGTCAAGGACCTTCGCGACGTCCTGACACAGAAGACGGTGGGCCGCAACCGCAAGGAGCGCTCGGCTAGTGTGGCAAACACGGATGACCATGCTGACCGCGACTTCGAGCCGTGTGGCGCGGCATGCTTTAGCTTCAACATCCGCGACACCCGCATGCCTAAAGGCTTCAAGTTAACGGCTGGCACACCAAAGTATGACGGGAAGCAAGACCCAAAACTGTGGCTCGAAGACTTCCTCATCGCTTGCACCTGCCAAGGCGGAACATCGACTACGGCGATGCAGTACATCCAGCTCATGTTGACAAACTCGGCACGCGGGTGGCTCACAAGCCAACCCAAAGACTCTTTCCGAACATGGGAAGAATTCCAGGATAATTTCATCAAGAGCTTCTCGGGAACATTCGCAAGGCCGACGACCTACATCGAGTTGCAGGCCTGCAAGCAAGGAAAGGATGAGTCGCTCCGTTCTTACATCCAGAGGTGGACACTCCTCCGCAATACCATGGAATCCGTATCAGAAGATCGAGTGATGGACGCCTTCATGCATGGCGTCGCTCGCCGCGACCTCCGGGAGGAATTCGGTAGGCTCCAGCCGAAGACCACAATAGAACTCATGAAGACCGCCAACCAATGTGCCGAAGGAGAGGACTACGTCCGCGAAACTTCTCCCAAAAAAGAGGGCGAAACAAGCAACTGGCGCGAGGCACGTCAAAAGAAGAAGCCACGTTACACCCATGATTCAATCGAATTAGTAGCGGCGGGCTATGAAACCCCCCGTGAGGACAAACGCGACAGCAGCCGACAGTACGACCAAAGTCGACAGCCCAGCTCGAGTCAGTACAACCGTGGCAACAGCAGCATCGGCCACAATGATGGAAGTCAGAAACGCGAGTGGAAGCGCCCGTTGACCCCAGCAGAGGAGCTAATGCAACCCTGTAAGCACCACTCGTTCCGCAACCCGGAGACATGCAAATGGGGTTCCAGCCACCTGTTGAAGGATTGTCGCAAAGAAAGAAAGATATACCAAGCCATGCAGCAAATCATCGCTCCAGTACAGGCAATACAGGCAGCCCCGCAGCTAGCCATCCAGGCAGCACCCGCAAACAACAACCAGGTGCAGGCGGCAGGAGCGTTCCCCCAGCCGCAGCAACAGCAACAGGGTCAGTCGGCAGCAGCCGACACGTACCCAGCCACACGGGGACAGCTAAACATGATCCAGAAGGGAACCCCGTCGAACAGGCGCCAGAAAATAATCACACGCCAAGTACTTCAAGCCATCAACAGCCCGCGCGCGGTACCAGACTACCTGCGCGGGTCGGAGACACCAATCACATTCTCCAGGGCAGATCACCCATCAGAGGTAGTCCGACCCGGGCACGCCGCACTCGTGATTGAGGCCTTGATCGGCGACTACAGCCTGAAGAAGGTGTTCCTGGACGGAGGCAGCGGCATCAACATCATATTCGCCGACACCCTGAGAAGAATGAACAGGTCGACGGAGAAATTGCCGGAATCGGAAACCACCTTCCACGGCATAGTACCAGGGCAAGCAATCACGCCCATGGGAACAATCACACTCGACGTCATCCTCGGTACACCCGAGCACTTCAGGAAGGAGTCGATAGACTTTGAGGTCGTCGACTGGAAGTAACAATACCACGCCATCCTCGGACGCCCGACCTTTGCCAGGTTCATGGCAGTACCCCACTACGCCTACCTGATGATAAAGTTGCCCGGGCCGAAAGGAGTAATCATCGTCCGCGGAGACTTCGGGCTCTCCAACAGCTGCGACCGCGAGTTCGCCAAGATTTCTGAATTCTTCAGAGTCGAAGAGCACTTCAAGGCCATATCAGCCGACAAGGACAAGACCGTCTTCCCGGCTCGCAAGAAGCCCGCCAAGGACGCAGCGTTCAACACGAACGACGACACCGTCACCCACCAAGTCCATCCGACTGACAGCACAAAGACGGTCAAGGTCTCATCGAGTCTGACCCCCGCATAGGAAAGCGCGCTCGTCGAGTTCCTACGTGAGAACTGGAAGACCTTTGCATGGCAACCCTCTGACATGCCAGGGATAGCCAGGGAACTCCCCGAGCACTCTCTGAAAGTCCACAAGGACGCAAGACCAGTCAAACAATCCATGCGA
Source organism: Poa annua (assembly GCA_026929855.1). Taxonomy (NCBI): domain Eukaryota; kingdom Viridiplantae; phylum Streptophyta; class Magnoliopsida; order Poales; family Poaceae; genus Poa; species Poa annua. Next base: position 10,265,616 of record CM049432.1, read on the forward strand.
CGCTTCTCAGGACCCAAGCGAGACGCGATCACCATGGAAGTCGACAGACTACTGCACGCCAAGTTCATCCGAGAGATCAAGGACTCGGATTGGGTCGCCAACCCAGTCCTAGTAGAGAAAAAGAAGACGAAGAAACTACGCATGTGCGTTGACTTCACCGCAGTCAACAAATGCTGTCCCAAGGACCACTTCCCGCTACCGCGGATAGACCAGATCATCGACTCGACAGCAGGTTGCGAGCGCCTGTCCTTCCTGGACGCCTACTCAGGGTACCAGCAGATCAGGCTAAATGTCAAAGACGAAGAGAAGACGGCCTTCATCACACCCGACGGCGTCTTTTGTTACCAAACGATGCCGTTCGGGTTAAAAAACGCAGGTGCAACGTACCAGCGGACAATGCAAGCATGCCTCAAGGGGCTGATCGGGTAGATCGTCCAAGTCTACGTCGACGACATTGTTGTCACGACCCGAAAGGAAGATACCCTAGTCGACGACCTCCGCAAGGTCTTCGCCGCACTCGACGTGTATCAGATCAAGCTCAACCCAGAGAAGTGCGTGTTCGGCGTGCCAGCCGGAGAACTACTAGGGTACCTCGTATCCGCAAGAGGAATCGAAGCAAACCCCGAGAAGGTGCAAAACATACTCACAATGCCAACACCAACCAAGCTCCGGGAGGTGCAACGATTAGCCGGCCGAGTCGCAGCTCTCAGCCGGTTCATTAGTAAGTTAGGAGAGAAAGCCTTACCCTTCTACCAACTGATGAAGAAGACGGACAAGTTCGAGTGGACACAAGAGGCGCAGGACGCATTCGACCATCTCAAGAAAACACTGACAACCTCTCCAGTCCTCGTGGCACCACTGGAAAATGAGCCGCTATACTTATACGTCTCAGCAACGAACAGGGTGGTGAGCACGGTGCTCGTAGTCGAACGAGAAGAAGAAGGGCACAGTCACCCGGTGCAGAGGCCCGTCTACTACCTTAGCGAAGTACTCACCTTGTCCAAGCAGAACTACCCTCATTACCAGAAGCTGGCGTATGGAGTCTTCATGACCTCCAGAAAGGTCGTCCACTACTTCTCCGAGCACCCGATCACGGTGGTAAGCTCCTCTGAACTAGCAGACATTCTCACAAACCAACGCGCGACAAGGCGAGTCGCCAAGTGGGTTGTCGAACTAGGATCATGGGGGCTGAAGTATGCTCACCCGAAGTCCATCAAGGCCCAAGTCTTCCCGGAATTCACCACCGAGTGGATAGAAGCCCAGCTACCAAGTGTCCCCGACTTGTCCAACGCATGGACAATGTACTTTGATGGCTCCAAGAAATTCAAGTCAGCCGGGGCAGGAGTCGTGCTCATCTCCCCCAAAGGCGACAAGCTCAAGTATGTCCTGCAGATGGACTTTCCGACGCCGTCCAACAACGAAGCCGAGTATGAGGCCCTAATCCATGGCATGCGGATGGCCAAGAACTGCGGCGCCACGCACCTCATGATCTACGCCGACTCCTACCTGGTGGTACAGCAAACCATGAAGTCCTGCGACGCCGTCGCCGACAACATGATCGCCTACAGAGACCTCTACAATCAATTGGAAGGCAACTTCGACGGCTGCGAGGTGCGCCACATTGGCCGTGAAAGCAACGAGGAAGCCGACGTCCTTGCTAACATGGGCTCAGACAGGGTGCCAGTCCCACCCGGCGTCTTCCTCGAGTGCATCACGCAGAGATCCATCAAGACTCAGAATACAGCAAGCACTGCAACAACAAAAGGCGATGCCAACCCGCCAAGCCAAGACAAGGTCCCCATGGAGGTCATGCTAGTCGAAGCCACATGGACAGGACCGTACCTGGCGTACATACTACATCAGAAGCTGCCAGCCGACCCAGTCGAAGCAAAGCGCATCATCAGGCACTCCAAAAGTTTCACCGTCATCAACGGAGAACTCTACAAAAGAAGCATCTCAGGAATCCTGCAAAGGTGCATAGATCCAGTCGACGGCCAAGCCATCTTACTCGACATCCACGCGGGTATCTGCGGGCATCACGCCAGCAGTCGGGCACTGGTGGCCAAGGCGCTACGAGCCGGGTTCTACTGGCTGACAGCCATGCAGGACGCCGAAGAACTGGTAAAGAAATGCACAGGGTGCCAAGAATTTGCCAACAAGCCGCACGCGCCAGCATCGGAACTCAAGACAATACCATTAGCCTGGCCCTTTGCCCAATGGGGTCTGGACATGGTGGGCCCGCTGAAGAAATCCTCACCCGGAGGTCACACTCACCTCCTGGTTGCAGTTGATAAGTTCACAAAGTGGATCGAAGCCGTACCCATCACAAGTTCGACTGCATCCACAACAGTCAACTTCATCAGGTCAATCATCTTCAGATTTGGAGTACCGAATGGGATCATCACCGACAACGGCTCGAACTTCACAGCCGAAGAATTCAAGGACTTCTGCTCAGAGCAGGGGATCAAGCTCAGCTACGCGTCGGTCTCGCACCCGCAATCCAATGGGCAAGTGGAGAAAGCCAATGGCCTCGTCTGCAACGGCATCAAGAAGCGACTGCGCGTGCCCCTAAAATGCGCAGCGGGCGCATGGGTGGAAGAACTGCCGTCGGTCCTTTGGAGTCTGAGAACAACGCCAAACAGATCCACCCAGTACACTCCATTCTTTATGGTGTATGGTGCAGAAGCGGTCTTACCCTGCGACATCAAGTTCGACGCACCGAGAGTAGTCGCCTACGTCGAGTCGGATGCAGAGGAGGCACTCGAAGACAGCAGGGACACCCTAGCCGAAGCACGCGACATCGTCTTGGCACGATCAGCCGTGTATCAACAGGACCTGCGCAACTACCACACGCGGAGGCTACGACCAAGAGCGTTCGTTGCAGGCGACCTAGTTCTTCGACTCAAGCAAAAGAAGGTGCACAAGCTCGCTTCCCCATGGGAGGGCCCGTACATCGTGACAGAAGCAATCGGCAACGGAGCTTACCGCCTGAAAGACTCGAAGACGGGAGCAGACTGCAGCAACCCGTGGAACGTGGCACAACTCCGCCGGTTCTACGCTTAGTTCAACCCAATAATTGTACAAGAAAATCAGCGCGGCAGGTTTCAGACGCACTCTTTCCGTTACCAGGGTACCTGAGGGGACTGGAAGGGTTTTAATGAGGCGGCCTGTTCGCAAGAATCAATAAAGTGATTTGAAGAAAATCTGTCTCATTTACCTGTCACACAGAGGAAGCTGAAATCCTAGGCCGCCACTCGAACCACTCGGGGGCTGCGCCACACAGGTTGAAATAAAAGCTTAGGCCGCTACCCGAACCACTCGGGGGCTGCGCCATACAAGCATAAGTCAAAAATCCTAGGTCGCCACCCGAACTACTCGGGGGCTGCGCCATACAGGTTGAAAGAAAAGCTTAGGACGCTAACCGAACTACTCGGGGGCTGCGCCATACAAGCACAAGTCAAAAATCCTAGGCCGCCACCCGACCGACTCGGGGGCTGCGCCATACAGATCAAGTTTAAAATCCTAGGTCGCCACCCGACACACTCGGGGGCTGCGCCACACAGGTAATACTTGTAATCCTAGGCTACCACTCGACCTACTCAGGGGCTACGCCAAACAGGCCTTCTCAGAAAAATTCTCAGCCGCCACTCGAACTCACTCGGGGGCTGCGCTGTACAGGTCAAGTTCAAAATCCTAGGTCGCCACCCGACACACTCGGGGGCTGCGCCAAACAGGTAACACTTGCAATCCTAGGCCGCCACTCGACCTACTCGGGGGCTGCGCCACACAGGTCTTAGCCAAAATCCTAGGCTACCACTCGAACAACTCGAGGGCTGCGCCATACAGGTCAAGTTACATAAATCCTAAGTCGCCACCTGTTAAAATCAGAGACTGCGGCACACAGGTCACACTTGAAAAAACCTAGGCCGTTGCCTAACATACTAGGCGACTGCGCCAAACAGGTCGCAAATCAAAACAGGCGTTTTCATTTTCGAGCAAGCAGATCAATTCTCATGACTCGAAAGTATTTGAATCTATTACATTACGACTTGCACAGGCACATTTGCCCTCTATAGCTAACCCTGTACATCAGACGACAGCTACTCTAAACTGCAGATTCGGTCTTCGGCGCATCGAGGGGACCCACAAGGCGCTCACTCAGGTCCTGAACCTGCCTGATGATTCGGCGCGCAGCCGCTAAGGTCTCGTCGAAGTCGTCATCACCAGGCAGGCCATCAAGCACCCGATCGAGCGGAAGATGCGGCCGGTGCATCCGGACGTACGCCAACGCCGTGTTCGCCCCAGCCACAAGTTGCGCGTCGACAACCTCCTTCAGCCCTTCACCATCGCGAAACCTCTCTAGCAAGGCGGACAGCCCGTTCGAATGCGCGTTATGCGGGAAGTACACACGATTGATGTGCCAGAGTGTCTTCCGGCAGTTCTCCAGAAGAAAAGCAGCGCGCCACGTACGATCAAGCATGGTGGCAAGGACGCGCCCCCTCGACTTGTTCACCCAGAACTGCCGAGCTTCGTAGGAGTCGCCGGACGCCTCTCGGGTAACTCGCTCCTCAACGCGAGCCCGCTCGGCCTCCCAATCAGGGTTAACATCTGCACGCATAAAATGCAAGTCAGAACAAGAAAGAAAGCCAGCAAAGACGGCAGCCGCCAAAAGGATACAAACCTTGCAACTGCCGACTGATCAGATCAATCTCCCCAAGCAAAAAATCCTCACGTCGCGAGAACTCCGCCGTAGGATGCGACTGGGAGCGGTGCAGCAGCCGCTCAGTATTCTTCAGGGTCGCCTCAAGCTCCACCACCTTGTTCTTCAGGTACGTGATTATCCGCTGATCATTTACACTACGTGGAGGAGCCGGCGCCGCCCGACGACGGCGAGCACCCTAAGAAAAAGCCGCGCCACTCGGCCCGGCCACAGGAGAAGGCGGAGCATCACCGCGCACAGCATTCTGCCATGGATACGCAGAGTCAATACAATCATACGACTGCGAAGTGCAGTTCAACTCAGAAGAAAGAAAGTCAGCAAAAGCAATATTGAAGGCCAAAAGACCCGACAGGACAATATTCATTACAAAGCAAGAAGTTCAAAATACAGACCACGGCGGCTGCCGAATTCCTAAAGCTACGCCTACTCTAAGGCCGCGGACTGCGATCGGGAACGACGCTTCCGAGCGGCAGCCGCCTCGGTCGCCTTAGCAAGGGCCCTCTCGAAGAGTGCCACAAGCTGCACGGCCAGCTGCGAGGCACGCTCCTTCACGCCACTCAGCGACGCGGTTCGGCCATCGGGTTTGCGGGGAAAACCGCTGACGACCTTCTCGAAGTCACCTGGAACCTGATGGCCTAAGAGGAGCTGGAAGGTGAGCTCGGAGCCGCGTACCGTCTGCAACCGCGTGAAGTCGGCGATGGTGGTCGCGTCCTCAAACGGCGCAGCAAGGGCGTCCACGGCTGCCGGCGGCTGGTCGCCCGGGAAGATACTCTGGTGCACCACCGTGAGGGCTCCAGTCGATTTCTGCAACGCGGCTGCGGACTTCTTCAGCGCGTCTACGGCATAGGCACAGACCCGATCGAGGAAGCCAACAGCAGTCGCCAGGTCAACCGTGTCACTCGACGCGTCTTCCGGAGGAGCTCCACCGCAAGTCTCTGCTAAAAAAATTCAAGGTCAAGCAAAGAAAAAGATCAAAGACACAGTAGGCATCAAGCCGAAACATACCCCCAAGAACACCGGCGAGTGAAAGGAGACGACCGACTTGAGTCTTTTCCTGGGCGACCCGCGCCAGCTCCCGCTCGCGTGACTCATGAAGGGCCTTCTCAAGCTCATCAACCCGCCCAGTAGCCTGGTCCAGAGATGCACGCAGCTGGTCCCTCTCTTTCTCCAGGCGAACGTAAGTCGCGGCTGCGTCGAGCTGTTGACGGTAGTACGGCTGAAGGAAAAGCAAGATGTTAATAAAGTTGCGGGCGACTATACTAGTCACCCACACCTTCGGGGGCTACTCCCATCGGGAGTGCTGATCGCGCACCCGATGAAAAATCAAGAGTGCAAGCACAAGCATAAAAGACTTACATGGTCCAGGAGGTCAAGGTCTTCTGAAGCCGAAGGAGGAACGCAGCTAGACGATGCAACGCTGACAGGCTCAGCAAGCACCTTCTCCACTACCGCCTGGGTCCCCAGTCCAGTCGAAGGGGCAGCTGTATGCTCCACGTCCCGAAGGGGGGAGTTAACATTGCCAGAACGGTGGCTGCAGCAAAAACAAGAACACCTGTCAACTTAAACGTCACAACTGCAAAACGCAACTCGAAGGACACACATCATAAGGAAGCTCGCCTGGGGGTACCGAAGTCGTCATAACTCTCCAGGGAGGGCGAAGGCATCCGCGCAAAAGACCGAGGAGCCGCGGAGCTGACTGGAGGAACATTCAGGGGTTTGTCCCAGCCACCCGAGGACTGCGCACCCGACGACGTCGTGACGACCTCCTCCAGAGTAACGTCAGCATCTTTGGCAGGTGACGACGCAGTGGCAGAGTCGCCACGACTAGGGAGCTTCCGTTTCTTCCGCGCGGGTTCCTCCACTTCATCCTCTTCCTCCACCTCATCACGGGGAGAGTGTGCGGAGGGAATCTCTTCATCTTCGTCTTCCTCCTCGACAAACTTCGACTCGTCGTCGGGTCCGTTCTCGGGAAGAGGAGGAAGGCTGATCAACAGAGCTCGACCCTGAAGCAAGTAGACACAAGTCGAATCAAAAAGAAAAGTAGACGCAAGTCGAACAAGGACAAAAGGAAAACAAGACAAGACTTACCTCAGGAACGGGGTTCGAGGCCCCGTAAGCAGAAATCGGGCACTTGACGTTGCACGTGTCCGCGACTCGGAGGTTGGTGATGGATCTGACTTTGGTCTCCACCTCCTCATCGTCAAGTGGCTCGGTGCTGACGCCTTCGGCGGCCCACATCGGGTGAGGCCGAGCGCTGAGCGGCTGCACCCGAAGACGGAAGAAGGTGGCCATCAGGAAGACGCCACCCGCCTCTCGCCCAAGGGTCTTGGTCAGATCGTGCAGCAGGCTCAGCAAGGGCCGCACGGCCTCCTTCTCCACGGCGGTCAGCGGGTGCGCCCAAGCGCCGGTCTTCCCCAGTCCACGTCCGCTGTCGAACGCATCCAGGCCGTCCTGGTTCGACTGGACGTAGAACCACCTCCTGCGCCACCCTTGGACGGAGTCACACTTCTTCATCTGGAAGTACGTGTCACCTCGCACCTGGATTCCGAAGCCGCCCACGGGGAAGGTCAACCCGCTCTTCCCAACGTTCTTGCGAACGAGGAAGAGCGACTTCCACAACGCCCAATGGGGCGCGACACCCAGGAAGCATTCGCAGAGCACGATGAAGCCCGCGATGCTCAAGACGCCATTGGGGGTCAGATCGTGGATCTGAACCCCATAGGCATACAAGAGACCGCGCACGAAATCGTGCATGGGGAACCCGAAGCCCCGCGGAAGGAAATCCGCGAAGAAAACACGTTCCCCATCGCGGGGAGTGGGGAAGACCTCCTTGCCAGGAACGCGTACCTGGACTTGGTCGGCAGGTGGCAGCAGACCCTGCGTGCGGAAGAGCTCCACCTCGGCTTTCTTCACCGATGATCTCTGCCAGTCGCCATCGGGTTTCTTCATCACCCCGGCTTCATCGGCGGCGGCGGCGGAGGAGCCAGCGGCGCTCTTCGGCTTGCCCATGGTCATATTGCAAGTTGTACGGACAGATTGCACGGAGCTCTGATGGCAGCGAAAATGGTAGAGCGCAGAGGAAAGGGAGCACAGAGCGATTGGAGAAGATGAAATCCCAAGCGTCAAGACACAGTACTTATGCCTCGAAAAGCATCATCTCAACCGTCCACAGAACAAGGGCTCCGAGCAGGCACATCTGGCCGTCCACGTGTCGCACGAAGAAACCAACCGTCACCGCCACTTCGTCCACTACGCACGAAAACCGAGGCGTCGTCATCATGCCGCGCAAATTTCGCATCCACTTCGGAGACGTGACAACTGTTGACCGCGGTCAGCTCTGACAGTGGGGCCCGCCACGCCACGTCCCATCGAGCGCAGAGGCGTGCAGCAGATCGTCACCAATGACGTCATCAAGCCAACGGCTCCAGAAATCAATTGAATCAACTCGACAGAGTAATTAGAGTAGTAGGCTTCAAAGCTGAAGTCAACAAGGTAGGATCGGCTGATGATCCAAGAACCCGAAGAAACCATTCGGGTGGCAACATAGTAAGCTCGAGCAGCCGAATCCAAACATAAGTAAGCCAAACAGGCTGAGTAGAAGCAAGCTTCACAAGAAGATGAAGGCAAAGTAATTCGACTGCAAAGGTTACTCCCATCGGGAGTGGCCGGTTCGACTGAAGAAATCGAGTTCAAGCTCAAGATCAAGCAATCCAATGGCGCGTCCAGGAGGAAGGAGTCCTTTGCTCGACTCTACGCTTCGACCAAGCACTCGGGGGCTACTGACGTGGGGCTGCCTTTCGGGTAGCCCACGATAAGGCTACCTGGGCCGCGCCAAGAATAGGAAGGCACACAGAAGGCCCACGCGGGGTACCATGTAACCTAGTCCAAGTCGGTTAGGAAGCATAACCTGCCATATCTGTAGTTGCCATCGGCACCAACCACCCGAGACCTGGCTGCCTATAAAGCCAAGAGGGTTGCTCGTCCCAGAGGACACGCTCATAGCTACGGCACAAACCCTAGCGAGATCGCAATCTCGCCGTTGTAATCACAACTCGCATCAATAACCAGACAAGCAGGAGTAGGGTGTTATCCTCCGGGAGCCTGAACCTGGGTAAATCCTTACTTGTCAGCCGTCGTGACCACCTTGCACTCATCTCTCTCCCCATCAATCAACTCGGGGTGCGCAACCCTGGGACTTGTCGAGTTAACACCTTGTCAGCACCGTACAGGCAAAGCAAGCTACGAAGGAAATGGTGAATGGGGAATGAGAGTCCTCTGTTCATATGGTCAAAGAAGCATACCCGCTCGTTTGCAGGAGGCGTGGGTTGGTTCTCCTCGCCGGCCAGACGAGCGAAGTCTGGTGAGGCGGGGAGGACGGTGCTCAGGGACTCAAGATGTCCTGCACGGAGCGAGGAGCGGCGCCATCCACCTCTCTCCTGGGCCTCCACGGCGGTGTTTTCCTTGCCTTTGACAGTGGCGGATTTTCCCATCTTGTGGCGGTGAGCTGGGAGAAGAACGGCGAGGTGCTACAGTGGTGCGAGCTCTGTGCGCAGGAGGAAGAAGAAGAGCAGAGGGCAGCGACGCAAATGAGAAAGGTAGGATAAGAATTTACGCTGCGGTAAGAACTTATGTGTAGCGGCAGGAGCAGGACAACCGTTGGATTGCTGAGCGTGTACGCGTGGCGTACAACGGGCGGACAACATTGGAACTGAAGCGGCGCCGCAGTAACCCACGATACGCAAAAAACGAGGAGGCCATCATCGTGATGGCGTGGCGTTCGGTCAAATCAATGTGACTAGTCAGAACAGTCAATGACAAAATGGGCCCACCAGGGGTCGTGTCTCTTCAGAAATGGGGTGGAATTTTTTAAATCTTGCGGCAGCAGTTGCATCAGAGTAAATGGTCAGTCAGTGTAATATCGGCATACTGGCAGGGCAGTCGTGTGGTGACAGTTGCCCGTCAGTACAGTTGCGGATCAACAGAGTACCTATAAAAATATACAGACTCAGTCAGCATACAGGTCAAGGTCGGCACTCAGACAGCAGCTAAGTGCACTCCCATCGGGAGTCTTGTTATTTCGTTTAATAGTTTTTTGGGTTGTTTTTGTTTCAGATTAAGCACAATTATAGGCAATTGCACTCAACCTCGGGGGCTACTCCCATCGGGAGCGCTGTCGCGCACTCGATGTTGTTAGGTGTCAGTCGAAGGACAAAATTTACTCGGCGATCAGCGTCAGTCGAAGGTTGAAGTTACTCGGTGACCAGCGTCAGTTGAAGGTTGAAGTTCACTCGACGAACAACGTCAGTCGAAGAATAGAAGGCTATAAAAACATGCATCGATTGATGCTAATCTAATACATATATGCAATATACAGTAATGCCGGGAAGTTCTAGCCAAGCCTAGTCCCCGATGCTGCATCAAATTATGCAACGGTAAATAAGGCCGGGTAACCCGTACAAGCTACGTGGACTCGTTGAAATTCCGTGCCAGCAGGCATGAAGCAAAATCCCGGCGGACGCGCTAAGGGTACCTCATATTTAACCGGGTTCAATTCAGTAAGTCCAGATAGGATTGGTTTGGACTTGAGCAGTTTTCCAGTTTCGAGTCAAGGGACTTGAGACTGACTAGGTTAGTAAGGTATTCAACCCAAGTCGCGGATTAACTTGACCCCAATCTGTCGGTTGAATCAGGCCTGCTATGCCAACCATCACTTAAATTGGTGAATAGAATATTTATGAAACCTTGCGATTAGCAGTTGCACTTATTCATCCTTATGGTTATTGAAAAACAGGTTGAGAGCAGTAAAGGAAGATGCTCAGATGATGAATATATAGAAGGAATTCCTACCCGATCCTTCAGACTCGAATAGGCATTCGGGGGCTACTGATGTGGTTATATCCGATGGGTATGCCCAGCGGGCTATATTAAATGATGGTTTCATGCCAGGCCTAGTTGCTGGCCCGTATAAAGAAGAAGATACATGGTTTTTGGTAGGAAGGGTATGACTCAAGTTAAGCGGTTTCTTGCCGACTTAGGTATCTAGTAAATGTAATTCTAGTCGTATCCAAACTTCTGAGACCTGGATCCCTATATATATGGGTCAGGAGGGAAGTAAAGGGGACACGCAATCGAAGATACCCAAACCCTAGCGAGGCACAGACTCGCCGGGAACCCTCGTAATCCGTCAGCCGTCCGAGTTCGCCAATACCCATATATTCTTCTTATCGATACAACCCTAGGTACATCAGCATGGGACTTGTCGAGTTAATCCCTCGTCATCGACCTTTTCTTCTGAATAGGTGCGATCTTCACCTGCTGCACCTTGTTTGCATCCTGACGCTGAGGTTGTTGTACATGCGGCGGCTCCTGGTGTTGCTCCTCCTCCTGTTCATTCCACTGCCCCTGATTTCGACCAAACTGCTGGGGAGGATATGGAGGGAACTGACCAGGAAATCCCCATGGGCCACCTGCGTAGTATGGTGGCGGGTACTGGAAAGGAGGTTGCATCGGGCCGTAGAACTGCTGCGGCGGCTGCTGCTGCTGTTGCTGCTAGTCCCCATGCCAAAATTCCTCTCCCTCCCACGACCACCCCGACCTCTATCCGCCATTGCTACACCACCGAAAACCAGCTCCTGATCCAGCGAAATCCCTTCCAACCCAAGTGCTCTCATGCCTTCTTCTGCATCCACCTGCAGCGGCTGGGGTGTGTGGAGAGCCCGAGATCTAGATCTCGGGGGGGGGGGGGGGGGGGGAGTAGGTGGCTCTACAAGCGGACGGGATCACCGGGGGAATATGCCACAACTGCCTGTAAAGCGAGTCCGTGGCTTCTTCTGGGAAAACACCATCCGGCCCCTGCACCTTTGTGTGACTGCCTTTCCGACCCCGCTGGTTCTCCCCCAAATGCCCCTGCAAGCTCTGAAACTGCTCCCGAACCTATCCATGGTGTTGCGGTTTTCCTGTCCGCTCCTGGTTCCGGTTGAAACTCATGCCAATTGCAAGCCCATCGCCCGGATTCGTACCTACTTCGATCATCAGATGCTAAAATCTGTTATCCACTCCATCAACTCCATCACAGGTTCATCAACTCGCACAGATTCAGCGCTGCCCAGAGATGATCCAGATTTTGGAACGCCGCCAGTCTAAACTCTGCGAGCGCCATTGCTGACTCCACCTCTGACTCTAGCAGTTCCACCGTCGATGGTTCCATGCTCAACACCCCCTTCTCCTTCCTTGGCTCTTTGATTATCCTGCGCATGGATCCGCCGCGCCGGCCGAAAGCGGAATCTCTGGGGAACTCCTCTCCACAGTGCATGCGTAATCCAGGCCTGTTTGAGGATCATCTGGAGCGATACCTTGTATCTCCTGCCAAGGATCGATGTCGAGGTTGACGTTGTCGATCTCCTCTCCGCGAATCTCGCCGCCGCCTTCCGCGGTGAGTGGGGACCCGATGTACCCCAACTGCAGTGCGCCGCCGTACAACATGATATCTGCAGGTTTGAGGCCAGCCGCGCCCGCTCCGAGACCGCCTCCCCTGCTGCAAGCGCCGCTGCCCATCCCACCCTCTCCATCCACTTCCTGCTCCAGTGTCGATTTCCTCCAGAAACGCCTAGAGATTGCCTGCGGAGAAGCCGAGACGACAGGATGGGAAGTCGAGTGAGAATGGGCTTGCTGTGCCGCCGCGTGTCGGGGAATATCTGTCGGAGCTGGGGCGACATGGACGGAAACCGAGGTGGTTCTGCCATGGGGGAAGCTCGGGGTTGCTACAGTCGACATCGCTCGTGTCAACTTGAGAACTATTAACCGCACTCGTCAGCGTATTCTCTATCGGTATTGGTTTTGTACAGACGCTAGCTCTATCTATTTCTTTCTTATAAGGAAAAGCCAATATAGTTTTTTTAAATAGGAAAAGCCAATATAGTTATGTGCGTGGGGGAGCCTGGTTGAGAAAATGCGATTTGGGCCATATTCGGCAGTTAGTTTGGTTAGACATATCGATTTTATGCAGACCCGGCAGAGCCTCAATGAGGTATTGTATGAGTAGAGAAGATGGTTAGGAGCGTGGTTATACATCGGGCACATCAGAGTTTAAATTTCAGATTTGACACTAGTGTTTCTCATTTAGTCGGAATATTTTTCAGTGGGAGGTGACGTTCCTGTCGACAGCGAGGTGCACGTGATGACTTCGTCAATCTTAAGATCTGATCCGCTGGATCAGTCTATTAGAGGTGCTTAGGGTAGGATGTATGTGCATTTATAGTTGTGAGTGTGCGCGTGTATAAGCGTTATACTATGTTTATAAAAAGTGAGGTAATGTGCGAGTAACAAGCACGGTGTTTGGTCTTCCGTATATGTCTCGTTGATGCAACCATCGGTTGTCAGGTTAGGTGCGCACAGACAGAGATATTTACAAGCATCGATGACACTTAGCAAAAGCTGACATTTTTTTGAAACTTAAACCGACAGGAGTTTCGTCATTGCATTATAAGAAGAAGAGAAGTTACAGGCCGGCCTACTAGCAGGCTGGTCACAAAACAAAAAACCCAATGAATCCAGGGTAAAGAGAAGAAAACAATCACTCTCAAAAGGCCTCCTTCAGGCTCTGATAACACACAAACATAACACATTGCTAAGGGCACGCGTAATACATATATCCACACAACTTAGGTAGAGTGACATTAGCCTCATGTCACATCTGGCAAAGTGTTTATCATTCTTCCAATCGGTGCCTCGTCAGCCACCTATGAATTAGGCAAGCGAAAAAAAACCCAAATCTAAGTTCTAAACTGAACGAAATCCCCAAATCGGTTTGGAATTACACACAAACAAATAGGTTGGTGATTAAATCGTAACCTCTTGCTGCATGCCTAGACCTACACCAAATCAACGACTACGACAGATTGCGTCCACCTAAAATCCATTGCCCACATGTTTTTGGCAAAGCCTTTGATACATAAATGTATTCTTCTAAAAAAGATCCAAAAACTGAGTACAATCAGTATCAATTATTCATCTCTTTTTTCGTAGACGTGATACTCATGCCTATCAATTCTGCCAAGCCACCGCCACCTCCACCGGACTGAAGTTGTGTATTGCGGGTTGATTTCTTGATTTTATAGGGACTAAAACGTAAAAAGACTACGACATATCGCACACTTTAGGCCATATTATATAGTAGAGATTTTTGATGAAATTGGGACATCCTTTATTGGACGGAGGGAGTGCCATGACATATTGCGTCCACCTAAAATCCATTGCCCACATGTTTTTGGCAAAGTCTTTGATACATAAATGTTATCTTCTACTAAAAAAGATCCAAAAACTGAGTAAAATCAGTGACAATTATTCATCTCTTTTTTCGTAGACGTGATAATCATGCCTATCAATTCTGCCAAGCCACCGCCACCGCCACCGGACTGACGGAAAAGAAACCGTCGCAGACGTCTCGAGGAAAAAGTGTGTGTTTTCACCAAATTTTCCACGATAAAACTAGTCAATGATAGACGATAATCACACGTTTGTTTGTCATTTGCAGCCAGCACCAAGCGGAGAAATCGAAATCGGGTAGGAAGAAAAGATCTGCCGTGCAAGAAAGGGAAGCAGCGAAGACCCGGCCAGCGCAACGCGCTGACTGACTTCAGCTCCAGCCGGCGACGCGGAAGCCGCCGGCCACCGTCCTCGCCCGTATTTACCACTAGCGTAAGTGCCCGATCCCCACGCTGCTTCGCTCCCGTCCCTACCATGGCCGGCGACCGCGAGAAGGCCGCGGAGGGGCAGCAGCAGCAGCAGTCCCCTGCGCCGGCACCGCGTCCGGCAGCGTCCGCGCTCGTGCGGGTGGCCGCGGCGGTGGAGGCCGTGGCGGCGGTCGGGGAGTTCCGGAACGCGTACCGGCGCCAGCTGCTGGCGCTCTCCCGCCGGATTCGCCTACTCGGCCCCTTCGCCGAGGAGCTCCGGGAGCGCCGGCGGAACCCCGCGCGGGTGGACGAGGGGGAGGAGCGCGCGCTGGCGCCGCTCGCGTCCTCGCTCGAGAAGGCGCTCGAGCTGCTCCGGCTCGGCCGCGACGGGAGCAGGATCTCCTTGGTACGTGCTTTGATTACAATTACCTACCTACCTTCCTTGTTTCGTCAGATTCCTCGTCCTTGGCTGCCTCCGTGGGCGAACTGGATGCGTGATTCGCTACTAGGATTATTGATATATACTTATTGGAGAGATGGAAAAGCGCTTCTTCAGGCAGTACTACTTTTCATCAACCAATTAACTTTAGTATCCATTCTATGACAAAGAAAAAGCCATTCGATTTGATTCTTGCCTCAAAATACTCCTAGTTTGTATTTATGTGGCATTGGCTTGACCCCAACGAGTAGTATGATCTCCCTACCCTAAAAAACGAGTAGTATGATCTGATTCTAGTGTGTGAACCTAGTTTTAATGTTGACGGTTTCTGCTATTGCTTTCTGCGAAAAAGTATTGCTAATCCACCTTCTTCTAAAATTAGTAAATTGGAATCTTTACATGTTCTTTGGACTTCGGTTTTCTTACATCTTGGTTTGCTCTCACTGTTCTGTAACAAAACTTGGGTTATATGCAAGGTACACACAGTTGTAGAGTGTCATGTTCTGCCTCACTTTGGTTTGTCTTTATCAAATACAGTGGTTCATTTCCCTTTAAACATTCATGCTATCATGCCTTGACCAGTTAGTTAATCTGTTAATCAATAGTTTGACCTGCAGATGGAGCTAGTATGTTAAATTATAGGGAATTCTGAGATAGGACTTGGATCATTCAAGTTGTGATTGGTTTTGGTTTTATTGAACGCAATACATTCCATACGAGCCTATATAATTCTACCTGCTTTCGGATTTTTAAGGCTGTTCAGGAAGGCGGCACACAGAACATGAAGAACAAGTGAATGCTTGTACAAAAGATAGGATTGAGAAACATGGGAACTTTTCATACAAAGCCGTTTAGAACAAAGGAATAGGAAAAAATAGGAATCTTATTGAAGTTTTTTTACAGTAATCTTAATAAAGGCTGATAACTAGGCATTACAACTGTACTTTCTGCAATTAATTTGAAAAAAAATCCTAAAGCGATATCTACATAGTTTTGCACACTACCATGGTAGTCTCAAACCAATGACACACTCAATCATTTGAAAGGTACTCGCAAAGGTGCACGAGCCGTTAGATGAGAGAAGAATTGATAGACATCATCGTTCTCATCGACTCGTAGGTCCCCAATGCAGCCGTGCTCCTCATGAAACCACTCCCTCGACTCCCCATAATTTTCTCACAGATTTGATGCAAGTCCAGCTGAAGCAGCGGATCTCTACCTCGATTCCTCAACATTCTCATCCATTCAGCCTATCCACTTCAACAATGAAGGCCTTCAGTCGTCGCCTCCACCTGTCTTGATCTGGTACAACGACAAGCATTAGTCCAATGACAGAAGGTCTCATTCTATGGTGCAACGCTGATGCATGTTCCCTTTTTTCTATGTGCCGCGCACCATAATCCGCAGGTAAATTTCCAAGAGGTCCGAGTGGATTCTTAGTTTCCTGTGAAATCATGGAATAGGAGCATTGTTCGCAGTAACTTGAGTACTGCTTTTTTCCTCTGTCCCAACGAGCCAAAGTAAATCGTCCTATGGTATCGAGCATCCCGTGAAACAACTACAAAGTTCCTTAGAACAATCAATCAAACAAGCCGCAAGTTTTTTAGATAGTCTGGCAACTGTTCTTTTGCCCGAAGAACCAATCAAGCAATTTGGACTGTTTTGGAAGTGGCCATAGTGCTTATGTACTTGCTATTTTCTGAATGCCGAAGGCCCAAATTCTTGCTAAGACTAAGAGGTAGCATTGAATCTTCTACAGAAATACAACAATGAGAAAGGTCAATGGCTGCAAAATTAGAGTAGATAATAAACTTGTTGCTTCTGTTCAGTGGAGAAGGGGTCAGATCATTGAGCACAAATATATGTGTGATGGCAGCCTCTTGTGAAATTTACCATAAAATGCACCTAAAAAATTGCATGTTTGCCCCATAGTACGTTGTAATAGCCCTTAAGTGGCCTCTCTTACTTATGTTCCTCCTTAATTTTATTCTATTCCTTCTCGCGAGCCATATTACCTCCACATGTTGAACCCATAGTCCAGGCTGGATGAACGCATTATGTTCAACGGTGCTTGCAGTTGTGCACCAATGATCTGTACAGTTGATTTCCAACATGTTTTCGGCTTCTCACATATTTACAAATTGTTTTCCCCAGCGTGCATTGGGGCTTGTAGTGCACCTTATCCCAGCTGATCCTCGAAAATTTTCCAAATCCAAAAATTTGGGAACATAGGGAGAATGTGATTATACCATTCCGTAGAACTTCAAATACAATTTCCATCTAAATCTCCAGAAAAAAAATCTGACTATGATAGTACCTAATTTAAACTGGTCTATTATTTCAGTCCATTATCATTGTCAGTGCATTTGTTTTGTTTGTTTCTCAAGCTGTGGATTTATGTGGAATGATATACATACGTCGTATTTATGCTCCACAGTTTTTTCCGACTACTTAAAAACTTCCCACTTACTCTGGTCTTGCTTCGTCTCAACCAGGTATATAGAGAAAGTAACTTCTTTGTATGTGCTTGCAGGTTTTTGAGAGGGATAATGTAATGACGAAATTTCAGGAAGTGATTGCTCTGTTGGAACAAGCTTTGCATGACTTTCCGTACAATGAATTGGATATATCAGATGAAGTTAGAGAGCAGGTAACATTGATGGCACGACTGAACAGAATCCCTCTGCAATCTTTCCTAAGTACTGAACTACAGTTTTTGTCATACTTGAAAATTCTGTCCAGGTTGAGTTAGTGCATACACAGCTCAAAAGAGCAAAAGAACGGGTTGATATGCCTGATGATGAGTTCTACAATGACCTAATGTCTCTATATGACAAGAACTATGACCCCAGTGCAGAACTGGCTATCCTTGAAAGGTTATCAGAAAAGCTTCACCTGATAACTATCACTGATCTCACACAAGAATCACTCGCTCTGCATGAGATGGTGGCATCCGGTGGTGGCCAGGATCCAGGAGAGCACATTGAGAAGATGTCAATGCTACTGAAGAAAATCAAGGACTTCGTTCAAACTCACAACCCTGAGATGGGGCCTCCGATGACTTCCAAAGCAATGGATTCCAATGGGGAGCATAAATCTATAACAGTTCCTGATGAATTCCGATGTCCAATTTCCCTCGAGCTGATGAAAGATCCTGTTATTGTTGCTACTGGCCAGGTGAATTAAATTTCGTCAACCTGAACTCCAAAAGTCTGATCCAACTTCCTTACATATTCTGACATAATTCTCTTATCCATGAATTTGTAGACCTATGAACGGATGTGCATCGAGAAATGGCTAGCATCTGGCCATCATACTTGCCCAACTACACAACAAAGGATGGCAAACACGACATTGACACCAAACTATGTCCTTAGAAGTCTCATCTCCCAGTGGTGTGAAACTAACGGGATTGAACCGCCCAAGCGCTCATCCCATCCTAACAAGCCGACACCGGCATGCTCTTCAAGCGAACGTGCTAACATTGATGGTCTTTTATCCAAGTTATGCTCTCCGGACCCTGAGGAGCAAAGGAGAGCGGCTGCGGAGCTTCGCCTCCTAGCAAAGCGGAATGCACACAATCGACTTTGCATTGCTGAGGCTGGTGCAATTCCCTTGCTATTGAGTCTGTTGTCGTCATCTGACTTACGGACTCAGGAACATGCTGTTACAGCGCTACTTAACCTCTCCATACACGAGGACAACAAGGCAAGCATCATGTCTTCTGGTGCTGTGCCCAGTGTTGTCCATGTACTGAAGAATGGCAGCATGGAGGCCCGGGAAAATGCCGCGGCCACACTTTTTAGCCTCTCTGTGATCGATGAATACAAAGTACAAATTGGGGGAACAGGAGCTATTCCAGCCCTTGTAGTATTGCTAAGCGAGGGCAGCCAGCGGGGTAAGAAGGACGCAGCAGCAGCCCTTTTTAACTTGTGCATATACCAAGGGAACAAAGGCCGTGCCATACGAGCTGGCCTTGTGCCACTCATCATGGGTCTAGTGACTAACCCCACAGGAGCTCTCATGGACGAGGCTATGGCGATACTCTCGATACTATCCAGCCACCACGAGGGGAAGGCAGCCATCGGGGCAGCAGAGCCTATCCCTGCGCTTGTGGAGCTGATCGGGAACGGGTCACCGAGAAATAGGGAGAATGCTGCAGCAGTGATGCTCCATCTTTGCATTGGCGAACAACAGCTTGTACATTTTACTCGTGCGCATGAGTGTGGGATCATGGTCCCGTTGCGGGAGCTGGCACTGAACGGCACAGAGAGGGGGAAGAGGAAGGCAGTACAGCTGCTGGAGCGGATGAGCAGATTCCTGGTTCAGCAGCAAGAGGAACAGGAATCCCACTCTCGGGTGCAGGCCGCCTCGGTGCAGATCCTACCCCAGGCCCCTGAACAGGTCCAAGAAAACGAAATCCCTGATCAGTTGGACAGTCCAGCGTCTCAATGCCCTGTGTTGTTATGATTATGATGACGGTATGGTGGTATGTGTTGTTATGAATATGATGATGGTATGGTGGTATGTGTTGTTATGAATATGATGACGGTACGATGGTATTACCGTACTGGGGATTCATCAGCACGATACTAGCGGGACTGGGAGTCACTTTGCATTTGGCGATTGATTCTTGCCCAGCTGGGAGAAATGTAATATGATAGGCCTCTGATGGCAGGTGGTGTCCTTGAAACTTGAGCAAGCCCGCATATTCTATGATTGTAGTTGGAGCTCCCATCAGGTTGTTGTGGGCATGCCAAGTAGCCCAGTCTTGAGGTATGTACAGTTCTTGAATTTGCAGTTCAGATACTATCGTATAGCACCAGAATGCAAGGTTTTCACCATGTATATATCTCCAGTGTAATAATAAGTAATGTAAAAGAGAAGATTTAATGGCGGATTTAACAAGTAAAGAAAATCGTAGCATCTCTTACAGTCTTTATCTGCGGCTGGATGGTTGTTCGCAACCTGCATTCGTGTTTCCCTCTAAAATGCACCAGATTGGCTTCACCACTCGCCACTTGAAGGCACGTCTGGAACACAAGGAACATTTGAATTATCGTCCGTCAGTTTCGAGACACATTTTTGTAATACCACAATTTCTATAACATATCGTCTGGTTGGGATAAACCACATGGTCAGCTATTGGCAATTTCGTTGAAAATTCTGAAACTGAATTCGGATCGCTCGGTGTTGATGTATCCAACTAGCCTCCTTTAACCTGTTAACAAAATGATTTAAGCAAAGTTGAGTCTGAAAGGTTTTTGGGCATGGAGATGACTAAACAATTCAAGTAAGTTGCTCTTAATCATGTGCCAGAAACAATGGCACAACTCAACTGGCAACCCCGTCCAACCGAGGAGTGTCTGCTGTTATGGACTCATCCAAGGAGACATTGCTCCTTCTGGAGAACCATTTTTTAAATATTTGTAAATGTAATCCTTCAGAGGTGCCTCCCACTCAGTTCAGAAAATGTCTTTTTTTTTAAACAAAGGCAAAATCATTGTCTTTTATATTAATATAGATAGAAGAAGCAAACATCGAAGGCCTAAGCCAAAATAAAAAACAAATATACATGACCATCCAAGTAAAACTTAGCCCGTCTAAAAAAAGAGTAAAACTTAGCCGATCAAAACTTTTTTCAAACAAACTCGGCCCTAGTCATGGTCTAGAGCACATTGGACAGGGCAGAAGAACTAGCCGAAGACCTCCTACTCCGTAGAGGGCGCCGTCAACGGCTGCAAGGCTCGGCATGTTGAGCTTGAAAAGATGAGTGAGACCCTGTAGAGACGAGTCAGACAACTGCGTCTTGAAGCTATCCATAAATTACTTACGAGCCTGCTCCAAAGGGACATCATCTGTCATTTGATTTCCCATCTTTTTGTTCAACCCATATCTTGGACGCTTCATCCTTTAGTCGCCTGGTAGAAACCATTATTCCCCATATTTTTGTTCAGTTCATATCTTGGACGCTTCGTCCTTTAGTTGCCCGGTAGAAACCATTTGGAAGCATCTCATATTATCTCACCTTGGTGATGAATTGGACATTTGATTTTGTATACCACTTCAACTCCTACTTGCATATAAGTTGGCAATTTGTTCATTTGCTTGCCTTTTAAGCTCAAACTCATCACGTGTTAGCTCACACCTCTGAGTGATTTTATCAAGGGTGTCGATAATGGAGAGCAACATTTGTTTCTCTTTTTATGGACTGTACTAGTGTGCAATGCCCACCCAATGAGGAACCGCGGGAGAACAGACTTTGTAGTTCCACGTCTAGATAGGTTCAGCAAAAGTTGCTCTAAATGGTTTCTACCCCCACAGTTCATTGACCCTATCAGCAAAAGCATCACTGGTAAGCATCCGAAATTCCCAACTCAAACTTGTTGGACGACTTAACCCGACAAATGGTGCTGACCCGACAAGGCTTTGATTCGTTCCGAAGTATGAACTGAGACTAAAAGAAATTTATCCTCCGATCCCAGTCAGTTTTCATGAGGACTCTGCCTAGCTTTGTATAAGTTTACTTTAGATTATTGTTTGACGACCCTACAGACTATCCCTTAAGTCCAAATTGTTGATGATAATATTGAACAAGAAAGGCCATCAGATGTTGTATCTTTACTAAAAGTTATGAAAGATGATTTGAGTTCATCTTAGATAAAATAAACTTCGTTTCAATGTATCGGCATTATTTTGAAGATGGAATATTATATGAACACTCTTATCTGAGATTGCCAACAAGCTCGTGGAGGCCAACCAAAATATATTCATCCATTTCGAGCAAGAAATGTTTGAACTCAGGCTGTCATATTCGCGACACACATTTGTCACACTCACACGAGAATTTCATAAATTTTCCGACACAAGTTGGAGGGCACAGTAGACTCCACCGGCCTGGAGAGCAGTACTAGTAGACCAGTGGGTCAAAAGCAGATAGACTGCACTTCCATGTCACGTTCTGACGAAATCAAACACGCTCGCAAAGATCACATGACAGGATCTGACTGGACAACAGGGGCCTAGCTTCAAGCTGAAGCTGCTTCTGCTGCTGCTTTAACACTGTTCAACTGATTCGGAGGAGAAGAAGAAGATGGAGAAATTTTATGAAAAATAAAGGATTGTATCGTTGCGCTTTCTGTTTTGTCGCAAGCATCTGTGATCTGTGCTGTCTGGCAGCCTCAGTCACCGGCCGGCAAAAGACATGCATGCGATGCATGGGTTTCCGTGCTCCATGCCTCCATGCAGCTAGCTGCATATAGACAGCCTTACCGTACAGTACAGTACATACATAGGCTTCAACTGTAATTTGGCCTTGATACATGGCCGTCTGTTTGACTGGTCCGTCGTACTTGGAAGCTATATGCAACCCAGTGAGCTATCTTGGTTAACGCTATGGACTTCCTCTCGAAAAGAAAAGGAGAGCCTCTTGTATCCACGGATGCACACAATCATAATTTTACTAAAACGATGTGAAAACATCAAAGCCGAGCATATCGCCTTCCAATGCATATCCTTGAAAAAACATGTCGCCTTACACAAATAAAAAGAGAAAAATTAAAAGCGTGCCTATCTATTTGATCTGATCGGCCTCGCCACTATGTCTTCTCCAACATCTAGCTCAACCTATCGTCGAGGACATACCACCAAACAAAATTGCACAAGATCAACAAAAAAGTCGTGTCGCTGCTAATATGCTCTAGATCATGGAGAGATGTGGTAAACTCACGAGTTACCATGTCTAGTTGGCATGCATAGAAGGCAACCCCTATCGTGTGTCGTCCATCCACACATGGGTTGATCTGATGACCATCTAGGGATCATCACTGGCAACTACCTTCTATTCATGCCCACGAGATTCATCGATGTTGAGAGTGTGTTCCGCACCGGTATGACATTGTCAAGCCATGGCAACCTCCTAGGTTTGGGTTCTAGGGTCGCCTCTCATGTCACAAGAACAAAGCACACGTGGGCCATTTGTGGTTCTGATTGATATAACATGTTTTGGTTAGTTCAATATATAGCCTTGTAACTAAAATGTTTTTTTATTTGACAAACTCCGGATCTAAATATGGTGAACAATGCATATTTTCATAGCTTCAAAATTTATCAAATCTTGTCATTTTTGTGTAGCCCGGAAGTCAAAGTACCTAGGGTTGCACTCTTTTGCATGCTTCTAGGATAGATAATTGACTACATCCAGTCTTTTTAAGATTTTTGCGAAACTTATAAATATTATTTATGGAAAGGGTCATTCTAGTTTGGAAGCCAAAGAGAGTTTTTGCACTTGCATGTTTAAACAAAAGAAAAGGTAAGATAGAAAGGTTGTATACTAAAAACTTCCAATTAGGCAAATAACGCCATCTATTTTCAAAAGGAAAGAGTGTGCATGTGTGTAAGTATGGTCATAATTAATTCGGTGAAATGATATATACAAAACACTTCGTTATGTATTAACACACAATGTGTAATGACCAATGAGGAGATCGTTGGAATCACCGTATTAATGACGTAAAATCGTTTCATGAATACTAGCTGGTTTCATAAAATATTTATGCAAACCAAGTTATCCTCGCAAATAAAATAAAATACAGAACATAGGGGAGTTGGTGCTCTGTAAGTGTGTAAACTTCAAGTTTCAAAAACAAATTCATATGCGAGGTGCGGAAAACAATAGCAATTAATATTGAAAAACATTGAAACATCAATATTCAAGCATAATTTTGTTTTTCTTACCTCCCATCTAATAATGAGTTTGAACTCAAGTTTCATGTATATATCTATAGAACATCACCTTTTCTAATATAACAGATTTATTTTTAGAATTTCTTGGTTTCCACGGCCGAGTTTGTTTGATAATTTGATTTTGGCCGGATGAAGTAGCTCCGCGTTGAACGATTCACTGAACTTCTTTGGGGCCGCGTTGCCCCAATGGGAGTACCTTCTACTAAAATGGATTATGTATGCAAAGGGTGTTTGCGAATTGCCATGCTTTGGGCAGAGTTGCTATTGTCTCGGTAATGTGAGATCGGGAACCTACCATTTCATCTCATCGAGGTACAAACATGTGCACTGGAGGTAGCAAAACTTCGAGAGCCCACAGCTTTTGTCAGCACACACTGTCTCGAACTCTCTCTCTCTCTCCAACACTTGCTGATGCTCATGCTCTAGATGGAGAGGAGATGCCTTGCATGATTGTGTATGATCTGTCTAGACGGATTGGGTGTGGGGCCAGAGGGAACAGGGGCTTCTCTTTCTCTTTCTTTGATGTGATATTTTCATATTTTGCGTCGGCCGCTTTATTCCCTCCTCCCCCCTCACTCCTGAAGAGGAGAATAGCTAGGCTAGCCTGCATTGGAGTTAGCAAAAGCAGATCTACCAAAGAACACGCAGATTCCCTCTGATGGTGACTGTAGCTAACTGCATCATTCGATTGCCACACACACTAAATCGAGCTTAATAATCACTTGTCCAACATGTCAAAATCTCTCGGTTTCACACGTTTATACTCAGTTTATACGTGGCTACATTGCTTTAAGTGTATGCGCTCCAGCGAGCGGCGATAGCGTTTCGTTAGAAGAAGGAGAAGCAAACTGTCGCGAGACTATTGGCCTATTGTGCCAGCAAAGCTCCATTGGAGTCACAATATTTTCTTGCATATTTCTAATTTGATGTTTTCAACATCAGTATTTTATGTAAGTTGTTATGAATTACTATGATGTAGAAGCCGAGAGAATTGTGATTCTAATATTTTGATAGCACCAAAAGTTACAGTTAGCACGGTAGAAGCGTCGAAATCGAGTACATGTGATAAACTCTGTTTAAAATAGCCGGCTATTGTGTTTAGCCCCGACATTTTCAGAGGCTATGAAAGGCTATAGCCGGGCTATAGCCGGCTAAGCCCGTATAGCCGCTTTACTAAATAATGGTAAAAACTATATTCTGACAACGTATATTCGTATATATATACAGATGCATAAGATATTAACATAGTCACACATAATAGGTATGAATAATTAGAAGTTTTAAACATGGTTTTGTTCACATATTACAATACTAAAAGCAGGTACTAAGTAGCAAAAATCCGTCTAAATATTAGCATATTACATAGCCGCTAGCAAAATTAACCGAGGAAAACTTAGGTATAGGTTACGATAGCCGTCGTTTGAGCCTCAAAAGGACTAAATGGGATAAATTTGCTCGACTGGGATAAATTTTGGTCCATATTTTTTAAGACACCCTAAGCGAAAAAATAGCGGCTACGAGGCTAAATCCATTTAGCCGGGCTATACCCGGGTGATAGCGGCTATTATCGCTATAGCCTATGAAGGTCCTAGCCATAGCCCCGACCCTCTCACAAGGCTATAGCTGGGCTATAGCCGGCTATTTAAAACAGAGGTGATAAGCATGTTGTCATAGCCACCATAATTTCACCCTAGCCACCATAATGTCGATCATGGTTGACGGAACTCTAACTATAGAGACCTTACCATATTGTTGAGCGCAGGTCCGAAAGATCCCTACCACCTCTCATCCGCGGAGCGGCAAACAAAGGAGGCGGGAGCCTGTTGATTCACGGCCGGGGATGGCGGAGATAGGCAAATGACGGCAGCAGGTAGGGTGTGGATCCCTATCGTCACCGCTTCTTCCTAATTGTTATGGCTAACTGTGCGTGCACTGTATAATGTTGAAGGCGGGAGAATCGTGATTCTAATATTTAGATAGCACCAAAAGTGACAGTTGCACTATAGAAACGTAGAATACTCGAATTTGAGTACACGTAATAAGCATGCCACCGTCAAGCCCACCATATATAGTGCACTACATATTAAGTTCATCTTTAATGATGTTAATGTTTTGAAAGGAGCGAATATGTGGCTCAAAGTGAGTGATCATTCTGTTCGGATTTCTCTTCCTGTCTTATACTCCCTTTTTCCCATGCTAAAACTAAGGTCAGATCTAGCACACATGGACATGGATCAGTGGCCAGCTAGAGCTACCATATGATTGGTGTGAACCGGCCGGATCGGGTATAATCATTTGATGCGAAAAGCAAATATTCCTCGTCCGATCCATTCATCTAGTGGCCGGAAGTTCATGCCATCATCTCCTTCAATTCATATAGGTCATGGATGCATGCCGCTTTATGAAAAAAATCAGTTATTTTTTGTTCAGGTGATCATTCTTTTCTCCAAGAAAAGAAGAGTTTTCTTGGCATCGCATTTTTTATGTGCAGTTTTCAAGGACATCTTTCGTAGTTTTGATCAGTACGATCGACTGCCTGTTGTGAGCGCTGCCATTGACTGCCTTTAGATTTCTAGTTTATTATTGGTAGCTAGTGTACAGTTTCGTTAGAGTTTGATTTGCCGAAATTTGGGACTTCTGACGTCCAAGTCTGGACTGTTTGGTGTGATTCAAGAAAAAGTACTATCTCCATTCCATAGATTTTTTAGGTAGCTAATTAGCTTGCTAAAAAGGGTTACATTTTGGAATACTAAAACATGTTGTGATATATTTAAATGATAAAAAGATAAAACTAATTTAGTTGATATTTGCTTCGGAGATCTTTGTCGAAAAGTTTATTTGCTGAAACCCAAACAAATTGCGAGTAATTCAAGCTAACAAGTGATTTATTTGGATTTGGGTCATTTTCATGTGTGTCATCGATAATTTTACATTACTGAAATTTCAATCGGTCAGGGCCTACTCAAATCGACAAAAAACAAAAACAAAAAATTAGGGATGGAACTTGGATGTAAAGGTGAACCCCACGATTGTTTAATCTTTAATGAGCAGTTTCCAGAAAGGGTTGCATGCATAGTGACTACTACATGGTGTAGATCGCCAAGAAAAGATGCCATATTATATTGGAACCTTAGCTTTAGTGATACTAGCTACCAATCACAAATTAATCATCCTGATCTGGGGACAACATGTAGGAAGCACACAGCTCTTGTATGTCTAGAGAATCTGGACCAAATGTTACCTCTAGGACAGTCAAATCTCAAATGAAAACAAGGAGTGCCACATTGCTTAGTGATAGACTTAGAGCACTTCTCCCCACACACTACAAGTTTTGGCCAAAAATGAGAATTGCTAGCATCCTTCTCCATGATCGATATCAGTCAGGTAAGGAAGCTTCAGTTGGATCCTAAATGCGAGATCTTCCTATGGTTTTGGCTCGAGGGGTGTCTCCTCGATGTCGATCTCATTGTGCAATATGGCCCAGGTATGCGGGCACTTGCATTCTCTGTGAGTCTATGATCAGACTTCTAAAACATCCACCCAGCTCACCTTGCAATTTCTCTTTGCACACGGGGTTTAGCGAAAGAAAGTCGGATGGATTTACAACAATGATCTCGCCACAGCCACTTGTCCAACAAAGCTAACTATTCTTGTTGGCACATTTGGAAGGAGCATAACCAAAGATTGCTTCAGAAAGTTAGCATCACCGCAACCGAACTTTCCGAGAAGATCAAGCATTATTGTCAGCTCAAATTCTAGAAAAACATTGGATCGAACTTGCTTGGCTCTATGTTAGGGTTGGGCAAGGTGCCCGGAAGTGGCGATAAATCTTTTTTTTGTCAACAGCAAAGCTATTGTCTCTAACCTGATTCATGACCTGATTTTTTTCTCCTTATATGCCTTTTTTCAAAAAGGGCTCCTTATATTCCTAGGCAGTACCGGTTCCATTTTCTTCCAAAGGTTGTTTTTCTCACCGGATTTTTCAGTTGTATTACAAAAAATTGAGAGAATTGCACATCTCATATGAAAAATGGGAATAAGGAATCTTGTAGTTTTATGTGAGCTGAGTAAGTTTCTAGTCGAGTTATTCCAACTCCAGTTTGCCAACAATAACAATGTTAACGACTTATAATATGTACTACTTATGTTTTACAATACTTGTGGCACAAAAACTGAGGTAAAACTTGATGCTACTAAATCATATTGTTTGCAGTATTTATATTTATCTAAAAGATTCAAACATATATAATTTAATTTAATTTCATCAGATAATGTATAACATTGCATAAAATATACAAATATTTTGGCCATGCAATTGAAGCTATTCCAAAAACTAAAGCTCTAATCTAGCCACTCAAGATGATGAAAAGTAGATACACTCCATGCACTAGTGGAAAAAAGGGCTCTCTTCCCGGTTCCAGAGGGCCAATAGTCCCGGTGTAGCAACCGGGACTGTCTGGCCGGGACTAGAGCCCCCCCCCCCACCCTTTGGTCTCGGTTCAATACGAACCGGGACCGCACCCCCCCCCCCCACCAATTAGAGCTCCGCACGTGGAGATGGCAGGGCGCGCGGGGCGAACCCTTTAGTCCCGGTTCGTGTTAGGGTTTTGTTTTTTTACATTTCAGGGTTTTGCTTTTTTTTCATTTCAGGGTTTTACTTTTTTCGACCGGTTTTCTAGGTAGGGGTTTCGGATGGTACCACGTCGATGCGTGACGGTAGGGGGTTTCGGATGGTACCACGTCGATGCTATAGTCGATGTGTGATGGTAGGGGGTTTCGGATGGTACCATGTCGATGCCTCGGGGGTAGGGGTTTCGGATGCTACGGTTTCGATGGGCGAAAAACACGTATAAATTGTTATACTAACCTAGATGAAGTTGCATCATGCATATATACAATTACATGAAAATCATGTGTTGATAACACATACACATTTAAGTACGCGTGGTACATGAAGATCACGTTTCCCGGTTCCAGATACTTAGAAGTACTTTGTTACATGGAGATCACTATATATTACATGTCCGCACTAGTCAAAATAGGGGTACTCTCCGGTCTCCGGTATGACATGGGCGAGGTAAAATCCCGTCAACTCCTCTACAAGTGCCCTGAAGCGGGTCTTTATTGGTAACTCGTTGCGCTTTCTTGCCAACTGTAAAAAAATGATATCACAATGAATACATGAGATATAAAATGAATAAAACTCATCACGATTGATGGTACAAAAATAATGTTGTGACTAGAGCTTTACGTACTTTGATACTTCTTTTGCTCTTCAAACTCTCGTTGACCACAGTGTGCATGTACTCACAAACGTAGAATCCACATAGATCAGTCTCTATTGGTTGTTTAAGGCAAGTCTATAGAAGAATAGAATTTAATCAAATAATAATTAAGTATGATAATGGTGCATGGGCCTAGTTATAGTACTACTTACATCGTTACTACGCCAGCGCAGTTTCTCTGGCCATCCACTGTTCGGATGTTCCGCGAGAAACATTTTCCAAACGCTGCATGACAAGAAAATGAATGAATGAGTCATAAATTCTTTGATATTAGGAAATGAACGAAAGAGCCGATAATAAAAGAAAGTACCTTGCCACCAAATCAAAACAGGTCTTGTATTGTTTAGGGCATCTTTTTAACGAGTCAAGTACAACAATTTCTCCTTTCCGCAAGTTAATAACGATAAGAATGTAGTGGAACTTGCGCATGTTTATAAATAGTCATGCATAACTCATCAATTAAATTTAACATCGGGTGAGAAAAATAGAATGTGTAATAAGCAGTAACACTCACTTGAAGTTGTAAGGCCAAAATATATATTTTTTGTAAGCTTGTTGCTTGAAAAACATTAGCAAATTCCCCGGTGTATCCTTGTTAACTCTTGGATCAATTATGTTTTCTTCATGCATTATAGAGGGGTCAATGATCCCAATGTGGTTGATTTTCTGCTTCTTGCATTCGAGCATCTTCATTCTGCGTAATAAAGCACACAAAATATTATAGAGAGGATTATCACAAACAATGAACGAGTAGAGCTAATTAAAACATTAAATTACACGAATATATCACTTTCAGACAATAGTAACTCATGATAGCTTTGTCGAGGGCCCGGAGATTGTATAACTGAAAGATTTCGGCGAAGTAAAGGACAACGGAGTATTCTTGTAAATAATGCTCTTCCTTAACTACCATCATGAGAGCGTCTTTATTCGTCTACTTTACGGTACTCTTGTACCAGGCTTGAAATTGACGCATTCTTGTGGGTAAGTCGCCGTCGACAAAATTTTCCCCGTGAAAATATGTACGAACAACATCCACGAAGGGGATATCATCTCCCGAATATACCAGGTCCCGAATATGGTGGCTGCTTTTTGGCAGATTTGCTCGATCCGGATGGCTAATAGAAAAATAAGTCGTCAATAAATGCAACATAAATCAATTAATGCATGTAGTTAACAACAACATATCGCCATATTTATTATAAACACATATACACCTCTCCACCGGAGTTTGTTATCACCACATCTCATGACTTCATTCCATCACCAAAGTCGTTTAAAAATTGTTCGAAATCATAATCATCTACATCTCCTCCAGTCGGGCATCGTTAAAAATAAGTTGTTCCATTTGGTCTTCCATCTCCTCGTCTCGTTGAAATTGTGCTTCTTCTATCTGCTCGTCTCGCAAGTGCTCCATAGCTCAAATGTACCTGCAATCCATAGCTCGGGCATTATAATCAAGTGTACGTTTATTCATCTGAAAAACATATACAAGTACAATAATTGCAACGAGTATAGATCATATAGCACAATAAGGTGGCAGCGAAGAAAAACCGAGTGTGCTCATCTTGCATATCTAACACAAAACTATATATATGGATCATATTTAAGAATTTTGCATATCTAACACAAAATCATCTCAATTTGCATATCTAACACAATATAATATATGAATCATATATTACAATTTCATATCTAACACATTTACAATCATCTCAATTTACAAAACAAAGATAGCCACTGGACATGGACTGAAACATCAGGAATGTAGCAAGGAATCTAGCCAAGAGTGATAACAAATGGCAATTTCATCATACAAGGTTCGTCTTGGCAGCGAGAAGCAAGACCTCCTGCAAGCCGTGGACTGTCCACCCGAGCAGCAAGACCTTCTGCAAGTTGTATAATGAATTGTATATCAATCAAAACAATTGTATAATGAATTGTATATCAGCTCTAGCAAAAGAAACAGTAGAGAATGTCTTGCAAACACCTAGCCCTTGCTAAAGAGTCATCCTAATACCAAAACCAACCTATCCACCTCGGTTTCTGGAAATTTAAAATGAGTCCAATAAGGACCAACTCCAACACAAGAAAGCATAAAAAGGATGTTCAGTACATGTGTACACTTCTCTGGAAGCTTCACATGTATTTGTACATCATAAATACACTAAAAAGCACATTGGAAAGTTTAGGAAATTTATTCCAGCAAGCAATAATAAGTAATCCAAGAATAAATAGAAAACTTTAGTGTGTAGTTTGGTTGTTATCATGTTTGAACTTGTGCCCTGTTATTTTTTGATTGACAACACCAACTAGTTTTTAGCTTGAATTTACCTAAATTAAATTATAGCAATACATGGAAGAATCTGACAATTGTGTGATCTTCATGTATGTTAAAACTTAGCCAAACCAGAACCTGTTATTAAGCAACCTTTCAATAGTTTTTGACATTCTTTTGAACCAATCTGATCTTTGTAATATATAGTTTCACTCCATAAAACTTTTAATCACAAATGAACTTGTTTAGACCTAAATCTCACAAGATTTTGTAAGCATCAAAATAAGATGACCATTTGGAGGAAATTCTCCTCTCTGCCTAAAACTTTAATTGTTTTTTGGATTGTTTGAATGTTGTATTTTGAGTGATCATGCATTAGGACAGTAGCTACATTTCCAACCTTGAATATATCATCATTGTTTGATAAACTTTTCAATTCTTGTTTGAGTGTTTGAAATTAACATGTGCTTTTGCTCAAACTACAAAAAAGGAGTCACCAACAAGCATCATGTGCTTTTGCTCAACCATTTAGAATGTACATGAATGATTAAAAGTTTTTTGTCAAGCATTTAGAATGTACATGTGCCGAAAGCTTTTGCTTCAACCCTAATAACCCTAGCTTGACCAATTCCGGCACACAACCCTAACCCTAGCTAAAGAGGAGGCCGAGAGGGAGGGATCGGAGGGGAGGAGACACTCACCGGGGTTGAGCAGGTGGCGGGGCCGTGGGTGGGGAGGCCTCCTCGTCGGTGCGGAGAGGAAGGGATGGCGCGGCGGCAGAGCGCGGCCTCCTCGACGGTGCGGAGAGGAAGGGGACGGCGCGGCAAGCGGCCTCCTCGTCGGCAGGGGATGGCGGCGCAGCGGCACGGCGCAGTGGCAGCGGCAGACGGCGACGGCGAGGCGCAGTGGCGGCGCGGGGGCGTCGGAGGCGGCAGTGGGGGGGGAGAATGAAATTCTTTCACGCGCACAGCACCTAAACGCTTGGCACAGACCTTTAGTCCCGGTTCGTGTTACGAACCGAGACTAAAGGGTCTTTAGTCGCGGTTGATAACACCAACCGGGAATAAAGGTCTAACTAGGCCGCGGATAATTGCGCGCGAAGCCCAGTGGACCTTTAGTCTCGGTTGGTGTTACCAACCGAGACAAATGCCTTTTTTTCTTGTTTCTTTTTATTGATTTTTGTTTTTGTTTTCTTTTAAATTGTTTGAATTGTTTACTTATTTGTTTCTTATTTTGGTTTACTTATTTTTTGAATTGTTTTGGTTTCTAATTTATTTTTCTATTTTGTTTTATATTCTTTCATTTTAATATGCCAAGGTGATTTCTTTAAAAAAAATCATAAATATCATTTTATATTTTTAAAGATTTTTTGTGAAGTAAGTACAGAAAATATGATTCCAAATGGCACCCAACTATTTTTCACTAAGAGTGGTGCACATATGATGGATGATCCCCAAGTATGAGTTTTTTCTTTAAATTCTAACTATTTTCCCCTAGTTAATTGAGTTTATGTTGATTTTCCGAAAGTAATTCAAATTTGAACTATAACTGTTTGATAGTTTGGTCTGAAACTTTTGAAAAAATCATTTTAAGGTACACAACTAGTGGTTATATCACATAAACATTGATAGTTCTAGAAAATATCACCTCTTCCGATGATTAGTCGTAGCGACCGTTTTGATCGTTTTTAAGAAAAAATGTAATAAAGTGATAAACACCTCAAAAAATCAAATCCTTTGGCATGGGCTCCTTATATGTGTACTAGTTGCTATGAAAAATGATAAACTTGATTTTTGCCAACATTTGCAAAAAAAGTATTCACAAAAAGGTCTATCATGTATCAACATCTAGAAGTTTCAAGCCAAATGACCAAGTTATGGTCATTTCAAGCCAAGCCAAATGACCGTGGCAAGACATCTCTGATGATCTACAACCGTCCGACAAGACATCTCTGATGATCTGCAACCGTTTGGAACGGTCGCAGATCATCAGAGACGTCTTGCCGCTGGTTGCCCAAAGATGCCTCTGCCGAGGGGAGGGTTCACCTTCAGCCTTCACTGAGTGCTCTCTGCTACCCGTGTGCTGCCAAAATGAACTACAATGAGTAGACACTGAGTGTTGAACATGTCCGGGAGGGGGGCTATATATAAGGTACGTGTGCTTCTTTAGTCCCGGTTGGTAACAACAACCGAGTCATGTGGGTCACGAAGTGGTCGTGATATTGCTGATCCAATAGCTCAGAATCTCTCAAAAGAAACACACCTCAGATCCAACGTCTCACAAGCGCTAGAAAGAAACACACGATCCATGTGCTTCTCGGTTGGTAACACCAACCGGGAGTAAAGAAGCACATGGATCGTATGTTTCTTTAAAGCACTTTCTAGCGCTTGTGAGACGTTGGATGAAGATGTGTTTCTTTTGAGGGATTCTGAGCTGTTGGATGGACACTATCATGACCAGTTCGTGAGTCACATGACCCTATATATAGCCCCCTCTTGAACATGTTCGGCAGTCATTGTCTCCTCATTCTACTTCATCGACAGAATATAAAGCATTCGGATTCCCTGCATATGCCCAACGGTGCATTTGATATGCAGGCACTCACGAGCCACCGTTGGGCTGTATGCAGGTGAAATCATGTGTTTTGTTCCATGCATCTACAAAATACTTCAGTTCACTTGTTCTTCTGATACAAAGCATTCGGATATTACACATCAACAATAATATCCCTATCTAGTGTTTACTTGTTCTTCTGATTGCGCCGTAACCACGGACAATCTTCTTCATTTAACTTGATACTTGGATCAGTGTTGACTTTGAAGGGCGGAATGTCATGAAACTTATCGTAATCTTCTGACATGTCTGTCTTGTCCTCCACTCCCACAATGACTCTTTTCCCTGAAAGAACTATGTGGCGCTTTGGCTCATCGTATGATGTACTCGCTTGCTTATCTTTTCTTTTTTCGGTAGGGTAGACATGTCCTTCACATAGAAAACCTGAGCAACTTCACTGGCTAGGACGAATGGTTCGTTCTCGTACGAAAGATTGTTGAGATCCACTGTAGTCATTCTGTATCGTGGGTCTACCTCTACCCCGCCTCGTAGGTTGAACCATTTGCACTTGAACAAAGGGACCTTAAAAGTAGGTCCATAGTCAAGTTCTCATATCTCCTCCATGTAACCATAATATGTGTCTTTTTTCCCGTTGCAGTTTGTTGCATCAAAGCGGACTCCACTGTTTTGGTTGGTGCTCTTTTTATCTTGGTTGGTTGTGTAAAATATATTTCCATTTATCTCGTACCCTTGAAAAGACAATATAGTTGAAGCTGGTGATGTGGCCAACAAGTATAGCTGTTCTTCAACATTGGTGTCATTAATCAGACGTCTTTTTAACCAACTGCTGAAAATCTTCATGTGTTCTCCATCAATACAATCTTCAGATTTCACCGGGTATTTGGAGCGTAAAACATTCTTGTGTTCCTCGACATACGGACCCACCAAACTGGAATTATGTAGAACAATGTCGTGTGCTTGAGTGAAAGAATTCCCGTCTTGACATATTGTTGCTTTCTTTCCTAGGGTGCCTTTTCCATGCAGTCTCCCCTCATGACGTGATTCAGGAACACCGATCGGCTTCAGATCAGGAATAAAATCTACACAAAACTCAGTGACCTCCTCTATTCCATAACCCTTGACGATGCTTCCTTCTGGCCTAGCCCGGTTATGCACATATTTTTTTAAGACTCTCATGAACCTCTCAAAGGGGAACATGTTGTGTAGAAATACATGACCGAGAACAGAAATCTCTTCGACTAGGTGGACTATAAGGTGCGTCATAATATTGAAGAAGGTTGGTGGGAACACCAACTCGAAGCTGACAAGACATTGGACCACATCCTTCTCTAAATTTTTTAGAGTTAGTGGATTGATGACCTTTTGAGAAATTGCATTGAGAAATGCACATAGCTTCACAATGGGTTCTCGAACATTTTCCGGTAGAAGCCCTCTCAGTGCAACCGGAAGTAATTGTGTCATAATCACGTGATAGTCATGAGACTTTAGATTCTGAAATTTTTGCTCTGCCATGTTTATTATTCCTTTTATATTTGATGAGAAGCCAGATGGAACCTTCATACTGCGAAGGCACTCAAAAAATATTTTCTTCTCTTCTTTAGTAAGAGCGTAGCTTGCAGGACCTGGTTGATTCTCTGAATGAGTATCGTCTCGATGCATCTCTCCGCTCATACGTTGATGGGTTTGCCTTCCTTACGGTGTACCTTTTTTTGACTTCCCTTTTTTTGACTTCCCATACATGCCCAAGAAGTTTAGCAGGTTGCAGCAAATGTTCTTTGTCACGTGCATCACGTCGATTGCAGAGTGAATCTCTAGCATTATCCAATATGGCAGCTCCCAAAATATAGATTTCTTCTTCCACATGGGTACGTGGTTGTTTGCGTCATTCGGAACAGTGAGTCCGCCAGGACCCTTTCCAAAGATTACATTTAAATCATTGACCATATCATGTATAACAGAACTAGAAGGGCGGGTAGGCCTCGGCCGATGATCTGCCTCACATTTGTAATGCTTGCCTTTCTTCCTTAACGGATGCTTGGGTACAAGAAACCGACGATGACACAGGTACACATTCTTGTTACCTAAATGTATACTATCAGTCTCAGCTA
This sequence comes from Poa annua, assembly GCA_026929855.1. Lineage (NCBI taxonomy): Eukaryota > Viridiplantae > Streptophyta > Magnoliopsida > Poales > Poaceae > Poa > Poa annua. The sequence continues at coordinate 10,301,436 of CM049432.1, forward strand.
AACAGTGTGTGCATGCATTGTATCCCTTGTTTCACTGTCCTGAAATGTTGCGTAGAGCAGGTCAATCATTGATGGTTACAAAAAGCAAAGCTCGTAGATCAAATTCCTCCAATTTGTTCTCATCCCACACACGTACACCTTCTTCACGCCACAACTACAAAAGTTCTTCAACTAATGGCCTGAGGTGCACATCAATGTCGTTGACAGGTTGCTTCGGGCCTTGAATGAGCACTGGCATCCCGCTTCATGCACAGCCAAGGAGGAAGGTTATAGATACATAGAGTCACGGACCAAGTGTTGTGACTGGAGCTCTGCTCTCCAAAAGGATTAAAGTCATATGTACTTAGACCAAATCTTAAGTTCCTTGCGTCATCTGAATATGTCGGGAACTCTCTGTCAATTTTTCTCCACTGGGACCCATCCGCGGGGTGTCTCAACATCAAGTCTTTTTTACGATCTTCTTTGTGCCATCGCAACAACTTGGCATACTCTCTATTGCTGAACAATCGTTTCAACCGTGGTATTATAAGAGCATACCACATCACCTTTGCAGGAATCCTCTTCCTGGGGCGCCGCTCGCCCTCAACATCACCAGGGTCATCTCGCACGATCTTATACCGCAAAGAACCGCATACAGGACATGCATTCAATTTTTCGTGCTCACCGCGGTAGAGGATGCAGTCATTTATGCATGTGTGTATCTTATGCACCTCTAATCTAGAGGGCATACCACCTTCTTTGCTTCGTACGTACTAGACGGCAATTCGTTATCCTTTGGAAGCATCTTCTTAACTATTTTTAACAAATTTTCAAATCCCTTGTCAGAAGTACCATTCTCTGCCTTCCATTGCAGCAATTCAAGTGTGGTACTCAGCTTTTTCTGGTCATTTTGACAAGTTGGGTACAACAATTTGGCGTGATCAGATAACATACGCTCCAACTTCAACCTTTCGTTTTCACTTCCACAGTCCATTTGTGCATCACAAATGGCCCGACGAAGATCATCGTCGGGCTCATCAATAATGGGATCTTCTTCAGTTTCGTCTTCTCCCATTGTAGTATCACTGAACCAAGGATACTTGTCATTATCCTCCTCTTCTTCATTTTCTTCCATGATAACCCATGTTTCTCCATGCTTGGTCCAACAATAATAACCAGGCATAAAACCATTATGTAAGAGGTGTGAGTGAATGACTTTTGAGGTAGAGTGATCACTCATATTCTTGCAGGCACTACATGGACAACGAATAAAACCGTTCTTCGGCTTGTTTGCCTTAGCCACATGGAGAAAATTATGCATGCCATCAATGAACTCAGGACAACATCGGTCACCGTACATCCATTATCGGTTCATCTGTATTACATAAAAGTATATTGAACCCCATTATTACACTACTGCCATAAATAATATGTAAGAGCAAATTAATTAATACAATGTCATCCATTAAAATAAGAGTAGAGTAATGACAAATGGTAATACATAGTTCTCATAAAACATACATTAACTGAAACAAATATAAAAATTATCTAAATAATTTAAATCCAACAACAAATGCGATCAAAATCGCAACTAAGGTAAATACTGAACCCACAGCATAATGATACCAAGCCTCCCGATTAATGGCATATTTTCTAATCCTTTTTATCTTCAAGCGCATTGCATCCATCTTGATCTCGTTACCATCGACCACGTCGGCAAGTTTGAGCTCTAATTTCATCTTATCTTCTAAGCATTGAAGATAAAGATCTTCACTTCTTTTCAATTTTGCTTTCAAATCATTGTTTTCTTTATCCAAAAACTTGACAATAGGGTCAGGTTCAATTTCCGGTTCAACTACTTCCTAGATAAAAGTGTCAAGTTGGTCGACATAATTGCCAGAAACACAAAATGAAATAAAAAGTTTTCAAAATATACCACATCCGAATCATAGACTGGACGAGGACCGATGGGGACGGATATTAGAACCATGACTCTATACATATAATACAAGTTAGAAAATTATAGAAGTAATAACTATGCATCTAAAACAATAAAGCTATGTTTTTAAAAATCAAATAAAATAAAAGATAGAGACTCACCGAGGCGGTGCCAGTGACGGGACGACGCGGGCGATCGACGTCGATAAGGCTCCTCACGACACTAAAACACATAAATCATTATTTAGTTTGAGCATAAATTGCACATATGAAACAAATAAATTCCTAACTTAGCCATTTCATCAAACACCTTGCTTGCACAAAAAGTTTGAAAGGAGCAAAATGAGCTAAATAAATAATGCCGGAAAGAGGATGAAGCGGCTAACGGTGGGATGCCTTAAATCTTGCCAAATGGTGAATGTTTTTTTAGCAAATGGAGATGAAATGGAGAAGAAATGGAGATGAAATGGAGTTGAAAATGGTGAGCTCGGGTTGAGCTGAGAAAATGGTGAGCTCGGGTGGGAAGAAGGTGGTATTATAGCCGAATTATTAGTCCCGGTTCATAACACGAACCGGGACTAAAGGTTGCTGGCGCTGGCCCCGCGCCTGCCACCGCATGTGTAGACCCTTTGGTCCCGGTTCATGGCACGAACCGGGACTAAAGGTCCCGAAAAAATTACACCTCGGAGCTTCCACCCCTTTAGTCCCGGTCCAAATTTAATTTGGGACTAAAGGGGTGAACCTAAGCTCCGTTTTCCACTAGTGATGGCGCCGTCAACTACAACAAAATTTTGTCTTCGGTAGAAGAGAAATTCATAGAAACTTCAAAGGATTATATTCATTGCAAACTTTTCCCATATTATTTATTTGGTTTCTAGGATTTCATGAAACCATATGAATTTTCCTATGGTCTACTTTGCATGCAATTACATAGGAAAATGTCCGTTATATCCAACCTCATGAAATATTTTCTTCGTTTGTATGAAATTTATAGCATATATATACACATTTGGAAAATCTTGTATTTTTTTTAAATGAACTCAAACGACATGTAAGGCCAATTCATGTATGTAAAATTCTTGTAAGATTCGCCATGCATCCTCTTCTCTACGTTGTTCCCTGTTTCAACGTTTTGAAAATCCTACAAACCAAAGAGGGCCTAGCAAGTAACCACCAATATTACATTCCACATATGTGCAAACATGCATGGCACTAGAAAACAAGTTAGTTACTCCTAGGTAGTTACAATAACACTCTTTCTGATATTGTAGAATTATCAATAAGGGGGAAAAGATGAACCGTCAAGCCCAAATTCAAATTCATTTAAAAAAGACATTCAAATTCAATGAAGATGATGTAAAGATACAAAGCTAGGGATTTTCATACCATATACTCATGCATATAATTAAACATAGTATTGTTAAGTAACTAAGCATGGTACCTCTCATATCGCCCTCCTTGCATGCAGTTCACAACAGTTGCACACCACTGAACCAACTTATAACCCAAGATTACAATATATAAAGAAAACATGTTAAAACCAACAATACCATCCTAATTGAAGAACACAAACCATACCACATAACCCTAAATTGAAACTAAGGCAGAGAGAGCTAATTCATCAGTTAATGACATCCACATCCATGCATAACCCAATGCATATCCCCTACGGTCACGGCTCGTTCCCGGATGATCACAACACATTCCCCGACGAGGAGGAGCTGAACCCAGACAAGAACTCCGTCGGCCACCCGCCGCCACCACCGTTTCCGGGCCAATACTGCTCGTGACCTCCCATAAAGCCGCCTCCAACGGCGCCTGTGCCGGCGCCGTGCTCCTCCATCTTGATCGCCGCCAGCTGCGCGAGCAGACCCGACGCCACGCCTCTCGGGAACCCGTCGGCCAGCTGCGAGCCGATGTCGCCGTCGGCGAAGTGGTACCCGTGCAGCCCTTGCTGCAGGAACTGCGGCGGCAGGAATGGTAGGTTATGGTGTTGGTGTTGGTGCTGGTGGTGGCCGTGGTACCCATCCAGCGACGCCTCTAGTGCGGCCGCTGCCGGGAGGCTGAGATGGTGCGGCAGCGCCTGCATGCTGGCGATGATATCGGCCGCGTTCGTCGCGGCGGCGCTCGTGGTGGTAGAGGTCGAGGTGGTGGATGACGACGACGTGGCGGCTGCGACGGCGCCACCTCCCTGACCCTGGCGTGACGACTTCTTGGAGCGCTTGGTGTTGCGGCGGCAGCCTCCGCCCACAGGGACGTTGCGGAGCGCGCCACCACGCGTCCAGTAGCGACGGCACGCCTTGCAGAAGTGGCGGGGCTGCGAGAGCGAGTAGTTGTTGAAGTAGCAGAACTTGGTGTTGGCCGAGTCGCAGCGCGGGCACCGGAGCGTGCCGGGCTCCGGCAGCGGCACTCGGGCCATCCGGGCGCGCTCCGTCATGGACACTGACGGCCGCAGTGGCTGCTGCTCACCCGGACCACCCTGTTGTCCCGACACAACCAGCTGCAGCGAGGCCGAAGTTGATGATCCGCCCTCCGCCGGCACGCTTGCCTCTGCGTTGGCAGGCTCGCCTGGCAGCGGCGCCAGCTGACCAGACGACGGAGGAATCAGTTGGTGATAGTGGTTGTCGTTGCCGCCGCCGCCTCCACCCATGAGACACTGGTGAGACTGCTGTTGCATCTGCCAAAATATATCAGCAGAAGGAATTAAAGGAAAAATGATATTATACATGATTGAGTAATTCTAAAGCATGGTATATTCATGAACATGCTTAGAATGATGCCTTTTGTATATCTTTATTCTAACTCTTGAACTCAAGTCCACAAAAGTGTGATCAGACAAGATAAACTTCGAATCAATCCATGGAAGAACAAGCACGGATCAGGAGAAGTGCCTAAACTAATTTATAGTGCGTCATTCGTATGAAAATTCCTTATGATGGCGCTGATGTGTGTGCATCTAAAATGGAATCAGCACATGATGTTAACGAAGATATACGCATAGAATCAGTAAATTAATTACCTGGCTCCAATTCGGAGGGTCAAGGAAGATCGGGAACGAGGAGAAAACCATGGTGATGATAGGTCCCCTTGTTCTTCGTTCTTCCTGGATACCACTACTACTTTCTGAGAGTTCCAAGATGAGAAAACAAGTGTAGGGAGAAGAAGGGTGCGAGAGGAGGGACAAAACCAAACCACAACTTTCTTCCTCTTGCAAGTGCTCTCTCTTTATAATTTATGTGGCATTCCTTAACAGCTAAGGGAGAATGGGTTAGTACAGAAGGTCTGCAAACAGGACAGAGATAGAGAGAGAAATCTAGAGAGAGTGACACTAAGCTTAGCTATAGCTAGTGGAGATGGATGTCATGAGTCATGAGATTGAGATAAGAGAGACAAGGGGGCAAACAAAAGGTGATTGAGCAAACCCTAACAGTAGGAGAGAGGGGGAGTGAGCTAGCTTAGTGTGAGAGGAGATATGGCATGCTAAGGAAACAAGTGAGGTGTGTTGTGTGAGATGAGTGAATTGGCCCCTCTTCCTGCCGCTGCCCTGTATTTATACACCTCCGAAGGTAAAAAGGAAAAGATGATCAAAGCTGCTGGTCTTCTTGTCCTGCTGCCTGGCCTAGTGTTCGTTCTGGGTGGGGCCTGCGTGCATCCCTAGCTAGCTGCTGGAGAATCAGATTCGTTTCTGGCTTTGTACGGATGTCTGTACTGTGCACATGTATATATGTTGCCAAGTTTGGTCCTGATGTGACGAGTAATGGGGTGCCGCTTTAATCATATTGAGGGTTACATAATTTGGAGAAAGGTAATAGTATGAAAGATAATAATATGTATAATGTACGGCAATTCTGGAAATAGATAGAACCAAAATGGTATGAAATGTGCATACTGTATCGAAAAAAATCAACATGTTTATATCTACTAGCAGCTTTAAGAGGGTGATCCAAGTGCATCAATGGTTGTCGTCGAGGAGTATATTGCCCCTTCGCTCATGATAACAATCTTGCATCACACTATCTAGTGCTCATGAAGACAATGTATTATGTGTTGTTCTTCTCTTTGGAGGCATCGTCTGAAAATACATTAATTTGACCCCCCAGAGGGTTTGCGCTCTATGAGTTGATACTTAAGATCTGGCAAAAGCAAGATCAAGTGTCACCATTGTATGTCACACCCTCCTTGGGGTTGTCGCCTTGCGGACCCAAACTCTACCATTTAATTGGCGCCTTGGTGGTGATTGGCAGATACGACGTCGGCTAATGGTTGCCAAAGGCGGCCGTACTGTGCACACAAGCAAGAATGTTTTCATGAGATCGGTGGTGGTGTGGTTGGCTTTATGGCAACAGTCGTGCCCTCAAGATAGGTCGGTCAGTGTAACAAACATCGGTAATGCTTGTTGGTCTTATGTTGAAACACCCTATGTCCACTTCAATTCCTTCATACTTGGCATCTATCTTTCATATTGGCATGTCTTCGTTTTGGCCGTTTGGCGACGCTAGAGTCGTCGGTGTGATGGATGACGGACAATGACACGGGAAACAATGTTGGTTTCTAAGTTTTTTTGTTCGTTTGTTGGTGGTTTCCTTTTATTTGGTGTCTCGTCATGTTCCTCTCCATTTAACTGTGATTTCTAAGTTTTTTAGGTTTACTTTTTTTATATAGAAAGCCGACACCTCTTACTTCTATATTTTTATCAAAAAAATTAGGTAAAATTTACAAAAGAGCAAAAGAACATACATGACTAATCTAGAGTCTTAGACACAAGAAGACAAAATTCTCAACCTAGATTTTAAAGTGGGCACCTTCTTCTATATATTAGCCCGATGAATAACCATGGACTTGTCCAGTTTGAGTTTTTTGCGCGTACACCTCAAAGAGAGTTGCTCTGATGTCTTTAAAGTTTAAAGTACTTGATTTTGGTTATAAACAAGGATAATGAGAGGGGACAACTTAAGCCCGGGCTACAGAAGTCACCGAAAAAATCTAAATAAAAAAAAACTTACAACTGTCACGTCAAGGAAAACAATAAAACCGGAGTGTACGTATGACGACATATCCGTCAGGGCTAGTGCGTGAGCAAAGCCGACAGTGCAAGGAGGAATGAATCATGAGCCAATCAATCAGGCAGGCAGGAGGCATCAGACGTATCTTGGCCTGGAAGACTCCTCGGTCGGTCCTCTCCTCAGTCCTCACTCTCTATACTACTAGGCCCTAAATATATAGGCAGTCAAAGAAGGCCGGGAGCAAAAGCAGAAGGGAGCAAGATACCATGCGAGTGCGCCCCATGTGAGACGTGATCCCGGCGCTCCGTCGCCGGCGTGGCCTCCGAGGTCGCGGCAGCCTTTGGTTGGCTTGCTGCCGGGCCTAATCTGGGGTAAAGCTACCGCCAGCCCTGCCCGCCGGAGCCTCACTGCCTTCAGACGAGTGTGAGCTCGCTTTCTTGCGCATGCTTCCAGACCAAGGAAAATCTCGCCGGCGTTCTTCTTCACTCGGCTTGACCGAGTTCATTCAGGTTCAGCCCACGACATATGACAGTGGTGCGCAACTGTTTCGCCACTGAATATTTGTAAACTGTTGCATCCTCTTCGGAATAGCTGGAGGACGTGTATCCCCGATGTGTCATGGTAAGCACGATTTACGTTGTAATTTACTCTACCTCTGTTCTTATTTATATATGAGGTTTTGTTCTACATGCACACTTAATTTTATGAACATGCAAACTAAAATGTCCTAAACTTTTTCAAAACAATAACAGCATCCATATGTAGAAATTAACGTCATTTTATTTTTCTATATGCCATTCTAACAGCACATCAAAGAAGCCTATCTAATGCATCCATATAAGATCTCAAAAGATGAATTGCCTACAGAAAAAAAGAACTTGCGTTGAACAAAAAGAACATGCAAGCAAAACGAAAAGAACCAAACAAAGCAGGCTCGCGAAAAGATTTACCACTAAACACGAATATATTACTTAAGGTGACCACAATAGATGTTCCACAAAACAAGTTTCAACTACCGACCATCACTTGGTCCAAATAATACTTCCAGACGACGATAGAGATATAAGATAACTAGCAGCAGGCTTGGCAGCCACTGCCAACAGAACAGCGACTAAATTAGTCGACCTCCTCGATCTTGGGGCCAGCGCCGCCAGAAGCAGCAGGGGTGTCATCGTCCATGCCGCCCTCCATGTCGGCACCAGCACCCTGGTACATCTTGGCGATGATGGGGTTGCACAGGGCCTCCAGCTCCTTCATCTTGTCATCGAACTCATCAGCCTCAGCGAGCTGGTTGGTGTCGAGCCACTGGATGGCAGCATCGATGGCGTCCTCAATCTTCTTCTTGTCATCAGCCGGCAGCTTGGAGGAAATCTTCTCGTCCTTGATGGTGTTGCGCATGTTGTACGAGTAGTTCTCCAGGGCGTTCTTGGACTCCACCTTCTTCTTGTGCTCCTCATCCTCAGACTTGTACTTCTCAGCCTCCTGGACCATCTTCTCAATGTCCTCCTTGCTCAGCCTGCCCTTGTCATTGGTGATGGTGATCTTGTTCTTCTGCCCAGTGGTCTTGTCCTCAGCAGAGACATTCAGGATACCGTTGGCATCAATGTCAAAGCAGACAGTGATCTGGGGTACACCTCTGGGGGCAGGAGGGATGCCAGAGAGCTCGAACTTGCCAAGGAGGTTGTTGTCACGGGTCCTGGTCCTCTCACCCTCATACACCTGGATAAGCACACCAGGCTGGTTGTCCGAGTAGGTGGAGAAGACCTGCTCCTTCTTGGTGGGGATGGTGGTGTTCCTTGGGATCAAGACTGTCATCACACCTCCAGCTGTTTCCAGACCAAGAGAGAGGGGAGTGACATCCAACAGAAGCAGGTCCTGGACCTTCTCGTTGCCCTCTCCGCTCAGGATGGCAGCCTGGACAGCAGCACCGTAGGCAACGGCCTCATCAGGGTTGATGCTCTTGCAGAGCTCCTTGCCGTTGAAGAAGTCCTGAAGAAGCTGCTGCACCTTGGGAATCCTGGTGGAACCACCAACCAGGACAACATCATGCACGGTGCTCTTGTCCATCTTAGCGTCCCTCAGGCACTTCTCCACAGGCTCCATACACTTCCTGAACAGGTCCATGTTCATCTCTTCAAATCTGGCACGGGTGATGGTGGAGTAGAAGTCAATGCCCTCAAACAGCGAGTCAATCTCGATGGTGGTCTGGGCAGTGGAGGAGAGAGTCCTCTTCGCCCTCTCACAAGATGTCCTCAACCTCCTAAGAGCTCTGGGGTTGCCACTGATGTCTTTCTTGTTCTTCCTCTTGAACTCCTGGACGAAGTGGTTGACCATCCTGTTGTCGAAGTCCTCACCACCAAGATGAGTGTCACCAGCTGTGGCCTTGACCTCAAAGATGCCCTCCTCAATGGTGAGAAGGGAGACATCAAAAGTACCACCTCCAAGGTCAAAGATGAGAACATTCTTCTCACCAACGCTGGTTGCCTTCTTGTCAAGACCATAAGCAATGGCAGCAGCAGTGGGCTCATTGATGATACGCAGAACATTGATACCAGCAATAACACCAGCATCCTTAGTGGCCTGCCTCTGGGAGTCATTGAAGTAAGCAGGGACAGTGACAACAGCATTCTTCACAGTGCTGCCAAGGAAAGCTTCAGCAATCTCACGCATCTTGATGAGGACCATAGAAGAGATCTCTTCGGCCGCAAACTGCTTCTCCTCACCCTTGTACTGGACATTGATCATAGGCTTGTCAGCAGGTCCAGCAACAACCTTGAAGGGCCAGAGCTTGATGTCGCTCTGGACAGTGGGATCAGTAAATCTCCTGCCAATAAGACGCTTGGCATCTGCATAAAAAGTTTTGTGTAAGAAATTGCACACAGCAAAGCCAGAAATTAAAAGGATACTCAAAAAAATGTAAAAATAGAACATAACAGAGGATAGGGTATTACACCAATAATGCAAACAAAATTGAAGAGTAAGGAATAATTAAACAGAAACAAACAATATGCTAAGAATAGAGTGCATTGAATGCACACAATTATACATCCAGAAGATATCCAAAGGGTACTAGAAAATCATGGTAATATAAACGGCTATATAGTAACTGGATGCTCATTGGGAGCAACCAGTGTCGCAAAGTTCCGTTCCCCCTCACTTTCTGCCATGTTTCGAGACACAGAATCACATAAATGATCAAGCATCAGATACCAAATGGCATTAAAAACATTTGAAATATGAGACCAATCAGCATTCACAAAACCAAATTAGCAATCTACTTGCTGTGCAATCTCAGCCGAAAGATGGTGATCTTGTTTATAATAATCACAGTGATTCAGGAAATGGGATTGTTTGCATCACAGATTGCACAACAACAAAAAACAAATTACCGTTGGGCAACTTTGAAAAAATCCAGTTTTAAAAATACTAAATATGGCAGGAGATCAGATGGTAGTGCATGATATATTAATTGATCATCACAGTAAATGCAGAATTGTGGTATGGATATATTATCATCACTTCTCCCAACAATTTGTCACAAATATTATAATCATATTATGTCAAAAATCAACACGAATCAAAAAAATGTAACTAAATAAGCACTAAATTAGTAACTCTAACAGGTGATTGAGCAGCAGATGGTTCAGATTGAAAACCATGAAAGCTATGCGAACATTTTGGCTGATACCATGTTTGCCACATCTTTCAACGGGCAAAACTGGAGCAAATCACAAGGGTACAATACACACCAATGTGATATGCACCAGTTTCGCTTCACAAACATGGTAGCAAACAAAAACAGTCACACAGCTGTCCATCATAAAAGTCAGCAAAAAGCGCTCAGATTATGTATCATCATCAATCTGCCAGCTCAAAGATAGAATACAAATACAACTGATTTAATACCAAACTAATTTGGTGAAAATTGGTAATATATATACATGTCAACAAAGAAACAATTAGCCAAGGTTTTAGACATATTTGAGAAATAATCATTGCAATCCAGACTATGCAATTGATCTAGTCTAAAAGAAAAGGACTTCAAACTGGAAGTTCTAGAGACAGAATAACTGCAGGATCAATACAAATAGTACTGGTACAAACAAACGAACCTAAGACAAAACAAAGCAATCTAAGCTCAAAAATACAATACAAGATACGGGCCCAGCCAAGCTCTATAATACATTACATTACATAGAGCAAATAAATATGGATCTGAGCCGTCATACTGATTTAGAACCAAAATCTACAGTTTAAAGTAACCCCCTGTGCAGATCTACTATAAACGTGGACAAAACGATGAATCCGGATCCAACAGTCAGTATACCAACATGAAGCTGCCAGCTACATCTAGTAACAAACCGGAGTAATCACAAGCATACCTACAGCTACAACGGATCTGAGCTAACAAACCATCAGACAGATAATTTAAAAAATCCGATCCATCTAAACGCTATGGACGGATCAGATCGAAGCGTACGACTCAACATCAAAGTACTAAACAGATCTGGGAGTGTAGGGAGTAGTGCAAGTGAAGAGATGCTCACCGAAGACGGTGTTGATGGGGTTCATCGCCACCTGGTTCTTGGCGGCGTCGCCGATGAGCCGCTCAGAGTCGGTGAAGGCAACGTACGAGGGCGTGGTCCGGTTGCCCTGGTCATTGGCGATGATCTCGACGCGGTCGTGCTGCCACACGCCGACGCAGGAGTAGGTCGTCCCGAGGTCGATGCCGATCGCCGGCCCGTCGCCCTTGGCCGCCATCGCTCTTTCTCCGGCGAACTGGAGGTGTCGAGAAGTGGTGGCGGCGGCGCGAGGAGGTGGAAGAGGACTAGGGTTTGAGAGGAGGAGTGCCAGGGGCGGAACCGTGAGTTTTATAGGGCGCTCGTGGGACTCTAGAACGTTCCTGAGCTGCGGGTCGGGCGGTTTGGAGCCGTTCAGATCTGATCCGACGGCTAAGGGCGCGTCTGGGTGTCCTTTTCCTGGGCGCCTTTCGGCTTTGGCGGTTCAAACGGCTATTTCTCCGACTTGGAAAGAGCTTGCTGGCATACGCGTCGAAGGAATCAACTCGTCCCTAGCAAAACACGGAAACTTGGACCCTCTTTTTTAAGGAAGGCTTCGAATTCTAAACAAAATATATGTGGAAAGAAATTTTGAAGCCTTTGAATTCTAAACAAAATCTATCTGGAAGGCATTTGGAGCATATGTCTGTGGCTACCAAATTCCTAAGAAATTCATCTATTTGCCCCTCTTTTATAGGATTCTCAAAATGAGCTTAAAATTGTTTTAATTTTCCATTGAGAAGTCTAATGAATTTTCACTTTATGCCGCTCTGCTATCTTTATCCCCATGTGCTCTCTCTTAATCCTCTAAATTTTTACATGTTAACTTTTGTGCACCATTCAAATATAGTAGTTACAAAAATATTGTGTTTTAGAGTCACATGAGAATTCACTTCACCTGACATCTCTATATTGTGTTTTCCTTATTTCCATGTTGTTTCTGGGACATCTCTATATTGTGTTTTAGAGTCATATGAGAAGGAATAAAGAATGAATAAAGAAACAAGAGAATACCACGATTTTATTTAATAGGATGTTGTTTCGGGGACAGTGAAGGAGAAGAGTGGAAGTGATAACAAATTACGACCTCCCACAACGTGGTACAAAAGTGAAGAATGACTGATTGAAGCGTGTGCTTTAGTGGTACTGTTTGAATCGTGGTTTGCCCTTATGGGTGTATATTAGTAAACTCGTTAGCAATAGGCATGCTCAACTGAGATTCGGATAGTACAATCAACTTGCTTCTAAATAAGCTTGATAAGATCATTAAGAAATTTAAATAACATAATCAAATTATTGTGTGAAAAGATTTCAAAAAGGGTGTTTCATCCTCCATACCTCTACACTTAGACTTTGAAGATTTAAATATGCGTGCGCGTATATTTTCGTTCGACGGGTTTTTGATTTTCTTCACTATAATCTATGAGCTATCGAGTAATCGTAATGCGACTAATTAAACTCTTTTTTATCGAGGTAAAAATATCAATTCTACTGAACTCATTAGTGACCAAGTTTACGCAGACCTTCGAAGTACTCGATAAGTTCACGAGTTTCAAATAATATGCTCACCACTATGTACCCACACGTTAATAAAACTAGATAACAACCTGCATGTTGCTTTTGATTTTCATAGTGATATATATTCAAAAAAACATTTAGTGTATATGAATTGAGTTGCTCTATTTCTTTGTCCAAAGATTAACTCATATGCTAAAGGTAAACGTGGATGGCTCAATAAGGTGGACCAATCAGATACTTGATGATGTGGCATGCTTGCATATAATCAATACACATACCCCTCCACCTATGTGTAGTCCACCGACGGTGACTATTTGGGCCGGCCCATTTGTCTGTCTATATATCTTTTTTTGTTTGAGGAAGATTGTAGAAGCTTTTGGATCTTTTCTTCTTTTGATTTACTAGTTTTTCGAAAAATTTCCATATTATGAAAATAATTCAGTTTTTTAAAACAACACAGTCTTGAAAATATGCATGCTTTCATAATGGTTCATATTCGAAAAATGTTTTAGTTTCTACTCATCGAAAAACTTTCAAATTCTGAAAATGCTAATTTTAAAATTGATTTAGCTTTATAAAATTGTAAAAAGGTTCATATTGACAAAATATTTCATTTTTTAAAAATGTTCATTTTTAAAAGTGGTTCATGTTTTAAATTGTCCATAATTGAAAATGATTCACATTTCGAAATGTTCATTTTTTAAAATGTTCAAATTGCAAAACTGGCTCATTTTTTAAATTTATGAACCATTTTAAACTTTCTAAACATTTATCTTGATGACGAGGTTATAACTCGGCAAGTCCCAGGGTTGTGCACCCCGGGTTGATTGATGGGGAGAGAGTAGAGTGCAAGGTGATCACGACGGCTAACAGGCGAGGTTTACCCAGGTTCAGGCTCCCGGAGGATAACACCCTACTCCTGCTTGTCTGGTTATTGATTCGAGTAGCGATTACAATGGCGAGATTATGATCTCGCTAGGGTTTGTGGTAGTTCTCAGCGTGTCCTCTAGGACGGGCAACCCTCCTGGCTTTATAGGCAGCCAGGTCTCGGGTGGTTGATACAGATACGGTAGGTTACAAGACCTAACCGAGTTGGACTAGGATATGAGATACCCCGAGTGGGCCTTCTGCGGGCCTTTCCATCCTTGGCGCGGCCCAGGTAGCCTCATCGTGGGCTACCCGCAAGGTAACCCCACGTCAGTAGCCCCCGAGTGCTTGGTCGAAGCGCAGAGTCGGACAGAGGACTCCTTCCTGGACGCGCCATTGGATTGCTTGATCTTGAGCTTGAACTCGAATTCTTCAGTCGAACCGGCCGCTCCCGATGGGAGTAACCTTTGCAGTCGAATTACTTTTGCCTTCATCTTCTTGCGAAGCTTGCTTCTACTCAGCCTGATTGGCTTACTTTGTGGATTGGTTCGGCTGCTCGAGCTTACTGTATTGCCACCCGAATGGATTCTTCGGGTGCTCGGATCATTACTTGATCTTACTCTGCTGACTTCAGCTGCGAAGCTTACTACTCGGACGAATTTTTCGAGTTTCTTCGGCTGATTTTGGAGCCGTTGGATTGATGACGTCATTGTTGACGAATTGTTGCACGCCTCTGCGCCCGATGGGACGTGACGCGGTGGGCCCCGTTGTCAGAGCTGACCACGGTCCACAGTTGTCACGTCTCCGAAGTGGGCGCGAAATTTTCGCGGCACGATGACGACGCCTCGGTTCCCGTGCGTAGTGGAGGAGGTTGGCGGCGACGGTTTGTTTCTCCGCGCGACACGTGGACGGCCGGATGCCCTTGCTCGCAGCTCTTGCGCGACGGACGGCTGAGATGGCGATCTTCGAGGAATAAGTACTGCGCCCTGGCGTTTGGGATGTTACCTTCCCCAATTCATTCCTTCCTTTTCCTCTCCTCTTGCGCTCTGCCATTGCCACCGCCGTCTCGAGCTCTTAGCGATCTGTCCACGCGCCTTGTGACCAAATCGATGGGCAAGCCGAAGGGCACCGCTGGCTCCTCCGCCGCCGCCGCCGACGCTGCCGGGCTGATGAAGAAGCCCGAGGGTGACTGGCAAAGGTCGACGATGAAGAAGGCCGACGTCGACGTGCTCCGCGCGCAGGGCCTGCTGCCGTCTGCGGACGAAGTCCAGGTGCGCCTCCCTGGCAAAGAAGCTTTTCCCACTCCTCGCGATGGGGAGCGCGTTTGCTTCGCGGACTTCGTCCCGTGTGGCTTCGGGTTCCCCATGCACGATTTTGTGCGCGGGCTCCTGTACGCCTACGGGGTTCAGATCCATGATCTGACCCCCAATGGCGTCTTGAGCATCGCGGGCTTCATCGTGCTCTGCGAGTGTTTCTTGGGGGTCACGCCCCACTGGGGACTATGGAAGTCGCTCTTCCTCGTTCGCAAGAACGTGGGGAAGAGTGGGCTGACCTACCCAGTGGGCGGCTTCGGAATCCAGGTGCGCGGTGATACCGCGTAGTTTGCGATGAAGAAGTCGGACTCCGTCCAAGGGTGGCGCCGGCGATGGTTCTACGTCCAGTCGGCCGGAGATGGCCTGGACGCATTCGACGGCAGGCGGGGGCTGAGGAAGACTGGTGCCTGGGCGCACCCGCTGTCTGCCGTGGAGAAGGAGGCGGTGCGGCCCCTGCTGATGCTGCTGCGCGAGCTGACCGAGACCCTAGGGCGTGAGGCGGGTGGCGTCTTTCTGATGGCCACCTTCTTCCGCCTTCGGGTGCAGCCGCTGAGCGCCCGGCCCCACCCGATGTGGGCCGCAGAGGGCGTTAGCGACAAGCCGCTGGACGACGAGGAGGTGGAGGCCAACGTCAGGTCCATCACCAACCTTCGAGCCGCGGACGCTTGCAACGTCAAGTGCCCCATCGCTCCTTACGGGGCCGCGAAGCCCGTTCCTGAGGTGAGTCCTTTCTTGCTTTCTTCTTGTACTTGTTCGACCGGAGTCTACTTTGTGTTTTGATTCGACTTGCGTCTACTCTGCTTTAGGGTCGGGATTTGCTCATCAACCATCCTCCGCTCCCTGAGAACGGACCCGACGATGAGTCGAAGTTCGTCGAGGATGAGGATGATGACGAAGAGATCCCCTCCGCCCACTCTTCCCGCGACGAGGTGGAGGAGGACGACGAAGTGGAGGAACCCGCGAGGAAGAAGCGGAAGCTTCCAATTCGCGGCGAGTCTGCTTCTGCGTCGTCGCCTGCCAAGGGCGTGGGTGCTGCTGAGGAGGTGGCCGTGGCGACGTCCCCGGGTGCGCAGTCTTCGGGTGGCTGGGAGGAACCTCTTAATGTTCCCCCGGTCGCCTCTGCGGCGCCACGGTCCTTCGCGCGGATGCCGTCGCCGTCGCTGTCAAGCTTCGACGATGCCAGCTCCCCCAGGTTAGTTTCCTTGCCACGCGTTCTTCGAGTAGTACTGTTGCGGGTTCGCCGCTTATTTGACTTTGTGTTCTTGATATTACTGCAGCCACCACTCTGGCAATGTCGGCTCCCCCCTTCGGGACACGGAGCTTACTTCTGGCCCTTCGACTGGGCTGGAGACACCCGTGGTGGGGGAGAAGGTGCGCGTGGAGGCCAACGTCGTGGCCTCGTCTAGCCGGGATCCTCCCTCGGCTGTCGATGACCTTGAGCTCCTGGGCCACGTAAGTCTTCTTTTGTTTTCCTTGTTCTTCTGATTTCTCATCGGGTGCGCGATCAGCGCTCCCGATGGGAGTAGCCCCCGAAGGTGTGGGTGACTAGTATAGTCGCCCGCAACTTTTATTGACATTAAGCTTCTTTTATTTTCAGCCATACTATCGCCAACAGCTTGACGCAGCCGCGGCTTATGTTCGCCTGGAGAAGGAGAGGGACCAACTGCGTTCCTCGCTGGACCAGGCTACTGGCCGGGTGGATGAGCTTGAGAAGGCTCTCCGTGAGTCTCAAGAGCGGGAGCTGGCGCGGGTCGCCCAGGAGAAGACTCAAATCGGTCGCCTCCTTTCACTCGCCGCTGTTCTTGGGGGTGAGTATCAGCCTTTCGCTTACTTAGTTTTCGTTCCCTTTCTTGTCCTGACTTTAAATTCTGGTGCAGAGACTTGCGGTGGAGTTCCTCCGGAAGATGCTTCGAGTGACACCGTCGACCTGGCGACTGCGGTTGGCTTCTTCGACCGTGTCTGCGCCTATGCCTCGGACGCTCTGAGGAAGTCTGCCGCCGCGCTGGAGAAGTCGACCGGAGCTCTGGCCGTGGTGCATCAGAGCATCTTCCCGGGCAACCAGCCGCCAGCGACTGTGGACGATCTGGCTGCGCCGTTTGGGGACGCGACCACCATCACCGACTTCACGCGGTCGCAGACGGTACGCGGCTCCGAGCTCACCTTCCAGCTGCTTTTAGGCCACCAAGTTCCAGGTGACTTCGAGAAGATCGTCAGCGGTTTTCCTCGCAAGCCTGATGGTCGGACCGCGTCGCTGAGTGGCGTGAAGGAGCGCGCCTCGCAGTTGGCTGCACAGCTTGTGGCACTCTTCGAGAGGGCCCTTGCTAAGGCGACTGAAGCGGCTGCTCGGAAGGGCCGTTCCCGGTCGCAGTCCGCGGCCTTAGAGTAGGCGTAGTTGTAGGCATGCGGCAGCGCTGCGATCTGTACCTTGAACTTTTGTTTTGTAATGAATATTGCCCATGTCGGGTCTCTTGATCGTCAGTATTGGATTTGATGACCTTTCTCTCTAAGTTGAACTGTGTTTGGCAGTCGCCTTTTTGTATTGACTTTGCGTATTCCTGACAGAGTGCCGCGCGCGATGACGATCCGCCTTCTCCCTTGGCCGTGCCGAGTGGCGCGGCGTCTTCTTCGGGTGCTCGCCGTCGTCGGGCAGCGCCGGCTCCTCCGCGTAGCGTGAATGACCAGCGGATAATCACCTACTTGAAGAACAAGGTGGTGGAGCTTGAGGCGACCCTGAAGAAGACGGAGCTGACGTTGCAGCGCTCCCAGTCGCACCCCACGGCGGAGTTCTCACGCCGTGAAGATTTTTTGCTTGGAGAGATGGACTTGATCAGTCGGCAGTTGCAGGGTATGTATCCTGTTGGCGACTGCCGTCGTTGTTGTTTATCCTTCTCGTTCTGACTTGCAGTTGATGTGTGCAGATGTTAATCCCGATTGGGAAGCCGAACGGGGTCGCGTTGAAGAGCGAGTCACTCGAGAGGCGTCAGGCGACTCCTATGAAGCTCGGCAGTTCTGGGTGAACAAGTCAAGGGGGCGCGTCCTTGCCACGATGCTGGATCGTACATGGCGCGCTGCCTTTCTTCTGGAGAGCTGCCGGAAGACACTTCTGCACATCAACCGCGTGTACTTCCCGCACAATGCGCAGCCGAACGGGTTGCCTGCCTTGCTGGAGAGGTTCCGTGATGGCGAAGGGCTGAAAGAAGTTGTCGACGCTCAGCTTGTGGCTGGTGCAAACGCGGCGCTGGCGTACGTTCGGATGCACCGGCCACATCTTCCGCTTGAACGGGTGCTTGAAGGCCTGCCAGGTGACGAAGACTTCGAGGAGACCTTGCCTGCTGCGCGTCGGATTATCCGGCAAGTGCAGGACTTGAGCGAGCGGCTTGTAGGTCCTCTCGACGCGCCAAAGGCTGAGCCTGCAGTTTAGAGTAGCTGTCGTCTGATGCACAGGGTTAGCTATAGAGGGCAAATTTGCCTTTGTAAATACATTGTAATATTTCATAGTACTGTTTCGAGTAATGAGAATTGACATGTTACTCGAAAGTGAGGGCGCATGATTCGACCTGGATGGCGCAACTGCCGAGTATGTCAAGCAGCGGCCAAGTGTTGTCTGTATGCCGCAGTCTCTGGTTCTACCAGGTGGCGACTTAGGGTTTTGACTAACTCCTGTCTGGCGCAGCCCCCGAGTAAGTTGGGTGACGGCCTAGGATTGCAAGTGCTACCTGTTTGGCGCAGCCCCCGAGCACGTCGGGTGGTGACCTAGGATTTGGAACTTGACCTGTGCAGCGCAGCCCCCGAGTATGTTCGAGTGGCGGCCGAGGATTTTTCTGAGTCCTGTTTGGCGTAGCCCCCGAGTAAATCGAGTGGCAGCCTAGGGTTGCAAGTGTGACCTGTGTGGCGCAGCCCCCGAGTATGTCGGGTGGTGACCTAGGATTTGGAACTTGACCTGTGCAGCGCAGCCCCCGAGTAGGTTCGAGTGGCGGCCGAGGATTTTTCTTTGGCCTGTTTGGCGTAGCCTCCGAGTATGTCGGGTGGCAGCCTAGGTTTGCAAGTGTGACCTGTGTGGCGCGGCTCCCCGTAAGTCGTGGGTGGCGCCTTAGGATTTTGGACTTGACCTGTATGGCGCAGCCCCCGAGTCAGTCGAGTGGCGGCCTAGGATTTTTTGACTTTTTGCTTGTTTGGCGCAGCCCCCGAGCGGATCGAGTGGCGGCCTAAGCTGTTATTTCAACCTGTGTGGCGCAGCCCCCGAGTGGCTCGGGTGACGGCCTAGGATTTCGATTGTGCTTGTATGGCGCAGCCCCCGAGTGGATCGAGTGGCGGCCTAAGCTGTTATTTCAACCTGTGTGGCGCAGCCCCCGAGTGGCTCGGGTGGCGGCCTAGGATTTTTGAGCTTCTTGAGTGACTGGAAAAGGAGACAGATTTTCTTCAGATCACTTTATTGATTCTTGCGAGCAGGCCGCCTCATTAAAAACCTTCCAGTCCCCTCAGGTACCCTGGTAAGGAAAAGAGCGCGTCTGAAACCTGCCGCGTTGGCTTTCTTGTACAATGGTTGCTTGAACTAGGCGTAGAATCTGCGTAGTTGTGCTACGTTCCATGGATTGCTGCAGTCCGCTCCGGTCTTCGAGTCCTTTAGGCGGTATGCTCCATTGCCTATTGCTTCTGTTATGATGTACGGGCCCTCCCATGGGGAGGCGAGCTTGTGCACCTTCTTTTGCTTGAGTCGAAGAACCAGGTCGCCTGCCACGAACGCTCTTGGTCGCAGCCTCCGAGTATGATAGTTGCGCAGGTCCTGCTGATACACGGCTGATCGTGCCAGGGCGATGTCGCGTGCTTCGTCCAGGGTGTCTCTGCTGTCTTCGAGTGCTTCCTCTGCTTCTGATTCGTCGTAGGCGACTACTCTTGGTGCGTCGAACTTGATGTCGCAGGGGAGGACTGCTTCTGCACCATACACCATGAAGAATGGCGTGTACTGGGTAGATCTATTGGGTGTTGTTCGCAGACTCCAGAGGACTGATGGCAGTTCTTCCACCCAAGCGCCCGCTGCGCGTTTGAGGGGCACGCGTAGTCGCTTCTTGATGCCGTTGCAGACTAATCCATTGGCCTTCTCTACTTGTCCGTTGGACTGCGGGTGCGAGACAGACGCGTAGTTGAGCTTGATCCCCTGTTCTGAGCAGAAGTCTTTGAATTCCTCGGCTGTGAAGTTCGAGCCGTTGTCGGTGATGATCCCATTAGGCACTCCAAACCTGAAGATGATTGACCTGATGAAGTTGACCGCTGTGGACGCAGTCGAACTTGTGATGGGCACGGCTTCGATCCACTTCGTGAATTTGTCGACTGCGACCAGGAGGTGAGTATGACCTCCGGGTGAGGATTTCTTCAGCGGGCCCACCATGTCCAGGCCCCATTGGGCAAAGGGCCAGGCTAGTGGTATTGTCTTGAGCTCTGATGCTGGGGCGTGCGGCTTGTTGGTAAATTCCTGGCACCCTGTGCATTTCTTCACTAGCTCCTCAGCGTCCTGCATGGCTGTGAGTCAATAGAACCCAGCTCGTAGCGCCTTGGCCACCAGTGCCCGGCTGCTTGCGTGATGCCCGCAGGTACCCGCATGGATGTCTAGTAAGATGGCTTGGCCGTCGACTGGATCTATGCACCTTTGAAGGATTCCTGATATGCTTCTTTTGTAGAGTTCCCCGTTGATGACGGTGAAACTTTTGGAGCGTCTGATGATGCGCTTCGCTTCGACTGGGTCAGCTGGCAGCTTCTGATGCAGTATATACGCCAGGTATGGTCCTGTCCATGTGGCTTCGACTAGCATGACTTCCATGGGGACCTTGTCTTGGCTTGGCGGGTTGGCATCGCCTTTTGCGGTTGTTGTGCTTGCTGTACCCTGAGTCTTGACGGATCTCTGTGTTATGCACTCGAGGAAGACGCCGGGTGGGACTGGCGCCCTGTCTGAGCCCATGTTAGCTAGGGTGTCGGCTTCCTCGTTGCTTTCGCGGCCGATGTGGCGTAGCTCGCAGCCGTCGAAGTTTCCTTCCATCTGGTTGTAGAGGTCTCTGTAGGCGATCATGTTGTCAGCGACGGCGTCGCAGGACTTCATGGTTTGCTGTACCACCAGGTAGGAGTCGCCGTAGATCATGAGGTGCGTGGCGCCGCAGTTTTTGGCCATCCGCATGCCGTGGATCAAGGCCTCGTACTCGGCTTCGTTGTTGGATGGCGTCGGAAAATCCATCTGTAGGACGTACTTGAGCTTGTCGCCTTTGGGGGAGATGAGCACGACTCCCGCCCCGGCTGACTTGAATTTCTTGGAGCCATCAAAGTACATTGTCCATGCGTTGGACAGGTCGGGGACGTTCGGTAGCTGGGCTTCTATCCACTCCGTGGTGAATTCTGGGAGAACTTGGGCTTTGATGGACTTCGGGTGAGCGTACTTCAGCCCCCATGGTCCTAGCTCGACAACCCACTTGGCGACTCGTCCTGTCGCGCGCTGATTTGTGAGGATGTCTGCTAGTCCGGAAGAGCTTACCACCGTGATCGGGTGCTCGGAGAAGTAGTGGACGACTTTTCTGGAGGTCATGAAGACTCCGTATGCCAGCTTCTGGTAGTGCGGGTAATTTTGCTTGGACAAGGTGAGTACCTCGCTAAGGTAGTAGACGGGCCTCTGCACCGGGTGACTGTGTCCTTCTTCTTCGCGTTCGACTACGAGTACCGTGCTCACCACCCTATTTGTTGCTGAGACGTACAGGTATAGCGGCTCGTTTTCCAGTGGTGCCACGAGGACCGGGGAGGTTGTCAATGTCTTCTTGAGATGGTCGAACGCGTCCTGCGCCTCTTGTGTCCACTCGAACTTGTCTGACTTCTTCATCAGTTGGTAGAAGGGTAAGGCCTTTTCTCCCAACTTACTAATGAACCGACTGAGAGCTGCGACTCGGCCAGCTAATCGTTGCACCTCCCTGAGCTTCGTTGGTGCTGGCATTGTGAGTATGTTTTGCACCTTCTCGGGATTTGCTTCGATTCCTCGTGCGGATACAAGGTACCCTAGTAACTCTCCGGCTGGCACGCCGAACACGCACTTCTCTGGGTTGAGTTTGATCTGGTACGCGTCGAGTGCGGCGAAGACCTTGTGCAGGTCGTCGACTAGGGTGTCCTCCTTCCGGGTAGTGACGACGATATCGTCGACGTAGACTTGGACGATCTGCCCGATTAGCCCCTTGAGGCACGCTTGCATTGTCCGCTGATATGTGGCACCTGCGTTTTTTAACCCGAACGGCATCGTCTGGTAGCAGAAAACGCCGTCGGGTGTGATGAAAGCTGTCTTCTCCTCGTCCTCGACCTTCAGTCTGATCTGCTGGTAACCTGAGTAGGCGTCCAGGAAAGACAGGCGTTCGCAGCCTGCGGTCGAGTCGATGATCTGGTCTATCCGCGGGAGCGGGAAGTGATCCTTGGGGCAGCATTTGTTGATTGCGGTGAAGTCCACGCACATGCGTAGTTTCTTCGTCTTCTTTTTCTGGACTAGGACGGGGTTAGCGACCCAGTCTGAGTCCTTGATCTCTCGGATGAACCTGGCATGCAATAATCTGTCGACTTCCATGGTGATAGCGTCTCGTTTGGGCCCTGAGAAGCGTCGCATGGATTGCTTGACAGGTCTTGCGTCCTTGTGTACTTTCAGAGAGTGCTCGGCGAGTTCCCTGGGTATCCCCGGCATGTCAGAAGGTTGCCATGCGAAGATTTTCCAGTTCTCACGTAGGAACTCGACGAGCGCGCTTTCCTATGCGGGCGTCAGGCTTGATGAGACCTTGACTGTCTTTTCGCTGTCGGTCGGGTGGACCTGGTGGGTGACGGTGTCGTCGTTTGTGTTAAACGCTGCGTCCTTGGCGGGCTTCTTGCGAGCCGGGAAGATGGTCTTGTCATTGTCGGCTGATATGGCCTTGAAGTGCTCTTCGACGCCGAAGAACTCGGAGATCTTGGCGAACTCGCGGTCGCAACTGTTGGAGAGGCCAAAGTCGCCGCGGACGGTGATCACCCCCTTTGGCCCAGGTAACTTTATCATCAGGTAGGCGTAATGGGGTACTGCCATGAACCTGGCGAAGCTTGGGCGTCCGAGGATGGCATGGTACTGTGACTTCCAGTCGACGACCTCAAAGTCTATCGACTCCTTCCTGAAGTGCTCGGGTGTTCCGAGGATGACGTCGAGTGTGATTGTTCCCATGGGTGTGATTGGCTGCCCAGGTACTATGCCGTGGAAGGTGGTCTCCGACTCCGGCAATTTCTCTGTCGATCTGTTCATCCGTCTGAGGGTGTCGGCGAATATGATGTTGATGCCGCTGCCTCCGTCCAGGAATACCTTTTTCAGGCTGTAGTCGCCGATCAGGGCCTCAATCACGAGTGCGGCGTGTCCGGGTCGGACTACCTCTGCTGGGTGATCTGCCCTGGAGAATGTGATTGGTGTCTCGGACCCGCGCAGGTAGTCTGGTACCGCGCGCGGGCTGTTGATGGCCTGGAGTACTTGGCGTGTGATGATCTTCTGCCTCCTGTTCGACGGGGGGGCCCTTCTGGATCATGTTCAGCTGTCCTCGTGCGGCTGGGTACGCGTCGGCTGCTGCCGGCGGAACCTGCTGCTGCTGCTGCGTCTGGTGGAATGCCGCTTGCACTTGGTTATTATTTGCGGATGCCGCCTGGATGGCCAGCTGCGGTGCTGCTTGGATGGCTTGCACCGGGGCGATGATTTGCTGCATGGCATGGTATATTTTTCTTGCTTTGCGGCAGTCTTTCAGCAGGTGGTTTGAACCATACTTTCCTGTTACCGGGTTGCGGAACGAGTGATGTTTGCAGGGCTGCATCAGTTCTTCTGCCGCAGTTAACGGGCGCTTCCACTCGCGCTTCTGATTTCCGTCGTTGCGGTCGACGCTGCTGCTGCCACGGTTGTACTGGCTCGAGCTGGGTTGTCGACTTTGCTCGTGCTGTCGACTGTCCTCACGCTTGACCTCGCGGGGGGTTTCGTAACCCGCCGCTACTAACTCGATTGAGTCGTGCGTGTATCGTGCCTTCCTCTTCTGACGTGAATCGCGCCAGTTGCTTGTTTCGCCTTCCTTTTTGTGAGAAGTTTCGTGGACGTAGTCCTCTCCTTCAGCCCATTGGTTGGCTGTCTTCATTAACTCTATTGTGGTCTTCGGCTGGAGCCTACCAAATTCCTCCCGGAGGTCGCGGCGAGAAACGCCATGCATGAAGGCGTCCATCACCCTGTCCTCTGATACGGGTTCCATGGTGTTGCGAAGGAGTGTCCACCTCTGGATGTAAGATCGGAGCGACTCGTTTTTCCCTTGCTTGCAGGCCTGCAACTCGATGTAGGTTGTTGGTCTGGCGAATGTTCCTGAGAAACTTTTGATGAAGTTGTCCTGGAACTCTTCCCACGTTCGGAAAGAATCTTTGGGTTGGCTTGTAAGCCACCCGCGCGTAGAGTCTGTCAGCATGAGCTGGATGTACTGCATTGCCGTTGTCGATGTTCCGCCTTGGCAGGTGCAAGCGATAAGGTAGTCCTCAAGCCATAACTTCGGGTCTTGCTTCCCGTCGTACTTTGGTGTGCTGGCCGTCAATTTGAAGCCTTTGGGCATGCGAGTGTCGCGGATGTTGAAACTGAAACATGCCGCACCACATGGCTCGAAGTCGCGGTCGGTATGATCATCCGCCTGTGTGGCGTTAGCCGAACGCTCCTTGCGGCTGCGGTCCACCGTCTTCTGTGTCAGGACGTCTCGAAGGTCCTTGACTGGCTGTCGCTGCGCCGCCGGGATGCCCGACGTCGTTGGTCCGTGAGCTTGATTACCTGGCCCTTGGGCCGCTAGAGCTTCTTCGATTGCCCTTATGGAGGCAATTTGTTGCTTGTGGAGGAGCGAGCGCGCGTCGCCCTCTGGTGGCTGTGTGAGCCGAAGGTACGTCTCGACTGATATCAATGCCGCGTTTGCTGTTTTTGGGATGGGTATCCCGTTTTCATCTTCGGTGACGAAGGAAGAGTCGAGGTTGCGGGTTAGCCTTGTTCGGTCGGCTTCTGCCATGTGAGGGATACGGGCTCTGGTTCGCCGTGCTCCCTGGTTCACCTCAGTGGAGGATGTGAAGGAGAGGGCGGCCCGCCTGGCGCTTGATGCATCCGCGTCCCTTTTGCGCCTGAGAAGTTCGGCCTTTTCGGCGCGAATCCGTTCGCCTTCCTTGCGTAGCAAGTACTGGACCGCTAGGTGGTCCTCGCGAGATGCGTTGGGTGGGGGGAACGTACCCTCGTCCACATGCTTCATGGCCTGTATCGCCATGTCCCGCGTGATGACCAGTTTGGTGTTGTCTGGCATGTCCACCTCTAGCGGATATACGGGTTCATCTCCGTCGTCATGCGGTGCTGTGCCGGCCATGAAGACTTGCTTGGGGTAGACTTGGGTTGGAGAGTTTGTGCTGCCGCTGCTGCTTCTGTCACCCTCGTCTTGTTCGGGGTCGAAAATTGCTGCAACGTGGCGCGCGGCGCACTTACTGTCGAGTCTCTTTAAGATTGTCCATGTGCCCGCACTCGACGGGGCGAGTGCGAGTGGCGTGGGGTAGACCTGGGACTTCCACGTAGATGAGGGCGCGCGCGTTGTCGATGTCGGACGCGGGCCCCTGGTCGTGCGTGCGGGCGCGGCGGTGGAGGTGGGTCTTGACTTGATTGTCGGTGTAGATGTCCTCTTCGCGGGTGCAGCTGGCGCAAACCTTGCGGGTGCGGCAGATGCGATCCTCGCGGTTTCGGTGGGCGCGATCTCCGCGGGTGCGGGAGATGCGATCTTGACGGGTCCAGCGGGCGCGATCTCCGCGGGTGCGGCAGATGTGATCATGACGAGTCCAGCGGTCGCGATCTCCGCGGGTGCGGCAGATGCGATCTTCACGGGTTCAGCGGGCGCGATCTCTGCGGGTGCGGCAGATGTGATCATGACGAGTCCAGCGGTCGCGATCTCCGCGGGTGCGGCAGATGCGATCTTCACGGGTTCAGCGGGCGCGATCTCTGCGGGTGCGGCAGACGCGATCTTCGCGGGTTCAGCGGGCGCGATCTCCGCGGGTGCGGCAGATGCGATCTTGACGGGTCCAGCGGGCCCGATCTCCGCGGGTGCGGCAGATGCGATCTTGACGAGTCCAGCGGTCGCGACGGTCGGCGATTTTGACGACGCCGTCGCGCGTAGCGCGGTAGTCGTAGACATCGACTGGTGGGCTTGCGAGTGGATGACGTACTCGAAGGAGCCGAATCGAATCGACTCCCTGATGGCAGGTGCGCCGATCTTCATTGCGGATGGAGCCGGTGCGACCATGATCCTGGCACTTGTTGAACTTCCCACAGACGGCGCCAATTGACGAGGTTATAACTCGGCAAGTCCCAGGGTTGTGCACCCCGGGTTGATTGATGGGGAGAGAGTAGAGTGCAAGGTGATCACGACGGCTAACAGGCGAGGTTTACCCAGGTTCAGGCTCCCGGAGGATAACACCCTACTCCTGCTTGTCTGGTTATTGATTCGAGTAGCGATTACAATGGCGAGATTATGATCTCGCTAGGGTTTGTGGTAGTTCTCAGCGTGTCCTCTAGGACGGGCAACCCTCCTGGCTTTATAGGCAGCCAGGTCTCGGGTGGTTGATACAGATACGGTAGGTTACAAGACCTAACCGAGTTGGACTAGGATATGAGATACCCCGAGTGGGCCTTCTGCGGGCCTTTCCATCCTTGGCGCGGCCCAGGTAGCCTCATCGTGGGCTACCCGCAAGGTAACCCCACGTCACTTGACCTTTTGAAATTCAGAACAACAGAAAGAAAAGAACCGTATCTAGAAATTAAACTTATTGGGCCCACGCGGGCTAACGCTTCAGGCGTTTGCGTGCTAACATACGCTGAAGGCGCTGTATAGGTGCACCCGGAAAAATACATGGTTGTTATTAATCTTTCTTGTGGGCCGGCAATCGAGATGACGCGTCGCTATTTATCCCAAGCCCGGTGACAGAAACCATACTGACATGCTCTCAGACACTACTATGCCACGCTAATACAAGTGTTTGAATGAATTGGAAAAGAGAAATCTTCTATATCTAAATAGCAAAGATCCACTACATGGATTTCTCGCAGCCTACCCACCTCATCAAACAGTTTTGAGCAATCATAGTCTTCCATGTCAGCAACTTGCCATGTCATTATTTTTAATTTTCTTTATTGCTGCTGATTAACACTAATCCTGTGTTGTAACCGATGAGTCTAACATGTGTACGTTACTAAATCCATTCAGCTATGTGGAGGAGTCATTGTCTCATTGAAGCCTCCTCTCAGATACCAAACGACATCGCATTATATTCCTCTCCCCCACGATTCTCTGAAGAAATAATTATACATGAAACTGATGAGAGCATTCCAAAACTTATCCCGTTTGCCATTATTTAATTTGCTCGCTCCATTTATCTGCCTCTATCTCGCGTGGTTGCGCCTCCTTCCTCCAGAACCTCCGCCTTGCATCTTGAGTTTGCTTTGGAGCTCCAAACAGAGGATGTGCAGCTGATGTCTTTTCTGACACGAGTCGGGATCATTGATTCCATCCAACATTAACAGCATGTTTTCTTCTCCGACACTGATCATCCCTACTCTTTAACAAAGGGTGTCCCCAATCCCGAAACGCCCAACTACAATATGTCATCATTAGGTGACCTCTCCACAAACGCTGATTTGTTTTACTCCTTCTGGAAGATTCTTGGACTGATATGAATTTAAACTCTTATCTTTGTTTCATTTTATTTGACTATGGGACTGCAACAAATAATGCCATCTCTCAGAAACGAAGAAGGGGGATATACCTTTTTTTTTGTTTTCCTATGACTTGACTGTACAGGTTAACGAGATTATGTGGCTAGCAAATTCATTTGTATGACTTTCCTTCTACTTAGACTGAGGTAAGTGATACTGAGTTTGGTCATGGAAATTCCTCCACCGTTATTTTTAGCAAATCCGGAGTTCCTATCTGGACACTTCTACAACCACCTGCTAGGTTGTTTATACTATCTGCTTAATATTTATGCAATTGTCCTACCACCCTTTTTTTCATGAACACATTCATCCTGGCTGAAAGCGGGAAGACACATGACTTTCAGATCCACCTGTCGACGAACATATGATCTTCAGAAGAATCACTCAATCTTCCTACTCGAACTAATGATCCTATTTCTGTTGTTCACACCGTTGCTTCATAATGACTGTGCCTTGGCATCGACACATTGTGGCTTTTCTGTGATATTGGAGTTCCATTGGTAGTGTTGTCCAGCACTAGATTATCTTTGCAATTGCTTCAGCTACATTATATGCAACTAGAGGTATCAAAACTTGCTATATGTTCATCACTTAAATATGCAAGATGCTCTTTATCCGTTGTGTAGTTTAAGCAATTAGTGTTTTGTGAAATGAAGAACCTGAACATACCTATTCGCAGTGGAGACCCAATGTTGCAATGAGTATTTGATTAATTTATTCGATCTATGTACTTAAATGTAGCTTTTATTTCATTATGTTCTCTTGGGAGTTGGGACTACAAATTCTGAAAAAATGATAAACAAAGAAGCTTTACAGATTATCTCTTCGCACGCCTTCAATCTTATAGATCTTGAGATCTTCACTTATTCGGAGAACTATAATGTTGCGATGCTAATATTTTTCTTGGGTGTGTGTGCGCAGCGCGTGAGTTTATTTTCAAATAGGACGTCAGCTAATCAGATACTGATTTGCCCATTCAGGTTCTTTTTGCATGGATTATTTTGATGTTCCACCTGTGTTGGATATAATAACAGTAGTACAATCAGTTCAAAAAATATATATGATACCATGCAGGTTAAGGAGGAGAAGACAAATATACATCCAACCGAAGTGACTTCCTTACAATGCTCCCTCGCCCGACAACATTTGTTTATTTTCTGTTTTTTCTTGACAGAACAGAGAAATAGTTTAAAGTGGATGTTTTATTTGTTAATCTTAGACAAGTACGGCTTCATGTAGGTCCTGGAGTTTTAAGTTTTAACCTTAGTTTTATCCTCTGTACATGAAAATTAGATAAGATGTATATTTGAACTCAAGTGAGTACACACAACTTAGACCCGATGAACTTGGTAAATACACCATCTCTAATATTATTACGTATTTGCAGTTCTCTATTAAAATGGTGTTGTCGTTAGATTGACAACATATTTAAATACTCCTTCATCCTCCATTAGAAGATCAAAAGTAGTGATCTATTGTTAGCTATTTGTCTATAAACCAATTGCTTGCAACATATTACTCTTAGGTCGTCTCACGAGATGAAATCCTTAATATTATCGTAACTATTCTAATTCTAATGTAAAAAACATTTATAGCACTAACATTGTTCTCCGGTTCAAGTTTGGATTACTAAAAGTCACAATTGTAAATGATTACATTTATTTTTTGTTAATCTTCGTAAAGTTTAGAAACTTTAGTTTCTGTAACAACGTGCGGGGTATCGTATAGTCTTAGAAAAAACCCTCCCTTCATGAAGGTCCACGCGTGAACGCTATGGTGTTGACAAGTGTTAAAATTTCTTTCGCTCTCGCTCCCACCTCCTCTCCCTGCGTGACAGGTGACGGCTACCTGGTGGTGCGCAGAGTGCTGTTTGCGCATTTATTTTGAGATTTGTTTTTGAAAAAATGAAATATCTTGAGAACTGTTTATCCAAATTACGAACCGTTTTCATTTTTGAACTCCTCGCGTCGAGATCTTTCAAACTAGATCCATTGTTGATAGATTTCGATAAACTTTTTTTTTATAATTCAGATTGTGTATAATTCGTATAACCTGATATGTCATATGTGTACTTGTATGTCCAACTGAATCTGAGTGAAGTTATACTACAACCTGATCTGTACAACCTGATGTGTTTAGTTGTATGTTTCAGACTGATCTGTACAACCTGTTGTGTGTAGTTGTACGACATGTTCAGTACAACATATGTCTATAGTTGTACGTTTGACTGATCCAACATAATATGTACAATCTATTCTGTATAGTTGTATGTTCTAACCAAATCTATACAAGTTGTACATCGGATATGTACAATTAGATCTGGAATTTTGAATCTGGATCTGGCATGCGCACGGAAGTGGTCGGTTCGGATTTGCGTGTCCATGTGGCGAGCCCATGTTGCACGTTGCTTGACCTTCGTGAAGACCGACCTTTTTCTAGTCCAACCTTTGGAAAAGGGATGTGATATATTGTTTACTGGAGCAAATTGTAATTCTCCAGAAGCGTGGCTATAGATTGGGGTATCGCTAGGGAGAGGTCTCCCCTCGGAAAGGTCTATTTCGTGGTCCCATACGTGAGCTGCTGCCACCACGTGGACACGCAAATTGAAGCGGTCTCGCGCATGGCCAGATCCATATTCAAATCCAGATCTAAATCTGGATCTATTATTAGATTTGTACAAAACACGAACTAAGATAGTACAGCAACACAGAACGGGATGTACATCAATGCAGACCAGGCTGTACAACAACGCAGACCGGGTTGTACATCAACACCAATCAGTTTATAGGTACAACAACTTAGACCGGGTTGTACAGCAACGGAGACCGCGTTGTACATCAACAAAAACCGGGTTGTACGAGAACTGAAGGGGATCGTGTGCAGAAAACAAAAAATTTCCTACCAACGATATCCTAAAAGCATGTCAAGATCTATTATATGCAGATATAGTAGTACGAACGGAGATCGGAATACATACCTTTGTAAACCGAAAACGGGGATTACGTTCCCGCACAAACGTTGTCGATGAAGACCGACGAAGCCGACCTCAAGGTCGTGTAGAGGAAGCAGACCTCCGAGTACTGCTAGCGCAGCACCTCGCAGGGCGTCACACACGTACGGTGGAGACGACGGCCTCCGAAGCTCCAGTCCAGGACGAGCAGCGGAAGACTTGGACCGGAACACCAGCGGCGCGGCAGCGGGCTATGGTGGAAGAGATCGCCCTTCTTAGCTCGGCGCGGCTCCGACAAGGGAACCACGAGATCGAGAGAGAAACTAGGAATTAATTGCTGAATTAAAAGGCCAGGGGTGCCCCTTCTTATATAGGCTCCCAGGGGGGAGCCAACTTGCTAACCAGGCAATGTGGGACTAAACCCCACATGCCTGGTGCGGCATTGGAGGGTGCGCCGGCCCCCTAGTGGGCCCTTGAAAGAGCATTTTCCCTCATGTGTGGTTTTGGTAATTGAATGACAATCTCTATGGACTAATGTTTGCATTGAGATATCCTTATAGATCATGTCCATGGAAATAGTGGAGTTCATGTGTTGAACTCTTGAATCCCATGTGTTGAGTGAAGCTTATTGCAAGTATGTATTGAGGATTCAAGACACCATCTTAGTGAAGAAAAGATGAGTGGTGCAAGTCCAAGAGAAGCTTTCTTGAAGATCTCCTATGCTTGGTGCTTGCAATTCACCCCGGGCGTTCGGTCTGTTCGGTTTGCTCGGTCCGGTCTTTTCGGTCAGTGAGAATTTCGGTCATCTAGAAATGCTACCCATATTACCTTCGGTCTTTTCGGTTATTCTGTATTCGGTCTCCGGTCTGTTCGGTCCGGTCTTCGGTCATGACCATATAGACCAGATAAGAAATGGTAGCACATAAAATGGCAGCACAACATCTTACGGTGGCAGCTCAAACGTGATCTAAATGGCAACACAACTTGCACTAATATGAATAAAATGACCAAATATCCATACGTAACTAGCAAATATCCATACAAATAATTGGTAGCACAATCTAGCAAATATCCATACAAAACAGAACCAATAATAAATCTGATAAGCACGTAGTCTCAACTGACAACACATTGACCCGAAGCACAATTGCATGTATGTCATACAAAGGTGCTGGACAGTGTAGAACTCTTCACGCATTGTTATGCTTGCTTGACTTGGCCGTGGCCAGGGAAGATGCAGCAGCAGCCTTGCGCTTCCCTTTCTTTTGTTCTTCCAGTTCTTCAAGCAACTCTGCATATGAAGCATATGTAAGCATAATATGGACGATTGTAGCTAGGCTTGTAGCAGCAGCAAACATGTAGCAGTAGCAAATAGGAAATTACCTTTTTCTAGCACTTCTAACTCCTCCAAGTTCTCCTTGATGTCGACTGGATCAGTGGACCGTCTCAGCCAGTCTTGTGTACAGACTAAAGCTTGTACCATGAATGGAGTGAGAGATGTCCTGAAATCGTCAAGTATACGTCCACTTGTGCTAAAGGAAGACTCTGAAGCCACAGTTGAAATCGGAATAGCTAAGATAGCACGAGCCATCTTTGCCAACGTTGGAAACCTTGATGCATTCACTTTCCACCATGCTAGGATGTCAAGTGTTGTCTCAGGATCTTCACAATCTTCAGCAAGGTATTTATCAAGCTCAGATTTACTACTGCCACATGCAATATTACTTTGCTGCCTCAATCTGCTCGCAATTAGTTGCTTCATCATACTCCCTCCGCCTTCTGCTACTGATTGATTAGTCGATGGTGTCTCTACTGCAGGTGACACAGATTGCATCCTATATTCTTCAAACAGCTCACGAACACATTTGTTAATAGCAGCCCAAACTTTCTCTCCCATCTCAAGACCATATATTTCCTCTGTAGAAATCTTTGTATAATCAGACAGCTTGTACCTCGGGTCAAGAACTGCAGCAACAAATATGAGCAAGTTGATATTTTCCTTTTCCTTCTCATCCTTCTTCCCTTTACCTCTTTCATTGGCAATCACCCGTGTGTCATCCTCCTTCTCCTTCTCATGCCAAGAACCCCAATACTTGTCAAACTTGTCTTTCATTCGCTTTCCCATTGCAACTTGCAAAGGATCTGGACTAGCCATCCAACTCTTAATCAAGATGTGGACCTCACCAATCTCAAACAAAAAGTTGTTGGAAGTGACATGGAGTGAGGAAGACACACGGACAGTAAGATCATAAAAATGACGAAGGAAATCAGCCATTTTCTTTGAGTTTTCCCAATCACGGTCATCCGGATACCCAAACCCTCCTTTCTCTTCAGCCAAGTCCAATGCATATAATGCATCATCATCACAATACTTTGTAAACACCTTAGCATAGATGATGGCAGCCTTCAACATTGTGTAAGTTGAGTTCCACCTAGTGCATACGTCTAGGTTCAAGAATGCTTTGCTTTCAATCTTTTCTTCCACGACCATTTCCTTGAATTTTGTTAGCCGAGAAGTCCCATTCTTGATATACCGCACCGCAGCCCGCACACGCTTGATTGAAAGGTCTACTTCTTTGAGTCCATCTTGTACAACGAGGTTGATAATATGTGCTGCACATCTCATATGCAGAAACTTCCCACTTGCTATGCTAGTCTCAGCTTCCACCAAGCACTTCCTCAAGTGAACAATGCAACCATCATTGGCGCTTGCATTGTCAACAGTGACGGTCATAACACTTTGTAGGCCCCATTCCAACAAACATTTCTGCAAGTTCTTACCCAAATCCTTCCCCTTGTGACTCTTCACCATGATAAAGTTGATGACCTTCTTATGGTACCTCCAATCGTTGTCAATAAAATGGGCTGTCACTGTCATATAGCCATCTTGCTGCTGAGAAGTCCAACAATCAGTGGTTACACATACACTTGCACAGTTCTCTTTGAAAAAATTCATCAACTTAGCCTTCTCACTTAAATAAGTTTTGACAACCTCCCTAGCACAAGTCCTTCTAGATGGTGGTTTGAAGCGGGGGCAAGCTTTTGACATGAACTTTTTGAAGCCTGACTTCTCACCAAATGCAAATGGTAACTCATCCTCTATGATCATTTCAGCAAATGCTTTTCTAAGTGCCTCTGGATCAAATTTCCAATTGTTGAGAGCAGCTCCTGGAGTTGCTTGCAAAGTACCTTGCTTTGGATCAAGATTCCTATGGGGATTTTTCTTGCAACTTACCAAATGTCTAAGCATTGAAGATGTGCCATTGTTTGCTGTAGTAGCTTGAATTGGGCGGTCACAGTGCTTGCACAACCCTTCTAATAGTACACCCTTGCTATCAAAAACTTTGGTGAAATGTTCCCAAGCTGGTGACCTTGAGGCCATTGATTTCCTCCCTTTTGGTTTCTCCTCATCTTCATCAATTTGAATCACCCCTACATCAACAATGCTCTTGCTAGCCGCAGCTGTAGCTATCTCTTCATCTGCTGCAGCAATCATTGCTTCTGCTTCTGCATCTGCCTCCATACGTACTACATTCAAATCATTTGCTTGTGCCTCGGCAAGAGTACGTGCATTCAACTCATTCCCATGGTTATATTCCACCAGGTCATCCTCAGATGTCATCTACAACAAGGAAAACAACAAGGAAAACTCTTATTCCAAATGAAAAAAGCTAGCAGTCTTGCAAATATCTAAATAGAAACAAAAGAATATCAACACAAAATAGACCAAATATCTAAATACATGGATCACTCGGTTCTACTTATTCATCAGAGTGTAGGAAATATGGGCTGCATGGTTCGGAGTGTAGGAAAAAACTAGCAGTCTTGCAAACATCGGAGTGTAGGAAATATAGCAGAATACAATAACAGAGGAGGAAGGAGATAACTTTTCAGAGAAGGCTTAGTTCTTACCGTGCCTTTTTGCAGATGCAGCGGGGACAGAGATTGGCGCAGCAGCGTCGGTCCGTCAGAGATGCGTCGGATGTCGGAGATGCAGGATGCAGCGACGGCGGGCCGGCGGCGCAGCTGCAGGCGGAGGGATGCAGCGACGTGATGCGATGGCGGGCGGCGCGATGCAGCAAGGTGATGCGACGGCAGGCCGGCGGCGCAGCTACAGGCGGCCGGATTGGAGTTTGGAGATGTGGCGGCGGGCGGCGGCACAGGCGCGCAGGCGCGCAGCTAGCTAGGTCATGCGATGCGAGTTGGGGACTGGAGTGAGGATCGCGGGATGAGAGGAGACAGGAAGAGGGCCTCGATGGCTCAATGGGCCTGGCAAGCTAGCATACATGACGCGCGTGTGTACGTCTCGTTTTGCATCGGTCAGTTCGGTCGTATCGGTCTTCTAGATAGCATAACCGAGCAGCCCGTCATTATTTCGGTCATCTGTATCACGAGACCGAAGCAATGACCGAAGACCGAATTACCGGTTATTTCGGTTTCGGTCACGGTTATCTCGGGTTCGGTCTTCGGGTACGGTTTTTTATGCGCAGAGTGCTGTTTGCGCATTTATTTTGAGATTTGTTTTTGAAAAAATGAAATATCTTGAGAACTGTTTATCCAAATTACGAACCGTTTTCATTTTTGAACTCCTCGCGTCGAGATCTTTCAAACTAGATCCATTGTTGATAGATTTCGATAAACTTTTTTTTATAATTCAGATTGTGTATAATTCGTACAACCTGATATGTCATATGTGTACTTGTATGTCCAACTGAATCTGAGTGAAGTTATACTACAGCCTGATCTGTACAACCTGATGTGTTTAGTTGTATGTTTCAGACTGATCTGTACAACCTGTTGTGTGTAGTTGTACGACATGTTCAGTACAACATATGTCTATAGTTGTACGCTTGACTGATCCAACATAATCTGTACAATCTATTCTGTATAGTTGTATGTTCTAACCAAATCTATACAAGTTGTACATCGGATATGTACAATTAGATCTGGAATTTTGAATCTGGATCTGGCATGCGCACGGAAGTGGTCGGTTCGGATTTGCGTGTCCATGTGGCGAGCCCATGTTGCACGTTGCTTGACCTTCGTGAAGACCGACCTTTTTCTAGTCCAACCTTTGGAAAAGGGATGTGATATATTGTTTACTGGAGCAAATTGTAATTCTCCAGAAGCGTGGCTATAGATTGGGGTATCGCTAGGGAGAGGTCTCCCCTCGGAAAGGTCTATTTCGTGGTCCCATACGTGAGCTGCTGCCACCACGTGGACACGCAAATTGAGGCGGTCTCGCGCATAGCCAGATCCAGATTCAAATCCAGATCTAGATCTGGATCTATTATTAGATTTGTACAAAACACGAACTAAGATAGTACAACAACACAGAACGAGATGTACATCAATGCAGACCAGGCTGTACAACAACGCATACCGGGTTGTACATCAACACCAATCAGTTTATAGGTATAACAACTTAGACCGGGTTGTACAGCAACGGAGACCGCGTTGTACATCAATAAAAACCGGGTTGTACGAGAACTGAAGGGGATCGTGTGCAGAAAACAAAAAAAATCCTACCAACGATATCCTAAAAGCATGTCAAGATCTATTCTATGCAGATATAGTAGTACGAACGGAGATCGGAATACGTACCCTTGTAAACCGAAAACGGGGATTACGTTCCCGCACAAACGTTGTCGATGAATACCGACGAAGCCGACCTCAAGGTCGTGTAGAGGAAGCAGACCTCCGAGTACTGCTAGCGCAGCACCTCGCAGGGCGTCACACACGTACGGTGGAGACGACGGCCTCTGAAGCTCCAGTCCAGGACGAGCAGCGGAAGACTTGGACCGGTACACCAGCAGCGCGGCAGCGGGCTATGGTGGAAGAGATCCCCCTTCTTAGCTCGGCGCGGCTCCGACAAGGGAACCACGAGATCGAGAGAGAAACTAGGAATTAATTGCTGAATTAAAAGGCCAGGGGTGCCCCTTCTTATATAGGCTCCCAGGGGGGAGCCAACTTGCTAACCAGGCAATGTGGGACTAAACCCCACATGCCTGGTGCGGCATTGGAGGGTGCGCCGGCCCCCTAGTGGGCCCTTGAAAGAGCATTTTCCCTCATGTGTGGTTTTGGTAATTGAATGACAATCTCTATGGACTAATGTTTGCATTGAGATATCCTTATAGATCATGTCCATGGAAATAGTGGAGTTCATGTGTTGAACTCTTGAATCCCATGTGTTGAGTGAAGCTTACTGCAAGTATGTATTGAGGATTCAAGACACCATCTTAGTGAAGAAAAGATGAGTGGTGCAAGTCCAAGAGAAGCTTTCTTGAAGATCTCCTATGCTTGGTGCTTGCAATGGATACATGAAGATGAAGCTAAGCGAGACTCTCCCATTGTGAGCATGGGGGAGTATTTGGAGAAGTCTTCATCAAGCATGTGCTTGGACGCGCAATCAAGGAAAGATGAACCACTTGAAGAGATCAAGATAGTCTTCATCCAACTCAAGTGGAACGCTCAAGGCAAAGGTATGATCTTGATAGGGCTATAGGATAGATAGACGTTCTATCAAGAGGGGCTCTCAAGTTGGTAACTTGATCGCATCGTTGTGGAGAGCTCAAACCTTTGCATACTTGGCATATCATGTTTCTTGGTTCTTATTTGGCTTTTATGTTGGTGAGGAATTAGAGCTTGGTTCATCTCCATGTCAAGCTCTTGTTCATCGAAATCGGTTTTACTTGGACAACTTGTTGTGTTTTCGGTGGCGGAAATATTGTCGGTTCTACCATGAGGAAAGTCCCACACCTTGCCATGTGTGTCGATTTTACTTTATTTGTTGGGTACTCATCGTCGCTATCTTTCCAACAAAATTGGTCTCACCTCTTTTGGACTTCATTTGCAAAAGTTATTTCAGTTTTGGTGAGGCCTACTGGCGGGGGCGGAACTTCGTCCGAAAGTTAGACCGTAACTTTCCGGTCTACCGGAAGTTCCGGCCTAGCGACCGGAAGTTCCGGGCTAGACACAAGCAAGATTTTCGCTAAGTCAGAATGTGCCCACACTCGGGCAAAGCCGGAACTTTGTCCGGAACTTTGGCCGGAACTTTCCGGGAGACCGGAAGTTCCGGCCTACGGTACGGAAGTTCCGCATCTGAATGACTAAGAATTTCGCTAAGTCTGGATTTGCTCGCGCCCTGGCCAAACCGGAAGTTTGGACGGAACTTTCCGGCCGACCGGAAGTTCCGGGTTTAGTGGCCGGAAGTTCCGGCCCAACGGGCAGAAAACGGTTAGATTTCTGGGAGGGGTATAAATACCCCTCCCCTTCTTCTTCCTAAGAAATCCAAGGCAGCACGATTTCTTTCTCTCTCCTACTCCATTGTTGACCTTGAAAAGCTCAGTCCCCTCTCAATCCCTCCAGAGAATCTTGCATATTCTTTAGGGAAAGTTGAGAGGAGATCTAGATCTACAATCCTACCAATCCATCTCTCCTCTAAGTGAGGGGAACTTAGTGGGTCTAGATCTTGGAGTTCCTTTGTGGTTCTTCTCCTTTGTTCTTCCTCTCTTCTCCCCCCATAAGCATTAGTTGCTTTTGGTGGGATTTGGGAGTGAAGGATTTGACTCCTTTGTGGTTTCCTTTGTTCTTCCTCTCTTATTCCCCCATAAGCATTTGTTGCTTTGTTGGAATTTGAGAGTGAAGGACTTGAGCACTTTGTGTGCTCTTTCCATTGCATTTGCATCGATTTGAGCCCTCCACGAGGATTCGTGGTGGTGATACTTGTGAGCTTGTTACTCTTGGGTCCTTGGACCCTAGACGCCTTTTGTGGCCGGCCTTTTGTGGCCAAGACCTTTTGTGGTCAAGACCTTTTGTGGTCATCTTGAGAGCCCCCAATTAAGTTGTGGGTGTGTGTCTCAAGACTTGGGAGCCCCCAATTAAGTTGTGGGTGTGTGCCTCAAGAGTGTTGTACGGGATTCGATCTCCGCCCCAAAGGAGATCAATAGTGGAAGGTGAACTCGCAACCTTTTGTGGTTGAGTTCATCAGGAGAAGAAGGTGAGCCTTTGTGGCGTTGCGGCTAACCTGTTGTGGTTGCGCACACCTCTCCAAACGAGACGTACACCCTTTGGGTGGAACTCGGGAATACATCTTCGTCTCCGCGTGCCTCGGTTATTTCTATACCCGAGCTATTTACTTATGCACTTTATATTGTGATAGCCTTCGTTGCTTGAAGTCATCTATCTTGCTATAACCTTGTTACTTCTATTGCTTAGCATAAGTTGTTGGTGCACATAGGTGAGCCTAGTATTTATATCTAGGTTGTATGCTTGTTAAAGTAAACCTCTAGTTTTATTCCGCCTTTATCAAGCATACCGGAATATCCGGGTCTTTCTTGGACCGGATAATCCGGCTTCTCGAAAAAGTTTTTAAATCGCCTATTCACCCCCCCCCCCCTCTAGGCGACGTCTATCCGTTCAGCCCTTGGCCCACTTGGGCCGGCCCCTCCTGGCCCCCACCGAATCCCCAAGGGGATTCCCCCCTCTTGGGCCTTCTTTCGACCAGTAGGCCCATTTAGGGAAATCAGCCTAAATAATTTCGAAAATAAATATATAAAATCATATTTGCATATTAATTACACTAATTAATATCAAACATAATATATATAATTTTTCCTAGCTCCGAAAACTCTTTCGGCGCTGCCCGATCTCCATCGGACCCCTCCCGAGACGCTCCCGGTGATCTCTTTCCTTTCCGGTTGTCTTGTCGAAACCCTTAAGTGTGTTACCCTAGCAGTTCGATATAATAATAGGTATGACCAAGACTCCTCTATGATCAACGACTAACTCGTAGGCCTGGACCCCATGAATTAATCCCTGTGATATAACGAATGACTTTCATCTATCAAATCTGAACGCAAAGACTTAAACCTTTTGACATAGCGATACTTAGCATGTCCGAGCGTCGTCCCATAGATATCTCCATACCTAATCCCGACCTCGTTACCGACAACGCTATCTTCTACTCGTTCATGATCTCATGTCTCCGTGACCTAGTCACATGCTTGCAAGCTCATTAGACATGATCTCACCGAGTGGGCCCGAGAGTATCTATCCTGCTATGCGGACTGGCAAATCCCGCTCTTGACCCCTCGTCTCAACTACTCCTTTCCGATACCCAAAAGTATCACCGTTATTGTCATACTATATAAGATACGACGTTTGGTGCGATCAAAATATCTTCCAGGAATAACAATAAGAGTTGATCTCACGGTCAAAGGTGTAACGACTACGTCCTCCAAATCTGGGTATGTCCATCACATCGTTCTCCAACGATATGACTCCCATTGCAGACCGGCGCCATGCCCCATGACCAGGAAACCTCGATCATCAATCGCGCAATGAAACTAGTCTTAGTAGAGGATACTAGGGACCTGGTTGTTTACGTATCACACCCGTATTAATGTTTCCGCTTAATACGGTTCTAGCATGACACAAAAACCTATTATGAACAAACGAGATATGATAAAGAATACACTTTATTAATTGCCTCTAGGGCATATCTCCTTCAGTCTCCCACTTGCACTAGAGTACAAATTAATCTAGATTACAACTTGGTAAAAGCCTAACACCCATAGCTAACTGGTGCTTTTCATGCTTATCAAGCGGGAGAGGCTTCGTCAGCGGATCTGCCACATTCAGATCCGTATGCACTTTGCAAATCTTCGCATCGCCTCCTTGTACGTACTGACGTGTCACATGGAAGCGTCGGAGAATGTGTTTGGCGGTCGAGTGAGACCTTGGTTCCTTGGCGTTCGCAATGGCACCCGTATTATCGCAGAAGAGGATCACGGGTTTTGCACGCTCGGGAACACTCCAAGTTCGATGACGAACTTCCTCAGCCACACAGCTCCATTCGCGGCTTCGCAAGCAGCAATATACTCCGACCCCATTGTAGATTGTGCGACTATGGGTTGCTTCCCACTTCTCCAGCACACGGCGCCTCCATTCACCTTGAACACATAACCTGTCTGTGACTTAGAGTCATAGGGGTCTGAGCAGAAACTTGCATCTACGTAACCCGTTACGCCAAGTTCTTCATCGCAGCCCCCATACACAAGGAACATTTCCTTTGTATTATTGAGATACTTAAGAATGCTCTTAACAACTATCCAATGCGGCATTCCTGGATTACTCTGGAACCGGCTTGTCAAACTTAGAGCTAATGCCACATCCGGTTTAGTACTCAACATTGCATACATGATCGATCCTATGGCTGAAGCATAAGGATGTTTAGTCATATCGGCCTTATCCAGTTCCGTTACCGGACACTGTGCCTTTCGCAATATCTTATTCTTGATAACCGGCAGAGAACCCTTCTTTGCCTTCTCCATACCGAAACGCTTCAGTATTTTATCAAGATAAGTACTCTGACCCAGTGCTAATAGGTGCCTTGATCTATCACGATAGATTTTTATGCCTAAAACATACGCAGCTTCTCCTAAGTCCTTCATGGAAAATTTACTTTTTAAATATTCCTTCACGCTATTCAGAAGTTCCACATCATTCCCAATTAGCAATATGCCGTCTACATACAGTGCTAAGAACACAACCGAGCTCCCACTCATTTTCTTGTAAATGCAGGTCTCTTCCAAATTTTGGATAAATCCAAAACCTTTGATTACCTCATCAAAGCGAAGATTCGAGCTCCGAGATGCCTGCTTCAATCCATAGATGGATCGCTGAAGCTTGCATACCTTGTTAGCATTCCCTGGATCGACAAAACCTTCCGGTTGTACCATGTACAACTCTTCCTCAATGTTTCCATTTATGAAGGCTGTTTTGACGTCCATCTGCCATATTTCATAATCATAATAGGCAGCTACTGCTAACAAAATCCGAATAGACTTAAGCATCGCTACCGGTGAAAAAGTTTCATCATAGTCAATTACATGAACTTGTCGGAAACCCTTTGCGACAAGCCGAGCTTTATAGACGGTCACATTACCATCAGCATCAGTCTTCTTCTTAAAGATCCATTTATTCTCGACGGCCTTGCGCCCTTCGGGAATATCCATCAAAGTCCAAACTTTGTTATCATACATGGATCCTATTTCGGATTTCATGGCTTCAAGCCATTTCTCGGACTCTGGACTCGCCATTGCCTCCTTGTAATTCGTAGGTTCGTCTTGTTCAACTAACATGACGGTGTAAACCATGTTGCCATACCATTCTGGTGCGATCCGAGATCTACCAGACCTACGAGGTAGAATACCTTCTTCGACAGTTTCTCTCACTCCTTCCACGGAGGACGTTTCCGGAATTGCTTCCGTTGCGCCACTCGGAATCTCGAGTTCAGGATCAACGATTTCATCGAGGTCTACCTTCCTCCCACTTACTCCTTTCGCGAGAAACTCCTTCTCTAGAAAGGTACCGGTCTTCGCGACAAAAGTTTTGCCCTCAGCTTGGTTGTAGAAGGTGTACCCAACGGTTTCCCGCGGATATCCTACAAAGACGACTTTCTCCGACTTCGGTTCGAGTTTGTCGGGCTGTAGTTTCTTAACGTACGCCTCACAACCCCAAACCTTCAGAAACGATAACTTAGGCTTTTGGCCATACCATAATTCATACGGTGTCGTTTCAACGGATTTGGACGGAGCCCTATTTAAAATGAATGCGGCTGTTTCTAACGCATAACCCCAGAAGGACACTGGCAAATCAGTAAGAGACATCATAGATCGAGCACTATCCAGTAGAGTACGATTACGTCGCTCGGACACGCCGTTACGCTGCGGTGTTCCGGCTGGTGTAAGTTGGGGTACTATGCCACAACTCTTCAGATGTGTGCCAAACTCAAAACTCAAGTACTCGCCACCGCGATCAGATCGGAGGTGCTTGATTTTCCTATTAAGCTGATTCTCAACTTCACTTTGGAATTCTTTGAACTTTTCAAAAGTCTAAGACTTGTGTTTCATCAAATAGATATAACCGTATCTTCTCAAGTCATCAGTGAAGGTGACGAAGTAACGATAACCATTGCGTGTCGAAACGCTCATCGGTCCACACACATCTGTATGTATGATCCCCAACAAATCCGACGCCCGTTCAACGAAACCTTTGAACGGTGTCTTGGTCATTTT
Organism: Poa annua; assembly: GCA_026929855.1. Lineage (NCBI taxonomy): Eukaryota > Viridiplantae > Streptophyta > Magnoliopsida > Poales > Poaceae > Poa > Poa annua. The sequence goes on from CM049432.1 coordinate 10,344,418, forward strand.
TCCCTTAAGGCATGGTTCACATGTATCGAGGGATCCAAAATCCAACGAGTCCAAAAGTCCATCGGAGTGGAGTTGCTTCATGCGCTTTACACCAATATGACCAAGACGGCAATGCCACAAATACATGGCGGTATCATCACTACACTTAATCCGTTTGGCTTCTATGTTATGGACGTGAGTACTACGATCGAGATTCAACAAGAATAAACCGTTATTCTCGGGAGCATCAACATACAAGATATCATTCATATAAATAGCACAATTGCTTGACACTGATTTAAATGAATAACCATCTTGTAACAGGCAAGACCCACTTATAATGTTTACACTCAAGGATGGCACAAAATAACACTTATTTAAAACCAAAACTAATCCCGATGGTAGATGTAGAGGGAGTGTGCCGACAGCCACCACATCGACTCTCGATCTGTTGCCGACGCGCATCGTCACCTCATCCTTCGCCAACCTCCGTCTATTCCGTAACTCCTCCTGAGAGTTACATATATGAGCAACAAAACCAGTATCAAATACCCTGCGGATGTAAGGTACACATCTATAACATGTATATCAAATATACCTTGCTCTTTGTCGATCGTCTTGCCAGACTTCCTATCCTCCAGGTACTTGGGGCAGTTGCGCTTCCAGTGTCCCTTCCCCTTGCAGTAGAAGCACTCCATGCTAGCTCTGGGACCAGATCTGTTAGTCTTGGGCTTGGCACTCATCTTGCCTTCCCTCCTGGACTTCCAGCTCTGCTTTCCCTTGCCACCAGATTTCTTGAAATCAACGGCCTTGTTGACCATCAACAGCGTGTGCTCCTTTTTAATCTCTACCTCAGCAGTCTTGAGCATCACGAACACTTCACCTAGGGACTTAGCCATGCCCTGCATGTTGTAGTTCATGACAAAGCCTTTGTAGCTAGGGGGCAACGATTGCAACACCCTGTCAATCGCCAGCTCATCGGGAATCTTGCATTCCAGAGCATTTAGGCGTTGAACGTAGCCAGACATCTTGACTACATGCTCGCTCACACTGCTATGCTCTTCCATCTTGGCTGAGAAGAAAAGCTCAGAAGCCTCATATCTCTCAGCCTTAGCCTGCGGCGCGAAGACAGCCTTCAGATCAGAAATGATCTCGAAGGCGCTCATCCTCTCGAAGCGCTTCTGCAGGTCGGCTTCCATGGCGTAGAGCATGCCACTCTGGACAAAGGCAGAGTCCTCCGATCTGGTCTGGAAGACCTTCTTCTCATCCTCAGAGGCATTATCTGCGGGAGGGTCACCTATGGCGGTCTCAATGACGTAGGCCACCCTATGGGGAGTGAGGAGGATCCTCAGGTTGCGGAACCAGGCCATGAAGTTTGACCCATTGGTCTTAAGCTTTTCTTTCTCAAGGAACAGACCTAGGTTAAACGAGGGGCGAGACATCTACAATGGAATTTGCAACAACATAAGACTTTGTTCATAATAATTTTGAGTTATAGTATTTTTAGAAAATAACTAACATAACTCCCACTCAAACGAACATCCCTCTTGGTCGTTTAAGCGATTACACCACCCCCATCCATTGCACCACCCCTCATCATCAGAGCCGGCGGCACAACTTCAAGAGTAGACAAAAAGTACGCGACACCAATTTTGTGACTCGTGCTCGACCTTTCGGTCTCCCTGTTCCGAGGCCATTTTTTTGAATATGCTAGGCTCGCCACCAAAGACCTCCACGCTGACGCTTGTGCAACATGGCTTAAACCTACTGTATGCGAATGACGAGATGTCTGACACCCGATCATCACGACCTGCCTCATAACGTAGAACTTTCTTGGTGGTGCGCGTTGGAGGGAGAACACTAGTGGTATTTTAAAGGGATCATCTTATATAGCTACCGCCATGTAACTAATGTATACTATACACACAATCACACAATATAACATGCACACAAAACATCAAATGTAATGCAATGTGATATAGTCCATTGCGCCATGGTCTTCTTGGCACCCGCAGTTTATAAACAATTTAATAAACCTACCTTGACCATATCACATAGCCCCTGCAAAATAAGGTTAGACGCTTCTACTTTATCTTTTGCATATTTTACGTGGCTTGGGGCTTTCGTAAATAGAACCGCTTTATACCTACGAACCTTATGATCACAACAACGATCCAATAATTGCATATTTAAGCATCCCTTTCGGGCCCTCCATTGAAAATGCGAAGACCAACTAAAGAGAGAGAAACTAACACCCGCCAGCCACATATACGGTACAAGCCGTATGTCAGTAGTGGAACTAGTCTCGCGTAAGCGTACGCGTAAAGTCGGTCCGGGCCGCTTCATCAACTCAATGTCGCTGGAATACACAAGTGCACGCTAGAGGGTAGCAAATAACAGGAACGGTGCCCCCGTGCAGAACACGGGTTCTAACAGCGTACATCTATATCTACGATAGATCGGCTCTGATACCACTGAAGGGGATCGTGTGCAGAAAACAAAAAATTTCCTACCAATGATATCCTAAGAGCATGCCAAGATCTATTCTATGCAGATATAGTAGTACGAACGGAGATCGGAATACGTACCACTGTAGAACGAAAACGGCGATTACGTTCCCGCACAAACGTTGTCGATAAAGACCGACGAAGCCGACCTCAAGGTCGTGTAGAGGAAGCAGACCTCCGAGTACTGCTAGCGCAGCACCTCGCAGGGCGTCACACACGTACGGTGGAGACGACGGCCTCCGAAGCTCCAGTCCAGGACGAGCAACGGAAGACTTGGACCGGTACACCAGCAGCACGGCATCGGGTTATGGTGGAAGAGATCCCCCTTCTCAGCTCGGAAATTGGGAATTAATTGGTGAATTAAAAGGCCAGGGGTGCCCCTTCTTATATAGGCTCCCAGGGGGGAGCCAACTTGCTAACCAGGCAATGTGGGACTAAACCCCACATGCCTGGTGCGGCATTGGAGGGTGCGTCGGCCCCCTAGTGGGCCCTTGGCCCACTAGGGTCGGCCCCTCCTGGCCCCCACCGAATCCCCAAGGGGATTCCCCCCTCTTGGGCCTTCTTTCGACCAGAAGGCCCATTTAGGGAAATCAGCCTAAATAAATTCGAAAATAAATATATAAAATCATATTTGCATATTAATTATACTAATTAATATCAAACATAATATATATAATTTTTGCTAGCTCCGAAAACTCTTTCGGCGCTGCCATATCTCCATCGGACCCCTCCCGGGACGCTCCCGGTGATCTCTTTCCTTTCCGGTTGTCTTGTCGAAACCCTTACGTGTGTAACCCTAGCGGTTCGATATAATAACATATATGAACAAGACTCCTCTATGATCAACGACTAACTCGTAGGCCTGGACCCCATGAATTAATCCCTGTGATATAACGAATGACTTTCATCTATCAAACCTGAACGCAAAGACTTAAACCTTTTGACATAGCGATACTTAGCATGTCCGAGCGTCGTTCCATAGATATCTCCATACCTAATCCCGACCTCGTTATCGACAACGCTATCTTCTACTCGTTCATGATCTCATGTCTCCGTGACCTAGTCACATGCTTACAAGCTCATTAGACATGATCTCACCGAGTGGGCCCGAGAGTATCTATCCTGCTATGCGGACTGGCAAATCCCGCTCTTGACCCCTCGTCTCAACTACTCCTTTCTGATACCCAAAAGTATCACCGTTATTGTCATACTAAATAAGATACAATTTCGGATGTACGAATAACTACACCTAGCAGGTTGTACGTACAACTACAAAATTTAGTTTGTACGTACGACTACACTTAGATTGTACAAACCGTACACAATCCAAAGTACAATTTTTTTGTCGAAACCTATCAATATGGTGAAGGGAATATGCACTAGAGGCACTTAATAAACATAGTTTATTGGCAATATCCTAATCGTTCATTATATGTTTTTCACCATGCTATAGCTGTATTAAGCGAAAACATTAGTACAAGTGTGGTAGATAAACAACCAGGTCCCGAGTAGCCTCTACTAAGACTAATTTCGTTGCCCGATTGATGATCGAGGTTTTCCGATCATAGGGCATGGCGCCGGTCGGCAATGGAAGTCATATCGTTAGGTGTAACGATGTGATGGACATACCTAGTATTTATAGGACATAGTCATTACGCCTTAAGACCGTGAGACCAACTCTTATTGTTATCCCTGGAAGATACTTTGATCGCACCAAACGTCATATCTTATATAGTGTGACAATGATAGGTGATACTTTTGGGTATCGGAAAGGGGTAGTTGAGACGAGGGGTCAACAGCGGGATTTGTCAGTCCGCATAGCCGGATAGATACTCTAGGGCCCACTCGGTGAGATTATGTCAAATGAGTTTGCAAACATGTGACTAGGTCACCGGCTGACATAATATCATAGACGAGTAGAAGATAGCGATGTCGGTAACGAGATCATGCAAGGTATGGAGATATCTGAGAATGATGCTCGGACGCGCTAAGTATCGACATGACAAAGGGTTTAAGACTATACGTCCAGGTTTGATAGATGAAAGTCATTCGTTATATCACATGGATTAATTCATGGGGTCCAGGCCTACGAGTTAGTCATCGATCATAGAGGAGTCTTGATCGTACTTGTTATTATATCGAACCGCTAGGGTAACACACTTAAGGGGTTTCGACAAGACAACCAGAAAGGAAAGAGATCACCGAGAACGTCCCGGGAATGGTCCGATGGAGATCGGGCAGCGACGAAAGAGTTTTCGGAGCTAGAATAAATTATATATAATATGTTTAATATTAATTAGTATAATTAATGATTAAATATGATTTTATATTTTTTTTTTCGAATTTTTAAAGGCAGATTTCCCTAAATGGGCCTTCTAGTGGAAAGAAGGCCCATGAGGGGGGGAAGCTTCCCCCCAAGGGAGGGGGGCTGGTTCGGCCAGCCCCTAGTGGGCTACAAGGGGCCCACTAGGGCCGACGCACCCTCTTGAGACGCACCATGCATGTGGGGATAGTCCCACATTGCCTGGCTGGCAAGGTTGGCTCCCCCTGGGAGCCTATATAAGAAGGGGCACCCCTGGCCTTTTAATTCACCAATTAATTCCCAATTTCTCTCTCGATCTCGTGGTTCCCTTGTCGGAGCCGCGCCGAGTAGAGGAGGGGGATCTCTTCCACCATAGCCCGCTGCCGCGCAGCTGGTGTTCCGGTCCAAGTCTTCCGCTGCTCGTCCTGGACTGGAGCTTCGGAGGCCGTCGTCTCCACCGTATGTGTGTGACGCCCTACGAGGTGCTGCGCTAGCGGTACTCGGAGGCCTACTTCCTCCACCCGACCTCGGGGTCATCTTCGTCGTCTTCGTCGCGCCGAGTTCTTCGCGACCTAGAGGTCGGCTACGTCGTCTTCGTCGTCAACGCTTGTGCGGGAGCGTAATCCCCGCTATTCGGTCTACGAGGGTATGTATTCCGATCTCCGCCGTACTTCTATATCTGCATAGTGTAGATCTTGGCTAGTTTAAGGATATCGTTGCTAGGAATTTTTTTGTTTTCTGCACACGATCCCCTTCAGTGGTATCAGAGCCGATCTATCGTAGATATAGCTGTACGTTGTTAGAACCCGTGTTCTGCACGGGGGCACCGTTCCTGTTATTTGCTACCCTCTAGCGTGCACTTGTGTATTCCAGCGGCATTGAGTTGATGAAGCGGCCCGGACCGACTTTACGCGTACGCTTACGCGAGACTGGTTCCACTACTGACATACGGCTTGTACCGTATATGTGGCTGGCGGGTGTCAGTTTCTCTCTCTTTAGTTGGTCTTCGCATTTTCAATGGAGGGCCCGAAAGGGATGCTTAAATATGCAATTATTGGATCGTTGTTGTGGTCATAAGGTTCGTAGGTATGAAGCGGTTCTATTTACGAAAGCCCCACGCCACGTAAAATATGCAAAAGATAAAGTATAAGCGTCTAACTTTATTTTGCAGAGGCTATGTGATATGGTCAAGGTAGGTTTATTAAATTGTTTATAAACTGCGGGTGCCAAGAAGACCATGGCGCAATGGACTATATCACATTGCATTACATTTGATGTTTTGTGTGCATCTTATATTGTGTGGTTGTGTGTATAGTATACATTAGTTACACGGCGGTAGCTATATAAGATGATCCCTTCAAAATACCACTAGTGTTCTCCCTCCAACGCGCACCACCAAGAAAGTTCTACGTTATAAGGCAGGCTGTGATGATCGGGTGTCAAACATCTCGTCGTTCGCATACAGTGGGTTTAAGCCATGTTGCACAAGCGTCAGCGTGGAGGTTTTTGGTGGCGAGCCTAGCATATTCAGAAATATGGCCTCGGAACAGGGAGATCGAAAGGTCGAGCACGAGTCACAAAATTGGTGTGGCGGACTTTTGTCTACTCTTGAAGTTGTGCCGCCGGCTCTGATGATGAGGGATGGTGTAATGGATGGGGGTCGTGTAATCGCTTAAACGACCAGGAGGGATGTTCGTTTGAGTGGGAGTTCGGATAGTTATTTTCTAAAATACTAGAACTCGGAATATAATGAACAGAGTCTGTTTTGCAAACCTTTGTAGATATTAACCATTGTGATAGCATCTTTTCAAATTAGGCGCATTCCTGCGAATGAGAAACTTAAAAGGTTGGGTCCAAACTTCATAGTTTTATACTTTAGCTTGAGGATACTCCTTGTTTAAACCGTTAGCTCTTTGTGTTACAATACCCGTTAGGAGATAAACCCGGAGATTCCGCTGACAAAAGATAATTTGGATTATCAGATTTTGTGCGGATGATATCATCATAGTCCAGTGTATGCTATGATCTCTGCCATAGAGAATCAACGGTGGGTATGAGTTTTTAGATCGCGAACATATGATATGGTCGCTAAACTAGGGGTACCCCAAACGTTGGGTTGATGAAGTTTATCAGTACGTTGACTGATTGTCTTCTCAACCAAGATGGAAGAGAATACACACATTGAGGGAGAACGTGGCGGTCATACTTAATGACATATGTTCATACTTAATGAACATGGATGACAGACATCGTTGCCAAGTGCAAATCCTTTGTCATAGACTATGTCATGCAAGGGGAATCGTTCACCTTCATGGTTCTTGATTACGGTGGAAGTATCAAGAAGATGAAACAGATCGCCGGAAGTCATCGATGATGATGGTGTATATATGATATACGTGTTATGAATGTTTTAGCTAAGCAAGTACTCGAAGTAGTGACTAAGTTTTGAACTAGTCATGTTTTGTGAAAAACCAGGTTTACTGGTTGAGTAGTTTGAAAGGATGAGGCGACATTGCGTGTTGATAATGGCAGTCAAGTTGTTGTGATGGCCATAGACACTCTCGAAGGGGTTACGGTACAGAAAACAATAATTTTCTAGCGAACGAAACCCTAACTAGCCAGGATCTATCTATCTAGTACATGCGATAACGGTGGCGGAACGGGTTACATTACCTCCATGTAGACCGATAGCGGGGATTACGCTCCCGCACAAGCGTTGACGATGAAGTCGTACGTAGCCGACCTCGAGGTCGCGAAGAACTTGCCGCGATGTCGAAGTCGATGATGCCGGGGTGTCGACGATGATCTGCGTCGACGGGCGTCGGGTGGAAGAAGGCAGAGCACCAGCACCGGGGCTGGTGCGCCGGCAGCAGAGGGGAGGGAGGCGCGGCGGCTGCAGGGGGCGAGACGACGTCTCCCAAGCTCCTCAAAAGAGTTGCCTCCGAGCACTCACAAACATACGGAGCTTAGCGACAACTCCCGGTCATTCAGATCCAGCTGAAATCGCAGGAGTAGATCTTATCTGGAATCCCACAGAGCAACGGCGCTCTGCGGTATGGCTTAGGTGGAGAGAGACCCCTTTCCTCAGCTCGGCGCGGCTCCAAATTGGGAACCACGAGATCGAGAGAGAAATCGGGAATTAATTGTATTTTCCTATGAATTAATCCAATTAATATGCCTTGCTATATAAAGGGGGAAGAGGGCGTGCAAACACCTTGGCTCCCCCATGTGGGACTAAAGGAAGAGAGGGGAGGGGGGGGTTCGGCCGAACCCCCTTGGGCCTCTCCCTCTTCTAGTCCAATTCGGACTAGGGGGGCTTGAGGCCCCCTTGCTTGGTGCGCCACCCCCTCATGGGCCCTCTTTGGGCCCATGTGGGTGGCAGCCCCTTTTTCTCCTTTATTTAATTAATATTAAATTAATATAAAATATAATTAATTAATCATTAATATATTTAAATACTAATTAATATCCCATGACTCCGAAACAACTTCGGAACCACCCGAACAACTTTCGGACATCCCTGGAACCATTCCAGACTTCCCCGGAACTCCTTCCGGACCACCGGAACTCTTTCCGGATCATTTCTCTCTCTCCAACGAAGTCCTATAAAATTCCATAACCTATCTCCTATTGTCGCTAAGACCTTAAGTTTGTTACGATATGGTTCGAGAACACTCCAGACATGGTCGAGACACTCCGCTCACCAATGATCGTCAGGGATACCTGGAAATATATGACGACCCCTGTGCATTCTACGAATATCGTCGTTGAACCATAAATATGATATTCATTCCCTTTGTCTCTGCGATACTACCTTGTCCGAGATATGATCGTAGACACACCGATGCCTTTGTTGTATCTCGTTACCGACGAAGGTTATTAACTCGTCTGTGATATTACATCTCCATGACCTAGTCATAAGCTGCGCAGCTATATAGATGCAATATCACCGAGTGGGCCCAGAGTATCTTTCCATTACAAGAATGAACAAATCCCGCTCTTGATCCTTACGTCTTGATGCTCTTTCGGAATACTCAAGATGGACACCGTTATTGTCATGCTATATAAGACACAACGTTTGATGCTCTCAAAGCATCCCTACGAAGCATTAATAAGTACGGTCTCACGGTCTAAGGAATAAGCTATCATACTCTTATCTATTGCAAATGACAAATATCGTAATACGATCTTATTGCAATACTTTGCGTATGTCCACCACCTTATTCAACTAACAAGATGACCCCATTGTCAACCGACGTCATTGTCCTTGATCGGGAATCTCGATCAACTGTTGCCCAATGGACTAGCTCATATAGAGGCTTGCTAGGGACCTGGTTGTCTATGTATCACACGTGTATTAACAATTCCGATTAATACAGTTATAGCATAATACACAAACCTATTATAAACTTATGAGATAATGCAATAAATACTACTTATTTATTTGCCTCTAGGGCATATCTCCTTCAGTTTCCCACTTGCACTAGAGTACAAATAAACCAGTTGCATTTTACTTTATCAAAATCCCTTATCAAATAAGAATCATTCGATGATACTTGCTTGTGGAAGAGTGTTACTCTGACAATCTGCACAACACACGATTTGTGCAAACTTTTGCGATTCACTGATATCAACTACCTTGATATCACCATGTTGTCCAACAACATATATGCAAATACCGTAACTAAGTGAGACTTCTGTTTCCCAGCGCTTACTCTGATTATACTAACCAGATAACCGCCCTGAAAAACACACTCAGCCATGCAGAGCCCCTTGTAACAATTACAAACTCGCGATATCTACATACTTTCACACCAATGTAGAAAACTTGACATTCAAATGACAATCCCTTAACTAACGCACTTCTACTTCCAGTAAATTCCAAATTTACTTTCATAACTGCTCTTATTCCAAGAACATCGGTTATATTTCATCGAGCAGATAATATGGTTTCTGTATGATGTCTAATATTACATAATAGACTCACATGTCACACAACCATTACTTTCATGCATCATTACTCTTAATGATCAATTGGATTCCAAAGGACCATCCTTTGGATTCTATTCTGACTCCTCAGATATAATCCAAAACAACTCGACTAACTATTTAAAATTCCCGTTCTATTTCAAAATAGACACTAACTTTCAAATAGTTTCACAACTTCATCCTATTCTATTGGTACAGTTTCACAATGTGTCAACTACACAAGATGAATTTGACTCCCACTCAAACTATGTCTCCACATATTTGACAACACGAGCTCCCACTCAAAACGTGTCATCCATATATTTGAGTTCCTGAGCTCCGACTCAAAAATATGTTCTTTACATATTCCACCTGAGTAAACTAACTATGCCTCCCACTTAAATCGACATTTTGGCCAAACCAAAATCATTGATCTACCATCAATTCGAATTTAATACAAACTACAGTATTACATTAATACAAATCCCTCAGACTTCAAGCATGTCTACATAAATGTAGTCAACAAACTTGATCTTGTCCAAGACACATTTCTTGACAAGACATGCTACCGCGTCTTTCTTATAGTCACATTTCTCATATAACACTTTATATGACGATTAAACAATCTTATTCCTCTAATAAGAATTGCAGCAACAATTACTCTCTTAATCCTTTCAAATGCAACTTGGACTCCCAGGCTCAAAAACCTTTGTTCGTATTCCGATACTTTCTCAACTTTCTTTGTATTTATAAAGTGCACCTTGATCTGTCAAAAAGATCTGTAATACTCAATACAGTGCTGTGACCCGACAGCAATATTAAATATAACAACACTTTATTTAGAAGTTTCTTTCATGAAAATATTATTATCTTTATGAAGAGGATTGCAAGCAGAAAACAATTTTCTAGTCTCCCTCACTCTTAATCACGAAACTTTCATTAGCAGACATATACTCTTTGGAACACTTTCCAACATAGGTCTGACACTTTATTCCAAACTTTCTAATTCCAATCCATAAACCGTAATTCCAAAATCACCTTCTCCTCGAAATTACATAGACAACAAACTGAACTTTGTTTCTAATTGATTTTGGAATACACTCTCATCCAATGCGAGCAATCTACAAAGAACCACTCATGTATATCCCGAATTATCGCATAATCATATACACGTCGACACTACTGTCGATCCTATGAATTCTTGTTGAGAAATATATCTATTTTCTAAAGTGGACATCGACTATAATGCTTCGAACATATTAGGAGATTTTAAGACTGATTCTGACAGACCACACTTTATTTAAAATAGAGCATGATTATAATTCCCCACATATCACTATATATGACATTATAATTTTGTGAAGCAAATTTCCACAATTCTCTTGTGTTGAAAACATAATTCAAAAATACTGTCCTTTGATCGAATTTTGTGAATACAATGTTCACTAATCTTTCTTTTGAAAAACCCCATTTGATCTATTATCAAATTAATCTCAGACTCCATAATTTATCGGGCAAATACTCCTATTTACCAAAGTCATGGAGGAATTCGGATCAAGTAGTAAACACCATTAATTAATCATTAAAAATGACACTCAATTAATTTCTGCTAGTATTGCAACTTCAATACTTGATTTCAAGCTTAACCAACTCAGCACTCGAAATACTTAAATGGACCAAAACATCCATTACTTCTTTTATTGTTTTTATGACTAAACTCGACGGTGTTTGTTCTAGCAATAGAACCTTTGTTCATGGGACAAGCTATTTTATCATTTCTACAATTATGAATACTTATCATACAATCAATGTAACTGAGATGTGGAATCTTTATTCATAAGATAAAACAACTGACTTGTTCCATAACATAAAACAACTGAACCTGTCTTATTACATGAATAACTTTGTCTTGCAACAATCAAGACACACATACTCGCTCACTATTACAAAAGATCGTATCAAAAACTATTAATGATAACTATGATAACTTGAGGACGTGAACACCAAAAGGCCATCAACTCCTTGACTACCAGCTTCAGCGCCAGGTCCCATCAAACTGCGCCGCATATATGTGATAATCAGGACCTGTTTCACAAACAGAACAAGTATCAAATACTTCATCATACACCAAGGGCGAATTCATAATTCTGCATATATCAAATATATAAATGTAGCATCGAAGATCTCTCCTTCGATGGAATCAACCTTCAGAGACTGGAACTCACGTACGAACTTGTAGAAGTTCATATCGTCGGCTTTCAAAATGTACTTGCGCACATGCTTCTCATAGCTAGGAGGTAGAGATATCAGGACAGTCCGAATGGCACAAGAATCTGCCATCCAGTAATCGAAGACCATCGTCAGCTGGAAGTAGATGTCATACAATCTCTTCAAATGTGTCTTCAGACAGGTATGCTCCTCCATGTGAACGGTCTTGAACATTCTAAGCTGCCTGAATTGCTCACGCTTTAATTCATCCCCGAAGTGTGTCTTTATCGCATCCATCATGACGCTTGGCTCCTTGCGTCGAAACAACTCTTTCAACTCGGGTGCCAGGCATACGGTCATGGTGATCTCCACTTCAATGAATATGTCTCGACGCCTACGGAAATCATCTTCCTCCTCCTCGCTAGCAGAATCTCCTGGTCCTCCTCCTAACGGTTCATCGAGAACATATAGAATGTTGTTGTGTTCGAGAATGTTTCTAAAACCCCTGTACCATCTGATGAAGTTGGACCCGTCGACTTCTAATGTAGCATCCGGGCTGTTGAGGAAGTAACCGAAGTATAGTTGCGTAGTCTACAGATGTGATCGCAAAAGAGGTAAGGTTAAGTTTATAATATGTAGGTGAGTTTTAGTTTTATAATCTTATTATCTAAAAGCACACCACACCAAGATTATTATCCCTAAAATAATAATGGCGATGACACGACCCCCATCCACTACACCACCCCCGATCATCACGGCCGGCAGCACAGCTTCAAAGGTGGACATAAAATGTCGATCATAACAACTCTACGACTCGTGCTCGATCTTTCGATCTTCCCGTGTTCCGAGGCCATACCTCTGAGTATGCTAGGCTCGCCAATCAAACCTCGAAGACCCTGCGCGTGCAACATGGCTTACACCCACTGTATGCGAACGACGAGATGTGTGACACCCGATCATCACGGCCTGCCTCATAACGTAGAACTTTCTTGGTGGTGCGCAACGAGGGAGAACACAATTTTGGTATTTGGTAGGGATCATCCTATTTATGACGCTACCGTTGTATATCTAGCATATAAGCAATCAATAGGATGCACACACAACATCACACAATAATGATGCAATGAAGTGCGATGTGACATGGTCGATGCGCCTGGTCCTTCATGGCGCCATGTGCCTGGCCCCCGGCGCCCCGACATGGCTCCGAGTCTACAGAGCCCTCCATTGCCTTCGACAGTACGAGTAATATCAAAACTTACCGTAACCATGTCACATAAAATAACGCCTCTGCAAAACAAAGTTAGACGCCTCTAGCTTTATTTAGTTTTGCAAGTTTTACGTGGCATATAGGCTCATTCGCAAGAGAATCGCTTCCCTACCTACGAACTTTGTACCACAACGTCGATCGTATAATTGCATGTTTAAGCATCCCTTTCGGGCCCTCCATTGAAAATGCTTTGCCGACTAGAGAGAGAGAAACAGACACACGCCAGCCACAGATACGGTGCAAGCCGTATGTCAGTAGTGGAACCAGTCTCGCGTAAGCGTACGCGTAAAGTCAGTCCGGGCCGCTTCATCAACTCAATACCGAAGGCATCGCAAGTGCACGCTAGAGGGTAGCAAATATAAGAAAGACGCCCTCATTCAACATGAGTTCTAACCGTACCAGCAGTACTACGCATAGATCGGCTCTGATACCACCGAAGGGGTTACGGTGCAGAAAACAATAATTTTCTAGCGAACGAAACCCTAACTAGCCAGGATCTATCTATCTAGTACATGCGATAACGGTGGCGGAACGGGTTACATTACCTCCATGTAGACCGATAGCGGGGATTACGCTCCCGCACAAGCGTTGACGATGAAGTCGTACGTAGCCGACCTCGAGGTCGCGAAGAACTTGCCGCGATGTCGAAGTCGATGATGCCGGGGTGTCGACGATGATCTGCGTCGACGGGCGTCGGGCGGAAGAAGGCAGAGCGCCAGCACCGGGGCTGGTGCGCCGGCAGCAGAGTGGAGGGAGGCGCGGCGGCTGCAGGGGGCGAGACAACGTCGCCCAAGCTCCTCAAAAGAGTTGCCTCCGAGCACTCACAAACATACGAAGCTTAGCGACAACTCCCGGTCATTCAGATCCAGCTGAAATCGCAGGAGTAGATCTTATCTGGAATCCCGCAGAGCAACGGGGCTCTGCGGTATGGCTTAGGTGGAGAGAGACCCCTTTCCTCAGCTCGGCGCGGCTCCAAATTGGGAACCACGAGATCGAGAGAGAAATCGGGAATTAATTGTATTTTCCTATGAATTAATCCAATTAATATGCCTTGCTATATAAAGGGGGAAGAGGGCGTGCAAACACCTTGGCTCCCCCATGTGGGACTTGTGAGAAGAGTTCCACAAATTACGTCGCATGGAACACCATAGTGTTATGGTGTGTTAGGACGTCGTAATTACACTCTATCGGATAGTGTGTGGTAAATAAATCTCTTGCCGAATTATTGTGATCATCAGAGTCATATGGTAGAAACGTAGACACTCACGTTAGCAAATAGGGAAACCATTTGAATCCATGGATACAATACCATACGAGCGATGGCATGGCTTTTAGCCTGGATTGTCGTTTCAACAATTTAGTGTTTCGATGTAATCGAACCTAAAATGGATTAATCTTTGTAGTATACCCTACCTAAAGAGTTAGTTGGGTACATGTCTCACGACATAGGCAAAATCTTTGTCGGGATATACCTTGCGAAAGAAATAGTTTCTTGTCCGAGGGTATAAGTGAGAAAGAAAGTAGAGCAAGACGAAGTTGGTGAACTTCCTCTCCAGACATCAGAGTGGCGCAATCGAAAGTGTTTTCGGTGTCAGGCTCCACAGCTTGAAAAAGCTGATGATTCAAGATCATGATGTTCTGAGCTCATACTAAGAGCGTAGGCATATGAGGTTGTGTTCCACACTGTGTGTTACGACAATCTTGTTATGAAAGTCATATTAATGGAATATGATAGACCTACGAACTACGAAGAAGAGATGGTGGACCTAAGTCCGAGAAATGGCTATGAGTCATTTATGATCCGAAATAAAATCCATATACGATTACCAGGTAATGACTTGGGAGATCTTCTCGATGGCATCTAGGATGTTAATAGTATATGGAATTTTATGAGAGAGTAGACATTGAGCATATTCGGTTTGTCGTGAAACAGTTCCGACAAATTCAAAAGTTGACCACATGAGAGTTTGTCTCAAGTGGCGAAGCCTGAATCTATTTTGGGTCGTTCAGCAATCACTATAATTTCGAATGAGAAATTGATAGATGGATAAGGAAACCATGTTTCTTAATAGTGTCATTAAGAAGGAGTTGGTGATCCTGAGTATGCTAAACATGTATGCAAACTTCGGTGGTCCATTCATGGGCTGAAGCAAGCATATCAGAGCTGGAATCTTCACTTTGATAATGTGATCAAAGGATTTTGGAGTTGTCCAAAATAGTTGAAGAAACCTACATTTGCAAAGATTTGAGTAGGAGCTAAGTAGCTTTTCCCTGATCTTATATGCGGAAGGCATATTTGAGTGGGAGCTAGGTGTCATTTGTGATTCTGTATGTAACGACATATTGAATGACACAGATCCTCTAGTAGAGTGCAAAAGGATTATTTAAGTGATTAAATTTTCTGTGAAATGAAGTTAGGAGTATTAGGCATCCGATTTATAATTGTATAGATCGGAAGGGGCTTAATAACATTAGGTCGGAATATTTCCTAAGTCAAGATTCTGAAGTGTTTCAGAATAGGACAAGCAAAGAAAGAGGTTCTTGCTTGTATGACTAGGTAAAATATTAAGTTTATCTTCGCATTTTCAGTTATAGCAAATGATGTTCGACATTATCTATGTATCAGTCATAGATGCTATCAGATTGAAATCTCGACTTAGTGTGACCCAAGTTCTTGGTTGAAGAACATGTTCTAGAGTGATCCTTGTGTGGATCAATGAACAAACGTTAAGTTTATTCTTCAGTGTCCATGAGAACCGAAGATATGTTTTCTAGTAAAGGGTAAGAGTGGAAAGATAACTTGCCGTAAAGCGGTTACGATGATGCAAGTTATGACACTGACCCATGCGACTAGAAATCTCATATAGTAGATGTCCTTTATTTTGAAATAGACATGGTTAGTTTGCAAAGTCGCATATGAATGCACTGTCGCATAATCTACATAGGTATAGAAATATATCACGACTTCAGAAGTAGCAAGTGTGATTGGACTGAGCAGTTTTCCGAGCGTAGGTGGTCCCCTTAATAGATCTCTTAGACTTTTAAGGCGCATGCTACGCGAATGCTCGAGTCTCGCTCCATCCACTGGAATATATTTAACCGTCATCGTAAGATACGGGATGATGTCAAACTAGGTGACATAGAAGTGTTGCAAAGAACATATAGGTCTCAATGTGTGAGATCTATTGACTGTATTTCCTCTTCCACGAGGCGAGCAGGCACCAAGATGCTATGGGTGTTGAGCTTTTACCAAGTTGTAAACTAGATTAAGTGTTACTCTAGTGCAAGTGGGAGACTGAAGGGAATATGCCCTAGAGGCACTTAATAAACATAGTTTATTGGTAATATCCTAATTGTTAATTATATGTTTTTCACCATGCTATAGCTGTATTAAGCGAAAACATTAGTACAAGTGTGGTAGATAAACAACCAGGTCCCGAGTAGCCTCTACTAAGACTAATTTCGTTGCCCGATTGATGATCGAGGTTTTCCGATCATAGGGCATGGCGCCGGTCGGCAATGGAAGTCATATCGTTAGGTGTAACGATGTGATGGACATACCTAGTATTTATAGGACATAGTCATTACGCCTTAAGACCGTGAGACCAACTCTTATTGTTATCCCTGGAAGATACTTTGATCGCACCAAACGTCATATCTTATATAGTGTGACAATGATAGGTGATACTTTTGGGTATCGGAAAGGGGTAGTTGAGACGAGGGGTCAACAGCGGGATTTGTCAGTCCGCATAGCCGGATAGATACTCTAGGGCCCACTCGGTGAGATTATGTCAAATGAGTTTGCAAACATGTGACTAGGTCACCGGCTGACATAATATCATAGACGAGTAGAAGATAGCGATGTCGGTAACGAGATCATGCAAGGTATGGAGATATCTGAGAATGATGCTCGGACGCGCTAAGTATCGACATGACAAAGGGTTTAAGACTATACGTCCAGGTTTGATAGATGAAAGTCATTCGTTATATCACAGGGATTAATTCATGGGGTCCAGGCCTACGAGTTAGTCGTCGATCATAGAGGAGTCTTGATCGTACCTGTTATTATATCGAACCGCTAGGGTAACACACTTAAGGGGTTTCGACAAGACAACCGGAAAGGAAAGAGATCACCGGGAACGTCCCGGGAATGGTCCGATGGAGATCGGGCAGCGACGAAAGAGTTTTCGGAGCTAGAATAAATTATATATAATATGTTTAATATTAATTAGTATAATTAATGATTAAATATGATTTTATATATTTATTTTCGAATTTTTAAAGGCAGATTTCCCTAAATGGGCCTTCTAGTGGAAAGAAGGCCCATGAGGGGGGGAAGCTTCCCCCCAAGGGAGGGGGGCTGGTTCGGCCAGCCCCTAGTGGGCCACAAGGGGCCCACTAGGGCCGGCGCACCCTCTTGAGCCGCACCAGGCATGTGGGGATAGTCCCACATTGCCTGCTGGCAAGGTTGGCTCCCCCTCGGAGCCTATATAAGAAGGGGCACCCCTAGCCTTTTAATTCACCAATTAATTCCCAATTTCTCTCTCGATCTCGTGGTTCCCTTGTCGGAGCCGCGCCGAGTAGAGTAGGGGGATCTCTTCCACCATAGCCCGCTGCCGCGCTGCTGGTGTTCCGGTCCAAGTCTTCCGCTGCTCGTCCTGGACTGGAGCTTCGGAGGCCGTCGTCTCCACCGTATGCGTGTGACGCCCTGCGAGGTGCTGCGCTAGCGGTACTCGGAGGCCTACTTCCTCCACCCGACCTCGGGGTCATCTTCGTCGTCTTTGTCGCGCCGAGTTCTTCGCGACCTAGAGGTCGGCTACGTCGTCAACGCTTGTGCGGGAGCGTAATCCCCGCTATTCGGTCTACGAGGGTATGTATTCCGATCTCCGCCGTACTTCTATATCTGCATAGTATAGATCTTGGCTAGTTTAAGGATATCGTTGCTAGGAATTTTTTTTTCTGCACACGATCCCCTTCATATGGGATCTAGTTTTGAAGATCTCGACGCGAGGAGGTTAAAAGTGAAAACGGGTCGTAAATCAGATAAACGGTTCTCAAGATATTTCGTTTTCAAAAAACGAATCTTAAAATAAATGCATGTACAACCTCTGCCCACCACAAGGGAGCCGACACTTTGCAACGTATATCCTCATCACACAACCATGCAGTATGATTGATCTAATCTCTAACTTTTTTTTGGTAGGGCACATATGTATCTACCCACCTTGATATGTGATCGATATACTGCAGAGAGATAGGAAGCAATCATTGTTGAGTGGTTTGCATTGCCTCCAACAGTACTAAAGGATGTTTGGAAGTGTGGCCTCGTTTTGTTTTCACATGAGGCTTAATTTATTTATCTTTACTGATAACAGGAGGCTTAATCAACTGAATTTGTTGATTTTCATTTTTTTTGTGCAGAGAAAGTGTTAAACTTCTTTATATATCGGCATTTAACTTATACCCACTTTACATACTTGAACCACACATGTTTTTTAGTTACATAAGTACCATAATGTATCGCCAAAAACCTCCAGGTTTCTGAAACAAAAATATTTGTATAATTTTTCATGCAGTTCTGACTATGGAAGCCGAAGTGAATTTTAATGAACACGTTAATGTGTTTGCCTTTCTCTCTTGATGTTTTAGTTTAACACATAAGCGGATGTGTTATATTTATATTAGCCTGCATTAAGTAAAGTTCAATTCATTCTAAACCTACATTTTCTTTTGTTCCAATCAACAATAAAACATACTTCCCGTGACCTGTATTATGTCAGACATAATTTGCGTTTTAGTGAGATAGATGACTGTTGATGATTGACATGGAGGGAACACCAAGACACATGAAGTAAGATAGGGCAGGGAGATTTCAAAGATGTCCTCCTTCGGCTCCTTCATATATGGTGTGTGTCATTGAGTTTTCTTCCATCTAGGATTCACTCTCTGTTATATAGCTCTTATGGTTCTTGTCTTTTATGTTCTTATTTCAGAAACTTCATATACACCGGAGGAATAGCTCTACTGGTATGGACATAAGATAGGACACGTCTAGCCAACGGCCGGCCGTTGTGCTGCTGCTTCAAACGGCCATCCTGAAAAGGAAATTTTCTGTCCCCCCATGTGCAAAAAGCGGAAAGTGCAGTCATTGTGGTTTTCCGGCCGTTTTTCTCTGTCCTAGTAACGCACGCTAATCAGCCTGCCGTTTTTAGCTACTTTTCAACGGCCCCAGTTGAAAAAGCTAACGCACATGCAAAGGTCTGGTCCACCCTCCCGTTTTTCTTGGAATCTACTGGAGCTGGTCCTATTTGTATCGATACAGGCAACATAACGTCTGCTTCGTGCTCACTTTCCCCTTCTCCTCCAAGCCCCTCCTCTCACCTTTGAGCAACTCGAAAACCATGGCTTCTTCTCCAGGCTCAAAAAAATGAAAGTGAGCAACATTAATAAGGTATAAAAACACAAGTGTACATCAACATTGATAATTATAAAAGAAACTACTACTGGTAGGTTGGGCAATTTAGTAAGTGAGTTTGTGTAAAAAACATCAGCAGTAATAAAAATACCAAAAAAAATCTCATGGCATATAAGCAACTAGTACTGCTTGTGCTGGCAAATTATAGATACTAAATGAGCAACTTAACCTTCAGTTATGTGCAAAAATGTATAAGCTTAAACAGTAGAACTGAGTAATTCAAACATACCCTGTGTCATCTTCGCTGTCAGCGTCCTCTGGTTCGGTATCTTCACTGTCATCTTCTTCTTGGCTTTCTTCATCTGCATGGATGATGTTCTTCCCACAGGTTCTTGTGCGCTGCTTCTTTGTCTTTCCCTGCTCATTAGCACCTGTAGTGCGTTTATTCCTGGAGCTGTCTGCTTGTTCCAACTTGCCCACGCCTTGCACAAATTTAGCAAGAGATCCCTCGAATTCCGAACACAAACCGTGAATGAGCACTCCCAATTTCCTCTTTTTCTGCATTAAATTTGTGCGCATGAGGAACAAACTTTGAAAAATGAAGCAACTTTTAAATGGTACTAATCAGCTAGGTGACAAATTAAACATAGTACAAAAAAGTGTTAAATGTCATTAACAATATGAGCAACTAATTATGTTTATTTAAGCAACATATATGTCATGATCAGCAACTAAGTAGTTTTTTTTAAAAATGACCAACCGTTTGAAAAAAAATAAAAATAGAAGTAGCATGAACTCACGCTCTGATTGTAGTTTCCAGGTAGATTTGCGTTCACAAATTTCTCTGCCTTAAGCAATCCCCCAAAAAAGCCGATTTGGGCTGTATTTCTGAACTTCTCTTTAAGCTGTTTTTGTAGTGAAGAGATGATTACAACATTAACAAAAACAAAAAAAAAGACAAAAAACTTCACAAAGAAAAAACACAGAAACAAGTAATTTAGTGATACAAGATTGATGAAGATAAAGCTCACTTGTAACTTCCCAAAAACCCCAGGAGCAATTCTGTCCTTCTTCATAACCTTCTTTACCAAGTCAGAGTTCCAAGCGTTTATGCGAGGCATGCAATCACTAATTAGCTCGTCAACGACCAGTGAATCTAGGTACCGCATCTAGTTAAAAAGTGTCATTCAGAGGAAAAGTTAGTAAAAAAAAGCAAAACATGTACAGAAAAATAAGCATCATGGCAATTTTTGGTCAATTCTATGCAACAGAAGTTGCATTTCTGTGCAATTATTGTACAGGTTAAAAGCAATTTGGCAAAAGTTTCAGTATATCTAAGCAACTAAAACATATAGCATGATTCCGGAAACAAAAACAGTACAAGCATGCGCCTATTATCCAAAAAAAGTCAAGCAGCTAAATCTAAGCAACTTCTCCGCATAGAGCAAATCATTCATAACACAAAAAAAGTACATTAACAAACTAGGGTTAAAAAATTAGAACCATGAGAACAAAACAAAGCGGATGGAGCGGTTGGATGCTTACTACTAGGTCGTAAACACAGCAGCACACTGACTTCTTATTGTTCTTCAATCCTAAGAATGCTTGCTTTATTTGATCAACAACAAATTGAGAAATGTTCATTCGTTCTAGCTGGTCCAGGTCAGAAACCGCTACGTAACACCGAGGGCTAACTTTAAGACCAGTAGTTGGTGCGAGAAAGCAATCGAATGCTACAACAGCCCATGCTCGCACAAACTTATCACCAAAATCCCCTTTCAATTTGTCTTTAATCATCGTACACCAAGCTGTCAAATCAGGAGCAGTGCTTTGTTTGAAACCATATTCAGCATTGATTGCCTTTACAACTTCTGCATTAATCTCCCACACAACCTTCATGCCTGAATTTGGCAACCCCCACATGTCAGAGACGCTATTTGCATCAACAGGAACACTCCCCCTGTTAGGAATCACAAGCTCTGACTTGTCAGGATCATAACACCTCATGACCCATTGACTGAGGTCAGCTGGCATTGTTGGAGCTTCAATTGCAAGCAATCCACCAAAGTGCCTATCAATGAGGGCACATTTTTGTTGGCTGCTTAGATTATTATTCAGAACAACAAGCCTTGATGGGGATGCCCTGTTTCTTAGAGTCTGTTGATACAAAAAAACACAAAAAAGACATGAGGGACATTGTCTTATTTAAAAAGGACTTACCATACAGCCAAAAGGAAAGTATAATGCCATGCAGATACCATGCACGAAACTAGTAGCCAATCTGGTTAATACCACAACTAGTAGTTTGAGGCAAAAAACTACTAGTTATTAGGCAAAACATACTAGCTCTTAGGCAAACACAAAAAGAAATGGATCAACACATTAGAAAAAAGTGGTGGGCATATTTAAGCAACTTTGGTAAGCAAAAAAGAAGCATCATCAATATCTCGTGACTAAGCAATTATGCTGCCGTTTTCTGGCAAACAAATAAACACATAAGTATATTTGGTGGCTTACATCTGATGGGTCATCCTTTGATTTCTCTTTGTCTTTAGGGTTTGCTGGCTCACTGTCTGCCTCCTTTCCAACCAAATCAGGATACTTCCTTTTAGGAGCTTTCCCACGCATCGCTGCTTGCTTCTGATTCCGCTTAAAACCAGCCTCCTACGTATAGACATCATTTAATGAAAAAGAAAACAAACAACAAAAATGTGCTCATGAGAAACAGAGAAACTGACTGGAAAAAACTTACTATCCCTTTCCCCTTAACAGTCCCAGGATCCGAACTTGGCGCTGGATCTCCACTGCTAGCCATGAAACCTAAAGGGAGCAAAAAATATAAATGGACAAAGTGAGCATTAACACACTGTTTTTGAAAAAAGAAACTAACCCTAACCATATAACCTATCCATACAACCTTAAAAAAATAACTTAGCGAGTTGGTAAACACCTCTAAACCCTAAAAACAAACTAGTAGTGCCCTGTTGTTTATTAAAATTTCTACCCAACTTCTGTCAACAGTCTACTTCACTTCTGGCAACTGTCTACTTCACTTCTGGCAACTGTCTACTTCACTTCTGGCAACTGCTCTCACTAAAAACGTCTAGCAACTCGCAGATGACGAAAAATGTGCGACACAAACTGCTGCTGCATTTCTGGCAAGTACCACATGCATTTCGGGCAACTACGACTGTACTTTTGGCATCTACGACTGTATTTCTAGCAACTGCCCTCTACACAACTAGGCAACACCAACAAAAAGATGTACAGAGTTTTAATCGAAAAGTACAATAATTACTGCACAAAAACCCCGACAGCAACGTGCTGATTCCATTCTATTCAATTGAAATCGTCCATCAAATCTGTCTGAAAACCCCAAAATGAACAGATCAAAGGTCGTGCCCCTTCCGTGGAGTGGAGATGCTCACCAGCAGATCATCCGACCGGAGAAAAGCCACCCATCACTGCCGTCGCACCTCCGCGTCAACCGCCTTGTCGTCGCTGCTCCGCCCTTGCCGCCGCAGCTACAAACCACCACCGCCAAAACGCGCCGCTGCTCCGCTCCGCCGACTTAGCCCGCGCTGCTCCGCACCACCGCCCCTCCAACCGCTGTTCTCCGCCTCTCTACCCCGCTACAGGAATACCTCGCATCTGGCGGCGGTAGTAACAAGGAGAAGGTGGATCCGGAAATGGCGACGGAGCCTGCCGGATTTTGGGGGAGGATCTCGCGCGGAGAGAAGAACGGAGCGCGCCCGATTTTGTGGAGCAGGATTTGGGGGATAAAATGCGCGACGTGGGAGGTTTGGGCAAAATAAATGCAACCGCACGTGGCCCCGTCCCGACCATGTGCATCGAGAGAATCGGGCGGCTCGCGACCGGCCGTTTTTTCTCTCCGTTTGACGCGCGCGCGAGAATAAGCACTTCCGCATAAGATATGCTTTGAGGTCTCGCCTTCTTCCATTTTCAAGCACATGATTATTAGCTTTGTGATAGTTATTTCACGAATTTCATATACACCCAACAATGTATGCCTGTGCCATCTTCCATTTTGAAGTCTTTACTTATCATATGTATGATGTATCCCTATTTTGTATTTGCATGTGTCTCATGTGAACATTGAAGATTTTAAATTGCATTACATTCTTCCAACACATCAGTTACAGCTCTAAGTTTATAACCTTTTTAATTTTTTTACAAAAAACTATATTTTTTTATAAATTTACATTCATAATGGATGGGGCAGCAACGCGCGTGTAGATCTAGTCTAATCTAGCTTGGCGGGAGGATGAGCCCTTTCTTGACGATCAAGAGATGCAGAGGGCTGGCGAGGCAACGGTCGACGCCGAAGAGACGGAGGTAATCCTCCTTGAAGGCCCAGATCTCGACCACGTCGTGCTCCTTAAACCCGCAGCTGCTGATGAAGTCCAGGTACCCGTCTCCCTTGATCACGGTGCCGCCGCTGCTGTCCCATCGCGCCAGCTGCAGCTCCCTCCGCCCGGCGTGGGGCTCCACCACCAGCACGGGGAGCCCGCCGTGCTTCTTGCCCTTCCTCTTCGTCGCCTTCTCCCCCGGCGCCCTGGGCGGCTGCTTCGGCAGCCTGTTCTTCCGTGCTGCTCGTCTCGGCGCTTCTTCTTCCTCGCGATCGTGCACCAGGTTGGCGGCCTCGCGCTCCTGGGCCGAGAGGATCGGCCGGAGGTTGCGCATCACGCCCTCGCTCGGCAGACGGAACCGGTTCTGGTGCGGGACGAGGTCCGTGGCGGTCACGGCCTTCTCCGCGATGAAGTGCACCGGCATGTCGCGGCGGTTGAACCCCAGCGCCGGGAGCAGCTTCTCGCGTAGCCACGGCGGCTCCGCACGGTCCACGCCGGGACCGGGAGCGAGCCTCTTGGCGGGGAAGGCGACGGAGAGCGGTACGGCGTTGATGGGCTCACGCGATGCCACGTACGGGACCAGACCGCCGCCGCCGGCGTCCTCCTCCTGAAGTTTCTGGTCTGCGGCGGAAGGCTCGTACAGAGTAAGCTGTTGCGTGCGCGGCCGCTTGAAGCCGGCGTGCAGGTGCTGCGGCGCCGTGATCGTCATGCTAGTGCTGGGATGGCTGGTCCGGTCGACGAAACCCATGGCCGGCGGTCGAATGCGTGCTCGTAGATGGAGTTTCGGGGCAGGTGGTTGTCCCGGCGAAATCGATCGATGGAGGCGTGCGATGGATGATGGATGCAGAACAGGAGGAGAGCGCCGGCGTATATATGGGTGGAGGAGCAATCCATGCGTACATCGCCCGTCTGCAGTCGGAGTCCGACTCTGAATGGAACAATTTGAGCTGGAAGCCGCGCGCGGGAATTGCCAGCTGAACGCGATCGAGTTCGTATGAGATTCCCATTCTATCTCTCGAACATAATACACGGCCGAGTTTTTTTAAGACGCCCAGCAAACACTTAAAAACCAATAAAATGCATGTGCTCATTTGGATTTTGCATGAAGAGATTTTTTTAAAAAATTCATAGTTTTCGGCGTCAGCTAAAAACAATATGTAAGTGCCTAGTTAATATGTATATTTCTTGCCTTGAGTTTATAGCACATTTCTTTGTATATGTACTCCGAAATTTAAAATCATCCAGCTATTATTAGCTTGAAATGTAAATAATGTCTTATAATAAGAAAATGGACCCCTAAAAAGACAAAATATGCCATTAGGAATGCAATGTAGCACGTTTCTATTTCTATAAGACATTTAGAGCATTTCTAGGAATTTAACTGATATACTTGAAATTTGAACTCCAAGTGGTCAAAACATGGAGTTTATAGAGCGCAGAAGATGGAGTTTATTGATTTTTAATTCCAAAACATGCAAAGAAAGTAAAGGAAACATGAAACTTGGCATGGTCTACAAATATGACATCCAAAGGTTTGTGTTAAAATTTTGAGACCGATTCACAAAATCTACCTCCTAGATTGCCTAGACCAGCAATGTGGAATATAAAAAAAGGCTCCTTAACAAAATGGAGGTTGTGTGTATTATGACTTTCAAGCTAAATTATTAAGGTCGTGACCCTATCTCTCACATAGTTTTCTTAGATTGAGTGCGTCTCCAATGCTTATTTCTAAAGTAGACCATAAGATGGCCCCACTCACTATGCTATAGCAAGCTGACACTAGGGAATGCAATGGGTACCCATTACCCACGTACCCTGCGGGTAAAAACCCTGTTAGGATACGGGTTTGGGAAAATAAAATACCCATAGGTATCTAAATGGAGAAATCTTATACCCATCGGGTGGAGAGGGTATGGGTATGGGTTCATATAACCCATACTCGCGTACCCATGTACCCTCCTAATAATAATTATTGTTGTAATGATTATTTTGTGACACTGTCTACGCTAAAATTACTATGTACTTTTTCGTGAGTTTGTGAATTTGAATTGTATGACTAAGTGTTGTTGTTTTATGACTTTGTGTTGTTATTTTATTATTAAAATATGTTATTATTTATGTATACGTGTTGTTGTATACATGTTTTGCTTTTGTGGAAGTGTTGTTTTTTATAAGTATATGTATTATGTTGCTTTTCACAACATGTTACTATTCATAATATTGTGTTGTGGTTAAAAATATGATGCTGGTTGAAGTTATTGTTGTGCTGTAAATAAGGGTATTTTTACCCGCGGATAACCCTTTACCCTGTCTGGTGAAGGGTATAAGAAAAAGTTGTACCCACACAAGGGTATAGGTACGAGTGACGGGTAAGGTTTAGGTTGACGGGTAAGAGTATGAGGTGACTCTACCATTACCTATACCCTGCGGGTGCCATCCATACGCTCGGTCTTGTTCTGCCGACCAGGCGACCCAAGACCAGCATGGTGCACAACCATGCATACGTGCACGCCAGAACATATACCATCCGGTAAAAAATAAGTACTTCATACTAAAGTGAATTATATTGACTGCATATCCATGGACCATGGCAGGGCCGGGACACACGCGCGCTCATTTCACATCATTATCTGCTTTGCATCATCAGCACACTAATGAGTACAGTAGTAGTAATGACCAGCTAGTTTTCGCCGGCGACGAGCTCTGCGTAGAGGTGGTGCCAACCAAGTCAACCATGGTCACAATGGTAGTTTTCAGAGACAAGCCATCCATTAGACTTGGTGGGGGCAGAATCATGTTGGAGCGGTAAAGTGGCTTACAATTACGAGTGCAAGCACGGATATTGGGGTATTTGTGAACAACATTATATCTTTTGGGGTGGTTTAGCCCCTCCTCGTCCCACTTCCTCGGTCCTTGTGGTTTGGCAAAAGTCGACCTTGAGCGGCACGAGGCACTTCTGTTGCATATGCTCCATGTCGTCGACCAATTCACCCGTGTCAGCGGGCGTCACTCGGTCTCGCTGTAATGGACACGTGACATGTGAGATATGGTTGGTGGTATTTTGTGCAACTTTTGCATCATATATAGGTGTTACATGCATTTTTATTTCCTTAGACAATGCAGAGAGTCAAATAGTGTATCTGGCTTCTCTCTGGTACTCGGATCGCTCATGTTGGTAGGTGATGGCAATATGGTGGCACCATCGCTAGAGCAAACCATGCATAGGCGAAGCATAGACATGTTGGCTAGAAGAGGCAAATGAAATAAAACACACACAAAAAAGGGAACAAAAACAAGGTGGCATGGTTTCACATGAGTATGGATATCTTGTTGTCAAAATTTTGTTTCTAAGTGGACATATTAAAATATGTGAAACCTTGCACACCGTTTAAAATCCTAGAAACATATGAATCCATTTGCCAAAACAAAATGGAGCATACAAGTTTCACATCTCTATTCACTTTAGTATTGTGGACTTGGTGGAAAGGATCAAAATTTGAGTTTTCAAGTTTCAGGCGTTTTTCAGAGCCTTTCACCTTCCTGGTGTGAGCAAATTTTTAGTTTTTGCGAGAATAATGTAAGCATGGTTCGAAATAGCATTTCTTGGTTGAGGCATTCCACGTCGGCGGCACGTGGACAGGATACCGCAACTTCGTGTTGCAGCTAATGACAAGGATACGTTACGTCCACGTAAGAACACAGCGACAGAAAATATCTTACTGGTTGTGACAATCAGATCACAAGAGAACTTCTTACTAATACGAAATATTGACAGTGATACTCCCGTATGCATAGCCATAAGGCACTGCCGGGACACACCACACGTGCATTCTCATTTCACAACACCTAATTACGCATGCATCAACGACACGCTAATATATGAGTAGTAACGACGAGCTAGTTGTCGCCGACGACGAGCTCCGTCTGTGCGGAGGCGGCGCGCGCCGACCATGGTCAGATGGTGGTCTGGCAGAAGACGACCTTGAGCTCGCGTGGCGCGAGGCAGTTCTGCGGCACGGGCTCCACGTCGCCGTCTTTCACCCGCGTCAGCGGGCACCGCTGCTTGAAGTAGCCCTCGTCCCCCTTGCACGCCACCACGCTGCCGCTGTTGCCGATGACCTGCTGGTCCTGGGGGCACCCGTTGTTCAGGTCCACCGGGCAACCCAGGACCGGGCACTGCCCGCCGCCGACGAACTGCGGGCTCACCACCACCCCCACGTTGAACCCCTCCGCCAGGCTCACGCTGTACGTCGCCAGGTCCTGCCCGGGCCCGGCATCGGGCGAGTGCACCACCAGCTGCACCACCGTCTCCGGCGGCCCCATCCCCGTCTCGCAGTTGTCCAGCGACGTGCAGCTGATGCGCGCCACCACGCGCCCTGCCCATTCGGTGGGCGGGAACGGGTAGGAGACGGCCCCGACGCCGTTGCCTTCGAGGATGGCGGTGTTGTCGCAGATGGCGGTGCTATTACCGTTGGGGGTGACCAGCGGGTAGATGGTGAACGGGCAGAGGTTCTGCAGGGTCAGCTGGCTGTCCACCGCCGATGCCGCCAGAACGGCGGCAGCCGCAAGCAGGAAGGCGAGGACGAGGCGCTCCACCATGGCAGCCATAGCCCTTGTGCAGTTGTGCTGCTCGTTTCTTGGCTTTGCAGGGGGGTGCACTGAACTTGTGATGGGTTTTAGACGGACGAGCAGGCTTGTTTATATAGGCAAGGTCGTGAGTCGTGAGTGGACAAGCTTGGTTGGTGAGCAGTACTTAGCTTTCATTCATACACTGCTCTCAAACGAGACAAGGCGAATTCGATCATCCACCGGTAATTTTCAAAACCGCTGCACACTGCCGTTCATTCCACCGAAGCTTTCACTTCGTTTTCTTGTTTCTGCAGTGGATGCTCTTAAACAAAGCAAGAGTGATAATTCCACTAATGTACCCACGGGCTGCATATCTCAGCACTGAATAATGTGTTCTGCGAATGGCTTAATTTTCCTCTAGCTCGGGTGTGGAATTCATCACCTGTTGACTGTTGTAAGATTGTGTGTTTTCAGTAAAATACTGACAGGCTTCAGCTTCGTACATGTTCCCTCTGCAACAGTATCGATCCGATGAAAACTGATGTATGCGGGTTAGAAAGAATCATGGAGTTCTTTGGTTCCTTTGCTATGAAGGAGAGCACCCCACACACGTACTGATCTGTTCCAGTATGCATTCCAGCCATGGATTTATCCCGTAATGGCGAGTGGCTTCTGTTCTGAGAATGTAGCGTGCTTCCCTGTCGAGCACTGCATCTATTTCTTCCTGGAGGAGGTTACACTAGCTTCTTCTGGATGTAGCGTGCTGGAGCTCTGCAGCTATCAAATGGACTTGAATTACTCCGGTGCATGGCTAGTTATGTCAAGTTGGCTTGATTTACTCAGAACCACCCATGTGATACAGGAGTGGTCGGTGATAGTATTGGTCGCTTTCCCGCTTGGTTCTTGCTCAACCAAGAATACTTATACTTACTGACCATTTGTAGAAATTTTTAGGAGCAGACAAGAAGCAGTATTAGGTTTGAAGGAGTTGGGGCAAAACTAGTCACCACTCACCCAAATACAAATCGAGTTGTGTACAGACTAATAAGGAACGCTGAAATAAAATGGAAGTGGCCATACATAGGAAACTAACCGACTGCTGCCTGCACTATGCACATGCATCTGCAAACTGTAAACAAATAGGCAAAGCCCTAATGAAGAAGTTTGCTGAGGTGCATATGTTCTATAAGGAGATGAGACAGTGATTTTTCTAAGAAATTAGCAGAGTGAACTAGGAGACAGTTTGTCGTCCCAAGGAGCTCGGAGGGCTTGTGATCCTCGCACCGTCAAGTTCGCAAGGGCGCTTTTATTATGGTGGCCATGAGCCCATGACTAGAGTGGAAGGAGGGGAGCAAGATTTGGGTTGGCTCGACAAAACCCATGCAACATAGAAGACATGAACTTGTTCTAAGCTGCTACTTCTGTCTCGGTGGGTGACTTACAATTTGAAACCTTTTTGGGAGACCCTTGGCTTGAAGGCAAGAAAGAAGGACATTGCCCCCTATCATTTTTGCAGCCTCTAGATAAAAAAATTGGTGCATTAAAAAAGGCATCGAGATTTTTGCAGCCTCTAGATAAAAAAAGAGTAAATTGCACAGAACCACAGTTTCAGGTCAACTTATAACACTTTGCCCCAACTTTTGGGCAAACTTTCATAATAGCACAACTTCTGAGGTAAACACCATCGACTCATGTATATATATAACGTATCTTTGCGTAACTCACATACGAGGCCAACTTATGAGGCCAACGTGGCGCACTCGCATGCCTCCATGGACCAGACCGACCTGAAAGCTTGAGTCCAACCGCTTTTCACACGCCCCAATTCCGTTTCTTCTCCAGCCTATCCTCTATGGACGAACTAAATTAGTTGATTGTAAGCCACGTAGGCAGGCATGTGCACCACACTGCCTGATAAGTTGGGCATGTACGGTCAGTTTTGCAATTATACGGTGTACATACATGAATCGATGTTGTTTGCCTCAGAAGTTGTGGTATTGTGAAAGTTTTCCCAAAAATTGGGGCAAAGTGTTATAAGTTGACCTGAAACTGTGGTTCCATGCAATTTACTCATAAAAAAATGGTGCATTAAAAAAGCCATGGAGAACAATGCCTGGATTGAGAAGATCTACATGAATGAGGAATTCTCTTTGACAATGTCACCCAATTTGTGGACCTTTGGATGCATTTTTGAGAAGTCAACCTCATGGAATGGGTGGAGTATGAAATCACTTGGAACCTCACGACGGATGGGCAATACACCGTGGTTTCGGCATACAAGGCATAATGTTTTAGGGCCACCTCACCAACATGATTCGGGTGGTGTGGAAGATTTTGGCACCTCCTAAAGTTAGATACTGAGCATGGCTTGCTCTAAAGAAATAGGCTATAGACCGTGGAGCGGTTGGCAAAGAGAAGTTGAACAAATTGTGGTTTGTGCCTCTTGTGCAACAGGCTCTAGAGTCAATCACACACCTCCTTTTTTCAAATGCCGCTACACCATGTGTTTGTGGGGCTTCATCAAGATTGTGTTGGCCTAAAAAAACTTGATTTCCGGCAATGTCCAACTCGTACTCTACAAAGTTGCTGGATAATTTTTGGACGACTCTACACCAAACCACAAAGTGTCCCCACCCGTAGGAACTACGAGATCACCCCAAGGACTCCTATAAAAGAAGGATTACTTTTCTGTGCTAATATATAGGAACAAGGAGTCATCTTTTTCTTTTTTAGGAATAGGCAAATTTCGTCTATATGGTTCGTTTTATATATGCTGGTCCAATTCCTAAAGCCCATAACATGCCCGCAGCCCACGGCCCAAGCCACCCTCCTATCCATTTCTCCCTCTAGAAATACTGTCGCTCACAACTCGCATGATGGCAACGTGGAGTTATGAATATTTGGTGCACTTTAAAAATGACACCTCGGAAGTAGTATGGCTCATCAGACGCACTGCAAAAATGACACCTCCGAAGTAGTATGCCCATGGACCTCAAGGGTTACTGAATTACAAGCTTTATACTCCAAAAAAATCTACTTTTACATTACAACTTTACAAGACAATACAATTAGGAAAACACTATTCATCAACCGGATATAGCTACAGCCGGGTCAAACACACACGTCGCTCACGAACATAGGTCCTACCCACGCGGTCGCGTTCCTGCTGCTCCTCTCATCCCCAGACATCAAGTTTTGTTTAGCAAGCTAACCTTGGCCTCTTCTCCAGGCTGGGGCCGCTGGCCACCACGCGAATCAGCGCTGCTGCCATGACACCTCTTCCGGGCTGCTGCCGCTAGCTGGCCACCGCATAGATAAGTGTCGGCGCCATGGATGCTGCAAACTCCTCTCCTTCGCCATCGAAAGCGAGCAGTCTTCCCACCGAGTGGATTTCATTGGGACTCACCCGATCTGTGTTTGACCGGGTCTCTAGAGGGTGGATTCGTGGTTGGCGAGGCCAAATCGATGAAGGGCGGGCGCCTCCAACCTCCACTGTTGATGGTTCAAGGTTGCGGAAGCGTAAAGAAGGCCTAATAGGTGTATCGTGTGACCTAGTTCTAGTCAGTTAGGTCATACAACTCTTACCATATCTGTAATTGTCATCGACACCGTTCACCCGAGACCTGGCCAAAGGCCAGGAGGGTTGATCGTCCAAGGGACACGCTCATAGCCGCCACCACAAATCCTACCGAGATCGTCATCTCACCATTGTAACCATTACTCGCCATCAATACCAGACAAGCAGGACGTAGGGTGTTATCCTCCGGGAGCCTGAACCTGGGTAATCGCCTTGCTTGTCAGCCGTCGTGATCACCAACGCTCATCTCTCTCCCCCCCCAATCAACCCGGGGTGGACAACACTTGGATTTGCCGAGTTACACCCTCGTCAATTGGCGCCGTCTGTGGGAAGAACGAACGTTGGAATCATGGTCGCACCGGCTCCATCCGCAAAGAAGATCGACGTCTACATCAACCGGGAGCCAATCCGCTTCGGCTCCTTCGAGTACGCCTTCCACCCGCCGGCCCACCGCTCGGTGTACGCCGATCTGTACGAAGGTATACACATCACATTTGGTTCCCTAGACAGTCGTCGAATATTCAGGTCAGTGGCAACCACGCCACGCGCGGCGGTGACACCCGCATCGGCTACCATCGCGCCGCACCCGCCGTCGTCTACCACGGAGGCCGCATCTGCCACGACTGTGAAGATCGCATCTCCGACTGGTCAACCCGCGTCTACATCGACTACGTCAACCACCTCGTCAACAACCATGCAGACCGAGTCTACTTCGACCATCTCGATCGCATGATTGGAAAAACCAGGGTCTACTCCAACTTCGACTGCATCGACCGCACCCACGCGTGCGACCGGTATCGTGCTACCGACAGCCGCATCACGCGCATCTTCATGGGCTCATCAAGTCTTCCCCAAGCCAATCGCACTCGCTCGAGCGACTACGAAGTCGCCCTCCACGACCGCGATAAAGATCGTGGGAGGAAGACGCAACGACGGCTACGCAGCCTATCACGTGGCAGCAATTTTTGATCCCGAGCGAGGCTCGGATGATGGAAGCAGCATCGGCAGCGTAAACACCCCTACCCAAGTTTACCCCGCGCAAGTCTTCATGGCTGGCACAGTGCCTCCAGAGGACAACGACGGACCCGCATATACACTGGAGGTGGTCATGCCTGATCAGGTGACGCGGCTCACCATCACGCGCGACATGGCGATCAGGGCTATGAAGCACGTCGACGACGACACGTTTCCACCACCCGACGCGCCTCGGGAGGATCAGCTGGCAGTCCAATACTTGCTACGCAAGGAGGGCGAGCGACCTCGCGCGGAAAAAACCGAACTCTTTCGGCGCAAGAGGGAGGCTGACGAATCAAGCGCCAGACGGGCTGCCTACTCATTTACCTCCTCCACGGAAGTCAACCAAGGAGCACGGCGACACAGAGCTCGCGTGCCTCTTATGACGGAAGCCGAACGAGCCAGGGTCACCCGCAACCTCGACTCATCCTTCGTAACCGAGGACGAAAACGGGATACCCGTCCCCAAAACGGCGAACGCCGCTATCATGGCAGTCAAAACATACCTGCGGCTCACACAACCACCAGAGGGAGACGCGCGCGCCCTTCACCACAAGCAGCAGATCATGTCCATGAAGGCAATCGAGGACGCCTTGTCAAACAAGGTGCCAAGCAACCGGGCACGTGAGGAACGAGAACACCAAGCCCGCGAGCCGGCCTGCTCGCAAGAATCAATAAAGTGATTTATGGAACAAGCTCACCCCTTTACTTTTTCAGTCAAGGCAATCCCTAACCTAGGCCGCCACTCGAACCACTCGGGGACAGCGCCATACAAGTCCAATCAAAAGCCTAGGCCGCCACTCGAACCACTCGGGGGCTGCGCCATACAGGCCTTACTCGCAAAATCCTAGGCCGCTACCCGGTCTACTCGGGAGCCGCACCACACAAGTCAAGTCAAAAATCCTAGGCCGCCGCCCGACAAACCCGGGGGCTGCGCTATACAGGTATCACTTGAAGTCCTAGACCGCCACTCGAACTACTCGGGGGCTGCGGCATACCTGCCCTACTCGTAAAACCCCAGGCCGCCACCCGAACCACTCGGGGGCTGCACCATACAGGTCAAGTCAAAAAATCCTAGGTTGCCGTCAGATACACTCGGGGGATGCGCTTTACAGGTATCACTTGAAAGACTAGACCACCACTCGAAGCACTCGGGGGCTGTGCCATACAGGTCCGTGACAAAACCCTAGGCCGCCACCCGATGCACTCGGGGGCTGCGCCATACAGGTCAAGACACAAACACGACCCGACACTCGAGGACTGCGTCACGCTCGATGCACTTGGGCCGCGTCGCACAAGGCACTTTATCTAAGTCGCACTCAATCCACTCGAGGGCGCACAACAGATCTTCGTACAGTAATGCAAACAATTTCAATTTGCTTACTCGGGGGCTCCCTCAACCTCATACATTGGTATTTACATTCGGCATATTTTCCTCATATAACTAATCCTGTACAACAGAAGATTTCTACCCCTAATCTGCAGGCTCATCTTTCGGCGCATCGAGTGGCCCCACGAGGCACTTACTCAGCCTTTGGACCTGCTGAATCATCTGGCGCGCATCTGGCAAGGTATCGGCGTAATCATCCTCCTCAGGCAAGCCACCTAGTAACCTTGCCAGAGGAAGATTTGGCCGATGTAGTCGGACATACGCCAACGACACGTTCGCCCCGACGACGAGTTGGGCGTCGACAACCTCCTTCAACGCGTCACCTTCGCATAACCTCTCCAGCAATGTGGCCACCTCGTGGGGTTGCCCATTGTGCGGGAAGAACACGCGATGGATGTGCCAGAGGGTCTTCCTGCAACCTTCCAGGAGAAAAGCAGCCCGCCAAGTACGATCAAGCATACACACGAGGATCCGCCCTCTCGATGTGTTCGACCAGAAGTGGCACGCCTCGTGTGAATCGCCAGTTGCCTCCTGGGCGACCCGCTCTTCAACCCAAGCCTGCTCAGCTTGCCAATCAGTGTTCACATCCGCATCAAGAAATTGCAAGCGTTACAATCAACAAATCGCAAGGAGGAAGTCAAAAACAAAATGCTACCAACCTTGCAGCTGTCGACTGATCAGGTCAATCTCGCCAAGCAGGAATTCTTCACGCTGAGAGAACTCCGCAACAGGGCGCGACTTAGAGCGTTCTAGCTCCAACTCGGCACGCTTCAGACTCGCCTCGAGATCGATCACCTTGTTCCTCATGTAGGTGATCAGCCATTGGTCGTTCGTGCTTCGCTGAGGAACCGGCGTTGATCGACGACGGCGTATAGGCTCAGTCGAAGGAGAACCTCCCTCGCCACCTGACGAGGTGGTAACTCGGCAAATCCCAGGGTTGTGCACCCCGGGTTGATTGATGGGGAGAGAGAGGTGTTGGTGATCACGACGGCTGACAAGCAAGGATTTACCCAGGTTCAGGCTCCCGGAGGATAACACCCTACTTCCTGCTTGTCTGATTATTGATGCGAGTAGCGATTGCAATGGCGAGATTGCGATCTTGCTAGGGTTTGTGGTGGTGTCTATGAGCGTGTCCCCTAGGACGGGCAACCCTCCTGGCTTTATAGGTAGCCAGGTCTCGGGCGGTTGGTACAGATATGGCAGGTTACAAAACCTAACCGAGTTGGACTAGGATACGTGGTACCCCGAGTGGGCCTTCTGTGGGCCTTTCCGTGCTTGGCGCGGCCCAGGTAGCCTCATCGTGGGCTAGTCGAAAGGTAGCCCCACGTCAGTAGCCCCTGAGTGCTTGGTCGAAGCGCAGCGCCGGGCAAAGGACTTCCTCCTCCTGGACGCCCCATTGGTGTCATGGTGGTGTCACGGCAGATGCCATAGGATGACTAATGTGTGGGGCACGAGTACGTTTTCATCGTTACCACCGCCTCCCGCCGAGATCCCTACTGCTGCCTTACGGATGTTGCGAGCAACCGTTAGCTCCTTTGTGCCTTCAGGGTCCCGGGATATTGCTGCTACCCGCGCGCCCGGCGGCTCCGGCATACAGGTTGTTGACGAATACAACCAGGCCTGGCTTGCCGCCGACGCCTCCGAGACCGCGGGAGACTTGCACGCTGCCGGCCCAAGCCGCAACGCCCAAGCTCTACACGCTCTCCAGGTGGCCGCGCTGGATGTTACTCGGGTGACCGAGGTAAGCTTGTTCTATTTCTTTTCACCAAAAAATATTTGTTCCTTCCACCACCACTAGTCCCCGAGATTGGTGCTTAGTGTTCTAGATTCCACCGAATAGCAGATCAATAGGTTCCAATCTTAGAGAAAATTTCAGGATTGGGACACCGAGTCCCCGAGGTCCTCCCAACCGGGTAGCTTGCTTATGTGTTAGAGATCCCGGATTCTCCCGATTTCTTTACATTTTTCCCCGGCTGATTCCTCCTTCTTTGTCTTGATTTCAGGAGTGCAACAAGAAACGCTGCAACATCTTCAACCGAGTTCTGGCTGACCTTGGTCAGTCCAAGAAATCCGAGGGGCGCCTCCGGGAGGAGCGAGATGCCGCGCGCAAGGTTTCGGTAGACCAGAAGGCCGCACTCGCCACCGCGCAAGCCGAGATCGCGCGGCTCAACGGCGAGCTCGGAAAGGTCAAGGCTGCTGCGACCGAAATGAAGACGCGCTTCATCGAGGCGACCAAGAAGCAGAAAGAAACCTTGGACCAGTCCGAGGAGCGCGCACATATTGCCGAGACCGAGCTGGCTCTCCTCCGGTCACGGTCTGATACTTGGCTCTCCGAGCTCACTGTATTGAACCGGGATCTTAACAGTAAGTGGACCGACATCCCTTTTCTCTCGTTGCTTCCTTTATTTGCTGTTGCTTTTCTTATGACCTAGCCGTCTGACAGTTCTTCTTTTTAAAGGGGAATTTGAGCATTCCCGGGAGGCTGCCGTTCTTGCCGTTGCTGCCACCCGAGAGAAGCGCGCCGGGAAGGGACCTGTCTCGGAAGCCTGGGACATCGAGGATCACCTCACCGCCCTGAAGGCCCGGATAGTGCCTCTTCGGTCTATCGGGACGGAGCTGCTCAGCGCTGCGGTCCACGTCCACGGTGCACTGTGGCCGAGCATCCGCGCGACGCTCTCAATTCCCAAGCTCGCGAGCGCACTGCGGTGTGCCGGGAGGCGCATTCACGCGTGGAAGCGTTCCGGTGCGCGGGCTGGTGCCGACCAGGTCTTGACCCAAGTACTTAGCTGGTACGAAGGTCTTGACCTGGAGGCGATCCAGCGCCTGCGGACGATCTCGCCCTGGCTGAGTGATCCGGCTAAGATCCAGCGGCGACAGGAGGTGGCGCACCGCATCGCCTCGTGGTCAAGCATCCGTGCCTTCACCGCCAACGTCCTTCCTTCCGACTCGGAATCTGATTACGAGGATGACAAAGAAACCGACGCGACCGGCGACGCGGAAGACGAGGCCCCGGAAGAAGATGATGCTGCCT
Source organism: Poa annua (assembly GCA_026929855.1). Taxonomy (NCBI): domain Eukaryota; kingdom Viridiplantae; phylum Streptophyta; class Magnoliopsida; order Poales; family Poaceae; genus Poa; species Poa annua. Next base: position 10,382,014 of record CM049432.1, read on the forward strand.
CCGGTGCCGCGCCCGAGAGCGTGCTTCCCCGGGATGTCTCCGAGACCGAGGTGCACCCCGACGCCCCGAGTACTGTTGCCGGAACTGAAGCCGAAGCTGCTCCTGCTGCGTCTCCCGAGAGAGCTGCTCCTGCTGATGCCTCCGAGATTGCTGCCCCTGCCGCCCCTGCTGCCCCCGAGGTCGTTGCTCCGGCCGATGTTCCCTTCGAGAAGCCGACATCTCCTATCCCTTGAAATACTTTAAGAGTAGACTCGTCAAATCCCCGGGATGCCGGGTACAATATATAATATACACTTATATTGTTTTCATTTCGTACTGAACTATTTATCCGAGTAACTTATGTCAATTTATTCTGTTTTGAGTTCCCGACTTGCCTTTCATGTTTACCGTACTTAGGTAATTTCTGCTCTTGTCTACCATTTCGGCGTTCGACAGTCGAGTCACAAAACTCCACATACGACATACATTACTCAGAACAATTCGAGTTCCGTCTAACCGAATTCCCGACATAAAAAATAACCGAGTTAGTAAAAAACAAGTATGCCGGATAAGTTCCTGCTCCGAGTCCCCGAGAACGTTTTCGTGTTTCCCACCTTCCCTCTCTTTGCTCTTGACTACCATATCGGCGTGCGTCAGTCGAGTCACAAGATGATTTCACATGACATACATTACTTTGACTCTGAGAATCGAACTGGAAACTTTCCCGGCATACAAAATAACATATAGAACAGTTATCCGGCAGTCCCCGGGTTCCTTCCCGAGCTGTCGGTGAAAAACAGTAAATGAACTTGACAAAAATAACAACAAGACATGCACATAACCAGGCAGTCCCCGGGTTCCTCCCGGGGTGCCTTACTTTCATTAATACTGAAAATTGAGATACAACATACACTGAGCCCTTTACGCGTAAAAGGGGCGAAGTAGAGCTACATTCCATGGACGCTTGGTTTCCTCACCGGATTTGTCCATTACACCTTTCCTAGCCTCCTGTGCATCTACAAGGTAATAAGAATCATTGTGCAATGCTCTGCTTATCACAAAAGGTCCCTCCCATGGAGGTGATAATTTATGCATTCCGGCCGTGCGTTGGATGAGCCTCAGCACCAGATCCCCCTCTCGGAACACCCTCGGGTGTACTTTCCGGCTATGATAGCGACGGAGATTCTGTTGATAAATGGCAGACCGAGATAGTGCCAATTCTCTTGCCTCTTCGAGTAAATCTACATCATCTTCTCGGGCCTCCTTTGCCTCGGTCTCGGTGAACATTGTCACTCTCGGGGAGTCATACTGTATGTCGGTCGGGAGTACTGCCTCAGCACCGTATACCATGAAGAATGGCGTGTAGCCGGTAGATCTATTCGGTGTAGTCCGGAGACCCCATAACACCGCCGGTAACTCCTCTCTCCAGGATCCCGGAGTTCTCAACAATGGTTCGATCAAACGAGCTTTGATACCGGCTAAGACTAAGGCATTTGCTCTCTCGACTTGCCCATTTGCTTCCGGGTGTGCGACTGATGCTACATCCAGCCGTATTCCCTTCTCAGCACAAAACCGAGCGAATTCCCCCACAGCAAAATTGGTGCCATTATCCGTGATAATGCTGTGCGGGTATCCGTATCTCAAGATGATGTCTTTCAGGAATTACACAGCGGTGTGTCCATCGCACTTCCGGATTGGCTTAACTTCTATCCACTTGGTGAACTTGTCCACCATCACCAGTATATGTGTCATATTGCCTCTCGCCGGCTTGAACTGACCGACCATATCCAAACACCACACTGCGAATGGCCAAGTGATGGGGATTGTTTTCAGTGCTGACGCCGGCATGTGTATCCGGTGAGCAAATCTCTGGCATCCTCCACACTTTCGGACAATATCTTCTGCTTGCTGCAGCGCAGTGGGCCAGTAGAACCCATGCCGGAACACTTTCGCCACCAGGGCCCGGGAGGATGCATGATGTCCACATTCCCCCTGATGTATTTCCAGTAGCATCTCTTGTCCTTCCGCCGGTTCTACACACCTCTGGAGTACCTCAGTAACACTCCTCTTGTATAGCTCTTGATTGATGACGGTGTATGCTTTTGACCTTCGCATTATCTGCCGGGCTTCCACCTCATTTTCCGGGAGGGTTCCTTCCAAGATATAAGCCATAATGGGTTGTGCCCATCCCGGAACAGGTCTAACCGGGAACATAGGAGCGTCTATGTCCATTGGCTCTGCCGACATCACCTCTATCATCATTCTTCTTTGCCTCTCTGAGCACTGGGACGCAGTCCCCGGGTTCGATGTTATGCTCCCGACATCTACATCCATGGGTACTGCATCTGAACCAGGCTCCTTGGGGATGAAGATAGAATCTGACTCGGGTGATGGTTGAATAGATGGCTTCCTCAAATGCTCCAGGGCTACCCCGGGTGGGATGGTATCCCGAGATGACCCTAGCTTGGACAAGACATCCGCTGCTTCGTTTTCTCCTCTGGGTATATGCTTGAACTCGCATCCTTCAAAAAATCCGGATATTTTCTGCACATGAAACCTGTATAAGGCCATGTTTGCATCGAGGGCATCCCAATTCCCCGACACCTGTTGTACTACGAGGTCGGAGTCACCGAAACACTCTATCCGGCGGATGCTGATCTCCTTGGCGACGTTCAGTCCATGAACCAAAGCCTCATATTCTGCGACATTGTTGGATGCCCGAAAATGAATTTGCAGCACATACTTCAGTACATCTTGTTTTGGGGAAGTGAGGACCACTCCTGCACCCAATCCGATCTTAGCCTTTGAGCCATCGAAATGCATCCTCCAGAAATTGTAATCCGGCATCGGAGGTTCATACTGCATCTCGGCCCAGTCCACCAAAAAGTCCGGCAGCGCCTGCGACTTGATGGCATCTCGTCTCTCATACACCAGAGCGTATGGAGACAACTGGATGGCCCATTTGGCTACCCGGCCACTAGCGTCCTTGCAACCGATGATCTCGGCCAGAGGAGCTTCGCATACCACTGTGATCGGGTGTTCCTGAAAGTAGTGCTTGAGCTTTGTCACTGCCATGTACACCCCATACACCATCTTCTGGTAGTGCGGGTAGTTTTGCTTGGATTCCGAGATCACCTCACTGAGGTAATACACCGGCCTCTGTATCAGCTTGCCCCCTTCTTCCCTTTCTACAACCATTGCCACACTGACTACTCGGTTGGTTGCCGCAATATACAACAGCATAGGTTCCTTGGGTAACGGGGATGCCAACACAGGTGCTGTTGAGAGCATTCTCTTCAAATCGTTGAACGCCGCGTCAGCCTGCGGGGTCCAAACAAATGTTTTGCTCTTCTTCATCAGCTGGTACAGAGGCAAGGCCTTCTCCCCAAGTCGGCTCACAAACCGACTTAGGGATGCAAGACATCCGGTAAACTTCTGCACATCCTTGAGACGCACGGGCAATTTCATGCTCTCGATAGCACGAATTTTACCCGGGTTGACCTCGATTCCCCGGCTTGAGATGAGGAAACCGAGTAATTTCCCTGCCGGAACACCAAATGTGCATTTATCCGGGTTCAATTTCATCCGGAACCTTCTTAAGTTCTTAAATGTTTCCCTCGGATCATCTATTAGTGAGGCTTTTTCTTTTGTTTTTATGACTATGTCATCGACATAGACCTCGGCATTTCGGCCTATCTGGCCATGCAAACATTTCTGCATGCATCTCTGGTATGTAGCACCAGCATTCCTCAAACCGAAAGTCATGACACGATAGCAATAAGCCCCATAAGGGGTAATAAAAGCAGTTTTCAATTGATCATCCGGATTCAAAGGTATCTGGTGAAAACCAGAATATGCATCTAAAAAAGTCAAAAGCTCACTCCCGGCAGTGGAGTCTATCACTTGATCTATCCGGGGCAGTGGAAATGGGTCCTTCGGGCATGCTTTGTTGAGATTGGTGAAGTCGATGCACATGCGCCACACCTTAAGCAGGAGGGGATCATCCTTCTTCTTCTCCACCAGGACCGGATTCGATATCCAATCCGGGTGCAGCACCTCCATTATGAATCCAGCGGCCAGCAGTATAGCCAGATGCTCCATGACCGCGGCTCTTCTTTCATCCGAGAGGCGCCTAGTCGGTTGCTTCACCGGCTTCGCATCCGGTCTAACAAATAGAGAGTGCTCAGCCAACTCCCTCGGGACGCCTTGCAGATCGTCACTCGACCACGCAAAAGCATCCCGATTCTCACGGAGGAAGTCGACGAGCTCGCCTTCCTATTTGCTGTCCAGGTTGCTGCCAATGATAACTTGGCGCTCCGGGTTGCTAGGGTCCACACCCACCTTCTTGGTCTCTTTGGGGGGCTGAAATGACGCACCCTGCTCCGGGTTCACCATCCCGGGCATTCCGAGTTGGGAGGTCTTGGCCAATGCCACCACCTGCTGAATCCTCTTCTTTTCTTCCGCGATCACCAGAGACTCAGCCAAGCACGATCCCGACGAGGCACATTCCATGGAGCGCTTGTGGTCTCCCGAGATGGCGATTACGCCGTTAGGTCCCGGCATCTTCATCTTGAGGTAGCCCATGTGAGTCGAGATCATGAACTTGGCGAGGGCCGGTCTGCCGATCAGTGCGTGATATGGGCTTTCGAGGTCCACGACCTCGAACTCCAAGCTCTCGGTTCGGCAGTTCTCCCGAGTTCCGAATAGCACCTCAACCCAGATCTTTCCCATGGGCGAGCAAGAGACTCCGGGCACAATGCCGTGGAAGGTTGTCTCGGTAGGCAGCAGGGTGTTCATCGATACTCCCAGTTTCAGCATCGTGTCCTTGTACATGATGTTAATGGCACTGCCATTGTCGATCAGAACCCGGCTGAAGCGGACGTTGAGGTTGGGTCCGACAAAAGTTGGGTCCACCACCAGGGCATACGCCCCCGCCTTAGGCATAACCCGGGGGTGATCCTTCCGGCTCCACGTGATCTCCATCTCGGACCAGTGCAAGAACTTGGGCACCGCCGGGATCACAGCGTTCACCTCCAGTGCACGTTGCCGCACACTCTTTCGGTCAGTGGGTTCGGTCACAAAGACCACATAGCTCTGATGAGCCTCCCGGTAGTTACTCTGCTGCTGCCCGCCTTGGTTACCGTTGTCGTTCCGGGTGTGCACCACATTCACCGGGCGAGGTGGGGGTCCTCTCGGAGGAGGGAGAAGTCGGACAACGTTGGCCCCCGATGTCGGAGGAGGGGGTCTCGGGATATTGGGCCGAGATGCCGGAGCATTCTGCCGAATAGCTCCCGAGCTACCTTCCTGCAACGTGCGCTGATACCAGCTGCACTGCCGAGTAGAGTGGTTTGCGGGTTTGTTGGCCTCCAGAGTATGGTAACAGCACGGCTTGTTCAGCATTTCCTCATATGTCAGGGGCTTCTTTTGTTCCACCCAGGTCTTGTGCACCTCCTGACTTTGACCCCAAGCCGGGCCACTTGTCTTTTGACGCTGGTTGTTGCCGGCATCCTCCTGCTCCCGGGTCACTGCTGCGACGTGCTGTGCGGCATGGTGGTACTCGGGCTGATTCCTCTTGTGGCCGAACTCCTGGCGATCATGGCTCCTGCTCGGTCCTGAACGCTGAGGTCCTGCATTTCTCCTGTTGGAGTCACCGACATCCACCAGGGGTTGCATGGGATCTCCAAGCGTATAGGTATCGGCGATGCGCATGGTCTCTGCCAAGGTCGTTGACATCTTTCTCTGCAACTTCTGCCATAGCATTGAGCCATGCCGGCATCCTTGCACAAACCAGGAGATGGCCTGTGCCTCCACCACACCTTCGCAAGAGTTGCGAATATTGCTCCACCGGGTAAGGTATTCCCGGTCAGTCTCATTACTCCTTTGCCTACAGATGGCGAGCTGCTGAGGTCTGTTCGGCCTTTTATACGTGCTGGTGAAGTTGCTGATGAATGCCTCCTCGAAATCCAACCAGCAGTCTATGCTGCCAGTTCTCAGGTTGTTCAACCAGATCCGGGCTGGTCCTTCCAACATCTGCGGCACATAGCGTACCGCCCATCGTCTGTTTCCACCGGCTATGCTTACTGCAGTTACATAGTCGGTTAGCCAGTCCTCCGGTTTCTTGCTGCCGTCATAGGTCTTGGCACCCCTGTTGAGCTGAAAGTTCCGAACAGGTGGTTCCCGCATGATCCGAGGCCCAAAGCAGGCAGGTCCCGGAGGTCCTTACTCTTCCACCAACTCGGATTGGTGAATCCGGTCCAGCCGGAATCTGGCATCTGCCGGGTTTAGCTGCCTGGTTCCTATCCGAGATCCCAAAGGGTTCTCGTCTGGCTGATACCCGAGCTGCTGCAGCCTCGAGTTGCCATCATTGAGCCTGTCCAGCGCAGGGATCATGGCCTGCTGGGGAACAGAGGCGACCTCCCTCTGCGGGTTTCCCTGCACATGGGGAGGGTTCCGGGGTGGATTACCACGGCCAACCGGGTTATTGTTTCCCACACCCAGATTACCATCCCCACGGGTACTTCCCGCCTGCCCCGAGTTACGCTGTCCGGCTTGCCCGGCTTGCTGGATACCGGCGAAGGCCGGGTCATAGGTCTGTAGTTGCTTGTTCTTCCCGGAACCTCAACTCCGGCTCCGGCTCTTGCTCTTGCTCTTGCTTCTGCTCGGATGCGGAGAAGAGGCCTCCCCGTCCGACTTCTGGCTATTGGGTCTGGCTGAGTGCACTTGGGACTAGGGCTGGAATTAAAACTCGAAACTCGCGAGTTAAACGAGTAACTCGCTACTCGACTCGACTCAACTCGAACTCGAAATGTAACGAGCTAAGCCGAGTTTCAATATTTTTGACTATTCGAGTTTCAAGCTTTTCGAGCGAGTTACCGAGTTACTCGGTAAGCTCGTTTGGCTCGGAAGAAAACAGAAAAAGGCGCAATCCGTGATATTCTAGCCCAACCCAACTAGCAAAATAGCCCACCTAGCAGCTAAGACCATTAGGAGGCACCATTAGGACTTTAGGAGGCACGATTAGGGGTTAACCCTGCTGCTTCGCTTCCTCTAATCCTTGGCACGGCGCAGGCGCGCAACACATCTCTCCACGAAACTTCTGAATTATGATACGTTATAAGTTGTTGTTGTTTGTCTACTTTAATGTTGTAATATTGATGTGATTGCAACGATGTCATGTCCATATTATTAGGAAAATTTGCATCATAAAGTCATACAATTAACTGTTTGTCTCCATTACCGAGCTACTCGCGAGTAGCTCGCGAGTTCACCGAGCCGAGCCGAGTTTTGTTTTCGGACTCGACTGTTGAAACGAGCCGAGTTCGAGTAGCTTGTTACATGACCGAGTTTGAGCGAGTCGAGCCGAGCTTGCTCGGCTCGGCTCGAATTCCAGCCCTACTTGGGACCCTGCCCCGGGGTTCTTCTTCTTGAAGGCCTGATTCTGACGGTTGGCCTCAATCACCAACTCGTTTACCCGCTCCTGCTGCTTGCACAGGGCCTCACCGGATAACCCTACCAATTCGGCCATGGCGGCTTCGGCGGCCCTAAGAGTTTTCGCCGGTGAGCTGTATACCGGCTTCCCCGCTGAAATCCGACTTCCTGTGTGACTGGTGGTGGCTCCACCAGCCAGCTCCTCATTCACCATTCTTCCTTTCTTGCGCAGATCCGCAATGCGCTTGTCCCGGGAGTCTATCTTAAGGAACCCGTGAGCTGCATTGTACTCCCGGAGGCTAGCACTGAGCTCACGGCGGATCTCGGCGATCTCCTGTGCTTCAGCGAGTAGCAACTTCCGCTGCTCCTCTAACTCAGCCGAAGTGGCCTGGGTATCCGCCTCGGCAGCCACCGGTACAGTCAACTTGGCGACCAGCCCTGAGAGGGGATCCGGGCGGCGCCACGGCTGGGACGGCTGCGGATCGCCATCTCGGGCCGCAGGTCTTTCCTGCGGGGGTTTGGCCAAACGGGGGTGGCCGCTCCCGGTATCGCCGTCAGCGTCCTGGTACTCCTCCTCGGTTGCCCCGACCATCATCAGCGCGACGGAACTCGGGGGGCGACCGGCACGCAGACCCCGAGCAACGCAGAGCATGGGAGGGTCCTCAGCTTCCAGGACCACGTCCGGGTAGCTACAGACAACCTCTGTGGCGACGTAGGTGGTGAAACCACCAAAGTCAATGAGACATCCGTTCCCCGGAAACGGTCTGTTTCGGAAGCACCCTGCGTTGTCGCAGACGAAGTCCATCTCCCCTAGCCTTACGACTAGGCCAGAGAGAACCCGAACCTCGAAGTGAACAGGGGAGCCCGTCCGGATGTGTACACCAGCCAACGCCTCTGTGGGCCCCACGGTGGGCGCCAACTGTCGTGGTGGTGTCACGGCAGATGCCATAGGATGGCTAATGTGTGGGGCCGATGGACGTTGGTGGATCCGGGGAGGGGTAGCGAGCTGAAGAGCTCACACGGGGAGGATCCCGGTAAAACCGAGATCTCCCAGGAACAAGAAATAAGAACAAAGTACGATGGGGGAGATCTAACAAACACAAACAAATGCACGAAGGCACACAACACACACACGATATACCCAGGTTCAGGGCCCTCGTGAGGAGGTAACACCCCTACTCCTGCCTTTCCTCTCTATATATCAATGGTACAAGAACTACAACTTGCTGCTAGATCTCTCAAAGGGATGAGTACAAAGAACTAGATGAACTCAAGGTATGAAGGAGTAAATGCTCTAAGAGTAAATGTGACTATAGCTTTGGCTCCCAAGTTCCGGCCAGGAGGGCCGGAAACCCTAAATCGGCTTGGCCCCACCGGACAGGCCTAGCCGGCATGCCGTCACCGGCTAGTGCGACCTAGTCGCCGGGCTATCCGGTGTAGCCCCTTCGTCATCATCTCGATAAGGACGGCAGGCGCCGTCCTGCACCATCATTGTCCCCCTGTCAGGGACAAGACAGGTCTTTGCCCATCCCGGATAGCCTTTTCCGGATTGCCGGGCTAGGTACGTCAGGTCTTGTCGTACCACAATCATACTAGCTGACGCGCTCCCGTGTCAGGCGGGAGGTGACCATGCTTCCGTGTCAGGCGGGAGATGACCATGCTTCCGTGTCATACGGAATGGTACTTCCCCCCGCGATAGATGGGAAAGCCTGCTACAGGCCGTTGACGGCCTACCGGAAGCCCTCACGCCGGCTACCTCCCCGCTTGCCACTGTGAGCCTCTTCTGCATAAAATCGAGACCGAGATACACATTCCGGTTAGTACGTAGCCGGAGTACCTACCCGGTAAAGCCGAGTACACCTCCTTCCGGGAGTTTCCTCGCAGTCCGAGATCCGGGACCCTTTCCGGAGGCGTTCGAGCTCTTCTCAGGATGAGCATCTCTAGGCTTAGCCTCCCGAAGATGTCTTAGCCTACCAGCAAAGACATCTTCGAGAAGCTAGTTCTTAGAGGAACCACCCGCTTATGCCCGTGTTGCGATTGTGAAGGCCGGGGGTGTCTATTTATAGCTGCCAGAGCTGACCCTTGCGCCTGCCAGGAGGCACTTTGCCCTCTACCAGTGTTCAAGGGTCAAGTTGCCCTTTCCGCACACCAGGAGGTGTCCCTTGCTCTCGCCAAAGGTCAAGTACTGTTGGCACCTTACTAAATTATACCGGGATCTGACCCTACCCGGGGGGCAGCCCCCCGACAATTGGATTGCTTGATCTTGAGTTTGTACTCGTTTTCTTCAGTCGAAGAGGACACTCCCGATGGGAGTAATACCATCAGTCGAATTTCCTTTGTCTTGTTCTTCATGTGAAGCTTGTTTCTATTCGGCCTGTTGGCTTACATGTAGATTTGATTCGGCTGCTGGAGCTTACTCGACTTTCTTTGTCACCCGAATAGATGTTCGGGTTCCTTGACCAGCGCACTATCTTAAGTTGTTTCAGCTTAGAAGCTTACCACTCAAATATTGCGCTCGAGTTAACACGTTGTTTCAGTTGTTTGGAGCCGTTGGCTTGATGACGTCGCTGCTGATGTTTCCTTGCACGCCTCTGCGCCCGATGGGACGTGACGTGGCGGGGCCCACTAGCAGAGCTGACCACGGTCAGCAGTTGTCACGTCTCCGAACTGGGCGCGGAATTTTCGCGGCATGATGATGACGCCTCGATTCTCGTGCGTAGTGGACGAAGTGGGCGGCGACGGTTGGTTTCTCCGTGCGACACGTGGATGGCTGGATGTTGCTGCCCGGAACCGTTGCTCTGTGGACGGCTAAGATGAGTTTCTTTCGAGGCATAAGTACTACGCTCCGGCGCGAGGGCATCATCTTCTCCAACCGTCTGCGCCTCCTTTTCCTCTGCTCTCTACCATTTTCGCCACCATCCGAGCTCCGAGCTTTTTGTCCTCCCACTTTGCTGCTGTCCTTTGGCGCCATGGGCAAGCCGAAGGCCACCGTTCTCCTCCGCTGCCGCCGCCGAGGTTGGGTTGAAGAAGATCGACGGCGACTGGCAGAAGTCGAGCGTGAAGAGGGCGGATCTCGACGGGCTGTGCATGCAGGGCCTCCTGCCTTCTTCTGACCACGCCCAGGTATGCGCCCCTCGTAAGGAGACATCTCCTGCGCCCCGCGAGGGGGAGCGCGTTTGCTTCGTGGACTTCCTTCCACGGGGCTTCGGGTTCCCTCTCCACGATTTTGTTCGTGGTCTCTTGTACGCCTATGGGGTGCAGATCCACGATCTGACCCCCAATGGCGTCTTGAGCATCGCCAGCTTTATCGTTCTATGCGAGTGCTTTCTGGGGATCGCACCCCACTGGGCGATGTTGAAGTCGCTCTTCCTCGTTCGCAAGAACGTGGGGGCGATCGGGTTGCCATACCCGGTTGGCGGCTTCGGCATCCAGGTGCGTGGTGACACCACGTACTTCTAGATGAAGAAGTCGGACTCCGTCCAGGGGTGGCGAAAGAGGTGGTTCTATGTTCAGTGGAACCAGGAAGGCGTGGCGCAATTCGACGGCGAGCGCAGACTGCTAAAGACTCGCGCTTGGTCGCATCCACTCGCCAAGGAGGAGAAGGAGTCGACGAGGCCGCTGATGAGCCTGCTACGCGACCTCCTCAAGACCCTGGGGCGGGAGACGGCTGGCGTCTTCCTGATGTCCACCTTCTTCCGTCTTCGCGTGCAACCACTGGGTGCTCGGCCCCACCCGATGTGGGCGGTTGAGGGCGTCAGCAACGAGCCACTCGACGATGAGGAGGTGGAAACCAAGGTGAGGGGCATCACCAGCCTCCGAGCCGCGGACCTCTGCAACGTCAACTGTCCAGTTGCTGCGTATGGAGCCGCGAACCCTTTTCCTGAGGTAAGTTTTTGACTTCTTCTCCTTGTTGTTCTGTTTCTTGATTTCTTGCTTCTTGATTCGACTTACGTCTACTTGCTTCAGGGTCGGTCCCTGCTGATCAGCCTTCCTCCTCTCCCTGAGAACGGACCCGACGACGAGTCGAAATTTGTCGAGGAGGAGGATGATGACGACGAGCTTCCGCCTGCTAATTCTCCCCATGAAGAGGTGGAAGATGAAGATGACGATGAGGAACCCGCACGGAAGAAGCAGAAGCGCCAAAGTGGCGGTGACTCTGTGACTGCTTCGTCGCCCCCAAGGGATGTCGATGCGAGGAGACCGTCGCGACGTCTTCGGGTGTGCGGTCTCCGGGTGGTTCGATTGAGCCCTTGGTTGTTCCTCCAGTCAGCTCCGCGCCACCACGCGCGTTTGCGCGGCTAGCGTCTGTCTCCTTGGGGAGCGACGACGACCTTGAGACCATAAGGTGAGTTTCTTGATGCCTTGTTGTCTTCGAGTTGAACTTTGTAGTTCCAATCCTTTAGTTGGTCATTGTACTGTTTTGCCTCAGCCGTCGTTCTGGCGATGTCCACTCTCCTCATCGTGAAGTGGAGCATACGTCCGCCCCTTCGACCGAGCTGGTCACCCGGGTGGCAGTTGAGGAGCGCACGCAACCTGCCGTCATCGTGTCTTCGAGTCGCGCTCCTCCACCGCCTTCTGCAGATGTCGACCTTCTGGACCATGTAAGTCCTTTGTACTTGTACTTGTAGTCTTGAATTTTCATCGGGTGCGCGATCAGCGCTCCACCGAAGGTGTGGGTGGCTAGTAGAGTCGCCCGCAACTTTATTAAGATCTTGCCTTTGTTTCAGCCGTACTACCGCCAGCAGCTAGATGCAGCCGCGGCTTATGTTCGCCTGGAGAAGGAGAGGGACCAGCTGCGTGCTTCTCTGGACCAGGCTACTGGTCGGGTTGCTGAGCTAGAGCTGAAGCTCCAGGCACAGGCTGAGCTTGAGAAAAGCTCTGCACGAATTCTGGGAGCGCGAGCGGGTGCGGGTTGACCAAGAGAAGACTCAAGTCGACCGCCTCCTTTCACTCGCCGGTGCTCTTGGGGGTAAGTTTCAGCTTGATGCCTACTGTGTTTTTTCTTTTGCCTTTGTCTGATGTTTGACTTTTGGCGCACAGACATGCGGTGGAGCTCCTAAGGAGGGCTCGTCGAGTGACACCGTCGACTTGGCGACGACTGTCGGCTTCCTTGACCGTGTCTGCGCGTATGCGTCTGATGCGCTGAAGAAGTCAACAGATGCGCTGAAGAAGTCGACGGGAGCCCTTACGACGGTGCACCGCAACATCTTCCCAAGCGACCCGCCGCCGACTGCCGTGGATGCCCTTGCTGCTCCGTTTGAAGATGGCGCGACCACCCTCGCCGACTTCACTCGGACGCAGACGGTACGCGGCTCCGAGCTCACCTTCCAGCTCCTTCTAGGCCACTAAATTCAGGGCGACTTCGAGAAGGTCGTCAACGACTTCCCCCGGAGGCCTGATGGCCGGACCGCGTCCCTAGGCGGAGTGAAAGTGCGGGCTGCACAGCTACCTGTGAAGCTTGTGGCCACCTTTGAGAGGGCGCTGGCCAAGGCGACTGAGGCGGCTGCTGCTCGGAAGAGTCGCTCGCAGTCGGAGTCTGTTGCCTAGGAGTAGTTGTAGGGGCTAAGCAGTCGCAGTTTCATGTACTGATAACTTTTGCTTTGTAATTGATCGATATTTTGTCGGGTCTTCTGGCCTTTGACAATATTTTGGATGGAATTGAATGTTTCTCTCCATCATATTTGTCTTTGCTGAGCAGTCGTATACTGGTATTGATTCTGCACGTTCAAGACAGACTGACTTGCGCGGCGGCACGTCTTCTGCTTCTGCGGCTGGACCGAGTGGCGAGGGATCTTCTTCGGGTGCTCGCCGTCGCCAAGCTGCTCCGGCTCCTCCGCGTAGTGCGAACGACAGCGCATAATCACTTACTTGAAGAATAAGGTGTCTGAGCTTGAGGCTGCCCTGAAGAATACCGAGCTGCTCTTGCAGCGCTCCAAGTCGCATCCAACTGCAGGTTTTTCCCAGCGTGAAGATTTTCTGATTGGGGAAATCGATCTCATCAGTCGGCAGCTTCAAGGTTGGTATCCTCTGCGGCTGCCTTTCCTTGTAAAAACTTGCTGGTTCTGACTTCTAGCTTGTGTATGCAGACGTGAACCCGGATTGGGAGGCTGAGCGGGATCACGTTGAAGAGCGTGTTACCCGGGAGGCGTCTGGTGACTCTCACGAAGCTCGCCAATTCTGGGTGAACAAGTCGCGGGGGCGCATTCTTTCTCGCATGCTCGACCGAACCTGGCGTGCGGCTTTTCTTTTGGAGAATTGCCGGAAGACCCTGTGGCATATCCATCGTGTCTACTTCCCGCACAATGGGCAGCCGCATGGGCTGGCCACTTTGCTCGAGAGGTTCCGTGATGGCGATGCTCTGACGGAGATCGTCCATGCTCAGCCTGTCGCCGGGGCGAATGCGGCTCTGGCGTACGTTCGGCTGCATCGGCCCAACCTTCCGTTGGAGAGGCTGATGGGTGGACTGCCTGGTGATGCCGAGTACGCCGATACCCTGGCGGCTGCGCGCCAGATGATTGAGCAGGTGCAGAAGCATAGCGAGCGCCTTGTAGGCCCACTCGGGGCGCCGAAGGCCGAGCCTGCAGACTAATAGTAGATGTCTTCTGCTGTACAGGGTTAGTTTGATGTGGCGATTATGCCGATGTAAATGACAGTAGTTTGAAGTTAAAAGAGTTCTCGAGTAACGAGTGAAATTGTTTTCATTACTATGCGAGTATTTTCTTTGTCTTTGACTTGTGTGACGCAGCCCCCGAGTACCTTGGGTGACGGCCTAAGCCTGCGTTGTGACCCTGTGTGGCGCAGCCCCCGAGTGAGTCGGGTGGCGTCCTAGGATTCTTTCAAGTGAGACCTGTGTACCGCGGCTTCCGATTGTATCGGGTGGTGATTTAGGGTTTTGGACTTGACCTGTATGGCGCAGCCCCCGAGCGGCTCGGGTGGCGGCCTAGGATTTTTCCAGTGTAGCCTGTATGGCGCAGTCCCCGAGTAGTTTGAGTGGCGGCCTAGGGATTTTCAAGTGTGACCTGTGAGGTGCAGCCCCCCAAGTATGTCGGGTGGCGACCTAGGATTTTGGACTTGACCTGTGCGGCGCACCTCCCGAGTAAGTCGAGTAGAGGCCTAGGATTTTTGAGTTGTGTCTGTTTGGCGCAGCCCCCGAGTGGTTCGAGTGGTGGCCTAGGCTTTTCAAGTGTGACCTGTGAGGTGCAGCCCCCGAGTGCGTCGGGTGGCGACCTAGGATTTTTGACTTGACCTGTGCGGCGTAACTCCCGAGTAGATCGAGTAGAGGCCTAGGATTTTGCGAGTTATGCCTGTATGGCGCAGCCCCCGAGTGACTCGAGTGATGGCCTAAGCTTTTATTTCAACCTGTGTGGCGCAGCCCCCGAGTGAATCGAGTAGCGGCCTAGGATTTTTGTTTGCCTTGACTGAGAAGGTAGAGTGAACAACATTTTCTTCAAGTCACTTTATTGATTGCTGCGAACATGCCGCCTCATTAAAACCCTTCCAGTCCCCTTAGGTATCCTGGTAAGGGAAAGAGTGCGTCTGAAACCTGCCGTCTTGACATGCTATCCTTGTTACAATGGTTGAGCCGACTAAGCATAGAACCGCCAGAGTTGTGCGACGTTCCACGGGTTGCTGCAGGCTGCTCCTGTCTTCGAGTCCTTTAGGCGATATGCTCCGTTGCCAATTGCTTCTGTGACAATGTACGGACCCTCCCATGGGGAGGCCAGCTTGTGCACTTTCTTCTGTTAGCTCTTGGCCGCAATCTTCGTCCGTGATAGTTGCGCAGGTCTTGCTGGTATACGGCTGATCGCGCCAGAGCGGTGTCGCGTGCTTCGTCCAATATGTCCATGCTGTCTTCGAGTGCCTCTTCTGCATCTGACTCGTCGTAGGCGACCACCTGTGGTGCGTCAAACTTGATGTCGCAGGGTAGGACTGCTTCTGCACCGTACACCATGAAGAATGGAGTGTACTGGGTGGATCTGTTGGGCGTGGTTCGCAGACTCCAGAGGACTGACGACAGTTCTTCCACCCATGCGCCCGCTGCGCGTCTTAGTGGTACGCGTAGTCGCTTCTTGATGCCACTACACACGAGGCCATTGGCTTTCTCCACTTACCAATTGGATTGCGGGTGCGAGACGGATGCATAGCTGAGTTTGATACCTTGCTCTGAGCAGAAGTCTTTGAATTCTTCGGCTGTGAAGTTCGAGCCGTTGTCTGTGATGATCCCATTTGGTACTCCGAACCTGAAGATGATCGATCTGATGAAGTTGACTGATGATGATGCGGTCGAACTTGTGATGGGCACAGCTTCGATCCACTTGGTGAACTTGTCGACTGCAACCAGGAGGTGAGTATGCCCTCCGGGTGAGGATTTCTTCCGCGGGCCCACCATGTCTAGCCCCCATTGGGCGAAGGGCCAGGCTAGCGGTATTGTCTTGAGCTCTGATGCTGGCGCGTGTGGTTTGTTGGCAAACTCTTGGCACCCTGTGCATTTCCTTACTAGATCTTCGGCGTCCTGCATGGCTGTTAACCAGTAGAACCCGGCTCGTAGTGCTTTGGCCACCAGTGCTCGACTGCTGGCATGATGCCCGCAGATACCCGCGTGGATGTCGAGTAGGATGGCTTGGCCGTCGACTGGGTCTACGCACCTCTGCAGGATTCCCGAGATGCTTCTCTTGTAGAGCTCCCCGTTGATGACGGTGAAACTTTTGGAGCGCCTGATGACGCTCTTTGCTTCGACTGGGTCCGCTGGTAGCTTCTGATGCAGTATGTACGCCAGGTATGGTCCTGTCCATGTAGCTTCGACTAGCATGACCTCCATGGGGACCTTCTCTTGGCTTGGCGGGTTTACATCGCCTTTTGCTTTTGTTGCAGTGCTTGCCGCGGCTTGAGTCTTGATAGATCTCTGCGTGATGTGCTCGAGGAAGACGTCGGGTGGAACTGGAACTCTGTCTGATCCCATGTTGGCGAGGGCGTCAGCTTCTTCGTTGCTGTCGCGGCTGACGTGCCGTAACTCGCAGCCGTCGAAGTTGCCTTCCATCTGGTTGTACAGGTCTCGGTAGGCGATCATGTTGTCGGTGATGGCGTCGCAGGACTTCATGGTTTGCTGTACCACCAGGTAGGAGTCGCCATATATCATGAGGTGCGTGGCGCCGCAGTTCTTGGCCATCTTCATGCCGTGGATAAGGGCCTCGTATTCGGCTTCGTTGTTGGATGGCGTCGGAAAATCCATCTGTAGGACATACTTCAGCTTGTCGCCCTTGGGGGAGATGAGCACAACTCCTGCCCCGGCCGACTTGAATTTCTTGGAGCCATCGAAGTACATTGTCCATGCGTTGGACAATTCGGGGACATTTGGTAGCTGAGCTTCTATCCACTCGGTGGTGAATTCTGGGAGGACCTGGGCCTTGATGGACTTCGGGTGAGCATACTTCAGCCCCCATGGTCCTAGCTCGACAACCCACTTGGCGACTCGTCCTGTCGCGCGTTGGTTTGTGAGAATGTCTGCTAGTCCAGAGGAGCTTACCACCGTGATCGGGTGCTCGGAGAAGTAGTGGACGACCTTCCTGGAGGTCATGAAAACTCCATACGCCAGCTTCTGGTAGTGCGGGTAGTTCTGCTTGGACAGTGTGAGGACTTCGCTGAGGTAGTAGATGGGCCTTTGCACCGGGTGACTGTGCCCTTCTTCTTCCCGCTCGACTACGAGTACCGTGCTCACCACCCTATTTGTTGCTGAGACGTATAGGTATAGCGGCTCGTTTTCCAGCGGTGCCACTAGGACTGGGGAGGTTGTCAGGGTTTTCTTGAGATGGTCGAACGCATCCTGCGCCTCCTGTGTCCACTCGAACTTGTCCGTCTTCTTCATCAATTGGTTCAAAGGTAAAGCTTTCTCTCCCAACTTACTAATGAACCGGCTGAGAGCTGCGACTCGGCCGGCTAATCATTGCACCTCACGGAGCTTGGTTGGTGCTGGCATTGTGAGAATGTTCTGCACTTTCTCGGGGTTTGCTTCGATTCCTCTTGTAGATACGAGGTACCCTAGTAGCTCTCCGGCTGGCACGCCGAATACGCACTTCTCCGGGTTGAGCTTGATCTGGTACACATCGAGTGCAGCGAAGACGTTGCGGAGGTCGTCGACTAAGGTATCTTCCTTTCGGGTCGTGACGACGATGTCATCGACGTAGACTTGGACGATCTGCCCGATGAGCCCTTTGAGGCATGCTTGCATTGTCCGTTGGTACGTGGCACCCGCGTTCTTTAACCCGAACGGCATCGTCTGGTAGCAAAAGACGTCGTCGGGTGTGATGAAGGCCGTCTTTTCTTCGTCCTTGACTTTCAGCCTGATCTGCTGGTAACCTGAGTAGGCGTCCAGGAAGGACAGACGCTCGCAGCCTGCGCCAGTCGTCGCAGCAATGGAAGTGGTCTCGCACATGTCAGTCTGTCATGAATATGCAGTGTCAATACAGAAAAGTAAAGGCGACTTCTCAACCAAAGAAGAATTGAATTAGAGGAACATATACTTCAGCACAAAACATAGTTCAAGGCCAGAAGACCCGACAAAATATAAGTCATTACAAGCTGCAGACTCAAACGTAGACTACTAAGTCCTACACTACAAGGTTCCTATGCTGCGGACTCCGACCGGGAGCGACTCCTCCGAGCAGCAGCCGCTTCGGTTGCCTTGGCGATCCCCCTCTCGAAGGTGGCAACAAGCTTCACAGCCAGCTGTGTAGCCTGTGCCTTCACCCCGCTAAGAGATGCGGTCTTGCCGTTAGGCCTTCGAGGGAAGCCGCTGACAACTTTCTCGAAGTCGCCAGCAACCTGATGGCCAAGCAGAAGCTGGAAACTAAGCTCGAAGCCGCGTACCGTCTGCGTCCGAGTGAAGTCCGCGAGGGTGGTTGCGTCATATTCAAATGGCGCCGTGAGAGCATCGACGACAGTCGATGGCTGCGCGCTGGGAAAGATGCTCTGGTGCACAGTCGCCAACGCTCCGGTCGACTTCTGCAGCGCCGCCGTCGACTTCTGCAGCGCAGCGGAGGCGTACGCGCAAGCACGGTCAAGAAACCCGACCGCGGTTGCCAAGTCGACGTCGTCGCTGGACGAGCCTTCCGGAGGAGCGCCTCCGCATTTCTCTGAATGAAAGGTCAGAAGTCAACACAAAGCAAAACAACCAAGGACAAAAGTAGGCACCAAGCCGAAAAACTCACCTCCGAGGATGCCGGCAAGTGCGAGCAAGCGGTCGACCTGGGTCTTCTCCTGGACGACTCGCACGCGCTCGCGCTCCTGCGACTCGTGCAGTGCCTTCTCCAGCTCCGCCTGAGCCTGAAGTTTCTGCTCCAGCTCCACAGCTCGTCTCGTGGCCTGGTCCAAGGAGTTGCGCCGCCTCAAGCTGCTGGCGAACGAAGGCAGCGGCCGCCTCAAGCTGCTGGCGATAATATGGCTGCAAAGCAAGCAAGAATATATAAAGTTGCGGTCGACTATCCTAGTCAACCACACCTTCGAGGGCTACTCCCATCGAGAGCGCTGTTCGCGCACCCGATGTAATTATGGAAGAATGAGAACAGGAACTTACATGGTCCAGGACGTCAGCATCCGCCGAAGTCGCCGCGGCAGCGTCACTCGGCGCCATAGAGCCACCAGCCCGCGCGTGCTCCTCGACCACCCACACAGTAAGCTCACGCGAAGGAGCGGACGTATGCTCCACTTCGCGTGGAGGGGAGCTGACGCCGCCAGAACGGTAGCTGGCACAAGATGCAGAAAAACTCAACTCGAAGCCTATAACTTGACGCAACAGAAAGAAAAGTACAAATAACCTGGTGGTCTCGACTTCATCATCGCTCCCCAGGGAAATGGATGGCATCCGAGCGAACTCGCGCGGCGGCGCAGAGCTGACAGGAGGTGCAGCCAAGGGCTCATTCCAATCGTCCCGGAACCCTGCACACGAAGACGACATGCCAGCCTCTAGGTCAGCAGCTGCATCCTTCGCAGGAGACGAAGCAGTCACAGAATCGCCACCACTCCACATTTTCTGCTTCTTCCGCGCGGGCTCCTCTTCCTCCTCCACCTCGTCACTCGGAGAGACGGCGGGCGAAATGTCCTCATCGTCACCCTCCTCCTCCACAAACGTCGCCTCGTCATGAGGTCCGTTCTCCGGGAGTGGAGGAAGGCTGACAAGAAAAGAGCGACCCTGTAACAAATAAAGACAAGTCGAATCAAGAAACAGAAGAACAAGAAATCAAGTAAGGAAAAGAAGAAAAAGGTAGAAGCTTACCTCAGGAACAGGGTTCGCCGCTCCGTACACGGTGACATGACACTTGAGGTTGCAGGGGTCTGCTACTCGGAGGCTAGTGATGCCCCTCACCTTTATCTCCACCTCCTCGTCGTCAAGCGGCGGGTCGCCGGCGCCCTCAACTGCCCACATCGGGTGGGGGCGAGCGCGGAGTGGCTGGACTCAGAGCCTGAAGAAGGTGGCCATGAGGTGGACGCCGCCCGACTCCCGTCCCAAGGTCTTGAGCAGGTTGCGCAGAAGGCTCAGCAACGGCCTCGCAGACTCCTCCTCCTCCGCGAGCGGGTGCGCCCACGCGCGCGTCTTCCGCAACTCGCCGTTGAAGTCCACCAGCCCCTCCTGATCGCACCTTGTGTAGAACCATCGCTTTCGCCACCCTTGGACGGAGTCCGACTTCTTCATCTGGAAGTACGCGGTGTCGCCGCGCACCTAGATGCCGAAGCCGCCCACCGGGTATGTCAACCCGCTCTTCCCAACGTTCTTCCGAACAAGGAAGAACGACTTCCACAATGCCTAGTGGGGAGCGATCCCCATAAAGCACTCGCAGAGCACGATAAAGCTCACGATGCTTAAGACGCCATTGGGGGTCAGATCTTGGATCTGAACCCCATAGGCGTACAGAAGACCACGAACAAAATCGTGGAGAGGGAACCCGAAGCCCCGTGGAAGGAAATCCACGAAGCAAACGCGCTCCCCCTCGCGAGGAGCAGGGTACACCTCCTTACCAGGGGCGCGTACCATCGCCTGGTCCACCGGCGGCAACATGCCCTGTGCGCGCAGGCACTCAAGGTTGGCTTTCTTCACCGACGACTTCTGCCAGTCGCCGTCGGGCTTCTTCATCATGCCTGCTTCGGCGGCAGCGGCGGTGCTGGCGACAGCCTTCGACTTCCCCATCACTTTGGGCGCTCACGGGAGGTGGGAGGACGAAAAGCAAAGAGCTCAGATAGAGAGCAAGAATGGCGCATGAAATGGATGCAACAGCAATTGGAGAAGATGATCTGTTTCCACGCCGCGGTACAATACTTGTACCGTGCAGGCAGTTGATCTCGGCCGTCTCCGAAGAAACTGTTCTCATGAGCTTCATCCAGCCGTCCACGTGTCATACAGAGAGACTAACCGTCGCCGCCCACTCCGTCCACTATGCACGGGAATCAAGGCACCATCATCACACCGCGAAATTTTCGCGCCCAAGCCAGAGATAAGCGGCAACTACGGACTACAGTCAACGCTGACAGTGGGGCCAGTCCCGTCACGTCCCATCAGGCGTAGAGGCGTGCTACGAAGCGTCATAGCTGACGTCAGCAAAGCAACTGCTCTAAGGAAGACACAGAGCTGAGGAAGAACTCGAACGCATGATTCGAGTAGTAAGCTTCGTAGCCGAAATCACCAGTGAGCCAGAGCGCTGATCCAGGAACCCGAAACACTCAATCGGGTGGCAAAGAGTAGCAAGTAAGCCCAGTCAGCTGAATAAATAAACAGTAAGCCAGCAGGCCGAATAGAAGCGAGTTCCACAAAAGTCAAGACAAAGTAATTCGACTGCAGAACGTACTCCCATCGGGAGCGTGCTCTTCGACTGAAGAAAGCGAGTCCAAACTCAAGTACAAGCAACCTGGCGGCGTGCCCAGGAGGGAGGAGTCCTCTGCCCGACTCTACGATTCGACCAAGCACTCGGGGGCTACTGACGTGGGGCTACTCTTCGACTACCCCACGATAAGGATACCTGGGCCACGCCAAGGTTGCGGAAGCCCAAAGAAGGCCCAATAGGTGTATCGTGTGACCTAGTTCTAGTCGGTTAGGTCATACGACTCTTACCATATCTGTAATTGCCATCGGCACCGTTCACCCGGGACATGGTCTACCTATAAAGGCCAGAAGGGTTGCTCGTCCAAGCGACACACTCATAGCCGCCACCACAAACCCTAGCGAGATCGTCATCTCGCCATTGTAACCATTACTCGCCATCAATATCAGACAAGCAGGAAGTAGGTGTTATCCTCCGGGAGCCTGAACATGGGTAATCGCCTTGCTTGTCAGCCGTCGTGATCACCAACGCTCATCTCTCTCCCCCTCAATCAACCCGGGGTGGACAACCCTGTGATTTACCGAGTTACACCCTCGTCAGTTAGTGAAAATTGAGATATGAAAATGTTGCGTACAATGTTTCAACATGTGACAAGCAAATATGGGTTTTATTGCATGAGTGTGTTGAAAATGTAGCAAAATTGTGACATGCTCTTTCATGTTTTGCTACATATTTTGGAATTTGTTTCATATGTTGTTGGTTTGGCTACATGACATTGTTCCAAGTGCTACATCATTTTCTGCTACACGATTTGTACATTTTACACATCTGATTTTTTTTGCTACACATGTGAAAAAAATGTTGTGCTTGCCTTTCTTTTGCTATATTTATCGACAAATGCAGCCTTTTCTGTTTTTTTACTACATGCGATGTTATACACAAACACAAAGTGCAACACACGAAAAGTTTTTTTGCTACATAGATCAGATACCCCAGATCGTTGATCAAACGACTCTGAAGGCGACTGTAGGGAGCCCTTTCCTACAATCGACTGAAGGCTAGCACTTCCCATACAAGTATACAACTAACATTACTCCCGCCTGAAAAAATTCCCAACTACCCACAATGGGTATCATCTGTAGTATCATGCATGAAGTGCATGTAAAGAGCCAACTTGGCATTTTTTTAGATAAAGAGCATTTATTAATATCACAAGATACCAATTACACCCAGCCTCTGCAACGACGCATTGTCCTAATGACATTACGGATGCACACAGCCGAACTAAGAAAGAAGAAATACAAAAAAAAAAGTCACGCTCCGGTGATTAGATCCTTCTAGCAACGATACTAACACCACCAAAACAACACCAGAAGTCCAATCACTCCAATAGCGACGCCTTCAAGAAGGAAACAGTGCATAAGCTCCGTCGTCGCCCGATCAATGATCATAGGTTTTCACCCTGGAGTAAGTCTTCACTCGCAAAAGCAACGGTTTTAACAAGACCATTGCCAGACACAACCAATAAAGGCCAGATCTTGGATTTTCACCCTTGCTAGATAAAATCATGAACTTCTCCTGTGATGTCGCCCCCACTAACAGTCGCTGCTTTGAGTCTCCGCTCACCAAGCCGGTTCTCATTGCCACTAGGATTCAAACCACTATCGCTAATTCTCATCTCTCGGGCTTTCATGATATTCTCCGCAATGACTTCACCGTAGAGCGTCAAAGACATATCTCTTGGCGGTAACCGAAAACAGAGCTTCGTAACACTCCCTCTGAAACCAAATGGTTAGAAAAAACATGGGTGTGTCCGACCGAATCCCATCCGATCCAGCAGTCTCCAGGCATGATGCGCCCAATGGAGTTCGCCGGCGAAGCCTTCCGGAACTCTACACTTCAGCCAACTTAATGAGTAGACGCTACGAGCAGATCTTCATCTTTGGGCAAGAGAAACCTAAGACCGCCGCCTTTATTGAAACGCAGACCAGGAACCCCACGCATCCGGTCTTCGTGGTGGGGTATTGCAGGGACAACGACGCTGGTGCGGCCGGGACGAGTAACGAGGGTGTCGACTCCGTGGGGAGGGATCTGGCCGCTGACTGTGCTACACGCAAGAGGGCAGCACCCAGCCACAGACGAAGCGGTGACTGCTCACGACAGGCGGGCCGAGCGAGCAGCCCAGATCGGGCGGCGCTCCCGCCGCCTCGCCGTAGCCATGTCCACCGCCTCCCTCCTGGAGCCACCCGCACCGCCTACTGCACTCCAGGCCTGCGGCGTCGCGCCGCCGGCCGCTTGGGTCGCCCGTCATGGTTGCTGCTGCCCGCGCCCCAGCCACCACGAGGGGAACGAGAGGGTTCCGCCGCCGACGACACCACGCGGGCTGCGCCCGGCGGTGCTCGCCGGCGGCGGCTGGAGGGTGGGAGGAGGGGAGGGGCGGCTGGCGGCGCTAGGGTTTGAGCGCCTCCGTCGCCCGCGCGGGGGACGACGAGAGACGCCAGTCGTGATAGCCGGCAGCCCAACACTCGCTACTTAATTAGGTGTTTCCGCCAACTTGGCATTGCAATTAATGAAAGAGGAAAACCCAACCGCTTCCAGGTGGCGCAGCCAAATGATGATATTTATGACACATTCTTTGTTTTTCATGCTATACAACCGAAGTACCGTAGACCATTATGCATTTTATTGTAGCAATTAAAATTTCATGACCTGACAATCAATTTTTTTATGTTAGTTCTGTAAGACCCAGGTTGATAGTATATCTCATCATAGTGTGTTTGTCAAAGCAATGTTGGATCTAGTGTTTGCTTATGGGCTAAGCACCCTTTGTTAATCATTGAATTCGTATGAGCAAAGAACTCATTGCAACAATTTTCAAAGCATTTTTTGTTCCTTTTATGTTTTTAGTTTTCCTCATGAGGATCTAGTGTTGCTTATGGGCTAAGCGCCTTTGTTAAGCATTGAATAACACCTATGTATCATAAGATAGTAACAAAACCGCCACATCACTGACAAACAAAAGCAACGTAATCCATAGAACAAGGATATAAAAGTTCTAGATCTTGTAGAGTCGACCCCACGAACCAAAATCACACGGCTCGAGACCTTCACCTAACATGAGGAAAAGTGCTTATATTCCTTTTTCAGTAGAGACCTACTTTTGAGTACTGAACCAAACTACCAAAGTGACCGTGAGTTAATAGCGCCAGCTCTTCCCTTGCTTGATTTTCCGTTCGTGCATAGATAAACGAGGAAGAATTCATGTCCTATCTCCTCGTTACACAAACTTCTTAATTTATGTCTTTTACATAGCTCATTGATACATGTAATAAAGAAGTGAGCTCGTCCATGACCTACTTAATTTATGTTTTATCATGTAAACTAAAAAGGTTGTGTATCATTGTTTGCTTTGCTTCGCAATTCATAATAAACATAAGTTGATCTATTTGTTGCTACTTAGGCCCGTCCAAAACACACTAAGTTAAGTTGTCATGTTTCCAATATCCAATAAAAACTAAAACCACATGAATTTTCAAAAGCGACATCAAAACACAAGAAATGTAGATAAAAGAAGATGCAATATGAGGTGGGTCCAACAAAATAACTTTAAGGTAATATGAGATTTCTATTCCTTTACACAACGGTACGATAACGGTCAATATCAAACCGACTGAGAACTAATTTAATTCTCGTTAAACTGATAATTAGTGACACCCAGTTTATAAATCGACCGGACGAATGTGCGACCTTTTTAGACTGTAGGATTTAAAAAATATTTTATAGGATTTCAAGCTTAGGAGTTTTTCTTATGAATTGTCTTTGGTTTTTTTTTAAATGGTGTTGACAAAATTCTATAGGATTTCAATACTTATGTCTCAATTTCATAGAAATTTGAACATCGCTTCGACCTCTTTTTTACACTCAAATGTGTAGGATTGAGTCACGTTTTCTGGGGTTTCCAGTATTTATTCAAACGTCAATTTCCATATTTTTCCTATGTTTTATAATACTCTAGTTTACAATCATAAATATGTGAAATTACTGTATTTTTTTACATTCATTGTATTCAACCCTAGAATCCAAAGATACCCTCAGAGGCAAACGTTGTCTGGAGGCTGCAGGTGTCCTGTACACGCGTGCACTCTCGGAAATCGATGGGCGCGCCTCGTCTTTTCTGCTTTCCCGGTTTCGCAGGCGGCCGCTGCTGCTTTTTCCCCGGCGATCGATGCTGCTGGGATAAGGACGATGACTGTGAAGGGCGTGGGCATATGTCGAAATGAAGATCGATCTACCTACCCCGGCCCGGCCGCTTGCTTCCCGGTAAACAGAGGACCATGCATGCATGGTTTGTTTTGTGAAGTTGTCAAGATTATTCTTCATTCCAAACTGTTGATAGTCCTGCTTAGTGTACCTCTCTTTCTTTCTCGAGCCCCAGATTAATCTTCATTGCAAACTGTTGATAGTCCTGCTTAGTGTACTTCTCTTTCTTTATCGAGCCCCAGTACGATAGTTTAAACTACCCTTCGTCAGCCGTATCCACGAGTGTTTCGATATGCTGAATATAATGGTAGAAGTGCATGTAGACGGAGTGAAAATACTCCATGCACTGCGTTCTACGCGGCATACATGCAGCGCATATCAGGCATGTCACATGTGAGCCCGGCTGTGACGTCTTGCATCGGCCGCTGGAATTAGTACAATCATTTTTTATTGAAACCGCAAACATAACACGAGGACACGACATTACTGGCTCCTAGAGCTCAAGCACAAGATTAACTAACTAGCAGCTGCGATGCTGCTAACGATCGACAGAGCTGCAAACTTATTAAAACACTGGAGTAGATCAAGCAGCAGGGCTAGCAAAGCTAAGCTCGCTAGCTGAGGGCCGGATTTATAGCTAGGTAGATCTAGGTGCTGCAGTAGACGATCTTCATCTCGGAGACGCCGTGGCAGTTGCCGCCGGGGACGGAGTGCTCGAAGCATTTAGCCCTGGTGCAGCCGGCGGTGGGGCAGTGGCCCTGCAGCGGGTGGCCGTGCGGGGTGCAGGAGACGGGGATGGTCGGCCTGGAGTACTGCCCCTGCCCGGGGCCGCCGGTGGGGGTCAGCTGGTACCACGCCCCGCCTTCGTGCCCGAAGTGGAACTCCACCATGTTGGCGCCGGAGAGCTTCACGCGGCCCGTCCACGCGCACACCGGGAACTCCCTGTGGGTGCCGCGCGGGAGGAGGTAGCCGTTGTGGAAGAGAGGGAAGCTGTTGGCCAGCGGCTCGATGTCCAGCCTCAGGTCGTGGTCGCACAGGTTCTGCACCGTCACCTTGTGGCCGTTGCAGCTAGGCGGAGCCTGGCCATAACCATAACCATGGCCCTGACCGGCGGCGCACATCGCCGTCGCCGCCAGCATGAGCAGGAGAGCGGCTAGGGGCTTCGAGAACGCCATGGCTGTTGCTGCTGTTGGAACTTGGTAGTACAAGTGTGAATGGCTTTGGGTTGAGGTTTAAGGCTCACGGACTGTACGGTATTTATAGGCAGAGCGGCGAAGGTTAGGGCTTAGCAAATGCTTTGGCAATCAGATGCAGTGGAGTGGGACAGCAAGCTTCAAGGTTAACTTAAACTCTAGCTGCTGTACGCTGTCTTGTAGACTGTAGCCGGCCTAGCTCGTGTAACCTTTGGCATGTTACTGTTACCGTCGAGTTGGTGGCGTGGCTGCAAAATCGAGTCGTTGGTTTGCATGTGCTCATATTGCGTGGTGTGGACCAGTGTCCTGTGGGCATGCCACGATGATTTTACTTTTCCTTTTTTTTCACTCTTAGGACTTGCTTGATTCGTAGAATAGAAAAGTTATAGGATTAGAAACGTATAGGATTGTTATGTCATGCACATTTTAATCCTATAGGATTGAATTTGTATCAAAGTTTGTTTGATTTTATCAAAAGAATTGTAAGAAGAGGTTGAAGTGGATGTTAGAATTCCGAGTTTTTTTAAATAGTACGAATTTTTAATACAAATTTGGATTTTAGCGCGCGGAATCTGAGAATTTTAAAACTAGGGCGCGGTCGGCCTGACCCGTGCCGATCGGCACGGCCCGTGCCGAAAAGCTACTGTCGGCGGGACCCGCACCGACGGATGCATGCGGCAGGCGCTCGCAGGCCGGGCCCGCACCTTTCGGCGTTATCCGCGCCGATCGGCACGGCTCGTTCCGATCTGGACCGATTTATCCCCTGCGCGGCTCCCTTTCCTTTCTCCCTTCTTCTTCTTCCTCCCATCGACCCAAGAGCGATGTGAGCTCAGTTCTTCCTCCCCCACGAATACTCTGCCAAATCTTGCCCAAATAATTAGTGTGAGCAGTTTAGATTGCTAGGAAACAAGAGAGGAGGACTAGGGCATCAAGGATCTGTCCATACAGTAATTTTTGGTGGATTCGTTTTAAGGAGAGGAGGTGAAGGATTGGAAGCAATGGAGGCCAACAATGGTGGATAGCAGTGGTGGGAGCTCGTGTTGGAGGAGGAGGTGTGGTGGTGGAGCAGTGGTGGCGGTAGATTGAGGCCGGGAACGGAAGAAACGGGGCTTTCCACGCGTCAAGGGTAAACCCTAAGTAATCACTAGATGAATCTTGTTTAGTGGATTTATTTATTATGTATGTGTTAGTTGTAAAATATTTGTGTCGGTGGATGTGATAGTTGTAGCGTATTATTTGACGGAATTAATTTGTTTAGGTAATGAAAGTCGTTGATTTTATTGTGCACTTCGGCGCCGGTAATGTCCGTGTTACGGAGACTGGGGTTGATCTTAGTGAATTTAATAATATGGTGATGCAGTTGCTAGACCCAGAGAGAGGTAGAATAGCAGCAGTGCAGGAGTTTTTTACTGGAAATTTTGGGTATAATCCTAATATGTTTACGGTTAAGATTCAGTCAGTGTGGTCCAAATCTCGTACAAATATTTTTCGGGAGTTGTTACCGCTGGATCGAACTGGTCAGTGGATAGCTTGGCTAGCATCATGCAAACGTCGAGGCACCAAACCAGAAATCCTACTGATATTTTATCCGAAGCAGAACAATTTAGAACAAGGAGGCGGAGATTTTCAGCATGGAGAGAGCAGTGATGCTACTCATTCAGGAACTGTGGACATTCCTGAACAGTATGAGCCATCACTCAGTGTTGAGTCGGAAGGACCTCCGCCACTTGGAGAGGATGATGCGGATGAGTACGAAGGTACTATGCAAGAAGAGATGTTGGCTGAAGATGAGGATGGTGTTGCAGAAGATCTTGATTCAGGTGATGAAGATGTTGGCAATGAGGATGAGGTAGATAATGATGAAGAAGATAATGTTGGAGATGTGCCGCTTACTGAGTCCTGGAATGTCGACACTTTGCCGATTCCTCACTCAAGGGATCTCGACAAGTCGAATATGACAGCTGTGGATTATGGATATCATCTGGCATGGGAGTACCGAAGGAAAAATGTAAGAATCGGAGCCCAGTATAACACAAAGCAAGAGTTGAGGGAAGCCGTGATTAAGTGGGCATTGTCCACGCAAAGGGTTTTCCGTACTGAGGTGTCAAATAGTCGATATTTGACTATGAGCTGCATTAATATTGACTGTCTAGCAAGGGTGCATGCTCACGTACCGAAGTACGACGTGCTTTGGGTGGTTTCAGATGTCATACCACACACATCTGAGATCTCTAGTACGGTGCCGAACCATCCAAACATGTCTTCAACTCTCATTGCACGACTCTTGTTCAGTGAGATAGTGCGGAAGAAAGACATGACCGCGAGAAGCATTCAGTTGACAGTTAAGAGTAGATGGAAAACAAAAATTCTTTATGGGAAGGTTTGGAGAGCGAAGCAGAAGGCTCTAGAAATGAGATTCGGGACATTTTATGATGCTTATGATAATGCTGTCAAAATGGTTTCCACGTTGAGAGAGCGAAATCCTGGTACAGAGGCAACCGTCCAACTAGTAAAAATTCATGGGCATCCTCAGTTGGCTGTGTTTGGCAGAATGTTCTTCTCATTCGCCATATGCATTGAAGCTTTTAAGTATCGTCGGCCAGTGTTGTGCATCGATGGCACATTTCTCACGGGCAAGTACAAGGGTGTTATACTTACCGCAATAGGTGTGGACGGCAACGGACAAATCGTTCCTGTTGCATTTGCCTTTGTTGAGAGTGAGAATTATGATAGCTGGTTATGGTTTCTGAGTCTGTTGAAAAGCGGTGTTGTGAAGGATAGGCCAAATGTATGTATTCTTCATGACAGGCATGCAGGTCTGTTGATGATGAACAAACTCCGTGGACTGATGTGCAGAGTCAATGGTGCATGAGACATCTGAGTGCTAATTTTTATTCTTGCTTCAAAAGTAAACGTCTGATGAATCTGTTTAAAAGACTATGCAATGTGAATCATCAACGGAAGTATGAATTTTTATGGGAGAGGCTCACCGAATTCACGCAGAACCAAGTGAAAGAGAGAAGAGCTGCACAGGCGACGGCAGTTGCTGCTCAGGTGGCGGCGGCACAAGCGGCAGAAGCCGAAGATTCAGAACCCATGAGGTGTTCATTACTGACGGATATCCGCCAACTTGTGAGTGCACATGCAACAAACCCAGACTTCTTCACCTTCCATGCTCTCATGTGTTAGCAGTTTGTGGTCAGTTGGGTTTGCATGCAGCCACATTCGTGTCACCATATTACATGAAGGACGCACTGGTTCACACATGGACCGGGGAAATGAGAGGTTTCCGACTCTAAGGTAACTTCAACACGGTTGAAGAGGCTAATAGAGAAATCATTCCTCATCCAGCAAACATGCGGACTAGTAGAGGACGACGTCAGACACGGCGCATCCGGAATGATATGGATGAGTCTGAAGCAGGTGGTTCCACTCGTCAGTGTCTGCTATGCAATATGTTCGGCCACAAAGAGAAACATTGTACGAAATTCCCCTAAGGAGGCGCAACGGTACGTGGCCGAGGCACCCGAGGAGGAAGAGGGCGACCAAATCGTGGCTAGTATTGTGTTTTCAATCGTATTTGTAATAATTAAGTACAATGGGACGATGTTGTTTGTTCTAGGGTATCTATTTTAATTCGTATTTGTAATAATTAAGTACAATGGGACGATGTTGTTTGTTGAATGGTATCTGTTTTAATTCGTATTTGTAATAATGACGTACAATTGTTTAAAGTGGTATTGCTACTAGTATGTTCATGTTGTATAACTTTGCAGATGGCGGGCCGTGCTTTGCTTAGTGCCGATGTTGATTCAAAGCATCGTGCTAAGATATGGGAGTCAGGTGGGCAGCCACATCTTCTGCGTACTCGGATACCATCGATTAACTGGGAGTTGCATCCAGATTAGATTGATCGGTACGTTGGACGTAATAATTTTATATATTGTTTAGACTGTCAACGGTTTTATTAACGGACTTCTAACAAAGTTCTTTTAAGTATTTGCAGGTTGACTTGGACAGGTCTTTTACCGCTTGCACGTCTAGTTGAGAGCATCCCCGCAGGATGGGTTCAGCTTCAGCCCGATGAGGTACACGGCGAGCCGAGGCAGATGCACCAGGTTGGCACTACCAAGATCACGATGGACATGTCACTGCTTAGCTGGTTAGTGGACCGTTGGAGGCCGGAGACCCACACTTTTCACTTCTCGTGGGGGGAGATGGCAACGACTCTTCAGGATGTGTCATATTTGTTGGGACTCCCTTTGGCTGACGCAGTGCTTGGACCTGCAGATCCTCCGCCCGATTGGCATGAGGCCATGCAGGCACGCTTCGCAGGCGTGCATCCTCGGAACCCCATGTTGCCTGAGCACAAGCATGGTGTACAGCTGAAGTGGCTTAACAAGTGGCAGGTAAATGTTAATTATGTAGCGAGTTTACTTTCTCGGTGTATACTCCATGACTAACTTATTTAGTTTGCGGTTTCTAGCTACGGGCATACGGCATCCCGGTGGAGCACCTGACTCAGGAGCAGGTTACGCGGAGCCTCGAGGCGTACGTACTGTGGCTATTTGGCAAGGTGATGTTCACTGAGACTCATCAAGACACTATTACTGCTCGTTGGGTACCTATAGCACTAGAGATTGCAGCGGCACAGAACCAAGAAGACATAGAGCAGCGGAGTTGGGGGTCTGCACTATTAGCTGCTACATACAGGGCTCTGTGCACCGTGTGCACGAAGAACTCGGATAGCTCTTCGATACTAGGATGTCCTCTATTTCTGCAGCTCTGGTCTTGGGAGAGGTTCCCTGTCGGTAGACCCGACGTGGACGCGACCAGGCCCTGGGACTACAGACTGATAGATCACAACGCAATTGATCTTCCCACATTTGGTAGTATGTGGGCATATAGAGAGGTACCCATTCGATACTCCATTACTTTAAAGTTAGGTTCTTCCAAATTTTAATGTTTAATTATTCATTAAAAATATATTTGTTTGCAGAGACGATTTCAGGGTGATCAAGTGAGAAACTGCTACGTGATGTTCACTGAGTGGTTCGATCAACTGCCACATCACCAGGTTATATGGGAGCCATATCACGAGTCGCGGATACATGCACGATACCCGGCGGGATTTCTTCTTTGTGCACCAGAGACCGTGCATACTGGTTGACTACACGTCGGATTGTGTTCGACGTCTTGGTGGAGGAGATGTCGCAACACCGTGTTATGAGACAGTTTGGACTTCGCCAGTGGCCGGTGCCTCCTACTAGAGCTACACTTCCTCAGCACGTGCACAAGTAAGAACTACAACTTGTATTTAAAATGTGGGGTACTAGTGTTGTTCTAGTACGTACTTATGCTATGTGTGCATTTCGCAGGAAAGGACGGCAGGGAGAGAGATCGCTTGCATCTTATATGCAGACGATCCTACCATACATACAAGAATGGGGAGTGCGACGGATCCGGCAAATTTATGGCCCGCGGAAGCACCCTTTGTGCTTGCTGATTTTGAGGAGTACCTCCGGACGTACAGGCTCGCCTATCGCACTCGTTTGGTTACGAGTGCCGACCCTGACGACCTTCCTGCGGCTGATATCACGGCCATGTACCCAACACAGGGAATCGGGGCTCGGGGAAACACAGCGGTAAGTGGTCTAGTTTCAGTACTCTACTACGCACTGTACGTGCTACAGTAAAAACATATCTGACACTTTTTTTATATTTTACAGACCGACATCATAGCAGATATTCAGGCGGACGTCGCTGCGTACTACCCCGTCGTTGGTGCCCAGCACCAGTCGTGGTTCAAGCGTCTACAGGACAAGCTACGACGTGCTTATGGTGTGCTCACATGCACCGATGCTCGGGACGTTGTTCCACGCCATGCACCCCCGCGTCCCCCACGACACTCCTCGGCACGGCTGTTAGGTGCCGCACAGGTATCACCACCCCGTGACACCACTCGTCGGCACGATCCACGCCCACGTTTTACACCTCAGCAGAGTCCTTGCACACGCCCCACAGACCACACATTTGCGTCTACCTCTCGCCAGCCGGACGCTATCGACCCTGGTCCATCCCAGCCACCTCTTTCACAGATTCCAGTGTATGTGTCGGGTCCTTCACAGCCAACTATGTTTATGCCGGCAACTTCACATTCGCCATTGTTTATGTCGGGTCCTGCACAGCCTCCCCTCTTTATGCCGGGTAGTTCATCCTGGCAGGCACACACATCACCGTACACCGGGATGCCATATTCGTACGGTTATGGGGGCGGACCACAGTTCGTTGGAGCATTACACCAGCCGCAGATGGCCAATCTTATGGGCCAGTACTCTCAGCAACTAATGCACGGAGGTTAGAATTTTTAATTTCTCTTACATATATAATTTATATCCAGACAACTCACACTAACATATTATCTTGTGCAGGTGCAGATCAGGTGTACAACTCTCCCCAGTACGACTTGGACACCACTCAGGCATACGCGCCTTCGCCACCGATGCCCACTCAGCAGACACCACCTCCGGAGACAGCCCAGCCAGACGACGAGCATGACGATGCGCCGTTGCAAGGCCGCGGAATGCGGCAACACCAGGCTCCCACGCGTTTGTCACCTTCCGGCCCTCGGCGAAGGAGGACGCGGTACCGTCGTCAGGTCGACGAGGACTGATTCTTTTACGTATCAGACACATATGTTCGCTATTTTCCATGTACCGTAAGACCTATGTATGAGACATATGTATGCTACTTTTTTCCCTTGAGGCGCGAAACGGTGGTCAGAGAAGACATTATGTATCGTTATGTACTAGACTTATTTCTACCTATGTAGCAAAATTTGATATGTCAGTAACCGGTATACATTGGTACGTAAGATAAGATACAACAAACCTCGATTACATACCGATCACACCACACAACAATAAGAAATGAAGGTACAACTACTAATTAATCGATACTCAAAGAAAGATACAACATAACTCAAATTAAGATTCTACCTATCTCCCATCAATGCAGCCTGCACCATCCGCAGATTTAGCACCCTTGCCCTTTGACGATGATTCAGACTTCTTTCCCGCACCCTTGCTCGATGTTTCTGCCTTCTTCTCCTTTCCCTTACGCAGTGCTTCAGCCCCCCTTTCCTTTGACGACGGCATGAAATCGTCGTCATCATCGCTGGAGTATACCCAGAGAAAGGAACGACCGTACCTCTCACGTATGTCTTGAGTTCGATGAATCGGCTCATTGGTAACATGCCTATCGAACTTATCCGCAAGCCTCAAGACTTCAGCACGGATTTGTTCTGTGGTTCTATACGGAAACCCATCTCGGCATAGCCTCGCCCCTAGCAAAGCGACATGTCTCTCACTACCAACAATTTCTTCAAGTGGAACTTCCCTACCATCTACCTTCAAATAGGTGATAATCTTAGCTAGATGCTCGGATGCGGCTATATGAAAGCCGGACACACACTTCTCACAAGGTACAATACACACCATGCTGGCGCTCTTTGAGAGTACCCCGCTTAGCCTAGAGTGGTTTTTATAGGACATTTGAGGTGAAAACGGTCGCAGGAAATGGTGGCGGGCGGGAGGAACATGCGGGAAACGGTGGCGGGAGAAACGGGCGGGAAACGGTGGCGGGAGAAACGGGCGGAAAACGGTGGCGGGAGAAATAGGCGGGAACGGCTGGCGGGAGAAACGAGCGCGAATCGGTGGTGGGAGAAATAGGCGGGAACGGCTCGCGGGAGAAACGCACGCGAATCGGTGGCGGGAGAAAGCTACAGAAATGGGGAGAAATAGGCGGGAGAAATAGACGGAGATCGGTACCTTTCGGCATGGCCCGTGCCGATCGGCACGGCTAATGCCGAAACGTGTTGTTCCATGCAGCCGTCGGCACGGCTAATGCCGACGAGGGCTTTTCGGCACGGGCCGTGCCGATCGGCACGACTCACGCCGACGCCGCGCTATTTTTGAAATTCTCAGATTCCGCGCGCTAAAATCCGAATTTGTATTAAAAATTCGTATTATTTAAAAAAACTCTTAGAATTCCTATGGGAAGTAAAAATTCCTATAGGAACTAATCCAATGAATCAAACCACTAGGAAAGAAAAAATTCTTATGAGATTAAATCCTACAAAGAATCCTACAAGATTCATTTGAATCAAACAAGCCCTTACTGGTAGTATTAGTCTAAGGCATTCCTAAGAAAAGGATTGCTATGTTATACTCACTTCAAATATATACCATTTGGTTTCTCTTAAAATTTATTTGATTCCACCAAAGAAATTTAAAAAAAGAGGTTTGAAGTGGATGCTAAAATTCCTATAAAAAGTAGTACAAAAATTTGGATGGAAAGTCTTTTCTATAGAAACTAATCCTATGAAGCAAACGACTAACAAAGGAAAATTCATGTGAGATAAAATCTTACAACTTTTTTATGAAGTTCCTTAAATCAAAGGATCCCTAAGATAAAGATAAAAGAATACAAATTGTAAAGGTGATAAAAGAATACAAATTGTAAAGGTGTTCTTGATTTCCTTACCGTTTTGTCCAGCCCATTGCAGCATAGCGTGAGTGCTCTGACATGCAATTTTATTTTTGCTAGAAATACATACAGAAATTGGAGAGTAAGAAATTAAAAAAGAGTAATGCTACTCCATATGCTTCCGAATGTAATGCCCACTATATAAGATGTTTTATAAGTAACACATGTTGTATAGATTAAAAAATAAGTGTACATGTACACTAAAATATGTTTACATACATGATATATGTATGCATATGAATATAAAAAATATCCAAAACATATTATATTGTGAAACAGTCAAACAGAGGGAGTAGATGTATACAATAAGAAGACAAGCGTGTACTCCCTTGCTTTAAGTGCCATGGTGAAAGAACTAAGCAGGTATAACTCGTAGCACAAACTAATAACGGCAATTATTTGGGGTAAGAGTGAGTATTTTTTTTTAATGATTAGTAAGTGTGTAAGTATATTTTAACAATTTAACTGCTCATCTTGGGAGCAAAACGCTGCTCCCTTTAAACCTACGTATTCGATTTTACAACCGAGTAGCTGAAGGAATCTGATGCGGGTAACAGAGGGATCCACGCAGTGATGCACTGTTTTTTTTTGTTTTTTGAGATGAAGATTGCGCTGTGTTTTGATACAGTGGATGTACGCTAACTAAAAGCAGCTGCCAGAAAAGTGCAATGAGGCCGGCCGGCCACACTTTAACTTAACTTGGATTAACTTTTCTTAACGCACACACCAAACATCAAATTGGGAGGAAACACGTCCATTCAAAGGTACAACGTACACATGCATGTGAGCAAGCTACGCAGGACGCGAACTGACACAACACAACAAGTACGACTCAGACCACACAACACAACGATGATTTACCTAGCAGCTGAGACGCTATCAACGATCGAGCAGCTGCAGACGAACTTATTGCTACTAAACGTTAGCAAGCAGAGCAGCTAGCCGTACGCCGTCGCCAGCTCACCGCCGCCGGACATAGAGCGGCTGGTTGACGTACGATCTAGGGCTTGTGGTAGTAGACGACCTTCATCTCGGAGACGCCGTGGCAGTTGCCGCCGGGGACGGAGTGCTCGAAGCACTTGTCCTGGTTGCACCCGGCGGTGGGGCAGTGGCCCTGCAGCGGGTTCCCGTGCGGCGTGACGGAGACGTGGATGGCCGCGCCGGCCTGGTCCGTGCTCACCTCGTAGTACGCCCCGCCGTCGTGGCCCAGGTGGAACTTGGCCACGGCGGCGCCCTGCGCCGACACGCTGCCCGTCCACGCGCACACGTCGTAGGACTGGTGCGTCCCGTGGCGGAGCAGCATCCCGTTGCCGAACAGGAGCTTGCTGTCGGCCACCGGAGCGATGCCCAGGTTCAGGTCGTGCCCGCACAGGTTCTGCACCGTCACCTTGTGCCCGCTGCAGTCCTGCTGCCCCGCCGCGCACATCGCCGTCGCTGCCACCGCCACTGCAAGCAGCAGGAGGGAAAGGGTCTTGGAGAACGCCATGGTGGCTTTGCTAGCTACTCCCTGATGGTGTCGTTGGCCTGTTGGGAGTGGAAGAGAGTGAGAGGCTGGTGTTGCTCTGGGTTGAGGTTTAAGGCTCAGGGTGGGAGGGTATTTATAGCCAGGGTAGGAAGGTTATCACGTAGACACGTAGCTAATTAGGGCTTTGGAAGGAAGGTTCGGGATTGTGGCCGACGTCTGATTACGTCAGTTCTACGTGGTTAACAAATTAAACCTGTCACTGTACATAGTATTAGTAAGGTGGAGGAGACACCGAGTCTGCTGGTTTTGCTTCTGCCTGAACCCTGCAATTCTGAAAGAGCGAAATATCATATTTCAGAGTATCTAAAATATCTCGCATAGACATCTAAATGTGAGTTGCACACTTACATTTTTTTAGCTTATACTTGTACAATATTAACATGAAGTGATAACTCTATTTCTACGCTGCAACAAAAACAATGGATATATAATAATACCTCAGTTAAAATTTCATATTATTTTTTTACTCAATATAAACATTTCTTTGTACGAATCTGAAGGAACATCACGAGAATCTCTATGTGCTTGTAATAATATAAAGAGAACATTTGAAGCGAGCCAAGCATCGGTCTTCCCGGCAATTAATTTGGTTTTCTAGGAAGGACAACATCATATATGTACTCGCTCCATTTTGTAGTTACAATGTATCCTGAGTTTACTGAACAAATTTCTGAAGTTGACAAGGCTAAGCATGTAAAAAAAATCTTTCTAGATTACATTAGTTGGTATTATTACATTTTTTTTATTGATTTCCGATATTATTCACCAAAGTTTACAAACTTGACTTTGACTAAATACGTAATACATACTCCCTCAGTCCCAAAATATTAGCGGCCTTTAATTTCCTGGTGGTCAACGTACAATTTTGACCATTATTTATACTTATAGTATGACCATAAAATAAGTATAAAGATATATGAAATGTTGCAAGATGAATCTAACAATACTATTTATATGTTATGAGTCCATATAACTTATTAGATATTAGTGGTCAAAATAAAGTATTAAAGATTATCACAAAAAACAGCACCGTATATTTTGGGATGAATGGATTATTATTTAAAAGCATATGAAGTAGAAAGCCATCAGTCACACATGTTTTTTTCGGATAAAGTGAGCTTTATAATATTTTAAAAAGTTTGAAGGCCTCTGCATGAACATGGTTATAGTGCCATAAACTTGTCAAAATAACATTCACAACGGTGGACACACAAATCCATCGGTCACCCATGCTAAGGGGAGGCTAGCTCCGCCCATGAACATTTACCACTGATCTCGCTCGTCGGTCCACGAAAGCTTGTTTCCCGATCAAAGTCACACTAAGAACTATGTAGTTCCTAGCTTCGTCCTACCAATTACAAGTCATTAATAAGCAACAAATAAGTTAAGTTCATTGGGTCATGCTGACCAAGCAATCCAAAAAATGTAGGTGTTTACCATTGCTAGTGATGGTCTTTTAATTCACGAGATCTTAAAATAGAGATATTGAAATGAAGGATGAAAGTGCTAAGTCACCTTGAATTGTCTGAGATTAGTGGAGTTTGCCTAAAACGTTTTTGACACCACATCAAACACAAATTGTACCAATATATTCAAGTTAAAGAGAAAACACTCTAATCGTGCCAATTAGATGGTTTCGAGGATTTGGGAGGGGGGGGGGGGGGGAGGGGGGGATATCTAAGGATATGAACTCTTTAGGGCCTCATGATTGCAATGTCATTTCCACTCCAATCAATTTTTTGATCCCATCATCGAAAATAAAGACTGAAAATCTACAACGGATTTTGAGAAGATGTCGGCAAAGTAAAAGTTCATATGGAATCCAATCATGTAAATCAAATATTCCTAAGGGGAATTTTTTAATCGTGGATTTATGGAGCCCTAAAAATGACCTGCCGAATCCTTTTGTACCGAAGGAGCCTCATCGTTCGTGTCTGACTCTGTGGCATGCATGTACGCATGGACCCAACGCCAGTAAGACTGTGCTCGTATAGTCGTATTGCGTGGCCCAGTGCAGGAGGCACGTCTCATGCCTGCAAGGCTGCTGCTACCCGCAGCCGCGCGGGCAGGGCCACGATGCCATGCAATGCAATGCATGCCACAGTATGACCTGTAAACTGTTCACGTATGATTGTAGAGAGAATACTGTGAAGTTTCCCCAAGAACTGCGCTAAGTTTTTCAAAACAATTTTCACACATAATATGTTTTTGGGGGAATTTGTTAAAAAATACACCCTCGATATGTGCCAAGCCAAAAGGGCCCTATCAGCCTCGGCCAAACCGACCAACGTTGCTCTTTCAATAAAAAAATCTTATTACGCGTAGTAATACGCGGTTTTATTTCAATTTTGAACTGAAATCATGAAAAAAAAACCCGGAGGGACTAGATCCTATATTGGGTTTGCTACATGAATAATTTGTAGAAAATTACCAGATTTGAGGCTAGGGTTTTAAAAACCACCACGATGCAAACTTATATAACAAACCACCACGATATGGATTTTTATCGAAGAACTATCGCTATATGTTACATTGTCACCAAAGAGTGGTAGTTTCTCGATTAAAAAATCACATCTTCATAATTTTTGAAACAAAAGCTCCAAATTTGGTAGTTTATACATTTTACTACGGACATTAAGATAAAGAAATAAAAATAATTATTGCAAAAATATTTTGTACTCCCTCAATTTCTAAATGTAAGATGTTTACACATTATCTTGATATTTATGAAAAACATACCTAGATAATACATGTGGTATAGAAAGGGTAGAAATGACAATACTGTGTTGATTCTATAGTGTGGATGAGACATGAGAGAGATTATAGCAGGAGAGAGGCACGGGCACGCATAGGATACCGGAGCACGGCGACACGGCCTAGTGCAGAGCCGCATCGGCAGCTAGCAGGGGCAGGGGTGGCTATTGTTTGTTTAGTGGAATCTCTGCCGACCACTACTCTTCGTGCTTCTGCCTCTTGGCTCTTTGCCAACTTTAAAATTTGGCTACCGTGGAAACTCGATTCACGACACGTGGCTGCTGGTACACTGTCCTTCCTCATGTCGGCACTGGGATATTATGATGCAAAGCTGCGGGAGCATCAATCTAAATCAAAATCTTTAAGCCTAGTCACCTAGACCCGTCGTAGTACTACGGTAAAGCCGGAAGGCCTAAAGCTTAAACCATGAGTGAAAAGCATGTCGGCAGTGACTCCATCAGCATATTTCACGGTAAAGCCGGTGGAGATGCTCTTAGATTGGAAAGCTGTTGTTAGAGCAATCTCCATCAGCATGTTTCAAATTTGTGTCCGACATCCGAGTTGAATTTCAATGGGAGCGTCCCATATGCATAGGCCGCAATGGGGCATGGCAGCCCCCCAACTAAGGGCATCTCCAACGGTCCGTTTGCGTTGGGCCGTGAATATAAAATTGACCGTATTCTGTTCGCTGTCCGTTTGCATTGTAAGTCCTCCCAATGACCTGATGAAAATTAGGTCGCTGTCAATGACGGTGCTAGAATTAGCGCCGTCACATCCTGTCGCGTCAGCTTCCTACCCGTCGTTTCCCATTCCCGTTCGGGACGTCGTTTCCTGCC
This sequence comes from Poa annua, assembly GCA_026929855.1. Classification (NCBI taxonomy): domain Eukaryota; kingdom Viridiplantae; phylum Streptophyta; class Magnoliopsida; order Poales; family Poaceae; genus Poa; species Poa annua. The sequence continues at coordinate 10,422,341 of CM049432.1, forward strand.
ACCCGCTTCCTGCGCGCGGGGCGGAAAGCCACTCGTGCGCATGTGCCTTTCGTTTCCCGCCAACCGCGCCCTTTATAAGGCGTCAGTTATGACGCTCGGCCAACACCAAACAATGACTGACCATCGCGAGAACTAGGCTAGAATCGTCGCAACCACCAAACATTGATGGCGCGCGACCACTTCCGTGACGACGAACCAGCGGCGCGGGCTTGTGCGTGTTTCACCTATGAAGCCGAGGAGACCGCGGCGTACGCCGCCGCCCAGGACGAGCTCGACGCTGCTCGCGGAGCAACCCACCTCCGCGGCGAGCTCTGCGTTGAGCTGTGGGACGAGGAGACCGCCTTCGCCTCCGTCTCCACATTCGTTTTCGTCTCCACCCCCGCCTCCGCCTCAGCGGCCTCTGCCGGGTTGTCCGCCATGGTGGTTGCGTGGGAGGCGCTCGCGGAGGTCCTCCACGCGAATGGGCCCCCAGGCTGGGCGCCCGTGGAGCTGCGGGAAGAGGTCGACGACGACGACCACTTCTTCGATGATAAGGCTTACAAAAAAGAGATATAAAAAGGGAAAAATAATTTAAATAGTATTAATCTAGTTAAAAGATTATTCATATGAGAAACATAATGTTAGCTGCGAAGCGAGTCTACCTCAACTGGTTTGGTTTCTTGTGATGGAACCAACCCACACAGGTTCAAGTCCTAGACTTGGCATGAGTGTTCGCATTTTTTCTGAATTTTTCAGGATTTAACCGGCGCTATGCTTTCAGTGGTAGGTGACGTGCCCGTCAACATCGAGTTATCCGTGCTGACTGCGTCAACCTCAAGATATGCCGGACCAGTCTCTCGGAGGTGCTTATAGGGGTAGGGTTTACGTGTGTGTGGTTATAGGAGTGTCTGTACGTGTGTGTTTATGAGCGTCTGCGTCTGTACTGTGTATATAAATAAAAGAAACATAATGTTAGCTCATTTTAAAGATATTGTTCACCAGGTTTGCAAAATACTCATATGATTTTATGTTAGCAAAAAAAAGATATAAAAATAAAAATAATTAAAAGGAAGAAAATAAAAGAGAAACTAGAAAATAAAACGTAAAACGAAATCATAAAAGATAACTGGAACAGAAACCGAAAAAAGAGTGCAACTAAATTTAATCTTAGAAAAACAAGGGAAAAAAAAGAAAGAAAGAGAAAACCTCGTACCTGGCCAAACCACAGCTGCAGGTCCACCCGTCTGAACGTCGGCTCTATTGCGTGAAATAGGATTTGCCAGACTTAGAGCATGTCTAATAGAGCTCTCAAACAGGTAAAAAAATCTTAAAAGTCTAGCGAGTTAACGGGCCAAGGTATTTTTTGGGTCAGCCCTGACCGTAAACGCGATAAGGGCGTCCATCGGGCCGGCGCGGAGATCCTTATTTATGTCGGACGTGAGGAAATTTCTATGTCGTAATCCTTATCCGGCCCCGCCGCCGACGTGAAATCCGTCACTCCCCTCTCTCTTCTCCGACGAGCAATCCATTGCCGCCGGAGCATATCCACCACCACTCGCAGCCACCAGATGAGCCGCAAGCGCGCGAGCTCGACACCGCCGCGCGGTGGCGACCCATTCGACGGAGACTTCTCGGAGGAGCGACGGAAGGAAGCGGTGGCAAGCGACGGAGCGAGGAAGCGCGGAGCCCGTCGCTTCAGCAACCGCAACCTCCCGCTACCAAGGGGTTTTTATCGCCGCGAGGTCGAGGAGTTCGACCACCTTCGCGATGCCCACCGCCGCCGCGAGGTGTTCAACGGCGAGGGGAGCTCAAGCGCCAGCACCTCCACCGTGCTGCAGTCACTTCCTCCGGCGGAGGATTACGACGGTGCCGCCTTCGAGTCCTCCGTGGCGCCGGAGGATTTCATTGCCGATGAGGCGCTTGGGTCCGTAATGGCTCAAGTGTTGTTCCGTTCGGCGCACGAGACGGAGGAGAGGCAAGCCCAGGTCGCCCGTGACGAGGAGCTGGACGCGATGCTCCTTCACCAAGGCCTGGAGCCAAACCGGGTCGCCGCGGAGAAGAAGGCCTACTGGGAGGCCGACGCCGAAGACGTCATCGAGCTCGTCTCTGACGAGGAATGAAGGTACTCGGTCTCCACCGCATCGCCGCCACATCCGAGGCTCCGGTGAGCCCAATTTTGACAGTAGGGTTAAGCGGCGACCTTCTAATCTAGTTTAGCTGTTGGATTAGTGTAGAACTATGCTTAATTATGTACGGATCAGTGATGAACAGTTCTCTGTTATGAATCGGTGATGAATCGGGTAGAACTCAGTTTGTTCCCGCCAAAATCAAAATATTTGCAGTTCTGTTTACGTTTTCTGCAATGCGTTGCTCATTTTTCCGATTAGAAAGTTAATCTTAAAATTTATTTAATGGTGTGATTTTTTTTTAGGGTGTGAGTTTGAGGGCTCTGAACGAACGAACGAGCATAGTGTTGTAGTTCTCGTGATCATCGTCGGTTCCACAACGGACGGTGAGTACTACATTTACCACGCAGATCCTACTACAAGCCCGACGATCCAGCCGGTCCCAAACCCATCCCCACACTACTTCCATGACCACGAAGTCGGCCTCCTTCCCCGCCACTGTCGAGACCACCACATCATCGCCGCGCTGGTCCGCGTCGGTGGCTCTCTTCACGACGAGTTCAACCTCCTCTTGTTCAGTTCCACTACAGGCAACTGGAGCACCAAGAAACTCTCGGTCGAGTCGCCACTGGAGTTCGAGCTGGAAATCCCCAGGAACGGTGCCCGCCTCCTTCGCCATCGCACCAGCACCGTGATCACCGTCGGAGGTGAGTACGGCACGATGGGATGGGTCGATCTATGGCGTGGCATCCTGCTCTGCGACGTGCTCCGCGACAAGCCTTGCAGAACCTCGCCGTGACTGATCCTGTTCCCAGCGTGACTGATGATGGTGTTGTTTACCTGACGGCCAGAGTAAAGTTCCGTCACCCCAAGGCATTTGTTCTTGCTATTGACATGAGAAACAGCACGTTGCAAGGTGTGGCCAAGTTCGGCACTCAGGATAAACCCGGTGAACCTCTCATGTATAGCCCTTGCACTCTTTCTGAGTGTATGAATACGGCAACTACTCCAGGTAATTACATAAGTCATACTTCGATTACATTGATCACTTTCAACAAAAAGGGGTAACGATTGGCTTAGTAAAAGAAAAATGCCAAGACTGGGAATTAAAATTAGTGATATGATCATCAGCATTCTAGCATTCATGCGGTTTGTGAATGACTTGAGCTTTCCGTTTATGTTGATAGCGTTTTCCCCCTCAATACACTTCGTCAGTATTGCCCATTAAAATTTCTTTTGTTTTACTCTTTTTGGTACAGTTTACAGCGGATGTTTTCACTGCCTTGGTACATATCTATGCAACAAATAGGATTCATTAAGCCATTTTTTACTGACCGAACACTTGTATTTTTAGTTTAAAATTGTCTCCGATTAATCAATTGGTCTTTGCATGACCTATGCATGTTCTTGGTGTAGTACTCCACTTCACTATTTTTTCACGTACAATAGGAGTTTACAGAGTTAGTTATTTCTGATGTTATCTAATCTTGCAAATTCGTGAGTCCTATTGATACTTGACTATATCTCAATACAAGAAATTCCTGATTGCCACCCTATAATGATACAGAATCCTCAAAAGAAGATCAACAACCTTACTGACATTATTATTTCTTATACAATATCTTTATAGATCTAGGGGCCAGACAATTGCACAAGGAGGAATAGGTCAGGAAAGAGAGACGGTTGACAGGTACTTGCTGTGTACCTCATCATACTTAGTGCAAGCCCCATAGCGGCATAGCTTGAGATAACTTTTAATGCAACAACAACTAATTAGCCTTTCACCAACTCCCAACGGTTTCTGAAAAAGATTCCTGATTTTCTTCAATTACACTTAAGTGAAATTCTTTGTTAGTTCATCTAGCTGCACATGGAAGTATAGTCCAAATCCTCTGAGTTTAGAGAAGTCTCTCTTGACTCTTGAGGTGGTTGAACCAATGCATGATTTATTGGGCATACTTTGTCTCACACTGAACAATGCATGATGTAGCAAAAATGCATATTGCAGTTTAGAGAACATTCGTAATTATGATCCTCTGACTGAAGGGCAGTCGTTTCAAGCAACGGTTCTTCACCGGCTCATCCAATACGTCCCCGGAGACGTCGCGATGAATCTACCGAGGAGGCGTTCATGGACCGAATCATGTTCCCTGATGTTCAGGTGGGGTCATGTTTTTTGCTAGTATAGGTTTGTAATTTCCTTTTCCTCTTGGTCCTGAATGTAAATTGTAACTGGTGTTATATATAATATAATGCATTCTACGACCTCTACTTTTAATATAAGACGTTTTAGTTTTTTTTCACATTCAAATGTCGAAACTTTTATCTAAACAGATTTTAGTGTATGTAGATTACACATGCAGTAGCTAAAATAGCTTATATTAAAAACGGAGAGAGTATATTCCGAGTCTAGATCCTTCTGGACCTTTTCTGTGTTAAAAAAAGAACGTCACTCACGTAAAGCAGACTGTTATTCTAGACGCCGTTCTCTTATGTAGTGAGAGTGAGAGACATGTGATCAATCTGTACTGAAAGATCCCCAATAGATGGCTCAACAACCAGCTTGTGGCCAGTAGCCCCAAACTTGATGCACGTTCCAGGGAGAGCAGGATAAAACAAGAAGGGGTAAAAAGGCAAAATCTAACATCACTAAGCACATTACATCATTTTCTCGTATACGCAGCAACTGATCCACATATAAATATACTTCATGTAAACAACAAATCCGACTCACTGCTTCCCTCAGACTAAAACCACTCCAAAAATGTAAGTGTTCATTTTCTACCCGCCAGCACACAGCTTTAAAGAAAATGTGCAGCAGCACATTATATGACAAAAAAGAGCACAGCCAACACCCGGAAAAAACCGACTCATGCAGGGTCATTTAAACAGTGTGCCATCGAAGTTTTGACAGGAAGGACCCCTTACAAAACAGTCCAAAAATGAATGCAAGACGATGCAAGCATGAAAAGAGTAAGAAAAAACAAGCTTGGGACGAACAAAATCGACCATAGTGACCTTTGACCCCTGAGCAGTACAAAATATACCGTGATAATGCACGCTAGCCCACATTTGCAAAATGATCCATAAGCAATCGGGACTTGCAGAGAGCAACCAAAGTTCAACGAATGCAATGAATACAGGGGAAAGTCATAGCACCCAGACCATAAGCATGTATGCCACATCGAGGAACCATCAGCATGGCAGGCAATAACACGCCAGCCTCACCGCCAATAAGAAATTGGAGGTTCTAGATGCCATTAGCAAAGTTAACCAGTAGCCGACTTAACCCTCTTCCCCGCAGATATGAAAAAGGCTTGCTGACACATGTACTGATGCATGAGCTAGTGAGGACCCTCCGACACTCTTGTTTGGATGGGTGGATTCCCCAAAAAAATCAGGTCTAGACATGATGCAACCAAAGACCTGGACTCAGACACATGGATGGATGCATGTGCAGACTCAAGACCCATGCCATGTCATCAACCTGAAACTGCACGGCTGATTGCCATTCTCGCCCAGTCAGCTGATTCTTTGACCAAAGGATCATCAGATGATAAGCACTCGTCCAGAAACTCCTTGCTCGAGGCCGATTGACTGATCAAAGGACCAGCATGGACACCCAATGTGTCTGCCAGATCTCCCAAAACACCTATTGCAGTCTTCATCACAGAATCATCCCTGAAACAATAAGAGACAATTTTAGAAAATTATTGGCTGAACAGTTGCGTTGTGCTTCAATGTTGGCTATTGTTGTAATAAAAGTTCACTGTCAGTGCTGGGTGTGGTATTGGTTGGCTGAGACTGAGAGGATCAAGGGGGGAGATTCTGTTTGGGCAATAGTGTGAGGTGCGTGAAAGACTGTCGGTGTGTGGACTAACTATCCTAAGTTGGTGTGGCCCTTTTCCTCTTGGTGGCAATTTGAATGCCAACACCATACATGCCATAGAAGAGTAAAAATTGGTCAGACTGAGTCCATGCACAGCAAGAAATCCAAAATTAGTTTCTAACGCCTAGTAGTAAATAAAAGCACAATGCTAAAATGGAAGGTAGCAGTCCATAATAATTAGTCACCACAGAAATTTTGCAAGGCTTAGCTTGACCAAATGTAATTCCTAAATCACCTTTAAAATATCCAGCTCCTTTTAACATTCTGACATAATTTAGAACTGCCGGTATATAACGAACTATATGGCTTTAACACCTGTCAGTTATACCCCATTTTGAGAGAAAACTGTTTAGTTTATCATTGTCAAACGACTATTGTATTGTACCCAAATCATTTTTAAATTTCTTCATTATTTACCTTCTTCCTAGGTGTTGGTGAGTTTCTGTAAAATGGGTAAATAGACCATTTGACCCTGGTTTAGCAATTCTGCTGCTGCATGTGTGTGTTGCCTATGCAGTGCCGCTACCACCATGGGTGCTTTACATTACAGGTAGCTGTGTGAGAGCGCCAAATTAGACAAGCCATGTCCATGACTTATTGCCAATTAGGCAATTAAGTCAAAACGCGGACACATATTTAACAACAGTGGCAAATAATGAAGTGTAGGAAATGAGTGATAAAGAATGAATTGAGAATCTTTCACTGGCATATGATGAAACTGGTAGTTTTTCAATAGCATATAAGCACTTCTATTTCCAGAACTAGACTTTAGGATACAATGATTAGATTCAAAATTGCCGTAATTGTTTTTCTACACTTTCGACCTTGTATTTTTTTTAAGCTACAGCTAGAGATTTTTCTACCGTGCAAGGAATACTATCTAATTGTTAATGTCTATGAATTGGCATTGCCAGTTTCAAGATTTGAGTATACAGATAGTAGAAATATAGATCATATTAATAAATGAGCAATGAGGAAACAGAAGGTAATTGACGACTTACATATCTTTGCCATTATGAAGAGCGTCAAGGAACTGAAGAATATTTGGAGCATATGGCATCAGTAATTGCGTCTTCGGGGAACTCTTGAATCCTTGAAGAATACCAGAGTAGGCCTCCAAGATGCCATTCCTTAATTGATTGGTGTAATCGAGCATTTCATCATCAGCTGCAGTTGTGTGGGCTGACAAATCTGCTGCACTTTGTAGCATGGGCATGGCATAGATCAAATACTTCTCAAAGTTCTCCCCAATAGCCAACGCGATGTCACCAAAGCATGAGAATATAGGTGGTTTTACAGATCTGTGCAACTGATTGCTGGATAGATCCTTCAGGAGCTGGGTCATGATGCCATCACAGTATGGCAAAAGTTTGTCCTCCAGTGACCTACACAGGTCACCCACAACACCCACCGTAATGGCACATACCTGATACTCTTCAAAGTTCTGAAGTCCCATTTCCAAATACTGATAGAACTGTGCCATGTACTTTGCAAAATTTGAACCCGCTGCATATGCCAATGCACCAATAGCAAGCATAGCCTCCTCATGCACCGTCGCATTTCGACAAGCAAAAACTCTCAAAAACAGATCCATCATCTGATCCGCATACTGTAAGAAGGAAAACTTTGTCGACTCCATCCCTCCCAACTTCTGAATAATGACCTGCAAGCAGCCACATAGAAGGCCCTGCAGATCGCTCCTCTTCTCCCTCTCATCAGTTGACAGCTTTCCTGCTTCAAGTGTCTGATGGAGTTCCATCATAAGCACAGGTACCAACTGCAACACAATAGGAGCTGTCTCCTCGGTGGAGCACCTGACAACTTCATTTAGGGTCTCATAAGCTGCAGTACGCAGCCTGGAATCTCCAGCATCTTCCCTGTGACTGGTCACGAGAAGGCTCTGAACAATATCTTGAAAGAAAGGGGATAGCGGTGACGTTGATCCAGAATCCACATAGCCCTGAGCAAGGAAAAAGAGTGCCCCGCACGCCTTTTCTGCCACATTCGGGACATCCTTCATGCTTTGGAGCAGCACAGTAAGTATTTGCTGGCAGTTCTCAGTTGTAATGATAGGAGGTGTTTCAAGTGCAGAACCATGAAGAAACTCAAATATTCTTCCGAGGGTCCAAGCAGTTGTGTCCTTCACATGATTATTTGGGTCCTTTAACAACGCAGACAACATAAAATTCAAGGCGACATTAACTAGAGGGGCCAATTTATCAGCTGACGGACCCTCCAAAATGGATCCGAAAGCATATGTTGCAGCCTCTCTATGCCTCCATTCAGGTTTGGTTATGTTCTCCTCAACAAAAGGCATCACAAGAGGAACAATATCATCGCCAACAGTCCTTGCAACAAGGCCCAAACAAGTACCCCCAGCCATTGCAAGGTTCCAAACATCTTCGTCCAAGTCTTGGTCTTCCTCCTGTTTGAGGAGAGTCTCCAGCAGCATTGGCACTAAGGCAGGAAGTGCTTGCTTGATAAAATAGTAGCAAGGAACATCAGAATCAGCCGTAAACTCACTAGTGAACTCGTCTAAAATGTCGATTTCTTCATCACATATGGAGCTCCAGAATTCAATCGCCTGAAGTGCAACTGACTCCTCATCTCCCCTCACAGCCTTGGCAGTAATATTAAATATGTCCTGCATGTATGTGGCCAGCTTGTCGTAATAAGTTGACGAAATAGCCACCAAACACTCAAATGCAGCCTGTCTTATCTTCACCTCTGGTGATTGTGTTGCTTCACAAACAACTCTCATGATATAATCACGCTCCATGTCATTTGAGAAGTTAACCTGAGCAAAGCCCAATGCATTGTACAATGCTCGTGTCGCTGCAAGCCTCACTTCAGAGTTGCCTTCAGAAGCATTCATACCCTGAACAACAGCAGTAAGTATCTTGTTGACTTGGTCTTGGTCAACAGCTTCCGGAGAAACTTCCTCACATAAATAGCCAAGTGTCTCGAGTGTCGCCTGCTTGGCGTTTGGCTGAACCTGATGTATGTTTGAAAGCAACGATCCTATAAGCTCAGACCATTGCTTCTGAGGGATCTCAATGCCAGCAACCTTGGCGATGACTTGAGAAGATGTAGATCTGGCACTTGCAACAGGAGATGAGAGAGTTTGCAGCAGCAATGGTTTTATTTGTGCCTTGACACCAGCATCCAGTGCCAACCATCTCTGGAAAAGTTCAGCCTTTTTGTGCTGCTCCTTTGCATCCAGTGCATTTTTGAGGATCAAACCAGCCAATCTGCGGCTCTCCTCAGGTTTCTCGTTGTTGGCCAACTCACTTGAGAGGGAGAGCAAGAAACTTGGGAGATTTTGCTCCTGAAAGTGCTTGAGGCTTTCTTCAGCATGCTTCCTAATCGAGCCATCGGCAGATTGCGCACTCAAGAGTATTTGAGTAACATCCAATGACATGTTGACCCTGTAAGACAAAAATAGGGGAGTCAGATACTCAGATATAGCTTCATGATATGAAAACTCTATGCAACCATCAAAGTTACAGCACTCCTCTCGGATGTAAATTACAGAAACACAGTAAAGTCTTCTTTTGTGTAAAGCCAAACAATAACACAAAAATCTTATACATTCTGAAGGGAGCACAGTAAAGTCTTCTTTTGTGTAAAGCCAAAAAATAACACTAAAATCTTATACGATCTGAAGTGAACGAGACTGGAGACTCGCAGTCAGCATAGATTAGAAAAGCACTAGTCATTTCACTATCCTCTGCAAGCACTAGTCATTTCACTATCATCTGCACTACCTCTTTAACAAAAATTATCGATGACAATACATCTGTTCTTGGCATCGTCATAATTACAAAGATGAAAAACATAGACAAATTAGCACTATACAAATTGTATTTTACCAGCATAAAGAAAGATTAAGCAACAACTAATCAAGAAACTATCAGCCAAGATGAGATATGCTTACTCAGAATTTTATAAAATGACATTTTACAATTAGGAAACAATTGCTTATACTCCTAATTAGCAAGAAAATAATCATTTGAACTGCATGAGCAGTTGAGAACATCTACATAACCAACTACACACAGGAAAGGCGACCATATTAGCAAGAAAATAATCAGTTAACTTGAACCACACAGTTCTAGAGAGCTGTATAAAATTTGACAAGGACTATGCTATACCACTACGCCCTTAGCTCAAGGAAAATATACAAAGAATTCCACATGGATCAGTTCCTTGAGTAGCCCCTACAGCATCTGCTATAAGAACTCCAGTACACCAGTTCCTTGAGCGCTATTTACATCTATCAATCGAGATCACTTGCGTATATGTAAATACCGCACAAAAAACAGCAACAAACTTCCACCAGTTGACCATGAATGCTTCGCCACAATAGAGCTAAAAGAGATTTCAACCAAACCTAGCTAGGGTTTCCAAATTAAACATATGCATCAAATCCACCTTATAGCATACAGAATCACGATAGATCTGCCTGGAAGTTCCTTCTTCCTGTCGGCAACAGAAGAACAGAAGGAGGGGTGGAGATGGCGGAGTTGGGCTCCAGCGTCATACCTTGTTGCTTCCTGCTGAGAAGGGGAGGTAGTCGGGGTGGAGTTGACCGGCGCCGGGGGGCTCAGACGGCGACGGTCGCGTGGTGGCTCGGGGATTCGGCTATATGCGGCAGCTCGGCAGTTGAGCGGATTCCGGGACGGCGGGGAGGTGGTGGTGACAACCGGCGGCGGCGGCGCTGGGCAGGAGAGGAAATCAAATAATGTGGAGAAAATAAATAAAAGGAAAAAAGAGTACGTTTGGTGCGCGGGGGTGGGGATCGTGGCCGTCTGATTTTATGACGGGACGGCTGTGGTGATGAGAGAAAAGGGTGGGATTTTTTCTTTCGCTTCTCCTCGCTGGTTTATTTGGGTTCGTCGCGCAGCAGCTGTTGCTTTCCTCCAGGATTTTAAATAGAGCAAATCGGGGCTTTTCAGTTTTTCACAGGTCAATTTGGCCACGATACTCCCCCCCCGTTGGTAACTTTTTTATATTTGAAGGGTCCTCCTTTCGTAACTATAAAGATGTTTAGTTGTTTCACATATTAAGAGTCTGTTCAGAATCTCTCCGCTCCTCAACAACAACTCCCGGATCACACAGAGCGCTAGCTTATATTTACGGAGCAAGTCAAACCGAGCTCTACACGCTGTGGAGCGGAGTTTTAAGTGGGAGGGCTTCTGAACAGGCCCTATATATATGAATTAAAATGAGTGAATGTATGCATTAAAATGTGTCTAGATATACTTGTATAGGTAGATAAATGTAAATTTGAGAAATGGATAAACCATCTTATGTCACGACGCACGTCATTTCCTATCCTTATGATGCAACACCCGCCATGGATACGGTTAGGGAGCTCCGCACGAGACCTTGATAGGCTCAAAATCTGACCGTTGGTCAGCCATAGTCATCCAATACCGTCGCGTGTATGTTGCGTATTCGGTAAATCAAGGTTTGTGGGAGAAGCAAAAGGTTGCTTGGCCCGATTCGACCACTCCTTTGAACTAGGTGATGTTGCCTCGCTACGTCTGTCAAATATGTCGGGCATGGACCTCTTTGATGAAACTGAAGTTCATCACCTTATAGTTCTTTTTAAGACTCGTCATCTTGTAATGATTTATTAAAAGATAATGAGATTTAGCACGTCATTTTGATGGTCATCTCGTGAAGGAGTTAGAGCAAGAGAAGAAGAGAAAGCGGTATGTATACCAAGTGGGTCATCTCTAATTTGTGCATTCCCCGAAAGCGAGCCCTTAGCCGTCAAATGCTCACGAAGAATTGTTTTGTCATGATTTACACGTATCCAACTCATATCTTTCATAGACCGTTTCGAAATGAGAAGATATACGCTTGGACGCATTGTCAAAATTTGTGAGGCCAACTATCATGATAAAAGCAATGCATGATATGGATCAGAAAAACACTCAACATCGTGAGTTTAGTTTTATCATAAACAATATCAGCAGCAATGAGATATATGTACTTTGCACCGGAGAAAACAATGCCGCCCCCCCCCCCCCCCTCAAGTGCGTGTGAACCAAGGAACTTGCGGAGACATTGATCAGTACTATCCTCCCTTCGTCGTTGCCAACTACTAGCCGAGTCGCAGGCGGCCACTGCAGCTCGTTCCAACAGCCGGATAAATCCCTCGACTATAGGTGGCCAAATGGGCCGTGTTAAACGGGCCAGCCCGAGCCACGGTCATTTTGGCCCGACATGATTCTAATCGGGCCGTTCCCGGCCCGGCACGCCACGGGCCCGTGCTTCAACCAGGCCGGCCCGGCACGGCACGATTAACTTTTTTTATTTTTATTTTAGGATTTTTAGTTTTAATTTACCCCCTTGCCCCTTTTTTTATTATTTTTATTTTTTTTAATTTTTCCGGTGTGCTCTCGTGGGCCGACCGTGCCGTGCCGGGCCAACGGGCCGCCCGCGTGCCGGCGTGCTCGTGCCCGGAGGCCGATCGCAGCCCGTGGGCCGGCCCGGCACGACACGAATAGAGTCATGCCGCTCGTGGGCCGTGCCGAGGCCGGCACGCGACGTGCCATGCCGGGCGGCCCGTTCGGCCAGCTATACCCTCGACCGCCAAAACCAGCGCGGCCGCCGCCCGCCACTCCTTTTGAAACGAACTTCTATTTGCCGAAAGAAGAAGGGAGACCTAGCTAGAATCCGACCGGACACGATGCCCATTCTTCGAAGAGACAAACGCCTAATTGATCATTGAATGAGTAGTTTGGTCACTGACTATTAAAACGTGTAAACTGGTTGCTGAACTCTGAGAAGATAGGAGTATATCGTTTCATTTTGTGTTTGAGGAGCTATAATAATATCATCCGATGTGGCATGCTGACTGGTCAATACCACACCATGACTGGCAGTTGACCTCACCATTTATCTGTTTTCTTACAAAAATATCCTTATATACTAGTATTTGCTACCTATAACAATGGGCAGAAGTAATTTTATAAAAAAATACTAGGGGAAAAGACCTCTCACCTCGACATCAGCGTGGATCGAGCATCGTATCATCAAATAGGGAGAAAGAAATGCAAAAGACATTTGGGTACATAGACATCCTTGATCATGTGTAGAAATTATTACTACTCCCTCTGTGTCCAACTAACTATCTCAAGTTTGTTAAAAAGTAGATGTATCTAGACATGAAACATGTCAAGATACATGCACTTTTAAACAAATTTGAGATATTTATTTTTATACGAAGGGAGTACCAAGCACGCAGCCGCTACCCGGATAGGTATGTAGGCAGGTCGGTAGCGTCCTTCATTGCTCTGCGTACAGTACAACTACATTAGCTAGCTAGCCGGATTCTTCGTTCGGATTACATTGTGTTATTATCGAACTGTACGATCCTGACCTCCCTGGTCGACACGCATCTCTTTTTTTTCCATCGCATAAAGCAGAGCCAGAGCCAGCCATTTTATGTTGCCAAGCAGAGCACCCCTCCAATGGAGCGGCAGATTCGAGAAGAAGAAACACCAAAGGATGCACAAGAGATGTGAATGAAGCCAAAACCTACAGGCAAAAGGACGGGAAAAACGAATCTAGAACAACAGGGACTCGCCTCAATCAAATCCACACGAGGTAGCCTCCATAGGCTGCCCAACTGAGCTAGCGGGGGACAGCGTCTTGTGGTTGTTAGCCGGGGCAGGGATCTATGAAGGCGTTCGGAATCGAGGATGGATGAGAAAAGGGAGCGAACGGTGGCGGGGACGGAATATGGCGGAGGGAGGAGGTCTGAGGAAGGTGGGGCGAAACATCAAAATATGGAACCGACGCTAGAAAGATACCGACTTTCGCTGTGCTTCCTAGGTTTGACGGGTGCGCTCGTTTGTACCGATGACTCGCAAAACCAACTTACACGCGTTAAGGAATTGCGTTCGGACAAGTGGACACTCCCACAATTCAAGAATCCCCGGGAGGTTAGGTTACGTAAAGGATGTCCTGGCCTCCCTGGTCGACACGCATCTCCTTTTTTTTTCCATCGCATAAAGCAGAGCCAGAGCCAGCCATTTTATGTTCCCGAGCAGAGCACCCTCCCCTCCCCGAGCGAGCGACACTCGACTTGGAGGTATTCTTCGTCTTCTCTCGCCGGCTAGTCGCCGTACCCTCTTCCGTTCCTCTCTCTCTCTCTCAATCTCACCTCCTCTGGCTCTTGAACATCACGCAGGACGGACGGGGCCGGCGATCGAGCAAGCGACCAAAGCCTCGCCTACAGCACCAACACACACTGACTTAGGTAAGTCTCGTTTCCCCCTCTTCTCCGTCGGTCTCGTTTCCCCCTCTCCCTCTCATCTGCACTATTCCTTCCAATCAAAGCAGGAGAAGGAAGGAACGAGTATGGGCGCGTGGATCAACAGCGAGATGCCTAGGCCGCTCATAGGTCCGGCCGCCGTGGCGGCATTCGTCACCTACCGGGCCACCCTCAAGCCCCCGCTCGGGTTCTGGAGACAAGGCAAGGACGGGCACGCCGCCGGCCAGCCCGTGATTTCCACGCTCTTCCCCGCCAGCTACGCCTGGTTCACACTGCTCAACTCCACCGCCTTGTGTACCTCGCTCCTCCTCGTGCTACTGCTCTCCAACCGGCGGTTCTACAGCACGCCGGCCAGGATGGCCGCGGTACGCATCATCGGGATCTTTGACCTGCTCTGCTTCCTCGGTGCCTTCGTCTTCGGCTCCAGCCCGGAAGATTGTCAGCATCCCAGCACCTGTTGTCGATGAAGAGCTACAGGATGGGAGGCCCAAGCGCACCAAGAAAACTCCAGGCTGGCTTGCAGGCCACGTATGGGCCGGAACTGGGCCTTGTAACACATGGGCGTCGCTGAGGGCTATTTGAGGCACGAGAGTAGCTAGGAGGAACTTGGCTGGTAACTGAAGAATAGATCGGACCGGACGGCAGTGCCGTGCCGTGTATGCGAACCTGCTCGGGGGTGGAGGGGAGGAACGAGCAATTCCCACAAATTCCTTCATGATTCTTGAGTGAACTTATGTCCTAGATCTTCTGTTCTTGCCCCGATCCGAGTCCCTTACACTTGGTATCAGAGACCAGCCGATCCTGAGTGCTGGAGTTGCCACCACACTCTCGTCTCACGTGTTTTGCGCGGCGGCGGCGAGACGAGATCATGGCGGATCTCACCGGCGAATCCAAGATCATCTACGATCTGATTCGATCCAAGACCGACGAGATCTACGAGGGCAAGTTCATCGCGTACAAGAAGAAGATGCTGGACGCGGTGCACAAGTACGTCGGCACCACCGACAAGCAGATCAAGGAATTGGGCGAGACCATGGCGGGTGTGGAGACCCGCGTCGGCGCCAAGTTGGCGAAGGTCAAGGCCACCATCGGAGTAGATCTCGAGGAGGTCCAGATCACGATCCGCAACGACATCACCAACCTCACCGCAGCGGTGGACCGTGCCGTCAACACTGGCAAATTGGCGAATCCTCTCCAGGCGACATCAAGCAGGCCGCCGGAGGAGCAGATCGCCGGCCTTACGGGGCACCGCTCTGAAACGTCACACCGGGGGATGGCCTGTGTTTTCAACACGCCACCTCCGGTTGGAGGTACGAATTCCGGCCACAATTTCCTGTCTCCATCTGGTCGTTCTCCGTGCACGTCTGATTCATCTTCTGGTTCTGGACCCCGTGTTGAATTACCGGCGTTTGACGGGACGAACACCAAGCTGTGGCAGCGCCGTTCTGAAGACTATTTCCAGCGTTGGTCGACACCAACATCGTTCTGGGTTTCGTATGCTTCGTCTCAGTTTGTGGGCTCAGCAGCAACTTGGTTAGAAGCATATTTGAGCAAATTCCCCAATAGTGCTTGGTCAGAATTTACTACAGCAGTTCATGCTCGATTCACTCGGATACAACATCAAGTACTGGCACGGAGGTTAATCCATATCAGTCAGACAAGCACCATTGAAGATTATGTTCACCGATTCTCCGATTTGATCGATCAGTTAATGGCCCATGAAACAAATCCTGATCCAGTGCATTACCTGACAAAGTTTTTAGATGGTCTGAAGCCTACCGTGAGAGTCCTTGTTGCTATCCAGCAACCGAAGGACCTGGACACGGCTTACACGCTAGCATTGCTGTATGAAGAGTTAGGGGACAGTTGTTCTGCAGGAACGAATAATCAGTTGATTCAAACATTGTCCAGACGGCAGATAACTGGGCACAGTCCAAACCCTGTACCACCACCTCAACCTCCTGCTCGTTGGGTCTCGAAGCTAGTGGAGGAGAAACGCATGGCTGAAAACACTCAGAGAGGACTGACTGATGAGAAATGGTCCAATCTCAAGGCATATCGTAAGGCGAAAGGATTGTGTTTCATTTGTGGTGAGAAATGGGGAAGAGATCATGTCTGTCAGAAGACTATTCAGCTACACATTGTTCAAGAAATGCTTGACTGTCTGCAACTTTCCGAACAAGAACCTGATACAGCTGTGGAGGATACGATAGAGCCAAGTCAGCACATCCATCAGTTGTCAATCGCTGCAATTGATTCTGAGCAGAAATCTCCAAAGTCAATGCAGTTAACTGTGCACATTCAAGGAAAATCATTAAAGTTCTTATTGGATTCTGGAAGCTCAGCTTGTTTTATTGATCAGATGGTTGCTTCTACCTTATCAGGGCAACATAAATTACCTCAGCCAATACATGTTAAGGTGGCTGGTGGTTCCTTGCTGTCTGCAACAGAATTTTTTCCGCAGCTTACATGGACATGTCAAGGGCATGAATTTGTCGATTCTTTCAGGATTTTGTCATTAAACAGTTATGATGGCATCATTGGGCTTGATTGGTTGGCCAAATATAGTCCCATGATTACTCACTGGGCTCAGAATTGGATAGCAATTCCTCAGAAGGATAAGATGGTGGTTTTACATGGTGAAGGAGAGATGGAGGTCACTCATGCAGTGGTTGATTTATTTCTAGTCCAACCTGAAGCCAAAGGTTCTGAAACAGGCCAATTACCTGCGGTGCAAGCACTCTTAGATGAATTTTCTGATGTTTTTGCTAGCCCTTCGGGATTGCCTCCTCGATGCCCGTATGATCATCAGATTCCATTGCTTCCTGGAGCACGGCCCGTGTCTATGCGGCCCTATAGAGTTGCTCCAGACCTGAAGTCTGAAATTGAGAAGCAAATCCAAGAATTATTGGACCAAGGTGTGATATCTCATAGTAGCAGTGGCTTTGCATCTCCAGTCATTTTGGTAAAGAAATCTGATGGTACTTGGCGATTAGTGGTGGATTACAGACATCTCAATGCATTAACAGTGAAAGGGAAATATCCACTTCCCGTTATCGATGAATTGCTTGATGAGCTCTGTGGTGCTAAGTGGTTTTCCAAACTTGATCTCTGAGCTGGTTATCATCAGATCCGATTAGCACCTGGCGAGGAGTATAAAACAGCGTTTCAAACTCATAATGGCCATTACGAGTTTAAGGTCATGGCTTTTGGGTTAACTGGAGCTCCGGCTACTTTTCAATTTGCTATGAACGCTACCTTGGCACCTTTTCTCCGGAAGTTTGCCCTCGTCTTTTTTGATGACATTCTGATTTATAGTGCTACATTTGAGGACCATTTGGTGTAGAGGTTACGGTGCAGAAAACAATAATTTTTCTAGCGAACGGAACCCTAACTAGCCAGGATCTATCTATCTAGTACATGCGATAACGGTGGCGGAACGGGTTACATTACCTCCATGTAGACCGATAGCGGGGATTACGCTCCCGCACAAGCGTTGACGATGAAGTCGTACGTAGCCGACCTCGAGGTCGCGGAAAACTTGCCGCGATGTCGGAGTCGATGACGCCGGGGTGTCGACGATGATCTGCGTCGACGGGCGTCGGGCGGAAGAAGGCAGAGCGCCAGCACCGGGGCCGGTGCGCCGGCAGCAGAGGGGGGAGGCGCGGCGGCTGCAGGGGGCGAGACGACGTCGCCCAAGCTCCTCAATAGAGTAGCCTCCGAGCACTCGCAAACATACGGAGCCTAGCGACAACTCCCGGTCATTCAGATCCAGCTGAAATCGCAGGAGTAGATCTTATCTGGAATCCCGCAGAGCAACGGCGCTCTGCGGTATGGCTTAGGTGGAGAGAGACCCCCTTCCTCAGCTCGGCGCGGCTCCAACTTGGGAACCAGGAGATCGAGAGAGAAATTGGGAATTAATTGAATTTCCTATGAATTAAATCAATTAATATGCCTTGCTATATAAAGGGGGAAGGGGGTGTGCAAACCCCTTGGCTCCCCCATGTGGGACTAAACAAAGGAGGAGGGGAGGGGGGTTCGGCCCCCACATGGGCTGGCCGAACCAGCCTATGGGGCCCACCCCCTTTGGTGGTGCGGTTCCCCCTCTTGGGCCCTCTTAGGGCCCATATAGGTGGGAGCCCCCTTTTTCCTTTATTTAATTAATATTAAATTAATATAAAAATCCCATTAATTCATAATTAATATATTTATATATAATTCAATATCCCGTGACTCCGAAAACTCTTTCGGACCACCCGAACAACTTTCGGACATTCCTGGAACCATTCCAGACCTCTCCGGAACTCCTTCCGGACCACCGGAACTCTTTCCGGATCATTTCTCTCTCTCCAACTAAAACCTATAAAATTCCAGAACCTATCTCCTAGCGTCGCTAAGACCTTAAGTTTGTTACGCTACGGTTCGCGAACACTCCAGACATGGTCGAGACACTCCGCTCACCAATGATCGTCAGGGATACCTGGAAATATATGACGACCCCTGTGCATTCCACGAATATCGTCGTTGAACCATAAGTATGATATTCATTCCCTTTGTCTCTGCGATACTACCTTGTCCGAGATATGATCGTAGACACACCGATGCCTTTGCTGTATCTCGTTACCGACGAAGGTTATTAACTCGTCTGTGATATTACATCTCCATGACCTAGTCATAAGCTGCAGCTATATAGATGCAATATCACCGAGTGGGCCCAGAGTATCTTTCCATTACAAGAATGAACAAATCCCGCTCTTGATCCTTACGTCTCGATGCTCTTTCGGAATACCCAAGATGGACACCGTTATTGTCATGCTATATAAGACACAACGTTTGATGCTCTCAAAGCACTCCTACGAAGCAACAATAAGTACGGTCTCACGGTCTAAGGAATAAGCTATCATACTCTTATCTATTGCAAATGACAAACATCGTAATACGATCTTATTGCAATACTTTGCGTATGTCCACCACCTTATTCAACTAACAAGATGACCCCATTGTCAACCGACGTCATTGTCCTTGATCGGGAATCTCGATCAACTGTTGCCCAATGGACTAGCTCATATAGAGGCTTGCTAGGGACCTGGTTGTCTATGTATCACACGTGTATTAACAATCCCGATTAATACAGTTATAGCACAATACATAAACCTATTATAAACTTATGAGATAATGCAATAAATACTACTTATTTATTTGCCTCTAGGGCATATCTCCTTCAGTCTCCCACTTGCACTAGAGTACAAATAAACTAGCTGCATTTTACTTTATCAGAATCCCTTATCAAATAAGAATCATTTGATAATGCTTGCTCGTGGAAAAGTGTTACTGCACAATCCATGATTGTACATGCTTTTGCGATTCACTGGCATCAACTTGTTTGATATCACCATGTTGTCTAACAACA